>CM066982.1:50480883-53324217 GCA_033977485.1 Hydrangea macrophylla
ACCAAGGGGTGCCATCTTTTAGAAGAGGTACTAAGTTGTCTATATAAGACAAGTGGGTTATTCATTTTAGAATGTGGAAATTATCAAGCATACATTCTCTATTATTCTTTGTCAGTTAAAACCAATTTTTTAGATGCTTTCCTAAAAATCTGCAGAATTGCTATCTGATAGATTTTTCAGGCTTTGTTGTATCCTGGAGGGGATTTGCTAGAAACCCTGTAGCAAACTCTTTGTGAGTGGGGGCAAATAACTCCTTAAAGAAAGCGTTTCAAACACGCTTCAAAGCTTTACTGATTTCAAGTTTATCTTGTGATTCTTCTTCCATTACGACCCGACCCCAACAAAAACTCAAGAGAATCTTTCGAAGTCAACAAGAGGCTGGTCCATGTGATCCAGGGGCTCTCCGATAAGATCGATAAGATGGACCCCACCTTATTCAATCTTTACCACCCCAATATCCCAAAGGTGATGGATGAAGCCAACCATAACCTTGGCAAGTCGACCTCGGCCCTATAGGTAACGCCAAACCAAAATCCATCGAATGGAGGTCATGTAGGGACATCCACAGATCCATCAATGACCACTATTATCCCAATGTTTAGCCAAGAAGGCCGAACATATCAAAATACCCAACTGCAAGCTGCAAGGGGGCAAAGGACTGACCAGCCTTTTTGGCCTCATCAAAATCTGGCCCCTCAGCAGGTAATTCCACCCCTAGCGGTGAATCAACCTGCACCTACTAATAGTGACCAATTGGTAGCGGCACTTCAATTTTGGACCAAAAGTTTTGGAAACACACTACGTCGTAGGAAAAGTAATAAAATGAGTTTTAAAGAAAAATCGGATGAAATCGTCAGCTCCCAAAGGCTCCTAGAAGTCCCGGAAAGTCCCTATTGACCTGTTTGACCAAGGTTGACCAGGGTTTGATTGAAATCGTCCAAATTCGCCCGAAAGTTTCGAGATCCCCCTAGATCATGTGAAAAGTATTAAAACATGTTTTAAAAGAAAAACGGACAAAAACGTCAGCCCTTGGGAGCTCCTAGAACTTCACAAAAATCCCCGATTTGACCTAAAAGTTGACTCCGAGACCGGAGCACCGTATCATTTTTCAAATATTTTTTATGGATATTAGAGGTCAATAGCTTTCCAACAGTATGTCGCACATAATTTATGGACTTAAATTGAATTTATCATGAATTTCTGAAGGTGAAAAAGGTGATCAAATTAGCCTTTATCACGAATACCGTAAAACTTTTCAAAGTGACCCGACTCTAAACTATTTTTTATTTATGGAAAGTAGGCTCCATTACCTTTCGAACGGTATATCACAAGCTCAGTTTGGAGTTCGTATGCATTTTCTGTGAATTTCGGACGAAATAGGGCCTTTTTGCGAATATCGGAACCTCTGGGGGGCCTGAATGGAATTAAAAAATTATCTGAGGAGCAGTGCCACCGCGGCACTCCTCCCCAAATGGGTCCATTTTTGTAATTTTAATTTGGGGTCAATTTGGAATAATTGAAAGCCAAAATGGCGTAGTTGCTTGTTTACACTCCCCCAAAGTTAGCTTATATAAACCCCCCATTGACTCCTCATTTTGGGGGGGGGGGGGGGGGGGGGGGGGGGGGCAAATGCAAAGTTTAGAGAAACTTGTAGAGGGATAGAGATAAGGTTTAGAAGAGAGAAAGAGAGCTTCTTCCTACTGTTTTTCTATAGAAAAGTGAGTTCTAAACATGTTATCTTTCATTACTCTTCTTTAAACTTCATATTCAATACTCCCAACCACCATTCTTGAGTATTTATGAGTTAGGAATCCACTTCTATGTCCAAATATCACCACATATGAGTGAAATACCAAGCTACAAGTCCAGTATCTCAATGATTATCATACTTTGATTGCTATTACTTGTTTGTTTACTTTGATGTTTATCTCTCTTTACTTTATTATTATTATTTTTTTCTTTGTTTACTTGCTTGTTCATCATCATCTAGATGATGACATGTTGTTTGAGGAGGGTGAATCCTTATGAATGGTAGCTCTTAACTTCAAAAACATGTTTGATAGATGATGATTCTAACTTCATTACTTTCTCAAGTATTCTTGAAGTTACATTCAAAAGAAAACAATGTTCTTGCAAAATAATTTTGGAAGTTCTTGATGTGAGTTTGAAGTTGATTTTCCAAGTGGTTATAATCTCCATTTATTTATGGAAATACACTTTCAAAACCCCTTTTCTAAAACCCCTCTAAAACCCCCATACTTTGGTTTCAAGATATAAATGTTGTTTACCCCAAAATCCCCAAAACAATGAGTTTCTCAACTTAAAAATGACATTCTGAGTTCAATACTCAATGGATGATGGTGATACCACTTGGAAAGTCTTCCTAACTCATTAGGGAATGACCATGATTTTTGGTTGAATTTTGAAACACTTGGAAGGGTTCTATTTTGTCCTAAACATTCCTTCCAAACATTCTACTTTTCTGTCATAGCAGCTTTAGTTGACTTTCAACTTCTTTTCCAGAAAACTTTTCCAATAAGGATGGTGACAACTTATTTTTCCCTCAAACTCAGTGTGTTAGGGAACTTTCTGTATATTATGATCCTCCAAATGCTTTGTTTTCATTTACTAATATTTTACTACATTTCAGTAGACAATACGGATTCTGTTTCTAAATAACCTCTCTTTTTTATATGATTTCTCTTAATTTATAACTTCAATCTTGGTTTGGCTTTTTCCTATGTGTTCTAGACACAGTAGGGGTGATCTCCATAAAATTTCATGTATTCATGACCACTATTCACAACAAGCATGTTTTGACTTTTATTCTTTGATTAGATATCCACATTCATTCTAAATTAGTTCGTGTCTTAGGAAGTTGTCCATACCACTTTTGTACATATCCTATGATATCAATCTTCATGCAGTCATGCATATTCTATTCCAAATCATTTTAGAGAAATCAATGAACACAAGCACACTACAACCTTGCACATTCTAGGATCACAATTGCATTCATACAAGATTTGGGTTTTTTTGTGACTCCTAATCCAAGAGGATTATAAGACTGATCACATGTTCATGCTTCCCCTAGATCAAGTCTTCCTTTCTCATTCGTCCTGGGGATTGGGAAGTGATTTTCTTTCAAAAATCAACATGCATACATTCTAGCATACGAAGCATATTTTGATTTCCTTTGTTTATTTGTTTCAAGAACAACTCATGTCCTTCTAGATTAGGAAAACTTGATTATTTGGTACATGATTAGACGATTTTTCTTAAGTTTGTTTTGTGTGATCTTTCACCTTTGCATTGTGTGGTATTTGGCTTCGATCTTATGAATGATATCTTATCTTTTGATGTTCTATTTCAAGATTCTTATGAGATGTAATATTCTTATCATAGTATTAACTATCAAACCAAACGTAGTATAAGATGATTATTTGGATGCTAATTGAGGCCCATGAAGGAAAAAATAGGTTCTAAATCATTTTTAAACGTGCAACAGAAATATCAAGTTACAAAAACTTATTGGTATGCCCGAAGCTACTACTCGTTAACTCTATAGATGCGTAAACTAATGAGGGAGAAGAATTATACCTCAGGTCTTGAACCCAATTATGATAATCTTCTTCCTTGATGATTCAACAGCCTCCACTAGGTTGTCTTCACCCTTATGACTCCCGCGGATGCTTCCCGGAGAGACTAGAGATGGTGGGATCTCTAATAAGGAGGATGGAGAAGGTTTGGGAGCTCTAAAATAGTTTCTGCAACTTCTGACATATTAAAACGATGATCACTTATTTCTGGACGCAGCTGCTTATTTATAGATTCCCAAAACCGACCGAACGTTCAAGCGATCGAAGTACATTCGATCGATCGAACTCGTCTAGACTTCAATCGATCGAAATAACTTTGATCGATCGAACCTGTCTTGACATCATCCTCATGTGCCTTTTCAAGTATCCTGGCGGAGCTAAGAGTGGGACCTCCTAGGCTCTTTATTATTGGCTCAGACCAGTTTGTTAGTTCCCATGACCAAACTCTTTGATCAGCAAACTAACTAACTCATCAGTTAACGTTTACTCCACTATAAAACGATAACTGAACTCCAACGCAAAAGAACATATCCGAAGCGATAACTAGACTTGTATGTTGTACTAATGTCCCTCTACCTTCAGCATTCACAATCATATTCAGGTAGTCAGATAAATGGTTACTGTCAACCTGAATCATGATTACTTCTTGTATTCCTTGAGTCCCATTCACCTCTCATGATTACCAAACATGTTGATAATTACTTATCAACAAGACTGCAGTTCTCAGTAATCAACTTGGTGACATTCTCAACGGAATGCTTACTCTGAATCAGAGGGTAGATTCTATCTTTACAATATATGTTCACAACCCTATGAACATGACATACCTAGGTGTTGATCTTTTATAGACCTCACTGATTGGTAAGTCAAAGCAACTATATCCACAGTCTGTGTTCATAATCGTCTCAAGATTGAGAACTCGTACCTTATACAAGTTATGAGTTCCTATCGACTGTTGACAGTCTTAAGTGTCAATAGGAAAGCTCAAGTCCGTCAATGCACTATAAACACTAGCATATTAACTAAGAGTTACACTCTAGTGATTGAGATTCATCACTCCATCCAATGGTAGTTAATCATGCTACAGTGTATACCCGATGAGATAGCTAGTCTCATCATCCACTGTGACAAGCTCTAAGTATCAAAGAATAGTAATTCGTATCTCATTGTATGCATCTCATACATACACGAATTACTTACTATGATACTTAAGGATTAAACAGTCATCTTGTGAAAGAAACATACATAATGAAATGTAATACTGATATCCATATATTAAAATGTCAATGTCTCATACATAAAGTAATGGTTTAAGGGCACAAACCTAACAGCCCATCGAGAGACGAGGCGAGTTGAGGGTGTTTTAATCTTTGCGAAGGCTCCTTCATCTCTCGTACCAAAACCCTGAGCCAAGTTCTTTGGTTATGAAGGGCCGGTGCCCTTTATCCATTTGGGTGAGTCAAATTGGGTTTCTTGGTTCCCTAAAGACCAAGTAGCCACACTGTATCTGTTTTTATAGACCTCTCAATGATTTTCCAAAAATCTATTTTCTGAAACCAAAACGGCGTAAACCCTGAGGCCGTATGTCCACAATCTGGCGACTCTGTTGGGTAAGTTTATATAAAAAAAAACAAAATAATACAGAGTTTGGCTCATAAGAAGCATCCTTAAAATCATCTTTAACTATGTCTGGTTCACCGCATTGCACTTCTGCATCTTTTCCCCCGACTGTGTCTGAAACGCGACACTGACATTGTTCAGATCTTGCTGTGCCAAGGCATAAGTCACTGTTGATACTATACATTCCAAGGTATATAAAAAAGAGTAAGAACTCTGTACTGTCTCCTTGATGGTATACTGGAACTCTCGTCAACGGACCCTCTTTGACTAAACCCAGCCTTTGCATATCGACTCTTGTAGAACCTTTCATAGGACTATTGATTTATCTTTTCAGATAGGATAATATGATATAATTGTTATATGCCCTAATGGGATTACTTGCGCGATGTAGATGCTTATATGGCATAGAACAAAACCTCATTCTTATGATTCTCAAGGCAATCACTCACATATGATCACATTGAGTTAACCTGCCTAGGCACCATGATAAGGATGTTTGATCTGTGTTCACATAGATATACATTGCAAACCTAGTTTGTCGGTCCGAAACATAGGAGTATGAAAACTTGCTAGACAAAATGATCACCATCATTACCTGCTCCTACCATATATCCCCGATTCTCCCAAAAACTTTACCCAGATTTCCCAGAAATCCCCACTTCTCCCAGAAACTGTCCAAATCACTCAGAAATACTCACTTCTCCCAGGAACTCTGTCTAAATCACTCAGAAATACCTATTTCTCCTAGAAACTCTCCCAAATTTCCTAGAAATACCTGTTTCTCCCAAAAACTCTGCCCAAATCTCCCAGATTTCCCAAAAATCCTTTTTTCCCTCAGATACTCTATCCAAACTATCCAGAAATACCTGTTGATAAGTACAAAAATCATCAAGTCAAAGTCAATCCTTGCTACGTCACCAGAAGAGAGGCTAAGTTACCTTGAGCCCGGGATGACTACGCAACCATCTAGGGCAGCCACGTAAAATCGCCCGATTCAGTCGTAAGGCCCGAGTGGTCATTCCAGACTGGTCCCAAACGGGTGCTCCTCTAGAAGGAAGGGTTGCTTACCTTGTGGGCAACCAAGGTAGTTGCCTATACCATCTAGAAGACTAAATGGAACGAAACACTAATGGAAGTTCCCTAAACCGTCAAGGAAACCTCCACTATTTATGGCAATCAATGGTGATTAGATTGACTTTCCTTATCTCATCACTTACCTTGTATGAGGAGGTCTCTTGCATCTATAAAAGGGGCCTCCCACCTCTATTTGAGGGGATCGCATTCTAGCTCTGTAGAACGGCGTAATCAAATAGCACTCACAGGTCTTCCCGGCCGGTCACTATTAGTTCCAAGCCTGTTGGTCCACCAACGAGCCCCGATTTTACTTCGATCATAGTGCACGTGCTCCGACACCACCGTGGACGTAGGTCACCTTTTTAACGGGGCCGAACCACATACAACTCCTTGTATCATGTCTTCTCTCTCTCTTTAATCTCCTGACAAATATTGATACCATTTTTTGGCATCATCAGCTTGGTGCCGTCTGTGGGAAACGACAGTTTCCTTTAAAAACAAATCTTTAGATGATAGCCATGGCGCCGAAGAAAACTAAGAAGGCCGCCACCCAGATGGTTCAGGCAAAGTCACAGTTCGGGCAACCAACTGTCTCTATGACTCCCGAGTAGGTTACCGTGGCTCTCGCACAACTCCTGGAGGGCCAGTAATGGACTAACCAGCAGATCGAAGCACTGTTGGCCCGACAGGAAAAGCCCCCGTGCGATGAGGATCAACCAGAGAAGAGTGCACGTGATCCAGAGCCGATTAGGCCTCAGAGGCGTGCTTACACTGATCCTTTGTCCCCATCGGTCGCAGAACAGCTCGAGAAAGATGAGTGCAGCAAGATGCCCGAGCAGAACGTGCATCGTGCCCAAGCCAACTCGCGCCGGTTCGGGGATGCCCGGGATATCATCAACAACAGGCGCACTGTAAGAGGAGAAGGACCGGAACGAATGGCCAGGGACTCGGCCAAGGACCCCCCAACCAGGAGCCGCGGGGATCTTAGGCACGAGATTACCTAGAGCCGGAGCTGGGTCCAATCCCCGAGGATGACGCACTTCAATGAAGAGGCTTCATCAACCGATTCGCCATCTTGCCGCTCGGATAAAGAACAAAAGGCCGATCAGAAAGATGTTAAGGCACATATCGAGGATATGCAAAAGCAAATTGAAAAACTAAGCCGAAAGGCGAACCGTGATCATACAGATACCGAAATCGAGTCACCTTATACTGCCCGGATCACCGGATACCCCATCCCAAAGAAGTTCAAGCAACCGCATCTCAACTCCTATGACAGGACGGGGAGCTCGGTCGATCACGTCCGGTCCTACAAGGCTTAGATGGCTTTGGTGACCGGTGCTGATGAGCTACTGTGCCTGGCCTCCAGTACTCACAGAGAGCCAATCGCAAAGTGGTTCCATTCCCTCAAGCCCTGAACGGTGGACTACTTCAAAACACTAAGTAAGCTCTTCATCGACTAGTTCGTGGGAATGCTCGATCGGTTATAGTCGGATACCCAATTGCTGACTGTCAAACAGCGTAACGGGGAGTCCTTGAAGGATTACGTCGACCGCTTCAACCAATAGAGGCTGCAAATCCACAACGTGAACGAGACAGTTGCGATCATGGCCTTCTGCTCGGGGGTTCAGCACACCAAGGTTGCCACATCATTCCATAATGACCAACCAGAAACCATGGTGGAACTCTCCGAGAGAGTTGGGAAATACATAGATACGGAAGAATTTTAGAAGGCTAAGCGAGCCAGCTATGGACACGCGGAATTCCGCTTTCCTCGTTTGCTTTGAAACTGTTTTGAAAGGAAAAGAAAAGAGAAGGTGACACGACGAATTTTCTGTATGCGCTTGTGTGCTATATACCCAAGTGTAGGTAATCGTGCAAGTAGTAAACTGGATTAAGTCCAGGTCGATCCCACAGGGAAGGTGTTAAACTAAATACTTAGATTATTCTCAAACAAGTAAAATGAAATTCGATAATTCTTTATAAGATGTAGAACACAAAGTTCCACAGTTCGACAACTACTAAACTGAAGCAATTAAACTAAATTAACTAATTACTAAATAATTAACTAAAGTAGTGATTTGAAACGTGTTCTTCTTAATTAAAAAGGAATGGTGGGATTACACGAATCCACGGCAACCTAGCCATCTACCATGCAATTTCATTGAAGCTCAAAGGAGTTTACTCTCTACAATATTCCGTACTTCTCTTAAGATAAAGAATCCATAGTCCTTTCATGACCGGGACTATCTCATCACATTTACGTTTGAAATACATAAAAGGCGGTTTAAAACAATAGTTGAGACTCTCACCTACAATGGTATTAGCATTGAGGGTGGTTTGCAAAATATATTGAAAGAAAATGCCTTAAGGCTTCAGTTCATAGACTGTTTTGACAAACTGAGCATTTTGGGACAATTTGATAACAATCCAGTAAAACAGAAAGTCTAGGAATACTGCACAGAACATTCTCAAGAATCAGAATGTTCGATCGATCGACGCGCATTCGATCGATCGAACAACTTCATCTCTCGATCGATCGAACTGACTTCGATCGATCGACAATGTCTCTGGTCCGATCGATCGAACAACTTCGATCGATAGAACACAGGGATTAATCTGCTGCATGGCAGAGGCCTGAGATCACGGTTTCATCGTGATCTCCCAACCCGGGGACTACTCAGACATGGTCTAGAGTGTCTCAGTTTTATTTTTAGTGTAAAACTTCATTAAGGATGCGTTTGGTTGAGATTTAAACATTAAAACTATGTAAAACAATGGTGTATACTAATCTAGCATTCAAAACTATTCATCTAGCTGATTATAATACCACTAAGTAAGTGCAAAAATTGAATAAACAATAAATAAATAACCTGGAAGTGTAACTCTAATTAAACTAACGAAGAATCAATCCAACAATCAATCACCAAGCATGTAATCCTACAAAACAATGTAACTCTCTATATTTCTCTCTAAAAACTGATAAAAACCATATGGGGCGTCCCTCAAGACGTTTACAAAATGAGTTTTTATAGTGAAACCTAATGCCTAGGGTTAAAACATGCATTCTACTGCGCACGTGTATAATATGATAAAAGGCATGTTCGATCGATCGAACCATTCTCGATCGATTGAACTTGTGAGGACCTCGATCGCTTGAACCTTCTCGATGGATCAAACCCTCAATCGATCGAACGGTCTTCAATCGCTTGAACTCTATATTTCAGCTTTTATATGTCTTCTTTAGAATTCAGCATTTCCCTTCTTTAAACTAGATTAAAACAAGAAAGAAACTACCTAACTCACTTTCGCAGGAATCGCAGTTGCATTTAGCTAATGCAACAAACCGTTAAACCCCTAGGTTACCTCTAGCGGACGAGTGTTGTCTCGTGAGGGTTTGCAGTGAATATACCCACAAAATTCTCTGATTAAGCTCAAAAAAATATAGAATACTTTTAAACAATCTCTATTATTCAACTGTTAATTTAGCTCCACAAATCATATCATCCTCATTCCAACCATGAAAGAAATGCACATGTTCCTCATGTCACCAAGATAAAAATAACATAAGCATCACATCCATGTATCCGTGTGTGTGTGAAATTAACAGCTATACATTGAACTTTATTTAGAGCTGTTTAAACTATCATACTCTCAGAACTTGTAGTTTCAACTCAATTCTCACGTAGTTATTTCACTCAGAAATGAACATCTCACAGAAACTTGGTGAATGATAATCACACATGGTATGAAAGCTTTGATAGGAGTGATTTTTCAGATACTAATGCTTTCATACTCGACTCTATAAAAGACGAACATTTTAGAGTGTATAGTCTCATGAAAGAAATACTACTTACTAGAGGAGCGAAATACCGTGGATAACTCAAATTGCACTTTCATGATTGAACTAAGTTGTTGAAAATCATTAAGACTTTGACTTGACGATTTTTATTTGGTAGGGTAGAAATCAAAGAGTAAGAACTTGCACATTTTCAACAGGAGGCTATATTTTGTAATTTCTTCACGTTATTCCAACCATCCTCTTCATACATATCATCCTTCATTTTCATTTTTTTTTCATTTTTTTTCCTCAGTTTTTTTTTCTTCTTCTTCTGGAATATGCAGTCATTCTCACCACTATTCCTTCCTTATACTGCAATCATTCAATCACATTGGGTGTGCAATGGGGTATATTTAGGTCAAGGTATAAAGTCAGGAATTTCAAATTTCATAATGGAATCGGCATGATTTATTAGGTTTGGGGTTAAGGACAGCACATATTCAGAGATGTCAACATGGGTAAGTCTAAGGTAAAAAATAAAAACGATGGCTTAAATCATTTTCTCAACTTCTTAATATTTAACACTTAAATGTTCATTGAGTCTAATTGGTAAATCCTGAACGTTCTCCTCTAATAAGCATCCAAAATGAAGAAATAGAGACTAGTCAACGAATTTTAGTTGGCATTTTCAACGAAAACAATTCGAGTTTTAATGTGATAATTCCCTCAGAATTGAAAATTGGTCTCAAAAACTCACTAAGGGTAACCAGTTTTCACTACTTCATTCTTTGAAGCACAAAAGTCATATTAACTCTTATTTAAAGTTTTCTGCATAGCTATTAATACGTGCAAATAATTTGGATACAAGAATGGTCAACATATGCACTCATCCTAGAGAACTAGAAAAACGCATGAACTTAATTCATAAAAGGATGAGAATAAAATGGTTCTGTCATTGCTTGACAACAGCTAAATAGAAGTGAAAATTTAAAATTAATCTACTCAATTAATTCCAAAACATGGTTAATAGTTTGAAAATTTGTTTTGAAATTTTAATAATGGAGATTGTATGT
Source organism: Hydrangea macrophylla (assembly GCA_033977485.1). Classification (NCBI taxonomy): domain Eukaryota; kingdom Viridiplantae; phylum Streptophyta; class Magnoliopsida; order Cornales; family Hydrangeaceae; genus Hydrangea; species Hydrangea macrophylla. The sequence goes on from CM066982.1 coordinate 50,492,031, forward strand.
TGTTTGCTAGATAGAGTGATCCAGATTGCTAAGTAAAATTTCATGCACAGGTGAGTAAAATTTCATGCACAGGTGATTATCTATCTATATCCCACCCCCAACTGAAAATTACAATGTCCACAGAAGGTGATTTTCAAAAATAGATAGAAAGATATCACCTGAAATATCATCGTAAGAATCGTAATAGTAACAACCTGTACAAAAAACATACACACTCCAAGCAGCGAAGATCAACAAAATAGGAAATATAAATCATCAGATCCAAGCATAAAATAAAACTGATCACCGGACATATAGTAAAGTGAATATACAGAATAGTGAAAATCAGACATACCAAACTCCATCATAGATACAAAAATCCAAACTATCCAACCAACCACCAATAATAACCAAAAACAACCACACTCTCCGACCCAACCATAACCATACTACACAAAATAATAAAATAACCAACTAACCAAATAACCAAAAATACAGATCCAGGAAAAACTACCTATCATCGGCGACATCAGATAGTATCTCAATGTACACATCAGGAGCAGCCCCACCACCACCCTCGACGCCCGTAGTAGCGGTAGCCGGATCGCTCACAATCGTAGCAGCTAAAGTAGAAACTGAAGAGTCGGCCACGATAGGAGGAGGTGGAAGCAGTATCTCCAAAACAGGTGGCGTCACCGATGTGGATGGATCAGTAGTGGCACAAAAGCAGGAGGATCGCTAATAGATGGTGCTGTCGATGATGATGGTGCAGAAGGATCAACCGGAGGAGCTGAATGAGGACCAGTGGGATGTGGTGCAGCTGCTGCGTGGATAGACTGATCGACGCCAATCTGGATCAGGATCGCCTCCATCAAAGTCATCATCTGGTCAACCTTGCCCTCGAGTCTAATCCTGGCCTCTCTCTCCTCTAGTAATAATGCATGAATAGACAGGAGAGGCGTAGAAGAAGACTCTCCCTGGGCGGGAGCCTGAGACCTCTGTCTCAACTCAAATCGGGCAACCTCCTCCACCGGGTCTCCCTCCTCATCAGAATCACACTCCTCAGCCTCAGTAGGCGTCCCAGAAGCTACATCCTCGGTCTCTGTCCCACCACGCCTCTGCTTTGCCCCAACTTTCACTTTTCCTTTTCCTTTTCTCTTCCTCTTTTGAGCGTCAGAGCGGCGCGCGGTGGTCTCCCCAAATCGGCTCTTGGGAGACTGTAGGATATTAGTAGGAAGAGGGACTAGACCACTCTAGATCACCAGACGGTGAATGCCCCACGCTCCTTTCAGGTGCTTCTTTGCCGAGATATACCGTGTAGGCTGTACCATGAACTCAATATACAGATGTGGGAGGCAAACCTGTCTCCCTGTCCCCACACAAAAGAGCGCCCTCACATACCAAGCTGCTAGCTTCTCGTGGTATGAGGTCGGAAAAATGCAGTTACAGAGTACAAGGTGGAGCATATGGTACTGATCAGTCAAAAACTGATCCTCAATATGAGACGAGCCATTCCAATACTGAACGGCACCACTGGTGATCTCGTGGACTATGGTGGCGGAAGGGATCTCGGGAGTACCTACACGATGAGGACAATCACGCTCCAGCTCCTCGGGGACTCTCAATGTAGTAGATAGTGTAGCAGGACTGATGGCCATCTCCCGGCCACGGAAGAAAGATCGGTGAGTGTACGGTGCAGCCGGGTCCTTGATCATCGTGGCGCAAACCTCGCGAACCCACGAAATATTGACCTGTTTGGGCTGGGTCAACATCTCGTACCAACTCTGCATGGCCTTGATTCTGGCCAAGAACCAAGGAAAAGAGAGCCAGGTCGACTCTAGGGGTCTCTCAATCATCACCTTGCGGTGACTGAAGAAGCGCGTGTATATCCCCTGATCAAATAGATTCCGGAACCCATGATCGGGTACCGGATCTGGTATAAAAAAGTCAAATGATTTCTCCTAAAAATAGCCTGTGGTAGGATTCATAATGCGTGACCTGAAATTGAGAAAGAGAAACAATTGAAAATAGGAAAATAAAACATAACATAAAAACTGCCACTGTTTTAGCTCGATCGATCGTAGATTAGTTCGATCGATCGAAAAGTTTAAGGGTCGATCGATTGCCAATTTGTTCGATCGATCGAATAAACTATGAGTTCGATTTCTCTAACCGTGTTCGATCGATCGAAAAGATCAGGTCTCAATCACTCGAACCCTGTTCGATCGATCGAACACAGTGAAACTGCGACGTGAACAAGAGCAACGGGAAGAGCCCGTACAAGCAAAATACCAAGAAAAATGAACATAAAATGGCTGAAAAAACCAATGGGGGCACCCCTATGACAACTCAAAAGAAATACACAAGAGAGGGGGAGAGTGGGCTTTACCTCGGGTCTCAAATGGAGGATGGAAGAGAGGGAGGATAATGGTGATGATGAGGTGTCCCCCTGGTGTCTGTGAATAGCGGGAGGGAAGAAATTGCCTTGAGTTCCTCTGTCGGCAATCGATCGAGACAGGTTGAGGGAAAGAGAAAACTGACGAAGAGTCTCGGTGACGCCTCGTTTAAATACCATTCTCGATCGATCGATCGAAACGTCGATCGATTGATCCATCTGAAGCGCTTGAAGATTTGGACTGTCGATCGATCGAACATTTTTTGATCGATCGAACATGGAAAGTCTACAATATGACTGTAATGAGGAAATATGCACCCCCAACTAACCAACATTGTTCTGGACTTACAAAATAGCGTGAAAGCAGTGCAAAGACAGGACATGTAAGCCAAAAACATCATTCTCATAGTAGAAAATTGTAAATTTTTATAAATAAACCCTTAAAATATCATCCTCTTATAATATTCATGCCCCTAACTTGGTGTTTAAAACCTTAGTGATAAAGAAAAACTAAAAGAAAGCTGAAATTACTAAAAATTCCGTCTAGAAATACACGTCAATTGATGAAATAAAGTAAAAATGACAGAAAACAATTGAAGTTGAACACTATGCTTCAAGAATGAAGATTTCTTCTTCCACAACATCTTTTGCCACCACAACTTCAAATGTAGAGTCGGAAATTGATGATTCCCTTTCCTAGAACAAGAGGAAAGCAGCCAGAACATCATCGAGCAAAGCCGAACTCTCTAAGAAATTGATAGCACCGACAATAGGAGATCCAGATGGAGACAAGGATAATGGAGTATGATTGCGCAATGGACTTTCCTCCTGTGGCGGAGTATTCGGGGACCGTACGTATGGCCCAAACCCATGAAAGAGTTGATGTGGAAGATATAGTGGTGGGAACAGTAGATTCATAGTGATATTCCTGACAAAGGAAAATAAAAATGAAACGGAGAAAAATAAGTTAACAAGAGCAACATAAAAACAAAAAGGAATAGATTAATAAAGCAAAACGAAAAGAAAATGAAAGGAATGTGACCCAAAATTAACCTCACTATTGGCCAGATATCCCTCGATGCACTAGCAGGTAGAGGGCATTGAAGCCTGAATAGCAAGTAATTGACATGCTCATAGATATAGGGAATCACATGGATGACCATGAAGTCATCAACATATGTGAAAACAGCATAATGGCGTTCGGGCACCACATCTTGTAAGTCTTCTTCTTCCCATGGCTCCCACATTGAGTCATTTTCCCATTGTTCCAGTAATGCATCATCCACTTCTCCAACAGCATACCCTTCAGGTTCTCCTTCCTCTCCAGAAAGGTCCATATGCGCAAATGGGTTGATTTGGAGGAGAGCAGGATCATAAGGGATGTATCCATAGGTCAGGTCCACCACATCATCCGCCCCTGGTCCTTGATAAGGAGATAAGCAAAATGCTATCTCGTCGACAGTCCAAGGTGGGTTCTGATATTCAGAATCAGCCCATGACCCTATAGAATGAACGTTATCATCCCGCATCTTGATATCCTGCAAGGGAAAAATAGCACGGAATAGCGGATTAAGAATAGAAGTCACATTCAAAAAGACCTACAAAAGATAAAACAAAACAAAAAACAGAAAAAGAAAAAGTACAACAACATTAGGAGAACGCACTTTAGCGTTTTAGTTTGAATTATAGTCGGGCTCATCCAATTGGATGTGCTCGACCTCGGGATGGAAATCCTCTAAGAACGGTTTTAATCTTTGGCCATTGACCTTGAAACTTCCGTCGTTCTTAGGGTTAAATAGTTCAACTGCCCTGTATGGAAAGTCAGATTTGACTATGAAAGGTCCTGTCCACCGAGATCAGAGTTTTCCTGGGAAGAGGTGAAGGTGTGAATCATATAATAAGACTTTCTGCCCCGGTACGAAAGATTTATGAATGATCGTTCGATCGTGGCACACCTTCAACCGTTCCGTGTGGAGTTTGGCATTGTCGTATGTATCTCGACGGATTTCTTCTAGTCAAGCCAACTAGAGTTTCCGGAGATGTCCTCCCTCCTTAATGTCGAAATTTAATGCGCATGTTGCCCAATAAGCTTTGTGCTCAATCTCAACGGGGAGGTGACATGCCTTACCTTACACTAGCCGATAAGGAGACATTCCCAAATTTATCTTGTAGGCAGTACGGTACGCCCACAGAGCGTCAGTCAATTTATAAGCCCAATCTTTCCTGTTGAATCTAACTGTTTTTTCAAGTATATGTTTGATTTCACGGTTAGCCAACTCCGCCTGCCCGTTTGTTTATGGGTGGTACGCTAGAGCGATTTTATGGTGCACCCCATATTTCTTGAGTAGTGCTTCCAAAGGCCTGTTGCAGAAATGCTTGCCTTGGTCACTTAATAATGCTTTTGGGGTATCGAAATCCGATTAAATATTTTCCTTAAGAAAAGACATAACTGTTTTGTGGTCATTGCGTCTCGTCGGTATTGCTTCCACCCATTTTGATACGTACTCCACAGCTAGGAGTATATATTTGCAGTGGTTTGATTTAGGGAACGGGACCATAAAGTCTATGCCCCAACAATCGAATATTTCAATTGTGATAATAGGGGTTAAGGGCATAGAATTTCTTTTTGAAATAGTACCTAGCTTTTGACAGCGTTGGCACGATTTACAGAAAGAATAAGTGTCCTTAAATATGGTGGGCCAATAAAATCCACTGTGTAGGACTTTTTGTGCGGTCTTTTGGGAAGAAAAATGGCCACCACACGCTTCAGAGTGGCATGAGGCTAGAATTACGGTTATATCCTCATTAGGAACGCAACGCCTGATGACCTGATCAGCACAATACTTGAATAAATAAGGGTCATTGAAAAAAAAATGGCGTGCAAACGAGAGGAACCGCTTCCTGTCCTGAATTGACCAGTGTCTAGGAGTCTCTCCCGCGGCCAGGTAATTTACTATGTCTGCGTACCAGGGTAATCCCGAAACTACCATAAGTTGCTCGTCTGGGAATTCATCTTTGATTGGTCTAGGCTCAGTATTGTCAGTAAATGTTAGCCGAGATAAGTGGTCAGCAACCACATTCTCTACTCCTTTTTTATCCTTTATAGTGATATCGAATTCTTGGAGTAGGAGTATCCATCGGATGAGTCTCTGTTTCGCATCTTTCTTAGATAACAAGTACTTGAGGGCCGAGTGGTCTGTAAAACAGACTATTGGGTACCCTATCAGATAAGACCTGAACTTGTCCAAAGTGAAGACTATTGCCAGTAGCTCTTTTTCAGTAGTGGTATAGTTCATTTGAGCTTCGTTTAATGTTTGGCTGGCATAGTATATTACATGAGGCTTATTGCCCTTCCTCTGTCCTAGAACTGCGCCTATGGCGTAGTCACTAGCATCGCATATTAACTCAAATGGCAAACCCCAGTCGGGTGCCTGTATTATTGGTACGGAGGTAAGGTGTTCCTTTAGTGCGTCAAAAGATGTTTGACAGTTATCTGACCACTCGAAAGGTGCGTCTTTGACTAAAAGTTGGCACAGTGTTCTAGAAATTGCACTAAAGTTTTGGATAAAGCGTCAATAGAACCCAGCATGTCCCAGAAAAGAACGGATGTCCCGGACTATTCTAGGGACAGGCAAATTCGAAATTATATCGATTTTTGCTTTATCGACTTGGATACCCATGTCAGAGATAATGTGGCCGAGGACAATTCCTTTGGTCACCATGAAGTGACACTTTTCCCAGTTTAGTACTAGGTGTTTATCCTCGCATCTTGCTAACACTTTCTCCAGGTTTTCTAGGCAGTTATTGAAACTATGGCCGAACACTGAGAAATCGTCCATAAAAACATCGAGTATCTGTTCGACCATGTCACTGAATATACTTAGCATGCACCGCTGAAAAGTAGCAGGTGCATTGCATAAGCCAAAAGGCATACGGCGGTAAGAGAACGTACCGAACGGACATGTGACTGTTGTTTTCTCCTGATCTTTAGGAGCTATTTCAATTTGGTTGTAACCACTGTATCAGTCCAAGAAACAATAATACTTATGACCCGCCACTCGTTCTAGCATCTGATCCATGAATGACAATGGAAAGTGGTCTTTCCGGGTCACAGCATTTAACTTACGGTAATCAATACACATCTGCCATCCAGTGGGGATGCGTGTTGGTACCAGTTCACCGTCTTTGTTTGAGATAACCGTTATACCCGCCTTTTTGGGCACCACCTGGGTAGGGCTAACCCAAGGGCTGTCAGAGATAGGGTATATTATCCCAATGTCTAGAAGTTTTAAGACTTCTTTTTTCACTACTTCTTGCATATTTGGATTCAGACGCCTCTGCATTTGTCGAGAAGGTTTAGCGTCTTCCTCTAGATAAATCTTATGGGTGCAAATAGATGGGCTTATGCCTTTTAGGTCGGCAATAGTCCATCCCAATGCTCCCTTGTGCAGTTTGAGCATTTGAATCAACTTATCCTCTTGTTCTGGATTTAACGCAGATGAAATTATAACAGGATAAGTCTTCTTAGTCCCTAGAAAAGCGTATTTGAGCTCTTTTGGAAGCTCCTTTAATTCCAAATCAGGAAACTGAAAATTCGAAGGCATAGTTAACTTGGTTTTTAGAGGTAAAGGTTCATATGGTGTGACCCACATCTCTATCTTCCTCCTTGGTTTCCATCATGAGGCAGGCGTGATTTAGGGCAGCATCCAATGGGGTAGAATCGTTAGGTTGATAGGTAGTGTCAAATTGTGACACAACTACCTCCTTGGGATCTTTGTACTCTACAAGATCAACCTCATCCTCGATGACCGTTTCGATGCAGTTAACTTCTTCGTCATCCTCGTATTCTTCAGGTCGGGGATTTGAGAATATCTTGACATTTAAAGTCATGTTCCCGAATACGATGGTCATGATACCACTTCTTATTTTGATTGTGGCATCTATGGTATTGAGGAATGGTCGTCCAAAAATCACCAGGATTTGTGAACACGGGTTAGACACAGGTTCTGTATCTAGAATCACAAAATCTACCGGGAAGACAAAAGTGTCTATTTGCACCAGAACATCCTCCAATATTCCTCTAGGATATTTAACTGACCTGTCTGCCAGTTGTAACGCAACTCGGGTGGGTTTGAGTTCACCCAACCCTAATTGTTTATATACTGAGTATGGCAGCAGATTTACACTCGCTCCTAAATCAAGGAGTGCGTTGTCTATCCTTTGATTCCCAATTCTGCATGAGACAGTTGGGGTGCCAGAGTCTTTTAGCTTCGGAGGCAATTCATTTTGAATGATCGCACTTGCTTGGCAAGCGACATAAGCATGTTTTTTCACACTTTGCCTCCTTTTGACCGTGTATAAGTCTTTAAGATACTTAGCGGAGGCTGGCACTTGTTTGATTGCATCTAGGAGCGGGAGATTGATTTTAACTTGTTTAAACAACTCCAAAAACTCCTGATTCTTAACGTCGTTATGGGGCTTTTTGAGCCTTTGAGGGTATGGCGCAGGGAAAGGGCATTTGGGTAATTCGTCAATGACAGGCTCCTTTCCAGGCCTTTTCTCCACTTCTTCTACTTCTTGAGAAGCGTCCTTGTTTGGGTCTAATGGTTTGTTATTAGTGGACGACTCTTCTACTTGAGTAGGATGGTTTGCTCCTAAGTACCAATTCCTCCTCTTCATACTCCTCGGGAATAGGATGAGGCATGTTTTGCCCTATGACTTTGCTGCTTCTTAATGTAGTCACGGCTTTAGCCTGTTCATGGTTAGGAAGGCCACTGTTGTAACCCTTAGGGTTTGGAAGTGGTTGAGCAGGAAATGTGCCACTCGAACCCTCTTATCATGCATCCATCCTCTCTAATGTCGCGGACATTTTGCTCATCATTTGGATTAACTGTTGCGTTAAATTCGTGTTAGAGAGTGGATCTTCCTCTTGCACCTTCTTGTGAGGTGGCACATAGAAATTCGCCTGTTGATTAAGCGAGGGTTGAGCGTTATTGTAGTTGTTTGACCTATTTTGATTGAATGACTGGGACTGCCTGTTGTATTGCCCTTGATGTTGGTTATTGTAGGGCTATTTTTGTTGAGGGTTTTGGGCCCCAGCGTTGTTTTTCCAGTCGAATCCGGGGTGATTCCATCTATTGTTATTATTTTGTGAGTTGTAGTTGTTGTAGGAATTCCCCGCCCCCCTATACCCTTGCATGGCATTCATTTCCATGGGGGGTTATTCTTGAAAATATGGCACATTGGGACAGTATTGAGTATTGTGTCCCAGCATATTACATGTGCCACATGGTTCTTCAGGCAAAAACTGCCTAGAACTCTCTCCTTTCATCCCCAATTCTTCCACTTTCTTTGCTAGTTCTTCATATTTGTTCATTAGATGATCCTCACTTTTTAGTTGATATAAACTTTTCTCTTCGACACAGGAGATCTGTGAGCGTGGGACATCATCTGAGTTTGACCATTCATGGGCATGTTCAGCTAGCCACTCAAAATGAGCTTCAGCCTCTTCCGTATTTTTGCGAAGAAATGGCCCTGAACTCATGGTCTCGGCCAATTTCTTTGTTTCACCGTTTAATCCTTTGTAAAAGTAGCTGATGGTTCGCCATTTCTCGTACTCGTGATGTGGGCAGGAGAGTACCAAATCCTTGAAACGTTCCCAAGTTTGGGTGAATGTTTCATTGCTCTTTTGTTTGTAGGAATTTATTTGACGTTTAAGCTCGGTGGTCATGCGAGGTGGGAAAAATTTCTTTAGGAAAGCAGTGTTCATCGCATGCCAGGTGTAGATAGAGTTTGGCTTCAAGGTGAGTAGCCACACTTTTGCTTTATCCTTCAGAGTGAAAGGAAATAGCATTAAACGTGTTACATCTACAGGACAATTCTGTGAGAAAGTTTTACAAACGTCCTCAAAGTCCTTGACATGTAGGTACGCCTTCTCGCTTTCCATTCCATGAAAGGTAGGAAGCAGTTGAATCATTCCATTGCGAAATTGGAATTCGCCTGCATGAGGTGGAATGAGAATACAAGACGGCGTAGGTGCGTGTTCGGGTGTCATGAGGTCACACAAAGGAGGCAATGAATCGTCGATTGGTAAGACCACATTATCACCGTTTTCACTTTGATTATCAGCCATCGAATCGAACGGTGTAACTATGGGGTTAATCGAACTAGAAGAATTGGATAAATAGAACGGGTTTCCGTAATTTCCTTCGATGGAATTATCGGACATAAAGGGAAAGATCCTAAGAAATTTTCAATCTAAAGAAAAAAAGAAAAAGAAAAACAAAAAAAGATAAAGATAGAGTGAGCTAATCGAAGCTAGCTTGTCGCCTTCCCCGGCAACGGCGCCAAAAACTTGACACGATGAATTTTCTGTGTGTGCTTGTGTGCTATACCCAAGTGTAGGTAATCGTGGAAGTAGTAAACTGGATTAAGACCAGGTCGATCCCACAGGGAAGGTGTTAAACTAAATACTTAGATTATTCTCAAACAAGTAAAATAAAATTCAATAATTCTTTATAAGATGTAGAACACAAAGTTCCACAGTTCGACAACTACTAAACTGAAGCAATTAAACTAAATTAACTAATTACTAAATAATTAACTAAAGCAGTGATTTGAAACGTGTTCTTCTTAATTAAAAAGGAATGGTGGGATTACACGAATCCACCGCAACCTAGCCATCTACCATGCAATTTCATTGAAGCTCAAAGCAGTTTACTCTCAACATTATTCTGTACTTCTCTTAAGATAAAGAATCCATAGTCCTTTCATGACCGGGACTATATCATCACATTTACATTTGAAATACATAAAAGGCAGTTTAAAACAATAGTTGAGACTCTCACCTACAATGGTATTAGCATTGAGGGTGGTTTGCAAAATATATTGAAAGAAAATGCCTTAAGGCTTAAAGTTCATAGACTGTTTTGATAAACTGAGCGTTTTGGGATAATTTGATAACAATCCAGTAAAACAGAAAGTCTAGGAATACTGCACAGAACATTCTCAAGAATCAAAATGTTCGATCGATGGACGCGCATTCGATCGATCGAACAACTTCATCTCTCGATCGATCGACAATGTCTCTGGTCCGATCGATCGAACAACTTCGATCGATCGAACACAGGGATTAATCTGCTGCATGGCAGAGGCCTGAGATCACGGTTTCATCATGATCTCCCAACCCGGGGACTACTCAGACATGGTCTGGAGTGTCTCAGTTTTATTTTTAGCGTAAAACTTCATTAAGGATGCGTTTAGTTGAGATTTAAACATTAAAACTATGTAAAACAATGGTGTATACTAATCTAGCATTCAAAACTATTCATCTAGCTGATTATAATACCACTAACTAAGTGCAAAATTTGAATAAACAATAAATAAATAACCTGGAAGTGTAACTCTGATTAAACTAACAAAGAATCAATCCAACAATCAATCACCAAGCATGTAATCCTACAAAACAATGTAACTCTCTATATTTCTCTCTAAAAACTGATAAAAACCATATGGGGCGTCCCTCAAGACGTTTACAAAATGAGTTTTTATAGTGAAACCTAATGCCTAGGGTTAAAACATGCATTCTGCTGCGCGCGTGTATAATATGATAAAAGGCATGTTCGATCGATCGAACCATTCTCGATCGATTGAACTTGTGAGGACCTTGATCGCTTGAACCTTCTCGATCGATCGAACCCTCGATCGATCGAACGGTCTTCAATCGCTCGAACTCTATATTTCAGCTTTTATATATCTTCTTTAGAATTCAGCATTTCCCTTCATCGTTATCTTTCAATTCTTCACACAGCAACTGCAGTCTGCACAAATTACAGCTAAAACACACAACTTATCATAGCTTAATCAATAGGTGCATAATCTAGCATTGTAATTCAAATTGCAAATAGATGGAGGAATTGTAAACTAACTCCATACTTTTTCTTCTTTTAGCGCGGTTGTATTTTACAAATACCCCCGCTTGTTAGAAGGTCTGTTGAAAACAGATACAGAGTCGCCACTTGGTTTTTAAGGAACCAAGAAACCTAAATTTGACTCACCCAAACGGATAAAGGGCACCGGCCTTTCATAACCAAAGAACTTGGCTCGGGGTTTTGGTACGAGAGAGGAATGAGCCTTTGTTGCGACTAAAACACCCTCAACTCGCCCCGTCTTTCGACGGGTCTCAATTAGCATCCAAAATAATCATCTTATACTATGTTTGGTTCGACAGTTAATACTATGATAGTATATTACATCACATAAGAATCTTGAAATGGAAGATCAAAAGATAAGATATTATTCATAAGATCTAAGCCAAATACCACGCAATGTAAAGTGAAAGATCACACAAAATAAACTTAGGAAAAATTTGTCTAATCACATAGCAAGTAATCAAGTTTTCCTATCCTAGAAGGGGACATGAAATGTTCTTGAAACAAATAATCAACGAAATCAAAGAATGCTTAGCAAGCTAGTATGATGCATGTTAATTCTTGAAAGAAAGAATATTTCTCAATCCCCGGGACGAATGAGAAAGGAAGATTTGATCGAGGGGGAAAGCATGAACGTGTGATCAAGATCTTTCCTTTTAATCTTCTTAGATTAGGAGTCACAAAAATCCCAAATCTTGCATGGATGCAATGAATGATCCTAAAATGTGCAAAGGTTGTAGTGTGTTTGTGTACATGGGTTTCTAGAATGACTTAGAAGTCTAAAATGTGCATGAATACATGGAGAAAATCATCATGAGATATGTACAAATATGGTATGGACCACTTTCTAGAATATGAACTAATTTGAAGTACATATAAGCATCAAATCAAAGAATGGAAGTAAAAGAATGTTTACTGTGAATAGTGGACAGAACAGTAACATGATCTTTTGGAAAATGAAAAGAGGGGTTAGGAATGTTTTCAATGCATGATTTTTTATGGAGATCTTCCTTATTGTGTCTAAAACACAACCCAACAAACCAATATTCAATAACTATTACAGATTGAGAGAAATCATATGAACAATAGATGTTACTCAGAAACAGAGTTCGTATTGTAGACTGAAATGTTGAAAATTCATAGAAAATGAAAACAAAAGATCTAGAGACCCATTTTATACATACAGTTCCCTAAGACATTGAAGTTGAAGGGAAAAATGAGTGGGGACCACTTATTTTGGAAATGTTTTCTAAAAAACAAGTTGAAAGTGAACCTAGCTGCTGTGACAATAAAAACAGAATACCTGGAGAGAATGTTTGGGTCTAAATGGACCACTTCCAAGTATTTCCAAGTCAAACCAAAAATCATGGGTGTTCTATAATGAGTTAGGAAGACTTTCCAAGTGGTCTTGAATCTATACATTGGGTATTGAGTTCTAGAGAAATCTTTAAACTCAGATCATTCACTGTTTTGAAGATTTTTGAGAAAACAATGTGTATTTCTTTGGAATCCAAACATTGGGGTTTTAGAGGGGTTTTGAAATAGGGGTTTTGAAAGGGTATTTTCAACATCTAAATGAAGATTATGACCACTTGAATCATCAACATTGAACTCATATCAAGAACTCCCAATATTACTTGCACAAAAATAGTTTTGTTTGAGAATATGACTTCAAGAATACATATGAATGTATTGAAGTTAGAATCATCATCCATTAAACATGTCTTTGAGGTCAAGAGCTACTATCCATAAGGATTCACTCTCCTCAAACAACATGTCATCTAGATGATGATAAACATGTAAGTAATCAAAGAAAAATAAAAAAGAAATGAGGTGAGAAGAGATGAACATAATATGTAAACAATCAAATAAGCAATTAATAGATGATGATCATTGAGATATTGAACTTGTAACTTGGTGTTTCACTAATATATATTGACATTTGGACATAGAAGTAGATTCCTAACTCACGATTGCTCAAGAATGGTGGTTGGGGAGAGTTTGAATGTGAAGTATATAGAGGGATAATGGAAGAACTTGAGTTTAGAACTCACTTTCTATAGAAAATCAGTGGAGGAAGCTCCATTCCTCACTTCTAACTCTAAGCATATCTCTCATTCTCTCTACAACTTCTATGGACTTTGCACTTGGCCCCCTTCAAAATGAAGAGCAATGGGGGGTTTATATAGGCCAATTTGGGGTGGTTTTGGGATTTAGAAAGTGCTCCCATTGGTCCCAAACATCTGTGAACATAAAACTACATCGTTTTGGCTTTCAATTAATCAATTTAGACCCCCAAAATAATTTACAAAAATGGCTTCTGCGGGGGTTGAGTGCCGCCGCGGCACTGGCCATGTGCCGCCACGGCAGTGGCCCAGTGCTACCGTGGCACTGCTCCTCAGATGCCCAAAAATTTACGTTTAGGCCCCTAGAGGTTCCGGTATTCGCGAAAAGGCCCTATTTTGTCCGAAATTCACAGAAAATGCATACGAACTCCAAATTGAGCTTGTGATATACCGTTGGAAAGGTAATGGAGTCTAATTTACATAAACAATAGTTTGGAGATAGGTCACTTTGAAAAGTTTTGCTGTATTCGCGATAAAAGTCGATTTGATCGCCTTTTTCACCTTCAGAAATTCGTAATATATTTGTTTTAAATCCAGGAATTATGTGCGATATACCGTTGGAAAGATATTGACCTCTAGTATCTATGAAAAATGTTTAAAAAATGATATGGTGCTCCGGTTTCAAAGTCAACTTTTGGTCAAACTGGTCAAATTAGGGACCTCCAAGAAGTTCTAGGAACCTCTGGGAGCTCCCAAGAGCTGACGTTTTTGTATGTTTTACTTTTGAAACTCATTTTAGTACTTTTTACATGATCTAGCATCATCTTTGAACTTTTGGATGATTTCGGTTGACTTTGGTCAAATCTTGGTCAAACTTGGTCAAACCGGTTAACAAGGACTTTCCGGGAACTTCCGGGACTTCCGAGTGTCTCTGGGGGCTGACGATTTCCTCTGGTTTTGTTTTGAAAACTTATTTTATTGCTTTTCTTACGACGTAGCGTGTTTCCAGAACATTTGGTTCAAATCTGGGAGTGTTTGGGCTTTTAGGGGTATTTTGGTCATTCTGAGCATTTTGAGAGATAGAGCTAACTTCTAGGAGTCCTTTTGAGTCTTTTTCGATCATTGTGAACCACCAAGCTATGGGTCTCCAAAATATGATAGCCGACAAAATGGGGTGTCTACACCAGCCTTGCGGTAGATGAGGCCCCAAGGGCTAAATGGAAAGCTCATGATAATCAGTGGACACGGATCCTTGAATTGTGAATAGACAGTGCTTGCCCTAGGAATCGGGGTGATTTGACTGCGGGTGATTTTTTTAATCGTTGACCGATCCTCATGATGATAAGTCCGGAGAATCGGTTCGGACTTCTCTTATCTTCTGCTGGGGATGGTAGGGGACTCTCTGAGAATCTCTCTTCAATTCTTGGCTTTCAATTAATCAATTTGGACTCCCAAAATAATTTACAAAAATGGCTTCTGCGGGGGTTGAGTGCCGTCGCGGCACTGGCCATGTGCCGCCGCAGCACTGCTCCTCAGATGCCCAGAAATTTAAGTTTAGGCCCCCAGAGGTTCCGGTATTCGCGACAAGGCCCTATTTCGTCCGAAATTCACAAAAAATGCATACGAACTCCAAATTGAGCTTGTGATATACCGTTGGAAAGGTAATGGAGTCTACTTTACATAAACAATAGTTTGGAGATAGGTCACTTTGAAAAGTTTTGCAGTATTCGTGATAAAAGTCGATTTGATAGCCTTTTTCACCTTCAGAAATTCGTAATATATTCGTTTTAAATCCAGGAATTATGTGCAATATACCGTTGGAAAGCTATTGACCTCTAGTATCCATGAAAAATGTTTGAAAAATGATACAGTGCTTCGGTTTCAAAGTCAACTTTTGGTTAAACTGGTCAAATCAGGGATCTCTAGGAAGTTCTGGGAACCTCTGGGAGATCCCAGGAGCTGACGTTTTTGTATGTTTTTCTTTTGAAACTCATTTTAGTACTTTTCACATGATCTAGCATGATCTCGGAACTTTTGGACAATTTTGGTTGACTTTGGTCAAACCTTGGTCAAACCTGGTCAAACTTGGTCAAACCGGTCAACAGGGACTTTCCGGGAACTTCCGGGGGTCTCTGGGGGCTGACGATTTCCTTTGGTTTGTTTTAAAACTTATTTTATTGCTTTTCTTATGACGTAGCGTGTTTTCAGAACATTTGGTTCAAATCTGGGAGTGTTTGGGCTTTCAGGGGTATTTTGGTCATTCTGAACATTTTGAGAGATAGAGCTAACTTCTAGGAGTCCTTTTGAGTCTTTTTTGATCATTGTGAACCACCAAGCTATAGGTCTCCTAAATCTGATAGCCGACAAAATGGGGTGTCTACACCAGCCTTGCGATAGACGAGTCCCCAAGGGCTAAACGGAAGCGAGACAGTTTTGAGAAGGACTCAGGGAAGAAGCCTAAGCCGGACCAGGAGAGGGTCGGCCAAGACCAGGCCCCAATGACCTTCACGCCACTCTCCCAGCCAATTCATGAAGTTATGGCCACCGCCGATGCCAAGAGGCTCCTCCAGGAACCGAGAAAGCTAAAAAGCCCGCCCGAGAAGAGAAATCGGGACAAATATTGTCGGTATCATAAGGACCATGGCCACGACACAGAAGATTGCTTTAAACTCAAGATGGCAATCAAGAGACTGATTGAACAGGGCCAACTTGCAGAGTTTGTTACGACAGACAGATGACCTAGATCGGACAATCAAGTCCCCCGTGCAGCCGCAACCACTCGGGCAAACCAGTATGATCTCTGGAGGAACCTCGGGTGGAGGGGACTCACAGTTAGCTCAGAAGAGGCATGCTCAGGCATCCCGAGCGAATGTCTGGCATATCCTATCCACTGAATCCCAACTGACCGATGTATTGACATTCTCCTCTCAAGACGTCGGGGACATACATTGCCCCCATGATGACCCCCTGGTCATGACAATCTCTGTAGCCAACTACACGGTAAAAAGGGTGCTGGTGGACACAGGCATCTCCTTCGACATCCTCTTTGCCATGACATTTAACCAGTTGGGAATCCCGTCTGGTGGCCACACCACTGGTAGGATTCAATGGATCAAGCACGTAGCCGCTCGGCATGATCGAGCTATCGATTTTGATGGGAACCTATCCCTAGCAGGCCTCGGTGATGGCCAACTTTGTGATTATGGAAGCTTCCTCAACCTATAACGTGATCCTCGGTAGACCAACGCTCAATAAATCCTGAGCGATTGTATCAACATATAGCCTGGTGGTGAAGTTCCCGACCCCTCAGAGTCCTAGTAGCTTACATGGAGATCAAGCCACTGCTCGGAATTGCTATGTCAGTTCCTTGCGCAAGGAGGCCATTACGGAAACACTAAACATCCAAGAACTAGACCCAAGGGACGCAAAGAACGGAGTTGGCCCGATCGATCAGCTTGAGCAAGTGGTCCTGAGTCCCGAGTCACCCGATCGGGTCATCAATATTGGTGCCCTCCTGGAGCCGAGTTTGAAAGAAAATTGATCCAATTCCTACACCAAAGTCAGGACATCTTCGTCTGGAATCACGAAGACATGTCGGGGATTGATCCCGGATTATGTCTCATCGCCTCAACGTTGACCCCGATCACCGGCCGGTCAAACAAAAGAGAAGGGGCATGGCCCCCGAGAGGCAACCCACCGTGCGTGAAGAGATTGAAAAACTCCTGAAGGCAAAGTCCGTCTGAGAAGTCTACTATCCTGATTGGTTAGCAAACGTGGTACTGGTCAAGAAAAGCAATGGGAAGTGGAGAATGTGCGTGGACTTCACCGACCTCAATAAAGCCTGCCCCAAGGATTGCTATCCCCTGCCTAGGATAGACCTCCTTGTGGATGCCACGGTCGGCCATTCGCTTCTCTCGTTCATGGATGCATATTCAGGGTACAACCAGATTTGTATGTACCCGGGGGATGAGGAGAAAACTTCCTTTATTATGGACCAGGGGACGTACTGCTACAAGGTAATGCCCTTCGGCCTTAAAAATGCCGGAGCAACTTACCAGCGCCTAGTCAATCTCATGTTCAAGGACGTAATCGAAAAGTCTATGGAGGTGTACGTTGACGATCTGTTGGTTAAAAGCCGAGACGAGCCCGACCATCTTGAGCATTTGGCTGGGGCCTTCAGCATCTTACGAAAGTACCAGATGAGGTTGAACCCGACCAAGTGCACCTTCGGCGTCTCGTCCGGGAAATTCTTGGGCACCTGGTTAGCAGACGGAGAATCGAAGCTAACCCTGAGAAGATCCAAGCCATAATCAATATGCGGTCACCCCAGTCAACCAAAGAGGTACAAAGCTTGGCCGGGCAGGTCGCCGCACTAAACAGATTCGTATCCCGAGCCACCGACCGGTGCCTTCCTTTTTTCAAAATCCTCCGCAAGGCCTTCCAGTGGTCGGAGGAGTATGAGGAGGCATTTCAAGAGCTGAAGAAGTACCTAATATCGCCCCCTCTGCTCTCCACACCATTCCGAGGGAAGAGCTATTCTTGTATCTGGCGGTATCCCCTTCAGTGGTTAGTTCAGCACTCGTCCGGGAAGAGCACGGGATCAAATTCCTGATCTATTATACTAGTCGGGCGCTCCAGGGCACCGAAAGCCGATACTCCAGCATCGAAAAATTGGCTTGTGCACTTGTCACGTCAGCACAGAGACTCCGTCCTTACTTTTAGGCCCACGTAATTGTGGTCCTCACTGATCAACCTATTCGCAGAATCTTGAGCAGACCCGAGACATCGGAAAGGCAAAAGTATCAATCACACAGAAGGTAAAACACACAAAGTGAGTTATAGGATCAAGAAAGAAGAGAAACAGAGAAAACTTGATTTTTATTCAACTTCCAAACCTCTGCCCCCTAATGAATGGCAACACATCCCTTTTATAGAACTAAAGGGAGAGCCTCCAAAGAGTAAAAGCAGGTTACAAGGTAAAAGCATAAAGTAAAGGTACAACATAAAGTAAAGGTACCGACAACACACACTATTTTACACTGGTGCACACTATTACAACCTTTTCCCACGTAAAAGTAGCTGCACCGACACAATTATTTATTATTGAGACACTGATTCACACTATTACACACTATTGTACACTGTGTCTCTTTATTAAAGGTAAAAAGCAGCAGACATGAACACTATTTTACACTATTTTACATTATGGTAAAAGTGAGGTTAATAATGCGATCAATACTCATCATCAGAAGAGCTGTCAGAGGGCTCTGTCCTATTCCTGAATGGATAAACAAGCAAATGGACCTGATACATTGGATGATCATGATGAGATGTATCCCACCCATACTGCTCATGAATATCAGCAAGGATACGTCAGAACAGTTAGCAATAATCCAGAGGATATAGTCCAATATTATGCCATGTACTGGTTTGTTTGTGTAAGAGCTCTAAAGGAATAGTTACTGGTTCTATCTGATTGACAAGGCAAAGTTGATTTTGCAGAAAGTGGAAAGTTTCTGTGTTTTCAAAGGCAAGTGGATTTTCAACACTAGTAAGAATGCCAGAAACAGGAATCCTGTGCAAAATTATTTCTCCTTGTGGGGTAGTTTCCAAATTTTCTCTAAAAGAGAAAAGGATAATACAATATTTCCATTTAGACTGTCGTAAAAGGTTCTGCCAGTATAAAAAATCTCCAAATAAGAGGAACCATTTTGCTAGGCGAAAGGAGGTTCGTGTGACTTCTGGGTAGAGCATCTGGTTTTGGGCAAAATACCAGAGCAGGAGGCATTTGTTAAACACAATGCCAATAGTATAAAGACTTGCCAAGTACCATAGAAGTAAATATGCCTCAATGGGGAAATTATGCTGGAAAACATGATTGAAATGTAGCAAGGTTAGGAAGGGATAGACTGGGTGGAATGGGAGTGAAAGTAATGATCCGACATCGAGGCCGTATCGAGAAACATAAAGCTTGAGGAAAGAATGGAGATCTTCAGTGTTTCGGGAGGTGAGAGTGTTTTCTAAGAGGGTATGTTGGATATGTACGGGCATTGTAAGAACAAAGGTTTCCAAGGTATCCAAATTATCCCGTTCTGGGGAATAGCAGAGAGACCGGAAGATTCTCCATGTTCAAAAGCTCTAATAAGGGGGAAAAAAGGGGTGGAGATGGGATTTATCTCTTTTTTGAGCCTTGAAAGGAAGTCAGAAAGGGTGTTGTTTTTCCCTTTGATATGAACAGCGTCAAAGTTCCATTGGGAAAACCAATTTGCCCATCTGAGTAATTGAGTAGGAGGGAGAGCCTTCTGTTTGAATTTGAGCATTTGGGGAAAACTCATAAGGTCTGTTTCAATGAGAAAATGATGGCCAATGAGATGGAATTTGAACTTTTCAATGGCCTTCATGATGGTGCGGATTTCTTTGGAAGTGGAATGGTAATACAATTCTGCTTGGGTGAAGGCTCCACTTTTGTAACCACAAATACTTCTGGTGCCATCTGGTTCTTGTTGCAGCAATACTGCTCCCCAATAAAGATCAGAAGCATCTGTTTGCAGAATTCTTTTTCCATTGGATGGAATTTTCAAAGGGGGAAGAGTATGTACCACCTATTTAAGCGCTTTTACTACCTGTGTGGATTGGGCTGACCAAGGGGGAGCATTCTTTTTGAGAAGCAAGGACAGTGTTTGCCTATATTGGGCAAGGAGTGGAATAAAGTCTGCCATATAGTTGACGATTCTAAGGAATTGTTGGACTTGCTTTAGTGATAGGTTGGAATCTAGAAAATGCTCAAGTTGGCTGGCGATGTGGGGCTGCAGAGTATACTCCCTTTAGAAATATTTAAGCCCAAAAAGTCGACAGAGGTTACTCCAATTACCATCTTTTTCTGTGATAACATTATGCCATGTTTTCTAACCAAAGAATGGAATTTTTGTAGGAGTAAGGCATGGGAATTTGGATTTGGTGAGAAGAGGAGTATGTCATCCATATAGATTAATGAAGAAGAGAGAATTGGCTCGAAAATCCGAATCATGGCTTTCTGGAAGAGTGAGGGTGCTATTTTTAGGCCAAAAGGCATGATTGTCCAGTGGAAGTGGTGGTCTGGGAGACAGAACCCTATTTTGGGTTGTTCATCTGGATGAATTCCAAGTTGCCAAAAACCAACTTTGAGATCAAATTTTGAGAATATTTGGGCTTGGGTTCACTAGAAAAGAAGGTTGTGACGCCGTGGAGGTGGGAACTTGTCATCATGGAGAAAATGGTTGTGGGGTTGGTAATTTATGACAAGGCGAAGTTTTCCATGAACTTGTTCTGCTCTTTTGTTAACATAGAAAGCTTCACATGCCATTGGGAGGTGGTGTTTTCGATGAGTCCTTCTTTCTGTAATTGAACAACTTCGACTATAGCAAGCTGGTAATGATCTGGGTTCATTCCTTGATGGCTGGCTTTGGTTGGGTTGATGTCCTCATTCTTTTTGAAAGGAAGGGATATGAAGAAATCTGGGTTGGTCCATAAAGGATGAGAACATTTGGTAAGAAATTCAGAATGGGTTTCTGCATAAGAATGTGTAATGATTTCTTGTTGGATTGGCAGGAAGGCTTCAAGGGTAAAAAGGTTAGGCTAGGAGGTCCATGGCAGGAAGAAGTTCTTGTATCTGAGCCCTTTTGGTACCCATGTCACTTTTGTGAGTGACTGGAGTATATCAAAACCAATTAGGAGATCTTTGCCAGGAAGGTCTGAACTATAAGCACAATGCCTAATGGAGTATCCTGGAAATAGCTGAATGATAATTGGTTTATTGATGAGAGTGATCACAAAATTTTTGCCATTTGAAACCTTAAATGGTTTAAAACATGTTTGCCAGTGAGATCGGGGAAGGATGGAGGGATTTATGATGGAGGCTGCTGCTCCGGTGTCAAAGAAAGCTATGACAGAGATTGGTTTGTCATACTTTGTAGGGACAAGAGTGATCCTAGCAAGAGGCTGAACAAGAGTGATGGAATCTGGGGAGATATAATGGATGTCATGGTAGGCATCAACATCAAAAGATCGATATCTTCATCTGGGCTGAGATCCTCATATTCGGAAGGATAAGCGGGGAGAGCAAGAGCCAGTATTGTTTCATCATGTGGCTCATCATCCATGGAGAACATGGATTCGATATCTGCATTATCCTCTCCTGGAGCAAGTTGGGTAAGCGCCTGTATCATATTGGATTTTTGGGGGCCTTTTTGGGGGCGCTGTTTTGCATAGTGTCCCGATTTTCTGCAGATGAAACAGCGATCAGATTTCCTTTGGCCACGGAGGGATTTTTTCCAGAAATATCTCCATTTCTTCTTCTTGGGGATGAAAGGAGGTGGGTCAGAAGTATGCTTCCGAAAATGTTTGGACTTTTTAGAGGAGACCTGGCAACTGCAGCTTTTTTCTTTGCACTTAATGAAAAGGTCTGGACGAGCACAAGAATTTCCAAGCATCTTGCCTTGATCATGAAATGTCTTGAAGAATTTTTTTTGGTTACAGAGCTTGTCAAGAGCAAGTAGAACATGCTGGTACATTTTTCCAAGTGATGCTTGCGCAATTTGTTTGCCTTTTGTTTGGAGCAGACGAGAGGTTTCTGTGCCAAGGGGTTCTGGTAGTGAAGTGAGGAAAGCTTGCTTTAGATTGACATAATCAATTCCACCAAGAAAGTAGAATACCTTAGTCATCTTTTTGTAGTGCTTTTCCAAGTCGTGCCTTTTAAAGGAACAACATTTCATTCGAAGATAATCCTCACGGGCTTGATCTTTGTGAATGTCAGGAACTCCAAGAAATTCAGTATGGATTATATTCAGAAAATCATCAATGGAAGGCATCTGGACAAGTTGGAGTTGTTTGTATTCTCCAAGACTAATGTACCATTGACGTAGACGGCCATGAAATCTTGATAGTGATCACTGTGCGCGTGGTAGAACCTGGCTGCAGAAGTTTAGCCGTACACCATGCATGGAGCTCAAAAATTTGTCAAGCCATTTAGAAGGAGGAATACTATCAAATGAAAAGCCTTGGCTTGGGGAACTGGAAAATGGAGAATCTGTCGAGTGCTGTGGAGTTGGAATGGATGGCCCAGGGCCAACTGGAGGGTCCTCATCAATAACCTCTTCAACTCTTGGGGATCCAGGATTTACCATATGAACCTCTGTTTGGATTTCTTTTTGGAGGTCTAAGATATAATGATGAAGCATGTCCTGTTCGGTGGCCCATAATGACCATGTATCTTCATCAGTAGGGGAGTCAGGACAAGTATGTTTGTGGATAAGATCAGAGGGTGTGTCTGTGATCATGGTTTGGAGTAGAGTAGTAAGGGGATTAGCATGAACGGGAATGGGAGGATTTTCAATGATCATGGTGGTGGCCAGAGTTGTGGGTGAGGAAGAGAAAGCAAGGTGTTGATCTGCAGGTACTGCTTGGTTAGTTGAGAGTGGTGCTGGTGGTTTTCTTTTTGGGCGAGCTGGCTTGGGATCTCTAGGAAGGAAGGCGGTTGTATTGAACATTCCACCAATGGTGGTGGATGAAGGAGAAAAGGGTAAGGGTTGTTGCTGGTGTGATATGGGAGGGGAATAAGGATATCCAGGTATAGAAAGTTGCGGATCAAAAGAGTAAGGATAGTGATCTTTATATGAAGAATGAGGCTGATTCTGGGCTTGTAATGAGATTAGCTGGGTTTTCAAATGTTTCATTTCAGCCTCTTTTAGTGCAAAAGCCGAAGAGTAAATACTGGTTGACTGTGCCAGGTGTAATAGTTCATGATGGACGCCTTTTATTCGGTGCTGAAGATCACTGATCAAGCATTCGAGTGAAGTCATTTTCTGATCCAGAGTGGCTTGTGTTTGGGCGATCTGTTGAAGGCAACGATTTTGTGCAAGAGCATTGGCTGATTGCCAATTAAGTGTTGTTTCAGCAGCTAAGATTGGTTTCTTCGTTCCATCTGGATTTATGACAGTGGGAGGAGCAGTTTTGTGCTCATGTCTGACGGAATTTGTCAAAACCATGGTGCGGGCATTTCCTAAGGAGATCCTTGAATCTCAACCAACACTCAGCAAAGGTCTCGTGCTCTCCCTGGGAGAAATTTTGAATTTGTTTGACCAAAGCTTGTGTTTTGTGCATGGGAAAAAACTCCTTATAGAATTGCTTTTGGAGTTTCGGCCATGAGCCTATGGAATTTGGGGGTAGGGTCACTAACCAATCTTTTGCCCTATCCTTGAGGGAAAATGTGAACAATTTGAGCCTTATGAGCTCGGGTGTGCATCTTTGTTGTTCAAACGTCCCACATATGTCCTCATACTCCCCAATATGCTTATAGGGGTCCTCGTTCTCTCGCCCATGAAAATTGGGTAAGAGGTTGATCATTCCTGGCTTAAATCGAAACACCCCCGCATTGTACGGGAATGTTATGCAAGATGGGGGAAGACACGGTCTCGGGTTGAAGGTAATCCCCGATCGTTCTCCCAAAGGTTTGGTCCATTTGCAGGGGTGGATGGGGGTAATGATGTTGGAAAGGAGGTGGTTGATGCGGCGGGTACCTGGGTGGAGGAGCGGGGTTATGTTGATCCCATTGCTCCCGATGGAATCGATCCATGGGAGTTTCGCCCTCT
Source organism: Hydrangea macrophylla (assembly GCA_033977485.1). Lineage (NCBI taxonomy): Eukaryota > Viridiplantae > Streptophyta > Magnoliopsida > Cornales > Hydrangeaceae > Hydrangea > Hydrangea macrophylla. The sequence goes on from CM066982.1 coordinate 50,516,026, forward strand.
GTGGCAAACGTAGCATGATCCGAAAATGCATCAACTACTGGCTCTCGGTGGCCGGTACTGTGCGAATTTTGAGTGAATGATGGTGAGGATGTGGTCGGGGGTCGCCAAAACGACCCACTGCTACTACTACTAGAACTAGCATTAGAATTAACTGCAAAGGGGTTAGTCATACCTGCGTTGCTCGGATTTGACATCGTGAGAAGTTGTCGATTTTCACTTAAAGGCTACTCCTTCAAAGACACTCAACAAGAAAGCAACGCAGATTAAAAGCAAAAGCACTATAATTAGCAACTAAGCGACCTGAGGTTGTTACCAATGCCAATCCCCGGCAACGACGCCATTTTGATTACGTCAAAATCAAGTTCTTTTGTTAACCCTATTAAAAACGTAGTACGGTAGAAATAGGGTGTCGAGTCCACAGGGATTGGAGTGCAACAAAACTTGGTGGGAGCTTAATAGCCAATTATAATGCGAAGGGTAATTAACAAACTAAGAAATAAAAATGAATCTTTTCGATTATGGGTTTGATTGAATGGTTTCTAGATTAACTATAAAGACTATTTCGATGGTGGAAAATAACTATGGACAAAGTTAAGTGTAAGTAAATGTTTGGGGATTTTTGTAAATGGGGAAATTGAGGTTGGGGAGCATTCCCCCACCTTGGACCAACAACACATGACTTTCACACTTGAAGCACATTCTAGAGTAGAAAATTCCATTGTGGCAAACCATCAAACATGTGGTAGTCAACCAACATGCTAGATGGATGATCCAATAAAACACATGGGTGTATGGTTAGAGTGTAGAGATTTAATCACTCCAAATGCTTGACATTAGAAGTGAGGTCTCCAAACATCAAACCATACCCCCATGAACTCTAGATATGCTTCAAAATGTGAGAGTTCTACAATAATATACACATAGATCCAATGGTGGGTTTATGATCCCCAACCTTGAAGGTCTAGCTACTCATAATCACAATGACAACAATATTAAAGAGAGGGGAAGGGAGATTATACCAACTAGATGAAATCACCATAAATGCTATAAGAAATCCAAAACTTGCTCCAATAAAACCTTCAATCATCCAATACATACACACTCGCTTCTCTCTCTAACAATAAATGGTAGTGAATGTTGGTAGATGGGGAGTAATGAGGGAGAGAGATGAGAGGATTAGAGAGAGAGAGCCTCTACCCTAAGAGAAAACCACTAAAAATAAGCTAAAAATAACATAACCTAAAAGAAATTCATCTTAAACTATATATAGTCCCAAAACAAAATGGCAAAGTTGTAATAAAAGGAGGGAAACATTAGCAGAGAGCGCGGATCGATCCAAGGCAAAAAATCCGGATCGATCCGCTTCTTTACTTCGTCATTAGAATCTTCAGCGAAACACGCGGATCGATCCGCGTTGAAAATCCAGATCGATCCGCCTTCGGATTTCTGGGCAGAGAATTCTATAAAACTTGCGGATCGATCCAAGCGAAAATGGCGGATCGATCTGCACGGGCAGCTTTTGACTTCTTCCTTTATTCCTTTACAAACAAAGCTTCCAACAATGGCTCATTTACCTATAAGAAAAATGGGCATTATTAGTGAAGAGAGAACAACAAGAAGAACAACCAAACGCACAAATTTATCACTTAAATCTCTCGGTTTAAGTGATAATTCGTGTCCAATACAATAAAGAACATGTAGTCAAGAATGCAATATTGGGCACGAATCACACCCCCCGACTAGCATGTTGCTAGTCTCTTAGCAACAAAGCTAAAAAGCAAGAGATTCAAGAATAACCTTGTACGATAATTTATTCAAAATGGAAGATAAACCGTTTTCGTGGGGAACACGATTGCATTTAACGAATGCAACAAGCCGTTAAACCTCTAGGTTACCCGTAGAGGCGGAGTGTTGTCTCCGGAGGGTTCTTGGAATGATACCCACAAACACTTTATTTCCTCATGATAGTTGCCCACTATCTAACGCCGATACTCACATAGTCCCAAGAATTTTCAACAGATTTTAGCACATGACACGCAAATCCAAAAAGTTCTCAAACTATCAAGGTTATAAGATAAAATTCATTAAGCTCAATCTTGGATGCGTGTGTGGTGTGAAGTGCATAACTACAACTATCAAGAAAATGGAAATGCTTTCATAATCCGAATTTTGTTCAAAACGCGCTTCAACTCAATTCTCACGGGTATTACACTCTAAAAATGAATCACTCAGAATGGGTAATACTCTCGGGGCATGCGGGCAAAAAGAGTAATGTAAATAGAAATCAAAGCCACGCACATGCCAAAGATGAAAAACGTAAGCGTGAAAAACGAGTAAAAATTAATCTCATGAAAGATACCATTCACTAAAGGATGTGGAATAACTCTAACTACTTGTCATGATCGTCTCAAACTCCAAATCACACAACTTGAGAATCAATTAGGACCTTGAGGGGATTGTAAGGTGAGAGAGTGATATGAGGTGAAGGAAAATGGGAAATGAAATGAGATGTTCGAGTACACACTTGGGATTTATTGGAATGCATGGGTACCAATGTCAACAAGAGATGAATCAACCAAAAATATATCTTTGAAGCTCAAAGAGAGAATTACAATTGACTATGAATTTTTTTTTTTTTTTTACAATAAAATGATTCAATCTCTTTTACAACTTTACACACACGATCCCATGCAAAGACATCCCTATGGTGTAATTCAAACGTGGATATGGAAGCTGTATGGTTAAGTGAAGGAAGGATATGTGTGGTTGAGGCTAGAAATGGTAAAAGGAAGGACCTAAACTCATTTTCTCGGACAATGTGATTCTTAGTTCTCCACTACAATGACAGGCAAGCAAGAGTTTTGCATTCCACAAAAAGATTCCTTTAATGAACAATCAAACAAGAAGATGAGATTATCTACGACTTATGTATGTTTTTCAAAAAGAGAGAATTGAAGATGTAACACTCAGCAATGGGAGAAAGGATCAAAAGCTCACAAAGGCATCGTCTCCACATATGTTTTGAACAATTTCCGAATGACGATTGCATTAAACACCCTCCTAACACCAGTAGTCATGCAACGTGCTTGATAAATCAAGATTTTAAACTTCATGCAATTTACAATAGCCAAGATAGTAATGGAGCTAATAGGATTACCACATGTCATATACTAAAATCAGAAGAACATTCTCAAGAAAAATGTCATTGATCGGCATTAGCACGGGGCAACTATACTAAAATCATTGGAAACAAGTTTTTTTTTTTTTTAGAGAAAAACTTGCAATTGCAATGGAGAGCAAGCTCTCACACCCCCCAACTAGGACCAAACATTGTCCTCAATGAAACAAGAAAGTATAAGGGGAAGAACAATATTACCGGACTCCAACGGAAGCATGCGGTAAACTGTGCCTGCAATGGTAGAATACACAAAGAAAAGAAGAAAAAGAAAAGCGAAGTTGACATGGCACAGGAATAAAGAAGTACGTAATAAGCCATAGAGTCAGCAACACAATAGTTCAAAGCATCCACAAAGTACAAATAAAGAAAAGGAGTAAAAACATCCACACCATCACCAAATATCCAACAAGTTCCCAAAAGAAAAAGACACCACGATAAACACACCCACAATTGTCATTCCTAGGAACCAACAAATTCTAAACTCACTAAAAAGAATTAATGCAAACGCACTACAATTAGATCCTATGGAGTTTGAACTTGAGGCAAAACCAGCTAATCATCCACGTCGTCGCCACCACCGCCTTGGCCACCCGATCCACCGTAAGCACCCGAACCGCCAGCGCCACCATGACCGCCTGAACCACTGTAAGGATTCTGGAAGTAGTAGGGGACGTCTGCGCCAGGGAACTGCATCTGGAAGAAATCGCTCTGGAAGCGCATCATCATGCCTATGTCCCGCTGATAATCCCCGCGGAAATCCTGAACCTCTCCACGTAATCCCATCAAGTCCCGGCCTTGCCTCTGCTGCTCCTCCCCCAAACTGTCAAGGCGCTGGTACACCTCAGACATGTCAAAAGCGGGGCCGGCCTCCTCCTCCCGCGCACCACTAGGACCCTCTTCGGTCCTCGCCCTCTTAGCATGCGAATGAATCTGAGCATCACTCTTAGAGATGGTAGTAGAGTTGATTGGTGAAGGTGCAGGCTTCAAAAGGTCAGAGTCTAAGGCGTTGCACCCATGGTGAGAGCAAAGGCGGGTGATGAGTGTAGGGAAGGGCAGGCTACCTGAGGTGGTGGTGTCGAGAGAAGAGACAATCATCTGATTAATCACTATAGTAGCAAAGTCGACCGGTATAGAGTTATCACACACCGCGTACAACAAGGCACCATGATCCCTCCGAACAGTCTTATGCTTGGTGGGTGTCACTGCCCCCGTCAAGATGAGGTTAACCAGACGATATAATTTGATAAAAGAGGAGGGAGCTAACTGGTCAGAGATCCATTGTGTGGGCTGGCCGACAAAGCGAGTGGCCATGTCATGGGCGGAGGGACCCTGTTGTGGGTCAGTAATCATCTGTGTGTGATTTTGAACATGCGGGACGCCTAATAACACAGCCAAAGATGCGGTGGTTACGGGGATGGACACGCCCCGCACATAGGCCTCAAAAGAGTGAGCCCCAGTGGTGACAATACTGGCATAAAACATCCGAACCCATGTCTCATTGTACCCCCCGGAATACTCAAGTTGGGAAAGCCAGCGGCGTCTCTGAAAAATGGCCTCAACTTTAAACGAGAAGTCGGCAAAAACCATGCGGCGCTTGGGTAAAATAGGCCTTTTCTTCAAGAAATAAGTCTCATACCAAGTCTTCTCGGTCCGCGCCCTAAAGCCCTCAAATCCCCGATTTACCGGGGTAAGTTGGGTTCGGTTGTACTTAAGAGCAGACACCATTGTCCCTGTACAAAAGAAGAAGAGCATCCATGACAAGTAAGAAAATGATCTATAAAACGCGCATGGGGAATGCTCTACTAGAATGTAAGCAAAAGAGGGGTCAATGTGTTTACCCTACGGGAATGCACAAGAAAGAGCAATCTTAGTCTAGCAAAAACATAAGTCAAATGCACAAGTTGAGAACTCATGATAATCAAATGCCAAGACTAAGGGAAGCACTCATACAAGAATTTTGTCAAACACCTAGTGTGCACTATGAAAATGTGTGGGCAATTTATGAGATGTGAAGTGAAACCCTCCCCCAAAATCATCACAAAATGCAAAACAAATAACACAACAACTAAGTGCTTTCAACCACTAACCATGCAAGCAAAAGTGTAAGAGATCATAGTCCTAAGGGTTGATGTGTACAAGAGTGAACAAATGAAGAAATCACCCACCCAATTGAACAAAAACATCTTCTCACAACAAGTTAATGGAAAGGAAAACAAAGAGCAAAGTTTACCTTGTGTGGATCTTGGAAGAGAAAGCTTGAAAAGATGATTTTAGAAGAGGTGGAATTTTTGGGAGAAAAGGGGCTCAAGAGCAATGAGAGATGGTGCACACAAATGAGCCCTCAAAGAGATTTAAAAACAGTTTTTTCGGCTTCGCGGATCGATCCGCGTGAAGAAGCCGGATCGATCCGCTCCCACGAAATGCTGTCAGTACGACTCTGAAAAGTCGCGGATCGATCCGCGTGAAGAATCTGGATCGATCCACATTGCGAATTCTGGGCAGAGACTTTGGAAAAACGAGAGGATCGATCCATGTGAAACAGGCGGATCGATCCGCAAACTCAAATTTTCTGGCAGAGAGTTGGCAAAAACGGGCGGATCGATCCATGGGATAAGTGCGGATCGATCCGCGACTCACATTTTCTGGCACAGAGTTGGCAAAAACGGGCGGATCGATCCATGTTTTAAGGGCGGATCGATCCGCCTAGTTCCCAGCAGACATGCAACCTTAAGTATGGATGTAGAACTGGAGAAAAAGCACAAGTGGATGACAAGAACTTTGATAAGGACAAAAATTATGCCAAGCATTAAACATTGGGCATACAAAAAGAGAGTGTAACTCACGAGAGCTTACTCAACCCCAACTGTGGGGTCTTCCAATGGGATTGATACCAACTCAGTGTCAAAACCCTCGAGAAAAGGTTTGAGCCGCTGCCCATTGACCTTAGAGATGGTCCCATCTTTGGGATCTAGGATTTCCACGGCTCCATGAGGATAGACTTTATGTACCATGTAAGGGCCAATCCAACGGGATTGCAACTTACCCGGAAAAATGTGTAGCCGTGAATCGTACAAAAGCACCTTGGTATTAACAACGAATTGTTTTCGAACAATCCGCTTGTCGTGAAACGCTTTAACACGTGCCTTGTACACTTTAGAACTCTCATAGAGTTCACTCCGAATCTCGTCTAACTCATCGAGTTGAAGCTTTCTCTTCTCACCACTCTCATCAAAATCAAAATTGAGCTTCTTGATTGCCCAATAAGCTCGATGCTCCAGTTCGACCGGCAAATGGCAAGCCTTCCCGTAGACCAACCAATAGGGGGAATTCCTAAATTCGTCTTATAGGCTGTCCTATATGCCCAAAGTGCATCGGTTAGCCTAGAGGACCAATCCTTTTTCGACGGGTCGACCGTCTTTTCGAGGATTCCTTTAATTTCCCTATTAGCCAATTCGGCTTGACCGTTTGTTTGAGGGTGGTAAGTGGTAGAAACTTTATGGGTTATGCCATATTGCTCCATCAAGCGAGCAAAAGGGAAATTACAAAAGTGTACCCCTTGGTCACTAATTATGGCTTTCGGAGTGCCAAACCGGGACAAAATATGCTCTTTGAGAAATTTCAAAACCACTTTATGGTCATTGGTCCGAGATGGTATGGCCTCAACCCATTTGGAGACGTAATCGACCGCCACCAAGATGTATTCAAAATTATTGGATTTAGGGAAGGGTCCCATGAAATCTATTCCCCAACAATCAAAAACTTCTATGGTAAGAATGGGGTTTAGAGGCATGGAGTTCCTCTTGGTGATTTTTCCGAGGAGTTGGCACCGAGGACATGCCTTGCAATAGGCATGTGCATCCTTGAATATTGTGGGCCAATACAAGCCACTGTGGAGAACTTTGAAAGCGGTCTTTTGTGAAGAGAAATGTCCTCCACATGCTTGGTCGTGACAAAACGACAACACGCTCGGTATTTCATCGTTCGGCACAATATTTGAAGACATAAGGGTCATCGTAAAAGAACGATCGTGCCATCAACATAAGTCTCTCACGATCTTGAGTGGACCATTCTTGAGGCAATTGGCCCGTGACAAGGAAGTTTACCACATCCGCATACCATGGGAGAGTGGAGAGTGGAGACTTTAAGCAATTGCTCATCCGGAAAACATTCTTGAATGGGTATGGGGTCTATATGATTGTGATCAAATGTCAAACGTGACAAATGATCCGTGACAACGTTTTCCACCCCTTTTTTATCCTTGATGGAGAGGTCGAACTCCTGGAGAAGTAGGATCCAACGAATAAGGCGCGCTTTAGCATCTTTCTTGGAGAATAGATACTTAAGAGTGGCATGATCGGTGAAACAAGTGATCGGTGATCCTACCACATAGGATCGGAACTTCTCGAGAGCAAAAACTATCGCTAGCAACTCTTTCTCCGTCGTGGAGTAGTTGATTTGGGCATCATCTAAGGTCCGGCTAGCATAGTAAATGACGTGGGGCTTCTTGTCTCTTCGTTGCCCCAACACGGCCCCTACCGCATAGTCACTAGCATCGCACATGAGCTCGAATGGAAGGTTCGAATCGGGGGCTTGCATTATGGGTGCGGTGGTGAGCGACTCCTTAAGCTTATCGAATGCCTCTTGGCACTCGGGGGACCATTCAAAGACGAAATCTTTCACGAGGAGTTGACACATGGGCCGCGAGATAGCGCTAAAATCCTTGATAAAATGCCGGTAAAAACCTGCGTGACCTAAGAATGACCTCACATCCTTAAGGGTTTTTGGGGGTGGAAGGTTGGAGATGACATCAATCTAAGCCTTGTCAACTTGCATCCCCTCACTTGAGACAATGTGGCCCAAGACGATGCCGTGTGTCACCATGAAGTGACACTTTTCCCAGTTAAGCACAAGATTCTTTTCAATGCACCTTTTTAGAACTTTTTCAAGATTCTCGAGGCACTTGTCGAAAGAATCGCCAAAACACTAAAATCATCCATGAAAACTTCAAGGAACTTCTCCACCATGTCACTAAAAATGCTAAGCATGCACCGTTGAAAGGTCGCGGGTGCATTGCATAGCCCAAAAGGCATTCTCCTATAGGCAAACGTGCCATAGGGACATGTGGAGGTAGTCTTTTCTTGGTCCTCGGGGGCTATCTCAATTTGATTGTATCCTGAATACCCGTCAAGGAAACAATAAAATTTGTGCCCGGCCACTCTTTCAAGGACTTGATCTAGGAAGGGTAGCGGAAAATGGTCCTTTTGTGTGACCGTATTCAACTTCCTATAGTCGATGCAAACCCTCCATCCCGTGGTAGTCCTCGTAGGCACTAGCTCTCCTTTCTCATTTTCCACGACCGTGATCCCCGACTTTTTGGGAACCAATTGGGTCGGGCTCACCCATTCGCTATCGGAAATGGGATATATAATCCCATTATCCAACAACTTGATGACTTCGGTCATCACCACCTCTTTCATTTTGGGATTGAGCCTCCTTTGCATCTGACGCGAAGGCTTGGCTTCATCCTCTAGATAAATCTTGTGGGTGCAAATCTTCGGAGAGATGCCCCTTAAGTCCGCTACACACCACCCTATAGCACTTTTGTGCTCTTTCAAAACCGTCATCAATTTCCCTTCTTGACAAGGGTCAAGTTGGGAGGAAACCACCACCGGAAAGCTCTCGTCTTCTCCCAAAAAAACATACTTGAGCTCGTTTGGTAAAACTTTGAGCTCGAGCTTTGGCGTAACGACATTAGAAGGAAGAGGGAAACTATCCCTTAGGGGTAATCTCTCAAAATTGGAGGTCCACTTGGCCTCCTCGACGGTTCCCACAACACCCACCACGTCCGCACTCTCTTTCTCCTCATCACTCAATTCATTCTTTCTTTCGAATTCATGAGAACTCCCAACAATGGTAGTGTCACTAACTAAACATTCCTCAACATGGTCAATGCGAGTTATATTATCATTAAGCACATAATTATGGTCAAGAGAAGAAGTGTTGCAAGAATCATTAACATTGGAATCATTAGAACAACTGAAAAAATCTTGAACTAACGAATCAATGAGGGAGATTTCATAAATGTCATCCCCGTCCCCCTCATCGAGATCCGGTTGCTTAAAGAGAGAGAAAATGTTTACATCCACAGTCATATTTCCAAAAGTTAAGCACATGAGACCATTTCTACAATTGATTAAGGCATTAACGGTAGCAAGGAACGGGCGCCCTAAGATGATTGGGATTTCTGATTGCTCGTTGACCACGGGTTGCGTGTCGAGCATGATAAAATCCACCGGATAGTAGAAGTTACCAACTTGAACAATAACATCCTCTATTATACCCCGTGGCATCTTGACCGAGCGGTCGGCCATTTGTAAAGTGACATGAGTCTCTTTCAGTTCGCCGAGGCCTAATTGGACATATACCGATTAAGGAAGTAGATTCACGCTAGCCCCCAAATCAAGGAGTGCTCTATCGATATGGTGTTGTCCAATTACACAAGCAATGGTAGGACAACCGGGGTCCTTGTATTTTGGAGGAACTTCGTTAAGTATAACGGAGCTCGCATGTGCGACCATGTAGGCACTCTTCTTAACATTGAGTTTCCTTTTGACAGTGCAAAGGTCTTTAAGAAATTTTGCATAGGCCGGGACTTGTTTAATGGCTTCCAAAAGAGGGATATTGATTTCAACTTTGTTGAATAATTCTAAAAATTCATGATTCTTGTTATTCTCGGTCTTTTTCTTAAGCCTTTGAGGAAATGGGGGAGCGGGATTCAAAAACTCTTGGTCCATGAAGTCGGGGGCCTTTGACAAGTCCCCCTCTAAGTCTTCAACATTCGGAGGTAATGAGTCCCCCTCATTGAGTTCGGCCTCTCCTCTACCCGGGTCATAGCTAACTTGTGGTTCTTGGGGAGATTTTTGGACCTTGTTGTCCACAATTTTTCCACTTCGAAGAGTGGTGATTCCTTTTAGATGTTCGATATTGGAATTGAAGGCTCCATTAGTCCCTTGACCTTTCGGATTTTGAAATGGTTGCGCCGGAAGCTTTCCTTTGTCAACAACTTGTTGATTTTGGAGTAATTGAGCCAATTGAGCTTACAACGCTTGCATGAGCGTGCGATGATTGCATCGCTTGGATAGATTTCTCAAGTTGGCTCATTCTTTGGGACAAGCCACCATGATTAGGATCTTCAAAACTCTTTTTGTGAGGGGGCACATAAGGGGTGGAATGTTGATGCGCCCCTTGATTTTGGGGGAAGTGTGGCCCTTGGGATTGAGGGTTTGGTGGACCAAAGTTCGGAGGGGTATAAGGTGGTGGAGGCAGTTTATGAGGATAGTATGGTTGTGGGGGAGCATTTGGTACTACTGTTGCCCCTTTATTGTTGTGGTAATTGTGCCCCGGAGCACTCCACCTTCCGGGAGGATTATAGGCATCATTTTGGGAAGGATTGAATCTAGGCCTAATGTTCATCCCAAGTGTACATGCTTGCTCCAAAGCTTGTGCTTGGAGGATAGGAAGGACGGGGCATTCATTGGTTGAGTGCTCCGGATCATAGCATAAGTAGCAATGCAAAGGATTGATCGGTGCGAGGATCGGGAGAGGATTGGGTCCAATGGTGCCCTTTTGAGATTCCAAGGCCTCTACCTTTCTAGTGAGTTCGAAAATGGAACCCGCTTCATTTGACACTTGACAAAGGTTGTGATTCAAAGGGGCAACAGTGACCGGTGGTGTGCGGTCATGAGGGTTAGATGTACCCCACCCACGCGAAGTTTCATAGACATATTCTAAATGGGCTTCGGCTTGCTCGGCTTCTAGAGTTAAGAAACTCCCGGAGCACATGGTTTCGATCAATTGTTTTGTATTGGGTTGTAACCCCCCATAACAAATGGAAATTTGACAGAATTTGTCAAAACCATGGTGCGGACATTTCCTAAGGAGATCCTTGAATCTCAACCAACACTCAGCAAAGGTCTCGTGCTCTCCCTGGGAGAAATTTTGAATTTGTTTGACCAAAGATTGTGTTTTGTGCATGGGGAAAAACTCCTTATAGAATTGCTTTTGGAGTTTCGGCCATGAGCCTATGGAATTTGGGGGTAGGGTCACTAACCAATCTTTCGCCCTATCCTAGAGGGAAAATGTGAACAATTTGTGCCTTATGAGCTCGGGAGTGCATCTTTGTTGTTCAAACGTCCCACATATGTCCTCATACTCCCTAATATGCTTGTAGGGGTCCTCGTTCTCTCGCCCATGAAAATTGGGTAAGAGGTTGATCATTCCTGGCTTAAATCGAAACACCCCCGCATTGTACGGGAATGTTATGCAAGATGGGGAAGACACGGTCTCGGGTTGAAGGTAATCCCCAATCGTTCTCCCAAAGGTTTGGTCCATTTGCAGGGGTGGATGGGGGTAATGATGTTGGAAAGGAGGTGGTTGATGCGGCGGGTACCTGGGTGGAGGAGCGGGGTTATGTTGATCCCATTGCTCCCGATGGAATCGATCCATGGGAGTTTCGCCCTCTGTGGCAAACGTAGCATGATCCGAAAATGCATCAACTACTGGCTCTCGGTGGCCGGTACTGTGCGAATTTTGAGTGAATGATGGTGAGGATGTGGTCGGGGGTCGCCAAAACGACCCACTGCTACTACTACTAGAACTAGCATTAGAATTAACTGCAAAGGGGTTAGTCATACCTGCGTTGCTCGGATTTGACATCGTGAGAAGTTGTCGATTTTCACTTAAAGGCTACTCCTTCAAAGACACTCAACAAGAAAGCAACGCAGATTAAAAGCAAAAGCACTATAATTAGCAACTAAGCGACCTGAGGTTGTTACCAATGCCAATCCCCGGCAACGGCGCCATTTTGATTACGTCAAAATCAAGTTCTTTTGTTAACCCTATTAAAAACGTAGTATGGTGGAAATAGGGTGTCGAGTCCACAGGGATTGGAGTGCAACAATACTTGGTGGGCGCTTAATAACCAATTATAATGCGAAGGGTAATTAACAAACTAAGAAATAAAAATGAATCTTTTCGACTATGGGTTTGATTCAATGGTTTCTAGATTAACTATAAAGACTATTTCGATGGTGGAAAATAACTATGGACAAAGTTAAGTGTAAGTAAATGTTTGGGGATTTTTGTAAATAGGGAAATTGAGGTTGGGGAGCATTCCCCCACCTTGGACCAACAACACATGACTTTCACACTTGAAGCACATTCTAGAGTAGAAAATTCCATTGTGGCAAACCATCAAACATGTGGTAGTCAACCAACATGCTAGATGGATGATCCAATAAAACACATGGGTGTATGGTTAGAGTGTAGAGATTTAATCACTCCAAATGCTTGACATTAGAAGTGAGGTCTCCAAACATCAAACCATACCCCCATGAACTCTAGATATGCTTCAAAATGTGAGAGTTCTATAATAATATACACATAGATCCAATGGTGGGTTTATGATCCCCAACCTTGAAGGTCTAGCTACTCATAATCACAATGACAACAATATTAAAGAGAGGGGAAGGGAGATTATACCAACTAGATGAAATCACCATAAATGCTATAAGAAATCCAAAACTTGCTCCAATAAAACCTTCAATCATCCAATACATACACACTCTCTTCTCTCTCTAACAATAAATGGTAGTGAATGTTGGTAGATGGGGAGTAATGAGGGAGAGAGATGAGAGGATTAGAGAGAGAGAGCCTCTACCCTAAGAGAAAACCACTAAAAATAAGCTAAAAAAAACATAACCTAAAAGAAATTCATCTTAAACTATATAGAGTCCCAAAATAAAATGGCAAAGTTGTAATAAAAGGAGGAAAACATCAGCAGAGAGAGCGGATCGATCCAAGGCAAAAAATCCGGATCGATCTGCTTCTTTACTTCGTCATTAGAATCTTCAACGAAACACGCGGATCGATCCGCGTTGAAAATCCGGATCGATCCGCCTTCGGATTTCTGGGCAGAGAATTCTATAAAATTTGTGGATCGATCCAAGCGAAAATGGCGGATCGATCCGCACGGGCAGCTTTTGACTTCTTCCTTTATTCCTTTACAAACAAAGCTTCCAACAATGCCTCATTTACCTATAAGAAAAAGGGGCATTATTAGTGAAGAGAGAACAACAAGAAGAACAACCAAACGCACAAATTTATCACTTAAATCTCTCGGTTTAAGTGATAATTCGTGTCCAATACAATAAAGAACATGTAGTCAAGAATGCAATATTGGGCATGAATCAGCAAGCAGTGGCTGATTTTCTGGTAGAGTTTACATACCCAGAAGAACCAGAAGAAGAGCTCACCCCATCCACATTACCGCCCGGTCTTCTGGGCGACATCCTGACCTGGGTTCTCTATGTAGACGGGTCCTCCAACCAGCAGGGCAGTGGGGCAGGAATTATCCTGACCACACCCTATGGGGTCCAGTTGGAGTATGCACTGAGGTTTGGATTTCGGGCCTCCAACAACGAGGCCGAGTATGAAGCTTTACTGGTTGGAATGCAGCTGGCCGCCTCGATGGGATAGCAGAAAATCCAAGCGTACAGTGATTCGCAGTTAGTAGTCAACCAAGTAAACCAAGAATACGAAGCTCGGGAGGATAATATGGTAGCTTACCTCGCCCTCGTCCGGGCAGTTTCCTAGAAACTAAAGGGTCTTACCGTCACACAGATACCGAGGGAGGAGAACACCCGGGCCAATCGTTTGGCCCGCCTTGCCTCCTTGTCCGAATCAGATCTGCCAGGAATATGGATTGAATACTTACCCGAACCTAGTGTAGCTCACTCGGGGGGCATGGAGGTCGACCCGGTCGAGGCCGGGCCCAGCTGGATGGAACCAATCATAGCGTACCTAACCACAGGTCAGTTACCTAGCGATTAGGACGCAGCCTGACGAGTTAGATACCGGGCAGCTAGGTATCATATTGCCGACGACGTCCTCTACAAAAGGGGTTCTCCATCCCATACCTCAGGTGTGTTCACCCATCACAACTACAGGGGATACTGAGTGAGATTCACGAAGGAGTTTGTGGAAACCACGTTGGCAGTCGGGCTCTCTCCTGAAAGGCCCTGTTTCAAGGCTATTACTGGCCGACAATGGCCCAGGATTCACAAGAGTATGTCAAGAAGTGTGACAAGTGCCAGAGATACTCGCCTATGATTAACTGCCCGGGAGAACTCCAGTCGCCCGTCCTCAGCCCTTGGCCTTTCGCTCAGTGGGGCATTGATATAGTCGGCCCGCTCACGGTCGAAAAAGGACAGGTAAAGTTATCAGTAATTGCCGTGGACTACTTCACCAAGTGGGCAGAAGCCGAGCCCTTGGCATCAATTACCGAGAAGAAGATGGAAGGCTTCGTCGAGAAAAACATCCTCAGCAGGTTCGGTATTCCAAGGGTCCTAATTAGTGACAACGGCAGGCAGTTTGACACCCCGGTGTTCAGACAATTCTGCTCGGGCTAAGAAATTTTGAACCACTACTCTTCTCCCGAGCATCCCCAAGCTAATGGACAAGCCGAGGTGACCAATAGAACTATTTTGCAATCCGTCAAAACAAGTCTTGAGAACGCCAAAGGACTCTGGGCCGACGAGTTACCAACCCTCCTCTGGGCCTACCGTACCACCCCCCAAGCAGCAATTGGGGAGACGCCATTCTCACTCACTTACGGCTATGAGGCGGTGGTACCTACAGAACTTGGAATACCATCATGTCGAGTGGCCACCTTCAGCGAACGAGGCAACGAGGAAGCTCTTCGAGGAGAGTTAAATCTGGTGGAAGAAAAATGAGATCGGGCATATCTGAGAGTAGCAGCCTACAAGCAGCGGGTCTCCTGGTACTACAACAGCGAGGTCAATCATCGGAGTTTCCAAGTGGGAGACCTCGTCCTGAAGGCGGTAAACCTGTTTATCAAAGTCCCGAGCCACGGGAAGCTGGGGCCAAACCGGAAAGGACCGTACGTAGTCAACCGGATCAACCGACCGGGAACCTACTGGTTACAAACTCTGGACAGGCATGAGCTCTCTCACCCGTGGAACATACAACACCTCCGCAAATACTTTTAGTAATGCTTAGGGATGAGCGGGTTAGCACTGGCTACGACTTTTTCTAGCTCTGCTTGAGCAATCACCATAAAGTTTTCAAATAAAACAAAGGTTTTCTATTTTACTTTGCAAAGTTATCCCTAACAGTGTTCCGTGCAAAATTGAAAGACCTCGGGCCTAATCCTGAGGTTCCTCCAAAGACCTCGGGATCATGCCCGAGGCATAAAAGACCTTGGCTCAAAACCAAGGCACAAAAAGACCTCGGGCATAACCCCGAGACACAGGCTTCGCTTAGACCCAACCAACGATGGGGCCTAACCCCCTAGGTGGCTGATGATGGCAAGCTTCAAAGGACCCTGCAACCACCCATGTTCCAGGTCAGTTTCCTACGGTTCCTCATTCCTAGACACCCGACTTAGCAAAATGCTTGGGGGGCAGGGGGATACCAGACCAAAACAGGAAAACACACCGGTCATTTACAGGGCTAGGAATCCTAACATTCCAAGTACCTATAGTGATCAGAGGAAAACCGTCCGGACAGTAAAATAGGACAAGATCCTATACTACACTGGGCGGGACCTTAAAAACGGTCAAGAAGACCAAGAGTTCTACCGGTTATGGTCTTAAACCATTTGCTAAGGCAGGGAGTTAGATCGGTCAAAACCGGTCGGGAATTGGCAAACATGCATACAAGTACAGAATTGTAAATAATTGATAAAAGATGGCCTCAAAGGACCATTTTATTAAAATAAACAAAAATTGTACATTGCCTAGGGGGCAGTTGTAGTAGCCTTCGCCCCCTCCTCCCCCCCCCCCCCCTCCCTCCCCCAAAAAAAAAAAAAAAAAAAACATCACTAAAAATAAAAGAGAGGGGAAGCTAGGAGTCGTCTATATCGACCACATCCACCCTCTCCTCCACTTCCCCTCTAGTCTCCCCCCTGGGGCAACCTCTTCTTTCGGAACCCCCGGGGCAGCGGCCCTCTCGGCAGCAGTAGACTCCAGGTCCTAGTAGTCAGAATCTATCCCCTCGTAAAGGGAAGTATCCCACTCTGGGTGGTCCCGGGCCAGCCGCCTCTTCAGATCCTTGTAGCCAAGGAAGAACCCATCGTCGAAGGTCTCCCCTGAGGACCCAGAGGCCGCCCCCGCCTCCAGCAGTGCCCTCTCCCTAGCCTCCGCCACCGCACGACCCTCTTGGGCAGTCTCCAGCTCCGCCAGGGCCACCGCCAACTCCTCCTGGGCTACCCCCAGGTTAAGGACCAGGCCCTGGACCCTGTTCTTCTCCACAGCCAGGGCCCTCTCCTTGGCCTCTAGGACCATTTGCCCCTCTGCCAGGGTAGTTTCAACAGCTCTAGCCCTCCCGGCCAGGGCGGGCAAGAAAGACTCCGCTCCAGCAGCCATACAACCGACCTATAAAATTGAAAGCAAGGAGAACTGTCAAGGCGCTAAAGCAGACGAAGAAAATTGAAAGAAAAACGGTGTACTAGAAGCACTTACAAGGTGGGAGAGGCTGTATAACCACCCCTGGAAAACCTGGGGGGACAGGCTGGCGCACCGCTCCACCTGATTGGGGAGAAGACACAGTTTGATCCTCTCTCGGATCTCCGTTGATGCCTCCAAAGGGGTCCTAAATGGTAAATCCGCCCGAGGAGCCGACGTCTCCCCCACCACAACCACATGGGGAGTCGACATTTCCCTGAGACCCAGCTGAGTCGCCGACCCCCTCCTGAGCCGCCTGAGCGGACGGTCACTGCCGGCGGCTTCGGTAGTCGGCCTTTTTCCAGCCGCTGCCATCCGGGCAGCCATGGCAGCCTACGCGGCCCTTAACTGTTCTGGGTCTCTCCTAGGGGCCATCTCTACAAAAGGAAAAAGGCAAGGGGTCAGTAGTTGGAGAATGACAGAAGCCAAGAGTCAACCAAATGCTTACCCGGGATGATTGAGGGGAAGACAGGAGCTTCTGCGGGTCGATCCGCCCGGTGGTCGCCTCTCTGATCTCCCGACCGGGTTAGCACGTCCCAAATGTTGACAGGCCAGTCAGCTAAGCCGCGGATCCTCTCTTGGCACTCCTCAGGAATGCTCGTCAGCTCGGTCGATCCCACTGTGCAATAAGGCCGCAAAGTAGTTAGTCTCGTAATCAAAATAGAAAGAGAAGGAAAAACGAAAGGGATTATGAGGGGCATAAGGTATTCTTACCCCTCAACTCCCCTGCCCAGGTAGTCCTTAGTTGGTCCCCTGGGGCCTCTTCACAATGCCCGGAGGTGGACACTTGGAAGAACTTGTTCTTCCACCCATTACTATTGCTCGGGCAATTGATGATGATTTTTCTCCCTGACTGAGTGCCAAGAGAGAAAAACCCGACCTCCCTATACAAAGGGAATGGTCGGTGTACCCAGAAGAATTCTTGAAGGGTAAGTTCATACCCGAAGATCTGGGGCCATAAGAAATGCAGCCATGAAGAACCTCCACCCGTTCGGGGCAAACTGCCCGGGAGCGATCCCGAGGTAGATTAAGGAATCCCGGGCAACCGGGTGGGGAGGAATACGGCACCCAGCCATGAGGGAGTCCTCGTATAAAGTAACAAAACCCCGGTGGTAAAGGTAGGCCCCTCTAGTCTGCACAGATAGCGAGCAACCATCGGGAATGGCGTATCTCTCCCTAATCCGAGTGAGATTCGAGGAACGCAGGATGGAGGGAATAAACTTGCAGGCGAAAGCTGTGTCAGGGTCAGGGCCCTCTGGAATCTCATCTCCCGAGCCCCCAGAAACAGAAACCATCGGGGCCTCCTCGTCTGACTCATCGTCCGAAACCCGGACGGGGATTCTACCCTCACTGTAGAGGTCGGACGGGGTAGCAGAGGGCGGATCTAGGCTGGCACCAGGGGTCCCATACCTTGACTCCTCACTTTCCGATCGAGAGGTGAAATCAGAATCGGAGTGACTCATTTTTGGTACTCCTGTGTTGAACGGGGAAAATAAGCGACGTCCTAAGTAGGGGTCAGGGACTCCAAGTCGAAGGTTCAGGGGAGGCAAGGTCACAAGCCTAAAGGGCAAGGCGTGTAAAGTTTTCAAGGAAAGGTGGCACTCAACCAGAACTATCCAGGCACACCCAACTCGTTTCAGTTGACCCACAGCGCCCCCGGACCTAAAGAAAGTACAGAATCTAAAGAAAAAGAAATCCCAGGCCCTCGTGAATCCTAGAGGGTTTGGCCTCTCCAGCTCCACTCAAGAAAGAAAAGAGAAGGGGAAAGAAGGAATTTAGCAAATTGAAACTCGGAAAGGAAAGGGACTTATAGGAATCAACACAAGTAAGGGCTCGGGAATCTCGACCGGGAATTTTTGCTCTCAAAACTGATCGGGAATATACATCTTGGCAGCAGGAATCTGTGAAATGGACAGGTGCTCTTTATATACACAGCGCGGACGGCCCAAATCTCAGGTTAGATCCAACGGCTAGGAAGTTTTCCTGCCAAAATTTGACCGACAACTGGAACCTCGGGCATGTGAACAGTCGCCTCAAAAGGCGCAATTATTTAATGCTGGACGTGATGGTCTGGTAACGACGTGACTGTTCGGTTACATTCAAACTAGCCTTACTGGATCCTGAGCAAGCCTATGACCAGTTGACACATGGCAGAAGTTAGATCTGAGCCCACATAGCCACTGCTCGGTCCGGACCCCAGAAGACCAGCGCGATCGGTGACACGTCGGGATACATCCCGGGGTGCTCCCGAGCGGTTGTCCAGAAATGATCTTAATTTTCAAACCTCATCCGATAGAGCATCACATCAGCTTTGAAAATAGGGGGTAGCCGATATGTATAAAAATCATCAAGTCAAAGTCAAGCCTTGCTACGTCACCAGAAGAGAGGCCAAGTTACCTTGAGCCCGGGATGACTACGCAGCCATCTAGGGCAGCCACGTAAAACTGCCCAGTTCGGTTGAAAGGCCTGGGTGGTCATTCCAGACTGGTCCCACACGGGTGCTCCTCTAGAAGGAAGGGTTGCTTACCTTGCGGGCAACCAAGGTAGTTGCCTATACCAGCTAGAAGACTAAATGGAACGAAACACTAATGGAAGTTCCCTAAACTGTCAAGGAAACCTCCACTATTTATGCTAATCAATGGTGAATAGATTGACTTTTCTTATCTCATCACTTACCTTGTATGAGGAGGTCTCTTGCATCTATAAAAGGGGCCTCCCACTTCCATTTGAGGGGATCTCATTGTAGCTCTGTAAAACGGCGTAATCAAATAGCACTCACAGTTCTTCCCGGCCGGTCACGGGTAGTTCCAAGCCTGTTGGTCCACCAACGACCCCCGATTTTACTTCGATCATAGTGCACGTGCTCCGGCACCACCGTGGACGTAGGTCACCTCTTTAACGGGACCGAACCACATACAACTACTTGTGTCACATTTTCTCTCTCTCTCTATAATCTCCCAGATTTCCCAAAAATCCTTTTTCCCTCAAATACTCCGTCCAAACTATCCAGAAATACCTGTTTCTCCCAAAATTTTGTCCGAATCACCTGGATACACCTGTTTCCCCCCAAAAACTCTGTCCAAACTACCTAGAAATACCTGTTTCTCCCAGAAACTGTCTAATGTTTCTCCTAGAAACTCTGGATATACATGTTTCTCCCAGAAACTCTGCCTTATTTTCCTAAAAATTCTGTATTTCTTTCGAAATCCCAACTTCTCCCCATGGTGGTCATACTGAAAGTAAAAGTTAGCACACTCTGTATGGCTAGGACCTCACTTGCTTAATTGCTATATGTTAGAAGTAGGGACATCATGTAGATTAGGACTCGCATCCGCATGCTTGTCTCATCGGTCTGCATACACCATTTCAATCAGTTTGTACTCGAGTCAGTCCACACTTGTCAACATCACTATCGTTGTTTGTTCATTTGTCATTGTTAGAATCTGATACACTTCCTCCTCTCAAATCTGTAGGTTAGTATAGATTCTCAAAGTCAGCAACTGAGATCCTTGCCATGGGTCAAAAGCTCTAACAGCCGTTTAGTCAGAATGAGTCCACCAAGAATTTCAACAAGAATCAGGAAGAATTGGAAGCCAGAGTTACTGAGTTGGGAAAAACCATAAGCCAAGAGTTTGATCGCCTGGCCTAATTTTTGAACTTCATGGAGGAGTTGAAGAAGCAGCAGCAGTAGCCACATTACCAACCGGGGTTCCCACCACCCCACCAGGATTCATGTTGGCACCACCACCACCTGGGTTTATACCATCTCCCGTCGCTGTATATGAAAATAATGGGAAAGAAGAATGGTTTCATGGGTTCCCGCCACCTACGTATGAAAAGAAGTTCCAAGAGATGATGGACAAAGTGGATAAACTGGAAAGTTTGTTGAGAAAAAGTAAGGGGATTGATGACTACATGCTAGATTTTGAAGACCTTTTTGAGCCTATCAAGCTGAAGCTGCAGGAGAACTTAAAAATGCCTGCCATTGACTGTTTTGATGGAACCAGAAATCCTAAGAGCCATGTGAAACTGTGCATGAGCATCCTCCAATCAATGGGCTGCACCCATGAACACATTGCAATGCTATTCCAGCAAGCCCTCACAAATCTGCACTGTCGTGGTTCTTATTGGAAGCCTCCAAAACACGGGCATGGGACGACATCGTTCGGGTGTTTGTTGATCACTATTCTTACAACTAAGAACTAGATGTCACAATTAGGGACTTGGAAACTACTCGCCAAAACAATGAATCTTTCGTTGCATTTCTGAGCAGATGGAGGAATAAAGTGGCCCAAATGACTTATCGACCAATTGAGAAGGAACAAGTGAGAATGCTAATCCGAAACTTGTAGCCGCTTTACTATGAGAAATTGTTCTATCAGTCCATCTCTATCTTCGAAGACCTATTCAAAATTAGAACCCAGATTGAAGATGTTGTTAGAGAGGGAAAGATCAAGAAAGAAGAGCTGCAAAGCCAATCAAAGAGGCCTAATTACTCTTAGAACTCCCTAGATGTTAATGCCCTTAGCAGCCAACCCATGACATATCCGTCTAAAACATACCAATCTCCCAACCAAACCAATACCTCCATTTGAGCTGACCTTACCGGAAAAAGCCTCCCCGCAACTTTGCCAAGCTAGAAATCTCCCTCTCCTCAACCTTAGACCGCCTACTCAAAAAGTGTCATCTCCAATTGCTCCAGCCTCGAGATTGTTAGAGTTTGATGGGATGTGCCTTCAAAATAATTATCTTTGAACTATTATGGACATCAATTTTAGTATATGTTTATGGATATCATTGCTTACATTTCATTATGTAAGTCTTTCATGAGTTGAATGGTGGTTTGGCATCCTTGAACTTCATTGTATGTGATTCATTTGTGTGAAGAGTTTTACACAAGGGAGATATGAATCACATGGTTCTTGGGAGTTCTAAATTGTCACAGTGGATGATAAGACTGGATATCTTATAAGGTCTGCACTGTAGCATGATTAACTTCTAGTTGATAGAGTGATGAATCTCATTCACAAGAGTGTAAGACTCTAAAGTTAATATGATAGTGTATGTGATATATTGACGGATCTTAGTATGATCCATTTGAAGGAAAAGTAGGTTTTGAAAACTTATTTAACTCGCAGCGGAAAAACAAAGTTCAAAACTTTGGTATGCTGGATCTACTACTTATTAACTCTATAGATGTGTATACACAAGAGGGAGAAGCGATTATACCTCAGGTCTTGAACCTAGTTATGATTTTCTCCTTTCTTGATGGTGCAACAGCCTCCACTAGGTTGTCTTCACTCTTATGACTCCTGTGGATGCTTCCGGAGAGGCTAGAGTTGGTGGGAACTCTAACGGGGAGGATAAGAAGGTTAAGGAAACCCTAAAACAATTTCTGTAGCTCTCGTATAGAAAAACAACAATCATTAAACTCTGTACGCAGCTGCCTTATTTATAGATTTCCAAAACCAACTTTAAGCCTTCGATCGATCGAACAATCGATCGATTGAAGCTTTTTGATTGATCAAACTTGCCTTGACTTCAATCGATTGAAACTCTTTTGATCGATCGAACATGTCTTGACAAGATCCTCTTGTGCCTTTCCAAGCATACTAGCGGAGCTAAGAGTGGGACCTCTTAGGGTCTTTATTGTTGGCTCAGACTAGTTGTTAATTCCCATGATCAAACTCTTTGATCAACAAATTAACCAACTGCTCAGTTAACGTTTACTCCACTAAAAAACGATAACTACACTCCAATGCAAAAGAACAAATTTGAAGCAATATCTAGACTTGTATGGTAGACTAATGTCCATCTACCATCGACATTCATAATCACGTTCAGGTAGTCGGATAACTGTTATAGTCAACCTGAATGATGATTACATCTTCCATTCCTTGAGTCCCATTCACCTCTCATGATTACCAAACATGTTGATAACTACTTACCAACAAGACTGCAGTTCTCAGTAATCAACTTAGTGACATTCTCAAGGGAATGCTTACTCTTGACAATATATGTTCCCAACCCTGTGAACATGATATACCCAAGATACCCAGGTGTTGGTCTTTAAGACCTCACTGATTGGTAAGTCAAAGCATCCATATCCACAGTTTGTGTTCATAATTGTCTCAAGATTGAGAACACGTACCTTATACAAGTTGTGAGTTCCTATCGACTATTGACAGCATTAAGCGTCAATAGGAAAACTCAGGTCCTTCAATGCACTATAAGCACTAGCATATTAACTAAGAGTTTCACTCTAGTGATTGAGATTCATCACTCCATCCAATGGTAGTTAATCATGTTACAGTGTAGACCTGATGAGGTATCCGGTCTCATCATCCACTATGACAAATTCTAAGTATCAAAGAATGGTAATTCGTATCTCACTTATATGTATCTCATACACACACGAATTACTTACTATGATACTTAAGGATTAACAATCATCTCAGGAAAGAAACATACATAATAAAATGTAAAGCTGATATCCATTTATTAAAATGCCAATGTCTCATACATAAAGTAATGGTTTGAGGGCACAATCCCAACAAACTCCCACTTGTACTCATAACCATTCAGGACTACAAATAAGACCTAGACTATCCAAGACCTTCTGTGGCAAGTCCTTTGTAAATGGATCCGTAAGATTGTCAGCGGTGGCTATCTTGGTGACAGTCACATCTCCACGTTGAACAATATCTCGGATTAGATGATATTTCTGCTCTACATGTGTGGACACCGGAAGTGGACCACTTCTCTTGTTTGAGATTGTTTTGAAAAGGGATTTGACATGGATCAAAGAAAAGAAAAGGTCTGTTGAAAACAGATACAGAGTCGCCACTTGGTCTTTAAGGAACCACGAAACCTAATTTTGACTCACCCAAGCGGATAAGGGCACCGGCCCTTCATAACCAAAGAACTTGGTTCGAGGTTTTGGTACGAGAGAGGAAGGAGCCTTTGTCACGGCTAAAACACCCTCAACTCGACCCGTCTTATGACGGGCCTCAATTAGCATCCAAATAATCATCTTATACTATGTATGGTTCGACGAATAATACTATGATAATATATTACATCACATAATAAAATTTGAAATGGAAGATCAAAAGAGAAAATATCATTCATAAGATCTAAGTCAAATGTCATGCAATGTAAAGTGAAAGATCACACAAATAAACCTAAAAAAATTGTCTAATCATGTATCAAATAATCAAGACTTCCTAATCTAAGGGGGACATGAATTGTTCTTGAAACAAATAATCAAAGAAATCAAAATATACTTAGCAAACTAGAATGATGCATGTTATTCTTTGAGAAAAGAAGACCTCTCAATCCCCGGGACGGATGAGAAAGGATGATTAGATCGAGGGGAAGCATGAACGTGTGATCATGATCATTCCTTATAATCTTCTTAGATTAGGAGTTGCAAAAACCCCAAATCTTTGCATGGATGCAATGTATGTATCTAGAATGTGCCAAGGTTGTAGTGTGCTTTGTGTTCATGGATTCCTAGAATGAATTAGAAGTCTCAAATGTGTATGAATGGATGGATGAAATCATCATGGGATATGTACAAATGTAGTATGAACTGCCTCCTAAGATATGAACTAATTTGGAATGCATATAAGCATCAAATCAAAGAATGAAAGTTAAGGTATGTTTGCTGTGAATAGTGGACAGAACAGTAGCATCATCTTTGGAAATTTGAAAAGAGGGGTTAGGAATGTTTTCAATGCATGATTTTTTATGGCGATGTTCCTTATTGTGTCTAGAACACAACCCAAAAATCCAATCCTTAATAACTATCACAGATTGAGAGAACTCATATAAACAACAGAGGTCACTCAGAAACAGAGTTCGTACTGTCGACTGAAATGTTGAAAAATCTTTGAAAATGAAAACGAATGATCTAGAGGCCCATTTTATACAAAACGTTTCCTAAGACATTGAATTTTAAGGGAAAAATAAGTTAGGACCACCCCTTTTGGAAAAGTTTTCTGAAAAAGAGGTCGTACGTTGACCTAGCTGCTGTGACAGCAAAAACAGAATGTCTGGAAGGAATGTTGGGATCCAAATGGACCATTTCCAAGTACTTCCAAGTCAAACCAAAAATCATGGGTGTTCTCCAATGAGTTAGGAAGACTTTCCAAGTGGCCTTGCATCCATATGTTGAGTATTGAGTTCTAGGGAAATCTTTGAACTCAACTCACTCACTGTTTTGACTCATTGTTTTTAAGATTTTGGAGAAAACAAAGTTTTGTTTCTTGAAACCAAATGAGAGGGATTGAGAGGGGTTTTGAAATAGATGTTTTGAAAACATATTTTCAACACTCAATAAGGATTATAGCCACTTAGAATACCAACATCAAACTCATCATTAAGAACCTCCAAGATTGTTGGAGAGATTTATTTTATTTTTGAACATAACTTCAATACATTCCAAGAATACCTTGGAAGTATTGAGGTTATGATCATCATCTATCAAACATGTTTTTGAGGTCAAGAGCTACTATCTATAAGGATTCACTCACCCCAAACTTCATGTCATCACTTAGATGATGATGAACTAGTAAGTAAATAAAAAAAATCAAAAAGAAATGGGATAAGAAGAGATGAACAATAAATAAACAAGCAAGTAGATGATGATCAATATATGATATTCATGAAGCATGAGACTTGTAGATTGGTGTTTCACTCATATGTAATGACACTAGACATGGAAGAAGCTTCCACTCTCTTGAATGCTCACTAAAATGGTGGTTGGGAGTATTGAATGTTGAAATAAATGGGAGTAATGAAGTAAAAACAAAGTTTAGAACTCACTTTTGTTTTGAAAAATCAAAGAAGGGAGCTTCTTTCTCTCTATTCTAACCTTATCTCTACAACTTTTTCTCCCAAACTTTTTCAAAGCTTACATTTGACTCCCCCAAAATGAAGAGTAATGGGGTGTTTATATAGGCCAACTTGGGGTGGTTTTGGGATTTAGAGAGTATTCCCATTGGCTCAAAACATCTGAAATCATAAAACTATGTCGTTTTGGTTTTTAATTAATCAAAATGGGACCACAAAACAAATTACAAAAATACACTGTTCTGGAGGGGAGTGCCGTGGCGGCACTGGGCCAGTGCCGCGGCGGCAGTGGGCCAGTGCCGCGGTGGCACTGCTCCTCCCTTCGTCCAGATAATGCTGTTTAGGCCCCCCGAAGTTCCGGTATTCGCGAAAAGGCCCTATTTCGTCCGAAATTCACAGAAAATGCATACGAACTCCAAATTGAGGTTGTGATATACCGTTAGAAAGGTAACGGAGTCTAATTTACATAAAAAATAGTTCGAGGATAGGTCACTTTGAAAAGTTTTGCGGTATTCGCGATAAAAGCTGATTTGATCGCCTTTTTCGCCTTTGGAAATTCGTAATAAATTCGTTTTAAATCCAGAAATTATGTGCGATATACCGTTGGAAAGCTATTGATCTCTAGTATCCATGAAAAATATTTGAAAATTGTTTCGGCGCCCCGGTTCCAAAGTCAAATTTTGGTCAAACTGGTCAAACCTAGGATTCTCGGGAAATTTTCTGGAAACCTCCGGGAGTTCCCGGGAGTTGATGTTTTTGCTTGATTTTCTTTCGGAACTTGTTTTAACACTTCTTTCATGATTTAAAATGATTCTGGTGAATTCGGGCGATTTTGGTCAAACCTGGTCAAACCTTGGTCAAACCGGTCAACGTGGACTTTCCGGGAGCTTCCGGGACTTCCGGGGGTCTCTGGGAGCTGACGATTTCACTCAATTTCTCTTAAAAACTCATTTTATCGCTTTTCTTATGACATAGCATGTTTTCAGAACTTTGGGATCAAATCTGGGAGTTTTCGGGCTTTCGTGGGCATTTTGGTCATTCTGAGCATTCTGAGAGATAGAACCGACTTCCGAGAATCCATTGAGTCCTTTTTTACGATCATTGTGAACCACCAAGCTATGGGTCTCCTGAATCTGATAGTCGACAAAATGGGGTGTCTACAGTGTGCCCCTCTTTGGCATGAACTTACGAGGCAATCGCATGTCGCAAGCGAGTGCCAAAGCTCTGAAGAGACAGTACTTTTTGGAGGCTATAGATTTAGGATAAAAAGCGTTGCAAAAGATGCAAGGATGATGAGGTTAGTGCTGGTCGTGCTCTGCGTGAGTTGCCTACGTATCCCAAGGGGAATCAGACCAGGACGTAGTTCGGGGCTCAAAGGAATAAATCACACATGCACATACAAGACATGCGGATGCCATGCTATAAGAGTGATATGCAATGCATGGATGTGATATGAATTGTGTCATGAGTCCTATCATGTCTAGTGTTACGACCCTAGTATGAGCAAGTGCTGTGGGGTGTGCCACTCTGAGTGGGCTGGTATTGTGCTAGTGTTCGCGACTGTGACGTGGTGGATGACTCGGATAAGGACACCGAGGTTTAGAAGACTCCGGGTCTAGGGGCAAACTTCTGGAATGAGTGAGATAGATCAGATGCGCTTTGTTTAGAAGACGATAGCCAAAGGTGACCGAGGGATCTTGTGATAAAGCTGTGAGAAAATTCTTGATAGTCAGGAGATCTGGATGTGGGCGATGTTCTGATTGTTCCCGACGGCCGAATTTCGGGAATCAGTTCTGGTTAGTGGTAGTATCTTTTGTATTTTCCGCAGTGTTCTCGGAGAATCTTTATTTCCTTGATCGGGAATCAGGACCCATCTCTGAATCTCTCACGGTTGATCAAAATATGTCGGCGCTCAATCCAAGAGAGCCGGTCAGGGCCTCCGGGAGCTGGTATCTGTTTACTTCGGTCCTTGGGAGATGATGTAGGTGTTATCGGAGAATCTCTTTTCTTGATCGGGAACCAGGATCCATTTCTGAACCTCTCACAGTTGATCAAATCTTTCGGCGCTCAATCCAAGAGAGCCGGTCAGGGCCTCCGGGAGCTGGTATCTGTCTGCTTTTGTCCTCGGGGGATAATGCAGGGTTCTCGGGGAATCTCTTTTCTTGATCGGGAACCAGGATCCATCTCTGAACCTCTCACGGTTGATCAAATCTTTCGGTGCTCAATCCAAGAGAGCCGGTCAGGGCCTCCGGGAGCTGGTATCTGTCTGCTTTTGTCCTCGGGGGATAATGCAGGGTTCTCGGGGAATCTCTTTTCTTGATCGGGAACCAGAATCCATCTCTGAACCTCTCACGGTTGATCAAATCTTTCGGCGCTCAATCCAAGAGAGCCAGTCAGGGCCTCCGGGAGCTGGTATCTGTCTGCTTTTGTCCTCGGGGGATAATGCAAGGTTCTCGGGGAATCTCTTTTCTTGATCGGGAACCAGGATCCATCTCTGAACCTCTCACGGTTGATCAAATCTTTCGGCGCTCAATCCAAGAGAGCCGGTCAGGGCCTCCGGGAGCTGGTATCTATCTGCTTTTGTCCTCGGGGGATAATGCAGGGTTCTCGGGGAATCTCTTTTCTTGATTATTCGGTGTATTAGCTAAAAACCAGGATCCGTTAACAGAATTCTCGTGTTTGGTCGAAATTTGCGACGGTTGTCCTGAAACGGCCGATTCGGGTCTTCAGGAGCTGGTATCTATCTGCTTTTGTCCTCGGGGGATAATGCAGGGTTCTCGGGGAATCTCTGTTCTTGATTATTCGGTGTATTAGCTAAAAACCAGGATCCGTTACCAGAATTCTCGTGTTTGATCGAAATTTGCGACGGTTGTCCTGAAACGGCCGATTCGGGTCTTCGGGAGTCGATTTTTCCCATTTTTTGCCTACTAGAGGTAGTTCTGACAACTTTTAGTCTGCTTGGGGTAAAACCTCATAAATCTTGACTGGAATGGGCCATCGGGGCTGATCGGGGCCAAAAAAGGGCCGAAAAAGGCTAAAACGGGTCAAAACGGGGAGAAACGGAGCGAAGCGGGGCCCGCAGGGAGTAGTGCCACGGCGGCACTGGGCCACTGCCGCGGCGGCAGTTGTCCAGTGCCATGGCGGCACTGGGTGGCCGGACTTCATCTTTGTATATCTCGGGTTTTTGAGCTTTTGAAGCTCATTCTTGGCCATTTTGGGGTGTTTTTGGAGCCAAAAATCATCAGAACGCAGCTTGTGCGCACTCAGGTGAGTAATCTTTCCTCGTAGTTGGATTTTTGATTGGTGTTTTGGTTTGCCCAAATTTTCAAGAAGAAAGTTTAACTGTGACTTCCATTTTTCTTGTAGATTCATGGCTTCGAGCTCGAGGAGACCGTCTAAGAAGGCTAAGGGACGGATGAAGGCCGAGATGCAAGCCCCGGACTTGATTTTACGGGACCCCCAACACCATCTTTCGGCCGCGGCTCTAGCGAGCTTGGTATGTAAAACTTTCGACATTTTAGGACCACTTTCATGTATTGTGCTAGTTTTGTGAGTCGTAGTGTGCACCTGGAGATCATTAGAAGTTCGATTAGTGCTCAAATGTTGATTTTGTGAATTCGGCTCTCGGGTTGTGAATAGTGATTTTGTGAATCTTTTTGTCATTTTTGGTATGTGCAGGTGCCGGAAGTGACATTAAAAGGCCACGGCAGCCTTGCTCATGCTTTCCTATGGTATACTCAGCTTTCGCCCACCGTTAAGAGGATGGTTGATGATGCCGGGTTCGGAGGCTTCGTCCGTCTGGTTTCGAATAGCAGCAATGATTTGGCCCATTTCTATACTCTGGCTGAGAGGTGGTGGGATACCACCAATACTTTCCACCTGCCGTTCGGAGAGATGACCATGACGCCCTTCGACTTCTCCATGATTACGGGCTTGAGGGTCGGCAGGAAGCGCCTGATTCTGGATTACTTTTATGAGATCGACCCGGAGGCGGTGGAGATGTTGATTGGAGCTGTTCCCCCTAACCTGGAGAGGCATTGGTTTCCCTGCGGCTGGCTTTACCGGGCCTATGGTAGAGGTAATCACAATCTGAACAATTCCCATCTTTTGAGGGTTTATCTTCTGTATGTCCTTGGGTGCTCAATCTTTGCGACGCTGAATGACCGGGTGAGCCTGAGATTCCTTTCTTGCCTGGCGACTATTGATGAGATCCCCACCTACAACTGGGGTGGTGCTGCCTTGGTCCATCTTTATAAGCACATGGGCGAGGTCTCTCGGGGCGACGTTAAATCTACTAGGGGATTCTGGCGAGCTTGGGAGGTACGTACTGTACCTTCTTTCATTTGTTATCTCTTGATTTCTATACTTGTTCTGACTTTCTCCTTTGTCTGTGCAGCTTTGGAGTTTCGAATACCTGAAGATGTTGGCTCCCTCTCCTGCGGACGAGTCAGGCGAAGACGAGGATGGCATGGCTCCCGTGCCTCTGTTCCCACGAGGCTTGAGATGGCGGAGGGACGTTGTCGGGGTGAAGAGCGGGGCCCACCGGATTGTTTTGCTCAGAAACTTCTTAACTGAGCTGACAACTTCTAGTGTTGATTGGACGCCTTGGGAGGGCGTCGCCTATGCCGGCCCAGAGGAGATACAAGGGGTCAAATCTCTTACCTCTTGCCGCCTTCTGATGGAGAGTACCGAGTGCAGGCAGTGGTTCCTTGGTGAGCGGGTGTCTCGGCAGGTGGTTGGTGGTTCCAGGTATCGCGTTCCTCATAATCCCCCTGTGATGGATGCTAGTGATCTCTCTGGTGATGCTCTGCTGGAGGCCTTAGCCGGCACTGATGTTTGGGATCATTTTCTCTCTGAGACCGGGTATGAGGCTTACCGTGGTCGCTTCTTGATGCCTAACTTCCCACTCCTGGAGGTGAGAGTTTCCTTTTACATTTTTGTCTTTATTAGTTGCCTATGTTTTTTTATTCATTTTTTCTGACTTATTCTGTGCCTACAGCTTCGCGAGATGTACAGGAGACAGGCTCCTCAGGCTCCCGACCCTATCCCTCCTTGGGATTGGTCCATCAATGTTCTAGGCGCTGATGGCACTCCCCAAGTGATGGAGGTGCCGAGAGTCACATGTGGGTACCCTACTCAGCCAGCGGGCGTCCTCAACGTTCCTTGGAGTTACGCCGAGGAGGGTCACGCCTTGGCGGCTAGCCTATGGTCCTTGGTCCTTACTCGAGACCATCGGGTATGTCTCTAATTTTGCGCTTTTCTTAAGGTTATGAGGTTCTAACCCTACATTTTACCCTTGACAGATGGACGGTATGCGGCAGTTCACCGCCAATCAGATGGCGTCCGTGGTAAGTCTCTGACTCGACTCTGTTTTTGTACTTTTTGTGGTTTCCCTACTGATCGCCCTCATTTTATTTATGTGTGCAGTACCGTGGAGGTGGGGCCGGCTCATCGAGGACTGGTCCAAGGTGCAGAGGTGGTAGGAGGAGGCCGTCGCCGACATACACTCCGGGCGGTCCGACAGAGGACGAAGAAGAGGAAGACTGAGACCTCTCAAGCGGGCAATATTATTATTATTATTATGTTTTCGATTGGGTTGTATTGGGAATATGACTATCTGGACAGTGTAGGGTGATGTGTAGAACAATTTGTGACCTTTTGACAGAGTATTATGATGTTTTACCTTTTAGGCCGGATAGCTTCCGATTTGGAGGCGCAGTTGTGTGCTTGTTTTAGTTGATATATGTATACTGTGATTGTTTGGATGTTACTGCGATGGGCAGTTTTGTGATAGTGAGTGCTTTTGCCTTGTAGGTGGGATAGTCCGTGAAACGGGGAGGTGCTGCCAAAATTTCGAATTTTCCTAGAGCCGCGACCGAAAAAATGGCTTTGTATGATCCCGCTCAACTCACAGCTTGGCTGAACATCACGGATGGCGTGGAGTGGATTAATCTCTTCAGCTATGGCTTGACCGAGCTGTTTCCTCTTTGCCAGGTGACCTTGAATACTGAGTTCTTGCGTGCTGCCATTGCCCACTGGGACCCAGTGAATCATGTCTTCAAATTCAATGGCCTGGAAATATGCCCTACGTTTGAGGAGTTCTGTGCTATTCTTGGCTTTGATTCTGACTCCGACTTGATTCTCCCTTCTGTTGATACCCTCAGCCCTACGCGAGCCTTGGCTGAATATCTGAATTGCTCCATCACTATTTCTCGCCGGTTGATTCAAGGTGAGGTCCTCAACATTGCTTCTATTATTGCCCGATACGCCAGTTCTGGGAATCCCAGCGTGTATGATGCTACCCGCGGGGCCGCTTTGATACTGTGCAT
Organism: Hydrangea macrophylla; assembly: GCA_033977485.1. Lineage (NCBI taxonomy): Eukaryota > Viridiplantae > Streptophyta > Magnoliopsida > Cornales > Hydrangeaceae > Hydrangea > Hydrangea macrophylla. Next base: position 50,547,912 of record CM066982.1, read on the forward strand.
GACTTCGCACTTCTTATTCTCGAGTACTTCCGTTGACTTGGTGCATGTGTGCCTCAGGCTGAAACTTAGCAGGAATCCCATGGCCATGGTTCTAGCTGAAACTTTGAATGGTTTGGATAATGCCTTCAACCAAGGGACTCCTCTCCTTTCTGGGGCGCCTTTGGTGTTACAGGCTTGGCTATACGATCGCCTTCAGCTGTGGACGGGCCGCATACCACTGGTTTACTTTCGTCAAGCCGTGCTTCACTCTCACTATACTTTTGCTGATTGGGTGGGCATGATGAGTGCCTTATCAGAGGCTGACATTTGCTGGATCGTGAGGCATTGGGGCCTTTATGCTATCACCACGAGCCTCAGGGGTCACCAGAGAGTGTGGTTGATGGGTCTGAGAGAGACTTCTTTCTATCATCCTCGCCGTTTGGCCAGACAGTATGGACAGGTTTAGGAGGTTCCCCGGGGGTTTACTGAGAGGGTCTTTGCTTCCAGGATCAGGGCTACCACTATTGCTGCTTTTATTGATGGTTGGACTGACCGAGTAAAGGCCTACTTCTAAAGACCTTTGAAGAAATAAAAGACACTAAGACAAAACTAGACCCGACCGATTCTGCTCATTCCTCCAAGTGCCTTTGAACATGTGATTGCTTCTTGAAAGACTTTTATTTCTTTGATTATTTCTGTTTTATGTAATATTCAAAGTTTGTTTATCAATGAACCTTGGTTACTTTGGGAATCTTATTTTATGCACTTTAGCTTTCTAAAAACATTTTGTAACTGAGATTTCAATTAGTTGTTGCTCTTGGTACTTGCTTGGGCATGCTGGGGTTATTAGAGGCAAACGAGGCGGGTGGCCAAAGTTTGCCCCTAGTTTGGGATATGTATGATTGTGAGGCAAACGAGGTAGATGACCGATGTTTGCCCCTAGTTTGGAAGAGGTTCAGGCAAGCGAGGCGAGTGGCCGAAGTTTGCCCCTAGTGGGCTATGGTAAGGACCGCGACTTTATTTTCTCACGTGCTCATAATTTTTGCCTAGGCACCAAGGAGGTGACCTAGCGAGCTATTTTCTCTCTTTTGTTATTGCTCACTTTGGATTTAGCTCTAATTTTTGCCTAGGCGTCCTTTCGGATTTTCGACCTAGAGAGCCATCCTTCTTTTCTTTTTGAAAGTCTGCCTACGTACCCCCGAGCGGGGATCATGTCCAACGTAGTTCGGGCCAAGGCTTGAAGAAAATGGTTATTTTTTGTGGGTGGAGCGACCGAACCAATGTGGTTGCCTACGTATCCCCGAGTGGGAATCAGGTCGAGCGTAGTTCAAGGCAAGGCTTGAAGGAAATGGGTTATGGAATGGTCAAGCATAATATTTTTTGAGGCGATCCATGTTAATTGGTTCTTTGAATTCGACACCATCGAGGTCCTTGAGATAAGTTGCTCCTCCGGAAAGAATGGTCTTGACGATGTAAGGGCCTACCCATTTAGGTTTGAACTTCCCACGGGGATCAAAGATCGGAGCTCGCAATTCCTTAAGGACAAGGTCGCCCTTGACAATCTTCCTTGGACGAACCCTTTTGTTGAAAGCACGGGCTATCCTTTTTTGATAGATTCGGACATGGTCGACTGTTGCTAGGCGCTTTTCATCTATGAGAGCCAATTCTTCGCATCTTTCTCTCAACCAATCTGATTCCGAAATTTCACATTCTGCCATCACGCGTAGGGACGGTAGTTCTATCTCGATCGGAAGTACCGCTTCCATCCACTAGTGAGTAAGGCGTTGCTCCTGTGGACGTCCTTATCGATGTTTTGTATCCCCAAAGTGCAAACGGTAGCTTTTCATGCCAGTCTTTGTAGGTGTCTGCCGATTTCTGCAGTATGGCCTTGACATTCTTATTCGTAGCTTCGACTGCCCCATTAGTCTGCGGTCTGTATGGGGATGACTTGTGATAAGTGATTTTGTACTCCTCGAACAGATCCCTGACTTCTGCCTTGAAATGACTACCGTTATCCGAAATAATCTCATAGGGAACTCCATAACGGCAGATGAGATTTATCTTGATGAATTTGGCCACTTCCTTGGCCCCCAACTTGGTGTAACGTGCAGCTTCTACCCATTTTGTGAAGTAATCTATGGCCACCGGGATGTACCGATTTCCGTTTGAGGCTTTCGGGATGATTTCTCTGATGATATCGATTCCCCAAGTTGAGAATGGCCAAGGCGAGGTCATGCTGTATAGAAGAGATGGTGGTACATGCATCATGTTTGCATGGATCTGGCACTTGTGACACTTTCTTACGTATTCGCAACAATCTTTCTCCAGAGTTGTCCAGTAGTACCCCTGTCTTACGATTTTCTTGGCCAGCATGTGACCGTTCATGTGCGGACCGCATACCCCTTCGTGCATTTCCTCCATCATTCTTCGGGAGCTCTTCCCGAACAAGCAAGTCAGGTTGTGACCATTGTATCCTTTCTTCAACAATTTCCCACCACAAATGATGAATTGCGCTGCGAATCTTCGAATGGCCCTCTTGTCTTTCTCGGTAGACTCTTGGGGGTACGTCCCCTTTTCTATGAAATCCCAGATATCCTGATACCATGGTGTCCCATTCTCTTCTTCTTTGATTGTGGCGATTATGTTGAACGAAGGCTCGTACCTCTGCTCAATTACCAAGGGCATCATCCTGACTCCCACAGGAATTTTGATCATCGAAGCTAAAGTAGCCAAGGAATCTGCCAGCTGGTTCTCTTCCCTGGGCAAGTAGAGGAATGTGATATTTTCGAACTGCCTCTTGAGTTGGTCGAGACGATCATGATAGGGCTTCAACCTTTCTTCTTTTACTTTCCATTCTCCTCTAGCTTGTGATATGATGAGGTTTGAGTCCCCGAAGACGTCTATCTTCCGAACCTTCAGCTCTATGGCTGCTTCCATTCCCAGAATGCATGCTTCGTATTCGGCGGTGTTGTTGGTGGAGTTATAGCTGAGCTTGACTGCCAATGGAGTGTGGTCCCCGCTTGGTGATACGAGAATCATTCCTACTCCGTATCCTTTCATGTTGGCTGCTCCATCAAAGTACAACTTCCACTGTTCATCCTTGACTTCCATGATACTTTCGTCTGGAAACGGAAAGTCTCCACTTTCTTCGGATTCGACGGCATGTTCTGCGAGATGCTCAGCTACGGTTCTCCCTTTTACCGACTTGCTTGTGACATACTTGATATCGAATTCGGATAATAGGAGTAACCAACGGGATATACGACCAGTCAGGGCGGGTTTTTCGAGGATGTATTTTAGAGGATCCATGCGGGATATGAGCACAACTGGGAAGGCCAGCATGTAGTGCCTTAGTCGGCGAGTGCACCAAACCAAGGCCCAGCACGTTTTTTCGAGGGTAGAGTAGTTGAGCTCATACCCAGTCATCCTCTTGCTAAGGTAGTATATGGCTTTTTCGGAGTGGCTTTCTTCTCCTTCTTGGGCTAGCATGCAACCCATGGCATTTTCGGAGACAGATAGGTAAAGGAATAGGGGCTTATGAGGAGTGGGTGGTGAGAGGACAGGTGGATTTTGAAGGTTGGCTTTTATTTTGTCGAAAGCGGCTTGGCATTGGTCATCCCATTGGAACTTTTCTCCTTTTCTCAGCAGTCGGAACAAAGGATCGCATGTAGTCATGAGCTTGGAAATGAAGCGGCTAATAAATTGGATCCTTCCAAGAAACCCCCTTACTTCTTTTTCATTCCGCGGCGGTGTCATTTCGAGGATTGCCTTGATCTTAGAGGGGTCCACCTGTGGACACCGGTCTTCCACCACTTCTCTCTCTCTTGTTTGAGATTGTTTTTGAAACTTGATTTGGATCAAAGAAAAGGAAAGGTCTGTTGAAAACAGATACAGAGTCGCCACTTTGTCTTTAAGGAACCAAGAAACCTAATTTTGACTCACCCAAACGGATAAGGGCACCGGCCCTTCATAACTAAAGAACTTGGTTCGGGGTTTTGGTACGAGAGAGGAAGGAGCCTTTGCCGCGACTAAAACACCCTCAACTCGCCCCGTCTTTCAACGGGCCTCAATTAGCATCCAAATAATCATCTTATACTATGTATGGTTCAACAAGTAATACTACGATAGTATACTACATTACATAAGAAACTTGAAATGGAAGATCTAAAGATAAGATATCATTCATAAGATCTAAGCCAAATATCATACAATGTAAAGTGAAAGATCACACAAATAAACCTAGGAAAAATCGTCTAATCATGTATCAAATAATCAAGACTTCCTAATCTAAAGGGGGACATGAATTGTTCTTGAAACAAATAATCAAAGAAATCAAAATATGCTTAGCAAACTAGAATGATGCATGTTATTCTTTTGAGAAAAGAAGAACTCTCAATCCCAGGGACGGATGAGAAAGGATGATTAGATCGAGGGGAAGCATGAACGTGTGATCAAATTCATTCCTTATAATCTTCTTAGATTAAGAGTTACAAAAACCCCAAATCTTGCATGAATGCATTGTATGTATCTAAAAATGTGCAAAGGTTGTAGTGTGTTTTGTGTACATGGATTTCTAAAATGACTTAGGAGTCTAAAATGTGTATGAATGAATGGATTAAATCAACATGGGATGTATACAAATGTAGTATGAACTACTTCCTAAGATATGAGCTAATTTGGAATGCATATAAGCATTAAATCAAAGAATGAAAGTTGAAAGGTGCTTGCTGTGAATAGTGGACAGACTGCATGTATTACTTTGTAACATTATAATGGGAGGTCAAACGTGCCTAGACAAATGTGAGAAAAATCAGAGATCATCCTTATTGTGTCTAGAAAATAACCCAAAAAGCCAAACATCAATAGCTATCACAGATTAAAAGAAAACAATCAGAATGTACACATGACTCAGAAACAAAATATGCACTGTTGACTGATTTTGTATGATTTTTCATAAATCAAAGAAAAGGTTGATGATGACCCATTATATACCAAAAGTTTCCTAAGACACCCAAGTTTCATAAAAAAATAGAAAAGATATATATACAGTGATGAAAAGTTCCAGAATAAGTGCGAGAAGTTGGGTGAACATTCTGTGAGAACAGAGGCAGATTATGAATATGAACTTCTCACATCCAAAACAAATACTTTCACATCTCTATAATTGATGGGAAAAATTAGGGACAACTTATGATGTATTAGGAAGGTTTTCCAAGTGGTTTTATCATCATAACTAGAGTATTTAATTCAAAACAAATCTTTGAATCGGAACAGCTCACTGTTTTGGGTCATGGTTTTGGAAATTTTAGGGAAAACAAAGTTTTGTTTCTTGAAACCAAATGAGAGGGATTGAGAGGGGTTTTGAAATAGATGTTTTGAAAACATGCTTTCAACACTCAATAAGGATTATAACCACTTAGACTACCAACATCAAACTCATCATTAAGAATCTCCAAGATTGTTGGAGAGATTTATTTTATTTTTGAACATAACTTCAATACATTCCAAGAATACCTTGGAAGTATTGAGGTTATGATCATCATCTATCAAACATGTTTTTGAGGTCAAGAGCTACTATCCATAAGGATTCACTCACCCCAAACTTCATGTCATCACTTAGATGATGATGAACTAGTAAGTAAATAAAGAAAATCAAAAAGAAATGGGATAAGAAGGGATGAACAATAAATAAACAAGCAAGTAGATATGATCAATAGATGATATTCATGAAGCATGAACTTGTAGATTGGTGTTTCACTCATATGTAATGACACTAGACATGGAAGTAGCTTCCACTCTCTTGAATGCTCACTAAAATGGTGGTTGGGAGTATTGAATGTTGAAGTAAATGGAAGTAATGAAGTAAAAACAAGGTTTAGAACTCACTTTTGTTTTTGAAAATCAAAGAAGGAAGCTTCTTTTCTCTCTACTCTAACCTTATCTCTACAACTTTCTCTCCCAAACTTTTTCAAAACTCACATTTGACTCCCCTACAATGAGGAGTAATGGTGTGTTTATATAGGCCAACTTGGGGTGTTTTTGGGATTTAGAAAGTACTCCCATTGGCTCCAAACATCTGAAATCATAAAACTATGTCGTTGTCGTTTTGGTTTTTAATTAATCAAAATGGGACCACAAACTTAATTACAAAAATGCACTGTTCTGGAGGGGAGTGCCGCGGCGGCACTGGGCCAGTGCCGCGGCGGCAGTGCTCCTCCCTTCGTCTGGATAATGCTGTTTAGCCCCCCTGAGGTTCCGGTATTCGCGAAAAGGCCCTATTTTGTCCGAAATTCACAGAAAATGCATACGAACTCCAAATTGAGGTTGTGATATACCGTTGGAAAGGTAATGGAGTCTACTTTATATAAAAAATAGTTCGGGGATAGGTCGCTTTGAAAAGTTTTGCGGTATTTGCGATAAAAGCCAATTTGATCGCCTTTTTCGCCTTTGGAAATTCATAATAAATTCGTTTTAAATCAAGAAATTATGTGCGATATACCGTTGGGAAGCTATTGACCTCTAGTATTTATGAAAAATATTTGAAAATTGTTTCGGCACCCCGGTTCCAAAGTCAAATTCTGGTCAAACTGGTCAAACCTGGGATTCCCGGGAAGTTCTGGAAACCTCCGGGAGTTCCCGGGAGCTGATGTTTTCGCTCGATTTCCTTTTGGAACTTGTTTTAACACTTTTCCCATGATTTAAAATGATTTTGGTGAATTCGGACGATTTTGGTCAAACTTGGTCAAACCTGGTCAAACTTTGGTCAAACCTAGTCAAACCTTGGTCAAACCGGTCAACGGGGACTTTCTGGGAACTTCCGGGACTTCCGGGGGTCTCTGGGAGCCGACGATTTCATATGATTTCTCTTTAAAACTCTTTTTATCGCTTTTCTTACGACATAGCATGTTTTCAGAACTTTGAGACCAAATCTGGGAGTTTTTGGGCTTTTAGGGGCATTTTGGTCATTCTGAGCATTCTGAGAGATGGAGCTGACTTCCGAGAGTCCTTTCGAGTCTTTTGCGATCATTGTGAACCACCAAGCTATGGGTCTCCTAAATCCGATAGCCGACAAAATGGGGTGTCTACACCACCTCTATTCCCCTTTGTGTGATGAGAAAACCCAGGAGTTTACCGGAGGTCACGCCGAAAGTGCATTTCTTTGGATTCAACCTCATCTTGTATTTGCGTAACCTTTCGAAAAACTTTTCCAACGCTACCAGGTGCCCTTCTTTGTCTTTGAACTTTACGATCATATCATCTACGTACACTTCTACTTCTTTGTGAATCATGTCGTGCAGCAGGGTGGTGGCGGCTCTTTGGTAGGTTGCCCCAGCATTCTTGAGTCCGAAAGGCAATACTCTATAACAGTAGGTTCCCCAAGGGGTGGTGAATGTCGTCTTTTCCCGATCTTCTGGCGCCATCAGAATCTGATTATACCCTGAGAAACCATCCATGAAAGACAGTAGCTCATGTTCGGCGGTGTTGTCCACTAAGACATCAATGTGAGGAAGCGGGAAGTCATCCTTGGGACTGACTTTGTTTAGATCACGGAAGTCGACGCACACACGAACTTTTCCATCCTTCTTCGGGACTGGTACGATATTGGCAATCCATTCCGGATACTCGGTGACAATGATGAATCCTGCCTTGAACTGCTTCTCCACTTCTTCTTTAACCTTGAGTGCCCATTCCGGTCTCATGCGCCTCAGTTTCTGCTTGACAGGTTTAGAATTGGGGAGGAGGGGGATATGATGTTGGACAATGTCGGGATCGACCCCGGGCATGTCTTCGTAAGACCAAGCAAAAACATCTTTGAATTCTTTTAGCAAGAGGGTTAAATTTTCTTTTTCTTCTTTATTAAGAGGAGCCAATTTGCACAATTTGGGGATTATCGATTTCACCTAGGTTAACTGATAAAGTATCCTCAATTATTTCATAAGTAGGTGGTTTTTCAATTAGTTGCTTAAGTTCGATTGGGAGATCCTCGGAGGGATCTGTGCATTCACAAGTGTTAGACACAGAGGAGTAAGCAGAATCGTCTTTCATTTCATTCATGATAGGTGAAGTGATTACATTGGACAGTGGTGGGCTTACAGCAGCAGATTCTGGTACAGACTCGATAATTGGTAGTACATACTCCGGGGGAATAGGGGATCGGGAGACACATATAGATGACTCTACAGCCTGGTTGCTCAGACCCTCCTCAGTTGGCTTGATCTGATCATCTTGGCTCTTGGCCCTCTTTTCTTCCTTCTCCTCAGCGGATTCCTCCCACATTTTCTTGATGGCTTCAGTGTCCAGGTATTTCAACCAGTCTTCCTCCGGGGTCTTCTCAACTTCTTCGGGATAGAACGGGTCTTGATAAGGGGGCCTTTCGCAGTCAGCGAAGATTTCAAGCCCGGGGTGCCTTTTCCCAGTGGTTTGATGGATCCAGGGTTCAGGGAACCCGAAGTAAGGGAAGTCATCCCCTTCTTTTATGAACCGTCCATTCAAAGTCTTGTGGTATGGTAAGAGACCCATTACCCTTTTCTTCCATGGCCTCTGTAGCTTGTAGTCTTCTTCAGTGGGCTTGTACCCCAACCCGAAAGTTCCTTATTGCCCTTTGATCTGAGGGAACTCTCGAATCCCTTGCTGGCGTCGGCCTAATCCCATTCCGGGGAAGTAGTTCATTTTGCGAACAATGTTGACAATTGCAGAGTGGACCTCAGGGAATCGGTCTTCATCATTGATCATGTGGACTTCTTCCATGAAGAATCCTCCGATTTCTCCTTCTTCTAGCTCAGGTATTTGGACTTCAAAAATGGGAGCGTAATTTGGGAAAGCTTCACTACCCCAACTATTACCGAGGATGATCTTTACTTCCTTCTCGTGAATGTACTTGATCATTTGATGCACAGTGGACGATACAGCTTTGTTGGCATGAAGCCAGGGCCTTCCAATCGGCAGATTGAACGAGGCAGGTATCTCCATGACTTGAAAAATCTCAGTGCTTACCAAAGATCCTACCCGGATTTGCAGAGAGACAGTCCCCATCACATTTCTCCTGGTGTTATCATAGGCCCTCACAGATTGCACAGATGGCGTGATGTCAAGGATATTGACCCCCAAAGCAGTGGCAGTTCTTAGGGCACAAACATTTAGGGCTGAACCCGTATCAACCTGACAAAACGGCACCTGCTGCCCCTTACATCCGACAGTGATGTACAATGCTTTGTTGTGTGCAGACCCTTCTGGTGGCAGGTCCTCATCAGAAAATGTAATGATCAGGTCGGGGGCAAGTGCGCCCAAGAAAGCCACCATGTCCTCCGGTGCGGCGTCGATAGGAACTTCAATCCCAGCCAAGGCATTCAACACGGCTTGCCTATGCTTGTAGGATGTCACCATGATGTCCCACATCGAGAGATGTGCTTAGGTTTTCTTTAGCTGCTTTATCAGCTCATTATCTTCCTCGATGATCTCGTCCATCTTGCCTTTCCCTTTGTCTTTTACCAGGCCTTTCTCGGTTGTATCAGTGGTAGGCTGTGGAGGCTGATAATGACGGCCTGACCTGGTTAGATGATCAATCTCGGCAGGAGTGGGTCCTTCTACAGTCCCATCCTCCTTGAACCAATCACAATCCGTTCCCACAAATGGCTTTTCCGGCTCGTTCCAGATGGAAGCATCACTCTCGTTGTTAGGGTCATACCATTTGAGGTCTACCACCCCTAGGTCATGCTCTTCTAGGAAGAACAAGTCTTACTCGTCGTCTAGCTACTGTTGCCACTCATCATTCTCCCCTCCGATCAGATGAATTTCCTCAGAATCTGGGATGTCAATGAGGGGTAAGGGTTGTCCTAGGGGGGTGATATAGGTAGCAGGGTTGAAGGATATAGGGTTGGACTCGATGAGGTTGACATTTTAGTGGTTCGGTAGGGGATTTTGTGTGATATGGGGCTGCTTCGGGGGTGGCTCGATGAAATTCTGGTCAATGAGGTCTTGAATATCATAGCGGAGGCGCATGCAATCAACAGTGTTATGGCCAGGGGCTTGGTGGTAAGTACATCGCTTGGACATATCGCAGTTAGGCGGTGTGGACACGCGGAATCGGACCACTTCTCTTGTTTGAGATTGTTTTTGAAACTTGATTTGGATCAAAGAAAAGGAAACGAAAGGTCTGTTGAAAACAGATACAGAGTCGCCACTTGGTCTTTAAGGAACCAAGAAACCTAATTTTGACTCACCCAAGCGGATAAGGGCACCGGCCCTTCATAACCAAAGAACTTGGTTCGGGGTTTTGGTACGAGAGAGGAAGGAGCCTTTGTCGCGACTAAAACACCCTCAACTCGCCCCGTCTTTCGACGGGCCTCAATTAGCATCCAAATAATCATCTTATACTATATATGGTTTGACAAATAATACTATGATAGTATATTACATCACATAAGAAAATTGAAATGGAAGATCAAAAGATAAAATATCATTCATAAGATCTAAGTCAAATATCAGGCAATGTAAAGTGAAAGATCACGCAAATAAACCTAGGAAAAATCGTCTAATCGTGTATCAAGTAATTAGTTTCCTTAATCTAAAAGGGACATGAATTGTTCTTGAAACAAATAAACATAGAAAGCAAAATATGCCTAGCAAGCTAACATGATGCATGTTATTCTTTGAGAAAAGAGGATCTCTCAATCCCCGGGACGGATGAGAAAAGGATGATTAGATCGAGGGGAGCATGAACGTGTGATCATGATCATTCCTTATAATCTTCTTAGATTAGGAGTTACAAAAACCCAAATCCTTGCATGGATGCGATGTATGTATCTAGAATGTGCCAAGGTTGTAGTGTGCTTTGTGTTCATGGATTCCTAGAATGACTTAGAAGTCTAAAATGTGTATGAATGGATGGATGAAATCAACATGGGATATGTACAAATGTAGTATGAACTACTTCCTAAGATATGAACCAATTTGGAATGCATATGAGCATCAAATCAAAGAATGAAAGTTAAGGTATGTTTGCTGTGAATAGTGGACAGAACAGTAGCATTATCTTTGGAAATTTGAAAAGAGGGGTTAGGAATGTTTTCAATGCATTATTTCTTATGGAGATGTTCCTTATTGTGTCTAGAACACAACTCAAAAAGAAATTCCTTAATAACTATCATAGATTGAGAGAAATCATATAAACAACAGAGGTCACTCAGAAACAGAGTTTGTACTGTCGACTGAAATGTTGAAATATCTTAGAAAATGAAAACGAATGATCTAGAGGCCCATTTTATACATAAAGTTTCCTAAGACATTGAATTTTAAGGGAAAAATAAGTTAGGGCCACCCCTTTTGGAAAGGTTTTCTGGAAAAGAGGTCGTAAGTTGACCTAGCTGCTGTGACAGCAAAAACAGAATGTCTGGAAGGAACGTTGGGATCCAAATGGACCATTTCCAAGTACTTTCAAGTCAAACCAAAGTCATGGGTGTTCTCCAATGAGTTAGGAAGACTTTCCAAGTGGCCTTGCATCCATATGTTGAGTATTGAGTTATAGAGAAATCTTTGAACTCAACTCACTCACTATTTTGACTCATTGTTTTGAAGATTTTGGAGAAAACAAAGTTTTGTTTCTTGAAACCAAATGAGAGGGATTGAGAGGGGTTTTGAAATAGATGTTTTGAAAACATGTTTTCAACACTCAATAAGGATTATAGCCACTTAGAATACCAACATCAAACTCATCATTAAGAACCTCCAAGATTGTTGGAGAGATTTATTTTATTTTTGAACATAACTTCAATACATTCCAAGAATACCTTGGACGTATTGAGGTTATGATCATCATCTATCAAACATGTTTTTGAGGTCAAGAGCTACTATCCATAAGGATTCACTCACCCCAAACTTCATGTCATCACTTAGATGATGATGAACTAGTAAGTAAATAAAGAAAATCAAAAAAGAAATGGGATAAGAAGAGATGAACAATAAATAAACAAGCAAATAGATGATGATCAATAGATGATATTCATGAAGCATGAGACTTGTAGATTGGTGTTTCACTCATATGTAATGACACTAGACATGGAAGAAGCTTCCACTCTCTTGAATGCTCACTAAAATGGTGGTTGGGAGTATTGAATGTTGAAATAAATGGGAGTAATGAAGTAAAAACAAAGTTTAGAACTCACTTTTGTTTTGAAAAATCAATGAAGGAAGCTTCTTTCTCTCTATTCTAACCTTATCTCTACAACTTTTTCTCCCAAACTTTTTCAAAGCTTACATTTGACTCCCCCAAAATGAAGAGTAATGGGGTGTTTATATAGACCAACTTGGGGTGGTTTTGGGATTTAGAAAGTATTCCCATTGGCTCAAAACATCTGAAATCATAAAACTATGTCGTTTTGGCTTTTAATTAATCAAAATGGGACCACAAAACATATTAAAAAAATACACTGTTCTGGAGGGGAGTGTCGCGGCGGCACTGGGCCAGTGCCGCGGCGGCAGTGGGCCAGTACCGCGGCGGCACTGCTCCTCCCTTCGTCCAGATTATGCTGTTTAGGCCCCCCGAAGTTCCAGTATTCGCGAAAAGGCCCTATTTCGTCCGAAATTCACAGAAAATGCATACGAACTCCAAATTGAGGTTGTGTTATACCGTTGGAAAGGTAATGGAGTCTAATTTACATAAAAAATAGTTCGGGGATAGGTTACTTTGAAAAGTTTTGCGGTATTCGCGATAAAAGCCGATTTGTTGGCCTTTTCGCCTTTGGAAATTCATAATAAATTCGTTTTAAATCCAGAAATTATGTGCGATATACCGTTGGAAAGCTATTGACCTCTAGTATCCATGAAAATTATTTGAAAATTGTTTCAGCGCCCCGGTTCCAAAGTCAAATTTTGGTCAAACTGGTCAAACCTGGGATTCCCGGGAAGTTCTGGAAACCTCCGGGAGTTCCCGGGAGCTGATGTTTTCGCTCGATTTTCTTTTGGAACTTGTTTTTACACTTTTTTTTATGATTTAAAATGATCCTGGTGAATTCGGATGATTTTGGTCAAACTTGGTCAAACTTGGTCAAACCTAGTCAAACCTGGTCAAACCTTGGTCAAACCGGTCAACAGGGACTTTCCGGGAGATTCCGGGACTACCGGGGGTCTCTGGGAGCTGACGATTTTACCCGATTTCTCTTTAAAACTCTTTTTATCGCTCTTCTTACGACATAGCATTTTTTCAGAACTTTGGGACCAAATCTGGGAGTTTTCGGGCTTTCAGGGGCATTTTGGTCATTCTGAGCATTCTGAGAGATGGAGCTGACTTCCGAGAGTCCTTTTGAGCCTTTTGCAATCATTGTGAACCACCAAGCTATGGGTCTCCTAAATCCGATAGCCGACAAAATGGGGTGTCTACAGTTTGCCCCTCTTTGGCATGAACTTGCGAGGCAACGCATATCGCAAGCGAGTGCCAAAGCTTTGAAGAGACAAGACTTTTTGGAGGTTATAGATTTAGGATAAAAAGCGTTGGCAAAGATGCAAGGATGATGAGGTTAGTGCTGGTTGTGCTCCGCGTGTGCTGCTTACGTATCCCAAGGGGAATCAGACCAGGACGTAGTTCGGGGTACAAAGAAATAAATCACACATGCTCAACAAGACATGCGGATGCTATGCTATAAGAGTGATATGAAATGCATGGATGTGATATGAATTGTGTCATGAGTCCTATCATGTCTAGTGTTATGACCCTAGTATATGCAAGTGTTGTGGGGTGTGCCACTCCGAGTGGACTGGTGTTGCGCTAGTGTTTGCGACTGTGACGTGGTGGATGACTCGGATAAGGACATCGAGGTTTAGAAGACTCCGGGTCTAAGGGCAAACTTCTGGAACGAGTGAGATAGATCAGATGCGCTTTGTTTAGAAGATGATAGCCAAAGGTAACCGAGGGATCTTGTGATAAAGCTGTGAGAAAATTCTTGATAATCAGGAGATCTGGATGCGGGCGATGTTCTGATTGTTCCCGACGGCCGAATTTCGGGAATCAGTTCTGGCTAGTGGTAGTATCTTTTGTATTTATCCTTGGGGATGACGTAGTGTTCTCGGAGAATCTTTAATTTCTTGATTGGGAACCAGGACCCATCTCTGAATCTCTCATGGTTGATCAAAATATGTCGGCGCTCAATCCAAAGAGAGCTGGTCAGGGCCTCCGGGAGCTGGTATCTGTCTACTTCGGTCCTCGGGGGATGATGTAGGTGTTCTCGGAGAATCTCTTTTCTTGATCGGGAACCAGGACCCATCTCTGAATCTCTCACGGTTGATCAAAATATGTCGGCGCTCAATCCAAGAGAGCCGGTCAGGACCTCCGGGAGCTGGTATCTGTCTACTTCGGTCCTCGGGGGATGATGTAGGTGTTCTCGGAGAATCTCTTTTCTTGATCGGGAGCCAGGACCCATCTCTGAATCTCTCACGGTTGATCAAAATATGTCGGCGCTCAATCCAAGAGAGCCGGTCAGGGCCTCCGGGAGCTGGTATCTCTCTACTTCGGTCCCCGGGGGATGATGTAGGTGTTCTCGGAGAATCTCTTTTCTTGATCGGGAACCAGGACCCATCTCTGAATCTCTCACGGTTTATCAAAATATATCGGCGCTCAATCCAAGAGAGCCGGTCAGGGCCTCCGGGAGCTGGTATCTGTCTACTTCGGTCCTCGGGGGATGATGTAGGTGTTCTCGGAGAATCTCTTTTCTTGATCGGGAACCAGGACCCATCTCTGAATCTCTCACGGTTTATCAAAATATGTCGGCGCTCAATCCAAGAGAGCCGGTCAGGGCCTCCGGGAGCTGGTATCTGTCTACTTCGGTCCTTGGGGGATGATGTAGGTGTTCTCGGAGAATCTCTTTTCTTGATCGGGAACCAGGACCCATCTCTGAATCTCTCACGGTTGATCATAATATGTCGGCGCTCAATCCAAGAGAGCCGGTCAGGGCCTCCGGGAGCTGGTATCTGTCTACTTCGGTCCTCGGGGGATGATGTAGGTGTTCTCGGAGAATCTCTTTTCTTGATCGGGAACCAGGACCCATCTCTGAATCTCTCACGGTTGATCAAAATATGTCGGCGCTCAATCCAAGAGAGCAGGTCAGGACCTCCGGGAGCTGGTATCTGTCAACTTCGGTTCTCGGGGGATGATGTAGGTGTTCTCGGAGAATCTCTTTTCTTGATCGGGAACCAGGACCCATCTCTGAATCTCTCACGGTTGATCAAAATATGTCGGCGCTCAATCCAAGAGAGCCGGTCAGGACCTCCGGGAGCTGGTATCTGTCTACTTCGGTCCTCGGGGGATGATGTAGGTGTTCTCGGAGAATCTCTTTTCTTGATCGGGAACCAGGACCCATCTCTGAATCTCTCACGGTTTATCAAAATATGTCGGCGCTCAATCCAAGAGAGCCGGTTAGGACCTCCGGGAGCTGGTATCTGTCTACTTCGGTCCTCGGGGGGATGATGTAGGTGTTCTTGGAGAATCTCTTTTCTTTGTTCGGTGCATTTAGTTAAAACCCAGGATCCGTTACCAGAATTCTCGTATTTGATTGAAACTTTCGACGGTTGTCCTAAAACGGCCGATTCGGATCTTCGGGAGCCGATTTTTTCCAGTTTCTGCCTGTCGGAGGTAGTTCTGATAACTTTTAGCCTGTTTGGGATAAAACTCATAAATCTTAACTAGAATGGGCCACCGGGGCTGATCGGGGCCAAAAATGGGCCGAAAAAGGCCAAAACGGGTCAAAACGGAGCAAAACGGAGCGAAGCGGGGCCCGCGGGGAGCAGTGTCGCGGCGCACTGGGCCACTGCCGCGGCGGCACTAGGCCACTGCCGCGGCGGCAGTTGGCCAGTGCCGCGGCGGCACTGGGTGGCCGGACTTCATCTTTGTATATCTCGGGTTTTTGAGCTTTTGAAGCTCATTCTTGGCCATTTTAGGGTGTTTTTGGAGCCAAAAATCAACAAAACGCGGCTTGTGCGCGCTCAGGTGAGTATTCTTTCCCCGTAGTTGGATTTTTGATTGGTGTTTTGGTTTGCCCAAATTTTCAAGAAGAAAGTTTGACTGTGACTTCCATTTTTCTTGTAGATCCATGGCTTCGAGCTCGAGGAGACCGTCTAAGAAGGCCAAGGGACAAATGAAGGCCGAGATGCAAGCCCCGGACTTGATTTTACGGGACCCCCAATACCATCTTTCGGCCGCGGCTCTAGCGAGCTTGGTATGTGAAACTTTCGACATTTTAGGACCACTTTCATGTATTGTGCTAGTTTTGTGAGCCGTAGTGTGCACCTAGAGATCGTTAGAAGTTCGATTAGTGCTCAAATGTTGATTTTGTGAATTCGGCTCTCGGGTTGTGAATAGTGATTTTGTGAATCTTTTTGTCGTCTTTGGTATGTGCAGGTGTCGGAAGTGACATTAAAAGGCCACGGCAGCCTTGCTCATGCTTTCCTATGGTATACTCAGCTTTCGCCCACCGTTAAGAGGATGGTTGATGATGCCGGGTTCGGAGGCTTCGTCCGTCTGGTTTCAAAAAGTAGCAATGATTTGGCCCATTTCTGTGCTCTGGCTGAGAGGTGGTGGGATACCACCAATACTTTCCACCTGCCGTTCGGAGAGATGACCATGACGCCCTTCGACTTCTCCATGATTACGGGCTTGAGGGTCGGCGGGAAGTGCCTGATTCTGGATTACTTTTATGAGATCGACCCGGAGGTGGTGGAGATGTTGATTGGGGCTATTCCCCCTAACCTGGAGAGGCATTGGTTTCCCTGCGGCTGGCTTTACCGGGCCTATGGCAGAGGTAATCACATCTGAAAAATTCCCAGCTTTTGAGGGTTTATCTTCTGTATGTCCTCGGGTGCTCAATCTTTGCGACGCGGAATGACCGGGTGAGCCTGAGATTCCTTTCTTGCCTGGCGACTATTGATGAGATCCCCACCTACAACTGGGGTGGTGCTGCCTTGGCCCATCTTTATAAGCACATGGGCGAGGTCTCTCGGGGCGACGTTAAATCTACTGGGGGATTCTGGCGAGCTTGGGAGGTATGTACTGTACCTTCTTTCATTTGTTATCTCTTGATTTCTATACTTGTTCTGACTTTCTCCTTTGTCTGTGCAGCTTTGGAGTTTCGAGTACCTGAAGATGTTAGCTCCCTTTCCTGCGGACGAATCGGGTGAAGATGAGGATGGCATGGCTCCTGTGCTTCTGTTCCCGCGAGGCTTGAGATGGCGGAGGGACGTTGTCGGGGTGAAGAGCGGGGCCCACCGGATTGTTTTATTCAGAAACTTCTTAACTGAGCTGACAACTTCTAGTGTTGATTGGACGCCTTGGGAGGGCGTCGCCTATGCCGCCCCAGAGGAGATACAAGCGGTCAAATCTCTTACCTCTTGTCGCCTTCTGATGGAGAGTACCGAGTGTAGGCAGTGGTTCCTTGGTGAGCGGGTGTCTCGGCAGGTGGTTGGTGGTTCCAGGTATCGCGTTCCTCATAATCCCCCTGTGATGGATGCTAGTGATCTCTCTGGTGATGCTCTGCTGGCGGCCTTAGCCGGCACTGATGTTTGGGTTCATTTTCTCTCTGAGACCGGGTATGAGGCTTACCGTGGCCGCTTCTTGATGCCTAACTTCCCACTCCTGGAGGTGAGAGTTTCCTTTTACATTTTTGTCTTTATTAGTTGCCTATGTTTTTTATTCATTTTTTCTGACTTATTCTGTGCCTACAGCTTCGCGAGATGTACAGGAGACAGGCTCCTCAGGCTCCCGACCCTATCCCTCCTTGGGATTGGACCGTCAATGTTCTAGGCGCTGATGGCACTCCCCAAGTGATGGAGGTGCCAAGAGTCACATGTGGGTACCCTACTCAGCCAGCAGGCGTCCTCAACGTTCTTTGGAGTTACGCCGAGGAGGGTCACGCCTTGGCGGCTAGCCTACGGTCCTTGGTCCTTACACGAGACCATCGGGTATGTCTCTAATTTTGCGCTTTTCTTAAGGTTATGAGGTTCTAACCCTAGATTTTACCCTTGACAGATGGACGGTATGCGGCAGTTCGCCGTCAATCAGATGGCGTCCTTGGTAAGTCTCCGACTCGACTCTATTTTTTTACTTTTTGTGGTTTCCCTACTGATCGCCCTCATTTTATTTGTGTGTGCAGTACTGTGGAGGCGGGGCTGGCTCATCGAGGACTGGTCCAAGATGTAGAGGTGGTAGGAGGAGGCCGTCACCGACATACACTCCGGGCGGTCCGACAGAGGACGAAGAAGAGGAAGACTGAGGCCTCCCAAGCGGGCATTTTATTTTATTTTTTTCTTTTTCTGTTTTCGATTTGGTTGTACTAGGGATACGATTATTTGGACATTGTAGGACGATGTGTAGAACAATTTGTGACCTTTTGACAGAGTATTATGATGTTTTTCCTTTTAGGCCGGATAGCTTCCGGTTTGGAGGCGCAGTTGTGTGCTTGTTTTAGTTGATATATGTATACTGTGATTGTTTGGATGTTACTGCGATGGGCAGTTTTGTGATGGTGAGTGCTTTTGCCTTGCAGGTGGGATAGTCCGTGAAACGGGGAGGTGCTGCCGAAATTTCAAATTTTCCTAGAGCCGCGACCGAAAATATGGCTTTGTATGATCCCGCTCAACTCACAGCTTGGCTGAACATCACGGATGGCGTGGAGCGGATTAACCTCTTCAGCTATGGCTTGACCGAGCTGTTTCTTCTTTGCCAGGTGACCTTGAATACTGAGTTCTTGCGTGCTGCCTTTGCCCACTGGGACCCGGTGAATCATGTCTTCAACTTCAATGGCCTGGAAATATGCCCTACGTTTGAGGAGTTCTGTGCTATTCTCGGTTTTGATTCTGACTCCGACTTGATCCTTCCTTCTGCTGATACCCTTAGCCCTACGCGAGCCTTGGCCGAATATCTGAATTGCTCCATCACTATCTCCCGCCGACTGATTCAAGGTGAGGTCCTCAACCTTGCTTCTATTATTGCCCGGTACGCCAGTTCTGGGAATCCCAGTGTGTATGATGCTACCCGCGGGGCCGCTTTGATACTGTGCATGGCTTCGCACTTCTTGTTCTCGAGCACCTCCGTTGACTTGGTGCATGTGTGCCTCGGGCTGAAACTTAGCAGGAATCCCATGGCCATAGTTCTAGCTGAAACCTTGAATGGTTTGGATAATGCCTTCATCCAAGGGACTCCTCTTCTTTCTGGGGCGCCTTTGGTGTTACAGGCTTGGCTATACGAGCGCCTTCAGCTGTGGACGGGCCGCATACCACCGGTTTACTTTCGTCGAGCCGTGCTTCACTCTCACTATACTTTTGCTGATTGGGTGGGCATGATTGGTGCCTTATTAGAGGCTGACATTTGCTGGATCGTGAGGCGTTGGGGCCTTTATGCTATCACCACGAGCCTCAGGGGTCACCAGAGAGTGTGGTTGATGGGTCTGAGAGAGACTTCTTTCTATCATCCTCGCCGTTTGGCCAGACAGTATGGACAGGTTCAAGAGGTTCCCGGGGGGTTTACTGAGAGGGTCTTTGCTTCCAGGATCAGGGCTACCACTATTGCTGCTTTTATTGATGGTTGGACTGACCGAGTAAAGGCCTACTTCTAAAGACCTTTGAAGAAATAAAAGACACTAAGACAAAACTAGACCCGACCGATTCTGCTCATTCCTCCAAGTGCTTTTGAAAATGTGATTGCTTCTTGAAAGACTTTTATTTCTTTGATTATTTCTGTTTTATGTAATATTCAAAGTTTGTTTATCAGTGAACCTTGGTTACTTTGGGAATCTTATTTTATGCACTTTAGCTTTCTAAAAACATTTTGTAACTGAGATTTCAATTAGTTGTTGCTCTTGGTACTTGCTTGGGCATGCTGGGGTTATTAGAGGCAAACGAGGCGGGTGGCCGAAGTTTGCCCCTAGTTTGGGATATGTATGGTCGTGAGGCAAACGAGGTAGATGACCGACGTTTGCCCCTAGTGTAGCAAAGGTTTAGGCAAACGAGGCGTGTGGCCGAAGTTTGCCCCTTGCGTGGAGGGTGATTTATGGGTTATGGTAAGGACCGCGACTTTATTTCCTCACATGCTCATAATTTTGCCTAGGCACCAGGGAGGTGACCTAGCGAGCTATTTTCTCTCTTTTGTTATTGCTCACCTTGGATTTAGCTCTAATTTTTGCCTAGGCGTCCTTTCGGATTTTCAACCTAGTGAGCCACCCTTCTTTTTTTGAAAGTCTGCCTACGTACCCCCGAGCGGGGATCAGGTCCAACGTAGTTCGGGCCATGGTTTAGAAAGAAGCAGGTTGGTTTTATTTTTGGTAGGTGGGGTGACCGAACTGATGCGGTTGCCTACGTATCCCCGAGTGGGAATCAGGTCGAGCGTAGTTCAAGGCAAGGCTTGAAAAAAATGGTTATTGGAGCGACCGAACCAATGTGGTTGCCTACGTATCCCCGAGTGGGAATCAGGTCGAGCGTAGTTCAAGGCAAGGCTTGAAGAAAATGGGTTATTTTTGTGGGTGGAGCGACCGAACCGATGTGGTTGCCTACGTATCCCCGAGTGGGAATCAGGTCGAGCGTAGTTCAAGGCAAGGCTTGAAGAAAATGGGTTATTTTTGTGGGTGGAGCGACCGAACTGATGTGGTTGCCTACGTATCCCCGAGTGGGAATCAGGTCGAGCGTAGTTCAAGGCAAGGCTTGAAGAAAATGGGTTATTTTTGTTGGTGGAGCCACCGAACCAATGTGGTTGCCTACGTATCCCCGAGTGGGAATCAGGTCGAGCGTAGTTCAAGGCAAGGCTTGAAGGAAATGGGTTATGGAATGGTCAAGCATAATATTTTTTGAGGCGATCCATGTTAATTGGTTCTTTGAATTCGACACCATCGAGGTCCATGAGATAAGTTGCTCCTCCGGAAAGAATGGTCTTGACGATGTAAGGGCCTACCCATTTAGGTTTGAACTTCCCACGGGGATCAAAGATCGGAGCTCGCAATTCCTTAAGGACAAGGTCGCCCTTGACAATCTTCCTTGGACGAACCCTTTTGTTGAAAGCACGGGCTATCCTTTTTTGATAGATTCGGACATGGTCGCCTGTCGCTAGGCGCTTTTCATCTATGAGAGCCAATTCTTCGTATCTTTCTCTCAACCAATCTGATTCTGAAATTTCACATTCTGCCATCACGCGTAGGGACGGTAGTTCTATCTCGACCGGAAGTACCGCTTCCATCCCATACACTAGTGAGTAAGGCGTTGCTCCTGTGGACGTCCTTATCGATGTTCTGTATCCCCAAAGTACAAACGGTAGCTTTTCATGCCAGTCTTTGTAGGTGTCGACCGATTTCTGCTGTATGGCCTTGACATTCTTATTCGCAGCTTCGACTGCCCCATTAGTCTGCGGTCTATATGGGGATGACTTGTGATAAGTGATTTTGTACTCCTCGAACAGATCCCTGACTTCTGCCTTGAAATGACTACCGTTATCCGAAATAATCTCATAGGGAACTCCATAACGGCAGATGAGATTTCTTTTGATAAATTTGGCCACTTCTTTGGCCCCCAACTTGGTGTAAGATGCAGCTTCTACCCATTTTGTGAAGTAGTCTATGGCCACCAGGATGTACCGATTTCCATTTGAGGCTTTCAGAATGATTTCACCAACGATGTCGATTCCCCAGGTTGAGAATGGCCAAGGTGAAGTCATGCTGTACAGAAGGGATGGTGGTGTATGCATCATGTTTGCATGAATCTGGCACTTGTGACACCTCCTCACGTACTCACAACAATCTTTCTCCAATGTTGTCCAGTAGTACCCTTGTCTTATGATTTTCTTAGCCAGCATGTGACCGTTCATGTGCGGACCGCATACCCCTTCGTGTATTTCCTCCATCATTCTTCGGTTGCTCTTCCCGAACAAGCAAGTCAGGTTGTGACCATTGTATCCTTTCTTTAACAATTTCCCACCACAAATGATGAATTGCGCTGCGAATCTTCGAATGGCCCTCTTGTCTTTCTCGGTAGACTCTTGGGGGTACGTCCCATTTTCTATGAAATCCCAGACATCCTGATACCATGGTGTCCCATTCTCTTCCTCTTCGATTGTGGCGATTATGTTGAACGAAGGCTCGTACCTCTGCTCAATTACCAAGGGCATCATCCTGACTCCCACAGGAATTTTGATCATCGAAGCTAAAGTGGCCAAGGAATCTGCCAGCTGGTTCTCTTCCCTGGGCAAGTAGAGGAATGTGATATTTTCGAACTGCCTCTTGAGTTGGTCGAGACGATCATGATAGGGCTTCAACCTTTCTTCTTTTACTTTCCATTCTCCTCTAGGTTGTTATATGATGAGGTTTGAGTCCCCGAAGACGTCCATCTTCCAAACCTTCAGCTCTAAGGCTGCTTCCATTCCCAGAATGCATGCCTCGCATTCGGCGGTGTTGTTGGTAGAGTTATAGTTGAGCTTAACTGCCAATGGAGTGTGGTCCCCGCTTGGTGATACGAGAATCATTCCTACTCCGTATCCTTTCATGTTGGCTGCTCCATCAAAGTACAACTTCCACTGTTCTTCCTTGACTTCCATGATACTTTCGTCTGGAAACGGAAAGTCTCCACTTTCTTCGGATTTGACGGCATGTTCTGCGAGATGCTCAGCTATGGTTCTCCCTTTTACCGATTTGCTTGTGACATACTTGATATCGAATTTGGATAATAGGAGTAACCAACGGGATATACGACCGGTCTGGGCGGGTTTTTCGAGGAGGTATTTTAGAGGATCCATGCGGGATATGAGCACAACCGGGAAGGCCAACATGTAGTGTCTTAGTCGGCGAGTGCACCAAACCAAGGCCCAGCATGTTTTTTCGAGGGTAGAGTAGTTGAGCTCATACCCAGTCATCCTCTTGCTAAGGTAGTATATGGCTTTTTCGGAGTGGCTTTCTTCTCCTTCTTGGGCTAGCATGCAATCCATGGCATTTTCGGAGACAGATAGGTAAAGGAATAGGGGCTTATGAGGAGTGGGTGGTGAGAGGACAGGTGGATTTTGAAGGTAGGCTTTTATTTTGTCGAAAGCGGCTTGGCATTGGTCATCCCATTGGAACCTTTCCCCTTTTCTCAATAACCGGAACAGAGGATCGCACGTAGTTGTGAGCTTGGAAATGAAACGGCTGATGAATTGGATTCTTCCGAGGAACCCCCTTACTTCTTTTTCATTCCGTGGCGGCGTCATTTCGAGGATTGCCTTGATCTTAGAGGGGTCCACCTCTATTCTCCTTTGTGTGATGAGGAAACCCAGGAGTTTACCGGAGGTTACACCGAAAGTGCATTTCTTTGGATTCAACCTCATCTTGTATTTGCGCAACCTTTCGAAGAACTTTTCCAGCGCTATCAGGTGTCCTTCTTTGTCTTTGGACTTCACGATCATGTCATCTATGTATACTTCTACTTCCTTGTGAATCATGTCGTGCAATAGGGTGGTGGCGGCTCTTTGGTAGGTTGTCCCAGCATTCTTGAGTCCGAAAGGCATTACTCTATAACAGTAGGTTCCCCAAGGGGTGGTGAATGTCGTCTTTTCCCAATCTTCTGGCGCCATTAGAATCTGATTGTACCCTGAGAAACCATCCATGAAAGACAGTAGCTCATGTCCTGCGGTGTTATCTACCAAGACGTCAATGTGGGGAAGCGGGAAGTCATCCTTGGGACTGGCCTTGTTCAGATCACGGAAGTCGACGCTGTAACACCTATAATTTTCTGTCATTATAATATCAGCTTTTTCTAATTTCTGTATTGGACCCACTATATTGTTATATTATTTTAATTACGTGACGGTATGGACGTGTTGTAGTATTATCATATAGACTGTAGTAACCATACCGACTCGACCATAATAAGATTTAACTTAGTCCCGTACCTGGACCCGGACATTAGAAATAATACCCGATTGTACGTAAATTGAGACTGACACGCATATCGAGGAACTTATGCACGTAAACCGAGAAAGTTGCACGCAACCCGAGGTGGGCCCCACATGGCCGGCCATGTGGCAACCACATGACATCTCTTTGGACACATGTCCACTTAATGGACACATGTCCACTTAATGGACACATGTCCTATGCATGTAACATGCAAATGACACCCAAGCTAATGCACTTTCTATATATAACATGCACATGCACACAATTGACACACTTTGTCTCTTATAATCTGCACTTAATTGAAGAAATTAGAGCTGGAGTTATAAGTTCATATAGGAGAAGAAGAAGGTGACACCATTGAAGTTGAAGGTTAAGCTCCATCAAGCTCAAGAACAACATCAAGCTTAATTTCAAGCTTTGGTGAGTAAATAGTGAGTAAATTATGAGTAATATAACTCAATTTAGAACCCATAATATGTACTAATATTTAGTAGAAGTTTGATGTTGTTGTGTTGAAGATTCCATGACATGCAAAACAAATCCATAAATCTGAGAAACTGAAACTCTCAGCAGAATGTAGTTTAGCAAAATGGATGTTTTGTGTAGTTCACAAATCCGAATTAAGCTAGGTTTTTTTGTGGTAAAAGCTAACTCATATATATACAAATAACTCTTCTATAGCTCAGTCTAGAAATCACTCCTTCATGGGTGAAATGCATGTACAACGCAGTGTTATAAACCTGAGAAAACAGAAACTCTCAGCAGAATGTAGTTTAGCAAAATGGATGTTTTGTGTAGCTCACAAATCCGAATTAAGCTAGGTTTTTTTGTGGTAAAAGCTAACTCATATATCTACAAATAACTCTTCTATAGCTCAGTCTAGAAATTACTCCTTCATGGGTGAAATGCATGTACAACGCAGTGTTATAAACCTGGGAAAATAGAAACTTCCAGCAGAATGTAGTTTAGTAAAATGGATGTTTTGAGGAGCTCCAAAATCGTAATTAAGCTAGGTTTTTTTTGTGGTAAAAGATAACTCATTTATCTACAAATAATCCTTCTATAGCTCAGTCTAGAAATTACTCCTTCATGGGTGAAATGCATGTACAACGCAGTGATATAAATCTGAGAAACTGAAACTCTCAGCAGAACATAGTTTAGTAAAATGGATGTTTTGTGCAGTTCAAAAATGAGAATTAAGCTAGGTTTTTTTGTGGTGAAATCTAACTCATATATCTACAAATACCCTTCTATAGCTCAGTCTAAAAACCCCTCCTTCATAGGTGAAATTCATGTACAATGCAGTACTATAAATCTGGGACAAAATAGTCCGAGATATAAGAAATGTCTTGTAAAATAAATAGTTTGAGTAGCTCAAAAATGTAATTGAAGCTAGATTTTTTTGTACATGAAGATATTCCTATTATCTACAATGTTTTAGTTTTGAGTTTGATCTACAAAGCAATTTATCATGCCCAAATAAATCATGTTAATTCAGTCAACACAGTGAAAATGTATCCTGGCAGATTGTGTAGTTTTTTTTTTATATAATGTTTTGTTTATGCATGGTGTTGATTGTTGATGCTAGTTTTCCGGTAAATGTGTTTTATGAAAATCTCATGCTATGGTAGTGCTATCGCGTAGATGAGTAAGTTAAGGGTTTCGTCTATGTGTTTATTGGTATTAAATTCACGTTATCAACCCATGAGCTACGTACTATGTTTTCTATTGTTATGAATATATTCTAATGACTGTTGAAAGTTCATACCCAAACTATAAGTATATTATATGGCACGATTATTGCGTTGATAAGTGATCGGGAAAGTTTCCATCGTAATTATATTGAGAGGAAAACGGAATGTCGGACGTATAGCGAAATATTAACGGTTATAAATGGATGATATTAATGAACTAAACTACGAAACGTGCGAATGCGTAAAATAATGATAAAACCTTCGATAACAGATTTAATGTGAATAAGGGACATTGGGCCTCATTTCTAGTCGTGTGTCTACTGGTCAAAGTTGATTCGTGAACTTTTGTGTCGTGTTTGGATAATTCTTGCAAAGTTGGTCTCTCGATTATTCCATGGAGTCGATTGGTGAGTTATGTTTTGTTCCTTGATCTGAGGATCGGCATGACGTGTTCGGTTAAGTGCGGATGACCTGAGGATCGTCGTGACGTGTTCGATCAAGTGGTTGATTATTTTTCCGCACTCTTGGACTGAGGATCGGCATAACGTGTTCGGTTATGTACGGGTGACCTGAGGATCGACATGACGTGTTCGTCCAAATGATTATTAATTTCCCGTACCCTTGGTCTGAGGATCGGCATGACGTGTTCGGTAACGTGCGGGCGACCTGAGGATCGGCATGACGTGTTCGACCAAGAGATTGTTAATGTCCCGCACACTTATGCCATTTGGGCGACAGTTTGAGTGCCAGTTGGGCGACAGTTAACTATTCATTGTTGAGTGTTGTTCTTTCTTGTCCAATAAATGCGTTTGGAGTTAAGTCTTCTTTCAGTCAATGTCATTGGTCAGTTCAGTTCTGGGTTAAGTTTTAAAGGGAATGATTGGGTTTAAATAAGACATGGTTTTAAGAATGAGAAAAGACGAACAAGGCATAGTATCGAGAACAAGAAATGATGAACGAGATATGGTTTTGAGAAATAAGAAGAGATGATGAATAACTTACCGAAAGTGGTGGTAACCTTAAGGGGACCCTCACTTAGCTTAACCGCTAACGGCTTTTCATGCCGCTGGACCTTCCACGTCCAGCCTTTGCGGGTCCAGACGGAGTCGACTGCTATCAAGATGCTGCCTTTACTACTGAAGACTATACTGGTGAAGACTACTACGAGGAAGGCTACGGTTTCGCCAGTTGAAGACTTTGGAGCTTTTCTTTTGTTGTAGTTCTGTTATTATTATGTTAGTAATGTAATAGTTTAGCTGGTCTTGTAATATGTATCTTTTGGATATCTTTTTGGCCTGTAATATACTACTGATGTAAGACTTGGATATTTTAAATTTCTGCTTCCGCTGAACTTAGTCACTTTCCCATATCACATTATTGTTATAAGCATGTTTGGACAATCAGGTGACACTCACAACCAGTCACGTGTCTACGAACCCATAAAGGAAATTTATTTTTCCCTATTTTTGGTACTTCGGGGCGTGACAGACGCATACACGAACTTTTCCAGCCTTCTTCGGGACTGGCACGATATTGGCAATCCATTCCGGATATTTGGTGACAATGATGAATCCTGCCTTGAATTGCTTCTCCACTTCTTCTTTAACCTTGAGTGCCCATTCTGGTTTCATGCGCCTTAGTTTCTGCTTGACAGGTTTAGAATTGGGGAGGAGGGGGATATGATGTTAGATAATGTCGGGATCGACCCCGGGCATGTCTTCGTAAGACCAAGCAAAAACATCTTTGAATTCTTTTAGCAAGAGAGTCAATTTTTCTTTTTCTTCTTTATTAAGAGTTGAGCCAATTTGCACAATTTGTGGATTATCTGTTTCACCTAGGTTAACTGATAAAGTATCCTCGATTATTTCATAAGCAGGTGGTTTTTCAATTAGTTGCTTAAGTTTGATTGGGAGATCCTCGGAGGGATCTGTGCATTCACAAGTGTTAGACACAGAGGAGTAAGCAGAATCGTCTTTCATTTCATTCATGACATGTGAAGTGATTACATTGGACAGTGGTGGGCTTACGGCAGCCGACTCTGGTACAGACTCGATAATTGGTAGTACAGACTCCGGGGGAATAGGGGATTGGGAGACACAGATAGATGACTCTACAGCCTGGTTGCTCAGACCCTCCCCAGTTGGCTTGATCTGATCATCTTGGCTCTCGGCCCGCTTTTCTTCCTTCTCCTCAGCGGATTCCTCCCACATTTTCTTGATGGCTTCAGTGTCCAGGTATTTCAACCAATCTTCCTCCGGGGTCTCCTCAACTTCTTCGGGATAGAACGGGTCTTGATATGGGGGCCTTTCGCAGTCAGCGAAGATTTCAAGCCCGGGGTGCCTTTTCCCAGTGGTTTGATGGATCTAGGGTTCAGGGAACCCGAAGTAAGGGAAGTCATCCCCTTCTTTTATGAACTGTCCATTCAAAGTCTTGCGGTATGGTGGGAGACCCATTACCCTTTTCTTCCATGGCCTCTGTAGCTCGACGTCTTCTTCAGTGGGCTTGTACTCCAACCCAAAAGTTCCTCGTTGCCCTTTGATTTGAGGGAACTCTCGAATCCCTTGCTGGCGTCGGCCCAATCCCATTCCGGGGAAGTAGTTCATCTTGCGGACAATGTTGACAACTGCAGAGTGGACCTCAGGGAACCGGTCTTCATCATTGATCATGTGGACTTCTTCCATGAAGAATCCTCCGATTTCTCCTTCTTCTAGCTCAGGTATTTGGACTTCAAAAATGGGAGCGTAATTTGGGAAAGCTTCACTACCCCAACGATTTCTCCTTCTCATGAATGTACTTGATCATTTGATGCACAGTGGATGATACGGCTTTGTTGGCATGCAGCCAGGGTCTCCCAATCAGCAAGTTGAACGAGGCAGGTATGTCCATGACTTGAAAAATCTCAGTGCTTACTAAAGATCCTACCTGGATTTGCAGAGAGACAGTCCCCATCACATTCCTCCTGGTGTTATCATAGGCCCTCACAGATTGCACAGATGGCGTGATGTCAAGGATATTGACCCCCAAAGCAGTGGCCGTTCTTAAGGCACAAACATTCAAAGCAGAACCTGTATCGACCAGAAAAAACGGTACCTGCTGCTCCTTACATCCAACAGTGATGTATAATGCTTTGTTATGTGCGGATCCTTCTGGTGTCAGGTCCTCATCAGAAAACGTAATGATCGGGTCGGGGGCAAGTGCGCCCAAGAAAGCTATCATGTCCTTTGGTGCGGCATCAATAGGGACTTCAATCCCAGCCAAGGCATTCAACACGGCTTGCCTATGCTTGTAAGAGGTCACCATGATATCCCACATTGAGAGTGTGCCTGGGTTTTCTTTAGCTTCTTTATCAACTCATTATCTTCTTCGATGATTTCATCCATCTTACCCTTCCCTTTGTCTTTGACTGGAACTTTCTCGGCTGTATCGGTGGCAGGCTGTGGAGGCTGATAATGACGGCCTGACCTGGTCAGATGATCAATCTCGGTAGGAGTAGGCCCTTCTACAGTCCCATCCTTCTTGAACCAATCATAATCCGTCCCCATAAATGGTTTCTCCGGCTCGTTCCAGATAGAAGCATCACTTTCTTTGTTGGGATCATACCATTTGAGGTCTACCACCCCTAGATCGTGCTCTTCCAGAAAGAACAAGTCGTGCTCATCGTCTAGCTGTTGCTGCCACTCGTCATTCTCCCCTTCAATCAAATGAATTCCCACAGAGTCTGGGATGTCAATGAGGGGTAAGGGTTGTCCTACGGGGATGATAAAGGCAGCAGGGTTGAAGGATATAGGGTTGGACTCGATGAGGTTGACATTTTGGTGGTTTGGTAGGGGATTTTGGGTGATATGGGGCTGCTTCGGGGGTGGCTCGATGATATTCTGGTCAATGAGGTCTTGAATATCATGGCGGAGGCGCATGCAATCATCGGTGTTATGGCCGGGGGCTTGGTGGTAGGCGCATCGTTTAGACATATCGCAGTTAGGCGGGGGTGGGGTATTTCGAGACTGGAGTAGTTGGAGATGGCCCTTTTTGAGGAGGCGGTCCAAGGCTAAGGAGAGAGAGATTTCTAGTTTGGCAAAATTGCGAGGGGGCTTTTTCTGGAAAGGGAGGTTGGAGGGATTTGCCTGGTTGGAGGGTTGGTATGGCCTTGGAGGGTATGCCATGGGTTGGCTTCTAAGGGCATTGACATCCGGGGGATTCCGGGAGTAGTTGGGCCTTCTTGGTTGACTCAGAGGGTCTTCCTTTTTGATCTTCCCTTCCCTGATAGCATCTTCGATTCGGGTTCCGACTTCAAACAACTCCTCAAAGGTGGAGATGGACTGGTAGAATAATTTCTCATGATAAAGCGGCTGCAGATTCCGGATGAGCATCCTTACCTGTTCCTTTTCAATCGACCGGTGGGTCATTTGAGCTACCTTGTTCCTCCACCTGCTCAGGAATGCAGCGAAGGATTCATTGTTGCTTTGCCGGGTCGTTTCCAAATCCCTGATAGTGACATCCAGCTCCTGGTTATAAGAGTAATGATCGACAAAAACTCGAACGATATCTTCCCAGGCCCGGGTCTTGGAGGCTTCCAAGGTTAGGAACCATGATAGTGCAGATTTTGCCAGAGTTTGTGGGAATAACATTGCAATGTGCTCGTGGGTGCAACCCATGGACTGGAAGATACTCATACATAGCTTCACGTGGCTTTTCGGGTTCCCAGTTCCATCAAAACGATCGATGGCAGGCATTTTGAAGTTCTCCGGCAGTTTCAACTTGACAGGCTCAAAGAGGCCTTCCAGGTCTAGCATGTAATCATCGACTCCCTTGCTTTTTCTCAGCACGTTCTCTAGTTTGTCGACCTTGTCCATTTTCTCTTGGAGCTTCTTTTCATACGCAAGCGGTGGGACCCCTTGAAACCAGTTTTCCTCCCCATTATTCTCATGTAGAGGAGGTTCAACCCCTGGTGGTGGGAACCCGGGCGGAGGTTGCGGCTGCTGCTACTTCAGTTCTTCCATGAACCTCAGGACTTGGGCTAGACTGTCGGACTGTTGGCTTATAGTTGCTCCCAACTCGGTGACCTTGTTTTCCAATTCTTCTATATTTATGTTGAAGCGGGCTGTCGGACTGATTCTGACTAAACGATTATCCGAACTCCTGGTCCACAACGAGGATTCCGGTTGCTGACCTTGGGAATCTATACTGACCTGACAGATTTTGAAAGAAAAGGGGTGAATCAGATCCTGACAGTGATGACTCTTAGACAGATAAAGACAGCGACGTGGACTGACTCGAGATAGTGCGTGCAGAGGGATGGGAATGGTGTATGCATGGGAGACAAGCATGCGGATGTAAGCCCTAATCTATATGATGTTCATATTTCTAACAGGTAGCGGTTAAGCAATTAAGGTCCTAACCATATTGAGTTTGCCAATCTTACTTTCCAGTACGATCACCAAGGGATAACAGGGATTTCTAGGGTTTATGGAGGCTTCTAAGAAGGATTGGGCATTCTTGGTTGATTTGGATAAAGTTTTCGGGAGAAACTGGGATATTCGGGTACAGTTTTAGGTATCTCTGGGAGATTTGAGCATAGTTTCCGAGAGACACTGGTTAATACGGGTATATCTGGGATATCTGGACAGAGTTTCTGGGAGAAACAGGTTTACATGGTTATATCTGGGATATCTAGACAGAGTTTCTGGGAGAAACTGGTAAGTATGGTTATATCTGGGATATCTGGACAGAATTTCTGGGAGAAACTGGTAAGTATGGTTACATCTGGGATATCTGGACAGAGTTTCTGGGAGAAACTGGGAAGTATGGTTATAGTGATCGTACTTTCTAGAAGGTTTTCATACTCCTATGCCTCAGGACCGACAAACAAGGTTTGCGGTGTATATCTTTGTGAGCATGGAGCAGACATCCTTGTCTTGGTGCCTAGGCAGGTCAATTCAATGTGATCACATGTGAGTGATTGCCTTGGGAATCATAAAAAGGAGGTCCTATTCTATGCCACATAAGCATCTACACTGCGCAGGTAATCCCCTTAGGGCATACAGCAGTTATATCATATTGTCCTATCTGAAAAGATAAACGAAC
Organism: Hydrangea macrophylla; assembly: GCA_033977485.1. Classification (NCBI taxonomy): domain Eukaryota; kingdom Viridiplantae; phylum Streptophyta; class Magnoliopsida; order Cornales; family Hydrangeaceae; genus Hydrangea; species Hydrangea macrophylla. Next base: position 50,579,551 of record CM066982.1, read on the forward strand.
AGTCCTATGAAAGGTTCTACAAGAATCTATATGCAAAGGCTGGGTTTAGTCAAAGAGGGTCCGTTAACGAGAGTTCCAAATATACCGTCAGAGGGACAGTACGGAGTTTTTTACTCTTTTTGATATACCTTGGAAGGTACAGTATCAACGGTGACTTGTGCCCTGGCACAGCAAGACCTGAACAATGTCAGCGCTGCTTTTCAGACACAGTCGGGAGGGTAAAATGCAGAGTGCAATGCGGTGAACCAGACACAGTAAAAAAAAGATGATTTTAAGGATGCTTCTTATGAGTCAAACCTCTGTATTATTTTGTTTTGAAAATAAATTTCCCCAGTGGAGTCGCCAGATTGTGGACACGCGGAATCGGACCACTTCTCTTGTTTGAGATTGTTTTTGAAACTTGATTTGGATCAAAGAAAAGGAAACGAAAGGTCTGTTGAAAACAGATACAGAGTCGCCACTTGGTCTTTAAGGAACCAAGAAACCTAATTTTGACTCACCCAACCGGATAAGGGCACCGGCCCTTCATAACCAAAGAACTTGGTTCGGGGTTTTGGTACGAGAGAGGAAGGAGCCTTTGTCGCGACTAAAACACCCTCAACTCGCCCCGTCTTTCGACGGGCCTCAATTAGCATCCAAATAATCATCTTATACTATATATGGTTCGACAAATAATACTATGATAGTATATTACATCACATAAGAAAATTGAAATGGAAGATCAAAAGATAAAATATCATTCATAAGATCTAAGTCAAATATCATGCAATGTAAAGTGAAAGATCACGCAAATAAATCTAGGAAAAATCGTCTAATCGTGTATCAAGTAATTATTTTCCTTAATCTAAAAGGGACATGAATTGTTCTTGAAACAAATAAACAAAGAAAGCAAAATATGCTTAGCAAGCTAACATGATGCATGTTATTCTTTGAGAAAAGAAGATCTCTCAATCCCCGGGACGGATGAGAAAAGGATGATTAGATCGAGGGGAGCATGAACGTGTGATCATGATCATTCCTTCTAATCTTCTTAGATTAGGAGTTACAAAAACCCCAAATCCTTGCATGGATGCGATGTATGTATCTAGAATGTGCCAAGGTTGTAGTGTGCTTTGTGTTCATGGATTCCTAGAATGACTTAGAAGTCTAAAATGTGTATGAATGGATGGATGAAATCAACATGGGATATGTACAAATGTAGTATGAACTACTTCCTAAGATATGAACCAATTTGGAATGCATATGAGCATCAAATCAAAGAATGAAAGTTAAGGTATGTTTGCTGTGAATAGTGGACAGAACAGTAGCATCATCTTTGGAAATTTGAAAAGAGGGGTTAGGAATGTTTTCAATGCATGATTTTTATGGAGATGTTCCTTATTGTGTCTAGAACACAACCCAAAAATCCAATCCTTAATAACTATCACAGATTGAGAGAAATAATATAAACAACAGAGGTCACTCAGAAACAGAGTTCGTACTGTCGACTGAAATGTTAAAAAATCTTAGAAAATGAAAACGAATGATCTAGAGGCCCATTGTAAACAGAAAGTTTCCTAAGACATTGAGTTTTAAGGGAAAAATAAGTTAGGGCCACCCGTTTTGGAAAAAGTTTTCTGGAAAAGAGGTCATAAGTTGACCTAGCTGCTGTGACAGCAAAAACAGAATGTCTGGAAGGAATGTTGGGATCCAAATGGACCATTTCCAAGTACTTCCAAGTCAAACCAAAAATCATGGGTGTTCTCCAATGAGTTAGGAAGACTTTCCAAGTGGCCTTGCATCCATATGTTGAGTAATTAGTTCTAGAGAAATCTTTGAACTCAACTCACTCACTGTTTTGACTCATTGTTTTGAAGATTTTGGAGAAAACAAAGTTTTGTTTCTTGAAACCAAATGAGAGGGATTGAGAGGGGTTTTGAAATAGATGTTTTGAAAACATGTTTTCAACACTCAATAAGGATTATAGCCACTTAGAATACCAACATCAAACTCATCATTAAGAACCTCCAAGATTGTTGGAGAGATTTATTTTATTTTTGAACATAACTTCAATACATTCCAAGAATACCTTGGACGTATTGAGGTTATGATCATCATCTATCAAACATGTTTTTGAGGTCAAGAGCTACTATCCATAAGGATTCACTCACCCCAAACTTTCATCACTTAGATGATGATGAACTAGTAAGTAAATAAAGAAAATCAAAAAAGAAATGGGATAAGAAGACATATTACAAAACATAAAACTATGTCGTTTTGGCTTTTAATTAATCAAAATGGGACCACAAAACATATTACAAATATACACTGTTCTGGAGGGGAGTGCCGCGGTGGCACTGGGCCAGTGCCGCGGCGGCAGTGGGCCAGTGCCGCGGCAGCACTGCTCCTCCCTTCGTCCAGATAATGCTGTTTAGGCCCCCCGAAGTTTCGGCATTCGCGAAAAGGCCCTATTTCGTCCGAAATTCACAGAAAATGCATACGAACTCCAAATTGAGATTGTGATATACCATTGGAAAGGTAATGGAGTCTACTTTACATAAAAAATAGTTCGGGGATAGGTTACTTTGAAAATTTTTGTGGTATTCGCGATAAAATCTGATTTGATCGCCTTTTCGCCTTTGGAAATTCATAATAAATTCGTTTTAAATCCAGAAATTATGTGCGATTTACCGTTGGAAAGCTATTGACCTCTAGTATCCATGAAAATTATTTGAAAATTGTTTCGGCGCCCCGGTTCCAAAGTCAAATTTTGGTCAAACTGGTCAAACCTGTGATTCCCGGGAAGTTCTGGAAACCTCCGGGAGTTCCCGGGAGTTGATGTTTTCGCTCGATTTTCTTTTGGAACTTGTTTTAACACTTTTTTTATGATTTAAAATGATCCTGGTGAATTCGGATGATTTCGGTCAAACTTGGTCAAACTTGGTCAAACCTTGTCAAACCTGGTCAAACCTTGGTCAAACCGGTCAACAGAGACTTTCCGGGAGATTCCAGGACTACCGGGGGTCTCTGAGAGCTGAAGATTTTACCCGATTTCTCTTTAAAACTCTTTTTATCGCTCTTCTTACGACATAGCATGTTTTCAGAACTTTGGGACCAAATCTGGGAGTTTTCAGGCTTTGAGGGGCATTTTGGTCATTCTGAGCATTCTGAGAGATGGAGCTGACTTCCGAGAGTCCTTTTGAGTCTTTTACGATCATTGTGAACCACCAAGCTATGGGTCTCCTAAATCCGATAGCCGACAAAATGGGGTGTCTACAGGCGGGGGCGGGGTATTTCAAGGCTGGAGTAGTTGGAGATGGCCCTTTTTGAGGAGACGGTCCAAGGCTGAGGAGAGAGAGATTTCTAGCTTGGCAAAATTGCGAGGGGGCTTTTTCTTGAAAGGGCGGTTGGAGGAATTTGCTTGGTTGGAGGGTTGATATGGCCTTGGAGGGTATGCCATGGGTTGGCTGCTAAGGGCATTGACATCTGCGGGATTCCGGGAGTAGTTGGGTCTTCTTGGCTGACTCGGAGGCTCTTCCTTTTTGATCTTTCCTTCCCTGATAGCATCTTCGATTCGGGTTCCGACTTCAAACAACTCCTCAAAGGTGGAGATGGACTAGTAGAATAATTTCTTATGGTAGAGCGGCTGCAGATTCCGGATTAGCATTCTCACTTTTTCTTTCTCAATCGGCCGGTGTGTCATTTGGGCTACCTTGTTCCTCCACCTGCTCAGAAATGCAGCGAAGGATTCATTGTTGCTTTGCCGGGTCGTTTCCAAATCCCTGATAGTGACGTCCAGCTCTTGGTTGTAGGAGTAATGATCGACAAAAACTCGAACGATATCTTCCCAGGCCCGGGTTTTGGAGGCTTCCAAGGTTAGGAACCATGATAGTGCAGATTTTGCCAGAGTTTGTGGGAACATCATTGCGATGTGCTCGTGGGTACAACCCATGGACTGGAAGATACTCATGCACAACTTCAAGTGACTTTTTGGGTTCCCAGTTCCGTCAAAACGGTCGATGGCAGGCATTTTGAAGTTTTTCGGCAGTTTCAACTTGACAGGCTCAAAGAGGCCTTCCAGGTCTAACATGTAATCATCGACCCCCTTGCTTCTCCTTAGTACGCTCTCCAGCTTGTCGACCTTGTCCATTTTCTCTTGGAGCTTCTTCTCATACACAAGCGGTGGGACCCCTTGGAACCAATTTTCCTCCCCATTATTCTCATGTAGAGGAGGTTCAAACCCTGCTTCAGTTCTTCCATGAACTTCAGGACTTGGGCTAGACTGTCGGACTGTTGGCTTATAGTTGCTCCCAACTCGGTAACCTTGTTTTCCAATTCTTCTCTATTCATGCTGAAGCGGGCTGTCGGACTGATTCTGACCAAACGATTATCTGAACTCTTGGTCCACGACGAGGATTCCGGCTGTTGACCTTGGGAATCTATACTGACCTGACAGATTTTGAGAGAAAAGGGGTGTATCAGATCCTGACAGTGATGGCTTTTAGACAGACAAAGACAGTGACGTGGACTGACTCGAGACAGTGCGTGCAGAGAGATGGGGATGGTGTATGCATGGGAGACAAGCATGCGGATGTAAGCCCTAATCTACATAATGTTCCTATTTCTAACAGATAGCGGTTAAGCAATTAAGGTCCTAACCATATAGAGTGTGCCAATCTTACTTTCCAGTACGATCACCAAGGGATAACAGGGATTTCCAGGGTTTATGGAGGCTTCTAAGAAGGACTGGGCATTCTTGGTTGATTTGGATAAAGTTTCTGGGAGAAAACGGGATATCCGGGTACAGTTTTGAGCAGAGTTTCCGAGAGACACTGGCTAATACGGGTATATCTGGGATATCTGGACAGAGTTTCTGGGAGAAACTGGTAAGTATGGTTATATCTGGGACATCTGGACAGAGTTTCTGGGAGAAGCTGGTAAGTATGGTTATATCTGGGATGACTGGACAGAGTTTCTGGGAGAAACTGGTAAGTATGGTTATAGTGATCGTACTTTCTAGCAGGTTTTCATACTCCTATGTCTCAGGACCGACAAACAAGGTTTGCGGTGTATATCTTTGTGAACATGGAGCAGACATCCTTGTCATGGTGCCTAGGCAGGTCAACTCAATGTGATTCACATGTGAGTGATTGCCTTGGGGATCATAAGAAAGAGGTTCTGTTCTATGCCACATAAGCGTCTACACCGCGCAGGTAATCCCGTCAGGGCATACAGCAGTTATATCATATTGTCCTATCTGAAAAGATAAATGAATAGTCTTATGAAAGGTTCTACAAGAATCTATATGCAAAGGCTGGGTTTAGTCAAAGAGGGTCCGTTGACGAGAGTTCCAATATACCGTGAGAGAGACAGTACGGAGGTTTTTACTCTTTTTTGATATACCTTGGAAGGTACAGTATCAACGGTGACTTGTGCCCTGGCACAGCAAGACCTGAACAATGTCAGCGCCGCATTTCAGACACAGTCGGAGGGGGGAAATGCAAGAGTGCAATGCGGTGAACCAAACACAGTAAAAAGATGATTTTAAGGATGCTTCTTATGAGTCAAACCTCTGTATTATTTTGTTTTAAAATAAAATTCCCCAGCAGAGTTGCCAGATTGTGGACACCGGAAGTGGACCACTTCTCTTGTTTGAGATTGTTTTGAAAAGGAATTTGACATGGATCAAAGAAAAGAAAAGGTCTGTTGAAAACAGATACATAGTCGCCACTTGGTCTTTAAGGAACCAAGAAACCTAATTTTGACTCACCCAAGCGGATAAGGACACCGGCCCTTCATAACCAAAGAACTTGGTTTGGGGTTTTGGTACGAGAGAGGAAGGAGCCTTTGTCACGGCTAAAACACCCTCAACTCGCCCCGTCTTATGATTGGCCTCAATTAGCATCCAAATAATCATCTTATACTATGTATGGTTCGACGAATAATACTATGATAATATATTACATCACATAATAAAATTTGAAATGGAAGATCAAAAGAGAAAATATCATTCATAAGATCTAAGTCAAATATCATGCAATGTAAAGTGAAAGATCACACAAATAAACCTAGAAAAATTGTCTAATCATGTATCAAATAATCAAGACTTCCTAATCTAAGGGGGACATGAATTGTTCTTGAAATAAATAATCAAAGAAATCAAAATATGCTTAGCAAACTAGAATGATGCATGTTATTCTTTGAGAAAAGAAGACCTCTCAATCCCCGGGACGGATGAGAAAGGATGATTAGATCGAGGGGAAGCATGAACGTGTGATCATGATCATTCCTTATAATCTTCTTAGATTAGGAGTTACAAAAACCCCAAATCTTTGCATGGATGCAATGTATGTATCTAGAATGTGCCAAGGTTGTAGTGTGCTTTGTGTTCATGGATTCCTAGAATGACTTAGAAGTCTCAAATGTGTATGAATGGATGGATGAAATCATCATGGGATATGTACAAATGTAGTATGAACTGCCTCCTAAGATATGAACTAATTTGGAATGCATATAAGCATCAAATCAAAGAATGAAAGTTAAGGTATGTTTGCTGTGAATAGTGGACAGAACAGTAGCATCATCTTTGGAAATTTGAAAAGAAGGGTTAGGAATGTTTTCAATGCATGATTTTTTATGGAGATATTCCTTATTGTGTCTAGAACACAACCCAAAAATCCAATCCTAAATAACTATCACATATTGAGAGAAATCATATAAACAACAGAGGTCACTTAGAAACAGAGTTCGTGCTGTCGACTGAAATGTTGAAATATCTTAGAAAATGAAAACGAATGATCTAGAGGCCCATTTTATACAGAAAGTTTCCTAAGACATTTAGTTTTAAGGGAAAAATAAGTTAGGACCATCTCTTTTGGAAAAGTTTTCTGAAAAAGAGGTCGTAAGTTGACCTAGCTGCTGTGACAGCAAAAATAGAATGTCTGGAAGGAATGTTGGGATCCAAATGGACCATTTCCAAGTACTTCCAAGTCAAACCAAAAATCATGGGTGTTCTCCAATGAGTTAGGAAGACTTTCCAAGTGGCCTTGCATCCATATGTTGAGTATTGAGTTCTAGGGAAATCTTTGAACTCAACTCACTCACTGTTTTGACTCATTATTTTGAAGATTTTGGAGAAAACAAAGTTTTGTTTCTTGAAACCAAATGAGAGGGATTGAGAGGGGTTTTGAAATAGATGTTTTGAAAACATATTTTCAACACTCAGTAAGGATTATAGCCACTTAGAATACCAACATCAAACTCATCATTAAGAACCTCCAAGATTGTTGGAGAGATTTATTTTATTTTTGAACATAACTTCAATACATTCCAAGAATACCTTGGAAGTATTGAGGTTATGATCATCATCTATCAAACATGTTTTTGAGGCCAAGAGCTACTATCCATAAGGATTCACTCACCCCAAACTTTCATCACTTAGATGATGATGAACTAGTAAGTAAATAAAGAAAATCAAAAAGAAATGGGATAAGAAGAGATGAACAATAAATAAACAAGCAAGTAGATGATGATCAATAGATGATATTCATGAAGCATGAGACTTGTAGATTGGTGTTTCACTCATATGTAATGACACTAGACATGGAAGAAGCTTCCACTCTCTTGAATGCTCACTAAAATGGTGGTTGGGAGTATTGAATGTTGAAATAAATGGGAGTAATGAAGTAAAAACAAATTTTAGAACTCACTTTTGTTTTGAAAAATCAAAGAAGGGAGCTTCTTTCTCTCTATTCTAACCTTATCTCTACAACTTTTTCTCCCAAACTTTTTCAAAGCTTACATTTGACTCCCCCAAAATGAAGAGTAATGGGGGTGTTTATATAGGCCAACTTGGGGGTGGTTTTGGGATTTAGAAAGTATTCCCATTGGCTCAAAACATCTGAAATCATAAAACTATGTCGTTTTGGTTTTTAATTAACTATGTCGTTTTGGGACTTTCCGGGAGCTTCCGGGACTTCCGGGGGTCTCTGGGAGCTGACGATTTCACCCGATTTCTCTTAAAAACTCATTTTATCGCTTTTCTTATGACATAGCATGTTTTCAGAACTTTGGGATCAAATCTGGGAGTTTTCGGGCTTTCGGGGGCATTTTGGTCATTCTGAGCATTCTGAGAGATAGAACCGACTTCCGAGAATCCATTGAGTCCTTTTTTACGATCATTGTGAACTACCAAGCTATGGGTCTCCTGAATCTGATAGCCGACAAAATGGGGTGTCTACAACATGCTTTACCTTTCCGTGGTTCTTTGGCTCCTTGGACTGAGCCACTTCCCCACTATTATCAAAGTATAGCGTAATAGGTGACAGGAATGCTGGTACCTCCTCGAGTTCCATAAGGAACTTCTTGAGCCAAACAACTTCCTTTGCGGCTTCACAAGTAGCCACATACTCAACTTCTGTAGTTGAGTCTGCAAAGCATTTTTGCTTAATACTCCTCCAACTAACAGCACCACCTCCCAAGGTAAAGAGATCTCCGGATGTCGACTTCCTCGAATCTTTATCTGACATAAAGTTTGAATCAGTGTATTTGACTGGAATTAACTCACTACTACCATATATAAGCATGTAATCTTTGAAGGAAAAAATGGTTTAAATTAAAGTTTAGACGCACAGCAGAAAAGTTAAGTTACAAAACTTTATTGGTAGCCTAATTCTGAAATCTTCAACCTTGGTGATGCAGCAGCCTCCACTAGGTTATCTTCACCCTTATGTCTCTTGCAGATGCCTGCCGGAAAGACTAGAGATAGTGGGATCTCTAATATAGAGGATAGGAAGGTTTAGGAAGACTAAAACAGTTTTTGCAGCGTCTGGTTAATAAAAACGACGAACTACTTTTCCAGAACGTAGCTGCCCTATTTATAGATTTCCAGAACCGACCTAGACTTCGAGCGATCGAAGAGATTCGATCAATCGAACCTTCGATCGATCGAACCATTCTCGATCGATCGAACCTTCCATAACTTCAATCGATCGAACATACATCGATCGATCAAACTTGTCTTGACAACTACCTCATGTGCCTTTCCAAGCATCCTATCGGAGCTAAGAGTGGGACCTCCTAGGCTCTTTATTGTTGGCTTAGATCAGTTGATTAATTCCCATGACCAAACTCTTTGATCAGCGAATTAATTGACTGATCAGTTAACGTTTACTCCACGATAAAATGATAACTGAACTCAACGTAAAAGAACATATCCGAAGCGATAACTAGACTTGTATGGTGTACTAATGTCCTTCTACCATCAACATTCGTAATCATATTCAGGTAATCGGATAACTGTTACTGTCAACCTGAATCATGATTACTTCTTGTATTCCTTGAGTCCCATTCACCTCTCATGATTACAAAACATATTGACAACTCTTATCAACAAGACTGCAGTCCTCAACTTGGTGACATTCTCAAGGGAATGCTTACTCTGAATCAAAGGGTAGATTCTATCTTGAAAATATATGTTCACAACCCTATGAACATGACATACCCAAGATACCCAGGTATTGATCTTTTATAGACCTCACTGATTGGTAAGTCAAAGCAGCCATATCCATAGTCTGTGCTCATAATCGTCTCAAGATTGAGAACACGTACCTTATACAAGTTATGAGTTCCAATCGACTGTTTGACAGTAATGAGTGTTAATAGGAAAGCTCAGGTCCGTCAATGCACTACAAGCACTAGCATATTAACTAAGAGTTACACTCTAGTGATTGAGATTCATCACTCCATTCGATGGTAGTTAATCGTGCAACAATGCAGACCTGATGAGATATCTAGTCTCATCATCCACTGTGACAAATTCTAAGTATCAATGAATAGTAATTCGTATCTCATTGTATGCATCTCATACATACACAAATTATTTACTATGATACTTAAGGATTAATAATCATCTCATGAACGAAACATACATAATGTAATATAATGCTGATATCCATATATTAATTGCCAATGTCTAATACATAAAGTAATGGTTTGAGGGCACAAACCCAACAAACTCCCACTTGCACTCATAACCATATAGGATTACATCTGAGACCTAGACTATCTAGATGACGATCAAAGACCTTCTGTGGCAAGGCCTTTGTAAAGGGATCAACAAGATTTTCAGCGGTGGCAATCTTGGTTACAATCACATCTCTACGTTGAACAATATCTCGGATTAGGTGATATTTCCGCTCTACGTGCTTTCCCTTTTCGTGGTTCCTTGGCTCCTTGGACTGAGCCACTGCCCCACTATTATCACAATAATGTGTAATAGGTGACAGCGACGCTGGTACCACCTTGAGCTCTATAAGGAAATTCTTGAGCCAAACAGCTTCCTTTGCGGCTTCACAAGCAGCCACATACTCAACTTCTGTAGTTGAGTCTGCAATGCATTTCTGCTTAATGCTCCTCCAACTAACAGCACCACCGCCCAAGGTAAAGAGATGATCGGACGTCGACTTCCTCTAATCTTTATCTGACATAAAGTTCGAGTCAGTTAATCCTACTAGAATTAACTCACTACCGCCATACATAAGTATGTAATCTTTATTCCTTTTCAAGTACTTAAGAATGTGCTTAACGGCTGTCGATTGCTGTAGACCTGGATTCGATTGATACTTGCTAACCATGCCAACGGCAAAATAGATATCTGGTCTAGTACATAACATCGAATACATGAGACTTCCCATCGCCGAGGCGTAGGGAATTCCTAACATGTGATTCCTCTCCTCCTGTGTCTTACGACACTGGTCCTTAGAGAATGCTAAACCATGCCTGAAAGGTAACAAACCTTTCTTCGAATTATCCATTGAAAACCTAGTCAGCACCTTATCGATATATCCAGCTTGAGATAATCCCATTATTTTTTATTTGCGATCCCAAAAGAGCTTTATCCCAAGAATATAGCCCGCCTCTCCTAGATCCTTCATATCGAAAGTACTAGCTAGCCAAACCTTGATCGTTGACAATGCTGCTACATCATTCTCAATGAGTAGAATGTAGTCAACGTAAAGCACAAGAAAAGCCACCACTTTTCCTTCACACTTCTTGTATACACAAGGTTCATCCAGGTTCTGTATGAAACCAAATGACTTGACCGCTTGGTCAAAATGGATGTTCCAACTCCTGGATGTCTACTTAAGCCCATAAATGGACTTTTGCAACTTGCATACCAAGTTACCTTTCTGACCAACTATGAACCCTTCTGGTTGTTGCATATAGATGTCCTCCTCAAGATTGCCATTCAAGAATGCAGTCTTGACGTCCATCTGCCAGATCTGATAAACTAGGCATGCAGTAATGGATAAGAGTATCCTAATGGACTTGTGCATGGCTACCGGCGAGAAGGTTTCCTCATAGTCAATGCCATCCCTCTGAGTATAACCTTTCGCTACAAGCCTAGCCTTAAAAGGTCTCAACCTTTCCATCAGATCCTCTTTTACTCTTGTAGACACACTTGCAGTCAATGAGTTTAATATTGGCTGGAAGCTCTATAAGATCCCAGACCTGATTGGAATCCATAGATTCCAATTCAGCCTTCATAGCTTTAACCCAATGAGCTGAGTCAACATCATCCATCGCCTCTTCGTATGTGGTAGGATCAGATTCAGATTCTATGGAGACAACTTCAAAAACATCTCCTAAGAACATATATCTATCAGACTGGCTGATAATCCTCCCACTACGACAAGGTATCGATGGAGAAATGGGTGAAGAAGTGGTGTTTTCTTGATTTACATCGTTATTAACTGCGGGTTGGACTGAGGGCTCTCCCTCTATCTCTCTCAGATCTATCCTTCCCTTAGGTTTATGGTTCATGATATAATCATCCTCCAAGAAAACAACATTTGTACTAACAAACACTTTCTGTTCTCTTGGATCATAAAAATACCATCCATAAGTACCCTTTGGATACTCCACAAAGTAATATATTTTCGAACTAGAATCCAACTTGATCATCTTTCCTTTTAGCACATGTGTCAGACACCCCCATATCCGGAGATGTTGCAAAGAAGACTTACGCCCAATCCACATCTCCCGTGGTGTCCTGGGAACATATTTGCTTGGTACTAGATTTAGTATGTAAGTAGCGATTTCCAAAGCATAACCCCAAAGGAATAATGGCAACTCCGAACAACTCATCATTGACCTAGTCATGTCTAAAAGAGTCCGATTCCTTCTCTCCGCTACACCATTATGTTGAGGCGTACCAGGTGCAGTCAGCTGTGACAGAATCCCATTCTATACGAGGTGATCAATAAACTCATTAGAGAGGTACTCGCCACCTCGATCAGATCGAATGACCTTGATATGTGTGCCCAATTGCTTCTCCACTTTAGCCTAAACTCTTTGAACATTTCAAAGGCTTCAGACTTGTGCTAAATTAGGTACACATTTCCATACCTAGAGTGGTCATCAGTAAATGTTATAAAATACTTATAACCACCTCTTGCTCTAAGATTTATTGGTCCACACACATCAGTATGAACTAATTCCAACAATGCATTGGTTCAAGTGCCCTTTGCAGAAAAGGGCCTTTTGGTCATCTTACCCTATAAACATGACTCGCAGACTTCCATTGGTTCGAGAACCAAATCGCCTAAGACCCCTTCTTTGACTTGTCTACCAATCCTATTTAGATTGATATGGCCAAGCCTCATATGCCAAAGCCTTGTTGGATTAGTGGAAGGTCCTTTTCTTTTAGATGGTACAGTTACCACTGAGTTATTAAGTTCCAAATAAGAGTCTTTAGAAATATTGGGAGTAATCACATACAAACCATTTGATTTAACACCAGAACATATAAAAGAACTATTTCTTTTAATCACAACTTTAGTTCCAAAATGAAAAGAATAACCATTATTCGATAATTTAGAAACTGAAATTAAATTACGTCTCATTGAAGGGACGTAAAGTACATCTGATAAAATCAAAACTTTATTGTCTAGAAAATCTAAAACTACGACTCCTATAGCAAACGCACAGACAGCTGTGCTAGAACATAGAGTAAGTATTATCTCCCCATCATTGTATTTCCTAGTTGATCTGAACCCCTGCAACGAATTACAAATATAGTTAGTTATACCAGAATCAATGCACTAAGTGTTTAAAGTATCCGTAATAAAACTTACTTCAATCACATATGATTCAATCATACCTTGAACTCTTGTAGCTAAGAATTCTGGACAGTTCCTCTTCCAGTGGCCCTTCTCACCACATTGGAAGCACTTTCCTTTGCCTTGGTCACCCAGCTTCCCTTTGCCCTTACCTTTTCCCTTAGATTTTGCAATCTTAGGGATCGGTCCAACACTTGAACCACCAGTGCCAGCCTTCTTCTTTCCTTTCTTTCCTTTCGGTGTAGATCGGGAAGAGGAAGCGCTTTTCTTAACATTCAAAACATTGACCCCAGGCTTGATCACCCTTTCTGCTACCAGTAAAGAACTCATTAATTCGTTCCTTGATAAATCCATTTGGTTTATATTATAATTAAGTGTAAATTGAGCGAATGAAGGCGATAGCGAATTGAGGATCATAGCAACTTGGGTCTGTGCATTGATGTTGGCACCTAGGGTCTCCAGCTTGTTTAAATAACCAATCATTTTTAAAACATGTTCTTTGACTTGAGTCCCTTCCGACATCTTTGCACTCATTATCTTCTGCATGGCTACCTGTCTGGCAGGCCTGCCATGCTCCCCTAACATCTTTTTTAGGGATGTGATAATGTCACTGGTAGAATTGTTCGATTGGGATTGGTGTTGCAACACGCCATCCATTGAGGCCAGAATGTAGCAACGAGCCATTCCATTCGACTTCTTCCATTTTTCGAACTTGCGTCTGGCAGCTGTCGAAGCATTTGCCGCGGGTTCTTCAGGGCTTGGGTTGGTGAGGACATATATGTGATCCTCTGCAGCTAATACGATATCAAGGTTACGTTTCCATTCAGTGTAGTTATTTCCAATTAACATATTTGAGTGAGTATGGTGGCAAGTGGACTAAATGCAGATCCAGACATTATGATTACTGAAAATCAAACAATATATATATGGATATCAAAAATAGACAGTTTGAAATAAAAGAATCCTTAAAACTCTTATTTTAAAATAAAGTCTCCGAAATATCAAAACGAAAGAATAAAGCCTCCGTGTGGTGGTCAATGTTCGATCTTTCAATTTATCATGACTTATCCTCCATGCAACTCTTGCAAAATAAGTCACGACTCCCGAACCTATTTGATCTCTAAGTTTCTGAATAATGTCCCGTGTGGGATCCCTTATTCATAGCTTAGCTAGTGTGTACCATTAACTAGGATCCAATCACAACCGTCTCAAGTAGCGCCTCCGTGTGGTGGTCACCCTCTAACACGTCTGATTGATCCTATCCATAAGAAGTTCACATCTAGTAACCAATGAGTAGTGTATCCTCCGTATGGAATGATCACCCCTGGCGAGGTGACACAGAATGCACTACTCATCTTACAATGAGCCGTTAATGGAAGATCGTGGGTGTATTAATAAGACCCTGTCCCACTAGATTTAATAAAAAAGGATTTTGCTTTTGAGAAAATTTGTTTCTACACATTACCCATAAACATCCAATGCTTACTAATGCGTTGAAAACGGTTTTTGAATTTTATTTTAGAAAACTTGTTTTTATAATGCATGTAGTAACAACATATTTAAAACTCCAATCACAAGCAAGCATATAAAAACAAAAAACTAAAAATTGAAATACAAGCATCCAAACGATGCCTCTATCTCCCATGGCTCTATCTCTATAGAACCTGCTTCTTGGTTTGGTCGCCTCCAGCTCCATCTTCATGGACAACGACTTGCTTCTCTATCTTCATGGATTTTCTAATTCTATTACATTGGCCCTATTCTTCTTTCGAAGCTTATAATTTATCTAGAAAAAGAAATAGCAACAATAAAATAAAAAGGCTAGGGAAACCGGTGCGACTTTTCTTTTCGTAGGATTGAAGTCGCAGCGCCCTTTACATATGCCTTAAAACCAAACCAACAATTAAATTACAACATACACCAATTCAAAACATTCATACAAAAAATAAATGCTCTTGGTGCCACGGGAGATAGGGACTAACTTTTGCTACAAAGGGGTTAGTCGTACGCACATCCACGAATATATAACAAATATATGTAACTATTGGAACCCCTAATTGATTCACACAGTACATAAACTCTTTACATACTGAATTAGAACTTAAAATAGCATCAAAGCTCTCTGTCACAGTTCGATTGATCAAAGACCGTTCGATCGCTCAAACCTTCGATCGATTGGACACTGTTCAATCGCTTGAACTTTCTGTTTCACAGAATGATTTGAAAAATTGCAGAATATTTTAAAAATTAAAGTATTTAATTTCAAAACTCTTTAAAACTGTGAAACAGAGAACCTGACAAAGATTCTGTCTTGATCGATCAAACTACATTCGATTGATTGAACATCTGAAATGTTTGATCGATCGAAACCTGTTTGATCACTTGAGTAGAGAGGATGTTCGATCGATCGAGACTACTTCGATCGATCGAACCCGTCTTGCATCCTATGTAATCACAGATTTGTATTCTGTTGCGAAAACACTGCAGAAATAGATTTTTGACGATGCAGTTTCTAAAACAGTTCTAAAAATAACATGTAAATCAAAACCAGTGTTCCAAAATGCATCTATAGATCCAAACGAGCGTGGCTCTAATACTAATTGAAGGAAAAACCGATTTCAATTAAAGTTTTAAATGCGTAGCGGAAAAGTTAAGTTACAAAACTAAATTGGTTGCCTAGGATCTACAACTCGTCAATTCCATAGATGCGTACAAGAAGGGACCAGTGTTATACCTTAGTGTCTTGAACCCAATTCTGAAATCTTCAACCTTGGTGATGCAGCAGCCTCCACTAGGTTGTCTTCACCCTTATGTCTCCTGCAGATGCCTGCCGGAAAGACTAGAGATGGTGGGATCTCTAATATAAAGGATGTGAAGGTTTAGGAAGACTAAAACAGTTTTTGCGACGTCTGGTTAATAAAAACGACGAACTACTTTTCCAGAATGCAGCTGACCTATTTATAGAATTCCAAAACTGACCTAGACTTTGAGCGATCGAAGAGATTTGATCGATCAAACCATTCTCGATCGATCGAGCCTGCCATGACTTCAATCGATCGAACATACTTTGATCGATCAAACTTGTCTTGACAACTTCCTCATGTGCCTTTCCAAGCATCTTATCAGAGCTAAGAGTGGGACCTCCTAGGCTCTTTATTGTTGGCTCAGATCAGTTGATTAATTCCCATGACCAAACTCTTTGATCATCGAATTAATCGACTGAGCAGTTAACGTTTACTCCACTATAAGACGATAACTAAACTCCAACGCAAAAGAACATATCCGAGGCGATAACTAGACTTGTATGGTGTACTAATGTCCCTCTACCGTCAACATTCGTAATCATATTCAGGTAGTCGGATAATTGTTACTGTCAACCTGAATCATGATTACATCTTGTATTCCTTGAGTCCCATTCACCTCTCATGATTACCAAACATGTTGACAACTCTTATCAACAAGACTGCAGTACTCAGTAATCAACTTGGTGACATTTTCATGGGAATGCTTACTCTGAATCAGAGGGTAGATTCTATCTTGACAATATATGTTCACAACCCTATGAACATGACATACCCAAGATACCTAGGTGTTGATCTTTTATAGACCTCACTGATTGGTAAGTCAAAGCAGCCATATCCATAATCTGTGTTCATAATCGTCTCAAGATTGAGAACACTTACCTTATACAAGTTATGAGTTCCTATCGACTGTTTGACAGTAATGACTGTCAATAGGAAAGCTTAGGTCCGTCAATGCACTACAAGCACTAGCATATTAACTAAGAGTTACACTCTAGTGATTGAGATTCATCACTCCATCTGATGGTAGTTAATCATGCTACAGTGTAGACCTGATGAGATATCCAGTCTCATCATCCACTGTGACAAATTGTAAGTATCAATGAGTAGTAATCATATCTCATTGTATGCATCTCATACATACACAAATTATTTACTATGATACTTAAGGATTAACAATCATCTCATGAAAGAAACATACATAATGTAATATAATGCTGATATCCATATATTAATTGCCAATGTCTAATACGTAAAGTAATGGTTTGAGGGCACAAACCCAACAATCTTTAGTTCTTCTCAAGTACTTAGGAATGTGCTTAACGGCCGTCCAGTGCTCTAGAATAGGATTCGACTAATACCTGCTAACCATGCCAATGGTAAAGTAGATATCTAGTCTAGTGTATAACATTGCATACATGAGACTTCCCACTGCCGAAGCATAGGGAACTCCTGCCATGCGATTCCTCTACTCCTGTGTCTTACGACACTAGCCCTTAGAGAACGCTAAACTATGCCTGAAAGGTAACAAACCTTTCTTTCAATTGTCCATGAAAAACCTAGTTAGCACCTTATCGATATAACCAGCTTGAGATAATCCCATTATCTTTCGCTTATGATCCCGAAAGAGCTTTATCCCAAGGATATAGCTCGCCTTTCCTAGATCCTTCATATCGAAAATACTAGCAAGCTAAACCTTAACCGTTGACAACCCTGCTACATCATTCCCAATGAGTAGAATGTCATCTACATAAAAGACAAGTAAAACCACCACTTTCCCTTCACACTTATTGTATGCACAAGGCTCATCCAGATTCTGTATGAAACCAAACGACATGACCGCTTGGTCAAAACTAATGTTCCAACTTCTGGATGCTTGCTGCTCATAAATGGACTTTTGCAACTTGCATACCAAGTAACCTTTCCCACCAACTATGAACCCTTCTAGTTGCTGCATATAGATGTCCTCCTCAAGATTTCCATTCAAGAATGCAGTCTTGACGTCTATCTGCCAGATCTCATAATCTAGGCATGCAACAATGGATAAGAGTATCTTGATGGACTTGATCATGGCTACCAGCAAGAAGGTTTCCTTATAGTCATTGCCCTTCCTCTGAGTATAAACTTTTACTACAAGCCTTGCCTTAAAGGTCTCAACCTTTCCATCAGATCCTCTTTTTCTCTTATAGACCCACTTACAGCCGATGGGTTTAATATTGGCTGGAAGTTTTACAAGATCCCAGGCCTGATTCGAATCTATCGATTCTAATTTAGCCTTCATAGCTTTAATTCAATGAGCTGAATCAACATCATCCATTGCCTCTTCATACGTGGTAGGATCAGATTCAGATTCTATGGAGACAGCTTCAAAAACTTCTCCTAAGAACATGTATCTATCAGGCTGGCTAATAATCCTCCCACTACGATGAGGTATCGGTGCGAAAATGGATGAAGAAGTGGTATTTTCTTGTCTTGCATTGTTATCAACTGCGGGTAGGATTGAGTGCCCTTCCTCTATCTCTTTAAGATCTATCCTTCCCTTAGGTTTATGGTTCATGATATAATCATCCTCCAAGAAAATAGCATTTGTACTAACAAACACTTTCTGTTTTCTTGGATCATAAAAATACCATCCATAAGTACCCTTTGGATACCGTACGAAATAACATACTTTCGATCTAGAATCCAATTTGCTCATCTTTTCTTTCAGCACATGTGCCAGACACCCTCATATCCGGAGTTGTTGCAAAGAAGGCTTGTGCCCAATCCACATCTCTCGTGGTGTCCTGGGAACATATTTGCTTGGTACTAGATTTAGTATGAACACAACGATTTCCAAGGCATAACCCCAAAGGAATAAAGGCAACTCCGAATAACTCATCATCGACCTAGTCATATCTAAAAGTGTCTGGTTCCTTCTCTCTGCTACACCGCTTTGCTAAGGCGTACCAGGTGCAGTCAAATGTGACAGCATCCCATTCTGTACGAGGTGATCAATAAACTCATTAGAGAGGTACTTGCCACCTCGATCAGATCGAATGAATTTGATATATGTGCCCAATTGTTTCTCCACTTCAGCCCTAAACTCTTTAAACTTTTGAAAGGCTTCAGACTTGTGCTGCATTAGGTACACATATCCATACCTAAAGTGGTCATCAGTAAATGTTATTGTTAGCCCCAAGGGTCTTACCCTAAGTAATTTTGATGATTAACAAACTATCAAGTTGAGTACTTATGATTTCATCTAGTGTGTTGTCCAAACAGAGCTCAATAATGATGATGGATATTCTATGGAAGTCTTGTAGAAGAGTATTTGTTTCATGTATTGTTCTTATAGGAATTTATGTAAAGTTGGTTAGATTGAATCTAAAAAACAAGGGCTTAAAAACTAAACAAAACATTCAAAACTGTCAAACTATTTTTCTAAATAAAAATAGTCGACTGAACATTCGTCTAGTCATCTGGAGCCTTTATTTTTCAGTCGACCAAAAGTATCCTTCAGTCGACTGGTTTCTGCAGCAAAAACAAGCATTCTGCCTGACACTTTCCAGTCGACTTGTCCACATTTTCATCGACTAATTTATGGAGCAGTCGACTGGGCCACATTTTCGTCGACTGTGCTCTTTGGCGCAAAAATTAAGTTCAAAGCTCAGTCGACTGAACCGCGGGCCCAGTCTACTGGATTACTGCGTAGAAATAATAACGACTCTTTTTCCTCTGTTTTGCTTTAACATTAAATGCTCCCACCTACCTTAAACATTTAGATTTTCTTGAGAGAGTATATATACTCAATTCAATTGGTTGTTGGCACATCAATTACTCCTATTGAATACTCACTTATTGCAATCAAAGATTCAAGCCCTAATTATTTGAGATTCAAGCTTGTAGCTCTAGTTTTGATTGTGTAATCCCTTGAGAGCTATTATTGTGAGCTTTAATTATTTCCATCTACTCTACAAAGAGAGTGTTATTCAATTGTAATCCAACATTTATTAAATCCTTGAAGTTGTAAGAGGGTGGGTGTAACCCTTGTTCCAAGTGAAGGGTTTCTTCATTGGAAGTGTAACTAGAGTTCAAGAAGAACTTGTAAGGAGTGGTTTAATCTTCACCTAAAGAAGATTGGTTAGTGGAAACTTTATGAGGTGTTCTTGAGGGGTAGACATAGGCCGCGGATTGCGGATTGCGGAACCACTTGAAAAACTTGGTTTGCAAGTGCTTCTTTCCCTTCTCTCTTTAATTATTGTTATAATTATTTTTGTGCTTACTTTAATTTTTAATTTGCCATTGATTGTTAGTAATCTTATTCACCCCCCTCTAAGGATTACTTTTGGGCCAACAATTATAAATATTCATAACCCTCCTTGTTCTAATATTTATTGGTCCACACACATCAGTATTAACTAATTCCAACAATGCATTGGTCCTATTCCCCTTTGCGGGAAAGGGCCTTTTGGTCATCTTACCCTCTAAACAAGACTCACAGACTTCCATTGGTTCGAGTATCAAATTGCCTAAGATCCTTTCTTTGACTAGTCTGCCAATCCTATTTAGATTGATATGGCCAAGCCTCATATGCCAAAGTCTTGTTGGATTAGTGGAAGGTTCCTTTCTTTTAGATGGTAGAGTTACCACTGAGTTATTAAGTTCCAAACAAGAGTCTTGGGAAACATTAGGAGTAATCACATAAAAACCATTTGATTTTACACCAGAACACACAAAAGAACCATTTCTTTTGATCACAAATTCAGTTCCAAAATGAAAAGAATAACCTTTATTCGATCAATTAGAAACTAAAATTAAATTACGTCTCACTGAAGGGACGTAAAGTATATCTGATAAAATCAAAACTTTATTGTCTAAAAATTCTAAAGCTACTACTCCTATAGCAACCTCAAAAACGGTTGCGCTAGACCCCAGAGTCAGCACGATCTCCCCATCACTGCATTTCCTGGTTGATCTGAACTAGGGGTGGCCATGGGCTGGGCTCGGACCGAGCTTGCACTCTATATTAAGGGTAAGTACCTTTGCCCAAGCCCGGCCCTGCCCGTGGCGGACCTACAATTGGTTGCCCAAGCCCGACCTGACACCAACCACTAAAATCCCAAGCCCGGCCAGTGGGCCGGCCTATTGCTATTTTTTATTTTATATTTTAAAAAACTTGAACTAAAAAAAATAAAAATTACCATAAATAATGTTTAGAATGACTATTAAGACACATTATTCACAAAAATGCAATAAAAACTCTTGTGATAATACATATACATTGAATATCTTATGTAAAATTATATTAATTTATATATTATATAATAGAAAATACAAAAAATAAATATATTTTACTAATAGACGGGCCGGGCCGGGCCAAAGATGGCCTCATTTGCTTTGTCCAAGCCCGGCCCTAAAATTGATCGGGCCTAAAATTGATTGCCCAAGACCGTTTGAACGGGCCAATATCTTTGCCCAAGCTCAAAAAAATTAGGGCTGGGCTGGGCGGGCCAAGCGGGCCACGGGCCGTTTGGCCACCCCTAATCTGAACCCCTTCAACGAATTACAGATATGGTTAGTCGCACCAGAATCAATGCACCAAGTGTTTGAATTATCCGTTATAAAACTTACTTCAATCATATGTGATTCAATCATACCTTGAACTCTTGTAGGTAAGAAATCTGGACAGTTCCTCTTCCAGTGGCCCTTCTTACCGCATTAGAAACACTTTCCTTTGCCTTGGCCACCCACCTTCCCCTTACCCTTACCCTTTCCCTTAGATTTTGCAATCTTAGGGACCGGTCCAACACTTGGACCACCAGTGCCAGCCTTCTTCTTCCCTTTCTTTTCTTTTGGCGTAGATCGGGAAGAGGAAGAGCTTTTCTCAACGTTCAGAACATTGCCCCCAGGCTTGATCACCCCTTCTGCTGCCAGTGAAGAACTCATTAATTTGCTCAATTCATTTGATTCATATTATAGTTAAGTTTAAATTGAGCGAATAAAGGCGGCAGTGAGTTGAGGATCATATCAACTTGGGTCTGTGCGTCGATGTTGGCTCCAAAGGTCTCCAGTTCGTTCAAATAACCAATCATTTTTAAAACATGTTCTTTGATTGAAGTCCCTTCCGACATCTTGGCACTCATTATCTTCTGCATGACAACCTGTCTAGCAGGCCTGCCATGCTCCCCAAACATTTCCTTTAGGGATTTGATAATGGGACTAGCAGAATCATTCGACTGGAATTGGTGTTGCAGCACACCAGCCATAGAGGCCAGAATATAGCAACGAGCCATTCTATTCGATTTCTTCCACTTATCGAACTCGTGTCTAGCAGCAGCCGTAGCATTTGCATCGGGTTCTTCGGGGCATGGGGTGGTGAGGACATATATGTGATCCTCCACAATTAAAACGATGTCAAGGTTTCATTTCCATTCAGTGTAGTTATTTTCAATTAACTTGTTCTGAGTGAGTATAGTGGCAAGTGGACTAAATGCAGATCCAGACATTATGATTATTGAAAAATCAAATAGACAAAATAAATATGGATATCAGAATTTGACAATTTGAAATAAAAGAATCCTTAAAACTCTTATTTTAAAACAAAGTCGCCGGTATATCGAAACGAAAGAATTAAGCCTCCGTGTGGTGGTCAATGTTCAATCTTTCGATTAATCATGACTTGTTTGCTATGTAACTCTTGCAAAACAAGTTATGACTCTCGAACCTATTCGATCTCTAAGTTTCTGAATAATGCCCCGTGTGGGATCCCTTATCCATAGCTTAGCTAGTGTATACCATTAACTAGGATCCAATCACAACCGCCTCAAGTAGTGCCTCCGTGTGGTGGTCACCCTCTAACACGTCTGATTGATCCTATTCGTAGGAAGTTCACATCTGGTAACCAATGAATAGTGTACCCTCCGTATGGAATGATCACCCTTGGCAAGGTGACACAGAATGCACTACTCATCTTACAGTGAACCGTTAATGGAAGATCGTGGGAGTTATAATAAGTCCCTCTCCCACTAGTTTTAATAAATAAGGATTTTGCTTTTGAAAAAATTGTTTCTACACATTACCCATAAACATCCAATGTTTACTAATGCGTTAAAGAAAGGTTTTTGATTTTTATTTTAGAAAAACTTGTTTTAAGTGCATGTAAGAAGTAACAATGTATAAAACGACAATCACAAACCAAGCACATAAAACAAAAAAACTAAAATTGAAATAAAGGCATTCATATGCCTCTATCTCCCATGGCTCTATCCCCATAGAACCTCCTCTTGGTTTGGTTGCCTCCAGCTCCATCTTCATAGACAACGGCTTCTCTTCCATCTTCATGGACTTTCTAATTCTATTACATTGGTCCTATGCTTCTTTCGAAGCTTACAATTTATCTAGAAGTAGAAAAAACACCAATGAGATAAAAGGCTAGGGAAACTGGTGCGACTTTGTTTTTCGCAGGATTGAAGTCGCAGCACTCTTTACACATGCCTTAAAACCAAACCAAACCAAAATAAATACAACATACACCAATCTCAAACATTTAAATACAAAATTTAAAAGGACTTGGTGCTATGGGAAACAATGGACTAATCTTGCTGCAAAAGGGTTAGTTGTACACACAACTACGCACATATATAATAATATATATGTATATATTAGAACTACTAATTCATTTGTATACACCAAAAACTCTTTATGGAAGTAATTAGAACAATAAAATAGCATCTCTGGTTTTCTGTCACAAACTGATTTAAAATTTTCAGAATAGTAAGTAGTTAATTTTAAAACCTTTTTAAAATTGTGAAAAAAAAATACTTGGACAGATAACCAGTTTCGATCGATCGAAGATACCTCGATCGATCGAATCCTGCATTGGTTCGATCGATTAAAACTCTTTCAATCGATCGAACACAGAGAGTTTCAATTGATAGAATCTGCTATGCTCCCAATGACATCACAGATTTGTATTCTGCTGTGAAACTGCTACAGAAATAGATCTGTGACGATACAGTTTCAAAAATAGTGCTAAATACTAACATGTAAATCAAACTAGTGTTCCAAAATGCATCTATAGATCCAAATAAGCGAGGCTCTGAAACTAATTGAAGGAAAAATAGGTTTCGAAAACTTATTTGACGCACAGCGGAAAAACAAAGTTCAAAACTTTTGGCACGCTGGATCTACTACTTATTAACTTTATAGATGCGCATACACAAGAGGGAGAAGAGATTATACCTCAGGTCTTGAACCCAATTTTGATTTTCTCCTTTCTTGATGGTGCAGCAGCCTCTACTAGGTTATCTTCACTCTTATGACTTCGGCGGATGCTTCCGAAGAGGCTAGAGTTGGTGGGAACTCTAACAGGGAGGATAAGAAGGCTAAGGAAACCCTAAAACAATTTCTGCAGTTCTCGTATAGAAAAACGACGATCATTAAATTCTGTACGCAGCTACACTATTTATAGATTTCCAAAACCGACTTTAAGCCTTCGATTGATTGAAGTGGCTTCGATCTCGAACGTTCGATTGATTGAAGCTTTTCGATCGATCGAACTTATCTTGACTTCAATCGATCGAAACTCTTTCGATCGATCGAACCTGTCTTGACAAGATCCTCTTGTGCCTTTCCAAGCATCCTAGTGGAGCTAAGAGTGGGACCTCCTAGGCTCTTTATTGTTGGCTCAGACTAGTTGTTAATTCCAATGATCAAAATCTTTGATTAGCAAACTAACCAACTAGTCAGTTAACGTTGACTCCACTATAAAATATAACTGCAGTCCAACGCAAAAGAACAAATTTGAAACAATGTCTAGACTTGTATGGTGTACTAATGTCCCACAATGTCAGCATTCATAATCATGTTCAGGTAGTCAGATAACTGTTATTGTCAACCTGAATGATGATTACATCTTCCATTCCTTGAGTTCAATTCACCTCTCATGATTACCAAACATGTTGATAACTACTTACCAACAAGACTGTAGTTCTCAGCAATCAACTTGGTGACATTCTTAAGGAATGCTTACTCTTTATCAGAGGGTAGATTCTATCTTGACAATCTATCTTCCCAACCTTCTGAACATGACATACACAAGATACCCATGTGTTGATCTTTAAGACCTCACTGATTGGTAAGTCAAAGCAGCTATATCCATAGTCTGTGTTCATAATTGTCTCAAGATTGAGAACACGTACCTTATACAAGTTATGAGTTCCTATTGATTGTTGACAGCATTAAGTGTCAATAGGAAAACTCAGGTCCGTCAATGCACTATAAGCACTAGCATATTAACTAAGAGTTTCACTCTAGTGATTGAGATTCATCACTCCATCCAATGGTAGTTAATCATGCTACAGTGTAGACCTGATGAGGTATCCAGTCTCATCATCCACTGTGACAAGTTCTAAGTATCAAAGAATGGTAATTCGTATCTCACTTGTATATATCTCATACACACACGAATTACTTACTACGATACTTAAGGATTAACGATCATCTTATGAAAGAAACATACACAATGAAATATAAAGCTGATATCCATATATTAAAATGCCAATATCTCAAACATAAATTAATGGTTTAAGGGCACAATCCCAACACCATTGACATGAACTGTCAACAGGTAATGGACACTCAAACATGTATGAGACACATGTTCTTAATCCTGAGATAATAATGGATGCAAGCTTTAGGCCTGGTTGTCTTGACTTACCAATCAGTGAGGTCTATAAGATCAACACTTGGGTATCTTGGATAATCATGTCTAAAAGCATTGGGAACATGTATTATCAAGATGGAATCTACCGTCTGTTATGGACTAAGTATTCTCTTGAGAATATCACTGTGTTAGTCACTTAGACTTGCAATCTTGTAGCAAGTATGTTGCTACATGTTTGGTGAACTATGAGAAGTGAATGGGGACTCAAGGATATAAACAGTAATTATCAACTGGGAGACAATACTCTTTAGTCTGTGTGATAATTATGAATAATGAAGGTAGAGGGGAATTAATGTCATTTCATATAGATCTAGGTATTGCTCTGTGATTTGTCTCTTTTGATTTGGAGTGCAGTTAATGTCATGTGGTGAAGTTGATATTAACTAATTAATATAGACCGTTTGGGTAATGAGATTAATCGGGTTTAGTTTAAATTAATTCAAGCCAATTGGGAAGAGCCTAGAGGTCTCACGTGTAGCTCTTATAAAGTCAAAGTCCAACTAGGTTTAGTAGATGGATATGACAGTGTATAAATATAAGTGTAGAGAGAGTTTTTGTTCTTGCTCTCTTAACCCTGGCCGAACCTCTCTCTCTCCCACACATATTTTTTTTTCTCTTCCTCTAACTCTAGAGATCATCACTAAGGTCTAAGGATTGGAGAGCTTCAAGAGTATATGCGTGAAGATTTTTGGACCACAAAGGAGGAACATCATCTGGATCTTGCTGGAAGTGTTCTCGTAAGGATCCAAATGATCATAAAAAGGTATTGAATCTATTTTTTGATAATCATACGCATGTAAGTTTGAGCCAGATCTATTTTTGAAAAGAGTTTTCAATGTTAATCGCTTCTGCAAACCCTAAAATTTTAAAATGGGACCAATAGAGATACCCCACCAAACTATGACATGTCTAAGAACTGTGCCTACCACCAAACCCATGTCCATAACACCAATGATTGCATGCGCCTCTTCCATGATATCCAAGATCTAATTGACCAAAATATCATTAAACCATCGCTAAAGCAGCCCCATGTCACTCACAATTCCCTGCTAAACCACCAAAATATCAGTTTCCTTAAAACCAACCCCATATCCTTCAACACTTCTACCTACATCACCCCTTATGACGACCCTTATCTCTCGTTGACATCCCGGATTCTACGGAAGTTTATCTGATCAAAGGAAAAGACGACGAATGGCAGCAGCAATTTATTGATGAACAAGATCTCTTCTTCCTGGAGGAACATGCCTTAGGGGTAGTAGATCTCAAGTGGTATGACTCGAACAATGAAAGTGATGCCTCTATTTGGAATGAACCAGAAAAGCCATTTGTGGGCACTGATTTTGATTGGTTTAAAGAAGATGGGACTGTTAAAGGGCCTTGTGAACACGCGGCCTCCGTGAGCCCATGCCCGTTCCTGTCTCCGGCGGGGTTTCAGAGTTGATTTTCCTTTTTGAAATTGTTTGACTTGAAATGAAAAGGTCTGTTGAAAACAGAAACAGAGTTGCCACTTGGTCTTTAGGGAACCGAGAAACCCAATTTGACTCACCCAAATGGATAAAGGGCACCGGCCCTTCATAACCAAAGAACTTGGCTCGGGGTTTTGGTACGAGAGAGGAAGGAGCCTTTGTCGGGACTAAAACACCCTCAACTCGCCCCGTCTCTCGACGGCCCTCAATTAGCATCCAAATAATCATCTTATACTATGTTTGGTTCAACAATTAATATTATGATAGTATATTACATCTCATAAGAATCTTGAAAATAGAAGATCAAAAGGTAAGATATCATTCATAAAATCTAAGCCAAATATCACACAATGTAAAGTGAAAGATCACACAAACAAACCTAGGAAAAAAAATTATCTAATCACATATCAAGTAATCAAGTTTTCCTAATCTAAAGGGGACATGGAATATTCTTGAAATAAATAATCAAAGAAATAAAAAAAATGCTTAGCAAACTAGTATAATGCATGTTAATTCTTGAAAAAAAAGACTTCTCAATCCCCGGGATGGATGGGAAAGGGAGATTTGATCGAGGGGGAGCATGAACGTGTGATCAAGTTCATTCCTTAATCTTCTTAGATTAGGAGTCACAAAAACCCCAAATCTTGCATGGATGCAATGTATGATCCTAGAATGTGCAAGGTTGTAGTGTGTTTCTGTACATGGATCTTCTAAAGTGATTTAGAAGTCTAAAATATGCATGAATGTATGAAGGAAATCATCATAGAATATGTACAAAATGTAGTATGAACTACTTCCTAAGAGATGAGATAATTTGGATTACATGTAGGCATCAAATCAAAGAAAAGAACTCAAAGCATGCTTGCTGTGAATAGTGGACAGAACAATGGACTGATTTTGTAAAAATGGAAAAGTGAGGTTGCAAATGTTTTTAATTCATGATTTTTTATGGAGATCATCCTTATTGTGTCTAGAACACATATCAAAAATCCAAATCTCTTTTTAGTTACAATTTGAGAGAAATCATATAAACAAGAGAGGTTGCTCAGAATCA
This sequence comes from Hydrangea macrophylla, assembly GCA_033977485.1. Classification (NCBI taxonomy): domain Eukaryota; kingdom Viridiplantae; phylum Streptophyta; class Magnoliopsida; order Cornales; family Hydrangeaceae; genus Hydrangea; species Hydrangea macrophylla. Next base: position 50,607,681 of record CM066982.1, read on the forward strand.
GAATCCGTATTGTCAACTGAAATGTAGAAAAATCTTAGATAATGAAAACAAACATCTAGAGGCCCATATTATACAGAAAGTTTCCTAAGACTTTAAGGAAAAAATAAGTTGGGACCACTCTTTTTGGAAAATTTTTCTGAAAAAGAAGTTGAAAGTCAACCAAGCTGCTGTGACAGCAAAGACAAAATGTTTGGAAGGAATGTTTGGGCCAAAATGGACCCCTTCCAAGTGTTTCCAAGTCAAACAAAAAATCATGGGTGTTCTGTAATGAGTTAGGAAGACTTTCCAAGTGGTCTTACATTCATACATTGAGTATTGAACTCAGAATAATTTTTTGAAGTTAAATAACTCACTGTTTTGAAGATTTCTTTGAGAAAACAAGGTTTATTTCTTGGAATCCAAATATTGGGGGTTTTGGAGGGGTTTTGAAATAGAGATTTTGGGAGTATATTCCCAACACTAAATGAAGATTAAAACCTCTTGGAACATCAACATCAAACTCATATCAAGAACCTCCAAGATTGTTGGAGAGATTTGCTTAATTTTGAAAATGACTTCAAGAATACATAGGAATGTATTGAAGTTATAATCATCATCTATCAAACATGTTTTTGAGGTCAAGAGCTACTATCCATTAGGATTCACTCACCTCAAACTTCATGTCATCATCTAGATGATGATAAACTAGTAGGTAATCAAAGAAAAATCAAGAAGAAATGGGGTAAGAAGAGATGAACATGTATATAAGCAAGCAAGTAAATAACAATCAAGAGTTGATATTCCTTGAGATTTTGGCCTTGTAGCTTGGTGTTTTACTCATATGTAATGATTTTGGACATGGAAGTAGCTTCCTCCCATAAATGCTCTCAAAAATGGTGGTTGGGTGCATTGAATGTGAAATAAAAAGGAGTAATGAAGTAAAAACAAAGTTCAGAACTCACTTGTTGAAAATCAAAGAAGGAAGCTTCTTTTCTCTCTATTCTAACCTTATCTCTACAACTTTCTCTCTAAGATTTTTCTAAGCTTTCATTTGAAACCCCTAAATGAGGAGCCAAAGGGGGTTTATATAGGCCAATTTGGGGGTGGTTTTGGGATTAAAGAAGTGCTCCCATTGGTCCCAAACATTTGTGAACAAGAAACTACGTCGTTTTATCTTTTAATTAATCAATTTGGACCACCAAATAAAATTACAAAAATAGACTATTCTAGGAGAGAGTGCCGCGGCGATACTAGGCCTGTACCGCGATGGTAGTGGACCAGTACCACAGCGACACAGCTCCTCAGATGTCTAGATAATGTTGTTTAGGCCCCCAGAGGTTTCGGCATTCGTAGAAAGGCCCTATTTCGTCTAAAATTCACAGAAAATGCGTACGAATTCCAAACTGAGGTTGTGATATACGTTGGAAAGGCAGTGGAGTCTATTTTCCATAAAAGATAGTTTGGAGATAGGTTTCTTTGAAAAGTTTTGCGGTATTCGAGATAAAAGCCAATTTGATCGCCTTTTTCACCTTTGGAAATTCGTAATAAATCCGTTTTAAATCCAGAAATTATATGCGATATACCATTGGAAAGCTATTGACCTCTAGTATCCATAAAAAATACTTAAAAAATGGTACGGTGTTCCGGTTTCAAAGTTAACTTTTGGACAAACCAGTTAAATCAGGGAATTCTAGGAAGTTCCGGGAACCTCTGGGAGCTCCCAGGAGCTGATGTTTTTGTATGTTTTTCTTTTGAAACTCGTTTTAGTACTTTTCACATGATCTAGAATGATCTCAGAACTTTCGGGTGAATTCAGATGATTTTGGTCAAACCTTGGTCAAACTTGGTCAAACCTTGGTCAAACCGATCAACGGAGACTTTTTGTGAACTTTCGAGACTTTCGGGGGTCTTTGGGAGCTGACGATTTCATTTGATTTTGTTTCAAAACTCATATTTTACTATTTCTCATGACGTAGCATGCTTCCAGAACATTTGGTTCAAATCTAGGAGTGTTTGGGCTTTCAGGAGCATTTTGGTCATTTGTACCGCTTTCTGAGTATTTTGAGAGATAGAACTAACTTCCAAGAGTCCTTTTGGGTCTTTTTTCGATCATCGTGAACCCCCAAGCTATGGGTCTCCTAAATCTATTAGCTGACAAAATGGGGTGTCAACAGGCCTACCTATGCTAAAATTGACCACTTGACAAGGTCAGGCCGTCATTACCAAGCTCCACAATCTGCCACCATGAGAAAGGACTGGTTAAGAAAAAAGGAAAAGAAAAGATGGACAAGATTACAAAAGAAGAAAATGAGCTGATAAAGCAGTTGAAGAAGACCCAAGACACCTCTTGATGTGGGACCTCATGGTGACATCCCACGAGCATAGGCAAGCCGTGTTAAATGCCTTAGCTAGGATCGAGGTCCCTATCAACACCGCACTGAAAGATATGGTGGCTTTATTAAGTGCCCTCACTCCTGCTCCTATCATTACCTTCTCCAACGAGGACTTGTCACAAGGAGGGTTTGCACACAACAAAGCTCTGTACATCACTATCAGATGCAAGGATACCATTTTATTTGGTTGACATAGGTTCTGCCTTGAATGTCTACGCTTTAAGAACCACCACCGCTTTGGGTATCAACATCCTATACATCACCCTGTCCATACAATCTGTGAGAGCCTATGATAACACAAAGAGAACTGTGATGAGGTCAGTCTCTCTCCAAATCAAAGTGGGGTCTCTGGTGTGTACTAAACTGTTCCAAGTCATAGACATACCCCACCTCATTCAACCTGTTGATTGGGAGGCCCTGGCTACATGTCAACAAGGCTGTGTCATTCACCATACACCAAATGATCAAGTATGTTAATGAGGAAGAGGTGAAGATCATCTTTGAAAGTAGCTGGGGAAATGAAGCCTTACCAAACTACGCTCCCGTCTTCGAAATCCAAATACCAGAACAGGAAGAAGGGAAAATTGGGGGATTCTTCATAGAAGAAGTCCACATGGTTAGTGATGAAGATAAGTTCCCTGAGATCCACTCCACGATAGTTAATATCATCCGCAAGATGAATTTATTCCCTAGAGTGGGATTAGGCCGTCGTCAACAAGGGATCCATGAGTTCCCCCGGATTGAAGGGCAGAAAGGCACCTTTGGGTTAGGGTACAAGCCCACTAAAGAAGACATTGAGCTACAGAATCTATAGAAAAAGAGAGTGAGAAGTCTCCCACCATACCAGAAGACCCTAAATGGGTAGTTCATCAAGGAAGGGGACGACTTCCCGTAATATGGTTTTTCAAAGCCTTGAATCCATCAGGCCACCGGGAAGAGATACCATGGCCTCAAAATCTTTGCTGATTGTGAGAGGCATGCCTATCAAGATCTGTTCTATCTAGAGGAAGATTGGATGAAGTATCTAGACACTGAAGCTCTCGAGAAGATGTGGGAGGAACTTGCTGAAGAAAGGGAATGAAAGAGGGCCAATTGCCAAGATGATCAAATCACACCAATTAAGGAGGGTCTGAGCAACTAGGCTGTAGAGTCATCTGTTTGTATCTCTCCATCCCTTATTCCCCCAGAGTCTGTACTTTCGATTATTGAGTCTGTATCAGAGTCGGCCGCTATAGGCTCGCCACTTTCCAATGGAGTTGCTCCACCTGTGGTCCATAAAATGAATGACGATTCTGCTTACTCCTCTATGTCTAATGATTGTGAATGCACAGATCCCTCTGAGGATTTTCCAATTGAACTTAAGCACTTAATTGAAAAACCACCTGCTTGTGAAACAATTGAAGATACTTTATCGATTAATCTAGGTAATGAAGATAATCCAAAAATTGTGTAAATTGGCTCAACACTTAATGAAGAAGAAAAAGAAAGACTAACCATTTTGCTAAAAGAATTCAAAGATGTTTTTGCTTGGTCCTACGAGGACAAGCCTGGGGTTGACCCTGACATTGTCCAACATCATATCCCACTTCTTCCTGATTCTAAACCTGTTAAACAGAAATTGAGGCGTATGAGACCAGAATGGGCACCCAAGGTCAAAGAAGAGGTCAAAAAGCAATTCAAAGTAGGGTTCATCATCGTCACAAAATATCCAGAATAGGTAGCTAACATCGTACCAGTCCCCAAGAAGGATGGAAAAGTTTGTGTGTGCGTCGACTTCCGAGATCTAAACAAAGCCATCCAAAGGATGACTTCCCGCTTCCCCATATTGACATTTTGGTGGACAACACCGCAAGCCATGATCTGTTATCGTTCATGGACGGTTTCTTAGGGTATAGACGACCTTCGCCACTCTGTGGGGAACTTACTACTACAGGGTAATGCCCTTTGGACTCAAGAATGCTGGAGCAACCTACCAAAGATCCGCCACTACTCTATTGTATGACATGATTCACAAAGAAGTAGAGGTGTACATGGATGACATGATAGAAAAATCCAAGGAACGGGAAAGACACTTGGTTGCATTGGGAAAGTCTTCAAAAGATTGCGCAAGTACAAGATGAGATTAAATCCAAAGAAATGCACTTTTGGGGTAACTTCTGGGAAGCTCCTAGGTTTCCTCATCACACAAAGGGGGGTAAAAGTGGACCCTTCCAAGATCAAGGCAATCCTAGAAATGGCACCACCGCAGAATGAGAAAGAAGTAAGAGGGTTCATTAGGTGGATCCAATTCATCATCCGTTTCATCTCCAAGCTCACAACTACATGTGATTCCTTATTTCGACTACTAAAGAAGGAGAGAAGTTCCAATGGGATGACCAATGCCAAACCACCTTCGATAAAATAAAAACCTACCTTCAAAACCCACAAGTCCTCTCACCACCTACCCCTCACAAGCCCTTACTTCTTTACCTCTCTGTCTCTGAGAATACCATGGGTTGCATGCTAGCCCAAGAAGGAGAAGAAACTACTCCAAAAAAGCCATATATTACCTTAGCAAGAGGATGACCGAGTATAAGCTCAACTAGGGGTGGGCAAATAGTTTGGTTAGCCAAATAAACAGCGCGTCGGGCTATAATCAGACAATTCCACAAACAAACTGAACCGAATTTTCAATTTCAATTCAGTTATTTCAGTTAAAAATTTAAGTTTGGTTAAAAATCAAACCGAACTAAAATCTCAGTGCAGTTTTCAGTTGCCTATTAGCAAATCGAGCCGAACCGAAAAATTAAAATTTTATTTTTTATTTTTATTTTCTATATTATTAATATACTTATATATAACTATAGATAATAAAATGTAAGTATTGTTACAATTGAAAACAAAAAAAAAGTATGTTTCCTTTGCAATATGAAAGAGTGTGAAAAAAAAATAACAGAGTTGAGAAAAATGAAAAAAATAAAAATAAAAATAAAAATTTGGGTTTTTACAATTCGGTTAACCGAATAAGCAAATCGAATCGAATTTGTAATTCGGTTACCGAATAAGCAAACCGAATCAAATTTGTAATTCGGTTAACCGAACCGAACCAACCGAATTAAATTTCAGTCAGTTAACAGTTGATAATTCTCCAAACCGAACCAAACTCAAATTCAAACCGAACCGAACCGACCGAATGCCCACCCCTAAGCTCAACTACTTTACCCTTGAAAAACATGTTGGGCTTTAGTCTGGTGCACTCGCTGACTAAGGCACTACATGCTAGGCTTTCCAATTGTACTCATATCCTACATGGATCCTGTGGACATGTAGCTTGGGTCCACCTCGGGGCTTTTTCCCCTCTCTTTAAGAAAGAAGAAAGAGTTTTATTCTCTTTTTGTTTGTTTTAAAATTGATTTTGAAATTCTTGAACTGTGAGATCCCATCCCACATCGGATAAATATAAAAAAATTAGTCTGATATATGTAGAACCAAGGGGACTACTACTAACAACTTGGGCTTAAGCATTTTAAGGGCCAATGTGGCAGTCCTGTTAAGTTGTTGGGCTAGTGGACCACTTGGGGCATTACAACTGGTATCAGAGCTAGGTTTAGAGTACTTAGACCAATATGACAATAATCGAATATCATGCTTAAGTTAGGAAATGTTTTTGAAAATTAAGTGGAACGCTCATTAATTACGAAGTTGGAAGTTATAGATCTATATATGGTTATTGCAGGCAGTTATGGAACAAGCAGCTGATAATTTTGGAAACCCGACCACTTGGGGAGGCAGGGCACCACGAACTGGTGTCACACATACTGATGGGACCAACAATAATGGAAATAAAAATGTTAAGAGCTCGTCATGTTTCAACTGATTCAAACACTGGTGGGGGTAGTCCACCAATAGTAATAACAACCAAAAACACTGTAAAGCAACCACAGAATAATAGTAGTATCATGGAGTTCAAGAAGCTAAAGCTGCCATCTTTTAAGGGAACTATAGAACCACTTGAGGCAGAGAAATTATAAAACGAGATGGAAAAGGCGTTCGAGGTGATGAAGTGCTTGGACACAGAGAAGGTGACATGTACTGTCTATATGCTACAAGGAAGTGCTTATGACTTGTAGAAGCTGAAGAAGTGTAGCGTTGAGTGTGGCCAGGAGGCTCATACTTGCGTTAAACTTACAGAGGCCTTCTATGACAAGTACTTTCCCAAAAGTATTCACCTTCAGAAGGAAAGTGAATTCATCAGAATAAAGCAAGGAAGTAATACAGTCGCTCAGTATGAGGCTAAATTTGAAAGGCTAGCAAAGTTTGGGCCAAAACTTGTGGCAACTAAGGAGGATCGTACTCGGTGGTTCAAAGATGGCCTAAGACCCCGTATCAAACATGGTGTGGTACCTTTTGAGTTAGAAACTTTTGGGGCAGTGGTGAGCAAAGCATTGTTGATTGAAAAAGGACTTAACAAGGTGCAGATGGACATAGAATCAGAGGAAAAGACCAAATCCTTCAGGATCACAGACAGGGCAGAACTCTAGAGGACAATCTAAGAGACAAACACAGCAAAATGGCAACAAAATTCAATAGGGAAATGCTAAACGCTGCTCAAGGTGTAGCAAAAATCACTTAGAAAAAGATTGTCGTTGGAACACTGGTGCATGTTTTGCGTGTGGAGATTCTAGCCATTGAATAGCTGATTGTCCATCTAAAAAGAAGTCCCGGACATTGCAATAGAATTGGGAGCAACCAACTAACCAACCACCATCTGGAGGACATAATAAGGGAGGAAATTATAAAACAAGGACTCAGGGCAGAGTCTACACCCTCACTCAACAGGATGCAGATGCTTCCAATGTTGTGGTGACAGGTATTATTCCAGTAGTGACAAGTTATGCTTTTATGTTTTTTTCCTTAGGAGCCACACATTCTTTTATATCTACTAAATTCGTGCAAAAACACAATATGTTACATGAACCTATGGAAGTGGAGTTGTGTGTTGATACCCCTGTTGGTGGTGTTTTTGTTGTTGACCGCATTTGTAAGTCTTGCACTATTAGAATTGAAGGTAGTAAACTCAGGGCAAATTTAATAGTGATGGACATGCATGACTTCGACGTAATTCTAGGGATGGACTGGTTGGCAGCCAATCATGCCTTAGTTGTTTATAATCTATAAAATTTGGATGTATGTGTTTGATTTAGTAAAATCTAGCTTTAGATCATCATAATCTTCATATATTCCTCAAGTTTACATAAATCTCATGATCCATTTGATTTTGATCACTTTGTGAATGCTATAACTCATGTATAATGTGTATAACTCATGTATAACTCATGTACATGTTCATGAATGATCTGTTTTATAAGTTACATGTGAGTATTGAGTTGAGATTTCAAAGTTTGATATCAAAAATCGTATTTATATTCCAAGAGTAAAATAAATTGCTGAAAATTTGTAGAACCTGAGTGCTCGAACAAGCACCAGCCTGGAGCGCTCGAGTGGTATGAGCGCTCGAGCACTTAGCGCTCGAGTGGTCTGAGGACTCGAGCACATAGCAGTATTTTGGAAATTGTTATTTTCTTATTGAATTATAAAATGAACTATGATATATGTATTACTATGCGCTTGTTTATTTGAACATGAGGTTGTCTATGATATAGGATTGAGCTTGTCAAGTCTAAAATTGTGAAGTTGTACTTTGTGCGTATTTAGTAGTACTATTTGATAATTCGTAAAGAAAATGAACGATTCATTCTTTTATGTTGATCCTTCTAACATGCTAGTTCCATATTTTTTGTTGGATTATGATTGTAATCAATTTATTGATGAATAATAGAAAAGTGCCAGGTTGAATCATTAACGATATAACAATTACGAATACGTGAACAATGTACTTAAATGAATAAGTGTGTTGACGGGCGTATGAGGCATGGTTATGAGGCATGGTCGTGTTGCATGTTTGAGTTGGATGGTCTCGTCGATCGTTCCGAGTGTGGTTGTATATGGTCGTGTGACCTTAACGGTCTTGTGATCAGTTGTGGTGTGTCATTATCCATTATATTATAGTTGCGTCATATTATGTGAAATCGAAGATTGGTTCGTGTTGTGGTCTGTGTGTCATTGAGTTAGGGTCAAATTGGGCTAAAATAATTGAGTTAGGGCCGAATTGGGCTAGGACGATTAAGTTAGGGACGAATTGGGCTAGGCTATTGTGTTGAGGCTGAATTGGGCTTGGAATATATATGATTGGACGAATTGGGCTTGGTGTCATGTTAGGGGCGAATTGGGCTAGGACTTGTGTTGTGGCCAAATTGGGCTTGTTTATGAATTTGAGGTCAAATTGGGCATGATGTGTCGATTGTTGTGTGTTGACGGAAGCTAGTATTGCCGGTTTAGTGTTGTTATGGTTGTGGGCAGAAGCTAGTACTGCCAGGTTGTGGTCGTGTGTTGATAGGAGCTAGTACTATCAAGTCGTGAGTTGTTGGCACGGTGGATTCATGTGCACTGTGTTGCATTGGTATGGTTGCATAGTCGGGAAACAATGTTGAGTTTTGGGCGAGAACTTGCATAACGTCCCGATAACTTTTTAGTGATGATGCAAATGGTGTATATGTTCATATTGTGTGTGCTTTATAGTATTTCACTCAGCTTTTAGCTAATGGGCGTGTGACCCTGGATATCCGTGTCCAGTTGCTATAGTTCCAAGTGCTGGAGATGCTATTCCACTGGGTGAGTACCATGGAGATGAGATCATGGACGAGGAAGGTTGGGCTTTGCTAGCCGAGGAGACATTCGAGTTGCCGGAGCTGTTCTGTTCCCATTAGGAAATTTTATTACCTATCTTTTATTATGTTGTTATCGGCTGTTTGGCCCAGACTTCTGTTTCTTTTAATTTTGGGTGATTGTAATATAATTATGTATAATGGAGATTGTAAGACTATGATATTGCTTCTGCTGAACTTAGAATCATTTCTGCTGTTATTATTACTCTAATATTTAATATTTTGTTGGTAATTGGACAATCATGCGATCTGTAACTTGTTACGAGCCTACGAGCCGATAAGGAAGCTTACTTCCCTTAATTATCACAACATCGGGGCGTGACAATAACTGGGAATGAAAATATTTTTAGTATCTCCCAAGCTCTCCAGAAACCTCTAATCCCGGAGACTTGTCTTGTGAGTGTTCCTCCATATGACTGCAACGAATGGCTAGGCCGGCAGAGCCCCAATTAAAGTTAGCAATCTCTTTAAGACTCCATAGACTATCGAGCATGTTCAATGTAGTCCTCTCAACTTGCGTAGAAAGAAGAGAACAACCGAGTAAATACAAGATAAAACCACGGGTAAGCTGCATATCAGTGAATCGAGCAGCATTCTTAGAAGGTTGGAAGTTGTTAATAAACCATGTGATGCCCACGCTCAATCCAGAAAGATCCCTCTGACTTTGAATAATGCCCAGAAGTTGCTTAACAATAGCTGGTTGTCTATGAATATACTTATCAAAGGCAAGACGATGCCCACCGAAAGAGATACTGGTAATCATCGCAAAGTCAAGTGGGGTCATGGTTTTCTCCCCAAAAGGCATGTGAAAAGTATTTGAGGTATCCCACCACCTCTCAGCAAGAGCTTGGATCATTGCCAAATCATTTGCAGGCCTCTCTAACAAAGTCCCAAAAGACCCAAAGCCCGCTCGCTTAATGTTGGCTACTACTTGGGGATGTGATTCCGACAATTCATTAAACCATTCAAGGCATTTTCCATGGATACCATGACCTTTTGGGTGCCCTTGCACATTCTAGAAGAAAATTGAAAGACGATTCCTAAGCATTTGCAAGAATTTTAAAGCATACATGAAGACTTGAAGCAAATAAATAGTGCAAAATGAAGAATGGGTTACCTCTTGATGAAAAGCCCTCTTTGAGATATGCTTTAGTGGCTCCTTCATAGTTGATACTCCATGGTTTGAGTTTATGAAGCTCCACTTGCATGAAATTGACTTCTACATGTTCTAGAACTCTCAACGGTCCATGGGAACTCATGTTTGTTGATGCTTGAAACTTGAAGATGGAGAATGAAGATGATGAATAGTAGAACCCTTGGAACTTGAATCTCTTAGAATATGGAAAAATTGATAAAATCAACAAGATTTTTGGAGGTTTTGATGCATGAAATCACTCAAGACATCAAAAAATTACAAGATTTTAGCACCTTAGAAGAGAGAGGTGATGCTTTGGAGATGAGATAAATGAAGAACAAGAAGAAAAATGGGTTTAAAACCCTATAATTACGATGGCGGCTCCCAAGAGGGTGCGTAGAGCTACCATTTATTGTTCAATTCCTGCCATTTCCCCACTTTGCTCTATATTCGCATTTTGACCCCCAGAACTTGTGTTTGACTCCGAATTGGTCCATCCTTGATGAATAGGCCTTAAGAGTGATTGAAACTTGTTGGAATTGGTCTGAAAGACCCTTGAGAATTTGAATCTTGGTTGAAAACTACTCAGAATTGAAGAAAAGTCCCCAGACATGCAGAATCAAGGGCACTGCAGCTTGAAATAGCCATGAGTTGATGTCTCGCAATGAACTCTCGTAGTTTTGGGTTGATTATGCATTGTCCTAGAATGTGGACATTTAGGTTTACAGTTTCTCGAGAACTACATCTAGAAAGGATTTATTGAATGCATAGAAGGTGAATTGGAAGACAGAATCTTTGAACCATGATCAAGATGTCTAGAAAAGGTCAGAATAAACCCGACATGTTTGCAAGAATGTTTGAGCTGGTCGAAGCACCGATATGAGTCTCAGATTGAATCACTAGGACCTCGAAAATATGAGCCTTTACTTCTATTACATTCACATCTCAGAATATCAGAAGTCTCCCTAGTAGAGAATTTTCAAATATCATCCAAGAATTGCTTCAAGAAGAAAGGGTTGTCTTCAGAAGAAGGGTATCTCTCGGAATTTGTGTGTTAGAATTACCTCTAGAGGTAAGGTATCTCTCAAGATCCGCATATCTCTTAGAATCTACGTGATTATCAAAATTTGCAACCGTGTATCAAAATTACCTTCAGAGGCAAGGTATCTCTCAAGATCCACATATTTCTTAGAATTCGTGTATTAGGGTTGCCTCTAGAAGAAAGGTATCTCTCAGAATCCATGTATCATAAATAAACTCAAGAAGAAATATGTATCATGTATTGTATCAAGACGGAAGATTTGTCTCCAGAAGAAAGACCCGTGTATCTCGTGCTACGGAAGATTTATCACCAGAAGAAAGACCCGTTTATCTCGTGGTATAGAAGATTTGTCTTTAGAAGAAAGACCTGTTACAAAAGATTTGCCTTGCTACAGAAGATTTGTCTCCAGAAGAAAGTCCTGTCTCAGAAGATTTGTCCTGCTACGGAAGATTTGTCTCTAGAAGAAAGACCCGTTATAGAAAATTTGCCTTTTACAGAAGATTTGTCTCTAGAAGAAAGACTTGTTTCAGAAGAGATCGTCCAAAGATTAGGACTCTACCTCAACAATCATCCAGGGGTTAGGACTCTACATCAACAAATGTCCAGGGGTTAGAACTCTACATCAGCAATCATCCAAGAGTTAGGACTCTACATCAGCAATCGTCCAGGGGTTAGGACTCTACATCAACAAATGTCCAGAGGTTAGGACTCTACATCAGCAATCGTCCAGGGGTTAAGACTCTACATCACATTCGTCCAGGAGTTAGGACTCTACATCAGCAATTGTCCAGGGGTTAGGAAACATTTCAGAAAATACTCCGCTACTCAAAAGTCATCTGAGATACAGATGACACCTGTAAATTCAAGTCAGAAGAAGGACTCTAGAAAAGCCCTAAGAATTAACCAAGATACATACAACATACTTCTCTTAAACATATTCGACTGTGAGAGAGAGATGTTGCATTCTTTGCATTAGATTCTGCATCTAGAGAGAACCTTTGAGGACGATTCTACTAGCACTTGCATGTTCACGTCTGTATATTGCATCAACATCCTAGGATAGGATGATCGCATCTGTGTTGTGATCATTGGGTTCCTTCTAGCTTTGACACTCACTTGTAGTTCACGTTGTTCACAACAAGCTCTGCCAAAGAGGGGCAAATTGTACACACCCAATTTTGACCACACTATTAGGATTTAGGGTGGAAAGCATCTTGAAGGATTCAATGATGAAAAGTACCCTGTGGAAGGTACTGGATTCAACATAATCGAAAGATCAAACTTCGAAAAGTAACTTGAAGTTCAAAAAAGCCCGTTTCAAGCATAAAAACTCGGTTTTGTCAAAAATGTCTCTCAGAATTCATATTCACTTAGGATAAATGAACATGAAGTGTTCTAAATGCAGTATTCTAGGTATCCTGAGATTAAATTTTAAAGAAAAACTCAAAATCGATGCACATTGGAAAGTAATTTTGAAAAAGTAGTCGTTTGATTTCAAAAAGACGACGAAAGTTTCAGAGGAATTCTGGACTTCAATTGACCTTCAATTCTGATTTTAAATCCTCCTGAAATATTTTTATACTGAAATTCAACTCGACAACTTTCCAATGGTACATAAACAGATGATTTTTGACTCAAAAAGCATTTTTACAAAAATCTAGAAAAGTAGTGCGCATAAGATTTGAAACAGGGCTTGTGGGAAACTAGGGGAGCTGGAAAAGCAGATGGCTACTCCCATAATGGGGATGGAGACTTCAGTGGGAGCTGCCACCTATGAGTTGCCCTCTCCATGGAGCTTTTTAGGTTTCAGACCATTCCAGAAGGTTCCCACTACGAAGAAATGACCCAGAAACTGTGTTTAGGCACTGAAATGGCCATTTTAGCCCCTTTTTAACTTCTAGAATTCCTATTTTAACCTTAAAACTTAGCAATTATGTTTTCAAAAGTCTATATGTAGATGCTTTAGATCTCATATAAGATCATCTTGGAAGATCATGGGATAAAGGAGAGAATACAAGTGAATATACTTACAAGATATATAAGAATATGCTTTGACTTCAAGAGGATACTAGAAGAAGAAAAGAGAATTATGAATTGCATTCCCTTAAAACTAATCTTAGGATTATTAGATTAGATAAATAGAAGAGAGTTTTGACATCAATTGCCTCCCTTCTCATCCACCATTGATGAGTGCTTGAAGAACTTGAAGAACACTTGATGAACGAGATCCTTCAAACTCACTTTTGAAGTATAATTGAGAATCCTCCAAGAGGTAAACACTATAATTTATCTCTAATCCTTACTTTCATATATCGATCTATAAGACTTAGATCTAGTTTAGTTTTCTTTTCTTTTGATAGAACACTCATCTTCTTCTTCTCTCATTCTTCACACAACTCACATAGCTAGATCCAAGTCTTCCATGATTTTGTTGATAATTCATGATAGAGATTGATTTTCACTTGGATTTTTTATATTTTGATTTTAATTTGATATCATTCATTCTATTTAGTTTAGATCTATGCATACATGATTATATATATGTATCTACTTTGAGTTCTATGATAGTTTGGAAGTATGATCTATGAAATGGATGATTCCTATGTTCATACTTATCTCTTGATTATTCCTATTACCTAGAACTTTTATTAGAATTTCATCTCCAGGAGGATATTTGTAAGACCCTTTGATCCATGATCTAAAGTTCTCCATAGAACTTGGAGGCTAAATTGATTGAGAATTATGAAAATCCAGTTGATCTATGAGTTTGATCTCTCTAATGAACATGAATCTTCACCTAAGATGTTTTCCTTAAATTTTAAAATGAGCTAGTTAAAATTCAGCAAAATAGATTGGTTTTGTCCATAGAATTTGGTCCATTATAACCCATAGTTTGATGGTTTTTAAATTTTCTAGGTAAACTTTGATGAATTAGCTTTCATTCGATCTGTTTTGAGAATAAATAGGATCCGTGTGCTATTTTTAATAATTGTTGAAATATCGGTTGACAGATTTGATCATAGTCTCTTTGTGATTGAATTTTAGAAAATCTATAATAGTTATCGATGATCCTCTTTTTGGGGATGATTCTTAACTTATGTATCTACATGCTGATGTAAAATCGTGAGCATGCATCGAGTTAAGGTCATTTTCTAAGTGTTTGAAGTTGATATGACTATTTTGGAATTTTCTAAGTTTAACTTCAATCATGATTATATACACAAAATGGTCACATTTTGATCGTTCAACAACCATTGATGAATAAAACTTGGATTAGAAATCATTTGGGGTAAATGGGTGAGAGATCAAAAGCTTGGATCAACTTGATTAACATGATTCATGAATTTCTATTATGTTTTGCATTCCTTTTGTCAAAGGATACCAAGTTTCCAGAACAGCAGAGTCTGGTTAAAATACTTTTTTGGAGACCTTATGTTCACAGAATGTCCATGGGTTTAATGTTTTTATAAACTACAATGAAATAGCTTTCTTTTGACACTAATTAGAGCTTCATATGATTTTTGTGGAATTAATTATGATTTTTACAAGAACAGTGGACAGTCCCGATCCACTATTTCCAAAACTCTTATTTCTCGAACTTCAAAATTGCTATTGAGGTCCTACTCTTTGAAAAAGTTTCATAAGAGATGTATCTAACTTTTTGTACAAAGAATTTTAACCCAGCTCATGTTTAAGACCACTTTTGATAGGTTTTATTAGAGGTCCTTGAATCTTGAAATTTGATTGATCACTATTTCTTCTTGTTTGTCATGCATATCATTTGTTTGCTTGTGTTTTTACAATGCTTGGGTATTCCTAGGTGTTTTAGTGTAGAGAATTGAATGTTGTGGATTCAAACTTCAATTTTGTTGATTTACCTCTTCTACATGTGACTTAGTGTGGACACGCCGCCTCCGGCAGACCACCCCCGTTCAGTCCAGAGTTTCAGAATTGATTTTCCTTTTGAAAATAGGTTTGAAAGAATAGAAAGAAAGGTAATGTTTGTGAAAACAGATACAGAGTCACCACTTGGTCTTTAGGGAACCAAGACACCCAATTCGACTCACTCAGATGGATAAAGGGCACCAGCCCTTCATAACCAAAGAACTTGGCTCAGGGTTTTTGTACGAGAGAGGAAGGAGACTTTGTCAAGACTAAAACACCCACAACTTGCCCCGTCTCTCGACGGGCCTCAATTAGCATCCAAATAATAATCTTATACTATATTTGGTTCGACAGTTAATACTATGATAAGTATATTACATCACATAAGAATCTTGAAATAGAAGATCAAAAGATAAGATATCATTCATTAGACCTAAGCCAAATATCATACAATGAAAAAGTACAAACCTAGGAAAAATCGACTAATCACATATCAAATAATCAAGTTTTTCTAATCTAGAACGGGGACATGAATTGTTTTTAAAAAAAAAAAATCAAAGAAAACAAAGATGCTTGGCAAACTAGAATGTCTGCATGTTAAATCTTGAGAAAGAAGATCCCTTAATCCCCAGGACGGATGAGAATGGAAGATTAGATCGGGGGAGCATGAATGTGGGATCAAGTTTATTCCTTAAAATCTTCTTAGATTAGGAGTCACAAAAACCCCAAATCTTGCATGGATGCAATGTATAAACCTAAGATGTGCAAGGTAGTAGTGTGTTTGTGTTCATGGATTTTCTAAAGTGACTTAGAAGTCTAAAATATGCATGAATGTATGAAGAATATCATCCTAGGATATGTACAAATGTAGTATGAACTACTTCCTAAGACATGAGCTAATTTAGAATGCATGTAGAGATCTAATCAAAGAATTAAAGTTAAAACATGCTTGTTGTGAAAGTGGACTGAACAGTGAGCTCATCTTGTAAAAATAGAAAAGTAAGGTTAGAAATGTTTTTAATTCATGATTTTTTATGACGATCATCCTTGTTGTGTATAGAACACATATCAAAAAGCCAAATCACTATTGAAGTGACAGATTAAGAGAAATCATATGAACAATAGAGGTTACTCAGAAACAGAATCTGTACTGTCGACTGAAATGTAGAAAAATCTTAAAAAATGAAAACAAAACATTTGGAGGCCCATATTACAACAAAAGTTCCCTATGACACTGACGTTCAAGGGAAAAATGAGTTGGGAGCACTCTTTTTTGAAAAGGTATCTGAAAAACAAGTTGAAATTCAACCTAGCTGTTGTGACAGCAAAAATAGAATGTCTGGAAGGAATGTTTGGGTTAAAATGGAACCCTTCCAAGTGTTTTTAAATCAAACCAAAAATCATGGGTGTTCTCCAATGAGTTAGGAAGACTATCCAAGTGGTCTGGTAATCATATATTGAGTATTGAGCTCAGAATGTTGTTTTGAAGTTAAACTACTCACTTGTTTTAAGATTTTGAGAAAAACTAGAGTTTTATTTCTTGAAATCAAAATGAGGGGTTGGGGTTTTGAAATAGAGATTTTGAGAGTATATTTCCAACAGAAAATGGAGATTATAACCACTTAGAATGTCAACATCAAACTCATATCAAGATCCTCCAAGATTGTTGGAGAGTTTTATTTATTTTAAAAATAACTGCAAGAATACATAGGAATGTATTGAAGTTAGAATCATCATCTATCAAACATGTTTTTGAGGTCAAGAGCTACTATCCATATGGATTCACTCACCTCAAACACCATGTCATCATCTAGATGATGATGAACTAGTAAGTAAACAAAAGAAAAAAAGAAGAAAAAAAGAAATGAGATAAGAAGAGATGAACATAGTATATAAACAAGCAAGTAAACAATCAATAGATGATATTCAATATGATATTGGACTTGTAGCCTGGTGTTTCTCTCATATATGGTGACATTGGACATGGAAGTAGCTTTCTATCTCATAAATGCTCACAAAAATGGTGGTTGGATGTATTGATTTTGAAGTAAAGAGGAATAATGAAGTAAAAAAACAAGGTTGGGAACTCAGATTCTTGTTGAAAATCAAAGGAGGAAGCTCTCTTTCTCTCTATTTTAACCTTATCTCTAAGACTTTCTCTCTATAACTTCTATAAACTTGAATTTGCCACACCTCAAATAAGGAGTCAAGGGGGGTTTATATAGGCCAATTTCAGGGGAGTTTGGGATTTTAAAAGTGCTCCCATTGGTCCCAAACATCTGTGAACTTAAAACTGCGTCGTTTTGGCTTTCAAATACTCAATTTAGGGCCACAAAATAAAATTACAAAAATTGGACTTCTGGGGGAGAGTGCCGCGGTGGCAGTGGGCCAGTGCCACGGCGGTACTGCTCCTCAGACACCCAGATTATTCATTTTAGGCCCCTTGAGGGGCCCCTAGAGGTTCCGGTATTCGCGAAAAGGCCCTATTTTGTCCAAAATTCACAGAAAATACATACAAACTCCAAAGTGAGGTTTTGATATACCGTTGGAAAGGCAATGGAGTCTATTTTTCATAAAAAATAGTTTGGAGATAGGTCACTTTGAAAAGTTTTGCGGTATTCGCGATAAAAGCCAATTTGATCGCCTTTTTTACCTTAAAAAATTCATAATAAATTCGTTTTAAATCCAAAAATTATGTGCAATATACCGTTGGAAAGCTGTTGACCTCTAGTATGCATGAAAAATGTTTGAAAAATAATACGGTGCTCTGATCTTTGGGTCAACTCTTGGGTCAAATCGGTCAAACTAGTGACCTCCAGGAAGTTCTGAGAACCTCTGGGAGCTCCCAGGAGCTGACGTTTTCGTTCGATTTTATTTTAAAACTCGTTTTAGTGCTTTTCAGATGATCTAGAATGATATCAAAACTTTTTGTCAAATTCAGATGATTTTGGTCAAACCCTGGTCAAACTTGGGTCAAATCAATCAACGGGGACTTTCTGGGAACTCCCGAGACTTTCGAGGATCTCTGGGAGCTGATGATTTCTCCTGATTTTGCTTTAAAACTCATTTTCTTATAACGTAGCATGTTCTCAGAACTTTGGGTCCAAATTTGGGAGTGTTTGGGCTATCAGGGGAATTTTGGTCATTTGTACCACCTTCTGAGCATTTTGAGAGATATAACTGA
Source organism: Hydrangea macrophylla (assembly GCA_033977485.1). NCBI lineage: Eukaryota > Viridiplantae > Streptophyta > Magnoliopsida > Cornales > Hydrangeaceae > Hydrangea > Hydrangea macrophylla. The sequence goes on from CM066982.1 coordinate 50,626,063, forward strand.
CTTCTAGGAGTCCTTTTTGAGTCTTTTTCGATCATTTTGAATCACCAAGCTATAGGTCTCCTAAATCTGATAGCCGATAAATGGGGTGTCTATAGTTTGCCTCTCTTTGGCATGAACTTGCGAGGCAATGCGGGTTGCAAGGGAGTACCAAAGCTTTGAGGAGACAGGTCTTTTTGGTGGCTATAGATTTAGGACAAAAAGCATTGCAAAGATGCAGTGATGCTAAGGCTAGTGCTGGTCGCGCTCTGCGTGAGCTGCCTACGTATCCCAAAGGGAATCAGACCAGGACTTAGTTCGTGCGGATAAGGGATAAAACTACACATACAAATGCACAACAGAACAGGCAGATGTTATGCTATGAAAATGATATGCAATGCGTGAATGTGATATGAATTGTGTCCTGAGCCCTATCATGTCTAATGTTTTGATCCTAGAGGGAGCTGATGCCGTGGGGTGTGTCACTCCGAGTGGACTTGTGTTGTGCCAGTGTTTTTGACTCTAATGCACTAGTAGACTTAAACGAAGGTGCCAAGATTTTGACGGCTTTGGGTCTTGGGGGTAAACTTCTTAAATTTCAGGAAGGGTGCTTTGCAAGCAGATATAATAGGATGTGGGGTGCTCGAGGATGACAATTAAAGATAACTGATGGACGCGGAGCCCTAGGAACTAGATACCGGCACAAAAACATGGAAACTCGAGAATAGAGGACAAGAATGTCCTGGATAGCGAGTAGATGGATGCGAAAGTCCTAGATATCCAGCGACATGATAAGGAAGCTCAAAACAACCGACAAGCGATAAAACTCATGGCGGTCAATAGGTGACGAAGGTAACCCACAGACGCGGGGTCTTGGAGATCAAAGAGTAGTTTGGTTGTGAATAGACAACGCTTGCCCTTGGAGTTGGGATCTCTAAACTGTTTCAATCATTGATTGATTCTCATGATGTCCCAACCGGAAAGTCGGTTCAGGCTTCCAAGAGCCAATGTTCTCTATTTTCTTCTACTAGGGATGGTACGGGACTCCCTGGGAGTCTTTCTCTTGATCTTTTCTCTTCAATTCTTGAACCAGGATTCCTCTCTGAATCTCTCACGGTTGATCAAACTCTTTCTGATTGAGAACCAGGATTCACCTCTGAATCTCTTGCGGTTGATCAAATTTTGCAATGCCCAATCCAAAAGAGACGGTTAGGGCCTTTGGAAGCTGATTTTTGGGCTCTCTGAGAATCTTTCTTTTAATTCTTGACCTAGAACCAGGATTCCATCTCTGAATCTCTCACGGTTGATCAATTCTTCTGACTAAGAACCAGGATCTATCTCTAAATCTGTCGCGGTTGATCAAATTTTGCAATGCCTAATTTGAAAAAGCTGGTAAGGGCCTTTTGGAGCTGATTTCTAGACTCTCTGAGAATCTCTCTTTCAATTCTTGACCTAGAACTGGGATTCCATCTCTGAATCTCTCGCGGTTGATCAAATCTTTCTGATCGAGAACCAGGATTCACCTCTGAATCTCTCGCGGTTGATCAAATTTTGCAATGCGCAACCTAAAAGAGCTGATTAGGGCCTTCGAGAGTTGATTTTGTCTGTTGGGGATGGCGGGGGGCTTTCCAAGAGTCTCTTTTAACTATTCTTCTTATCTTCTGACTGGGAACCAGGATCCATCACTAAATCTCTCTCGGTTGATCAAATCTAGTGCCGGTTGTTCTGAAAAGCTGATTCGAGCCTTTGGGAGCCGATCTCTTCTGTTATCTGTCCACTGGGGATGGTCCTAACAACTTTCGGGTTACTGGGGGTAAAACCTTGTAAATTTTGACAAGAATGGGCCACAGGGGCTAATCGGGACCAGAAATGGGCTGAAATAGGCCAAAACGGGCCAAAATAGAGTGTAGCAGGGCAAAGCGGGGTCCACAAGGAGCAATTCCGTGGCGGCACTGGGCCATTGCCATGGCGACAGTTAGGCAATGCCACGGCGGCGCTGGGTGGCTGGACTCCATTATTGTATTTCTTCAATTTTTGAGCATTTTGGGCCCATTCTTGACCATTTTGGGGTGATTTTGGAGCCAAAATATGCCAAAAAATAGTTTGTGGATGCTTGGGTGAGTAATCTTTTCCCATGATTGGGTTTTTGATTGGTGTTTTTAATTTTTTCTAAATTTTAAGAAGACAGTTTGGTTCCAACTTCAATTTTCTTTGCAGATCCATGGCTTCAAGCTCGAGGAGGATCTCTAAGAAGGCTAAAGAATAAGTGAGAGTCAAGAGCCAACCCCCAGAGTTGATTTTGCATGAGCCTCAACATCACTTTTCAGCCACGGCTCTAGCGAGTCAGGTATGTGAAACTTTCGGTAGTTCAGGACTATTTTTGTGCATTGTGCTAGTTTTGTAAACTGTAGTGTGTACCTAGAGATTGTTGGAAGTTTGTTTTGTGCTCATTTGTCAATTTGGTGAAGTAGGACTTCGGACTGTGAATAGCGATTTTGTGCCTATTTTGTTGTTATTGATGCGTGCAGGTATCGGAGGTGGTCTTGAAGGGCCACGGTAGTCTCGCTCACGCTTTCTTGTAGTATACCCAGCAATCGCCCACTGTTCGACAAATGGTTGATGAGGTAGGGTTTGGAGGCTTCTGCCTGGTTTTGAAGAGCACAAATGACCTGGCACACTTTTATGCTCTTGCTGAGAGGTAGTGGGACACGACCAATACTTTTCATCTCCTGTTTGGCAAAATGACGATGACACCTTTTGATTTCTCTATGATCATTGGCTTGAGAGTTGGCGGGAAGCGTCTGATCCTAGATTACCATTATGAGATCGATCCTGAGGCCATTGAAACACTGATCGGAGCTGTTCCTCCGAATTTGGAGGGGCATCGGTTCCCTTGCGGCTGGCTTTATCGGGCTTATGGAAAAGGGAGGAACACTCTCAACGACCGGTAGCTGTTAAGGGTCTTTCTTTTATATGTCCTTGATTGTTTGATATTTGCGACGCAGAATGACCGTGTGAGTCTGAGGCTTCTCTTGTGCTTGGCTGACATTGATAAAATTCCTTCTCATGATTGGGGTGGCGCTGCTCTGGCTCATCTTTATAAGCACATGGGTGAGGTCTCTCGAGGTGACATCAAATCGACCAGAGGGTTCTGGCGAGCCTGGGAGGTATGTACTGCAACTCAGCTTTTGATTTTTCCTGCTTCTATTTTTTGATTTTTGCTTTTTTTATGTAGCTTTGGAGCTTTGAGTACCTGAAGATGTTGGCTCCTTCCCCTGCCGATGAGTCAGGTGAGGATGAGGATGGCATGGCTCCTGTACCTCTATTCCCTTAAGGTTTAAGATGGTGGAGAGATGTTGTTAGGGTCAAGGGTGGGGCCCACCAGATTATCCTCCTAAGGAATTTGTTGTCCTAGCTGATAGTTGCTAGTGTCGATTGGACACCTTGGGTTTTCTTATGCTGCCCCTGAGGAGATTCAGGAGGTCAAGCCCCTTGCTTCCTGGCAATTTCTATTGGAGAGCACTGATGGTCGGCAATGGTACCTTGGTGAGCGGGTGTCTCGGTAAGTGGTTGGTGGTCCGAGATACTATGTTCCTCATAATCCACCCATTATGGATGCCGATGACCTTTCTGGTGCCGTTCTACAGTCGAATTTGGCCGGCACTGATGCTTGGGATCATTTCCGTTCTGAGGCTGGCTATGAGACTTACCGTGGCCGCTTTCTGATACCCAACTTCCCGCTCCTAGATGTGAGTTTCTTTTGCATTTTTGTCTCTATTCGTCACTTATGTTTTTGACTCATCTTTTCCCTAACTTGTTTTGTGCCTACAATTTCACAGGATGTATAGGAGATAGGCTCCTCCAGCTTCTAATCCCATCCCACCTTGGGACTAGACCGTCAATGTCTTGGGTATTGATGGATCCCCCCAGGTTATGGAGGTACCATGAGTCTCATGTGGGTATCCCACCCAGCTAACAGACATCCTCAACGTCCCTTGAAGTTACGCTGAGGAGGGTCATGCCTTGACAGCTAGCCTACGGTCTTATGCGAGACCACATGGTATGTCTCTAATTTTGTGCTTCCTAAGGTTATAAGGTTCTAACCCTAGATTTTTACCTTTGACAGATGGATGGTATGCGGCAATTTGCCACCAATCGGATGGCGTCCTTGGTAAGTTTTTGACTCGACTGACTTGTTTTATTTGTGTGTGCAGTGTCGTGGAGGTGGTGCTGGCTCGTCGAGGTCTAGGCCAAGGTGTAGGGGCGATAGGAGGCTATCGCCAACGTATACTCTTAGCGGCCCGGTAGAGGATATAGAAGAGGAGGACTGAGGCCTCCTTGGCGGGGACTTTTGTTTTGTCTCCATTTTATGTCTACGATTGGGTTATATCAGTGTATTTTGTGAATGATGGATGGTTTGTCACCTTTGACAGGATATTATGATGTTTTGCCTTTAGGGCCGGATAGATTCCGGTTTGGAGGCACAGTTGTGTGCTTATTTTAGTTGGTGATCGTGTGACGATATACATGTGCACTATGATCCTGTGATTATTTATGTTACTACGATGAGCAACCTTATGATAGTGAGTGTGTTTGCCTTATAGGTGGGATAGTCCATAAAACGGGAAGATGCTGCCGAAATTTTGAACTTTGCTAAAGCTGTGACAGAAAATATAGCATTGTATGATCCCGCTCGACTCACAGCTTGGCTGAACATTACGGATGATGTGGAACGGATCAACCTCTTAAGTTACGGCTTGACCGAGCTATTCTCTCTCCGCCAAATGGCTCTGAATACTGAGTTCATGCGTGCTGCTACTGCTCACTGGGATCCAGTAAATCATGTTTTCAAGTTCAATGGCCTGGAGATGTGTCCCATGTTTGAAGATTTCTGTGCTATCCTCGGCTTCGATCCAGACTCAGACTTGATTCTCCCTCTTGCTGAAACCCCCAGTCCTACTCGCGGCTTGGCTGAATACCTTGACTATTTGACTGTTGTTTCTCGCCGATTGATTCATGGCGAATTTCTCAACATTGCATCTATCATTGCTCGTTATGCTAATCCTGGAAATGCCAGCATATATGATGCTACTCGCGGGGCTGCTCTGATCCTATGCATGACTTCTCATTTCTTATTCTCAAGTACTTCCACTGCTTTGGTGCATGTTTACCTTGGACTAAAATTGGGTAGGAACCCCACGGCTATGGTTCTAGCTGAAACCTTGAATGGTTTGGACAATGCTTTCAATCAAGGGACTCTTCTTCTTTCTGGGGTGCCTTTGGTGTTACAGGCTTGGCTATACGAGTGCCTTCAACTGTGAACAGGCCATGTGCCACCGGTTTATTTTCGCAGGGCTGTGCTCCATTCTCACTATACTTTTGCTGACTGGGTTCGTATGATGAGTACTCTATCTAAAGTAGACATTTGCTAGATTATGAGGCATTGTGGCCTTCATGCTGTGACCATAAGCCTTGGGGATCACTGGAGAGTGCGGTTGATGGGTATGAGGGAGACTTCCTTCTATCATCCTCGTTTGTTGGCTAGGCAGTACGGGCAGGTTCAAGAGGTCCCCCATGGATTCGTTGAGAGGGTCTTTGCTTCCAGAGTCAGAGCTGTCACTATTGCTGCTTTCATAAATGGTTGGACCTTTGAAGAAATAAAAGACACGAAATAAAATCGGACTAGACGAATTCTGCTTCCTTCAAGTGTCTTTAATATTTGTGATTGCTTTTGGGAGACTTTTATCTTTTCAACCATTAGTATTTGAAATTCATTTATCGGTGAACCTAAGTTACTTTGAGAACCTTATTTTATGTATTTTGACTTTCTGAAAATATTTTGTAACAAGATTTTGATTTAGATGTCGCCTTTGGTACTTGTTTGGGCATCCTTGGGTGATTAGAGGCAAACGAGGCGGGTAGCTGAAGTTGCCCCTAGTTTGGGGATATGGGCAGTTGTGAGGCAAATGAGGTAGATGATCAAAGTTTGCCCCTAGTTTAGGAGAGATTTAGGCAAACGAGGCGGGTGGCCAAAGTTTTCCCCTAGTGTGAAGGGTGGTTTCTGGGTTATGGTAAGGACCGCGACTTTATTTCTCTCATATGCTCATAATTTTTGCGTAGGCACCAGTGGAGTGACCTAGCGAGCTCTTTTTCTCTCTTTTGTTATTGCTCACTTTGGATTTAGCTCTAATTTTTGCCTAGGTGTCCTTTTAGATTTTTGACCTAGCGAGCCATCCTTCATTTCTTTTTAAAAGATTGCCTACGTACCCCCGAGCGGGGATTAGGCCCAACGTAGTTTGGGTCGAGGTAGAAAAGGGGTAAGTTATTTTATGGTGGGTGGGATGACCAAACCAAAGCGGTTGCCTACGTATCCTCGAGTGGGAATCAGGTCGAGCGTAGTTCAAGGCAAGGCCTGAAAGAAGTGGGTTTGATTATAATGGTATTGACCGAACCGATACGGTTGCCTACGTATCCCCGAGTGGGAATCAGGTCGAGCGTAGTTCAAGGCAAGGCCTGAAAGAAGTGGGCTTTAGCGTCAAGCATAGTACTTTTTGAGGCGATCAAGATTGATAGGCTCTTTGAATTCTATACCATTGAGGTCCATGAGCTAGGTTGCTCCTCCGGAAAGGATAGTTTTGACGATGTAAGGTCTAACCCATTTAGGTTTGAATTTTCCACGTGGATCGAAGATTAGGGCTCGCAGCTCTTTAAGGACAAGGTCACCTTTGACAATTTTTCCCTGGCGAACCTCTTGTTAAAAGCACGAGCTATCCTCTTTTGATAAATTCGAACATGATTGACTGCCTCGAGGCACTTTTCATCGATGAGTGCCAACTCTTTGTATCTTTCCCTTAACCAATTGTATTTCGAGATTTCACATTCAGCCATCACTCGCAAGGATGGTAATTCTATCTCGATTGGGAGTACCGCTTCCATCCCATATACCAGTGAATAAGGAGTTGCTACGGTAGACGTCCTTATCGACGTTCTGTATCCCCATTGTGCAAACGGTAGTTTCTTGTGCTAGTTTTTGTAAGTATCGACTGACTTTTACAGTATGGCCTTGACATTCTTGTTTGCAACTTCGACTGCCCTATTGGTTTGTGGCCTGTACAGCAATGACTTATGGTAAGTGAATTTGTATTCCTCAAATAGGTCCCTGACTTCTGCTTTGAAATGACTTTCGTTATCCGAAATAATCTCATGGGGGACTCCATAGCGACAGATGAGGTTTCTTTTGATGAACTTGTCCACTTTCTTGGCCCCTAACTTAGTGTAAGATGCAGCTTCAACCCACTTTGTGAAGTAGTCAATGGCTACTAGAATGTATCGATTCCCATTCAAAGCTTTTGGAACAATTTTGCCATGATATCAATTCCCCAGGTTGAGAATGGCTATGGAGAGGTCATACTATAGAGCAGAGATGGCGGTACGTGCATCATGTTCGCGTGGATCTGGCATTTGTGGCACCTTTTTACGTATTCGCGACAATATTTCTCCAATGTTGTCTTATGATCTTCTTAGCCAGCATGTGACCATTCACGTGTAGACCGCACACTCCTTTATGTGTCTCTTCCATCATTCTTCTGGCGCTTTTTTCCGAACAAGTAAGTCAGGTTGTGACCATTATACCCTTTCTTTAGCAATTTTCCCCCGCAGATGATGAATTACACAGCGAACCTTCGAATTTCTCTTTTATCCTTTTTAGTAGACTCTTGGGGGTACATTACCTTTTCTATAAAGTCCCATATATCGTAGTACCACGGTGTTTCCTTTTCTTCTTCTTCGATTGCGGCGATCATGCTGAATGATGGTTCGTATCTTTCCTCAATTACCAGAGGCATTATCTTGACTCCTACAGGGATTTTGATCATGGAGGCTAGGGTAGCCAACAAATCTGCCAATTGGTTCTCCTCCCTGGGTAGGTAGAAGAATGCTAAAGTCTTGAACTATTTCTTCAGCCCATCGAGATGATCATGATAGGGCTTCAACCTTTCTTCCTTTACCTTCCATTCTCCTCTGACTTGTGATACAATGAGGTTTGAATCTTCGAAGACATCCAGTTTCTGAACCTTCAATTCTATGGCTATTTCCATCCCCAAAATGCACACCTCGTATTCAGCGGTATTGTTGGTGGAGTTATAGTTGAGTTTGACTGCCAGTGGAGTGTTGTCTCCATTTGGTGATACCAAAATCATTCCTACTCCGTAGCCTTTCATGTTGGCTACCCCATCGAAGTACAACTTCCACTGCTCTTCTTTGATTTCCATGATATTCTTGTCTAGGAACATGAAGTGTCCATTTTTTTCGGAGTCAATAGCGTGTTCCGCAAGATGCTCAGCTATAATTCTCCCTTTTACTGACTTGCTTGTTACATACTTGTTATCGAATTCAGATAGTAGAAGTAACCAACGGGATATACGACCAATCAGGGCGAGTTTTTCGAGGAGGTATTTTAGAGGATCCATGTGGGATTTGAGCACAATTGGAAAGGCCAGCATGTAGTGTCTTAATCGGCAAGTACACCAGTCTAAGGCCCAACATGTTTTTTCGAGGGTAGAGTAGTTGAGCTTATACCCAGTCGCTCTCTTGCTAAGGTAATAAATGGCTTTTTCAGAGTGGTTTTCTTCTCCTTCTTGGGCTAGCATGCAACCCATGGCATTTTCAGAGACAGATAGGTAAAGGAGCAAGGGCTTATGAGGGTAGGTGGTGGAAGGAGTGGTTGATTTTGAAGATAGGTTTTTATTTTGTCAAAAGTGGCTTGGCATTGGTCATCCCATTGGAACTTCTCTCCTTTCTTTAGTAGTCGGAATAATGGATCACATATAGTCGTGAGCTTGGAGATGAAGCGGCTGATGAATTGGATCCTCCCCAGGACCCTCTTACTTCCTTCTCATTCTGTGGCTGTGCCATTTCTAAAATTGCCTTGATTTTGGAGGGATCCATTTCAATCCCCCTTTGTGTGATGAGAAAACCCAGGAGCTTCCCAGATGTCACACCGAAAGTGCATTTCTTTGGATTCAGTCTCATCTTGTATTTACACAACCTCTCGAAGAACTTCTTCAATGCTACCAAGTGTCCTTCTCTATCCTTAGATTTCACGATCATGTCATCGACATACACTTCTCCTTCTTTATGAATCATGTCATGCAGCAGAGTGGTGGCAGCTCTCTGGTAAGTTGTCCCGGCATTCTTGAGCCTAAAAGGCATTACCCTATAATAGTAAGTCCCCAATGGTGTGGTGAATGTCGTCTTCTCCATGTCTTCTAGTGCCATTAAAATCTGGTTGTACCCTGAGAAACCATTCATAAACGACGATAACTCATGTCCCGCGGTGTTATCTACTAAAACATCAATATGGGGAAGTGGGAAGTCATCATTTGGACTGGCCTTGTTTAGATCACTAAAATCGATGCACACACAAACTTTTCCATCCTTTTTGGGGACTGGCACGATGTTAGCAACCCATTCCGGATACTCTGTGACAATGATAAATCTTTCCTTGAACTGCTTCTCTACCTCTTCTTTGACCTTGAGTGCCCATTCTGGCCTCATGCGCCTCAATTTCTGCTTGACGGGTTTAGAATTGGGGAGAAGAGAAATATGGTATTGGACAATGTCGGGATTGACCCCAGGCATGTCTTCGTAAGGCCAAGCAAAAACATCTTTGAATTCTTTTAGTAAAAGAGTCAATTTTTCTTTTTCTACTTTATTAAGCGTTGAGCCAATTTGCACAATTTGTGAATTGTTTTCTTCACCTAGGTTAATCGATAAAGTATCTCGATTATTCACAAGCACGCAGTTTTTCAATTAGTTGTTTAATTCAATTGGGAGATCCTCGGAGGGATTTGTGCATTCACATGCATTAGACACAGAGGAATAAGCAGAACTATTTTTCATTTCATTCATAACAGGTGGAGAGATTACATCATACAGTGGTGATCCTACATCGGCTAACTCTGGTATAGACTCGATAATTAGAAGTACAGACTCCGAGGGAATAGGGGATAGGGAGACACAGACATATGACTTTACAGCTTGGTTACTCAGACCCTCCTCAGTTGGAATGATCTGATCATCTTGGCACTTGGCCCTCTTTCTTTCCTTTTCTTTAGCAAGTTCCTCCCACATTTTCTCGATAGCCTCGGTGTCCAAGTACTTTAACCAGTCTTCCTCGGGGGTCTTGACAACTTCTTCTGGATAGAACGGTTCTTGATAAGGGGGCCTCTCACAGGCAATGAAGATTTCAAGTCCAGGGTTCCTCTTTCCGGTGGTCTGATGAATCCAAGGCTCAGGAAACCCAAAATAGGGAAAGTCATTCCTTTGATGAATTGTCCGTTCAGGGTCTTGCGGTATGGCGGGAGACTCCTCACTCTTTTCTTCCATGGATTTTGCAGCTCGATATCTTCTTTAGTGGGGTTGTACCCCAACCCAAAGGTGCCTTATTGTCCTTGAATCTGAGGGAATTCGTGGATCCCCAACAGAGACACCAAATTGTGGACACGCGGCCTTTGAGAGTCCACCCCCGTTCCGTTCGGGGTTTCGGAATTGATTCTCCTTTTAAAAATAGGTTTGAAAGAAAAGAAAGAAAGGTAAAGTCTGTGAAAACAGATACAAAGTCGCCACTTGGTCTTTAGGCAAACAAGAAACCCAATTTGACTCACCCAAACGGATAAAGGGCACCGGCCCTTCATAACCAAAGAACTTGGCTCGGGGTTTTGGTCCGAGAGAGGAAGGAGCATTTGTCATGACTAAAACACCCTCAACTCACCCTGTCTCTCGACGGGCCTCAATTAGCATCCAAATAATCATCTTATACTATGTTTGGTTCGACAGTTAATACTATCATAAGTATATTACATCACATAAGAATCTTGAAATGGAAGATCAAAAGATAAGATATCATTCATAAGATGTAAGCCAAATATCACACAGTGCAAAAGTGAAAGATCACACAAACAAATCTAGGAAAAATCGTCTAATCACATATCAAGTAATCAAGTTTTCCTAATCTAGAAGGGGGATTGAATTGTTCTTGAAAACAAATAAATCAAAGAAAACAAAGATGATTGGCAAACTAGAATGTCTGCATGTTAAATCTTGAGAAAGAAGATCCCTCAATCCCCGGGACGAATGATAAAGGAAGATTAGATCGGGGGAGCATGAACATGTGATCAAGTTCATTCCTTATAATCTTCTTAGATTAGGAGTCACAAAAACTCCAAATCTTGCATGGATGCAATGTATGAACCTAAGATGTGCAAGGTAGTAGTGTGTTTGTGTTCATGGATTTAATAAAGTGACTTAGAAGTCTAAAATATGCATGAATGTATGCAGAATATCATCCTAGGATATGTACAAATGTATCATGAACTACTTCCTATGACATGAGCTCATTTAGAATGCATGTAGACATCTAATCAAAGAATTAAAGTTAAAACATGCTTGTTGTGAATAGTGGACAGAACAGTGAGCTCATCTTGTAAAAATAGAAAAGTGAGGTTAGAAATATTTTTAATTCATGATTATTATGGAGATCATCCTTATTGTGTATAGAACACATATCAAAAAGCCACATCATTATGAAAGTTACAGAGTGAGAGAAATCATATGAATAATAAAGGTTACTCAGAAATAGAATCCGTACTGTCGACTGAAATGTAGAAAAATCTTTAAAAATGAAAAAAAAACATTTGGAGGCCTATATTATATAGAAAGTTCCCCAAGACACTGAAGTTCAAGGAAAAAATGAGTTGGGACCACTCGTTTTCGAAAAGGTATGTGAAAAACAAGTTGAAAGTCAACCTAGCTGTTGTGACAGCAAAAACAGAATGTCTGGAAGGAATGTTTGGGTCAAAATGGAACCCTTCCAAGTGTTTTTAAATCAAACCATACATCACGGGTGTTATCCAATGAGTTAGGAAGACTTTCCAAGTGGTTTTGTAGTCATCAATTAAGTATTGAGATCAGAATGTTATTTTGAAGTTAAACTACTCACTTGTTTTAAGATTTTGAGAAAAACTAGAGTTTTATTTCTTGAAATCACAATGAGGGGTTTAAGAGGGGTTTTGAAATAGAGGTTTTGAGAGTATATTTCCAACACAAAATGGAGATGATAACCACTTAGAATATCAACATCAAACTGATATCAAGAACCTCCAAGATTGTTGGAGAGTTTTGTTTATTTTGAAAATAACTTCAAGAATACATAGGAATGTAATGAAGTTAGAATCATCATCTATCAAACATGTTTTTGAGGTCAAGAGCTACTATCCATAAGGATTCACTCACCTCAAACACCATGTCATCATCTAGATGATGATGAACTAGTAAGTAAATAAAAGAAACTAAAAAAAAAAAGAAATGAGATAAGAAGATATGAACATAGTATATAAACATGGAAGTAAACAATCAATAGATGACATTCAATATGAGATATTGGACTTGTAGCTTGGTGTTTCACTCATATATGGTGACAGTGGACATGGAAGTAGCTTTCTATCTCATAAATGCTCACAAAAGTGGTGGTTGGATGTATTGAATGTGAAGTAAAGAGGAGAAATGAAGTAAAAAAACATGGTTGGGAACTCACTTTCTTGTTGAAAATCAAAGGAGGAAGCTTTCTTTCTCTCTATTCTAACCTTACCTCTACGACTTTCTCTCTACAACTTCTATAAACTTGCATTTGCCACCCCTCAAATGAGGATTCAAGGGGGGTTTATATAGGCCAATTCAGGGGGAGTTTGGGATTTTAAAAGTGCTCCCATTGGTCCCAAACATCTGTGAACATAAAACTACATTGTTTTGGCTTTCAATTATTCAATTTGGGGCCACAAAACAAAATTACAAAAAAATGGACTTCTGGAGAGAGTGTTGCGGTGGCACTGGGCCTGTGCCGCGGCAGCAGTGAGCTAGTACCGTAGCGGCTCTGCTCCTCAGACACCCAGATTATTCCTTTTAGGCCCCCAGAGGTTCTGATATTCGCCAAAAGGCCATATTTGTCCAAAATTCACAGAAAATGTGTACGAACTCCTAACTGAGGTTGTGATATACCGTTGGAAAGGTAATGGAGTCTATTTTTCATAAACAATAGTTCAGAGATAGGTCACTGTGAAAAGTTTTGTGGTATTCGCGATAAAAGCTGATTTGATCGCCCTTTTCACCTGCAGAAATTTATAATAAATTCGTTTTAAATCCAGAAATTATGTGCGATATACCGTTGAAAAGATATTGACCTCTAGTATCCATGAAAAATATTTAAAAAATAATACGGTACTCTGATCTCCGGGTCAACTTTTGGGTCAAACCGGTCAAACTAGGGACCTCCAGGAAGTTCTGGGAACCTCTGGAAGCTCCCTAGAGCTGACGTTTTTGTTTGAATTTCTTTTAAAACTCATTTTAGTGCTTTTCACGTGATCTATAATGATCTTGAATCTTTTTGGCAAATTCGGATGATTTTGGTCAAACCCTGGTTAAACTTGGTCAAACCTGGGTCAAACCAGTCAACGGGGACTTTCCGAGAACTCTCGGGACTTCCGGGGATCTCTGGGAGGTGATGATTTCTCCTAATTTTGCTTTAAAACTCATTTTCTTACGACGTAGCATGTTCCCAGAACTTTGGGTCCAAATCTGGGAGTGTTTGGGTTTTCAGAGACATTTTGGTCATTTACTCCACCTTCAGTGCATTTTGAGAGATTGAACTGACTTCCAGGAGTCCTTTTTGAGTCTTTTTCGATCATTATGAATCACCAAGCTATGGGTCTCCTAAATCTGATAGCCAAAAATATGGAGTGTCTACACTCAGTGCTCATGTATCATGTATTTCTCTCTACCCTTCTCTTAGAATTTTTTGAGGTTTACAACTTTGTTTTCACGACACCATTCCTTTAGGATAGTCTCCATTTATATGATTATATGTTAGAGACATCTTATCTAAGATTGTTGCATGGTTGCATTTCACGTTTCCTTTCTTTTTGGTTTTCCGACTCCACTTAAGTCAACTCAATGTAAGTCTTCTTACCCCCTTTAGCATATCATGGCACGTTTCCTTTATTTGCATCAGTCCTGGGAGGGGCTAGCCACTATGAGTATACTTCTCTCTTGTGTTTTATGTGCATCCGATTGCTACTCAATTTAATCTCTTGAAATGATTTTCATTAGATGTTCTTTTTGCCATGTATATGAAAGAGACTTGGGGGCTTGCTTCAAAGGTAAAATATGAATTTAAGCAAATGAAGTTTTGAGAATGTAGGCTTATCCCAAGGGGTTTTGAGAGGATGATTGCACAGGGGTGTTTGAAGCATAGTTTTTCCTACCATGGAGGCAATCCGTATGAATAGGGTTGGTCAAACCATCATTTAAAGGGTAGTCTAGAATGAGGAAACTAAAGGCACAAAAGATGTTGCTTATAGTTCGCGGACCGAGAACCTTGGAAGGTTCATCTACTTATCTCCGAGCAAAAATTAGGTCCAAAGTAGTTCAGCCAAAGCTTGAAAGAAAGTGCCAGATAATAGCAAGGGTGGCGACCGAACCGGGTAGGTTGCCTACGTATCCCCGAGTGGGAATCATGTCCAAAGTAGTTCAACCAACTCTTGAAACAAAGTGGCAGATCATAGCAAGGGTGGCGATCGAACTGGGTAGGTTGTCTACATATCCCCGAGTAGGAATCAGGTCGAACTTAGTTCAAGTACTCTGAATGTCTTGGAAGAATTAGCCTTCAAGGATTGGTGGGCTCTTTGAGCCATGTTGCCATTTGGGTTCAATGCATGCTCTTTCTTGGGAAAATTTTCTAAAACAGATTCCTTGTGGTAGCTTTTGAACATGATGATGAGAACATGAACTACTTCTCCCTTTTAATGCATTTTTTTCCTTCTTCTTTTCCTCTTTTCTTCTCTTTTTTGCTTGTGGCAGTTGATTCTTTTTTCCTTTTCACTAGCCAGTCAATATTTACTACTCTCATAACACATCTTGTTTAATCATACTCTATCATACTCACAAAGCAATATCAGCCCTCCAAACCATTCTTTATTTTTCTTAAAGATACCTCTGCATTGTTTTAGGCCCACTGAGACATAGAGCCATTCACAAAATTTTGAGACTAATTGTTACTTTTAAATCTCTCTTTTCATTCTAATTGCTTTTCTTTGTTAGAACAAGACAAAGCCTTGAGATAATTCATGTGCAAATGATGTACTTTGAAGTGCTCAAGAATTCTCACTCTTACTTTTTCTCATCTCTTTCCTATCTTTTCTTTATCTCACTATCTCTTATTTTCTTCATGATTTTGACTAGCTAGTATTCGGGATTTTGAAATCAACACGCATCTTATTTTTGCTCTAATTTTTGTCTAGGCGCACTTTCGGGTTTTCATCCTAGCGAGCTCTTTTCTTTTTTTTTTTCTTTTAATTAATTAATTAATTAATTTATTTTTTATTTCTTCTCTTTTTTATTTGTGCTCTAGCTTTTGCCTAGGCGCCCTATTGGGTTTTCATCCTAGCGAGCTCCCTTTTTTTTTAATTCATTTTTTTTATTTTTATTCTCTTTTTAGAAGAAGAAGTTCATTTATCTAGCTACATCAAGGACCAAATTTATGGTTTTGGACTGGTTGGGCTCATTTTTTAGGCTTAGTGCTTGAGGAAAAAGGAGATGGTTGGCAAGCTTCAAGTTCCAAGTTTATCTTCCCAAGATTGAGCGAGAGCATCTTTAAATTCTTAAAAAAAGCTAATCAATTCTCTACTCTTCTGTGGATTTGGCACAAAATTTGCTTTGTTCTCTGGGGATCCATTATCAATGCAAAGACTTATGAACAAAATATTTTCCATCATCATTTGAAAAGTGATTTATTTTTGTTTTCTTCCTTTCTTGGTTTAGCGATCCATTTATTCACAACTAGGCACATCTAAAAATGACATTTTATTCAACCAGCTTTGGATTACATTAAAGACTCAACAATAGACTCGATGGAAGACGGACAATAAACACAACTTGGACACTTGACACTTGACTCTAACTCGGACATGACTCGACTACAGATTGGACTAGACCTGACCTTGGTCTCAATTGGAGTGTCAAAGATGATTTTCAATTTATTAGATTTCCATGAGCATTCACATTTGCTTTAGCAACAAATTTTTCAAACACTCTCACATTGCTAGCATCATTTGAACCTTCGAGTTTGCCACCCCCTAACAGCATGTGTACAGAAACATCATCTACATCTATGGCTTAGTTTTTAGTTGATTGGCACTTCTTGGAATCATTTGTTCCACACTCTAATTAATTTTTTCTCCTTCAGATTTTTCATTAAGCTATTTCCCAGTTTTTTCTATTTTCTTTCTCTCTCTCTCTCTCTCTCTCTCTCTCTCTCTCTCTAATTTCTTTCTACACTAGGCATTTCAGCCCTCCAACGCTCAGGATCCTCATACCACTTGTCCTCTTCACCCGAGCTGCGGGTGTAGGTGGATGAAGATCGACCACTTGCATCTCAACCACAAGCTCCTGACGGGCCAATGCTCCTAGCATGATCATTACTGATAATTTTCATTATTCTCCCCTTTTTATTTTAATATATTTCATCATCATTTTCATTATCTTTATCATTTCTAGTTGATTTTATCAAATGCTTGGTAAAATGTTTATTCATATGTCACACGGATGCGATGCATGTGTGTGTGTGTGTGTGTGTGTGTGTGTGTGTGCCTATTCTATATGACAAAGAAAAGAAAATCGTAATCCTAACACATAAACACATAAGCACATAAAATCCTCATCCATGTCAAGCGCGCCAACTTCTCCTTTTATTGTGATCCTCGTTACCCTTTCAAAGTTTGGTTTTTTATTTATTTTTTATTTTTTTTATTTAAGTTTTGAAATTCATTTGGCAAGTATTTATTAGATGATGAGATCTTTCAAAAACAATTCTCGAGAATTTTGAATATTTTCTTTGAAAATGAGGATGTGATAACATTTCTCAATAAAAGATGATTGGGCTTCAACTTTACTCGATTAAAAGGTAAGCTTTAGACCTTTTCTTTGAAAGAGCGATTTTTTAAAACATTTTTGGTTAAAAGATGATGAATAATCAAAATCTTTCATTAACAGTGAACTTTGAATTCTTGGGTATGAGTATCACATGATTGGATAATTATCGCACTTTTCATGAATTTGGATACATACAAGGTCACTGATGCTTAGCTAACAGAATATAAGAGATTTAATCTTATAATCAAGATTTGGCTTGTTTCCCAAATGTCATGGGACATGAAGAGGGGTTGCTAAAAGATGATTTAAAGTTTACACATCTTACATCAAACGAGCATCGTCATCATCTCAACTAATCCCTTCCGGGCATACAAAACTCCCTAGTACATAATCCTAATCAAGAATTGATTTCCTAAGATTGAAAGGTTCTATAGAAGTTATCGTGTAAAGGCCGGGTTTAGGTCAAATAAGTGGCCCTTGAAACACATCCGATAGGATGCTTTATATACCAACACATGGTACGAGATCAAGGGTGATCACACAGTCCCATGATGGCTTGACCAACAGGGTTGCCTCAAGCCTCCAAGTCATAGTTTTGTGTAATCGACTGGCGAGACATGCAAGTGCAATGCAACAGCATACAAAATTAATTAATTTGATTAAAAGGATGCGTTCAAGTCTAATCCTCGAGTGAACCCAAATCAGAAATACTGGTCTGTAAAACTAGAGATTTTGGGTTCGATCCTCAGCAGAGTTGCCAGATAGTAGATATTTGCAGTTTAACCACGCGTTTCAAAACTTTTCAAATTTCAAATTCAAAGTATGAGTCGCCACTTAATTTTGTAAAGGAAAATTAAAAAATGAATTTAAAAGCAAACTGATCCTTTTGAAACTAGAGATTTCGAAGTCCGGGGATTATGGAATGAGAGGAGAAGAAGTCCGGCAGACTAAAACACCCCCTCTCATCCTATATCGTGATAGGCCTCTACTCAACATCCTTTTTAATTGAATTATTAATCTAAGCATGCCCTAAACTAATACATATATAATTATACATTGCAAAAACATGTCAAAAGGGGGGAAAGATTGCTAACGATAAAAGGCATACAAAACCACATAATTCAAATAGCAAGCAAGATGATATGTAATAGAGAACAAGGAAACTTACCTGGGATCCAGCTACGATATAGAAATGTGTAATGTATACACAAAATTAAAAGCCTAGAAAAAGGTGTCTAACTCATATATATACACATAAGGCAAGACATAGTCTAAGGTGTAGCACACGGAGTCAAAAATCAATAAAATCAAGAAATAAAATAAACTAGAGAAGAGTCGAGAAATCATACCTCAATAATGCTACAAAACAAAGGGTTAGCCTACATGCTTGGAAGAAAATAAAATGTTGAATCCTAACTAACATACCCAAATTTCTAGCTTAGATCTATTAAGAATGGAAAGAATTGACAAATTCATGAATTCCTTCTAACTAGTTGAAAACATAACATCTCTATAGATATACAAGTCTCAACAAGGAGCCAATTTAATGTCCATATAGAGATGGTATAATTCCAACATGACCACAAGGAACTCACAACTTGGTTCAATTAAATATGGCTTGCCACAATACAAGATGATGTCCTAATTGCTAAGATCTATACATGAATGCATAAACATGAACAAGAGTAAGCTATAAATCATTCATTGATTTGGATCATTTAGCCTATGAATTTAAGTTTAACTATCATTATTTAAAACAAGGTTCAAGTCCTAGGTCATTATATGCAAAGTTTATTAAATCTACGACAGAATTCCAAGAATTACAGAGAGCAGACCAGACCTTTAAAAATAGAAAATTCATACTTTCCACGGTTTGATCTTAGTGCTTTTTGTATATGATGTGCCTTTGTGAGTCTCGTCTCTAACCCAAAAATAAAATTGAATATAAAATGGTTCAATCTTTGGGAATTGGCCCAAGACCAAACACTACTAAGATTTTTTTCAACTCTTTATCCAGAGATTTTGTGTAATTTTCTAAAAATAATAAACAAATTTGAATGACTCTAATCTTTTTAGGGGATCTTATTAACACATTAATCTTCATGGAAGAAATTATTTGAAGTCAAGATTGCTTGATTAAGGCTCTGATCCATTCATTTTAAGAGGGTGTTATTGTTCTAAAATTTTGGACAGAAAATAGTTGAGTTGCAAAACCCACGATTAAACCATGTTAGCTTTGAAATCTTATTAAGGAAAAATTACAGTGGTAGATATTTATGTTATGAACACTCTCCAATTGGTCTCATTCAATTCCAATGGATCATGATTTAATTAAAAATCCTTGATCAAAATTGGTTTATGAATTCACTGCACCATTGTTGAGTTCATCATTTTTGTTTAATCTATCAACAAAACCATAGAGGTTGACTCATCCTAAAACTAATTCTCCTTTCCATTGATGCTCATTGGAGATTAAATATGACTGACACGAGAATTTTTCTGTGTGCGCTTGTGTGCTATACCCAAGTGTAGGTAATCATGCAAGTAGTAATCTTGTTAAGTCCAGGTCGATCCCACAGGGAAGGTGTTCAACTAAAAACCTAGATTAATCTCTAAAAAGAAAAATAAAAATCAATATCTTAAAGGGATGTAGAACACGAAGTTCCACAGTTTATCAACTACTAAAGACAAAGCAATTAAACTAGATTAATCTAACGACTAACTAAAAATTTAAATCGATATTTAAAATGTGTTTCTTTCTTAATAAAAAGAACGTTGGGATTACACAAATTCACCACAACCTAGCCATCTACCATGCAGTTACGTTGAAGCTCAATGGAGCACATTCTCTACAGTATTCTATATTTATCTAAAGGCAAAGAATCCATAGTCCTTTCATGACCGGGACTACATCATCACAATTAAGTTTGAAATACATGAAAACGGTTTAAAATAATAGTTAAGACTCGCACCTACAATGGTGTTAGTATTGAGGGTGGTTTGCAAAATGTATTGAAGAAAAATGCCTCCAGGCTATAAGTTTACAGACTGCTTTGACAAACTAAGCGTTTGGGGACAGTTTGATAACAAATCAGTAAAGCAGAAAGTCTAGGAATACTGCATAGGATGTTCTCAAGAATCAGAGAGTTCGATCGATCGACGCGCTTTCGATCGATCGAACATCTTCTTCCCTCGATCGATCGATCGAACTGACTTCGATCGATTGACAATGTCTCTGTTCCGATCGATCGAACTAACTTCGATCGATCGAACACAGAAATTATTCTGCTACATGGCAGAGGCTTGAGATCACGGTTTCATCGTGATCTCCCAACCTGGGGACTACTCAGACATAGTCTGGAGTAGCACAGAGTTGTTTTTAATGTAAAGATTCATTAAGGGTGCGTTTGTTTGTGATTTAATCATATAATCTTTGAAAACTTACAGGTTTAAACTACCTATCATGCAAACTACGAGATAACAGATTATACCACTATAAACTACGTGCAGAATGTAAATAAACAATAAAAGAGTAACCTGGAGAGAATAAAACTTGTATTAAACTATGAAAATAGCAATCCAAAAACAATATCCAAGCTCCAAGACCTACAAAACATGAAAACCTATATCTCTCTCTCTAAAACTGATGAAAAAGTAAAGTGGGCATCCCTTCTTTCGTGAATACAACTGATATATATAGATAAACCTAAAGCTAGGGTTTTAACCAATGTTCCCGCAGCGTACGCGTATGTTCTGATAAAAGCCATGTTCGATCGATCAAAAATCTCTCGATCGATTGAACTTCTGGGATCTTCGTGCGCTTGAACTCCTTTCGATCGATCGAACGAACCCTCGATCGCTCGAAACATTTTCGATCGCTCGAACTCTGTGTTTCAGCTTTAAAATGTCTTCTTTGAAACCTAGCACTTCCTTTTATCGTTATCTTCCAATTCTCCACACAGCAACCATAGTCCGCACAAATTACAGCTAAAACACACAACTTATCACAGATTAATCATAATGTGTGAAAACTAGCATTGTAATTCAAACTGCAGATAAACAAGAGAATTGTAAACTAAATTAGTATATTTTCTTCTTTTAGCGCAGTTGTATTTTACAAATACCCCCGCTTGTCACAACCCCCAACTAGCGTTTTTCTAGTCCCTAGCAATAGAGCGAAAATAAAACAAGCTAAACTAATACTCCAATGATTAAAATAAAACACATTAAAACCAAATCAAACTAATCTAAATAAAAAGAAACTGCCTAACTCACTTTCGCAGGAATCGTGGCTGCATTTAGAGATGCAACAAGCCGTTAAACCCTTAGGTTCCCCTAGTGGACGAGTGTTGTCTCGTGAGGGTTTGCAGTGAATCTACCCACAAAATTCTCTGATTTTAAGATCAAAAAGTTACAGAATAACTTGTGAACACTTTCTTTTATTCAACTATTAATTTAGCTCTACAAAACATATCATCCTCATTCAAACCATGAAAGAAATACACATGTTCCGCATGTCACCAAGAAAGAATAACGTATGCATCACATCCATGTATCCGTGTGTGTGTGAGATTAACAGCTATACATCAAACTTTATTTAGAGTTGTTTAAACTATCATACTCTCAGAACTTGTAGTTTCAACTCAATTCTCACATGGGTTTACACTCAAAATGAACATCTCACAGAAACTTGGTTGATAATGATCGCACATGGTATGAAAGCTTTGATAGGAGTGATTTTTCGGATACTAATGCTTTCATACTCGACTCTATAAAAGACGAACATTTAGAGTGTATAGTCTCACGAACGGAATACTACTAACTAAAGGAGCGAAATACCGTGGATACTCAATTTACACGTTCGTGTTTAACCTAAGTTGTTGAAAATCATTAAGGCTTTGACTTGACGGTTTTTATTTAGTAAGGCAGCAATTAGAGGGGTAAGAAATTGCACGTTTTCAGCATGTGATTGTGATAAATAATTTCTTCTTCACTTTATTCCAACCATCCTCTCCATTTAATATATATATATATATATTTTAACCTGGACTTTCTCCTTCCCTTTCTTTTCTTTTATGCAGCCCTTCCCACTACTATTCCTTCCTCATACTTCAACAATTTAATCACATTGGGTGTGCAATGGGGTGTATTGAGGTCAAAGTATAAGATTAGGAATTTAAGATTTCATAATAGATTCGGCATTATTTACTAGGTGTGGGGTTGAGAACAATCCATATTCTGGAATGTTGATATAGGTAAATGGAAGAGCAAGGAGCAAATAACGATGGCTTAAATCATTTTCTCAACTTCTTAATTTTCACACGTCAATGTTCATTGAGTTTAGTTGGTAAATCCTGAACGTTCTCCTCTAATAAGCAGCCAAAATGAAGAATTCGAGACTATTCAATGAATTTAAGAAGCTTATTCAATAAGAACAATTTGAATTTAATGTGATAATTCCCTCAAGATTGAAGATTGGATTCAAAAGCTCACTAAGGGTACTAGTTTCCACTACTTTATTCCTTAAAGTACGAAAGTCATATTAACTCTTATTTTAAGTTTTTTGCATAGCTATTAACATGTGCAAATGATTTGGATACAAAAATGGTCAACATATGCATTCATCCTAGAGAAACTAGAAAAATGCGTGAACTTAATTCATAAAAGGATGAGAATAAAATGGTTGTGTCATTGCTTGATAACAGCTAAATAGGAGTGCATATTCGGAGTTATTCTACCAATGTAATTCAAACCTTGCTCGATCGTTTGAAATTTTTAATTTTTAACACTTTTTTTTTCACGAATTCAAACTCGAGATTGTATGACATGTGCAATAAAGTGATCCAGATTGCTAAGTATAAATATGCACAGGTGATTATCTATCTACATCCCACCCCCAACTGAAAATAACAATGTCCTCAGAAGTTGATTTTCAAATATAGATAGAGAGATCTCACCTGTCAAATCATAGTAATAACTGCACGCGTAACAACCTGTAAAGAAAGCATACAAACTCCAAATAGGCAGGATCAAATATAATATAAAAGATAAAGCATAGGATCCATACATAAATAGAACTAATCACTGGTATAATAATACAATGGAATAACAGAACAGTGATTACAAAATCCATATAACAAAAATAACCAACATGCCCAATTAACCCAACCCACCAGAAAAATAAGAGAGAGAAAAAAGAAAACAAAATACATCATAACCCACCAAAATAACCAAAAACACTGATCCATCAGACTCTATACATTATCAGCAACATCCGATAATATCTCAATAACCAAATCCGAAGCATCCCCATCTCCACCCTCAGCAACAGTAGTAACCATCGCCGGGTCACTCGCAGTCAGAGCAGCTGATGTAGCTAATAATGGATCCATCACGACTGGAGGTGGTGGAAGTGGTGTCTCAGAAGCAGGCGATGTCGTCAATGTGGAAGGAGCAGAAGGATTAGGAATAGGAACAGATGGGCCAGTGGTGTATGATGGAATAACAGGAGTGGTAAGTGGGCCGATGGACAGAGCTGGAGCAGCCGTAGGTGGATCACTGGGGGGTGGTACAGAAGCCGTATGAACCGACTGTTCGACTCTGATCTAGATCAGGATTGCCTCCAGCAAAGTTGTCATCTGATCCACCTTGCCCTCAAGTCTAATCCGGGCCTCTCTCTCCTCTAATAGTAACTGGTGAACAGTCGGGAGAGGCGCAGACGAAGAAGACTCTCCCTGGGCCTGAGCCTGAGACCGCTGTCTCAGCTCGAACTAGGCAACCTCAACACGAGGATCAACCTCGTTGTCAGAATTAAGCTCCTTAGTCTCTGTGGGCGTCCCAGAAGCTACACCCTCTGTATTAGTGCCTCTTCCCCTCTTCCTCTTTGCTCTAATCTTCGCCTTACCCTTCACTTTTCTCTTCTTCTGAGCATCACAACAGCGGGTCGTCGTCTTGCCAAATCGACTAGAAGCCTGAATGATCGAATCCACGGCCAATGGGACTAGTCCAGCCTGCTCAATGACCCAATGGATAGGCCAAGCGCCCTTCAAATGGCGCTTGGCGGTGATGTACCGCATAGGCTGAACCAGGAAGTTAATATATAGGCGAGACAGACAGACTCGCTGTCCTGTCCCAATGGCATACAAAGCACGGACATACCACGCGGAGAACTTCTCGTGGTAAGATGTCATGAAAATGCAGTTCACCAGCATTAGATGGAGGAGGTGATAGTTCTCCGTGAGAAGCCTATCCTCGATGAGAGAAACACCGTTCCAAATTTGAACGGCGCTGCCTGTAAGCTCACGGATAATGGTGGTCGAAGGCATCTCTGGGGCTCCTGGTAAGCGAGGATAGAAACAATCTGGTACCTCAGGTACCCCCAGAGCAGTTGAAATGGTGGCAGGGCTGAATAGGATCTCACACCCATAGAAGAATGATTTGTATGTGAATGGGGCCGCGGGATCCTTGATCATAGAAGAACAGGCCTCTCGAACCCAGTGGATGTTGATCCTCTTTGTCTGGATCAACATGTCGTACAATGATGGCTGGTCTCTAATCTGTCCTAGAAACCAAGGGGCTGATAGCCATACGGACTCCAGGGGCCGCTCTAACATAACCTTCCTAGACTGGAAGTATCTTGTAAACCACACCCTCTCCTCCTCGTTTCTAAGCCTGTGATCCGGTATAGGGTTGGGTATAGTGAGATCAAGTGGCTTGGATTTGTGGTACCCGGTGATAGGATTCATCGTGAAAGCCCTGAAATGGGAAAACAGACAGTGAATACAAGAAAACACAGAAAAATAGAAAAGATAAAGAAACTACTGCTCTTCGAGTGATCGAAGTATGTTCGATCGATTGAAGAAGTTCCATGTTCGATCGCTTGAGCCGCTATCGATCGATCGAAAAGATGTTGGGTTCAATCGCTCGAACCTAGTTCGATCGATTGAAGTGTGGCTGAACTCAAGCGCTCGAACCAAGTTTGATCAATCGAACACAGTGAAGGTTCAACGATAACGATCGATCGAACACAGCGAAGGTTCAGCGACAATGATAGATAATGGGAATAGCCCACAAACATCAAAATTAAGAAAACAAACATCAAAAACAGGATTAATACCAATTGGGGACACCCCCAATACAATTCTAACGAAAAGAAAGACATGAGGGGGTGTACCGAGACCTCACCTCAAGATGCACGCATCAAGGGGGATGAGGAGGTTAATGATGATGATCCGAGGGGTCAGGCTCTCCTCAAGTGATGTGGTTGTGCATGGGGGTTCAAAATCGGCGAGATTCTCCTCTGTCTCCTATCGCTCGAACGTGAGAGAGAGAGAGTGTGAGAAACTGAGAAAGTGCAGACACCTCGTTTAAATACAAGTCTCGATCGATCGATCGAACTTTCAATCGATTGAGGCCTGTTCAAGCGCTTGAGGTACTGATAATTTTGATCGATCAATCGAACTTAGAAAATTTACAATATTATTGAATTAAAGGATTATACACCCCCAACTAACCCACATTGGTCTGGACATATAGGAAAATGATAAAATAGTTCAAAAACTGGTCATGTAGACCAGAAATCATTTTGATAAATAGAAAATTGCAAATTTTATATAAATAAATCATTGTAGTAGCATCCATTTGCAACATTATTGACCCCAACATGGTATTTAAAACCTCATTGACAAAGAAAAACTAAAAGAAACTGAAAGTAATAAAACTTTGTCTAGGAATACACTTCAATTGATGAAAGAAAGATGAAATGACAAAATACAATTGAAGTGGAGCACTACTCTTCATGCATGAAAATATCTTCTTCCACAACTTCTGTCTCTGCCAAAGCTTTGAGCAAGTCTGAACTCTCCAAAGAATTGATCGCACATGTAGGAGGTGATCCTGATGGAGATAGTGATAACGGCGTGTAAGTTCGCAATGGACTTTCCTCTTGCGGTGGAGTACCCGGGGACCTTATGTATGGTCCAATCCCATGGAACAACTGATGTGGAAAGAACAGTGGCAGTAACATATGATTCATAGTCACACCCCTGACAAAGAAAAACAAAAGCGAACAAAAAGAAAGAAAGAAATTAAATATACAAATGAAAGAACTAAAAGAATAAACAAAACAGGAAGTGTGACCAAGAAATAACCTCACTATTGGCCTGATATCACTAGGTGCACTAGCAGGTAGAGGGCAATGAAGCCGGAACAACAAATAACTCAAGTGCACATAAATGTAGGGAACCACTTGGATGACAAGGAAGTCATCAACGTAAATGAATACAGCATTATGGCGTTCCGGCACCACATCCTGTAAATCTTCTTCTTCCCACAGTTCCCACATTGAATCATTCTCCCACTGTTCCATCAGAGCATCATTGACTTCCCAAACAACATATCCCTCTGGTTCTCCCTCCCCTTTAGGGAATTCCATGTGCTCAAAAGGATTGATCTGGAGGAGAGCAGGGTTATATGGGATGTATCCTTGGGTTAAGTCAACGACGTCTTCTTCCCCTGGCCCTTGATAAGGAGCAAGACAGAATGCTATTTCATCGGCAGTCCAAGGGGGGTTATGATATTCTGAATCAGCCCAAGACCCAATTGAGTGGACATTATCATCTCTCATGTTGAACGGCCTGCAAGAGATAGAAAAAAATGGAATAGCAGATTACGATCGAGATCACACTCAAAAATAAATAAGCAAAAGAACAAAACAAAACAAGAAGCAGTAAAAGAAAGAGTACAACAACATTATAAAAATGCACTTGAGCATTTTAGGTCGAGGCATAGTCGGGCTCATCCAGTTGGATGTGCTCGACCGAGGGTTGGAAATCCTCTAAGAACGGTTTTAACCTTTGGCCATTAACCTTGAAACTTTCTTCGTTCTTAGGATTAAATAACTCAACGGCCCCATGTGGAAAGACATATTTGACTATGAAGGGCCCTGTCCACCGAGATCGGAATTTTCCTGGGAAGAGATGAAGGCGTGAATCGTATAATAAAACTTTCTATCCCGGCTCGAAAGATTTTCAAAAAATCATTCTATCTTGGCGAGCCTTCAACCTTTCCTTGTGAAGTTTAGCATTGTCGTATGCATCTTGATGGATTTCTTCCAGTTCAGCCAACTGGAGTTTTCGGAGATGACCTCCCTCTTTAATGTCAAAGTTTAATGAGCGTGTCTCCCAATATGCTTTGTGCTCGATTTTGATAGGAAAGTGACATACCTTACCATACACTAACCTATATGGGGACATCCCCAGATTTGTCTTAAAGGCTGTGCGGTATGCCCATAAAGCATCAATTATTTTATAAGCCCAGTCTTTTCTAATATATGCTTGATTTCACGGTTAGCCAACTCTGCCTGTCCGTTTGTTTGTGGGTGGTAGGCTAGACCGATCTTGTGATTCACCCTGTATTTCTTGAGTAGTGACTCCAAAGGCCTGTTGCAAAAGTGCTTACTTTGGTCACTTATTAATGCATTTGGGATCCTGAAATGCGATAGGATATTTTCCTTAAGGAAGGACATTACTGTTTTGTGGTCATTGCGTCTCGTCGGTATCGCTTCTACCCATTTTGATATATACTCCACTACCAGGAGTACATATTCACAGTTGTTAGATTTAGGAAACGGGCCCATAAAGTCTATGCCCAACAATCGAATATTTCAATTGTGATGATGGGAGTTAAGGGCATAGAGTTCCTTGTCAAAATTGTACCAAGCTTTTGACATCGTTGGCACGATTTACAAAAAGCATAGGCATCTTTGAACACGGTGGGCCAATAGAAGCCGCTGTGTAGGACTTTATGTGTGGTCTTTTGGGAGGCAAAATAACCACCGCAAGCTTCAGAATGACAGGAGGCCAAAATTATAGTTATGTCCTCATTTGGGACACAACGTCTGATGACCTGATCAGCACAATACTTAAATAAGTAAGGGTCATCAAAAAAGAAATGACGTGCGAACGAAAGGAACCTTTTCTTGTCCTGATTTGACCAATGATTTGGGGTCTCTCCTGTAACAAGGTAATTTGTTATATCTGCGTACCAAGGCAAACTGGAGACAGCCATCAGTTGCTCGTCTAGGAATTCATCTTTTATTGGTACGGGCTCAGTGTTGTCAATAAATGATAACCGAGATAAATGATCGGCGACCGCATTTTCTACTCCCTTTTTATCCTTGATTATGATATCAAATTCATGGAGTAGGAGTATCCAGTAGATGAGCCTCTGTTTCGCATCCTTCTTAGATAACAGGTACTTGAGGGCCGAGTGGTCTGTAAAATAGACTATAGGGGACCCTATCAGATAAGACCTGAATTTGTCTAGAGCGAAGACTATTGCCAGTAGCTCTTTTTTGGTAGTTGTATAATTCCTTTGAGCTTCGTTAAGTGTTCGACTAGCATAGTAGATTACATAAGGCTTATTATCCTTCCTCTGTCCTAGAACAGATCCAATGGCATAGTCGTTAGCATCGCACATTAACTCAAAAGGCAAACTCCAGTCGGGTGCCTGTATTATCGGTGCCAAGCTAAGGTGTTCTTTTAGTGCGTCAAAAGATGTTTGATAGTTTTCCGACCATTCGAATGGCATGTCTTTAGCGAACAGTTGACACAGTGTCAGGAGATTGCACTAAAAATTTTGATAAAGCGACTATAGAATCCCGCATGTCCCAGAAAAGATCGGATGTCTCGGACTGTACGAGGGACAGGTAGATTTGAAATTATATCGATTTTTGCTTTATCGACTTGGATACCCTTATCAGAAATAATGTGGTCGAGGACAATTCCCTTGGTCACCATGAAGTGACACTTTTCCCAATTTAGTACTAAGTGTTTGTCCTCGCATCTCGCTAACACATTCTCAAGGTTTTCCAGGCAGTTATCAAAACTATGGCCAAACACTGAGAAGTCGTCCATAAAGACCTCGAGTGTCTGTTCGACCATATCACTGAATATGCTTAACATGCACCGCTAAAAGGTGGCAGGTGCATTGCATAAGCCGAAGGGCATACGACGGTAGGCTAATGTACCGAACGGACAAGTGAAAGTCGTCTTCTCTAGATCTTCAGGACCAATTTTGATTTGGTTATAGCCACTATATCCGTCCAAGAAGCAATAACATTTATGACCCGCCACTCTTTCTAGCATTTGATCCATGAATGGCAATGGAAAGTGGTCTTTCTGGGTCACAATATTTAACTTTTGATAATCAATACACATCCGCCATCCGGTGGAGATGTGTGTTGGTACTAACTCGCCATCTTTGTTTGGGATAACTGTTATACCAGCCTTTTTTGGCACCACCTGGGTTGGACTAACCCAAGGGCTGTCAGAGATAGGATATATAATCCCAATGTCTAGAAGTTTTAAGACTTCCTTTTTCACAACTTCCTGCATATTGGGATTCAGACGCCTCTGCATTTGTCGCGAAGGTTTGACATCTTCCTCCAGATATATCTTATGGGTGCAAATAGATGGGCTTATGCCTTTTAGGTCGGCAATAGTCCACCCTAATGCTCCCTTATGCTATTTGAACATTTGAATTAACTTACCCTCTTGTTCAGAGTTCAACGTGGATGATATTATCACAGGATAAGTCTTTTCAATTCCTAGAAAAGCGTATTTGAGCTCTTTTGGAAGCTCTTTTAATTCTAAATCGGGAAACTGAAAGTTTGAAGGCATAGTTAACTTCGTTTTTGGAGGCAAGGGTTCATATGGTGTGACCCACATGCATTTAGCTCTATCCTCCTCTTTAGTTTCCATCATGAGGCAGTCATGATTTATAGCAGCGTCCAATGGGGTAGAATTGTTAGGTTGATAGGTAGCGTCGAATTGTGACACAACTACCTCCAAAGGATCTTTGTATTCTACAAGATCAGCCTCGTCTTCGATGATCGTTTTGATGAAGTTAACTTCTTCTTCGTCCTCGTATTCTTCAGGTCGGGGATTTGAAAAAATCTTGACATTTAAAGTCATGTTCCTAAATACGATGGTCATGATACCACTTCTTATTTTGATCATGGCATCAAAGGTGTTGAGGAATGGACGTCCAAAAATCACCGGGATTTGTGAACATGGATTAGACACAGGTTCGGTGTCCAGAATCACAAAATCAACTGGGAAGACAAAAGTGTCTATCTGTACCAGAATGTCCTCCAGTATTCCTCTGGGGAATTTGATTGACATATTTGCCAATTATAATGCAACTTGGGTAGGTTTGAGTTCACCTAACCCTAGTTGTTTATGGACTGAGTATGGCAACAGGTTTACACTTGCTCCTAGATCAAGGAGTGCATTGTCTATCCTTTGATTCCCAATCCGACACGAGACAGTTGGGGTGCCAGGGTCTTTAAGCTTTGGAGGCAATTTGTTTTGGATGATTGCACTTGCTTGGCAAGAGACATAAGCGTGTTTCTTCACACTTTGCCTCCTCTTGACCGTGCATAAGTCTTTAAGGTACTTAGCATAGGCCGACACTTGTTTGATTGCATCAAGGAGTGGAAGATTGATTTTTACTTGTTTGAACAGTTCCAAGAACTCCTGATTCTTTGCCTCGTTTTGGGGTTTCTTAAGCCTTTGAGGGTAAGGCGCAGGGAAAGGGCATTTAGGTAATTTGTCACTGGCAAGCTCCTTTCCGGGCCTTCTCTCAACTTCTTCTACTCATTTAGGAGCTTCATCTTTTCCAACCAATGGTTCATTATTATTGAGTTGCTCCTCTTCCTGAGTAGATGGTTTGTTCTTAGTCACCACTTCCTCGTCTTCATACTCCTCGGCATGTTTTGCCCTATGACCTTGCCGCTTCTTAGAGTTGTCACGGCTTTGGCATGCTCATGGTTATTGGGACCATTGTTGAATCACTTAGGGTTTGGAAGTGGTTGAGCAGGAAACGTTCCACCCAATCTCTCTTGTCGTGCATCCATCCTCTCTAATGTTGCAGACATCTTGCTCATCATTTGAATTAACTGCTGCGTTATATTCACGTTAGAAAGAGGATCTTCCTCCTGTAACTTTTTATGTGGGGGAACGTATACGTTTGACTGTTGGTTGGAGGGTTGTGCTTGGTTATAGTTATTAGGTCTATTTTGATTGAATGGCTGGGGTTGCCTATTGAGTTGCCCTTGATATTGGTTATTGTTATTATAGGGCTGCTGTTGGTATTGATTTTGGGTCCTAGCATTGTTTTTCCAATCAAACCTGGGGTGATTCAATCTATTGTTATTATTTTGTGAATTATAATTGTTGTAGGAATTCCCCGCCCCCCTATATCCTTGCATGGCATTCATTTCCATGGGGGGTTGTTCTTGAAAATACGGCACATTAGGACAGTATTGATTAGTGTGTCCTAGCATGTTTCATGTGCCGCATGGTTCTTCAGGAAAAACCTGCCTAGAACTCTTTCCTTTTATCCCCAACTCTTCTACTTTCTTCACTAGTTCTTCATATTTATTCATCAGATGATCCTCACTTTTTAGTTGGTATAAACTTTTCTCTTCCACACATGATATCTGTGAGCATGGGACATCTTCTGAGTTCGACCATTCATGGGCATGTTCAGCTAACCACTCAAAATGAGCTTCAGCTTCTTCTGTGTTTTTGCGAAGAAATGGCCCTGAACTCATGGTCTCGACCAACTTTTTAGTTTCACCATTTAACCCTTCATAAAAGTAGCTTATGGTTCGCCATTAGTTTGGGTGAAGGTTTCATTGCTCTTTTGTTTGTAAGAGTTTATTTGTTGTTTAAGCTCGGTGGTCATGCGAGGTGGAAAGAATTTCTTCAGGAAAGCA
This sequence comes from Hydrangea macrophylla, assembly GCA_033977485.1. Taxonomy (NCBI): domain Eukaryota; kingdom Viridiplantae; phylum Streptophyta; class Magnoliopsida; order Cornales; family Hydrangeaceae; genus Hydrangea; species Hydrangea macrophylla. Next base: position 50,657,801 of record CM066982.1, read on the forward strand.
GTGTTCATCGCATGCCAGGTGTAGATTGAATTTGGCTTTAAGGTGAGCAACCACGCTTTTGCTTTATCCTTTAGGGTGAAAGGAAATAGCATTAGACGTGTCACGTCTACAGGACAATTCTGTGAGAAAGTTTTACAAACATCCTCAAAGTCCTTGACATGTAGATATGCCTTCTCGCTCTCCATTCCATGGAAGGTAGGAAGGAGTTGAATCATTCCATTGCGAAATTAAAATTCGCCTGCATGGGGTAGAATGAGAATACAAGAAGGTTTAGGCGCGTGTTCAGGTGTCATGAGATCGCACAAAGGACGAAGTGAATCGTCGATTGGTACAACCACATTATCACCGTTTTCACTTTGATTATCAGCCATTGAATCAATAGGTGTAGCTATGAGATTAATAGAACCAGATGAATTGGATGAATAGAATGGGTTTCCATAAATTCCTTCAATAGAATTATTGGACATAAAGGGAAAGACCCTAAGTAGTTTTTAAGCTAAAGAATGAAAGAAAAAGAAAAACAGAAAGAGATAAGGATAGATTGAGGTAATCTATGCATTAGCTTGTCGCCTTCCCCAGCAACGACGCCAAAAACTTGACACGAGAATTTTTCTGTGTGCGCTTGTGTGCTATACCCAAGTGTAGGTAATCGTGCAAGTAGTAATCTGGTTAAGTCCAGGTCGATCCCACAGGGAAGGTGTTAAACTAAAAACCTAGATTAATCTCTAAAAAGAAAAATAAAAATCAATATTTTAAAGGGATGTAGAACACGAAGTTCCATAGTTTATCAACTACTAAAGACAAAGCAATTAAACTCGATTAATCTAACGACTAATTAACAATTTAAAGCGATATTTAAAATGTGTTTCTTTCTTAATAAAAAGAATGTTGGGATTACACGAATTCACCGCAACCTAGCCATCTACCATGCAGTTACGTTGAAGCTCAATGGAGCACATTCTCTACAGTATTCTGTATTTATCTAAAGGCAAAGAATCCATAGTCCTTTCATGAGCAGGACTACATCATCACAAATAAGTTTGAAATACATGAAAGCATTTTAAAACAATAGTTAAGACTCGCACCTACAATGGTGTTAGCATTGAGGGTGGTTTACAAAATGTATTGAAGAAAAATGCCTCCAGGCTTTAAGTTTATAGACTGCTTTGACAAACTGAGCGTTTGGGGACAGTTTGACAACAAATCAGTAAAGCAGAAAGTCTAGGAATACTGCATAGGATGTTCTCAAGAATCAGAGAGTTCAATCGATCGACGCGCTTTCGATCGATCGAACATCTTCTTCCCTCGATCGATCGAACTGACTTCGATCGATTGACAATGTCTCTGTTCCGATCGATCGAACTAACTTCGACCGATCGAACATAGGAATTATTCTGCTGCATGGCAGAGGCTTGAGATCACGGTTTCATCGTGATCTCCCAACCTGGGGACTACTCAGACATAGTCTGGAGTAGTACAGAGTTATTTTTAATGTAAAGATTCATTAAGGGTGCGTTTATTTGTGATTTAATCTATAATCTTTGAAAACTTACAGGTTTAAACTACCTATCATGCAAACTATGAGATAAAAGATTATACCACTATAAACTATGTGCAGAATGTAAATAAACAATAAAAGAGTAACCTGGAGAGAATAAAACTTGTATTAAACTATGAAAATAGCAATCCAAAAACAATATCCAAGCTTCAAGACCTACAAAACATGAAAAACCTCTATCTCTCTCTCTAAAACTGATGAAAAAGTAAAGTGGGCGTCCCTTCTTTCGTGAATACAACTGATATATATAGATAAAGCTAAAGCTAGGGTTTCAACCAATGTTCCCGTAGCGTACGTATATGTTCTGATAAAAGCCATGTTCGATCGATCGAAAATCTCTCGATCGATTGAACTTCTGGGATCTTCGAGCGCTTGAACTCCTTTCGATCGATCGAACCCTCGATCACTCGAAACCTTTTCGATCGCTCGAACTCTGTGTTTCAGCTTTGAAATGTCTTCTTTGAAATCTAGCACTTCCTTTTATCGTTATGTTCCAATTCTCCACACAGCAACCATAGTCTGCACAAATTACAGCTAAAACACACAACTAATCACAGATTAATCATAATGTATGAAAACTGGAATTGTAATTCAAACTGTCGATAAACAAGGGAACTGTAAACTAAATTAGTATATTTTCTTCTTTTAGCGCGGTTGTATTTTACAAATACCCCCACTTGTCAATGACTAATCCATGTGAGCCTCAATAGAACATGGAAAGGATTCCATAAGACTTCAAATTAGAGGACCTAAGTCATGAACTAAGACTTGGATCTAATAATTGCGTATGGATATAGCTATTCCCATTTGAATCACAAGTTCATAGAGAATTTAAAAGACCAATTCAAGGGATTCAAATGAGATATTGAAGATCTCATGAATTCCAAGGGAAGAATATAACAAAAGAAAGGAAATCAATGTTCAAATGATATTCCAATTTAGACTTTGCTTTATGATTTATTCTTAATCCCTTAGGCTACTTTTATCCAAATCAAATGAAAAGAAAAAAACAAATGGAGGTTCAATCACAATTCTAGTAGTGTGTGATGAAATGAGGTAGGAAGAGACTTTTTGAAAATGTGTAAACGATCCTAAGCAATCCTATGTATTGTGATTGAACTTAATCTAAGAGCTAATTAAGATTTAGAGGTTACCTCCAATTATCCTCAACTTTTCTGTGTTTTGAAGGTCTTTCAAAGGTTCTTCAAGCTCTTCTTCTAACTCTTACAATGATTTGCTCTTTAATTCTTTTAATTCTCTCTAAGATTCTCTCCTAATTAGCCCAAGAAAGTTGTTCAAGAAGAAGACCATCCTCTTAGAATTGTTTAAGATTCAAGATGCTTTGTAATGGAGATATTCATCTCTTTATATAGGTAAATTCTTGAGGGATATTTCAGTAAATTCAAGGTGAACGCCCTAATCTCGGACGTACTTTTGATGGTACAAAACATACTATTTTAAAGCAGGTTGTTAGAAAACGTGACACTTGGTGGAGTTGTCTGCGGCATTCAGTGAACCCAGAGTGGCGTTCACCAACTGCCGCTGCAGCACTCATGGAGTGCCAGAACTGTACTCATAGAGTGCCACAGATAACTCATGGACTGCCATCTATTGTTGCATCTCAGTTTGTTTTGTTTTCAGTTTATTTTTCTTTTTCTTATTCATTTCTATCTTTTTATTACTTCCAGAAATCCTACCAATTTCATGGCAATTGGTGAGTTGTCTGCAACAATTGGTGACTGTCGTGCAGCTCTCACTGATTGCCGTTACGGTTATCAACGAGTGCCACTATGGCACCACATGACTGCCGCAGACATTACCGCTTGCCATTTTTTTTATCTTCTTCTCTTTTCCTTCCTCTATTTTTTCCTTCCTTTTGGAATTAAAGACCCTTTCTAGGAGCTTGAATCACCTCGAAAACCCATTTGTCGGACACCGTCATCATCGGACTTGGTGGTAACACTCCCCTAAATTCAACTGTTGGTCAAAATTGGGGTATCTACAGTTTTCCCTCTTCAGTAGAGCTTGTGGAGCAATGTGTGTCACAAATGAATGTCGAAGCCTGTGTGAATACAAGCCTTTGACTAGACTGTCGAATTCAGGTAAAAACAAAATGCGTTGCAAAAACGGCTGTGCAAATGGTCACTGCTGGTAGTGCTCGATAGTGAGCTACCTACATATCCCTTTGGGAATCTGACTAGGACGTAGTTTGGGTCGGGGACAAACACACAAACACAAATAGTCACACAGATGAATGCACCTATCCTATCGTGATGCTTGTGCTCATGTAATGATGGTTGTCGATATGATCTCATGCTCCATACTTTTGAAAACTGCAATGATGTTATTTTGATGTTCCTAGATGCACTCCATGTCCTATGCTACTCAATACTTATGGTCGCTTGAACTTATTGGATGAACTATCTTCAGAACTTGGAGTCTCTTTGACTAATGGGTTGGTCCTATTTAGGAACCCTAACCATTTTGGCCAATCTGATGAATGCAATTGACTGGGCGCCGCTTCGCGACTTAGGTCCTGGTGTCAATGCAAATTTGTTGTCTTGATGTAATTGATTTGGCGGTGCCTCGTGACTTAGGCCCTGGTGTCAACGTAGGTTTGCTCTGAATATCCACAGCCCTTCGGCCCCATCGGATACATTTGCTTTGAATATCTGTAGCCCTTTGGCCCTGTCAGATACGTTTACTTTGAATATCCGCAGCCATTTGGCCCTGTCGGATATGTTTGCTCTGAATATCCGTAGCCCTTCAGCTCTGTCAATACGTTTGCTTTGAATATCCGTAGCCCTTTGGCCTTGTCAGATACGTTTGCTCTGAATATCCACAGCCCTTTGGCCCCGTCGAATATGTTTACTCTAAATATCCAGCCCTTCGGCATCGTTGGATATGTTTGCCCACATCAATCTTCAAAATCAGGAGTCAACCAAACTCAGATTTATTCAATTTTATGAAATAGGAAGTCGATCATACTCAAATTAATTTTCAATTTCTGAACCTCGGAGCCAATCGAGCTTGATTTCAATTTTCAAATTTCACAGAAACTGAAGTCATTTCAATTCAATTCAATTCAATTTGAGTCAATTAGGCTCAACTCAATCTAATTTTAAACCTGGGATTCAATCTGACTCAACTCAATTCATTTTTCTAAAATCAGGAGTCGACCAGACTCAAATTAATTATTTTCAAAATTGGGAGTTAATCAGACGCAAGTCAATTCAATATTTTAAAAAACTAGGAGTCAATTTGACCCAACAAGAATATTAATTTTATAGCATTTGGAGTCAATTAGACTCAGAAGAATCTTTTAATTTCAAAATTGGAGTCAATTTGGCTTGATCTAGTTCAATTCATGAAAATTCGGGGTCCTTCAGAAAAATCGAGAGTCCATCAAACTCAAATCTTTTCAAATTTCCACAATTGAGAGTCAGTTAAACTCATAATCAATTTTATTCAAAAATCAGGAGTCAATTAAACTCAAATTAATTCAAATCTCAAAGTCGGGAGTCCATTAGACTTGATTCACTTCAATTTCACAAAATTCAGGATCCATCAGACTTAATTAAATTTTAATTCTAAAATTCAAAATCAATCAGACTCAAATCAGTTCTAATTTCAAAATCGAGAGTCAATTAGACTCAAATAAATTTAAATTTCTAAAATTGGGAGTCGATCAAACTCAAATCAAATTAGGGTCATTAAATCAAGGAATCAATGAAACTCCAATCAATTCATTCTTCTAAAATCATAAGTCAACCAGACTTAAAAGAATTTCTAAATTTCTAAAAACAGGAGTCCTACTTAAAGAATTTCAAATATCAAAATTTCGGAGTTAAACATGTTCGAAAGAATTTACTTTCCTAAAATCGTGAGTCAATCAGACTCAAATTTTCAAAATTTGGAGTCAATCAAACTCGAATTGAATTCTTTTTTCTAGATTGAAAATCAATCGGACTCAAATAAATCAAAGTTACCAATCCTGGGGTCAATTTTGACTCAATTAATATTCAATTTCCAAACTTGGAGTCAATCAAACTCAAAAGCATTTCTTGTTCCCAGAAACCGAGAGTCAATCAGACTCAATTCATGTAACAACCTGTAATTTCATTTAAATCCTAATTATAACTATCATTTTAATTGATATTTCTTGCTTTTATTTTATTAGCAATTCTTTAATTGGGGTCAAACTGTAATTTTCATTAATTGAACAATACCTATTGATACGTATAGAAATATCAGGTCGAGGTCTTACCACCACCTCATCAAGGAAATGCCACATCATTCGACTGGGATGGGTGCTTGCTACTCAACCATCCTGGGCTGCCTGGCCTGTGACCGCCCGGTCTGTGCCCACAGGTCGGGCTCATGAAGCGGACTTGTCCCCCAGTGGGCGCGACCTAGGCCTACCCCGTGGCTTGCTTTACAAGGTTCCAGGAAGTTTCCTAACTTGGTCAGAAGTCTAATGAATAGTGCAAGCTGTTTCCTAAACCACTTAGGAAACTTCCATTATTTATGCTAATCACTTGTAATCAGATTAGGCTTCCTAAATCAACTGGTTACCTTGTACGAGTGGTCTCTTGCATCTATAAAAGAGACCACTCACTCCCATTAAGAGGGATCGCATTCTTATCTCACGAGAATAACAATATAGATCACTCATATGCATATACCCGGTCGCTTTTCTGGTAGTGCCACCCATTTTGTCGGTTCACCAAAGGTCGTCGGTGATTTGTTAGTGAACGCGCTCCGACACATGTGGATGTAGGTCACCTAGTTAACGGGGCTGAACCACATACAAACTTCTTGTGTTTTTCTCTCTCTCCTTAAACTACTATTCTAGCTCTTACCCAAATTTTGGCATCATCACATGTTATGGTTTCTAATGGCAATTTAAGAATACCTGTATTGTGATTTCCCAACTGAAATTAATTTCATAAGGATAGAAATGCCTGTGTTGGATTTCTAAACTATATTTTCTAAACAGTGAAAATATTTGTTTTTGACTCAAACTATATTTTTATATAACCAGAAAATTATTTCCTACACTAATATAATTTGTCTATATTTTGTGGTGATCATCGCGCTACAAAAATACCAGTTTATGTTCAAAAACTGTCCATGCCGCGTGGGACTCCCACAGTTTGGGAATCTTCACCAATCTAGATTTGACACTTGCTTTAATCTCATTAATTTAACCAATGATTACTTGAGCTTGTTTGGGAATGCATTTTATGCATGTGGATTTGTGGTGCCATACACCTTAGTAGATTCCTAGGCAACTTGTGCATGCCTTGTTTGGCAATGTGTATTTTGTGTGTGTTAATTAGTGCCTAAAAGCTAGAATTTCCAAACACATATACTTTCCCCCTATGAACCTAATTGGCCTCTAACTCTATAGATCATATACGTAGATATCTTCTGTGTTTCATAATTATATGAATGTAGGTAAATATATAAGTAATTTAAATTTGTTTGTAGAGTAAACTTGAAACAACTTGGGCACCAAGTTGAGGTTTTTGCTATATATAACTCACATTCTCATTCACAAGGTGCACATTTCTTTTTCACAAACTAAAATACAGAGAATAGAGAGAGTGTAGAGAGTTTAATATAGAATTTTGCAGAGAGAAAATTCATCTCCGTAGCTTAAAGCTTCAAGTGGTTTTCTTAATTCCTTGTTCTTTCTCAACAAACTCTTAATCTTCAATCACAGTGAGTATTTTAAACTCACTTTGAATGTAATATATGCTTGTTTATTGCTTGTATATGTGGAATTGTATATTCACCATTGTTGAGTTCATCTATGGAAACTTGAGGCTTGAAAACATGAATTTTCCAAACTTACCCAAAATTCATTTCTTAAAGATGATTATGAAAGATCTTAGTCTATAGAAGTTGTTGTTAAAGTTATAGAGCCTAATTCAGTCATATCATGACGTATATTAGAAATGAAATTTTGTCACCTCTCGATTTTTCATAAAATTTGAGAGCTACGTTTTGATTCACGTTAATCTGATTGTATATTCGTAATCCTTGCAGAAACACGAAGAGAACCATATACTCTATGTTATGTTTACATTCGAATTTGAAATGGGTCAAAAACAGATCCCAAAACTGAAATCGAGGAGAAAAATGAAGAAGATTAAGTTTCTGCTCTAACTCGCGTGAGCGGCTTGCACACTCGACTTGTGTAATTTATGACAGTTTGGAAGCTTTTAAAAGAAAATTGAAAAATGAGCATATCGCACGAGTAGCTAGCACGAGCGACTTGGCCGTTTTTGTGTTTCTATCTATTTTCTTATAAGAAACTGCTTGGAAGAAGTTTTGAGAATTTTTGAAATACTGTTTGGGAGATATGCTAAAATCGAATTTTGTTAGTAATATTATGTAAAAAAAGGAATAATTAAGGACTTGATCTTTCTCGCACGTGCGTTGTTATCGTTTCAAGTACTTTACATTTTCTGTATAAAGTTACATGACATACATGTGGAGTCAAGTTTACATGCATGGTGAGTGATGGCTAGTGTGAAAAGAGTATGTGGATGAGATTGTGATTGGACACTCCATGGTACTTGTGTACTGAAGTGTGATGTTATGATGATATAGTTTAGAGTATCTTTGAAATGCGACGGTGACAAATTTAGACACTCCCTGGCGCTCGTGGTAGCGCTAAAGTGTGTGACGCCGACTTGGACACTCCCTGGCACCCGTGGTAATGCTAAAGTGTAGCCTACTCCCTGGCATCTGTGGTATGGCTAAAGTGTGAGGCAAATGGACACTCCTTGGTACCCCGTACTAAAGTGTGAGGCAACTGGACACTCCCTAGTAGCCCTGTACTGAAGTGTGGTCACCTTAGTATTCCATGATACTCGAGCGAGAGCGTTGGATGATGTGGTGTCGAGAGAAAAGAGTCGATAAGATAAGAATGGTTGCATTGTTTCATCAACAGCAGATGCACTGCCAAAAGGAAGGGGCAAGGACAAACGGTCCAGGATTCAGCCAAAGACCCCCCGGCCAAGAGCCGTGGAGATCATAGGAACACGATTACCCGGAGTTGGAGCCGGGTCCCATCCCCGAGGACTACACACTTCGAGGAAGAGGCCTCATCATCTGACCCGACATACCGCTCAGATACGGAGCATAAGACTGGTCAAAAAGATGTCAAGGCCCAGATCAAGGATCTGTAGAAGCAAATTGAGAAACTGAGCCGTAAGTCGTGCCATGATCACACCAATATAGAAATCGAATCGCCCTTTACTGTCCAGGTCACAAGATTCCCCATCCTGCAGAAATTTAAGCCACAGCATCTCAATTCTTATGTCAGTTCAGGAAGCCCGGTGGATCATGTCCGGACTTATAAGGCCCAAATGGAACTAGTCACCACGCCAACGAACTACTGTGCCTGGCCTTTCCGAGCACTCTCAAAGGGCCGGCCGTACAGCGGTTCCACGCTCTCAAATCCGAACGGTCGATAATTTTAAGGCACTCAGCAAGCTCTTCATTAGCCAGTTTATGGGGATGCTCGACTGGTCACAGCCCGACACCCAACTGCTGGCCGTCAAGTAGCGTAAGGGAGAATCCTTGAAAGATTACGTCCACCATTTCTACCATAAAAGGCTCCAGATCTGCCACCTGAATGAAATGGTCGCTATCATGGCCTTTTACTCGGGAGTTCAACATACCAAAGTTGCTCTGTCGTTCCACCATGACCAACTGGCAGCCCTGGTTGAGCTTTTTGAGAGGGTTGGAAAGTACATTGACATGGAGGAGTTCCTAAAGTCTAAGCACGCTAGCTTTGCGGGGGATGAGTCCCCAAAATCTAAACGCAAATGTAAGGGCTCCGAGAAGGGTTCGGGAAAGAAGCCAAAGAAGGATCAGCAGAGAGGTGGTCGGATTAGGCCCCGATTGCCTTCATATTTCTTTTCAGGCTTATCCACTAGGATATGGCCGCTGTCAAGACCCAGAGACTGCTCCAGTAGTTAACAAAGCTAAAGAGCCTGCCCGGGAAGAGAAACTGGGGTAAGTTTTGCCGGTATCACAAAGACCACGATCACGACACAGAGGATTGCTTCAAGCTCAGGATTGCCATTGAAAAGCTGATTGAATAGGGTCATCTCGTCGAGTTTATCATGGCGGATAGATGACCTCGGCCAGACACCAGAGCTCCCGAGCAGCCTCAACCCCTCAGGCAAATCAATGTGATCTTTGGAGGGACTTTGGGCAGAGGGGACTCATAGTTGGCTAGGAAGAGGCATGCCCGGGCATCCCGGTCGGATGTCTGTCATGTCCAATCCGCCAGCTCCCCACCGATAGGTGTGCTGACATTCTCGTCTAATGATATAAAGGATCTGCATTGCCCCCATGATGATCCGCTAGTGGTGACACTCTCTATAGCAAATTATGTGGTCAAGAGGGTGCTAGTGGACACGGGCAGCTCCTCTGATATTTTGTTCGTCTTAACTTTCGATCAGTTTGGGATAACAAGGGATCGACTTCGACCTATAGCCACTTCCCTGGTAGGATTCAATGGATCCAGCACACAACTGCTTGGTACGATCGAGCACCCAGTTCTCATAGGGACTTACCCCTAGTAGGTCTCCATACTTGCAAACTTTGTGGTTGTAGATGCCCCGTCTGCCTATAATGTCATCCGAGAGAGGCCGACGCTCAACAAGGCCAAGGCAGTCGTGTCAACATACGGCCTAGTGATCAAGTTTCCAACCCCGCAGGGTTCCAGGAGCTTGCGTGGAGAACCAAGCAACCGCCCGGAGCTGTTATGTCAGTTCCTTACGTAGAGAAGCAGTTACAGAAATGTTGAACGTTCAGGAGATGGACCCGAGGGATATAAGGGATGGAGTTGGCCCGATAGAAGAGTTGGAATAAGTGGTACTGGACCCCAACTCCCCGACCGGTCCGTCAGTATTGGCACTCTCTTGGAGTCAGGCCTCATGGAGAATTTGATCCAGTTCTTGCGATAGAGCCAGGACATCTTTGCCTGGTCCCATGAAGACACGTGCGGGATTGACCCCCGGGTTATGTCCCACTGTCTCAACATCGACCTAGATTCCCGATCAGTCAAGCAGAAGAGGAGGGGTATGGCCTCTAAAAGACAAGTAGTAGTGCATGAAGAAATTGAAAAGCTCCTGAAGGCGAAGTCTGTCCAAGAGGTCCATTACCCTGACTGGTTGGCAAATATGGAACTGGTTGAGAAAAGAAATGGGAAATGGAGAATGTGTGTAGATTTCACCGACCTGAATAAAGCCTGCCCCAAGGATTGCTATCCGCTGCCTAAGATAGACCTCTTTGTGGACTCCATGGCTTGCCACTCACTTCTCTCATTTATGGATGCCTACTCGGGGTACAACCAGATCAGGATGTATCCCAAGGACGAAGAGAAGACCTCCTTCATCACCGACCAGGGTACGTACTATTACAAGGTGATGCCCTTCGGCCTCAAAAGTGCTGGGGCGACATATCGATGCCTGGTTAATTCCATGTTCAGAAATTAATGGTGGTCTATGTCAATGATCTTTTGGTCAAGAGCTAAGATGAGTCTGACCATCTCGAGCACTTGGCCAAGGCCCTCAACATCTTAAGGAAGAACTGGATAAGGTTAAACCTGGCCAAGTACACATTTGGAGTCTCGTCTGAAAAGTTTTTGGGTTATCTGGTAAGTTGGCAAACCTTAAGAAGATTCAAACCATTATTAACATGCAGTCACCCAGGTCAACCAAAGAGTTGAAGGTTTGGCCGGACGGGTGGCAGCACTGAACCGATTCATCTTCCAAGCTACCGACCGGTGTCTGTTATTCTTTAAAATCCTTTGTAAAGCATTTTAATGGTCATAAGAGTGTAAGGAGGCATTTCAGGACCTCAAGAACTACCTGGCATCGCCTCCCCTGCTCTCAACGCCCGTATCAAAGGAGGAGCTATTCCTTTACTTGGCAGTATCACCCTTAGCAGTGAGCTTAGTGCTTATCTGAGAAGAGCACGGAATATAGTTCCCGGTTTATTATACCTACCGAGCGCTTCAAGGCGTAGAAAGCCGGTACTTCCGTATCGAGAAGCTGGCCTTTGCCCTCATCACCTTTGCCGAGAGGCTCCGCCCATACTTCCAGGCCCACGTCATCATGGTTCTCACAGATTAGCCTCTCCGTAGAATCTTGAGAAGGCCTAAGACATCCGAAAGGCTGGGTGTTAGAATTAAAAGAATTCAAAGTAGTCTATAGACCCCAGACGGCAATTAAGGGACAAGCATTGGCAGATTTTCTCGTAGAGTTCACGTATCCAGAAGATCTGGTTGAAGAAATAACCCGTCCGATCTCCTGCCCAGGCTAAAGTCAAACATCCCAACCTGGATACTTTGTGTGGATGGGTCTTTTAACAAACTAGGCAGTGGGGCGGGAATCATCCTGACCACACCCGACGGAATCCAGCTAGAGTATGCACTAAGGTTTGGGTTCTGGGCCTCTAACAACGAGGCCGAGTACAAGGCCCTGTTGGTTGGACTGTACTTAGCCAATTTGATGGGGGCGCAACAAATCCAAGGATACAGTGACTCCCAGCTCGTGGTCATTCAAGTCAATCAAGAGTACGAATCCCGGAGGATAACATGGTTGCTTACTTAGCCCTTGTCCACACAGCCTCAAAGAAGCTTAAGGGGTTCTCCATCACATAGATCCTGGGGGATGAGAATACGAGAACCGATCAGTTAGCCCTCCTTGCCTCATCCTCCAAGTCAGACCTACTTGGGATAAGGATAGAATACTTACTCGAGCCTAGTATGGTCAACTCAGAAGGCATGGAGGTAGAACCGATTACTCTAGGGCCCAGTTAGATGGATCCGACCATGATGTTCCTCACGACTAGTACTTTACCAGACGGAAAAGAAGAAGCCCCGTGGGTAAAGTAGCAGGCGGCCAGATACCACCTCGTTGATGGCATCCTCTTCAAAAGGGGGTTCTCTATCCCGTATCTTAGGTACATCCACCCTACACAGGTCCAAGGAATATTACATGAAATCCACAAAGGAGTGTGTGGAAGCCACGTTGGAGGTCGGACACTCTCCCGAAAGGCCTTACTATAAGGTTATTACTGGCCGATAATGGCCCAGGATTCCCAAGAGTATGTCAAGTAGTGTGACAAGTGTCAGAGATATTCATCTATGATCAATTCCCCAGAAGAGCTCTAGACACAAATCCTCAGCCCCTAGTTGTTCGCTCAGTGGGGTATTGATATTGTCGGTCCCCTCCTGATGGGAAAAGGATAGGTCAAATTTGTAGTCATCACCGTGGAATATTCCACCAAGTAGGCAGAAGCAACCCTTGGCAATGATCACCGAGAAAAAGATGGAGAGCTTCATCGAGAGAAGCATCCTCAGTCGGTTCGGCATCCCCAGGGTCCTAGTCAGTGACAACAGCAGACAATTCGATACCCCGGTGTTCAGGTAATTCTGTTCAGGCTATGGGATATCAAATCACTATTCCTCTCCTGAACATCCCCAATCCAAAGGCCAGGCCAAGGTGATGAACCGGACAATTATGCAGTCAATCAAAACCAGACTTGAAAATAACAAAGGGCTTTGGGCCGAAGAACTACCGACCCTTCTATGGGCCTACCATACCATTCCCCGAGCGGCAACAGGGGAGACACCATTCTCACTTACCTATGGTTTTGAGGCAGTGGTACCCATGGAGCTCAGGCTGCCAACATTTTAGGTGGCGAATTTCAGCGAGCAAGGCAACTAGGAAGCCCTCAGAGGAGAGCTCGACTTAATAGAAGAGAAAAAGGACCGAGCGCATCTGAAAGTGATAGCCTATAAACAGCGGGTCTCTCGGTATTTCAACAGCAAAGTCAAGCACCACAATTTTTAGATAGATCGAAGACCTCGTTCTTAAGGCAGTGAACCAGTCTACTAAAGTCCCGAGCCATGGAAAATTAGGGCCAAACTAGGAAGGACCATATAGGGTTACCCAGGTCAACCGATCGGGCACTTACTGGTTACAGACTCTGGACGGGTATAATTTGTCTCATCCTTGGAACATACAACATCTTCGCAAATGTTTTCAGTGATGCTTGGATAAGATCGGGTTAGCATTGGTTAGGAAATTTGTAACTCTCCTCGAGCAATTGTAATAATTTTTAAAAGGAATAAAGATTTTTTTTGTTTTTATTGTAAGAAATGACCCCTACCAGTGTTCTGTGCAAAAAAAAAAAAAAAGACCTCGGGATCACACCCGAGGCATAAAAGACATCGGGATCACACCTGAGGCACAAAAGGCCTTGGGACCACACTCAAGGCACCAGCTTCGCATAGGTTCATAACCGACTATGGTGGAAAGTCCCCCTAGGTGGGTAATGATAGCAAGCTTCAAAAGACCCTACAACCACCCATGTCCTAGGTCGGTTTCCTACGGTCGCTCCCTCTCCCAAGACTCGCCTAAGCAAAAGCTTAGAGGGCAGGGGGATACTGGACTAAAATAGGAAATCACACCGGGCACTAATATAGCTTGGAATTCTAGAACATTCGTAAGTACCTACAGAGCCCAGAGAAATCGCCCGAATAGTAACAGGACCAAAGTCCTACACTATACCAGGTGGGACCTTCAAAACAGGTCCCTAGATGACCAATTGCTCTCTATCGGTCACAGTCCTAATCTTTTGCTAAGGCAAGGTTTCCACAGGATTTACAACCTGTCGGGCATATGCAATTATATACAGGCAAGTACAAAAAAGAAACACAATTAATGTAAAAGGACGGCCTCAGTGGACCTTTTCATTAAAAAACAAAAAAAATGTACAGAGCCTGGGTCTCACTAGCCTCCCCTAAAAAAAGGAAGAAAAAAAAAAAGAGGTACAGAAGCTAGGCATCGTCCACGATGACCACATCCTCGGTCTCACTAGCCTCCCCTCTCGAGACCGCGTCCCCGCCCAGAGCAGCATCTTTAGCAGGTCCAGCCTTAACAGCAGAACATTCACCGGCGGAGGAACCCATGTCCCAGTAGTCTGAGTCCACCCCTTCATAAGACGAAGTATCCCACTTGGGATGGTCTCGGGCCAGCCTTATCTTCAGGTCTTTGTAGCCTTAAAAGAAGCCATCGTCAAAGGCCTCCTTAGTAGATCCAGCCGCCACCATCTCAGCCAGAGCCTTCTCCTGATCCTCTGTCGTCGCCAGGTTAGCCCGGACAACCTCTAGATCAGCCAAGGCAGTTGCCAACTCCGCCTGTGCCTCATCGAGGCCCAGAGCCAGGCCCTTGACCTTGTCCTTCTCCACTTCCAATGCAGTTTCTGTAGCCTCCAAGGCTGTCCGCTCCTTTGACAGGGTAGCTTCAACAGCAGTGGCCCTCCCGACCAAAGAGGGCAGGAAGAACTTATCCCTGACAGCCATGTAGCTGGCCTGTAAAAAACAAGTGTAAATTGGTCGGTCAGTAAAGCAAACAGACTAAATAGAAAATAAAGAACAAGGTGGCAGAAATACTTACAAAGTGGGAGAGGGTATATAGTCAACCCTGGAGATATGGGAAGACATGTTTGCACACATCTCCACCTGACTTGGGAGTAGGCCCGACCTGACCCTCTCCTTAATCTCTGTCGACTCTCCCAGTAGTGTCCAGAATGGTAAATCTGCCCGGGGAGCAGTCTCTTCCACCACCACCACGCGGGGAACCAACATCTCCCCGGGCTCCTGGTGAGATGCCATCCCATGCCTTATTCGCTTGAGAGGGCGATCGCTGCCTGAGGTCTCCACCGCTGGCCACTTCCCTCTCCCCGCCATCCGGGTAGTGGCGACAGCCTGTCTGGCCCTTAGTTGCTCCAGATCTCTCCGAGGATCCATTTTTGTAAAGGAAAAGGTCAATGCGGAGTAATGTATGGATTAAAGGAGTGGATGAAAGGAAGAAAGATCTCGTGTTAGTCACCAAGAGAGCAATGAAAAACAACCACAGCTAAAGAATCCGCCCAGAGCTTACCAAGAATGATCAAAGGGAAGACAGGGGCTCCAACCGGCTGATCTGGGTAGTATGTCATCTTCCAATCTCCCCACTTGGTCAGCACGTTCCAAACATTCGTAGGTAGGCTTTCAAAGTGTTGGATCCTATTCTGGCAGTCCTCGGGGATGCTAGGTAGATCAACTAACCCGATTGCAACATAAAAAACAAAGTGGTTAGTCCTATGGTTACAGTCAGAGCAAAGGAAAAGTATAGTAGAGAGAGGCAGGATGGACTTACTCCTCAGTTCCTCCGCCCAGGAAGTCCTCAATTGGATTCCTGGGGTTTCCTCGCAGAGCCATGGGGTGGACACTTGGAAGAACTTATTCTTCCACCCCTTGTTGCTCAGGCAGTTGATGATGACTTTCTTCCCCTACTAAGCCCCCAGAGCAAAGAACCCGACCTCCCCATGCACAGGAAATGGTCAGTGAGTCCACAAGAACTCTTGGAAGGTGAGTTCATACATGAAGACTTGGGGCTAAAGAGAAATGAACCCAATTAGGAACCTCCAACTGTATGAGGCCAATTTCCCGAGAGTGATCCCTAAGTAGAATAGAACATCCCAAGCTACTGGATGTAGGGGGATGCAGAAGACAGCCATGAAGGCATCCTCGTAAAAGGTGACAAAGCTCGGGTTAGAAAGGTGAGCTCCGCCGATGTGTATTTCCAAGGAGCAGTGATCGGGGATGGTGTACCTTTCCCTAAACCGGCTAAAGTCTTGGGTGCGCAGGACAGAAGGAATGAACTCATAGTGATGCTACTTCGAGGTTGGGTCCTCCAGTATCTCATCATCTGAACCCCGTAAGACGGAGGCCTCAAGGGCCTCCTGGTCTGACTCGTCGTCCAACACCTGAATAGGGATCCTACCCTCGCTATGATGGTATGACAAGGTGGCAGAAGGCGGGTCCAAACTTGTATTCGGGATCCCAGACTACGACTATTCGTCCTCCGACCGGGAAGAGGAATCAAAATTGGAGTGACACATCTCTGGCACTCGTATGGTGGAATGAGATAGAAGTTGATGACCTAAGTAAGGGTCAGCAACCCCAAGCCTAAGGTACAAGGGGGCAAGTCCAAAAGCCTATGAGCCAAGGTGTACAAGGCCGTTAGGGTAATCTAACACTCGGTCAACACTACCACAAGATAACTTAATCGGTTCAACCGCTCTACCAAAGAGCGTGAACTACTCGACCTAAAAAAGAAGATGAACCTAAGGAGGAAGAAATCCTACTCCTGTGCGAGCCCTAGTGAATTTGACCTCTCTAGCTTCACTCAAGAAAGAGAAAGATAGAGGAGAGGGAAGAGTACTGTGAATTAAAACTGGGGAAGTAAGGACTTACAAGAATTGAAGTAGAAAAAGAGCTCGGGAAGCTTGACCGGGAGCTTTTGTTCCCAAACAGCTCAGTAATCTCTATCTCAGGGCAGTAGGAATGAAAGAAATGAACAAGTGTCCCTTATAAATAAGGCATGAATAGTCGAGATCAGATCAAATCCAATAACCCGGAAACTTTCTTGCCTAAGTTGCCTAACAGTTGTCTCCTCAGGCACGTGAAACGTCTCCTCAAAAGGCGCGTAGATTAAATGAATGACATGATGGTCTGATTACGATGCAACTATTTGGTTACGCCCGCACCGACCTCGTTGGATCTTGACCTAACCAACCATCCCCTGACACATGGCAACAATTGACCTCGAGTCCCTGAGGCTACCATTGGTTAAGCCCCCAGCTAACCAGGGTGGCGAGTCCGGTCCCGAATAACCTCCCGGGTAGGGTCCTAAGCGGCGTGCTGAGGTATACTAATTTTCAATCCTCATTCGATGAAGCATCACATCAACTTTGAAAATGGGGGGTAGATGATACGTACAGAAATATCAGGTCGAGGTCTTACCGCCACCTTATCAAGGAAATGCCACGTGATTTAACTAGGATGGGTGCTTACTACTCAACCATCCTGGGGTGCCTGGCCTATGATCGCCCAGTCTTGGCCCACAGCTCGGGCTCATGAAGCACACTTGTCCCCCAGTGGGCACGACCCAGGCCTACCCCGTGGTTTTCTCTACAAGGTTCCAGGCAGTTTTCTAACTCGATCAGAAGTCTAATGGAAAGTGCAAGCTGTTTCCTAAATCACGTAGGAAACTTCCATGATTTATGATAATCACTTGCAATCAAATTAGGCTTCCTAATTTAGCTAGTTACCTTGTATAAGTGGTCTCTTGCATCTATAAAAGAGACCACTCACCCCCATTAAGGGGGATCACATTCTTATCTCACGAGAATAGTAATATAGATTACTCGTACGCATATACCCGGTCGGTTTTGTGGTAGTCAGCCCCTCTTTGTCAGTTCACCAAAGGTCGTCGGTGATTTGTTAGTGAACGCGCTCTGACGCACATGTGGACGTAGGTTACCTAGTTAATGGGGCTGAACCATATACAACCTTCTTGTGCTTTTCTCTCTCTCCTTAAACTACTCTTCTAGCACTTGCCCAAGTTTTGGAATCATCACCTGTTATGGTTTCTAATGGCAATTTTTGAATACCTGTATTATGATTTCCCAACTGAAATTCATAAGGTTAGAAATACCTATGTTGGATTTCAAAACTGTATTTTCAAAACGGTGAAAATATTCACTTTTGACTCAAACTGTATGTTTATATAACCATAAATTATTTCCTACGCTAATATAATTTTTCTGTACTTTTTTGGTTATCACCACGCTACGAAAATACCAGTTTATGTTTGAAAACTATCCATGCCACGTGGGACTCGCACAGTTTGGGAATCTCCACCAATCTAGATTTGACACTTGTTTTAATCTCATTTATGCAACCAATGATTACTTGAGCTTGTTTGGAAATGCATTTTATGCATGTGTTGTGGTGCCATACACCTTAGTAGATTCCTAGGCAACTTATGCATGCCTTCTTTGGCAATGTGTATTTTGTGTGCGTTAATTAGTGCCTAAAAGCTAAAATTGCCAAACACATATACTTGCCCCCTATGAACCTAATTGGCCTCTACTAGATTAAACTCTATAGATCATATATGTATATATCTTCTGTATTTCACAATATGAATGTATGTAATTATATAAGTAATTGTAATGTGTTTGTAGAGTAAACTTCACCAAGTTAAGGTTTTTACTATATATAACTCACATTCTCATTCACAAGCTACACATTTCATTTTACAAATAAAAATACAGAGAATAGAGAGAGTGCAAAGAGTTTTATACAAAATTTTAGAGAGAAAAAGTTCATCTCCATGGCTTAAAGCTTTAAGTGGTTTTCTTAATTCTTTGCTTTTTCTCAACAAACTCTTAATCTTCAATCACAGTGAGTATTTTAAACTCACTTTGAATGTAATATCTTCTTGTTTACTGATTGTATATATAGAATTGTGTATTCACCATTGTTGAGTTCATCTATTGAAGCTTGAAGCTTGAAAAAATGAATTTTCCAAACTTAACCAAAATTCATTTTTAGAGACGATTATGAAAGATCTTAGTCTATAGCAGTTGTGGTTAATGTTATAGAGCCTAATTCATTTGTATCGTGACGTATATTAGAAATAAAATTTTGTCACCTCTCGATTTTTCATAAAATTTGAGAGCTACATTTCGATTTACGTTAATCTGATTGTGTATTAGTAATCCTTGCGGAAAAACTAAGAGAACCATATACTATATGTTATGTTTTCATTTGGAATTGAAATGGTTCAAAAACAAACCCCAAAACTGAAACAGGGGAGAAAAACGAAGAAGATTAAGTTTCTGCTCTACCTCGCGTGAGCGAGCCCTGTGCGAGTGGCCCGCACGCACGACCTGCGTAATTTCTGACAGTTTGGAAGCTATTAAAAGAAAATTGAAACATAAGCACATCGCGCGACCAGTTAGCGCGAGCGACTTGGCCCTTTTTGTGTTTCTGTCTGTTTTCTTGTAAGGAACTATTTAGAAGAAGTTTTGAGAATTTTTGAAGTAAGGTTTGGGAGATATGCTAAAATAGAATTTTATTAGTAATATTATGTAAAAAAAAAAAAGAAATGATTAAGGACTTAATCTTTCTCGCACGTACGTTGTTATCGTTTCCAGTACTTTACATTTTCTGTATAAAGTTACATGACATACATGTGGAGTCAAGTTTACATGCATGGTGAGTGATGGCTAGTGCGAAAAGAGTATATGGATGAGATTGTGATGGGACACTCCCTGGTACTTGTATACTAAAGCGTGATGTTATGATGATATGGTTTAGAATATCTTTGAAATGCGACGGTGACAAATTTGGACACTCCCTGGCGCCCGTGGTAGCGCTAAAGTGTGTGATGCTGACTTGGACACTTCCTGGTATCCGTGGTAGTGCTAAAGTGTGGCTTACTAGACATTCCCTGGCATCTATGGTATGGCTAAAGTGTAAGGCAATTGGACACTCCTTGGTACCCCGTACTAAAGTGTGAGGCAAACTGGACACTCCTTGGTACCCCTATACTAAAATGTGGTCACCTTAGTATTACAAGATACTAGTGCGAGAGAGTTGGATGATGTGATGTCGAGAGAAAAGAGTCGGTAAGATGAGAATGGTCGCATTGTTCCATACACGGTCGCATGTTTTATGGAATGAAGATTTTGACATTATCTTTGCTATTTTTTAATTTGAATTCGTTACTTTGCTTTCTAACCTGTTGGCTAATGAAACTTGTAAGAAAATGAAAATGGCAAGTGAGTATGTTTTACGTTACAAGTACGTGTTTTTAATACTCACCAGCTTCGTAAAGCTAACAGCATTGATGTGCCCTGGACATTCGTGTCTAGACTTTTCAGGTCATGACCAGGTTGGAACATATGATTATGGCAATTGAGAACTACTGCATATGGAAAGAGATTGGACATTTTGTTTTTCATTTATAATAATAATTGTTACTGTAATAGATATTTTTTGTTACAAGGCGGATTGTGCCTTTAGATGATCACGTACTGTAATAATTATTAATTTGGAAATTTTTGTAAGCCTTGATTGCTCTTACTCTGATTTAAATTGGTCGACGTTTGGGACAGAATCGATCCTTCAAACTGTCGTGACCTATGGGTCTATAAAAGAAATTAAATGCTTTCCCTGTTTATGCTACGTCGGGGCGTGACAATTCATTTCAAATTTCAAATAGGGAGTCAATTTGACTCAAAACACTTTCTATTTCCTTCCAAACCAGGAGTTAATTCGACTCAAAACTATTTCTATTTCAAAATTCGAGAGTCAAGTGACTCAAAGAATTCACATTTTACAAAAGGAGAGTTATGTGATCTTTGAAAATTCACATTTTACGAAAGGAGAGTTATGTGATCTTTGAAAATTCACATTTCTCAAACACGGAGTCAAACATACTCAAAAATTCATACTTCACAAACATGGAATCACGTGGACTCAAAAATTCATATTTTACAAACACGGAGTCACACGGACTCAAAAATTCATATTTTACAAATACAGAGTCATGTGGACTCAAAAATTCATATTTTATAAATATGGAGTCACGTGAACTCAAGAATTTATTTTTTTATAAACATGGAGTCACGTGGATTCAAAATTTCATTTTTTTTATTCAAACAAAGTCACACAGGCTCAACAAATTAACATTTTACACAAACGGAGTCACATGGACTTAAAAAATTCACATTTGACACAAACGGAGTCATACGGACTCAACAAATTCATTTTTTACACAGAATCAACAAATTCACATTTGACATAAACAAAGTTTCACGGACTCAACAAATTCACTTTTTATACAAACGGAGTCATACGGACTCAACAAATTTACATTTTATATAAACGCAGTCACACAGACTCAACAAACTTCACTTTTATACAAATGGAGTCACATGAACTTAACAAATTCACATTTTACATAAATGTAGTCACACAGACACAACAAATTCACTTTTTATACAAACGGAGTCATACTGACTCAACAAATTCACTTTATTCAAATGGAGTCACATGGACTTAACAAATTCACATTTTACATAAACGTAGTCACACAGACTCAACAAATTCACTTTTTATACAAACGGAGTCCTACGGACTCAACAAATTCAGTTTTTATACAAATAGAGTCACACGGACCCAAAGAATTGGTTTTACAAAGATGGAGAGTCCTCGGACTCAAAGAATTGATTTTACAAAAATGGAGAGTCCTCGGACTCAAAGAATTGTTTTTACAAAAATGGGGAGTCCTTGGACTCAAAGAATTGATTTTACAAAATGGAGAGTCCTTGGACTCAAAGAATTGATTTTACAAGAATGGGGAGTCCTCGGACTCAAAGAATTGATTTTACAAAAATGGAGAGTCCTTGGACTCAAAGAATTGATTTTACAAAAATGGGGAGTCCTTTTGCCCTAACGATCTTTGGAAAACATGATTTTCTATACTTGCAGACCACTTAGAAGAAACACAATCATTGTGTCAAAAGAGGAAAGTCACCTTTGCCCCTAGTCTTGGACCATTCTCATATTTTCACTCTTAGCATTGTGTTGTGATAATGTTTGAAACTCCTACCTGCATTGCTCGTGGGATGTATATGGAGACTTTTCAAATCTTTATTCATCATCTTAAACCCTACATTTGAGATTATTATTGACTCATCAGACGAGGAGAGACTCAACAGACACAAGGTGATTGAACCATACTCTGAATTGATGTGCTTTCTTTGTGAATGGATGTATCATCTTATCTTTTTGTTTACCCCTCATCTTCTCATGGTAGTTTTTCATTGGTAAATCCAAACTTTGATCATTATTGCCCTTTTAATTTAGTTGATTCTTTGCCTATCTAGAGTGTGCTTCAAATTAGTGCTTTAGCTTAGAGAATAAAAGATAGTCTATTTCAAAACCATTCAAAACAAACTCAGTGACTTGAGGACTTGCCTCTGGCATAGAGGGCTTTTGGCAAACAAAATTTTGCCCCTAGTTTGAAATAGACTTGGGGCCTTGCTTCAAAGGTAAAATACAGATTTTAGCAAACGAAGTTTTTAGAGCAGATAGGCTTATCCTAAGGGGTTTTGAGAGGATGATAGCACAGGGATATTTGAAGCATAGTTTCACCTTGGAGGAAATCTGTATGAATAGGGTGCGATGAGGTTGGTCAACCCATCATTTAAAAGGAACATGGGTTCGGGCAAATAGAGTTTGTCCCTAGTCTAGAGTGAGGAAACTAAAGGCACAAAAGATTTTGCCTATAATTCGCGGACCGAGAACCTTGGAAGGTTTACCTACTTATCTGTGAGCGGAAATTAGGTCCAAAGTGGTTTAGCCAAAGCTTGAAAGAAAGTGCTAGATCATAGCAAGGGTGGTGACCAAACTGGGTAGGTTGCCTACATATCCCCGAGTGGGAATCAGGTCCAAAGTAGTTCAGCCAAAGCTTGAAAGAAAGTGCCAGATCATAGCAAGGCTGGCAATTGAACTAGGTAGGTTGCCTACGTATCCCCGAGTGGGAATCAGGTCAAACGTAGTTCAAGTACTCTGAAGGTCTTGGAAGAATTAGGCTTCAAGGATTGGTGGGCTTTTCGAGCCATGTTGCCATTTGGGTCCAATGCATGCTCTTTCTTGGGCAGATTTTTTTGAAACATGTTCCTTGTGGTAGCTTTTGAACAGGATGATGAGAACATGAACTACTTCTCTTTTTTGTTTGTGGTAGTTGATTCTTTTCACTTTTTCACTAGCTAGTCAATCTTTACTACTCTCATAACACATCGTGTTTTAATCATACTCTATCATACTCTTAAAGTAATATCATCCCTCTAAATCACTCTTTATTTTTCTCAAAGATACCTTTGCATTGTTTTAGGCCCACTAAGCCATTGAAACATTTATAACATTTTGAGACTAATTGATACTTTTAAATAGGGGGTTCCAAGTGAAACCTGAACTCGACCAACCCAACCCAACGACCGACCCGAAGGTTACTGGATGGTTTTGGTGGATTATTGGATGAGTCATGGTTTGGAAAGGACAAGACCCAAAGGCTATTGGATGGTTCTCGGTTTTGCAACTCAGAACCCGACAATAACCGACCCGACCTGAGAAATCTTGTACTCACATATATAATCATATATATATATCATATATCTGCATTTGTTTTTTTTAAGAAGCAGTGACTCTGACCCACAGAAAACCCTAAGCTCAAAACCCTCTAAAGTCTCCGCAGCCTACTAAGTCGCCATTGGCCCTTGACTGCTTTGTCGATACCTCTTCATAGTTGCCATCGTCTTCTTGTCACATCCATTGCCACTCTCAGTTGCCATCATCCATGGATATGCTGTCATCATCAACATCATCTCGGGGCAAAGGACCTCGTGAGTCGTGACACACAAAACTACGAGTCACTTCTCTTCTCTTTCATCTCGCCGTCGCTACTAGATCTAAGTCGCAACATCAGTTCATTGTCGAGGTAACTCACGATGACTTTGGATTTGTATATTTTTTATTTTGTATTTGTTTAGATCTTACCCTATATGTAGTAGATTTGATCCTCTATGAGACATATCTCTCTTTCCCCTTGTTGATTTCAATGGTTTGGTTAATTTAATTTGAGCATCAATTTGACTTTCAGAAATCATTGATTTGTGTTTTGTTTTTCATATTTGTGAATTAATCAAAGTCTCGATTTTCACCCGAGCCCTACCCGACTCCATCCGAAACCGACGAGTCGATTTCACCCGACCAGTTGGATGGATGACGGGTGCGAGTTGCCCAACCCGATGGGATTCGAGTGGATGAGCGGGTGAGGGTGACTCCTGACTCACCCGACCCGTGGACACCCCTACTTTCAAATCTCTCTTTTCATTTCAATTTGCTTTTCTTTGTTTAGAACAACACAAAGCCTTGATAATTTATGTGCAAATGATGTACTTTGAAGTGCTCAAGAATTCTCAATCTTACTTTTTCTTATCTCTTTCCTTTCTTTTCTTTATCTCACTATCTCTTATTTTCTTCATGATTTTGACTGGCTAGTATTTGGGGTTTTGAAATCAACATGCATCTTATTTTTGCTCTAACTTTTGCCTAGGCGTCCTTTCGGGTTTTCATCCTAGCGAGTTCTTTTTTTTTTTTTTCCATTTCTCTTTCTTTCTATTTCTTCTCATTTTTATTTGTGATCTAGCTTTTACCTAGGCGCCCTATCAGGTTTTCATCCTAGCGAGCTCCCTTTTTTATTGTCTTTTTAGAAGAAGAAGTTCATTTATCCAGCTACATCAAGGACAATGTTTATGGTTTTGGACTGGTTGGGCTCATTTTTTAGGCTCGGTGCTTGAGGAAAAAGGAGTTGGTTGGCAAGCTTCAAGTTCCAAGTTTATCATTCCAAGATTGAGCGAGAGCATCTTTAAATTCTTAAAGTAAAGCTAATCATTTCTCTAATCCTCTGTGGATTTGGCACAAAATTTGCTTGTTTATCTGGGGATCCATTTTCAATGCAAAGACTTATGAACAAAATATTTTCCATCATCATTTGAAAAGTGATTTATTTTTGTTTTCTTAATTTCTTGGTTTAGCGATCCATTTATTCACAACTAGGCATATCTAAAAATGACATTTTATTCAACCAGCTTCGGATTACATTAAAGACTCGACAATAGACTCGATGGAAGATGGGAAAAACAAACACAACTTGGACACTTAACACTTGACTCTAACTCGGACATGACTCGACTTTAGGCTGGACTAGACCCAACTTTGGTCTCAATTGGAGTGTCACAGATGATTTTCAATTTATCAGATTTTCAAGAGCATCAACATTTGCTTTAGCAACAATATTTCTAAACACTATCTCACATTGCTAGCATCATTTGAACCTTCGGGTTTGACACCCCCTAATAGCATGTGTACAGAAACATCATCGACATCCATTGCCTAGTTTTTAGTTGATTGGCACTTCATGGAATCATTTGGCTCCACACTCTGATTAATGCCCATTAATTCTTTTCTCCTTCAAATTTTTCATTAAACTATTTCCCAGCTTTTTCTACTCTACTCTCTCTCTCTCTCTCTCTCTACTTTCTTTCTACACTAGGCATTTCAGCCCTCCGAGGCTCAGGATCCTCATACTAATTGTCTTCTTCACCCAAGCCGCGGGTGTAGGTGGAGGAGGGTCGACCACTCATCTCAACCACAAGCTCCTGACGGACCAATGCTCCTGGCATGATCATCACTGATTTACCCTTTCATTCAATACTGCTATTTTCCGATCCAATTACATTTTATTTTTTGATCAATTTTGACTGTTTTAAAAAGAATTTTCATTATTCTCCCTTTTTTTATTTTCATATATTTTCATCATCATTTTCATTATCTTTATCATTTCTAGTTGATTTTATCAAATGCTTGGTAAAATGTTCATGAATGATTCATATGTCACATGGATGCGATGGATGTGTGTGTGTGTGTGTCTGTGTGTGTGTGTGTGTGTGTGCCTATTCTATATGACAA
Source organism: Hydrangea macrophylla (assembly GCA_033977485.1). Classification (NCBI taxonomy): domain Eukaryota; kingdom Viridiplantae; phylum Streptophyta; class Magnoliopsida; order Cornales; family Hydrangeaceae; genus Hydrangea; species Hydrangea macrophylla. Next base: position 50,683,834 of record CM066982.1, read on the forward strand.
AGAAGAAAATCCTAATCCTAACACATAAACACATAAGCACATTAAATCCTCACCCATGTCAAGTGCACTAACTTCTCCTTTCATTGTGATCCTCGTTACCCTTTCAAAGATTGTTTTTTTTTTTTTGGTTTTAAAAAAAAGTTTTGAAATTCATTTGGCAAATATTTCTTAGATGATGAGATCTCTCAAAAGTAATTCTCAAGAATTTTGAATATTTTCTTTGAAAATGAGAATGTGAAAATATTTCTCAATAAAAGATGATTGTGCTTCAACTTTACTCGATTAAAAGGTAAGCCTTGAACCTTTTCTTTGAAAGAGTTATTTTTCAAAACATTTTTGGATAAAAGATAATGAATAATCAAAATATGTCATTAACGTTGAACTTTAAATTCTTGGGTTTGAGTATCACATGATTGGATAATTATCGCACTTTTCATGAATTTAGATGCATACAAGGTCAATAATGCTTAGCTAACAGGATATAAGAGATGTAATCTTATAATCAAGATTCGGCATGTTCCCCAAATGTCATGGGACATGAAGAGGGGTTGCTAAAAGATGATAGGTTACACGTCTTACATCAAGCGAGCATCATCATCATCTCAACTAATCCCTTCTGGGCATACAAAACTCCCTAGCACATAATCGTAATCAAGAATTGATTTCTTAAGATTGAAAGGTTCTATAGAAGCTATCATGCAAAGCCCGGGTTTTGGTCAAATAAGGGGCCCTTGACACACATCCAATAGGATGCTTTATATACCAACACATGGTACAAGATCAAAGGTGATCACATATTCCCATGATGGCTTGACCGACCGGGTTGCCCCGAGCCTCCAAGGTCATAGTTCCATATAATTGACTGGCGAGACATGCAAGTGCAATGCAACAGGCATACAAAAATTAATTAATTCGATTAAAAGGATGCGTTCAAGTCTAATTCTCGAGTGAACACAAAATCAGAAATTCTGGTCTGCAAAACCAGAGATTCTGGGTATCATCCCCAGTAGAGTCGCCAGATTGAGGATATTCGTAGTTAAACCATGCGTTTAAAAACTTTTCAAATTTCAAATTCAAAATACGAGTTGCCACTTAATTCTTAAAGGAAAAGCAAACTAATCCTTTTGAAACTAGAGATTTCTAGGTTCGGGAATTATGAATGAGATGAGAAGGAGTCCGGCGGAGTAAAACACCCCCTCTCATCCTATCTCGTGATAGGCCTCTACTCAACATCCTCTTTAATTGAATCCTTAATCTAAGCATGCCCTCAACTAATACATATATAAATATACATTGCAAAAACATGTCGAAAGGGGTGCAAGATTGCTAATGATAAAAGGCATATAAAATCACGTAATTCAAACAATAAGCAAGATGATATGTAATAGAGAACAAAGAAACTTACCCGGGATCCAGCTATGATACAGAAACATGCAATGCATACACAAAATATTAAGCCTAGGAAAAGGTCTCTAAAACATATATATACACACAAGGCAAGACCTAGTCTAAGGTGTCGCGCATGGAGTCGAAAATCAATAAAATCAAGAAATAAAATAAAATAGAGAAGAGCCGAGAAATCATACTTCAATAGCGCTACAAAACAAAGGATTAGTCCACATGCTTGGAACAAAATATAATGTTGAATCCTAACTAACATACCCAAATTTCTAGCTTAGATCTATCAAGCATGGAAAGAATAATCATGAATTTCTTCTTACTAGTTGAAAACACAACATCTCTATAGATATACAAGTCTCAACTAGGAGCCAATATAATATCCATATAGAGATGGTATAATCCCAACATCAAACTCTGATCTATTCATTTTAAGAAGGTGTTACTATTTTAAAATTTTGGACAGAAAACAGTTGAGTTACAAAACCCACGATTAAACCATGTTAACTTTGAAATCTCATTAAGAAAAAATTACAGTGGTAGATATTTGTGTTATGATCACTCTCCAATTGGTCTCATTCAATTCCAACGGATCATGATATAATTAAAAATCCTTGATCAAAATTGGTTTATGAATTCACGACACCATTGTTGAGTTCATCATTTTTGGTTACATCCATCAACCAAACCATAGAGGTTGACTCATCCTAAAACTAATTCTCCTTTCCATTGATGGTCATTGGAGATTAAATATGACTAATCCATGTGAGCCTCAATAGAACATGGAAAGGATCCCATAAGACTTCAAATTAGAGGACCTAAGTCATGAACTAAGATTTGGATCTACTAATTACGTATGGATATAGCTACTCCCATTTGAGTCACAAGTTCATAGAGAATTTAAAATACCAATTCAAGAGAATCAAATGAGATATTGAAGATCTCATGAATTCCAAGGGAAGAATATGACAAAAGAAAGGAAATCAAAGATCAAATGATATTCCAAGTTAGACTTTGCTTTATGATTTATTCTTAAACCCTTAGGCTACTTTGATCCAAATCAAATGAAAAGAAAAGAACAAATGGATGTTTAATTACAATTCTAGTGGTGTGATGAAATGAGGTGGGAAGAGACTTTTTGAAAATGTGTAAAATATCCTAAGTAATCCTATGAATTGTAATTGAACTTAAACTAAGAACTAATTCAAATTAGTGGTTAACTCTAATTATCCTCAACTTCTTTGTGTTTTGAAGATCTTCCGAAGGTTCTTCAAGCTCTTCTTCTAACTCTTGCAATGATCTACTCTTTAATTTTCTTATTTCTCTCTAAGATTCTCTCCTATTATCTCAAGAAAGTTGTTCAAGAAGAAGACAATCCTCTTGGAAATTGTTTAAGATTCAAGATGCTTTGTAATGGGGATATTCATCTCTTTATATAGGCAAATTTCTGAGGGATATTTTAGGAAATTCAAGGTGAAAACCCTAATCTCGGATGTACTTTTGATGGTACAAAACATACTATTTTAAAGTAGGTTGTTAGAAAACGCGGCACTTGGTGGAGTTGTCCGTCGCATTCAGTGAACGCTGTAACGGCATTCACCAACTGCCGACGCGACACTTATGGAGTGTCGGAACGGCACTAATAGAGTGCCACAGACAACTCGTGGACTTCCGTCTTTTGGTGCATCCCATTTTGTTTTGTTTTCAGTTTCTTTTTCTTTTTTATTTATTTATTATTCTTTTCTTTCTTTTTCTTACTTCCAGAACTCCTACCAATTCGCGACAATAGGTGAGTTGTCTGCGGCATTTGGTGACTGTCGTACGGTTCTCACTGATTGTTGTTATGGTTATCAATGAGTGTCGCTGCGGCACCACGTGACTGCCGCAGACATTGCCGCATGTCATTTTCTTACCTTGTTCTCTTTTCCTTCCTTTTGGAATTGAAGAGCCTTTCAAAGTGCTTGAATCATCTCGGAAATCCTAAGTTTGTCGGACACTATCATCATCGGACTTGGAGGTAACACTGCCCTAAATTTGATGGTTGGTGAAAATCGGGGTGTCCATAATTTGCCCCTCTTTAGCAGAGCTTGTGGAACAATGCGTGTCACAAGTGAATGTCGAAGCCTGTGTGAAGACAAGCCTTTGACAAAACTATCGAATTTAGGTAAAAACAAAATGCATTGCAAAAACAACTACGCAAATGGTCCATGCTAGTCGTGCTCGATAGTGAGCTGCCTACATATTCCTACGGGAATAAGACCAGGACGTAGTTCGGGTCGAGGACAAACACACAAACACAAATAGTCATATGGATGAATGCACCCATCCTATCGTGATGCGCGTGCTCATGTAATGATGGCTGTCGATATGATCTCATGCTCCATTCTTTTAAAAAATGCAATGATGCTATTTTGATGTTCCTCGATGCACTCCATGTCCTATGCTACTCAATATTTGCGGTCACTTCAACTTATTGGATGAGCTATCTTCTGAACTTGGAGTCTCTTTGACTAATGGGTTGGTCCTATTTAGGAACCGTAACCATTTCAGCCAATCTAAAGTAAGACTAATTAAGTCAAGTGCTCTACTACAATACGACTCCAAACAAATTTAAAAAGCCCAAAATTATTGCACATCGAACTACCAATTAAGTTTCGTAACTATAGGACTTAGTGTCACAACTAGGAACAGTTACACATGCTTAAGTAGAATCCAGAGATGGATGTGGATGAACTGGCATCTACAACACTGACCAATTATATAATTGGATGTGAATTACCACCAATCGTGCCAATATAGGCCCCCAAAAAAATAGGAGAAAAAATTAAAAAATAAATAAATTTGCCATAACTTGATGGTATCACAGTAATAAACTCACTCTCTATTCAATTTTAATCCCAAAAACGTCAAATGCTTCTTCATGTCAACTACCTGCTAGATAAATAAAAAAATAGAAATTGGAGGGAAAAAATAGTTAATTTCAGATATAAAAGCTCTGATGTGGCCATCAAAGCTCCCCTGCTAAGAGCTTGCAATCTGTTATCTTATTACGGATTAAACAGTCACTTTGTGGATCTACAAATAAAATCGACATCAGTTTTTTGCCTAAATAGTTATTATAGTTCTATCAATATGTACTATTGAACGAAGTCTATTCACTGGGTTTAGACCTATCCTCCCAAAAAGTAATCAAAACATGTAATACTCAGTGTAAACAAATCTGCAAGGACACAAAAAATAACCAAAAGAGCACCACAAGACCCACCCAACTTTGGTAGTAGCAAGTATGTTGATTCATTCCAAAAGGTAACTTTGAACCATAAGCACAACAAAAATAAAGCAACAACAAACAATCATATTCTCATTAAATCAGTACTAAGCCAAAACACAGCATTATAACACACAAATCAATTTGATTCTTAGTCCAAACTAATTGAAAAAATTATGGAATTGAAGTTGAGAGTAACAGACTTACACACACACACACACACACACACACACACACACACACACACACACACACACAGAGGTGGCTAGAGAATAGAATTATTAGAAGCTAAATCAAAAACTAAATAGTTAGAAGCCCTAAAGGAATAGTAAACTACTCACCTGAATCAGATCAAAAAAAATACTCACCTATAGTAAACCAAAACAAATGCAGAAATGAAGAAATCCTAAATCAAATACTTTTGCGGAAAAAATGAAGAAAAAAAATCAACAAAATAAAAAACTTACAGTTAAAAGCCCTAAAAAAATATGTTCTAATCCACATTTACATCAGTTAACTGTAGTAAAGCAAAGCAAACCAAATTCTTTGAGAAATCCAACGATTAGTCTGATAACATATCTATATATACAATATTGAAACCAAATGACATGAGATAGAGAGATAACCTTTAGATTGAAACCCCAAACCAGTGGGGTTGGGTACACCACACCACAGCTTCGTTGAAAAAAAAAACAGATTAGATATAAAGATTAGAGAACAATATGATGCCCTAAATCAAAAATCAACTAAAGCCCTAAATCAACTCACAAAGACCTTCAATATCAGATTTACGAGAGAGGTACAGAGTTTAGGAAGAAGGTATATCGTCCTTCGCCTTCATCATGCCGATAAGCTCCAAATCATCCACCGCCGCGGCCTTAGGTGTTGGTGGTGGTGGTGGTTCGTGTAAGTTGAGAGAGAGAGAGAGAGAGAGAGAGAGAGAGAGAGAGAAGATGAGATTTACCAATCGATGGCTTCTCATGATCGATCTGCAAGATCTAGATGGCGGTGGTGAACGGCGGTGGTGGACGGGAGCAGTGGACAATAGGGGTGGCGATGGCAACAGAGGCTTTTCACGATTGCCTCTATGTCGGCTCTTCTCTCTCTCTCTCTCTCTCTCTCTTTCTCTGTAACACCAAATGACAGATCATTTTCTCTGGTTGATGAGAAAAAATGGAGGGTGTGTGTGAGAGTATAGATGATGAGATGGAGAGATGAAGAATGGTAGTGGCGGCTAGGGTTCATAAAAGGAATGAGAGAGATATAGAGATGAAGAATGATGCGGCTAAGGTTTAGAAAGAGTGGATAGAGGAATGGAGGGCAGTCAACGCTGGTTTAGGGGAGAAGGGGGAAATTTTGGGGGGAAAAATAATGTTTATTCACAAAATTGCCACCGTTTGGTTTATAGCACGTTTGATGGTGCCGATTGGCACGGCTCTAAACCGTTTTATATTTGGCACTGTTAGAAACCGAGTCAAATTGGCATATAATAGTGCCAAATTTTGGCAAGGTTTTAAACAGTGCCAAATTAAAATCTGCAAAACATGCCAATTTGGCAGTTTTGGTGTAGTGATTTTTGTTTGAAATTTTGCCACCTCAAAGTTTAACACTCCAACCAGGTAGAAACTTTGCATTTTTGTTATTTACCAATTTGGTAAAAAAAAATTGCTACTTGAATTGGAGTGAACAGATTAACCTGGTGATTGTCCTAGTTGTGACTTGTGAGTGATTTCTTAATGGTTAGTAGTGCAAATTTTACAAAAAATAAAAGATACCATAAATTTCTCCTAGCTAGCCAGCATACTTGCTTGAAGCAGAATTAATTAACAAGAAACTATTCAAATATCCCACATATATATATATATATATGAAAATAAAAGTTTTTGCTTTTGTCATCTAAGCGCCCATGTGGCACACCTCTATGAAAAGTAGTGTTAATTGTAAATTAAATATTAAAGTAAATGCTATATAACTATATCTTTGTATAACATATTTTTTTGCATAACATTTAAACTAAACCAATCTATTATATATATATCTAAAACTCAAGGCCAAAAGCCTTCTCTGAGACCATCCACCTGGCGCTTACATGGCGTCCCATACTTTCAGTATTAAATCTCTGTGGCTTCATTCCCCTGTTACACCCCCTTCCTTTGAAAGACTCAACGCCTCCTCATTGATTGAGCGACAACGCCTCCTCCTCTCCTCTAGCAGATCAACGTCCCAAGAGCATTCATTATAAATAGATCAACTCCTCCTCTTCTGTGCTCTACTAGATTAACGCCTCATTTTCTATCTCAGATGCATCAATATGTATCCCCCTCTCTCTGCCCAATCGCCCCTATCTTCTGATCGATCATCTCATGGTAAGATTTCTCTTCCTTTCTCTTTCACCTTTTGCTCCCTATCTAATAGATGATAGGTTTTTATCTAAGTGATTGAGGCTTTAAAATTTGTGATTTAAGCATTTGTTTCTTCCGTGTATTTAATTTATTGAAGATTAATCACTTTCAGAAAATTCAAAAATTGCAAGCTTCTTCCAGGTAATATTTTATTGTCAATCTATTTGTTTTTAGTGAGTTTTTTTGTTTGCTATTGGATTTGTATTACAGTCTTACCATCCCTTTTTCTTTTTGGTTCGAAATCCCTATGTGGGGTGTGCTGTGATGTAGTCCATTAGAAACTTATCTATAATGCATTGTTGGAACAATGCCAAAGTACTGTATTTGCATGTATGGTTGTCCTCCTCTTTGTTTCTTTTTTCTTTCTTTTACATTTCTGTGCTACCTTGATCAAAAATGAAATTTTGATAGGTCTTTATTATTTTACTTGCTTGAAAACATACGCCGAAGACTATTCATATGGATTATGCTGAAGATTGTTGTTAATTTGCTTTCAGTGTTCGCAATTGTTAAATTAATTGTGGTCTGCTTTGGGCTTGGTTGTATGTCTTGGTCTTTGGGTAATTAACCAATGCCCACCAAGTGTTTGTCTTTTGTTAAAGAGTAGAGTGGCTGGGTTTGGCCCTTTTGAAATACTCCCTTATTAATAAAAGTTTGATGGTATTATTAAAAAAAGGAAGAAAAGATGAATTGGTTGATTACACATGAGTCCTACGAGATGAATTGGTTGATTACACATGAGTCCTACGACTATTTTGTTCTTGTGGCTCTCATCCTGGCTGTAATTGACGTTTGGGTTCAAACCCTTTTCATTGTTGATATCCATAAAGTTATACATATTATTAACATAATCCAAAATTGATTGACAGCCTTTCTAATACTGTAGTGTAACTGAATACAAATCTTGCCACTTCTTCTACTAGAGAGAAATAAACAAATTTAATAGAAGTTAAGACTCAATATTTAGATAGGGGAAAAAAAGATATCTTTTTTCTATTGCAATTCCATTCTTTTTTTTTTTTTTTTTTCCGTTCCTATTCTCCTTTCTCAGAAAAAAGGGGACTTTAAAATAAAAAAGTAAAAGATTTCTTCGTTCTTGATCGTTATTTACTTAGTCAAGTTCAGATTTCACATTCCCAATTTGTTCTTATTGTTTTCCGCTGGAGAAACAGCGACTCAACAAAATATGTGATGCCTTTTATCTTCTAGCTTGGTGCTCTACTGCTGATTATGTTAAGTTACTTTAGTCCTTCTCTCTCCAGGTTACAATTTCCCATCTAGGAGTGATGCCTATTTTTTTTTTATTTTTTTTTATTTTGGTATCAACCTTGAGGCAACACATGGATGAATATATATGTGTATATATATATATATGGGTTTTGTTAACATGTTCCCTTAGGGGATATATTAAGGTTCCAAAGGTGGAAATAAACAAGGGAGACAAACATTGAATCTCACACCAGACACTAAAACCCACACTGTACCCCTTTGTTTGTTTCCACTTTTAAAACCTTAACATCTGCCCTAAGGGCACATGTTAACAAAACCCTATATATATACATATATATATATATGTGTTGAAGGTTCTTAATTTTATTGTTTGTATAAGAGTAATCCATAATTAAAATTGATTGGGTTGGCTTAACAATGATTACCAATGGGTTAGGATGAATAATATTCCTGGTCTACCAGTAGCTACTCTGTAATAAAATAATTAAGGATGGTAATTGTACCAAAGACAACTCCTGCATTTGACACTGTCATTATTAGTTTTCAAAATGATGCACAAAGTTTGTGCATGCAATGTTTGATATTGTTTACATTGTGCTTTCTATAATCTCTCTGTCTTCATTGTTGCACCTATTATAAATACAAAGAAAGTTTCACACTATTTCTTTTGCGGTTGGAGTTTCTTCAGAGATGAATTTAACTTTGAAAATAGTCCACACGAGTCATTGCCACCACGAGGAATCCACAAGTGTCAGTTTTGCAGCGCATATTGAACATAACAATTGAGTTGCTTTTCCACGAAAGTAAAGAGTTACGTACACATTATGTCCATCTTTCAGGTATTTCTTGTGTAGCGTACAGCCCGTACATAGCACGGGTTATCGACTAGTTATATATATATTTACGGATATTAATTAGGACTTAAATTTTACAACTCAAAATTTAAACTTCATTTCTATAAATATAAATATTAAGAAATAAATATCACTAAATATATATATATATATATATGACTCTTGAAGATTTGAAGAGTCCTACTATCTGTAGGACTATGAGAATTTTTTTTTATTGGAGAGAAAAAATCGATTTTGAATTTATGTAGAAAAATCATTTGCAAGATACTGGAAAAGAAAAATGGGTATTTTTTTTTATTATTATTTTCAATATTGTGGAACGAGGGAAAGGGTTGGGGAGGAAATTTTGGATTGTATATATATAGATATATATGAAGTGATTGTATTGACATATTTATAACTCTATAGGAAGAGGTGGCTATCATTCTTTAAGAAAAAAAAGAGTGAAAAAAAGAAAGAGATGGCTATCTGGTGCATTGTGCATTCTGTTATGGACAAAAAGATCAGCCTTTTATATATTTATATGTATTATTTCTATTTTGTAGTTTATTTATTTATAATGAGTAATGCTATGGCTCACAAACTTGGGATATTAATTCCAAGTGTCATAGGGATGATATTGCATGCAGTGATCTATGGTAATGCGACCATTATCACAGCATGTGGTATGTCTTATGATTGTAACAGTATATGGGAACTAAATTTGGGTTTAAAATTTGAGAAACATGATATTTTTTTTAGTATACTCAAACAAATTTCAAAGTTTAGGCACTAATATTGTGAGTGTGATCTCATTGCCTTTGAAAGATTTTAGCAGCTGCAAATTATGACAAGGCAAAGTTAATTTCATAAATTGATATAGCACATACATGAACCAACAAATCGCACAAACTGTGAGTGGTCATATAGTGTGTCAAAAATTAATCATAAATGTGAAAATTATTACTTTAAAACATTCTTGCATGTTTGATTGTTGTGGATGTTCTCTTTAGCTTTTTTAAAGTTCTATTAGTAGACCATCCTATTTTTATATCTAATGCACGTACTAATATGAGAAATCATCTCAACATTGTTTATTTGGATTAATCTATCATTCTACAATATTTGATTTTTGGGTAGTGTGACAGAAATAATATAGGATATTGACAATATAACGAGTACCAGACTTTATTATATTGAACTAAATCCATCTCTAATAATACAATTTAATAATTTACGAATATCATGAACATATTATATTGTTTCATTTAGTACAATTATAAAATGATTATAGTGTGCTTAATTAGTTGCTATTAACTTCTGCATCTTCTAGAATGCATGGTGTAATGATATTGCTAATAGGCGTGCTAAGTTTTTTTCAATTTGCTGATTTATATATGTATATATATATATATATGCATACAATCAACCTATGAAAAATTAAATATCCATTGGTCTGAGTTGTACTTTACATCAATATGCTTTGATGCTATTGAAGTTAAAGATTTTGGAAGTGTAAACTAGGATGACCAAGGAAAAAGGGTGAAAATTAAAATCAAAGTATTGTTTAAAAAAATTACTTTTCACTTCTTAGATGAAATTTCTATTATTTTTAGTAGTTGTTATAATTTTTTATTTTTTTTTATAGTTATTGACCATTTTGCATTTTGTGCAAATACACGGGCATACAACTAGTATTATATTATTGTCCAATACATGCATATATTCACCACATGTACATGAATGCATGTGTTGAAGTAGCTGCATGCATCTTATTCTAATTAATTAATATTACAAAGCCAAAGTTTAAGTAGTACAGTAGCATTTAATTTTCCTCTAACTGAAAAGGTAAATATAGATCGATATGTTTGTTGATCATCATGGTTCTTCCTCCCAACCTTCACCTCCACCTTGGCCATAGCCTGACCCATAACCGGAGCCACTACCAGAACCAAACCCAGAGCTGCCGCCACCACCTCCACCGCTACCACCACCTCCACCGCTACCACCGCCACCTCCCTCGCCGCTTCCGTAACCAGAGCCACTACCACTGCCACTGCCACTTCCATAACCGGAACCAACTCCACGACCTCCACCACCACCGCCTCCTTCTCCACTGCCACCACCTCCGCCACCTCCCTTCCCACCGCCAGATCCATGACCAGAGCCACTGCCACTTCCATAACCGGAACCACTCCCAGAACCTCCACCACTGCCTCCTCCTTTCCCACCACCTCCACCACCGCCTCCTCCTTTCCCACCACCTCCCTTCCCATCACCAGAACCAGAACCATATCCACTACCTGACCCATACCCAGAACCAAAACCAGAACCACCAGCACTCGAACCAGAGCCACCCCCACCCCCACCACCTCCTCCTCCACCCTCACCAAATCCTCCTTCTGGGGAATCACCATAACCCGAGCCACTTCCAGAGCCATATCCAGAACCATAACCCGAACCTGAGCCTATTCCTGAACCCCCACCACCACCACCCCCACCGCTGCCACCACCACCACCACCACCTCCTTTCTTATCCACCACCCTGGGCGATCTAGCTGCAAAGGACAACTCCAGAAAGAACAAAACCAAGAAAGCACCACCTATCAACTTGGGACTTACCATCTTCAACTTAACTCTCAAAACACAAAGAGATTGACAACAACGCTAACCTCTTTTTTTATGTACTCTCTATATATATATATATATGTCTCTGTGTGTCTGTGTGTGTTTTTGAAACAAATAGCAGCACTACTTGCGATGAAAAACACAAAGATAGTATTCCCTTTATATAGGCATCTGGGAAGCTCACTTTTTTGATATTGTAAATCATGGCAGACACTAAGAGCCAAGAGATGGCCCCCCACTATATATATATATACATATGTATATATTACTTTTTTAATTTTTTATTTTAAACTCCGATTTAAACTACAAAATTTTTAAGATTATAAATATTATAGATAATTGTTGAAAAATCCCTCAAATAACTCTCAAAAGTTTAAAACTCCAATTGGTTTGGCCACTTTCTAAAAATGACAAAAGGAATCTAATACAGTGCTCACACGGTATAAGTGCACGCACTATAGAAAATCCCATGCACAACCCCCAACTCACGTCGCCCCCTCACGCGTGCTTGCTTGGTTTCAGCCACTCACACCGTGTGAGTGGCTGTACCATATGATATTTATTTTGAAAATATTTTTTTAAACTTTAAACCTCCATAACTTTTGATCTACAACTCTATTTTTTACAAATTTTATACCGTTGGAACCGTGTCGACGAGAGCTACAAAACTAGTACCATTGTTGATACCTTTTGAGCAAAAACAAACTCTTATTTTTACATGTCATGTTCCAGACGAACCTAATAGAATTTTCACATAACATTCGTGTATGGGTTATTGAATTTTCACGTAATATTCACGTATGCCAAGTTGATATGTTGTGAGAAAAAAAAAACCGAATGTTTACTTTGTTCTTAAGGAGAGTTTTAGTGAAATTTCACAAGAAATTTGCATTTGTTTGGGTTGAGAAACAATGTTTTATAATTGATTTGTGAAATTTGATTTTTTTTAAACGAAAGATGCGTTGTTTAATATGAAAGAGAAAAAAAAAAGAGTGAAATTTCTCTTGACCTACATAAATATTTAGTAAAATTTCACTGAACTTGTACATGAATATTAAGTGAAATTTTACTTAAAATGATATTTGAGGGACTTTTTAACAAATTAAGTATCAAATTAGACCTTAAACTCAAGAGAGTTACTTCTAGCGACTTTTGGGATAGTTTGTGAATTTTCACTTGACATACTAAGTGAAATCTCACTGAACGAGTACACGAATGTTAAGTTTAACTTCAAGTTTTTCAGGAACAAGGCATGTGTGGGTTTAGTGAATTTTCACTTAATATTTATGTATGCCAAATTTATATGTTTTGAGAAAAAAAATTAAAAAAAGACGAATAGCAATAAGGCCATTGCTACCTCATTAAGGCTTAGTTTGGCCCCCATTTTGGTGCTTCTCCTTTTTTAAAGCACAATTTCATGTTAATTCATTTGGTAACTAGTTTATGAGCTTTGCAAAAATTGAACTTAGAGCTTTTTTGGGGAGAGCTTTTAAAAGCTCTAGAATTGAGTGAAATTTCACTTAATATTTTATGTATATCAAGTGAAATTTCGCTTATTATTTATGTATGTAAAAACATGAAATTTGTATGTTTTGAGAAGAAAAAACAAAGGACGAATTTTAACAAGAATTCCTAGATTTGTTTTGGTTGAAAATTGGTATTTTATAATTGATTGTGAAATTTACTTCTTTTAACAAATTATGCATTGTTTAATATGCAAAAAAAAAAAAGAAGAAGAAGAAGAAGAAGAAGTGAAATTTCACCATGCATATATGAATATTTAGTGAAATTTTGCTTAACTCATACACGAATATTAAGTGAAATTTCACTTAACTTTGCATTTAAGAGACATTTTAACAAATTAATAATCAAATTAGACTTTAAAATCTAGTCAATTACTTCTAGTGAAATTTCACCTGGTATACATGAAAGTCAATGAAATGTCACTGAACACGTACACAAATATCAAGTAAAAATTTAAGTTTTTCAGGATCAACTGAACAAGGCAGGAAAAATGTCAATTTTTTTTTTGCTCAAAGTATATCAACAATGGTACTAGTTTTGTAGCTCTTGTCGACACGGTTCCAACGGTATAAAATTTGTAAAAACAGAGTTGTAGATCAAAAGTTATGGGGGTTTAAAGTTTTAAAAAACGTTTTCGAAATGGATCTCATATGGTACAGCCACTCACACGGTGTGAGTGGCTGAAGCAAGGAGATGCGCGCGTGAGCGCTGGGAGTCACATGGGATTTTCTATGGTGCTTGCATTTATGCCGTGTGAGCACTGATTTAGATTCCTTTTGTCCTTTTTAAAAAATGGTCAAACCAATTGGAGTTTTAAACTTATGAGGGTTACTTTTAGGATTTCCCAATAATTCTCCCTAGATAGTATATTAGAAATAGGGGCTTCAGCCACCGTGTTTGGTTAATTTGTTTAGTCCATTTAGTTTGGGTAAATATCACCTAGACCCCTTGAGGAATGAGATACGTATCACCTAGACCCCTCCATCAATTCACTATAGAAAAAGTGACGGTTTGATCACATGAATAAATTCAAAAAAATACTCCTAAAAATTTGGTCGTTGTGTCATTTCAATCTCTATAATTTCAATTGGGTCAATATGGTCCCTGAAGCTTAAAACTGAAAAAATTTGATCCAAATACCCATTATGTGAGAAAATCTGACAGCAAATTTGACATAAGTAATTCATTGTTATTCACAATTACGCTAATAAACGGTTGAAAATTGGGGGTGTTTCATTTTTGTCCTTAAAAAAGTGCGACAAAGCATAAAATTCTGTCACATTTTGTCAATTTTTTTGTCAAATTCTGTCAAGCTTTCTCACAGAATGGGTCATTTGGATCAAATTGCTTCAATTTAAAACTTCAAGGACCAATTAAATTGACCCAATTAAAACTACAGGGACTAAAATGACACAATGACCAAACTTTCAGGGGTATTTTTTGTATTTATTTATGTCACACCCCAACTCGCCCCAGCGGATTAGGACACGTGTAACAATGCCACAAGTGATCATTTATACTAATTAGCAAAGAAAACAAACGAATTACTAAGAAACACATGTTTTAAATGACATAAAAGAACCTTACTGTGACAAAAATAGACCCAACGGTAAAATGGTAATTCGTAAGATATATCAAATTTTATACCAAAATATAGGTCTTTGAGTCCCGATTCTAACGCAAAAGCCGTCGGGCTGGAAACAGAAAAGCGGATCGATCCGCCCCAAAACCGGATCGATCCGGATTTAGCAGAATCTCATTTTCTGCTCCCCTGGATGCCCCGGATCGATCCGCACGAGACCCGGATCGATCCGGATTCTGCAGATGAGATTTCTCTGCTGCAAAACCCTGTTAAATCAGTTCAAACATACTCAAACTTAAACCAAACTTGTTGGAACTTTAGAAACACATTTCAACCACCTACTTAAACTCTTCCAACATTAACCAAGCATGTACACACACCATTATCACCTTAAAGATTATAAACTCATCCTCATTTCAAGCCCCCAAAATCTTACTTTTGTCAAAACTAACATGAGCATAAAAACTAGTTAGAAATGCATTCAAAACCCCTTTCAAAATACTTGTCCAAACCAAACTACAACTCTTTTGCACTTCAAGTTGAAAACAAGTCCCATTTTACAAGCACAACATTCTCTAACAGGACTCCTAACTCAATCTCAAGTTCATATCATACAACAAGAGTTCAAGAGCCCAACACTTACACTCAATGGAAGAACCCCCAACATATTAACAAGTTCCCAAACCACATTCTAAAGCATTAAAAGTTGGAAATTAACATTTTACAACTTATAGAAGAAGTTTGGAATCCAAAATAAAACTTATTCTTCCAACAAAAGCATTTACAGCTACTATATTACAAACATGAGTTCCATCTCCACCAAGACTAACATAATTACAACTTATGAACATATAAACAACAAAACTCTTCCCCCGAATTCCCGATCACTTCCTTTGCTTGTCACGATCCGTACCTGCGGTGATTATTCAATAACCACAAAGAAAATAGTTTTGTTTTAAGCTTACGCTTAGTGAATACTTTAACTGTGCCATGGAGTATGAAATGTGCATATGCAATATCTAAGCAACACAACGATAAAACCAGTCGTCCGTATGTCAAGTACTTAATCACCATCGCATCGGACCCAATATTCTGGGCCTTTTCTCACTTCAACGTCGCATATAGCGAAAACACACACTCTTACGTGACCGTAGTCAATCATTGTGGTCGTCACCACAGTCCCCTTTTTCTTGAGGAAAAACATCGTCCCGTTACTACGGACTAAATAATGGTGATTAACACTTGACATCCATTGACCCAATTAAGCACATAAGCACATCAAACATATCACATAACAATTTCTACAAAATTTGTCATGTAAAGCTCTAATTAACACATGCTTTAACTACAACTTCAAGAACTAAGCATTTTAACCATACTCAATATTACATAAGCACTATTTAACACCCAAGTTAGGATTAGAGTACTCACCTCACAAATTGCTCCAATTTAAAGCCTAGAACCCCAAATTCCTTGCTAATTTTAGCTCTAATTAACTCCAATGATATTCCTACATATCAATTTCACATATATATATATCGGCACGTCAAAGACGGTCGTGGAAAACGTCAACGAAACTGAAAATGAAATGTATAGAGACGATCCTTTCACCTCCACGAGTCCGAATAAGGTCTCGGTTCGCGAAATGGTGTACCGACGACGATGAAATGGCGAAGAGACGGCGAAGACGGGGGAGACGGTGGAGCTCCTCTCTAATGGCCGAAATTCCTCTCCTAATTCTATGTTTTACTTGTTTTGATATGTAGGAGAAGATGTTGAGTCACTATGGAGGTGTCATCCTCCTAAGGCATCATGCCAACTTTTGTTTATTTATGTTTACACCCCCAATATTTCTTTAAACTTTATTATGAAATCCCCTAAGCAATTGTATTAACTGCCCAATATCTAAGTGGGTGTTTGTCTATGTCATGCGTGGGTCCCAAACGGTGTCCTACATATTTTGTAAAAGTTGCTAGTTAACCTACTAGTTATGAATTTGATTCCTATTTATTCTCACATGGGTACTCAAACTAGCACCATAAAAATTACAGATAACAATAAGATATTAAAGCAATTAAACAAATATTCATATAATCATATAAATGCAACTAAATGTAATTTAGTTAATCCGGACCTCCCATGGGCCCCACTTCATATCCGGCCAACTGTGCCCTTTTATCAGGCACTTAACACGTCGGGGTAACCGGAACTTACCCAAATTATCATACGCTATTAATTCTACTAATTAATACATCTAATGCAGATATTATATTATTTCTCCGGGTACGGGTATTACAATTTATGTGAGTCCGTCACTTTTTTTACGGTGAATTGACAGAGGGAGTTTAGGTAATACACCCTTCAAACCTCAGGGGGTCTAGGTGATATCATTGATACGTGAGAGAATTTAGGTGTGATTAGAGCAAATCTCAGAGGATCTAGGTGATATATTTACCTTTAATTTTGCACATTTTTTGGTCAGAAATACAATTTTATGCCTAAAAAACTTCAAATTATATAACTTTTGATCAACAAATCTGGTTTTTCTAAACTTTGATGTTTTGAAATCAGAAAATTATATGAGATCTTTTAATCGAGATCAATATTGAATGAAATCATAGGAGAAATAAAATAAAATTTAAACTAATTAATCGTGAAAACGCCTTTTTTTTTTTTTTTGCAGAAATCTACCAAAAATTTATTTCTTTTGTAAAATTGACATTCATATATGTGTAGATCTCAAAAAATACATGAAAAAAACCACCCAAAAATTCCGAAAATGAAAAGGCTATGGCCCAAATAAAAGCTCAAAATGAGGCAAATTATCTATTTCTACACAATTTTCAATTTCAATGCGTAGATCTTGAAAAATATATTAAATAAAAAAAATCACATTAAAGGCTGAAAACTGATAAAGTTATAGTATCTAAAGTTCATATTTAAATACATAATTATCTTTTTAAGTTGAATAACCAACTAAAAAATTTGAATTGTTTCATAATTTTATTTCATGTATGGATCTTGTTTTAAAGATCTCGATTTCATGATTCTAAAATATAAATTTTATGAAAAATGAAAGTTATGGTATTTTTTAGTTTAAAAAAATTAATGATAGCATGACATAACTAACTTTCAAAGGGTAAAAAACTAAAATGACTGAAAAAAGGAAGAAAAAAAGGAGTGAAGATGACTCTAATTAGTACCAAAAAAGTAGAGAAAAGCCTTATTGTAACACCCGTACCCAGAAAAGAAAGTTAATATTATGTTAATGAGTGATAATTAATGATGATTAATGCTTATGAGGGTTTAAGGTGGGGTTTTGAACCCATAGGTAAAAAGGTGTTCAAATGCGAACACTGATGAAAGCTTCAAGTCAAGTAAAACTTGTATAAAGATGGGACCTGACAAATGATTAAATAATGTAACATGGATTTAAATGCCATTATATGCTTAAATGAATACTTGTTGATAGATACAAAAATATTGACTCGAAGTTAAACTGCCACCTCAGCAAGGAGACGACGAGTCCTCCGGAAGAGGCGCCTACCATTCAACCAACCCGAGCAGTTCAGCCAAGGCTGCCCAATTTGGCCCATAGCTCGGAGGTACAATAGGGGCTCATCACACAGTAAGCGCAGCCCGGGCACGTCTCGTGCCTTGCTCCACAAGAATCCAGGCAGTTTTCTGCTCAAGTTAGAAGACTAATGGAATTTATGGAAAGTTTCCTAATCCAATTAGGAAACTCACTTGATTTGTGTTAATCACATCCTAATCGAATTGTGTTACCTAATCTAAATAACTTTCTTGTACAGGTAGGTCTCTTGTATCTATAAAAGAGACCACTCACCTCCATTAGAGGGGATCACATTCTTACTCCATAGAATCGTTATTTGCACACAGTATGCACATTTTGCCCAGTCGGTCACTGGTAGCTTTAAGCCTGTTGGTTTACCACAGACCCCCGGCAGCATTTATATCATAGTGCAAGTGCTCCAACACACCACGTGGATGTAGGTTCCTTTGTTAACAGGGATGAACCACATATAAATTACTTTCTCCTTACTCTTCTTAGTCTTACCCAAATTTTGCATCATCAGTTTGGCGCCGTCTGTGGGAAAATGATAGATTTTCTCAGAAAAACAAATCTCGACTGATTGCCATGGCTCCTTGTAAAAACAAGACGACTATTCAGCCGTCGGATCAGGCGGATCCACCGGCTAACCAATCAGTGGTCTCCATGACTCATGAGCAAGTCACAATAGCTTTGGAGCAACTTCTAGAAGGCCAGCGTTAGACCCAGCGGTAGATCGAGGCCCTACTGGCCTGACAGAACAAGCCCCTATAGACCGGGGTGCTACTCGGGAGCGATGAGCATGGTCCGGTACCCCAGCGTACCGGAGGATGTGTCGATACTGCACCAACGTCTCCCAGGGAGGTTGAGTGACTCTGGAACAATGAGCATGGCCGGTATCCTATGCGGACTAGGCAATGTGCCCTAGCCAATCTAAACCCCAAGGGGGATGCTAGAGATATCATCAACAAGAGACGCACCGCCAGAGGGGATGGGCAAAAGCGACAGACCCGAGAATTAGCCTAGGACCGTCCGACCAAAAGCTGGAGTGATCTTAGGCACACGATTAACTGGAGTCATAGCCAAGCTCTGTCCCTGAGGATGGCGCACTTCAAAGAGGAGGCGTCTTCATCTGACCCGACCTATTGCCAAAGTTTAGAACGGAGGACCGATCGGGAGGACATCAAGGCCTAAATTGAGGACCTACAAAAAAAGATCTAAAAACTAAGCAGCAAGCTAGGTCATGACCACATCAACACCGAAACTTAGTTACCCTTCACCGTCCGGATCACGGGGTTTCCCATCCTAGGAAAATTCAAGCAACCACATCTCGTCTTATGATGGTACAAGGAGCTAATCGATCATGTCCGAACTTACAATGCTCAAATGGCTCTCGTAACCAGCGCTGATGAACTGCTCTACTTGGCCTTTTCCCAGCACCCTCAAATGGCCAGCCACGCAGTGGTTCCATGCTCTCAAACCTCGAACGGTTGACGATTGTAAGGCACTCAACAAGCTTTTCGTCAGTCAGTTCGCGGGGATGCTCGATCAGTCACAACCGGACACCCAATTGCTGGCTGTCAAACAATGTAAGGGAGAATCCCTAAAAGATTATGTTGACCATTTTAATCAATAAAAGCTACGGATCCGTAACCTGAACGAAATGATCGCGATCACTACCTTCTGCTCGGGGGTTCAACACATAAAGGTTGCCACATCGTACCATCATGAATGGCTGGCCACCCTGGTTGAACTCTCGGAGAGAGTAGGAAAGTACATTGATATAAAAGAATTCCTGAAGTCTAAACACGCCATCTTCGCAGGTGACGAATCCCCAAAATCCAAACAGAAGGGCAACGGCCCTGAAAGGTGCTCAGGAAAGAAGCCTAGGCAGGATCAACAATGAGGCGGTTGGGATCAAACCCTAACTGCCTTCGCAACTCTTTCCCGGCCTATCCATGAAGTCATGGCCGCTGCCGAGGCTCATAAGTTACTCAAGCAACTGCCCAAGCTGAAGAGCCCGCCGGAGAAGAGAAACTGGGACAAGTTTTGCCGGTCTCACAAAGATCTTGGTCACGACACCGAAGACTGCTTCAAACTCAAGATTTCCATCGAAAAGCTCATCGAGTAGGGTCATCTCACCGATTTGTCACTATAGACATGCAATCAAAGCTAGATACCCGAGCTCCCAAGCACCCACAGCCCCTCGGCGTCGTCAACGTTATATCTGGAGGAACATCGGGCAGAGGGGACTCACACTTGATAAGGAAGAGATATGCTCGGGCATCCTGAGCAGATGTCCTACATGTCCAACAAGTCAGCTACCCGCCGACCGATGTGCTAACATTCTCATTCGACGATGTGAAGGATCTGCATTGCCCTCACGACGATCCGTTGGTGGTGACGCTCTCCATAGCCAACTATAAGGTCAAAAGGGTGTTACTAGACATGGGCAACTCCTCTGATATTTTGTTTGTCTCTGCTTTTGATCAGTTTGGGATATCAAGAGATAGGCTCCGACTGGTGGCCACTCCCTTGGTCAGGTTCAACGGCTCAAGCACGCAACCACTCGGGATGATTGAACTGCCAGTCCTGATGGGAGCCTACCCGCAGTAAGTCTTGGTGATGGCAAATTTCATAGTCATAGAGTCTCCATCCGCATACAACGTCATCCTGGACTATGACTATGAAATAGAGCTAAGGCGGTGGTGGCAACATACAACCTGATGATTAAATTTCCAACAACCAAAGGTCCCAGAAGCTTACGTGGAGATCAAGCAGCCACTCGGAGCTATTATGTCAGCTCTCTATATAGAGAGGTAGTTATAGAAACATTAAACATTCAGAAGATGGACTCTAGGGACGCAAAAGATGGAGTAGGCCCAGTTGAGGAATTAGAGCAGGTGGCGCTTGACCCCCAACACCCCGACCGGTTTGCCACCATTGGCACTCTCCTGGAACTAGGACTCAGGGAGAAGTTGATCCGGTTCCTGAGAAAGAGCCAGGACATCTTTGCCTGGTGCCATAAAGACATGCCTGGGATTGACCCCTTGATCATGTCCCATCATCTTAATGTTGACTCGAACTCCCGACCGGTTAAGCAGAAGAGAAGAGGCATGGCCCCGAAAGGCAAGAAACAGTGCACGAGGAAATCGGTAAGCTACTCAAAGTAAAGTCCATTAGGGAAGTGCAGTATCCCGACTGATTAGCTAATGTAGTGTTGGTCAAGAAGAGCAATGGGAAATGGAGGATGTACGTGGACTTCATAGACTTGAACAAAGCCTGTGCCAAAGATTGCTATCCACTGCCATGGATAGATATCCTAGTGGATCCAACAGCAGGCCACTCGTTGCTCTCGTTCATGGATGCATACTCTGGGTATAATCAGATCCGCATGTACTTGGGCAATGAAGAGAAAACTTCTTTCATCACTGACCAGGGAACATACTGCCACTGGGTAATGCCCGTCAGCCTAAAAAATGCCAAGGCAACCAATCAATGCCTAGTCAATCACATGTTCAGAGATCTGATCGGGAAATCTATGGAGGTGTACGTCAACGACCTCCTGTAAAAAGCCAAGATGAGTCCGACCATCTCGAGCACTTGGCCGGGGCCTTCAACATCTTAAGAAAATACTAGATGAGGTTGAACCCAACTAAGTGCACCTTTGGCATCTCGTCTGGGAAGTTCCTAGGGCATTTGGTCAGTCCGACCATCCCGAGCTACTAACCAATGCCTGTCATTTTTCAAGATCCTTCGCAAAGCGTTTCAATGGCCGGGAGGAGTGTGAAGAGGAATTTTAGGATCTCAAGAAATACTTGACAGTGCCTCTTCTGTTCTCAATGCCCATACCAAAGGAAGAACTATTTTTTTACTTGGCAGTATCACCTTCAGCAGTAAGCTCGCCACTCATTCAGGAGGAGCATGGGATACAGTTCTCAGTTTATTACACAAGTCGAGCGCTCCAAGGTGTCAAAAATTAGTACTCCTGCATCGAGAAGCTCTCCTTTGCCCTTGTCACCATAACCCGAAGACTCTGTCCATACTTTCAACCCATGTCATTGTAGTCCTCATGGGCCAATCTCTCCATTGGATCCTGAGTAGGCCCAAGACATCTAGAAGGCTCATCAAGTGGGCGTTGGAATTAGAGGAATTTGAAGTGGTCTATAAAACCCGAACAGCAATCAAGGGACAGGTCATAGCGGATTTTTTTGTAGAGTTTACATACCCAAAAGATCCGATCGAGGAGCTCACCCTGCCCGAATTACCGCCCCGTCTACAACTCGGTACCCCGACCTGGGTACTCTATGTGGACGGGTCTTTGAATAAACAGGGTAGTGGGGCAGGGATCATCCAAACTACACCCGATGGGATTTAGCTAGAGTACGCCCTAAGGTTCGGGTTCCAGGCCTCCAATGGCAAGGCCGAGTATGAAGCGTTATTGGTTGGGCTTTAGTTAGCCAGCTCGATGGGTGCACAACAAATCTAGGGGTACAGTGACTCACAACTCGTGGTCAATCAAGTCAATCAGGAGTATGAAGCTCAAGAAGACAACATGGTAGCCTACCTAGCCCTTGTCTAAATAGTCTCAAAGAAGCTTAAGGGGTTCTTCATCACACAGATCCTGAGGGAAGAAAATACGAGGGCTGACTGGTTCGCTCGGTTTGCTTCATCCTTTGAGTCAGACCTACCCGGGATAAGGATAAAATATTTACCCAAACCTATTGTAGCTAACTCAGAAGGTATGGAGGTCGAACCGGTCGCTTTAGAGACCAGTTGGATGGATACATTCGTGACATTCCTCACAATTGGAGGCTTACCAAACAAAAAAGATGAAGCCCTATGGGTAATGTACCGGGCAGCCAGTTATCACCTCTGTTGATGGCGTGCTCTATAAAAGGGGATTCTCTATCCCTTATCTCCGATGCAATCACCGTGCCCAAGCTCAAGGAATCTTATATGAAATCCATGAGGGAGTGTATAGAAGCCACGTAGGAGGTCGGGCTCTTTCTCGTAAAGCTCTGTTATAAGGGTATTACTGGCCAATAATGGCCTGGGACTCTCAGAAGTACGTTAAAAAGTGTGACAAGTGTCAAAGGTATGCTAACATGCTCAATCGCCCGGAGTAGTTGTAGACACCAATCCTAAGCCGCTGGCCGTTCGCTTAGTGGGGCTTTGACATCGTTGGTCCCCTCATTATGGAAAAAGGCCAAGTCAAGTTCGCCGTCATCACCATGGCCTATTTCTCTAAGTGGGCAGAAGTTGAGCTCTTAGTAACAATAATCTAGAAGAAGATGGAGAGTTTCGTTGAAAAGAATTTCCTCAGCAGGTTCGGCATACTCTGAGTACTGGTCAGTGACAATAGAAGGCAATTTGACACCCTGGTATTTAGGCAGTTTTGTTTAGGCCGTGAAATATAAGATCACTACTCTTCCCCCAAGCATCCTCAAGCCAATGGCTAAGCCGAAGTAACGAATCAGACAATCCTGCAATCCATCAAAACTAGGCTCGAGAATGCTAAAGGATTGTGGGCTGATGAGCTACTGACCCTTCTATGGGCTTATCGTACCTCCCCTCGAGTGGCAACTGGAAAAATGCCATTCTCACTTACCTATGGCTTTGAGGCGGTATTACCTACAGAGCTCGGGTTGCCTACGTACAGAGTAGCAAATTTCAGCGAGTAAGGCAACGAGGAAGCTCTTAGAAGGGAGCTCGACATAATCGAGGAGAAAAGGGATCGGGCAAATCTGAAAGTAGCAACCAGCGGGTCTCTCAGTATTTCAATAGCAAGGTCAAGTACCGAAGCTTCCAGGTAGGAGATCTGGTTCTCAAGGTAGTAAACCAGTCTACCAAGGTCTCGAGTCACGAGAAGTTGGGACTGTTAGCCTTAAGGTATATTAAGGCATATTTATTTATGTTTTGATGATGTCAAATATGCTATGATAATTACATGATTCATATTGATTCATTCCTTGTTATTATCATAGTCATTTTCATGCTCACATATAATCTCATGTATTAATATTATACAAATGTTTTAACATCTTTGTGTGCATGAGATTCAATTGATGTAGATCAAGATTACAAGGAGCTCAACAAGGATCAAGCTTGAAGACTTGAAGATATTTCATCCTTGGTTGAAGTCTAGGACCTTCATTGTAAGGCATCTTGATCTCACACTCTTAGGGGCTCAAACAAATGCTAAAAGTTAAAGTTTTGGAAACAAATTTTAAATGGGTCATCTTTAAAGCAATGCCCCAACCAAATGGAAAATAATTAGATGTTGAATTTTATATGGTTGGAAAGGTATTTGAATCTAGTTTCCAAAACATCAAACGGATCGAAAATCCGAGTTTTGTAGAGAAAGTTATGGCCGTTTTAGTAAAGATATGTTAGGCTGTCAAACAGAGGGGCAGTCGACGGGGCAGTCGACTGGGCAGTCGACCGAACTGAGCAGAATGCATCAGAACCCTCTGTAAACACATTTCAGTCGACTGCTTTTAAGGGGCAGTCGACTGCTTCATGTTTCAGTCGACTGAATCGACCTGAAAAGGCATAACGGCTAGTTTTTAAAGTGGCTTTTAATTACCAAACTTGCCACCAACGGCTATAAACTTTCTTGGCCTATAAATACATGTTTTCCCACACCATTTTAGGTTGATCAATCCATTGGAAAACATCTATTTAATCACACAACTCTTTGATTTCTAATCATTCACATTTGAGCCCCAAATTGTGTGAGTTCTCAATTTGCTCTAGCTTTCAAATTGTAATCTTTGAGAGAGTGAATTGTAGTGAGCTTTCAATTGTATTATCCACTCACTAAGGAGTTATAGTGTGAGCTATCATTGTATCATCTACTCTTAGAGAGAGTTATCATTTGTAATTCAAATCATTGTAAAGGTTGAGGGTTAGTAACCCTTGTGTGCAAAGAAGAGGTGTTCTTCTTTGGGAGAGACTGAAGGCTCTTGTAACGGTTTGGTGCACACCCGTAAGTGCTCCGGGAACGGTTTGGTCTACACCCGTGAAGTAGATCGGAGTAAAGGAATCCTCAAGAGGTGTTCTTGAGGGGTGGACGTAGGCCGCGGGGTGCGATTGCCGAACCACTTGAAAAATTGGTTTGTTTGTATCTCTTCCCTTAACTCTTTACATTAATATTTGTGTTTGTGTTTTAATTTGCTATTAAGATTTTAAAAGGTTAATTTCCGCTAAAACCTTATTCACCCCCCCTCTAAGGTTTCCACTTTTGGGCCAACAATTGGTATCAGAGCTTCGGCTCTTCTATTTTCAAAATATTTTGAAAATTTTGAGTTAAGATCCAATGGAAACCGACTCTTCTTACATTTATTATTGTGAGGGTCAATCGACATTAAGACCACCATGTTTTAATGGCTCAAACTATGCCTATTGGAAAAATAGAATGAGAATCTATATGATTTCTCAAGATTTTGATTTATGGCAAATCGTGGTCAAAGGGCCTCATCTACCTACTAAAATTGAAAATGGTTTTTCTATTCCAAAGACGATAGATGAGTATAGTGATGCCGATAAGAAACTCATAAAAATAAATGCTATGGCAATGAACATTTTATATTGTGGATTAGACCCTAATGAGTACAATAGAATTTCCTCTTGCGAGTCCGCAAAGGAAATTTGGGATAAACTTGAGGTTGCTCATGAAGGTACTAATCAAGTTAAGAAATCAAAAATAAATCTTCTTGTTCAAACTTATGAAATGTTTAAAATGTTGCCATATGAATCTATTGGAGATTTGTTTTCTCGTTTTACCATTCTTATTAATAACTTGAAAAACCTTGGTAAAGTTTATACTAATGAAGAAATGATTGAGAAAGTGCTTAGGTCTTTACCAAAGGATTGGCAACCAAAGGTCACGGCGGTTCGTGAAGCAAAGGAGCTTTCAACACTCTCCTTGGAACAACTCATGGGTTCACTCATAACTCATGAAATGGAATTGGCCGTCTTCGAAAGTGAAGACAAGAAATTGGAAGTGAAAGAGGCCAAAAGGAGAGACATGGCTTTAAAATCCTCAAGCTCAAAGAAAAAGATGAAAGATGTTGAGAGTGATGAGGATGAGGAAATGACAAAGATCACCCGAAAATTTGCAAAGTTTCTAAAGAAAGAAAAATCGGGAAAGAAGACAATCAAGGCCACTAATAGTAGTTCCGAGAGCGAATCATCGGACGACGACTCAAATGGTGAAGAGATTGTCAATCTTTGCCTCATGACATTGGAAAGGGCCTCTCCTACCACCTCGGCAAATGGAGCATCCAAGAGGCACTTGGACAATGGTTAAATCTCTCACCCTAAGCCTAGTAGGAGTAGATTAGATTAATTTGCTTTGATATGCATACTTGATTTTTTTATGCATAAATCTTGTTTCATCCACTTGTGTTTGGATATGTCTTTAAATAAATCATCATGCTCTTGATATTTCTTATTTGAAAAATGATGATATGCTTTTGTTTGATTAGACAAAGTTTTAATAATGGTTAGACAAAATGATGTTTTGTAAATCATTCAAATTTTTGCTGCTAAACTGTCATTTTTATGAACTGCTGAACAAAGCAGTCGACTGGTACCCCGACACAGTCGACTGATTCAGTTGTTACGCTTTGATTTTTTTTTTCTGCATTGTTAAGTCGACTGAGGCGTCGACTGTTTTTGCACAAGTTAATCCCTGCCCACTCCCGTCGACTGTGGCGTCGACTGATCCTACTGATTTTTTTGTTTTTGAGCTCTTCAACTTTATTATTGGTATCTTTTGGGAGAATGTGCTCTCTATTCATATCTTTTGGTATCTTTTATCATTGCACATGCTTAGGGGGAGCACTTTCATGTTTCATTAGCTCACATGTGGTTATATTTGTTTATTTTTGGTATCCTTTTGACTTTTGATTTATATGCCTATTGTGAGGGGGAGCTTTATGTTTTATCCCCAAATCTTTTTGATAATGTCAAAGGGGGAGAAATATGAGAAGTATTAGGGATAAGTATTTGGGTAATTATCATTCATGTTCCTTAACATATAATATCCCATTATGAATGATAATATGAAAATGACCAAATGTGCTTATATTGGCATATCTTTCATTGGTTGTTTGCCATCATCAAAAAGGGGGAGATTGTTAGCCTTAAGGTATATTAAGGCATATTTATTTATGTTTTGATGATGTCAAATATGCTATGATAATTACATGATTCATATTGATTCATTCCTTGTTATTATCATAGTCATTTTCATGCTCACATATAATCTCATGTATTAATATTATACAAATGTTTTAACATCTTTGTGTGCATGAGATTCAATTGATGTAGATCAAGATTACAAGGAGCTCAACAAGGATCAAGCTTGAAGACTTGAAGATATTTCATCCTTGGTTGAAGTCTAGGACCTTCATTGTAAGGCATCTTGATCTCACACTCTTAGGGGCTCAAACAAATGCTAAAAGTTAAAGTTTTGGAAACAAATTTTAAATGGGTCATCTTTAAAGCAATGCCCCAACCAAATGGAAAATAATTAGATGTTGAATTTTATATGGTTGGAAAGGTATTTGAATCTAGTTTCCAAAACATCAAACGGATCGAAAATCCGAGTTTTGTAGAGAAAGTTATGGCCGTTTTAGTAAAGATATGTTAGGCTGTCAAACAGAGGGGCAGTCGACGGGGCAGTCGACTGGGCAGTCGACCGAACTGAGCAGAATGCATCAGAACCCTCTGTAAACACATTTCAGTCGACTGCTTTTAAGGGGCAGTCGACTGCTTCATGTTTCAGTCGACTGAATCGACCTGAAAAGGCATAACGGCTAGTTTTTAAAGTGGCTTTTAATTACCAAACTTGCCACCAACGGCTATAAACTTTCTTGGCCTATAAATACATGTTTTCCCACACCATTTTAGGTTGATCAATCCATTGGAAAACATCTATTTAATCACACAACTCTTTGATTTCTAATCATTCACATTTGAGCCCCAAATTGTGTGAGTTCTCAATTTGCTCTAGCTTTCAAATTGTAATCTTTGAGAGAGTGAATTGTAGTGAGCTTTCAATTGTATTATCCACTCACTAAGGAGTTATAGTGTGAGCTATCATTGTATCATCTACTCTTAGAGAGAGTTATCATTTGTAATTCAAATCATTGTAAAGGTTGAGGGTTAGTAACCCTTGTGTGCAAAGAAGAGGTGTTCTTCTTTGGGAGAGACTGAAGGCTCTTGTAACGGTTTGGTGCACACCCGTAAGTGCTCCGGGAACGGTTTGGTCTACACCCGTGAAGTAGATCGGAGTAAAGGAATCCTCAAGAGGTGTTCTTGAGGGGTGGACGTAGGCCGCGGGGTGCGATTGCCGAACCACTTGAAAAATTGGTTTGTTTGTATCTCTTCCCTTAACTCTTTACATTAATATTTGTGTTTGTGTTTTAATTTGCTATTAAGATTTTAAAAGGTTAATTTCCGCTAAAACCTTATTCACCCCCCCTCTAAGGTTTCCACTTTTGGGCCAACAGGGACCAAACTGGGAAGGACCCTACCGGGTCACCCGAGTCAACTGCCCAGGAACCTACTGGTATAGACTCTAGATGGGCAAGACTTGTCTCACCCTTGGAATGTACATCACCTTCACAAGTACTTTCAATGATGCATGGACAAGAGCGGACTAGTATTGGTTAGGAAATTTATAGCTCTTCTCGAGCAATTCTTACAGCTTTCAAAAGAAATAAAGATTTTTGTTTTGCTGCAAAAAATGTTTTCTGCTAGTATTCCATGCATAAAAGACCTCAGGATCACACCCGAGGCGTAAAAAGACCTCAGGATCACATATAAGGCAGAAAATAACCTCGGGATCACACCTGAGGCACAAAAAGACCTCCGGATCACACCCGAGGCATAAAAAGACCTCAGGATCATGCCCTAGGCACCAGTTTTGCTTAGGCCTTGAACCTATGATGGGGGCAAATCCCCCTAGGTGGCTAATGATAACAAGCTTAAAAAAGACCCTGGAACTACCAACGTTCTAGGTCAGTTTCTTACGGTCACTCCCCCGCTAATGCCCGCCTTACCAAAAGCTTGGGGGGGGGGGGGGGGGGGGGGGGGGGGAAGAGGGGTATATTGGATCGGAATAGGAAATCACATCGAGCACTTACAGGACTTGGAAATTAATTTCAAAACATTCTTAAGTACCTACAGTGCCTCAAGAAACTGACTGGGCAGTAACAGAACCAAAATCCTACTATATACGGTACGGGACCTTCAAAACCAAGACCAAGTGTTCTCCACCAGTCACAGTCCTAAAGCATTTGCTAAGGTAGGGTTTGGGTATAACTAACAACAGGTCAGGGACGGGCAATTACAAACAAGCAAGTAAAACAAAATCATAATTAACAGTTGATGCAAAAGGGCCGCCTCAGATGACCTTTTCATTAATAGCATAAATATGTACAATGCCTGAGGGCAATTGTAATAGCCTTCCAAAAAAAACTAGCAATACATGTGAATACAAGAGCTAAGGGTCGTATACAATGACCACCTCCTCGGTCTCTCCAACCTCTCCTCCCGGTGAAGCATCACCACTGGGAGCAACATCCTCGGCCGGTTCAGCTTCAACAATAGTACCTTCGGTAGTAGAGGGCCCCACGTCCCAATACTCTGAGTCCATCCCTTCATAAGATGAGATGTCCTACTCGGGATTGTCTTAGGCTAACCTTCTCTTCAGATCCTTATGGCCCTGAAAGAAGCCATCGTCGAAGGCCTCCTCGGTGGACCCTACCACCTCCGTCTAGGCCAAAGCTTTCTCCCGAGCCTCCGCCGCCACTAGGTTTTCCCGGGCAGCCTCCAGATCTGCCAAGGCAGATGCCAACTCCGCCTGCATTGCACTTAGGCCCAAAGCCAAGCCCTTGATCTTGTCTTTCTCCATGGCCAGGGTAGTCTCCTTAGCCTCCAAGGCTTCCTGCTCTTTTGATAAGGTAGCTTTAGCAGCAGTGGCCCTCCCGGCCAGGAAGGATAGGAAGAACTTAACTCTAGTGGCCATGCAGCCGACCTTCAAAAAGCAAGCAAAAATCGGTTGATAAATGAAGCAAACAGAATAAACAAAAGAACGAGGTGGTGAAATCACTTACGAAGTGGGAGAGGCTGTACAGCCACCCTTAGAAAGCCTTGGGATACATATTAACACACATCTCCACCTCACTTGGGAGAAGGCCCGACTTGACCCTTTCTCTGATCTCCGCCAACTCTCCCAGCGGCGTCCATAATGGTAGATCTGCCCTGGTAGCGGTGTATTTTACCACTACCAAGTGACGTCTCCCCTAGTTCCTGGCGATCCATAATCTCGTGCCTAATCCGCCTGAGCTGGCAATCATTGTCCGCGACCTCAGCGTCCGATCTCTTCCCCCTTGCCACTACTTGAGCAGCGACGGCGACCTGCCTGGCCCTCAACACCTTCGGATCTCTCCTGGGATCCATCTCTGCAAAAAAAGAAAAAAAAAAGGCGGGGGATCAGTGACCTGGAAAGCAACAAATGAGTAACCAAGGTAAGGAAATTCACCAGGTTGGGAAGTACTCATCTCGAATGATCGGATGAAAAATCAGGGCTTCAACGGGCTGATCAGGATCCTAAGTTACCTTCTGATCTTCCCACCTGGTCAGTAGGTTCCAGACATTTATAGGCAGGCTCGCCAAGTGCCGAATCCTGTTCTGGCACTCCTTGGGGATGCTCAGTGGATTAACTAACCACACTGCAAAACAAAGCATGAAGTAGTTAGTCCCATGATTACCGTAAAAGCAAACAAAAGTAGAAAAGAAAATTCACATTCCCCCGTCCAGGAAGTCCTCCGTTAGATTCCTAGGGCTTCCTCACAGAGCCCGGGGTGGACACTTGGAAGAGCTTATTCTTCCACCTCTTGTTGCTTGGGCAATTGATGATGAACTTTCTCCCCTGTCGGGCCCCTAGAGAGAAGAACTCGACCTCCTTGTGCACGGGGAACGGTTAATGGGTCCACAAGAACTCTTGAAGGGTGAGTTCGTACCTGAAAACTTAAGGCCACAGAGAGATTGACCTCATTAAGAACCTCCAACCGTTTGGCGCTAACTGCCCAGGATCGATCCATATGTAGATTAGAACATCCGAGGCAACTGGATGGAGAGGGATATAGAAGCCAGCCATGAGGGCATCCTCTTAGGGAGTAATAAAGCCCGACTGATGGAGGTGAGCCCCACCGGCATGTACGACTAAGGAGCAGTGGTCGGGAATAGCATACCTATGCCTAATCCGGCTAAGGTCTTGGGGTGCGCAAGCTTGAAGGAATAAACTCAGAAGCAAAGGCCACTTCAGGACTGCTCGGGACCGGCCCTTCGTCGTCTGAGCCCCGAGAGATGGAGGCAATTGGGAACTCTTGACCCTCCTCATCATCCAACACCCGGATAGGGATCCTACCCTCATTGTGCTGGTCAGACGGGGTCATAGAAGGTGGGTCTAAACTTGCGTCCAGAGTCCCAGACAGTGACTGTTCATCTTTCGACTAGGAAGACGAGTCAAAACCTGAGTGGCACATCTCTAAGGCTCCTGTGACTGGACAAGGGAGTAATTGGCGGTCAAGGTATGGGTTGGGGACTCCAAGTCTGAGGTATAGAGGAGGCAAAATTACAAGCCTAAAGGGCAAAGTGTACAAGGTCTTTAGGGTAAGGTGGCACTCGGACAGAACTACTCCCGGACAACTAGACCGGTCTAGCAGCCTTGTTGTAGTGCCTAGTTTGAAGAGAAAGATGAACCTAAGGAAGAAAAAGTCCCACTCGCTCACAAGCGCTAGAGGGTTCCTATTCTCCAGCCTCACTTGGGAATGAGCAGAAGAAAAGAAGAGAAAGTATAAAGAATTACGAGGCAGAAAAGGTAAAGACTTACAAGAATTAAGCACAAAAAAGAGCTCGGGACGCTTGATCGATGGCTTTTTCTCCTAAACTGCTCGTTTATCTCTATCTCTGGATAGCTGGAACGGAAGAAATGAACAAGTGTCCCTTATATAGGGAGCATGAATGGTCTAGATCAGATAAATCCAATGGCTAGGAAAACTTCCCGCCTAAACCATCCGACAGCGGTCACCTTGGGCACGTGAAGCGACGCCTCAAAAGGCGTGCACATTAAATGCACGGAGTGATGATCTGGTCACAATGCGACTGTTCGGTTATGCTTACACCGACCTCGTTGGATCCTGACCAGCCCAATCACTCCTTGATATATGGCAATCACCTACCCTAGGTTCCCGAGGATACCGTCCGGTCTATCCACCGACTGTCCATGGCAGTGGGTTCGACCCCAAGTAACATCCTGGACAGGGTCCCGAGCAGTCTATAGGGTTACACAGATTTTCAATCCTTATCTGATAGAGAATCTCATTAACCTCAGAAATGGGGGCAGCTGATAGGTACAAAAATATCGGCTCGAAGTTAAACCTCCACCTCAGCAAGGAGACACTGAGTCCTCCGGAAGGGACACCTGCCATCCAACCAACCCAGGCAATTCAGCCAAGGCTACCCGGTCTGGGCGTATAGCTCAGGGGTATGGTACGAGCTCATCATACAGTAAGTGTAGCTCGGGCATGTCTCGTGCCTTGCTCCATAAGAATCCAGGCAGTTTCCTACTTAAGTTACAAGACTAATGGAATATGTGGAAAGTTTCCTAATCCAACTAAGAAACTCGCTTGATTTGTGTTAATCACATCCTAATTGAATTGTATTACTGAATCTAAATAACTTCCTTGTACATGTAGGTCTCTTGCATCTATCAAAGAGACCACTCACCCCCATTAGAGGGGATCACATTCTTACCCCATAGAATCATTATTTGCACACATTATACACATTCTGCTCGGCCGGTCATTGGTAGCTCCAAGCCTGTTGGTTCACCACAGACCCCCGACAATGTTTATATCATAGTGCAAGTGCTCCGACACACCGCGTGGACGTAGGTTCCTTCGGTAATAGGGCCGAACCACATATAGATTACTTTTGTCTTACTCTTCTTGTTCTTACCCAAATTTTGGCATCATCACTTGTTTAGTTGTTTAAAGATATAATGATGTTATATATGGTGGTGGGGACCATTTTAGGTACCCATGTGAGGGCGTATTTGAATATAGTTCATAATTGGTAGGTTTAATAGTAACCTCAAATAATATGTGAGACCCGTTTGGGACACATGTAGATCATAGACTAAGCCCATTTAGAAAATATGGGTAGTCAACATTATTACCTTGGGGGTTTCATAATAAAACTTAAGAAAGTTTGGGGGATGTAAAAGGAAATAAGCATAAAAGGTGGCAAACACATATGCATGTCTTGCATATGTGTCTCAATTGTAAAAACACAGCTGGGCATAGAAAAGAGAGAGGACCGAGAGCTATCAATTCGGCGACTGAACTCTGCACGACATTTTCTTACCGTTCCTTCGTCGTCCGGTGTCGGATTTGCAAATCGAGACCATATTTGGACTCGTGAAGGTAAGGGGATCACATGCACATCTTTTATTTTCAATTTTAGAAACGTTTTCCCGCCAACTGTTCTTGGTTGTTAGCAATTGATGTATCAAAATCATGTAGGATTAACTCTAATACAAGAATTAGACAAGATTCTTGTATTGGTTGTTAGCAATTGATTACTTTTGTCTTACTCTTCTTGTTCTTACCCAAATTTTGGCATCATCACTTGTTTAGTTGTTTAAAGATATAATGATGTTATATATGGTGGTGGGGACCATTTTAGGTACCCATGTGAGGGCGTATTTGAATATAGTTCATAATTGGTAGGTTTAATAGTAACCTCAAATAATATGTGAGACCCGTTTGGGACCCATGTAGATCATAGACTAAGCCCATTTAGAAAATATGGGTAGTCAACATTATTACCTTGGGGGTTTCATAATAAAACTTAAGAAAGTTTGGGGGATGTAAAAGGAAATAAGCATAAAAGGTGGCAAACACATATGCATGTCTTGCATATGTGTCTCAATTGTAAAAACACAGCTCGGCATAGAAAAGAGAGAGGACCGAGAGCTATCAATTCGGCGACTGAACTCTGCACGACATTTTCTTACCGTTCCTTCGTCGTCCGGTGTCGGATTTGCAAATCGAGACCATATTTGGACTCGTGAAGGTAAGGGGATCACATGCACATCTTTTATTTTCAATTTTAGAAACGTTTTCCCGCCAACTGTTCTTGGTTGTTAGCAATTGATGTATCAAAATCATGTAGGATTAACTCTAATACAAGAATTAGACAAGATTCTAGCTTGGAATTGGATTCTAGGAGCTTAATTGGTTAAGAATTGAAGAGGTGAGTACTTTAATCCCAAAATTGGGTGTTTAGACTTGTTAATGTAATAATTGTTATCAAAGATTGTTGGGTTATGTTTGTGTGAATATATATTGATGAATTTGGAAGTAAAGCATGTCAATTATGTGCAAATTGTCATGTTATATGCTTAGTTGCTTAATTGCTTATGTGGATCAAAGGGAAGTCAAATAGTGGTCACCATTTTATAGGTCCCATATGTAAGGGATACTAAGCCCTCAAGAGAAAGGGCGTGGTGATGACCACAATGATAAAACGGTGTCACACCCCAACCCGCCTCGGCGGATTAGGACATGTGTAACAATTCTACAAGTGCTCAATTATAGTAACTAGCAAAGAAACATGCGAATTATTAAGAAGCACATGTGTTAACAAACATCAAAGAACTTTTATTGTGATAAAATAGCCCCCAAGGGTAAAATGGTTATTAATAAAGTATAGCAAATTTTATACCAAAAGATAGGTCTTTGAGTCCTAGATCCAACGCAAAAAAATGGTGCGCGAATATGAATTTTCTAGAAAGAGTTATATCCGTTTTCGTAAAAGCCGTCTGGCTGGAAGCAGACCTGCGGATCAATCCGCCCCCAAAACTGGATCAATTAGGTTTTAGCAGAATGACATCTCTGTTTAACCTAGCTACTCCGGATCGATCCACCTAAGGCCCGGATCTTCCGGTTTCTGTAGAACTCAATTTTTAACAGAATTTCCCCTGCTACAAGTTTGAAACATATCCAACACCAACTCAAACCTCAAGAAACCTTGGGAAAATATTTTAAACACATTCCCAAACCTTTTTAAGCATTAACCAAGCATGTAGAACATAAACACAACCACAATTGGATCAAAACACCATTAATTTAACTCTTTGAATTAAAACAAGCTTTGAAACTCAATTCTTATCAAAAGTTCATAAAACTTGTTGAACATGAACTCAAATCATAACCATCATTATACCAATGAAAGGAACTTATCGACAATACTTGTGACACCATCCGGACTTGCTGGAAAGGTCTAACTTAGTAACCTGCACACATTCAACCAAAACATAAGAAATTTACATGGATCTTTACCAAATCAAGTTCCAAAACTACCAAATAATAAGTTAAAGGATCTAGTCTCACAAATATGACAAAATACCAATATCACCATTAAAGGAAGTACATCTTACAACCCATTACAAGTTTAAGTGGAAAAACACATAAACAAGCTCAAATCTCTCCCCATCTCTCCCATCGCACGTCATTTCCTCTCCGGACATTGCTCCGAACCTGCGGTGGTTGTTATTTACCAAAACAGAAAAGGAAAATAGTTTTCTTAAGCATTATGCTTAGTGATTAATCTAAACATGATTGAATGTTTAACATGTACAATGCTACAATTAACATATAATCATACTCATAGTCGCTGAGTCACCAGTTCAATGATTCATTCAGACCCGAAGACCTCCCTTGGTCCTGTGGTCACTTCTATTCCTTGGACTTCCGTATTTATCGGATTCTTCCTCTTCACCACCATTATTACTCCAAAAAATGAATCATTTACCTGGTGCTCATTAAGTACCACATAAACACATAGGCACATAAACATGGCAATTCTACCTTTGACATGCAAATCACAAATCTAGCAGTTTCATAACTTCTAAGCATGATTCCAACAACCCAATATATATAATGAAACATTGAGCACCTTAAACCACAATCACTTTAATTAGAAAACTCACCTTACTCAAATTTTACCCAATTCAAGTTAGAGAAATGTTGTATTTACCAAATTCAAGCTCAATTCCTACTCCAAAGAAATTCCTACACATTTTCGGCAAAGCGCGTGTCACAAATTAGAATGAGCTACCCAAATTCGACAATTAAAATGTAAATTAAAGGTATAGAAACGATCGTCTTACGTCCACGAGTCCGAAAATGCGTCAATTCGTGAATTGGATGACGAACGGCGACAGAACGACGATTCTACGGCATCGGTGGCGAGTCCGACTTTATCTCTCAGTGAGCTCTCTCTTATTTTTGTTTTAATTTCTGTAAATGAAAGTCTCCCTCTCTCTTCCTTGACACATACACACACCCATGCAACTTACATGAGGTGTCAAACCCTCATTTTCCTCTCCTTTCATTAGCAACCCCAGAACTTCTAAAGCTCTTATTATGAAATCCCCTAAACATTCCATTAACTACCCAATTATCTAGTGAGTGTTTGTCTAAATTCCGTGTGGGTTCCAACGTGGGTTCCAAATATTTTGTGAAGTTGCTATCGCACCTACTAATTATGAATCTTTTTCAGTTATACCCTTATTTAGGTATCCAAACTAATACCAATTGCTTACACATATATCATCATATAATATGAAAGAATTTAAACAATTAGTCATTTAATCATATAAATGCATTTAATCATGTACAATGAAAATATTATTATTCGGGCCCTTCACTGGGTCCCACTCCAGTACTTGTCCCACCTCACTGGGGACTTTCGCACTGGTGTCCTTCTCTGAACACTTTTCCACGGGTGAGTCCAAGCCTCTCCTTAGTCCATTTTATACACTAATTATATTAATTAATGCATATAAAAATGATAATTAACCCTTTTCCCGAGTACAGGTGTTACAAACAGTGACGCCTTCGGGGTCACAAAAGAGTGCGATACACTATATGCGATAAAAGTGTGAGAAATTCCGGGATAAGAAGGACCCGGGGATGGTGGCTAGAGTTACTTGACTTTCCAGATATCATTTTGTTGATGTTTATAATGATTATTGCATTTATATGTGAAACATTCCAATAGCATGATTAGTTCTCTCACTAGCGAAAGCTTAAATGAATATTATTTTCTATTGTGGTTATTGAATAACCACCGCAGGTACGTAACAGGAAGATGAGAGGAGATGATTCACGCGTTGGGTTGGTTTAGGAGTTGTGGATATGTCATTATATCCATGTTTAGAAGTTTTTGGTTTTCATAATATAAGTTTGTTTTGGAAGATGTTATGAATTACTTGAGTTTTGGAAGGTTTGTAATATGTTTAGTTCAAGTGTGGTGTTGGATATGCCTTTAGGTGTGAGCTGCACTTGCAAGTCACTAATTGAGTAAGGTTAGGAGAGATTTGGAACTTGTTCCATATGTTGAAAATCTTGTAATATGTTATAGTTTGTGAGGTTGAATTTCTCGAACTTATGTTGTAAACTAGGCAGTTGGTGGATTTAGGAGTTTATTCATGTGAATCTTATGTCTTTCTTATTTTAAAACCATGCTGGTTTGAGTATGTTGTTGAGTTGGACCACTCCGGAAAGTCCAGTTATATGTCACAACCATTTTGGGCAACTTCCGTTTTATAACCAAGAAAAACAGAGCAAGTAGCAACAGTACTTTTTGTTAAGTAACCCCCTTTAACAATTCTATATATAGATTATAGAGTTGGATACCACTTTTAAGGGGTATTTTGTTAGCATAAAATGAAGAATTTTCTTTCTCTTCTTGGTTCTTCATAAGCTTAGTTTGAGCCCGATAGAAATGGTAGTCGAGCTATAGTTGCTGAAAATTGTAGTGATCTGCTCTAAAACCTGATTGACAAGTTTTTGGCTGTGATTTGCTCTAAAACCTAATTTGCTTAGTCTCTATTTTCCTCCCCACGTAGAACAGCGATGAGTTTTTTTTTCTTTCTCTAGGAATCTTTATACACTGGAAGTAAAGTATTTTTGAGAATAATTTAGCATTTCTTTGTGATCTAATTCTTAATTTGTTTGTAAATTCTAGAATTGAAGTTTGAATGGTATTTGTAACACTTTAATTCTTGATTGATTTCTTTGGTTAATATTCTGTGGAGCAATAACAAATTCTTTGATATTAAAGTTGTTTAATGAATTTAGGAATTTAGTTATTCGTCCTCAAAATAACTACGATTTATTGGTGACAACTTTCATGTGGCCTTGTTTCTACAGGAATTTCCTTTTTTTTTTTGGTTGGATAGAGGGTGGGGAGGGGGATTTGAAGATGTCAAACTGCATCAATACCGTCAAAAGAGCAATCAGAGAAAACGCACTCTCAGGTGCCATTCAACCTATGTCGAGTAGTCAAGCACTTAGAAAAGCAAAAAAAAATAGTTACCATAGATTTGATTTTGTCAACTGTTTTGCTTCTAAGC
Organism: Hydrangea macrophylla; assembly: GCA_033977485.1. Classification (NCBI taxonomy): domain Eukaryota; kingdom Viridiplantae; phylum Streptophyta; class Magnoliopsida; order Cornales; family Hydrangeaceae; genus Hydrangea; species Hydrangea macrophylla. The sequence goes on from CM066982.1 coordinate 50,722,776, forward strand.
ATATATTGATTTTGTTTTCCTATTCGAAATTCCAACGTTGTTTTTCATTTGTAGGGTTTTCATTGGTTTTATTGAATTTATTCAACTATTTACACCATGTAGTCAGTTAAGAGTGCAAAATTTCATGCTGTAATTATTCATGGTTTTGCATTAACTTCCACAAGCTTAGGCCGATTGCCCTCACACTTTAGAATCAAATTGTTGGCAACGAAAAGGCCTCAACTAGCACAAATACAAACCTCAACACCCATCTTAATTGCTCTCCATATCAAAGTAGCAAACCACACCGGCGCCGCTACAGGCCACGAGGACCACCACCATCATCAAGACGATCCCATGCCACCACCACGCCGAGAGCTTGTTGAGAAACAACACCATGCCACCCACTTATTCTGAAGGTGTTCGTCTATGAAAAGTTGGAACCATCTTTAGAAGAGGAACTAGAACTACCCTATATGTAGAATTTCAGTCAAACACATGTGGGTTTCCCTTTCTCTAACCCGTTAATTAATCCATTTAACTCGGTTGATAGTCAGGTCCCTATAATCTACAAGGAAATGGAATCTACTGGATGCACACCAGATTGGAAAGTTAGAGAGATGCTGCAAACTGCCTTGATGGTCCTGGATGATACTGTGGAGGTCGCGTGAGTCTTTATATGTGACTATCTCGTGATAGTTGGTTTGTTCATTTTGTGCTCTTCTTGTCACGTTCTTTTTTCTTTTTCATTTAAAATTATCTCCCTGTTAGAGCAGTTGTATATTTAAAATGAACAAACCACCACTACCACCACCATATACCACCCCATACCATCATACAACCACCAACCCCCTAACCCCCTCTGCAAAAAAATAGAAAACCTCAAAACTTAGTTTCCGAATGTTTAAGTTTATGAATTTGCGTATTCACTTCTAACTTGCTATCCGTGAATCGGAATTGCGTGCCATTTCTTCTTACAAGTTTATTTAGGTGAGTATGAAGTTTAGGTTCTGGTCACTTGTCATTTTGAGTGCCAAAACCCATTTGGTCTCTCAAAACCCCAAACCTTAATGCGAAAAAATAATTTTAGGATCACTTAGACCTGAAAATTCTTAGTTATAGAGGTTTTGAGTAGTGAAACGGTAAACCGCTTAACCAAACGCCACGAAATCTTACTCGCACCTCAAACATGCCTAAATAAACTTGCGGGAACTAACGAAATGCATAACGGATTCACGGTTCACAAATAATGCGAAAAAATGACTTTTTCATTACTTAGACTTGAAAATTCTTAGTTTTGGGGGTTTTGAGTAGTGAAACGGTAAACCGCTTAACCAAATGCCACGAAACCTTCCTTGCACTTCAAACATGCCTAATTAATGCGAAAAAATGAGTCTTTCATCATTCCGAGTCCTGGCCCGAACACATTTTGGTCTCTCAAAACCCCCAAACATAGTTTATTCTTTTATTATTTTATTTATACAACTAATTAATGAAAACTTTTTCTTTTTTGTAGGTATAAAGTTTCACATCTTGATGGAAAGTTCTAACAAGTGAACAACTTTTTTTGTTAGGCTAATTGTTTGTTGTTGCTTTCATAGTTTTTTTAGTACCTTTTGATGAATATGTAATATGTATATGTTATTAGTTTAGCACTTGACTCGGATTGATTGTGTATTTTTTTGTTCATTCCAATATATTAATTGTTTGATATTTAGATGAATTGATGAAATTTAGTAGTTGAAATAGATCATTAATTGAGTTGGATTTAATTTTATACAGGGTGGTATTGTATATATGCACAGGGTGGTATATATTGTTTTTACATGGTGGTATTTATGTCACTTTTATAAAGAATTTATGTCACTTTTAAAGTATTTATGTCACTTTTAAGACATTGATGTAATAATTTTGTTTGGTATTTATGTCACTTTAGGTCAAAAGTGACATAAATAAATTGGTATTTATGTCACTTTCAAGTATTTATGTCACTTTTAAGACTTTGATATAATAATTTTGTTAAGTATTTATGTCACTTTTTTACTTTTATGTCACTTTAGGTTAAAAGTGACATAAATAAAATGGTATTTATGTCACTTTTTATTAACAAATGTATTGATTTTATGAAACATTTATGTCACTTTTATAAAACATTTATGTCATTTTTAAAACATTTATGTCGCCTCCATTTATGTCACTTTTTACTGGAAAAAAAAGTGACATAAATACCTATTTATGTCACTTTTTAAGTGACATAAAAAGCCTTTTTCAGTGACATAAAAAACCTTTTTCCTTGTAGTGAAAGTTTGCTTGACAAGAACTTGGGGTTTGCTCACTTGTTTTGATTCAACAGAGATTATTACATGTTCAAAATGATACTTTTAATGTTGAAAGAAACTTAGATATGTGTTTGAAATGTTTTATTAAGGTACCATAAAGTTTGGTTGTGTTTGGATATGATTTGGACTTGTAAAATCAGAGTTTTTAGCAGCAGAAAACAGTTCTGCAGAACCCGGATCGATCCGGGTTAAAGGGCGGATCGATCCGGACTTCTAGGAGGACATTCTGCGGAAGAAATGCTGTGATGGATCGATCAGGGCTAAAGAGCAGATCGATCAGCATACAAAATTTTAGACCGTTGACTTTTACGGAAATGTACACATCTCTTTCTAGAAAACTCGGATTCACGCGCTATTTTTTGCATTAGAACCGGGACTCAAAGATCTATCTTTTGGTATAAAATTTAGCTATACTTTATTTATAACAATTTTACCCATGAGGCTGTTTTGTGTCAATGAAGCTTTTTTATGTTGTCTAATTAATGCTTATCTAGTAATTAGAGATTGATTTGGTGTTTGGCCTTTGTTATACGTGTCCTAATCCGCCTGAGGCGGGTTGGAGTGTGACACTTATCTAAAAAACTCAAGAACTTTGGATTTTTCTTGTTGTACCACATTTTGAGTGATTTCTCACCAAAAATTCTCTTTATGTTTGCCCTTGCAAAATTTTGAAAACATTGGGCAATTATATGTAATTGTAATAAATTTAATTAAATTAATTTACAGACTGCTCCTCTAAATTTTATCTTTTTACTTATATACATACGCAACACTAATTGGAATCAAACATACCCCAAACCATTAGTTGAGTTATGGTATATAAAAAAAAGAGAAGTTGAAATATATCGGTACGATTGTATTAATCAAGCAAACCTTAAATATTTGGCCAAACGCCTTTCCTTTTGCTTCTAAATTTAGTCCACCCAAATTATTTTACTATATATCAACCAAACTTTTACAAATTGACATCAATGATCATCACTTATTAATGAAAAATAATAATTAAAAGTGATAATATGAACGCTGGGCATAATTATGAAAAGGACCGAGAGACAAGAAGAACAAAGATACTCATACATTATAGGAATTATTAGTACCAGACCTCTCAACTCGCAAAGAGGAAAAAATCTCACATATCAAAAAGTAATTTTAGTAGCTGATGGTTTAGGGCCTCCCAAATGCTCATTCCGAGTTTCCCATAGTTGTAAATGGACATTTTATTAGCTAGCTTCCTTCACTTTGGATACTAGTTATGTTGAATGCATATACACACACACATATATATATATACATTTATAGAAAATTGTTGTTCGTACTCCGAGGATTACTAAATGCACTCCATGGAGAGTGTATTGTGTAGGGCTGTTAAAAAAAGATCAGACTAAACCAACCTAGCCTCTTCGGTCGATTTTTAAAAATATATTCACAGAAAAAAATCAAACCGATTGATCAAAAGTGGCAAAAAAATCGACCAAACCGAGCAATGCACCCCTAATACAATGCAAGATAACACATACTTTAAAAGTGATACCATAAAGTACATTTAATAAATTTTAGGGTACAATTAACACTTCTCCTTTTATATTATATATTATGTGTCAATAGGGCTAGATAGTGGTGCTGGTAACGATAGTGGTATGGTATCATTGTAATTTTAGAGTGCAATAATTAACATTTCTCTTTTTATATTATATATGACGTGTCAATAGGGGGTATCATCATGATCGTTGTGCTGTGGGCCATGTGGCCTAAGTTTTCCATTTTCATGTAAAAATTAGTCGATACCTAGTTTTATACACGGACAATTTTCAAACGTAAAATGGTTCATTTAATCAATTATATATTATCATAAATATATGTAATACATATGCATAATCTTACTTTAGCAATAAATAAAAAATTAAAGATCAAATTCAATAAAAAATGATCCACCTGTTATTGAAGTAAACTCTCTTGTAGAAGTATATCATTCAGGCCAGATGAATCCTTGATAATTTTTCATGAATAAAAAAAATTAACAATAAGTTTCTTAGCAATCTTTCCTGAATAAAAAAATGTTATGCATATAAGTTGAAATAAATTACTCCCTCCATCCCATATTAAGAGTCTCTTTTTAGAATTCTAACTTATTGAAGGGACAACTTTAATTTTGGTGAGATTTTTACTTTCCAATATTGGCCTTTTTGAAATTCAAAATTAGTCAAAAAAAAAAGAGGGAAGAGTTAGAAATAATAAATGGCAAATTTGAAAAATGTGCATTAAAATATTTTGACTTTTCAAAGAGGACTCTTAAAATGAGACATCAAAAAATGGTATCAAAGACTCTTAATATGGGACAGAGGGAGTAGTAGTCTTCAGTCTGAATTAATCATAATAGAAGAAACAATGTCATATCTTATAAATACTACAACAATATATATTTTTTAATGAAGAAATGATGTATAATAAACAAAGTGACAGAGATACATGGGGAGAGAAGAGGATATAACATAACGGATACATATAAAAGTGGTGAATGCTATAGGTGGTCATTTATGTTTTGCAACCAAAGGACACACCCTTTTAACTTCTCCAAATGTAAGTTCTCAAGTGAAATAAATGAAAAACCTACATGCATGTATATTGTTATGTAAAAGAAAGGAATGAGAGAAAGATGCCACATATGATTTTTATAAAAGGTGATGTGGATGGTTGTGAAGGTTTTATTTGCTGTTATCCTTATATATATACATATATATATATATATGTATATATATATAATAGATAGATTAATCTCTATATATGCATTACACTTTGCTCCCTCCTTTGGCTTTGACGCCCTCCCCCAAAAGAATTTAATCCAATGGGGATGCATTCCTAGTTGAGTAATGTTAGGTATATATACTTTTTTATACACTTTTTAACACACAACTTTAAATATATGTATTTTGTATTATGTAAGTGGTGCACAAAAAAGTGTGAAATTCAAACAGTACAAGATACATACATTTAAAGCATAGTATGACAAAAAGTGCGTAGAAAAGTATGTATGCCTAACTTTATTGTTCTAGTTTCTCCATCTTTTCACAAGTGACTATCATTATAAGTGTGCAATAATTTTCCATACAATAATGTTAGGCACACAATACCAATTACAGCACAAATCACAACCATACATTAAATGCATGTACCTTGTGTTGTGTATATTTTTCACACATGGCCACACTTTTTTTAAAAACAAAAGGTACATACATTTAAAATATGTGTTGTGATTTGTGTTGTGTGCCTAGCATTATTATTTTTCATAGAATTGTTATACGGGCACAAAGAAAATCCATAAATACCAAAATTTGTCTATCTCTCTCATCTATGAATTCTACAGGGTCACTGGACTCCACAATGCCAATGAAATCTATCAAAGAAGAGATAAACATATTTATGTGCTTGTGGATGCATGTATTTATGAATTTTATTTGTGCCCCAACCTTTATTTTTTTTTTTCGATATATGCACTTAATGTTCATGTAGTGACACGTGTAACAAATCTCCCCCTTCTATATTCACTTAACCTGTACATAACACGATCTCCTCCTTTGGGAAGGAAAAAGTAGAGTGAAAGGCCAAAATTTTACCATTGTATAATTTTGGGCTTTGTTTGGTATACAAATTTAGATGTGGGGACAAAAAGGAAAATGGTAAGGAATTTTTTTTTCTTTGTTTGGCTACCATAAAAAATAAAAGTAAATTGAAAATACGGGGAATGGTACGAAAATTCAAAAGTTTGCTTTGTAATTTAGACATTTCAATATCAGATACCAAAAAAAAAAAAAAAAAAAAAAATCAAAAATCAAAAATCAAAAAGCAAAAAGAAAATTGAGAAAATGACGTATGGCGCAATGTAGGAGAGTTTTTACCTTGTGATATGTGAGGCTCTTAAGTGAACTTACCCAGTGAACATGTTTATTAGTCTAAAAAGTTCACTGGGTAAGTTCACTTAACCATATCCACTTAAGAGTCTGGCCGTATACATATATATATAGAGAGAGAGAGAAATTCTATCCGCACCCACCTATTTTGTTTTATACACCCACCTTTTAATGAATTTTTCTCATTACAGTTATATCCCTATATAAAATAACATATTAAGACAAAATCAATTAAAAGAATTTTAAAAAAGTTACTCTCTACACCCACCTATCTGAGCAAACCCTAACTTATATGTATACACATATACACATATAAAATCCCACATATACGTTTATATATATACATAAAAATATGTATGTATTCAATATATATGTATGTTTTTTTTTATTGTATATGTATCTCTCTATATATATATATATACATTGATATGTTTATTGGACATGATGGTCTTTCCCATTCTTTGGACAATTCCAAAATCACCATTGTACTCCATTCTTTCAAATAGAATTGACATATTAAAGTCCACAAAATTTTTTTTCCTTAATCGATTTGTATATTATGTTGAAACTAGTTTTGTAGAAACCTAGTGATGGATTGATTTCCTTGCTCAGATTTACAATCCAAATACAGATTAAAGATTATCTTAAGAGATAAAAGAGAAGTAAAATGGATAGAAGATGGTGAGAGTCGAAAGATGAATATTTGGGTTGAACAAGATGGTAGGTGTAGAGAGATAGAGATTAGGGTTAATTTGGGGATGAATAGTGGGTGTAGAGAATAAATTATTTTAACTTAAATTAGAATGGTGGGTGTAAAGAGTAAACGGGTATAGAGAGTAAAATAGGTGGGTGTAGATAGAGTCACTCATGTATATATATATACTATGGATATACATAGAAGTTGAGGGAGAAGTTTAGAGAATTACAATAAGGTAAATTACATTGACATCTTGTACTGTGCCAAGGTCAAATTAAATTTAGGTACCTCTCTTGTGGTTTGCATAACAACAACGTCCTCCCAAAAGTTAACGATGCACATAAAATTACCTAGATACCCTCAAAATTAAATGTAACTCATCGACTTACAAACTTAACACATTATTAATGGACGAATTTACCAGTAGAGAAAATTACTTTCATATATTCATATTAGAAAAAAAAAAATTTATGAAAGTTTTATTAACTTTGGAATGGGTAAATTGATTATTATCAAAAAATTTAATAATCAAATTAACGGTCAATTAATCACACAGAAGGGGTAAAGTGTTACCCAACCCAAATCTCAAAAAAGATCTGTGTAATTATGCAAAACACAAACGATGTTCTTGTATCTTGACATTACGTTAGGAGAGGTCATGACTTAATTACCCTTACAATTGTAACTTAATTCATTGATATGGTGTCACAAATTGATAAAGTATCACTACATCGATGTACTATATGGTGGAAGATTTATAATTTTGAAATTGCGAATTGTTATAAAATTAGTAGTAAATCTAATAATAAAAGTAACCGCACAAAATATACAATCACACAAAATAACACAAATATTTCAGGTGGTTCGGTAATTTGCCAAAATCTACCGCGGAGGGAGTGTTGTATTAAAACATGTTCTATGTGGGGCTACTTTAAGAGTAATCTTAACAGTTTTATTTTAAAAATCACAAGGTGGTTAAATGCCCAAATTTAAAGCACAAAGGAATAAAGTGACAATGAGTATAACCACGTGACCCTTTTTAATTTTTGCTATTCAAATATAAACAAACACGTGTATCTCCAGATCTATTTTGCTGCCCACTCTGAAAGTACGTTTGGAAAGAGCAATGCTATGCTTTCTAATGTTGGAATTAATTAGTTAATATATTTGATTAATTGCATATTATTAAAATTTCACAATTAAAGTTTCATATAAGGTGGTCCATATAAGAATCCACATTTGATTAGGATATAATTGAGTAAGTCAATAATGGTAAGGATTGTGAAGTTAGTTTCCTAATCTAAGTCTATGGAATGTAGAAATTAAAGGAATTCTATTGGGATTAGGATTTTGGTTCTCTCCCCCTATAAATAATTAGGTACTATTAGAAACCTACAACATGTGAATACACAAAAAAACACATAAAAGAAGGTTTATAGGGTAAGAGGCAGAAATTCAAAGTCCAAACTTTGTAAGTAGCATAGTCTGATTCGTCGTCTTTAAGGATAACCGTACAAGAAAAAAGTTGTATCGTTATTGATGTTATGAGATCATGAAGATCAAGATCTAAGAGATTTATAGTTTATGTCTTGTTAGATTTAAGTTTATACGATTGTATGAATCTGTCTTTCTTATTCATGGAATTTCTAACACCTAATTTTTTTTTTTCTCAAAAGTGTTTCCCCACACATGTAGCAGTGAGTCCAGTTGATTTTGATTAATTGATGTTGAAGTGTTTTCACCATTATTAAAGATGATTCCATTACTACATGTATTGAAAAAAACTTTTTGAGAAGCATATATAGAAGACTAATGCTATGCTTTCCAAATTATTTTCCTAAAAAGTGTTTTCTAACTTATGTGGGGTAGGATTCTCTTCAATAATGATGAGAGCACTTTAACATCAACTAATTAAAATCAACTAAACCCACTACCACATGTATTGACAAATACTTAAGGAAAAAAATAATTGAGAAGCATAGCATTACTCTCTATATAATTATTCATTTGGAAACCCTCCAAAACCAAGGCTCACAAATGCCCACTATCTCACCTACCCAAATTCGCTGTCAAAATCAATACAAAGAGCAAAATAAAAGCCACAAAAAAAAAAAAAAAAAAATAAGAAAAAAAGAAAAATAAGAAAGAAAGAAGAAGGGTCAAAATCTTTCTATACCCTAGTGGGTTGATTTTCTGTACCACTTCTTTATCTCTTGGCATAGAATGGCAAATGGCATTTTCTTTGGTAGCCACATGCGTAGCACGCTTGCTTCATTGCACTTTACATTCCAGTGATTTATGTATATACACACAGCATTCTTATTGCCATTTGACTTGTTAATTTTTGTTTATTAAGATATTGATCTTACTCATCCCTTAATAAAGTTGTTTTCCTTCGTCGAATGTTAATTAATACCATCCAATTAGTGTGTACTGATTAGACAACACTAGTTGGAGGATTCATGACGATAGTATAGATGATATATCCATTTGCTCTACAGGTATGAAGCGTGTAACATGCCTAGTTTCCCTTGGTGGGTGATCAATTAATTAATTTTCTTTAAAAAAAAAAAGGTTTCTCAGAGCACGTTTTTCTAGGCTGTGGTCCACGGTGGAATGCGTTCTCCTTTGCAAGTCAAGAGATTAATCCGTATATTTTACTTACTCAAACAAGAGAACCGATCATAAGATTATTCAACCATTAAATGGAGGGTTAATTACAAAATATACTCTTGAAATTTGGTCTCTATCTCATTTTATTGTTATTTCAATTATATCAATTTAGTCCCTGAAGTTTTTAATTGGAAGCAATGTAGTCTAAGGGTGTGTTTGATAATTCAATTAAGTGATGAGAATGAAAATTTTCAGCACTTAATTTATTTATTTATTTTTTCAATGTGTTTGATAACATATCACTTAATTGAAAAAGTAGCCAAAATACCCACTGAAAACTTTAAGCGAAAAAAATGCTGTTGAAAATAATCACTGAATGTAGTCTATTTCGATTTTTGAAACACTATTTTTAATATTGTATATTAAATTGCTTAAAATTTTTAGTACTTCAAATTTAGCACTTAATTTCTGTTTTATCAAACCGATCCTAAATGTCCAATTCTGTGAGAAAAGTTGATAGAATTTACTCATATGCTATGCATTGTCACACATTTTAGTTGCCAAAATGGAGCACGTACCATCAATCTCTCCACCTGCTTATCAGCGTATTTGTGCATAACAATGGGTGAATTTTGTCAAAATTTCTGACAGAATCGGACATTTGGACCATAGTACCTCTTTTAAAAACTCTAGGGACCAAATTAATGCAATTAAAACGACAATGACTATAATGAGATAGGAATTAAACCTCTGTGGTGTATTTTGTATTTAGGCCTTAAATGGTGAATGAGAATCTGATACCCAAAGACCCACTTAAGTTTTAGTTAGGAGTGTAATTGGTTCGTTTAACTGACCGATCGGTTTTAGTTCGGTATTATTAAGTGTATTCGGTTTTATTAAGTGTATTTTGGTGGATTGACTCAATTTTTATACAGGAGTTTTTTTTTTTTTTTTTGGAGTAAACCGACCGATTTGTTCGGTTCGATCAGGCAATCTGTTCAGTTAATTTGTTCGAAAATTCTTACACCCTTAGTTCTGGTCGAAGGTTGGTAAGAACTCCTTATCCCACATTAATTATGCGTAATTTGTAGTTCCTGATCTACCACCTCGAATAACGTGTACTGCATAAGTTGCTATCAACAATCTACTATAGTGTTTTTTTTTATATTTTAATTATTTTTTATGTGCATGCAATATACTATAGTGTTTGAAGCATATTAATTCCCATGATCACAAGCGTTGTGTGTTCCTAACACACGATTCAAATATCATGGCAATGTTTGAAATATGGAACTGTTCGTATTCAGCTATTTCCATCATTTCTGAAGAATTTGTTGATTGGATAATTCGCTTGAAATCTAGGAGAGATTCTGATCGGATAATTTCCGCCAAGTATTGTGCTTTTCCTGTTGATCCATAATAATCATCAAGTACACTACGGCACGCAAATCTCTTTCAAGTTTGAGAAGAATTCTACGATACAATGTACAAAGTTTTGAGACATAGGTGCAATATTTTAGGACCTAAATATGTGCACAATGTTTTAAGACCTGTAAACAATATTTTGAGGAAATTAAGAGTGCAATATTTTGAGACATAGACCACTATGGTCGTATCATAGTGATATGTGTATGATATATGTTTTGGGACTTGGGTGAAATGTTTTGGGACCTAAATCACTATAGTCGTATGATCATATCATGGTAATCGATCAGGGTACAATATTTTGAGACCTAGGTGTAATATTGTGAGGCCTGGGTATGAGTTTGAGATTTGGCCTAGATGTTTTGAGACCTAGGTACGATATTTGGTCCTAGCAGCTTTGCATTAAATGGAAACAGCTTCACACGTGACCGCCTCTCATACGCCCATTTAAATTGTGTGATACGACCAAACCACCATGATTGTATAGTAGAATTCTCCCAAGATTGAGGCATATTGTGTTGATAAATCTTGTTGCACGGAGTAGAATGATATTCACGCTCTATATTGGAGGAATAGTGTTATGTTTCTCAAATTCTTTAATAACTAGGCAATAACCTATGCTATGCACGAGTCATTTTTGAATATTTAATGATCCAGATAAATTATATTCATAATTATTGTATTACAATTTCAAATAATTTATTTATGTGGGGGTAAATATAAGATTGTGTCTAAATATTTATTTTGTTAAAAATTTATTAAATTTAATAGAAAAAATTAGTGGAAAATCCCTACAACAAACTATTAAGAGGTTAAACTCCATTTTGGTTTTTATTTTGTTAAAAAGTCCCCGATTTTAAATCTTATATGTTGCTACATCTTTAGAGATGTAAATCTCTCATTTTTTCTTCCCAAAATATCCAATAATGAAAAAAAATGCCCAAATCAACTCTTTCTCTACAATCTCAGATTTACTCTCTCTCTCTCTCTCTCTCTCTCTCTCTCTCTCTCTCTCCTCACCACCACTACCACCACTGCCAGCTCCACTTCCCATTGCTCTCTGCAATAGCCACCAGCGACCATGTACACCACCACGACCGTCACCGTGAGTTTTATATCTGGTCATCTCTGATGAGCTCAAACCGGATCCGGCCATCTCCGATGTGCTCGAACTAGATCTGGCCATCTCCGACGATCTTGAACTAGATTCGGCCATCTCCAAGTTAGTTGCAGATTTTACAAATATTAAGTGAATGTTCACTTAATTTTTTTGAAATGAAAAATTTAAGTTTTTAAGCAAAGTTTCACATATTTTGTTAAGCCAATGAAATTGGAAACTTAAGTGGGCAGATTTAGTGGAATTTCAATTTACTTCTTTTTATCTTAAGTGAAATTTCACTTACTTTAATCATATATTGAGTGGATTTTACTTAATATAATATATTAAGAGAAATTTTACTTAATATTTTTAAGTGGGGAAAAATCGTCGGATCTCCAGCGAGGTCGTGGGGGTGGTGGTCACCGGATGTCAGGTGAAGGGTAGCTGAGAAAGAGGTGGCCACCGGAGGTAAGGTGAGGCATGGGGTGGCCGAAGATGGCGAGGGTGGAGGCCAGAGGGGTAGTGGTGGTGGTCGGAGGTGGCAATAGTGGTGGTAAGGGTGGCTAGGGTTATGTGATGAAGATGAGGGTATTTTAGTCTATGAAGTATTGAGAGGATTTATCCTTAATGATTGATTTAATTTGTCCTTAATACTAATAAATCTTATACATTAGTCCTCACTAGCTGCCCCAATTTAATATTATTAGTGGTAGTATGTAGTAACTTATACCATATGATGTTGCCGAAAATTGGTAAGAGAGATTAAAAGAGAGATATGGGGACACAAGAGCTTGTATGTGGTTCGGTACCGTTAACGAGGTGACTTACGTCCACGGTTGCGTCAGTGCGCTTCACTAGCAGATCACCGGCGTGCTTGATGAGCCAACAGTTGGGCGACACTACCAATAAAACCGGCTGGGTGTATGCGTATGAATCAGTATAAACTTCTATTCTCTAGGTTAAGAATGCGATCCCCCTTAAAGAGGGTAGGTGGTCTCTTTTATAGATGTAAAAGTCCACCGGTACATGGTAAGTATGCAAATTTGGAAGTCTAATCTGATTGCAATTAATCTACACAAATTTAGGGGATATTTTCTACGTGGTTTAGGAAACTACTTGCTCCTTCCATTTAGTCTTTTAACTGGGATAGGAAACTACTGAGAGGCTTGCTGTCCAATCAATCACGCCTACTGGGGGCGCGCCCATGTGGGGTCCATTTGGAAAGAACGACCGGACTTACGACCAAACTGAGCGGTTGGGCACAACAACCCAGGATGGCTGTGTAGTCATTCAAAATTCAAGATGACGTGGCTTTTCTTTGCTGAGGTGGTGAGGCCTGACCTGGAGCTGATATTTTTGTGCATATCACCATATATGATAGTTGTCAATATTCTTATCTTCTACCATAAAAGCTCCAATTTTTTAGCTTTGTAAACCTCTTACTTAAAAAACATTTAATTTTTTTTTTTGATTGGAATGCAGAAACATTAGATAGAGATTTGAGGTACACTTTCAGCAGCAATGATCTTTATGATAAAATATGGTATAGTAAAATTCCATACTCTAGCGTCTCGAAAGCCAACAGCCTCTCTCGCAAGCTATTGCGCCTGCATGTTTCTATCACGACGAATATGAGAACACCGTGTTGTCCCAAACTTGGGATAAATTTCCTTTGCATGTTGAACGATATGGCCATAAGAAGCAAAACCATAAGAATCGCTATTAAACTCTGATGCCACCAAAAGTGAATTGACTTCCAAATCAATATTGATAGCCCAAATTGTTGGATGTGTACCCTCAAACCATTACTTTATGTATGAGAAATTGACATTTTAATATATGGATATCAGCTTTACATTTTATTATGTATGTTTTTTTTCATGAGATGATTGTTAATCCTTAAGTATCATAGTGAGTAATTTGTGTATGTATGAGATACATACAAGTGAGATACGAATTGCTATTCTTTGATACTTAGAACTTGTCACAGTGGATGATGAGACTGGATACCTCATCAGTTTTACACTATAGCATGATTAGCTACTTTTGGATAGAGTGATGAATCTCAATCACTAGAGTATGACTCTTAGTTAATATGCTAGTGCTTATAGTGCATTGATGAACCTGAATTTTCCTATGACACTTAATACTGTCAATAGTCGATAGGAACTCATAACTTGTATAAGGTACGTGTTCTCAATCTTAAGACGAGTATGGACACAAACTATGATTATGGCTGATTTGACTTACCAATCAGTGAGGTCTATTCAAGATCAACACCTGGGTATCTTGGGTATGTTGTGTTCATAGGGTTGTGAACATATATCGTCAAGATAGAATCTACCTTCTATTAAAGAATAAGCATTTCCTTGAGAATGTCACCAAGTTGATTACTGAGAACTGTAGTCTTGTTGATAAATAGTTATCAACATGTTTGGTAATCATGAGAAGTGAATGGGACTCAAAGAATATAAGAAGTAATCATGATTCGGGTTGACAGTAACCATTTATCCGACTACCTGAATATGATTGCGAATGCTCGGACATTAGTACACCATACAAGTTTAGACATCACTTCAGATATGTTCTTTTGCGTTGGAGTTCAATTATCGTTTTATAGTGGAGTAAACGTTAACTGATCAATTGGTTAGTTTGCTGACCAAAGAGTTTGGTCATGGTAATCAACATCTGATCTGAGCCAACAATAAAGAACCTAGGAGGTCCCGCTCTTAGCTCTACTAGGATGCTTGGAAAGCCATATGAGGATCTTGTCAAGATAGGTTCGATCGATCGAAGGAGTCTTAATCGATTGAAGTCTAGACAGGTTCCATCGATCGAAGGTGGTTCAATTGATCAAAATTTTGATCGATTGAAGCCATTTCGATTGATTGAAAGTTAGGTCAGTTCTGGGAATCTATAAATAGGGCAGCTGCGCCTAGAAATATGAGTTCATCATTGTTATATCTTAGAAGATATAGAAACTGTTTTAGGCTTCCCAAACCTTCTTTATCCTCTCCATTAGGGTTCCCACCAACCCTAGTCTTTTTGGTAAGCATTCGTAGGAGTCATAAGGGTGAAGACAACCTAGTGGAGGTTGTCGCACCATCAAGGAGAAAGAAAATCAGAATTGGGTTCAAGACCTGAGGTATAATCTCTTCTCCCTTCTTGTTTATGCATCTATAGAGTTCACGAGTAGTAGATCTGGGCTACCAATAGAAAGTTTTGAACTTTGTTTTCTGCTGCACGTTTAAAAATAATTTTAAACCTATTTTTTCTTCAATTGGTATCAGAGCCACGCTTGTTTGGATCTATAGATGTGTTTTGGAACACTAGTTTTGATTTGCATATTGATTTTAGAACTGTTTTCGAAACTGCATCGTCACAGATCAGTTTTTGCAGTAGTCTTGTAGTAGAATACAAATCTGTGATTGCACTGGATGCATGGTGGGTTCGATCGATCGAAGTAAGTTTGATCGATTAAACCGTTCTGTTCTCAAGCGATCGAACTGGTTTCGATCGATCAAGACTGATTCTCTGTCCATATATTCTTTTCACAATTTAAAAAGATTTTAAAGTATTTACTTTAATTCTATATTATCCTGTAAATTTTTTAAATCATTTTGTGAAACTAAAAGTTCAATCGACAGAACTATGTTCAATCGATCGAAGGTTCGAGCGATCGAACCTCTATCGTTCGATCGAAGCGTGACAGAGAATTGAGATGTTGTTATAAGTTCTAATTCAGTACGTAAAGAGTTTATGTACTGTGTGAATCAGTTAGGGGTTCCAACAGTTACATTTATTTATTATATATGCATGGATGTGCGTACGACTAACTCTTTTGCAGCAAGATTAGTTCGCTATCTCCCATGGCACTGATCATCAACAAATATTTTATTTTGTATTTAACTATTTGTGATTGATGATTGTTATATTTAAATTATTGGTTTGGTTTTAAGGCGTATGTAAAGGTCGCTGCGACTTCAATCCTGCGAATAGAAAGTCGCACCGGTTTCCCTAGCATTCTATTTTATTGCTGTATTTTCTATTTCTAGATAAAATATAAGCTTCGAAAGAAGCATAGGTCCAATGTAATAGAATAAGGAAGCCTATGAAGATGGAGCGAGAAGCCGTTGTCCATGAAGATGGAACCAGAGGAGATCAAACCAAGAAGGAGGTTCTATGGAGATAGAGCCATGGAAGATAGAGGCATTGTTGAATGCTTTTATTTTCATTTTAGTTTTTTTTGTTTTATGTGCTTGGTTTATAATTGGCATTTAATTATATTGTTACTACTTGCATGCACGTAAAACAAGTTTTCTAAAATAAAACTCAAAAACCGTTTCAATGCATTAGTAAACATTAGATGTTTATGGGTAATGTGTGGAAACAATTTTTTCCAAAAGCAAAATCCATTACTATTAAAACTAGTAGGAGAGGGTCTTATTAATAACACCCACGAACTTCCATTAACGGTTCATTGTAAGATGAGTAGTGCATTCTGTGTCACCTCACCAGGGGTGATCATTCCATATGGAGGGTACACTACTCATTGATTACTAGATGTGAACTTACTATGGATAGGATCAATCAGACGTGTTAGAGGGTAACCACTACATGGAGGCGCTACTTAAGGCGGCTGTGATTGGATCCTAGTTAATGTTACACACTAGCTAAGTTATGGATAAGGTATCCCACGCGGGGCATTATTCCGAAACTTAGAGATCAAATAGGTTTGGGAGTCATAACTTATTTTGCAAGAGTTGCATAGCGAATAAGTCATGATTAATCGAAAGATCGAGTATTAACCTCCAAACGGAGGCTTTACTCTTTCGTTTTGATATTCCGACGACTTTGTTTTAAAATTAGAGTTTTATGGATTCTTTTATTTCAAACTGTCAAATTCTTATATCCATATTTATTTTGTCTATTTTGATTTTTTAGTAATCATAATGTCTGGATCTGCATTCAATCTACTTGCTACTATATTCACTCAGAACAAGTTAATTAGAAATAACTACACTAAATGGAAACGAAACCTTGACATCGTTTTAACTGCGGAGGATCACATATATGTCCTCACCACCCCCATGCCCTGAAGATCCTGCTGCAAATGCTACGGCTGCTACTAGACACGAGTTCGATAAGTGGAAGAAGTCGAATGAGATGGCTCGTTGTTACATATTGGCCTCTATGGCTAATGTGTTGTAACACCAATACCAGTCGAATGATTCTACCAGTGCCATTATCAAATCCCTAAAAGAGATATTTGGGGATCATTGCAGACCTGCTAGACAGGTTTCCATGCAGAAGATAATGAGTGCCAAGATGTCAGAAGAGACTCTAGTCAAAAAACATGTTTTAAAAATGATTTGTTATTTGAACGAGCTGGAGACCCTAGGAGCCAACATCGACGCACAGACCCAAGTTGATATGATCCTCAATTCGCTATCACCTTTATTCACTCAATTTAAACTTAACTATAATATGAATCAAATGAATTTTTCAATGAGTGAATTAATGAGTGTTCTTTACTGGCAGCGGAAGGGGTGATCAAACTTAGGGGCAACGTTCTGAACATTGAGAAAAGCTCTTCCTCTTCTAGATCTGCACTGAAAGGCAAGAAAGGAAAGAAGAAGGCTGGCACTGATGGTCCAAGTGTTGGACAGGTCCCTAAGATTGCAAAATCTATGGAAAAGGGTAAGGGTAAGGGAAAGGTGAGTGGCCAAGGCAAAGGAAAGTGTTTTCCAATGCGGTGAGAAAGGCCACTGGAAGAGGAATTGTCCACAATTATTGGCTACAAGGGTTCAAGGTATGATTGAATCACATGTGATTGATGTAAGTTTTATAACGGATACTTCAAACACTTGGTGCATCGATTCTGGTGCAACTAACCATATCTGTAATTTGTTGTAGGGGTTCAGATCAACGAAGAAATAGAGTGATGGGGAAATGGTGCTGACTTTGGGATCTAGCGCAATTGTTTCCTCGGTTGCAGTAGGAGTAGTAGCTTTAGAATTTTCAGACAATAATGTTTTGATTTTATCAGATGTACTTTATGTCCCTTTAATGAGACGTAATTTAATTTCAGATTCTAATTTATCGAATAATGGTTATTCTTTTCATTTTGGAACTGAAGTTGTGATTAAAAGAGTTAATGGTTCTTTTACTTGTTCTGGTGTTAAATCAAATGGCTTGTATGTGATCACTCTAAATATTTCTAAAGACTCTTGTATGGAACTTAATAACTCAGTGGTAAATGTACCATCGAAAAGAAAGGAACCTTCCACTAATCCAACAAGGCTTTGGCATATGAGGCTTGGCCATATCAATATAAATAGGATTGGCAGACTAGTCAAAGAAGGGGTCTTAAGCGATTTGGTTCTCAAACCAATGGAAGTCTGCGAATCTTGTTTAGAGGGTAAGATGACCAAAAGGCCCTTTCCAGCAAAGGGAAATAGGACCAAGGCATTGTTGGAATTAGTTCATACTGATGTGTGTGGACCAATAAATATTAGTGCAAGGGGTGGTTATGAGTATTTCATCACATTTACTGATGAGCACTCTAGGTATGGATATGTGTACCTAATGCAGCATAAGTCCGAAGCCTTTGAAAATTTCAAAAAGTTTAGGGCTGAAGTGGAGAATCAATTAGGAACACACATCAAGGCCATTTGATCTGATCGAGGTGGCGAGTACCTTTTTAATGAGTTTATTGATCACCTCGTACAAAATGGAATTCTGTCACAGTTGACTGCACCTGGTATGCCTCAGCAAAACGGTGTAGCAGAGAGAAGGAATCGAACTCTTCTAGACATGTCTGGGTCGATGATGAGTTATTTGGAGTTGCCATTATTCCTTTGGGTTATGCTTTGGAAATCGCTTGCATACATACTAAATCTAGTACTCCCTCCGTCCCATTTTGTGAGTCCATCTTTGGGAACTCAACTTATTAAGAAGACAAGAAGAATCTATACCTACTTTCCACAATTGCCCCTAATCATTACAATAACTTTTTTTATTTTGTCTTGTTGTAGATTTCAGTGAAGGGTAGTTTTGGAAAGTAAGTAAAATTTATATACCACATTAGGAAAGTGGACACTAATTTTGGGACATCCCAAAATAGAATACAGGACTCACAAAATGGGACGGAGGGAGTACCAAGCAAATCTATTCCCAGGACACCATGGGAGATGTGGATTGGGCGCAAGCCTTCGTTGCAACGTCTCTGGATATGGGGGTGTCCGGCACATGTGCTGAGAGGAAAGATGAGCAAGTTGGATTCTAGATCGGAAGTATGCTACTTTGTGGGGAGTCCAAAGGGTGTTTATGGATAGTATTTTTATGATCCAAGAGAACAGAAAGTGTTTCTTAGAACAAATGTTGTTTTCTTGGAGGATGATTCTATCATGAACCATAAACCTAAGGGAAGGATAGATCTTAGAGAGATAGAGAGCCCTCAGTCATACCCGTAGTTAATAACAATGTAAGACAAGAAAATACCGCTTCTTCACCCAATTTCTGCACTTGTACCTCGTTGTAGTGGGAGGATTATCAGCCAGCCAGACAGATACATGTTCTTAGGAGAAGTTTTGGAAGCGGTTTCCATAGAATTTGAATCTGATCCTACCACATACAAAGAGGCAATAGCTGATGTAGACTCAGCTCACTGGGTTAAAGCTATGAAGACTCAATATGAATCTATGGATTCTAATCAGGTCTGGGATCTTATAGTGCTTCCAACCAATATTAAACCCATTGGCTGTAAGTGGGTTTACAAGAGGAAAATAAGATCTGATGGAAAGGTTGAGACCTTTAAGGCTAGGATTGTAGCGAAAGTTTATACTCAAAGAGAGGGCATTGACTATCAGGAAACCTTCTCGTCAGTAGCCATGCTTAAGTCCATCAAAATACTCCTATCCATTGTTGCATGCCTAGATTATGAGATCTGGCAAATGGACGTCAAGACTACATCCTTAAATGGCAATCTTGAAGAGGACATCTATATGCAACAACTAGAAGGGTTCATAGCTGGTGGGAAAGGTAGCTTGGTATGTAAGTTGCAAAAGTCCATTTATGGGATTAAGCAGGCATCTAGGAGTTGGAATATTCGTTTTGACCAAGCGGTTAAATCATTTGGCTTCATACAGAATCTGGATGAACCTTGTGTATACAAGAAGTGTGAAGAGAAAGTGGTGGCCTTTCTTGTTCTTTAAGTTGACGACATTCTACTCATTCGGAATGATGTAGCGGCATTGTCAATAGTTAAGGTTTGGCTAGCTAGTACTTTCGATATGAAAGATCTAGGAGAGGTGAGCTACATCCTCAAGAAAAAGCTCTTTCGGAAAGATAGTGGGATTATCTCAAGCTGGTTATATTGATAAGGTGCTAAATAAGTTTTCAATGGATAATTCAAAGAAAGGTTTATTACCTTTTAGGCATGGTTTAGCGTTCTCCAATGACCAGTGTCCAAAGACATAGGAGGAGAGGAATCGCATGGTAGGAGTTCCCTATGCTTCGGTGGTGGGAAGTCTCATGCATGAGATGTTATGTACCAGACCAGATATCTGCTTTGCCGTTGGCATGGTTAGTAGGTATCAATCGAATCCTGGTCCAGAGCATTGGACAGCCATTTAGCACATTCTTAAGTACTTGAGAAGGACTAAAGATTACATGCTTACGTACGGCGGTGATGAGTTAATTCTAGTAGGATACACTAACTCGGACTTTATGTCATAAAAAGATTCAAGGAAGTCAATATCTAGACATCTCTTTACCTTGGAAGGTGGTGTTGTTAGTTGGAGGAGCATAAATAAAAAATGCATTGCAGATTCAACTACAGAAGCTGAGTATATGGCATCATGTGAAGCCGCAAAGGAAGCTGTTTGGCTCAAGAAGTTCCTTATAGAGCTCGGGGTGGTACTAGCGTCGTTGTCACCTATTACGCTATATTGCGATAATAGTGGGGCAGTGACTCAGTCCAAGGAGCCAAGGAACCACGGAAAGGGAAAGCACATTGAGCGAAAATATCATCTAATTCGAGAAATTATTCAACGTGGAGATGTGACTATCGCCAAGATTACCACCGCTGACAATCTTGCAGATCCGTTTACAAAGGCCTTGCCACAGAAGGTCTTTGATCGTCATCTAGATAGTCTAAGTCTCAGATGTAGTCCTGAATGGTTATGAGTACAAGTGAGAGTTTGTTGGTTGTGTACCCTCAAACCATTACTTTATGTATTAGACATTAACATTTTAATATATGGATATTAGCTTTACATTTTATTATGTATGTTTCTTTCATGAGATGATTGTTAATCCTTAAGTATCATAGTGAGTAATTCCTGTATGTATGAGATACATGCAAGTGAGATACGAATTAATATTCTTTGATACTTAGAACTTGTCACAATGGATGATGAGACTAGATACCTCATCATTTTTATACTCTAGCATGATTAACTACCATTGGATGGAGTGATGAATCTCAATCACTGAAGTATGACTCTTAGTAATATGCTAGTGCTTATAGTGCATTGACGGACCAGAGTTTTCCTATTGACACTTAATGCTGTCAACAGTCGATAGTAACTCATAACTTTTATAAGGTACATGTTCTCAATCTTGAGACGAACATGGACACAAACTATGAATATGGCTGCTTTAACTTACCAATTAGTGAGGTCTATAAAAGATCAACACCTGGGTATCTTGGGTATGTTATGTTCATAGGGTTATGAACATATATTGTCAACATAGAATCTACCATTTATTAAAGAGTAAGCATTCCCTTGAGAATGTCACCAAGTTGATTACTGAGAACTGTAGTCTTGTTGATAAGTAGTTATCAACATGTTTGGTAATCATAAGAAGTGAATAGGACTCAAGGAATATAAGAAGTAATCATGATTCAAGTTGAGAGTAACCATTTATCCGACTACCTGAATATGATTGTGAATGGTGATGGTAGAAGGACATTAGTACACCATAGAAGTCTAGACATCACTTCGGATATGTTCTATTGCGTTGGAGTTCAGTTATCGTTTTATAGTGGAGTAAACATTAACTGATTAGGTGGTTAGTTTGCTGACCAAAGAGTTTGGCCATGGTAATTAACATCTGATCTGAGCCAACAATAAAGAACCTAGGAGGTCCCACTCTTAGCTCCTCTAGGATGCTTGAAAAGGCATATGAGGATATTATCAAGACAGGTTCAATCGATCGAAGGAGTCTCGATCAATTGAAGTCTTGATAGGTTCGATCGATCGAAGGTGGTTCAATCAATCCAAAGTTCGATCGATCGAAGCCACTTCGATCGATTGAAAGTTAGGTCAGTTCTGGGAATCTATAAATAGGGCAGCTGTGTCAAAAATATGAGTTCATCATTTTTATATACCAGAAGCTGCAAAAATTGTTTTAGGCTTCCCAAACCTTTTTTATCCTCTCCATTAGGGTTCCCACCAATCCTAGTCTTTTTGGTAAGCATTCGTAGGAGTCATAAGGGTGAAGACAACCTAGTGGAGGTTGTCGCACCATCAAGGAGAAAGAAAATCAGAATTGGGTTCAAGACCTAAGGTATAATATCTTCTCCCTTCTTGTTTACGCATCTATAGAGTTCACGAGTAGTAAATCCGAGCTACCAATAGAAAGTTTTGAACTTTTTTTTTCGCTGCGCGTTTAAAAAAAAATTTCAGCCTGTTTTTCCTGCACAAATTTTCCACAAAATCTATAGAAATAACAAGTGCCATTGCCTCAGCATCCGTTGCCTCCAACTCACCAGAAAGTTCAAAAGAAGAGCACCAACACCAATGCATTGATGTAGCAACATCAATGTTATGTTCATAACTACCCTCAGGGGGGACTTTCCATTTTTTCACCAGCCCAAACTGCTGACATGCTCTAGAATTCAACTGCACAAAAGTTGCCGTAACCTCTGCACAAAATTCCTCAACGAAACGCACCACTTGCTCTGCCGTGACTAGGAGTGTTCGTGGTCGGTTTTTTATTTAATTTTTTTTTAGTGATTTTAAAGCCAACTATTCGGTTTTGGTAGGTCGGTTTTAGGCGGTTTTAGATGGTTTTTGGTTGATTTTTAGATTGTGCATTACTTTGAAAAACCGACCAATCGGTGTTTGGTTGGTTTGGTTTCGTTCGATTTTCAATTTTATTTATTTTCTTGCACCCCTAGCCGTGACCCTGAACTTCTCAGCCCCTTCATAGCTTAACATTTTCATAGCCTAGTCAATAAAAGGCCTTGACACTCTAAATGTCTCAAATTTTGTGGGGAAAACTGATACGAACTCCGCCCACGAAGTGAAGGAACCCGTATGAAATTTGTTCCCAGATCGTTTCTCTAAGATAGGACTGGATGGTAAGTGATGACGCCACAAACAGTTGTGGAAGACTGCTTGATAAGTCGGAGTTAGAACGCCACAGATGGAAATCTGATAAGTTCAAAGAGTTCTAAAAAAACCAAAGAGGTTTACTCTCACTCAAAATGATTTTTATTCAGAACTGATTTGCTTATGATGGATACATCCCCTTTTATAACTGAATTACAAAGACAACTACAATAATAACAAGCAGTTACAATAAAGTAAGTAGTTGGAAGCTAAAATTAATGACAGGTAGTTGGCAGTTGGCAAGTAGCATCTTCAAATCATCTTCCAAATGCCAAAAACGTCCATTACACCTAATCAGCTCCTTCTATGGCCTGGATAACATTAGTCAACCCCTTATCATTATGTGGTCCCATCTTGGCCTTCACTACTTTGGAGTTAGCCCAAACTTCGTGGATCAGCCCATTAACTGCTTCTTTGAACCGTTTAGCCCTTGCCCTTGTAATTGGTCCAACTGGGACTTGTAATGGATCCTTTGGTGCTCCTTGATTCCCATCATTCCCTCCCTCTTGGAAAGGATTTGTCCTCAAATCATCACCTACATCAAAAGGACTTAAATCAGTGACATTGAATGTAGCACTAACATTGTACTCACCTGGCAAATCCAACTTGTATGCATTGTCATTGATACGCTCCAGAACTTGAAAAGGGCCATCGCCCCTCGGAAGTAGCTTAGAACGCCTTTGCGCTGGGAATCTTTCTTTCCTTAGGTGCAACCAAACCCAATCTCCAGGTTCAAAAATCAGTTGTCGGCGCCCTTTATTTGCCTGTTTTTCATATTGCTCTGTCCTCCTCTCGATGTTGAGCTTTGCTTTCTCATGTACCTGCTTAACAAATTCAGCCTTTTTCTTTCCATCCAAGTTAACACATTCAGATAAAGGTAATGGAGTTAAATCCAATGGAGTTAAAGGATTAAAACCATAAACAATTTCAAATGGTGAAAACTTAGTAGCAGAATGAACAGAACGATTATAAGCAAACTCAACATGCGGTAAACATTCTTCCCAAGTTTTGATGTTCTTTTGAATAATGGCCCTCAACAAAGTAGACAAAGACCTGTTTACTACTTCAGTTTGACCATCAGTTTGTGGATGACAAGTAGTAGAGAACAATAACTTAGTTCCTAACTTACACCACAAGGTCTTCCAAAAGTAACTTAAGAACTTAGCATCTCTATCTGAAACTATGGTCCGAGGCATTCCATGCAATCTCACAATCTCTCTAAAGAACAAGTCAGCAACATGTGAAGCATCATCAGTTTTGTGACATGGAATAAAATGTGCCATTTTAGAAAATCGATCCACAACCACAAAAACTGAATCTCTACCTCGTTTTGACCTAGGTAAACCTAACACAAAGTCCATCGAGATATCAATCCAAGGTGCATTAGGAACGGGCAGTGGTGTGTATAAACCATGGGGTTGCACTCGGGATTTTGCTTGCCTACACGTGACACACCTATCACAAATTCTCTCAACATCCCTTTTCATATGTGGCCAATAGAAATGTTCCTGCAACACAGCTAATGTTTTAACAATGCCAAAGTGCCCCATTAACCCTCCACCATGGGATTCCCTCACTAGCAAATCTCTCAAAGAACAATTAGGCACACACAACTTATTCTCTCGAAATAAGAAACCATCATGCCTAAAATACTTCCCACTAGCATTTTTCTCACAAGATTGATACTCAACATTGAAATCAGGATCACTGGCATATAATTCTTTAACATGTTCAAACCCAAGCAATTTAGCATCAAGAGTAGAGAGTAGGGTATACCTGCGGGAAAGTGCATCTGCAACAATGTTTTCCTTACCCTGTTTGTACCGAATGACGTATGGAAAAGTCTCTATGAACTCCACCCATCGTGCATGTCTCTTGTTCAGCTTGTGTTGGCCTTTTAAATGCTTCAAGGATTCATGATCAGTGTGAATCACAAACTCCTTAGGCCATAAGTAGTGCTGCCATGTCTCTAAAGCTCGAACCAATGCATACAACTCCTTGTCATAAGTAGGGTAGTTCAAGGCTGCCCCATTTAATTTCTCACTAAAGTATGCAATTGGCCGTCCTTCTTGCATAAGAACAGCGCCGATCCCTAAACCTGAAGCATCACATTCAATCTCAAACATCTTTGAAAAGTTAGGTAAAGCCAATAAGGGTGCATTGGTCAGCTTTTGTTTGATCAACTGAAACGCCTTCTCTTGTTCTTCACCCCATTTGAACCCAACATTCTTTTTGATGACTTCAGTGAGTGGTGCGGCTATGCTGCTGAAATCTTTCACAAACCGCCGGTAAAAACTAGCAAGTCCGTGAAAACTTCGAACATTTCCTACACTTGCGGGACTTGGCCAATCTTGTATTGCCCGCACTTTCTCTTCATCAACCTGTATACCTTGTGCACTAACAACAAATCCCAGAAATACAAGTTTATCGGTGCCAAAAGTACACTTTTTCAAATTAGCAAATAACTTTTCTTCCCTAAGCACATCTAAAACAGATTTCAAATGTACTTCATGATCAACCAAGTTTTTGCTATAAATGAGGATATCATCAAAGTAGACAACAACAAATTTGCCTATAAATGCACGCAAAACATGGTTCATAAGTCTCATAAAAGTGCTTGGAGCATTAGTCAAACCAAAAGGCATAACTAACCACTCATATAAACCATATTTTGTTTTAAAGGCAGTTTTCCATTCATCTCCTTCTTTCATTCGAATCTGATGATAACCACTTTTTAAATCAATCTTAGAAAACACACAAGAACCATGAAGCTCATCTATCATATCATCTAAACGAGGGATAGGATGGCGATACTTTACCGTTATGTTATTGATGGCTCGACAGTCAACACACATTCTCCATGTCCCATCCTTCTTAGGTACTAACAGCACTGGAACTGCACATGGACTCATGCTTTCCCTTACGTACCCCTTTTCCATCAATTCACTAACCTGCCTTTGAAGTTCCTTTGTCTCCTCTGGATTACTTCTATAGGCTGGTTTGTTTGGAATAGTTGCTCCGGGCACGAAATCAATACAATGCTCAATCCCTCGGATTGGTGGTAAACCATGGGGTGTTTCCTCGGGAAAAACATCCTCATAATCCTGCAAAAGAGTCACAATAGAACTAGGCAAAGAGGGGTTAAGTTCGTTAGTGTTCAAAAATGCCTCCTTGTATAAAAGTACAAGTATAGGCTGATTTGAAAACAACGCTCTTTTTATCTCACCCGCTCTTGCATAAAAATTCTTTTGTTTTCCCTCTTTTTTTCTCTCAATGACTTCACCTTTCTTTTCTTTTTCTCTCTCAATTTTCTCGATTTCTCTCTTTTTTTCACTCTTTTTCTCTTGATCACTCTCTTTTTGCATCCTCACTTGATCCTCATAAACCTGTTTTGGTGTCAATGGAACAAGAGTGATTGGTTTTTGATTGAGTACAAAAGAGTATTTGTTGGTGATTCCATCATGCTTGACTCGCCGATCGAATTGCCATGGTCGGCCCAACAGTAAATGTCCTGCTTGCATCGGGACTACATCACACAAAACTTCATCTTCATATTTTCCGATGCGGAAAGAAACCATCACCTGTTTAGTAACTCTTATTTCTCCAGAATCATTGAGCCATTGCAATTTATAAGGCCGGGGGTGTGTAATTGTTGGCAGCCCTAATTTCTCCACCATCGTAGTGCTAGCAGCATTTGTACAACTTCCTCCATCAATAATCACACTACACACCTTGTTTTGCACATGGCATCGAGTATGAAAGATATTTTCTCGCTGCACCTCTTCCTCTTCTTTAGCCTGCATACTCAAAGCCCTCCTTGTTACCAACAAATCACCATGAACTGCGTACTCCTCACAACCCACGTCCTCCAATGGTGGCATAGAGTCGGTATCATCTTCATCCTCGGTCTCAATTTCACCATCATCTCGCAACACCATAACCCTTTTGTTTGGACATTGGCTTGCTATATGACCCCTGCCTTGGCATTTAAAACACTTGATATCACGATTTCGAGTATTGGAAGAATCAGTCTTTTCTTGATTCCCATGGCTAGCCTTTTCTTGCATTTGTTCAGTCTTGGGTTTAGCCGCGACTTGCTTTTCTTCCTTTTGCACGAAATGCGGCTTCCAAGAACTCGAGGTAGGATTACGTCGTGCGATGCTGCCCCCCCTCTTGAGTTGGCGCTCAATCTTGACAGCCACGTGTACCATATCCTCCAGTTCCACATAATGCTGCAATTCCACCAAATTGGCAATTTCTCGGTTCAAACCACCCAAAAACCTAGCCATGGTTGCCTCCCGGTCCTCCTCTACATTTGCTCGGATCATAGCCATTTCCATTTCCTGATAATAATCATCTACACTCCGGGTACCTTGTCTAAGGCCTTGCAATTTCTGGTACAACTCCCGGTAGTAATGGCTTGGCACAAATCGCCTCCTCATCACGGTTTTCATTTCTTCCCACGTCTCAATGGGTCGATCTCTATTTCTTCTCCTGTTTATCACCAATTGATCCCACCAAACAATAGCATAGTCAGAAAACTCAATGGCTGCAAGTTTGACCTTTTTAAGCTCAGAATAGTTGTGACATTCAAACACCAATTCCACCTTCCTTTCCCATTCAAGATAAACCTCTGGATCATTTTTAACTTGAAATGACGGAATCTGCATCTTAATACTACCCAAATTGTTATCTTCCCTATTCCTAGCTTCTCTAAACCGCCCACCATTTCTCCTATTGTGGATATTTGGATCCCCATCATCTTCCTCACCAAACCCTTCCCCAAAGTATCCTTCCTCTTCATGAACTCTCTCCCTTCTTTGTGCATTAGGAGCAATTCGTGGCTGCCCCCGTTGTGTTCCCTCTTCTACCCTATCCATCCTATCATGCAACTGCTCTAGTTCCGCCCTCATCATCCGTCTCATTTCTCCCATTAAAGCTTGGATTTGCAGATTTGGAATAACCTGTTGTTGATCTTCTTCATTTGGGTTTTTATCTTGGTTTAGAGCCATGATTCCTGCAAAAGTGGGTTAGAAACAGATTCTCACTCCCTCACGTGTTTCACTCAAGAAATTTGGCTTTTACCCTCTAGTACGCTCACCTCTCTTGCCTTTTTCCACTCGTAGTAAATCTCGCTTGGTTCTTATCAAACTAATCAAACAAGAATCAGATTTCTTAGTAACAATCCCCACTCCCAAACTAGACCAATCGAATTTGGAAATTGAGAGCACGACTCAAACGAATGCGGAAGACTAGGTTTCCAATAGCACAAAAAATGGAATTTTCGGGAAATTTTTTTTTTTTTTTTTTCACACTATGGAGTAAGGTCAGATTTGGACTTCTTAGACCCCAAATATTGTAAAACAAAAATAAAATTTTAAGCCGAGTTTTTGTATTTTTTTTTTTTTTTTTTTTTTTTTTTTTTGGCTTACCGATCTCTTCTCTTCTTTCCTTTTTTTTTTTTTTTTTAAAGATCACGTTCAATACAAGACCGATATGACCAATTTACCAAATACAGAACTACGAATCACTGAACTAGATGGCAGTGACACGAAAGGTACTGAAAAACAATACGAACAGTTTCAAAAACGATAGTGAAATAAGAAGTGCGAATCACAGATGGAGTCTTTTTTTTTTTTTTTTTAATCAAACACGAATATAAAACTGAATACGGGACAAGATCAAGCAGAACCTAGGTACTGATAAAGATAAAACTGAAGAACAAACAGAACCTACAGAAACACAAATAAAGATAGTAACCTGACTTAGAGCCAGGCTCTGATACCAAATGATACGAACTCCGCCCACGAAGTGAAGGAACCCGTATGAAATTTGTTCCCAGATCGTTTCTCTAAGATAGGACTGGATGGTAAGTGATGACGCCACAAACAGTTGTGGAAGACTGCTTGATAAGTCGGAGTTAGAACGCCACAGATGGAAATCTGATAAGTTCAAAGAGTTCTAAAAAAACCAAAGAGGTTTACTCTCACTCAAAATGATTTTTATTCAGAACTGATTTGCTTATGATGGATACATCCCCTTTTATAACTGAATTACAAAGACAACTACAATAATAACAAGCAGTTACAATAAAGTAAGTAGTTGGAAGCTAAAATTAATGACAGGTAGTTGGCAGTTGGCAAGTAGCATCTTCAAATCATCTTCCAAATGCCAAAAACGTCCATTACACCTAATCAGCTCCTTCTATGGCCTGGATAACATTAGTCAACCCCTTATCATTATGTGGTCCCATCTTGGCCTTCACTACTTTGGAGTTAGCCCAAACTTCGTGGATCAGCCCATTAACTGCTTCTTTGAACCGTTTAGCCCTTGCCCTTGTAATTGGTCCAACTGGGACTTGTAATGGATCCTTTGGTGCTCCTTGATTCCCATCAAAAACCCTTTTCCAAACTTCTCTTGCAAAATGACAATGACACAGAGCATGTATAATAGTCTCGCCACAGTAGCTACATCGCCGACAAAGTGAGTCATCCACAAGTTTTCTCTGTCGTAAATTATCCGTATAAGGTAAGAAGTTGCATAGCCCACAAAAACTTTTAGCTTACTTGGAAGAGCTAAAGTCCACAACTTCTTCCAAGGAAAATCCCAATCAGATGAAGAGGAACCATCAGTTCCACATAAATCGTGCTTCATCCCCAATGCCTATCTCATAGAATAAATTCCATTTTTCTCCTAATGCCATACACTTGTATCAGGTTTACCATTTCTAGTGATTGGGATAGATTTAATACGTGAAACTTCACATGATAAAAATGCCTCATCAATTAAGCCACAATTCCAAATTCCCTGATCATTGTCTATAAGTGTTGAGATAGAGAGATTTTCATCTCATAAGATATTGGTGACTAGCGTTAAAACCTAGTAAGCATGGGTAACCAAGGATCAAGGCCAATCTGGACGTCTTTACCATCACCAATTCGCCATCGAACCCCATTTCTAAGTACATCCAATGCTCCCCAAATACTCCTCCAAGAAAACGAAGGGTTATTTCCAAATGGAAGATTGAGAAGAAGCCCATTCAAAAAATATCTAGATCTATATACCTTGTAAAAGAGAGAGTTCATATTTTTAAGAAATCTCCAATCCTGCTTTGCCAGTAAAGCATCATTGAAGCTTCCAGATCCCGAAAACCCAAACCACCCCGGAATTTTGAAACACAAAGCTTATCCCATAAAGCATCATTGAAGCCTCTCTTGTCCAAACCATGACCCCACCAAATTCACACAATGCAACTCGATATGTCCTGACAAACAGAAATTGGAATTTTGAAACAAGACATAGCATACGTAGAATGGATTGAGCAACAGTTTTTATGATAACCTCCCTCCCGCCATGAGAAAGGGCCTTCTTCTTCTTCCCAAAAAGTTTATATTGAATCTTATCCTGGAGCGAAGCGAAAACTTGTGTCTTTTATTTACCAATAAGGGATGGTAAGCCTAAGTATTTGCCATGTGGGTTAAATGAAACTACACCAAGAATATTCCTTACCTCCTCATAAACTGCCAACTGGGTAATCGTACTAAAAAAACACATGACTTAGTAGCATAAATTTGTTGTCCTGAGGCCTCCTCATACAGCTTTAAAATATCCATAAACTTTTGGCACTCACTAATAGTTGCCTTACAAAATAGCAAGCTATCATCTGCAAAAAAACAAGTGAGAAATCGGAGGGCCCCTTCTGCCCACTTGAACACTAGAGATGGAGCAATTTCCTTCTGCTGTATTGATTAGACCCGATAATGCTTTAACACAAATAATAAATAAATGAAAAGAGAGTGGATCCCCTTTGATGGAGACCCCTCGAAGGAGAGAAAGTATTCGATTAATTATAGTTAAACCCCACAAAATACGTAACAAAGGAGACACAAGATATCTATCGAACCCAATACCAATCAAAACCCATCTTCAACATAACAGCTTCAAGAAAAGGGCCACTCCACCCTATCATAAGAGGCCCTTCCATATTTTTTTTTTGTCCAAAATGTCTCCATTTTTAAAAAAGATATTAGAAACATGTCCCTTAAATATCTCATGATCAAATTAAAAAAAATGGATATCTAACCTAGATTCTATGCAAATTTTAAGGCCTGTTTTTCTATCCTATTCCTCATTTTTCAAATTTGTAACCCTCCATTCCTATTTCACATCTATTTAAGAGAAAACAGTAGAGCATCTTGTAGACAACCAATTTTGACCGACTGTCATACTGAAGGATTATTGTCTCTGGAAAACAATGATGATAATGTTCTGAAAGAATTCAAGAGCATCGGTGAAGATTTTATGCTCTTCCGAAAGTTTTATAGCTCAATTTTGCTATTTTTTAGGTCAAAATGACCAAAATACCCCTGTATGCCACCTTTTCTACTATTTTTTAGGTCAAAATGAACAAAAAAACCCCTGTATGACACTTTTTGGATCATAAGTGCAAAAACATGTGCCAAAGGATGGCAACATTCTCGGGGTGTTAGTTTGGCTCAAGGTTTGCATCATAGGAAGTCGGAGATTTGCACTATAAGAAAAATCACTTTCAGTAGCAGCATTCTTAGTAGCAACTAACATTTTGTGGCTAAAACATATTTTTAAGTGGCTGACAAAGGAACCAACGCGAACTTGTTTGTGGTACTTGACCCGTTTTAGCGAGAAAAAGAAGAAATGGGTGGATGAAACTTTCCAGCAAGTCTATGTAAGTATTATTATGTGAACTTATATTTATATTTTTATTTTTATTTTTTATTTTTTTATCATTAAGCTTTATTGCTTTAGCCATCCAATTTAATTACAGGAATTTCAACATTGAGTTATGCGCTTTTTCTAAATGATAGAATTTTGTTCACTCCTTATCGCACATACGTGAGCTTCACTTACATTTATTCCCTAATGAAAATCTTTGTTTGTTTTTGAACAAGATCTTTATTTGTCATTCTTACTTTTCATGATGAATTCAAAATAATTCTTTACAAGTCCTCGATAGTCAAAGGTGATTATTTTAGTAAGATCTTGGTTGAAAACATTAGTTTACTCGGGATTGTTATAATTCTTCAAATGCATGTTGTTGCAGATTGTTATTTATTTCTTTGTTGTCATGATACTTGTATATATATGCTCTGTTCCATCAAAACCACTTTATGTCTTTTTGTGCATGTATTTCGAATTGTTTCCTCATTCTTGGTGTATCACTGATGTTAAATCCAATTTGTATGTTGGGGACGTTTAAAGTTAACACATTTCAAAGCTATTAACCATGAACCCTTTTGCGTACAGTTCTAACTTCTAAGGCTTCCTCATGAGTAGCATTTTGTATATTTAGTTCTAAGTTCTAAGACTTGCTCATAAGTAGTATTTTTGTACATTCAAATGTTTTGTAATCAAGGCTGCTTTTGAATTTTTGTATATTCGAAGGCCTAGAAGTAAATTTTTTTTTTTTGTATATCAATTATCTTTGGTTATTATGTATTTAAGCAATCTGTAATGCAACGTTGTTTGTTTGGTTACATAATATTGGATCCATTTTCTTTGTTTTCTGTACATTTACAGAGTATGGTCATGTATGCTTGTTGGTTTATCAAAGTTCACTATTCTGGAAAAATAAGAAGAGAAAAAGGTTTGGCAAATTTGGATTCAATTGCCAATATTTTTGTTGCTATTAGGTTCTATGGTTACTATCATGCAAGATGTGCATAAACTTTCTAGAAGAAGATCTAAAGACAGTGACAATGCAATGTTATCACAAGTTGGTTATTTAGTAAAAATTATAGCAATTAGTTGTCGCTAAACCTTTCAAAATATGTTTTAGAAGAATTATTAAAAGATTTATTTTTATCACTCACAACTATCATGGCAAAAGGACAATTTAATGTGAATTGTTTTGTGTCACAAAAAGTGTTATTTTCAACTATAATACTTATTGTCACTAAAGGGAACATTTTAGAGTTGACATATTTTATGCCACAGAAACTTCGTAGATTAGTGATGATAAGTTTGTTACAATTAAAAGTCTACTTTTGTCATAGTCTTAAGGTTATGACTAAAAATTTAGACATTAGTGGTGACAACTTGAATCTTGTCACAAAAAGATTTAGTCACGGTACAATTAGTCACCACTTAGTGGCAACAAGATTTATTGTCACTAAAACTTAGTGATGAAAATCGCTTGTGCCTGTAAAAGTGATTTTCTTGTAGTAATTATATTAATTCAGTTTGACAGATTTTAAGAAAAATCAGTTTCAAAATAATTCTCAAAAGAAAATGATTTTTTGAATATTTTATTTTTTGATTTTAAATGACTTTTTAAGTATTTTTATAAAATAGTAGACTCCGATACCTTTTCTAACGGTATATTATTTGAAATTTTCGGAGCTAAAAAAAATTAATTATAAATTTTCAAAGTTTTAATGGGAAAAATCAAAGAAATTGAAGAACTGCCAAGAGACAGCACATGGGTCCAAGAAACGGGCACCCCCGAGTTGGGAAAATAAATGTTTCTGACTCTTGGTTCTTTTACACCTTAGTTGGAAGAAAAGTCACAATCACTGGATCACAGAGAGCAATCCGTGCAATTGATGACATCAGATACGTACAGGAAAATAGGCCTTTTCCGGTAGTTATTCAGCGGTGGTAGCAAAAAGTGTCGAAAAAGATGTTTTTTTTTTCGATGCTACTTTATTGGTAGTAAATAACTGCCACTAAAAGTTTATCCCGACAGTCCATAATGGCGATAATAAAAGTGCCAGAAAAAAGTAGATTCTCGACTGTAATTGCGACGCTATGTCCACCGCCAAGAAAAATTGGGTTTTTCCAATGGTCGTTTCCATAGTAGTGCTATCGATGAAAATTTTATTTATTTATTTATCTATTTTTTAATTTTACACTATTAGCAGGACAAATTTATTTGTTGAACAAACTATTTTATTTTATAATTTGTTTATAGTAGTGAAATAGTCGCTAACAGACAAGTCCAAATAATCTTCCAATTTCAGACTGGATACTACTTAATGATGCCAAAATTTGGGTAAGAATAGTTTAGAGAGAGAGATGGACACGATGGATTTTGTACGTGGTTCGGCCCCGTTAATGAGGTGACCTACGTCCACGGGTGCGTCGGTGCACTTTCACTAACAGATTACCGGTGGCTATTGGTGAGCCAACAGAGGGGGCGGCACTCCTAGAAACCGACTGGGTATATACGTAATAGTGAGTTGTTTGTATGCTATTCTTTAGGGTCAGAATGCGATCCCCTTCAATGGGGGTGAGTGGCCTCTTTCATAGGTACAACAGACTACCCGTATAAGGTAAGTCTGTAGATTAGGAAGCCTAATCTGATTACAATCGATTTACATGAATTTAGGAGAGTTTCCTAAGTGGTTTAGGAAACCACTTGCTCCTTCCATTTAGCCTTCTAGCTAGGATATGAAACAGTTTGGAGGCTTGCTGGGCAAGGAACCATGCCTTATGGAGGTGGGCCCATATGGGGCCAGTCTAGAGCGAACGCCCGAGCTTCGGACCAAATTGGGCGGTTTTGTGTAACGGCCCTGGATGTTTGAGTAATCAGCCTAGATTCAAGGTGACTCGACTACTCTTTGTCGAGGTGGCGAGGCTTGACTTTGACATGATATATTCTTGTACATATCAGCTGCCCCCCCATTTTCAAAACTGATGTGATGCTCTATCAGATGGGGTTCAAAAATTAAGACTGCTTCCGAAAAACCATCCAGGGAAGAGGTCGGGACCTTACCCGAGGCGTGACTGGTCGCGCTGGTCAACCGGGGCTTGGACCGAGCGGTGACTATATGGGCCCGGGACCAACTTCTACCACGTGTCAGTTAGTGGGTGGCCTGGTCAGGATCCAACAAAGTCGGTGTTGACATACCGGCCAGTTGTATGGTAACCGGAACATTACATCGCGCATTCAATGCGCGCGCCTTTTGAGGCGACGCTCCACGTGCCCAAGGTAACAACTATCAGGCATTTTAAGTGGGAAAGCTTCGTAGCCCTTGGATCAAGATTGATCTGGGCCATTGATGTCGTGTATATAAGAAACACTTGTCCATTTCATTCATTCTTGCTGCCAAGTGATAGAGACAACCGAGCGGTTTAGAGAGCAAAAGTTCCTAGCCGAGCCTCCCAAGCCCTTTTCCCTGTCTTATTTCCTGTAAGTCCCTGTTTCCCAGTTCATTTTGCTATTTCCTTCCATCTCTTATTCTCTTTTCCTTTTTGGAGTGAGGCTAGAGAGAGCGAATCTACTAGGGCTAGAGCGGGAGTGGGACTTCATCTTTCTTAGGTTCTGTTTCTTCTTTAGATCAGGGGGTACGTTAGGTCACCTGAACCGAGTGGGTTGTCCTGGGATCATCTTGACTGAGTGTCACCTTACCCTGAGGACCCTTTACTCTCTGCTTTTTAGGTTGGTCACCTTGCCCCCTCTATATCTCAGGCTAGGAGTTCCCGACCCATATCAAGATCATCGTTTAATTGCCCGTCCCACTGCAGGTGAATCAGAGATGTGTTACTCTAGTTTCAATTCGTCCTCTCAGTCGGAGGATGAACAGTCGCTGTCCGGGACACCAGACACGAGCCTGGAACCCCCATCTGTTATGCCGTCGAACCACCACAATGAGGGTAGGATCCCGATTAGAGTATCGGAGTATGAGCTAGATCAAGAGGCCTCTTTAGCCTCTGTTTTGAACGGCCTGGGTGACGAGACGCCTGGGGAGCATGTCCCCGGGATCATTTTTGCATATGAGTCTACTCCATCCACCTTGTGCGCCCAGGACCTCGGTCGAATCAGGGATTTGTACGCTATTCCTGGTGGTTGCTCCTTGGTTGTTAACCTGGCAGAGCCCAGCTCTACCAGCCGGGCTTCGTTAACCTCTACGAGGATGCCCTCATGGCAGGTTTTCGCATTCCCCTCCACCCCGTTGCCCAGGATCTTCTGATTTACTTCGATATTGCCCCCGGGCAGTTAGCCCCGAATGGGTAGAGGTTTCTGATTGGGTCAATCTCTCTATGGCCCCAGGTCTTTGGGTATGAAATTACCCTTCAGGAGTTTTTGTGGGCCCACCGACCGTTCCCGTTCACGGGGAGGTCGGGTTCTTCTCTTTGTCGGCTCGGCAGGGAAGGAAGATTATCGTTAACTGCCCGAGCAACAACAAAGGGTGGAAAAATAAATTCTTCCAAGTTTCCATCCTTGGGCTGTGCGATAGGGCCCTTGGAATTCAGTTGAGGACTTCCTGGGCAGGAAAGCTTAGAGGTAAGCCCGCCTGGCATATTCCTTCTGCCTATCTTCATTTTTGAGAATAACCATGTAACTAACCGTTTCCTCATTTTTGCTTTACAGCGGGATCACCCAATCCTCCGAACATTCCTGAGGTGTGCCAGAACTAGATCCGGCACCTGGCCAACCTGTCAATGAATATTTGGAACGTGATTTCCCGGACGGGAGATTTCATTGCCACATATACCCCAGACGATCCCATTGAAGCTCCAATATTTCCTCTAATCATCCCCGGTAAGTGCTCGGGAATGCCTGGTTTTATCTCCTTTTCTGTTGTATTCTTTACCAGCCTTGCTAGGTACTGACCGTATGGTTTTTCTATCCCTTTGCAGAAAATGGGTCCCCGAAGAGACCTCGAGCAGCTAAGGGCCAGACAAGCAGCCACCGCTGTTACTGCTGTTGCCCGGGTCGCAAGCAAAGGAAAGAGGCCTGCTGTGGAGGGTTTGAGCAGCGATCGCCCACTCCAGAGACTGAGGCACGGGCCGCGGGCTCACTTGACACTCGGGGAGACATCGGCACTGACACGCGAAAAATCTTGTGCGCTCTTGTGCAATACCCAAGTGCAGGTAGACGTGCAAGTAGTAACTGGTAAGACCAGGTCGATCCCACAGGGAAGGTGTTGACCTATTGAATTAGACTATCCTCTAAAAGAAAGTAAAATAAAATGACTAAGTTTGAACGATGGTGCGGAACACAAAGTTCCACAAACTAGGATTACTACTGAAGATAATTAAAATTAACTGAACAATCTAACTAGCTAATTAAAACAGTACTCTAAAGTAGGATGTTTAACTTTTAAAAGAAAGTGTTGGGATTACACGAATCCACAGTAATCTAGCTATCTACCATGCATTTGCCTTGAAGCACAAAGGAGTACATTACCCACAGTTTTCCGTATTCCTCTAAAGATGGAGATTCTATGGCCCTTTCATGACCGGGACCATATCATCACAGTTAAGTTAAAATACGTAAAAGCGGTTTAATCCAATAGTTAAGACTCGCATCCTTAATGGTGTTAGCATTGAAGATGGTTTGCAAAATGAATTGAAAGAAAATGCCTTAGGGCCCTAGTTTTAAAATCTGTTTTGACAAACTGAGCATTTATTTGGGACAGAATGATAACAAATCTTCAAACAAAAGGTCCTGGAATACTGCAGGGAACATCCTCAAGAATCAGGGAGTTCGATCGATCGACGCGCTTTCGATCGATCGAAGACCTTCATCCCTCAATCGATCGAACTGACTTCGATCGCTTGGCTGTCTCTGGTTCGATCGATCGAACTAACTTCGATCGATCGAACACAGCGATTATTCTGCTGCATGGCAGAGGCTGGAGATCACTGTTTCATCGTGTTCTCCCAACCTGGGATTACTCAGACATCGTCTGTTGTGTCAAAGATTGATTTTTAACGTAAGAAAACATTAACACTTTGTTTGGTTGTGAGTTTTTCATAAAAAATCTAAAAACTATGGTTTTATGAATATTTCGCATGTAACACTATAAAATGAGCGATTAAACTACGACTACTAAGTGCAAGATATGGATAAACAATAAATATATAACCTGGAATGATGAATACTCTTATTAAACTTAAGAAATCCGGTTCACCAATGATACTTCAATGAATAACCTACAAAACCAAACACAAACCTCTATCTCTCTCTCTAAAAACTGTAAAAATGTAAAGTGGGCGTCCTCCTGGACGTGTACAATACTCCTATATATAAGAAAACCTAAGAAACTAGGGTTAAAACCCGCATCTGCTGCGCACGTAAATGTTACTGGAAATACCCCGTTCGATCGATCGAACTGGTTTCGATCGATCGAACCCTTAAGACTCAATCCCTTCAACTCTCTTTGAGCGATCGAACTCTCGATCGATCGAACCTTCTTAGATCGATCGAACTCCACATTTCAGCTTTGACTCCTTTTGTTTTCATTCCAGCATTCCATTTATTCTGATGTTCATCTGTTTAGTCCACACAACAGTAATCTGCACAAACAACAGCTAAAACAATACAACTTATCATAGATTAATCATATTGTATAAAAATTAGCCTTGCAATGCAAATTGCGGATAACACGGGAAGTTGTGATAAAAACTAATACAATTCTTCCTTTTAGCGCGGTTGTATTTTACAAATACCCCCGCTTTGCACAACCCCCAACTAGCTTATTGCTAGTCCCTAGCGATAAAGCGAAAATAAAATAAAAATAAAAACTCCTAAACTAAACTACCACAACTAAGAAACAAAGAAAAACTAAAAACAACCTAAACTAAGATAAAAAGAAAAATCCTAACTCACTTTCGCAGGAATCGCGGTTGCATTTAGCGAATGCAACAAGCCGTTAAACCCCTAGGTTCCCCCTAGTGGACGAGTGTTGTCTCGTGAGGGTTTGCAGTGAATATACCCACAAAATTCCAATTTTAAGCTCAAAAAGAATTAGAATAACTTGTAAAATTCACCCTTCCATTAAATTGTTAATTCAGCTCTACAATAATATAATATCCTCTATCAACCCATGAAAGAGATCCACATGCTCCCCTATATCACCAAGTAGAATATACAAATGTATTACCATCATGCACCCGTGTGTGTGTGAAATTAACAACCATGCGTCCAACCCTTATTAAGAGTTATCTAGACTATTGTACTTTGGAAACTTGCAGTTTTAGCTCAATTCTCACATTGGTCACACTAAAAAAAAACGTCTCTCAGAAACTTGCTTTACAATGATCGCACATCGTATGAAAGCTTTGATAAGGATGATTTTCTAAGTACTAATGCTTTCATACTTGACTCTATGAAAAACGGACTTTTAAAAGTGTATAGTCTCATGAATGGAACACTACTTACTAGAGGAGCGAAATACCGTGGATAACTCAACTCACACTTTCATGTTTAAATCAATTGTTGAGAATCTTCAAGACTTTGAATTACGGCTTTTATTTAGTAGGTGGGGGTGTTGTAGAGAAGAGTGTGCTTTTCAGTATGTGATGGAATTTCCACTTCTCTTTTTATTCTTTATTCTTTATTCTTTTCTCCACCCAATCTCCCATTCATTTCTTATGCTCTTTTTCTCTTCTCCTTCATTCATCATTCATTTTTTTTTTTTTTTATAACCTGCAACATCCCACAACAACTTCCTTCCATTTCACATACTTTGATGACTCATTCTCAACAAATTTATCAAACGGTTCAATGAGGTCAAGGTATAGATCAAGGACTTAGATTCTTGTGATTTCATTGGAAATATTTAATTGAGGTGGGATCAGGGGTGAAACGATTCAATGAATGTAGGTGAGCTATATTAGGTAAAGGAATGGGTAAACGATGGCTTGAATCATTTTCTCAACTTTCAATTTTTAGCACTTAAGTGTTCATCGAGTTTAATTGGTAAATCCTGAACGTTCTCCTCTAACAAGCAGTCAAAATTTTTAAAGAAAACTGAGACTTAACAATGAATTCACCAAGTATATGCAAGAAAAACCATTCGACAATGTATGAGAATCCCCTAAAAAATGACGATTGGCTCAATAGCTCACAAAGGGTTATTAGCTTCCACTACTTGTTCTTTTCGCACAATATTCATATTAACTCAACTTTCAGGTTTTCTACATGGCTGCTAATTAGTGTGCAAAAGTATTGGGTACATAATAGCTTTACAGATGCAATTCATTTCAGTGATACATAAAAACGCGTGAATTTAATCCATAAGAAGATGAGACTACTACAAATGTATCATTATCTTATTAACAAGCAGGAGAGGTTATTCAGAGTTATTCTATCAATACGATTCAAAAATTTTAACTGTGTTTCAAAAATTTTAACAGACTGTGTTCTCATTAAATTTAAAACATTTCCAAGTGCAAAACCTGATCATTACGGGTGTATACCTATCTATTATCTCCTACCCCCAACTGAAAACAACAAAGTCCCCAGAAGTTGATTTTCAATAAATAAAATAGATGGGTATCACCTGTATGGAGCAAATTGATGATCTCAAGCAAGCAACCTAGCATAGAAAAGTAGAACACAATCTCCAAAACAAACAGGATCAATAGATAAAAGTAATACAATAAAAATCATGATCCACACAAACTAAACCACTGGAATATGAACAGAATAAAATAAAAGCAGTGATACATAATGTCCATACAAAACCATCCAACCAAATAATCCAACCAAAACTACCAACATATAGCCAACCAACCAAAAATATAACAAAAATCAGTACACTAACTAACCAAAAATACATAAACACCACCTCCCCAACTAAGACTAATCGACCCCGGACGGCGCATCATCAGCTATATCAGAAGGGATGTCGATGGGAGCAGGCGGCAATATGGTAGTAGCAGGGGCGGCAGCAGATGGCTCGGAAGCAGCGGTGGAAAAAGGATCAGCAGCCTCAGAATCTGGGGCAGCATCAGATGATGGAACAGTGGTAGGTGGTGCAGACGGGGCCATCGATGGATGCGGAGTAGAATGAACAGTCGACGCAACCCCAATCTGAATCAAAATGGACTCCAGTAAAGTCTGGAGATGGTCTATCCGGCCCTCGAGTCTAATCCTGGCCTCCCTCTCCTCCAATAGTAGCTCCTGAACTGTCGGGAGAGGCACAGAAGAAGAAGACTCTCCCTGGGCCTGAGTCTGCGACCGCTGTCGCAGCTCAAACTGCCGAACCGCAGCAACTGGATCATCCTCATCATCATCCGAATCAAGCTCCTCCACCTCGGTGGGTGTCCCTGAAGCTCCCGCCTCCGTGTCCGTCCCACCACGCCTCTTCTTCCTCCCCCTCACCCTCGCTTTCCCTTTCCCCTTTCGCTTCCTCTTCTGGGCGTCGGAGCGGCGAGCAGCCGCCTTGCTAAATCTGCGGGGAGAAGGGCGGACATCATCTCCAGCGAGCTCGAGGAACCCGGCATCAGCCATGACCCTCTGAATCGCCCAAGCACCCTTCAGGTGCTTCTTGGACGAGATATAACGGGTGGGGTGGACCATAAAATCAATATATAGGCGTGGTATACAAACTGGCTGTCCCGTCCCCACTGCATATAAGACTCGCGCATACCAAGCCGCGATCTTCTCTCGATAGGACGTCACTAGGAGGCAGTTGCTGAGAACCAAGTGGATCATATGGTAGCCATCAGTGAGAAAGTGGTCCTCAATCAAAGCATCGCCATCCCAAGACGGAACGGCACCTCCAGTGAGCTCACGGATAATAGTGGATGGTGGGGTCACTGGTGCATCAGGCCGGTGGGGGCAAACATAATCAGGTATCTCTGGTACCCCCAACGCGGCTGAAACGGTGGCGGGACTGATGATGAACGGGCGACTCCGGAAGAAGGCATGGTAGGTGAATGGTGCATACGAGTCGCTGATCATAGTCGCACACGCACCTCGAATCCAGGATAGATTGACACTCTTGGCCAATGACAGGAGATGGAACCAGTGAGGCATAGAGCGGATCCGTGTAAGGAACCATGGGCTCTCTGTCCAGATGTGCTCAATAGGGCGCTCGACCATCACCATCCGTGTCTGAAAATACCTCTCGTACCATAGCCTATCCTCGTCATTCCGGAACCCGTGTGCGGGTACCGGATCTGGTATAATACGGCTGAGGGGCTTAGACTTATGGTAGCCCGTCACTGGATTCATCTGGCAGTCCTAAAAATAAGACCACACAAGACACAGATAAGAACAGGGAGAAGAAGAAACAAAACTGCCACTGCTTGAGTTCGATCGATTGAACTGGGTTCGATCGATTGAACTGGAGTAGACCTCGATCGCTTGAACATTGTTCGATCGATCGAATATCTCCCCTTCGATCGCTCGAAACCAGTTCAAGCGATCGAACACAGCGATCGCAGAAACGAAAAGAACACAAAAGTTATACGAACAAAAGAAGATCCTAAGACCAAGGGGACACCCCCTTGGGATTTTTCTAACACAAACATTAAGGAAGAGAAAGACACAAACAAGTGGGGCCTACCTCGGTGTAGAACTCGCAGTGGAGATGGAGGGGATGATGATATGACGATGAGGATGATCAGAGGAGTGATCAGAGCGTCTTATTGAATGCAAGGGTACGAAAATTGCCGAGTCGCCCCCTCCTCTGTGCTCGAGCGATTGAGAGTGAGAGTGAGGGAAATGAAAAGGTGTCCTGAAGACGCCTCGTTTAAATGCTTTGTTCGATCGATCGAACTATGTTCGATCGATCGAACACAAATCCCTCAATCGATTGAACATAAACTACAAGCGCTTGAACATCCAGGTTTCGATCGATCGAGCTGAGTTCGATCGATCGAACACAAAAATTCCAGAATTCAATGGGAAACATGAACCACATCACACCCAACTATCAGAAACCATTCTGGACATGCAGAGAGACT
Organism: Hydrangea macrophylla; assembly: GCA_033977485.1. Classification (NCBI taxonomy): domain Eukaryota; kingdom Viridiplantae; phylum Streptophyta; class Magnoliopsida; order Cornales; family Hydrangeaceae; genus Hydrangea; species Hydrangea macrophylla. The sequence goes on from CM066982.1 coordinate 50,765,918, forward strand.
GAAAAGCAGTTGACGTACAAGCATGTATGATAGAAATTCATCCTCAGAATAGAAAATTGCAATTTATTTTCAATCAAAATTTTATAAAAACATCCGTATTGCAACCAAATTCTCCCACATGGTAGTTAGGACCTTATTTAACTAAAGAAAACCAAACAAAATAAAACTAAAACTAAAACCAATAACATTCTGTCAAGGATTACATTCCAGTTGATAAATAAAAGATGAAATGAAACAGAAACAACTGAAATGTAGCACTAATCTTCGAGTATAAAGATTTCCTCTTCCACAATCTCTTCATAACCCGCCGAATCTTCAGAAGTGAAGTCCAAACTCGATTATTCCCTTCCCCAGAACAATCGAAAAGCAGCAAAGACATCATCAAACAAGTCTGGCGTCTCCAAGGAATTGAAAGCCCATGCAAGAGGTGATCCGGATGGAGACAAGGATAAAGGAGTGTGATTTCGCAACGGACTGTCCTCTTGCGGCGGAGTGTGTGGGGGCCTTATGTAGGGCCCAAGACCATGAATCAGTTGATGTGGAAGGAATACCGGAATGCCATTTAGGAACATAGTGATAATCCTGGACAAAAGACAACAAACTGAAATCAAAATAACAGAACACAAGAAACACGAATTACAATGAACAGAAACAAAAAATACAAAGAAATGTGACAAGTTCCAACCTCACTATTGGCGTAGGTTCCCAAAATGCACTAGCTGGTAAGGGGCATTGGAGCCTAAATAGCAAGTAGCTCAGGTGCACATAGCGGTATGGGACCAACTCAGGCACAAGGAAATCGTCCACGAAAACAAAGACGGCATTGTGGCGTTCTGGGACGACATCCTGAAGGTCATGATCCTCCCATGGCTCCCACATATCATCATTTTCCCACTGTGCCATGAGTGCATCATCCACCATTCGTCCCATGTACAGGTCTTCTTCCTCATCCACCTCTTCATAATCCTGAAATCCCATATTTTCGTATGGATTGATGTCCAGGAGGGCTGGTGGATATGGAATGTACCCTTGAGCAGCATCAATGAGAGAATGAGCTTCAGGATCTTGATGAAGCAAGGGGTAGGGTATGAGTTCACCCTCAGTCCAGGTGCCACAGCGACATTCTGAATCAGCCCAAGAACCGACAGAATGAACATCATCCCCTCGTATCTACGCACCTGCAACAGAGTGGTTTAAAGAATAATGGATTAGAACTAAATCACAAACACGAAAGAATAATAAAAAGTTAAAAACAAAAGAGAGAATAAAAACGCAGGGAAAGAAAAGAAATACAACAACAATTTGGAACTCCACTTTGGATTTTTAAGTGTGAGAATAGCTGGGCTCATCCAGCTGGATGTGCTCAACTTCAGAGTGGAAGTTCTCCAAGAACGGTTTCAATCTTTGGCCATTGACCTTGAAACACTCATCGTTCTTTGGATTGACAATCTCGACCGCCCCATGTGGAAAAACAGTTTTTACGATGAACGGGCCTTTCCAACGGGAACGGAGTTTTCCTGGGAAAAGGTGGAGGCGAGAGTCATACAGCAAAACTTTCTGCCCCGGCTCAAATGATTTACGAAAAATCGTACAATCGTGGCGAGCCTTCAACTTTTCCTTATGCAACTTTGCAGAGTCATACGCATCTCGTCGTATTTCCTCTAACTCTGCAAGTTGGAGCTTGCGTAGCTGACCTCCCTCTTGAATATCAAAGTTCAATGAGCGTGTTGCCTAATAAGCTTTATGTTCAATTTCAACAGGAAGATGGCAAGCTTTCCCATAAACCAGTCTGTACGGGGACATACCAAGATTCGTCTTATAGGCAGTACGGTATGCCCATAACGCGTCAGTCAATTTGTATGCCCAGTCTTTTCGATTGGAGCTAACCGTCTTCTCGAGAATATGCTTGATTTCTCGGTTAGCCAATTCTGCTTGCCCATTTGACTGTGGATGATAGGCAAGAGCGATTTTATGATGGACCCCATATTTCTTGAGAAGTGACTCCAAGGGCCTATTGCAGAAATGCTTGCCTTGGTCACTTAGTAAAGCTTTCGGAGTACCAAAACAAGACAAAATATGCTCTCTTAGAAATGATATGACCGTTCTGTGGTCATTTCGTCTCGTTGGTATCGCTTCTACCCATTTGGATACATACTCGACAGCAAGGAGTATGTATTCACAGTTATTCGACTTGGGAAATGGGCCCATAAAATCTATGCCCCAACAATCGAATATCTCAATTGTGGTGATCGGGGTTAAAGGCATAGAATTCCTTTTAGAAATGGTTCCAAGCTTTTGACAGCGTTGGCATGTCTTACAAAAGGAATAAGCATCTTTGAAGACTGTGGGCCAGTAAAAACCGCTTTGTAAGACTTTTTGTGCGGTCTTCTGTGACGCGAAATGGCCACCGCATGCCTCAGAATGGCATGACGCTAATATTACGGTTATATCCTCGTTGGGGACGCAGCGCCTGATGACCTGATCAGCACAGTATTTGAAAAGGTAGGGGTCATCAAAGAAGAAATGGCGCGCGAACGAGAGGAACCGTTTCCTATCTTGGTTCGACCAATGAGTTGGTGTTTCTCCCGTAACGAGGTAGTTTACAATATCAGCATACCAAGGCAGACTACTTACTGCCAGTAGCTGTTCGTCTGGGAACTCGTCCTTAATGGATTGGGATTCAGTATTGTCAACAAAAGTCAACCGGGATAAATGATCCGCAACCACATTCTCTACTCCTTTCTTGTCCTTGATTGTTAAATCAAACTCTTGGAGTAAGAGTATCCAGCGAATAAGCCGTTGTTTAGCGTCTTTCTTTGACAAAAGATACTTGAGGGCCGAATGATCTGTAAAACAGACTATTGGTGACCCTATCAGGTAAGACCTAAACTTGTCCAGAGCGAATACTACGGCCAGCAGCTCCTTTTCAGTAGTAGTGTAATTCATTTGAGCTTCATTTAAGGTTCGGCTGGCATAGTATATCACATATGGCTTATTGTCCTTCCTCTGGCCTAGGACTGCGCCAATGGCGTAATCACTAGCATCGCACATTAATTCGAAAGGCAAACTCCAGTCGGGTGCCTGTATTATAGGTGCGGAGGTGAGGAGATATTTTAGATCCTCAAAGGACTTTTGGCAACTCTATGACCACTCGAAAGGTGCATCTTTGACAAGAAGTTGACAAAGAGGTCGAGAGATTGCGCTGAAGTTCTGAATAAATCGACGATAAAAACCTGCATGCCCCAAGAATGAACGGATGTCTCGCACTGTACGGGGGACAGGTAGATTTGAGATTATGTCGATCTTAGCCTTATCCACTTGGATTCCTTCATCGGATATTATGCGGCCGAGGACTAATCCCTTGGTCACCATGAAATGACACTTCTCCCAATTCAAGACTAGGTGTTTGTCCTCACACCTCATTAAAACCTGCTCGAGATTGCTGAGGCAATCTTCGAAGCTATGGCCGAATACTGAAAAGTCATCCATGAAGACTTCAAGGATGTTTTCGACCATGTCACTAAAGATACTCAGCATGCACCGCTGAAAGGTAGCCGGTGCATTGCATAGGCCAAACGGCATTCGTCGGTAGGCAAAAGTACCGAATGGACACGTGAATGTGGTTTTCTCCTGATCTTCAGGAGCAATCTCAATTTGATTATATCCACTGTATCCATCCAAAAAGCAGTAATACTTGTGACCCGCCACACGTTCTAGCATTTGATCCATGAATGGCAAAGGAAAATGGTCCTTTCGGGTCACAGTATTTAACTTCCTGTAGTCAATACACATCCTCCATCCAGTGGGGACACGTGTCGGTACTAATTCACCCTCTTTATTCGGGATGACCGTTATGCCTGCTTTCTTTGGAACTACTTGGGTAGGACTAACCCAAGGACTATCAGATATCAGATATATCATCCCAACATCAAGTAGCTTAAGCACTTCCTTTTTAACTACTTCTTGCATGTTGGGATTCTGACGCCTTTGCATTTGCCTTGAGGGTTTAGCGTCTTCCTCCAGATATATCTTATGCGTGCATATGGATGGGCTTATTCCTTTAAGGTCAGCAATTGTCCATCCCATAGCATCCTTATGCTTAGTCAGCATTTCCACTAGCTTACTTTCCTGTTCATGAGTTAAAGCAGAAGAAATGATCACAGGATAAGTTTTTCCAGTCCCTAGGAATGCATATTTCAGCTCTTTTGGAAGCTCCTTCAATTCTAACTCCGGGAACTGGAAACTAGAGGGCATTACCAACTTGGTTTTAGGAGGCAGTTGTTCATATGGCATTACCCACATGCAATCGGCTCTATCCTCCTCTATCGTATCCATCATAAGACACGTCTAGTTCAGGTCAGCATCCAATGGAGTTGACTCTGCAGGCTGATAGATATCGCCAAATTGAGTTATCACAACTTCCAAAGGATCTTTATAGTCGACCAAGTCAACTTCATCTTCAATGACCGTGTCTATATAATGGATTTCTTCCTCATCATCGTATTCTTCAGGTCGGGGATTAGAAAAGATCTTGACATTCAATGTCATGTTCCCGAATACGATAGTCATGATACCACTTCTAATCTTGATTGTGGCATCAATAGTGTTGAGGAACGGCCGTCCAAAGATAACCGGGATATGTGCACCAGGATTAGACACAGGTTCTGTGTCTAATATCACAAAATCAACCGAAAAGACAAAAGAGTCTATTTGGACCAGGACGTCCTCTAATACCCCTCTAGGGTACTTCACAGATCTGTCTGCCAATTGCAACGCGACTCGGGTGGGTTTGAGTTCACCCAACCCTAGCTGTTTATAGACTGAATATGGCAGCAGGTTCACACTTGCTCCTAAATCGAGGAGTGCGTTGTCTATCTTTTGATTTCCAATTCGGCATGAGCCAGTAGGTGTGCCGGGATCTTTGAGTTTTGGAGGCAACTCATTTTGAATGATCGCGCTTGCTTGGCACGCGACATAAGCATGTTTTTTCACGCTTTGCCTCCTCTTGACCGTGCATAGATCTTTGAGATACTTAGCATAGGCCGGCACTTGCTTGATAGCATCTAGGAGTGGAAGGTTAATCTTAACTTGCTTAAACAATTCCAGAAACTCCTGATTCTTTGTCTCATTCTTGGGTTTCTTCAACCGTTGAGGATAAGGTGCAGGAAAGGGGCATTTTGGTGGTTCCTCCTTAACAGACTCCTTTCCAGGCCTTCGCTCAACTTTTTCTTCTACTCTAGGAGCTTCAATGTTTGCCTTTATTGGTTTGTCATTAGTAGACGGCTCCTCCTCTCGAGTAGATGGTAGCTCAACTTCTTCATCCACCACTTCCTCCTCTTTGTACACTTCGGGAGTGGACAGAGGCATGCTTTTCTCTATGATTTTTCCACTTCTCAGTGTAGTCACAGCTTTAGCATGTTCTTGATTGTTAGGACCATTGTTATGTCCTTTGGGGTTCGGAAGTGGTTGGGCAGGGAATGTTCCTCCTGAGCCTTCTTGCCGTGCATCTATCCTCTCTAATGTGGCAGACATTCTACTCATCATTTGTATGAGTTGCTGCGTTAGATTGGCATTAGCAAGTGGCTCTTCTTCTTGTACCTTCTTGTGCGGTGGCACATAAGTATTAGTTTGTGGTGCATTGGAGGGTTGAGCTTGATGGTAATTATTGGTTCTATTTTGATTATAATGCTGGGCTGGCCTATTGTTTTGCCCTTGATATTGATTGTTGTTGTAGGGCTGCTGTTGATATTGATTTTGGGCCCCAGCATTATTTCTCCAATCAAAACCGGGGTGATTCCATCTATTGTTACTTTGAAAGTTATTGTTGGAATTCCCCGCCCCTCGAAAACCTTGCATGGCATTCATCTCTATAGGGGCTTGCTCTTGAAAATATGGCACATTAGGACAATATTGAGTTGTATGTCCCAACATGTTGCATGTGCCACATGGTTCTTCAGGCATGACTTGCCTAGAGGTCTCTCCTTTCATGCTTAACTCCTCTACCTTCTTTGCTAGCTCTGCATACTTAGTCATGAGGTGATCTTCATTGGTTAGCTGGTATAGGCTTTTCTCCTCTACACAGGATATCTGTGAGCGTGAGATATTGTCAGAATTTGACCATTCATGAGTGTATTCAGCTAACCATTCGAAATGGGCTTCGGCCTCTTCAGTGTTTTTACGCAGAAATGGTCCAGAGCTCATTGTTTCCACCAACTTCTTTGTTTCCCCATTCAATCCCTGATAAAAGAAGCTGATAGTTCGCCATTTCTCAAACCCATGGTGTGGGCATGAGAGAAGCAAATCTTTGAAACGCTCCCACGCTTGTGTGAAGGTTTCATTGCTCTTTTGTTTATAAGAATTGATTTGACGCTGAAGGTCTTTGGTCATGCGAGTAGGGTAGAATTTCTTTAGAAACGCGGTGCTCATCGCATGCCAGGTGAAAATTGAATTAGGTTTTAGGGAGTGGAGCCACGCCTTCGCTTTATCTTTCAAAGTGAAGGGGAATAGCATTAGATGCGTCACCTCCCTAGGACAATTTTGCGAGAATGTTTTCCAAACATCCTCAAAATCGGTGACATGTAAATACGCCTTCTCGCTTTCCATCCCATGAAAAGTGGGAAGCAATTGAATCATCCCATTGCGAAACTGAAATTCGCCATTATGCGGTGGGATTTGAATGCAAGAGGGCGTAGGTGCATGTTCTGGTTGCATAAGATCGCAAAGAGGACGGAGTGCCTCATCAATTGGTACCACAACATTGTCACCATTTTTACTCTGATGATCATCCATTGATGCAGTTGGAGTGGCTATTGGGTTGATGGAGCTATCAGAGTCAGACAGGTAAAAAGGATTTCCAAAAATTCCTTCAATAGAATTCTCGGACATGAACTGGGAGGATCCCTAGGGTGAGAATTTACCCAAAAGAACTGAAAAGAAGAGAAAATAAAAATAGAAAGAGATGAAGAGAGACTGAGGTAATCTAAGGAATTGATCGTCGCTCTCCCCGGCAACGGCGCCAAAAACTTGACACGCGAAAAATCTTGTGCGCTCTTGTGCAATACCCAAGTGCAGGTAGACGTGCAAGTAGTAACTGGTAAGACCAGGTCGATCCCACAGGGAAGGTGTTGACCTATTGAATTAGACTATCCTCTAAAAGAAAGTAAAATAAAATGACTAAGTTTGAACGATGGTGCGGAACACAAAGTTCCACAAACTAGGATTACTACTGAAGATAATTAAAATTAACTGAACAATCTAACTAGCTAATTAAAACAGTACTCTAAAGTAGGATGTTTAACTTTTAAAAGAAAGTGTTGGGATTACACGAATCCACAGTAATCTAGCTATCTACCATGCATTTGCCTTGAAGCACAAAGGAGTACATTACCCACAGTTTTCCGTATTCCTCTAAAGATGGAGATTCTATGGCCCTTTCATGACCGGGACCATATCATCACAGTTAAGTTAAAATACGTAAAAGCGGTTTAATCCAATAGTTAAGACTCGCATCCTCAATGGTGTTAGCATTGAAGATGGTTTGCAAAATGTATTGAAAGAAAATGCCTTAGGGCCCTAGTTTTAAAATCTGTTTTGACAAACTGAGCATTTATTTGGGACAGAATGATAACAAATCTTCAAACAAAAGGTCTTGGAATACTGCAGGGAACATCCTCAAGAATCAGGGAGTTCGATCGATCGACGCGCTTTCGATCGATCGAAGACCTTCATCCCTCAATCGATCGAACTGACTTCGATTGCTTGACTGTCTCTGGTTCGATCGATCGAACTAACTTCGATCGATTGAACACAGCGATTATTCTGCTGCATGGCAGAGGCTGGAGATCACTGTTTCATCGTGTTCTCCCAACCTGGGACTACTCAGACATCGTCTGGAGTGTCAAAGATTGATTTTTAACGTAAGAAAACATTAACACTTTGTTTGGTTGTGAGTTTTTCATAAAAAATCTAAAAACTATGGTTTTATGAATATTTCGCATGTAACACTATAAAATGAGCGATTAAACTACGACTACTAAGTGCAAGATATGGATAAACAATAAATATATAACCTGGAATGATGAATACTCTTATTAAACTTAAGAAATCCGGTTCACCAATGATACTTCAATGAATAACCTACAAAACCAAACACAAACCTCTATCTCTCTCTCTAAAAACTGTAAAAATGTAAAGTGGGCGTCCTCCTGGACGTGTACAATACTCCTATATATAAGAAAACCTAAGAAACTAGGGTTAAAACCCGCATCTGCTGCGCACGCAAATGTTACTGGAAATACCCCGTTCGATCGATCGAACTGGTTTCGATCGATCGAACCCTTAAGACTCAATCGCTTCAACTCTCTTTGAGCGATCGAACTCTCGATCGATCGAACCTTCTTAGATCGATCGAACTCCACATTTCAGCTTTGACTCCTTTTGTTTTCATTCCAGCATTCCATTTATTCTGATGTTCATCTGTTTAGTCCACACAGCAGTAATCTGCACAAACAACAGCTAAAACAATACAACTTATCATAGATTAATCATATTGTATAAAAATTAGCCTTGCAATGCAAATTGCGGATAACACGGGAAGTTGTGATAAAAACTAATACAATTCTTCCTTTTAGCGCGGTTGTATTTTACAAATACCCCCGCTTTGCAGGCACCCCTATTGTAGTGGTGGAAGTGTTGGGTTTGTGCCCTCAAACCATTACTATATGTATTAGACATTAGCATTATAATATATGGATATCAGCTTTACATTTTATGATGTATGTTTCTTTCATGAGATGATTGTTTAATCCATAAGTATCATAGTAAGTATTTCGTGTGTGTATGAGATACATACAATGAGATACGAATTACTATTCTTTGATACTTAAAGCTTGTCACAGTGGATGATGAGACTGGATATCTCATCAGGTATACACTGTAGCATCATTAACTACCATTGGATGGAGTGATAAATCTCAATCACTAGAGTGTGACTCTTGGTTAGTATGCTAGTGCTTATAGTGCATTGACGGACCTGAGCTTTCCTATTGACATTCAAAACTGTCAAACAGTCGATAGGAACTCATATCTTGTATAAGGTACGTGTTCTCAATCTTGAGACGATTATGAACACAGACTGTGGACATGGCTGCTTTGACTTACCAATCAGTGAGGTCTATAGAAGATCAACATCTGGGTATCTTGGGTATGTCATGTTCACGGGGTTGTGAACATATATTGTCAAGATAGAATCTACCCTCTGATTTAGAGTAAGCAATCCCTTGAGAATGTCACCAAGTTGATTACTGAGAACTGCAGTCTTGTTGATAATAGTTATCGACATGTTTGGTAATCATGAGATGTGAATGGGACTCAAGGAATACAAGAAGTAATCATGATTCAGGTTGACAGTAACAGTTATCCGACTACCTGAATATGATTACGAATGCTGATGGTAGAGGGACATTAGTACACCATACAAGTCTAGTTATCGCTTCGGATATGTTCTTTTGCGTTGGAGTTCAGTTATCGTTTTATAGTAGAATAAATGTTAACTGACCAGTTAGTTAGTTTACTGATCAAAGAGTTTGGTCATGGTAATTAACAAACTGGTCTGAGCCAACAATAAAGAGCCTAGGAGGTCCCACTCTTAGCTCCGCCAGGATGCTTGGAAAGACACTTGAGGAAGCTGCCAAGATAAGTTCGATCGATTGAAGTATGTTCGATCGATTGAAGTCATGGCAGGTTCGATCGATCGAGAATGGTTCGATCAATCGAAGGTTCGATCGATCGAAGTCACTTCGATCGGTCGAAGTTTAGGTCGGTTCTGGAAATCTATAAATAGGGCAGCTGCGTTCTGGAAAAAGTTGATCGTCGTTCTTATACGCAGAAGCTGCAGAAACTATAATCGTCTTCCCAAACCTTCCTATACTCTATATTAGGGTTCCCACCAACCCTAGTCTTTCCGGCAGGCATCCGTAGGAGTCATAAGGGTGAAGATCATCTAGTGGAGGCATCTGAAAGTTGAAGTTCAGAATTGGGTTCAAGACACTAAGGTATAACTCTTGTCCCCTATGCTGGTACGCATCTATGGAATTGACGGGTAGTAGATCCGGGCATGCCAATAAAGTTTTATAACTTGATTTTTTCTACTGTGCGTTTAAACTTTCCATTTAAACCTGTTTTTCTATCAATTGGTATCAGAGCCACGCTCGTTTGGATCTATAGATGCGTTTTTGGAACACTATTTTGATTTGCATGTTGATTTTAGAACTGTTTTTGAAACTACATCGTCACAGATCTGTTTCTGCAGTGTTATCGCAGCAGTATACAAATCTGTGATTGCATAGGATGCAAGGCGGGTTCGATCGATCGAACATATTTCGATCGATCGAACATACTCTGTTCTCAAGCAATCGAATAGTCTTCGATCGATCGAAACCTTCTGGTGTTCGATCGATCGAATGAAGTTAGATCAATCGAGACAGATACTTTGTCAGGTTCTCTATTTCACAGTTTTTAAGAGTTTTGAAATTAAAAACTTTAATTTTAAAATATTCTGTAAAATTTCCAAATTATTATGTGAAACTGAATGTTCAAGCGATTGAACAATGTTCAATCGATCGAAGGTTCGAGCAATCGAACGGGCTTCGATCGATCGAACTGTGACAGAGAAGATAGATGCTGTTTTGAGTTCTAATTCAGTATGTAAAGAGTTTATATACTGTGTGAATCAATTAGGGGTTCCAATAGTTATATATTTGTTATATATATGCGTGGATGTGTGTTCGACTAACTCTTTTGCAGCGAAAGTTAGTCGCTATCTCCCATGGCACCAAGAGCATTTATTTTTTGTATTCAAATGTTTTGAGATTGGTGTGTTGTTTTAAATTTCTGTTTGTAAGGCATATGTAAAGGGCGCTGCGACTTCAATCCTACGAAAAGGAAAGTCGCACCGGTTTCCCTAGCCTTTTATTTCAATTCTTGCTATTTCCTTTTTCTAGATAAATTGTAAGCTTCAAAAGAAGCATAGGTCCAATGTAATAGAATTAGAATTTCCATGAAGATGGAGCAAGAAGCCGTTGTCCATGAGATGGAGCTGGAGGCGACCAAACCAAGAAGGTGGTTCTATGGAGACAGAGCCGTGGGAGATAGAGGCATTGTTTGAATGCCTATATTTCATTTTAGTTTTTGTTTTATGTGCTTGGTTTGTGATTGGCGTATAATACATTGTTGCATCCACGCAAAACAAGTTTTCTAAAATAAAATTCAAAAACCGTTTTCAACACATTAGTAAACATTAGATGTTTATGGGAAGTGTGTAGAAACAGATTTTCTCAAAAAGCAAAATCCTTTTTACTGAATCTAGTGGGAGAGGGTCTTATTAATTACACCCACGATCTTCCATTAACGGTTCACTATAAGATGAGTGATGCATTCTGTGTCACCTCGCCAGGGGTGATCATTCCATACGGAGGGTGCATTACTCATTGGTTACTAGATGTGAACTTCTTTTGATAGGATCAATCAGACGTGTTAGAGGGTGACCACCACACGGAGGCGCTACTTGAGACGGTTGTGATTGGATCCTAGTTGATGGTACACACTAGCTAAGCTATGGATAAGGGATCCCACATGGGGCATTATTCAGAAACTTAGAGATCGAAAAGGTTCGGGAGTCATAACTTGTTTTGCAAGAGTTGCATAGCGGACAAGTCATGATTAATCGAAAGATCGAACATTGACCACCACACGGAGGCTTTATTTTTTCGTTTCGATATTCCGACGACTTTGTTTTAAAATAAGAGTTTTAAGGATTCTTTTATTTCAAACTGTCAAATTCTAATATCCATATTTATTTTATTTGTTTGATTTTCAGTAATCATAATGTCTGGATCTGCATTTAGTCCACTTGCCACCATACTAACTCAAAACAAGTTAACTGGAAACAACTACACTGAATGGAAACGAAACCTTGACATCGTATTAACTGCGGAGGATCACATATATATCCTCACCACCCCATGTCCCGAAGAACCCGCGGCAAATGCTTCGGCAGCTGCCAGACGCGAGTTCGATAAATGGAAGAAGTCGAATGGAATGGCTCGTTGCTATATTCTGGCCTCAATGGCTGGTGTATTGCAACACCAATTCCAATCGAATGATTCTGCCAGTGACATTATCACATCCCTGAAAAAGATGTTTGGGGAGCATGGCAGGCCTGCCAAACAGGTAGCCATGCAAAAGATAATGAGTGCAAAGATGTCGGAAGGGACTCCAGTCAAGGAACATGTTTTAAAAATGATTGGTTATTTCAACGAGCTGGAGACCCTAGGTGCCAACATCGATGCACAGACCCAAGTTGATATGATCCTCAATTCGCTGTCGCCTTCATTCGCTCAATTTAAACTTAACTATAATATGAATCAAATGAATTTTTCAATGAGCGAATTGATGAGTTCTCTTTTGGCAGCGGAAGGGGTGATCAAACCTGGGGTCAACGTTTTGAACGTTGAGAAAAGCGCTTCCTCTTCCCGATCTACACCGAAAGGAAGGAAAGGGAAGAAGAAGGCTGGCACTGGTGGTTCAAGTGTTGGACCGGTCCCTAAGATTGCAAAATCTAAGGGAAAAGGTAAGGGCAAAGGAAAGGTGGGTGGCCAAGGCAAAGGAAAGTGTTTCCAATGCGGTGAGAAGGGCCACTGGAAGAGGAACTGTCCAGAATTCTTAGCTACAAGAGTTCAAGGTATGATTGAATTACATGTGATTGAAGTAAGTTTTATAACGGATACTTCAAACACTTGGTGCATTGATTCTGGTGCGACTAACCATATTTGTAATTCATTGCAGGGGTTCAGATCAACCAGGAGGTGCAGTGATGGGGAAATCGTACTTACTCTAGGTTCTAGCGCAACCGTTTCTGCGGTTGCTATAGGAGTCGTAGTTTTAGAATTTCTAGACAATAAAGTTTTGGTTTTATCAGATGTACTTTACGTCCCTTCAATGAGACGTAATTTAATTTCAGTTTCTAATTTAACGAATAATGGTTATTCCTTTCATTTTGGAACTGAAGTTGTTATTAAAAGAAATAGTTCTTTTATTTGTTCTGGTATTAAATCAAATGGTTTGTATGTGATTACTCCCAATATTTCTAAAGATTCTTGCATGGAACTTAATAACTCAGTGGTAACTGTACCATCTAAAAGAAAGGAACCTTCCACTAATCCAACAACGCTTTGGCATATGAGGCTTGGCCATATCAATCTAAATAGGATTGGCAGACTAGTCAAAGAAGGGGTCTTAGGCGATTTGGTTCTAGAACCAATGGAAGTCTGCAAGTCTTGTTTAGAGGGTAAGATGACCAAAATGCCCTTTCCTACAAAGGGATATAGAACCGATGCATTGTTGGAATTAGTTCATACTGATGTGTGTGGACCAATAAATATTAGAGCAAGGGGTGGTTATGAATATTTCATAACATTTACTGATGACCACTCCAGGTATGGATATGTGTACCTAATGCAACACAAGTCTGAAGCCTTTGAAAAGTTCAAAGAGTTTAGGGCTGAAGTGGAGAAGCAATTGGGCACACATATCAAGGCCATTCGATCTGATCGAGGTGGCGAGTACCTCTCTAATGAGTTTATTGATCACCTCTTACAGAATGGGATTCTGTCACAGTTGACTGCACCTAGTACGCCTCAGCAGAACGGTGTAGCGGAGAGAAGGAATCGAACTCTTTTAGACATGTCTAGGTCGATGATGAGTTATTCGGAGTTGCCATTATTCCTTTGGGGTTAGGCTTTGGAAACCGCTGCATACATACTAAATCTAGTACCAAGCAAATCTGTTCCCAGGACACCACGATAGATGTGGATTGGGCGCAAGCCTTCTTTGCAACATCTCCGGATATGGGGTTGCCCGTCATATGTGCTGAAAGGAAAGATGAGCAAGTTGGATTCTAGATCGGAAGTCTGTTACTTCGTAGGGTATCCAAAGGGTACTTATGGATGGTATTTTTATGATCCAAGAGAACAGAAAGTGTTTGTTAGTACAAATGTTGTTTTCTTGGAGGATGACTATATCATGAACCATAAACCTAAGGGAAGGATAGATCTTAGAGAGATAGAAGGAGAGCCCTCATTCCAAACCGTAGTTGATAACGATATAAATCAAGAAAATACCACTTTTTCACCCATTTCTGCACCGATACCTCGTCGTAGTGGGAGGATTATCAGCCAGCCTGAAAGATACATGTTCTTAGGAGAAGTTTTTGAAGCTGTCTTCATAGAATCTGAATCTGATCCTACCACATACGAAGAGGCAATGGCTGATGTTGATTCAGCTCATTGGGTTAAAGCTATGAAGGCTGAATTGGAATCTATGGATTCCAATCAGGTCTGGGATCTTGTAGAACTTCCAGCCAATATTAAACCCATTGGCTGTAAGTGGGTCTACAAGAGGAAAAGAGGATCTGCTGGAAAGGTTGAGACCTTTAAGGCAAGGCTTGTAGCGAAAGGTTATACTCAGAGGGAGGGCATTGACTATGAGGAAACCTTCTCGCCGGTGGCCATGCTCAAGTCCATCAGGATACTCTTATCCATTGTTGCATGCCTAGATTATGAGATCTGGCAGATGGACGTCAAGACTGCATTCTTGAATGGCAATCTTGAGGAGGACATCTATATGCAACAACCAGAAGGGTTCATAGCTGGTCGGAAAGGTAACTTGGTATGCAAGTTGCAAAAGTCCATTTATGGGCTTAAGCAAGCATCTAGGAGTTGGAACATCCGATTTGACCAAGCGGTCAAGTCGTTTGGTTTCATACAGAATCTGGATGAACCTTGTGTATACAAGAAGTGTGAAGGAAAAGTGGTGGCTTTTCTTGTGCTTTACGTTGACGATATTCTACTCATTGGAAATGATGTAGCGGCATTATCAACGGTCAAGGTTTGGCTAGCTAGTACTTTCGATATGAAGGATCTAGGAGATGCGAGCTATATTCTAGGGATAAAGCTCTTTCGGGATCGTAAGCAAAAGATAATGGGATTATCTCAAGCTGGTCATATCGATAAAGTGCTAACTAGGTTTTCAATGGATAATTCGAAGAAAGGTTTGTTACCTTTCAGGCATGGTTTAGCATTCTCCAAGGACCAGTGTCCAAAGACACAGGAGGAGAGGAATCGCATGATAGGAGTTCCCTATGCTTCGGCAGTGGGAAGTCTCATGTATGCGATGTTATGCACTAGACCAGATATCTGTTTTGCCGTTGGCTTGGTTAGCAGATATCAGTCGAATCCGGGTCCAGAGCACTAGACAGCCGTTAAGCACATTCTTAAGTACTTGAGAAGGACTAAAGATTACATGCTTATGTACGGTGGTAGTGAGTTAATTCTAGTAGGATACACTGACTCGGACTTTATGTCAGATAAAGATTCGAGAAAGTCGACGTCCGGTCATCTCTTTACCTTGGGAGGTGGTGCTGTCAGTTAGAGAAGCATTAAGTAGAAATGCATTGCAGACTCAACTACAGAAGCTGAGTATGTGGCTGGTTGTGAAGCCGCAAAGGAAGCTATTTGGCTTAAGAAGTTCCTTATGGAGCTCGAGGTGGTACCAGCGTCACTGGCACCTATTACGCTTTATTGTGATAATAGTGGGGCAGTGGCTCAGTCCAAGGAGCCAAGGAACCACGGAAAGGGAAAGCACGTAGAGCGGAAATATCATCTTATCCGAGATATTGTTCAACGTGGAGATGTGACTGTCACCAAGATTGCCACCGCTGACAATCTTGCTGATCCGTTTACAAAGGCCTTGCCACAGAAGGTCTTTGATCGTCATCTAGATAGTCTAGGTCTCAGATGTAATCCTGTATGGTTGTGAGTGCCAGTGGGAGTTTGTTGGGTTTGTGCCCTCAAACCATTACTATATGTATTAGACATTAGCATTATAATATATGGATATCAGCTTTACATTTTATGATGTATGTTTCTTTCATGAGATGATTGTTTAATCCATAAGTATCACAGTAAGTATTTCGTGTGTGTATGAGATACATACAATGAGATACGAATTACTATTCTTTGATACTTAAAGCTTGCCACAGTGGATGATGAGACTGGATATCTCATCAGGTATACACTGTAGCATCATTAACTACCATTGGATGGAGTGATAAATCTCAATCACTAGAGTGTGACTCTTGGTTAGTATGCTAGTGCTTATAGTGCATTGACGGACCTGAGCTTTCCTATTGACATTCAAAACTGTTAAACAGTCGATAGGAACTCATAACTTGTATAAGGTACGTGTTCTCAATCTTGAGACGATTATGAACACAGACTGTGGACATGGCTGCTTTGACTTACCAATCAGTGAGGTCTATAGAAGATCAACACCTGGGTATCTTGGGTATGTCATGTTCACGGGGTTGTGAACATATATTGTCAAGATAGAATCTACCCTCTGATTTAGAGTAAGCATTCCCTTGAGAATGTCACCAAGTTGATTACTGAGAACTGCAGTCTTGTTGATAATAGTTATCGACATGTTTGGTAATCATGAGATGTGAATGGGACTCAAGGAATACAAGAAGTAATCATGATTCAGGTTGACAGTAACAGTTATCCGACTACCTGAATATGATTACGAATGCTGACTGTAGAGGGACATTAGTAAACCATACAAGTCTAGTTATCGCTTCGGATATGTTCTTTTGCGTTGGAGTTCAGTTATCGTTTTATAGTGGAATAAACGTTAACTGACCAGTTAGTTAGTTTACTGATCAAAGAGTTTGGTCATGGTAATTAACAAACTGGTCTGAGCCAACAATAAAGAGCCTAGGAGGTCCCACTCTTAGCTCCGCTAGGATGCTTGGAAAGACACTTGAGGAAGCTGCCAAGACAAGTTCGATCGATTGAAGTATGTTCGATCGATTGAAGTCATGGCAGGTTCGATCGATCGAGAATGGTTCGATCGATCGAAGGTTCGATCGATCGAAGTCACTTCGATCGGTCGAAGTCACTTCGATCGGTCGAAGTTTAGGTCGGTTCTGGGAATCTATAAATAGGGCAGCTGCGTTCTGGAAAAAGTTGATCGTCGTTCTTATACGCAGAAGCTGCAGAAACTATAATAGTCTTCCCAAACCTTCCTATACTCTATATTAGGGTTCCCACCAACCCTAGTCTTTCCGGCAGGCATCCGTAGGAGTCATAAGGGTGAAGATCATCTAGTGGAGGCATCTGAAAGTTGAAGTTCAGAATTGGGTTCAAGACACTAAGGTATAACTCTTGTCCCCTATGCTGGTACGCATCTATGGAATTGACGGGTAGTAGATCCGGGCATGCCAATAAAGTTTTATAACTTGATTTTTTCCGCTGTGCGTTTAAACTTTCCATTTAAACCTGTTTTTCTATCAGGAAGAGATCACCCCCCGGGTGGAAATACCATCCGGGATACCCATCGGCGAGTCCGTCGAGATCAGGGAGAGAATCAGGCCAATCCTCCTCCCTAGCCAGGTGAAGACATGTGCAATCATGTCTCCCGAGGGGTGGCTGTACAGCCTGGCCCACCATGTAAGTATTTCTACCATTGTGCCTTCATTTTGTCTAATTTTTGACCCCCTGGTAACTAATCGTTGTTGTTTCTTGCAGGTTGGCTGCATGGCTGCTGGTTCTGAGTCTTTTTTGCCCTCCTTAACTAGGAGGGCTACCACTATTGAGGTTGCCCTATCAAGGGAGCGGGATGCTTTGGAGGCCAAGGAGGTTGCTCTAGTAGCAGAGAAGGACAAAGTCAGGGGGATGGCCCTGAGCCTTAGGGCCACGTAGCTGGAGCTGGCGTCTGCACTAGCAGACTTGGAGGCTTCCTGGGCGGTGTCGGCGGTGACAGAGGCCAAGGTAAAGGCCTTGGAAGAGGCCGCAGTGACGTGGTCAATGGAGGAGGCCTTTGATGATGGCTTCTTCCAGAGGTACGAAGACCTGAAGCAGAGGCTGGCCAAGGATCACCCTGAGTGGGACATCTTGTCCTACGAGGGGATTGATTTACACTATTAAGATGTGGTTCCCACTACCGGAGATGACCCTACTACTGGTGACAGTGCTGCCCTTAGAGATGGGCTGATGGAGGTGCTTCCCCAAGTGGGGGCTCTGCCCTAGGAGCTGCTCCTGCTGGGGACACCGCTGCTGTAAGGGGAGAGGACGAGGAGACCGGGACCGTGGTCATAGTGGACGAATTGTAGCTCCTTCCACTGCATTATTTTTGGGGAAGGCTACTACAACTGCCCCCCTGACTCTGTTCAAATTTTTGCTACTTAATGAAAAGGTCCTTTGAGACCAACTTTTTTGTCAACTGTTCATACTTGTATGTCTGCTTGTGATTGTCTGTGCCCTACCGGTTGGACATCCTGTGGAAACCCTGCCTTAGCAAAAGTTTAGGAATTGATGATGCCTAGAATTGGTAAGAAGGGTTTAGAGAGAGAAAAAGACAAGAACAATTTGTGTGTGGTTCGGTCCCGTTAACAAGGTGACCTACGTCCACGGTTGCGTCTGTGCGCTCTCACTAGCAGATCACTGGTGGGCCTGATGAGCCAACAAAGAGGGGCGGCACTACCAGTAATACCGATCGGGTATATGCATATTGATGGTAAGTTCTCTATTGTATGCTTGGTAAGAAGGGTTTAGAGAGAGAAAAAGACAAGAACAATTAGTGTGTGGTTCGGTCCCGTTAACAAGGTGACCTATGTCCACGGTTGCGTCTGTGCCCTCTCATACCGACCGGGTATATGCGTATTGATGGTGAGTTGTCTGTTGTATGCTTGCTAGCTAGAGAATTATTTTTGGGATCCCCTTTGACAGGGTAGGTGGGCTCTTTTATAAATGCAAGAGTCCACCCTCACATGGTAAGTTAATAGGATTAGGAAGCCTAATCTAATCACAATTGATTTACATGATTTGGGGAGAGTTTCCTAAGTGGTTTAGGAAACTGCCACATTTCATCTTGCAGACTTGTAGCTGATTTAGGAAATTGCTGGATAGACCAGGTCCACGGGATGCCGCGGTCCTCCAATCCTAGCCTGTTGGCAGGAACCGCCCGGTTCTGACGTACACCTTGGGATTGCTCGGCTATTAGCGCCTTCATTGGAGTAACCGGCACCTCTTGGTGATGTGGCAGACTGGCTTCATGGCTAGATTATTTTGGACATATCAACTACCCCCCATTTTTGGAACTGACTGGATGCTTCATCAGGTGAAGATATGAAAATCAGTATTGCCTTAGAAACTGTCCGGATATCCTTCGGGAATGCTGCTCGGGATGGGGCCCACCTTCCAGATCACCCGGTGGAATAACCGACCGGTACAGGTAGGAGCTCGGGTGTTGGTATTGCCATGTGTCAGGGAGTAATTGGCATGGTCAGGATCCAGCAAAGACGGTTCGGATGTAACCGAACAGTTGCATGGTAATCGGACCGTCACATCACGCATTTAATGCACGCGCCTTTTGAGGCGACCCTTCACATGCCCGAGGTGACAGCTGTCTGGCGGTTCTTGGCGGGAAAACTCTTGAGCCGTTGGATCTGATTGATCTGGACCGTCAGCTATTCCTATACAAGGAACAGTTGCTCATTTCTTCAGTTCCTTCTGCCAAGTGAGAGAGCTTACCAAGCGGTTTGAGAGCAAAGATCCCGAGCAAGATTCCCGGGTCCTTTTCTGCGCTAAATTTTGTAAGTCCTTCCTTTCTGTCTTCAGCTCTTCATTTTCTTCTTCTTTTTTGAACAAAGCTGGAGGGAGCGAACCCACTTAGGTTAGAACAAGCGTGGGATTTTTTCTTTTTTAGGTTTTGTCATTTCTTCCAGTCCGAGGGTACGTTAGAGTAGTTGGACCGAACGGGTGTTCCTGGGAGAGTCTTGAGAGAGTGTTATCTTTCTTCTAGAGTCTTGTACGACCTACCCTTTAGGTTATTAGATCTGCCTCCATTGTATCTTAGGCTTGAATTCGTGACCCATTCTTAGGTCGTCCTCTGCCTCCTAGGTACACCGTAGGCTCAGACATGTGCCACTCAGACTTCAATTCGTCATCCTGATCGGAGGACGAGCAATCACGATCAGGGACCATGAGCAGAAGCCCAAACCCTCCCTCTCTGGCCCCCTCTGACCAGCATAGTGAGGGAAGAATACCTGCCCGGGCGTTTCACGAGGAAACGCACCAGGGTTCTCCCGTAGCCTCGACGTCTCAGGGGTTGGACGATAAAGGGTCTGTACCGAACAGTCCCGGCGTCGTCTTTGCGTGTGAATCCATTGTTAGTACCCTGCGAGGTCCTGATTTGGAACGGATTAGGGATAGGTATGAGCTTCCCGGCCCCTTCTCTCTTTCTGTCCACAACGGCGGAGCTCACTTCCACGAGTCGAGCTTTGTCACTTTGTACGAGGATGCCTTCATGGGCCTGCCTCTCCACCCAGTTGCCCGGGACGCGCTCATTTACCTCGGGATCTGATGGGGTGCATCTCCTTGTGGCCCTAAGTCCTCGGGTATGAGCTCACCTTGCAGGAGTTCTTCTGGACCCACTGGCCTTTCCAGGTTCACGGGGAGTCTAGTTTCTTCTCGCTCGGGGCTAGGCAAGGGCGGAAGATTATAGTAAACTGCCTGAGCAACAATAAAGGATGGAAGAAGAAATTCTTCCAAGTGTCCACCCTGGGGCTGTGTGAGAAGGCACTGGGTGTTCAGTTGAGGATCTCCTGGGCGGGAAAGCTGAGGAGTAAGCCCGACCACTTTTCTTTCCTGATTAGTCTTTCTGTTTTGCCTTGACTAACCCATTTGTATGTTTGCTTTACAGTAGGATCAATTGACTTGCCAAGTCTTCCCGACGAGATCCAAGCGAGGATCTTGTCTTTGGTGGAGGACCCAACTGACATGACTCGGCCGGGAAGCCCGAAGATCTCCTACAAGCCCATACACCACTTCACAGCTCCCATCCTCCCGGCGATCATTCCTGGTAAATACCATCTCTTGACCGCTCGATTATTTTTTTACTTAGTACTTTGCTAAATTATGACATGCTCTCTGGTTTTGCAAAAATAACTCCCAAGAACGCGACAGCCCTGAAGGAGAAAGAGGCGGCCCTGACGGCCCGGGCTGGCCAGAAGAGGAAGAAGCCAGACCTTGCCGAGGGCCAGCTGATCGGGAGAGAACTAATCCTATTTATACGCCTTAACAAGCATTTGTTAGTACTTTTTTATCCTGTTTTTGTATATTTTTACTTCGTTTTCTATATTCTGACAGGTTTTGGAAGAAATCAAGTAAACCAGGTTAAACAGGGTGAAAAAGCAGAAAGAAAGAAGCTGAAAAAGCCAAGTCGCGCGCGCGACCCGCGCCCGCGAAATCCGAGAATCGCTCGCGCGATCCGCTCGCGCGAGAACCCCAGAATCGCTCGCGCGATCCGCGCGCGCGAAGGCCCAAATGTCGCGCTCGCGCGACCCGCTCGCGCGATATGTGTAAAAACCAAAGTTGCGTATTTCAGTATACTGAAGACTCCTGTGCAAACGAGATGTCCTAACTGCGTCCAGATTGTAAAATACATCAGTTTCAGTCCGTTTTGAGTTGTAAAGGCTTCCAAAACTTGTTGTAATTCTATATATATCTTATTTTTACTTCAATTGGGGGTTAGCAAATATTATATACACACATATACATATACACTTCCAGCCATTGAAGGGAGAAAAGCAAGGAGAAGAAGAAGAAGACCAAGGATTTCCATGGCCTCCTCCATCAACCTCTTGCTATCTATCACTTCCATGGACGGCTAGATCATAGATCTAGGGTTTCAATGAAGCCCTAGACGAGTAATAGGGTTTTATTTATGTTTTTATTTCAGTTTTATTATGTATGGATGACAGTCACATGTTGAGGGGATTTTTATAAATAAATCGTGCTTCTATTGATTAAATCATTGCTTTCAGAATTTATTCTTGTCTTAGATCTATTTTGACTGTGATGTGCTCAATGATCTATTCTTGCTGTGCTTGTTTAGATTGTTTACATGTGATGGTGCTTTATTGATTCGTGCTATCAAGTATCCGAATAGTCCATGCCTAGGTTAGATGGATTAGATCACAACCCTAGTTTAGTGTGGGATAATTCATGCTAACTGCAGATGGATTATGTTGGTGCTTGAACCATGATTATCTTCTTGTCGGAGGAATTGGGCTTGTAGCTACAATTTCCCATATTCATCCAATGTAATAAACTAAAATAATTCATAAATATTCCTATTATGAAGCTAGTGGTGGATTTGCAATCCTAGGTTCCCTTAAACATTATTTAAAACAAATATTTAAATTGCTTTCATAGTTTAGATTTATTTTTATGTTCTTAGTTTAATTAAAATCAAATTAAAATCCGTTTTCTTAAATTAGCTAAATTTAGGTTTTAAAATTAAAACGCGATAGTTAATCAATCTCTGTGGGTTCGACCTTTACTTCCACACTGCAAATCCTTAGAAAAGTAAAGTACACTTTTTACATCTTGATATTGACAACATCAATTTTTGGCGTCGTTGCCGGGGATTGCATTACTACCCTTAGTTTTATAATCGTAGTTTAGTTAATTCGTAAATATTAGATTAGGTTTTCTTTTTCTTATTTTCCGTTTTTGTTTTAAGTTATTAATTTTTTTTTATTTTGTAGGTTTTCCAGTCGTCAAATTTCAACGTTTCCGAGTGGAGTAGCTAATTACATCAAAGGAGCTTACGCAAATAAAAAAATAAAAAAATAAAATAAAAGAAATTGCTCGCTTTAACTTCGCTCTAAACCACTGTAAGTCAGGGCGCTGAGACGCACTATTTGCATTAGTTTAGGGTTAATTGCACTGCATTAGCTAGGAAACCCGGGGCGCTGGGCTTGACGCGGTCATTGCATTACAGGATAATTTGCATGCATCACAGTAGTTGAGTGCTTGTTATCTTAGTTGTGTGATTGCTATTTGTTTTCTTTTGTTGAGTCAATTTTTGTTTTAGCTTCTTTTTACTTTCTTTTAGTTTATGTTGGGTACACGTTCAAATAAACCAGATTTAAAATCTTTCGATCTTGAACTTGAACGTACCTTAAGAACTAGTAAGTCCACAACCCAAGCTTCTAGAGCTAGGTTGCAAGACGACGAATCAACTCCGATTCCGTCATCGTTGTTTGAGGCCGAAATTCAGAGTACCCGTGAACGGTTAAGGAAAACTCGAACTTTTCAAATTGAACCAATTAAAATGGCTGACGGTGGAAATAACAATAATAATCAAAATGATGGTGCTAATATGAATAATCTTGATATACCGCCACCTCCTCCACTTAAAAACTATTTTATTCCGACGACTTACACGCCACAAACATGTATTGATTTACCGGAGGCGACGGCATCTCACTTTGAGATAAAGTCGTCTACCATCTCGCTTCTTCCATCCTTCCATGGCCGTTTAAATGAAGATCCATACAAACACTTAGGAGATTTTCAAGATATATGTTCTACTTTAAAAATTCAAAATCTTACTGATGATGACTTAAAATTGCGGCTCTTTCCATTTTCCTTAAAAGATAAAGCTAAGTATTGGCTCCAATCTTTGGAGCCAAACACAATTAAGACATGGGAAGCCTTACACACCGCATTCTTACAGAAGTTTTTTCCTATTATGCGTACGAATCAAATAAGGAAATCTATAACAAATTTTGTTATGCAAGATGGGGAATCACTTTACGACACGTGGAAAAACTTTAAAGAATTACTACGTTCGTGTCCACATCATCAGGTACCTAAGTGGCAGTTGGTCCAGGTCTTCTACGAGGGACTTATTCCCTCTGTCCGGAATACCGTCGATGCCGTTTGTGCGGGAACTTTCCTACACAAAAGTGCCGACGAGGCCTGGAAGATTTTCGAAACGTTAAGCGAGAATTCGATGCATCAAGCTGTGTCGGTACGTTCGGAAGGATATCTTCCTCCACCCAAACGAGAGGTGAAGTTTGAGTCGAGTCATTCTATTGAATTTCAGGAATTATCTAAAAAACTTGACCGACTTTTAACAATGAACCAAACGTCAACCTCACCTGCTCATGAAGTATGTGCATTATGTTCCGATCCTTCACATTCGATACTTTCATGTCCATCGGCGAGTCAATTTCCGGAATTCGTGGAGCAACATATAAATTCTATTCAACAATACCCACGAAATAACTATAATTCGACTACTAATAATCCGGATGCGCCATGGAGAAACCATCCTAACTTCTCGTGGAAAAATAATAATAATAATCCTAATGAGGCGACTAATTTTCCTAATGCTTATCGACCTCAGTTTCAACCTAACCAATTCCAACAACCGCCTCCTAATGCGAATCCTTCAAGAGGTAATGCTTTTGAGGAAAAGGTGTTGGCGTCCCTTAAGACTATTGAAACGCAAGTCCAAGCACAAGCACAAATAGTGCACTCTCATACACAATCCATTGCGAAGCTTGAATCCCAAATGGGACAACTAGCTACTGTAGTGAGTCGTAGAAACGAGGGGACGTTGCCTAGTCAAACAATTCAAAACCCTAAGGGACAATATGAGGTTAAGGGGTCGACTGAACAAGTAAACGCCGTCTCAACTAGGTTGACTACACGAGAGGAAGAGATACTAGAAATCCCGCCTGAGAATGTGAAAGATATGAATACTAACTCGAATAAGATGGGTGAGGATGTGGATAAAAATAAAAAAGATAAAGAACCGGTCCCAACGAATTATATTCCGAGAATGCCATATCCACCAAACGTTGAGGGATCGTCACATTTCACAAAGAATAAGTCAAAAATGGAAGATATCCTCGAGGTGTTCAAACAAGTTAAAATTAATATTCCTTTCCTCGATGCGATAAAACAAATTCCCGCGTATGCTAAATGTTTAAAAGTCCTTTGTACACAAAAACGCAAAATCCAGAGTCACACTCCTAAAAAGGTCTTCCTCACGGAAAAAGTAAGCTCTATATTTCAACACGCTCCTCCAAAGTATAAGGATCCTGGTACGCCTACGATTTCATGTGTCATAGGTGACACTATCATTCATCGGGCTCTCCTTGACTTAGGAGCTAGTGTTAATCTCATACCTTATCACGTCTATAAACAATTAGGTTTAGGTGAACTGAAACCTACGGCCGCTACTATACAATTAGCGGATCGTTCTATTAAAATTCCTAGAGGAATTGTCGAGGACGTCTTGGTTAAAGTTGATAAATGTTATTATCCTGTCGACTTCATGGTCCTTGACACTGAACCCGTGCTAGATGCTAGGAAACATACTCCTGTCATCTTAGGCCGCCCATTCTTAGCAACCGCTAACGCACGTGTTAACTGTCGGACGGGGGTAATGAAAGTGTCATTTGGGAACATGAACTTAAAATTAAATGTTTTTAATGCTATGGATCAACCTCCTAAAAATGACGATTTCCTATATGAGGTGGAAGGTGAGGTAACACGGAATATTGAGCCTATCAAAGAAATAAAGGTGAGTGGGAAAAATAATATAGCGGACGATGATGAGTGGATGAATCCTAATCCTGTGGACCCTAATGCGGAATCTACTCGAAAGGTAAGAAATCGATTCGAACATAAAGACAAACCGTCAATCGATTTAATTCAAAGCGATGTTATTTCTGCTTACCACCGAGCTCTTCCTGATATCCTCTTGGGCACAAATTCTGATTTTCAGCATCCATGAGTCTTAAGCTAGAAAGGTCTAGCTAAAGACGTAAAAGAAAGCGCTTCTTGGGAGGCAACCCAAGCTTAATGTCGTCCTTTTCTTTGATTTTTGATGTTTTTGGGTGGTTTGAGTCTGTTTTGGACCTTTCTGGACAGGTTTGGGGGTTGGAATTAATTTATTTTAATATTTTATATATAATTTTAGCTAAAAAAATGAAAAATACCGAACTCGCGCGCGCGGCCCGCTTGCGCGAGGCATCGTTCGCGCGGCCCGCTGGCGCGAGTTTGGCCCTTAGTGTTTTTCTTTATTTTCTTTATTATGAGCCTCAGGTTCTCCTCGCGCCTGATATCGTGGGCGCGAGGTACCTCGCTGGCGCGAGATTTTTATAAAAAAAAAAAAAAAAATTTTTGAAATTCGCGCGCGCGACGGCCGCTCGCGCGGACCGCTCGCGCGATTCCCCCATTTCTGCATTTTCTTGTTTTGTTTTCTATATCAGTCCCCCACACCTGTTCTGATAGTTTTTACTTTTCTGTTTTTATTTCTTAGGTGTTGTTAGATCGAGTCGTTTGTTGTTTTCATTGTTAGATTTTACTTTCTGTTATAGTTTATTATCTTTTTACTTTCTTTAAGTCTTATAATTTATTTAGGATAGTTTAGTTTAGTTATAATACATTTAACTGTTTTTAGTTGTTTGTTTAATTTTCTTTTATTAAACAGTAACAGGTAACATTGAACTGTATTGACATATTCCTTTGTGTTAACCTGTTCTGTGTTTGCCGAGATCGAGGTACTATCGTTCCTTACTTAAGTATTCTCCTTTCTTTTATTTTATTGTTTCATTGGGGACAATGAAAGGTTTAGGTTTGGGGGTATGCACACACATGTACATCATTTTATGCAAAATTTTAAAATTTTTCAATAAGTGTGCTTAAATAAACGATGTTACCGACGTTTTTGTAATATAAATTTGATACTTCTTGTTATGTAACTGTGATTTGTTATAGAATGGTAAACATGAGAATATGTGATTAAATATTTACTGAAGTTATGATATAATGTTTTAGGTCATGTATTGTTTGAATCGTAGTTTTATATCATAGATTTGCACACAAACCTATGCACTGCACGTAGTCATTTGAATACATGTTGGTTGTGAACTATAATATGATTCAGATTTCTAGATAACACAAGGTGGAGACTAAGCCCAGTGAGCTTTTGAGCCTATCTTTTCTTTATAGAGGGTTATGAATACATTTTGTGTTTGTCGAATTTCATTGAAATAGCGCATTTACTTGTTGTTTAGTCTCATTATTCTTGTTTTGGTTAATAGTCAAGTTAAAATATTTGTTACCATGCTAAATAATCTTCCGTCGTAAATATTGAATAACCATATGACCATGGGACATGATTTTAGGCCTTCTTTGTTTATTACCGACCGATAAATGAAAAATTTCCTTAGTTCGCCCTTTGAGCCATTAAAATGCCATCTTTTTCTTTGTTCACCATTATCCTCTTTAAAAGCTCCAACCTGATCAACTTGGAGTATACCACTGGAAGAGTGATCAACTTTTAGTAGTATTAAGACGATGTGTTGATTAAGAAGAAGAAAATACGAGGTTAGTGGGATAGTTGCTTGGTATTCGATGAATAATCATTTGAGAAGCAAGAAAAGGGAAAGGAAAGGAAAAGATTGAAAAAATAAAGAAGAAGAAGGTTGATAAAAAAAAAAAAATGAAAAAAAAAATAAAAAAAAAAAATGAAAGAAATATGGAAAAGAAGAGAATGAAAAGATGAAAGTTGTAGAAGAAGAATGAAAGAAATCGAACATGCCTCACAATGCCATTCTGAAAACTACCGAATTAATCCTTTCTATCCTTTTTCATTACCTGAGCCACATTACAACCTTTAAAAAGTCCTATTTGATCCTAGGAAACATGGTTTTGATATGAAAACGATGGGAGGAGGATTAAAACGTGGTAATGATTAATTTTTCTTGATTGTTGGCATCTTATCCATGAGACTATTGTTCTTTCGTGTTATGCGTCTTTTTCGTGTCGTATGTGAGCGTTATTCGTCTTGAAAACATAATTCTTTTGCTCACGTATACTAGAGAAATTACACCTGTTTCTGAATGTTTTATTTGAGAGTGTAATGCATTGTGAGATTCGTAGTCGAAGCATAGTTAGACGGTTATCCGAGTTATATTCCAAGTTCATGACATACGCGTGTTCATTTGACTACCATATCACACACGTGCAATTTTATGAGAAATTATATTGATTTATACGATTCATGTACTTGGGATTGTTTTTCAGGACGTAGGTAGACGTTTGATTCTATTTCTTTATGTTCGTTATTCTATTTCAAATCTTTGTTATATGATAAAGGAGTATTGAATATTATGTTCGTTGTTTTTAATAAAAGTTTTTAAGTTTATAAGTTAATAAAGATGGTTGTGGGTAACTTGTTGATGAGAACCCTCACGAGACTTTACTCGTCCGACTAGGGACACCTAGGGGTTTAAAAGGCTTGTTGCATATGCTAAATGCAATCGTGATCCATACGAAAATGGAGTAGTATTTTATTAGTAGTAGTTTTTATTTTAGTTTTGCTCGAGGACTAGCAAAATGTAGGTTTGGGGGTGTGATCGGGAGAGAACTAATCCTATTTATACGCCTTAACAAGCATTTGTTAGTACTTTTTTATCCTGTTTTTGTATATTTTTACTTCGTTTTCTATATTCTGACAGGTTTTGGAAGAAATCAAGTAAACCAGGTTAAACAGGGTGAAAAAGCAGAAACAAAGAAGCTGAAAAAGCCAAGTCGCGCGCGCGACCCGCGCCCGCGAAATCCGAGAATCGCTCGCGCGATCCGCTCGCGCGAGAACCCCAGAATCGCTCGCGCGATCTGCGCGCGCGAAGGCCCAAATGTCACGCTCGCGCGACCCGCTCGCGCGATATGTGTAAAAACCAAAGTTGCGTATTTCAGTATACTGAAGACTCCTGTGCAAACAAGATGTCCTAACTGCGTCCAGATTGTAAAATACATCAGTTTCAGTCCGTCTCGAGTTGTAAAGGCTTCCAAAACTTGTTGTAATTCTATATATATCTTATTTTTACTTCAATTGGGGGTTAGCAAATATTATATACACACATATACATATACACTTCCAGCCATTGAAGGGAGAAAAGCAAGGAGAAGAAGAAGAAGACCAAGGATTTCCATGGCCTCCTCCATCAACCTCTTGCTATTTATCACTTCCATGGACGGCTAGATCATAGATCTAGGGTTTCAATGAAGCCCTAGACGAGTAATAGGGTTTTATTTATGTTTTTATTTCAGTTTTATTATGTATGGATGACAGTCACATGTTGAGGGGATTTTTATAAATAAATCGTGCTTCTATTGATTAAATCATTGCTTTCAGAATTTATTCTTGTCTTAGATCTATTTTGACTGTGATGTGCTCAATGATCTATTCTTGCTGTGCTTGTTTAGATTGTTTACATGTGATGGTGCTTTATTGATTCGTGCTATCAAGTATCCGAATAGTCCATGCCTAGGTTAGATGGATTAGATCACAACCCTAGTTTAGTGTGGGATAATTCATGCTAACTGCAGATGGATTATGTTGGTGCTTGAACCATGATTATCTTCTTGTCGGAGGAATTGGGCTTGTAGCTACAATTTCCCATATTCATCCAATGTAATAAACTAAAATAATTCATAAATATTCCTATTATGAAGCTAGTGGTGGATTTGCAATCCTAGGTTCCCTTAAACATTATTTAAAACAAATATTTAAATTGCTTTCATAGTTTAGATTTATTTTTATGTTCTTAGTTTAATTAAAATCAAATTAAAATCCGTTTTCTTAAATTAGCTAAATTTAGGTTTTAAAATTAAAACGCGGTAGTTAATCAATCTCTGTGGGTTCGACCTTTACTTCCACACTGAAAATCCTTAGAAAAGTAAAGTACACTTTTTACATCTTGATATTGACAACATCACCAGCCCCTCAAGAGGATTTCTTGGGGGATTTCCATCTAGGCTGAGAAGGAGGCAACTGCTGCCTCAATGCCCGTTGTAACGATTGTTGCGCCACCACCACCTCCCCCTGCTACCAAACCGTCTGGGGTCTCTTTCCCGAGCATGGAGGAGACTGCTCGCGCGGGCCCCTCCTCCAGGCCGGAGGTTGAGACGTAGGACAAAGTCTGCGGAATGGTCCGGCCTGGGCTACTCCAGAGTCAGATTGACAAGTATACCCTGCTAAGCCCTAAGGCCATCATCGGTTGGCTATACAGCATCAGCCACATGGTAAGTCTCTTTGCAATGTGAACATTAACTTTTCCTCCATGCGCCTATTGACGTTTTCTTGTTCTTGCAGATTGGTTGTATTGCGGCCGGGACTGAGACCACCCTTCCCGGCATTGCTGAGAGGTCGGCCACTACAGAGGCTAACCTTTCTGTGGAGAGGGCTGCCCGGGAGTCCACGGAGTTTGATCTTACCGTGGAGGAAGAAAAATCCCGGGCAACGGCCCTGGAGCTAGGGGAGACCCGTGACTCTTTGTCAACCAAGCGGGCCGCCCGGAAGGTTGCGAAGACTAAGGCTACAGTTGCAGAGGCCGGGAGGATCACCGCTGAGAAGGACCAGGCAGTTATGACGGCCACGCTCTCGGAGCTCACTATCGCTCGGGAGGCTGAAGCCAAGGAAGCTGAGGAAGAGTTCGAGGCAGGGTTCCTCATGGGCTATGTTGACCTGGCGAAGTGAGCTGCTGCTGACCACCCTGACTGGGACCTGTTCGGCTATTCTTGGGCAGAGTCAAGTTACTAGAAGGAGGGCCAGGCTGACTCCGAGGTCGCTGCTGAAGCCACACCGACCGGGGACCCCTCTGTTGAAGAGCATGCTGCGGAGGAGGGACAAGTGGTGGTTGTAGACAACTACTTTTTTTTTCTCTTTTTGTTTTTGTTGTAGTTTTTTCTTTTTGGAGAGGCTACTACAACTGCACCCCAGGCTTTGTACAGTTTCTGTTTTAATTAATGAAAAGGCCCCTGAGGTCAGCCTTCCTTTCCATTAACTGTTTCTTTTTTCTGTACTTTGCCTGTTTGTAATTGCTAGTATCCACTCAGTTTTTAGTCGACTAACCCCTGTCTTAGCAAATGGTTTAGGACCGTAACCAGTAGAACACCTAGTCTTCCTGACCTATTTCAAAGGTAATTGCCCAGAGTACCGTAGGAACTGGTCCTGTTTAGCGTCCGGGATCGCCCGGTGTATTATACGAATACCCTGTATTACCATCTGGGATGTCCCGGTGTATTATAGGTGTATCCTATTTTACCGTCCGGGATATTATCTCTGATCACTGTAAGTACTTAGGAATATCTTCCAAGTTCTTTTAGTGACCGGTGTGATTTCCTGTTTTGGCCTAATATTCCCCTGCCCCCCAAGCATTTTGCTAACGCGGGGGAGTGAGTGGCCGTAGGAAATCGACCTGGAACATGGGTGGTTGCAGGGTCCTTTGAAGCTCGCCATCGTCGGCCACCTAGGGGTTTGCCCCCGTCGTCGGCTGGACCTAAGCGAAGCTTTTAGTAATTTCCTGTTTAGGTCTAGTATCCCCTTACCCCCCGAGCGACCTGTAAAGGTGGGGGCGTGTTGAGGAGCGACCATAGGAAACCGACTTGGAACATGGGTGGTTGCAGGGTCCTTTTGTGCCTAGGTTCGGAGCCCGAAGTCTCTTTCTGCCTGAGTTCGGAGCCTGAGGTCTTTTTTGTGCCTGTGTTCGGAGCCCGAGGTCTTTTTTGTGCCTGGGTTCAGAGCCCGAGGTCTTTTCTACCTTAGTTTTAGCCAAGGTCTTTTGTGCCTTGGTTTTTAGCCAAGGTCTTTTCTGCCTCGGGGTTAGGCCCGAGGACTTTTTTGCATTGCACGGGGTACTGACAAGAGTAAATTTTCAAAGTAAACTATTCAATTTTATTTAAAAATAAAAATTTATAAAGGTTGCTCAATCAGAGCCAAAAATAAATTTCCCTATCAATACAAAATTCCCGCGGCCAAGTGCTACTGATACTACTTGCGGAGGTATTGCACATTCCAAGGGTGAGAGAAATCGTGTCCGTCCATGCTCTGTAGCAAGTAAGTTCCCGGTCGGTTGATCCGAGTTACTTTATACGGGCCTTCCCAGTTTGGCCCCAATTTCCCATGGCTCGGGATTCGAGTAGATTGGTTCACTGCCTTGAGGACGAGGTCTCCGAGTTAAAAACTGCGGTGATTCACCTTGCTATTGTAGTATCGAGAAACCCGTTGCTTGTAGGCTGCCACCTTTAGGTAGGCCCGGTCTCTTTTTTCCTCCACTCGGTCCAGCTCTGATCTGAGGGCGTCTTCGTTGTCCGGAGCACTGAAGTTAGCCACCCGATATGTAGGCAACTCGAGCTCTGTGGGGACCACCACATCAAATCCGTAAGTTAAAGAGAACGGCGTCTCGCCTGTCGTTGCCTGGGGTGTAGTGCGGTAGGTCCACAGGAGGGTTGGTAGTTCTTCAGCCCACAACCCTTTGGCGCCTTCAAGCCTTGTTTGATTGACTGCAAGATTGTCCGGTTGGTTACCTCGGCTTGACCGTTGGCTTGTGGGTGCTCGAGGGAGGAGCAATGATTCAGTATCTCGTAGCCTGAGCAGAACTGCCTGAAGATGGGTATGTCGAATTGTCTGCCATTATCGCTCACTAGGACCCGGGGAATGCCGAACCTACTGAGAACATTCCTTTCCACGAAGCTTTCCATTTTCCGTTCGGTTATTGTCGCCAAGGGCTCGGCCTCTGCCCATTTGGTGAAGTAATCAACAGCGATGACGGCAAACTTGACCTGTCCTTTTCCCATCGACAGGGGACCTACAATGTTGATACCCCACTGGGCGAACGGCCAAGGGCTGTGGATTGGTGTCTGGAGCTTACCCGGTCGGTTGATCATGGGAGAGTATCTCTGACACTTGTCATACCTTCTGACATATTCCTGGGAATCGCTGGCCATGGTTGGCCAGTAGTAACCTTGCAATAGGGCCTTCCTGGAGAGTGCCCGGCCTCCGATGTGATTCCCGCACACTCCTTCGTGGATTTCAAACAGTATTGCATGGACTTGTGCAGGGTGGACACAGCGGAGGTACTGGATAGTGAATCCCCTCTTGTAGAGGATGCCGTCAACAAGGTGGTATCGGGCCACCCGGTACTTGACCCGGCGGGCCTCTTCTCTGTCGTCTAGTAGCACCCCTGTCGTCAAGAATGTCACGAGTGGGTCCATCCAGCTGGGTCCCAGGGTGACCGGATCTACCTCCATGCCTTCTGAGTTGATCACACTTGGCTCGGGTAGATATTGTATCCTTATCCAGCGCAAATCTGACTTAGAAGACGAGATGAGGCGAGCCAACCGGTCGGCTCTGGTATTTTCTTCTCTGGGTATCTGCATGATGGAGAATCCCCGTAGCTTCTTGGAAACTGCTCGGACAAGGGCCAAGTAGGCTACCATGTTGTCTTCCCGCGCTTCGTACTCTTGGTTAACCTGGTTGACCACGAGCTGGAAGTCGCTGTATCCCTGGACCTGTTGTGCACTCATTGAGATGGCCAACTGTAATTCGACCAAGAGGGATTTGTATTCGGCTTCGTTGTTGGAGGCACAAAACCCAAACCTTAGTGTATATTCGAGTTGGATACCGTCGGGGGTAGTCAGGATGATTCCTGCACCACTGCCTTGCTGATTGGATGAACTGTCCGCGTGTAATACCCAGGTCGGGATATCAGAGTGTAACCCGGGAGGTAAGGCCGGTGGCTGAGACTCTTCAACCGGGTCTTCGGGATACGTAAACTCGACTAAAAAGTCTGCTACGGCTTGTCCCTTGATGGCTGTCTGGGGTCGGTATATCACTTCAAACTCTTCCAACTCCAATGCCAACTTGACGAGCCTCCCAGACGTGTTTAGACGACTGAGGATTCTGCAGAGAGGTTGATCTGTGAGGACCACAATGGCATGGGCCTGAAAGTACGGGCAGAGCCTTCGGGCCGAGGTGATAAGGGCGAACACCAGTTTTTCGATGCGGGAGTATCTGCTCTCTGTGCCCTGTAATGTCCGGCTGGTGTAGTACACTGGGAACTGTATCCCGTGCTCTTCCCGAATGAGTGCCTAGCTAACTAGTAATGGTGACACTGCCAAGTATAAAAATAATTCTGCCCCCGGCACGGGTGTTAAGAGTAGAGAAGGGGACGCCAAGTACTTCTTGAGTTCTTGGAAATGCCTCTTCGTACTCTTCTGACCACTGGAACGCTTTGCGGAGGATTTTAAAGAATGGCAGACACCGGTCGGTTGCTCGGGAGACAAATCTGTTCAATGCGGCCACCCATTCGGCTAAGCTCTGTACTTCCTTCGTTGATTTGGGCAACCGCATGTTGATGATGGCTTTGATCTTCTCGGGGTTTGCCTCAATGCCCCGCCTGCTGACTAGATGGCCCAAAATTTCCTGGACGAGACGCCGAAGGTGCATTTGGCCGGGTTCAACCTCATTGTCACACCCCGATTTTTGGAAAGGCAAATATTCAATCAAGTGCATACCCTAATCAATATTCAACCGCCCAAAAATCCAAGGGTGACAACCTATACCCAATTTTAAAAGACCATTTTAAGATAAACTGAATTTAATTGCTTTCATAAACCACATGATTTCTATTTAAACAAAACTCATTTATTATCAAACTCATTCCCAAAAACATTACAAGAAAAATCCACGTTTCAAATTTTCTCCATTCTCATTTATTACAAAATGAAAACCAAACGTTTTCCTTTACATAGAAATAATATAATTTTCTCCATCGAATCACAATAAAATTATCTGGTTATAATAATAAATGGAATAATTTCAACACTACACTATCTCAGGTCATATCTGCTATAAACGTCCCCAAAAGTCTAATCATACAACTGAAATATAACTAGATCTAATACAAGTTCTCAACCATGGCTCACAATGCCAACTAAATAAAAGAGTATCATATAGTAATTAAAGAATAAAAAGAAGGTATCTTCAACTTCACGAACAGATCGGCGGCTCCACAATGAACTCCAACTATAGTATCCTGCACATGTCATCCGACTACGTTTCAAACAGAAACGCACCCGAATGTATAACACACTCGGGTCAGTCACATGACTGGTATGAGTTAAACAAAACAACAAGTCTTAGGGATCCAATTTGAACCCGTAGACAACAAATTACACTACAATACTCTTGGGTCAAGACAGGTAGTTCCACACACATATCTGGACAATAGAGTAGCTTCCATTTATGTGGTGGCAAGTAGTTTCTTGCCCAAAATCTAAAGTTACTACGAGTTTCATACTTACCCATTACTTATGGTGAGCCAAACCTGTAATACGTTAGTGGGCCCACCATCCTGCAAATTGAATGATCATAAACCAAGCAAACAATTCCGTATACAAGCAATCCACATTCTAACTCAAACGTCGCATTCATTTTTCCACGCTTATCAGTCTTATGAAATAATCCATGTTCATTACTTATTAACTTTAAATTTATCTTTGCATTCCCTAGCTTCACCACTTGGTCACCCTCCATGGTACACCCACACATATATCCCGTGTGTGCCTGGACATACTACTAACATTCACTCTGGTGCTAGTTTGGTTGGGGTATCAACCAAACCAGGTATACACACAGAAGGCCAGTCAATATGCCTAGACGTCTAACAAATATAAGCCAAGCATAAGGCTTAGGCCAGCTTGATCACGAAGCCACTGGCAAAAGGGTACACTCAGCAAGTCGAGCTACCAAAAAAAAAACATATCACACAACGGGGAGCGGTGAACACTAAGGAACTATGTTGCAATTATCACTTATCGTTCGTATTATTCCCAATAATTGTGAATTTCATGTTTATCAAATAGTTCCGTCTTATCATCCAATCACATCTCTAACTTTTAGATGTATTCCAATTTCTTACAATAAAGGGTTTATCAATTAACCCATAACAATCTTCCCTCAATAATTTCCAATCAAATTACAAGATCCCAATATACTATTCAACGTATCTAATTTACTCC
Organism: Hydrangea macrophylla; assembly: GCA_033977485.1. Lineage (NCBI taxonomy): Eukaryota > Viridiplantae > Streptophyta > Magnoliopsida > Cornales > Hydrangeaceae > Hydrangea > Hydrangea macrophylla. The sequence continues at coordinate 50,801,707 of CM066982.1, forward strand.
TTTTTATCAAAATGACCACACAATAAGGTCAGTTATTTCAGGTACAATAAACTCAACCCAACATTCCATATTAGCATACATAAAACACATAATAAGAAATCATATTCTCCAATTTGCACGTTGAACTATATTGAAAACTGCTACTGTAATCTTAAATTTTTGCCCAAACGGTGCAGAATCAGGTAAAACTTAAAACACGAAAAGTGTGCAGAATCACGTTTTACATAAAATTCGCGGACAGAATGTTCAAATTCAAAGACACGATTTTCTAATAATTTTCTCAAGTTTCTGCAACTGTATGAACTACACATAAAACGAATTTCACATATATTTTCTAACAAACATGAATATTTCACATATGGTTTTTATCAAACTAACGATTCCCCTAACCCTTTTGAATACTCTAATGTCATGATCGCAAAATCACACGAAGGGGAAAAGAAAATATCTAGATTACTTCAACAATAACAACGTATCCATTACAAAGGTTTAACCCTAATAATTAAATTAAACATGTACGTACTAATTTAATTATTCCCGTATATACATATACATACACATACGTGTATATATATATGAATACACAAAGTTTAACTCACCGAGTTGATAAAAAATGGCAATCACGAATACCCCACGATCCACATGTGACCACGAACCCGGAACCGTTCTCCTTCTTCTCCCTTTCCTTCTTCTTCCTTCTTCTTCCTTCTTCTTCTTCCCTCTCTCTCTCTCTCTTTTTCTTCTCTTCCCTTTTTGTTTTAATATGGGGGCTAGGGTTTTTAACATAAGTAGATAAGTACACTACACACACAACACATGTCAAATAAACACACATAAATATATAAATCCCGTTTTTCTTCTTGTGGGCTCACAAAAGAGACCTATATGAGACCAGAATGCAGTACAAAGTATTAATATGAGTAGCCCAATGAGTACCCATGACCCCGGGACTAAGTTTTAATGTTAATTACATTATTTAACACATTCGCGGGCCTGTAAACACTATATAACAAAAATGCATATCAACCCTTCATTTTTTTTTTTTTTACAAATATAAATTAATAAAATATAACTCCCAAACTAAACACGCTCACTCATGATTTAATTGATACGTCCACCAAACACTTAAATTTTCCAACACATGCCTTACATAGGCACACTCATATATTATTGCTAAATGAAAAAAATTAATTAAAATAATTATTTACACACTTAAAAATTTTAGGGTTGTTACACTCATCCTGAATTTTTTCAAAATGCTGAAGGCCCCGGCTGAATGCTCAAGGTGGTCGGGCTCGTCCCGACTCTTGACAAGCAGATCATCTACATATACCTCCATAGACTTTCCAATGAGGTCTTTGAACATGTAGTTGACCAGGTACAGGTAGGTAGCCCCAGCATTCTTGAGACCGAATGGCATAACCTTGTAGCAATACGTCCCCTGGTCGGTGATGAATGTTGTCTTCTCTTCGTCCCCGGGGTACATGTTGATCTGGTTGTACCCCGAGTAGGCTTCCATGAATGAGAGAAGTGAGTGACCGGCCGTAGAGTCCACAAGGAGATCTATCCTGGGCAGCGGATAGCAATCCTTGGGGCAGGCCTTGCTGAGGTCGGTGAAGTCCACGCACATTCTCCACTTCCTGTTGCTTTTCTTGACCAGAACAACATTAGTTAACCAGTCGGGATAGTGGACCTCTCGGATGGACTTCGCCTTCAGGAGCTTCTCGACCTCCTCACTCACTACTTTCTGTCTCTCGGGGGCCATGCCCCTTCTCTTCTACTTCACTGGTCGGCAATCTAGATTAACATTAAGACGATGGGACATTACCCGGGGGTCAATCCCGGGCATATCCTCATGACTCCAAGCAAAAACGTCTTGATTTTGCCTCAGAAACTGAGTCAGTTTTTCCTTCAGGTCAGGCTCCAGTAGGGTACCAATGTTGACCGTGCGGTCTGGGTACTCGGGATCCAGCATCACTCTTTCTAGTACTTCTATCGGACCTATCGCGTCACTCTGGTCCCGGGGGTCCATCTCTTGGACGTTTAATGTTTCTGTGATTGCCCCCTGGCGTAACGAGCTGACATAGCAACTCCGAGCGATAGTCTGATCTCCATGCAAGCATCCGGGTCCCTGAGGAGTTGGGAACTTCATTGTTAAGCTGTAGCTAGAGACGACCGCCCTGGCCTTGTTGAGGGTCGGCCTCCCAAGGATGACATTGTAGGCCGACGGGGCTTCCACGATCACGAAATTCGTCAGCATGGAAGCTTGCTATGGGTAGGTCCCTATGAGAACTGGAAGCTCGATTGTCCCGAGCGGTTGTGTGCTGGATCCGTTGAATCCAACCAAGGGAGTAGCGACCGGCCGGAGCCGATCCCTAGAGATCCCGAGCTGATTGAATGCCGACGTGAACATAATATCGGACGAGCTGCCTGTGTCCACTAGCACCCTCTTGACCATATAGTTGCCATAGAAAGAGTCACTACTAGCGGGTCATCATGGGGGCAGTAGATGCCCTGCAAGTCGTTGGATGTGAATGTTAGAACATCGGTTGGGGAGGAGCCGGTGGATTGGACCTGCCAAACATCTGCCCGGGATGCCCAAGCATGCCTCTTCCGTGCCGACTGTGAATCCCCTCAGCCTGATGTTCCTCCGGAGATCACGTGGATTTGGCCAAGTGGTGGTGGCTGATCGGGAGCTCGGGTGTCCTGCCGGGGTCGTCTATCTGCTGTGACGAACTCCGCAAGGTGTCCCTGCTCGATCAGCTTCTCTATTTCTATCTTTAATTTAAAGTAATCCTCCATTTCATGGTCGTGATCCCTGTGGTAGCGGCAGAACTTGTCCCGGTTCCTCTTACCGGGCAGGGCTCTGAGCTTTGCCGACTGCTAGAGCAGTCTCTGCGCCTCGACGGCGGCCATGACTTCTTGTATGGGCCAGGAAAGGGGTGTGAAAGCGATCGGGGGCTGACCCCAGACATCCTTCTGATCTTGCCTTGGCTTCTTTCCCGAGCCCTTCTCGAATCCTTCACACTTGCGCTTGGCCTTCGGAGATTCGTCTCCCGCCTGGCTGGCGCGCTTCACCTTCAGGAACTCCTCAGTATCTATGAATTTTCTGACCCTCTTCGAGAGCTCCACCAGGGTTACCGATCGATCACGATGGAACGACGTGGCAACCTTGGTGTGTTGAACTCCCGAACAGAAGGCCATAATTATAGCCGTTTCATTGAGGTTGCAAATCAGGATCCTTTGCTGGTTGAAACGGTCCACATGCTCCCTCAAGGACTCCCCTTTGCGCTGCTTGACGGTCAGCAACTGAGTATCTGGTTGCGACCGGTTGAGCATCCTGGCAAACTGGCTGATGAACAGCTTGCTAAGAGCTTTAAAGTCACCGACCGTCCAGAGCTTCAAAGCATGGAACCATTGTACTGCTGGCCCTTTGAGGGTACTAGGAAAGGCCAGACACAGTAGCTCGTCCACCATGGTGACTAGTGCCATCTGTGCCTTGTAGGTGCGGATGTGGTCCACCGGGCTGCCTGTGTCGTCATAGGAGCTGAGGTGAGGGGTTTTGAATTTCCGTGGAATAGGAAACTATGTCACCTGAGCAGTATAGGGTGATTCCGTCTCCATGTTGGTGAGGTCGTGACCGGACTTGCGGTTCAACCTCTCAATCTGCTATTGCAGTTGCTCGAACTGGGCCTTGATGTCATCCCGCCCAGTTCTTCTCTCTATATCCGAGCGGTAGGTCAGATCAGATGACGAGGCCTCTTCCTCGAAGCACGTCGACCTTTGGGATTGAGCCCGGCTCCGGGTCCGAGTAATCATGTGCCGAAGGTTCCCCTGGCTCCTGGTCAGGGGGTCCTCGGCTGATTCCCGAGCTCTCCGTCCTGACTCCTCCCCTCTGGCCGCACGCCGTCGGTTGATGATAGTCCTGGCATCCTTCAACTGGCGAGGATCGGGCCGAGCTCGCCTTTGTGAACGCCTAGTCGCCTGGCTGCGCTCACCATCACCAAGATGTTCCCGGTCCGGTGGAGACACGGGGGCGGAACAGGCTTGCCTTCGTGCCCGAGCTGGCCTTTGAATAGGGATGCTTTTCTCGGGCTGATTTTCTGATGCAGGACGCTTCTCCTGCCGAGCCAAAAGTGCCTCCATCTGTTCTTGTGTTCGACACTGGCCCTCCAAGAGTTGTGCCAGCGCTGCCGTTATCTGTTCAGTGGTCATGGAGGTAGCCTGCTGCTCAAGCTACAAGTTCTCCTAACCAGTCGGAACAGTAGTTTTCTAACCCATCTTCGGCGGCATATTGATCAGTCAAGAATTTGTTGATGAGAAACTCTACCGTTTCCCACAGACGGCGCCAAACTGATGATGCCTAGAATTGGTAACAAGGGTTTAGAGAGAGAGAAAGACAAGAACAATTTGTGTGTGGTTCGGTCCCGTTAACAAGGTGACCTACGTCCACGGATGCGTCAGTGCGCTCTCACTAGCAGATCACCGGCGGGCCTGGTGAGCCAACAAAGAGGGGTGGCACTACCAGTAATACCGGCCGGGTATATGCGTATTGATGGTGAGTTCTCTGTTGTATGCTTGCTAGCTAGAGAATTATTTTCGGGATCCCCTTTGACGGGGTAGGTGGGTTCTTTTATAGATGCAAGAGTCCACCCTTACATGGTAAGTTAATAGGATTAGGAAGCCTAATCTAATCACAATTGATTTACATGATTTGGGGAGAGTTTCCTAAGTGGTTTAGGAAACTGCCACATTCTATCTTGCAGACTTGTAGCTGATTTAGGAAACTGCTGGATAGACCAGGTCCACGGGATGCCGCGGTCCTCCAATCCCGGCCTGTTGGTAGGAACCGCCCGGTTCTAACAAACACCTCAGGATTGCTCGGCTATTGGCGCCTTCACTGGAGTAACCGGCAACTCTTGGTGATGTGGCAGACTGGCTTCATGGCTAGATTATTTTGGACATATCAGGAATGTACCGGTAGAAAGCACTCAATCTTTTAAGAACCTGTTTTGAAGGTTATGCTCGGTATAATGTTGGGCATTGGTCCTGTTATTATCCGAGCAGTCTCTCTTGGATGCTGTAGGTACTTAGGATTGTTCTGGAATTCCCAGCCCTGTTGGTGCCTTAGACCGATCGGTTTCAGTCTTTCCCTAACTCTGCTTTAGCAACAGTTTTAGGGCTGTAACCGGTAGAGAGCATAATGTTTGTTTGGGGACCTGTATGATAGGTCCTGCTCGGTATAATGTAGGATGTTGGGTCCTGTTATTGTTCGAGCGATTTCTCCGAACACTGTAGGTACCCGGGGCTGTCTTACGGCAGCATCATGTGCCCAGCCCCGTGTCCTGTTGAATGCCCGGTTTCTCTAGACACTGTAGGTTCCCAGGGTTGTTTATCGGTGGCATCATGTGCCCAGCCCCATATCTTGTTAAACGTACAGTGTGATTTCCTATTTTTGTTTGGTATTTCTCTGCCCCCCGAGCTTTTGCTAAGGAAGGAGTATGGAGGGAGTGACCGTAGGAAACCGACCCAGAATGCGGGTGGTTGCAAGGTCTTTTGAGACTTTCCATCATCAACCACCTAGGGGGATTTGCCCCCATCGTCGGTTGGATCTAAGCGAAGTCGGCGCATGGGTTGATCTCGAGGTCTTTTATGCCTTGGGTTTTATAACGCCCCAAGAGATCCACTAGCCCAACAACTTGACGAGCCTACTACATTGGCCCTTAAAATTCTTAAGCCCAAGTTTTTAGTAGTAGCCCTCTTGGTTCTACATATACGAGATTAACTTTTTATATCTATCCGATGTGGGACGGGATCTCACAACCTCCCCCACTCAGAGATGCGGCGTCCTCGTCGCATTGGCCCATTTCTTCCCCTGGCCGGTCGATGTGGAAGCAGATCATTGGTGACCATAGAGCAACCCATAAGCGTGCATAAGGTATACTACCTCGGGGCCTCTACCCCTCTCCGGAGCCTCTACTCCTCTGCCACATCGCCCACGGCACCCTTACGGGACCAGGATTGGCTCTGATACCATTTGTAACGACCCACCTCCCCATCTATCAACAATATTGTCTTCTTTGGGCCTAAACACAAAGAACTTCCCAGGGGGTCACCCATCCCTGGTACTGCTCTGGCACCAGCACGCTTAACTGTGAATTTCTTTCGAGTTTAACTCCCTCACGGTTTTAAAAGGCCTTGTTGCATATAGAGGGGAACTTCACATTTAAGCGTGCTGCTGCCAGAGCAGTACCAGGGATGGGTGACCCCCTGGGAAGTTCTTTGTGTTTAGGCCCAAAGCAGACAATATTGTTGCTAGACGGGGAGGTGGGTTGTTACAGGTTTTAGCCAGGGTCTTTTGAGACTTGCCATCATCAGCCACCTAGGAGGATATTTCCCATCGTCGGTTGGACCTAAGCAAAGCCAGTGCCTCGGGGGTTAATCCTGAGGTCTTTTGCCTCTAGTGTGAGCCCAAGGTCTTTGCACAAAACACTTGTAGGGGTCGCATCTTGTAGCAAGAACAGAAAATCTTTATTTCTTTTTTTGAAAACCATAATAAATGCCCAAGTTGTGCTACAAATTCCCTAACTAATTCTAGATCGCCCTTATCCAAGCGTTATTGAAAATACTTACGTAGTTGTTGTACGTTCCATGGGTGAGATAGATCCTGCCCATCCAGAGTCTATAGCCAGTAAGTGCCCGGCCTATTTACTCGGGTGACTAGGTATGGGCCTTCCCAGTTTGGTCCCAACTTTTCATGGCTTAGGACTCTGGTAGACTGGTTTACCGCCTTCAGAATGAGATCTCTTACCTGAAAACTATGGTGCTTTACCTTACTGTTGAAGTACCGGGAGACCCTCTGTTTGTAGGTTGCCACTTTCAGATATGCCCGATCCCTTCTCTCTTCTACTAGGTCGAGTTCTCCTCTGAGGGCTTCCTCATTGCCCTGCTTGCTAAAATTTACCACCCGGTACGTAGGTAACTCGAGCTCCGTAGGGACCACTGCCTTATAGCCATAGGTTAGTGAGAATGGTGTCTCGCCTGTTGCCGCTCAGGGAGTAGTGCGGTAGGCCCACAGGAGGGTCGATATTTCTTCCGCCCATATGCCTTTGGTGTTTTTTAGCCTTATTTTAATTGACTGCAGAATAGTCCGGTTTGTCACCTCAGCTTGGCCATTGGCTTGAGGTGCTTGGGGGAGGAGTAGTGATTTGATATCTCGTAGCCCGAGCAGAACTGCCTGAATACTAGGGTGTCAAACTGTCTGCCGTTATCGCTGACCAAAACCCGGGAAATGCCGAACCTACAGAGGATGTTTTTCTCAATGAAACTTTCCATCTTTTTCTTGGTGGTTTTTGCTAAGGGCTCGGCCTTCGCCCACTTGGTGAAGTAGTCTACGGCGATGACAGTGAACTTAACTTGCCCTTTTCCGATCGGGAGGGGACCAACGATCTCGATACCCCATTAAGCGAATAGCCACGGGCTGAGGATGGGTGTTTGGAGTTCTCCCGATCGGTTGATCATAGGGGAGTATCTTTGGCACTTGTCATACCTCTTTACATGTTCTTGGGAATCCCGGGTCATCGTTGGCCAGTAATAACCTTACAACAAGGCTTTTTGCAAAAGTGCCTGATCTCCAACGTGGTTCCCGCAAACTCCCTTGTGGATTTCATGCAACACTGCCTGGACCTATGCAACAAAGATAGGGGATAGAGAACCCACTCTTGTAGAGGATTCCATTGATAACGTGATATCTGGCTGCTCGGTACTTAACCTGGTGGGCTTCTTCCATGTCGTCCGGTAGTGTGCCAATTGTGAGGAATGTTGTGATAGGATCCATCCAGCTGGGTCCTAAGGCGACCAGCTCGACTTTTGTGCCATTCGAGTTGATCACACTTGGCTCGGGTAAGTATTCTATCCTTATCCCGGGCAAGTGTGACTCGTAGGATGAGGCGAGGTGGGCTAATCGATCGGCCCTAGTGTTCTCTTCCCTTGGGACTTGTGTGATCAAGAAACCCTCAAGCTTTTTTTAGACTGTTCAGACAAGGGCTAGGTAAGCTACCATATTATCTTCTCAGGCTTTGTACTCCTGATTAACTTGGTTGACCACGAGTTGGGAGTCGTTGTACCTGGAACTTGCTGTGCACCTATTGAAGTGGCCAGCTACAATCCTACCAACAGGTCTTCATACTCAGTCTCGTTGTTAGAGGCATGGAATCTGAACCTCAGTGCATACTCAAGCTGGATTCCATCGGGAGTAGTCAGGATGATCCTTGCCCCATTTTCTTGTTTTTTGGAAGACCCGTCCACGTAAAGTACCCAGGTCGGGATATTTCACTATAGGCCGGGCGGTATGTCGGGCGGGCTAAGCTCTTCAACTCGGTCCTCTAGGTATGTGAACTCCATAAGAAAGTTTGCCACGGCTTGTCCTTTAATTGCCATCTGAGGTCTGTAGAACACCTCAAATTTTTCCAACTCCAAGGCCCACTTGACGAGCCTTTCGGTCGTTTAAGGCCTACTTAAGATTCGGCGGAGAGGCTGATCCATGAGGACCACGATCACGTGGGCCTGGAAGTATGGGCCAAGTCTCCGAGCAGAAGTGATGAGGGCAAAGGCAAGCTTTTCAATGCGGGAGTATCTACTTTTCACGCCTTGAAGTGCCCGGCTGGTGTAGTAGACCGGGACTTATATCCCATGTTCTTCTCGGTGAGAGCTGAGCTAACCGCTGAGAGTGATATCGCCAAGTATAAAAACAACTCCTCATTCAGCACGGGTGTTGAGAGTAGAGGGGGCGATGCCAAACACTTCTTGAGTTCCTGAAATGCCTCCTCACACTCTTCTGACCACTAAAAGGCCTTACGGAGGATTTTGAAAAACAGCAGGCATCGGTCGGTAGCTCGGGAAACAAATCTGTTCAATGTGGCGACCCGCCCGACTAGGCTCTGAACTTCTTTGGTTGACCTGGGTGACCGCATATTTATGATGGCCTGGATTTTCTCGGGGTTGGCTTCAATTCCCCATCTACTGACCAGGTGTCCCAAAAACATCCCGGACGAGACGCCAAAAGTGCACTTGGCCGGGTTCAACCTCATCCCAAACGTTCTCAAAATGCTGAAGGCCCCAGCCAGATGCTCGAGATGGTCGAACTCGTCTCGGCTTTTAACCAAAAGATCGTCAACATAGACCTCCATGGACTTCCCGATCAGATCCTTGAACATGTGATTGACCAGGCGTTGATAGGTTGCCTCGGCATTTTTGAGGCCGAAGGGCATCACCTTGTAGTAGTACGTTCCTTGATCTATGATGAAGGAAGTCTTCTCTTCATCCCCGGGTTACATGCTGATCTGATTGTACCCCGAGTAGGCATCTATGAACGAGAGGAACGTATGACCGGCTATGGGGTCCACAAGGAGGTCTATCCTAGGCAATGGGTAGCAGTCCTTGGGGATACCGGTGCAGAGTGGGTATGCTTTCGGACTCGCGCGGGTTCCTTGTCAGGGATGCTTTTCCCGGGCTGATCCTCGATCAATGGGAGCTTTTCCTATTGGGCCAGTAGTGCTTTGATCTGTTACTGCGTTCCCTGCTGGCCTTCCAAGAGTTGCACAAGAGCCATGGTAATCTGCTCGGGGCTCATGGAGGCAGTCGGCTGCACGGACTGTGATTCTGCCTGACCAATCGAAGCAGCAGTCTTCTGACCTTTCTTCGGCGCCATGGCAATCAACTAAAAAATTATTTTTCAGAGGAAATCTGTTGTTCCCACAGATGGCGTCAAACTGATGATGCCAAAATCTAGGTAAGAATAATTTAGAGAGAGAGATGGACCCGATGAATTTTGTATGTAGTTCGGCCACGTTAATGAGGTAACCTACGTCTACGGGTGCGTCGATGCGCTTTCACTAATAGATCACCAGCGGTTATTGGTGAGCCAACAGAGGGGGTGGCACTCCCAAAAATCGACCGTGTATATGCGTAATAGTGAGTTGTTTATATGCTATTCTTTAGAGTCAGAATGCGATCCCCTTCAATGGGGGTGAGTGGCCTCTTTTATAGGTGCAATGTAACAACCCAAAAATTTCTATGTAAATAATTATTTTAATTATTATTTTCAGTTAGCAATATTATATGAGTGTGCCTATGTAAGAAACGTGTTTGAAAATTTTAAGTGTTTGGTGGACTTATAAATTAAAGGGTAAATTGTATTTTGCACCCTCAAACTATACCCTATTTTGCACTTTGGTCCTTAAACTATTATTTTTCGCATTTTGGTCCCTCAACTTTCATTTTGTGGCAGTTTGCCCCCTCCGTCACTTTCAGCGTCACTTTTGGTGTCACTAAAAAGTGACTTTTTTCGTCACTAAAAGTGACGGAGGGGTCAAACTGCCACAAAATGATAGTTGAGGGACCAAAATGCGAAAAATAATAGTTTAGGGAGCAAAGTGCAAAACACGGTATAGTTTGAGGGTGCAAAATGCAATTTATCCTAAATTAAATCATTAATGAGCCCTTTAGTTTGAATGCTACATTTTATTAATTTAAATTTATTAAAAAAAATGAAGGGTTGATATGTTTTTTTTTGTATAGTATTTACTGGCCCGCGAATGTGTCAAATAGTGTAGCTGGTATTGAAATTAAGTACCCGGGGTATGAGTACCCTTTGGGCTAGCCATTTTAGTGGTTTGTGTTACATTCTGGGCTCATATGTGTCTCTTTTGTTAGCCCATAAAAAAAACGGGAGTATTAATATTTGTGTGAGTAATATGTGTATTGTGTGTGTATTATATGTATATATATAGATAATATATCCTAGGGTTAGAAAAAAAAGAAGAAGAAGAGAGCAGCCTCAAGAGAGAGAGAGAGAGAGAGAGAGAGAGAGAGAAAACAAGAAACACAGAGAGAAGAGGCAACCCTAGCCACCTAGAAGGAGAAGCAAAAGAGAAGAGAAGAGAAAAGAAGGGAGTTCACCATCATCAACATCATCTTGTTTTTCCCAATTTGGTGAGTAAACATTTAGATTTGTAGGGTTGATTCGTAGTTTGATTGATTTTCGATTTGTGTTCATTATAGTTTGAATAAATCGTATGTATGGGTGTTTATATAATACGGATCTATAGTGATATATACATATACATTTATATATATATATCAAAGGTTAGATATAAGTTATTTAGAAAATTGAAGAAAAAAAAAAGAAGACTAACACAAATTCAGATTTGGGTAAATTGAAGAAAACTCTCACATCTGTTTTAGAAAATAATTCGTATTAATTCATACATTTTGTTTTTGGTAAAACTGTTCACATAAGTCAATGTAAAACGCGATTCTGCACGTTTTTCGTCTAATGGTATTTTTCTCAATTCTGCACCGTTTGGGCAGAAAATTCATATTACAGTAGCAACAAATGTTAACTCAGAATTTCGAATTATGTTTATGAAAATTGTTAGAGATGTTTCTTTGTACGGTATTATTATGAAGAACAATTTCAACCCATCTTGGTTTTGGGGCTGTTTAATATAAGATTTGTTTGGGACAATTTTAAATAGTGCTGTTGAATGCCGATTTTAAATGCTATAACTTATGCTATGTGCGGTATTAAATGATGATTGTGGAAATACTACGTTAGAGACGTGAATAGAAGTTTGGCGCAAGGGCCTTATTGTGAATAATCGGATAATGATAATCCATGTAATAAATGATAAATTTCCGAAGTGGTTAATGACGTGATTAAACCCTCATGAATGGGTACTTATGTGAATTAACGTAGATGGTAAAAAAATAAGTGGTTTCAAGTTCCTTAGTGTTCACCGCTCCCCGTTGTGTGATATGTTTTTTTTGGTAGCTCGACTTGCTGAGTGTACCCTTTTGCCAGTGGCTTCGTGATCAAGCTGGCCTAAGCCTTATGCCTGGCTTATTTGTTAGACGTCTAGGCATATTGACTGGCCTTCTGTGTGTATACCTGGTTTGGTTGATACCCTAACCAAACTAGCACCAGAGTGGATGTTAGTAGTATGTCCGGCCACACATGGGATATATGTGTGGGTGTACCATGGAGGGTGACCAAGTGGTGAAGCTAGGAAATTGAATAATGAATCGTTCATAAAAAGTAAGTTGACCATGAGTAGGGTGACCTTAGTGGTGAACCTAGGGCAAGAAAAAAATGACAGTGATTGTAGTGCTTCAAATACAAATGGATAAACTAATGCGAAACATGAAATTAAACACCCGAAATGGTTACCGTGGTATAATGCGAAGAAAATTGATTAAATGATTTGGTATTGGAGAATTGTTTATCATGATACTAAGGATTTGTGCTAACTCTCGAGTTGCAGGATGGTGGGTCCACTAACCATTGTATGCAGGCTTTGGCTCACCATGTCATTTAAGAGTAAGTGTTTCTTTTACTTTGTGGGTGGGACAACCTGCCGCCGTGACTCGAGGAAACTACCGCTTGTCCTCAATCACGTGTGGAACTACAGTTCTGCCTACAACTCTATATGTGCTTGTGGTCAAGAAAGGGAGGGAGCCCAGCGGATTCCCCACCTCAGAGAAATTTATTGGGTATTATTATGTTAATTGATTACTGTTGAGTTGGAGTTGAGGGGACCACGAGTGATCCTTGAGACTGGAGCGTGTTTACTCATACCAGTGTTGTTATACAATGCTGACCCGTGTGATGTTTATCATGCGGGGGCGTTTCTCGGGAAACGTAGCCTTTTTGCAGATTAAGGAGTAGACCGGTATGACTATTGGATTGCATGGACTTCCTTGAAGGCATGAAGACATTTACTGTTCATTTGCTATTTTCATTTGCTATTTTCATTTATTTGGCATTGTGGGCCATTATTGTAGTTGGTATTGGGACGTTTAGTAGCTCTAACCATAGGTTGTAATAGAGGTTATTCTTTCAAAGCTTTAATTGTAAATGAAAAGATTTTTATTCTTAATGAGAATTTAGAAATGTTTATTCAGCTTCCGCTTTTCAATATAAGTGATTTAGTAGTTGTAGCTTTAATCAAATATATTTGAGTATTTTCGGAGCCGCATGAGTGTTTTTTTTTTAAATGGAAATGTGGTGGTTTTGTTTTAAAAACATAAATGGAGATTTATTACAAATGTTTTAACCAGGTTTTTAAGAACATCTATTTCCATTAAAAAGTTTTATTAGGATGGGTTTCGTGGTGTTCACTCCGATAGTTGGGCAGTCGAATAGCAGTCTAGATTTAGTTCTATGTTGATTATTTGGCTTTCCAAAAATCGGGGTATGACATGCAAGAGACCACCCGTACAAGGTAAGTCTGCAGATTAGGAGCCTAATCTGATTACAACCGATTCACATGAATTTAGGAGAGTTTCCTAAGTGGTTTAGGAAACCACTTGCTCCTTCCATTTAGCCTTCTAGTTGGGACAGGAAACTGTCTGGAGGCTTGCTGGGCAAGCAACCATGCCTTTTGGAGGTGGGCCCATGTGGGGCCAGTCAGGAGCGAACGCCCGGGCTTCAGACCAAACTGGGCGGTTTTGTGTAATGGCCCGGGATGTTTGAGTAGTCAGCCTAGATTCAAGGTGACTCGGCTTCTCTTTGCTGAGGTGGCGAGGCTTGACTTTGACCTGATATTCTTGTACATATCACTACTAAAGTGAATTAGAGACTCACAAACAAGGTTCTCAAAACAACCATATTAAAATTGAATTTGGCTTGAACCAGTTCCTATTTTAGGCTTTTTAAAACAAGTCCATAGTTTTCAGCAAAAAAAATTAAGTGACACTCATTTTGAACATTGTTTGAGCATTTTCAACTAGGCCCTAAATTAATCAATTGCAAAAACAAAGAAAAAATTTTGAAATTGAAGAATTAAAACTCTGCACACACATCTAAAATAATTATGCAATCCAAAATATCCGTAAAAAACAAAAAAAAAAAAAAAACAATCCAAATAGATCTCCCGCCAAATCGCACAAGACGCGCCATAGTTAAACATCGTGATTTTTTTGGGGGGGTCAAAATGCATTATGAATAAAGTTCTCTTGTTCCAGATCAAAAAAAAAAACCACTGTGCTTTTAATAATCAAAACTACATCGTTTAGTAGAGTTATAGATGATATAGTTGGGTTTCTTACGTTTCCTTCTTTCCCTCTTTTCCGTGATGATCATAATCAGTCTCTTGATTTTACTTGGGGTAAATTTGGGGATTTTCATACAATTTTTGTGTTGACAATTTATTGTGTATGTACATATATATATGCATACATATCTATAGAGAGTATATGCATATATATATAGAGAGAGAGAGAGAGACTATTGTATCTTGTATTTCCTATTGCACTACTCATATTAAACATGCAATGCTTGTTGGGTGTTTGTGATGGGGTCTGTGAGAAGATTCATATGCACTGGACAAGTGTTTTTGGGGTTACTGAGGTACCTTAATTTGTTGTGGTTTTGATTCCTTGTATTGTGGCTTTAGTTAATTGAATAATATCTACATTTGACGTTAAAAGAAAACAACATAAAAGTAGCTATCAAACGAATGCAAAATTTAGAAATTAAAACATGTAAATGAATATTTAGCAAATGCATTGATTTAGGGTTTGTTTGGTTCATGGATTTAGTGAGAGTAAGGTAGAGAAACCATAGAGGAAAACATTTTCCTTTGGTTAGTCAATAAGGATAACAATGAGGAAAATTGGAAAGAAAAAAAAATAGGTTTAGGGACTAAATTAAACATTTTGAATGTTAGGACTTGTATGTCATTTCCCTTCCTTTATTCATACTGGCCACCACGCACACATGTTGTGTGTGTATCATGTTGTTTATGTACGTTAAAAATAGCATGTAAAGATTAGTTAATGCTAATGAGATGGTGCGTAGCCATTTACCAAGCTATCCATCAGGTGCATCATCTGGTGCAACTTTTGTACCTTTAGCATTATGACAGGTAAAAAATATATGCAACATTTAGCCTACTATTAATATACTAATGCTATACATGGTATATTGATTTTAACATGAACTTGACATCAATGTTGTCATGCCCCGGAGCAACAAAAATAGAAAAAAAATAATTTTTGGGTCCATAGGGAATGACGGGTGAATGTCACTACTTGTCCACACTACACAGTACTAGTCCAACTACAAGCAACAAGAATAGTAAACAAACTAAAAACATAATAACAATTTTATCTATTATAATATCAGAGTGGTCTTCAGGATCACAACAGGTCTGGAGACAACATATGCTCAAGTACCTGTTAAACTAAATAGGTTCAACAGAAATAATGAAAATATAAACTAGATAAAACTTCTTCATCTCTAGTTGGTGTAAGGGTAGCCGTCAGCGTAGTAATCTTCCTTGGCATAATCACCATTAGTGGGGCCACCCTCTGCATAATCCAACTCTAGGTAGTAGCCATCGTCGTAGGCTCCATCACCTATATTAATAGGGAAAGGGTAGTCTGGACGGGAAATGTCCATGCATAAATGCCATTAGCGTACTTCAACTGAGTGAATAGAAACTCCCATAGTATCATAGGTTTAACGTAATTACCAGCTAAGCATGATATAAAGTATGATACTAATAATATCTGTCTCTTTTTATTCTGAACTCATCACCTGATTCTTAACATCTTCAAACTCGAAGACTGACTGTACTAATCCTGACTGGCTACACCAAACTGATTATATCATCACGACATGCTAGTGCTCTTGTTCACCGCTTTTAAGAACTCTTATTGTTCACTGCTTTTAAGAATTCTCACTGTTCATCGGTTTTAAGAATGCTTACGAGTACTGTACACCCATAGCTCCCAAGATAACTACTAGTTTATGGATGCACCAATACTCTTGCTCACTGCTTTTAAGAACACTTACTGTTCACCGCCTTTAAGAATGCTTACGAGTATCGTCCGTTCATAATCAATATGTATTAGTATTTTTATTCAATGCTTTTACGAATCCTTGCGAGTACAATACATAATGCTCACATCCCACGTAGATATGTTCATGACCAATACTTGACACTGACATACTTCATCGAAAGCAACTAATATCTCGCTGACTCAGTCACCAGGATATCTAAGGTTACCCACCATTATATCTCAAACCTTATCTCGTTTTACCGTCGTATTATTACATTCCGAACTTGACTACATTTCTCACTACATTATCTCAATCTCATTATTGTATCCCATTACTCCTGTAATCCATAATATCACATAATAGAAATAGGGAACGTCAATTTAACAGCAAAGCGTTATGAATTATAAAATAAAGGAAACATCCAAGTTCTGTCTGATTCGATAGATTAAAGCCATCTCAATTAATTGAAAAGAGTGAAGTTCGATCGATTGAAGTATTCTCGATTGATTGAAGTAAAGGTAGTCTTGATCGATTGAAGTTATTTCGATCGATTGAGATTGAGACTCAGTGTGTTCGATCGATTGAAACTAGTTAAATCGCTCTAAAGTCATTTTCTCCAGATTCTTGCAGTGCATGTGCAGAACCTGTTAGGGCGTGTTTGGGTCCTTATTAAACATCCAAAAACTTGTAAAACATTATACTAATGCTACCAAGTGAGTTTGGAACTCACCAAACGATAGTTAGGGCATGTTTGGCAACCTTGAGGTTTTGGGCTCCCTCAATGGCCTCTTCTGTCCCTTTGTCTCTGCCTCATTTCTCTCTCTATCTATGATCTTCTCCGTCTTCATCTTCTTCTCTGTTCGTATTTCTCTCTCTCCTTCATCATGATGCATCCACTAAATCTTCACTAATGGGATCTCTTTGTTTCTGAGCTTCTTGATTCCTCTATCTAAAATCTGCACTTATCCTTCATTGAACGTAACATTGTCATCGACTTCAATGTCTTCAAAGTTAATCTCGTGCGCTAGGTTGTGAGCACATTTTTGCAGCATACTGATGTGGAAAACATTGTAAACTCCTAACATCTTTGGTGGAAATATGAGTCGATTCATAACTTTTCCAACACGTTCTAGAATCTCAAATGGTACGATGACTCGTAGCGATAGCTTGCCTCTCTTCTAACCAAATCTGACGATGCCTCGAATAGATAAAACCTTGAGTAGCACGTGTTGGGTTTGTACCCTCAAACCATTACTTTATGTATGAGACATTGACATTTTAATATATGGATATCAGCTTTACATTTCATTGTGTATGTTTCTTTCATGAGATGATTGTTTAATCCTTAAGTATCATAGTAGGTAATTCGTGTGTGTATGAGATACATATAAGTGAGATACAAATTACTATTCTTTGATACTTAGAACTTGTCACAGTGGATGATGAGATTGGACATCTCATTAGGTATACACCGTAGCATGATTAACTACCATTGGATGGAGTGATGAATCTCAATCACTAGAGTGTGACTCTTAATTAATATGCTAGTGCTTATTGTGCATTAACGGACCTGAGCTTTCCTATTGGCACTCAAGACTGTCAAACAATCGATAGGAACTCATAACTTGTGTAAGTTACGTGTTCTCAATCTTAAGACGATTATGAACATAGACTGTGGATATGGCTGCTTTGACTTGCTAATCAGTGAGGTCTATAGAAGATCAACACATGGGTATCTTAGGTATGTCATGTTCATAGGGTTGTGAACATATATTATCAAGATAGAATCTATCCTCTAATTCAGAATAAGCATTCCCTTGAGAATGTCACCAAGTTGATTACTGAGAACTACAGTCTCGTTGATAAGTAGTTATCAATATGTTTGGTAATCATGAGAGGTGAATGAGACTCAAGGAATACAAGAAGTATTCATAATTCAGGTTGACAGTAACAGTTATCTGACTACTTGAATATGATTACGAATGCTGAAAGTAGAGGGACATTAGTACACCATACAAGTCTAGTTACCGCTTTGGATATGTTCTCTTGCGTTGGAGTTCAGTTATCATTTTATAGTGGAGTAAATGTTAACTGATCAGTTGGTTAGTTTACTGATAAAAGAGTTTGGTCATGAGAATTAACAACTGATCTGAGCCAACAATAAAGAGCCTAGAAGGTCCTACTCTTAGCTCCGCTAGGATGCTTGGAAAGGCACAAGAGGATCTTGTCATGACAAGTTCGATCGATCGAATAGGTTTCGATCGATTGAAGTCTAGGCAAGTTCGAGCGATTGAAAGTAGTTCGATCGATCGAAAGTTCGATCGATCGAAGCCACTTCAATCGGTCGAAGGTTAAAGTCAGTTTTGGAAATCTATAAATAGGGCAGCTGCGTACAGGGTTTAATAATAGTCATTTTTTCTATACGAAAGCTGCAGAGATTGTTTAGGGTTTTTTCAAGCCTTCTTATCCTCCTGTTAGAGTTTCCACCATCTCTAGCCTCTCCGGGAAGCATTCATAGGAGAGATAAGAGTGAAGATAGCCTAGTGGAAGCTACTACAACATCAAGGAGAAATAAAATTGGAATTGGGTTCAAGACCCGAGGTGTGATTTCTTGTCCCCTTCTTGTACGCATCTATAGAATTAATAGGTAGTAGATTCAGGCATACCAATAAGTTTTTGAAACTCAATCTTTCTGCTGCGCGTTTAAAATAATTTTAAACCTTTTTTTTCCATTAATTGGTATCAGAACCATGCTTTTTTGGATCTATAGATGCATTTTGGAACACTAGTTTTGATTTGTATGTTGATTTTAGGACTGTTTTTGAAATTGCATCATTACAGATCTATTTTTGTAGCAGAATACAAATCTGTGAATGCATGGGATGCATGATGGGTTCGATCGATCGAAGTAGGTTCGATCGATCGAGATCCTGCTATTCTCAAGTGATCGAAGGATGTTTGATCGATTGAACTTGATTTTGTTCGATCGATTGAACTATGTTCGATCGATCTAGAATGATTTTCTGTCCAGGTGTACTTTTCACAAATTCAAAAGTTTTAAAATTATATGTTTTAAATTTTAAATTATTCTAGAATTTTCTCAAATTATTCTATGAAATTGAATGTTCAAGCGATTAAACAATATTCAATCGATCGATGGTTCGAGCGATAGAACGGTATTCGATCGATCAAAGTATGACAGAGAAGTTAGATACTGTTTTAATGTTCTAAATCAGTGCGTAAAGAGTTTATGTACTGTGTAAATCAATTAAGGTTTCCAATGGATTATATATTTATTTGTTATATATATGGTTGTGTGTACGACTAACCTTCTTGAAGTAAGATTAGTCTCTATCTCCTATGGCACCAAGAACGTTTTAAATTTTTGTGTTTGAATGTTTGAGATTGGCGTTTGTTTTATTTTTTGGTTTGGTTTTAAGGCATGTGTAAAGGGCGCTGCGACTTCAATCCTATGAAAAAGAAAGTCGCACCGGTTTCCCTAGCCTTCTTTTTTTTTTCTTGGTGTTGATTTCTATTTCTAGATAAATTGTAAGCTTTGAAAGAAGCATAGGTCCAATGTAATAGAATTAGGAAATTCATGAAGATGGAGAAGCAAGCGGTATCCATGAAGATGGAGTTGGAGGCGATCAAACCAAGAAGGAAGTTCTATGGAGGTAGAGCCATGGGAGATAGAGGCATATGAATGCCTTTGTTTCAATTTTAATTTTTTGTTTTATGTGCTTGGTTGTGATTGGCATTTAATTATATTGTTACTACTTGCATACACGTAAAACAAGTTTTCTAAAATAAAATTCAAAAACCGTTTCAACACATTAGTAAACATTAGATGTTTATGGGTAATATGTAGAAATGATTTTTTTTCAAAAGCAAAATCCTTTACTACTAAATCTAGTGGGAGAGGGTCTTATTTATAACACTCACGATCTTCCATTAACAGTTCACTATAAGATAGTGGTGCATTCTGTGTCACCTTATCAGGGGTGATCATTCCATATGGAGGGTACACTACTCATTGGCTACTAGATATGAACTTCCTATGGATAGGATCAATCAGACGTGTTTGAAGGTGACCACCATACGGAGGCGCTACTTGAGGCGATTGTGATTAGATCCTAGTTAATGGTATACACTAGCTAAGCTATGGATAAGAGATCACACACAGGGTATTATTCAGAAACGTAGAGATCAAATAGGCTCAGGAGTCATAACTTGTTTTGCAAGAGTTTCATAGTGGACAAGTCATGATAAATCGAAAGTTCGAACATTGACCTCCACATGGAGGCTTTGTTC
Organism: Hydrangea macrophylla; assembly: GCA_033977485.1. Classification (NCBI taxonomy): domain Eukaryota; kingdom Viridiplantae; phylum Streptophyta; class Magnoliopsida; order Cornales; family Hydrangeaceae; genus Hydrangea; species Hydrangea macrophylla. The sequence goes on from CM066982.1 coordinate 50,821,865, forward strand.
TTTCGTTTCGATATTCCGGCGACTTTGTTTTTAAAATAAGAGTTTTAAGGATTCTTTTATTTCAAACTGTCAAAATCTAATATCCATATTTATTTTGTCTTTTGATTTTTTCAGTAAATCATAATGTCTGGATCTACATTTAGTCCACTTGCCACTACACTCACTCAAAACAAGTTAACTAGAAATAACTACACAGAATGGAAATAATACCTTGACATTGTTTTAACTACGAAGGATCACATATATATCCTCACCACCCCATGCCCCCGAAGAACCTGCGATAAATGCTTCGGCAGCTGCCAAACGCGAGTTCGATAAATAGAAGAAGTCGAATAGAATGGCCCGTTGCTACATTCTGACCTCAATGGCTAGTATGTTGCAACACCAATTCTAGTCGAACAATTCTGCCAGTGACATTATCGAATCCCTAAAAAAGATGTTTGGAGCGTATGGCAGGCCTGCTAGACAGGTAGCCATGCAGAAAATAATGAGTGCTAAGATGTCGGAAGGGACTTCAGTCAAAGAATATGTTTTAAAAAAGATTGGTTATTTGAACGAGCTGGAGACCCTAGGTGCCAACATTGACACACAGACCCAAGTTAATATGATCCTCAATACGCTGTCTCCGTCATTTGCTCAATTTAAACTAAACTATAATATAAAAAATAGATTTTTCAATGAGTGAATTAATGAGTTCTTTACTGGTAGCAGAAGGGGTGATTTAACCTGGGGGCAACCTTTTGAACGTTGAGAAAAGCTCTTCTTCCTCCTGATCTACATCGAAAGGCAAGAAAGGGAAGAAGAAGGCTGGCACTGGTGGTCCAAGTGTTGTACCGGTCCCTAAGATTGCAAAATCCAAGGGAAATGATAAGGGAAAAGGGAAGGTGGGTGGCCAAGGCAAAGGAAAGTGTTTCAAATGCAGTGAGAAGGGCCACTGGAAGAAGAACTGTCCAGAATTCTTAGCTACTAGAGTTCAAGGTATGATTGAATCACATGTGATTGAAGTAAGTTTTATAACGGATACTTCAAACACTTGGTGCATTGATTCTGATGCAACTAACCATATCTGTAATTCGTTGCAGGGGTTCAGATCAACCAAGAAATGCAGTGATGGGGTGATCGTACTGACTCTGGGTTCTAGCGCAACTATTTTTGCGGTTGCTATAGGAGTTATAGTTTTAGAGTTTTTGGACAATAAGACAATAGTTTTATTAGATGTACTTTACATCCCTTTAATGAGACGTAATTTAATTTCAGTTTCAAATTTATTGAAGAATGGTTATTCTTTTTGTTTTGGAACAGAAATTATCATTAAAAGAAATATTTTTTGTATGTTCTGGTGTTAAAACTAATGGCTTATATGTGATTACTCCTAATATTTGTAAAGACTCTTGTATGGAACTTAATAACTTAGTGGTAACTGTACCATTTAAAAGAAAGGAACCTTCCACTAATCCAGCAAAGCTTTGGCATATGTGGCTTGGCCATATCAGTCTAAATAGGATTGGCAGAGTAGTCAAAGAAGGGGTCTTAGGCGATTTGGTTCTCAAACCAATGGAAGTCTACGAGTCTTGTTTAGAGGGTAAGATGACCAAAAGGCCCTTTCCAGCAAAGGGCAATAGGACCAATGCGTTGTTGGAATTAGTTCATACTGATGTGTGTGGACCAATAAATATTAGAGCACGGGGTGGTTGTGAGTATTTCATAAAATTTACTGATGACCACTCTAGGTATGGATATGTGTACCTAATGCAGCATAAGTGTGAAGCCTTTGAAAAGTCTGAAGCCTTTGAAAATTTCAAAGAGTTTAGGGCTGAAGTGGAAAAGCAATTAGGAACACATATCATGGCCATTCAATCTGATCGAGGTGGCGAGTACCTCTCTAATGAGTTTATTGATCACCTCGTACAGAATGGGATTCTGTCACAGTTGACTGCATATGGTACGCCTCAGCAGAACGGTGTAGTAGAGAGAAAGAATCAGACTCTTTTAGACATGACTAGGTCGATGATGAGTTATTTGGAGTTACCTTTATTCCTTTGGGGTTATGCTTTGGAAACCTCTACATATATACTAAATCTAGTACCAAGCAAATTTGTTCCCAGGATACCATGAGAGATGTGGATTGGGCGCAAGCCATCTTTGCAACATCTCCAGATATGGGAGTGTTCGGCACATGTGCTAAAAGGAAAGATGAGCAAATTGGATTCTAGATCGGAAGTATGTTACTTTGTAGGGTATCCAAAGGGTACTTATGGATGGTATTTTTATGATCCAAGAGAACAGAAAGTGTTTATTAGTACAAATGCTATTTTCTTGGAGGATGATTATATCATGAACCATAAACCTAAGTGTAGGATAAATCTGAGAGAGATTGAAGGAGAGCCCTCAGTCCAACCCGTAGTTGATAACGATGTAAATCAAGAAATACTACTTCTTCACCCATTTCCGCACCGATACCGCATCGTAGTAGGAGGATTGTCAGCCAGCCTGATAGATACATGTTCTTAGCAGAAGTTTTTGAAGCTGTCTCCATAGAATCTGAATCTAATCCTACCACATACGAAGAGGCAATGACTGATGTTGACTCAGCTCATTGGGTTAAAGCTATGAAGGCTAAATTGGAATCTATGGATTCCAAGGATCTTGTAGAACTTCCAGCCAATATTAAACCCATTGGCTATAAGTGGGTCTACAAAAGGAAAAGAGGATCTGATGGAAAGGTTGAGACCTTTAAGGCCAGGCTTGTAGCGAAAGGTTATACTCAAAGGGAGGGCATTGACTATGAGGAAACCTTCTCACCGGTAGCCATGCTCAAGTCCATCAGAATACTCTTATCCATTACTATATGCCTAGATTTTGAGATCTAGCAGATGGACGTCAAGACTGCATTCTTGAATGGTAATCTTTAAGAGGACATCTGTATGTAGCAACCATAAGGGTTCATAGCTGGTCGGAAAGGTAACTTGGTATGCAAGTTGTAAAAGTCCATTTATGGGCTTAAGCATGCACCCAGGAGTTGGAACATCCAATTTGACCAAGCAGTCAAATCATTTGGTTTCATACAGAATTTGGATGAACCTTATGTATATAAGAAGTGTGAAGGAAAAGTGGTGGCTTTTCTTGTGCTTTACATTGATGATATTCTACTCATTGGGAATGATGTAGAGGCATTATCAACGGTCAAGGTTTGGCTAGCTAGTACTTTTGATATAAAGCATCTAGGAGGGGTGAGCTATATTCTTGGAATAAAGCTCGTTCAGGATCGTGAGCAAAAGATAATGGGATTATCTCAAGCTGGTTATATCGACAAGGTGCTAACTAGGTTTTCAATGGATAATTCGAAGAAAGGTTTGTTACCTTTAAAGCATGGTTTGGCATTCTCCAAGGACCAGTGTCCAAAGACACAGGAGGAGAGGAATTACATGGCAGGAATTCCCTATGCTTCAGTAGTGGGAAGTCTTATGTATGCGATGTTGTGCACTAGACCGGATATTTGCTTTGCCATAGGCATGGTCAGCAGGTATCAATCAAATCAAGGTCTAGAGCACTGGACAGCCGTTAAGCATATTCTTAAGTACTTGAGAAGGACTAAAGATTACATGCTTATGTATAGTAGTAGTGAGTTAATTCTAGTGGGATACACTGACTCAGACTTTATGTCAGATAAAGATTCGAGGAAGTCGACGTCTGGTCATCTCTTTACCTTAGGAGGTGGTGCTGTTAGTTGGGAGAGCATTAAGGAGAAATGCATTACAGACTCAACTACAGAAGCTGAGTATGTGGCTGCTTGTGAAGCCACAAAGGAAGCTGTTTGGTTCAAGAAGTTCCTTATGGAGCTCGAGGTGGTACCAACATCGTGGTAACCTATTACGCTTTATTGTGATAATAGTAGGGTAATGGCTCAGTCCAAGGAGCCAAGGAACCACGGGAAGGGAAAGCACGTAGAGCGGAAATGTCATCTTATCCGAGATATTATTCAACGTGGAGATGTGACTGTCACTAAGATTGCCACCGTTGACAATCTTGTTGATCCGTTTAAAAAGGCCTTGCCACAAAAGGTCTTTGATCATCATCTAGATAGTCTAGGTCTCAGATGCAGTCCTGTATGGTTGTTAGTGCAAGTGGGATTTTGTTGGGTTTGTGCCCTCAAACCATTACTTTATGTATCAGATATTGGCATTTTAATATACGGATATCAGCTTTACATTTCATTGTGTATGTTTCTTTCATGAGATGATTGTTTAATCCTTAAGTATCATAGTAGGTAATTTGTGTGTGTATGAGATACATACAAGTGAGATATGAATTACTATTCTTTGATACTTAGAACTTGTCACAATTGATGATGAGTCTCGATATCTCATCAGGTATACACCGTAGCATGATTAACTACCATTGGATGGAGTGATGAATCTTAATCACTAAAGTGTGACTCTTAGTTAATATGCTAGTGCTTATAGTGCATTGACGGACCTGAGCTTTTCTATTGACACTCAAGACTGTCAAACAGTCGATAAGAACTCATAACTTGTATAAGGTTCATGTTTTCAATCTTGAGATGATTTTGAACACAAACTGTGGATATAGCTGCTTTGACTTACCAAACAGTGAGGTCTATAGAAGATCAGCACCTGGGTATCTTGGGTATGTCATGTTCATAGGGTTGTGAACATATATTGTCAAGATAGATTCTACCCTCTAATTCAGAGTAAGCATTCCCTTGAGAATGTTACCAAGTTGATTACTGAGAACTCCTGTCTTGTTAATAAGTAGTTATCAACATATTTGGTAATCATGAGAGGTGAATGGGACTCAAGGAATACAAGAAGTATTCATGATTCAGGTTGATAGTAACAGCTATCTGACTATCTGAATATGATAACGTATGCTGAAGGTAGAGGGACATTAGTACACCATATAAGTCTAGTTACCGCTTCAGATATGTTCTTTTGCGTTGGAGTTCACTTATCATTTTATAGTGGAGTAAATGTTAACTGATCAGTTGGTTAGTTTATTGATCAAAGAGTTTGGTCATGAGAATTAACAACTGATATGAGCCAACAATAAAGAGCCTAGGAGGTCCCACTCTTGGCTCCGCTAGGATGCTTGGAAAGCCACAAGAGGATCTTGTCATGACAAGTTTGTTTGATCGAATAGGTTTCGATTGATTTAAATCTTAGCAAGTTCGAGCGATCAAAAATAGTTCGATTGATCGAAGTCACTTCGATTAGTTGAAGGTTAAAGTCGGTTTTGGAAATCTACAAATAGGTCAGCTGAGTATAGGGTTCAATAATCGTCATTTTTTCTATACAAAAGTTGCAGAGACTTTTTAGGGTTTTTCCAAGCCTTCTTATCCTCCCGTTAGAATTCACACCATCTCTAGCCTCTCAGGGAAGCATTCATAGGAGACATAAGAGTGAAGATAGCCTGTTGGAAGCTACTGCACCATCAAGGAGAAAGAAAATCAGAATTGGGTTCAAGACCTGATGTATAATTTCTTGTCCCCTTCTTGTACGCATCTATAGAATTAACGGGTAGTAGATCCGGGCATACCAATAAGTTTTTGAAACTCAATCTTTCCACTGTGCGTTTAAAATAATTTTAAACCTGTTTTTCCATCAGCATGTGGTCTCCAACAGCGAATTCTAAATATTTGCATCGCTTGTCAGCATAACTCTTGTGTCGGGTCGGATCTGTCTTCATCTTCTCACATACATCTTGAATCTTCTCGAGTATCTCTGACTTCTGCCCAACATAGCAGTCATCGGCAAGGTCTTCCGTATAAAGCTTTAAACGGCGCCATCCCTATGCTCATATGGTAGCCTTTTTTTTGTAGGCAAACTCAATTAATGATAGGTGCGTCTCCTAAGAACTCTCAAAATTGATGATGCAAGCATATAGCATGTCCTCCATCACTTGATTAACTCGTTCTATCTGTCTGTTAGTTTGTGGATGAAAGGCTGAACTCAAGTTCAGTGTTGTCCCCATTGCTGTTTGGAGACTCTTCCAAAACTCTACAGTGAAGCGCGAATCTCGATCTAACACGATAAAAATAGGTACACCGTGTGACCGTCCCACATTTTGTAGATACATCTAGCTCAAACGTTCTACTGGATATGCTATGATGTAGGCAATAATATGTGCCATCTCCGTAAGTCAATGCATGATTACCCAAATACTGTCGTGGTTCTGCTGTGACTTCGGCAAAACTATCATGAAATCCATGGTGATGTGTTCCCATTTCCATTATGGAATCGATAACGATTGTAGTAATCCAGGTGGCTTCTGATGTTCTGCCTTTACTTGTTTACAAGTAAGACATTGAGATAAATACTCAGCTACTTCTCACTTCTTTCCTTCCTACTAGAAATTCCTCATCAAATCCTTGTACATCTTTGCACCTCCAGGATGAATAGTCATCTGTGACTTATGTATTTCATCCAACATTTCTTTCTGGAGATTTTCTTTGTCAGGTATGCAGTGTCTACCCTTACATCGTAATGCTCCATCTGTACCAATACTCGAAACCTCTAGTTCCTTTCCTAACATCTTTGTGAACCATAACTTTAAATCCTCCGTTGTCCGTTGAGCCTTTATGATATGGCTGATCAAAGCTGGTTGTATCATAAGACATCCAAAATGTTATCCTTTCATTAGTTCCACTGGATGAAGATTAAACTCAGCTAAAACTTCTAATGTTCGCCATTCTTGCATTAGTAACGCATCGATCACTAACCGAGGTTGGCGACTCAAAGCATCTGCTACGACATTTGCTTTACCCGGATGGTATTGCATGAAAAGTCATAATCCTTAAGTAACTCTATCCATCTTCATTGTCGCATGTTCAACTCCTTCTGAGAGAACAAATACTTCAAGCTCTTATGATCGAAAAATAGATCAAACTTTTCTCCTTAGAGATAGTGTCTCCAAATCTTCAAGGTAAACACTATTGCTGCCAATTCCAAATCATGCATAGGATAGTTCTTCTCATGTACCTTGAATTATCTGGATCCATATGCAATCACATACCCATCTTGCATAAGTACACAACCAAGCCCTTGGTGTGATGCATCACTATAGATCACATACCTTACTCCACTCTTAGGTATCGTGAGTACTGGTACAGAAGTCAACCTTTCCTTTAAATCCTGAAATGCATGTTCATGCTTATATATCCATTCACACTTTATCCCATTCTTGTCAAATTCGTAAAAGGTCGTGCAATCTTGGAGAATCCGTCGACAAATCTCTGATAATATCTCGCTAGACCAAGAAAACTTCTGACCTCCATCGTATTGGCCGGTCTATTCCAGCTTAAGACTGCATCAATCTTAGATGAGTCCACCGAGACACCATCCTGAGATATTATATGTGCTAAGAACTTAACCTCCTGTAGCCAAAATTCACACTTGCTGAACTTTGCATATAAGTTACTATCTCTGTGTGTTTGGAAAGCAATCTGTAAGTGCTTCTTATGATCGCTCTTCGTCTTTGAGTAGATCAAGATGTCATCAATGAATACTATAATGAATTGATCCAGATATGGTTTGACTACTCTATTCATCAAGTCTATGAATACTACTGGCGCATTCGTCGATCCAAAAGGTATAACTAGGAACTCATAATGCTCGTATCTCGTCCTAAACACAGTTTTCGTCATATCCTCTGGTCGAACCTATAGTTGATGATATCCTGAACGCAGATCAATCTTTGAAAAGATCCTTGATCCTTGTAACTGGTCAAATAGATCATCTATCTAAGCAAGTGGGTACCTATTCTTAATGTTACCTTGTTCAACTCCCTGTAGTCTATGCAGAGTTGAAATGTTCTGTCCTTCTTCTTTACAAACAGAACTGGTGCTCCCCAAGGTGACATATTCGGGTGAACAAATCCCAAATCTTTAAGTGAACTTGATTCTTTAGTTCTAGCATCTCAGTTGGTGCCATTCTATATGGGGTCTTAGATATCGGTAATGTTCTAGGTACTAGTTCCACACAAAAGTCTATTTTTCTTTTTGGTGGAAGCAATTTAATATCCTGGAATGCATCTATGAAATCTCATACGGTAGGAATCTGATCTATCATGAGTTCCATACTCGTACTCCCTATTGTGTCTAAATAACTCGTGAGGAACATGTCACTTGTTGGCTGACACTGAAATCTGATCATCGGACATCCAGTTATCAGAAATACAATCGTCCTGGTAGGACAATCTAAGTTGGCACTGTACTTAGTCAACCAATCCATCCCTAGGATAATATCAAATTCTAACATCGACAATGCTGCCAAGTCGGTTAAAAGATTCCGATCTTCCAAGGTCAATGGGCAATCTTTACACACTTTACCTAACTTAACAGTCACTCCTAGTGATGACACAGCATTGAGTGCTGGCTCGAGTGTCTGGGGTTCTAAACCCAACTGACGCATAATTTTAATAACAATAAATGAACATGCAGCTCTAGTATCGAATAAAGCTTTAACTGGACGATGAAAGTGTACCAGTGTACCTTCCAGATGTTGCTGCTCATTAGCATTAAGATGTTGCTGCTCATTAGCATTAAAGGCTGCTTTCGCTTGGATGATAGCATTCATCCTTGTCTGATCTAGGGGTCCTTGTATTCCCTGAACAAGTGCCATACTGTCCTCCACGTGATGCTTGACAATCCTTGCTCATATGGCCCTGCTTGTTGTAATTTTGGCAGGTGAGATCCATTCGGCGGTTTACCCTAGGGGCTGTATAGAACTTTGTGACATGTCCGGGTACTCCATAGTTATAACATCCTCTAATGTTTGATGATTGGACCATAAGCAACGCCTGCGGTTATGGCCCTTGTTGGTGGTATTGTTGGGGTTGAGGATAAATCTGCTGAGACTACCTAGCTCTCTCCTAGGTGCGCTTGTTCCCTTGAAAGTTACCTTGAGGTCTCCACCCTTGGGTATTTCTTGGTGGTTGGTTCTGAAAATTCTTCTGTTGAAAACCTCTTGACGACTGGGATCGATTTATTAGTGGTCGCTGTAATGAATTAGCATCCTTTTCCAACCCTACAGCAAATTTGATAATCCTCTCAAATGACTGATTCAAATGGCCAACCATCATATGTATGAGGTGGGGGTTCAATCCTTGGTGAAATCTCTTCACCTTTTTCTATGGTATATCTATCATATATGGAGCGATTCGAGACAATCGCTCAAATTGTGTAATATATTCTCGTACAATCCATCCTCATTGGACTAGACTGAGAAAGTTCCTTTCCTGTTGATCTCTCTAATCTTCTGGGAAGTATTTTTCCAGAAATCTCACTTTGAACATTTCCCAAGGCATCGGCCTTGTAGCGTTCATCTCAATAGTGGCTCGTTTAGCTTCCCACCAATTTATGGTGGCATAGGTGAGTTGGAATGTAACAAGATAGCGCTTCTCCTGTTCACTACACTCTAACACTTCAAAGATCAATTCCATCTCTCTTATCCACTGTTTGGCCTTTCATGGTTCTTCTAATCCATCAAACTTCTCAGGACATAATCCATGAAAATGTGCTAGTAATTTGTCTCCGATTTGTCTTTGCTGAAACAGTGAAACTGGGGGTTGGACAGGTCATTGGTTAGTAGCATGGTTATAGGTGTCTCCTATATGTTCCATCCTTTGCATAAAAGCTTCAAAGACTCCGGATGGATCCATTCATTCTACAATAAGTGCTCTAATTCGGGTTTGATGATTTCTCAAAGATCCTACCATAGAGTGCTAGGGACACGTACCTACAAGAGACCTATCGATTAGCTAAAAGTCTTCTCAGAGAAACAAAATTAAGATAGGCCGATAAATAGCAAGAACTAACAGATCTACTAAACAACATATAACAAACTCAATTACATCATAATTATATCAAAAGTACTGCTCGTATATATATATAACCAAAAGATGGACCTCATAGTACACACTAATCAAAGCTATGGTCAAATAGCTATCTCTCAAGCTCCCAAAAATTATGTGGACAACATGTCCTGATAAACTAACAAAAACTATACCTCTCCCAGATCCTGACTCAAAAGTCGTCAGCATCCGATCCTGCTAGTGGTGCCTCATCCTTAGGTGTAATGTCCATCTCTACAGGTGGGTCATCCTCTGCGAGTGTCGTTGCTCCTCCTACAACCACTCCAATATCCCAGTCCTTGATAATCATCTCATCAACGTCCATATCCTCAATATCGAACATTGGCTCAATAATATCAACAACCATCTCGGCAAAATCCCCAGCTATAGCCATAGCCTCTACTAGTGCAGCCTCTCCTATCGGAAGTCCATCTAGCTGTACAACCATCCCTGCTACCCACTCAACTGCTATGTTGGAAATGGCTATCACGTGTAATATAGGTCCTACTGGTAATGCTAGTACCATAGGTATCTCAGGTACCATAATCTCTTCAAGCACAATTACACCATCTCCCATACCCCATCTTCTACTACCACTATATCATCCTCATCAACTAACTCTGAGTCCTCCTAGGGATCCTTCTCTGGATCCTTTTCATCATAGACAGGTTGAATGTCCTCTGCGGAATCCTCCTTTTGGTTAGCATCTACTATTGGCTCGGCCTCTGGTGACTCTAGAATGGATACCTCGAGTACTGGTGATGGTGGTGCTACTGCCAGTGGTACTTGTTGAGATTGTGCCCTCAAACCGTTACTTTATGTATAAGACATTAGCATTTTAATATATGGATATCAGCTTAACATTTTGTTATGTGTGTCTTTTATGAGATATTATTTACCCTTAAGTATTATTGTATGTAATTCATGTATGTATGAGATGTATACAAGTGAGATACAAATTACTATTCATTGATACTTAGAACTTATCACAGTAGATGATGAGACTGGATACCTCATAAGGTTTATACTTAACATGATTAACTACCATTGGATGGAGTGATGAATCTCAATCACTAGAGTATGACTCTTAGTAATATGCTAGTGCTTATAGTGCATTGACGAACTTGGGCTTTCCTATTGACACTCAAGACTGTCAACAGTTGATAGGAACTCATAACTTGTATAAGGTATGTGTTCTTAATCTTGAGAATATTATGAACACAGACTATGGACATGGCTACTTTGACTTACCAATCAGTGAGGTCTGTAAAAGATCAACACCTGGGTATCTTAGTTATGTCATGTTCATAGGGTTGTGAACGTATACTATCAAGATAGAATCTACCCTCTAATAAAGAGTAAGCATTCCCTTGAGAATATCACCAAGTTGAATGCTAAGAACTACAGTCTTGTTGATAAGAGTTATCAGCATGTTTGGTAATCATGAAGGGTGAATGAGACTCAAGAATGAAAGATGTAATAACTATTCATGTTGACAGTAGCAGTTTATCTTACTACCAGAATATGATTATGAATGCTAATGGTAGAGGGACATTAGTACACCATATAAGTCTAGTTATCACTTTGGATATGTTCTTTTGGGTTGGAGTTCAGTTATCATTTTATAGTGGAGTAAATGTTAACTGGTCAATTGGTTAGTTTGCTGATCAAAGAGTTTGGTCATGAAAATTAACAACTGGTCTGATTCAACAATAACGAGCCTAGGAGGTCCCACTCTTAGCTCCATTAGGATGCTTGGAAAGGCATAAGAGGCTGTTTTTAAGATAAGTTTGATCGATCGAAAGTTTCGATCGATTAAAGTCAAGACAAGTTCGATCGATCGAAAGTGCTTCAATCGATTGAAGGTTTGATCAATCGTTCGATCGATCGAAGCCACTTTGATCGATCAAAGGCTTTAAGTTGGTTTGGAAATCTATAAATAGGGCAACTGTGTACTGTGGATACCGGGCTTCCACCTCTTTGTTGGGTTTTTGAAACTTGTTTGATTTTGATCAAAGAAAGAAAATGGTCTGTTGAAAACAGATACAGAGTCGCCACTTGGTCTTTAAGGAACCAAGAAACCTAATTTTGACTCACCCAAACGGATAAAGGGCACCGGCCTTCATAACCAAAGAACTTGGTTCGGGGTTTTGGTACGAGAGAGGAAGGAGCCTTTGTCACGACTAAAACACCCTCAACTCGCCCCGTCTTTCGACGGGCCTCAATTAGCATCCAAATAATCATCTTATATTATGTTTGGTTCGACAAATAATACTATGATAGTATACTACATTACATAAGAAACTTGAAATGGAAGATCTAAAGATAAGATATCATTCATAAGATCTAAGCCAAATATCATACAATGTAAAGTGAAAGATCACACAAATAAACCTAGAAAAAATCGTCTAATCATATATCAAATAATCAAGACATCCTAATCTAAAGGGGGACATGAATTGTTCTTGAAACAAATAATCAAAGAAATCTAAATATGCTTAGCAAGCTAGTATGATGCATGTTATTCTTTGAGAAAAGAAGACCTCTCAATCCCCGGGACGGATGAGAAAGGATGATTATATCAAGGGGAAGCATGGATGTGTGATCGAGTTCATTCCTTATAACCTTCTTAGATTAAGGGTTACAAAAACCCCAAATCTTGCATGAATGCAATGCATGTATCTAAAATGTGCAAAGGTTGTAGTGTGTTTTGTGTACATGGATTCCTAGAATGACTTAGAAGTCTAAAATGTGTATGAATGAATGAATGAAATCAATATGGGATATGTACAAATGTAGTATGAACTACTTCCTAAGATATGAACTAATTTGGAATGCATATAAGCATCAAATCAAAGAATGAAAGTTAAGGTATACTCGCTGTGAATAGTAGACAGAACAGTAGCACGATCTTTTGGAATTTGAAAAGAGGAGTTAGGAATGTTTTCAATGCATGATTTTTTATAAACAATAAAGTTAAGGTATACTCGCTGTGAATAGTAGACAGAACAGTAGCCAATCTTGAATAGCTATCACAGATTGAGAGAAATCATATAAACAATGAAGGTCACTCAGAAACAGAGTCCGTACCGTCGACTGAAATGTTGAAAAATCTTAGAAAATGAAAACTAATGATCTAGAGGCCCATTTTATACAGAAAGTTCCCTAAGACATTGAAGTTTAAGGTAAAAATAAGTTAGGACCGCCCCTTTTGGAAAATTTGTTTGAAAAAGAGGTCGGAAGTGGACCTAGCTGCTGTGATATCAAAAACAGAATGTCTGGAGAAAATGTTTGGATCCAAATGGACCATTTGCAAGTATTTCCAAGTCAAACAAAAAATCATGGGTGTTCTCTAATGAGTTAGGAAGACTTTCCAAGTGGTCTTACATTCATACATTGAGTATTGAACTCAAAATAATTCCTTGAAGTTAAATGACTCACTGTTTTGAGGGTTTTGAGAAAAATAAGGTTTATTTCTTGAAATCAAAATGAGGGGTTTAAGAGGGGGGTTTTGAAATGAGGGTTTTGAAAGTATACTTCCAGATCTTGGATGAATATTCTAACCACTTGGAATATCAATTCCTAACTTATTTCAAGAACTTCCCAAGTATTTGCAAACCATGGTTTTATTTGGAAGCCAAACTCAAGAATCTATGGGAGTATGATACATGAGAGCATAGATGATACATGATATGATATTGCATGATAAAAGTGGTAAAGAACATGTTCATGGGACATGGGTTCATCTAGATACAAGAGAGTGTTGCATCAAAGTGTGAAAGTCAAAAAAAGTGAAATGCTGTGAATAGTGGACAGACTGTATGCATTACATTGTAACATTATAATGGGAGGTCAAACGTGCCTAGGAAAATGTGAGCAAAATCAGAGATCATTCTTATTGTGTCTAGAAAATAACCCAAAAAGCCAAACCTCAATAGCTATCACAAATTAAAAGAAATAAATCAAAATGTACACATGACTCAGAAACAAAAGCTGCACTGTTGACTGATTTTGTATAATTTTTCATAAATCAAAGAAAGGGTTTATAACGACCCATTATACACCAAAGGTTTCCTAAGACACCCCAGTTTCATAAAAAAAATAGAAAAGATATATGTACAGTGACAAAAATATCCAGAATAAGTGCAAGAAGTTGGGTGAACATTCTGTGAGAACAGAGGCAGATTATTCACATCCAAAACAAATACTTTCATATCTCTATAATTGATGGGAAAAATTGGGGACAAACTATGATGTATTAGGAAGATTTTCCAAGTGGTTTCATCATTATAACTCAAGTATTTAATTCAAAACAAATCTTTGAATCTGAACAGCTCACTGTTTTGGATCATTCTTGAAGAAAATGGATTTGGGTTTGAAATAGAGTTTGAGTTCTTGATTGGGGGTTTTGAAATAGATGTTCAAAGCATGAACTTAAACTCTTGAGATGACCATGTGACCACTTAGAACCTCATCCAACCTTGAATCATCAAAGAACTCCCAATATTATTGGAGAGATTCATTTTTATTTTGAACATAACTTCAAGGATACCTTGGAGGTATTGAAGTTATAATCATCATCTATTAAACATGGTTTTGAGGTCAAGAGCTACTATCCATAAGGATTCACTCACCTCAAACTTCATGTCATCATCTAGATGATGATGAACTAGTAAGTAAATAAAGAAAATAAAAAGAAATGAGATTAAGAAGAGATGAACATAATATGAACAAGCAAGTAAATAACAATCAATAGATGATAATCAATATGATTTTGGACTTGTAGCTTGGTGTTTCACTCATAGATTTTGACATTTGGACATGGAAGTAGCTTCCTAACTCAAGAATGCTCAAGAATGGTGATTGGGTATATTGATGATGAAGTATATAGAAAAATGGTGGAGGAAAACAAGATTAGAACTCACTTTGATTGGAAAATATGGAAGAAGAAGACTACTTCTTCTCTTTCTCTCTCTATATTTCCCTAGAGTTTCTTCCTAAGCTCTCTCTAAGCTTCCATGTCTCTCCTCTAAATGAAAGTAAATGGCTTCTTTTATAGGCAAAGGAGGGGTGGTAAATGGGGTTTTAAAAAGTTTAAAATGGTCTCCCATTGGTCCAAAATAAGTTGGGAACCAAAACTACGTCGTTTTGATTTCTAATATATCAAATTGGACCCCCAAAATAAATTACAAAAATATACTGTTCTGGAGGAGAGTGCCGCGGCGGCACTGGGCCTGTGCCGCGGCGGCAGTGGGCCAGTGCCGCGGCGGCAGTGCTCCTCCTTCGTCCAGATAATGCTGTTTAGGCCCCCTGAAGTTCCGGTATTCGCGAAAAGGCCCTATTTCGTCCGAAATTCACAAAAAATGCATACGAACTCCAAATTGAGGTTGTGATATACCGTTGGAAAGGTAATGGAGTCTAATTTACATAAAAAATAGTTCGGGGATAGGTCACTTTGAAAAGTTTTGCGGTATTCGCGATAAAAGCCGATTTGATCGCCTTTTTTGCCTTAGGAAATTCATAATAAATTCGTTTTAAATCCAGAAATTATGTGCGATATACCGTTGGAAAGCTATTGACCTCTAGTATCCATGAAAAATGTTTGAAAATTGTTTTGGTGCCCTGGTTCCAAAGTCAAATTCTGGTCAAACCTGGGATTCCCGAGAAGTTCTGGAAACCTTCGGGAGTTCCCGGGAGCTGATGTTTTCGCTCGATTTTCTTTTGGAACTTGTTTTAACACTTTTCTCATGATTTAAAATGATTTCGGTGAATTCAGACGATTTTGGTCAAACTTGGTCAAACCTGGTCAAACCTTGGTCAAATCTTGGTCAAACCGGTCAACGAGGACTTTCCGGGAACTTCCGGGACTTCCGGGGGTCTCTGGGAGCTGACGATTTCATCCGATTTTTCTTAAAAACTCATTTTATCACTTTTCTTACGACGTAGCATGTTTTCAGAACTTTGGGACCAAATCTGGGAGTTTTCGGGCTTTCAGGGGCATTTTGGTCATTCTGAGCATTCTGAGAGATAGAGCTGTTTTCCGAGAGTCCTTTTGAGTCTTTTACGATCATTGTGAACCACCAAGCTATGGGTCTCCTAAATCTGATAGCCGACAAAATGGGGTGTCTACAGTTTGCCCCTCTTTGGCATGAACTTGCGAGGCAACGCATGTCGCAAGCGAGTGCCAAAGCTTTGAAGAGACAGTACTTTTTGGAGGCTATAGATTTAGGATAAAAACGTTGCAAAAGATGCAATGAAGAAAAAAGAAATATGCTGAGGTCAGTGCTGGTCGTGCTCTGTGTGAGCTGCCTACGTATCCCAAGGAGAATCAGACCAGGACGTAGTTCAGGGCAAAATGGAATAAATCACACATGCACATACACAACAATCAGGCGGATGCTATGCTATAAGAGTGATATGTAATGCATGGATGTGATATGAATTGTGTCATGAGTCCTATCGTGTCTAGTGTTATGACCCTAGTATGAGCAAGTGCTGTGGGGTGTGCCACTCCGAGTGGCTGGTGTTGTGCTAGTGTTTGCGACTGTGATGTGGTGGATGACTCGGATAAGGACAGCAAGGTTTAGAAGACTCTGGGTCTAGGGGCAAACTTCTGGAATTACGGGAAGTGTGCTTTATAAGCGAATGGGATCGGATGTGGGGTCTTTGAGGATGACAACTAAAGATAACCCATAGGTGAGGGAGTTCATGATAACCGATAGTTTTATAATAACAAAAGCGAGGAGGCTCATAATAGGTAGCTCACGATAATTGACAGGTGAGATAACTGGAGTGAAGAAGCTCGCGATAAGTGAGGAAACTCATGATGACTGACAGGTGAGAAAGCTCATGATAATCAGTGGACACGGATCCTTGAATTGCGAATAAATAGTGCTTGCCCTGGGAATTCGGGTGATTCGACTGCGGGTGATGTTTTCAATCGTTGGCCGATCCTTATGATGATAAAGTCCGGAGAATTGGTTCGGACTTCTGTTATCTTCTGCTGGGATGGTAGGGGACTCTCTGAGAATCTCTCTTCAATTCTTGACCTAAAACCAGGATCTATCTCTGAATCTCTCGTAGTTGGTCAGATTTTGTAATGCTCAATCCAAAAGAGCCGGTTAGGGCATTCGGGAGCTGATGGACTCTCTAAGAATCTCTCTTCAATTCTTGACCTAGAACCAGGATCCATCTTTGAATCTCTCGTGGTTGGTCAGATCTCGCAATGCTCAATCCAAAAGAGCCGGTTAGGGCCTATCGGTTTCTGTCCTCGGGGGATGATGTAGGGTTCTCAGAGAATCTCTTTTGGCGCTCAATCCAAGGGGGCCGGTCAGGGCCTCCGGGAGCTGGTATCTATCGGTTTCTGTCCTCGGGGGATGATGTAGGGTTCTCGGAGAATCTCTTTTGGCGCTCAATCCAAGGGGGCCAGTCAGGGCCTCCAGGAGCTGGTATCTATCGGTTTCTGTCCTCGGGGGATGATGTAGGGTTCTCGGAGAATCTCTTTTGACGCTCAATCCAAGGGGGCCGGTCAGGGCCTCCGGGAGCTGGTATCTATCGGTTTCTGTCCTCGGGGGATGATGTAGGGTTCTCGGAGAATCTCTTTTGACGCTCAATCCAAGGGGGCCGGTCAGGGCCTCCGGGAGCTGGTATCTATCGGTTTCTGTCCTCGGGGGATGATGTAGGGTTCTCGGAGAATCTCTTTTGGCGCTCAATCCAAGAGGGCCGATCAGGGCCTCCGGGAGCTGGTATCTATCGGTTTCTATCCTCGGGGGATGATGTAGGGTTCTCGGAGAATCTCTTTTGGCGCTCAATCCAAGAGGGCCGGTCAGGGCCTCCGGGAGCTGGTATCTATCGATTTCTGTCCTCGGGGGATGATGTAGGGTTCTCGGAGAATCTCTTTTGGCGCTCAATCCAAGAGGGCCGGTCAGGGCCTCCGGGAGCTGGTATCTATCGGTTTCTGTCCTCGGGGGATGATGTAGGGTTCTCGGAGAATCTCTTTTGACGCTCAATCCAAGGGGGCCGGTCAGGGCCTCCGGGAGCTGGTATCTATCGGTTTCTGTCCTCGGGGGATGATGTAGGGTTCTCGGAGAATCTCTTTTGGCGCTCAATCCAAGAGGGCCGGTCAGGGCCTCCGGGAGCTGGTATCTATCGGTTTCTGTCCTCGGGGGATGATGTAGGGTTCTTGGAGAATCTCTTTTAGCGCTCAATCCAAGAGGGCCGGTCAGGGCCTCCGGGAGCTGGTATCTATTGGTTTCTGTCCTTGGGGGATGATGTAGGGTTCTCGGAGAATCTCTTTTGGCGCTCAATCCAAGAGGGCCGGTCAGGGCCTCCGGGAGCTGGTATCTATCGGTTTCTATCCTCGGGGGATGATGTAGGGTTCTCGGAGAATCTCTTTTGGCGCTCAATCAAGAGGGCCGGTCAGGGCCTCCGGGAGTTGAAGGATAATGTATTCTGCTAGGAAGAAGGAAATACGTCTTTTAAATGGGAGTCAATGACACGAGAAAAATCTTGTGCGCTCTTGTGCAATACCCAAGTGTAGGTAGACGTGCAAGTAATATCTGGTAAGACCAGGTCGATCCCACAGGGAAGGTGTTGACCTATTGAATTTAGACTATCCTCTAAAAGAAAGCAAAATAAAATGAATAAGTTTGAACGATGGTGCAGAACACAAAGTTCCACAAACTAGGATTACTAATGAAAATAATTAAAATTAACTAAACAATCTAACTAGCTAATTAAACAGTACTTGAAATTAGGGTGTTTAACTTTAAAAGAAGATGTTGGGATTACACGAATCCGCAGTAACCTAGCCATCTACCATGCATTTGCCTTAAAGCACACCGGAGTACATTACCCACAGTTTTCCGTATTCCTCTAAAAATAAAGAATCCATGGCCCTTTCATGACCGGGACCATATCATCACAGTTAAATTAAAATACACAAAAGCGGTTTAATTCAATAGTTAAGACTCGCATCCTCAATGGTGTTAGCATTGAAGATGGTTTGCAAAATTTATTGAAAGAAAATGCCTTAGGGCCTTAGTTTTAAAACTGTTTTGACAAACTGAGCATTTATTTGGGACAGAATGATAACAAATTCTAAAAGAAAAGGTCCTGGAATACTGCAGGGAACATCCTAAAGAATCAGGGAGTTCGATCGATCGACGCGCCTTCGATCGATCGAAGACCTTCATCCCTCAATCGATCGAACTGACTTCGATCGCTTGACTATCTCTGGTTCGATCGATCGAACTAACTTCGATCGATCGAACACAGCGATTATTCTGCTGCATGGCAGAGGCTGGTGATCACTGTTTCATCGTGTTCTCCCAACCTGGGACTACTCAGACATCGTCTGGAGTGTCACAGAATTATTTTTAACGTAAGAAAACATTAATACCCTGTTTGGTTGCGAGTTTTTCATTAAAAATCTAAAAACAATGGTTTTGACAATATTTAGCATGCAATACTACGATATGAGCAATTAAACTACGCTTACGAACTGCAGAATGTAAATAAGTGATATATAGTTAACCTGGAATGAAGAATACTAGTATTAACTCAGAGAAATCCAGTCCACAATGTAAAGATTCAATGTAAACCTACAAAACACAAGCAAACCTCTCTATCTCTCCCTCTAAACTGTAAAAATATAAAGTGGGCGTCCTCCTGGACGTGTACAATACTCCTATATATAAGAAAACCTAAGAAACTAGGGTTAAAACCCGCATTCTACTGCGCACGCAAATGTTACTGGAAATACCCCGTTCGATCGATTGAACTGCTTTCGATCGATCGAACCCTTGATCTTCAAGCGCTTCAACACTCTTCAAGCGATCGAACACTCGATCGATCGAACCTTCTTAGAGCGATCGAACTCCACATTTCAGCTTTGACTTCTTTTGTTTGCATTCCAGCATTCCATTTATTCTGATGTTCATCTGTTTAGTCCGCACAGCAGTGATCTGCATAAACAACAGCTAAAACAATACAACTTATCATAGATTAATCATACTGTATAAAAATTAGCCTTGTAATGCAAATTGCGGATAACACGGGAAATTGTGATAAAAACTAATACAATTCTTCCTTTTAGCGCGGTTGTATTTTACAAATACCCCCGCTTTGCACAACCCCCAACTAGCTTATTGCTAGTCCCTAGCGATAAAGCGAAAAATAAAATAAAATAAAATAAAAATTCCTAAACTAATACTACCACGACTAAGAAACAAAGAAAAAAAAACTAAAAACAACCTAAACTAAGAGAGAGAGAAAATATCCTAACTCACTTTCGCAGGAATCGCGGTTGCATTTAGCGAATGCAACGAGCCGTTAAACCCCTAGGTTCCCCCTAGTGGACGAGTGTTGTCTCGTGAGGGTTTGCAGTGAATATACCCACAAAATTCCAATTTTAAGCTCAAAAAGATTTAGAATAACTTGTAGAATTTCCCCTTCCATTAAATTGTTAATTCAACTCTACAATAATATAATATCCTCTATCAACCCATGAAAGAGATCCACATGCTCCCCCATATCACCAAGTAAAATATAACACATGTATTACTATCATGCACCCGTGTGTGTGTGAAATTACCAACCATGCGTCCAACCCTTATTAAGAGTTATCCAGAATATTATACTTTGGAAACTTGCAGTTTTAGCTCAATTCTCACATTGGTCACACTCAAAAAGAACGTCTCTCAGAAACTTGCTTTACAATGATCGCACATCGTATGGAAGCTTTGATAAGAATGATATTCTAAGTGCTAATGCTTTCATACTTGACTCTATGAAAAACGGACATTTAAGAGTGTATAGTCTCATGAATGGAATACTACTTACTAGAGGAGCGAAATACCGTGGATAACTCAACTCACACTTTCATGTTTAAATCAATTGTTGAGAATCTTCAAGACTTTGAATTACGGCTTTTATTTAGTAGGTGGGGGTGTTGTAGAGAAGAGTGTGCTTTTCAGTATGTGATGGAATTTCCACTTCTCTTTTTATTCTTTATTCTTTTCTCCACCCAATCTCCCATTCATTTCATATGCTCTTTTTCTCTTCTCCTTCATTCATCATTCATTTTTTTCATTTTTTCATTTTTTTTTTTTTTTAACCTGGAACATCCCACAACAACTTCCTTCCATTTCACATACTTTGATGACTCATTCTCAACAAATTTATCAAACGGCTCAATGAGGTCAAGGTATAGATCAAGAATTTGGATTCTTGTGATTTCATTGGAAATATTTAATTGAGGTGGGATCAGGGGTGAAACGATTCAATGAATGTAGGTGAGCTATATTAGGTAAAGGAATGGGTAAACGATGGCTTGAATCATTTTCTCAACTTTCAATTTTTAGCACTTAAGTGTTCATGGAGTTTAGTTGGTAAATCCTGAACGTTCTCCTCTAACAAGCAGTCAAAATTTTTAAAGAGAACTGAGACTTAACAACGAATTCACCAAGTATATGCAAGAAAAAACCTTCGACAATGTATGAGAATCCCCTCAAAAATGACGATTGGCTCAATAGCTCACAAAGGGTTATTAGCTTCCACTACTTGTTCTTTTCGCACAATATTCATATTAACTCAACTTTCAGGTTTTCTACATGGCTGCTAATTAGTGTGCAAAAGTATTGGGTACATAATAGCTTTACAGATGCAATTCATTTCAGTGATACAGAAAAACGCGTGGATTTAATCCATAAAAAGGTAAGAATACTACAAATGTATCATTGTCTAATTAACAAGCAGGAGAGGTTATTCAGAGTTATTCTATCAATATGATTCAATAAAAAAAAAATTTCAAATTTTAACAGACTGTGTTCTCATTAAATTTAAAACATTACCAAGTGCAAAACCTGATCATTATGGGTGTATACCTATCTATTATCTCCTACCCCCAACTGAAAACAACAAAGTCCCCAGAAGTTGATTTTCAATAAATAAAATAGATGGGTATCACCTGTATGGAGCAAATTGATGATCTCAAGCAAGCAACCTAGCATAGAAAAGTAGAACACAATCTCCAAAACAAACAGGATCAATAAATAAAAATAACACGATAAAACCATGATCCAAACAAACTAAACCACTGGAATATGAACAGAATAAAATAAAATAAAAGCAGTGATAAAAACTGTCCATACAAAACGAACTAACTAAATAATCCAACCCAAAACCACCAACATATACAACCAACCAAAACCAAACCCAAAATCATTACAATAACTAACCAAAAATACATAAATACCACCTCCCCAACTGAAAACTAATCGACCCCAGACGGCGTATCATCGGCTACATCAGAAGGGATGTCGATGGGAGCAGGTGGCAATATGGTAGTAGCAGGAGCAGTAGTAGATAGTGGATCTGCAACGGTGGAAACAGGATCAGCAGCCTCAGAATCTGGGGCAGCAGCAGATGATGGACCAGTAAGTGGTGGATCTGTAGGAGTAGCAACATGCGATGGATCAGCAACAGGCGGAGCAGAAGGGGTGGCTGTGGGATGGTGAGCAGAGTGAACAGCCTGATCAACCCCTATCTGAATCAATATAGACTCCAACAAGGTCTGTATCTGATCCATCCGGCTCTCGAGTCTAATCCTGGCCTCTCTCTCCTCCAATAATAGCTCGTGAACTGTCGGGAGAGGCACAGAAGAAGAAGACTCTCCCTGGGCACGAGTCTGCGACCGCTGTCGCAGCTCAAACTGCTGAACCGCAGCAACTGGATCATCCTCATCATCCGAATCAAGCTCCTCCACCTCGGTGGGTGTCCCTGAAGCTCCGGCCTCCGTGTCTGTACCACCACGCCTCTTCTTCCTCCCCCTCACCCTCGCTGTCCCTTTCCCCTTTCGCTTCCTCTTCTGGGCATCGGAACGGCGAGCAGCCGCCTCGCTAAATCTGCGGGGAGAAGGGCGGACATCATCTCCAGCGAGCTCGAGGAACCCGGCATCAGCCATGACCCTCTGAATAGCCCAAGCACCCTTCAGGTGCTTCTTGGACGAGATATAACGGGTGGGGTGGACCATAAAATCAATATATAGGCGTGGTATACAAACTGGCTGTCCCTTTCCCACTGCATATAAGACTCGCGCGTACCAAGCCGCGATCTTCTCTCGATAGGAAGTCACTAGGAGGCAGTTGCTGAGGACCAAATGGATCATATGGTAGCCATCAGTGAGAAAGTGGTCCTCGATCAAAGCATCGCCATCCCAAGACGGGACGGCGCCTCCAGTGAGCTCTCTGATAATAGTGGATGGTGGGGTCACGGGTGCATCAGGCCGGTGGGGGCAAACATAATCAGGAACCTCTGGTACCCCCAACGCGGCGGAAACGGTGGCGGGACTGATGATGAACGGCCGGCTCCGGAAGAAGGCATGGTAGGTGAATGGTGTATACGTGTCGCTGATCATAGTCGCACACGCACCTCTAATCCAGGATAGGTTGACGCTCTTGGCCAACGACAGGAGATGGAACCAGTGAGGCATAGCGCGGATCCGTGTGAGGAACCATGGGCTCTCAGTCCAGATGTGCTCAATAGGGCACTAGACCATCACCATCCGTGTCTGAAAATATCGCTCAAACCATAGCCTGTCCTCGTCATTCCGGAACCCGTGTGCGGGTACCGGATCTGGTATAATACGGCTGAGAGGCTTAGACTTATGGTAGCCCGTCACTGGATTCATCTGGCAGTCCTGAAAATAAGACCACACAAGATACAGATAAGAACAGGGAGAAAAAGAAACAAAACTAACACTGCTGAAGTTCGATCGATTGAACTGGGTTCGATCGATTGAACTGTGGTAGACTTCGATCGCTTGAACATTGTTCGATCGATCGAACAACTTCCCTTCGATCGCTCGAAACCAGTTCGAGCGATCGAACACAGCGGTGTTCAGCAATCGCAGAAACGAAAAGAAAACCAAAGGTATACGACCAAAAGAAGATCCTAAGACCAAGGGGACACCCCCTTGGGATTTTCTAACACGAACAATAAGGAAAAGGAAAATACAAACAAGTGGGGCCTACCTTGGTGAAGAACCCGCAGTGGAGATGGAGAGGATGATGATATTGATTCGAGGGGTGATCTGAGCGTCTAATTGAGTGCAAGGAATCGAAAGTCGCCGAGTTCCCCCCCAACTCTGTGCTCGAGCGATTGAGAATGAGAGTGAGGGAAATGAAGAGGTGTCCTGAAGACGCCTCGTTTAAATGCTTCGTTCGATCGATCGAGCTATGTTCGATCGATCGAACACAAAGCCCTCAATCGATTGAACATAAACTACAAGCGCTTGAACATCCAGGTTTCGATCGATCGAACTGGGTTCGATCGATCGAACACAAAAATTCCAGAATTCATTGGGATATGAACCACATCACTCTCAACTATCAAAAACAAATCTGGACATGCAGAGAGACTGAAAGAACAGTTGAAGAACAAGCATGTAGGACAGAAATTCATCCCCAGAATAGAAAATTGCAATTTATATAAAAATAAAACTTTATAATTGCATCCAAATTGTAACATTATCATCCCCAACTGTGGTTAAAACCTTATTTAACTAAAGAAAACAAAAAATAAAACTAAAACTAAAACCAATAACATTTTGTCAAGGATTACACTCCAGTTGATAAACAAAAGATAAAACGAAACAGCAACAACTGAAATGAAGCACTAATCTTCGAGTATAAAGATTTCCTCTTCCACAATCTCTTCATAACCCGCCGAATCTTCAGAAGTGAAGTCCAAACTCGATGATTCCCTTTCCCAGAACAATCGAAAAGCAGCAAGGACATCATCGAACAAATCTGGCGTCTCCACGGAATTGAAAGCCCATGCAAGAGGTGATCCGGATGGAGACAAGGATAAAGGAGTGTGATTGCGCAACGGACTGTCCTCTCGCAGCGGAGTGAGTGGGGGCCTTATGTAGGGCCCAAGACCATGAATCAGTTGATGTGGAAGGAATACCGGAATGCCATTTAGGAACATAGTGACAATCCTGGACAAAAGATAACAAACGGAAATCAAAATAACAGAACACAAGAAACACGAATTAAAATGAACAGAAACAAAAATACAAAGAACTGTGACAAGTTCCAACCTCACTATTGGCGTAGGTTCCCAAAATGCACTAGCTGGTAAGGGGCATTGGAGCCTAAATAGCAAGTAGCTCAGGTGCACATAACGGTATGGGACCAACTCAGGCACGAGGAAATCATCCACGAAAACAAAGACGGCATTGTGGCGTTCTGGGACGACATCCTGAAGGTCATGATCCTCCCATGGCTCCCACATATCATCGTTTTCCCACTGTGCCATGAGTGCGTCATCCACCATTCGTCCCATGTATAGGTCTTCTTCCTCATCCACCTCTTCATACTCCTGAAATCCCATATTTTCGTATGGATTAATGTCCAGGAGGGCTGGTGGATATGGAATGTACCCTTGAGCAGCATCAATGAGAGAATGAGCTTCAGGATCTTGATGAAGCAAGGGGCAGGGTATGAGTTCACCCTCAGTCCAGGTGCCACAGCGACATTCTGAATCAGCCCAAGAACCGACAGAATGAACATCTTCCCCTCGCATCTACGCACCTGCAACAGAGTGGTTTAAGGAATAATGGATTAGAACTAAATCACAAACACGAAAGAATAAATAAAAAGCTAAAAACAAAAGAGAGAAAAAAAACGCAGGGAAAGAAAAGAAATACAACAACAAATTGGAATTCCACTTTGGATTTTTAAGTGTGAGAATAGCTGGGCTCATCCAGCTGGATGTGCTCAACTTCAGAGTGGAAATTCTCCAAGAACGGCTTCAATCTTTGGCCATTGACCTTGAAACAATCATCGTTCTTGGGATTAACAATCTCGACCGCCCCGTGTGGAAAAATAGTTTTTACGATGAACGGGCCTGTCCAACGGGAACGGAGTTTTCCTGGGAAAAGGTGGAGGCGAGAGTCATACAACAATACTTTCTGCCCCGGCTCAAATGATTTACGAAAAATCGTACGATCGTGTCGAGCCTTCAACTTTTCCTTATGCAACTTTGCAGAGTCATACGCGTCTCGTCGTATTTCCTCTAGCTCTGCAAGTTGGAGCTTGCGTAGCTGACCTCCCTCTTGAATATCAAAGTTCAATGAGCGTGTCGCCCAATAAGCTTTATGTTCAATTTCAACAGGAAGGTGGCAAGCTTTCCCGTAAACTAGTCTATACGGGGACATACCAAGATTCGTCTTATAAGCAGTACGGTATGCCCATAACGCGTCAGTCAATTTGTATGCCCAGTCTTTTCGATTGGAACTAACCGTCTTCTCGAGAATATGCTTGATTTCTCGGTTAGCCAATTCTGCTTGCCCATTTGACTGTGGATGATAGGCAAGAGCGATTTTATGATGGACTCCGTATTTCTTGAGAAGTGACTCCAAAGGCCTGTTGCAGAAATGCTTGCCTTGGTCACTTAGTAAAGCTTTCGGAGTACCAAAATGAGACAAAATATGCTCTCTTAGAAATGACATGACCGTTCTATGGTCATTTCGTCTCGTTGGTATCGCTTCTACCCATTTGGATACATACTCGACAGCAAGGAGTATGTATTCACAGTTATTCGACTTGGGAAATGGGCCCATAAAATCTATGCCCCAACAATCGAATATTTCAATTGTGATGATCGGGGTTAAAGGCATAGAATTCCTTTTAGACATGGTTCCAAGCTTTTGACAGTGTTGGCATGTCTTGCAAAAGGAATAAGCATCTTTGAAGACTGTGGGCCAGTAAAAACCGCTTTGCAACACTTTTTGTGCGGTCTTCTGTGACGCGAAGTGGCCACCGCATGCCTCAGAATGGCAGGACGCTAATATTACGGTTATATCCTCGTTAGGGACGCAACGCCTGATGACCTGATCAGCACAGTACTTGAAAAGGTATGGGTCATCAAAGAAGAAATGGCGCGCGAACGAGAGGAACCGTTTCCTATCTTGGTTCGACCAATGAGTCGGTGTCTCACCCGTGACAAGGTAGTTTACCACATCAGCATACCAAGGCAGACTACTTACTGCCAGTAGCTGTTCATCTGGGAACTCATCTTTAATGGATTGGGATTCAGTGTTATCGATAAAAGTCAACCGGGATAAATGATCCGCAACCACATTCTCTACTCCTTTCTTGTCCTTGATTGTTAAATCAAACTCTTGGAGTAAGAGTATCCAGCGAATAAGCCGTTGTTTAGCGTCTTTCTTTGATAAAAGATACTTGAGGGCCGAATGATCTGTAAAACATACGATTGGCGACCCTATCAGGTAAGACCTAAACTTGTCCAGAGCGAATACTACGGCCAGCAGCTCCTTTTCAGTAGTAGTGTAATTCATCTGAGCTTCATTTAAAGTTCGGCTGGCATAGTAAATCACATATGGCTTATTGTCCTTCCTCTGGCCTAAGACTGCGCCAATGGCGTAATCACTAGCATCGCACATTAATTCAAAAGGCAAACTCCAGTCGGGTGCCTGTATTAAAGGTGCGGAGGTGAGGAGATCTTTTAGATCCTTAAAGGACTTTTGGCAACTCTCTGACCACTCGAAAGGTGCATCTTTGACAAGAAGTTGACAAAGGGGTCGAGAGATTGCACTGAAATTCTGGATAAATCGACGATAAAAACCTGCATGCCCCAAAAATGAACGAATGTCTCACACTGTACGGGGGATAGGTAGATTTGAGATTATGTCGATCTTAGCCTTATCCACTTGGATTCCTTCATCGGATATTATGTGGCCGAGAACTATTCCCTTGGTCACCATGAAGTGACACTTCTCCCAATTCAAGACTAGGTGTTTGTCCTCACACCTCATTAAAACCTGTTCGAGATTGCTGAGGCAATCCTCGAAGCTATGGCCGAATACTGGAAAGTCATCCATGAAAACTTCAAGGATGTTTTCGACCATGTCACTGAATATACTCAGCATGCACCGCTGAAAGGTAGCCGGTGCATTGCAAAGGCCAAACGGCATTCGTCGGTAGGCAAAAGTACCAAATGGACACGTGAATGTGGTTTTCTCCTGATCTTCAGGAGCAATCTCAATTTGATTATATCCACTGTATCCATCCAAGAAGCAGTAATACTTGTGACCCGCCACCCGTTCTAGCATTTGATCCATGAATGGCAAAGAAAAATGGTCCTTTCGGGTCACAGTATTTAACTTCCTGTAGTCAATGCACATCCTCCATCCAGTGGGGACACGTGTCGGTACTAATTCACCCTCTTTGTTTGGGATGACCATTATGCCTGCTTTCTTTGGAACTACTTGGGTAGGACTAACCCAAGGACTATCAGATATTGGATATATCATCCCAACATCAAGTAGTTTAAGCACTTTCTTTTTAACTACTTCTTGCATGTTGGGATTCAGACGCCTTTGCATTTGCCTTGAGGGTTCAGCGTCTTCCTCCAGATATATCTTGTGTGTGCATATAGATGAGCTTATGCCTTTGAGGTCAGCAATTGTCCATCCCATAGCATCCTTATGCTTAGTCAGCATTTCCACTAGCTTACTTTCCTGTTCATGAGTTAAAGCCGATGAAATAATTACAGGATAAGTTTTTCCAGTCCCTAGGAATGCATATTTCAGCTCTTTTGGAAGCTCCTTCAATTCTAACTCCGGGAACTGGAAACTAGAGGGCATTACCAACTTGGTTTTAGGAGGCAGTTGTTCATATGGCATTACCCACATGCAATCTGCTCTATCCTCCTCTATTGTATCCATCATAAGACACGTCTGGTTCAGGTCAGCATCCAATGGAGTTGACTCTGCAGGCTGATAGATATCGCCAAATTGAGTCATCACAACTTCCAAAGGATCTTTATAGTCGACCAAGTCAACTTCATCTTCAATGACCGTGTCTATATAATGGATTTCCTCCTCATCATCGTATTCTTCAGGTCGGGGATTAGAAAAGATCTTGACATTCAATGTCATGTTCCCGAATACGATTGTCATGATACCACTTCTAATCTTGATTGTGGCATCAATAGTGTTGAGGAACGGCCGTCCAAATATAACCGGGATATGTGCACCAGGATTAGACACAGGTTCTGTGTCCAATATCACGAAATCAACCAGAAAGACAAAAGAGTCTATTTGAACCAGGACGTCCTCTAATACCCCTCTAGGGTACTTCACAGATCTGTCTGCCAATTGCAATGCGACTCGGGTGGGTTTGAGTTCACCCAACCCTAGCTGTTTATAGACTGAATATGGCAGCAGGTTCACGCTTGCTCCTAAATCGAGGAGTGCGTTGTCTATCTTTTGATTCCCAATTCTGCATGAGACAGTAGGTGTACCGGGATCTTTGAGTTTTGGAGGCAACTCATTTTGAATGATCGCGCTTGCTTAGCACGCGACATACGCATGTTTCTTCACGCTTTGTCTCCTCTTGACCGTGCATAGATCTTTGAGATACTTAGCATAAGCTGGCACTTGCTTGATAGCATCTAGGAGTGGAAGGTTAATCTTAACTTGCTTGAACAATTCCAGAAACTCCTGATTCTTTGTCTCATTCTTGGGTTTCTTCAACTGTTGAGGATAAGGTGCAGGAAAGGGGCATTTTGGTGGTTCCTCCTTAACAGATTCCTTTCCAGGCCTTCGCTCAACTTCTTCTTCTACTCTAGGAGCTTCAGTGTTTGCCTTTATTGGTTCGTCATTAGTAGACGGCTCCTCCTCTCGAGTAGATGGTAGCTCAACTTCCTCATCCAACACTTCCTCCTCTTTGTACACTTCGGGAGTGGACAGAGGCATGCCTTTCTCTATGATTTTTCCACTTCTCAGTGTAGTCACAGCTTTAGCATGTTCTTGATTGCTAGGACCATTGTTATGTCCCTTGGGGTTCTGAAGTGGTTGGGCAGGGAATGTTCCTCCTGAGCTCTCTTGCCGTGCATCTATCCTCTCTAACGTGGCAGACATTCTACTCATCATTTGGATGAGTTGCTGCGTTAGATTGGCATTAGCAAGTGGCTCTTCTTCTTGTACCTTTTTGTGCGGTGGCACATAGGCATTGGTTTGTGGTGCATTGGAGGGTTGAGCTTGATTGTAATTAGTGGTTCTGTTTTGATTGTAATGTTGGGCTGGCCTATTGTTTTGCCCTTGATATTGATTGTTGTTGTAGGGCTGCTGTTGATATTGATTTTGGGCCCCAGCATTATTTCTCCAATCAAAACCGGGGTGATTCCATCTATTGTTACTTTGAAAATTA
This sequence comes from Hydrangea macrophylla, assembly GCA_033977485.1. Lineage (NCBI taxonomy): Eukaryota > Viridiplantae > Streptophyta > Magnoliopsida > Cornales > Hydrangeaceae > Hydrangea > Hydrangea macrophylla. The sequence goes on from CM066982.1 coordinate 50,851,975, forward strand.
TTGTTGGAATTCCCCGCCCCTCGAAAACCTTGCATGGCATTCATCTCTACAGGGGCTTGCTCTTGAAAATATGGCACATTAGGACAATATTGAGTTGTATGTCCCAACATGTTTCATGTGCCACATGGTTCTTCAGGCATGACTTGCCTAGAGCTCTCTCCTTTCATGCTTAACTCCTCTACCTTCTTTGCTAGCTCTGCATACTTAGTCATGAGGCGATCTTCATTGGTTAACTGATATAGGCTTTTCTCTTCTACACAGGATATCTGTGAGCGTGAGATATTGTCAGAATTTGACCATTCATGAGCGTATTCAGCTAACCATTCGAAATGGGCTTCGGCCTCTTCAGTGTTTTTTCGCAGAAATGGTCCAGAGCTCATTGTTTCCACCAACTTCTTTGTTTCACCATTCAATCCCTGATAAAAGAAGCTGATAGTTTGCCATTTCTCAAACCCATGGTGTGGGCATGAGAGAAGCAAATCTTTGAAACGCTCCCACGCTTGTGTGAAGGTTTCATTGCTCTTTTGTTTATAGGAATTAATTTGACGCTGCAGGTCTGTGGTCATGCGAGTAGGATAGAATTTCTTCAGAAACGCGGTGCTCATCGCATGCCAGGTGAAAATTGAATTAGGCTTTAGGGAGTGAAGCCACGCCTTCGCTTTATCTTTCAAAGTGAAGGGGAATAGCATTAAATGCGTCACCTCCCTAGGACAATTTTGCGAGAATGTTTTGCAAACATCCTCGAAATCGGTGACATGTAAATACGCCTTCTCACTTTCCATCCCATGAAAAGTGGGAAGCAATTGAATCATCCCATTGCGAAACTGAAATTCGCCATTATGCGGTGGGATTTGAATGCAAGAGGGCGTGGGTGCATGTTCTGGTTGCATAAGATCGCAAAGAGGACGGAGTGCCTCATCAATTGGCACCACAACATTGTCACCATTTTCACTCTGATGATCATCCATTGATGCAGTTGGAGTGGCTATTGGGTTGATGGAGCTATCAGAGTCAGACAGGTAGAAAGGATTTCCAAAAATTCCTTCAATTGAATTATTGGACATGAACTGGGAAGGTCCCTAGGGTGAGCACTTACCTAAAAGAACAGAAAAGAAAAGAAAAAGAAAAAATAGAAAGAGATGAAGAGAGACTGAGGTAATCTAAGGAATTGATCGTCGCCTTCCCCGGCAACGGCGCCAAAAACTTGACACGAGAAAAATCTTGTGCGCTCTTGTGCAATACCCAAGTGTAGGTAGACGTGCAAGTAATATCTGGTAAGACCAGGTCGATCCCACAGGGAAGGTGTTGACCTATTGAATTTAGACTATCCTCTAAAAGAAAGCAAAATAAAATGAATAAGTTTGAACGATGGTGCAGAACATAAAGTTCCACAAACTAGGATTACTAATGAAAATAATTAAAATTAACTAAACAATCTAACTAGCTAATTAAACAGTACTTGAAATTAGGGTGTTTAACTTTAAAAGAAGATGTTGGGATTACATGAATCCGCAGTAACCTAGCCATCTACCATGCATTTGCCTTAAAGCATACCGGAGTACATTACCCACAGTTTTCCGTATTCCTCTAAAAATAAAGAATCCATAGCCCTTTCATGACCGGGACCATATCATCACAGTTAAATTAAAATACACAAAAGCGGTTTAATTCAATAGTTAAGACTCGCATCCTCAATGGTGTTAGCATTGAAGATGGTTTGCAAAATTTATTGAAAGAAAATGCCTTAGGGCCTTAGTTTTAAAACTGTTTTGACAAACTGAGCATTTATTTGGGACAGAATGATAACAAATCCTAAAAGAAAAGGTCCTGGAATACTGCAGGGAACATCCTCAAGAATCAGGGAGTTCGATCGATCTACGCGCCTTCGATCGATCGAAGACCTTCATCCCTCAATCGATCGAACTGACTTCGATCGCTTGACTATCTCTGGTTCGATCGATCGAACTAACTTCGATCGATCGAACACAGCGATTATTCTGCTGCATGGCAGAGGCTGGTGATCACTGTTTCATCGTGTTCTCCCAACCTGGGACTACTCAGACATCGTCTGGAGTGTCACAGAATTATTTTTAACGTAAGAAAACATTAATACCCTGTTTGGTTGCGAGTTTTTCATTAAAAATCTAAAAATAATGGTTTTGACAATATTTAGCATGCAATACTACGATATGAGCAATTAAACTACGCTTACGAACTGCAGAATGTAAATAAGTGATATATAGTTAACCTGGAATGAAGAATACTAGTATTAACTCAGAGAAATCCAGTCCACAATGTAAAGATTCAATGTAAACCTACAAAACACAAGCAAACCTCTCTATCTCTCCCTCTAAACTGTAAAAATGTAAAGTGGGCGTCCTCCTGGACGTGTACAATACTCCTATATATAAGAAAACCTAAGAAACTAGGGTTAAAACCCGCATTCTGCTGCGCACGCAAATGTTACTGGAAATACCCCGTTTGATCGATCGAACTGCTTTCGATCGATCGAACCCTTGATCTTCAAGCGCTTCAACACTCTTCAAGCGATCGAACACTCGATCGATCGAACCTTCTTAGAGCGATCGAACTCCACATTTCAGCTTTGACTTCTTTTGTTTGCATTCCAGCATTCCATTTATTCTGATGTTCATCTATTTAGTCCGCACAGCAGTGATCTGCATAAACAACAGCTAAAACAATACAACTTATCATAGATTAATCATACTGTATAAAAATTAGCCTTGTAATGCAAATTGCGGATAACACGGGAAATTGTGATAAAAACTAATACAATTCTTCCTTTTAGCGCGGTTGTATTTTACAAATACCCCCGCTTTGCAGTCAAGGTATCATTCTATTTGTGACAGAGATGATTTGCGGTGTTTCGACACTGATGGAGGGTGATAATTAGTAGCAACTTATGGACTTATGTTGCTAGAAGAAAGGAAGATCATCAACAGCCACTCATGGACTTATGTTGCATGAAGAAATATGAAAGATCAACAGCCACTCATGGACTTATGTTGCTAGGAGAAAGGAGGATCATCAACAGCCACTCATGGACTTATGTTGCATGAAGAAAGATGAAAGATCAACAGCCACTCATGGACTTATGTTGCATGAAGAAAGATGAAAGATCAACAGCCACTCATGGACTTATGTTGCAAGGAGAAAGGAAGATCATCAACAGCTACTCATGGACATATGTTGCATGAAGAAAGACGGAAGATTAACAACCACTCATGGACTTATGTTGCAAGGAGAAAGGAAGATCATCAACAGCCACTCATGGACTTATGTTGCATGAAGAAAGACGGAAGATCAACAGCCACTCATGGACTTATGTTGCAAGGAGAAAGGAAGATCATCAACAGCCACTCATGGACTTATGTTGCATGAAGAAAGATGAAAGATCAACAGCCACTCATGGACTTATGTTGCAAGGAGAAAGGAAGATCATCAACAGCCACTCATGGACGTATGTTGCATGAAGAAAGATGAAAGATCAACAGCCACTCATGGACTTATGTTGCAAGGAGAAAGGAAGATCATCAACAGCCACTCATGGACTTATGTTGCTTGAAGAAAGATGAAAGATCAACAGCCACTCATGGACTTATGTTGCAAGGAGAAAGGAAGATCATCAACAGCCACTCATGGACTTATGTTGCATGAAGAAAGATGAAAGATCAACAGCCACTCATGGACTTATGTTGCAAGGAGAAAGGGAGATCATCAACAGCCACTCATGGACTTATGTTGCATGAAGAAAGATGAAAGATCAACAGCCACTCATGGACTTATGTTGCATGAAGAAAGATGATTAGCTTTTGGCAGTTTGGAAAGGGATGTAATCTTCCCCAAGTTTTGACGCTTCTCATGCTGACGCCTTGACCGGTGCAGTAATGGTGTTTGGTACTCCTGCTTGTATTGGCATGCTCTTTATAACTTGATTTGAAAATTTTATTAGTCACTGTTGATTTACACATTTGAGACTACAACAGACTCAAAAACTTGACAGACATTGACGCACGAAGACGACACATTTGACACCAAAATGAAACAAGGTTGACTTGCCAATACTTAATGTGCTTTTGTCATAAATGATGTACCATTTCTCTTTTGTGTTTACTTCTCTCCTTAACGTGGCATCACTTTGATGGTGAATCTTATTTTTGAAAATTCCTCCCTACTGATCTAATCAATTTCCTTGCTTCTCTCAAGATGTGCTTTGAATTAGTGCCTTAGCTTATGGAATGAAAGACGCTCCATTTCCATCTGTTCAAGACAATGTTTGTGACTTGAAGGCTTACCATTGGTGTATAGGGATCAGGTGGAAAACGAAGTTTGCCCCTAGTTTGAAGGGCATGAAGTGGGATCGGTAGGCAAACGAGGCAAATGACCGAAGTTTGCCCCAAGTTTGGAGGAAGGTTCATTGGAGGTTTTGGACAAACGAGGTAGGTGATCGAAGTTTTCCCCTTGTGTGAAGGGTAGATAGTAAAAGTCAGGCAAACGAGGCGGGTAGCCAAAGTTTGCCCCTAGTGTGGAAGGTGATTTTCTGGCTTGAGGCATGGACCGTGACTTTAATCTCTCAAATGCTCATAACTTTTGCCTAGGCACCAGTGAGGTGACCTAGCAAGCTCTTTTCTCTCTTTTGTTATTGCTCACCTTGGATTTAACTCTAATTCTTGCCTAGGCGTCCTTTCGAATTTTCAACCTAGCGAGCCATCCTTCTTTTTTTCTTTTTTGAAAGTCTGCCTACGTACCCCCAAGTGGGGATCAGGTCCAACGTAGTTCGGGCATGGTTGGGAAGAAGCAGGTTGATTTTTGGGTAGGTAGGGTGACCGAACCGATGCGGTTGCCTACGTATCCCCGAGTGGGAATCAGGTCGAGCGTAGTTCAAGGCAAGGCTTGAAATAAGGGGTTTGAGGTATGAGGGTTTTTCAAACCAATCATCAAAGAAGTTCAAACTTGAGCCACTTATAGTAGCTTTGAATAAAAGGATTCAGTTTCAATCTCCCTTTCTTTTCTTTTTTCTTTTTCTTTTTGTTTTGTTTTGAGGATTGATCCTTTTCACTTTCGCCTAGCCAGTCTTTTTAATGTAGTCGATTCTTGTGAGATCTTTCAATTGCAATCTCAAAATTCCAGAATGTGCATATCAGCTTTTGGAATTTATTTGTAGCCATTCCGTGCCTTTTGAATGGTGATCTTGGCACGTTCTTAAGATGTACCTTGAAGCATACGATTCTCTCATTTGTTTCATCAAAAATTTCTTTAACATTTTGACTGGCTAGGGTTAGATTTTGGAAATCAACACCTTTTTCAGCTCTAACTTTTGTCTAGGTGCCCTTTCGGGTTTTCAACCTAGCGAGCTTTTTCTTTTCTTTTCTTTTCTCTTTTTTTTTTGTTTTTGAAAGTGGAGATGAAACTTACTGAAATGTTTGGCTACCATCAAGGGCTAAGTTTGTATTGCTTTCAATCGGACAGATTGCATGGCTCCCAATTGGATTGGGCTTAAGGCTTCGAAATGGTGGGAAAGGGTGTTGGGCAAGCCCCAAGTCAGTTCCAAGCATGTCTTTTTGAGATTTGAGCAAAAGCATCTTTAAATTCTTAAAGTAAGACTATTCAATTCCCAGCTCTTCTTCAGTGTCAGCGCAAAATTGACTTTGACCTTTCAGGATTTTCTGTTTGAGTTAAAAAAAGAAAACTATTTTTTTAGCATAGTAATATCCATGGTAATTTGAAAAGTGACACTTCAGTTCAACGATTCATGCATCTATGACTGGGCACATCAGATTAGGAAAAATGAGACTTCATTCCATCAGTAGAGAAGGATTACAGACTCATAACAACTTGATGACAGACGGACTTGACCACAAGACTAAACTTGAAATAGACAAAACACACAACAGACTCGACTGGACTCGACCCGGTCTCAAATGGAATGTCACAGTAACTCACTTATTCTTTTTATTTCCTTTTTTTTTTTTCTAAAGAGCATCTTCATTTGGTTTTCTAGCAAGAATTCCAAACACCATCACTTCACCGGCACAGGTTCAACATTCATGGGCCTCGGCGAGGGGGATCAGTCGAGCGGTTGGTCCAAGCCAAGATAGGAGATGGCATTAGGATGGGGTGCATCCTCTATGAGATTTTGAATGTCATGGCGGAGGCGGATGCACTGATCGGTGGCATGGCCTAGATTTTGGTGGTAAGCACATTGTAGGCTCATGTTGTAGTGAGAGGGTATGGGATCCGGTAGTGGTTTGTGAGGGAGGAGTTGCAGGTGGCCCTTTTTGAGTAGGTGGTCTAAGGCTCTGGAGAGGGGAATATCAAGTCTGGAGAATTTGCGAGGGCCTTTAGGGCGATTTGGTGGAATGGACTGGTATGGACGGAGAGGGTAGGCCATTGGTTGGTGGTTAGGTGCATGGATATCTGGGGAGTCTAGGGAGTAGTTAGGTCCCTTGGACTGGTGTTGGGGTTCATTATTCCTGAACTTTCCTTCTTTGATGGCATCCTTTATTCTGGTGAGCTTGTCAAGAGCTTCTTGATCCAAACTATGTATCCAAAGATCAGCTAATTTTCCAAACCATTCAGTACAAGGTGCTGACCGGGAAGATAGCAGAATCGAGGGTGGTGGGTTAGCCAAATGCCGTATCATATCTGTCATTTCCGCAAGCTCGTCCCTGATCTTCTCAACAGCAGGTTCCATAGCGGTCATTCTAGCATCCACAGTTATTCTGATTAGTTGATCATTCGGTGTACGAGTCCAAGCGGAGTGAATGCGGACTTCTGGTCTCATTTTCTCAAGAAATCCTAGGACCTGGGTGAGGTGATCCGAAAGCTGAGTCATAGTGGTTCTCATCTTGGCGACTCGAGTTTCCAAGCTTTTGTGATCCATAGGTTTGTTTCCGAGAGGGCTGTTAATCCCAAGAAGAAAATGTAGCAGGACGACGTTTAGGACCTGTGATGTCTTACAAATTGAAATGACAAGGATCAGGCTCGGAGGATGAAGATCGATGATCATGTGATGATTAGAAGGGATAGACTGTGTGGACTTATGAGATATATGTGTGTGCAAACTGACATGAATTGTGTATGCATATGAGACAAGCATGCGGATGCAAGCCCTAATCTATATGATGCTCCTATTTCTAACAGATAGCAGCTAAACAAATAAGGTCCTAACCATACAGAGTGTGCTAACCTTACTTTCCAATGTGATCACCAAGGGATAACAGGGATTTCTGGGATACTTCAGGAATTTTGGACAGAGTTTCTGGGAGAAATAGGGATTTGGAAGATTCGGAGAAATTTCTAGAAGTCATTTGAGTTCTAGGAGAAATAGGGATTTCTGGTTGATTTGGACTGAGCTTCTAGGAGAAATTGGGAAATCAGAATTTCTGGGAGAAGTTGGTATATCTAGGCATTTTGGGAAGTTTGGATGGAGTTGTTGGAATTTTTGGAAAATCTTGGAGATTTGGATAGAGCTTATAGGAAAATATGAAAACTCGGGTAAGTTGGACAGAGTTTCTGGGAGAAACAAGTATACCGGAATTTCTGGGAGAAATTGAGATTTCTGGGTAATCTGAGAGATTTGGACAAAGCTTCTGGGAAAACAGGTATAACTGGGTAAGTCGGACAGAGTTTCTAGGAGAAACAAGTATATCGGAGTTTCTAAGAAAAATTGAGGTTTATGGGTAATCTGAGAGATTTGGACAGAGCTTCTGGGAAAACATGTATATCTGGATAAGTCGGACAGAGTTTCTAGGAGAAACAAGTATCGGAATTTCTAAGAAAGATTGAGGTTTCTGGGTATTCTGGGGGAGAAATAGGGATTTCTAGGAAATCTTGGTGATTCGGACAGAGTTTCTAGGAGAAACAGGGATATCCTGATGAGTTGGGTAGAGTTTCTGTTGGAAGAAATAGGGATATACGACGGGAATAGGTGATGATGGTGGTCATACTTTCTAGCAAGTTTTCATACTCCTATGTCTCAGGACCAACAAACAAGGTTTGCGGTGTATATCTTTGTGAGCATGGAGCAGACATCCTTATCATGGTGCCTAGGCAAATCAACTCAATATGATCACATGTGAGCGATTGCCTTGGGAATCATAAGAAAGAGGTTCTGTTCTATGTCACATAAGCGTCTACACGGTGCAGGTAATCCCACCAGGGCATACAGCAGTTATATCACATTGTTCTATCTGAAAAGATAAATGAACAGTCCAATGAAAGGTTCTACAGGAATCTATATGCAAAGGCTGGGTTTAGTCAAAGAGGGTCCGTTGACGAGAGTTCCAATATACCGTCGGGGAGACAGTACGGAGGTTTTTACTCTTTTTGATATACCTTGGAAGGTACAGTATCAACGGTGACTTGTGCCCTGGCACAGCAAGACCTGAACAATGTCAGCGCCGCGTTTCAGACACAGTCGAAGGAGAAATGCAAAAGTGCAATGCGGTGAACCAAACATAGTAAAAAAATGATTTTAAGGATGCTTCTTATGAGTCAAACCTCTGTATTATTTTGTTTTAAAAATAAAAATCCCCAGCAGAGTCGCCAGATTGTGGATACCGGGCTTCCTCCTCTTTGTTGGGTTTTTGAAACTTGTTTGATTTTGATCAAAGAAAGAAAATGGTCTGTTGAAAACAGATACAGAGTCGCCACTTGGTCTTTAAGGAACCAAGAAACCTAATTTTGACTCACCTAAACGGATAAAGGGCACCGGCCTTCATAACCAAAGAACTTGGTTCGGGGTTTTGGTACGAGAGAGGAAGGAGCCTTTGTCACGACTAAAACACCCTCAACTCGCCCTGTCTTTCGACGGGCCTCAATTAGCATCCAAATAATCATCTTATACTATGTTTGGTTCGACAAATAATACTATGATAGTATACTACATTACATAAGAAACTTGAAATGGAAGATCTAAAGATAAGATATCATTCATAAGATCTAAGCCAAATATCATACAATGTAAAGTGAAAGATCACACAAATAAACCTAGGAAAAATCGTCTAATCATATATCAAATAATCAAGACATCCTAATCTAAAGGGGGACATGAATTGTTCTTGAAACAAATAATCAAAGAAATCTAAATATGCTTAGCAAGCTAGTATGATGCATGTTATACTTTGAGAAAAGAAGACCTCTCAATCCCCGGGACGGATGAGAAAGGATGATTAGATCAAGGGGAAGCATGGACGTGTGATCGAGTTCATTCCTTATAATCTTCTTAGATTAAGGGTTACAAAAACCCCAAATCTTGCATGAATGCAATGCATGTATCTAAAATGTGCAAAGGTTGTAGTGTGTTTTGTGTACATGGATTCCTAGAATGACTTAGAAGTCTAAAATGTGTATGAATGAATGAATGAAATCAATATGGGATATGTACAAATGTAGTATGAACTACTTCCTAAGATATGAACTAATTTGGAATGCATATAAGCATCAAATCAAAGAATGAAAGTTAAGGTATACTTGCCGTGAATAGTAGACAGAACAGTAGCACGATCTTTTGGAATTTGAAAAGAGGGGTTAGGAATGTTTTCAATGCATGATTTTTTATGGAGATGTTCCTTATTGTGTCTAGAACAACCCAAAAGGCCAATCTTGAATAGCTATCATAGATTGAGAGAAATCATATAAACAATGAAGGTCACTCAGAAACAGAGTCCGTACCGTCGACTAAAATGTTGAAAAATCTTAGAAAAATGAAAACTAATGATCTAGAGGCCCATTTTATACAAAAAGTTCCCTAAGACATTGAAGTTTAAGGTAAAAATAAGTTAGGACCGCCCCTTTTGGAAAATTTGTTTGAAAAAGAGGTCGGAAGTGGACCTAGCTGCTGTGATATCAAAAACAGAATGTCTGGACAAAATGTTTGGATCCAAATGGACCATTTGCAAGTATTTCCAAGTCAAACAAAAAATCATGGGTGTTCTCTAATGAGTTAGGAAGACTTTCCAAGTGGTCTTACATTCATACATTGAGTATTGAACTCAAAATAATTCCTTGAAGTTAAATGACTCACTGTTTTGAGGGTTTTGAGAAAAACAAGGTTTATTTCTTGAAATCAAAATGAGGGGTTTAAGAGGGGGGTTTTGAAATGAGGGTTTTGAAAGTATACTTCCAGATCTTGGATGAATATTCTGACCACTTGGAATATCAATTCCTAACTTATTTCAAGAACTTCCCAAGTATTTGCAAACCATGGTTTTATTTGGAAGCCAAACTCAAGAATCTATGGGAGTATGATACATGAGAGGATAGATGATACATGATATGATATTGCATGATAAAAGTGGTAAAGAACATGTTCATGGGACATGGGTTCATCTAGATACAAGAGAGTGTTGCATCAAAGTGTGAAAGTCAAAAAAAGTGAAATGCTGTGAATAGTGGACAGACTGTATGCATTACATTGTAACATTATAATGGGAGGTCAAACGTACCTAGGAAAATGTGAGAAAAATCAGAGATCATCCTTATTGTGTCTAGAAAATAACCCAAAAAGCCAAACCTCAATAGCTATCACAGATTAAAAGAAATAAATCAAAATGTACACATGACTCAGAAACAAAAGCTGCACTGTTGACTGATTTTGTATGATTTTTCATAAATCAAAGAAAGGGTTTATAACGACCCATTATACACCACAAGTTTCCTAAGACACCCAAGTTTCATAAAAAAAAAATAGAAAAGATATATGTACAGTGACAAAAATATCCAGAATAAGTGCAAGAAGTTGGGTGAACATTCTGTGAGAACAGAGGCAGATTATGAATATGAACTTCTCACATCCAAAACAAATACTTTCATATCTCTATAATTGATGGGAAAAATTGGGGACAAACTATGATGTATTAGGAAGATTTTCCAAGTGGTTTCATCATTATAACTCAAGTATTTAATTCAAAACAAATCTTTGAATCTGAACAGCTCATTATTTTGGATCATTCTTGAAGAAAATGGATTTGGGTTTGAAATAGAGTTTGAGTTCTTGATTGGGGGTTTTGAAATAGATGTTCAAAGCATGAACTTAAACTCTTGAGATGACCATGTGACCACTTAGAACCTCATCCAACCTTGAATCATCAAAGAACTCCCAATATTATTGGAGAGATTCATTTTTATTTTGAACATAACTTCAAGGATACCTTGGAGGTATTGAAGTTATAATCATCATCTATCAAACATGGTTTTGAGGTCAAGAGCTACTATCCATAAGGATTCACTCACCTCAAACTTCATGTCATCATCTAGATGATGATGAACTAGTAATTAAATAAAGAAAATAAAAAGAAATGAGATTAAGAAGAGATGAACATAATATGAACAAGAAAGTAAATAACAATCAATAGATGATAATCAATATGATTTTGGACTTGTAGCTTGGTGTTTCACTCATAGATTTTGACATTTGGACATGGAAGTAGCTTCCTAACTCAAGAATGCTCAAGAATGGTGATTGGGTATATTGATGATGAAGTATATAGAAAAATAGTGGAGGAAAACAAGATTAGAACTCACTTTGATTTGAACAAATGGAAGAAGAAGACTACTTCTTCTCTTTCTCTCTCTATATTTCCCTAGAGTTTCTTCCTAAGCTCTCTCTAAGCTTCCATGTCTCTCCTCTAAATGGAAGTAAATGGCTTCTTTTATAGGCAAAGGAGGGGTGGTAAATGGAGTTTTAAAAAGTTTAAAATGGTCTCGCATTGGTCCAAAATAAGCTGGGAACCAAAACTACGTCGTTTTGATTTCTAATATATCAAATTGGACCCCCAAAATAAATTACAAAAATATACTATTCTGGAGGAGAGTGCCGCGGCGGCACTGGGCCTGTGCCGCGGCGGCAGTGCTCCTCCTTCGTCCAGATAATGCTGTTTAGGCCCCCTGAAGTTCCGGTATTCGCGAAAAGGCCCTATTTCGTCCGAAATTCACAGAAAATGCATACGAACTCCAAATTGAGGTTGTGATATACCGTTGGAAAGGTAATGGAGTCTACTTTACATAAAAAATAGTTCGGGGATAGGTCACTTTGAAAAGTTTTGCGGTATTCGCGATAAAAGCCGATTTGATCGCCTTTTTTGCCTTAGGAAATTCATAATAATTCGTTTTAAATCAAGAAATTATGTGCGATATACCGTTGGAAAGCTATTGACCTCTAGTATCCATGAAAAATGTTTGAAAATTGTTTTGGTGCCCTGGTTCCAAAGTCAAATTCTGGTCAAACCTGGGATTCCCGGGAAGTTCTGGAAACCTCCGGGAGTTCCCGGGAGCTGATGTTTTCGCTCGATTTTCTTTTGGAACTTGTTTTAACACTTTTCTCATGATTTAAAATGATTCCGGTGAATTCAGACGATTTCGGTCAAACTTGGTCAAACCTGGTCAAACCTTGGTCAAACCTTGGTCAAACCGGTCAACGGGGACTTTCTGGGAACTTCCGGGGGTCTGTGGGAGCTGACGATTTCATCCGATTTTTCTTAAAAACTCATTTTATCACTTTTCTTACGACGTAGCATGTTTTCAGAACTTTTGGGACCAAATCTGGGAGTTTTCGGGCTTTCAGGGGCATTTTGGTCATTCTGAGCATTCTGAGAGATAGAGCTGACTTCCGAGAGTCCTTTTGAGTCTTTTACGATCATTGTGAACCACCAAGCTATGGGTCTCCTAAATCTGATAGCCGACAAAATGGGGTGTCTACATGTACAGAATTTATTAATCGTCATTTTTACTGTCCAAAAATTGTAGAAAGTATTTAGAATTTTCTTGGCCTTCTTCATCCTCACTATTAGGGTCCCACCAACCCTAGTCTTTCTGACAAGCATCCATAGGAGTCATAAGGGTGAAGACAACCTAGAGGAGACTATTGAAAGTTGAAGAATTTAGAATTGGGTTTAAGACAACGAGGTCTAATACTTGTCCCTCTCTTGGACGCATCCATAGAGTTGATGAGTAGTAGATCCGGTCTACCAATAAGTTTTATAAACTTATTTTTCCGCTGTGCATAAGATTTAAAGTTCTTCGAAACCTAAATCCTTCAATTGGTATCAAAGCCTCACTTATTTGGATCTATAGATGAGTTTTTGAACCCTAGTTTTAATTTACATATTGTTTTTAGGACTATTTTTTGAAACTGCATTGTCACAGATCTGTTTCTGCTGTAGTTTTGCAGTAGAAATAAATATGTGATTGCATTGGATGCATGGCAGGTTAGATCGATTGAAAGTGTTTCAATCGATCAAAACTGTCTGTGTTCGAGCGATTGGGATTCGCTCGATTGATCGAAAGTGTTTCTCTGTCCAGAATGTTTTCATAGTTTTAAAAGTTTAAAATAATTTTTTATTTAATGTTTTATACTATACTGGAAATTTTTTTAAATCATTCTGTGAAATTAATAGTTCAATCGATTGAACTGAGTTCAATCGATTGAATTGTGTTCAATCGATAGAAGTTTCAATCGATCTAACTTTCTTCGATCGATTGAAGTGTGACAGAGAACTTAGATGCTGTTTAAAGTTCTAAATCAGTATATAAAGTATTTATGTACTATGTGAATTAATTAGGGTTTCCAATAGTTAGATACATTTGTTATATATGCGTGGATGTGTGTACGGCTAACCCTTTTGCAGCAAGAGTAGTCCCCTATCTCCCATGGCACCAAGAATGTTTGTCTTTTTTGTATTTAATATTTGAGATTTGTGTATGTTGTTTTTATTATGATTTTTTTTAAGGCATGTGTAAAGGGCGCTGCGGTTTATTCCTGCGAATAGGAAACTCGCACCAATTTTCCTAGCCTTTTATTATTGTTTTCTATTTCTAGATAAATTGTAAGCTTCGAAAGAAGCATAAGACTAATGTAATTGAATTAGAAAATCCATGAAGATGGAATAGCAACTCGAAGTCCATGAATATGTAGCCGGAGGTGTTTAAACCATCAAAGAGGTACTATGGAAATAGAGCCATGGGAGATAGAGGCATCGTTTAGATGCTGTCATTTTATTTTAATTTTTTGTTTTATGTGATTGGCATTTAGTTATATTGTTACTACTTGCATGCACATAAAACAAATTTTCTAAAATAAAATTCAAAAACCGTTTTAACTCATTAGTAGACATTGGATGTCTATGGGAAATGAGTAGAAATAATTTTTCCAAAAACAAAATCCTTATTTATTAAATGTAGTGGGAGATGGACTTATTATTATAACTCCCATGATCTTCCATTAACGGTTCACTATAATATGAGTAGTGTGTTCTGTGTCACCCAATCATAGGTGATCATTCCATACGGAGGATACAATACTCATTGGTTACTAGATATGAACTTTCCAAGGATAGGATCAATCAGACATGAAGAGGGTGATCACCACATGGAGGTGTAGACACCACAATTTTGACCAACAGTCGAATTTAAGGGATTAATTCCTCCAAAATCGATGATGAGAGTATCCGACAAATTTTGGGTTTTCAAGGTGATTCAAGCTCTTCGAAAGGATCATCAATTTCAATTTAAAAAAGAAGATTAATTAAGAAAGAAAGAAAAAGGAAGGAAAAAGGGAGAACATGAGAAAGGAAAGAAAACGGCACGCGGCGAGGCCTGCGGCAGTCACGTGATAGCGTAGCAACACTCCCTGATTGCCATGCAGGCATTCAGTGAGAGCCGCCTCGGCAATTACTGAATGCCGCAAACAACTCGCCAAATGCTGTGAAAAATAGAAGGAGTTTGAAAGCAAAATGGAAAGAAAAGAATAAGAAAAAAAAAGAAATAAAACACAAAACAAATTGAGAAGCACAAAAGAAGGCAGTCCGTGAGTTGTCTATGGCACTCCTGGGGTGCCGCTACGGCACTCATTGAGTGTCGTGCCATCGATTAGTGAGTGCCATTGTAGCTTTTACTGAGTGCCACGGACAACTCCATGAAGTGTCGCATTTTTCAACAGTCAGCTTTAAAAAAGTATGCAATGTACCATCAAAAGTGCTTTTGGGATTAGGGTTTTTACCCCTGAATTTATTCAAATGACCCTTAAAATTGGCCTATATAAGGGGATGAATATCCTCCATTATAGAGAATCTTGAACAACTTCTAAGATGATTCTTTAACTACTACTTGAGATAATTAGGAGGCCATTATTGAGAGAATCTTAGAGAATTAGGAAAATCATTGTAAGGGTTGGAAGAAGAGCTTGGGGTCCCTTTGAAAGTCTTCAAACCATAAAGAAGTTGAGGATAATTGGAGGTAACTCTAATCTTAATTAGTTCTTAATTCAAGTTCAATCACAATTCATAGAACTACTTAGGATCTTTTACACATTTTTCAAAAAGTCTCTTCCTACCTCATTTCATCACACACCACTAGAATTGTGATTGAATTTTCATTTGTTTTTCATTGATTTGGACCTAAATAGCTTTGGGTTTAAGACTAAATAAGTTCTAAAGAGAAGTGTAACTTAGAACATTAATTGAGTGTTGATTTCATCTCTTTTGCTTATATTCGTATCTTAGGATTCATGAGATTTTCAATATCTCATTTGATTCCTTTGAGTTTGATCCTTTAAATTCTCTGTAGACTTATGATTTAAATTAGAATTAAGGTAAGTCACAATCATATCCATACATAATTGGTGAATCCAAGTCTTAATTCATGATTTGGATCCTCTAATATGTAGTCTCATGGGATTTCCTTCATATTCCATTGAAGTTCATATAGATTGGTCATAATTAGTCTCTAAGGGTCATTAACTTGGGAGGAAAATTGAATAAAGTGAGTCTATATTCCTCAAGGATCATCAACTTGAGAGAGGAACTAAGGTTTAAGAAGAGTCAACTCCAATGGCTCAAATGTCAACATTGGTGTAGTGAATTCATAAACCATTTTTGATCAAGGATTTTTAGTTAAATCATGATCCATTAGGATTGAATAAGACCAATTGGAATGTGTCCATAACACAAAGGTCTACCATTGTAGTTTTCACTGTGACTTAATTTGGTGGTTAGGATTGTTTGATCTTAGGATTTGTAAACTAGTCACTCTCTGTCCAAAATTTCAGAACAGTAAGTCCATTTTGATTTGAGTAGATCAGAGCATTAACCAAACATTTTTTACTTCAAATATTTTTTTCCATAAAGTTAAATGTGTTAGTGAGATATCCTAAAAAGATTGGAGTAATTTAGTTTTGTTTTACTAGTTTTAGAAAATCACAGAAAATCTTTGGACAGAGAGCTGATAAATTCTGAGTGATGTCTGGTTATGCCCCAATTCCTAGAGATTGAATTGTTCGATCTTTGATTTTCTTTTTTGGTTAGAAACTAGACTCATAAAGGCATCTTGTGTCCAACAATCATTAAGATCAAACCATGGCAGGTATGCTTTTCCAATTTTTGAAAGTCTGGTCTACTCTCTGTAATTTCTGGAATTCTGTGATAGATTCGATAAACTTTGTAAATAATGGTCCAAATGAGTTTTGTATGACCTATTGAAATATGTTTTGATTATGATTAATTGAACTCAAAAATACAGAGGTTAAAGTTCCAAGTCAATGAATGATATATAGCTTACTCTTGTTCATATTCATACATTCATCACATAGGTATAGATTCAAGCAATTAGGACTTTATTTTGTGTTAATTTAAGTCATAATTAGTTGGACATAGCTATGGATCCCTTGTGATCATGTTGGGAATACATCATCGTTATATGGACATTACATTGGCTCCTAGTTGAGACTTGTATATCTATAAAGGTGTTGTAATTTCAACTAGTTAGAAGGAATTCATAATTGTGTCAACTCTTCCAATGTTTGATAGATTTCAGTTAGAAGTTTCGATGTAATGTGTAGGATTTGGTATTATATCTTGTTCAAATTAGGTGGACTAACCTTTGTTTTGTAGCGCTTTTGAGGTATAAGTTTTTGACCCTCTCCTCTAGTTTATTTTATTTTATTTTTTTGATCTTTCGACTACATGTGCGACACTTTAGGTTAGGGTTTGCCTTATGTGTATATATGTGTTAGAGACCCTTTTTCTAGGTTTTCTATTTATTTGTATGCATTGTACGTTTAATATCGCAGCTGGATCCCGGGTAAGTATCCTTGTTTCTTATTGTATATCATTTTGCTTGCAATTTGAGATATGTGGTTTTGTATGCCATTTTATCGTTAGCAAATTTACACCCTTTTCAACATGCTTTTGCAATGTATATCTATATCTATGTATTAGTTGAGGGCATGTTTAAATTAGTGATTTGATTAAAAGGATGTTAAGTAGAGACCTATCGTGAGATAGGATGAGAAGAGTTGCTTTAGCCCGCCGGGCTCCTTCCCCTTTCATTCTATAATCCCCGAACCTAGAAATCTCTGGTTTCCAAAAATATCAGTTGCTTTTAAAATGGTTTCTTAATTTTTCTTTTAAAATTAAGTGGCGACTCGTATTTGAATTTGAAATTTAAAAAAGTTTTAAAAAACGTGGTTAGCTTGTGAGTATCCACAATCTGGCAATCTGTTGGGGATCGAACCCAAAATCTCTGGTTTCGTAGACCAGAATTTCTGATTTTGGGTTCACTCGAGGATTAGACTTGAAAGCATCTTTTTAATCGAGTTAATTAATTTTTGTGTGCCCGTTGCATTGCACTTGCATGTCTAGATAGTTGATTGCACGGAACTATGACCTTGGAGGCTCGGGGCAACCCGGTCAGTCAAGTTATCATGGGACCGTGTGATCACCCTTGATCTGGTACCATGTGTTGGTATATAAAGCATCCTATCGGATGTGTGTCAAGGGTTCCTTATTTGACCAAAATTCAGCCTTTGCATGAAAGTTTCTAGAGAACCTTTGAATCTTAGGGAATCAATTCTTGATTAGGGTTATGTGCTAGGGAGTTTTGTATCCCGGAAGGGATTACATGAGATGATGAAGATAGTTGCTTGATGAAAGATGTGTAACCTATAAATCACTTTTGAGCAATTCCTCTTCATGTCCCATGATATTCAGGAACATGTTGAATCTTGATTGAAAGATTACACTTCTTATATCTTGTTAGCTAAGCATCATTTACCTTGTCTGTATCTGAATTCATGAAAAGTATGGTGATAATCTAATTGTGTGATCCTTCTACCAAAGAATTTTAAATCCATCTTTGAAAGCAAACGGATTTTTGCCATCTTTATTCCAAAAGTTTTCAATCGCGCTTTCAAAAATCTTTGGAGCTCACTTTTTGATTAAAACTCCAAACTAACCTTTGTTAAAGTATATTTTCACACGATCATCTTCAAACTCCAAAAAATTGGGAGAAATGCTTTTCAAATGAATTTCAAAGACGAAAATTTGAACCAATCATCTTTGTTTAGTATCCTCATTTTTCAAAAGAATTTTGAATAAATGTTTCAAAAGCTTGATCATCCAAGAAGTACTTCCTAAAATGATTTTATTTTAACTTTGAAGGGGTAATAAGGGTCACAATGAAAGGGGAATTAGCCCTGTTGACATGGGTGAGGACTGTATATGTTTATGTGTTTATATGTTAGGATTAGGATTTTCTTTTCTTTGGCATATAGATTAGGCACACATACACACACACATGCATTGCATCCGTGTGACATATGAACTAATCATGAATGTTTTACCAAATATTTGCAACAAATGCAGTCATATAAAAATAAGAAAGGATAAAGGTAAAAGAAAAGGAAAATAACAAAATAAAAATTCTTTTGAAATCATTAAAAGTCTTTTTGTAGGGCAAAAATAGAACCTAGTTCGGGCATTGTCTGGTTTAGAGGTCCCATGGTAAGGTTAGTGAGAAGAGAAAGTAACACTGAAATAGTACACGAAGGGAATACCAGGGAAGTAGTAGAATTAAGGGCAATAATAGAAAGGCAGGAAGAGCACATGAGACAACATGCTGAGAACATGAACCGCATGATGAACATGATAGAAGCAATGCCTCGCCAAACGCCACTGCCCATAAAAACAAAAGTCTAACCCACCCCTCCAATGGCAAGAGAAGAAGACTGCTATGATGATCAGGAGGCATAAAGGACTGATGTGCCATAGGTTGAAAGAGAAAGAGAAAAGACTAAGAGAAAGGGTAATGGCTGAAAAAGTAGAGAAGCTTGAGAGAGTGGTACGTAAGGCTCAGGGAGTTGATACCTATCTGTTGGAATTGGAAGAGTTATATGATGGGCCCATGATACTCTGCCTATCGGATTCAAAATGGCTATCTTTGACAAGTTTGATGGAATGGGGAATCCTCGCAGCCATTTGAGGATGTGCATCGGGGCTTTCTAGCCTAGTGGGTTAAGCACTACCATGATGGCCGTCCTATTTCAGCAGACTTTAACCAGGGCCACCTTGGCCTAGTATTTCATGCTCAAACCAAGCAAGACTAGAGTCTGGGAAGAGGTGGATAAATCACTTGTGGCACAGTACGAGTACAATCAAGATTTGGACGTCACAGTCCGGGATTTGGAAACCACCAGGCAAGGAAATAAGGAATCATTCATTGAATACCTGTCTGAGAAAGAACAAATCCGAATTCTAATGAAGAACCTTCAACCTGTCTACCAAGAAAAGATGAGGTTCCAATCAATCAACATGTTTTCCAAAGTCTTCGACGTAGGAACTAGGATAGAGGATGCATGTCACGCCCCGACGTAGCATAAATATGGAAAGCGTTAAATTTCCTTTATGGACCCATAGGTCGCAACAGTTTGAAGGATCGATTCCGTCCTAAACGTCGAACAACATAAAACCATAAATCAGAGTAGAGCAATCAAGGCTTACAACTTTTCTAACTTAGTAAATATTACAGCACAGGATCACCTAAAGGCACAGACCGCCTTGAAAAAAAATAATAACGATCAACTATTACAGCCATCCTTATTACAATTCCAGTTCATAACTTAAAACGTAAGATAATGATAAACATTTTCTCTTTATAAGCAGCCTTTCTCAATTAGCATAGTCATAAGGTCCCTCCTGATTATAACCTGAAAAGCCTAAACACGAATGTCCAGGATGCATCAATATCATCAGCTTCGAGAAGTTGGTGAGTATTAAAAACATATGCTCGAATGTAAAACATACTCATTTACTATTTTCCATCTTCTATTATTCAACAGATTAATATCATAGAAGTGAGTCCGCATGATGAATTAATAAAAAAAACAATAGTAAAACTTTATTTCCTGTTACATGTGACCGCGTATGAAAACAATGCACCAATTCATCTTACTGACTCTTTTCTCTCGACAACACATAACCCACTCTCTCACACCAGTATCTTTGAAATACTCCGATAACCACACTTTAGCACAGGGGTACCAGGGAGTATCCAGTTTGCCTCACACTTTAGTACAGGGTACCAGGGAGTGTCTAATGCCTCACACTTTAGTACCTAATCCGCCTCGTAAATACCAGAAGAAACCTCACACAGTATCTAGACTCGGGTACCAGGGAGTGTCTGTAGGCCACACTTTAGCTAACATGGGTGCCAGGGAATGTCCAAGTTCGGCGTCACACACTTTAGCACTACCATGGGTGCCAGAGATTGTCCAGTTTTGCCACCGTCGCATTTCAAAGACACTCTAGCCACAATCTCAAAAACATCACACTTTGGTACACAATTACCAGGGAGTGTCCACAAACACAATCTCAACCACATACTCTTTTACACACTGACTAACACCCACCATGCATGTATAACTAACCCCACATGTATGACATGGAACTTTATACAAAGATGTGTAAATAACTGGAAACAAGAACATCACACGTACAAGGATAGTCAAGTCGTAGTTTATTGCTTTAATAAACCAAACATAGTAAACAACATTCTGATTTAATAAAATTCCCAAACAATACCTTAATAGTCTTTAAGAGTTGATCCAAATGTCCCTTAATAGAAAACAGACAAAAATTGAAAACTGCAAGGTCGTGCGCGCGGGCCACTCGCGCGATTATCCCATTTTCCAATTTTCTTTATAAAAACTTTTCTGTCTGCCTGAAAATACACATCTCGCGTGCACGGGCCGCTTGCACGAGCGGTCGCTCGCGCGGGCCGCACGCACAACTTGCCCATTTTTCATTTTTCTTTTTAAAACTTTTCTTTCTACCCAGGAATGCACACCTCACGCGCGAGGTAAAGCTGAGGCTTCATCTTCTTTGTTGGAAGTAGCCTGTTTCAAAATTTCAGGGTCTTTTTGACCCATTTCGCAATCTGTAAGAATATAGGACATATAATATATGAATCTCTTGAGTTTTTTGCAAGGATTAAGAATCTACAATCAATTTTACATGAATCGATCCGTAGCTCTCGAATTTTATGAAAATCTAAAAGATGTCAAAACTTAATTTCTAATATACTTTTTCATATGAATGAATTGGGCTCTAAAATTTTAAACACAGCATCAATGATGTAGAATCTTTCATAATCATCTCTAAAAACGGATTTTGGTTAAGTTTGGAAAATTCATGTTTCAAGCTATGGAGTTCATACGTAAAAATCAACAATGGTGATCCATGATTCAAGCATATAAGCAGTAATTGAACTATGTATTACATGTCAAGTGAGTTAGAAATACTCACTGAGATATAGGTTAGAGAAATTGTTGAGAAAGAATCAAAATATAGAAATTCCCACCACAAGCTTTGGCTATGGTGATTTTGAAGCTTTCTCTCTCTCTAAAAATTCTGAAAATAAACTCTTAAGCTCTCTCTTTTCTCTCTATATTTCTCAATTTTCAAGGATCAACTAAAAGATTGTGTGAGAGTGTAGCATATATAGAAGATACAATTGATGAACTTGGAGGCCAAGCAATTTCTAGTTCACTCAACAAAATGGTTTGAAATCATCAATTAAATGTTTGTAAAATATGCACAACTCACATATGTGAACACACACCCATATACATACGTATATACACTCTCCAAGACTGAAGGGGTAATACAGGCTAATAGGGGTCAAAACAAGGGTGTTTGGGAAATTCAAGCTTAAGGCACAACTCCTACACACACTTGTGAAGTATTGCCAAACAAGGCTAAACAAAATGATTAGTTTCCATAAATGGAAACAAAGTACAAGTCATATCATGCTTTGCGTCACTTCCAAAATCTATAGAATTCTTCGCGGTGCGGACAGTTTTGAATACAAACTGGTATTTTCGTGACGCGGTGATCACCCCAAAATACAAAATATTTATTTTAACGTAAGAAATAATGTCCCGGTTTTATAAAAATACTGTTTGAGTTAAAAGTAAATGTTTTTCACCATTTTGAAATACAGATTTTGAAATCCCAAACGGGTATTGCTAAATTTTGTAAAATTGTAATTTGACCCCAAAAGAATTTTCCAAAGGCAATTTAAAACAAGATATAAGGTTTAACACCAGGGAAATGTAATTAACATAAAACCAGAAATATAATTTAAATATGGAAATGTCAATTTAAGATTAAATGAAAATACAGGTTGTTACAATACATTTCCAAAAGGGGTAATTAAGAAAGAGGAGCAACCAAGGAGGTACAGGAGACCAAACTATGGGTCGAATGGAGGACATTTCGGAGTTCACTCGAGCCCCACCGATATCAACGCATTAAGCAAATCGGAGAGGAAGTTTGACATAATGATGGGTTGACTAGGAGTGGATAAATCACAAAGGCAGTTTTCTAAATTGGGAGTTTCACTATCGACCGCCCTTGACAGGTTGATAACAAAGGGACACATGTGCCTATTGGAGCCTCGATCCTTGCCAAATCTGATTCGTCCGAGCTTTTGGGAGGATCTCTATTACAAATTTCACCAGCAAAGGGTCATGCTACAGATCGATGCACGAGGTTAAGGCATGAAATTCAAGATCTCATTGATATACAAGGTATTATCTGAACCACCCATCAAAGCTCCTCGTTACCAGAAATTCACTGTCAAATCATCATGCTGTACTGCCACCACAGGGCATCTATTTCTAAGGGCTAGAAGGGACAACCTCCGATCTATCCGAATTGATTACTATAGTTGGATAACCCAAAAATTCTTACCAGTTGCCAAAAGATTTGATAATTTTTACTCTTAAGAATCAATTAGAGGAATATAGGAAGAAAACAGCGAAGCAAATGACCGTGATAGATTGGTGGGTTCAAGAAACTAACAAGTCTACTTGGTATAAAAAAAGATGATATTTGAGATATAGATCAGGTGGAAGAGGATATGTGGTACGAGAGTGATGAAGAAGATTATCACTAGAAAATAAGATAACTTGTGGGCAAGAGAGGAGGTCAGTCATCTAACTCAATCGAGAAGACATTTTAAACCACATAAGCTTGAAGAAGATCACCTAGGCAGAGAATTGGACAAAGGAAAAGGGAAGATGGATGAAAAAGAAGAAGAGGATAGGGTTTTGAAATAAATGAAGAAGATACATGCCAATACTACCATCTGGGGATTATTGATCGCCTCTAAACATCACAGGCAGGCAATCCTGGATGCCTTAAATCAGTCAAATGTTTCTATCGACACAATGCTAGAGGATCTCATGGGAATGATCGGCAGAATTTTGACTCTCGTTATCACTTCCTCCTTAGATGATTTACCCCCCCGAGGGCCTGTTCACAATAAGTTGATGTACGTCACTGTTGATTGTTTAGGGAATACCATACTCGCTTGTCTCATGGAGAACGGGTCTGCTCTAAACATATGTTCATTCTGAATAGCCAAGTGAATGGGTCTAGATGAGTTAACTTTCATACCGTCTGAGCATAGGGTAAGAGCATACGACAACACCCAAAGGATGGTCATGGGTATAATCTTCCTTAATCTCAGCATCGGGCCTTTGAAAAAGGTAGCTGAGTTTTAGATCATCGACATCCTTGCCTCTTTCAACTGGCTACTGGGTAGGCCATGGCTGGATATTCTAGGTGCCATACCGTCAACAATTCATTAAAAAGTCAAGTGTGTTTGGTGAAACAAGGTCTACGATATTGTCGGGGATATTTAGGTTCGTTTGTTTGAAGCTTCATCAAGCGCACTGGTTTTAGAGGTACAGTTGCAGGAGGAGGAAACGAGTCTGGGAGGTTTTGAGTTCATCAATATGCTGGAAAGAATAAAGCTGAGGGAGTTTTTGCCACTATATTTCAACTAGTATGCAAGTTCGTTAGTTGTCAGAATTATGAAGAAGATGGGTTTCTTCCCGGGAATGGGACTGGGTAAAAATCATCAAGGTCTGCCGGAGTTTCCAAGAATTCTGACACAGA
This sequence comes from Hydrangea macrophylla, assembly GCA_033977485.1. Classification (NCBI taxonomy): domain Eukaryota; kingdom Viridiplantae; phylum Streptophyta; class Magnoliopsida; order Cornales; family Hydrangeaceae; genus Hydrangea; species Hydrangea macrophylla. Next base: position 50,876,232 of record CM066982.1, read on the forward strand.
CCCATACTCATGGTATGGGTTATCAACCATCAAAGAAAGAATTGAGAGAAAAAAAGAAAGCAATTGATGCACCGATGGACCCTTATCAGAGGATGCTTAATAGGTACTTTGTGAAAGAAGGAAAGGATTTACCTTTCTGTGGTTTTCCAGAGCCATGGGTGGATCGTCGTGATAACACTTCGAAGCTAGGGTTTGAAATCTTCTTCCCCCATGAATTTTTCGAATACGAAGACCCGTATTTACAAGTGCCTATAAAGTTTGTCACTATTAAAGATTGGATTGGTATGCTAGATGGTCTAGTTATACAGAACCTGTTGGATGAAGGAAGAGCGTAAATTAAAGAAAAGGGCCTAGAAGAGATTATAAAAGCCATGATCGGGGAAGAATATGTTGAGGATATGGTGGAAAAGTTACTGGAAAAAGACAAGGGAAATGACAAAGAAGAACCAGAGGGAGCAAAGACAAAAGGAGGGGATGAAATGGGAAAGCTGCCAGATTAGGATGCCATAGAGCTCAAGCAAGGAGTCAACAAAGAATGGGTCTTCGAGGCTAGTGATAAGTAGCCCCCTCCCTGGAGTTGGCCCAAATGAGGCGTCTTACTATTGCTATGTCTGTTGTAATCACCCCGAACAAAATTAATGAAAGTATGACTAATTCTGCCTACTCGAATGCGCACTTAATGAATGTGATGAATGTGATAACCATGAAATACCAAGTGAATGCAAAAACTAATCGAAAAAGAAAAAAAAATCTGCATACAAAATCATTGAGAACACTCTAACAATTAGTATGGGAAATGAAGATAATCCACAAAATGTTTTTATTGGCTCTACACTTAGTAATGAAGAAAGCAAAGAACTGATTAATCTATTAAATGAAATCAAAGATGTTTTGCATGGTCTCATAGTGATATGCTAGGTATCGATCAAGAGATAGTCCAACATCATATCCCCCTCTTTTTTAATTTAAAACCAATAAAACAAAAATTGAGGCGAATGAGGCCTGAATGGGCACTTAAAGTAAAAGAGGAAGTTGAAAAGCAATTGAAAGCTGGATTCTTGATGGTCACCGAGCATCCCGAATGGGTTGCAAACATTGTGCCAGTCCCAAAAAAGGATGGTCAAGTTAGGGTGTGCGTTGACTTTTGAGATTTAAACAAAGCTAGCCCTAAAGACAACTTTTATCTACCTCACATTGATATACTGGTTGATAATACTACGAGGCATGAGCTCTTGTCTTTTATGGATGGATTCTCAGGGTATAATCAGATTCTCATGCCACCACAGGATAGGGAGAAAACCACTTTTATCACGCCTTGGGGTATATATTGTTATAGGGTAATGTCATTTGGGCTCAAGAATGCAATGGCAACATATTAGTGGGCCACCACCACATTATTGCTCGACATAATTCATAAGGAGGTGGAGGTATACGTAGATGATATGATTGTGAAGTCCAAAAAGAAGGAAGGACACTTGGAGGCATTGATCAAATTCTTCGAGAGATTGAGAAAGTTTAGAATGAGGTTGAATCTACAAAAGTGCACTTTTGGAGTTACTACCGGGAAGTTGTTAGGATTTTTTATCACCCAAAGGGGAATAGAGGTGGACCCAACCAAAATTAAAGCTATAGTTGAGATGTAGCCGCCGAAAATTGAGAAGGGGCTAAGGGGGTTCTTGGGTAGGATACAATTCTTTAGCCGATTCATTTCGAAGCTCATCCTAACCTGTGATCTGTTCTTTAAATTGCTTAGAAAAGGAGAAAAGTTTGAATGGGATAGCCTATGCCAACAAGCCTTCGATAAAATGAAAACCTACCTTCAAAATCTGTGTGTCCTATCAACAACCATACCCAAAAGGCCTTTATAACTATATCTTTCCATGACCAAAAGTTCAATAGGGTGTATGTTGGCCCAAGAAGGAGAAGAAGGGCACGTAGAAAAAGCCATTTATTATTTAAGCAAGAGGATGACTGGATATGAGCTGAAATATTCACCTTTAGAGAAAGCATGTTGGGCCTTAGTCTAGTGTACCCGTCGCCTTAGGCACTATATGTTAGCCTTCCTCGTAACTCTGATATCCCGAATGGACCCACTCAAATACCTGTTTGAAAAGCACGCCTTGACCAGTAGGATTTTTCGATGGACTATGTTGCTGGCCGAATTCAATATTAAGTATGTCACTGCCAAATCCATAAAGGGAAGAGCTGTCACTAAGTACTTAGCCAATCTCGTGATAGAATCCGAGGAGAAGGGTAAGTTTCAATTCCCAGATGAAGGAGTGATGGGATAGAGGAAAATTTGTAGAAGATGTATTTCGATGGAGCAGCTAACTAATTAGGCTATGGGGTCGAAATCATCCTTGTAGGACCTAATGGAACTCTTACCCCGTTAGTCGTCAAGCTTAAGTATAACTCAACCAATAATACAACAGAATATGAAGCATGCATAAGTAGGATAGAAGTAGCCTTAGCCCTAAAAGTTGAAAGGATTGTGTTTTCGGATACTCTAATTTGATTAAGTCCCAAGTATAAGGTGACTAGAGAGTGAAGCATGAGAAGTTAAAACCTTACCACGAATACCTGGAGAGCTTCAAAGTACGATTTAAGAGGATTTCATTCTATTACCTTCCCTGTAAGGAGAATTAGCTAGCCGACTCCCTAGCAACCCTAACCTCAATGATCCAAATCCCCTCAGGAGTTACCATGATCCCACTATTAATAGAAGTAAGAAATCAACCTTCATTTAAGATGATCGCAGCTATAGAGGAAGAGGGTGAGATGCCTTGGTATGTGGATGTTTGGAGTTTCATTGAGAAAGGAGAATACCCTAAAGGAGGCTCAGAGAAGGAAAAAAAAAGGCAATTTGAAGATTTTTTGCTCAATTTGTAATCTATGCAGATAAGCTGCGAAAGAAGTCTTATACCGGGTATAATCTTGAGTATTTATATGGGAAGGAAGCTAAGAGAATGATGGAGAAAATACATGAAGGAGTTTATGGAGCCCATATGAATGGGCATATGCTAGCAAAGAAGATAATTTGACAAGGGTATTACTGGACAACCTTGGATAGAGATTGCTGTGAATATGTCAGAAAATGCCATAAGTGTCAGGTTCATGTAAATCTGATGCACACCCCGCTGTCCCAACTCTATAGCATGAACACACCGTGGCCATTTTCTGTAGGGGGTATAGATATTATTGGTTAAATAGTTCCAAAGGCCTCCAATGGACGCCGGTACATAATTGTGGGAATTGATTATTTTACTAAGCGGGTAGAAGCAGCGTCAGACGCGACTTTAAAAGCCAAAGATATGGTAAGCTTTATAGAGAGAAATATAATTTGTAGGTATAGGATCCCAAATGAGTTCATTTCTGATCATGGCAATAATTTCCAAGGAGAAGTCATCCCACTTCTAGAGAAGTATAAGATCACCCGCCATCAATCCTCCCCGTATAGACCCCAAACAAACAGAGCGATAGAAGCAGCAAATAAGAATGTTAAGGCAATCTTGGGAAAAATGACAGATACATATAAAGATTGGCACGAAAAACTCCCATTTGCATTATAAGGGGTGTCAGACCTCTATAAGGATCTCAACAGGTGCTACGCCATATTCGTTGGTTTATGGGATGGAAGTTGTCCTTCCGATTGAAGTAGAAATGCCCTCTCTTATGATTTTGGCAGAATGTGAAGTGACTGAACTTGAATGGATATGGGGAAGGTATGAGGAGTTGACGTTGCTTGATAAGAAAAGATTAGCCGCAATAAACCATACTCGGGGATATCAAAAAAGGATAGCTTGTGCCTTTAACAAAAAGGTTCACCCAAGGAAGCTTGCTGAGGGTGACCTGGTTCTCAAAGAACTTAAAGTGCCCATTTATGACTCAAGAGGAAAATTCAAACCCAACTGGGTCGGACCATACATCATTAAGACTTTCCTCTTAGGAAGGGCTGCCTACATTATGGACCTAGATGGGGTTGAATTTAAACAGTCAATTAACCTCGATCGCCTCAAAAAATACTTTGCTTGAGAACTTTTCCTTCAAAATTCCTACATCGATGAGCTACGCTTGACCTGATTCCCATTAAGGGATACGTAGGCAACCTGCTCGGTTTGTCACTAATAATTGCCTAGGTGGCACCTTCCTTCAATCCCTAAACCGAACTACTCTGGACTTGATACCCGTTCGGGGATAAGTAGGCGGGCTCTCGAAAGCCGTCGGTCCATGAAAACCTAAAAAGGAAGAAACAACTGAGGATTCATGGTAAAGGATGTTCAAAACTCCAAGCAACCTTCAGAGCAATGGTAATAAAATCTATGAAAAAAATTAAAAGGAAGATTTTCATAACTCAAAGATAAATTGGAAAAGTGAATACCTTGATTAAACATGCCAGAATGTTTTACAAAGAACATTCTTTGGAAAAAAAAAATAAATCACATTCAAAGAGTGTAAAAGAGTAGACAGGGTTTGTCAGAAGTTCTCTAAGATAAAGCATTTCCCTGTGTTTATTTCGCAATCATCTATGTCTGTCTATAAACTCTGTCTCTTGACCAGGGTCTGGATCTCTAGAAGGTACTCAATAGTAGGGACGATTGAAATAGGGATTCTCTGGAAGGGAGCGGCTAACCTATCATGCCAGGCCTCAGTAAAAGCCTTCACAGTGGAAGGATGCATGGTGGAACTTCTTGTGAAATCTAATGTAACTTCCTTAGGAACATCTTGAAGAAATTCGTACTGATGGACCACTCAGCCGGGAATATAAAAAGTGGTAGCATGCAAGCCAGGCAACCAGATACCAGATCGTCTTGGAAGTCATACTGCAATGGAGCAATAAATCCATTATGGGCATATCTAGCAGATGTCAGAAGAGAGATTCTGAAGCTAACAAAGCCATGCATCAATAGACACTACAAGAAAAAGGGGCATTGGCCACGGAAAAAACACGACGGTTGTAAAAACTGTGGTTAATTTTCCACGGTTGTCTTAAAAACCGTGATTAATTAGCCACGGTTTTAAAACCGTGGTTAATTTGCCAAAACCGTGGTTAATTAACCACAGTTTGTGAAACCGTGGCTAATTGGTGACGGTTATTAATTGAACCGTGATTAAGTTATGACGGGTGTACAAACCATGGTTAAAGTAATGGATAAAATGACGTCGTTTTAGATGTTTTATTGGGCTCAAACAAATAGTGCCCTAATTTTTTTTCCCTCTACTAACTAGCTAGCCGCACAGTTCCATTAATTCATGACTAAAATTTTTTTTCCCTCTCTCACTAACCAACTGTTCGCAGAGTTCCTCCTCATCGCCGTCGCCTACTCATCGCCGTCGCCTACTCATCGCCGTGACCTCCTCATCGCCGTGACCTCTCTCACTCACCGCCGTCGCCTACTCATCGCCGTGACCTCCTCATCGCCGTCGCCTATTCATCGCCGTCACGTATTCATCGCCGCCGCCGCCGCCTCGCGTTGAACAGGTTTGTCTCTCTCTCTCTCTCTCTCTCTCTCTCTCTCTCTCTCTCTCTCTCTCTCTCCGATTTCTTCTTACTCTCTCCAATTTCTTTTTCTCCTCCTCTCTTGTATTAACTGATGGTGGAATTTATATGAGAGATTCTTCGATAAATCAACAATATCTATTATGTTTCTCTATTTCCCTTCATATTCCTTATTGAGCTTAATTGTTTTATATAGAGTGGCAATCTATGTTGCTCCTTGCCATTGGGCATAGGCACAATAAATAATAGCTATGTATACAGTCATATAGGCAAATTAGATTTTTAGGTTCATACAGTCATATAGGCAAATTAGATTTTTAGGTTCATACAGTCATATAGGCCATGCATGTCTGAACTATATCATAGGGTTAATTGGTTGCTTACATGTTTGGGAAGTTTAATTGCAAAGGATTGCTGCATATGTTTGGACTCATGTGTACGTTGTTCAATGAATAGCATAGCATAGAGAGCAATTAATTGATAGAAAGGGAAGCCCTCATGAGTTCTCACTGTTATCTGCATTTTTGTTCAAGCATATGGAGTTGTCAACCACTGAATAAAATACTCAAAACACTGAAGCTTTGAATTCTAAATAGAGCATGCCTTCGACATTTTCATCGTCTATGTGACAATTGAATCGAGTAATTAGATAGTTCAAGGTAGGATATAATTTCCCTGAAAATTTCAATTTGGAAGAACTCCTTTATTTATTGTTCAACCATTGGATTTGGTCGTGCTGATTGGTTGTTGGATGAATATTAGCTGTTTAATTACTAAATTAAATTCTCAATCTAGATCTTATGTTCATGATCATATAATCAGTTGGATACGGTCGTGATGTTGATCAGTAACTAACTATATGTAAAAACTGATGATCACATATATTCAAGATTACAAATCAACAATATCTATTGGTCATTTTCAACTACTATTGTTTCAATTATTCTTAAAAATGCTGTGACAGTTGTAGAAAATGACTCTCAATTTTACTGAATCTTAGGGCCTGTTTGGAATCTCAATTTTTCCAGTTATTCTTAAAAATGCCGTGTGATCAATAGGATACGGTCATTTTGATCAGTAACTATATGTAAAAACTGATCACATATATTCAAGATTACAAATCATCTCTATCTATTTGTCATGTTCAACTATTATTGTTCCAATTATTCTTAAAAATGCCGCGACAGTAGTAGAAAACACACCCCAAAGCATATATTGGATTGTTTAATTGGATTTGTTTTAGGAAGCACTTCAGAGCCTCAAAAGAACATTTTAGCCGAAATAGGTTCAGAGTTGCTTCAGACCATATGTGACGTAGAATCATATGGGGTTTTTAATAAAAATTTCTTAATTCAAATCATGCCCTTTCTACATCTGTCTACATATATTCAAGATTACTTTAAAGGCTCTGTTTTTGGTTTGGTGGAATTGATATGGGAGATTCTCCGATTGACTGATTTACTTTAAAGGCTCTGTTTTTGGTTTGGTGGAATATATATAGCTTTTGCTTCTATTGACCTTGGATATAATGAGGCTAACGAAATAATGAACATTTAGTCATAATGGATTATATATAGCTTTTGCTTCTATAGCTTTTGCTGTCTCTGGTGATTTTCTTGTATGAGTACCCCAATTCTTTGGTTATATATCAAATCATTGGCAACGTATCTGTGAAATAAATATTGGGTTGGCATGCAATTCGGAATTTTGTGGTCTTAAAATCTCAGAGCACACATTATTTGCAAGCGAACTAATTCCTGAATTTATTGTTGTTATGTCCATTGCTTGTATGAATTTATTGTTGTTTGTCTATTCCAACATGAAGTATTTCTACAAAAATCAATTCTCACCCTAACATATTTCTATTTTCATCCATATCAATCTTTGGTTTCTATCTATCTTTGGGTAATTCTGACAATTGAGTCTTGCAATTTTAGTAACTGCAAAGTGATATTATTACCGTATTTCTTACTGGAATTGAGTCATTTAGAAATCACTATTGAGTTCGTCGGAAAATCTTATATAATTTTTCACCCGACCTCAGTTTTGGCTGTTTGGTGTTGAAGTGGCTGTCTGTTTATTCTTTCAACTTCTTTCTTGGTTTGGTAGTTTTTGCCTTTTCTCTTGGAAATATGCATTTAATATCTGAAATGTCGTTCAAAGCTCAACTGCGCATAAGTTGAGATATGGGATAAGGAAAAGAACAATTGTTTGAATAATGTTTGTTAGCGTTGAAAATATACAGGAGTTCATCATAATAATGTTAAAAGAGGCACCGAAAATATTTAACCATGCCACATTGTCAGTTTGTCATTAAATATTTAATCATATGCGCATTTCATCTTCTCTTCAGCTCTTTCTTGAATGTTCTTTCTAGTTGTTTTCTCTCGAAAAATCAACACTAGTTCTCCAAAACTTTGGGGGTATAGTCTAATTTCTAACACTAATTCTTCAAAACTTTGGGGTATAGTCTAATTTCTAACATATATATAATCAACACGATCCAAAAGGTTCAATTTGTCAAAAAACACACCCATGACCCATTGACACTTTACTTTTGACGCATTGCTTATATATATATATATCATTAGTATGTCATTTTCATACAATAATAATACAAATCGTATTTATTTTGTTTCATGGGTAGATAAACATGGACAAGAGTTGGATCGAGATGGAAAATAGGACACAAATGTCATACATTGCTGGGGCTAATGGATTTCTAGACTTTGCATTGGCTAATCAACCATGTGATTCAGTTATATATTGTCCATGTAGGAAGTGTGGCAATATGACATTTGTAACACGACAAGTCGCCTTTGAGCATATAATAATCCATGGGTTTCTCCCCAATTATAAGAATTGGGTTAAGCATGGGGAACCCTTATGCTCTGTTAGTCGTGCTAATGGTGATGGTGAAAGTATGAATGATTGTGATATAGGGGATGATATGGTTGGAATGTTACACGATGCATTTGGAATTCCAAACAATGATAGCCAGCCCAGTGGTGAAGAGCAACGTGAAAACATAGAAGGTCCCGATGTTGAGACTAAGGCATTTTTTAAGCGTTTAGAAGATGCTGAGCGGGAACTATACCCAGGTTGCCGCAAGTTCACTTCTCTTTCATTTATGGTTCGAATGATGGTTTTGAAGGTAATGTGTTCATGGAGTGACAGATCATTCACATTAGCTCTACAATTGTTTAAAGAGGCACTTCCCAAGGGTGAAACCTTGCCAAATTCGTTCTATGAGGCGAAGAAGATTATAGATGATTTGGGCTTCACTTACGAGAAGTGGGATGCATGCCCCAATGATTGTATCATTTACAGAAATGAGTATAAAGATCTTAAGGAATGTAAGGATTGTCATGTGTCTAGATATAAGCAATTTGATGGACAATCAAACAATGTTGAAGATGAAACTCGAAAGATCGCTGCTAAACAGGTTAGGTACTTCCCTCTAAAGCCAAGGCTTAAGAGATTGTTCATGTCATCAAAGACAGCTTCACTTATGAGATGGCATTCAGAGGGACGGACCAAAGATGGAGTCTTAAGGCACCCAGCTGACTCTCGAGCTTGGAAAGCTTTTGATGAAAGACACGTTGATTTTTCGAGTGATTGTCGAAACGTAAGGCTTGGGTTGTCTGCAGATGGATTCAATCCATTCAAGACTATGAGTATCACGCATAGTACTTGGCCTGTCCTCATTATGCCTTACAACTTACCACCATGGTTGTGCATGAAGCAACCTTTTATTTTTCTATCTACTCTTATTGATGGTCCCCGTGCTCCTGGAAACAAAATAGATGTGTACTTGCAACCTTTGGTTGAGGAGTTGAAAGAATTGTGGGACCATGGTGTGCTCACATATGATGCATCTACGAACAAGATGTTTCAAATGCATGCATCTTTGATGTGGACAATAAGTGACTTCCCTGCTTATGCTAACTTGTCAGGATGGAGCACAAAAGGTCGATATGCTTGTCCTTGTTGCAATAAGGATACTAGATCTGAGTGGCTTACTAATGGTGGAAAGTATTGTTATATGGGACATCGTCGATTTCTAGATCATAATCATAGATTTAGAAAAGATCGAGTATCCTTTGATGGTATGCGAGAAAAAGGACTCCGACCAACACGACTGTCTGGGACTGATCTTTTACAACAGTTAGATGAAGTAGAAGCACACCAAATTGCTGTAGAAAAGAAGAGGAAAAGAGGTGAGGATGTAAATGAGGATACCAATGATTGGAAAAAGCATTGGAAAAAGAGGAGTATATTCTTTCAGCTACCTTACTGGGAACATAATGAAATTCGCCACAACCTAGATGTTATGCATATTGAAAAAAATGTGTGTGACAACATATTATATACATTGCTGGGGGTTAAAGGAAAAACAAAGGATAATTTGAAGGCTCGACGTGACCTTGAAAACATGGGTATAAGAAAAGCGTTGCACCCCAAACAACGTGGGGCCAATAGTGCATATATGCCTCCTGCATGCTTTACAATGAATAAGGAGCACAAGAAATTGTTTTGCAGAGTTCTAAAGAATGTCAAAGTGCCTGATGGTTATGCCTCTAATATTGCACGGCGTGTAAATTTAAAGGATTGCAATATTTTGGGCCTTAAAAGCCACGACAACCATATTATAATGCAACAATTACTCCCATTAGCTGTACGAAGATCATTGCCTAAGAATGTGAGCCAAGCCATAATTGAATTGTGCAATTTCTTTAGGCAATTATGTTCAAAGGTAATGACTGCAAGTGACATTGAAGCCCTTCAAGATCGTATTGCAATTATCTTGTGCCATCTGGAGAGAATTTTTCCACCGGCCTTCTTTGATATCATGGAGCATCTTCCTATTCATTTAGCAGATGAGGCAATGATTGCTGGACCTGTACAATACCGATGGATGTACTGTATTGAGAGGTATTTTAATGTTTACAAGTGTCATATTTTTATTATCTTCATAACGATGAACTAAATTACAATTATACATGTTTATAGGTTTCTCTTGACATTGAAAATTTATGTCCGCAATCGAGCTCATCCCGAGGGATCCATTGCTGAAGGATACCTAGTGGAAGAATGCATGAACTTTTGTGCTAGATACTTGAATGATGCTGAAACCATGATAAATAGGCCAATTCGAAATTTTGCTGGATCTGACAATTCAAGCAAACCAGCAGGCCGTCCTTTAGGAAAAGGAAAACGATTGTTGCTTGATAATATTACATGGGCTCAAGCACATCGATATGTGCTTGTAAATTCTGATATGATCACTCCTTTTCGAGAGTAAGTCACAAATTAGATTATGAAACTTCAACACTTTGTAATGGTATATATAATTGTGCTTTAACTACCTTGATACTTAACAGGCAGCATTTGGCATTCCTTCGAGGAAATATGCCTCGAGTAGGAGAGCACCACATTTCTCGTGTTCATAATGAAACATTTCACACATGGTTGGCAGATCATGTAAGTTCAGGTGTAAATTGTGTTTCACAAATTGTATACATTTTGTGTTCTCTTATTAAATGAATATTGGAAAAATATAGGTTGCCCAGATGAAAAGGACAAGCAATGCACATATATCTCCAGAATTAGACATATTGGCTAGCGGCCCTGACCATTGGGGATGGAGTTATAGTGGGTATATTATAAATGGATATAGGTTCCGCACAAAGAAGCGTGAGAAGAAACGAAATACTCAGAATAGTGGAGTTAAATTGACAGCAAATACTATGAGTTATGCAAGTTCGAGAGATAGGAATCCCCGCTCAGGAGATGTTACATTTTATGGCGCTTTAACAGATATCATCGAAATTCGCTACACTAATGATGTTAAATTTGTCTTATTCAAGTGTGATTGGGTTGATAGCAATGTAGGGAGAAAGCAAGATGAGTTCAATTTTACAATGGTTAACTTCAACCATTTATTATACAAGGAAAACCAATTGGGAGATGAACCTTTCATTCTGGCATCCCAAGCAGAACAAGTTTGGTATGTACAAGATCCGGTAGAAACAGACTGGCATATTGTTGTGATGATGACACAAAGAAATTTATTTGATATGGGCACGAAAGAATCCATGGTTGTTGATATGACACATCCAGAAGTAGAGCCATATAGCGATCAAAATTTGGATGATACCACATTCGATCGTGACGAAGATGTTCCCTGGATTAGGCAAGGGGTTGATGGGAGAGTAGTGGAGGACAATAGTGATGCTGATATCAATGAAATGGATGAATGACATAGTCTCCAAACTATCAATAAATGTTTAATGTTTACTAACTAGTACTTTTTTTTAAGTCGTGATTGCTAAAATTTCTTATAATCTTCATATATGGGTATAATTTGCGTTTACAATTCTTTTTATGTTTTATATGGGTATAACTTTCAATATTGTTGATTGTTCTTTTTCATGTTGACAACATACATCAGTTATTAATGAAAATTCTTTATCATCAGATTTGTTAAGATGCCCAAGAAACCCACACGTTGGCCTGCTAGGTCGTTGATTGGTAGTCAACTCCCAACCCACTCCAATGCCCAACCTCAACCCCAACTCCAACCCCAACCCCAACCCCAACTCCAACCCCAATCACAACCCAACTCAGGCTCTCTTTCCCAACCCCAACCACAACTCCAACCCCAATCACAACCCAACTCCCACTCCATTTCCCAACCCCAAACCCAACCACAACCAAACTCCCACTCCCTTTCCCAACCCCAAACCCAACCACAACCAAACTCCCACTCCTTTTCACAACCCAACTCCCATTCCCTTTCTCAGTCTCAATCATGTACTCATGACAGTATCACAGGTCATACACAGACATCTCAGGAACAAGGTACATACAAATTAGTTTGCTTGTTATATGTATTTTCACTTGTTTCTTTGACTGAGTACCTAAATAAATATTTTTCATTAGGTTGTAGCTCCAATGGCAGTCTACGGACTCGAGGGCCCTCACATGGATGTCGTTTATGGGGTACAGGCGAAAGGTTAGAGGTTGAATTGGATGACCTACTACAACCTATTGGAGAGAATGGTCCGTGTCTCCAGTCTCAATTAGGAACATTAGCTCGAAGTGGGAATTTGTTGCCTCTAACCTACACAAGTTGGAAAGCTTTGCCGCCTGATCTAAAAGAACGCGTTTGGGGTGATGTGTAGGTAAAATCACAATTATTTTAGATTTTTTTTTTGTGGAATGAACTACTTTTTTGTCTTATTTATTGTTTGTTCTTCTATAATTCATAACTTGGATGACTATTAGGCCAATACCAACGTCCCAGTTGAATTCAAAAAAAACTGTTTGAAGTTTATTGGGGATAAATGGAGGGAGTGGAAATCTCGTGTGAAAAGAGAGTATTATAATGCATTTGATACTGATGAAGATCGTATAGCTCATTGTCCAGATAGGGTTCTTCCTACTCAATGGGAGGTCCTTGTTCGATATTGGGGTACGGCTGATGCACAGGTATGACTAACAAACCTTACAATGTGCATATTATCTTACATAACTTATTTGCACTTAATGTTCTAAAAAACTATAGGAGATCAGTGAGATCAACCGCACAAATCGTAGTAAGCTAAAGATGAATCATATAACTGGACGTAAGGCACACAGTCGACTTAGGGATGAGGTAAATGTATAAAGTTTATAGAACATAGTGAAGTATTTTTATAGTTATGTTATTTTTAATTGGTGTTGTATTTTGATTCATCTATTTGACAAACAAAAGATCAAGAAACGTAAAGGAATGACCCATGACCGAGTTGAAGTATTTATTGCTGCACGCACAAGGAAAAATGGTGAGATAGTTGATGAAGCATCAGCAGAGGCAATTGTATGTCACCTAAATGTGATTCAAACTTTGTTTTCTTTTCATCATCCCTTTGTTTCTGTATCTATATCTATGTTAATTATCATAATTACTTCTTACAGACTCGCATAAATGATCGACTATCTGAGGTGCCTGAGCCTTTACAGACATCATCATTTCGAGAGCAAGTTTTCACTGAGATCATGGGACCCGATGGACATGGTTGTGTGCGAACTTACGGTCTAGGCCCTTCTCCATCAGATATTTTTCCAAAACCGTTGAGAGAAGAATATGCTGAACTGAAGAGAATAAATGAAGGCCTAACTACAAACGTTGAGATGATGAAGGAAGAGATGAGAATTTGGAAGGAAAGAAATGAGTTAATAGAGAAGAAAGTTCAAATGTTGGAAAATCATATATTAAATCAGGCCAACATGACAGATTTACCTTCGGATGCACATACAAATTCTAGACAGGTTACTTGCTCTAGTTTGACGTAGATAATTTACAACATTGTTCGGTCAACTTATACTGTCTTTTATTAATCATAATAGGTCCCAGATGCATCTAGTGCTCATGCTCACCAATCACACCTAGTAGCACCAAGGAATCAAGAGTTATCATCTTCAAATGGAACTCCATCTATATCCGAAGAGGTACACATTCAAATTTAGTTACTTTTCTATTACTTAAACTCGTCTATCCAAACTAAATATTTTCTAATTTTGGAAGTAATTTTAACAATAGCAGATCCAGACTCATGCAAAAGCAAGAAAGAAAAATCACAACATTGCTGTCATTGCTAAGGTAATCTTTGTACTAACATTGTGCATGAGACTTTTATACAAATATTTTTTCTTGTCTTCAATGTATAATTATTCGTCCTTCTAGGTTTCGAAGAAAGTAACTCTTCAAGGATTTCAAATACCCAAGAGGTCTGTGGCAAAGGGTTTTCTTATTAGCAATGACCCATCAAAGATGGTAGGAGGAGAACGACTTGGACAAGATTTTTGCGAAGTTTTTGTGGCATATGTTTCAAACCGTCGTGAAAAGCTACTGAGGCCATTTGGAGATATCCTTACACTTGGAGAAGCAGAAAATGAATACATAGCATGGCCATCTGCAGATGTAATACATCCATTACCGATCATAGTTTTTTCAAGTTTTATGTAACCATTGTAACAAATTTGTACTTATGGTTTCTTTTGTACACTTGTTTTACAGGTTCACGAGGAATAAGGAGCACAGAATTTCGACATCAGTTATCTTTTGTTTAACTCTACTCCCAACTAGTAGGAAACACTTTTAGACTTTTTACGACTTTCCATGTATCAAGATATTGTGGGATTTTAATGTTTTGATGTTTTGGGATGTAGACTATTACTTATTACTATTGTGGTTATAATTTTATTTGGGTGTTATGTTTTTTTGCATTTATTAGCTAAATAAATTCGAGAAACAGGTTTAATTAGGTACCATGCAAGAAATAATTACAAATTATTTCATTCATCACAACTATAACTTTTAATCACGGTTGTAATATTTGTTGAATAGGTTAAATATTAAAAAGTACATTTAGCGACGGTTTACAAACTGTGACTATTCCTCCCGTGTGTTATTTAAATGAAGCATTAGCCACGGTTTCTAGACTGTTGGAAATACAGCAGGCAATACCCACGGTTTCCTCAACCGTCGCCCCAACCGTCGCATAAAACACAAGAATCCAACACTTTTGGCCAATTATTTACGACGGGTGTAACCGTCGCAAAAACCGTGGGTAAAACTATTCGCCACGGTTTACCAACCGTGGTATAGCAATAGCCACAGCCGCAGATTCCACGGGTGGAAAAACCGTGGTAAAATCGTCGCGAAAGGTTTTACCCACGGTTTCTACTGCATTTGGCGACAGTTTTTGAACCGTCGCGAAAGCTCGTTTTTCTTGTAGTGAGAGTGGAATAGGTGGTGGACCTCTAGACGATCATAGGGAAGTGACCCGCGAGAGCGTAGAGAGTAGATAAAGAGATCCAAATGCTCCATAAGCCAAACCTGTAAGACAAAGGGAGCTCCAGAAGATAACATGGTTCCAATAATGTGGGCATGATCTAATCCCATCAGAGTCTCGCCAATGACCAGCATGATGACACTCTTCATTTCCCGCAAACTTCAAGCGATGGGTATAAGAATGTTAGAAGATAACTAAAAGAGGAAATAAGAAAGCATAGCAATATATAATGCACTACGTCGTATAATCTAGTACCCGCTATCATGCACGGGAGCATAGATTGAAGAAAGATGCTCAACATCAATTTGCCTGTCGTGGACAAAAGAGCTTACTTCATTATGGGATATATGGAAGAAGGCAGCTGTGGACACGCGGAATCGCTCATCCACTCTTTTTAGTTTTGGTTTTGAGATTGTTTTTTAAAAGGGAAATGAAAGGATCTGTTGAAAATAGATGCAGAGTCGCCACTTGATCTTTAAGGAACCAAGAAACTTAATTTTGACTCACCCAAATGGATAAAGGGCACTGGCCCTTCATAACTAAAGAACTTGGCTCTAGGTTTTGGTACGAGAGAGGAAGGAGCCTTTGTCGCGACTAAAACACCCTCAACTCGCCCCGTCTTTCGACGGGCCTCAATTAGCATCCAAATAATCATCTTATACTATGTATGGTTCGATAATTAATACTATGATAGTATATTACATCACACAAGAATTTTGAAATGGAAGATCAAAAGATAAGATATCGTTCATAAGATCTTAGCCAAATGTCATGCAATGTAAAAGTGAAAGTTCATACGAATAAGCCTAGGAAAATTTCCTAATCATATATCAAGTAATCAAGTTTTCCTAATCTAAGGGGACATGAATTGTTCTTGAAACAAATAAATCAAAGAAAACAAGGATGCTTAGCAAGCTAGAATGATGCATGTTAATCTTTGAGAAAAGAAGATCTCTCAATCCCCGGGACGGATGAGAAAGGATGATCAGATCAAAAAGGGGAAGCATGGACGTATGATCCAACTCATTCCTTATAACCTTCCTAGATTAGGAGTCACAAAAGCCCCAAATCTTGCATGGATGCAATGTATGTATCTAGAATGTGCCAAGCTTGAAGTGTGTTTTGTATTTATAGATTCATAGATTGACTTAGAAGTCTAGAATGTGTGAATGAATGAAGTAAATCATCATGGGATATGTACAAATGTAGTATGAACTACTTCCTAAGACATGAGCTAATTTGGAGTGCATGTAAGCATCAAATCAAAGGATGGAAGTAAAGTATGCTTGATGTGAATAGTGGACAGAATAGTAACATGATCTTTTGGAAATTGAAAAGAGGGGTTAGGAATGTTTTCAATGCATGTTGTTTTATGGAGATCATCCTTAGTGTGTCTAGAACATAAATCAAAAGCCAATCCTCTATAAATATTACCGATTGAGAGAAATCATATAAACAATAGAGGTTACTCAGAAACAGAGTCTGTACTGTCGACTGAAATGTTGAAAAATCTTAGAAACTGAAAACAAAAGATCGAGAGGCCCATATTATATAGAAAGTTCCCTAAGACACTGAAGTTCAAGGGAAAAATGAATTGGGACCACTCCCTTTGAAAAACGTTTCTATAAAACAAGTTGAAAGTCAACCAAGCTGCTATGACAGCAAAAACAGAATATCTTGAGAGAATGTTTGGGTCCAAATGGACCACTTTCAAGTATTTCCAAGTCAAACAAAAAATCTTGGGTGTTCTCTAATGAGTTAGGAAGACTTTCCAAATGGTCTTGCATCTATACATTGAGTATTGAGTTCTAGAGAAATCTTTGAGCTCAGATCATTCACTGTTTTGACTCACTGTTTTAATGATTTTGGTAAAAACTTGAGTTTTCTTTCTTGAGATCAAAATGAGAGGGTTTGAGAGGGGTTTTGAAAGTATATTTTCAACATCAAATAGAGATTATGACTTCTTGAAATATCAACATCAAACTTATCATCAAGAACCCCCAATTTTATTGGAGAGCTTCATTTTTGTTTTAAACATAACTTCAAGGATACCTTAGAGGTATTGAAGTTATAATCATCATCTATTAAACATGTTTTTGAGGTCAAGAGCTACTATCCATAAGGATTCACTCACCTCAAACTTCATGTCATCATTTAGATGATGAAGAACAAGTAAGTAAATAAAGAAAAATAAAAAGAAATGAGGTAAGAAGAGATGAACATATATATAAACAAGCAAGTAAATAGCAATCAATAGATGATAATCAACGTGATGTTGGACTTATAGCTTGGTGCTTCACTCATAGATATTGACATTTGGACATGGAAGTAGCTTCCTAACTCAAGAATGCTCAGGAATGGTGATTGGGGGTATTTGGAATGTGAAGTATAAGAGAGGTAATGGAAGAAAACAAGATTAAAACTCACTTTCTTATAGAAAATCAATGGGAGAAGCTCCCTTTTCTTCTTCTAAACCTATCTCTCTCTCTTTTTCTCTCTACAACTTCTATGGACTTTGCACTTGGCCCCCCCTAAATGAAGAGCAATGGGAGGTTTATATAGGCCAATTTGGAGTGGTTTTGGGGTTTTAGAAGTACTCCCATTGGTCCCAAACAAGTATGAACATAAAACTACATCGTTTTGGTTTTTAATTAATCAAATTGGACCCCCAAATGAATTACAAAAATGGACTTTGCGAGGGTTGAGTGCCGCCGCGGCACTGGCCATGTGATGCCGCGGCAGTGGCCCAGTGCCACCGTGGCACTGCTCCTCAGATGCCCAAAAAATTGTATTTAGGCCCCCAGAGGTTCCGGTATTCGCGAAAAGGCCCTATTTTGTCCGAAATTCACAGAAAATGCGTACGAACTCCAAACTGAGCTTATGATATGCCGTTGGAAAGGTATCGGAGTCTACTTTCTATATAAAATGTTTTGAAGTCAGGTCACTTTGAAAAGTTTTACGGTATTCACGATAAAAGCCAATTTGCTCGCCTTTTTCACCTTCAGAAATTCATAATAAATCCGTTTTAAATCCAGAAATGAAGTACGATATACCGTTGGAAATCTATTGACCTCTGGTATCCATGAAAAATGTTTGAAAATTGTTACGGTGTTCCAGTTTTGAAGTCAACTTTTAGGTCAAATCGATCAAACTTGGGATCTTCAGAAAGTTCTGGGAACCTTTGGGAGGTCCCAAGAGCTGACGTTTTCGTCCGATTTTCTTTTAAAACTCGTTTTAGTACTTTTCACATAATCCAGAATGATCTTGGAATTTTTTTGGCGAATTCGGATGATTTCGGTCAAATCCTGGTCAAACTGGTCAAACCTAGGTCAAACCGGTCAACGGGGACTTTTCGGGAACTTTCGGGACTTCCGGGGTTCTCTGGGAGCTGAAGATTTCATCTGATTTTACTTAAAAACTCATTTTCTTACTTTTCTTACGACATAGCATGTTTCCAGAACTTTTGGTCCAAATCTTGGAGTTTCGGGCTTTTAGGGGCATTTTGGTCATTTTGAGCATTTTGAGAAATAGAACTAACTTCCAGAAGTCCTTTTTGAGTCTTTTTCGATCATTGTGAACCACCAAGCTATGGGTCTCCTAAATCTTATAGCTGACAAAATGGGGTGTCTACAGCAGCCAAATCCTGAATATAGTCGAACTACACAGGAGGAACCGTCAGATCAGCAAAAGGATCAGTGTAGGATAGCGCTGAACTCCTCAAACAGGGGGCTGATCTCTTGGTGACTTAAGCGGAAAACATGGAACGTCGGATCCCAATATTGGATAGCAGCTCAAAGTGAACATTCATCTAAAGCCATCTGGCGAAAAGAGAAAAAGGTTGCTCAGCCTAAAACACTCAAAGTTAAGCTTGTCAATGCTTGAGAGAGTATCCTTCCATGGGATGAGGATTTGAGAGCTAATGGGAGCCATTCGAGAAGGAAGTGAAAGAGGGAGAATAGTGTTTTACGAAGTTTTGGAGGAAAGAGAGAGTATAAAAGAAGGAATAAAACAGTCCAGGCCACCGAATGGCACTCGGGGAACCTAATGGCATTGCTTAGAGTGCCACACGGTAGTCAGAAATTACCGTGCAACAATCACCAACTACCGCTCTGGCACTCGTCGAGTGCCGCTCAAGCATAACCGAGTGCCACACAGAGACAGAATTTTTCCAAAACATGTTTTGAAATATTTCTAACCCCAACCTGCAAGGGAAAAGTAAGATATATAATAAAACGTGTACATCCTTTGCATCATATACAAAAGACCAAGCCATGGTCACATTCATCATTCACAAAAATAGTAGTAACAATGCATGACCAAGTCATGGTCACATTCATAAGCATTCATCATTTGCAAAAAAATATGTATAATAATAAAATGCATGACCAAGACATGGTTTCATCCACAAAAATATATATAATAATGCATAACCAAGCCATGGTCACATCTAAAGCATGCAAAGAAATAAAAGGCACTAATCATAGTAAGGTAGGTGTGTGCCTATCCTATCCAAAAAGATAATCTCGGTTACCTAGAGCCATCATCAAAATAATGTACATATACAGTCATCTAAAGGTCTAAATCCTCTCCAAATGATCAGAAAAGGAAAAATAATAAAAAGTAGGGTCAACCTTGACCTTGGCCTCGGCTCTGACCAGAAACACGTTTGAGAGGCTCCGGCTCCGACTCTATGTCACCCCCAAAATTGTAGCCTCTACCTCCGCCTTGATTAGCACCTCTATAAGCATTGCTAGGACCTACCCCGAGCTGCAGCTCTAGCTCTCTTACCCGCAAGGTCAACGTCTTGATATCATCATCCTGAATAAATAAGCGAAAAAGCCAGAATCGGTTAAACAGTTGGAAATGTGAATAATAAAATAAAATAATGTAAAAGAGAGAAAGAGAAAAATAGTTTAACTTTAGCCCACAACTGAGCCTCAGTAGCTACTCGAACACCATCGACCTGAATAATCAAAAGATCATAAATAAATTAGTACAAACTAAGAGTAAAGCATTAGAAGGTCAAAAGATTGCAAAGCGTTGGAGTAGGGTTTTTGAAAAATTACCCTCCACTCCCGTCTATGGACCCAATGCCTCACGCTATGGGCGTAAAGCAGGCCTCCTCGGCATAGTCCCTGGGAATGTGATCATATTAGAGCGGGATAGTAGGAGCACCCTGGTGGTATCGAGGAATCATGGTCATGCTCTACTCACCCTGGAAGATCGTCGGGAGGCTCCTATCCCACTGTAGTAGAGCAGGAGGTCGGGTCGCGGCATGAACAGGCTATAGGAGAAGAAACGAGAATTCAATAAAAAGCAAAAAAGACCAAAAGAGGTAATTAAAAAGCTATAAATGATACTTACTCGGGTCACTTCCATTAGAGGGAAGTTCATCATCAGCTGAGCAGCGTAAAAAGCTGCGTACCCCTCAGGAGGCTCTAGATAATCCTGAATGGAAAACCCGTTTAGGGCAGCTATAAAGGCACTGCCAGGAAGAGTCTCAACGACTCTCATATAATTACGAAGAGGATGTGGCACATGGAACACGGGAGCCATCAGTGACTGCTTGGTCACTCTCTCTCCCAGGTACCACTCCTGAGCATCTGAACCATCCAGCAGCAACCTCATCGGGTCAAAACTAGTCGATCTTTGCCTCTTTAGAGGAAGGGTAGCAAGTACAGAAACTCAGGGTTGCTAGTTGACGTAGGGCTCCTTTAAGGTCGTCAGTAAATTCCTGAATGCGATAAAGTTGTGGGCCCCTGTCTTCCGCCTAACGTGGTACTTCTGCCACTTCAGCACCTGAGGCATAACGAGGGCATCAACTAGTCGTGTCGAGGGTGGCATCATATGGAGATACTCATACGACCAAATCTGAAAAGAAAAGAAAGAAAAGAACATGAGATTCATAAATAGGAAATTAAAAGGCAAAGGAAAGGAAAGTAAGACAGGAATGTACCTCCCACACTCTCTAAAAGTCGCCCAACTAGGCGATCTCGTGATAGCTCTCCCATGTGCCTATAGAGGATGGCCAGTCTAGCACCGGCCCAATCATACTCGTAGATCCGATCCTCTAGGGATCCCAGCAGTGCGACAGCAATCCGGTCACCCTTGGTGCTCAACAGAGAGCTCCCTAGCAAATACACGATGAACCCCCTAGCCATCTGCTCATTTGCAAAGCCCTCCTGGTCCTTGACTGTGTCAAGGAACCACTTGGCCGTACCAAAGGCTCGTCCGACCACTCTCAATAGCATAGACACTCGATCCCACTCTGTCACCGTGTCCAGCATCCATAGGCACTTACCCCTGAAGAGGATCCCTGTGATCATACTAAAGTCGAGAGGGGTCATCATCATCTCTTTGAACTCAAAGTGGAAGGTGTTGGTGGTATCCCACCACTGCACCGCAAGGGCATGAATCTACCTGAGATCATTGGAGTTCTTCAAGAGTTTGACAAAGTCTCCAAAGCCAGTCGCAATAATATAACCCCTCACAAGCTCATTTAGAGACTGGTACCACTCATAGCCATGAGCGAGGCTGCCAAGACCCTTCAACGAATCAGGCTAAAGCTGTAATAAGTCACAAGATTTTAATATCAATTAAACATAAGGATAAACGAAAAAGAAAAAGGAAAACAACAATGAATAAATAAAATTTATATAAATAACATTATTAGAGGGCTCGAAAATCTTTAGAACAGAGCGCATGCATTCCAAATACCATTTGATGATCGGAGAATGAAAAGAGAGCATTTTAAAATTTTGTGTAATCATGCATTGTATTCATTAGGGGTAATAAAACAAAGAATTAAAAATCCAGGAATAAAAAAAGAGATGTTCCTCTCGTCAGAACGCCCGAGCAGATAGGTGCTCATTGGGGTCCCAGAGTAGAAAAGTAGGGTCAGCAAGAGGAGTGGGCTTATACTTCCTCTTCTTCCTGCCTGAGCCGCTAGCCATGTAGTCAACCTGCAAGAGAAAGAGGGATGAAGATCAAGTTTTAGAAAAATGGGGAAAAGAGAAGAAATCAAGAAAATAACAGTAATAAGGAGAAAAATAAGATTTTAATCGAGGGGAACTAACCTGCTGATCCATTAGATCACTAACAATCAATAAAAAATCGAGAGAGAGAGAGAGAGAGATTCGGTTCGGAGAGTTTTTTGAGAAGTGAAAGAAATGAAAGAAAATGAATATAAAGCAATATGCACCTCAGACAGTACTCAGGAATCCATGAACGGCAGTGTCTGACTGCCGTGCGGCACTTACTAAGTGCCACCGCGGTAGTCCGTGCATGAGTGCTGCTATGGCAATCACGGACTACCATATTCCTGCGCATGTGCCGTGAATCAAGCAGCTGAAGGGTTGCTGGTTTTTCCCCCAATATTGAAAAAGGGTCCCAAATTTTGAATCCAAACCCCCAAAGTTTGCCCACCTTTTACACTTTGACCCCCAAAAAATAAGTCTCTAGGTCCACTAGACTCCCAATTTTGGAAATGAAAATTAAATTGAGTCTATTTGACTCCCGATTTTGGAAAAATTAAATTAATTTGAGTCTATTTTACTAATTTAAAAATTCTTTGAACATGATTAACTCCAAATTTTGCAACGGAGTCTGACTGACTCCTGATTTCAGGAATTAAAATTTGTTTGAAAGTTGAATTGAGTCCTGGTGACTCTTAATTTTAGAATTTGAATTGGTCCAAATTGACTCTGATTCTGGAAATTTGAATTTGAATCGGGTTTGATCGACTCTGGATTTTATGAAATTAAATTCTTTTGAATTTAATTGACTCCTGATTTTGAAAATTTGATTTAATTTGATTTGAATTCGATTGAAAATTATTAAAATGAATTCAGTTAAGTCTGATTGACTCTGGATCTTTTTAAGATTTGAAATAATTTGAGTCTGTCAGACTCTCGTTTTGGATATAATTTGAATTGAGTTTGATGGACTCCTGATCTTGGAGATGAATCAATTTTTGAAAATTGAACTGAACTGAGTCTGATCGACTCTCGATTTTGAAATTGAATTTAATTTAATATGATAGACTCCCAATTTTGAAAAGCAAAATGAGCAAACATAACCGACAGGGCTGAAAGGCTGCAAATACTCAGTGAGCAAACATATCCGACGGGGCCGAAGGGCTGCGGATACTCAGAGAGCAAACATATCCAACAGGGCAGAAGGACTGTAGATAGTCAGAGAGCAAACATATTTGAAGGGGCCAAAGGGCTGCAGATAGTTAGAGCAAATTTATTCGACGGGGCCGAAGGGCTGCGGATATTTAGAGCAAACCCGCGTTGACACCAGGGCCTAAGTCATGAAGTGCCACCTAGTTGATTGCATTCATCCGATTGGTCGAAATGGCTATGAATCCTGAAGAGGACCAACCCATTAGTCAAAGAAACTCTGAATTTTGAAGATAGCTTGCCCAATAAGTTTAAGTGACCGCCAACATTAGGTAGCATAGGACATGAAGCATACCTAGGTACATCAAAATAGCATCAACGCATTTACATAGCTCAAAAGCATGGAGCATAAGATTGCATTGGCAGCTATCATTCCATGAGCATGAGCATCACGATAGGATAACTGCATTCATCAATGGTGTTTGTGTGTTTGTCCTTTGCCTAAACTACAACTTGGTCTGATTCCCATAGGGATACATAGCCATCTCACCATTGAGCATGATCGGTATGGACCATCTAGGCGACGTTTTGCAAAGCATTTTGTGTTTTTACTTGAATCCGATAGTTTGGTCAAAGGCTCGTCTTCACGTAAGCTTCGACATTCACTTTGACACGCGTTGCTCCACAAGCTCTACCGAAGACGGGCAAACTGTAGACACCCTGATTTTGACCAACTGTCAAATTTAGGGGATTGTTAGCTCCAAAACCGATGATGACAGTGTCCGACAAATTTTGGTTTTCCAAGGTGATTCAAGCTCTTCAAAAGGCTCTTCAATTTTAATTCCAAAAAGAAAATTAATTAGGAAAGAAATAAAAAAGGAAGGAAAAAGGGGGAACATGAGAAAGGAAAGAAAATGGCACGCGGCAAGGCCTGCGGTAGTCATGTGATACCATAGCAGCACTCCCTGACAGCCATTCTGGTATTCAGTGAGAGTCCCCCCGATAATTACTGAATGCTGCAGACAACTCATCAAATGCCGTGAAAAACAAAATGAGTTTTGAAAGCAAAAAGGAAAGAAAAGAACAAGAAAAAAGAAAAAGAAATCAAAAACAAAACAAAGCAAAATGAGGAGCACAAAAAGCCAGCAGTCCGTGAGTTGTCTGCGGCACTCCTTGAGTGCCGCTCTGACAGTCATTGAGTGACATGCTGGTGATTAGTGAGTGTCATTGTGGCTTTTACTGAGTACTGTGAACAACTCCGTCGAGTGCCGCATATTTCAACAATCTGCTTAAAAATATTACACATTGTACCATCAAAAGTGCTTTTGGGATTAGGGTTTTTACTCCCGAATTTTTTGAAATGACCCTTAAAATTTGCCTATATAAGGGGATGAAAATCCTCCATTATAGAGGATCTTGAACAACTTCTTGGAGGATTCTTTAACTATTACTTGAGATAATTAGGAGGCCATTATTAAGAGAATCTTAGAGAATTAGGAAAATCATTGTAAGACTTGGAAGAAGAGCTTGGAGTCCCTTCGAGAGTCTTCCAACCACAAAGAAGTTGAGGATAATTGGAGGTAACCTCTAATCTTAATTAGTTCTTAATTTAAGTTCAATCACAATTCATAGAACCACTTAGGATCTTTTACACATTTTCCAAAAGTCTCTTCCTACCTCATTTCATCACATACCACTAGAATTGTGATTGAATTTTCATTTGTTTTTCATTGATTTAGACCTAAATAGCTTTAGGTTTAAGACTAAATAAATTTTAAAGAGAAGTCTAACTTAGAACATTAATTGAGTGTTGATTTCATCTCTTTTTCTTATATTCGTCTTTTCGGATTCATGAGAATTTCAATATCTCATTTGATTCCTTTGAGTTTGATTCTTGAAATTCTCTATAGACTTGTGATTTAAATGGGAATTAAGGTAAGTCATAGTCATATCCATACATAATTAGTGAATCCAAGTCTTAATTCATGATTTGGATCCTCTAATTTGAAGTCTCAGGGAATTCCCTTCATATTCCATTGAGGTTCATATGGATTGGTCATAATTAGTCTCCAAGGATCATTAACTTGGGATGAGAATTGAATAATGTGAGTCTATATTCCTCACGGATCATCAACTTGAGAGAGGAACTAAGGTTTAAAAAGAGTCAACTCCAATCGCTCAAATGTCAACATTGGTGCAGTGAATTCATAAACTATCTTTGATCAAGGATTTTTAGTTAAATCATGATCCATTGGGATTGAATAAGACAAATTGTAACGTGTCCATAACATAAAGTCTACCATTGTAGTTTTTACTTTGACTTAATTTGGTGGTTAGGATGGTTTGATCTTAGGATTTGTAAACTAGTCACTCTCTGTCCAAAATTTCAGAACAGTAAGTCCATTTTGATTTGAGTAGATCATAGCCTTAACCAAACATTTTTTACTTCAAATATTTTTTCCATCAAGTTAAATGTGTTAGTGAGACCTCCTAAAAAGATTGGAGTAATTTAGGTTTGTTTACTAGTTTTAGAAAATCACTCAAAATCTCTGGACAGAGAGTTGATAAATTCTGAGTGATGTCTGGTTATGCCCCAATTCCCAGAGATTGAACCGTTCGATATTTGATTTTATTTTTTGGTTGGAAACTAGACTCATAGAGGCATCTCGTGTCCAACAATCATTAAGATCAAACCATAGGAGGTATGCTTTTCCAATTTTTGAAAGTCTGGTCTACTCTTTGTAATTTATGGAATTCTATGATAGATTCAATAAACTTTATAAATAATGGTCCAAGTGACTTTTGTA
Source organism: Hydrangea macrophylla (assembly GCA_033977485.1). Lineage (NCBI taxonomy): Eukaryota > Viridiplantae > Streptophyta > Magnoliopsida > Cornales > Hydrangeaceae > Hydrangea > Hydrangea macrophylla. Next base: position 50,902,501 of record CM066982.1, read on the forward strand.
TGACCTAAGGCTTGAAATTTGTTTTGATTATGATTAATTAAACTTAAATCCAGAGGTTAATGGTCCGAGTAAATGAATGATTTATAGCTTACTCTTGTTCATATTCATGCATTCATCATATAGATATAGATTCAAGCAATTAGGACTTTATTTTGTGTTAAGTTAAGTCATAATTAGTTTAGCATAGCTATGGATCCCTTGTGATCATGTTGGGAATACATCATCTCTATATGGACATTACATTGGCTCCTAGTTGAGACTTGTATATCAATAAAGGTGTTGTAATTTCAACTATTTAGAAGGAATTCATAATTGTGTCCACTCTTTCAATGTTTGATAGATTTAAGTTAGAAGTTTCGATGTAATATTTTGGATTTGGTATTATATCTTGTGCAAAGTATGTGGGCTAACCTTTGTTTTGTAATACTTTTGAGGTATAATTTCTTGACCCTCTCCTCTAGTTTATTTTATTTTATTGATCTTTCGACTACATGTGTGACACCTTAGATTAGGGTTTGCCTTATGTGTATATATGTGTTAGAGACCCATTTTCTAGGTTTTCTCTTTATTTGTATGCATTGCATGTTTAATATCACAGCTGGAACCCAGGTAAGTTTCCTTGTTCCTTATTGCATATCATTTTGCTTGCTGTTTGAGGTATGTGGTTCTGAATGCCATTTTATCATTAGCAATTTTACACCCTTTTCAACATGCTTTTGTAATGTATATCTATATCTATGTATTAGTTGAGGGATATTTAAATTTGTGATATGATTAAAAGGATGTTGAGTAGAGGCATATCAAGAGATAGGATGAGAGGGGGTGTTTTAGCCTGCCGGGATCCTTCCCCTCTCATTCCATAATCCCCGGACCTAGAAATCTCTGGTTTTGAAAAAGATCAATTTGCCTTTAAAATAGTTTCTTAATTGTCCTTTTCAAAATTAAGTGGCGACTCCTATTTAAATTTGAAAATTGAAAAAGTTTTAAAACGCATGGTTTGTTAGGAAAACTGCATTCCCAGAATCCGTTGACAGCATGTACAAGTTGGTACTAAAAAAATTTACATGAAAGCTACAATAACACTACAAGGGCGGAACTAGGGTTACCTTGAACTGCAAAAATGGATTGCTATAGTAGACGAATCGAGAACACGAGCTCGATAACAGCTCACAATCTTCTACCGTATTCCTTTGTTGCCAGAATAACAACCTGAGTGTGGGCTCTATCGAAATCCTTTCTGTTTCTGCTCTCTCTTTCTACGCTCTCTTTTCTATTCTGAGGTATAATACTCTTTTTGGAAAAACACAAACTGAGAGGATAGCCCAAGCAGCATATATATAGGCTACGATAGGGACCACAAGAAGTCAATAAGGAATAGGCTTCCTTATGGAATTAGGAAACCCCAATTCGAACTGAATCAGATTTCTATTTCCATAAATTATAATTCATACCACTAAAGAATTATAATTGCACTTATACCCTTATCTCAAAAATATATTTCGAGCTCCATGTTATTAAATGCTTATTATCTCCCCACGTTAAGATTACAGATATCCACTAATTAAATATAATTACTGACAATCATATTTAATTAATCTCTTAAAATTCCTTGAGATCCTCTACTTAACTTATCTGATATGTCGGATACAAAATCCACCTGCAGGGTTTGACATAGTCAAAACTTATAAGCTTTCTCAAGGGGATATCATCAATCCAAAAATTGGGACATGGATTCTGTAGATAGTAGTTGACAGCTCATAGAGCTCGACCAATACATGTAACCAACGACTCCACGTGTACCAATATGGGCTCCACCAACAACAATGGCTATAAATAAGACCCACCCTACGGAGCCCACTGTGAAGCTCCACGGCTGAGAAACTCGCCCCGAGGCCGACCTCAATGAGCCCATTCCAAAGCCTTACTTCGGATAAGCCATTCCGAATCCTTACCTTTCCGAAACCTCCGCTAGCCTACTCCGAAGGCCCACTTTGGATGAGTCCACTCCGAAGCCTCACCACTCAAAAGCTTCACTTCGAAAGTCGAAGACTATGATTCCACTCTGAAGCCTTATTCTTATTCTCCGAAGGCCCAAAGTAGCCCACTCCGAAGCCCTACTATGGATGACTCCACTCAGAAGCCTTATTCAAACAAAGCACGTCACAAGTAGCCCACAAAGGAAGCACACTTCAAATATACACACACTCACCTCTCAGACACCCACCCTTGGTCCCGAAGCAGTACCTAAGGGTGGTCAAGTCTGCTGGGATTTCGGAAGCTCATGGCTAGGTGGCTAGAGCCAAAGGCTCTCCCTAGCCTGCGCCTCATGGGCATGGTTAGGGTTGGTCCCAAAGAAACGAGAGATACGTGACTTTCACGTGCCTGACCCCCAACCAATCTCACAACTAATGGGCGAAGCCCATCACTACAAAACATGCTCAAACCTTTGACCATTAGTGCTTAGTCATTTCAACCTTACTTAATAGACTGTACCATTAGAAAATAACCTCGGTTCCCTCCTTCGTTGAATCCCTCTACACGCCTCGACACTCACCCTCGCTTAATCCTCTGCACTAATGGCATGAGCCTCAGTATCTTCACTTGCTTAAATCTCTACACCAATAGCATATCTTTCCCCATTGACTAACCCCACAACCTTCGTCTGCCACCTAGGGACAATACCTTCTCTATTTGACTCGTTTCTGTCGAAGCCCATAACAGGTCAACATCTCATTCAATACCTCTACCTACCTTAAATATGAGCATTTAAACCATCCATATTGTCCATCTACCAAAAACAAATGACCCACTCAGAGGATGCCAATTCAGCTTCTCTCCACCACATCAAAACTTTGCAGCCTCACATGACTTTCTGTATAAATAGCAGTCTCATTTACTACATCCCAAAAAGAAGACCCAACACAGCTTAATCCTACACTAGGGCAAAGGATTGAAAGTGATTCTGGCTCTCACCCACTTACAAAACATTCCCATCGTCACAAGCACAACCAGACCGTTCGGACTACAAGACCCCTTGCCTTACTTGACCCTTCGCCTCGTCTTGACCCTTCGTCTTCACCAATACCTCCATTCCACCAAAGACCCTTCGCCTCATAACACAATTCGTCTCACACTACCCTTCGCCTCACCTTACCTTTTGCTCCACTCTACCCTTCACCACACTCCAACACTTATTCACCACCCTTTACCTTACTCTAACACATATAACTCCTAGGCACTCACTGCTTTCTCTCTCTCTCATTTGGGGCTACTTCGGTTCTCATCCGACCCGAAGTCTCTCCAAATCCCATTATTCTGTTGTTCTTTTACATATTTATTATTCCATACTTTTTGCATTATTTATCATATTTTAGTTGTTGTTCCACATGTATTAACATGCTTACGTGTTATGCCGATCCGTATCTCTCATGCACATCACAAAAGAACTCACAAATTTTGGCGACCACAATGGGAGGTATACTCGCAAGCATGGTTAGCAAACACGAATAACATTTTTCTAGTGTTGCTATGCTCAACATCATCTTTTGCTAGCCAAAGGGGTGCACACCCACTGGTACCACCCCCTCCATCCCCGAAAGAAATATATATATATATATATAAATATATTTCTTTTTGGGTCCATTCTTGATTAATAAAAGAAATTAGAATTCTTTTATTGGTCCACACTGCAATATCACTTGCACATTGGCACACCATATTATTTCTATGGCTTGAACAACCGCCCATATCCCATTCTCCAGCACCTACCAAATATATGACTCAATTAGTGTAATATGACAACTCATGACCCCATTCGGTAGTACACCACTCAGCCCCCATTTTAGAGATATACAGTATATGTATATTATATATATATAGTTAGCCACCAAAAAAAAAAAAAATTTAATGGGGCTTCGCCCCCCTCCACCCTCCCCACCCTTCGGCCCCCCTTACCGAAAACCCATACAAAAAAAAAATTCATGTTCACATTCGGAAACCAATCTCCCTCTCTTTACATTTACCTACGCCCCTCCATCTCTCCACACTTTCTCGTTTTACATGTATATATATGTGCATACATACATATTTTAGGGCCCTCCTCAACTTATGTTTTGGCTCCTCAAAGGGGTACAGGGTACAAGGTCCAATTTAGTGCCATCAATTATATTTGTATTATTGATATATAGATATATACAACTCAAGAGGAAAGGCTCCTAAAATTTTAAAAATTACACATTTAGTGTGAGAATTTTATGCGTTTTAGAAATAAGCCTCCCTATAATTTTGACAAACACTATACAATATTTACGTGCCTGTACTATAATCATATCCCTTAAAAAAAATTCGTCAAATATGTATAAATAGACTCCAAAAAAAATTTACCTTAGAGCACTGCCCCCGAACTTCCGTATAGCTAAGGGTGTAAACGGTTCGGTTCGGTTCGGTTCGGTGTGGTTTTTGACGAAACCGATCGGTTTCGGTTCGGTTCGGTTCGGAGTATGTAAATTTTCGGTTCGGTTTTGGTTTTACACTGCACAAATCAAATAAAAACAGACCGAACCGATCGGTTCGGTTCGGTTTGTCGGTTCAGTTCGGTTTTTGAACACCCCTACGTATTAGGGGTGTCCACGGGTCGGGTGAGTCGGGTTTAGCCCTCACCCGATCATCCACCCGAATAGCAGTCGGGTTAGACCTTCTCCACCCGTGATCCACTCATCATCCATCGGGTTCGGGTGAGTTCGGGTTCGGGTGGTTTCGGGTTGGGTCGGGTGAAACCCGACTAAAAACAACAAAGTGAAGAAAAATTGTACAATGTAAAGAACAACTAAAATTCTGAGAAACAACAATTATAGATCTGTAAAATAAAAACAATTATACATTCAGTTAAGTAAAAACAACAATGTGTAGATGATAGATCTGTAAACCAAAAAAAAAAAAACACACACACAAATTGTAGATATGAAGAAAAACTTAAGAACAATCGCTATAGAGCTGTAAAACACACACAAATTATATACATACATATATATACATGCACATTCAAAGTTTTATTGCATAGTCTGTAATTAAAAAATATATTTTTTTAATCATGTTGTGTACAGTCGGGTCGGGTCGGGTGTAGTCGGGTGTTTGAAGGGAGAAATCGACATCCATCCGAAACATGTTCGGGTTTGACTTGTAAAACCCGTGACTCAACCAAACAGTCACGGATGGGGTCGGGTGGGGTCGGGTTCGGTCGGGTGGGGTCGGGTTTGGTCGGGTTCGGTTTTTGTTGGACAGCCCTACTACGTATAGCTTAAGTCCCCTAACCAAAATTACTATCTCCACCCATGCATGTAGCTACCACATGTAGTAGTCCATCTCACTCTATCTTTAACTCCCTACGTATATATATACGTATTAGTATATATCATGTATATACACACACAAAAAAAAAACAAACCTACCATTGACCTACCCCCCCCCCCCAGACAAGACCCTTCGGGTCATTACATCCCCCCGTGACCATTCGGCCCCCATAGCACAACAAAAAAACAAAACACAGGCTTTGCCTCCACACCCGAAGCCCCTCCTTGGGCCCACCCACACCCTTCGCCTCCCTCTTCTCTCAGTCCTCCCTCCTTTCACTCACCACTTTCTCTCTCCATGGGCCCCATCTCATACCAAAAATAAAAATAAAAATAAAAGGACCCCCCTCACCGGACCTTTCACACTCGGTCCCCACCCTTTTAGGATGTCCCAAAATTACTGTCCACTTTTTAAAAATTAAATAACATTTTTTTTGTTACAATTTTTATCATCAAATTGACAATCTTCTCATCAAAGTGATACTGGGTTGCACTACGTCGAGGCCTTAGCTAGTTTGACATATGAGTACATTTCACTCAGTTCAAGTCACCCAAGCAACCACTTTGGACATCCACTCCAACTGGGTCCCAACTCAAAATAATAGCATATTCTATATAGCCCATTCTATATAGTCCATGTTGATGTGTCATATACACAAACGTATATATTATACATATGTTATACACATAAAATAAAATAACTATATTTTTATTTTATCGTAGTCATGATAGTTAAATTTTTTTTTTCTTTCATCACTATGTTATAAATTTTTGTCATCATTTGAGGTGGACCTACCAATTAGCTCCCACCATCTAAAATTTTATGGAAGGGACTCGAGCAGTAGATCTCTTAGTGGGATAGAGGAGACTTTACCATGTAACTACCCCATGTGCTGGTCCATCTCATTATATCCTTACCTCCTTACATATATATATTAATAGACATATATATAATATGTATAGCAACCCAAGACCCTTCGGGCTCTAGCAAAATTATAATAATAAAAATAAAAACCCAAGAGCCTTCCCCCCCCCCCCCCCCCCCACTAGCAAAATAAAAAATAAAAAAACTATCATTGACCACCAAGACACCCCCCTACCCTTCGGCCCCTACCCCACTCCCATGACCTTCGGACCACAACAAAAAAAAACAGATCATTTCCGAAGGTCCATACCCCAAAATAAAAAAAAATTCATGTTAAGCTTCGACTTTCCCATCCAAAACCATTCCCATACTTGTGCCCCACTTAAACAATAAATTATTTTATTGGTACATGCTTTAAGTAAGCAAGTTTTTGGACCTTCGCCCCTTATTTGGTGCTACTCACCTCCGCCCTCTCATATGCGACTACTCACCTTCACCCCTCTTCGCTTGCGGCTACTAACCATGGCCCAAAAAAAATGTGTCACCTTGGCCCCCTTTGCTTACTGCTACTCAACTTCGCCCCCTCATTTGCAGCTACTCACCTTCGCCTCTCTCGCTTGTGACTACTAACAATGGTCTCTCCCCCCAACAACAAAAAACAAAAAAAAAAAAAAAAAAAAAAACCTTCGGATTTCTCTCATACCAATCCGTATCTTCACCTTCGCCAACTCCTTCGCCCTCACCCTTCAAAAAAAAGAAAAAAAAAAAGGGGGCATTACAAGCTCCTGCTCACACAAATAAAATATAAAAAAAAAACCCTTCACCTGCTGTTATTCACCTTCGTCCCCTTATTTGCGGCTACTCACCATCGAATGCCAAAAAAAAAAAAAAAACAATCACATGTCACCTTTGGCCCTCTCACTTACGGCTGCAAACCTTTGGCCCCTTCATTTGAGGCTACTAACACTGTTCCAAAAAAAAAAAAAAAAGGCATCGCCTCCACCTCCGGCCCACACCCCCTTTGGCCTCCATCACCATCGACCCACCTCTGCCTCCACCATCATTGGCCTACCTCCGCCTCCAACCCCCACCCACCTACAGCACCTCTCTTCTCACTCTCTCGGATCAGTCAAAAATATATATATATATATATATATATGTGCTAGCGCAGACCACGGCACGTTTTATCTGTTGAATCTCCACTCTTTCTCGGAATCTTGTCAAACTCCTCAATCTCTCGGATCGGCAAAAAAAAAACCCTTTCTCGGGTCTCTCTCTTTACTCTCTCACCTCTCTTTCTCTCTCTTTTCTCTCTCATATAAACATACAATATATATATATAGATATGTTCCTTCGGACTCCTTTCCACCTGGACCCCCTTCCCCCTACTTAAAATAAATAAAAATAAAAAAAATAAAATAATAAAAAAAAAGCCATTGGCCCCCACCTTCGGACCCCCTCTCTCGCTTGGACCCTAACCTGAGTCTTTCTCTCTCTCTCTCCTCCACTCTCTCCTTGGGTCCCTCGGCCAAAAAAAAAAAAACTTCGGAACCCCTAGGGTATCGGACCCACCCACTTCGAAACCCCCACCCTTCGGACCTCCCTCTCTCCACCCGAACCCAACAAAAAAAAACTCTCGGAAACTCTCTCTCTCATCACTCACCCTTTCCCTCTCAACCGGAACCCCCTTTCACTCTCTCTCTCTCTCTCTCTCTCTCTCTCTCTGTCTCTCTCTCTCTCTCTCTCGGGCACTGGGCCCCACCCCCATCCCCCACAAAATAAAAAATAAAAACCCTCTCTGGGTCTCTCTCTTTACTCTCTCACCTCTCTTTCTCTCTCTTTTCTCTCTCATATATACATACAATATATATATAGATATGTTCCTTCGGACCCTCTCTACCTAGACACCCCCCCCCCCCTTTTACCATCACTTAGACCATGTAGCTAAGTTGACACTCACTTTCTTCTAGCTCACCTATCGTGTCTGATAATAAGCAACCAACGACTATACTAATAGCAAGGTATCTGAGATAAACAAAGCACCACAGACACACAGAGCAACTAAGTCACAACAAGAGTATTGGAATACATCACAACAATTACTCTATCCAAGCTAGTAGCTCCATCTAGAATGGGAGGCAGGGAAGCAAGCCCGCTGATCAAAGAAGTAATATAGCCAAGTTGTACCCCCCAGGGAGTCCACATTCATTGACGAACGAACGAACGAACTATGGGGAAGCCTCTGTGTTACAAGCCTTGCTTAATCTCTTACAACTCATTCTCCAACTCAACAAGGCTTTTCTCCATAATTTTAAATAATAGAAAAAGGCTCCAATAGTTAGTAAAACCCCACTCATATTACCAAGGCTCCTGTTAGATAAAATTTTCTTTGCACTCTCGTAAATATTTTCAAAGGACACATTTTCTCCACCAGATGCCTGAAAGCACTACCCGCAGATTCACCTCAGGATATGGATATAATACAACATAGATACATAAAAAGATTCATTACAGGCGTTTTACCGCTTGTCATGGACATAACTGCCACCACTCAAATTTACTGGCACAACCAACCACTTTCATTCTCTTACCAAAGCTACCAGTCAACCACATCCACACAAATACATTTCTACTGAGGGAATTCTATATTATCCACATACAGTACAACTAGTGTAATATTGCAGTACATTACAACGATCACTTGATTCCAAACAGTAGCCACGCCACCAGTTTCCTCTCAGAGGGGGACAAAGAAAAATGCTTCTCCAGTTTTTACTCCATTTTCTATGGGGGGAAAAGGAAAACGCTCAACTATTCTATTTCATATCTAAGGGAGAAGGAAAACCCTCCACTCTAGCTACTAGTGCTCATGTCCTTTTACGAGGGGAGAAGAAAATGCACCATCTAAGCTGCCAGTTGTTATTTCTTTCGAAGGGGGAGGAGAAGGGATCCACTAATCTAAACAGTCTTTGTACACCTCAAGGAGTCCATTGTTATTGATAGGCAGACAAATGGACCATCCGAGTTACTGCCAATTTTTTTTTCCTCAATCTCAGACAGCTCACTCTCCAAAAAGTCTTTTTTCCATACAAATCTAAGGCCCAACGGTTGGTCAAGTTCACTCTCTCCCGCTAGTGATTGCTCCTCTGAGCAGGCCTCGTACAATGACTAGCTCCATAATGTACAACTAGTCACAACACACTTGTTGTTGGTAAAACTAATGGAATAGACCAAAAAATCTCGGCTCGCCCTCACCACCACCACATCAACATAGAAGCCAAGAAGAAAAAAGGGGAGAGCCCTCGGGAAGATACAAAATTTTCAACTTCACTATCCCCAAGACCACAATCAAAACGTATAATGTCCCTACAAACATGCTTGCCAAGAGAAATACTACCACCACTTGCTCTCTTGCCAACAACACGCAACAGACATGTTGCCACAACCACCACTTGCTCTCTCCCTAGCAACATACTGCCACCACTTACTAGTCAGCAACATGCTCCATTTGTTCCCTCACTAGCAAATTCACTCTCTAACCAGTGATATGATGCCACCAACACTTGTTCTTTGGCCAATGATATGCTACTATAGCTTACAGCCTTAAATGACTAAGCAACCAAGCTATATGTCAACGACATTCACTCAGATAGGGTCTTTCTCGCACCCTCAAAAGCACCTCACCGAAGCTTACTCGATAATTGTTCTTTGCATCCCTCGGGAAAGCGTTTGCATTATTTCACTATTGGTACGACAAGGCACCAAGCTCACTAGGTCTATATCGCTAAACAGGACAAAGTATGAGGATTTTTCAAAATTATGGCAACCAAACATGTCCCACTCTCACCATGTACCCTCTCGAAGTTATATAAGTACTTTAATACATCGAAATGATACACCATAACATGAGAAATCACCAACATATAGTCTACACCGCTGACAAATGATTAATAAACTCCACTACCACTACCAGTATTGTTATGATTTATTCTCCATCTCTCCATAACAAACGAGATCTACTCTCCATAAGGTGGCACGAGCATCGCGCTCTTCCCCTATAGCCTCACTAGGGCGGTACAAGCAACATGTCTCTCCCCCTTTGAGAAGGGTGGCACGAGCATCACGCTCTCCACCAGAGTGGTAGCACGAGTACCTGCTCTCCCCTAATCCCCATATCTCCAAAGAAGGGCACAACCCTCATCTCTATATCTCCATATGATGGCACGTGCATCGCGCTCTCCCCTTATCTCCAAATTTGCATAGCGATATGGCATGAACATCACGTTCTCTCCCTAATATCCCTATCTCTAAATTGTTAAGTCATAATCTCCATTCCCCAAAGAGCACGACTCTAGTCTCCATATCTCCATATAGGTAGCATGAGCAATACGCACTCCATCACGTGTGCGACATGAGTAACACTCTCTCCCTCTCCCAATCCCAAGGATAGGACAAGCAACGCACTCCCTATCTCTTAGCCTCACAAGGGCAGTGCGGGTACAAACCCCCTTTTTGATATTAACATCAAGGGCCAAAGCGAGCAGCATGCTCCCCTCCCTCCATTCTTTTTTCTCCACATTATTAATATCTTCGGGTTTCTCCATACCACCACTCATCAAAAGAATGATACGCCATGAGAAATGTGAAAACAAAAATACACAATCTCAAACTCAAAAAATCAAATTCTCAATACCACAAAAAAGATAAGGTTACAGACTACCCAATACATACATCAATTTAAGGATAGTGGGTGCACCATGGAATAGACCCAATACATATAATAAAATGGGTGCACACATGCTCCTAGAGTCCGATTCGAAATGGGGAATAGAGCTGAGCCACCGCTTCACCTGAAAATGTCATCCAGTTTGAGACCTTGTGACAAGAACCTCGAAGGCTAAAGCTTCGAGCTCAATAGCCCAATACCTCTGCCGAAGAGGCCTCGCAGCGGTTGACAGCAAAACACAATGGCACCACCAACTATCCCACAATTAAGAACTTCATCCTTAATACATGAGGAAGATAGTATAAATAATTCACTCGCCTCAAGCACCATGAAGAAGCATGACACCCGAATAGAGCACATACAGTTGAATAAGACATGTGCATTGATGAAAACATTCTCTCCCCATTTTTGCACTGATAGAAAAGATCCCTGGAAATATGCTAGGCAAAACTTGTAGCCCACTCCATGCACAAGTTTGGTACAAGTCATAACAAAGGTCCCAAGAAGTTTTGACCCCACGCCATCGCCAAAACACTCTGGCCCTACATGGTAATAATCTAGATAAGGAGCTCTCTGCAACTTGGAACATGTCTCACATTTTCAAAAGTAAGACAAAAATTATGCGTCAAAGAATTGAATGTATGAACTCTCCAAAGCCCCCCCTTTTTATAGCTGCTATTCCAACAATGTACAATGGATATAGACATCGAGTAACTCTAATATTTACTAAACCAATCTACCAACCTATTCTCCATCAAAAACTTCACCAGAAAGTGAGTACTATCTACAAAAGTTAAGACGTCCGCCAACCGTCAACCGTCAACAAAGTTACCAGAGCACCAGTACCACTCGCAAAAGACAAAATTTCCATTCCTCATCAGAAAAACAATCTCAGAAAGATACGCAAGGATTATGCCCGCATCCTAGCCGCTTCATGCCTAGAATACGGACAGGGGGGCTAATGTAGATAGTAGTTGACCGCTCATACAGCTTGATCAGTACATGTCACCAACGACTCCATGTGTACCAATATGGGCTCCACCAACAACAATGGCTACAAATAAGACCCACCCTACAGAGCCCACTATGAAGCTCCACGATTGAGAAACGCGCCCCAAGGCCGACCTCAATGAACCCACTCTGAAGCCCTACTTCGGATAAGCCCATTACGAATCCTCACCTTTTTGAAACCTCCGTTAGCCCACTCCGAAGGCCCACTTCGGATGAGTCCACTCTGAAGCCTCACCGCTCTGAAGCTTCACTTTGGAAGTCAAAGCCTATGATTCCACTCCGAAGCCCCACTACAGATGGCTCCACTCTTAAGCCTTATTCAAATAAAGCGCATCTCAAGTAGCCCATAAAGGAAGCACACTTCAAATATACACACACTCACCTCTCAGACACCCATCCTTGGTCTGGAAGCAGTACCTAAGGGTGGTCAAGTCCGCTGGGATTTCGAAAGCTCATGGCTAGGTGGCTAGAGCCAAAGGCTTTCCCTAGCCTGCGCCTCATGGGCATGGTTAGGGTTGGTCCCAAAGAGAGAGAGAGACACGTGACTTTCACATGCTTGACCCCCAAGCAATCTCACAACCAATAGGTGAAGCCCATCACTACAAAACTTGCCCAAACCTTTGACCATCAGTGCTTAGTCATTTTAACCTTGCTTAATAGACTGCACTAATAGAAAATAACCTCGGTTATGCCTCGACACTCACCCTCGCTTAATCCTCTACACCAATGGCATGAGCCTTGGTATCTTCAATCGCTTAAACCTCTGCACCAATAGCATATCTTTCCCCCTTGACTAACCCACAACCTTCGTCTACTACCTAGGGACAATACCTTCTCTATTTGACTCGTTTCTCCCGGAGCCCATGACAGATCAACATCTCATTCAATACCTCTGCCTACCTTAAATATGAGCATTTAAACCATCCATACGGTCCATCTACCAAAAATAAATGACCCACTCAGAGGATGCCAACTCAGCTTCTCTCCACCACATCAAAACTTCGCAACCTCATATGACTTTCTGTATAAATAGCAGTCTTATTTACTACATCCCAAAAAGAAGACCCAACACAGCTTAATCCTACACTAGGGTAAAGGATTAAAAGTGATTCTGGCTCTCAGCCACTTACAAAACATTCCCATCATATCAAGCACAACCAGACCCTTCGGACTACATGACCCCTTGCCTTACTTGACCCTTCGCCTCATCTTGACCCTTCGTCTTCACCAATATCTCCATTCCACCAAAGACCCTTCGCCTCATAACACAATTTGTCTCACACTACCCTTCGCCTCACCTTACCTTTTTCTCTACTCTACCCTTCACCACACTCCAACACTTACTCGCCACCCTTCACCTTACTTCAACACACATAACTCCTGGGCACTCATTGCTTTCTCCCTCTCTCTCTCTCATTTGGGGCTACTTCGGTTCTCTCATGCACATCACAAAAGAACTAACATGCTTACATGTTATATCCATCCGTATCTCGCATGCCCATCATAAAATAACTAATACAATTTCCATCATTAATTTATATCCACCGCACCATTAATATTGTCACCCAATCCAATGAGATATTGACCCATTTAAGGATCTCACCCTTTTATGGATCAAAGTGTAAATATCAAATTTATGTATCTATAAATTAACTTAGGATTTAGAGCATAAGCACTCATAATAGCCATGAGGTATTAATTATCTTATAAGTTAGTATAAAGATAATTACCCCAAGTTGGTCCTATTTAATACACAAAGTGTACCAGCATAGTGAGTTGAAACTGTCTCATTTCCCCTTATCAAGACAAACCTACTACAACATCATGTTGCAGTCGTATCGATTGTGTGTCCAATTCCATCTAAGATTGTAAACCAAAATCTTACATTCTACAAGATCCGATGGTCTGATCTTCCGTGTATAAGCTGAACTCTACACACCAAACCACCTACTATATAGAATGAGAGATACACATGCATAATATTAAATAAACAATACAATACAAACATTGCCCACATAGATTCTCATAAAAATAGAATAACTGAATTTATTAAATGAATAATAAATTAACTACATAAAGCATAGCTTTTAGTATATATCCCTAACATGGTTAGCCTGCGAGAATCCACAGGAGGCATTACTTGAGGCGGTTGTGATTGGATCCTAGTTAATGGTACACACTAGCTAAGCTATGGATAAGGGATCCCACATAGGGAATGATTCAAAAACTTAGAGATCAAAAGGGCTCAGGAGTCATAACTTATTTTGCATGAGTTGCATAGCGGACAAGTCATGATTTATCGAAAGATCGAGCATTGACCGCCACACGGAGGCTTTGCTCTTTCGTGTTGATATTCCGGTGACTTTGTTTTAGAATAAGATTTTTAAGGATTCTTTGATTCCAAACTGTCAAATTCTAATTTCCATATTTATTTTGTATGTTTGATTTTTCAGTAAATCATAATGTCTGGATCTGCTTTTAGTACACTTGCCACTATACTCACTCAGAACAAGTTAAGTGGAAATAACTACATAGAATGGAAACATAGCCTTGACATCATTTTAACTACAGAGGATCACATATATGTTCTCACCACCCCATGCCCTGAAGAACCCACTTAAATGCTTCGACTGCTGCTAGACGCGAGTTTGATAAATGGACAAAATTGAATGGAATAGCTCATTGCTACATTCTGGCCTCTATGGCTAGTGTGTTGCAACACCAATTCTAGTCGATTGGTTTGCCAGTACCATTATCAAATCCCTAAAAGAAATGTTTGGGGAGAATGGGAGACCTGACAGACAGGTTACTAGACAAAAGATAATGAGTGTGAAGATGTCAGAAGGGACTCCAGTCAAAGAACATATTTTAAAAATAATTGGTTATTTGAATGAACTGGAGACCCTAGGTACCAACATCAACGTACAGACCCAAGTTGACATGATCCTCAATTCGTTGTCGCCATCATTCGCTCAATTGAAACTAAAATATAACATGAATCAAATGAACTTTTCAATGAGCGAATTAATGAGTTCTTTACTAGTAGTGGAAGGGGTGATCAAGACTGGGGTCAACGTTTTAAACATTGAAAAGAGCTCTTCATCTTCCCAATTTATGCCGAAAGGCAAGAAATGAAAGAAGAAGGTTGGAACTGGTGGTCCAAGTGTTGGACTAGGTCTCGAAGATTATGAAATCCAAGAAGAGGCAAGGTGTAGACACCCCATTTTGTCGGCTAACAGATTTAGGAGGCCATAAGCATGTCAAACTTCGATGATTATAAAGATCGAATTTTCAGAGATTGCCTCTAACTCTCAAGAAATCAAAGAAAAGACCAAAATGCCTCTAAAAGCTCAAAACTCTCCGGATTGGCCTAGATTCTCATAAATCATTCGAAGTTGTTCAAAACAAAAAAAAGTATTTTAAAAGATGAACATTTGAAATCGTAAGCTCCCAGAGACCCCCGGAAGTTCCCAGAAAGTCTCCGTTGACCTGTTTGACCAAAGTTTGACCAAGTTTGACCAAGGTTTGACCAAAATCATCCGAATTCGCCTAGAAGTTCTGAGATCATCCTAGATCAGGTGAAAAGTCTTCAAATATGTTTTAAAAGAAAATCGGACGGAAACGTCAGTCTTTGGAGGCTCCCAGAACTTCCCAGAATTTCCTGGAAGTACACTGTTTGACTGATTTGACTGCAAGTATGACCAAAAATCAAAGTCTCCTTTTCGACGTTGAAATATTTTTATCAAATTCTAGAGGTCAATAGCTTTCTAACGGTATATCGCACATAATTTCTGGATCTAAAAGGAATTTGTTATGAATTTCTAAAGGTGAAAAATGTGATCAATTCGACTTTTATCGCGAATACCGTGAAACTTTCCAAAGTGACCCAACTCCAAACTATTTTTTATGGAAAGTATACCTCTATACCTTTCCAAAGGTATATCACAATCTCAATTTGGATTTTGTATGAATTTTCTGTGAATTTTGGACGAAATAAGGCCGTTTCGCGAATTTCGGGAGTTCCGGGGGCCAAAATGCAAATTCTGGTCAACGGGGGGGTTGACTGCTCCTAGATCATGTGAAAAGTCTTCAAATATGTTTTAAAAGAAAATCAGACGGAAACGTCAGCCTTTGGAGGCTCCCAGAACTTCCCGGAATTTCATGGAAGTGCACTATTTGACTGATTTGACTGCAAGTTTGACCAAAAATCAAAGTCTCCTTTTCGACGTTGAAATATTTTAATCAAATACAAGAGGTCAATAGCTTTCCAACGGCATATTGCACATCATTTCTGGATCTAAAACGAATTTGTTATGAATTTCTGAAGGTGAAAAATGTGATCAATTCGACTTTTATCGCGAATACCGCAAAACTTTTCAAAGTGACCCAACTCCAAACTATTTTTTATGGAAAGTAGACCTCGATACCTTTCCAAAGGTATATCACAATCTCAATTTGGCTTTTGTATGAATTTTCTGTGAGTTTCGGACAAAATAGGGTCGTTTCATAAATTCTAGGAGTTTCGGGGGCCAAAATGCAAATTCTGGTCAACGGGGGGGTTGACTGTCGCGGCGGCACTGACCCACTGCTGCCGCGGTAGTGGCCAAGTGCCGCGGCGACACTCTGAGTGATTTGTCATTTTTTTGGTAATGTTTGGTTAATTTTTGGGTTTTAATTCAAATTTCCAACAAATAAAACGACATAGTTTTGAAAATCTGAAGATTTTGGACCAATTCGAGACTTTTTAAAACCAAAAATACCGCCCCCCCCCCCCCCCCCCCCCATCATGGCCTAAAAATGACACCCATTTGCTTCCATTTGGGAAGAACTTGGAAGCCATTAGAGAGAGATATAGAGAGTTAGGGAGAAAGAGAGAGAGAGAAGTAGAGATTTTCTTCTTCCAAATCCAATCCAAAATGTGAGTTTCAATTAGTTTTCTAAAAACTAAACTTTTATTTTCAAGCTTTCAATCTATCTTCTTCATCTTCTTTGAGTTTCCTATGAGTTAGAGAGTGATGTACTCACCCATATACACATATATGAGAGGTTGAATGCTTGTGGTTCCTCCATTGAATATCATCTATTGGTATGTTCATTTGCTTGCTTATATACAATGTTCATCTCTTCTTACCTCATTTCTTTTTTTATTTTCTTTATTTACATACTAGTTCATCATCATCTAGATGATGGCATGAAGTTTGAGGTGAGTGAATCCTTATGGATAGTAGCTCTTGACCTCAAAAACATGTTTGATAGATGATGATTATAACCTCAATACATCCCTATGTATTCTTGAGGTTATTTCCAAATTAAAGCAAACCTTTCCAATAATCTTGGGGGTTCTCTAAATGAGTTAGAGGTTGATATTATAAGTGGTTTTAATCCCCAAAGCCCTCCTAAAACCCCCAATATTTGGATTTCAAGAAATAAACCATTTTTTCTCAAAAACTTTCAAAACAGTGAGTTGTTTAATCTCAACAATTTCTCTAGAACTCAATACTCAATGTATGGATGCAATACCACTTGGAAAGTCTTCTTAACTCATTAGAGAACACCCATGATTTTTTATTTGACCTGGAAATACTTGAAAGGATTCCATTTTGGTCCAAACACTCTCTCCAGATATTCTGCCTTTACTGTCACAGCAGCTTGGTCGACTTTAATCTTGTTTTACAGAAAACTTTTCCAAAAAGAGTGGTCCCAAACTATTCTTTCCTTAAAATGAAGTGTCTTAGGGAACTCTTGTATAAAGTGGACCCCTAGATCATTTGCTTTCATTTTCTAAGATATTTTGACATTTCAGTCGACAGTACAAACTCTACTTCTGAGTAACCTCTATTGTTCATATGATTTCTCTCAATATGTAATAGTTATTAAAGATTGGATTTTTGGGTTATGTTCTAGACACAATAAGGAAGATCTCCATAAAACAACATGCATTGAAAACATTCCTAACCCCTCTTTTCAATTTCCAAAAGATCATGTTACTGTTCTGTCCACTATTCACAGCAAGCATACTTTTATTTCCATCCTTTGATTTGATGCTTACATGCACTCCAAATTAGCTCATGTCTTAGGAAGTAGTTCATACTACATTTGTACATATCCCATGATGATTTACTTCATTCATTCATACACATTCTAGACTTCTAAGTCAATCTAGGAATCTATAAATACAAAACACACTACAAGCTTGGCACATTCTAGATACATACATTGCATCCATGCAAGATTTGGGGCTTTTGTGACTCCTAATCTAGGAAGGTTATAAGGAATGAGTTGGATCACACGTCCATGCTTCCCCTTTTTGATCTGATCATCCTTTCTCATCCGTCCCGGGGATTGAGAGATCTTCTTTTCTCAAAGATTAACATGCATCATTCTAGCTTGCTAAGCATCCTTGTTTTCTTTGATTTATTTGTTTCAAGAACAATTCATGTCCCCTTAGATTAGGAAAACTTGATTACTTGATATATGATTAGGCAATTTTCCTAGGCTTATTCGTATGAACTTTCACTTTTGCATTGCATGACATTTGGCTAAGATCTTATGAACGATATCTTATCTTTTGATCTTCCATTTCAAAATTCTTGTGTGATGTAATATACTATCATAGTATTAATTGTCGAACCATACATAGTATAAGATGATTATTTGGATGCTAATTGAGGCCCGTCGAAAGACGGGGCGAGTTGAGGGTGTTTTAGTCGCAACAAAGGCTCCTTCCTCTCTCGTACCAAAACCTAGAGCCAAGTTCTTTAGTTATGAAGGGCCGGTGCCCTTTATCCATTTGGGTGAGTCAAAATTAAGTTTCTTGGTTCCTTAAAGACCAAGTGGCGACTCTGCATCTATTTTCAACAGACCTTCCTTTTCTTTCTTTGATCCAAATCAATTTCAAACAAAGACTAAACAAAGAGTGGATGAGCGATTCCGCGTGTCCACAATCTGGCGATTCTGCTGGGGATATTTATTTTCAAAACAAAATAATACAGAGGTTTGACTCATAAGAAGCATCCTTAAAATCATCTTTTTACTGTGTCTGGTTCACCGCATTGCACTTCTGCATTTCCCCTCCGACTGTGTCTGAAATGCGGTGCTGACATTGTTCAGGTCTTGTTGTGCCAGGGCACAAGTCACCGTTGATACTGTACCTTCCAAGGTATATCAAAAAGAGTAAAAACCTCCGTACTATCTTTCTGACGGTATATTGGAACTCTCTTCAATGGACCCTCTCTGACTAAACCCAGCCTTTGCATATAGATTCTTGTAGAACCTTTCATAGGACTGTTATTTATCTTTTCAAATAGGACAATGTGATATAACTGCTGTATGCCCTGGTGGGATTACCTGCGCGGTGTAGACGCTTATGTGGCATAGAATAGAACCTCTTTCTTATGATTCCCAAGGCAATCACTCACATGTGATTACATTGAGTTGACATTTCTAGGCACCATGATAAGGATGTATGTTCCATGTTTACAAAGATATACACCGCAAATCTTGTTTGCTGGTCCTAAGACATAGGAGTATGAAAACTTGCTAGACAGTATGATCACCATCATCACATGCTCCTGTCATATACACCTGTTCTCCTAGAAACTCTGCCCAACTCATCCAGATATCCCAGTTTCTCTCAGAAACTTTGTCTAAATTTCCCAGAAATTCCCAAATGTACCAGTTTCTCCCAGAAACTCCACTTAGATTTCCCAAAAATTCCCAAAATGCTCAGAAATTCCCAAGTATACCAATTTCTCCCAGAAACCCTGTCTAAATTTCTCAGAAGTTCCCAAAATATCAATTTCTCCTAGAAACTCTGTCCAAAGTTCTCAGAAATACCCAAAATAACAGTTTCTCCTAGAAACTCCGTCCAAATTTCTCAGAAATACCCAAAATATCAGTTTCTCCCAAAAACTCCGATTTCCCAAAATACATCAGTTTCTCCCAAAAACTCTGTCTAGATATCCTAGAAACTCTGTCCAACTCCCAGACATAACCAGAAACTCTGTCCGAATATCCCAGAATTACCCAGATATAACCAGTTTCTCGCAGAAACTCCATTCAGATATCCTAGATTTCCCAAAACACCAATTTCTCCCACAAACTCTATCCAAACTTCTCGAAATATCCTGGAAACCCCTAGTATCCCCTGGTGATCATACTGGAAAGAAAAGTTAGCATACTCTGTATGGCTAGGACCTTACTTGCTTAACTGTTATATGTTAGAAGTAGGGGCATCATGTAGATTAGGACTTGCATCCGCATATTTGCTTCATCAGTCTGCATACACGGTGATAGTCGGTCTGTACACGAGTCAGTCCTCACTTGTCACTATAGTTGCCATCTCAATCATCACTGTTAAAAGTCTGACACAGTCTTTTAACACCTATATGTTAGTATAAGTTTTGAGCGCCCAGGATTAGGGAGTGACCTTGTCAGAATCACTCAGCCGAAAGTCAGCTTTCTGGATCTAGAAGGTTTGGAAGCAAGAATGACAGAAATAATCAACCAACAGTCTGACCGGTTGGCCCAAGTTTTAGCCTTTATGGAAGAACTGAAACAGCAACAACCACAATACCCACCTGGGTTCCCACCGCCACCGGGGTTTATACCACCACCACCGCCTGGGTTTGCACCACCTCCCGAGAACAATGTAGATGATGATTGGTTCAATGGGGCCCAACCACCTGCACTTAATAAGAAAATTCAAGAAAAACTGGATAAGGTCGACAAGCTTGAGAACATACTAAGAAAGAGTAAGGGGGTCGACGATTACATGTTAGATCTAGAAGGATTGTTTGAGCCCAACAAATTAAAGCTACCTGAGAACTTCAAGATGCCTGAAATTGATCATTTTGATGGAACTGGGAATCCAAAGAGCCACGTAAAGTTCTGTATGAGTGTTTTCCAATCAATGGGTTGCACCCATGAGCACATTACAATGTTGTTCCCTCAAACCCTCGCCAAGGCTGTTCTATCTTGGTTTTTGACCTTGGAGGTTTTTAAGACGCGGACTTGGGAAGATATAGTCCAGGTCTTCGTTGATCATTATTCCTACAACCAAGATCTCGATGTCACCATCTGGGATCTGGAGACTACCTGACAGAACTTCAATGAGTCCTTCGTTGCGTTCTTGAGTAGATGGAGGAACAAAGTGGGCCAAATGACCCACCGACCAGTCGAAAAGGAACAAGTTCGGATGTTGATCAAGAATCTACAACCGCTGTACCATAAGAAACTATTCTACCAATCCATCTCAACATTTGAAGAACTATTTGAGATTGGGACTAGAATTGAGGATGCAATCAGGGAAGGGAAAATCAAGAATGAAGAATCACAAAGCCAGTCCAAGAGGCTCTACTACTCTCGAAACTCTTCGGATGCTAACGCCCTTAGTAACTAACCCATGGCCTATTCTTCCCAACCATACCAGCTCACAAACCAAACCAGCTCGCCTAGCCACCCTTACCAAAATAAGGTACCCCGTGAATTTTCCAAGCTAGATATCTCCCCCTCCGTAGCCTTAGACCGCCTGCTAAAAAAGGGACACCTCCAACTCCTTTAGCCTCGTACCGATCCCCCACCACCTAACTGTGACCTGTCCAAATGATGTGCCTACCACCAAGGTCCAAGCCATGACACCGACCGGTGCATATGTCTCCGCCATGATATTCAATACCTCATTGACCGAAGAATCATCGAGCCACCAACCATTCAACCCCATGTCACCTAAGCCCCTGGCCGATCCTTTTAAATGATCCTTCGCTGAGGCCAATGATTGTTGATGCTACGCGGTGAGTTTATAGTGTTTGGAACTTCTGCCAATAAAAAAAAGAAGAATAAGCGAGTCACTATGACACTCCACTTGAGACCAGGTCAAGTCTAGTCGAGTTTGTTGTATGTTTTGAGTCTATTTCAAGTTTAGTTTTGTGGTCGAGTCTGTCTGTCATCGAGTTGTTAATGAGTCTGTAATCCTTCTCTATTAATGGAATGAAATCTCACTTCGCTTAATCTGATGTGCCTAGGCATAAATGCATGAATTATTGAACTGAAATGTCACCTTTTACCATGGATAATAAATTTTTGCATCAAACAAAGAATAAAAATCCTGAAAAGGTCAAAGTCGATTTCACGCTGACACCGATGAAGAGCCGAGAATTGAATAGTCCTACTTTAATAATTTAAAGATGCTTTTGCTCAAATCTTGAAAAGACATACTTGAGACTGATTTGGGGCTTGCCCAACACCCTTTCCACCATTTCAAAGCCTTGGGCCCAACCCAATTGATAGCCATACGAATCTGTGTGGACTTAGTCCTTGATGGTAGCCAAACACTTCAGTGAGTTTCATCTCCATTTTAAAAAAAAATAAAAAGAGAAAAAAAAAAGAAGAAAAAAAGAAAAGCTCGCTAGGTTGAAAACCCAAAAGGGCACCTACGCAAAAGTTAGAGTTGAAAAGATATTGATTTCCAAGATCTGACCTTAGCCAGTCAAAATGATTTTACAAATGAGAAAATTGTATGCTTTAAGGTACATCATAAAACGTGCCTAGATCACATTTCAAAAGGCTCAGAATAACCACAAATAAATCCCGAGAGCTGACATGCATATTCTGGAATTTCGAGATTATGATTAGAAGATCTCACATGAATCAACTATGTGAAAAGGAAAATTGACTGGCTAGGCGAAAGTGAAAAGGATCAATCCTCAAAACAAAATAAAAACAAAAACAAAAAAAAATGAAAATGAAAATGAAAAGAAAAGAAAAGGAGATGGAAACTGAATCCTCCTCTTCAAGGCTACCACAAGTGACCCAAGTTTGAACTTCTTTGACGATTGGTTTGAAAACCCTCATACCTCAACCCCTTTTCCTTTAATCCTTGCCTTGAACTACGCTCGACCTAATTCCCACTCGGGGATACGTAGGCAACCGCATCGGTTCGGTCGACACCATCAATATTAACCCCTCTTCTTTAAAGGTCCTGGCCTGAATTACATTGGACCTGATCCCCGCTCGGGGGTACGTAGGCAGACTTTCAAAAAGAAAATAAGGATGGCTCGCTAGGTCGAAAATCCAAAAGGACGCCTAGGCAAAAATTAGAGCTAAATCCAAGGTGAACAATAACAAAAGAGAGAAAAGAGCTCGCTAGATCACCCCACTAGTGCCTAGGAAAAAGTTATGAGCATCTGAGAGATTAAAGTCACGGTCTTTGCCTCAAGCCAGAAAACATCTCCCACACTAGGGGCTAGCTTCGGCTACCTACCTCGTTTGCCTAAATTTTACTATCTACCCTTCGTACAAGGGGAAAACTTCGATCACTGACCTCGTTTGCCCAAAACCTCCAATAAACCATCATTCCAAACTAGGCACCTCATTTGCCTATGAATTCCACTTCGTACACCTCAAGCTGGGGGCAAACTCTGCTTGCCTAACACGATCCCTTCACACTAAGGGCGAGTTTTCAAGTCACCAAGTTGTTTTAAAATTTTTTGAAATGGAGCATCTTTAATTCTAAAAGCTAAGGCACTAATTCAAAGTACTAATCAATTCTAGAAGTAGAGAATTGATTAGATTAATAGGGAGGAATTTTCAAAAACCAGATTTATCAGCAAAGTGCTGTCATATTAAGATGAGGAGTGAACGTAAAAGATTAGCGGTACATCATTCATGATGAAGGCACATTGGATCGTGGCAATTTGAGAATTTTATGTCCAAGTCAATCCTTCTTTGTTTGAGTCAGTAGTAATCTGATCACAAGTGTGTTAGAGATCGAGGTTTCATACAAACTAACCCAACTTTCCTTGTCGTTCCTGTTAAGTCCATCTGTCATGATGATCTCAAATGTGTGGGGTTAAAGGTGATTCCTAATTATAAAAAAACTTTGGATACAAGCAGAAGTACCAAACATTATTGCTACACTAGTCAAGGTCGCAACATGAGAAGTGTCCCAGGTACGAGTGGCATAAACTCGTAAGTGGTTGCAAACTACAAACCGATAGTTGTTTCTCAAGGCGGCTGATCGAAGGAAATATCGCCAACACCAAGAAACTATTGTTGCTGTATTAATGAGGTTTCAGTCTTTGGAGGCTCCCAGAACTTCCCGGAATTTCCTGGAAGTGCACTGTTTGACTGATTTGACTGCAAGTATGACCAAAAATCAAAGTCTTCTTTTTGATGTTGAAATATTGTTATCAAATTCTAGAGGCCAATAGCTTTCCAACGGTATATCGCACATAATTTCTGGATCTAAAAGGAATTTGTTATGAATTTCTGAAGGTGAAAAATGTGATCAATTCAACTTTTATCGCGAGTACCGTGAAACTTTCCAAAGTGACCCAACTCCAAACTATTTTTTATGGAAAGTAGACCTCAATACCTTTCCAAAGGTATATCACAATCTCAATTTGGATTTTGTATGAATTTTCTGTGAATTTTGGACGAAATAGGGCCGTTTCGTAAATTTCGGGAGTTTCGAGGGCCAAAATGCAAATTCTGGTCAACGGGGGGGTTGACTGCTGCGGCGGCACTGGCCCACTACCGCGGCAATAGTGGCCAAGTGCCGCAGTGGCACTCTGAGTGATTTTTCAATTTTTTTGTAATTTTTGGTTAATTTTTGGGTTTTAATTCAAATTTCCAACAAATAAAACGACATAGTTTTGATAATCATAAGATTTTGGACCAATTAGAGACTTTTCAAAACCAAAAATACTCCCCCATCATGGCCTATAAATGAGACCCATTTGCTTCCATTTGGGAAGAACTTGGAAGCCATTAGAGAGAGATATAGAGAGTTAGGGAGAAAGAGAGAGAGAAGTAGAGATTTTCTTCTTTCAAATCCAATCCAAAATGTGAGTTTCAATTAGTTTTCTAAAAACTAAACTTTTATTTTCAAGCTTTCAATCTATCTTCTTCATCTTCTTTGAGTTTCCTATGAGTTAGAGAGTGATGTACTCACCCATATACACATATATGAGAGGTTGAATGCTTGTGGTTCCTCTATTGAATATCATCTATTGGTATGTTCATTTGCTTGCTTATATACAATGTTCATCTCTTCTTACCTCATTTCTTTTTTTATTTTCTTTATTTACATACTAGTTCATCATCATCTAGATGATGACATGAAGTTTGAGGTGAGTGAATCCTTATGGATAGTAGCTCTTGACCTCAAAAACATGTTTGATAGATGATGATTATAACCTCAATACATCCCTATGTATTCTTGAGGTTATTTCCAAAATAAAGCAAACCTTTCCAATAATCTTGGGGGTTCTCTAAATGAGTTAGAGGTTGATATTACAAGTGGTTTTAATCCTCTTGAGTGTTGAAAATATACTTTCAAAACCCCTATTTCAAATATTTGGATTTCAAGAAATAAACATTGTTTTCTCAAAAACCTTCAAAACAGTGAGTTGTTTAATCTCAAAGATTTCTCTAGAACTCGATACTCAATGTATGGATACAAGACCACTTAGAAAGTCTTCCTAACTCATTAGAGAACACCCATGATATTTGGTTTGACTTGGAAATACTTGGAAGGATTCCATTTTGGTCCAAACACTCTCTCCAGACATTCTGCCTTTACTGTCATAGTAGCTTGGTCGACTTTCAACTTGTTTTACAGAAAACTTTTCCAAAAAGAGTGGTCCCAAACTATTTTTTCCTTAACCTTCAGTGTCTTAGAGAAATATTTGTATAAAATGGGCCCCTAGATCATTTTTTTCATTTTCTAAGATATTTTGACATTTCAGTCGATAATACGAACTCTGTTTCTGAGTAACCTCTATTGTTCATATGATTTCTCTCAATCTGTAATAGTTATTAAATTTTGGCTTTTTGGATTGTGTTTGAGACACAATAAGAAAGTTCTACATAAAAAATCATGCATTGAAAACATTCCTAACCCCTCTTTTCAATTTCCAAAAGATCATGTTACTGTTCTATCCACTATTCACAGCAAGCACACTTTTACTTCCATCCTTTGATTTGATGCTTACATGCACTTCAAATTAGCTCATGTCTTAGGAAGTGGTTCATACTACATTTGTACACATCCCATGATGATTTCCTTCATTTATACATACACATTCTAGCCTTCTAAGTCATTCTAGGAATCCATGAACACAAAACGCATTACAATCTTGGCACATTTTAGATACATACATTGCATCCATGCAAAGATTTGGGGTTTTCGTGACTCCTAATATAAGAAGATTATAAGGAATGAATTTGATCACACGTTCATGCTTCTTCCTCGATCCAATCTTCCTTTCTCATCCGTCCCGGGGATTGAGAGGTCTTCTTTTCTTAAAGATTAGCATGCATCATTCTAGCTTGCTAAGCATACTTTGATCCTTTTTGATTTATTTGTTTCAAGAACAATTCATGTCCCCTTTAGATTAGGGAAACTTAATTACTTGATATGTGATTAGATGATTTTTCCTAGGTTTATTTGTGTGATCTTTCACTTTGCATTGTGTGATACTTGGCTTAGATCTTATGAATGATATTTTATCTTGAGATCTTCCATTTCAAATTTTCTTATGTGATGTAATATACTATCATAGTATTAATTGTCGAACCATACATAGTATAAGATGATTATTTGGATGCTAATTGAGGCCCGTCGAAAGACGGGGCGAGTTGAGGGTGTTTTAGTCGCGACCAAGGCTCCTTCCTCTCTCGTACCAAAACCCTGAGCCAAGTTCTTTGGTTATGAAGGGTCGGTGCCCATCCATTTGGGTGAGTCAAAATTAGGTTTCTTAGTTCCTTAAAGACCAAGTGGCGACTCTGTATCTGTTTTCAATAGACCTTCCTTTTCTTTCTTTGATCCAAACCAATTTCAAACAAAAACTAAACAAAGAGTGGATGAGTCATTCCGCGTGTCCACACAAGGGCAAGGGAAAGGTGGGTGGCCAAGGCAAAGGAAAGTGTTTCCAATGTGGAGAGAAAGGCCACTGATAGAGGATCTGTCCAGACTTCTTAGCTACAAGAGTTCAAGGCATGATTGAATCACATATGATTGAAGTAAGTTTTATAACAAATACTTCAAACACTTGGTGTATTGATTCTGGAGCGACTAACCATATCTGTAGTTCATTGTAGGGGTTCAGATCAACTAGAAAATGTAGTGATGGAGAGATTGTGCTTAATTTTGGTTCTAGCGCAACTATTTTTGCAATTGCAATAGGAGTGGTAGCTTTAGATTTTTTAGACAATAAAGTTTTGATTTTATCAGATGTACTTTACGACCCTTCAATGAGACGTAAATTAATTTCAATTTCTAATTTATCGAATAAAGGTTATTCTTTTCATTTCGGAACTAAAGTTGTGATTAAAAGAAATGGTTCTTTTGTGTGTTCTGGAGTCAAATTAAATTGTTTGTATGTAATCACTCCAAATATTTCTAATGATTCTAATATGGAACTTAATAACTCAGTGGTAACTCTACCATCTAAAATAAAGGAGCCTTCCACTAATTCAACAAGGCTTTGGCACATGAGGCTTGGCCATATCAATCAAAATAGGATTGGCAGACTAGTCAAAGAAGGGATCTTAGGCGATTTGGTTCTCGAACCAATAAAAGTCTGTAAGTCTTGTTGGAGGGTAAGTTAACCAAATGGCCCTTTCTTGCAAAGGGCAATAGGACCAATGCATTGTTAGAATTAGTTCATACTGATGTGTGTGGACCAATAAATATTAGAGCATGGGGTGGTTATGATTATTTCATCACATTTATTAATGACCACTCTAGGTATGGATATGTGTACCTAATGCAGTACAAGTCTGAAGTCTTTGAAAAGTTCAAAGAGTTTAGGGCTAAAGTGGAGAAGCAATTGGGCACACATATCAAGGCCATTCAATTTGATCAAGGTAGCGAGTACATATCTGATGAATTTATTGATCACCTCATATAGAATGGAATTTTGTCACAGTTAATTACACCTAGTACGCCTCAGCAGAACAGTGTAGCAGAAAGAAGGAACTGGACTCTTCTAGACATGACTAGGTCAATGATGAGTTATTCAGAGTTGCCCTCATTCCTTTGGGGTTATGCTTTGGAAACCGCTGTGTACATACTAAATCTAGTACCAAGCAAATCTATTCCCAGGACACCATGGGAGATGTGGATTAGGAGCAAGCCTTCTTTGCAACATCTTCGGATATAGGGGTGTCCAGCACCCGTGCTGAAAGGAAGGATGAACAAGTTGGAATCTAGATCGAAAGTATGCTACTTCATCGGGTATCCAAAGGGTACTTATGGATGGTATTTTTATGATTTGAGAGAATAAAAAGGGTTTGTTAGTGCAAATGTTATTTTCTTGGAGGATGATTATATCATGAACCATAAACCTAGAGGAAGGATAAATTTGAGAGAAATAGATGGAGAGCCTTCTATTCCTTCAATAGTTAAAAATGATGTAAGACAAGAAAATACCACTTCTTCACCCATTTTTGCACCGGTATCTCATCGTAGTGAGAGGAAGGTCAGCCAGCCTAACTGATACATGTTCTTAGGAGAAGTTTTTGAAGTATTCTCCATAGAATTTGAATCTGATCCTACCACATACAAAGAGGCAATGGATAATGTTGATTGGGTTAAAGTTATGAAGGCTGAATTGAAATCTATGGATTCTAATCAGGTTTAGGATCTTATAGAACTTCCCGCCAATGTTAAACCCATTGGCTATAAGTGGGTCTACAAGAGGAAAAGAGGATCTGATGGAAAGGTTGAAACATTTAAGGCAAGACTTATAGCAAAAGGTTATACTAAGACACAAGAGGGAAGGAATCGCATGGCAGGAATACCCTATACTTCGGTAGTGGGAAGTCTCATATATGCAATGTTATGCACTAGACTAAATATCTACTTTACCGTTGGCATGGTTAGCAGGTATTAGTTGAATCCAGGTCCAGAGCACTAGACAGCCATTAAGAACAATCTTAAGTACTTGAGAAGGACTAAAGATTACATGCTTATGTACAGCGGTGATGAGTTAATTCTAGTGGGATACACTGACTCGGACTTTATGTCAGATGAAGATTCGATGAAGTTGACATCCGAACATCTCTTTACCTTGGGAGGTGGTGCTGCCAGTTGGAGGAGCATTAAGCAGAAATGCATTGCAGACTCAACTACGAAAGCTGAGTATGTGGCTATTTGTGAAACGACAAAGGAAGCTATTTGGATCAAGGTGTTCCTTATGGAGCTCGAGGTGGTACCAGCGTCGCGGTCACCTATTATGCTATATTGCGATAATAGTGGGGCAGTGGCTCAATCCAAGGAGCCAAGGAACCACGAAAAGGGAAAGCACGTAGAGAGAGAATATCATCTAATTTGAGATATTGTTCAACATGAAGATGTGACTGTCACCAAGATTGCCACTGTTGATAATCTTTCGGATCTATTTACAAAGGCCTTGTATCAGAAGGTCTTTGATCATCATCTAGATAGTCTAGGTCTCAAATGTAATCATGTATGGTTGTGAGTGCAAGTGGGAGTTTGTTGGGATAGTGCCCTCAAATTGTCACTTTATGTATGAGACATAAGCATTTTAATATATGGATATTAGCCTTATATTTTGTTATGTATCTCTTTCATGGGATGATTGTCTATCCTCAAGTATCATTGTAGGTAATTTGTGTATGTATGAGATGCATACAAGTGAGATGAATTACTATTCATTGATACTTAGAACTTATCATAGTGAATGATGAGACTGGATACCTCATCAGGTTTACACTGTAGCATGATTAACTACCATTAGATGGAGTGATGAATCTCAATTACTAGAGTATGACTCTTAGTAATATGCTAGTGCTTATAGTGCATTGATGGACCTGAGCTTTCATATTGACACTCAAGACTGTCAACAGTCGATAGGAACTCACAACTTGTATAAGGTACGTGTTCTTAATCTTGAGACTATTATGAACATAGACTATGGATATTGCTGCTTTGACTTACCAATCAGTGAGGTCTGTAAAAGATCAACACTTTGGTATCTTGGGTATGTCATGTTCATAGGGTTGTGAACATACATTGTCAAGATAGAATCTACCCTCTGATTCAGAGTAAGCATTCCCTTGAGAATGTCACCAAGTTGATTACTGAGAATTGCAGTCTTGTTGATAAGTAGTTATAAACATGTTTGGTAATCATGAAAGGTGAATGAGACTCAAGGAATGAAAGATGTAATCACTTCATGTTGACAGTAATAGTTTATCCGACTACCAAAATATGATTATAAGTGCTGATGGTAGAGGGATATTCGTACACTATGTAAGTCTAGTTATCGCTTCGGATATGTTCTATTGCGTTGGAGTTCAATTATCGTTTTATAGTTGAGTAAATGTTAACTGATTAGTTGGTTAGTTTGCTAATCAAAGAGTTTGGTCATTGGAATTAACAGCTGGTCTGAGCCAACAATAAAGAGCCTAGGAGGTTCCACTCTTAGCTCCACTAGGATGCTTGGAAAGGCACAAGAGAATGTTTTCAAGAAAAGTTTGATCGATTGAAAGTGTTTCGATCGATTGAAGTCAAGACAAGTTCGATCGATTGAAACTGCTTCAATCGATCGAAAGTGGTTCAATCGATCGAAGGATTGATCGATCGAAGTGGCTTTAATAGATCAAAGGCTTAAATTTGGTTTGGAAATCTATAAATAGGGCGGTTGCGTATAGAATTTCTTAGTCGTCAGTTTTACTGTCCCAGTGATGTAGAAAATATTTAGGGTTTCCTTAGCCTTCTTCATCCTTATAATTAGGGTTCCCACCAACCCTAGTCTTTTTGGTAAACATCCATTGGAGTCATAAGGGTGAAGATAACCTAGATGAGACTGTTGGAAGATGAAGAATTCAGAATTGGGTTCAAGACCACAAGGTATAATACTTGTCCCTCTCTTGTACGCATCCATAGTGACAAGCAGGGGTATTTGTAAAATACAACCGCGCTAAAGTAAGAAAATACACTGATATAGTTACAACTCCCTATTTTATATGCAATATGTGTTACAATGCCAGTTTTTATACAATGTGATAAATCTATGATAAATTTGTGTATTAGCTGTTGTTTTGTGCAGATATGCTGCTGTGTTATGTGCAGGAATGAATAACAAGATAAAAGGGAAAGCTTGATTATAAGCAAGGAAATTTAAAGATGAAAAGTGGAGTTCAAGTGATCGAAGAACACTCAAGCGATCGAGCTTTCGATCGATCAAAGGATGTTCAAGCGCTCGAGTGAAGTTCGATCGATCGAACATGCCTTTTATCAAAAACTTACGCGCATGCAGCAGACGTATTGTGATCAACCCTAGCCTTAGGTTTTAGTATAAATATTTGTGATGAACACATCCTAGAGGATACCCAACATTCTGTTTTACAGTTTAGAGAGAGAGATAGAGAGTTCTTGTTTGTTTTTGTAGGTTTCAAAGTTCAATATTGGTTTTCTTGGATCTTTCAGTAAGTTTAATCAAAGTTCTACGTTCCAGGTTCTTTAATCTTAGTTAATTTATATTCTGCTTGTTTAATCTCATAGTTTAATCTGTTGTAATCATAGGTTTTCATAGGAATAGTAAGTAATCACTAGTTTTCATAGTTTGCATGTTTAAAACACAAACAAACACAGCCTTAATGAACTTTTACATTAAAAACAAAACTGCCACACTCTAGACCATGTCTGAGTAGTCCCAGAGTTGGGAGATCACGATGAAATAGTGATCTCTAGCCTCTGCCATGCAGCTAAATAAAACCTGCATTCGATCGATCGAAGTTAGTTTAATCGATCGAACCAGTGATGTAGTCAAGCGATCGAAGACATTTCGATCGATTAAGAGATAATGATGCTCGATCGATCGAAGGGACACGAGTCCTTGGAGAACGCTAAATCATTCCTGAAAGGTAATAAACCTTTCTTCGAATTGTCCATGAAAAATCTAGTTAGCACCTTCTCGATATAACTAGCTGGAGATAATCCCATTATCTTTCGCTTACGATCCCGAAAGAGGTTTATCCCAAGGACATAACTCGCCTATCCTAGATCCTTCATATCAAAAGTACTAGCTAGCTAAATCATAATTGATGACAATACCCCAACATCATTCCCAATGAGTTAAATGTCATCAACATAAAGCACAAGAAAAGCTTCCAATTTTCCTTCACAATTCTTGTATACACAAGGCTCATCCAGATTCTATATGAAACCAAACAATTTGACCGCTTGGTCAAAACGAATGTTCTAACTCCTGCATGCCTGCTTAAGTCCATAAATGGACTTTTGCAGCTTGCATACTAAGTCACCTTTCCCACCAACTATGAATGCTTCTGGTTGCAGCATTTAGATGTCCTCCTCAAGATTTCCATTCAAGAATGCAGTCTTGACGTCCATCTGCCAGATCTCATAATCTAGGCATGGAACAATGGATAAGAGTATTCTGATGGACTTGAGCATGGCTATCAGCGAGAAACTTTCCTCATAGTCAATGCCCTCTCTTTCTTGAAATCCTCTTAGTTTATTTTAATTTCTTGATTTTATCGATTTTTTCGACCTTCATGCGTGACACATTAGAATTAAGATTTTGCCTTACGTGTATATATGTGGATTAGAGACTCTTTTCCTAGGTTTTATTTAATCGCATGCATTGCACGTTTAATATTCGCGGCTGGATCCCAGGTAAGTTCTCTTGTTCTTTATTGCATATCATATTGCTTGTTACTTGAATTACGTGGCTTTTGAATGATATTTTGTAAATTGGTAATTTTACACCATTTCGACATGTTTGTGTAATGTATACCTATATCTATGTATTAGTTGTGGGCATGCTTAGATTAGTAATTCAATTAAAAGGATGTTAAGTAGAGGCCTATCACGAGATAGGATGAGAAGGGGCGTTTTAGTCCGATGGGCTCCTTCCCTTCTCATTCCATAATCCCCGGACCTAGTTAATCTTTGGTTTCGCAAAAGATCAGTTTCCTTTTGAAATGGTTTCTTTGTTTTCCTTTGAAAAATTAAGTGGCGACTCATTCGTTTTGAATTTGAAATTTATAAAAGATTTTAAAAGAAAAGCTGTGGGTAGAAAGAAAAATGCGATATCCACACCCGTCAAGAGATAGGGCGAGTTGAGGGTGTTTTAGTCATGGCAAAGGCTCCTTCCTCTCTCGTACCAAAACCCCGAGCCAAGTTATTTGGTTATAAAAGACCGGTGCCCTTTATCCGTTTGGGTGAGTCAAAATTAGGTTTCTTGGTTCCTTATAGACCAAGTAGGGACTCTGTATCTATTTTCAACAGACCTTCTTTTCTTCAAATCAACTTTGATTTCAAAACTAAAGGAAAACCAATTCTGAAACCCTACCTGAAATAGAAATGGGGGGTGGGCTCACAGAGGCCGCGTGCCCGCACCTGCATGGGGTGGAATGAGAATACAAGATGGTGTAGGTGCGTGTTCGGGTTGCATGAGATCACGCAAGGGATGCAGTGAATCGTCAATAGGTATAATCACATTCTCACCATTTTTGGTTTGAGTGTCACCCATTGAATCTGTAGGTGTGGCTACGGGGTTGATTGAACTAGAGGAATCGGATAAGTAGAATGGATTTCTGAAAAGTCCTTCGATGGAATTATCGGATATGAAAGGGAAAAGCCTAAAAATATTTTTAAACCTAAAGAAAAAGAAAAACAAAACTAGATGAAGAAAGAGCGAGGTAATCTAAGTAATAGATGGTCGCCTTCCCCGGCAACGACACCAAAAACTTGACACGGAAATATTTTGTGAGCTCTTGTGTGCAATACCCAAGTATTGGTAGACTTGAAAGTAGTACTGGATAAGACCAGGTCGATCCCCATAGAGAAGGTTTTCAAACTAGTTACTTAGATTAAACTCTAAAATAAACTAAAAAATTCAATATTTAAAAAGGGTGTAGAACAAAAAGTTCCACAAACTACCACTACTAGAGAAAGCAACTAAATTAAACTAGTGATTAACCAATTAACTAAAGCGATATTTAAAAATGATTTTTCTTTGTAAAGGGGGAACGTTGGGACCACACGAATCCACAGTGACCTAACCATCTACCACGCAGTTACATTGAAGATCTACGGAGTACATCTCTCTACAGTAATCCGTATTTTCTAAAGCTAAAGATTCAATAGTCCTTTCATGACTGGGACTATGTTATCATAGTTGATTTAAAAATACATAAAGGCATTTAAAACAATAGTCAAAACTCGCACTCTGAATGGTGTTAGTATTCAGAGTGGTTTGCAAAAGTTATTGAAGAAAAATGCCTTAAGGCTTAAACTTAAGAAACTGTTTTGACAAACTGAGCATATGGGGACAGTTTGATAACAAATCTCGAAAATAGAAAGTCTAGGAATACTGCAAAGGACCATCTTAAGATTTTGAGTGTTCGATCGATCGATCTTCTATCATTCCCATCATGCGATTCATGTTTTCTGCCTGTCGCCTCATCTGCTCCGCTTGTTGTTCTACCAGTACTCTTAACCCGGCCATTTCTTCGTTGTTCCTCTCTTCGGCCATGTCAGCGTATCCTCTCCTTACTAGCCTCGCCGTGGGATCTCTAAACCACCCTTGATTTGCTATTTTCGCTCCTACAGTAAATTTCTAAATTTTCTCTTTTAAAATCTTTTTATCTTCATTTTATCATACAAAAGGCATTTTAAAAACTCTCTTTTTATATGTCACGCGGATGCAATGCATGTATGCGTGTGTGCCTAATCTACATGCAAAAGAAAGAGAAAATCCTAATCCTAACACATAAACACATAGCACATAAGATCCTCACCCATGTCTAAGTGCGTTAACTTCTCCTTTCATTGTGATCTTCACTACCCTCTTCAAAGTTTGAAAATTTTAGAATTTATTTGACAAGCATTTCCCTAGATGATGGGATTTTTCAAATTCTTAAGAAGCTTTCCTTTGAAGGCAACAACATTTCTCCACAAAAAATGATTGGGTTGAAAATTCATTTGAAGAGCATTTCTTTCAAAAACAATTCCCAAAGATTAGTTTGGAGCTTTAATCAAAAGTGAACTCAAAAGATTTTTTGAAAAAAGCGATTGAAAACTTTGGAATAAAGATGGCAAAAATCTGTTTTGCTTTTAAAGATGGATTTAAAATTCTTTGGATAGAAGGATCACATGATCGGATTATCACCGTACTTTTCATGAATTTGGATTCATACAAGGTCAATGATGCTTAGCTAAACATGATATAAGTAGTATAATCTTATAATCAGGGTTCGGCATGTTCCCTAGATGTCGTGGAACATGAGGAGAAATTGCCAAAAGGTGATTAAAAGATTATACGTCCTTCATCAAGCAAGTATCGTCATCATCTCAAGTAATCCCTTCCGGGCATACAAAACTTCCTAGCAAATAATCCTAATCAAGAGTTGATTTCCTAAGATTGAAAGGTTCTATAGAAACTACTATGCAAAAGCTGGGCTTTGGTCAAATAAGGGACCCTTGACACACATCCGATAGGATGCTTCATATACCAGATCATGGTACGAGATCAAGGGTGATCACACAGTCCCATGATAACTTGACCGACCGGGTTGCCCCAAGCCTCCAAGGTCATAGTTCCGTGCAATCGACTGGCTGGACATGCAAGTGAAATGCAACAGGCACACAAAGATTAATTAATTTGATTAAAAGGATATTTTTCAAGTCTAATCCTCGAGTGAACCCAAAATCAGTATTCTGGTCTGCGAAACCAGAGATTCTGGGTTCGATCCCCAGCAGAGTCGCCAGATTGTGGATATCGCAATTTTCTTACCCATGGCTTTTCTTTTAAAATACTTTCTCAAAATCGATTTCAAAAACAAATGAGTCGCCACTTAATTTTTAAAAGGAAAAATTAAGAAACCATTTCAAAAAGAAACTGATCTTTTGCGAAACCAAAGATTAACTAGGTCTGGGGATTATGGAATGAGAAGGGAAGGAGCCCATCGGACTAAAACACCCCTTTTCATCCTATCTCGCGATAGGCCTCTACTTAACATCCTTTTAATTGAATTACTAATCTAAGCATGCCCTCAACTAATACATAGATATATATGTACATTACACAAACATGTCAAAATGGTGTAAAATTGCCAATTTGCAAAATATCATTCAAAAGCCACGTAATTCAAGTAGCAAGCAATATGATATGCAATAAAGAGCAAGAGAACTTACCCGGGATCCAGCCGCGAATATTAAACGTGCGATGCATGTGATTAAATAAAACTTAGGAAAAGAGTCTCTAATCCACATATATACATGTAGGGCAAATCCTAATTCTATGGTGTCGCGCATGAGATCGAAAAATCGGCAAATCAAAAAATTAAAATAAGCTAAAGAGAAATTCAAGAAGTCGTACCTTAATAGCGCTACAAAACAAAAGGTTAGTCCACGTGATATACGAGATGTGAAGTTAGAGATGACAATCCTAAATTTCTAGCTTAAATCTAAAAAATGTAATTAAATCTAAAACAACTAAGTTCTAATTGCGAGTGTCAAATCATATGGATGAATATATATACATGAACAAGAATAAACTATGAAATATTCGGTGGTTTAAATCACTTAAACTTTGAATTCAAGCTCAACTAATCATTATTAAAACATGGTTTGAATCTTTGACTCATGAAAATATCATCTAAGCCATTATTCATAAGATTGATGAAAACTATTGCAGAATTCTGGAAATTGCTGAGAGCAGATCATAACTTTCAAAAATGAAAAAGCATGGTTCCCGCGGTTTGATCTTAACAAATTTTGGACCTCTGTGTGTCTAGTTTTTAACCCAAAAAAGAAATCAAAGTGTCAACGGTTGGAACTCCGGGAATTGGGCAAAAACCAGACATCACTCAGCATTCTACAACCTTCTGTCCAGAGTTCTTGCACGATTTTCTAAAAATAGCAAAAAGATCATAAATGCTTTGTTCTTTTTAGGGTGACTTCCTATCACATTAATCTACTTAGAAAAAATTATTTTGGGTCACAAACACTTTATTAAAGCTCTGATTTATTTATTTCAAAAGAAGGTCACTTGTTCTGAAATTCTGGACAGGTTGTTGTTACTTCACAAAACCCATAACGAAACCACTTTAGACATGAAATCTCCTTAAAATAAAAATTACAGTGGTAGAAATTTGAGTTATTGACACTTTCCCATTGGTTTCACTTGATTCCAACGGTTAGATTTTGAACTAAAAATCTATGATCAAAAACAGTTCGTGAATTCACTATTTTCATTTGTCAAGTTCAAGTTTTATTTGTTAACTCCAACTATTAAACCATGAAGTTGGACTTAAACTAAACTATCCTCTCCTACCATTTGATGGTCATTGGAGGCTAAAGACCTTTATATTTATAGATTTCAAATGAAGTATGAATAGACTTCATGAAATCTCAAGACAAGGAATCTAAACCATGGAGGTGGGCTTAGACTCAATACCACTTTCTCCTACCATTTGATGGTCATTGGAGATGAAGACATGACTAAAACTCATGAGTCTCAAAGGAATATAGAAGGGATTCCATGAAACATCAAGTTAGAGGACCCAAGTCATAAGTATGGACTTGGATCCATCTATTTACTTATAAAATGGAGTTATGATCAAACTTTGACTCTCATGTAAAGCATAAGCTCACATAGGATTCAAAAGATCAAACCTAAGAGATTTCAAGAGAGATATTGAGAATCTCTAAGAGTCTCAAGAAGGAAGACATAAACAAGAAAAATAGAAGAAAGATCAAAGAATTAAAAACAAAGACTTCCAAGTTTGCTTAACAAACTCTAAAACTTAATCAAGAAAAACTAAATGACTTGAAGATTAGAAGCTCAAAAGAAATAAAGCACAACTAAGATTAGAGGGTCACCTCCAAGACTATCCTCAAATTCTTATATTTTGAAGATCTTCCAAGTTCTTCTTCAAGCTCTCCAAAACTCTCTACCTCTCCCAAATATGTGTTGTTGTAATGATAGTGATTTCTTGTATTTTTTGTATCTCTTCTTCCTTTTCCAAGGAAGATCCTCCCTCTTTTATAGGCAAAATTACCAAGTATTTTCAGTGAATTCGGAGTAAAAAAACAGGTGTAAATGTTTCATTTGGTGGTACAATATGTACATCCTAAAAATAGACAGACTGATGCACAGGGCGGTAGTCAAAAACCTTTTGCTGCAGTCAGTGACTGCCGCAACGGCACTCCGTGAATGCCGCGGCGGCATTCTATGACTGCCGCGCGGCACCTGTTGAGAGCCGCGGAAAATTATTAACTGCCGCGTATTAGTCAGCCTTACTTTATCAATTTTTGTTTATATCCGCATACACATACGTATTGTACCACAAAATACGGACTTTAAAAGCAAACGACAGTCAGAAAATGTCAGCGGCACTTGCCGAATGCCGGGCCGGCATTCGATGACTGCCGTTCGGCACTCACTGAATGCCGTCCGGCACTCACTGAGTGCCGCGAAATACTGCCGTGTGCCGTTTTTTGTTAAACTTCCCTTTTTAGGTCTTTTCTTTCTTCCTTTTTCTTAAAGAAACTTATTTTTGAAGATCTTTTCCAAAAATGGTGTTTTATACCTGAATTCTCCTAAATTCCTGGTATTTTCTTCTTTTTGTGAAATTTTACCGCGTTTGGAGAACTTTCTGAAGAGCTTGGAATACTTCGAATCTTTCGGTCCTTATCATCATTGGACGTAGAGGTGACACTCTCATAAATTCGACGTTAAGTCAAAATTGGGGTGTCTACAGCGCTAAAAATTAGGAGACGGACACTGAAGCCCTAAGACGTCAAGTGATGGACATGAAAGCCCGAGATGTCAAGCGACGGACGCGAAAGCCCCATTAATGGACATAAAAGCCCAAGATTTTGAATGAGAACGATGAACACGACATATTTTGAATGGGAGTGATGATAAACTAATGATGATTAATGAACTGACAATTCACAAATCAAGATGATGAGTAGTCAGTGAACTACTGTGACTGTTATGGGTGGGACCAATGGTTGGACTAACCGTGATTAGAAGAACTGACAATGTATGAATCGAGATGATGAGTCGATAGTGAACTATTGGGATAATCATGGATTGGATCAATAGTTGGACTAACCGTGATCAGAAGAACTCACGATCTACGAATCGAGATGATGAGTCGACAGAGAACTACTGTGACTATCATGGATTGGATCAATAGTTGGACTAACCGTGATCGGAAGAAATGATGATGTACGAATCCAGATGATGAGTCGACAGTGAACTACTGTGACTATCATGGATTGGATCAACAGTTGGACTAACCGTGATCAGAAGAAGTGACAATGTACGAATCGAGATGATGAGTCGATAGTGAACTACTGTGACTATCATGGATTGGACCAATGGTTGGACTAATCGTGATCAGAAGAATTGAAGATGTACGAATTGAGATGATGATTCGATAGTGAACTACTATGACTAACATGGATTAGATCAATAGTTGGACTAACCGTGATCAGAAGAACTGACGACGTATGAATCGACATGCTTGCTGGGGATCAAACTCAATTTGCTGGGGATGAAACGACTCTTTCTGGGATTTCTCTTTAATTGTTTCTCTTGACCGGGAACCAGGATCCAAATCCGAATCTCTCGCAGTTGATCAAATCTCGCAATGGTCAGACCGAAGAGCCAGTTAGGGCCTTCAAGAGCTGATTCTTTTCTGGACTCTCTGATAATCTCTCTTTCAATTCTTGACCTAGACCAAGATTCCGTGTTCGAATCTTTCACGGTTGATCAAATCTTCTGACCGAGAACCAGGACCCATCTCTGAATCTCTCGTGGTTGATCAAATTTTGCAACGCCCAATCCAAAAGAGCTGGTTAGGGCCTTCGGGAGCTGATTCTTTTCTAGACTCTCTGAGAATCTCTCTTTCAATTCTTGACCTAGAACCAAGATTCTGTCTTTGAATCTTTCACTATTGATCAAATCTTCTGACCAAGAACCAGGACCCATCTCTGAATCTCTCACGGTTGATCAAACCTTTTAACCGAGAACCAAGACCCATATTTGAATCTCTCGTGGTTGATCAAATCTTAACGATGCTCCTCGACTTTTCAATGATGCTTTTCAACTCTTCTGATGCTCCTTCATACATCTGATGCTCCTCAACACACCCGATACTCCTCAACTCTTCAACGATGCTCCTCAACACATCTGATGCTCCTTTTCAACAATACTCCTCAATACTTCCGATGTTCCTTGATGTTACTCTACTTTTCAACGATGCTTCTCAACTCTCATGATATTCCTCGATGCTCCAACAATGCTTCTCAACTCTCCTGATGTTCCTCGATGCTCCTCTAATCTCTGGGCTCTAAAATACCCTCACAAAAACATCTCATCTGCAAACATAGACTCTGAGCCCTAAAATACCTCAAAAATACATCTCATCAACATATCTAGACTTTGGGTCATAAAACACCTCAATAACACATCTTATTGACACTCTTTATCAACACATCTGGACTCGAAATAGATCAGCAACAATTTCTTGGTATTGACGATATTTTCTTCGATCAACCACCTTGAGAAACAACTATCGATTGTAGTTTGCAACCACTTACGAGTTTATGCTACTCATATTTGGGACACTTCTCATGTTGCGACCTTTACTGGTGTAGTAATGATGTTTGGTACTTTTGCTTGTATCCAAAGTTTTTTTTTATAATCGAGAATCACCTTTAACCCTCACATTTGAGACCATTAGGACGAATGGACATAACAGGAATGACGATGACAAGGAAAGTTGGGTTAGTTTGCATGAAACCTCGATCTCTGACACACTTTTGATTAGATTACTACTTACTCAAACAAAGAAGGATTGACTTAGACATAAAATTCTCAAATTAACAAGATCCAATGTGCCTTCATCATAAATGATGTACCGCTCATTTTTTATGTTCACTCCTCATCTTAAAATGATAGCACTTCACTGATAAATCTGGTTTTTGAAAATTCCTCCCTATTGATCTAATCAATTCTTTTACATCTCCCAGGAAGTGCTTTGAATTAGTGCCTTAGCTTTTAGAATAAAAGATGCTCTATTTTAAAATTTTCAAAACAACTTGGTGACTTGAAAACTTGCCCTTGGTGTGAAGGGATTGCATTAGCCAAATAGAGTTTGCCCCTAGTTTGAGGTGTAGGAAGTGGAATTCATAGGCAAACGAGGTGGGTGACCGAAGTTTGCCCCTAGTTTGGATGATGGTTTATTGGAGGTTCTGGGCAAACGAGGTATATGACTGAAGTTTGCCCCTTTTATGAAGGGTAGATAGTAAAATTCAGGCAAATGAGGTGGGTAGCCGAAGTTTTCCCTAGTATGGAAGGTGATTTCTGGCTTGAGGC
This sequence comes from Hydrangea macrophylla, assembly GCA_033977485.1. NCBI lineage: Eukaryota > Viridiplantae > Streptophyta > Magnoliopsida > Cornales > Hydrangeaceae > Hydrangea > Hydrangea macrophylla. The sequence continues at coordinate 50,943,844 of CM066982.1, forward strand.
AAGGACCGTGACTTTAATCTCTCAGATGCTCATAACTTTTGCCTAGGCACTGGTGAAGTGACCTAGCGAGCTATTTTCTCTCTTTTGTTATTACTCACTCTGGATTTAGCTCAAATTTTTGCTAGGTGTCCTTTCAGATTTTTGACCTAGCGAGCCATACTTCTTTTCTTTTTGAAAGTCTGCCTACGTACCCCCGAGTGGGGATCAGGTCCAACGTAGTTCGGGCCAAGGCTTTTGAAAGGAAAGGGTTTGAGGGTTTTTCAAACGAATCGTTAAAGAAGTTCAAACTTAGCTCACTTGTGGTAGCCTTGAATAAGAAGATTCAGTTTCGGTCTCCCTTTCTTTTCTTTTCTTTTCTTTTCTTTTCTTTTCTTTTCTTTTTGAGGATTGATCCTTTTAACTTTTGCCTAGCCAGTCAATTTTACTTTTCATGTAGTTGATTCTTGTAGGATCTTTTGATCACTATCTCAGAATTCCAGAATGTGCATGTCAGTTCTCGAAATTTATTTATGGTCGTTCCGAGCCTTTTGAAGTGTGATCTAGGCATGTTCTCATGATGTACCTTGAAGTGTACAATTCCTGTATCACCAAAATTTTCTTTCTTTCATTTTCTCCATCATTTTGACTGGCTAAGGTCAGATCTTGGAAATCAATACCTTTTCAGCTCTAACTTTTGCCTAAGTGCCATTTCGGGTTTTCAACCTAGTGTGCTTTTCTTTTATTTCTTTTTCTTTCTTTTTTTTGTTTTTGTTTTGTTTTTTTTTTTTTTTTTTGAAAGGGAAGAAGAAACTCATTGAAAGTGTTTGGCTACCATCAAGGACTAAGTCTGCACTACTTTCAACAGACAGATTGTATGGCTCCCCATTGGATTGGGCTCAAGGCTTTGAAATGGTGGGAAAAGGGTGTTGGGCAAGCCCCAAGTCAGTTTCAAGCATGTCTTTTCAAGATTAAGGCAAGAGCATCTTTAAATTCTTAAAGTAAGACTATTCAATTCTCAGCTCTTCATCGGTGTCAGGATGAAATCGACTTTGACCTTTCACAATTCTTTTTTTGTTTTGTTGCAGAAAAATTATTAGCAGAGTAATATCCATGGTAATTTAAAAAGTGACACTTCAGTTTAGTGATTCATGCATTTATGACTAGGCACATCAGATTAAGCAAAATGAGATTTCATTCCATCAATAGAGAAGGATTACAGACTCATTAACAACTTGATGACAGACAAACTCGACCACAAGACTAAACTTAAAATAGACTCAACACATACGACAGACTCGACTAGACTCGACCTGGTCTCAAGTGGAGTGTCACGGTGACTCGTTTATTTTTTTTTTTAAAGGGTATCCTTATTTGTTTTGCTGGCAAAAGTCCTAAACACCATCACTTCACTTGCACAGGTTCAACATTCACTAGCATTAGCAAAAGAAATCACTCAAATAGGTAAGCCAGGGGCTTTAGGTTTGATGAAGCTGACATTTTGGGTGATATGGGATTGGATGGGTGGTGGCTCAATGATGTTTTGGTCGTTGAGGTCCTGGATATCATGGCAGAGGCGCATGCAATCATTGGTATTGTGGCCATAGGTTTGGTGGTAGGCACAGTGTTTGGATAGGTCACAGTTAGGTGGTGGGGGCACGACACGAGGCTGAAGGAGTTGGAGGTGTCCCTTTTTTAGTAGGCGGTCTAAGGCTACAAAGGGGGAGATATCTAGCTTGGAAAATTCATGGGGTACCCTATTTTGGTAAGGGCGACTAGGCGAGCTAGTTTGGTTTGTGAGCTATTATGGTTGGGGAGAATAGGCCATGGGTTAGTTGCTAAGGGCGTTGACATCGGAAGGGTTTCGGGAGTAGTCGGGCCTCTTGGACTGGCTTTGTGATTTTTCATTCTTGATTTTTCATTCTTGATTTTCCCTTCCCTAATTGCATCCTCAATTTTAGTCCCAATCTCAAACAGTTCTTCAAATGTTGAGATGGACCGGTAGAATAGTTTCTCATGGTACAGCGGCTGTAGATTCTTGATCAATATCAGGACTTGTTCCTTTTCGACTGGTTGGTGGGTCATTTGGCCTACTTTGTTCCTCTATTTACTCAAGAACGCAACGAAGGACTCATTAAAGTTCTGCCGGGTAGTCTCCAAATCCCGGATGGTGACAGCGAGCTCTTGGTTGTAGGAGTAATGATCAACGAAGACCCGGACTATATCTTCCCAAGTCTGCGTCTTAGAAACCTCCAAGGTCAGAAACCAGGATAGAGTAGCCTTGGCGAGGGTTTGAGGGAACAACATTGCAATGTGCTCATGGGTGCAGCCCATTGATTGGAAAACACTCATGCAGAACTTTTTGCGGCTATTCGGATTCCCAGTTCCATCAAAATGATCAATTTCAGGCATCTTGAAGTTTTCAGGTAGCTTTAATTTGTTGGGCCCAAACAATCCTTCTAGATCTAACATGTAATCATCGACCCCCTTACTCTTTCTCAGTATGTTCTCAAGCTTGTCGACCTTATCCAGTTTTTCTTGAATTTTCTTGTTAAGTGCAGGCGGCGGGGCCCCATTAAACCAGTCATCATCTACATTTTTTGGTGTGATGACAGGCAGTGATACAAGTCCTGGCGGTGGTGGTGGAATGAACCCTAGCGGTGATGGGAATCCACGTGGGCATTGCGGCTGTTGTTGTTTCAGTTCTTCCATAAAGGCTAAAACTTGGGCCAACCGGTCAGACTGTTGGTTGATCATTTCTGTCATTCTTACTTCTAAACCTTCTGGATCCATAAAGATAACTTTTAGAGGAGTGATTCTGATAAGTCGGCTCCCTGATCCTCTGACACACAACGCAAATCCTGGGTGCTTAGAACTTATACTGACATATAGATGTGAAAAGACTGTATGTTAGACTTTGTCAGTGATGATCGAGATGACAACTATAGTGATAAGTGAGGACTGACTCGTGTACAGACTGACCATCACAGTGTATGTAGACTGATGAAGCAAGCATGCAGATGTAAACCCTAATCTACATGATGCTCCTACTCCTAATAGATAGCCATTAAACAAGTAAGGTCCTAGCCAAGGGATAAGAGGAATTTCCATAGGTTATGAAAGTTTCTATGAGAAACAGGGATTTTTGGTTAATTTGGACTGAACTGCTGGGAAAAACTGGTATATCTGGAAAATCTGGAAGATTTGGATAGAGTTTCTGGGAGAAACTGGTATTTTGGATGGAGTCGTTGGGTTTTTGGAAAATCTGGGAGATTTAGACAGAGTTTCTAGGAGAAATAGGTATATTTGGGTAAGTTGGACAGAGTTTCTGAGAGAGACAAGTACATCGGGGTTTTTGGGAGAAACTGAGATTTTTGGGTAATTTGGGAGATTTGGACAGTGTTTCTGGGTGAAACTGGTAAATATGACGGTGATCTTATTGTCTAGCAATTTTTCATACTCCTATGTCGTAGGACCAACAAACAAGGTTTGCGGTGTATATCTTTGTAAACATGGAGCAGACATCCTTATCATGGTGCCTAGGCAGGTCAATTCAATGTAATCACATGTGGGTGATTGCCTTTGGGAATCATAAGAAAGAGGTTCTGTTCTATGCCACATAAGCGTCTACACTACGTAGGTTATCCCACCAGGGTATACAGCAGATATATCACATTGTCCTATCTGAAAAGATAATTTGACAGTCCTATGAAAGGTTCTACAAGAATCTATGTGCAAAGGCTGGGTTTAGTCAAAGAGGGTCCATTAACGAGAGTTCCAATATACCGTCAGAGAGACAGTACGGAAGTTTTTACTCTTTTTGATATACCTTGGAAGGTACAGTATTAATGGTGACTTGTGTCATGGCACAGCAAGACCTGAACAATGTCAGCGTCGCGTTTCAGACACAGTCGGAGGGGGAAAATGTAGAGTGCAATGCGGTGAAACAGACACAGTAAAAAGATAATTTTAAGGATGCTTCTCATGAGTCAAACCTCTATATTATTTTGTTTTAAAATAAAAGTCCCCAACAGAGTTGCCAGATTATGGACACGTGGCCTCTGTGAGCCTACCCCCCGTTCCTATTTTCGGCAGGGTTTCGGAATTGGTTTTCCTTTAGGGTTGAAATCAAAGTTGATTTGAAGAAAAGAAGGTCTGTTGAAAACAGATACAGAGTCGCCACTTGGTCTTTAAGGAACCAAGAAACCTAATTTTGACTCACCCAAACAGATAAAGGGCACCAGCATTTTATAACCAAAGAACTTGGCTCGGGGTTTTGGTACGAGAGAGGAAGGAGCCTTTGTCACGACTAAAACACCCTCAACTCGCCCCGTCTCTCGACGGACCTCAATTAGCATCTAAATAATCATCTTATACTATGTTTGGTTCGACAGTTAATATTTATGATAGGTATATTACATCACATAAGAAACTTGAAATGGAAGATCTAAAGATAAGATATCATTCATAAGATCTAAGCCAAGTATCAAACAATGCAAAGTGAAAGATCACAAAAACAAACCTAGGAAAAAATCGTCTAATTACATATCAAGTAATAAAGTTTTCCTAATCTAAGGGGACATGAATTGTTCTTGAAACAAATTAATCAAGGAAATCAAAAAAATGCATAGCAAGCTAATATGATGCATGTTAATCTTTGAGAAAAGAAGACCTCTCAATCCCGAGGACAGATGAGAAAGAAAAAATTAATTGAGGGGGAGCATGAACGTAAGATCGAATTCATTCCTTATAATCTTCTTATATTAGGAGTCACAAAAACCCCAAATCTTGCATGGATGCAATGTATGGTCTTAGGATGTGCATGGTAGTAGTGTGTTTGCGCTCATGGATTTCTAAAATGACTTAGAAGTCTAAAAATATGCATGAATGCATGAAGGAAATCATTATAGGATGTATACAAATGTAGTATGAACTACTTCCTAAGATATGAACTAATTTGAAGTACATATAAGCATCAAACCAAAGAATGGAAGTAAAAGTATACTTGCTGTGAATTTTTTATGTAGATCATCCTTATTGTGTCTAGAACACAAATCAAAAAGCCAATCTTCAATAACTATTGCAGATTGAGAGAAATGATATAAACAATACGGTTACTCAGAAACAGAGTCCGTACTATCGACTGAAATGTTGAAAAATCTTAGAAAATAAAAAAGAACATCTAGAGGCCCATATTATATCAAAAGTTCCCTAAGACACTGAAGTTCAAGGGAAAAATTATTTGGGAGCACTTAGTTGGGAAAAGTTTTCTGTAAAACAAGTTGAAAGTCAACCAAGTTGCTGTGACAGTAAAAACAGAATGTCTGGAATGAATGTTTGGGCCAAAATGGAACCCTTCCAAGTGTTTCCAAACCAAACCAAAAATCATGGGTGTTCTATAATGAGTTAGGAAGATTTTCCAAGTGGTCTTGCATCCATACATTGATTATTGAGTCCTAGAGAAATCTTTGAACTCAGATCATTCACTGTTTTGAAGATTTCTTGAGAAAACAAGGTTTGTTTCTTGGAATCCAAATGTTGGGATTTTAGAGGGTTTTGAAATAGGGGTTTTGAAGGCATATTTTCAACATCAAATGGAGATTATAACCTCTTGGAATATCAACATCAAACTCATATTAAGAACACCCAATATTTCTTGCAAAAACATAGTTTTGTTTGAGAATATGACTTCAATATGAATGTATTAAAGATAAAATCATCATCCATCAAACATGCCTTTGAGGTCAAGAGCTACTATCCATAAGGATTCACCCTCCTCAAGCAACATGTCATATAGATGATGATAAGTATGTAAGTAATCAAAGAAAAATAAAAAATAAATGAGGTGAGAAGAGATGAACATAGTATGTAAACAATCAAATAAGCAATCAATAGATGATAATCAATGAAATTTTGGACTTGTAACTTGGTGTTTCACTCATAGATATTGACATTTGGACATGGAAGTAGCTTCCTATCTCATGAATGCTCAAGAATGGTGGTAGGGGAGGGTTTGAATGTGAAGTATAAGAGAGGTAATGGAAGAAAACAAGATTAAAACTCACTTTTTTATGGAAAATCAGTGGGAGAGCTCCATTTCTCTCCTCTAAACCTATCTCTATCTCTCTTTCTCTCTATAACTTTCTCAAGCTTTGCACTTGGCCCCCCTAAAATGAAGAGAAAATAGGAGTTTGTATAGGCCAATTTGGGGTGGTTTTGGGATTTAGAAAGTGCTCCCATTGGTCCCAAACATCTGTGAACATAAAACTACATCGTTTTGGTCTTCAATTATTCAATTTGGACCCCCAAAATAAATTACAAAAATGGACTCTGTGGGGGTTGAGTGCCTCCACAGCCCTAGTCGTGTGCCGCCGCGGCACTGCTCCTCAGACGCCCAGAAATTTGTATTTAGGCTCCCAGAGGTTTCGATATTTGCGAAAAGGCCCTATTTCGTCCGAAATTCATAGAAAATGCGTATGAACTCCAAACTGAGGTTGTGATATACCGTTGGAAAGGTAATGGAGTCTAATTTACATAAAATATACTTTGGAGATAGGTCACTTTGAAAAGTGTTGCGGTATTTGCGATAAAAGCCGATTTGATCACCTTTTTCACCTTCAAAAATTCATAATAAATTCATTTTAAATCCAGGAATTATGTGCGATATACCGTTGTAAAGCTATTGACCTCTAGTATCTATGAAAAATGTTTGAAAAATGATACGGTGCTCCGGTTTTAAAGTCAACTTTTGGTCAAACTAGGGACCTCCAGGAAGTTCTAGGAACCTCTGGGAGCTCCCGGGAGCTGACATTTTTGTCCGATTTTCTTTTAAAACTTGTTTAAGTACATTCCACATGATCTAGAATGATCCCAGTGATTTTCGGTGAATTTGGACGATTTGGGTCAAACCTTGGTCAAACCTAGTCAATCCTTGGTCAAACCGGTCAACGGGGACATTTCGACAACTTCCGGGACTTCAGGGTGTCTCTGGGAGCTGACGATTTCATCTGATTTTGCTTAAAAACACATTTTATGACTTTCCTTATGACATAGCATGTTTCCAGATCTTTCGGTCCAAATCTGGCAGTGTTTGGGCTTTCAGGGCATTTTTGTCATTTGTATCACTTTCTGAGCATTTCGAGAGATAAAACTAACTTCCAGGAGTCCTTTTGAGTCTTTTTCGATCATTGTGAACCACCAAGTTATGGGTCTCCTAAATCTGATAGCCGACAAAATGGGGTGTCTACAGCGGGCGAATTCTAATTTTGAAACGGAATGATTCAACTCCTTCCAACTTTTCATGGAATGGAGAGCGAGAAGGCATATCTACATGTCAAGGATTTTGAGGATGTTTGTAAAATACTCTCCCAAAACTGTCCTGTAGATGTGACACGCTTAATGTTATTTCCCTTCAGTCTAAAGGACAAAGCAAAAGCGTGGTTGCTCACCCTCAAACCAAACTCTATCTTCACCTGGCATGCGATGAACACTGTATTTTTAAAGAAATTCTTTCCACCTCGCATGACCACCGAACTTAAACGTCAAATAAATTCCTATAAATAAAAGAGCAATGAAACCTTCACTTAAACTTGGGAGTGTTTCAAAGATTTGCTTCTCTCATGCCCATATCATGGGTATGAGAAGTGGCGAACCATCAGCTTCTATTATGAAGGACCTAATGCTGAAACAAAAAAGTTGGTTAAAACCATGAGCGCAGGTGCATTTCTTAGCAAAAACACTAAAGAAGCTAAAGCCCACTTCGAGTGGTTGGCCGAACATGCTATCAGGTGTAGAGGAGAAAAGTATATATTAGTTAAAAAGTAAAGATCACCTAATGACCAAATATGAAGGACTAGCAAGGAAAGTGGAAGAGTTAGGGATGAAAGGAGAGAGTTCTAGGCAGGTTTTGCCTGAAGAACCATATGGCACATGCAATATGTTAGGACATACAACTCAATATTGTCCCAACGTGCCGTATTTTCAAGAGCAGGCCCCCATAGAAATGAACGCCATGCAAGGATATAGAGGGGCGGGGAATTCCTATAACAATAACAACAATAATTTTCAAAATAATAATAATCAATGAAATCATCCCAGTTTTGATTGGAAGAACGACACTGGGACCCAAAATCAATACCAACAACAGCCCTACAACAACAATAACTAATATCAAGGGCAATACAATAGGTCGTCCCAACAGTTCAATTAAAACAGATCTAATACCTACAACCAAGCTCAACCTCTAATACTCAACAGGCTAATGTCTACGTGCCACCACATAAAAAGGTATAAGAGGAAGATCCACTCTCTAACGTGAACTTAACACAACAGTTAATCCAAATGATGAGCAAGATGTCTGCAACGTTAGAGGGAATGGATGCACGACAAGAGGGATCGGGTGGAACGTTTCCTGCCCAGTCACTTCAAAACTCTAAGGGATACATTAATGGTCCCAATAAGCAAGAACATGCTAAAGTCGTGACTACTCTAAGAAGCGGCAAGATTATAAGGCACAACATGCCTCTTTCTACACCTAAAGAGTATGAAGAGGATGAAGTGGTGAATAAAATGAACCATCTACTCAGGAAGAGGAGACATCTACTAATAACGAACCATTAGAATCAAATGATGAAGCACCCATAGAAGTAAAAGAAGCTGAGAGAAGGCCTGGAAAGGAGCCCATTAAGGATGAATTACCTAAATGCCCTTTCCCGATGCCTTACCCTCAAAGGTCAAAGAAACCCAAAAATGAGACTAAGAATCAGGAGTTCTTAGAACTGTTTAAACAAGTCAAAATAAACCTTGCACTCCTTGATGAAATCAAACAAGTATTGGCCGATGATAAATATCTTAAAGATTTATACACGGTTAAGAGGCGGCAGAGTGTGAAGAAACACACCTATGTTGCTTGCCAAGCAAGCGCAATCATTCAAAATGAACTGCCTCCTAAACTCAAAGACCCTGGTACTCCCATTGTCTCATGTCAAATTGGGAATCAAAGAATAGACAATGCACTCCTTGATCTAGGAGAAAGCGTAAACATGCTGCCATACTTCATCTATAAACAACTAAGTTAGGTGAACTCAAACCTACTCGAGTTGCACTACAATTGGCAGATAGGTCGGTGAAATACCCTAGAGGGGTATTGGAGGACGTCCTCGTGCAAATAGACTCATTTGTTGTCACGCCCCAGAGTAAGCCAAAAATAGGGAAAATTAAAATTTTCCTTTATGGGTCCGTGGACACGTGACTAGTTTGTTAACCGTCTTGTCCTTCTAACTCCACACCATGCAATCATAAGGGAAATGATAAAGTATAAGCATGACTTAAACTTATCAGAGTATAATTACAGCAGCGGAAATTAAACAAGAGTTACAATAACATCAATTCTAATACAAGAGGCCATATTAAACAATTTACATAAGCTTAAAACAACAGGAGAAACTATCTATCAGATCTTCAGTAAGGCTTTATCCTCCTTAGCTCCACGACACTGCATCCTAAACTCTTTTATCTATCTCCAAACCTGCAATACTCTGGGCATAGGAATGCCCAGGGCGTAAGATGCCATCAGCCTTGGAACAAGGCTGAATGAGAGTCTCAACAGCATACTAATCAGTATAAACAAACATCACTCCACTCACTCTAGTGTTCTGTATCTTAAGTTATGGTTAATCTCTTATCAAAAGACGCATTTTCACCACAGACATAGCAGAGGTCTCAACAAGACAGGTAGACAGATAAATATAACATCATAGAATACATTCTCCTTATTTTATCCTCATGCGTGCAAATGCATGACCGATGCGACTTACTCACGACTCTTTTCAAGACACTTGCTTTTTGACAAGTGGGGGTATTTGTAAAATACAACCACGCTAAAAGAGGAAAATACACTAGAAAAGTCTACAATTTCCCTGTTTATCTACAGTTTGAATTACAATATCAGTTTTTGCACAAATTAATTAAACTATGATAAGTGGTATTGTTTTAGTGATTATTTGTGCAGACTACTGCTGCTGTGTACAAGATTGAAGAATGTGATAAAAGGAAGTGCTTAGTACAGATGAAGACAACTCAAAGCTGAAATACAAGGTTCGAGCGATCGAACATGCTTTGAGCGATCGACGTTTCGATCGATCGAGTGGAGTTAAAGCGATCGACGTGTCTGCAGTTCAATCGATCGAGAGTTGTTCGATCGATCGAAGATGCCTTTTATCAGATTATTCGCGCCTGCAGCAGAAACGGGTTTTGAACCCTAGCATTAGGTTTAGGCTATATAAACTCATTTTGTACACGTCCAGAAGGACGCCCAACTTGGTTTTCATTAGTTTTCATAAGAGAGAGGAGAGAGTTTTATTGTTTTTGTAGGTTTTATCAAGATTCACCATTGTTAGCTTGGATTGTTTCATAGTAATACAAGTTTCTTCGTTCCAATTTACTTGTTATTGTTTTGTTTATATTCTGCATCTAGTTAATCACAGTTTATCTTTCGATCTCATAGTATTGTTGCTAGATAAGTTAAAACCATTAGTTTTCATAGTTTCAATGAAAATTTTCCAAACAAACATGTCCTTAGTAAACTTTTTTGGTAAAAATCAATCTGAGTCTCCCCAGACCATGTCTGAGTAGTCCGGGGTTGGGAAATCGCGATGAAACCGTGATTTCAGACCTCTGCCATGCACTATTTTTATTCCTGTGTTCGATCGATCGAAGGTAGTTCGATCGATCGGACCAGAGACATAGTCGAGCGATCGAAGATATTTCGAGCGATCGAGAGATGACGAAGTTCGATCGATCGAAAGCGCGTCGATCGATCGAGGTCTCAGATTCTTGAGGACATCTAATACAGTATTCCAAGACTTTCTGCTTTACTGATTCGTTATCAAACTGTCCCCAAATGCTCAGTTTGTCAAAACAGTCTTTAAACTTTAAGCCTTAAGGCATTTTCTTTCAATATATTTTGCAAACCACCCTCAATGCTAATACCATTGTAGGTGAGAGTCTTAACTATTGAATTAAACCACCTTTGTGTATTTCAAACTTAGTTGTGATGATGTAGTCCCGGTCATGAAAGGACTATTGATTCTATATCCTTAGAGAAGTACGGGATACTGTAGAAGTTGCCCTCCGTTGAGCTTAATTTCATTTGCATGGTAGATGGCTGAGTCATGGTGGATTCGCGTGATCCCAACACGTTCTTTTATTAAGAAAAATCGTTTTCCAATCTTGTTTTAGTTAAATAGCTAATCATTAGTTGAGTTAATTTAGTTGCTTTTAAGTTTCGTAGTTGTTAATTGTAGAACTTTGTGTTCTACACTTCTCTTTAAATATTGAATTTTCTTTTCTTTTAGAGTTTAATCTAAGTTAGTTGATTTTCATCCTTCCCTGTGGGATCGACCTGGTCTTACCAGTTACTACTTGCACGTCCACCTACACTTGGGTGTTGCACAAGAGCGCACAAGATTTTTCACGTGTCAAGTTTTTGGCGCCTGATCGGGAGAGAACAAATCCTATTTATACGCCTTAGCGAGCATTTGTTAGTATCTTTTTATCTTGTTTTTGTATATTTTTACTTCGTTTTCTATTTCCTGACAGGTTTTGGAAGAAATCAAGTATATCAGGCTAAACAGGGTGAAAAAGCAGAAGAAAAGAAGCTGAAAAAGCCAAGTCGCGCGCGCGAGCCTCGGGCGCGAAAACCGAATATCGCTGGCGCGATCCGCTCGCGCGAGAACCCAGAAATCGCTCGCGCGATCCGCGCGCGCGAAGTTCCAATTGTCGCGCTCGCGCGATATATGTAAAAACCAAAGTTGCGTATTTCAGTATACTGAAGACTCCTGTGCAAACGAGATGTCCTAACTGCGTCCAGATTGTAAATTATATCAGTTTCAGTTCGTCTCGAGTTAGAGAGGCTTCCAAAAACTTGTTGTAATTCTATATATACCTTATTTTACTTCAATTAAAGGGTTACACATCATTAGCCAATAAATATATACACACTTTCAGCCATTGAAGGGAGGGAAGCAAGGAGAAGAAGAACAAGACCAAGGGTTTCCATGGCCTCCTCCATCAACTACTTGCCATCCATCACTTCCATGGACGGCTAGATCTTAGATCTAGGGTTTCAATGAAGCCCTAGTCGAGTAATAGGGTTTTATTTATGTTTTTATTTTAGTCTATTATGTATGGATGACAGTCACATGTTTAGAGGATTTTTATAAATAAATCGTACTTCTATTGATTAAATCATTGCTTTCAAAGTTTATTCTTGTCTTAGATCTATTTTGACTGTGATGTGCTCAACGATCTATTCTTGCTGTGCTTGTTTAGATTGTTTACATGTGATGGTGCTTTATTGATTTGTGCTATCAAGTATCCGAATAGTCCATGCCTAGGTTAGATGGATTAGATCACAACCCTAGTTTAGTGTGGGATAATTCGTGCTAACCGCAGATGGATTATGTTGGTGCTTGAACCATGATTATCTTCTTGTCGGAGGAATTGGGCTTGTAGCTACAATTCCCCATATTCATCCAACGTAATAAGCTAAAGTAATTCATAAATATTCCTATTATGAAGCTAGTGGTGGATTTGCAATCCTAGGTTCCCTTAAACATTATTTAAAACAACTATTTAAATTGCTTTCATAGTTTAGATTTATTTTTATGTTCTTAGTTTAATTCAAATTAAAATCAAATCTGTTTTCTTAATTAACTAAATTTAGGTTTTAAAATTAAGTCGTTGTAGTAAATCAATCCCTGTGGGTTCGGCCTTTGCTTTCACACTACAAATCTTTTGAAAAGTAAAGAACACTTTTTATATTTTGATATTGACAACATCAATTTTTGGCGCCGTTGCCGGGGATTGCATTACTACCTTTAATTTTATAATCTTAGTTTAGTTAATTCGTAAATATCAGATTAGTTTTTATTCTTCTTATTTTCCGTTTTTGTTTTAAATTACTAACTTGTTATTTTATTTTATAGGTTTTCGAGTCATCAAATTCCAACGTTTCCGAGTGGAGTAGCTAATTACATCAAAGGAGCTTACGCAAATAAAATAAATAAAAATTAAGTAAATTGCTCGCTTTAACTTCGCATCAAATCACTGTAAGTCAGGGCGCTGAGACGCAATTATTTGCATTAGGTTAGTTGTGGAGTGAACACTGCATTAGCTAGGAAACCCGGGGCGCTGGGCTTGACGCGGTCATTGCATTACAGGATAATATTCATGCATCATAGTAGTACTATGTGCTTGCTTGTCGTCTTATTTGCGTGATTGCTATTTGTTTTTTTTGTTAAGTCAGTCTTTGTTTTTAGTATCTTTTTCTTTATTTTAGTTTATGTTAGGTACACGTTCAAATAAACCAGAATTAATATCTTTCAATCTTGAACTTGAACGTACCTTAAGAACTAGTAAGTCCACAACCCAAGCTTCGAGAGCTGGGTTGCAAGACGACGAATCAACTCCGATTCCGTCGTCGTTGTTTGAGGCCGAAATTCAAAGTACCCGTGAACGGTTAAGGAGAACTCGAACTTTTAAAATCGAACCGATTAAGATGGCTGACGGAAATAACGGAAATAATCTGAATAATCTTAATATAAATTGCCACCTCCTCCACTTAAAGATTACTTTATTCCTACGACTTACACGCCACAAACATGTATTGATTTACCGGAGGCGACGGCATCTCACTTTGAGATAAAGTCATCTACCATCTCGCTACTTCCATCTTTCCATGGCCGTCTAAATGAAGATCCATATCAACACTTAGGAGATTTTCAGGATATATGCTCTACTTTGAAAATTCAAAACTTAAATGATGATGAATTAAAATTGCGGCTCTTTCCATTCTCATTAAAAGATAAAGCTAAGTATTGGCTTCAATCACTTGAGCCAAACACAATTAGAACATGGGAAGACTTACACACCGCATTTTTACAAAAGTTTTTGCCTATTATGCGTACGAATCAGATAAGGAAATCCATAACAAACTTTGTTATGCAAGATGGGGAATCACTTTACGACACGTGGGAAAAATTTAAAGAATTATTACGTTCGTGTCCACATCATCAGGTTCCTAAGTGGCAGTTGGTCCAGGTCTTTTACGAGGGACTTATTCCTTCGGTCCGTAATACTGTCGACGCTGTTTGTGCGGGTACCTTCCTACACAAAAGCGTCGATGAGGCCTGGAAAATTTTTGAAACGTTAAGCGAGAATTCGATGCATCAGGCTGTATCAGTACGTTCCGAGGGATATCATTCACAACCTAAGAGGGAGGTAAAGTTCGAGTCAAGTCAGTCAATTGAAATAAAAGAACTATCTAACAAACTTGACCGACTTTTAACAATGAACCAAACGACAGCCCCACCCGCTCATGAAATTTGTGCATTATATTCTGATCCTTCACATTCGATAATTGCATGTCCATCGGCGAGTCAATTTCCGGAATTCGTGGAGCAACACATTAATTCTATTCAACAATACCCACGAAATAATTATAATTCGACTAATAATAATCCGGACGCGCCATGGAGAAACCATTCCAAACTTCTCGTGGAAAAATAATACTAATAATCCTAATGAGGCAACTAATTTTCCAAATGCTTATCGACCCCAATTTCAACAAAATCAATACCAACATCCTCCTCCTAATCCTAACCCCCCAAGGACTAACGCTTTTGAGGAGACGGTGTTGGCTTCCCTTAAGAATATTGAAACTCAAGTACAGGCACAAGCACAAATAGTGCACTCTCACACACAATCCATTGCGAAGCTTGAATCCCAAATGGGACAACTAGCTACTGTAGTGAGTCGTAGAAACGAGGGGACGTTGCCTAGTCAAACAATTCAAAACCCTAAGGGACAATATGAGGTTAAGGGGTCGAATGAACAAGTAAATGTCGTCTCAACTAGGATGACTACACGAGAGGAGGTGATAGAAAACCCTAATAAGAATGAGAATGTGATAGATATGAACATCAACTCTAATAAAGAGAGGGGTGAGGATGTGAATCAAAGTAGAAAAGAAAATGAACCGGTCCCAACAAATTATATTCCGAGAATGCCATATCCACCTAATATTGAGGAACCGTCTCATCTTTCAAAGAAAAAGTCAAAAGTCGAAGATATACTCGAGGTATTTAAACAAGTTAAAATTAATATTCCTTTCCTCGAAGCTATAAAACAAATTCCCGCTTATGCTAAATGTTAAAAAGACCTATGTATGCAAAAACGCAAAATACGCAGTCATACTCCTAAAAAGGTCTTCCTCACGGAAAAAGTAAGTTCTATTTTTCAACACGCTCCTCCGAAGTATAAGGATCCCGGTACGCCTACGATTTCATGTGTCATAGGTGACACTATCATTCATCGGGCTCTCCTTGACTTAGGAGCTAGTGTTAACCTCTTACCTTATCATGTCTACAAACAATTAGGACTAGGTGAACTTAAACCTACGGCCGCTACTATACAATTAGCGGATCGTTCAGTCAAAATACCTAGAGGAATCGTCGAAGACGTCCTAGTAAAAGTTGATCAATGTTTTTATCCTGTTGATTTTATGGTCCTTGACACCGAACCGGTGCTAGATTCTAAGAAACACACTCCTGTTATTCTTGGTCGTCCATTCTTAGCCACGGCTAACGCACGTGTCAATTGCAGAACAGGGGTGATGAAAGTGTCGTTCGGGAATATAAAATTAAAATTAAATGTGTTTAATGCCGTTGATCAACCCCCCAAAGACGATGATTATCTAGGTGTGGAGGGTAGTGAATTTAAACGGAATATTGAACTTACTAACGTAATAAATATGAGTGCGGGGTATAATATAGTGGATGATGAATGGATGAATCCTAATACCTTGGCCCATAATGAAGAATTTACTCGAAAGGTAAAGAATCGATGTAATAACGATAATGGTGAGCTGTTAAATAAATTAACACATAACGACCTTGTTTCGACGTTTCACCAGAATCTCCCTAAGGCCCTCAGAGGTACAAACTATGATTTACAACCTCCATGATTCTTGAGCTAGAACGGTCTAGCTGAAGACGTAAAAGTTAGTGCTTCTTGGGAGGCAACCCAAGCTTGATTTCGTCTGTTTCTTTGATTTTTGGATGTTTTTGAGTCATTTTGGTCAGTCTTAGAGTTTTTCTGGACAGGTTTGGGGGTCGAAATTAATTTATTTTAATATTACATACATAATTTAAAAAAAAAAAAAAAAAATTGTCTTCAGAGTTTTGTTTCTTCTTATAGTTTATTTAGTTTCGTTTAGCTTAGTTATAATTCTTTTAGCTGTTTTTATTATTTTGTTTGTTTAATTTTCTTTTGTTAAGAAGTAACAGGTAACATTGAACTTTATTGTCATATTCCTTTGTGTTAACCTGTTCTATGCTTGTCAAGATCGAGGTATTATCGTTCCTTACTTAAGTACTCTCCTTTCTTTCGTTTTATTGTTTCATTGGGGACAATGAAAGGTTTAGGTTTGGGGGTATGCACTCACACATGCACATTATTTTATGCAAAATTTTAAAATTTTTCAATAAGTGTGTTTAAATAAACGATGATTACCGACGTTTTTGCAATATCAATTTGATACTTCTTGTTATGTAACTATGATTGTTATAGAATAATAAACAAGAGAAGATGTGATTAAACATTTGCTGAAGTCATGATGAAACGTTCTAGGATATGTATCGTTCGAATCGTAGTTTTATATCATAAATTTGCACACAAACCTATGCACTGCACGTAGTCGCTTGAATACATGTTTGATGTGAATTATAATATGATTCGGATTTCTAGATAACACATGGTGGAGACTAAACCCGGTGAGCTTTTGAGCCTATCTTTTCTGTTTTGAGGGTTATAAATATATTGTGTTTGTCGAATTTCATTGAAAAATACGCATCTACTTGCTGTTTAGTCTCATTATTCTTGTTTTGGTTGATAGTTAAGTTAAAATATTTGCTACCATGCTAAATAATCTTCCATTGTAAACATTGAAGAACCGTATTACCCTAGGAAATGATTTTAGGCCCTCTTTGTTTATTGCCGACTGATAAATGATAAAAGTTTCCTTAGTTCACCCTTTGAGCCATTAAAATGCCTTTTTCTTTGATTACCATTATCCTTGTTTTTGCTCCGACTTGACAAACTTGGAGTTCACCATTGAGAGATTTGTCAACTTTTAGTGGTGTTAAGGCGATGTGTGATTGAGAAGAAGAAGTAATTAAGATGATGTTTGGGGTGGTTGCCTTGATTCTTTATTGAATATTCGTTTCGAAAGCAACGAGAAGGAAAGAAAAAAAAGATAAAGATTGGAAAAAATAAAAGAAGAAGAAGGTTGATAAGAAAAAAAAAAGAAAAAAGAAAAGAAAGAAAATATATGAAAAGAAGAGAATGAAAAGATGAAGTTGGTAGAAGAGAGAATGAAAGAAATGGAACATGCCTTACAATGCCATTCTGAAACTACCTAATGAATCCTTTCTATCCTTTTTCCATTGCCCGAGCCACGTTACAACCTTTGAAAAGTCCTATTTGATCCTAGGAAAACATGGTTTGGATATGTAAACGATGGGAGGGGGATTAAAACATGGTAATGATTAATTTCTCTTGATTATTGGCGTCCTATCCATGAGACTACTATTCTTTTGTGTCATGCGTCTTTTCCGAGTCATATGTGAGTGATTTCTCGTTTTGAAAACATAATTCCTTTACTCACATATATTAGAAAAATTACACCTGTTTCTGAGTGTTTTATTTGAGAGTGTAATTGACATTGTGAGATTCGTAGTCAAGACATAGTTAGATGGTCATCCGAGTTATATTCCAAGTTCATGACATGCGCGTATTCATTTGACTATCATATCACACACGTGCACTTTTATGAGACACTCTATTGATTCATACGATGCATGTGCTTGGGATTGTTTTTCATGATTTAAGTGGACGTTTGATTCTGTTTCTTCTTGTTCATTATTCTACTTCGAATCATTGTGTTATAATAAGGAGTATTGAATGTTTTGTTTTTCGTTTTTAATAAAACTTTTTAAGTTAACAAATTAATAAAGATGGTTGTGGGTGACTTGTTGATGAGAACCCTCACGAGACTTCACTCGTCCGACTAGGGACACCTAGAGGTTTAAAAGGCTTGTTGCATATGCTAAATGCAGTCGTAATCCATGCGAAAATGGAGTAGTATTTTATTAGTAGTTAGTTTTTATTTTAATTTTGCTCGAGGACTAGCAAAATGTAGGTTTGGGGGTGTGATCGGGAGAGAACAAATCCTATTTATACGCCTTAGCGAGCATTTGTTAGTATCTTTTTATCTTGTTTTTGTATATTTTTACTTCGTTTTCTATTTCCTGACAGGTTTTGGAAGAAATCAAGTATATCAGGCTAAACAGGGTGAAAAAGCAGAAGAAAAGAAGCTGAAAAAGCCAAGTCGCGCGCGCGAGCCGCGGGCGCGAAAACCAGAATATCGCTCGCGCGATCCGCTCGCGCGAGAACCCAGAAATCGCTCGCGCGATCCGCGCGCGCGAAGTTCCAATTGTCGCGCTCGCGCGATATATGTAAAAACCAAAGTTGCGTATTTCAGTATACTGAAGACTCCTGTGCAAACGAGATGTCCTTACTGCGTCCAGATTGTAAATTATATCAGTTTCAGTTCGTCTCGAGTTAGAGAGGCTTCCAAAAACTTGTTGTAATTCTATATATACCTTATTTTACTTCAATTAAAGGGTTACACATCATTAGCCAATAAATATATACACACTTTCAGCCATTGAAGGGAGGGAAGCAAGGAGAAGAAGAACAAGACCAAGGGTTTCCATGGCCTCCTCCATCAACTACTTGCCATCCATCACTTCCATGGACGGCTAGATCTTAGATCTAGGGTTTCAATGAAGCCCTAGTCGAGTAATAGGGTTTTATTTATGTTTTTATTTTAGTCTATTATGTATGGATGACAGTCACATGTTTAGAGGATTTTTATAAATAAATCGTACTTCTATTGATTAAATCATTGCTTTCAAAGTTTATTCTTGTCTTAGATCTATTTTGACTGTGATGTGCTCAACGATCTATTCTTGCTGTGCTTGTTTAGATTGTTTACATGTGATGGTGCTTTATTGATTTGTGCTATCAAGTATCCGAATAGTCCATGCCTAGGTTAGATGGATTAGATCACAACCCTAGTTTAGTGTGGGATAATTCGTGCTAACCGCAGATGGATTATGTTGGTGCTTGAACCATGATTATCTTCTTGTCGGAGGAATTGGGCTTGTAGCTACAATTCCCCATATTCATCCAACGTAATAAGTTAAAGTAATTCATAAATATTCCTATTATGAAGCTAGTGGTGGATTTGCAATCCTAGGTTCCCTTAAACATTATTTAAAACAACTATTTAAATTGCTTTCATAGTTTAGATTTATTTTTATGTTCTTAGTTTAATTCAAATTAAAATCAAATCCGTTTTCTTAATTAACTAAATTTAGGTTTTAAAATTAAGTCGCTGTAGTAAATCAATCCCTGTGGGTTCGACCTTTGCTTTCACACTACAAATCTTTTGAAAAGTAAAGAACACTTTTTATATTTTGATATTGACAACATCAGCGCCGTTGCCAGGGACGGCGACGATCAATTCCTTAGATTACCTCAGTCTCTCTTCATCTCTTTCTGTTTTTATTTTCTTTTCTTTTCAGTTCTTTTGGTAAACACTCACCTTGGGTACTCTCCTAGTTCATGTCCAATAATTCTATTGAAGGAATTTTTGGATATCCTTTCTACCGTTCTGACTCTGATAGTTCCGTTAACCCGATAGCCACTCCAACTGAATCAATGAATGATAATCAGAGTGAAAACAGTGACAATGTTGTGGTACCAATTGATGAGGCGCTACGTCCTCTTTGCGATCTCATGCAACCAGAACACGCACCTACGCCTTCTTGCATTCAAATCCCACCGCACAATGGCAAATTTCAATTTCAAAATGGGATGATCCAACTGCTTCCCACCTTTCATGGAATGGAAAGTGAGAAGGCGTACTTACATGTCACTGATTTCGAGGATGTTTGCAAAACATTCTCGCAAAATTGTCCTAGGGAGGTAACGCATCTAATGTTATTCCCCTTCACTTTGAAAGATAAAGCGAAGGCGTGGCTCCACTCCCTCAAACCTGATTCAATTTTCACCTGGCATGCGATGAGCACCGCGTTTCTAAAAAAATTCTATCCTACTCGCATGACCACAGACCTTCAGCGTCAAATCAATTCCTATAAACAAAAGAGCAATGAAACCTTCACACAAACGTGGGAGCGTTTCAAAGATTTACTTCTCTCATGCCCACACCATGGGTTTGAGAAATGGCGAACTATCAGCTTCTTTTATCAAGGATTGAATGGTGAAACGAAGAAGTTGGTAGAAACTATGAGTTCTGGACCATTTCTGCGTAAAAACACCGAGGAGGCTGAAGCCCATTTCGAATGGTTAGCCGAATACGCTCATGAATGGTCAAATTCTGACAATGTCTCACGCTCACAGATATCCTGTGTAGAAGAGAAAAGCCTGTACCAATAAACTAGTGAGGATCACCTCATGACTAAGTATGCAGAACTAGCAAAGAAGGTAGAGGAGTTAAGCATGAAAGGAGAGAGCTCTAGGCAAGTTATGCCTGAGGAACCATGTGGCACATGCAACATGTTGGGACATACAACTCAATATTGTCCTAATGTGCCGTATTTTCAAGAGCAGACCCCGATGGAGATGAATGCTATGCAAGGTTTTCGAGGGGCGGGGAATTCCAACAATAACTTTCAAAGTAACAATAGATGGAATCACCCCGGTTTTGATTGGAGAAATAATGCTGGGACACAAAATCACTATCAACAGCAGCCCTACAACAACAATCAATATCAAGGGCAAAACAATAGGCCGTCCCATCAATACAATCAAAACAGAACCAATAACTACAACCAAGCTCAACCCTCCAATACACCACAAACCAATACCTATGTGCCTCCACACAAGAAGGTACAAGAAGAAGAGCCACTTGCTAATGCCAATCTAACGCAGCAACTCATACAGATGATGAGTAGAATGTCTGCCACGTTAGAAAGGATAGATGCACGGCAAGAGGGTTCAGGAGGAACATTTCCTGCTCAACCACTTCCGAACCCCAAAGGACATAACAATGGTCCTAACAATCAGGAACATGCTAAAGCCATGACTACATTGAGAAGTGGAAGAATCATAGAAAAAAGCATTCCTTTGTCTACACCCGAAGTGTACAAAGAGGAGGAAGTGGTGGATAATGAGCTTGAGCAACCATCTACTCGAGAGGAGGAGCCGTTTACTAATGACGAGGCAATAAAGGCAAACATTGAAGCTCCTAGAGTAGAGGAAGAAGTTGAGCGAAGGCCTGGAAAGGAGTCTGTTGAGGATGAACCACCAAAATGCCCTTTTCCTGCACCTTATCCTCAACGGTTGAAGAAACCCAAGAATGAGACAAAGAATCAGGAGTTTCTGGAATTGTTTAAACAAGTCAAAATTAACCTTCCACTCCTAGATGCTATCAAGCAAGTGCCGGCCTATGCGAAGTATCTCAAAGATCTATGCACGGTCAAGAGGAGGCAAAGCGTGAAGAAACATGCTTATGTCGCGTGCCAAGCAAGTGCGATTATTCAAAATGAGTTACCTCCAAAACTCAAAGATCCCGGTACACCTACTGTCTCATGTAGAATTGGGAATCAAAGGATAGATAACGCACTCCTCGATCTAGGAGCAAACGTGAACCTGCTGCCATATTCAGTCTATAAACAGCTAGGGTTGGGTGAACTCAAACCCACCCGAGTCGCTTTGCAATTGGCAGACAGATCTGTGAAGTACCCTAGAGGGGTATTAGAGGACGTCCTTGTCCAAATAGACTCTTTTGTCTTTCCGGTTGATTTCGTGATATTGGACACAGAACCTGTGTCTAATCCCGGTGCACACATCCCGGTTATCTTTGGACGTCCATTCCTCAACACTATTGATGCCACGATCAAGATTAGAAGTGGTATCATGACTATCGTATTCGGGAACATGACATTGAATGTCAAATTTTTTTCTAATCCCCGACCTGAAGAATACGATGATGAGGAAGAAATTCATTACATAGACACGGTCATTGAAGATGAAGTTGACTTGGTCGACTACAAAGATCCTTTGGAAGTTGTGATGACTCAATTTGGCGATATCTATCAGCCTGCGGAGTCAACTCCATTGGATGCTGACCTGAACCAGACGTGTCTTATGATGGATACGATAGAGGAGGATAGAGCAGAATGCATGTGGGTAATGCCATATGAACAATTGCCTCCTAAAACTAAGTTGGCAATGCCTTCTAGTTTTCAGTTTCCGGAGTTAGAGTTAAAGGAACTACCCAAAGAGCTAAAATATGCATTCCTAGGGACTGGAAAAACCTACCATGTGATCATTTCATCTGCTTTAACTCATGAACAGGAAGGTAAGTTAGTGCAAATGCTGACCAAGCATAAGGATGCTATGGGATGGACAATTGCTGACCTCAAAGGCATAAGCTCATCCATATGCACTCATAAGATATATCTGGAGGAAGACGCTAAACCCTCAAGGAAAATGCAAAGGCGTCTGAATCCCAACATGCAAGAAGTGGTTAAAAAGGAAGTGCTCAAACTACTTGATGTTGGGATGATTTATCCGATATCTGATAGTCCTTGGGTTAGTCCAACCCAAGTGGTTCCAAAGAAAGCAGGCATAACGGTCATCCCGAACAAAGATGGTGAATTAGTACCAACACGTGTCCCCACTGGATGGAGGATGTGTATTGACTACAGGAAGTTGAATACTGTGACCCGAAAAGACCATTTTCCCTTGCCATTCATGGATCAAATGCTAGAACGTGTGGCAGGTCACAAGTATTACTGCTTCTTGGATGGATATAGTGGATATAATCAAATTGAAATTGCTCCTGAAGATCAGGAGAAAACCACATTCACTTGTCCATTTGGTACATTTGCCTACCGTCGAATGCCGTTTGGCTTATGTAATGCACCGGCTACCTTTCAGCGGTGCATGCTAAGCATATTTAGTGATATGGTCGAAAACATACTTGAAGTCTTCATGGATGATTTTTCAGTGTTTGGCCATAGCTTTGAAGATTGCCTCAGCAATCTTGAGCAGGTATTAATGCGATGTGAGGACAAACACCTAGTTTTGAATTGGGAAAAGTGTCACTTTATGGTGACCAAGGGAATAGTCCTCGGCCATATAATCTCCGATGAAGGAATCCAAGTGGATAAGGCCAAAATTGACATAATCTCAAATCTACCTGTCCCCCGTACAGTGAGAGACATCCGTTTGTTCTTGGGGCATGCGGGATTTTATCGTCGATTTATCCAGAACTTTAGTGCAATCTCTCGACCTCTTTGTCAACTTCTTGTCAAAGATGCACCATTCGAGTGGTCAGAGAGTTGCCAAAAGTCCTTCGAGGATCTAAAAGAGCTTCTTACCTCCGCACCTATAATACAGGCACCTGATTGGAGTCTGCCTTTCGAATTAATGTGCGATGCTAGTGATTACGCCATTGGCGCGGTCCTAGGCCAGAGAAAGGACAATAGGCCATATGTGATATACTATGCCAGCCGCACTTTGAATGAAGCTAAAATGAATTATACAACTACTGAAAAGGAGCTGCTGGTTGTAGTAATCGCCCTGGACAAGTTTAGGTCTTATCTGATAGGGTCACCAATCGTCTGTTTTACAGATCATTCGGCCCTCAAGTATCTGCTGTCAAAGAAAGACGCTAAACAACGGCTCATTCGCTGGATACTCTTACTCCAAGAGTTTGATCTAACAATCAAAGATAAGAAAGGAGTAGAGAATGTGGTTGCGGACCATTTGTCACGGTTGACTTTTGTCGACAATACTGAATCCCAATCCATTAAGGATGAGTTCCCGGACGAATAGCTACTGGCAGTAAGTAGTCTGCCTTGGTATGCTGATATTGTAAACTACCTTGTCACGGGTGAAACACCGACTCATTGGTCAAACCAAGACAGAAAATGGTTCCTCTCGTTCGCGCGTCATTTCTTCTTTGATGACCCATATCTTTTCAAGTACTGTGCTGATCAGGTTATCAGGCGCTGCGTCCCCAATGAGGATATAACCGTAATTTTAGCATCATGCCATTCTGAGGCATGTGGTGGCCACTTCGCGTCACAGAAGACCGCACAAAAAGTTCTACAAAGCGGTTTTTACTGGCCCACAGTTTTCAAAGATGCATATTCCTTTTGCAAGACATGCCAACGCTGTCAAAAGCTTGGAACTATTTCTAAAAGGAATTCTATGCCTTTAACCCCTATCATCACAATTGAGATATTTGATTGTTGGGGTATAGATTTTATGGGCCCATTTCCCAAGTCTAATAACTGTGAATACATACTCCTTGCTGTAGAGTATGTGTCAAAATGGGTAGAAGCGATACCAACGAGACGAAATGACCACAGAACGGTCATGTCCTTTCTAAGAGAGCATATCTTGTCTCGTTTTGGAACTCCGAAAGCTTTACTAAGTGACCAAGGCAAACATTTCTGCAATAGGCCCTTGGAGTCACTTCTCAAGAAATACGGAGTCCACCATAAAATCGCTCTTGCTTATCATCCATAGTCAAATGGGCAAGCGGAATTGGCTAACCGAGAAATCAAACATATTCTCGAAAAGACGGTTAGCTCCAACCGAAAAGACTGGGCATACAAGCTGACCGACGCTTTATGGGTATACCGTACTGCCTACAAGATGAATCTTGGTATGTCCCCGTATAGATTGGTTTACGGGAAAGCTTGCCACCTTCCTGTTGAAATTGAACATAAAGCTTACTGGACGACACGCTCATTGAACTTTGATATTCAAGAGGGAGGTCAGTTACTCAAGCTCCAACTTGCAGAACTAGAGGAAATACGACGAGATGCGTATGACTCTGCAAGGTTGCATAAGGAAAGGTTGAAGGCTCGCCACGATCGTACGATCTTTCGTAAATCATTTGAGCTGGGGCAGAAAGTTTTGCTGTATGACTCTTTCCTCCACCTTTTCCCAGGAAAGCTCCGTTCCCGTTGGACAGGCCCGTTCATTGTAAAAACTGTTTTTCCACACGGGGCGGTTGAGCTCGTTAATCCAAAGAACGATGATTGTTTCAAGGTCAATGGCCAAAGATTGAAACCGTTCTTGGATAACTTCCAAACTGAAGTTGAGCACATCCAGCTGGATGAGCCCAACTATTCTCCCACTTAAATTCCAAAGTGGAGTTCCATTTTGTTGTTGTATTTCTTTTCTTTCCCTGCATTTTAGTTTCTCTCTTTTGTTTTTTAAGTCTTTGTTCGTTCTTTTGTGGTTGTGATCTAGTTCTAATCCGTTATACCTTAACCACTCTGTTGCAGGTGCATAGATGCGAGGTGATGATGTTCATTCTATCGGTTCATGGGCTGATTCAGAATGTCGTTGTGGCACCTGGACTGAGGGTGAACTCACACCCTGCCCCTTGCTTCATCAAGACCCTGAAGCCTCTCATTGATGCTGCTCAAGGGTACATTCCATACCCACCGGCCCTCCTTGATATCAATCCATATAAAAATATGGGATTTCAGGATGACGAGGATGTGGATGAGGAAGAAAGACCTGTACATGGGGAGAATGGTGGATGATGTACTCATGGCACAATGGGAAAATGATGATATGTGGGAGCCATGGGAGGATCATAACCTCCAGGATGTTGTCCCAGAACGCCACAATGCCGTCTTTGTTTTTGTTGATGACTTCCTTGTTCCCGAGTTGGTCCCATACCGCTATGTGCACTTGAGCTTTCTGCTATTCAGGCTCCAATGCCCCTTACCAGCTAGTGCATTTTGGGAATCTATGCCAATAGTGAGGTTGGAACTTAGTCACATTTCTTTGTATTTTGTTTCTGTTCCTTGTTTTTCTTTTCGTGTTTAATCCGTGTTTCTTGTGTTCTGTTATCTTAAATTTGGTTTGTTTGTTTTTTTGTTTTCTTTTTCTTGTCCAGGATTGTCACTATGTTTCTCAATGATATTCCGGTATTCCTTCCACATCAACTTTTTCATGGCTTTGGACCATACATACGGTCCCCAGACACTCCACCGCAAGAGGAAAGTCCGTTGCACAATGTCACTCCATTATCCGTGTCTCCAACGGGATCACCTCTTGCATGGGCTTTCAATTCCTTGGAGACTTTAGACTTGCTCGATGATGTCCTGGCGGCTTTTTGACTGTTCTGGGAAAGGGAATCATCCTGTTTGGACTCCACATGCGAAGATTTAGCGGGGAATGAAGCAATGGTGGAAGAAGGAATCTTCTTGTTAGATGATTAGTGTCCCACTTCAATTGTGCTTTGTCTTTTCATTAGTATTGTAGCAATTGAAGTGTAATCCTAGACAATATTATTATTAGTTTTAGTTTTTTCTTAGTTTTCTTCAATTCAATAAGGTCTTTAATACCATTGGGGGCAATAATTTTGCAATATGGATGCTATTATCAAGTTTTATTTAAATAAAAATTGCAATTATCTATCATGAGGATGCGTTTTTGGCTTACAGGTCCTGTACTGCACTGTTTTATCATTCTACTGTATGTCTAGAATAATGTTGGCTAGTTGGGGGTACATTGTGTCTAAATTATGTGAAGTTTTGGAAAATCTAGGTTCGATCGATCGAAAGTTTCTCAATCGATCGAACGTATCAATTTCTCGAGCGCTTGAAATATCTCAATCGATCGAATGTTCGATCGCTCGAACACATCTCGATCGATCGAGAATTGTATTTAAACGAGGCGTCCAGCGTACACTTCATCAGTCTCTTCATCTTCCTCACTCTGTTCGAGCGATCGGCGACAGAGAAGAGCACTCGGGGGCGATTCATACTCCTCCTCCTTTCCTCATATCACACACTCAAGAAGAGGAGCCCCTCATCCTCAAATCATCATCATCACCCCCACCCTGCACGCATATCCCGAGGTAAGGCTCCGAGTCCCCCCTCTTTCCATTAATTTTCTTGATCGAATCTCAATGGGCGTGCCCCCACTGGTCATACGACCAGAGTTAGTTAGTTTACAGTCCTCGTTCTTTGTTTTGTTGTTTTCCTTTCTTTTCCGCTATCGTTCTCGTTGCTGCTGAATCTCTGTGCTCGATCGATCGAGAATCTTCGAGCGATCGATAAATCTTGTGTTTTTCGATCGATCGAGAAGGTTCGAGCGATCGACGATTCATGTTGTTCGATCGATCGATAAACGTTCGATCGCTCGAACAAGGGCAGTGGCAGTTTCCTATTTTCTTTTCAAATTCCTATTTTTAATTGTCATTTCTTATCCTTTTCCATTTCAGGATCCTCGCAATGAACCCTGTTACAGGGTATCACAGGGAGAAGCCCTTTGACCTTGCCATTCCTGACCCGGTCCCGCACCACGGCTTTCGGAGCACCCCTGACCGCCAGTGGTTCACGCGCTATTTTCAGTCCCGGAAGGTCATGATTGAGCGACCACTCGAGACGGCATGGCTCTCTACGCCCTGGTATCTCGCCCGCCTCTGAGCCATGCCACACTGGTACGATTTGCTCTCTCAGGCGAAGAGAGTGAATCTCTCGTGGATTCGCGCAGCTTGCGCGACGATGATTAGAGATCCCGATGCCGCATTCACACTGCGATCATTCTTTCGCGGCCGGGAGATTGTGTTCAGTCTGGCTACCATCTCAGCTGCTTTAGGAGTCCCAGAGGTGCCCGATTGTGTATGCCCGCACCGTGTTGGCACACCAGTGCTCTCACCCACTGCTGTTATTCGAGAGCTTACCGGGGGTGCTTTACCGAGCTGGGATGGTACGGCCCTTATTGTTGACATTTATTTGACGGATAATTATCATATGCTCCACCTTGCTTTGAGCAACTGCCTGTTGGTGACCTCCTACCGGGAGAAGATTGCTGCCTGGTATGCTCATGTTTTATATGCCATCGGGACGGGGTTACCAGTCTGTTTGCCTCGCCTATATATTGATTTCATGAGGCACCCCACTCGCTACATTGCTGCCAAGAAGCACCTGAAAGGTGCTTGGGCCATTCACAGGGTGATTAAGCAGGCTGGCCTCCTTCCCTTACCTGATGATGCGACTTCTCAGGCTCGCAGTCGATTTGGCGAGACAGCTTCTCGCCGTTCAGATGCTCAGAGGAGGAAAAGAAAGGGAAAGGGGAAAGCGAAAGTTTGAGAGAAGAGGAGGAGAGTCGATGGCACCAATACAGAGGGTGCAGCTTCAGGGACGCCGACAGAGACTGAGGAGCTTGATTCTGACGATGAGGTTGATCCTCTGGTGGAGGTTGCACAGTTTGAGCTGAGACAGCGATCTCAGGCTCAAACTCAGGCCCAGGGAGAGTCTTCGTCATCCATGCCTCTCCCGACGGTTCATGAGCTATTATTGGAGGAGAGGGAGACTCGGATCAGACTCGAGGGCCGGGTGGCCCACATGACGACATTGTTAGAGGCTATTCTGATTCAGTTGGGGGTTGACCAGTCATTACGTACTCCCCCACCTACTGCTCCTGCCGCACCACCTACCACTACTCCCCCTACTGCACATCCTACGGCGGATCCGTCCACTTCTGAGACCCTACCACCACATACTGATCTTGTTCCACCATCGTTCTCGGCAGCACCACCTTCTGCGGAGCCCCCACTTCTACCACCTCCAGTCATCACTGAGAGTGACCCGACGACGGCTAGTACTGTTGTTGAGGGTGGAGTTGCGGATACCTCCGATGCGCCGATCGAGATATTATCAGATGTTGCGGAGGATACGTAGGTCGTGACTGTGCGAGTGTTTGGAGAGTTTTGATGTATTTTCTTTCTATTTTTCTATCTCTCTGCTCTCATTATGTACATGTTGTTTTTTGGATTATGTGGGACTGTCGGTGGTTATGTTTCGACTGTTGGATGTTTTTGAGATTGTACGACCTTTATTATCACTGCCATGTCATTTCCATTACTTACTTTTACAGTGATTGTTTTGTTTTCATTTATAGATCATACGCTTATTGTACCTTTGTATATCTTTCGTTTGATCTTGGTTGCTTGGAGTTTGAATATGTCTTTACAGATTGTTACGCTTGCAGTCCTTGCGTTGCTTTAGCAGGTGATATCTTTTTATTTATTGTTGAAAATCCACTTCTGAGGTCATCGCGATTTTCAGTTGGGGGTGGGATGTAAATAGATTATCACCTGAGCATGTTTATGTTACTAGCAATCTGATTTGCTTCATTTCATTGCACATTTTGTTATTATGAACTTTATCAGTGGAAAACTTAAAAATATTCTCTCTTACTTAACCGCTATCAAGCGATGATACATTCATGTTAATCTCATCCTCTTATGAATTACATTCACGCGTTTTTCTAGTGTCACTAAGACAAATGCATATGTTGAACATTCTTGTATCCAACACCCATTTGCACGCGTTAATAGCTATGCTGAAAACTTAAACAAGAGTTAATACGACTGTTATGCTTTAAGGAATAAATAGTGGAAACTAGTTACCCTTAGTGAGCTTTTGAGCCCAAACTTCAATTCTGAGGGACTTATCACAATAAATTTGAATTGTTTTTCTTGAATATACTTTAAATTCGTTGAATAGTCTCAAAATTCTTCATTTAGGCTGTTTATTAGAGGAGAACGTTCAGGATTTACCAATAAAAACTCAATGAACACTGAAGTACTAAAACTAAGAAGTTAAGAAAAATGATTTAAGCCATCGTTATTCATTTCTTACCTTTTTCATATACCTGTATCAACATCCAAGAATCTCTTAACCCCACACTGATTAAATATTGCCAATATGAAAGCCCAAAACCCTTCATTTGATACTTTAACCTCCATAAACTCAATTGCACATCTAATGTGATTAAAATTGTTGAAGTATGTGACGAGAAGGGCGTAGTTGTGGGAAGGACTACTTGTTAAAAAAAATATAAAATAAAATTAAAAAACAAAAAAGAGAGAAAATGAAGGAAGGAGGAGTAAAAAGAAATAAAAGTATATGAGAATAGAGGATGGTTGGAATAAAGAAGAAATAAACTAGTCACTATCATAAGCTAAGGATGTGCAATTCTTGCCTCTCTTATCTTCACTCCACTGAATAAAAGCCGAAAAGTCAAAGTCTTAATGATTTCTAACAACTTGGTTTGAACATGAACGTGTACTTTGAGTATCCACGGTATTTCGCTCCTCTAATAAGTAGTATTCCTTTCATGAGACTATACACTCTAAATGTTCGTCCTTCATCGAGCTAGGTGTGAAACACTAGCAGCCAGAACATCACTCTTATTAAAGTTTCACACCATGAGCGATCATGTCTAAACAAGTTTCTGTGAGATGTTCATTTTTGAGTGCAGACCCATGTGAGAATCGAGTTGAAACTACAAGTTCCAAGAGTATGATAGTCTGAACAATTCTTAATAAAGTTGGATGCATAACTGTTGATTTCACACACACACGGATACATGAATGTAACGCATGTGTATATTTATCTTGGTGACATGAGGAACATGTGGATTTCTTCATGGTTTGTATGAGGTTGATATGTTATGTGGAGCTAAATTGATAGTCGAATGGGAAAGAATGTTTATAAGTTTTTCTATATCTTTTTTAGCTTAAAAATCTAGAATTTTGTGGGTAGATTCACTGCAAACCCTCACGAGACAACACTCGTCCACTAGGGGAACCTAGGGGTTTAACGGCTTGTTGCATTTGCTAAATGCAACCGTGATTCCTGCGAAAGTGAGTTAGGTAGTGTCTCTTTCTAAATTAGATTAGTTTGCTTTAGTTTATTTTTGTTACTCTAGTCGTTGTAGTAGTAGTTAGCTTGTTTTTCTTTTCGCTTTATTGCTAGGGACTAGCAAATCGCTAGTTGGGGGTTATGACAAGTGGGGGTATTTGTAAAATACAACCGCGCTAAAAGAGGAAAATACACTAGAAAAGTCTACAATTCCCTTGTTTATCTGCAGTTTGAATTACAATATCAGTTTTTGCACAAATTGATTAAACTATGATAAGTGGTATTGTTTTAGTGATTATTTGTGCAGACTACTGCTGCTGTGTACAAGATTAAAGAATGTGATAAAAGGAAGTGCTTAGTACAGATGAAGACAACTCAAAGCTGAAATACAAGGTTCGAGCGATCGAACATGCTTCGAGCGATCGACGTTTCGATCGATCGAGTGGAGTTAAAGCGATCGACGTGTCTGCAGTTCAATCGATCGAGAGTTGTTCGATCGATCGAAGATGCCTTTTATCAGATTATTCGCGCATGCAGCAGAAACGGGTTTTGAACCCTAGCATTAGGTTTAGGCTATATAAACTCATTTTGTACACGTCTAGAAGGACGCCCAACTTGGTTTTCATCAGTTTTCATAAGAGAGAGGAGAGATTTTTATTGTTTTTGTAGGTTTTATCAAGATTCACCATTGTTAGCTTGGATTGTTTCATAGTAATACAAGTTTCTTTGTTCCAGGTTACTTGTTATTGTTTTGTTTATATTCTGCATCTAGTTAATCACAGTTTATCTTTCGATCTCGTAGTATTGTTGCTAGATAAGTTAAAACCATTAGTTTTCGTAGTTTCAATGAAAATTTTCCAAACAAAGATGTCCTTAATAAACTTTTTTGGTAAAAATCAATCTGAGACTCCCCAGACCATGTCTGAGTAGTCCGGGGTTGGGAAATCACGATGAAACCGTGATTTCAGACCTCTGCCATGCACTATTTTTATTCCTGTGTTCGATCGATCGAAGGTAGTTCGATCGATCGGACCAGAGACATAGTCGAGCGATCGAAGATATTTCGAGCGATCGAGAGATGACGAAGTTCGATCGATCGAAAGCGCGTCGATCGATCGAGGTCTCAGATTCTTGAGGACATCTAATACAGTATTCCAAGACTTTCTGCTTTACTGATTCGTTATCAAACTGTCCCCAAATGCTCAGTTTGTCAAAACAGTCTTTAAACTTTAAGCCTTAAGGTATTTTCTTTCAATATATTTTGCAAACCACCCTCAATGCTAATACCATTGTAGGTGAGAGTCTTAACTATTGAATTAAACCACCTTTGTGTATTTCAAACTTAGTTGTGATGATGTAGTCCCGGTCATGAAAGGACTATTGATTCTATATCCTTAGAGAAGTACGGGATACTGTAGAAGTTGCCCTCCGTTGAGCTTAATTTCATTTGCATGGTAGATGGCTGAGTCATGGTGGATTCGCGTGATCCCAACACGTTCTTTTATTAAGAAAAACCGTTTTCCAATCTTGTTTTAGTTAAATAGCTAATCATTAGTTGAGTTAATTTAGTTGCTTTTAAGTTTCGTAGTTGTTAATTGTAGAACTTTGTGTTCTACACTTCTCTTTAAATATTGAATTTTCTTTTCTTTTAGAGTTTAATCTAAGTTAGTTGATTTTCATCCTTCCCTGTGGGATCGACCTGGTCTTACCAGTTACTACTTGCACGTCCACCTACACTTGGGTGTTGCACAAGAGCGCACAAGATTTTTCACGTGTCACTTTTCAAAAAACAGATACTTTTCAAAACCGTTTCATTTTAAAACCAACACTTTCCAAAACCAAATCATTTCGAACCAAACCATTTTACTCATCAATTCAATCTCATCATTCACTTTCTCTTTCTCATCCACTTGACAACACGCGGTACATCAAGGATGATAACCTGCTATAACATCCGATTCATACTTATTCCCTTGATATGCCGCCGGACGTCTTCACGGGGCACACTATCTATAAACAATGGAACTGGCACATGGGGCGTCTTCAACCATGTGTATACTCTCACCGGTCGTCTACACGGCTGAGAAGTATATTAGAGCACTAGCCGAACGTCTTCAACGATACATGGGACATCTTCAACCACGTATACGCATCACCAGACGTCTTTAACGGTGAGAGGCGCGCTAGGAACCCTAACCGTCCATGTCCACCCAGCTCGTCAATCGTTGATCCATCGGATCCAATATTCACATCTCTTTCCCATTTACCTATCTCATCTCATTCACATCCTCATCAAATACTTCTAACGTGCATTTAACAGTTAGTAGCAGAGATATAGCATCTAAAACATGGATCACGTAAATATAGATAAAACCCTTATCATACGTACGCGATGGCACTACCATACATGCTTTGCATAGCCGTACAATTATTGGAATACAAGTAGCATCATAAATTAATATATTACTTATACAAAACATCATACATATAGCTTTTAAACATCTTATATTAATCTTATTAGGATTAGAGTGAGGTTAGGAAACTCACCTCGAGTCACCGATCCTCGAAAAGCAGATAATCGTCAAGTTTTACAACAGTAAACAGAATAAACAACAATAATGTATGAGTACAACTATAGGGGCAAAATGGTAATTTTACCAAATGAGGTTATAAACCTCAACGTAGTGATCTACGAGTCATTCTAAGTCTAACGCCATTGACTAGACTCAAATCGGAGTATGTCGCATTTTACGAGATAATATGTAGGGCTTACTGCACTAATGCGAGCCCTAAAAGATAGGTTGTATTTTCGACCGAGTTAAAAAGTCACCAAACTTTAAAAAAACGATCTAGACATTATTCTAAGACTCTGGAAATTGCCCGCGTATTTTTCGGAGTCCTAGATTATTTATTATGAATTATAGAAGATAAAATATATCAGAAAATATCCAAAAAGGGATTTAAATACATAATTATAATTATACTGAGAAATCAGTACTTAGGAGTATTTTTATTAAATACTAGATATTAAAATGCACTACCAGTATTTATCTCATAATTTTCGGAGCTCATTTAGTATTTATAATAATTAATATGCTAATAAAATAGCTCCTTATTAATTATTAAAAATACTAATATATGCTATTATAACTTTATAAGTCTTGGGATATCATAAAAATAGCATTGGAGATGTTCCCCTGATTTTCTTAATTTATTAGAGCTAATAAGTATTTAAAATCAATTTAAATACTAAGGAAACTTAATATATATTATTTGTATTATACATATAAATACTATATGTTATTGTATAACAATAGTATATAGAATATAATAAATGCTAATTAATAATATTGCATACAATATCATTAGGAGCATATCCCTAATTATTTCCAAATTTATAGATGCATATAGGTATTTATTAGCTATTTAAATACTACTTAAAACTAATTTTTATTATTTATTTAGTACATTAAAATACTAAATAAATACTAATTATATTCTCGGAATAATTTAATTACTCCCAGAATATATAGAATATTATACAATAATATTCCATAAATTAAAAGTACTAAAAATATTATTTATAATAATTAAAATCATTTACAATCTATTAATACTAATAATATTATTAATAATAATAATAATAATCAATAATAATAATAATAATAATTTCTGACCCGACGGGTCAAACCCGAACAGAACCGGACTAAATGGGTCACCCGCTAACACACTCAAAGAAGCCCAAAGGGGCGACCCAATGGGTCAGACCCTAACCCGACCCGAACACAATCGGATCACCCAAATAGACTCACAACTAAACCCAACTCGTCAACTCAAACCGAACCTAAATCGAACCCATTTATACTAACAAACTACTCCAACCCGATAACCCAAACCCTAACCCGAACCGGACCATACCCTAACCCATTCTCAGACACAACACGACCTGCCCGAACACCCGATCCCCAACCCGGCGTCAAAACGATGCCGTCCAACTTAAAAGGACCCACGGGTCTTCAAAGTCAACCCTGACCCGTGACCCTTACCCGCTTATAGACACACAGTCACGACCCGAACCCGACCCTAACTAATCTGGTATGCTCCGAAACCAAACGATGTCGTTTAGTTAAGTAGCTTTCGGGTTATTTAAGTCACTACACCATATGACCAAATTTCTAACGGTCAACCTTTAACATTTCTAACGGATATATCTGTTACTAATTACTAACAGATATATCTGTTAGCAACATTAAAAATCCGTTAGTATTTATTTTTTAAAGTAAATTTTTTTCAATAAAGTGAGATTCGGTGGCATTTTTGTAAATAAAACTCAAAAAATGAAAAGACGGTGGTAATTTTGTAAATAAAGACTGAACAACTTTTTAATATTTCACCAAAAATCTTTCCGCCAAATTTCCCCTCCCACATACCATTCCCCCCATTTTCTCTCTCTCTCACTCTCTCTCTCTCTCTCTCTCTCACTCACACACACACACACACACATACACACAGCGAAACCCTAGAGAAACATGTTAGGCCACCGCCTCTAGCAGCTCAGATCCACCACCACCGTCCCTCTTCACCTCTCAATCTCCATACCCACCTTCTCTGCCTTTACCCATCACCATCGTCTTACTCTCTGCCCTATATTACCTCTACAATTGGGCCTCGTAATCTCAGCCTATCAATTTCTCATGTCTGTCTCTCTATCCCAGCAGCGGTGAATCTAAACCCTCACCTCACTCCGGTGACCGGCCACTCCAATACCTTATGACCCTTACCTCACTTCGGCTAGTCGCAAGCCTCACGGCCCTCACCTCTGAGTTGCAAGCCCTCACTCATTTCTGTTGTATTGTAGACAGACCGATAGAAGATCTGAGCATCATTTCCGTTGCCGATCACAGTATCTAAGGTTTGGTCGCATCTCTTTCTTGTTTTGGGATGTTGTAGATCTCCAAAAAATATTTGTTAGCAATTGAGCACAGAGTGTCTCTGAGTAATGGTTTGCATGAGCATTAATTTTTTCCTAAATATAAATAAAATTATGTAGTTGATTGATGGTGTATATTTTTTTTTGCACATATGTAGGGAGATGTATAGAATCACGAGAGCTTGGCGAAGGCCATCAAGCAAGTGGATGTGGTGATCTCCACCGTTGGTCACACTATGTTGGCCGATCAAGACTATATCATCGCAGCCATTAAGGAAGTTGGTAACATCAAGGTAATCACTACTCTTAAATGTCCCTCTTCTCTGGGAGTTATTACTTTAATATTGAGCCATCAAAATGGAAAATTTGATTAGCTGTGTCCATAATGTATTTTAATTCTTTTGTTCATGTACTAATGATATAACGATTATAAGCAAATAATGAGTTTTTGCTCTCTGTCCAGATTTGATATGTTAGATAAAATAATAATTTATGTAAAATGAATGATAATGATGAATCTATAGGCATCAAATATTGTAAAGGTGCTTTTGGGTTCAAAACACCTTCCCTTTCTGTGGGGACTACAAACCTGAGCATCTCTTCTCGGCCAGGCCTGTTTCTTATGCCCATATACAATTTATTGCTCCTTTTTCAACATCCATTTACAAGGTCTTTTACTCAAATAAGTAGGGCCAAATAAAATCAATGTTGGGACAAATTATTTGAAATAACATTTAACACCCAAATATTTTTCAAACAAAAACATCACAATGCCATCTACTTTCAAAATATGCTTGTTGTCAACATTTTGATATTTTGATATTCTTTTTTGCTTCAGCAAGA
This sequence comes from Hydrangea macrophylla, assembly GCA_033977485.1. Taxonomy (NCBI): domain Eukaryota; kingdom Viridiplantae; phylum Streptophyta; class Magnoliopsida; order Cornales; family Hydrangeaceae; genus Hydrangea; species Hydrangea macrophylla. The sequence continues at coordinate 50,980,435 of CM066982.1, forward strand.
TATCTTTCTGATTACTTTTTCAACAATGAATGATTCCTGTGGTGAATAATATGTAGATGCCAAGTCTTGTTGCTGTCTTATAATGCATTCTAAATGGAAAACCTTAATTTCTGAATGGAATATAGTTTGAAGCCACTTAACCTCAATGCCAGTGGTCCTAAGTTGTCTTTTTGTTGAAATGATTGATAGTGATTTTTTTCTCATACTTAGAGATTATAATACATGTATTGAAAGGCCGACTTATGAGAAAGTTCTCGTATAAGCAAGAAGCATTCTCCTTGAGCATGAAGTATGTGACCAATCTACTAAGATGGCTTAAGAAAGCAAAGAGGACGTTTTAGTTATTTTTCTTACTAAATCAACACTCTCCCCAAGTATTGCACAACTAAGAGTTTTTATCGGGGGTTTAAGTTCTTTTTCATATTTAATCATCACTCTGCCCAAGTATAGTGCAATTAGGAGGTTTTGAGTGAAGTATTAAAGTATTTGTTAAGGTCTTTCTCCATCAACTATAGTTAAAGAGAGTCTTCACTCTAATCGTTAGATGTTCTCACTTCTCATAATTCTTTTGATGGTCGTATTATAATGAAAAGACTTCAGCTTTTTTGAAGTTCAAATTTTTTTGGGTTTGATTAACAAGAGATTTTGATTAAATTGATTCAAATACTTGGTATTTTATGAACATTGGCTTGTTTTACTTCAATACTTTAAAGTTCTCATGGTTAATTGCTTTTATTATGAAACTATCGTCTTTGTTTGAAGTTCAAATATTTTTAGTCACTAAATCACTTAGAATTTGATTGAACTGATTTAACTGCTTGGTAGTTTGAGAACACTATGGCCTGCTCACTAAATACTTTATTTTGTTAAGAAATTCTACCCATCGGAATTTGGCAATGATGTGGATCGTGTCCATGCTGTGGAGCCGGCAAAAACAACATTTGGGATCAAGGCTCAGATCTGCCGAGCTGTTGAGGCCAAAGGAATTCCACATACTTATTTTTCTTCAATCTATTTTGCTGGCTATTTTCTTCCATCACTGTCACAACCAGGAGCCACTGCGCCCCCAAGAGATGGTTGGGTAGAATTGCAAAAAAACAAAGGTTAGATCTATGGCTACATGTGGAAGACCCAGTTCAAAAGACACAAACTCAGTATGAGAAACAATTATATACACACAAAAATTTGTGATTTTGAACTTTCTGTGTTCAAATCTTGGAGTTTATCAACCAAAAGGTATTAAAAAAATACACCTATTTAAGTGTGAGTTTGTGTGTACATAATTTTTTATCATACACCTCTATAAGTATTATCTTTGATTTAATTGTTTTTTTTTTCTGCTTTCATCTTGTTTTGATTAAACTTAATTATTTTTCTTCCTACTTTCATGTGATTTTGATGTCCTGTTGAAGGGGAACTATTTTTGAAGTCAAGAGTAGTTTAACTGGATGACCCAGTAATTTACCCTTACCAGATAGTACTACTACGTTCTCTATACCAAGGTAACAAATGGATTTGTTTGACCCATGTGAATGCCTCTTAACTTTAGTTATCAGAACCTTTGGTTACTTAACTATAACCTAGAATGAAACTTCATTTGATCAAAGAGTTGTCTCAATCATTATGATTGAGAATTGGGTATAGTGCTTCACCATTATGATTGTTCATGTATTGGAAAATCTATGGTAAATAATTAACTGATTGCCGATGTTGCCCTCAGCCCCATTGAGGCAGTGAAAGTTCATGTCCAAACTCAGTTGGTTTTGCTAGAGGTTTATCAGATGGCCTTCCAAAGTTTATCAAGTCTGAAGGTGCTCTTGGGTAGGACTCTCATACATACACAACACCTTGGTTTTTTTTACCTACCAAAACAGGCTTGCTAATTTAATGTAGTACATTTTGCTTGCTCTTTTGTTTTCCTTGCCTGAATGTTTGAACTTCTAATTTCTTCTCTTTTTGCAAGCTTTACAAGGGGATTGTTCCTCTCGAGGGACGATAGATTCCATGTAAGTTTTCATACATTGATTATTCTATGTTATAGAATAATCTGTACATTTAATCTTTGTTCGTGCATTCATACATTTAATTTGTACAGTGTAGAATAATTTAAGTGGTTCATTACTTGTTTCTTCTTATAGAATAATTCTCCCTCATTCTCGTAGCTTACCCCCAAGCCATTTCCCTAATCACTGTCCGTATGGTGACTCTATTCACTATCCCACACAAATCGTAACCATATAATACTTGGAAAAACCATCTAATACTTGGCCCACCACAAATCGTAACCATACAGGCCTTAAATTACATCCACATCAAAAGTTTCATGGTTTAGGGAGGATTTAAATCGTATGCCAAGCCACGAATATATTTACCACATTCCACCCTCAATTTTATAACGAGAATAACAAATCAAAGGTGACAACTGTGAGCTTTACATCTTGTTCATGCAGTTTTCCTATGAGGGAAGAGGTCCTCTAATCCTGAAGGGATAAGAAGAAACTCGAATTTTGTTAAATAAGAAAAATAGAACCATTGAGTTTAATTTTTTTTCCTTCCCTTTAGGTGCTTATTTATAGGTCATACGAACTGAAAATAGAAAGCAATCTCAAAACTATCCTAATCAAAATGGTAAACTATAACGATTAAAATTCAACTAGAAAGCCTAATTACTACCAAAATAGGAAAAAAGAAATACTAGAATACACTTGGGGCATTATGAAGGAAAATGAGATAAAATTCTCTGATTTTACTACTAAAACTAAATGACAATAGTAATCTCTCCATTGCATTTCATATTTTACATATCTATGCCACACAAAAGTCGGTATATAAGACTATACGAGATTACAGTAGTTGAGCTCTAGCCAATACAGAACCTAGAGTCCAGAATTAACCACTGAAGGCCTAAGAAGTACTGATACTATGAATGTTAGACACTAAAATCCTTGAAAGAACAATAATACTTTGGCCATGAATCTTTCTTAACATTATCATTTTACGAATGGTAAAACTACTGACTTAAAACTGCTGAACAAAAACCATATTTGACTCACATTTCAACCTAATAGAAAGTTTCCAACCAAATACTACGCTGGATAGTAACCTAAGAAAGATAACTAACCCAAGCAAAAGTATGACTCCTTGAATGTAGAAACCATAATCAGAATAACAACTTAAGAAAATGGAAATCTTAAGGAAACTAATCTTTGGCAAATAAAACATTCTAAACTCCTATAATAACTCAAATAATTCTAGCCGACGGCACTCGCTGAGTCCCGTGCCGGCATTCATTGATTGCCGGAACGGCACTCTTAAGTGTCGCGGACAACTCTCCGAGTGCCGCCCGCTGTAACAAAGTATTTTTTTTAATACGTATTGAATGCCATGGCACATGGGTTCTTACCCCGAATTTGCTAAATTAACCCCTTGAGATTGGTCTATATAAGGGGATGTTCATCTCCATTATGGGGAGGATTTGGATATACAAGAGTTATATATAGATTAGAGATATAATTGAGAGATTTTAGAGAGAGAAAAAAGATAATTGAAAAAGAAACCATTGAAGGAGTTTGAAGAGCTTGAAAAAGGCTTGAAGATTTTAAAGATCTTCATCAAAGCAAGAGAAAAACTTGAGGATTATTGGAGGTAATCTTCTAACCCCAATTAGTTTTAATCTAAATTCAATCACTATTCATAGAATTCTAGGATTTTTACACAATTTTCAAAAAGCCTCTTCCTACCTCATTTCATCACACACCACTCGAATTGTGATTGAATTATCATCTATTTGACTGATTTGGATCGAGTCAATAATGGATTAAGTTTTGTAATAAGCCCTTTTAAAAGAAAGTTTTCTTTGATCATCAATTAGTTTGATCTCCAAGGACTATTAAGTTGGGAGGAGGTGAATCTATATTCCTTAAGGATCATGTGTTTGATAGAGGAATTAGATATAGAACTAGTTATTTTCATGATTTGATAATTAGATTCAAATGAATTCAAGAGTTCATTAGGATTGGGTAAGTCCTTGAAATCCATTCTTAGACTCTCTTATGAGGCCTATGTTGGGATTAATCTAAGGCTAAATCCATGAAACTCTCTTGTATTTCATTGTTATTTTGATGATCACAATTATACTTGATCGAGATTTTGTCTAGAATTATAGACCAAGCTTGATTCAAATTATGAACACCAATTCAATTTTGGTGCAGTGAATTCATTAACCAATTGTGATCAAAGATTTTTAATTAAATCATGATCCATTGGAATTGAATGAGGCCAATTAGAATGTGTTCATAACAGAAAGATCTACCACTAAAATTTTTGTTTGGTGAGATTTCATAGTTAACATGGTTTGATCTTAGGATTCATGAACTAGTTACTCTCTGTCCAAAATTTCAGAACAGTAAGTCAGTATTGATTCGAATAGATCAGAGCCTTAACCAAACTTTTTTTTACTTCAAATAATTTTTTCTATAAGGTTAAATTGTTAATGAGATCCCCTAAAAAGATTGAAGTAATTTAGATTCGTTTACTAGTTTTCAAAAATCACACAAAACCTCTTGACACAGAGTTATTAAATTATGAGTGATGTTTGGGTTTGGTCCAATTCCCAGAGACTGGACCATTTGATCTTTGATTTTCTTTTTCGGGTTAGAAACTAGACTCACAGAAGCATATCATATCCAAAATCATTAAGATCAAACCATGGGAAGTATGATTTTCCTATTTTTTGAAAGTTTGATCTGCTCTCTGTAAATTCTGAAATTCTATGATAGATTTGATAAACTTTGTAAATAATGATCCAAATGACTTTTCTATAACTTAAGGCTTAAACCATGTTTTGATTATGATTAATTGAACTTAAATCTAGAGGTTAGATAATCCAAATCAATGAATGATTCATAGCTTATTCTTGTTCATGTTCATGCATTCATCACATATGTATTGAATCTAGCAAATAGGACATTACTTTGTATTGTGGTAAGCCATAATTAGTTGAACATAGCTATGGGTTCCTTATGATCATGTTGGGATTATATCATCTCTATATGGATATTACATTGGCTCCTAGTTGAGACTTGTATATCTATAGATGTGTTGTGATTTCAATAAATTAGAAGGAATTCATGATTGTGTCAACTTTCCTTGCTTCATAGATTTAAGCTAGAAGTTTTGTATAATATTTAATTGACATTATAAGCATGTGGACTAACCTTTTGTTTTGTAGCGCTATCGAGGTATGATTTCTTGACTTTTCTCTCGTTCGTTTCATGTATTGATTTTCGACTTCATGCGCGACACATTAGATTAGGCTTTTGCCTTTTGTGTGTATATATGTTAGAGACCTTGTTTAGGCTTTCTATTTTGTGTATGCATTGCACGTTTCTATAGCACATCTGGATCCCGAGTAAGTTCTCTTGTTCCCTATTGCATATCATGTTGCCTGCTAGATGAACCTACTTGTTTTTGTATATCTCTTATCATTAGCAATCTTGCACCCCTTTTGACGTGCTTTCGCAATGTATATATACAAAAATTCTCTAAAGAGGGCGCCCTCTCTTTATTAAAGAGAGGGCTTTTGTTTTGGTTATCGGATCGTATTTTTATTAAGGGTAGTGTTGTCATTTCACAGTTTTAAAATAGGATCCGACGACCAAAACAAAAGCCCTCTCTTTAAAAAAGAGAGGGTGCCCTCCTTAGAGCCTGACTGTATATATATGTATTATTTGAGGGCATGCTTAGAGTATTAATTCGATTAAAAGGATGTCGAGTAGAGGCCTATCACGAGATAGGATGAGAGGGGGTGTTTTAGTCCACCGGGCTCCTTCCCCTCTCATTCCATAATCCCCGGACCTAAAAATCTCTAGTTTCCAAAAGATCAGTTTGCTTTTAAAGTGGTTTCTTAATTTTCCTTACAAAAAAATTAGGTGGCAACTCATATTTTGAAGTTCAAGCGTGGTTAAACTGCGAACATCCACAAGATCTTACTCTCCGGATCCCCACCGGCAAAACGCTCTCCGGATCTCACTTGTACTGGTGCCTCTACTCACCGAGGACCATACACTATTGAAATAAAAATATTAAATACACATACTTTGTAACACCAGCCCATTTATCTGTATTTATCTATATATGGATATATTTTAGTATTTCTGTATTCGTATATGTGAGTTACGGTTGTGTATGAATGAACATTGTTGATAGTTAGAATGGATGTTTATTTCCTTAACACTTAAAACTCTTAAAATATAAGAAGGATTTCTGAACCAGGAGCCCCGAGCGATCGAGCTAACGCAAGCGCTCAAGCTAAAAATATATGAAAAGACAATTTTACCCCTAGGCTAGAAAACTCTATAAATACCAGACCCTCCCAGCATTTATTACGTTTCAAAACTTTGTTTAAAGAGAGCTCTAGAGAGAGAGTCTTGAGAGTTTATACACATTTATACACACATCCATGGTTGCATGGCTTTCAATTGATTATCCATTCACTTCTTACACACACAAACACCTGCATTACAACTATGGGGAAGTTCTGGAGCTGAGTTCTTGAGGATCAAAGTGCATGAGAAGAAGTTTGGTAGTCTTGAAGCTTGCTAGACTTGTATTTGAAGCTTGATAATCATTTACATCTAATCATCAACATCATTTGCATCATTTTGATCATTTAGATCTTGGTGAGTATACTTACTCACTCTAATATATGTTTTCAGAAGTTATTTAGAGGATCTAAGACCATGCATGTAACTTGCATTGAGTTTATTAAAGCTTATAACTATGCTGCTAAAACTATCACTATTCAGAATTTGTCAAACCCGAGTACTTGAGCTCACGCGAGCACTCGAGCTTAATGAACGGGCCAAGCCTGAGCGCTTGAGAAGCCTGAGCGCTCGGGTTCAGCAGTATTTGAAGGAATGAGTTGTTGAATGTTAGTTTTATGTTGATCCATAAAATGTTGGTTGTATTATGTGCTGTGGAAGTTATACCTTTGAGATATACCTATCATATATGTTTGCATGTGCTTGAATGAAGCTGTACTATATGTTATTTGAGTAGTACATTTTAAATGCTCAATTTATATAATGTAAAGAGGAAGGAATCATGACATTTACGAAGGCGAGCACTCGAGCCCACTGTTTTTATAATGAACATGTTCTCTATAGTAAGTTAATGACAAACTAAACCGGTAAGACTTTTACATGTAAGGTGCGCAACACTTCGATAATGATAATGCGAGAATTACAGGAATATGATAACTCGTAAGATTGCACATCAACGACTTGTAATGCACGCGTAGTTATGTAACAAAGAAGATATAATGAAAGTTAATAACAAGATGATCGTATCCGTCAGTCTGGTTCTTATGTTTCATTCGTAAAAGAGTAATGAGTACCGTACTATTATGTGGGTGTCATAAAATGCCAAGTCGGGCATGGATGTCAGATAAAAGGCCAAGTTGGGCAAGTGATGTAGTAGTTCCTTGTCGGTACTGTCATGAAAAGAGTACTTGGCCATTTGGGTAATATGAGTAAGTTAGTTAAGTCTGTCGGAACAAGATAGGGTTACCTAAGGCTAAGTTGGGCATAGTTAAAAAGGCCAAGTTGGGCATAGTTAAAAGGTAACCTAACGGCCGTAAGGCGATTATGTTCCCCAAGCTGAATGGAATAAGATGGAGTTACCCAAGGCCAAGTTGGGCATAGTTAAAAGGCCAAGTTGGTCATAGTTAAGAGGTCAAGTTGGGCATAGTTTAAAAGGGTAACCTAACGGCCGTAAGGCGACGATGTTCCAGGCCCAATGGCATTTGTGCCGGATTGCATGCAAAGAGTTAAGTTAGTAATCTAAAATGAGTCGAGTCGTAAGTTGTTGAACCTGTGGTTCAAAGTTTAGTATTCAGTCGGTTTTGGTTGGATAGACAGTCCAAGGTGACCAATCGATCGATGTCAGTTGTATCTCTCAGTGTGAGTATTGTCAGTGAACGTATCCTAACTTACGTAATATGTCAAGATTGAGAATGGCAAGACTTAAAGTAATGATTACAAAGTATAATAAGGGAACATTTTTACTTATCAACAAGTTTTGCAATGTTTTCAGAGCCTGTTCGAGTGTAGTAGGTTTGCCCACTCAGGTTGCAGTAAAGCTGACGACTTTTATGTCCTGGACAATCAAGCATCCAGATCTTGCAGAAGCAGAGTACCTAGAAGAGGAGTTCACCGAGGAAGGCTACGCCTTCGCGAGCTAGTTGGCGGGAGTCGAAGACTATTAGCTTATTTATCTGTTTGCGTTGTTGAGGCACTAGATGCCTGCTTATTTGTTATTATGATGTAGGGCTTATGCTCAAGATATTATCCTCTTTTCTCTCCCCATCTCTATGATGATGTAATAAGGAAGTGTATGACACCATTGTTAATATTATTATGTAAGTATGCCTAGACCACAACGCTTATTAATGCTGCTTGTTATTTATGTTATCGGTTCTCTTGTTGTGGACAATAATGAGATATTCAACTTGCCACGGACCTACGGACCCAAAAGAGAAAATGTTTTAATTTTTACTATTTTGGCTACTCTGGGGCGTGGCATACTTGCCTCCTGGGATACCCATCCTTGGTCAGGAAGCAGTACCTAAGGGTGGCCACGCCCATTGGGATATTGGGGGTTCTTGACTAGGTGGCTAGGACTAAGGGCATCCCCCTAACTAATGCCTCATAGGCAAAGTTAGGGTTAGTCCCAAAGAGAGAGAGAGAGATACACATGATTACTTTCGTGTGTCATGCCCCTCCAGCCTCACAACCAGCCAAAGAGGTCGGTGACCGCAAGACCAGCTGAAGCCTTTGACTCTCATCTTGCCTAGTCACCACCAACATCGATGAACATGCTACGAACCAATAGCATTGTCTCGATATTCCCTTTACTCAAGGGTTTGCACCAATGACATCAGCTTCGATACTTACCCACGCTTAACCTTCTAAAGCTACAATAGCATGGTCTTGAGAACCCCACTGCTTAACCTTCTGCACCATGGAAACCATTTTACCCTCGACCAATATGCAATATTGAGATGTCGTTCCAAGCGACAATACCATTTGGTTAGCACTCTGCAACAATAGAATACCGTCCCCCTTCGACCGACCTATAGCATTGGCTTATCGCCAAAGTGACAACACCTTCCTCTCGTACGCCTTGCCCCCTTGGCTTGTCCCCATCTTATTTAATGACCTCACTACATTAAACATAAGCATTAAAGTCCTCACCTACCTAAAACAGACGAACCAGCCTAAGGAGGCCAACTCACCCCTCTTCAACTGTATCATGAACCCTCACAACCCCTCACTACCTCTTGTATAAATACCAGCTTCATTCAATACATCTAACAATCCAATCTCATCTCAGAGCAATCTAGCAAAAGAGTAATTTACTCTCGCACCGACTCTGAGGTTATCCACAAAACATCCCATTGTCCCACAATACTAGAGCTTCCAATTCCATTTGCTCTACCCGGCGTCACTCCACACTCCCCTTTACCTTGTTTGCCTTACCCTAACACTAAAACTACCTCCTATCCTACATGATACCCATATAACCCACTATAGATGCCACCATTACCGATTTCCACACATCATTCCATACCCAAGACCCGAATATTTACTGCTCTCTCTCTCTCTCGGCTACTTCGGTTCTCACCCGAACCAACACTCTCCGAACCCTATCATCGCTGCTATATTTTATGTTTTATTACTTGCCTCACTCCCACATCTATCTCATTTAATATTTCACTAATTGTTCCACCTGGCACTAACTTGTTTGCGTGTTATACCTTCTTACATTTATCTCACACATCACTAAAGAACTCTTACAAATATCACATAGGCATGTCATGTGGTATCTTGAAGGTGTACAAAAATTTCTCAAACCCATAAGACAGAGACAACCCCAACCCAAACATTACAAAGACGAGGAAGACCGCTTTCACAAATTTTAGTTGTCCGTACCAATAAACATTGAGTAATACTTGGGATTGATTGACCCCCGAAATTACTAACCAACGCCACCCTGTGATCTCCGTCACATTGTCTCTCTCACTCTCACTCTCTCTCTCTCTCTCTCTCTCTCTCTCTCTCTCTCTCTCCAATTTTCATATCCGAATCTCAGGCAAGAAATCTCTGATCCTTCATTTACTTAAATTGCGAATTGCCCTTAATTCTGATAGAATTATATGCGTAGATGCTTTGTCAATTTTTAGAACTTTATTTTATCACTTGTTTAATTATATATATATACATACGTATTCGGATTTGTATAGATAACCACATTGATCTGTGTTTTTGCTTGTGCGAGTTTGAATTGGGCTAATAATATGCTTATCCTATGTCTATTGATCTAGCTGTTCCCCAATGTCAGTTTCAGCAATAATTTTGGTTTTGTTGTCAATCAGGCAAATCCGTGTAACTTAGAATGTTTTAAAATTTTGGAGTTAGTGGTTGAATTGGGTTCTTATGTGATATATAAAATCATTAAGTGTTATCTTTTGATGGGAAATTGTAAGACATAAAAAAATGTCAAAATTTGAATGGCAAGTTTTAGTTGATAGAATAGAAGATTTAAAACTCTTTTGCACTATCTGAGATTTTGGGATACTGATTGAATAGACTGCTCCTTTCCCTTGTGTTTTTTTTTTAATCATTTAGATCTTAACATGACGGTTTGAATTAGGTTACTAAGTTAGATGGTACTTAAGTGAGACTTATGTAGCACGAATATGTACAAGGGACAGACAAATCTAAAAAATGTAGGATATGGATACGGCTGGACAGGACGATTAAAAGATCATATTTTCTCAAGTTAATTGTACAGTGTACAGTGTCACATCCACTCCCATTTCCTAATTTTTCAAATAAGCACATTACTTATCTTCTATTTTACTATACTAAGGCTTTTCCTAAAAAATTGTAAAACATTTGCAAATGAACCTCCATGCCAAGTCCAGCCGGGTCGTCCGTGTGTCTAATGTAAAAGAAGTTAAGACACATTTTTCAACATGTACGACACGTGTCGGTGTTTAACACAACACCCAAATTGAAGTGTCCGTACTACATAGTGTGAGACTAGTTTCTATTGGCATAGATAAAAGTTATTTCCAAATGCCTTATTCAAAGCCCATTTCTAAGACTGAACATCAGCTGAACCCAACGAAGTCCTATAGGTTGGGCCCACCAAATTCTTTTCTAGACTTCAATTAGAGTGATTCCTTCAGCTGAATCTTAGGAGTTAGGTCTTTTGGTGTTGCTGAAGGCTGATAACTTAGGCCGTTTGATAACCATTTCATTTTTTTGTTTTCTTTTTTAGTTTTTGTGTTAGAAGTTTTTGTGTTTATTTTAAAAAAAGAAAATAAAAAATGCGTTTGGTAACTTTGTTTTGTTTTTTAAAAAGAGAGAACAAAAATAAAAAAATGTGTTTGGTAAACTATATTTTTGTGTTAAAATTTTATAACTACTTAGTAAAATGACTATTTTGCCCTTAAAACTTCAAAATGACATGACTTGGTAAAAAAAAATTAGAATTTAATGTCATCAAAGTCTATAAGCTCATATTATTATAAAAACCATTTTAGAACGTAAAAATAAAAATACGTTGTAAAATGACCAAATTGCCCTTGGGGCTTACATATAAGAAGTTAACATTGTTAAAATCTTCAAATAATACGGATTGACCTACCCTAATGTTTTTCGACGTTCTAGATCCAATGGTAGGGTCCATTTGACCTGAATATATTTGTAAAATGACTATTTTACCCTTCAAATTTCAAAATGCCATAACTTGTTAAGAGTAAACTAAAATTGAACGTCGTCAGAGCCTGTAAGCTCATATTTAAGATAAGAACATTTGGGACCTAAAAAGTACATATATAGTAAAATGACCAAATTGCCCTTGGGGTTTACATATACGAAGTTAACATTATTAAAGTCTTCAAATAATACAGAGTGACATACCCTAAGGTTTTTTGGCGTTCTGGATCCAATGGTAGGGTTCACTTGGCCTGAATATATTTGTAAAATGACTATTTTGTCCTTAAAACTTTAAAATGCCATAACTTGTTAAAATAAAATCAGAATTTAATGTCGTCAAAACCCATGAACTCATATTATTATGAAGAACATTTTGGAACCTAAAAAGTACATATATGGTAAAATGACCAAATTGCCCTTGTGGCTTACATATAAGAAGTTAACATTGTTAAAGTCGTCAAATAATACGGAGTGACCTAACCTTAGGTTTTTTAAGGTTTTGGATCCAATGGTAGGGTCCATTTGGCCTGAATATATTTGTAAAATTACTATTTTTCCCTTCAAACTTCAAAATACCATAACGTATTGATACTAAACTAGAATTGAACGTCGTCAGAGCTTGTGAGCTCATATTAAGATGAAAATTTGGGAACGTACAAGCATGTATATATATGGTAAAATGACCAAAATACCCTTGGGGTTTAATTGTAATAAGTTAACATTGTTAAAGTATTAAAATAATGTGGGGTGACTTACAAAGTTACACTAAGGTTATTCGACATTCTAAATCCAATGGAGGGGCCTATTTGGCCTGAATACATAAGGGCAAAATGATTATTTTACTCTTAAAAATTCAAAATGCCATAACTTGTTAAGATTAAATCAAAATGCCTAAAAAGTATATAGATCATAAAATGATTAATTCTGGTTAAATCTTAACAAGTTGTGGATTTTTAAATTTATAAGGGCAAAATAGTCATTTTACAAACATACCCCCGCTAATAGATTCAGAACGTAGAAAAATCTCGAGCTAGGTCACTCTGTATTATTTGAAGACTTTAACAATGTTAACTTCTTAGATTTGAGCCCCAAGGGCAATTTGGTCATTTTACAATCTATATACTTTTTAGGTCACAAATGTTCTTCATCTTAAATATGAGCTCACAAGCTTTGACGGTGTTTAATTATAGTTTAGTCTTAACAAGTTATAGCATTTTAAAGTTTGAAGGGCAAAATAGTCATTTTACAAATATATTCAGACCAAATGGACCTTACCATTGGATCCAGAATGTCGAAAAACCTCGGGGTAGGCCATTCCGTATTATTTGACGACTTTAACAATTTTAACTTCTTATATGTAAGCCCCAAGGGTAATTTGGTCATTTTACGATCTATATACTTTTTAGGTTTCAAAATGTTCTTCATAATAATATGAGTTCACAGGCTTTGACGACGTTAAATTCTGATTTTATTTTATCAAGTTATGGTATTTTAAATTTTAAGGTAAAATAGTCATTTTACAAATATATTCAGGCCAAATGAACCATACCATTGGATCCAGAACGTCGAAAAATCTCGGGGTAGGCCACTTTGTATTATTTGAAGACTTTAATAATGTTAACTTCGTATATGTAAATTTCAAGGGCAATTTGGTCATTTTACCATATATGTACTTTTTAGGTCCCAAATATTCTTTATCTTAAATATGAGCTCACAGGCTTTGACGGTGTTCAATTCTAGCTTAGTCTTAACAAGCTATGGCATTTTGAAATTTGAAGGGCAAAATCGTCATTTTACAAATATATTCAGGTCAAATGGACCCTACCATTGGATCCAGAACGTCGAAAAACTTAAGGGTAGGTCATTCCGTATTAATTGAAGATTTTAACAATGTTAACTTCTTATATATAAGCTCCAAGGGCAATTTGGTCATTTTACAATATATATGCTTTTTAGCTCTCCAAATGGTCTTAGTATTAGAATGAGTTCATACGCTCTGACGATGTTCAATTCTAGTTTAGTCTTAACTAGTTATGACATTTTGAAGTATAAAGGGCAAAATAATCATTTTACAATTAGATTCAGACCAAATGGACCCCGCCATTAAATCCAAAACCTCGAATAACTTTTGAGTATGTCACCTTGTGTTATTTGAAGACTTGATTTTTTTAATTTATGAAATGTAATATTTAAGGGCAATTTGGTCATTTTGCAATTATATTTTTTTTTTGGTCCCAACAAAAAAAAATGTATGAGTCTGACGACGTTTAATTTTGGTTTAATGTTAAATAGTTATGGCTTTTAAAATTGGTAAGGGCAAAATAGTAATCTTGAATACCAAAATCGATTTTGCTTTTTTTGGAAGCTACTAATTTTTATTTTCATTTTTGGTCCCTTTTTTGAATTTGATTTTGAAAAAAAAAACAAAATTAAGTTTACCAAACGCTTTTTTTATTGCCATTTTCAAAAAAATGAAAACAAAAACAAAAAAAAAACCAAAACAAAATGATTATCAAAATTAAGAGTAATATTTGGGACACAACCTTTATATAACTTTCATACAACCTCCCCAAAAGAGATGTCTATCTCTCTCCTGTGATGTCACTGGACCCCACAATGACACAGGAAAGAGATAGACACCTCTTTTGGAGAGGTTGTATGAAAGTTGTATGAAGGTTGTGTCCCAAGTATTACCCCAAAATTAACTTGCATTCTTTTCTGCTTTCACGTGCTTGTAACACACAGTGGTAGTGTTGCATGTGATTTGAGTCACCCGATGTAAGACTTTGTTGTCCTCTGTTCCACCTTTTAACTAGTTATGACCCCGTGCAATGCACGGGTAACTAAAAAATAAAATTAAATTAAAAATGATATCTGAATCACAAAAATGATTTTTTTAAGACACCAAAATGAATTTCTACTAACATGATTATACTGAACATAAATTGATTCATGATGTTAGTTAATATAATCTCAAAAAATAAGACCAAGTGGCATCCAATTGATTTCAAGAGTCTTTTAGTTCTTCTGTAATCAGTTTATAATATAACATTAGTAACTGATAAACTTTAAAAGTAGGTCGTTGTTACGTTCCATAGAAAGTAAAACACAAAAGCTCAACAAATAAAAAAGGTGAATGAAATAGCAAAACCCAATAGTAGTTAAAAAATTAAAAACTAAAGCTTAAAAAAAGAATCATAATTGGTTTGATACAAAATATTACCCGGAAAGAATTAGAATTTAAAACTGAAGAGTGGTAATTATAATGATCAATATACTCTCGCTATTAGCATAACTATATAAAGCAAAGAAATATTATACGAAATCAACATAATATTAGGTAAGTTCCAATACAGTCCAATAGTACTGTTTCTAGCGAAAAATTAATATTACTTAAACCCAAAAAATAATATATTATATCAGAACATGTATAGACCCAAAAAGTGGTTGTATGGCACAATAATATTGTATCAAAGAACAGGGTGATCATTCACATTGCACAATTTAAAAATGATAAGTTAAAAGTGTAGGAGCATTTGCAATCTTACCAAGTGATATTGGCAGCACCATAAAATCCAAATAAGCATATTGTTGAGAAGTTCAGATTGTAAACTATTATTTACATGCATATGTTGGGATTGTATGCCCTTAAAGCCACTCATTAAGACATTTTATTATTAATAAATTGAATTTATTATTGATTGTTATTACATATTATGGGTATACCTGTATCATTTCAATACATGAGCAGTGTATAGATGTGTCCTCAAGTTGAATTGTAGATGATCTAGGTGTATGGAAATGATTCACAAATGGGAGTTCGTGATCATCAGTTCCTTTCAACTTGAAACTTAGTTCACAGTTAGTATGAATTTGGGACAATTCATATGGACGGCTGTAACATATAGTTGCTACATGGTGGGGTGACATAACTCTGTCATTGGAGTGGTTGAACTCACAACTTATATGTTAACGTGGTTGATGCGTTGAACAGGATCGCTAACTAGACTACTACACTAAATGACTGTCTCTTAAGTGTTTGTTTATCTAGTTCATTAAATTGTAAATTACTCTTAATCCTGAGAAGATAAATGGACTCAGCACTCTTATGCTAGTTACTTTGATATACTACATAGTGAGATCTTATGATCAATACCTCGGTATTTTGGGTGATTAGTATATGAGGTCTGTGAACGTGTATCTTCAATATGGAATCCATGTTGGATAACTTTTGGATAGTTTCATTCGATCACAGAAATCTGAGTACTCAGTTGGGTTTTTCCTAAACCAGTTTTTATATATATTATTTATAGTTAAATAATAATAATTTGCAAAATGGTAGTATGGTCTTTCCATACGTGATCGATTGTGGATAACTAGAGTTTCCAAAAGTGGTAAATAATAGGTGACCAAAAGGTAGACAGTCAATTAATATTTTACCTTGTGTTGCTTATTAACGTGGAGGGGTATATTTGCAGATAAATTTAGTGAGTTGGGCCTTAATATAATTTCCATTTTCTTGGAGTGCAATTACAGCATTGTAGTAGGGTGTGTCTGTAATTAATCAGTTTTAGTTAGATCAAGGATTGATCAGATTGGCTAAGATGTGATTGGAAGCCAGGAAAAGGGATGGCCATCAGATCCCATCGTTGGCTCCTAACCGTAGGGTGCATACTAAAGCTGTGTATGGTGTTTGTATATAACAGATTATATTTATATATATAAGTATATGGATAATTTATCTTTTTGTAAAGATAAATATATATATTTATCTATATTAAATTTAAATTAATTTTTAATTTGAATTTAAGAGAAATAAGAAGTTTAGTACTACTATATCTCTATATCCATATCTTATATATACAAGCATATCTGTTAGGAAAAACTAACGTTCTGAAAATTTACATACACCATATTGAGAGCTTTGAGTGGCTTGGGAGATTCCTACCATCTTCCTACGCATCTGAAGGTTGGAGAACAACGGTGAAGGTCCGGTGGTGACAAAGGCTATACTGTATCATCTTCAACTTCAGAGTTTGAGGTAACGAATAAAAAAAAATAATAATAATAATAATATTGTTTTACTTAATCGTTTGATTAATCAACCACTGTGAGGATTCAGAAAATTTTTGAAATCCTTCCGCTGTATTTTCTACAATATTTCCAACAAGTGGTATCAGAGCGGTCTCACAGATTGTTGATTGATCAAAAGGTTAAATAAAAAAAGGTTCATGGATCATCATATTTAATTCTGCATTTGAATCGTTCATTGATATGTAGTTTTTGGTTGTGCATGATGATTATATTTTTTTTATTGGATTCCTTCAAAACCTAGAAATAGATCTGATGTAGTAGGTTGTTTGGCAATTGTAAAGGGGGGTTTGGATCGAATTTCCCGCGAATGGGCGATCCAGATCTGTTTCGCCTATGCCATTTAATTTTTCTTTTAAATGTAAATTCATGTAATCTGTATTTCTGCAAGTTCGTGAAATAGCATGTTAAAAGGACCGAAGCAACAGACTGACGGACCGTAGCCGCGGTGACAAATCAGTTGTTAAGGGGCAATGACTAAGTCATTCGTGAGTTTTATAACTTCATGCATTTACTGTATTTTGCATGGAGTTGGATCATGATATGACATCATCAAGCACATGGGATTTGGCTAGAAGTCCAAGCAATCCAAGCAAGGGCTCATAATCTGGGATGGTGATTATATGTTTGACAATAATGTACATCTAGTTTGATATGCCAATTAAAAAAGTATATCATGATGACATTAGTTTTGTCATGTAGCATACTACTTTTGGTTAGTACATTAAGATTAAACCAAATACTTCCTAAGCAAGCAGTGAGTTAAATTTGCTAGATCAAGATCAGCACAAAGAGTGACATGATTGTTTTGCAGCGAAAGAGATGTTGCGGTCAAGTACACATCACATTTTTCGGAAGAATTATCTGTTGCAGATTTTTATGAAGCCGGCCAATTTTAAATTAGGATTAGATTTCCTATTTAATAGGTTTTTGTGGCTTGAAGGAATCCTATTTATTTTATGCTTATGGTTTGTTGCATGATAATTATGCTTACATGATAGGATCATGATATTTATTATGTATTTGATCCATGGACTTAAATCATGCATATTGTTGTTATCTATGCAAGTTGAAATTTGAGAAGGGTCCTAAGTAAAGTATAATTCTAATTAGATAAGGATTTAAAATTTTCTAGTTTATCTAGAATAAAATATTTTAGTAATAAAATCTTTTTTTTAATTAGATTTTCTAGAATTCATTTGTCAAGATCATTTTATTTTATAAAATATTAATTATTTTTTTTCTAATAAAATAAAAATGTGACAAATGTGTTTTCTAGAAATTTAGTGGGAGATATAACCCACAAATATTTTTTAATATTAAATTATACAAGGACTTTTCCAAATAATTTGCATAGATAACTTCAAATAGATTCATATGGATTTGTTATATTCAATGTGAATTGATCTATATCCTCTACAATAAAATTCAAGTGTGTGAGGGGTATAGATACAATACCCCACGGCTTTCCATGACCAACTCAAGGTAAGGGATGTTGTCACCTCGTCTCTAATTATAAAGGGCTCCCCTATGGAGGGTGTCAACATACTAAGTTACCAAGTTGGGTCACATTTTTTTTTAAGCTTAAATCAGGATGAGTGGGAGTGAAACTTTTCCCCAAGGAAACACTAACTCACAAAACTAATTTGAACTTAAGGTCATGGTATACACTTGACTAAAATATGATAGGTATTCTCCCCAATGAGTGACAGTACTTTCATATTTTAGAAGGCTAAAGATAAATTGGAAGTCACTAAATACTTGACATTTATGTCTAGATGGTATGTTGGTGATGGGATTCCCGCTGAGTAGTGGCAACATATGATCTCCCCAAGGAGCCGTGTAACCATAGAGTTAGTATTCTAATTTACTCAAATATGTAGTTGTGATTTTGTAGAGGAGATCACTAGATACTAATACATATTTGATAATAATACCCATTGGTGTACATGTATTCTTATGTGTTTATTTATGTTTTGACTTTCAGATAAAATGTCTTCATTCAACCCACTGTCAATTATCCTCAAGGAAAAAAATTAACTGGACCAAATTATGTGGATTGGAAACGTAATCTGGATATAGTGCTTACTGCTGAAGGGCACAAATATGTGCTCTCAACTGATTGTCCTGAACTTCCTGCCTTAGATTCTCTTAAAGAGGACCGTGAGCGTTATGAGCGGTGGGCAAAGGCTGATGAGATGGCTAAGTGCTATATATTGGCATCCATGTCAAATGTCCTCCAGTACCAGCATCAGTCTATGCCTACTGCTAAAGATATAATGCTCAACCTTAAGGAGATGTTTGGTGAGCATGGACGTGATGCACGTCAAATTGCATTCCGCAACCTAGTTAACACTAAGATGGCTGAGGGTACTCCAGTTCGAGACCATGTTTTAAAAATGATTGCTTACTTAAATGAACTGGAGGTCTTGGGAGCAGATCTTGATGCAGAATCCCAAGTTGATTTTATTTTGCAGTCTCTGCCCGAGTCATTCAATCAGTTCAGGCTTAACTATAATATGAATAAGCTTGATTACACATTGCCTGGATTGTTGAATGCCTTACAGGCAGCTGAGACTGTTGTAAAATCCAAGGTCAGTGTTATGGTTGCTGAGGTTTCTTCTGGGTCAAAGCCTAAGGGTAAAGGATTCGGAAAGAAGAAACCCACCCAACATCCCAAAGGTAAATTTAAGAAAAATAAGGGGAAAGGCAAGAAGATAGTTCGGGCTGAGAATCAGGCACCTCAAGGCAAGTGCTTTGAGTGTGGAGTGAAAGGACACTGGAAGGCAAACTGCCCGGTCTATTTGGCAAAGAAGCAGGCTAAGGGAGGTATACTTCAATCTTTTGTTATTGAGGTATGTTTTGTGGCAGATTCTACTAATACCTGGTGTGTAGACTCAGGCGCCACTAATCATGTTTGCAATTCATTACAGGGGTTCCAGGTAACCAGAAAGCTCAGTATAGATGAGATCTACCTTTTTCTTGCATCTGATGTAAGAGTCGCAGTGGAAGCAGTAGGAGTCATGAGATTTGAGTTTGGTAGTGGTAGGGTATTAGTATTAGAGGACTGTCTTTATGCACCAGAAATAAGAAGAAATTTGATTTCTATTTCATGCCTTTCAAAATTTGGATATTCAGTGTTTTTTAGTAATAAAGTTTTAATAAAGAAGGATCATTTTATTTTGTGCTCTGGTGTTTTGCAAGATGGTTTATACTTGATATATCCTAAAACCTACACTGTACATGACACTGAGACTGTTGATTCATCCAAAATATTACCATTGAAAAGGAAGGTTTCTCTAGTGAATTCAACGTATCTTTGGCACTTACGTCTTGGTCACATTAATCTGAATAGGATCCAAAGACTAGTAGCTGATGGACTTCTCACATCTCTTTCTGTCCAACCGCTACCAGTCTGTGAATCCTGTTTGGAAGGGAAAATGACTAGACGGTCATTTTCGGCCAAAGGGTTAAGAGCCAAAGAGCCGTTGGAGCTAGTTCACACGGATGTGTGTGGCCCCTTGAACATTCGAGCTAGAGGAGGCTATTAGTATTTTATCACCTTCACTGATGATTACTCAAGATATGGCTATGTTTACTTAATGCATCACAAGTCTGAAGCTTTTGAGAAATTCAAGGAGTTTCAGGCAGAAGTTGAGAAGCAATTAAGTAAACACATTAAGTCTCTTCGGTCTGACCGAGGAGGCGAGTACCTCTTAGGAGAGTTCAAGGACTACTTAACACATCATGGGATTATATCCCAGTTAGCTGCACCTAGGACTCCCCAGCAGAATGGTGTCGCTGAACGGAGAAACAGAACTTTACTTGACATGGTAAGATCGATGATGAGTTACTCAACTTTACCATTATCTTTTTGGGGATATGCCCTAGAGACAGCAATGTACATTCTGAACTTAGTTCCTTCTAAGTCTGTTCCCAAGACACCTAGAGAGTTGTGGGCCGGGCGAAAGCCAAGCTTACAACACTTGCACATTTGGGGGTGTCCTGCTTATGTGAGGAAGGGAAAGATGGATAAGTTGGAATCAAGATCAGATGTATGTTTGTTTGTTGGGTATCCAAAAGGATGTAAGGCAGGTTTATTTTATGATCCCAGATATCAGAAGGTGTTTGTTAGTGCAAATGCTGTATTTCTGGAAGAAGATTATATAATGAACCATACACCCAAGAGTAAAATTGTACTGCAAGAATTGTCAAATGATCCAGCAGTTGCCAACCTATATGAGCCTACTATACAGAGTGATATACCTGAGACTACACAAGTAGATCCACAGCCTGATGTTACACCAGTACCTCGTCGTAGTGGGAGAGAAGTAAGACTACCTAGTAGGTACACTCTACTGGGAGAGTCTTACGAGGCTGTTCCTGATGAACATGACCTAGATCCCTGCAACTACAATGAGGCTATTTCTGACCGAGATGCTGAGCAATGGCATATTGCTATGAAATCCGAGATGGAGTCTATGTACTCTAATCATGTATGGGAGCTTGTAGAACCACCTGAAGGGATAAAACCCATTGGGTGCAAGTGGGTCTACAAGAGAAAGAGAGGAATGGATGGAAAGGTCGAGACCTTCAAAGCAAGGCTGGTTGCAAAAGGTTATACTCAGAAAGAAGGGATTGATTATGAGGAAACTTTTTCACCGGTTGCCATGCTTAAGACCATTAGGATTCTCTTGTCTATAGCTGCACATCATGACTATGAGATATGGCAGATGGATGTCAAGACAGCCTTCTTGAATGGCCATCTTGAGGAAGACATCTACATGGTGCAGCCAGAGGGATTCATGGCAAGAGGCCAAGAGCACCTTGCGTGCAAATTGCATAAGTCTATTTATGGACTTAAGCAGGCTTCGCGTAGTTGGAACATTCGTTTTGATCAGGCAATCAAGTCTTTTGGTTTTGATCAGAACGTGGATGAACCATGTGTATACAAGAGGGCTGAGGGTAGTGTAATAGTATATCTAGTTCTCTATGTAGATGATATACTCCTTATTGGAAACGATGTAGGAGTATTATCTACAGTGAAAATATGGCTCTCTAACCAGTTTGATATGAAAGACTTGGGTGAGGCCAGTTATGTTCTTGGGATCAAGATTATACGAGATCGCAAGAAAAGGACGTTAGGCCTATCCCAATCTGCATACATAGATAAGATTTTGGTCAGATTTGCAATGCAAGAGTCCAAGAAAGGCATTCTGCCTTTCAGACATGGAGTCCCTCTATCTAAGGATCAATGTCCTAAGACACCCGAGGAAGAGGAGCAAATGAGAAGGATTCCTTATGCTTCGGCTGTAGGAAGTATCATGTATGCTATGCTATGCACTAGACCAGATATCTGTTATGCTGTAGGAATAGTCAGCAGATATCAATCTAACCCAGGGCCGGCACACTGGCAAGCAGTAAAGCATGTCCTTAAGTATTTAAGGAGGACTAAGGATTATATGTTAATCTACGATGGAGAGGATTTGGTTCCAGTTGGTTACACTGATTCTGATTTTCAATCAGATCATGATTCTAGAAAGTCAACTTCTGGTTATGTGTTTACGCTTGGAGGTGGAGCCATTAGTTGGAGGAGTGTAAAGCAATCTTGTATTGCTGACTCCACCATGGAGGCCGAATATGTAGCAGCCTCTGAGGCAGCAAAAGAGGCCGTATGGGTCCGGAAGTTCCTCATGGATCTAGGGGTAGTACCTTATGCGAGTTCTCCTATTGTTCTTTATTGTGATAATAGTGGAGCAGTTGCGCAGAGTAAGGACCCTAGGAACCATAAGCGTGGAAAACATATAGAGAGGAAATATCACCTGATTCGCGAGTTCGTGCAGAGAGGCGATGTCACTGTGGCCAAAATTGCATCGGCAGAAAACCTAGCAGATCCTTTCACAAAGACACTGCCGACAAAGAAATTTGAGTCTCATGTGGATGGATTAGGAGTACGATGTAATGTTAATTGGCTTTGAGTGCAAGTGGGAGAATGTTAGGATTGTATGCCCTTAAAGCCACTCATTAAGACATTTTATTATTAATAAATTGAATTTATTATTGATTGTTATTACATATTATGGGTATACCTGTATCATTTCAATACATGAGCAGTGTATAGATGTGTCCTCAAGTTGAATTGTAGATGATCTAGGTGTATGGAAATGATTCACAAATGGGAGTTCGTGATCATCAGTTCCTTTCAACTTGAAACTTAGTTCACAGTTAGTATGAATTTGGGACAATTCATATGGACGGCTGTAACATATAGTTGCTACATGGTGAGGTGACATAACTCTGTCATTGGAGTGGTTGAACTCATAACTTATATGTTAACGTGGTTGATGCGTTGAACAGGATCGCTAACTAGACTACTACGCTAAATGACTGTCTCTTAAGTGTTTGTTTATCTAGTTCATTAAATTGTAAATTACTCTTAATCCTGAGAAGATAAATGGACTCAGCACTCTTATGCTAGTTACTTTGATATACTACATAGTGAGATCTTATGATCAATACCTCGGTATTTTGGGTGATTAGTATATGAGGTCTGTGAACGTGTATCTTCAATATGGAATCCATGTTGGATAACTTTTGGATAGTTTCATTCGATCACAGAAATCTGAGTACTCAGTTGGGTTTTTCCTAAACCAGTTTTTATATATATTATTTATAGTTAAATAATAATAATTTGCAAAATGGTAGTATGGTCTTTCCATACGTGATCGATTGTGGATAACTAGAGTTTCCAAAAGTGGTAAATAATAGGTGACCAAAAGGTAGACAGTCAATTAATATTTTACCTTGTGTTGCTTATTAACGTGGAGGGGTATATTTGCAGATAAATTTAGTGAGTTGGGCCTTAATATAATTTCCATTTTCTTGGAGTGCAATTACAGCATTGTAGTAGGGTGTGTCTGTAATTAATCAGTTTTAGTTAGATCAAGGATTGATCAGATTGGCTAAGATGTGATTGGAAGCCAGGAAAAGGGATGGCCATCAGATCCCATCGTTGGCTCCTAACCGTAGGGTGCATACTAAAGCTGTGTATGGTGTTTGTATATAACAGATTATATTTATATATATAAGTATATGGATAATTTATCTTTTTGTAAAGATAAATATATATATTTATCTATATTAAATTTAAATTAATTTTTAATTTGAATTTAAGAGAAATAAGAAGTTTAGTACTACTATATCTCTATATCCATATCTTATATATACAAGCATATCTGTTAGGAAAAACTAACGTTCTGAAAATTTACATACACCATATTGAGAGCTTTGAGTGGCTTGGGAGATTCCTACCATCTTCCTACGCATCTGAAGGTTGGAGAACAACGGTGAAGGTCCGGTGGTGACAAAGGCCTGTATCATCTTCAACTTCAGAGTTTGAGGTAACGAATAAAAAAAAATAATAATAATAATAATAATAATATTGTTTTACTTAATCGTTTGATTAATCAACCACTGTGAGGATCCAGAAAATTTTTGAAATCCTTCCGCTGTATTTTCTACAATATTTCCAACAGCATAAACTCAAATCATAAAATAATTTAAAAAAACCTAAAAATCAAAGAGAAATAATGCAATCCTTAGGCAAACGGTATGCACCACCAAATAGAAGAAACGAAGGGGAATGAAAAGGTTTAGGCTCTATATAGTATTTAAATACGTATATCTAAATATTCTATAGGTTATTTATTGAAAGTAATTTTCTACTTAATTTTAGTGAATTATATTATATACCTGATATAAGAAGAATATATGGACAAAGTAAGTGTGTGAGTGTATGTAATTAATCATAAGGAGACATAAATCAACAACGCTAGGGCCACATCAGAGTATGTATGCTTTTTGGGTGTAAATGCGTGTGGCCCATACATTACTTGACAGAAATTTAAGTAATTAATAATAATAGGCCAAAAGAGTGCCCTCTTTAAGTCATTGTACCATTTGACTAAATATTTTAATAAGGAAAATCATAGGTCGTTTCAGCTATCTCGGTGCAAATCGTGACATAAGGAAATGGATGTTTTTTTAAGGCTCAATTGATGCTCATCTCCTGCCAAAATAAAATAAAATGAGTGCTCATTTATTTTTAATTTTATTTTAGTAATGTTATGCTTTCCAAATATGATTTTGTAGGAGTATCATATAAGATTTTATTTTTTTAACAATAAATGCGTGTGTATATATATATATGAGTAATGCTATGCTCTCAAATTTCTATCCCAAAAGTGTTTCTAAAATGATGTGGCAGTGGGGCCAGATAAATAACTTACAATCAAAATTCAACTTGTCCCACCGCATTAGACTTGGCCCCACTGCCACATTATTTAGGAAGCACTTTTGGGATAGAAATTTGGAAAGCATAGCATTACTCATACATATATATATATATATATATACTTATACTTATAAAAAAAAATGCATATATATGTGTGTGTGTGTGTGTGTATATCTGATCAATATATATTTATTCAACAAAATGTGTAGAAATATTAAATTTCTAGAAGATGCCACGTGGCCCAGTTTAGATATTATTATAACCCGTGTCTAAAGGCACTATCGAACTATTAAGGCCAGCTAAATTCCAAGCTATTGGATCAGTCGAAATTAATTTTTAAAACCCAATCATGTATCATTTTAGTCCTTATCACATTTTTTGTTGATTGAAGAACGTACCTTTGTGATTAAAAAAAAAAAAAAACAACAACAACTACAACAACAAAAATTAATTACTAAGCCGCGTGGAAGCATTTTTGTATTTCAGATTATAATTTGGTATTCCAACTTCTATTATAATTTTGAAAAGTATCATTACAACAGTTTTTTTTTAAATGTTATACAAAGATATATGTTATACAAATATATAGTTATTGTATTTAATTTAATATTTAGTTTGTCAATTAACACAATACTTGTCATAGAGGTGTGCCACATGGACGCTCAGACGGTAAAAGCAAAAGCTTTTGCTTTCATATATATATATATATATATTAGATATTAGATAACAGATATATAGGTTGCATGTATTTCAAATTCTTAGTTATGTTTGGATATGTAATTATATATATATAATGTCATGCCAGCATACTCTTTAAAGAGTATGTTATATTTCAACTTTCATTTATCTTTAAAAAAAATATATGGATACAATAAGTTGTTCACTAAACAATATAGTGGTAGTGTTACGTAGGACAATTAACTACAAATTAGTTGGGTAGAATGTAAATTAAAGTTCACACCTAGATTTGCACCCTTACATCCTGTAAATCATCTAAAGTTTCACAAAAAAAAAAAAAAAGAAGAAGAAGAAGAAGAAGAAGTAAACTATAAAAGTAAATAGAAAAGTGAACTGGTAAAGATATAATATGATAGAGAAACTGATAAGAAACCAAAGTTAATAAAAATTCAAATGAAAAAAAGAAAAAGAAAAAAAAGGTTAAGGTAGTTCCCAATTTAATGCTAAGAAATAGAACATACTGAACACTTACAAAATAGTAGTTTGCCATATTTTTGGCACATTCCCAAGCAATCCAAGTTGTTCATTTGATGTTATCAAGCATAGGAAGCGGAAATCATCATTTTCATAAAATGTCAAGTGGGTTATTAACAATACGGAATGTTAATGAAAAGAGTGATATGCATGCCAATAAAAGTTCCATTGCTAAAGCTCACCATTTTTTCATAATCAATCCCAATCAATTTAAAAACCCATATGCTCTGTTACAAACAAAACTTCAATAAGTACATGTAGTATGTACCTATATAAACAAAATTATTTGCAATAAAAGAAAAGGACCCACAAATATATAAAATAACAGAAATACCAAACAATTAGTCAATCAAATGATGTGTACATCAATTAATTAAGCACTAAGTGGATTAAAACTTTGAAATATATATATACATATACACACACAATAGTAGATTAGAAGAACAATGCACATCCACCCATTGCCATGCGCACTGACATTGAAGAAACTACAACAAATATTTTGAAAGAATAAAAAAATATTGCCAAGTGATTCATGCAACACACATTCAAAAGTTTTTCTTTCAAGGGTTCTTGAATATAGCAATCAAAAGAAGGGTGTGTGTGTATGAGAGAGAGAGAGAGAGAGAGAGAGAGAGAGAGAGAGACGCATAAGAGATTGGAAGAAGAGATTTTCAAGAAATTATATAGAGAGAAAGGGGGTATTTAGCCTAATTAGGTATGGATGGGTAATGATAATTAATGATATTTGATGCGATTGATTTGCAAATCTTGACTGCCTACTTGAAAAATGCAAAAGTTGGCAAAAAATAAGGAATTTAATTGAAATATGACAATCTCTATATATGTATGTGTATGTTATAGGTGCAAGATATTTGTAGTATATATAGATATAGTTAAATCATTTTTCTTAAAATTATTAAAAAAAAAAAAAATTCTCAAAAGTTGCCACATGGCGGAAGCAAAGTCTTCCGGTTTCATATATATATATATATATATATTAGATATTAGATTACTGAGAAAATATGTAATGCATTGGTTCCTAAATTCAAAGTTTCTGTTATAGTTGTAATTGTAAATTATATTATATATCATGTCTAATTAAATTATACTATATACATATCCAGTATATCTCATATATAATTGATGGGTTAATTAATTGCGTAAAAAAAAAATTCAAAGTAGTTTTTTTTTTTTAAAAAAAAAATTAGAAGTGTGAACACATGAGAGAAGTTAAAGCTTCTCCTTTCATATGTACTGTTTACATACCCGTGGATTACACGGGATGGTCACAAAATACTTCCATTCTTGTTTTAACATCACTTGGAATTGAAACAAAATGTGTAAAAAAAAAAATGGAATTTAAAGACTTCATTTATAACAATGTTCTTTCTCAAACCTTCAATTGAATATTTTTCTAGAAATCAATAGCTGCATAACACAAAAAGAATCACATTTAGATCATTTAGAATATACTAATTATGCAACATTCATACACAAATAAACAAAATAATTGTTTCAGTTGTGTTAAATTGAAAAAAATCATTTTTTCAGCAGATTAAGAAAAAGGAAAACACAAATAAAAAACTTTCTGCTCATTCAACTCTAAAGGAAACCAAGCAGCAATACCTAAATAGTATGCGTGAAAAGTAATGAGCTGAAAATCACAAAACTAATAAACAATGGCAGGGAAGAAAAAATTTAAATAGCATGGCGGAAAGATTAAAAAAAAAAAAAAAAAATTTCATTGTCAAGCATCTTTACCCTTGGTTGGGAAATCTAGACACAGTACTGCAAATACACTCGGATACACACAGACACTGATAAAATAATTCCCATATTTTGTTATTTAGGGAATTTATGTGATATATATTTCAAGGAGAAAGATATCTAGAGGCAATTAAGGGAAAGAGAGAGGCAATTGTGGCAATTAGGATTTCGGTTATGTGTGTATATATATATATATAGGAAGTGCATTTTTTGAAGCATATACACATGATGATGGTTGACCAATAAAACAGTCATTATAGACCTATGATTGCATTTGATCAACAAAGAATTAAACTAAACTAAAATAGGATTAGTCATGAGCTAACTATGACAATGGTTTCATGAATTCTTAGGAAGTTATAAAATCTTTTCTTAAAATTAGCAGTAATATGGGTCCATAAAATCTTCACTATGATTCTATAGAGTGATATGAGTCCATAATATTTGATATCACTTGGTCCGTATATTGTATATATACAATGTGAAGCACGTGCAATGCAAGGGAGCATAATTGGAAAATAAAATATTGTAAAAAAATATTGATTAACCTTTTAATTAAATACTAAAAAATACATACAAATGTCATATAAATATATAGATTTTTTTAAAAAATGCTAAAATTTGGAAAAAAAAAATAGTTGTTACTTAGGTTTTACGTATATGTATTAAAAATGAAAATTTATAATAGTATTAGAAAAGGTACATGATAGAAAGTTTTTGAGGTTTACAATTTAATACTTATATCTTTAGATATAAATTAGCAAAGAATAACCGTTAAAATTAAAATAATAACAGCTTACATTTTCTCAAATCATATTCAAATTTAAACAAAACATTTAAGCTTTTCTGTTTTTTATTTTATTTTTTTTTCTATGATCTTAATTCAAACATGGAAAAAAAAATCACGAAGTAGATTTTGTTCTTATTTTTCATTTCTTTTTTCTTTTTCCCCCTTTTTCTTTCCAGTCTCTAAATCTGTGGATCAAAAAATAATATGCATGTTAAGCAGTTGGCGGTGAGAAAGAAATACACAGAAATAAAACCATCAACAACAATTATTTATCACATGGTACCTTTCTTTCTTTTTTGGTTTGGTCTATATGTGTATACTTTATTTAATTTTAATGTGAGAGTCAATGGAATATGGACAGAGTTGATTATAAAGTTATCTAACTGCTTACCATATAAAAAGTGAATACAATCCATATGAGCACATATTATGGGTTGTATTAGAAAATCAAATATTATGGGTTGTATTAGAAAATCAAATTTTTATAGAATGTGCCACATGGCAAAAGCAACATCCTTTGTTTTCATATATATATATATATATATATTAGATTTAGTCCATCTTTTTTTTTTTTTTTTTTTTTCTTTCTGATGGCCACATTCATTTCTTAAGCAGCGGGGTGGCAAAAACACACCCAAAGCGCGAATCCGCCCAGATCCACCCGCTAACAATGAGTGCGGGTCGACTTATACTCCTACATGCGGGTCATAATATGGGTAGTAACTTAAAAACACATTATTCATGGGGTTATCACGGGTTATACTTATGGGCACCAGACGGGTTCGGATTTTAGTCCTCTCAGTCTCACTCTCTCAGCGATATGAAGAAAAACAGATCGATCTCTCTCTCTCTCTCCCCTCACGATCGATCCCTCTTTTCTCTCTCACAAACACTCACTCTTCTCTCCATGTTCTGAGTCTCTCTCTCTCTCTCTCTCTCTCTCTCTCTCTCTCTCAAGATCGATTGATCCCTCTTCTCTCAGCGAAACCCTAGATCTCAATTCTCATTGGGGGATTTGCTGTTGAATTTGCTAGATTGAATCATCTCAATCTGAGTCACATCTGAAACAGTGAAACCCTTGTGAGATTGAATCATCCCAATCCCCAAGTTCTTCATCAATTTCGTCCCAGATTTGAAAGTCCAAATCGAAGCACTTCCCATTCCCAAGTTCTTCATCAATCGTCCGCCTCTTAAGTCTTAAATCTCACGGTCATCTCCTCTTTTTTTTTTGTTCAAATTTAGAAGGCTAGAAAAATTGAGGAGGTATCTTAAACTGACATTTTTCTATCTTTGTTTCAGATTTAGAAGGCTAGAAAAATTGAGGAGTAGGAAAAGCTTAAGGATCTGTTTTTGGCTTGACAACTCCTTAAGTTTCTTGCTCAAAGAAGGTATTCCTATTTCTTAATTGGTGAATTTCTGTGAATTCAACTTCTAATATGGATGCTTGATCCTCACTGATTGTTTGAAATACAAACCAGAAGGTAAGGCCTTCAAAAATCAGATATCCTTTATAAAACCTCCTCGAAATGATCAGTGATAATTTGCTTGATTTCTAAAGGGATTCAAGATCTCCGACCCAGAGTGTACCAAACTTATAATGCTATTTTTGTGTCTTCTAGCTGATGCATAGACATGATAGAAGGAAGTGTTTCTATCTCCCAATCAAAACCAACAAATTCTTGACTTTTGGATGTGGGTGTGGGTTTTCATTATTCATTACTCTTATAAAAAAAAACCCACTAAAACATGCACTCTAGGAAAGTAGACAGTGAACCCAATAAGACTCAATAACCTTTTATCTTGGAATTCAAGCTTGAGCTTGACTTCTTTATAAGTAAATGAAATGATATTGCTGATGGTTCGTGTATGTTCTCGGGCAGATATGCATATTTATACTACAAACTTTACAGTTGATGGATACAATGATCAACAATTGTGTGTGAATGGATGAGCTTCATTGTGGGTAGTTACTGAAATATATGGTCAGGTATATGGCTGCTGCCAAACATGGGATGTGATTATGTGCATGATATCCTGCCATGAGTACTACCCTACCCTAACAGACTGCAAGTAATTACAGGTGGATTAATGAGTATATGTTAGGAATCCCTAGAATGCCTAGTACCCTTTATATGATCCTGCAGCCAAACAGGTCTTAAATGTCTAGTAAAAACTTTATTATTTGATACTTTGTACCTGCATTTTATTGTCCCAGCATACAAATTGGAATCATGGAAGCCTTACACAATGCATTTATGTTGTGTAGTGTGAGATATATCATAGGAGTAATACTATGTTTCCAAATTTATATCGCAAATTGGATACTAAGTGATGTAAGAATTAGATTATTGAGTTGTTCAACAAAATTTACTTTGTCTTAATACAGTGTTTGGTTGCATATTTGGAGAAGTAAATTTATTTACCTTGTATTTGCATCTCAATCAGGTAGTTTTCCTAACATTAGGTGGCTATTTTTATACACCCTTGACTATTTTCAATTTTCAAATATGTAGTTCTCTTAAAGTGAAGATTTTTATGATGACTCAAGAGTTTTACATTGGTGTTCATACAACACTGTGCTCTATTGTGCCATTCTACTTCTTTTTCTTCCCCTCTCTCTCTCTCTCTCTCTCTCTCTCTGTTGGATTAACAGTGACTCCAAAAGTGTAAGCTGGGCATAACAATGTATATAAAGTCTAATATATTACCTCATGTGTGGACCCATCTCAGGGGCAGGAGAAGTTAACAAATGAGTAAATAAACCGCACTCCATCTTATTTTCTTGATATAGATGAGTAACAAAGTGCAAACATAGACACCAAAAACAAGGGATTGAGACTTGAAACCAATTCAATTTGATAGCAGGTTAGATGATCAATTACCCTGTAGTCTTAGGATTTAATTTACAGAAAGTATATTAAGTGATTGTTCTATTGCAGCCTTGAAAATCTACTTGAGAGCTAACACGGGTGTTGATTTGGTGGAGTGATGACTAACTTGCATGTTGAAAAATAAGCATGATGGATAACTTGTGTTAGATCTTATTCACCTTCAAAGACTTTGTTTGTTTTGGTGTAACTAACATGCGTTGTTGCCAGTAATATGTAGTTTCTCTGTTTTTTTTTCTTCTTTTTTTTCCCCCTTATATGAACCCCGAATTTTAGGCTGTTAGTTTTCTGCTGGATTTGACATGATTGAATTGCCATTCTATGTACAATTGTTTTTGAAGTTTTTCTTTGTTATTGACCATATGTGTGAAAAAATCTATGTTTTTTCGTCCAATGTTGTAATTTTTGGTTTTGATTGGATGGTTGCTTCCTCTGTAAATTTATTTGTTCCTTTCTTTACTATACAATTAGCAAGCTACCCCTTTCTTACAAAGTAGTTGGAATACCAAAAATAATAATGCGAAAAAAAGTATGGAAGTTATTATTAGTCATACAGTGAAGTGGTGTTTGAAGGATTTCTTTTATTACATTAACTATCAAGTGGCTACCGGTATCAACGACAATTTCGTTGTTGTCTACTTGTCTGACTAAAATGAGATGCTTATCAATCTTTAAACTCTTTTGAATTAATTTGAACTGTTCTTATTTTTGGAGCAAAAGTACGTAATAGTGTATTCTTTTGCTAAGAATAGCTTAATCTTAGATTGTTCAATACCTCACAGATTGTTTTCAAGATGTTATAGCAGGGGTTATTTTAAACCTCCCTCTAATTGTATCGAAGTGAGTTTTTTTTTTTCGCGAGTTTCAGTGTTTTTTCGACTAGCTTTCTATGAGCTTCTGTTTGGGTTATCAATATTTTATTCTCTTTGCAGGCTATGCATGAGGTGAACGGCTTCTACAAGAAATCACTGATATCATAATGAAGACCTGATACATGTACATTTACCCAAGTGCACGTCACACCTATTTTTTTGTGTCTCTACTTAAATAAAAAGTGATAAACATGTTTTATTTTTCCTTAGGGGCTCCAAAAGTTGTCAAACAGTGAGTTGTTGGTGGAATTGTGAAAATCACACAGCAAATTTGCGACCAGAAAAAGACAGCAACTTGAGATGTGTCTATGCATATAAATATATATATGTATATATATCATATTCAATTTGAACAAAATTAGTACATATACATATATTTCAGCTTCAGTTATTCACTTGTCATTAGATTATTTATTTATTTATTTTTTGGGTTTGACTCGTCATAGACATATGTAAACATGAATGTTTAACTTGAGAGAGAGAGAGAGAGAGAGAGAGAGAGAGAGAGAGAGAGAGAGAGAGAGAGAGAGAGAGAATGTGTTTCCAAACTGCTTGGGAAAAAAAACCCGGGTCATTGGGTTTGACCTGACCCGGTCCCGACCCACCGAAATTTGACCCAAACGAACGGTCGAATACGAGTCAGAAACTCATTTCTTACCCGACCTGCATCTGACTCGCCCAAAACAACCCAACATGCTCATTTGCCACCCCTTATTCGACCCGTCTTAGTATAAGTTATGCTAATGTATATAGTTATGCTAATGTCAGTGGTGTGTACCTCTTCCACTAAGTTATGCTAATGTCAGTGGTGTGTACCTCTTCCACTCAGACGTGCACATTCACAAATAGTACATATATACAGTAAAGATGTGTATGCATTTACAATGTTATTCATGCTGTGTATCAGTTTTAATTTCTATGGCCACTTGTTAGGTTTTCTAAATCTTCCATTGGATGACTTGTGCGGTCAACAACATACTTAACACCCCCCCCTTCCTTCTTGCTTCCCCCCTCCCTCCTGTTTTATTTGTATCTTCCAGCGAGTGACTGTCTAATTTCTAAGGCATTTTGTTCCTCACATAGATAATCACCTAGTCTGAACTGACAGACTAGAGTGACCTCTGGGAGAATTGAAATGGGCGCAGACAGTAGCAATTGGCATTTGGAATTAACCTATGACCAATGGGTGGCATTGTCCGTGTCGGGTCCTCGTCCATCAGCTCGCTACAAGGTTTATTTCATTATCTGCCTTTCCTTTTCTCTGGAGCTTTAGGCTTTGTCTGGTTTGTGAATTTAGAGATGGAAAAGGATAAGGAAAACAATAAGGAAAACCTTTTCCCTTAGTGTTTACCTCTATGCTTAAATAATAATAACTATAAACTCTCAAAATACAAAGGAATTCAAGAAAGAGGAAGGAAAAGAGACTTAGAAATGGAGACAATTTTAATTTGTTTTTCACCACGTTTTCGTTTCCTTCATATTTTCCGTGTTGTTATCCTTAGACTGTGTGGTTTACGGATTTAGAGTACGAAAACTATTTCCCTACTGTTTTCCCTTGTGCTTCCTTCTATACTTAAGATAACATTAGAAATTCAAAATTTCAATATCTAATGGGAACTCAAGCAACAAGGAAAAAGAAAGTGACTCACAAACCAAACCAAACCAAAAATTATAATTTATTTTCACTCAACTTTCGTTTTCTTTCTATTATCCTCACCATTTTCCTTAGTAACCAAAGCAAAACAGTCTTTTTCCCTGGTGTTTTCTTTTTATATCCTCGCTAAATCCATGAACCAAACAGAGGCTTATTATCCAAACGAAGGAAAATGTTTTCTCAAAGTTTTCTTTCTTTGTCCTCCCTAAAACTCTGAACAAACAATGTTAAAACCCGCACAACTCTACTGGACGTACTCAAAAAGAACATTTCTTGTTTAATAAATTTTCTTTTTACTCACTGGTCAGTTTCGTACCACGATTTCTTTGTTGTGGCACTGTAGCATGCTGCAGCAGTTGTGGATGAAAAACTATACATCGCTGGTGGAAGTCGTAATGGTCGGTACCTATCTGATGTGCAGGTAATAGTCATACCCATGAACTTCTGCCTCTCAACTCTCAAGGTCTTATTTCTCCTTGGTCATGTGATGGTTATTTTTGCAGATGTTTGATCTGAGAAATTTGGTATGGTCTACTCTCAAACTGAAAATAGAACCAAAGGCTGATAAAGTTCAAGACAGTAGTGCACAAGAAGTTCTTCCAGCTACCTCGGGTCATAGTATGGTAAGATATTGAAGCGAAATGTTCTATTCCATCTGCTATTTGGTTCCTCCTGCCCCTTTTGTAACCAAAAAAAAAATGTTTTTAGTTTTTTTTTTTGTAAATTATTAATTTGTTTATGCATGCTCATTATTTTATTTGCCAGATTAAGTGGGAAAACAAACTTCTTCTTCTTGGTGGGCATTCAAAAAATATTTCTGAGAACATGACAGGTTTGTTTCTTCGCAAGCCATTTTCATTCCTGACAATAAACTGTTTGATCTTATTTTTAAACTTGGGCCTTGTTAATGAACTTGATGTAGTGAGTTTCATTGATCTGGTATCACACAACTGTGGTATTACCGAGACCTCTGGAAAAGTTCCGGTAATTGACTGACTCTACTAAATTCTAAATGTTGACCTTTGTCCTGTGGCTTAGTGCTTGTCCAATTCATTTGCTTTGTCCATTTTTCCGTCATATCCTTCTTCACTTTATATATTCTTGAAATTTTTGTTAGCTTACTTAAGAGGTACACTCCAGGTAGCTCGTGGTGGGCAGTCTGTAACGCTAGTTGGTTCTAAACTGATCATGTTCGGTGGAGAAGATAAGAAAAGGCGACTCTTGAATGATGTCCATGTTCTTGATCTTGAAACAATGACTTGGGATGTGGTGGAGACTTCGTAAGTTTCCATTTTGAATTCAGAGACAGCTTCTTATAACTTGCCATGGAGTCTTCCTCACTTTTTGTTTTGCTTTGATAGGCAGACAGCTCCAGCTCCCAGGTTCGATCACACAGCTGCAGTGCATGCAAATCGCTACCTTCTAGTTTTTGGCGGTTGTTCTCATTCAATTTTTTTCAACGATCTTCACGTACTGGACTTGCAAACTGTAAGCATTGTTCCTTGTGGATCTTGTTTTGCCTTTTTAGTTGGATTGAAATTTAGCGCATAACTTAACGTTTTGTGTTCCGATCTTATTTGCGACACCTGGATTGTTAGTTGGCGATCATTGTAGTTCACCTTTGATAGATCCATTATCTGCTTAGTTTTTTGCCTACGTATGTCCCGCTTGGTCTCGAGAACTCCGGGACATATCTTCCTCATGCTTTCTAGTGGAGTTTATTGATTTTTCTTTTTGGCACTTCAAATAAATGGTGCAAATTTCAGTCTGATTACCTGGCTTTTATTTTCTTCTCTTAACTTATCTTCGGAAGTGAACACCCTCCATAAGTCCTAATTTCTCAATCACCTCTTGGTTGCCGGATGGTCATTCTAATCCATTAACCTTCTGTCAAACTAAGAAAGTTAACTTTATCTCTACCAACATCTGTCATTTCAAATCTATTATGTCATTCCTGTTATTCGTTAGGCAGTTAATTTTTTATTTACCTTCATCTTCAGTTGCAAAGATAACATTTCAATCCATTACTGGAAAACCTTCTGTCCAATAAGATTTTTGAAGTCTTCCTTTTATATGCGATATACATTCTATACCTAGGTGTTGTGTTTTTAATTTTTTTATGGCGTCACTGACGTTGATGGCAGAAATGGAATGTGATTAATGCGTTATCATCTTGACAAACGGAGAGCGAAATTATTTGCTACAAATTGACTGAATGAAGTACAAAGGAAACTATGCTGTTCAGTGCTAACTAACATTGGTTCCTGTTGCAGATGGAATGGTCACAACCACAAATTCAGGGAGATTTGGTAAATGCTAGGGCAGGTCATGCTGGTATCGCCCTTGACGAGGACTGGTATATTGTTGGTGGTGGGGATAATAGAAGTGGTATGTAAAAACTTGTGATAGTTAAATTCTAGCATGGCATTTGATGTGATTATGCTTTATAGACTACATTACTGACTGAATGGATTTATTTATGCTTTATTTACAGGTGCTCCAGAAACTCTCGTGTTAAATATGTCTAAGCTTGTTTTGTCAGTATTGACTAATGTGAAGGGAAGAGATCCACTAGCCAGTGAGGTTACTATTTTCTGCCCTGCACTTTGTTCTATGGAATTTTTCAGCAATAGCTTCAATACAATTGACATCGGAAGAATCAGCTAATACCTCAAGGGCTTGTTTGAGCTTTCTTAGATGCAGTAATTGCATTCATACCTTATAAATAATTTTTACTAAAGATGATGATCTTGAATGGTTCCATATAGAAAATGTGTGTATTCCAAAAAGAAGATGCTTAAATCACGAATTTTACCATTACAAGAAAGAATAGAAATGTTTATGCAAGTAGAAATTTGATGAAGCCTCCTTTCTGTATATGTCTAGTGTATTCATTCATAATCATGAATTTCCTTAAGTTACTAAAAGGGTAAAAGGTCGACCAAACGTGCTATAAGGTCATCTAAGTATCCTGTTGTATTTGGGCACAAATTCTTTTTTAAAGTAACTAATGTCATGTACACACACAAACTCCTATAGGTATGTACTGTAAGATCTTATCAAAGAGAAAATGTTTACTATAATAATCAGTTAGTAAATTTTTTGGCGTTATCGTGGGCTATTTAAATCCCTTGCAATGTGAAAGCTGGATCCTCATCTGCAAATCTAATATGATGCATTATTTAACATTTGATTTTCTATTCTTTGGTACATTGGTACTCATGAGAAGAATCATAGCAATTTTTCTCCCTGCCCAATTTATGTAACATATTTTGTTACACTATGCACATAATGATACAATGATGTGAGGGCGTGAGGCATGGTATCCACTGTAAGTTGCAACTATCAGCTACTTCTTTAACCTGGTCCAAATTACTTAGAACTCTTATGGTATCAGAATGATTTAGGAAGGTAGAAGAGTGTTTCATGAACACCTTGGAGAGCCTTTTACGCTTTGAACTTTGTACAGATTGCCAGACCATTTCCCATAATATCTATTGATGGGGAACAAAAAGGCTTTCCATAATATTTGTATCTCATCCGGGGGGAAATGTAATTTATCTAATGTATTTACTTTAGGAAGTTTTCGTTTTTGGGAATTCTATCTTTCAGGAAGTTTTGATTTATGGAATAATTAGCTTTTAAGAAGTTTTATCTTTCATTAAGTTTTAGCTATTAGGAAGTTTTCCTAGATTAGGAGTCCTTTATTATTTTTTTCTTATTGTATTGGACACTTGATTATGAATAACAAGATTTTTAGGTTTCTTTAAGCGTCCTGCATCAGGTATGCAGCGTATGCTCTAAACCAAACCAAACCAAGAATTGGGGTATTTTGCTAATGTATTGTTTCTTAGTTGCCCAACATTTTGTCTCGTTGAGTATAGCTGGCCTAATAGTTGTCCTATAAAATTTTTCTTTCAATTTTGTTGGTATTCTCCGGTCACATAATACGCCAAAAGCACTCCTCCACTTAAGCCAGTCTACTTTAATTCTATGGGTCACATCATCATCAATCACTCCATCTCTACTGATCATCAAATCTAGATAGCAAAAGTGTTCCCTCTTTGGGATCTCCTCATTTTCGATCTTCACTGCTTCGTTGTCTCTACTTCCACTATTACTAAAACTACATTCCCTGTATTCTGTTTTCGTCCTACTTATCTTTAGCCGTTTTGTGTCTAGTGCTCCTCTCCAAGTCTCAAGTTTAGTGTTAAATCCCCCTTTAGTCTCATCAACAATGGCAATATCATGTGCGAACAACATACACCATGGGACTTCATCTTAGATGTGTCTAGTCAATTCATCCATAATTAGGGCAAATAAATAAGGGTTCAAGGTTGACCCTTGGTGTAGGCCTACGGTAATTGGGAATTCGATTGTTTCTTCGGCCGATGATCTAATTATAGTAACGACTTCATCATACATGTCCTTCACCACGTCAATATAGCCCTTTGTCA
Organism: Hydrangea macrophylla; assembly: GCA_033977485.1. NCBI lineage: Eukaryota > Viridiplantae > Streptophyta > Magnoliopsida > Cornales > Hydrangeaceae > Hydrangea > Hydrangea macrophylla. The sequence goes on from CM066982.1 coordinate 51,019,248, forward strand.
CTATCTTCTTCTCTAGCATCCACCAAATTAAATCTTTGGGCACCCTATTTTAGGCTTTCTCTAAATCAATGAAAACCATATTTATATCTTTTTTCTTCTCTCTATACGTTTCCAATAGTCTCCTAAGTAAATAAATTGCTTCCATAGTAGACCTCCTAGGCATAATCACAACTGATTTTTTGACACTGATGTTAACTGATGCTCCATCACTCTCTCCCACAGCTTCATAATATGGCTCATCAACTTAATACCTCTGTAGTTGTTGCATTGTTGTACACATCCTTTTTTTTCTTATATATAGGCACTAAAATGCTCTTCCTTCACTCGTCAATCATTTTTCTAGTTTTTAAAATCCTATTACAAACTTTTGTAAGCCAAGATACCCCCCTACATCTCCCAAACATTTCCAAACCTCAATGGGGATCCCATCTGGTCCTAAGGCCTTGTTGGGTTTCATCTTCTTCAAAGCAAATTCCACCTCAAACTTCCTTATTCTCCAATAGAATCTGTATTCTCTAGTTTCATCGCAACTACTAGTTTCTTCTTCAATTGTGTTATCCATATGTTTTTCATTCAACAACTTCTCGAAATAGCTCTTCCATCTTTGCTTAATCTCTTCGTCTTTCACTAAAACCCTAGAGTCATCGCTTTTTATACACTTAACCTGAATAATGTCTCTTATTTTCCTTTCTCTCAACTTAGCAAGCTTATAACTGCATTTTTCTCCCTCTCTAGTGTCTAGCTGGGTGTAAAAAGTCGTCATAGGCTTTCAGTTTAGCAACTCTAACTGTCCTTTTAACCTACTTATTTGCACATTTATAGCACTTGAAGTTCCCCAACTTCTATCCTTTTGCCACTTCTTAAAGCAATCATTTTTGGTTTTAACTGCAGGTTGTACCTCTTCATTCCACCACCAAGTATCTTTAGATACTAGCCCCCTTCTCTTCGACTCTCCAAGGACTTTGATATTTTCGTGATGCTCTCTTCCATTCTATCCCACATAGTATTGCTTACATCTTCCAAATTCCAAGGTGCTTTTGTAGACATTCTATCTTGAAATATTCTTAGTTTCTCGCCTTTAAGGTTCCACCACCTAGTTCATGGGTTTATATGGTCTTTTCTAGTACAATGTTGTCCTTTTTTATGAATATCTAAAATAGGAAGTCTATGCTGTGATTTTAAACTCTCCCCTGGGATGACTTTACAGTCTTTACATGCTAAGCGGTCTGCATTTCTCACAAGGAACAAATCGATTTAGATTCTATTAGATACACTCTTAAAGGTTATCAAGTGTTCTTCCTGTTGTTTAGCAAGAAAGCTTAGAGAGTACTAACGTGCCTCTCTCTAATTTTATTGATCAAGAGAAGACATCAAAATAATATAATTACAAGAGTTCCCTTAAGTAAGAAAAAAAAGTATAAAACAAATAACCAAGGCTAAAACTAAAACATCTCTCAACACTCCCCCTCAAGCTGGTGCGAAAATATCTCTCATGCCCAGCTTGCTAAGAATGTAATGAAATAAACGGCCATCGAGACTTTTAGTCGAGACATCCGTTAATTGTTCTCCAGACCTCATGAACGGTGTATATATGCACCACTATTAAACTTTTCTTTAATCGTGTCTGTCAATTTCTACATGTTCCGTCCGGTCATGTTGAATTAGATTGTGAGCAATTTCAATGCAGCCTTGTTATCACAGTATAACTTCATTGAATCGGTCCAAATCCAAGATCTGATAGTCTAATCCGAACCCATAGCAACTCACACACTCCTTGTGCCATAGCTTTGAACCCTGCTTCAACACTAGACCTAGCTACCACTGACTGCTTCTTGCTCCACCAAGTAACCAAATTCCCAACCACAAACGTACAATAACCTGTGGTTGACCTTCTGTCGGTATTCGATAATAGAACCAGCCCAATCTTCATCAGAATATGCCTCAACTAAAGTGTGCCCATGTCTAGCAAAACATAGTCCTTTTCCTGGTGCTGATTTCAAATATCTAATAATTCTAAACACAGCATCAAGATGAAGTTGCTTCGGGTCATGCATAAATTGACTTACCACACTAACAGCAAGCGCAATATCTGGTCTGGTGTGCGCCAAATAAATTAATTTTCCTACTAACCTTTGATATCTCCCCTTCTCAACCGATTCTCCATCAGGGTCATCTCCAAGTTATAGATTTGGATCCATTGGCGTATCCACTGCTTTGCTTCCAAGCATATCCGTCTCCTCAAGCAAGTCTAGGACATACCTCCTCTGTGAAATAAATATGCCTTCCTTGGATCTTTGCTACTTCAATACGCAAGAAATATTTTAATTCTCCCAAATCTTTAATTTCAAACTCTTTAGCCAGGTATGATTTCAAACACTTCATCTCTTCAAAATCATCACTTGTAAGAACAATATCATCTACATAGACTATTAAAGCAGTCACCTTCCCCTGTGACGAGTGCTTAGTAAAAAGAGTATGATCACTTTGGCTCTGTTTGAAACCATGCCTGATCATGGCATGAGGGAACCTATCAAACCAGGCCCTGGGAAGACTGTTTTAGGCCATACAAGGACTTCCTGAGACGACATACCTTCCCTCTCGTTTTGTCATACTCAAATCCAGGGGGAATGTCCATGTAGACTTCCTCCTTTAAGTCTCCATGGAGAAATGCATTCTTCACATCAAACTGATGAAAAGGCCACTCTAAGTTAGCTGCTAGAGATAACAATATTATGATAGAATTCATTTTTGCTACCGGTGCAAACGTCTCCTGATAGTCTACCCCATAGGTCTGAGTAAAGCCTTTGACCACCAATCTGGCTTTACACCTTTCAACTGTCCCATCTGCTCTATGCTTCACAGTGAACTCCCACTTGCACTCAACTGGCCTTTTTGCACAAGGTGATTCTGGTAATTCCCATGTGCCATTTTTCTAAGCGCTTTCATCACTTTAACCATAGCCAACTTAGTATCAGTGAGAGCTTCCTGTACATGGTTAGGGATAGAAACAGAATCGAGTTTGGACAGAAATGCCCTATAAGAAGAAGAGGACAAATGGGTATAGGAAACAAACTTTGAAATGGGGTGTTTAGTACACTCCCTAGTGCCCTTGCGAAGAGCGATAGGAATGTCTAACTCATCTGGAGAGGGAAAACCAGAAACAGGAGTAGTAGAAGAAGTAGACACAAGAGTAGTTGAAATACCTGGATCATCATCCGTTAAAGAAGGCAATTGTAGTGGGATTGGAGAAATGATCCTCTCTTCTGTTGCCCCAAATATTTTTCTCCCCTTATTTTTTAAGTGAGTCAACAAGTCCTTTGCCTTATCTCTTCCACTTCCCTCTGCATTCCTTTTTTCTTCTTTCTCATTTTTTTTCTCCTTCTTTCTCTCCTCCTTCCTCCTTTCTTTTTCTGTCTCTTTCTTCCTTCCCTCCTACTATAAATGGAATTGTTGCTCTAGACTTCTCTTCACATGATCTGCTCTCCCCAAACACAACCAAATACTTTCGGAGGAATAGGAAAAAGAGAAGATGGCTTACTATGAAGTTCAATTGGAGCTTTCTTACCAAGCACACGGGTGGGAAGACGATTGATGAGATATACAGCAGTTAGAACTGCTTCGCCCCAATATGACTTGGGAACCTGCATTGAAAACATTATCGACCTAGCTAACTCTAACAAGTGACGGTTTTTTCTCTCAGCTACTCCATTCTATTGAGGAGTATTCGTGCACGATGTCATGTTCAGAGAACCACCATATATAAATCCCCCCCCCCCCCCCCCCTCCCCCCCCCCCCCCCCCAAACTAATTATCTGATCTAACAATTTTCACAACGGTATTAAACTGGGTACAAATCATCTTGTGAAAAGACTTAAAGAGGAAAAAAACAACACTTCTTTCCTTTCATCAAATACACCCACGTCGTGCGAGTACAATCATTAATAAAAGTGACAAACCATTTATAACCATTCAAAGTAGAGATAGGAGAAGGACCCTAAACATTGGTATGAATAATAGATAATGGAATCGCACTTTTATTAATACTAGAGTTAAAAGTAGCACGATGGTGTTTTCCAAGTTCACATGCTTCATAAGAAATTTCCGAAACATCTTTATTAGGAACTAGAGAAGGAAATAAAAAAAAACGAAGCACATAAAAAGAAGGATGTCCTAATCTCTGGTGCCACAACTCTCTCCCGGGGAAGTGTCTCTGTGTGTGTTGTCTTGCGGTAACTTCCCATTTGTAACTTCGTCAGGCAACAAAAAATATTGACATTTCTCCTCTCTACCACTGCAAATCGTCTTCTTCGTGGAGAGATCCTGAAAGACACAGTGAGATGGAAAGAAAGTTATCCAACAATTAAGATCCCGGGTAATTCGACTAATAGAAATCAAGTTAGTCGAAAAATTAGGAACATGAAGAGCTGAGGTTAAGGCTAGTGCACTAGAAACATTAACTACACCTTTACTAGAAATAGTACAAGGTGTACCATCTGCGGTTCGAACCTTCTCTTTCCCTGAACACGGGTTAAAAGTTAAGAAAACATTTGAAAGATTAGTCATATGATCTGAAGCTTCCGAATCAACTATCCATGGTTGTTGAGAAGTATAAAATGAAGCATAAGATAAATTAGAACAATTACGTTTATGGGCAAAAGAAGTCGAGGCACTAGTGGGAGGATCCAACTGAGCCATTATACGTCGTAGAGTCTCCATGTCGGTATTGCTGATAGTGCTAGGTCCAGATGAAGTAGTTGGAGTAGATACCCCCTCCTGAAAAGACGAATCTAATCTAGTAGATAAGTTTGCACGAGGTCCACTACCTCAGCCACCATGTCCACCACAACGGCCTCGACCACCACGGCCACCTAACATCGGAGGACGACTGTGGAGGCTCCAGCACTTATCCCGTGTATGTCTAGGACGATTACAATAATCACACCATAGCTTATCCTTGTCATCACCCACTTCAGTATTATGATCAGTACGAGGTACAGGAGTCTTACCACTGCGATAATTAGAGAAAATCAAGGCTGATCTGTAAACTGAGGACTGAGGAAGCATGGCTGATCGGCGGCTCTCTTCATTCTGAACATGGGCAAAAGCCTCTCTCAGTGTTGGGAGTGGCTTGATGCCAAGAATCCTGCTCCGAATTGGGTGAAGATCGGGATTAAGACCAGCTAAAACTTTGAATATCCTCTCACTCTCAATGTAAGTCTTGAAGCTAGCAGCATGAATTGGACAGACTGGGCGATGGGTAGTCAGATGATCAATGCGTTTCCAATGGGTCCCCAATGTAGTAAAATATTGTAAAGTGGAGCGATCTCCATATACCTCCTCTTCAATAGCTCTTCTTAACTCATAGATTTGAGCCACATTTCCTTTACGAGAATAGGTTTCTACATGTGTATCGCAGATGTCCTGGGCAGTCTCCATCCCAAAGAACCCATCAGCAATCTCGAGCTCCATAGAATGGGTAAGCCAACTCATAACTAAAAAATTGTCAACTTCCCACTTGGCATAAGTGGGATCTTCAACGCTAGGAGCCTTGAGTGTGCCATTGACATAACCAAATTTAGACCTGCTTTTGAGCCAAAACGTGGCTGACTGGGACTAGGATAAATAATTTTCACCATTCAGAAGCACGGTGGTGATCTTGGACTCAGGGTTCTCGGTAATGGGTAGTCTCTCATTACCTACAGGAAAACTTTTAACTTCAACATTCTGTTGAGTTCAAAACGTCTTTCGTCATAGCGAATAGGAACAGGCAAAACCAGCATAATGAAATCAAGACACTCCTAGCATTCACATGCACCATTGTGGTGCAATCGTCCAATCTATGGATAAATCATGAGGTTCGAAGTCGGACCGAAGAAGAAAAGGTGGATTGTGATCAAAATAGCCCAATTGATGTGGAGTCCACCCTAGGGTTTAGAAGGTTGAAGAAGGCAGTGATAGAGGATACGAAATAGCAATCTAGAATTTCGGCTGGGTAAAAACAGAGAAAAGAGGGTTCAGTTATGGAGAAATCAGGCCAGGGTGAGGGTTGGCAAGGTTGGGTGAGTGTCCTGGTGCTCTGGTGAGGCTGGGTAGGTGATGATATGATGCGGCGAGGGCTAGGTGGTAGGTGTGGGCTGTGGTGAGGCTGGGAAAGTGGATGTGGGCTACGGCGATGCTATGTGGTGGTCTGTGGGATGCGGCGATGGGTGGGTGATGGTCAGTGGATGCAATGGAAGGTGGAGTAGAAGGGAAGCAGTCGGTGGTGGTGGTTTATGGTGGTAGGATCGAGCCCCCTCTTAGGGTTGCTCTGATACCATGTTGTTTACCAAGAAAGCTTAGAGAGCACTAACGTGTGTCTCTCTAATTTTATTAATCAAGAGAAGACATCAAAATAATGTAATTACAAGAGTAGCCTTAAGTAAGAAAAAAAATATAAAACAAGGAACCAAGGCTAAAACTAAAACTTCTCTCAATACTTCCCTCTTTTTGGAGACGGTGTTTGCTATTGCAAGGTCATATGCTACTGCGAAATCTAGAATACTCACTCCTACCTCATTTTGATCTCCAAAGTCATATTCCCCATGCACCCTTTCATATCCAGTTCCATCTTTTGCCTATGTGGCCATTAAAATCTCCACCTACAATTATTTTCTCCCCTCCCAGTATTTCTTGTATTGAAGCGTCTAGTTCATCCCAGAATTGTCTTTTAGTGTGATCATTCAATCCTACTTGGGGTGCGTATACACTAATCACATTTATTATATCTACTCCAACTACTAGTTTGATAAGCAATATTCCGGCTCCTTTCCTCGTGATTGTCACAACCTTATCCTTGAGGTTATTGTCAACAGTGATTCCAACACCATTTTTATGCCTATCTTTCTCCTTGTAGAATATCTTATATGCTGTCTTTTCTACCTCAACTTCCTCTCCAACCCACTTCGTTTCTTGTAAACATTCTACAATAACCTTCCTTCTAATCATAGTGTCTACTAGTTCCATAGCTTCACCTGTTAAGTTCCTGTATTCCAAGTTGCTAATCCAAGCCTTAGTTCTGGACTAGCTTCTTTACCTGCGGTTGCCCAGATGAGCGCCTTGCTTATTTAACACCGCACTTGGGCATCGATGCGACGCCCCTTGCACATTTTTCGAAACACCCAAAGGCAGACGCAAGGCACCACTTAAAGGGAACGCCCTAGCATTTACACGAGTATTCATATTTGAATTCATATCATAAAGGATCCGACAATGTTTTTTATGTGTGGCTGTCGAGCTACCTAACGCACTAACCCTCCACTTTTATTCGGGCTTGGGACCGACAGTGTTGAACAACACAGGCAGAGTTACATCAGGTATGCTCTATATTGAAGAAAAAATTATTTTCTTTTGAATACTGAAGAAATAGGAAAGAGAAGTAAAATCTACATTTTTGAAACAGATCTTTGTGTTAATTGAATAACCATCATGATTGCTTAGTTTATAACAGTTATCTGGTAACTATGAATCTCCGAATGCAGTCATGATGTTTAGCAAGATCACATGGCCTGCTTGTTACCAGAATCAGTTGAACTGCCCATTTATGCATTCGAAGAATTAACTCTTCCTCACTTTATCCAGGTTGTCTAGTGGGCTCAGTTTGACCTTAAAAAGCTTTCAAGTTCCTTTTTTTTTTTTTTTTTTTCCAAAATATCACCCAAACTATATTCACGTACCTTTTATTTTCACTAATACGTTTTTATGTATATTTGTAACCATATGTTCTGTAATACCTAGGGCAGTTTATTTTCCTACTCCATCCCTGACAATGCCAGAAAAGGGTAAAGTTTTAGATTCCTACATTAGTATCAGTTTGAGATGTTGAGGTTCTGAGGATGGTGGATTGTGAATTGTGGAAAAGAACCCTACTCGTGCTAATTTTCATTTGCAGACGATTTGGCATACTTCCTATAGTAAAATAACAATTTGTGAGCAATATAAATCTCTGTTGAATGGAGGGTGGGAGGTTTGTAAGATGAGGAAGGAGTGAAAAACACCCTACTGTTAATATTGTAGACCTAGAGGCGGGGTGATTAGGTCTATCTTTGAATCCATGTCCAATTTTAAATTTCTATTAAAACAGATCACAAACCAATCACAATGTGTAAACGGTGCATGTGTAAACGTAAATAGTGTGGAACACAGGAACACCAGATTTACGTGGAAAACCCCAGAATTGGTAAAACAACTCTTACGACTATTCCACCATGATCAAAGAGAAACTTAAAACTAACTTGACACTGACAGACTCACTCCGAATCACCAGCTTATGTGTCGCACTGCACTGAGCTTGCACTTCTCCTTTGGTGGGATTGCCCTTGATGAAATACTCCTTCATAGCTTACTCACAAACCTCGGTCTCGCACCGATTGCAACGACACCAACGAATCGCTCTTGATGTTACTAAACCTCGATGATGGAAGGACGCCACCAACGAATCGCTCTTGATGTTACTAAACCTCGATGATGGAAGGACGACACCAACGAATCGCTCTTGATGTTACTAAACCTCGATGATAGAAGGCAATTATTCTTGGGTTAAAAACCATGAATGTTGAGAGCTCTTGAATATATGATATCTGTTTTGCTCTCTAAAATTCGTAGGTCAAAAGTTGGTGTTCTACTAGGTTTCCAATTAAAGAACATATATCTAGGTTTTGGAAAATTGTGCAGAAATTTACTCAGCTGTCTGAATGCCAGGCTGACCATCCGTACGGACGCCTAGTGAACAATAGGTTTTGACTTGAAATTATAATTTCCGACGTGATCACCGTCTGCATGCCTCTCAATGCCCAACGGACAGTGCATTCTGCCTTCAAAATATTTTTCTTTATAATTGAAAATAAGTCTGATCGCCCGGACGTCTGTGTCCAAAATAGTTTTTTACCCACATTTTATATATAAAAAAATATAGTTTAACAGTAAATATATGCAAATATATTTTGTGAGTGTCTGAGCCAACCTAGGACAAGGTATCAAAGTCTTCTTACCAAACACTTGTGTAGAGAGGACTCTGAGCTTTGTATTCTTCAACGTGGAGCTTGAGTCTTGGTTAGTAGGCTAGATGAATCCAAGGCTTGGTATAAAATAAAATTACAGACTCCATTTGTCTATGTCACAGATAATTGACAAAACACAATTACGACTCAATTGTCCGAACAAGGAGAAAGAGTAAGAACTGAATAACAAGAGGATATTATACATGTAAACATCTAAAAATTTGATGGACAATTTGTTGGAGTTTTGACAATATTTCACCTGGTAGAACAGGAAAGAAAACAAATGAAAGAGACTCAGACAAACTTCTGTGATTGGGAAATATCAGAAAACCACCCCTAAAGAGGTGGAAGCATTTTCAGTGAATCTTTGAATTTTTTTGTGTGCTAGTGAGGGAATGAGACCTCGATATTTGCTGAAATTTCAATATATAATTCTCTATTGAACTTTCACACATGCAGTATTATTTGCGATATCTGATGAGAAATTCAGTGTGCGCGCATGTGTGTTTGTGGGAGAGAGACTACGGATATTTGCTGGTACATGGGTGCACCCCCTTTGGTGCCTTTTTGAATGCCGACTCCTTTCATATATATACATGTATGTGTACGTACCTATATACATGGTTGTTAAAATCGTATGATTCACGATTCGATTCTCATACCGAACGATTCGCATCATGCCTATGCATCGAAATCACATTGAATCGGTCTGAATCATCCGATTCATGGATGATTCACCGTTCGATTCATACAATTCACACGATTCATATGATTCAAAGAAACTTTGAGTTGCGCTAAGAAAAAAAAAGATGTTTTAATTTTTGCTCGTATTACATGCCATTCTATTCTTCACTTGTATTAGTTTACAGGTTGTTAAATTACGATACAATTTCTGCATATAAAACTTCTGGTTGTGTGTAAATAAGTAGGTGACTAGTCAGATAATGCCACGATTTTTTTAGCAAATCACTAGTAATGCATTCATGCATTGTCCTTATGTTTGTTCCTTTTACCTATACACACTCATATATGTATTTGAAGTGCTGGGCTTCACATCCTAAAAAAGCAAAACAATATTATAGGTATCAAGGATCAAAATTTTGTTTCGGTCTGCCTAGAAACGGAAACGTTTCGGAAACATTTCGGAAACGTGTGGAAACAACGGAAAAAATTGGAAACATGGGAAACATAACTTCAAACTTAACTAAATGCATGTATAAAGCTAATAATTGATTAATTGAACCTTTGAGAGGTCTATATATGTAGAGATACATTAAAAAAATGTAGTTCAAATTGCAAATACATGAGGATTAAGTCGCCAATCTACTGTCAAACACTTCAAAGAAACCACAAAACACTTCATAGAATGCAAAAGATACATCTAAGTACATAGTAAGCTAATAAGCCATCTCTAAAATAAAATGGTTGTACATATGACAAGTACACATCCGCATGATTGTCTGGATGGAAACAAGTATGTTTCATTGGAAGCAAATGAAACGATGCGAAATCATAGGTTTATTTCGATGGAAACAATTATGTTTCGATGGAAACAAAAGAAACAATTATGTTTTGATGGAAACTTGTTTCGATGGAATCCATGGATTTTCGAGATTCCATGGCTGTTTCGTTTCCATGACCTAGGAAACGGAAATGTTTCGGCCGTTTCGATGGGAATAGAAGGAAATTTTCCTTGATAAGTATATACATACAATAGAATATATATATACACATACATGAGTTTAAAATTCATATACCAATACATTACATTCTATTTTCAAAGAAAAGTGAATCTTAAGATTCACGATTCATAATTTTGGCAAACCGACTCATGATTCGATTCACGATTTGACAACATTGCAATCTCTAATTCTCAATTAAAATTTCAAAATGATTGGGGTTTTAACATATATATACATATCTAAGATCTCCAGTGACAAATTCATCGAACTTCTGAAATAATATTACTGAAAAGTAGAATTCCTAGATAAGTTAAAAAACGCAAACAAATTTCCGATTCTTATAAAAATGTGCTTATTAAAAGAAAAAGGAAAAAGAATTCAAATCTTGGCATCACTTGGTGTGCATGTAGTTGCTTCCGTTCTTTACAATCCCACAAACACGCCACGTCATCTCAATGTAGCTAATTGCAGAAGTACTTGAATTGTTGATTGCAACTAGAGGTGTTTATCCACTCTCTACACCTCAGAATATCTGTATTTCTTCATTTCTGGAAGGCCTGTGTTATTTTTTTTTTGCTTTCTGTAACATTTAGTTGACTGGCGAAAGAAGTATTCAATTACATCTGCAATTTCTTTTAGTTTTGTTATTTGATTTTTTTTTCCAAAGATTTCTATATTTCTTCAACGTTATACACACATAGAATTTGTTGGGAACAGGGACTTAGCGTTTCCTCAGCAGTACTCGATGGAGAGAAGCTTTTGGTTGCCTTTGGTGGCTACAATGGGAAGTATTATAATGAGGTATCTTTAAGTTACAGTTTTCATTAACAGATCTGAATATTTTGTTTCACATTTTTACTCTCTTTAAGGTGGTGCATGTGAGAGCATTTGGTAAACATGCTGTAAGCTGCATGCATAGATGTAACCACCTTTTATATTATTCACAGTTGGCATTACACGTAGTGTTTCAATGTCTTCATTTAGTGTTTATGTTCCTCAAGTTTGTTTCAAATATTTCTTTCTTTTTTTTCAATTTTTTTTTTATTTTTTGTAAATTTCATCTTACAAACTACTGTACGCAAGTCAGAGCCATTATTACCAGCTAGACATGGAGAATTTACTAACAATTTGATGGATAAAAGGAAATATATGTTCACTTATTCATGCAAATCCATGGGTGACTACATTTAATGATCCTTCATTCTGTTTTATAATCTTAAGTTCCTGCAAGTCGATTAACATGTTATGATTATGATATTTTTTACTCTGTTCCTTGGAAAACTCATTCCCTTTTCCTTTTTATACTTTAGTAATACGTATTTATATTTTTCCATCTCTCAGTCACTGTTCAAATTCAGAATAGGCACCTCCATAAGTTTTACTTGATATTATTCACTTCCCTTGATGGGTGCTTGTGTAGGTGAATGATGCATGATTCTAACAACATGATTCATTGCACCCGACCAAGTACCAAAAGAAATTGTTTTCAATATTCATTGCAGCAAGGAAAAGCAGTATGGATTCAATTTTAAATTTTCAATGACTTGTCAAAGATGTTTTAACTTACTTCACCTTAATGGAACCGCCAATATGGCTGACCGGCAGTGATTAGTTCGAGAGGTCAATTTATGTTTTGGTTAAATGCTTTTGATATCCATAGCGAAACAAGTTAAATTTGACCATGATTTTTGAATTTATTATTTATAGGAATATATATGCCAGCCAAAGTCTGATATAGTAAGAGTCATCGTATCACTCCTACCTCTTTCTTTGGGAAGCACTAATTCCATGAAGCATTTATCGAATTCTCATACATCTATTTATGTCCTATTCAATTGACATTTGCTGAAAAAAAAAAAGATAACAAAACAAAACAAGAAACAAAATTTGTCATCATTTTTGTAGCAGCTTTGATGTATGCATTTGTGATGTTCATCTTTAGCCAGGCTTATGGTTATCCTGAGACTAGTCTATCGTAATTGCTATTATTTGAGCTTCAAATGTTGCTTCTCGCCTTGTCTTGATTCTTAATTTTCCTGGGTTTTTATTGTACTTTCCTTCTCATGATGCCTTGTTTCAGTATGTCCTCAGAATTTAATATTCCACTTGGTACTTGTGTTTACTCTGAAATTTTAGGTATTTATAATGAGACCCAAGCCAAAGGACTCTTCACATCCCAAGATTTTCCAGTCAGCAGCAGCTGCGGCAGCAGCAGCTTCTGTTACTGCTGCATATGCCCTAAGCAAATCAGGAAAGGCAGATTTCAATGGAACAGATGATACAAAGTTTAAGATAGCTCAAAACAATGGACCTAAGAAGGATCTTTCAATTGACATCAATGCATTGAGAGAAGAAAACAAGGTTATTGAATCTTCACTTGCAGACGTTAGAGCAGTAAATTCTAGTCTCAAGGAAAAGATTGATGAAACTACTACTACCTATGCTGAGTTATCCAAGGTATGCTCATTGTCATTATAACTGTTTTTCAACGGACATGTGGCTGGTAAATGATTGAGAAAAAGAGTAGAGGAGAAATGATACGGAGAAGACCATGTTCCCATACAGGAACTATATATATATATAGAGGGAGGGGGAGAGAGAGAGAGAGAGAGAGAGAGAGAGAGAGAGAGAGAGAGAGAGAGAGAGAGAGAGAGAGATGTCATTCATCTTCACAACTCTTCTCTTAACAAATACCAGACTATTTATAGGCTAAGAAAACATTGAAGTGCTAACCATCACGTAGAATCAATCTTAGCCATATAAGAACAACCTAATACAACTCAAATTCTAAAAACAAATCCATTAGTCTTAAAAATTAAAGTATAAACACTGCATCGTTATCTAAAAAATCCATAAAGACTAATCTTCAAAATGTATCAATTAATAAATCATCCTCTTGTGGGCCCCCACATCAAATAGGTTGCGTCAATTTCTTAGCTGTCTTTTGATGGTCAATTTTATTCTCTTTTTTTGATCTATTAACTTCAGGAACTCCATTCAGTTCAAGGGCAGCTGGTAGTCGAGAGTTCAAGATGTTCTAAACTGGAGGTTTTCATTTTATTGATAACACCGTTTTGTTGCTTCTTTTTTTTTTTCAAATTTTTTTGTATGAAACTGTACTTTATGCTGGTAATGTTGTCTTCAGGCACAAATCTCAGAGCTACGGAGGATGCTTGAGTCACTGCAGTCTATAGAGGAAGAGGTTAAAGAACTCCGAAGACAGAAATCTGACTTGGAACGTGATATGGAACTTTCCTCGGCTGTCCAGAGGCAAAGTTCTGGTGGTGTTTGGAAGTGGATGTCTGGATAGCCATGGGTACATGTAATAGAATAAAGTTTCAAGGTCAGTACCTCAAAAGCCCAAAATGGGGAATACTAAAAATCATTCAGCTATCCAGAAGCAAGATTTAGATCATATAGAAAGGTTTATATGGTTATTAGACTTCAGGGCTTATGTTTGTATGGTCAATACGTATGCAAGAGTTGGTCTTTAACTATTTGCTGAACATTGAACATTAGAAGATTTTCATGAGAAGAAGAGACAAAACTGAAACACGAATTTGGTATGCCTTTCTGTTGTTTCTCTGTACCTTCTTTTTATCCCCAATTTTTTTGCACGATATATTTTTTATTCTTACAACTAGTCCCTTTTGTTGCTTGTAACTGTTGTTTATAATTGTATTTCTTGTACTCTGATTCAATTGGTTCTTTTGGGGAAAAAAAAAAAAAACGGCGAGTCTGTTAATTTCGCAGATTTTCATCTGGCAATGACTATATGTGCTGTATGTTCAATTGCAGTTTTTCTTGAAAGATTTTAGAACTAAAAACAGCTGATGAACAACTGGCATTGTATGGTTGTGCTTAATGAATGCAGTATATTGATAATTGTGGGTACCTAGTTTACCTCTCAATGCCCATTGGCACATGACATGCCTTGTTGGCACTATCTTGGGTTCATAGACCACAATTAATGTTATTTGCTAAGTAAAGTCAGCAGTTGCTCCAAAAGTTTGAGTTGTTAGCGAATGTGTCCATTAATGTATATCAAGCTTCAACGTACCGATAATATAAATATATGGGTGTAGCTCACCCCCAATCATTAACGCACTTCAGAAGAATATGTGTCGGAGTTAGGACCAAGGTCGTATCTGAGTTGGCTTAATGTTCAATAACCCACATCAATGAGGTTGATTCGATTCCCCCACCCGTTGACAGTTTACCTAGATAGAAAAAGGGATTCTGTGCAAGAATTAGAGAATCGCTCTTGTATCTTTTAGCTCCAGTATGAATTCTTTCATTTGGATATGTTTCTTTGAGAATCTTGTCGGGACGTGTGCAACCACTTGTTCACGAACTTTTCGCTCTACTCGCAATAGTCTGATAGAAGTTCATATTGTTAATCATGAAAGTAGAACTGAGTACAAGGTTGTGGAACTCCATTAATATTTGTGGTCTTTATATCCCTTCTTTGTTGGTCGCTTCTACAAAAATGGACGCATTTACTTACTTTCCCCTTCACATTGTCCTTGTTGTCTTAAAGAAAACAAAAATTGAAAACCAAAAACCAAAAACCAGAACATTACCGTGCGAACCCTTAGTTTTTATAGTCTTCGTTCATTAATAGGAAATATGCAATATTTAAACAATCGGGATTGTCGTTGAGATTTGCTACATAAGAAGAGACCTTTGTACATCAAAAACTTGAGTCCTCTGAGGGGGTATTAGTGACACCTTTAAAACTACAGGGGCAAATTGGAAAATGCACTTAACTACAGGGGGTGTTTTGTAATTAACTCTTTATGTATTGCATTCTTAAACTCAAGTTGTTCAACATATAAATCTTTTGTGCCAATAGCTTTGAGATTGCATTAACATGACAGGTGCACAATGCTTTTACTGAAGATTGTACATTTGGACACCACAGAAAGGGAGAATAGGTTTTTTTATTTTATAAAATAGATCTGTCACAACTTCGAGATGACTTGCTGCTGGCTTAGGGACACTAGCTGTTTTCGTAAAATTTTCCCGGCGGCAGACCTTGGGATTGTACTGATGAATCCTACTCTTCTTACCTTCTTGTATGGTGCCACCTGAAGATCATAATATATAACTTAGGATTTTTGTTAACATATACATAAACACGTCTATATATGTATATCTATATGTATGTACACACACACACAGTCACATCTTGCGATGACTTTGAATTAAGAGGAAGGAGGGGCTACCTGTTTGGAAACAAATTGAATGACTTGGTCTGCATTGAGTTCAGAACCAGCTGCTCTTACCACATATGCCATTGGTATCTGTCCTGCTTCTTCATCCTCAATTCTGCAAAGTTCTCGTTATATAGAAATATACGTATATACATACACGCATCTATAATAATAATATATATAAGTGCACCGATTCCTTAAGTGTTTTGAACTTTAATCAATCGGTACACTGTTACTTGAATAATTTTCTTAGAATTTTAATAAATTTGGTATGTCACTTTTTTTTTGGTCCGTCCATAAGAGTCCTAATATTGAATATAATAAACAATACAAGTGTACCAGCCCCCATTCTCCCTTAAAAAAATTACTAACCGTGGGTTACAATTTCTGCCATTATTACTTATTTTACATATGAATTAAAGAGTCCTAATAAAATAAAATTGTCTTTTAATTGGACATTTATGTTAAGCTTGAATCCTAATGTTATTGTAACTTGATGAAATAATGCACTTCCATCTTCATGAGTGCTAACTGTGGGTTACAATTTCTGCCATTATTATTTATTTTACATTATGAGTCCTATCATGTTTCTACGAACTAAAAAGTCCTAATAAAATAAAATTGTCTTTTAATTGGACATTTGTGTTAAGCTTGAATCCAAATATCATTGAAACTTGATGAAATAATGCACTTCCATCTTCATGAGTACTAATGTTGACGACTGATGAGTCCTATAAGATATAGACTTTAATTGGATTAAAAAAAAAAAAAAGATATTAGGTGATTGACCCCTCAATATTAGGTATATTAGCCAAATATCCATACGATCTAGCCATTTTTTAAATACGTTTCTTGCTACTTTTTCAAATTGGTGAAAAATCCCTCGCTAATTTTGTAATTCAGCAAAAAGCCCCTTGTTTCTGAGCGAAAAAAATGGCAAACACAATATTATTTATCAACTTTAAATCACCATAATTTTGTCTTTTTGGTTTTTTTTTCTTCTTCATGTATTTGGTCGAGATCTACGTATTAGACTTGAAAAATTGTACCAAAAAGTGTAATTTGGAAGTTGGAACCTCATATTTTGATTTTCTCTATCAAAATAGACAATATTATATGTTGACTGACAGATAATATTGACGAAAATAATCATAATCTCCTCATTTTTTGGCCTTTTTTTGTTGTATTTCATGTACATTTCCTCGAGATCTACGCATTGGACTTGAAAATTTTACCAAAAAAAAAAAACGAAGATAATTTCAAGCCTGATTTTGAAATTTTTTCTGTCTGCAACAAGTAATATTATCTATGTATTAACGACAATTTTCTCAATTCTTGGACTTTGTGGGTGATATATATATATTATTTTTTTTATTTCATGTTTTCTTTTTCGAGTTAGACTTGGAAACTTTACAAAAACAGGTAATTTGCAGCCTCATTTTGGAATTTTATCTGTTTACAAATAGATAATTTTGTCATTTTTTAGACTTATTGTGTGTGTGTGTGTGTGTTTTTTTTTTTTTTTTTAAATCTCATGTATTTTTTCGAGATCTATTCACCTATGATGCCAATTTTACAAAAGGAACATGTTTTTACAATAGAATTTTAAAGTATTTTAGGCATAAAAGGGCATATTTGACCAAAGCATATAATAACAAAATAGCCTAATGAGTTAAAGAAAAGTAGCTTGAGTTTTAGCTTGAACATATTTTATTTGAGGGTGTTGTGGCTGAAGCCCCTATTTAAAAATAGCTCAATATCATCAAATGATTAAAAAAAAGTCACTACACGCTTGTAAAACTATAAGGGGATTTTTAAACGACCATCTCTTTTTGTATATTAAAATCTTTAGCATTTTGCTTTTTGGAGATATTATAACTCTCACCTTAGCCCCCTCCTTGACAAGAACTTTGCTTGGCATACACTTCATCAAAGAATCCAGTGCCACCATTACAAGGCTTCTTACTCAAATACTTTCTTTTTTATTTTTTTGTTTGTTGTGTTCATGTTCTTGAGATTTTTAGTTGACACGAGTGGCCATCTCACCTTAGCCCCCTCCTTAAACCATAAATTTGTTTAAGTGACTATAGATGTCCAAGTACCCAGTGTAAGCAATAACTTTAAGAAATGACACGAGTGGCCATCTCTATGCTTTCAAGAGAAAAAAAAAAAAAATTTGTTTGTATACATTTATGGTCCGTCTGATAAACTGAAAAATAAAGTACTTAAAATTAAGTGTTGAATTTTAAGTACTAAAAATTTTGAAGCATTTGAATTTGCAATACTGAAAACAATGTTTCAAGTAATAAAATAAATTACATTCAATGATTATTTTCAATACAATATTTTCACTTAAAGTTTTCAGAGAGCTTTTGGCTTCAATTAAGTGTTACATTATCAATCGCACTAAAAGTTTTCATTTTCGCCACTTAATTTAGTTATCAAATACAACCTGAGCCTCTTATTTTTGCTGGGATATGTATTTCAACTTTTTAGTCTAATCTTTGATCCTTACTCTAGCTTACAAAATTATGACAATAGTAACCAACATACGTCATGTTTTCTAAGAAATTAAATTCCAGTTAATGGTGCGTGTAATTAATGAGTATGATTTGTTATTTCATAAACAACACTAAGAATATTGATATCACAACCTACAATCATCAATCATTTTATTAAATTATGGAATCATAAAAAAACAAAGCACAAATTATTACGTAGATAAAAAAACTGAGACTTTGAGAGACAGGAAAGACGACCATAATATTAATCTCTTAATATCTCTTTTGAAAAAAAAAACAAATATGTAGTTAGACTTACTTCATATTTTAAAATGTAACATTAATAAAATTCCTGATCAATTAATACTTTATTTGAAACAATAAATTATAAATAAAAAAGAAACAATATAAAACCACTATATTATAAGAGTGGAAAAATATGAACCCTTAATATGGGAATGAGAGATTTTTTTAATCTTTCTTAGAATAATGCTATGCTTCTCAAATTTGAGTTTTAAATTTAACGTTTAAAAAACTTTGTCAATTATACAACATGCAATATTAAGTGGTACCATCAAACACAACAACAACATATTCTACAACTTGTAAAGTGTTTGGTCATCACATAATAGTGAAGACATCCTATTATCTCATTTGATATATGCCATTTTAATGAATGTTTATTTTATTTTGCATCTTTTATGAGTTTTTGCGCTAAGATTATTAATAGAGTAATTATATGCTTCTCAATGTTTGTGTTTGAAATCTTTCATTGTATAATACCTATGAGTTATGACAAGTAACATTGTAATTTTGTTAGATCCTGAAGTTCTCATAACAAACTATTCTCAAGGTAAAAATATTTATAAATGTGTACCAATCACGTCCAACGCACGTGTTGTATCACTAGTATATATATATATATATATGTATATATCCAGAGAGAGATTACGCACGGTATAACTGCTGCATCAAGAATTTGGGGATGACTCAGAAGTATTGCCTCCAATTCTGCTGGAGCCACCTGCATTTTGCATTCATATCATTTCATTAGATGGTTTTTACACATGATTTTAGTAGTTCAGTCTCTCCGAGTATGCGTTGGCCTTAATTATATGGCTAAATAAACAATCAAATTATTATTATTATTATTATTATTATTATTATTTTTGGCTGGTATGATATACCTGATACCCATTATGCTTGATCAGCTCCTTTATCCGATCAACGATATAGACAAACCCATCTTCATCAAAATAACAAAGATCACCGGTTCGGAGCCACCCCTCTGAGTCAAATGTTGCAGCCGTTGCCTCCTCATTCCTCAAATACTCTTTCATCACAGCCGGGCTCTTCAGCCACAACTCTCCCTCCTTGCAAGGTGGCAGAGCCACCCCTGTCTCGAAATCCATCACCTTAGCTGTGAAGCTCGGCAACAACCTTCCAGACGAACCCAGATGAGCCTTAGCTTCTTCATTTGAAACAAAAAATGTAGCTGCACCACAGGTCTCAGTCAACCCATACCCTTGCCTGAGCTCCACCCACGGAAACTTCTCTCTGAACCCATCAGCCACTTCTTTGCTAAGTGGTGCCGCCCCTGAGCCCACTCTTCGCAACGAGGACAAGTCATGACCACTTTTGCCATTATATTTCACCAAGCCAAGTATCACCGGAGGAACAGCGGCAATGTTGTTGACTCGGTGAGTTTGGATCGCATCGAGCATTGCATGGAAGTCAAATTTCTGCATCAACACGGTGGTTATCCCGGAACAGAACAACCCAAAGCCAAAGAAAACAAGACCATAGATGTGGAACATTGGTATGAAGCACAAAAACACATCATCCTGAGACGAAGTTACGTCCACAGACCACTTGAGGAGTGTCATGATAGAAATAAAGTTTGCATGTGTTAATACTACTCCTTTGCTAGTCCCAGTAGTCCCTGAGGAGTATAATATAGCTGCGGTGTCCGACTGAGTCGGTCTGGCTTGTGGCAGCTCTAGTGTTTCACAGCCGTCGATCAGTTCTTCGATCGAAAGTAAACCGTCATCCGATGTTCGAGTGGTGAGCAGTGTAGGGACTGCGGTGGGGATTATCTTGTGTACCTCTTCCGGTGCCACGATAGCGAGTTTGGCACCAGAGTCGCATACTTGTTTGGCAATTTCTGACTTGGTGTTGAGTGGGTTTGCAGTGGTTAGAACGGCGCCAACGGAGAGTACGGCGAGGCAAATGGTGGGGTATAAGAGCGAGTTTGGGGACAACACGAATACCACATCGCCTTTTTGAATCCCAAGTCCATGGTATAAGCCGGTCGCGAGCGAGTTGATTGACCGTCGAAGTTGCGCATAGGTGACTCGACGGTTAGAGGCCGAGTCAATGAGCGCGACTCGTGACTCAGCTTGGTCTGGGTGTGGGAATTGTGATAGCACAAATGTGGCTGTGTCAAGGTCAGACCTAGTTGAGATCTTATCGTGCTCACCGAGTTGCACCAGCGAGTGGTAGATGCCGGTCTGGGAATCAAAGCCACTCTTCCGGTCCGGAGGTGGCGGTCGTCGGGAAGTGCCCGGTTCCTCTTCAACGCCCATCCAAACGTCTTCACCGGACATGGTTCGGGAAAGCTAGCAGAGGTTTAGCAATGCGCTAGGCAAAAACCTCGTGTTTATGTGGAATCTGGGGGCGATTAAGCTCGGTTTCTGGGGTTTTATGTTAGATTGTGGGCATTGTTAAATCCGTTGCTTAAGCATAGTTTGAGTATAAAATATAAATATATGCTTAGGAGCCGGCAATCACAAGGTGACCTATTCACGTATGGTTACAATATTCAGTTTTTTACGGCTTGATTACTACTCCGTCTGTCCCATATTAAGAGTTTTTTATGTTATTTTTTTATATTCCATTTTAAGAGTCCTCTTTGAAACGTCAAAGTATTTTAATACACATTTTTCAAATTTGTCCTTTATTATATCCAACTCTTCCCTTTTTTTTGGCTTTTTTTTTTTATATAACACTATAATTTTGAATTTAAAAAAGGGTAATATTGGAAAGTTGAAAATCTCACCAAAATCAAGGTTGTCCCATTAAGGCCATCTCCAAGGGAGGAGCCATCACCCTAGCCAAAACCTTCAACTACCAAAATGCCTAGCCAAAACCTCAAATTTGGTCTCCAATGCAAAGAGCCATCACATGAGCCAAAATGGCTCTTTCCCAATTGGAGAGCCAAAATGCCTAGGATGATGGAGGTGAGCTAAAAAAATGGCTCCAATGATCATGGTGGTTGGCCTATGTGCTTCAATTTGATTGGGTTTGGGATGTGGGCCAAGTCATTGATTGAATGAAAAAATGGCAAAACAAATAAATGGCTAGTCATTTGGCTATTGTGGTTGGAGTGGCTTCCATATATTGGCTAGGCATTTTCCTATTCAACTAGCCAAATTGGTATTTTGCCTAGCTCAAATGCCTAGCTCCCTTGGAGATGCTCTAATAAGTTGGAATTCCCAAAAGAGACTCTTAATATAGAACCGAGGGAGTAGTAGTGTTTTAAATAACAAGTCATACAAATCCCTTTCTAATACACCTCGAGTACAGCATAGTAATGCTTATATCTTTTGCCGCCCGAATATGTACTAATGAGTAATGTGTTCAAGAATTTAAGACGAAATAGGTCAAGTCAAGCTCATACATAAGCAATTAATAGAGACTATTGCCTAAGAAAAATCAAAATGCATCCATAAATTTTCTCCCAACATCCACCACCATCACAATTCGGTATGCTTCATGTACACCTCCTTAATGCAAATACGTGTAAAGAAAATATTGTGGGTGCATTTAGAATTACCACTTTTCCAGACTATCTAATTGTTACAAAATTGTTACCAGTATTTACCACTTTCTTAAATTTAAAACATCTCCCTCTCTCATTCTTCACCTTACAAGTTACAACACTCTATTTTGCTCTAAATTAAATGTGTCAACATTAATCTCGGTTTCAACAAAATTATTATTAATTATTATTTTCATTTTTATTTTTTCCTGGTAATACCCATAGACACGGTCATATTCTTGATATGCAGCCTAACTCGGTTAAAGATTCCACGCAAGATTATTTTTGTTTTCTACGTATCATTTACAGCTCCAATATAATTCAAGCTTAAAAAGATTGAAAATTCCAATTAATCACAGTTTTGGACAATGTGGGTAAATTTTCAATTGAATCCTTCCTAAAATTTGTATCTTAGATGTGGTTCTCAACTACATATATTAACGAATCAAATTTGGAACTCAAATTTAAAAAGCATTGAGCACTATAGTTTATTTAAAAGGGAAATTTAGTCACAAGTCGTCTAAAACATACTTATTTAGTATTAGGTTTAATCCGTTTTTATTTTAGTGAAAAGTCCATACGTTATAAATGTTATATGAAATTCACATAACCTTTGTAAAAGATTGAACTAGTTATGTGAAATTTCACATAAAAAAAGTTGTGTGAAATTTCAAATAACTTTATAACATAGGAATTTGATTCGTTTAAGTTTCACTAGATATGAAGTTTTGACCAAATTAAAAACAGTTCTCCTTTAAACTTAATTAATCTAAAAATGAGGGACTTTCACTAAATTTCTATATTTAAAATTACTCCTAGGGTTTTGTCTAAGATAACTCAAGTCAGATTAGTCCAACGGCTTAGTCCATGATTTGGCTTTTTTTGTGTTGTCCTTTTGGTGGGGTGGTTGGGAATAAGGACCAGTTTTTTTTTTTTTTTTTTTTTTTTTTTGTGTTGTCCTTTTGGTGGGGTGGTTGGGAATAAGGACCAGTTTAGTACAAGGCATCGAGCACATACAAACAAACTAGCACCACAGCTTTAAGCAAAAAAAAAAAAAAAACTAGCACCACAGCTAGGACTGCAACTTGGGGTTTGGCTTGATATCAACCTGGCTCGTCCCAAGTTTTAAAGGTATCAGTCCAAGTCCTACCAATTTAACTCCATTTGAATTTTACATGTATATTACACTTCATTGGTTCTGTCTCGGTCGCTGACTTGGTTAGTTGAATAGGGGTATACACGAGTTGAGCTGCTCAACAAGGACTCGCGTTTCGTCTCGATAATAGCTCGGTTCGGCTCGATTTGTATATAAATGAGCCAAACTCGAACTTGAATACAAAACTTGTTTAATAAACGAGTCAAGTTTGAGCACACATGGGCTCGGCTCGATAAGGCTCGTATAGTAGGCTCGTGAAAAATCTAGCTCTTTAATAAGTTTGATCAGAGCTTGTTTAATTATATATATATATGATCAGTCCGGATCTTAAGCGAACTTCCAAAAAGGGGTTTGGGATGGACTCGCTTTTAGCGATGTAAAAAGTACATTTAGGGACAAAAAAATTTGTCTCTAATGGTGTTGTTTTAGCGACAATTTTTTTCGTTGCTAAATGTGCTTTTTTCGTCCCTAAAAGTAAGTCCATCCCAAACCCTTTCTTCGGAGTCCGTCCGCACCTGATCCTCTTCGTATATATGATAATTATAAAACTATAATATATGTATAATGCAAAGTATTTAAAATTGAAAGACTATTGGTGTATTATAATGTATATAGTCCTAAATTCATGTGTCAAGCAATTGTTTTAGGTAAATATATATATATATATATATATATGCTAGCTGTCAAGCACTGAGTTTGGTCCGTGGGTTTTGGTTGGCAACTTAAACTTGCTACTAGGGGTGTACACGAGTTGAGCCGCTCAACAAGGGCTCGCAGCTCGGTCGATAATAGTTAGGCTCGACTTAGCTCACAATTAACCATCTTTGCGCCTCTCTTGCATTGTCAAGTGTCCTTCAAATTAAAGTACCTCAATTTTTTTTATCCTGGAATCAACACTTTAGCTTATCAGGTTTAGATTGTAGCACATTAACTTCTATGTGATAGAGTGATGAATCTCATTCATTAAAGTAGTGACTCTAAGTTAATGTGTTAGTGTATTGAATACATTGACGGACATTGAGTTAAACCTGTTAACAATTAGCTATCATGGGTTAATAGGTACTCAAACTTGTATATGACATATGTTCTCAATCCTGAGATGATTGTGAACTCGAGCTATTGACTTGATTACTTTGACGTATCAATTAATGAGGTCTTCACAGATCAACACCTAGATATCTTGGTTAGTTAAGTGAATAGTATTGTGAACACTTGTTTTCAAGAAGGAATCTATCCTCTCCTAAAGAGTAAGTATTCCCTCGAGAATGTCATTGGGTTAATTACTGAGAACTGTAGTCTTGTCAGCGAGTCATTGTTGACATGTTCAGTAATTTATGAGAAGCATGTATTTTGCATTTCCCCCAAAATTCTCTCAAGGATGATTTCTCCAAACTTGAGGTAGTCTTAATAAAATTTTCACCAAACATGTGTTATGTGTAAATTAGTTCATTTCTAGAAGACTACTTGGTGATTTTGTGTTTTACATGTTTAATTTCAAAAACCTAAATTTCATGTTCTAGCATGTTAGTGGTTGTTAGAAATCATGTTTTGACTCTATCTTGAGACTTGTAAACTATTACTTGAAATTTTCATCAATACAAAAAACTACTACTGAAATGTTATTTTTCTGACAAATCGGTGCTGAATTAGAAAAACTCAAAAAGCACAAAAGTTGTGCTAAATCACGTTTTACATGGGATAGCGCAGACGGAATGTTCAAATTCACAATATATGATTTTCTAAGAATTTTCAAAGTTTCAGCAACCACTAAATGCTTTACATGCTTTATGTGCTCTTTGTGGTTTTGGTTCGAAGTGTTCTATGTACTTATGTGTACCTTATGTGTTTAAATTGAGCCTTATATGCTTAATTTCTAGTTGGAAGCATATCTATGACTTTAATAGTCAAGAAATGGAAAGTATGTTAGGATTTATAAATCTTGTGAGTTACTGCTTCCAATTATTGCATTGAATGTCATTCTGTGCCATTCATAGACATAACATGGATAATTGCCATTTTCGGTCATAGGCATGAACATTGCATGAAAATGGCATGAAAAGGATTTTGGGGAATGACCTTTACATGGGGCATTCAATTTTAAAAAGAGGGAAGATCTCCATGTGTGGGACTTCCTAGTTTTCCAAATGAAAAAAACCTCCATGTGGGAAAAGTTTGATTTCAAGATTAGATAATCCCGGCTGTGGGTGTGAATGTGAGATAGAACCCCTAGGAACTCGAATCTAGGTCTTGTAAACCTTGTAGTTCGTAAGCTAAAGGTCAATATGAGGTGGATAAGGCTCCCCCATATGAAGCGCCCCATAGTCCGGGTACTGATTGAGAGTGAGAGTGTTGAAAATTCATGAAAAGGCCTACGGGCAAGATTGCATGGTTTTTGATAGCATTTCATTCATGCATGGGGATGTGTTAGCTATATATTTCTACTGGGCCATCGTGCACAGGGACCTATGTACCCAATTTTGTTTCAGGAGAGATTGTGGAGGGCAAGGCCTAGATTTGGTGACTTACGAAGTCGACGGTTGAAGATTCCATGTGTGGATTTTAGTAGAAAATGTATTGGTCCAAAAGTTTCTAATTTTATTTGATTTCAGTTCGATAAGAAAAATCTTGAGTATTTGCTTTCAAAAGGCGTGAATTATTTTCTGTGGAGTTGTAGTTGTACACTCGATTCACATTTGGAGCTATGTATTGGGAATTTGTTGAAGTTCATTTCGACCATCTGTTAGCTTATTTAAATATCAAACTTTCAAAACTACTTATAATAACAACTTTGGAATTGTGATTTCAATCATTTGTCTATTTATGTTGAAGAGTTGAAGTATTATGGAACACATGTTTATCATATTTGAATATCAATGTTTATGAGACTTGGTTGAGTTCACTGAAATCATTTTGTGGATTCATGTTAGATATTTGATTTTTGGGACTTAGTGTATATGTATACAAATGATGGGAATTGTTTTGGAGAAGTACATTTCATGGTTATGCCTAAAGGACTTAATGAATTTTGTAAAATGGTAGAAGGATCTTGCATAGGGTACCTTTGACCGGTCAAAAGGTACCAATGGACTAGTCGGAGGGTACATTGTCTATAAGATTAAAACAAGGATTCTATCGAGGCACATTCGACTGGTCGAATGTAACCCTTGGACCGGTCGAAAGGTACACTGCCTAAAGAATAGAATTTTTTTTCAAACCTTGATCTTGTTTTTCCAACTTTTATATTTTTCTTAGGTACTATATAAACGACCCTTCTTGGGAAAAATATCGTTTTGTTTAAAGTGTTTGTTATGATTTTTAAAAAATCAAAATGAGTAGTATTTTCAAAGGTTTTAAAAGTTTAATTTTTTTTTATTTTTTTGCAAACGAGTTTAACGGTCTTTTTCCATGACCTCCGTGCTTTCCGAGGCGGGGCGTTATAGACTCTTAGTTAATATGCTAGTGTTTTTAGTGCATTGACAGACCATGAGATTTCTATTGACATCTAAAACTGTCAACAGTCGATAGGAACTCATAACTTGTATAAGGTACGTGTTCTTAATCTTGAGACGATTTTGGACACAGACTCTGGATGTGACTGCTTTGACTTACCAATCAGTAATGTCTTGAAAGATCAACACCTGAGTATCTTAGTTATGTCATATCCATAGGGTTGTGAATATATATTGTCAATATAGAATTTACCCTCTGATAAAGAGTAAGCATTCACTTGAGAATGTCGCCAAGTTGATTACTGAGAACTGCAGTCTTGTTGATAAGTAGTTATCAACATGTTTGGTAATCATGAGAGGTGAATGGGACTCAAGGAATAAAAGATGTAATCATCATTCAGGTTGACAGTAACAATTATCTGACTACCTGAATAGGATTATGAATGCTGACGGTAGAGGGACATTAGTACACCATACAAGTCTATCTATAACTTCGGATTTGTTCTTTTGCGTTGGAGTACAGTTATTGTTTTATAGTGGAGTTAACATTAACTGATTAGTTTGTTAATTCGCTGATCAAAGAGTTTGATCATGGGAATCAACAACTGGTCTGAACCAACAATAAAGAACCTAGAAGGTCCTATTCTTAGCTCTGCCAGAATGCTTGGAAAGGCGTAAGGGGATTGAACCAATTGATTGGAAGAGCTTCAATCAATTGATGTTTCGATCGATCGAACTTAGTATCGATTGAAGGAGGTTTAGTTCAATCGATCGAAGATTCGATCGGTCAAAAGTGTTTCGATCGATTGAACTCTAAAGTCAGTTTGGAAATCTATAAAAAGGGTAGCTATGTACAGAAAAAAGTTTGAACGTCGCTTTAATTCCAGAAAGCTGCAGAAACCTATTTAGGGCTCCCAAACCTTCTTTTCCCCTTTATTAGGGTTCCCACCAACCCTAGCCTTTGTGGGAAGTGTTCGAGGAGACATAATGGTGAAGATCGCATAGAAGAAGCTGCTGGACACTGAACAAAAAGACATAGTCAGAATTGGGCTCAAGACACTATTGTATTGCATACTAACCTTCTCTTTATGCATCGATAGAGTTGATGAGTAGTAGATCCGGGCTACCAATAAATTTTTTTTAAACTGTTTTCCGCTGTGCATGAGATTTAAATTTTCGAAACCTAATCCATCAATTGGTGTCAGAGCCACGCTTATTTGGATCTATAGATGCGTTTTGGAACACTAGCTTTGATTTGCATGTTGGTTTTAGGACTGTTTTTTGAAATTGCATTATAACAGATCTATTTCTACAGCAGTTTCGCAGCAGAAAACAAATCTGTTATTGCATTGGATGCATGGCACTTTCGATCGATTGAAACTGCCATCGATGGAAAGCGTTTCGATCGATTGAAACTATCTGAGTTCAAGCGACAAACTTGTTTAGATCAATCGAACTTTGTTCTATTCGATCGATTGAACTTGGTTCTATCGATCAAAACTATTTCTCTGTCCAGTTGTTTTTCACTGTTTAAAAGTTTCGAAAAATGATTTATTTTATTTTTTTTATAACATTCTAAAAATTTTTAAATCAATCTCTAAAATCCTAATCGGTCGAACTCGGTTCAATCGATCGAACGTCCGATCGATCGAAGGTAACAGAGAACCAGAGATGATGTTTTTTATGTTCTAATTCTTCCATAAAGAGTTTATAGAATATGCGAATCAATTAAGGGGTTCAAATAGATATATAGTTTTGTATATATGCGTGGATGTGTTCAGCTAACTCTTTTGCAGCAAGATTAGTCCACTGTCTCACATGGCACCAAGATCAAATATTAAGTTTTGTATTTATTGTTTGTGATTGGTGATTGTTTTTAATTATTGGTTTGGTTTGAAAGGCATATGTAAACGGCTCTGTGACTCCATTCCTGCAAATAGGAGAGTCGCACCGGTTGCTTCCCTAGCCTATTTATTTGTTAATTATTTTTTCCATTTCTAGATAAATTGTAAGCTTCGAAAGAAGCATAGGACCAATGTAATAAAATTAGAAAATCCATGAAGATGGAGCCGGAAGGGTCCAAGCCATGAGAATGGATGTATGAAGATAGAACCATAGGAGATAGAGGCATTGTTAAATGCTTTTATGTTCAGTTTAATGTTTTTGTTTTATTTGCTTTGGTTGTGATTGGAATTTTGTCAAATATTACTACTTGCATGCATGTAAAACAAGTTTTCTAAAATAAAAATAAAATATCGTTTAACTCATTAGTAGACATTGGATGTCTATGGGCAATGAGTAGAAACAATTTTTCACAAGGAAAAATCCTTAATTATCAAATCTAGTGGGAGAGGGACTTATTATAACTCCCACGATCTTCCATTAATGGTTCACTATAAGATGAATAGTGCATTCTGTGTCACCTCGCTAGGGGTTATCATTCCATATGGAGGGTACATTACTCATTGGTTACTAGATGTGAACTTCCTATGGATATGATCCATTAGACGTGTTAGAGGGTGATCACCACATGGAGGCACTACTTGAGGCGGTTGTGATTAGATCCTAGTTAATAGTACACACTAGCTAAGCTATGAATAAGGGATCCCACACGGGGCATTATTCAGAAACTTAGAGATCAAATAAGTTCAAGAGTCGTGACCAGTTTTGCAAGAGTTGTATAGCGGACAAGTCATGATTAATCGAAAGATCGAATGATGACCACTATATGGAGGCTTTATTCTTTTGTTTCGATATTTTGACAACTTTGTTACAATATAAGAGTTTTAAGGATTCTTTTATTTTTTACTGTTTAAATTTTGATATCCATATTAAAATGTCTGTCATTTTGGTTTTTAAAATTTTAAATGCCTGGATCTGCATTTAGCCCACTTGCCACCATACCCACACAAAATAAGCTAACTGAAAACAACTGCATTGAATGGAAACGTAACTTGGACATCATTTTAACTGCGGAGGATCACATGCATGTCTCACTACCCCATACCCTATTGAACCCGCTACAAATGCTTCGGCAAATGCTAGATGCGACTTCGACAAGTGGAAGAAATTGAATGCGATGGCTTGTTGCTACATACTAGCCTCTATGGATGTTGTGTTGCAACACCAGTACTAATCAAATCACTTCGCTAGTGCCATCATTACCTCCCTAAAACAAATGTTTGGAGAGCATGGTAGACCTGCTAGGCAGATCGCCATGCAAAAGATCATGATTGCGAAAATATTGGAAGGAACTCCAGTCAGAGAGCACATTTTAAAAATGATTGTTTATTTAAATGAACTGGAGACTCTGGGTGCCAACATTGACGCACAGACCCAAGTTGATATGATCGTCATCTCACTGCCTCAATCATTCACTCAATTTAAACTTAATTACAATATGAATTAAATGAACTTTTCTATGAGCGAATTGATGAGCTCTCTTCAGTCGGCGGATGAGGTGATCAAACCTGGGGGCAACGTTGTGAACGTTGAGAAAAGCTCTTCCTCTTCCCAATCTGTGCTAAAAGGCAAGAAAGGAAAGAAGAAGGCTAGCATAGGTGGTCCAAGTATTGGACCAATCCGGAAGATTGCAAAATCTAAGAAAAAGGGCAAAGGTAAGGGGAAGGAAGGTGGTTAAGGCAAAGGAAAGTGTTTCCAATGCGGTGACAAAGGCCACCGGAAGAGAAATTGTCCAAAATTCTTAGATACAAGAGTTCAAGGTATGATCGAATCACATATAATTGAAGTAAGTTTTATAATGGATACTTTTAACACTTGGTGCATTGATTCTGGTGTGACTAACCATATCTGTAATTCGTTGCAAGATTTCAGATCAACCAAGAGGTGCAGTGATGGGGAGATCATGCTTACTCTAGGTTCTAGTGCAACCATTTCTGCGGTAGCTATAGGAGTAGTAGTTTTAGAATTTCCAGACAATAAGACTTTGATTTTATCAGATGTACTTTACGTCCTTTTAATGAGATGTAATTTCAGTTTCAGAACTTTCAAACAAAAATTAGTCTTTCTCTTTGTGATCAAAAGAAATGGTTCTTTTATGTTATAATATTAAGTCAAATGGTTTGTACGCGATTGCTCCAATTATTTCTAACGATAACATGGAACTTAATAACTCAGTTAACAGACCATTCAAAGAAGGGATCTTAGGTGACTTGGTTCTCGAACCAATGGAAGTCTGTGAATCATGTTTAGAGGGTAAAATGGCCAAAAGGCCCTTTCCCGTAAAGAGCAATAGAACCAATGCATTGTTAGAATTAGTTCATACTAATGTGAGTGGACCAATAAATATTAGAGCTAAGGGTGGTCATGAGTATTTCATTACATTTATTGATGATCACTCTATATATGGATATGTGTACCTAATGCAGCATAAGTCTGAAGCCTTTGAAAAGTTCAAAGAGTTTAGGGCTGAAGTGGAGAACAATTGGGCATAGATATCAAGGCCATTCGATCTGATTGAGGTGGCGAGTACCACTCTAATGAGTTTATTGATCACCTCATACAGAATAGGATTCTATCAAAGTGACTATACCTGGTATGCCTCAGCAGAACAGTGTAGCAGAGAGAAGGAACCGAACTCTTTTTGGCATGACTAGGTCGATGATAAGTTATTCAGAGTTGCCATTTTTCTTTGGGGTTATGCTTGGGAAACAGCTGTGTACATACTGAATCTTGTTTCAACCAAATCTGTCCCTAAGACACTACAGGAGATGTGGATTGGACGCAAGCCCTCTTTGCAACATCTCTGGATATGGGTGTGTCTAGCACATGTGCTGAAAGGAAAGATGAGCAATTTAGAAACTAGATAAGAAGTATATTACTTTGTAGGGTATCCAAAGGGTACTTATGGATGGTATTTTTATGATCTAAGAGAACATAAAGTGTTTATTAGTACAAATGCTATTTTCTTAGAGGATGATTATATTATGAACCATAAACCTAAAGGAATGATATATCTAAGAGAAATGGATGGAGAGCCGTCCATTCCCCCAACAGTTGAAAAAATGTAAGACAAGAAAACACCACATCGTCATCCATTTCCACACCGGTACGTCGTCGTAGTGGGATTATCAGATAGCCCGATAGATATATGCTCTTAGGAGAAGTTTTTGAAACTTTTTCCATAGAATTTGAATCTGATCCTGCCATGTACGGAGAGGCGATGGCTGATGTTGATTCAGCCCATTAGGTTAAAGCTATGAAGGCTAAATTGGAATCTATGGATTCCAATCAGATCTGGAATCTTGTAGAACTTCCTGCCAATATTACACCCATTGGCTATAAATGGGTCTACAAGAGATAAAGA
Source organism: Hydrangea macrophylla (assembly GCA_033977485.1). NCBI lineage: Eukaryota > Viridiplantae > Streptophyta > Magnoliopsida > Cornales > Hydrangeaceae > Hydrangea > Hydrangea macrophylla. The sequence goes on from CM066982.1 coordinate 51,051,433, forward strand.
GGATCTGATGGAAAAGTTGAGACCTTTAAGGTAAGGCATACAACGAAAGATTATACTCAAAGAGAGGGCATTGCCTATGAGGAAACCTTCTCGTCGGTAGCCATGCTCAAGTCCATCAGAATACTCTTATCTATTGTCGCATGCTTAGATTATGAGATCTGGCAGATGGACGTCACGAATGCATTCTTGAATGGCAATCTTGAGGAGTACATCTATATATAGCAACCAGAAGGGTTCATAGCTGGCGAACAAGGTAACTTGGTATGTAAGCTGCAAAAGTCCATTTATGGACTTAATCAGGCATCCAGGAGCTGGAACATTCGATTTGACCAAGCGGTCAAGTCATTTGGTTTCATACAGAATCTGGATGAACCTTGTGTATATAAAAAATGTGATAGTAAGGTGGTGGCTTTTCTTATGCTTTATGTTGATGACATTATACTCATTGGGAATGATGAGGGGCATTGTCATCAATCAAGGTTTGGCTAGCTTGTACTTTTGATATGAAAGATCTTGGAGAGGCGAGCTATATCCTTGGGATAAAGCTTTTTCGAGATCGTAAGCAAAAGATAATGGATTAATCTCAAGCTAGTTATATCGATAAGGTACTAACTAGGTTTTCCATAGATAATTCAAAGAAAAGTTTGCTACCTTTCAGGTGTTCTCCAATGACCAGTGTCCTAAGAGACAAGAGGAGAGGAATCGCATGGCAGGAGTTCCCTATGTGACAAGCGGGGGTATTTGTAAAATACAACCGCGCTAAAAGAAGAAAATGTATTAAATTACCTCACAATTCCTTCATTTATCTGCAATTTGAATTACAATGCTAGTTTGTACACAATTTGATTAAACTATGCTAAGTTGTTTGTTTTAGCTGTAGTTTGTGCAGATTACTGTTGCTGTGTAAAGAATTAGATGAGAAAGATAAAAGGGAGTGCTGAATTTTAATGAAGACAAGTAAAAGATGAAGAATGGACCTCGATCGATTGAAGAACATTCGATCGATCGAAGGTTCGATCGATCGATAGAGGTTCAAGCGCTCGAAGACCCCAGAAGTTCGATCGATCGAAGTATGTTCGATCGATCGAGCATGGCTTTTATCAGATTTTACGCGCACGCAGCAGAAGCGTGTTTTTAACCCTAGCATTAGGTCTTAAGTATTTATACTCGTATTATGTACGTCCATAAGGACGCCCACTTTCATTTTCATCAGTTTATAGAGAGTAGAGAGCTTTACTTTGTGATTTTTGTAGGTTTTCATGAAGGATATACATTAGTTGTTGGATTCTTCTTGGTTTAATACAAGCTTTTGTTTCTAGGTTACTTTACTTACGTTCTGCACTCAGTTCATAGAAGTTTAATATGTTATTTCGTAGTATTGCATGTTAGTTATAGTTATATAATTAGTTTTCTTAGATTTTATGCAAAAATCACAAACAAACGCACCTTTAATGGAACTTTACGTTAAAAACGAATCTGAGACACTCCAGACGATGTTTGAGTAGTCCCCAGGTTTGGAGATCACGATGAAACCGTGATCTTAAGCCTCTGTCATGCAGCAGAATAATTCCTGTGTTCGATCGATTGAAATAGTTCGATCGATCAAAACAGAGATACAGTCGAGCGATCGAAGTCAGTTCGATCGATCGAGGGATGAAGAAGTCCGATCGATCGAGAGCGCGTCGATCGATCGAACTTTCTGATTCTTGAGGACATTCTATGCAATATTCCTAGACTTTCTGCTTTACTGGATTGTTATCAAATTGTCCCAAAACGCTCAGTTTGTCGAAACAGTCTGTGAACTTTAAGCCTTGAGGCATTTTTCTTCAATATATTTTACAAACCACCCTCAATGCTAACACCATTGTAGGTGAGAGTCTAAACTATTGATTTAAACCGCTTTCGTGTTTTTCAAACCTAATTGTGATGATATAATCCCGGTCATGAAAGGACTATAGATTCTTTACCCTAAGAGAAATACGAAATACTGTAAAGAGTGTACTCCATTGAGCTTCAACGTAATTGCATTGTAGATGGCTAGGTTGCGGTGGATTTGTGTAATCCCAACATTTCCTTTTAGTGAGAAAAACACGTTTTAAATCATTGCTTTAATTAATTAGTTGGTAATTAGTTTAATTTAGTTTAATTGTCTTCTCTTCAGTAGTTGATAAATTGTGGGACTTTGTGTTCTGCATTATTTAAAATATTGATTTTTATTTTCCCTTTTTGAGATTAATCTAAGTAATTAGTTTAATACCTTCCCTGTGGGATCGACCTGGACTTAACCAGACTACTACTTGCACGATTACCTACACTTGGGTATAGCACACAAGCGCACACAGAAGAATTCTCGTGTCAAGTTTTTGGCGCCGTTGCCGGGGAAGGCGACAAGCTAACGCTTCGATTACCTCAATCTATTCTTATCTCTTTCTATTTTTCCTTTTTCTTTTGTTCTTTAGATTAAAAAAAAAAAACTACTTAGGGTCTTTCCCTTTATGTCCGATAATTCCATCGACAGAATTTACGGAAACCCATTCTATTCATCCAATTTATCTAGTTCTATTAACCCCATAGTTACACCGATTGATTCAATGGCTGATAATCAAAGTGAAAACGGTGATAATGTGGTCGTACCAATCGACGATTCACTGCGTCCTTTGTGTGACCTCATGACACCCGAACACGCGCCTACGCCATCTTGTATTCTCATTCCACCTCATGTAGGTGAATTTCAATTTCGCAATGGAATGATTCAACTTCTTCCTACTTTTCATGGAATGGAGAGCGAGAAGGCGTATCTACATGTCAAGGACTTTGAGGATGTTTGTAAAACTTTATCACAGAATTGTCCTGTGGACGTGACACGTCTAATGCTATTTCCTTTCACTCTAAAGGATAAAGCAAAAGCGTGGTTACTCACCTTGAAGCCAAACTCCATCTACACTTGGCATGCAATGAACACTGCTTTCCTGAAGAAATTTTTTCCACCTCGCATGACCACCGAGCTTAAACGACAAATAAATTCTTATAAACAAAAGAGCAATGAAACATTCACCCAAACTTGGGAATGTTTCAAGGATTTGCTACTCTCATGCCCACATCACGGGTACGAGAAATGGCGAACCATCAGCTACTTTTATGAAGGATTAAACGGTGAAACTAAGAAATTGGCCGAGACCATGAGTTCAGGGCCATTTCTTCGCAAAAACACGGAGGAAGCTGAAGCTCATTTTGAGTGGTTAGCTGAACACACCCATGAATGGTCAAATTCAGACGATGTCCCACGATCACAGATATCCTGTGTAGAAGAGAGAAGTTTGTAACAACTAAAAAGTGAGGATCATCTGATGAATAAGTATGAAGAACTAGCTAAGAAAGTAGAAGAATTAGGAATGAAAGTAGAGAGTTCTAGGCAGTTTTTGCCTGAAGAACCATGCAACACATGCAACATGCTGGGACACACTACTTAATACTGTCCTAATGTGCCGTATTTTCAAGAACAACCCCCCATGGAAATGAATCCCATGTAAGGGTATAGGGGGCCGGGGAATTCCTACAACAATTACAATTCGCAAAATAATAACAATAGATGGAATCACCCCGGGTTCGATTGGAAAAACAATGTTGGGACTCAAAACCAAAATCAACAACAACAGCCCTACAATAACAATAATCAATATCAAGGGCAATACAACAGGCAGTCCCAGCCATTCCATCAAAATAGAGCAAATAACTTCAACAACGCTCAACCCCCTAATAATCAACAAGCAAATGTTTACGTGCCACCTCACAAAAAGGTGCAAGAGGAAGAACCACTCTCTAATGAGAATTTAACACAACAGTTAATTCAAATAATGAGTAAAATGTCCGCGACATTAGAGAGAATGGATGCACGTCAAGAGGGGTCGAGTGGAACGTTTCCCGCTCAACCACTTCAAAACCCTAAGGGATACAACAATGGTCCCCCTAATCATGAACAGGCAAAAGTCGTGACGACTTTGAGAAGCGGCAAAGTCATAGGGATAAACATGCCTCATTGTACTCTCGTGGAGTATGAAGAGGAAGAAGTGGTAACTAAAAACAAACCATCTACTCAAGAAGAGGAGTCGTCCACTAATGACAAATCATTAGAATCTAACGAGGATGCTCCTAAAGAAGTAGAAGTTGAGAGAAGGCCTGGAAAGGAGCCCATCGAGGACAATTTACCAAAGTGCCCTTTCCCTGCGCCTTACCTTCAAAGGCTCAAGAAGCCCCAACACGAGGCGAAGAATCAGGAGTTCTTGGAGTTATTCAAGCAAGTTAAAATTAACCTCCCGCTCCTTGATGCAATCAAACCAGTGCCAGCCTACGCTAAGTATTTAAAGGACTTATGCACAGTCAAGAGGAGGCAAAGTGTGAAGAAACACGCTTATGTCGCTTGCCAAGCAAGCGCAATAATTCAAAATGAGTTGCCTCCAAAGCTTAAAGACCCTGGCACCCCAACTGTCTCGTGTAGAATTGGGAATCAAAGGATAGACAACGCACTCCTTGATTTAGGAGCTAGCGTAAACTTACTGCCATATTTAGTATATAAATAACTAGGGTTGGGTGAACTCAAACCCACCCGAGTTGCTTTGTAATTGGCAGATAGGTTAGTTAAACATCCTAGAGGAATACTGGAAGACGTTCTGGTACAGATAGATACATTTGTCTTTCCGGTCGATTTTGTGATTCTGGACACCGAACCTGTATCTAATCCTTGTTCACAAATCTAGGTGATTTTTGGATGTCCATTCCTTAACACCATTGATGCCACACCATTGATGCCACAATCAAAATAAGGAGTGGTATCATGACCATCGTATTCGGGAACATGACTTTAAATGTCAAGATTTTTTCAAATCCCCGACCCGAAGAATACGAGGACGAAGAAGAAGTAAACTTCATCTAAAGAGTCATCGAGGAAGAGGCTGATCTTGTAGAATACAAAGATCCTTTGGAGGTAGTTGTGTCACAATTCGATGCTACTTATCAACCTAACGATTCTACCCCATTGGATGCTGCTCTAAATCATGCCTGCCTCATGATGGAAACTAAGGAGGAAGATAGAGATGAATACATGTGGGTCACACCATATGAACCCTTGCCTCCGAAAACGAAGTTAACTATGCCTTCAAACTTTCAATTTCCTGATTTGGAATTAAAAGAGCTTCCAAAAGAGCTCAAATACGCTTTTCTAGGAACTGAAAAGACTTATCCTGTGATAATATCATCTACATTGAATTCTGAACAAGAGGATAAGTTGATTCAAATGCTCAAACTGCACAAGGAAGCATTGGGATGGACTATTGCCGACCTAAAAGGTATAAGCCCATCTATTTGCACCCATAAGATATATCTGGAGGAAGACACTAAACCATCGCGATAAATGTAGAGGCGTCTGAATCCCAATATACAAGAAGTAGTGAAAAAAGAAGTCTTAAAACTTCTAGACATTGGGATAATATACCCTATCTCTGACAGCTCTTGGGTTAGTCCAACTCAGGTGGTGCCCAAAAAAGCTGGTATAACAGTTATCCCAAACAAAGACGGCGAGTTAGTACCAACACGCATCCCCACTGGATGGAGGATGTGTATTGATTATCGAAAGTTAAATACTGTGACCTAGAAAGACCACTTTCCATTGCCATTCATGGATCAAATGTTAGAAAGAGTGGCGGGTCATAAATTTTATTGCTTCTTGGACGGATATAGTGGCTATAACCAAATTGAAATAGCTCCTGAAGATCAGGAGAAAACGACTTTCACTTGTCCGTTCGGTACATTCGCCTACCGTCGTATGCCTTTTGGCTTATGCAATGCACCTGCCACTTTTCAGCGGTGCATGTTAAGTATTTTCAGTGATATGGTTGAACAGACACTCGAGGTCTTTATGGACGATTTCTCGGTGTTTGACCATAGTTTTGATAACTGCCTAGAAAACCTAGAGAATGTGTTAGCGAGATGCGAGGACAAATACTTAGTACTAAACTGGGAAAAGTGTCACTTCATGGTGACCAAGGGAATTGTCCTCGGCCACATTATCTCTGACAAAGGTATCCAAGTCGATAAAGCAAAAATTGATATAATTTCGAATCTGCTTGTCCCTCGTACAGTCCGAGACATCCGCTCTTTTCTGGGACATGCTGGATTCTATCGACGGTTTATCCAAAATTTTAGTGCCATCTCCCGACCACTGTGCCAACTCCTAGTCAAAGATGCACCTTTTGAATGGTCGAAACACTGTCAAATATCTTTTGATGCACTAAAAGAACACCTTACCTCCGCACCGATAATACAGGCACCCGATTGGAGTTTTCCGTTTGAGTTAATGTGCGATGCTAGTGACTATGCCATTGGTGCAGTCCTAGGACAGAGGAAGGACAACAAGCCTCATGTAATATACTATGCCAGCCGAACACTCAATGAAGCTCAAATGAATTATACGACTATTGAGAAAGAGTTACTGGCAATGGTATTCACTTTAGACAAATCCAGGTGTTATCTAATAGGGTCCCCAATAGTCTGTTTTACAGACCACTCGACCCTCAAGTACCTGCTATCTAAGAAAGATGCGAAACAGAGGCTTATCCGCTGGATACTCCTACTCCAGGAATTTGATATTACTATCAAGGATAAAAAGGGAGTAGAGAATGTGGTCGCCGACCATTTATCTCGGTTGACATTCACTGACAACACTGAGCCTGTACCTATAAAAGATGAATTCCCAGATGAGCAACTGATGGTTGTCTCCAATTTGCCTTGGTACGCAGATGTAATAAATTACCTTGTTACAAGCGATACCCCGAACCATTGGTCAAATCAGGACAAGAAAAGGTTCCTTTCGTTCGCACGCCATTTCTTTTTTGATGACCCTTACTTATTTAAGTACTGTGCTGATCAAGTCATCAGGCTCTGCGTTCCGAATGAGGACATAACTGTAATTTTGGCGTCCTATCATTCTGAAGCTTGCGGTGGCCATTTTGCCTCCCAAAAGACTGCACACAAAGTATTGCACAACGGTTTCTATTGGCCCACCGTGTTCAAAGATGCCTACTCTTTTGGTAAATCGTGCCAACGATGTCAAAAGCTTGGTACACTTTCGAAAAGGAATTCGATGCCCTTAACTCCCATCATTATAATTGAAATTTTTGATTATTGGGGCATAGACTTCATGGGCCCATTTCCTAAATCTTATAACTGTGAATATATACTCCTTGCTGTGGAATATATATCAAAATGGGTAGAAGCGATACCGACGAGACGCAATAACCATAAAACGGTAATGTCCTTTCTTAAGGAAAATATCTTATCGCGTTTCGGAACCCCAAAAGCCCTAATAAGTGACCAAGGCAAGCACTTTTGCAATAGGCCTTTGGAATCACTACTCAAGAAATACGGGGTGAACCATAAGATCGCTCTAGCCTACCACCCACAAATGAATAGGCAGACAGAGTTGGCTAACCGTGTAATTAAGCATATATTAGAAAAGACGGTTAGTTTCAACAGAAAAGACTGGGCCTATAAACTAACTGATGCTCTTTGGGTGTACCGCACTGCGTACAAGACAAATCTGGGAATGTCCCCATATAGGCTGGTGTATGGTAAGGCATGTCATCTCCTCGTTGAAATTGAGCACAAAGCATATTGGGCGACACGCTAATTAAATTTCGATATTAAAGAGGGAGGACATCTCCGGAAACTCCAGCTGGCAGAACTGGAAAAAATCCGACGAGATGCATATGACAATGCCAAACTTCACAAGGAAAGGTTGAAGGCTCGCCATGATAGAACAATTTTTCAAAAATCTTTCGAGCCTGGGCAGAAAGTTTTACTATACGATTCGGGCCTTCATTTCTTCCCAGGAAAACTCTGATCTCGGTGGACAGGACCCTTCAGAGTCAAATCTGTCTTTCCGCATGGGGCCGTAGAGTTATTTAATCCTAAGAACGATGGAAGTTTCAAAGATAATGGCCAAAGGGTAAAACCGTTCTTAGAAGATTTCCAACCAGAGGTCGAGCACATCCAACTGGATGAGCCCGACTACACCTCCACCTAGAACGCTCAAGTGCATTTTTAACAATGTTGTTGTACATTTTCTTTTGTTGTTTCTCATTTTGTTTTGTTCTTTTGTTTATCTATTTCTTTTTTAGTGTGATCTTGATCGTAATCTGCTATTCCATTTCTATCTCGTGCAGGCTATCCACCATGAGAGATGACGATGTTCACTCCATAGGGTCATGGGCTGATTCAGAATATCAGAACCTACTGTGGACTGCTGATGAAATAGCATTCTGCTTATCTCCATACCAAGGGCCAGGAGCCGATGACGTTGTTGACCTAACCCACGGATACATCCCATGCGATCCTGCGCTCCTCCAGATTAACCTATTTGAGCACATGGAACTCCCTGAAAAGGAGGGAGAACCAGAGGGATATGCTGTGTGGGAAGTCGATGATGCTCTGATGGAACAGTGGGAAAATGACTCAATGTGGGAGCCATGGGAAGAAGAGGACCTACAGGATGTGGTGCCCGAACGCCATAATGTTGTATTCACATATGTTGACGACTTCCTGGTCATCCAAGTGGCTCCCTATATTTATATCCATTTGAGCTATTTGTTGTTCCGGCTTTAGCACCCTCTACCTACTAGTGCACCTGGGGATATCAGGCCAATAGTGAGGTTAACTCTGGGTCACATTCCCTTTCGTTTTCTTTTCGCTTTGCTTTGTTTAATTCTTCATGTTTAATCTTTCTTTTGCTCTAGTTAATTTATTTTCCTCGTTTCTTTTTGATTCCCTTTGTCAGGAATATCACTATGAATCCACCATTTCCACCGTTGTACCTTCCACATCAACTCTTTCATGGATTTGGACCATATATAAGGTCCCCGGGTACACCGCCGCAAGAGGAATGTTCGATGCACAATTACATTCCATTATCCCTGTCTCCATCCGGATCCCCTATTGTCGGTGGAATCAATTCCTTAGAGAGTTCAGACTTGCTCGATGATGTCATCGCTGCTTTCCGCTTGTTTTGGGAAAGGGAATCATCAATTTCAGACTCTACATTTGAAGTTCCGGCCGAGAAGGAGGTTGTGGAAGAAGAAATCTTCCTGCTTGAAGAATAGTGCTTGACTTTAATTATTTTATGTCATTTCATATTTCTTTCATCAATTGGAGTGTATTCTTAGATAAGTTTTGTTAATTTCAGCTCTATTTTAGTTCTTCTTTTTCAATAAAGTTTTGAAGACCATGTTGGGGGTAATAATATTGCAAGTGGATGCTTTTATGAAGATTTATTTATATAAATTTGCAATTTTCTACTATGAGGTTGATGTTTTTGGCTTACATATCTTGCCAATGAACTGTTTTATTACTATTCTGTATGTCCAGACCAATATTAGTTAGTTGGGGGTGTTCAATTTATCAATTCTATGATCTTGTAGGATTTTAGAGTTTGATCGATCGACCGTTTCTCGATCGATCAAGAGTATCAGACCTTGAGCGCTTCAGCAGGTCTCAATCGATCGAGTGTTCGATCGATCGAACCAGCTCGAGCGATCGAGACCTATATTTAAACGAAGCGTCGTCTATACACTTCAGCAGTTTCTCTCTCTCTCCCTCACTTCCTCGAGCGATCGAAGACAGAGGGCGACGCATGCATTTTCGGACCTCCCACTTCTGAGGAGCGGCTGGGCACTCTAATCATCATCATCATCATCACCCTTATCCTCTTCTCGGCGCGTCTATCGAGGTTAGACCCCGAGACCCCCTCGTCGATCTTTTCATTTCAAAATTCATTTGGTGGTGCCCCCTATTGGTTCTTTTACTCGTTTTCTTCTGTGTCTTGTTATATTTCATGTTTTCGGACCTTTTCCGTTCTCATCGATCGAGACTACCACTTCGCTGTGTTCAATTGATCAAACTGGTTTCGAGCAATCGAACCCAGCATCCTTTCAATCGATCGAACAAGTCTCGAGCGATCGAACCTGCAATATTCTCGATTGATCGAACATGCTTCGATCGATCGAAGTGTGGCAATTTCATTTCCTTTTTCTGGTTTCCCTATTTTTAATGTTTCTTTGTTTGTTTCTTTTGTTTTAGGGCTACACAATACTGGGTATCACAAAGCCAAGCCATTTGACCTAACCATACCCGACCCTATACCCGATCACGGGTTCAGAAACGATGAAGACCGGGTATGGTTCATTCGATATTTTCAGTTGCGCATGGTCATGCTTGAGCGGCCCCTCGAGACAGCTTGGCTGGCTACTCCTTGGTATCTAGCCCGACTACGCGCTATGCCACAGTGGTACACATTCCTATCCCAGCCTAAGCTTGTTAATCTATCCTGGATCTGGGAGGCGTGTGCTATGATGATCAGGGATCCAGTTGCTCCGTTCACACTCTGCTCATTCTTCCGTGGCCGGGAGATCAATTTCAGTCCGGCCACTGTCTCTGCTGCTCTTGGGGTACCCGAGGTACCTGATTGTGTTTGTCCGCATCGCCCTGACACACCGCTGCTCTCCCTGACTATTATTATCAGAGAGATCACTGGGGATGCTCTTTTGGGTTGGGATGGCGAGGCTCTTATTACTGACTTCTACCTCACAGATAATTATCATATACTGCACCTAGCCCTCAGCAATTGCTTCTTAGTGACATCCTATCGGGAGAAGATTGCAGCGTGGTACGCCCGTGTATTATATGCGATCGGGACATGCCAACCTGTCTGTTTGCCTCACCTCTACTTCGATTTCATGAGGCACCCTACTCGCTACATTCAGGCCAAGAAGCACCTGAAGGGTGCTTAGGCCATCACAGGGTTATTGAGCAAGCGGGTATCATTCTATTGGCAGGTGATGTGACTGCCCAGTCTCGCAGCCATTTTGGCGAGACTGCTTCCCGCCAGTCCGAGGCGCAGAGGAGAAAGAGGCGAGGGAAAGGCAAGGCGAAGGTTGGAGAGAAGAGGAGGAGAGGAGGAGGCACCGACACGGAGGGTACTGCTTCTGGGACACCCACAGAGGCTGAGGAGCGTGATTCTGATGAGGAGGATGACCCGGTAGAGGAGGTTGCCAGATTTGAGTTGAGATAAAGATCTCAGACTCGTACCCAGGGAGAGTCTTCTTCTGCGCCTCTCCCGACTATTCACGAGTTGCTATTGGAGGAGAGAGAGGCCAGGGTTAGACTTGAGGGTAAGGTTGATCAGATGATGACCCTGTTGGAGTCGATCTTGATACAGATCGGAGTTGACCAGGCAGTGCATGCAGCTGCTGCACCACCACCTAGCGATCCACCTTCAGCTGCTCCTGTCGTTTCCACCGACCCACCTACCACTTCAGATGCTGTAGTTCCACCATCCACCACCGATCCATCATCTGCCGACCCTTTTTCCCATATTGATCCTACAGCTTCTACATCATCGGCTTCACCGCCTGCTACGGAGATACCACTTTCACCTCCTCTTTTCGTGGCCGACACACCCTTATCTATTCCAGATGCCACGATCACGAGTAACCCAGCAGCACCGACTGTTGCTGAGGGTGGCGGTGGGGATGCTCCTGATGTTTTTATTGAGATATTATCGGGCGTAGCCGATGATGTCTAGTTTATGGGGGATTGGTGTTGTTGTTTATTTTTAGTTATTTGGTTGCTTGGATATTTTGGTCCTTGTGGTTGGTTTTGGATGTGTTAGTTAGGTGTTGGATATATGTTTTTGGATACTGTTGGGATATTTTGTATCGTTGGATGCTTTGTATATTTTGTATTTTAGTTGCATGTTGCTTATTATCACTGTTCTGTTCTTTCATTTTTTTAAATATATTTCCAGTGATTAGTTCCATTTTATGCATGGACCCAATGCTCTATATTTAATATTCTTTTGATCTCTGCTGCTTGGAGTTTGTATGCTTTCTGTACAGGTTGTTACACTTGCCATACTTCTGATGATATATATCAGGTGATATCTCTCTATCTATTTTTGAAAATCGCCTACTGAGGACATTGCAATTTTCAGTTAGGGGTGGGATGTAGATAGATAATCACATGTGCACATTAGTTCGTAGCAATCTGGACCATTCTATCTATTGCGTATGTCATACAATTTCCATTAGCAACTAAAGTAAATTATAAAAAAAAAAAATTTCACATTCAACAATTTTGCAAAATTTTCAAACAATTAAGTAAGTTTTTGAATTAAATTGGTAGAATAATTTTGAATGTTCATTTTTATTTACCTGTTGTCAAGCAATGACAGAACCATTTTGTTCTCATCCTTTTATGAATTAAGTTCACGTGTTTTTCTAGTTTCGCTAGGATGAATGCATATGTTGATCATTCTTGTATCCAAATCATTTGCATGTGTTAATAGCTATGCAGAAAACTTAAAATAAGAGTTAGTACGATTTTCGTACTTTAAAGAATGAAGTAGTGAAAACTAGTTACCCTTAGTGAGCTTTTGAATCCAATCTTCAATTCTGAGGGAATTTTCACATTAAAATTTGAATTGTTTTTTTTAATACGCCGATTAAATTCGTTAAATAGTCTCTAATTCTCTCATTTTGGCTTCTTAGTAGAGGAGAACGTTCAGGATTTACCAAGTAAACTCAATGAACATTGACGTGTAAAAATTAAGAAGTTGAGAAAATGATTTAAGCCATCGTATTTGCTCCTTACCTTCTCCATTTACCTATATCGACATCTGTGAATATGCATTGTTCTTAACCCCACACCTAATAAATAGTGCTGAATCCATTGTGAAATTCTAAATCCCTACTTTTATACCTTGACCTCAATATACCCTATTGCACACCCAATGTGATTAAATTGTTGAAGTATGAGGAGGGAAAAGTAGTGGGAAGGGCGTTTCCATCTTAAAAAAAAGGGGAAAAGTCGATGTATGGATAAAAAATATATATATATATATATATGATATGTATGGAGAGAATGGTTGGAATAAAGTGAAGAAATTACTAAACACAGTCACATGTTGGAAATGTGCAATTTCTTACCCCTCTAATTTCTACCCTATTAAATAAAAACCGAAAAGTCAAAGCCTTAATGATTCTCAACAACTTAGTTTAAACATGATAGTGTAATTTGAGTTATCCACGGTATTTCGCTCCTCTAGGAAGTAGTATTCCTTTCATAAGACTATACACTCTAAATGTTCGTCTTCTATAGAGTCAAGTATGAAAGCATTAGTATCCGAAAAATCACTCCTATGAAAGCTTTCATACCATGTGCGATCATTATTAGCCAAGTTTCTGTGGGATGTTCATTTTTTAGTGTAATAACTATGTGAGGATTGAGTTGAAACTACCAGTTCTGAGAGTATGATTGTTTAAACAACTCTAAATAATGTTTGATGTATAGCTGTTAATTTCACACACACACGGATGCATGGGTGTGATGCATATGTTATTTTTATCTTGGTAACATGAGGAACATGTGCATTTCTTTCATGGTTTGAATGAGGATGATGTGTTTTGTAGAGCTAAATTAATAGATGAATAAAAGGGAATGTTAAAAGTTATTATATATCTTTTTGAGCTTTAAAATCAGAGAATTTTGTGGGTACATTCACTACAAACCCTCACGAGACAACACTCTTCCACTAGGGGAACCTAGGGGTTTAACGGCTTGTTGCACTTGCTAAATGCAACCGCGATTCCTGTGAAAGTGAGTTAGGTAGTTTTCTTTCTTGTTATTTTAGTTTAGTTAATCTAGGTCTAGTTTACTTTAGTTTTTCTGTTACAATTATAGTTTAGCATGTTTTTATTTTCGCTCTATTGCTAGGGACTAGCAACTCGCTAGTTGGGGGTTGTGACAAGCGGGGGTATTTGTAAAATACAACCGCGCTAAAAGAAGAAAATGTATTAAATTACTTCACAATTCCTTCATTTATCTGCAATTTGAATTACAATGCTAGTTTGTACACAATTTGATTAAACTATGATAAGTTATTTATTTTAGCTGTAGTTTGTGCAGATTACTGTTGCTGTGTAAAGAATTAGATGAGAAAGATAAAAGGGAGTGCTGAATTTTAATGAAGACAAGTGAAAGATGAAAAGTGGACCTCGATCGATTGAAGACCATTCGATCGATCGAAGGTTCGATCGATCGACAGAGGTTCAAGCGCTCGAAGACCCCAGAAGTTCGATCGATCGATCGAAGTATGTTCGATCGATCGAGCATGGCTTTTATCAGATTTTTCGCACGCAGCAGAAGCGGGTTTTTAACCCTAGTATTAGGTCTTAAGTATTTATACTCGTATTATGTACGTCCATAAGGACGCCCACTTTCATTTTCATCAATTTATAGAGAGTAGAGAGCTTTACTTTGTGATTTTTGTAGGTTTTCATCAAGGATATACATTAGTTGTTGGATTCTTCTTGTTTTAATACAAGCTTTTGTTTCTAGGTTACTTTACTTACGTTCTGCACTTAGTTTATAGAAGTTTAATCTGTTATTTCATAGTATTGCATGTTAGTTATAGTTATATAATTAGTTTTCTTAGATTTTATGCAAAAATCACAAACAAACGCAACCTTAATGGAACTTTACGTTAAAAACAAATCTGAGACACTCAAGACGATGTTTGAGTAGTCCCCAGGTTGGGAGATCACGATGAAACCGTGATCTCAAGCCTCTGTCATGCAGCAGAATAATTCCTGTGCTCGATCGATCGAAATAGTTTGATCGATTGAAACAGAGATACAGTCGAGCGAACGAAGTCAGTTCGATCGATCTAGGGATGAAGAAGTCCGATCGATCGAGAGCGCGTTGATCGATCGAACTTTCTGATTCTTGAGGACATTCTATGCAGTATTCCTAGACTTTCTGCTTTACTAGATTGTTATCAAATTGTCCCAAAACGCTCAGTTTGTCGAAACAGTCTGTGAACTTTAAGCTAGCCTTGAGGCATTTTTCTTCTATATATTTTGCAAACCACCCTCAATGCTAACACCATTATAGATGAGAGTCTAAACTATTGATTTAAACTGCTTTCGTGTATTTTAAACTTAATTGTGATGATATAGTCCCGGTCATGAAAGGACTATAGATTCTTTATCCTAAGAGAAATACGGAATACTGTAAAGAGTGTACTCCATTGAGCTTCAACGTAATTGCATGGTAGATGGCTAGGTCGCGGTGGATTTTTGTAATCCCAACATTTTCGTTTTAAATCAACGCTTTAATTAATTAGTTGGTAATTAGTTTAATTTAGTTTAATTGTCTTATCTTCAGTAGTTGATAAATTATGGGACTTTGTGTTTTGCATTATTTAAAATATTAATTTTTAGTTTCCCTTTTTGAGATTAATCTAAATAATTAGTTTAACACCTTCCCTGTGGGATCAACTTGGACTTAACCAGACTACTACTTACACGATTACCTACACTTGGGTATAGCACACAAGCGCACACAGAAGAATTCTCGTGTTCGGTAGTGGGAAGTCTCATGTATACAATGTTATGTACTAGACAAGATATCACTTTGCCGTTGGCATGGTCAGTAGGTATTAGTAGAATCCAGGTCCAGAGCACTAGACAGCCGTCAAGCACATTCTTAAGAACCTGAGAAGGACTAAAGATTACATGCTTATGTATGGCGGCAATGAGTTAATTTTAGTGGGATACACCAACTTGGAATTTATGTCAGATAAAGATTCAAGGAATTCAACATCTGGGCATCTATTTGCCTTAGGAAGTGGTGTGTTAGTTGGAGAAGCATTAAGCAGAAAAGCAATGTAGTCTCAACTACACAAACTGAGTATGTGGCTACTTGTGAAGCTGCAAAAGAAGCTATTTGGCTCAAGAAGCTCCTCATGGAACTTGAGGTGGTGCCAGTGTCATTGTCACCTATTATACTATATTATGATAATTGTGGGATAGTAGCTCAGTCCAAGGAGCCAAGGAACCACGAAAAAGGAAAGTACGTAGAGTGGAAGTATCATCTCATACGAGATATAGTTCAACGTGGGAATGTGACTGTCACCAAGATTTCCACCGCTGACAATCTTGCAGATTCGTTTACAAGGCTTTGCCATATAAAGTTTTTAATTATCATCTAGATAGTTTAGGTCTTAGATGTAATGGGTTATGAGTACAAATGGGAGTTTGTTGGGATTGTGCCCTCAAACCCAGTTTTTATGTATGAGACATTTGGCATTTTATATATGGATATCATTTATACATTTTATTGTGTATGTTTCATGAGATGAATGTTTGTAATCCTTAAGTATCATAGTAGGTAATTTGTGTATGTATGAGATGCATACAAGTGAGATACAAATACTGTTCTTTAATACTTAGAACTTATCACAATGGATGATGAGATTGGATAACTCATTAAGTATACACTGTAGCATTATTAACTACCATTGGATAGAGTGATGAATCTCAATCACTAGAGTGTGACTCTTAGTTAATATGCTAGTGCTTATAGTGCATTGATAGACCATGAGATTCCTATTGACAAATAAAATTGTCAACAGTCGATAGAAACTCATAACTTGTATAAGGAACGTGTTCTTAATCTTGAGATGATTATGGACACAGACTATAGATGTGACTGCTTTGACTTACCAATTAGTAAGGTCTTGAAAGATCAACATCTGGGTATCTTGGGTATGTCATATCCATAGGATTGTGAACATATATTTTCAATATAGAATCTACCCTTTGATAAAGAGTAAGCATTCACTTGAGAATGTCACCATGTTGATTACTGAGAACTACAGTCATGTTGATAAGTAGTTATCAACATGTTTGGTAATCATGAGAGGTGAATGGGACTCAAGGAGTGAAAGATGTAATCATCATTCAGGTTGACAGTAACAGTTATCCGACTACCCGAATGTGATTATGAATGCTGATGGTAGAGGGACATTAGTACACCATACAAATCTAGTTATCACTTCGGATTTGTTCTGTTGCGTTGGAGTGCAGTTATCATTTTATAGTGGAGTTAACGTTCACTGATTAGTTGGTTAATTCGCTGATCATAGAGTTTGATAATGAGAATCAACAACTGGTTTGAGTGAACAGTAAAGAACCTAGGAGGTCCTACTCTTATCTCTGCCAGAATGCTTGGAAAGGCGTAAGGGAATTGAACCAATTGATTAGAAGAGTTTCAATCAATTGATGTTTCGATCGATCATCGAAAGTGTTTTGATTGAATGAACACGAAAGTCGGTTTGGAAATCTTTAAATAAGGCAGTTGCGTGCAGAAAAAGTTTGAACGTCGTTTTAATTCCAGAAAGCTATAAAAACCTGTTTAGGGCTTCTAAACCTTCTTTTTCCCTCTATTATGATTCCCACCAACCCTAGCCTCTCCGGGAAGTGTTCGAGGAGACATAAGAGTGAAGATCGCTTAGAGGAAGCTGTTGGACATTGAACAAAAAGACATAGTTAGAATTGGGTTCAAGACACTAAGGTATTGCATACTAACTTTCTCTTTACTCATCTATAGAGTTGATGAGTAGTACATCTGGCCTACCAATAAAATTTTTGTAAACTGTTTTCCACTATGCATGAGATTTAAATTTTTGAAACCTAAATCCATCAATTTTAATGTACTGGAAGTTCTTGGTGCCGAAATTGAACTTAAGACTCAAGTTGACATTGTCCTGAATTTGTTGCCATCATCTTTCACTCAGTTCAAATTGAACTATCATTTTAACAAGGTTGATTATTCATTGAGTGAATTGATGAACTCCTTGATGGCAATGGATGGAATTGTCAAGGGAGAGTCTTCGATTTTCAATATTGAGAAGGGTTTTACTTCTAAGCCTAAGCCTAAGCCTAAGGGCAAAATCTAAAGGAAGAAGAAGCAAGGGAACATGGCTCATAAAGGTACACCTGGTCCCACTAGTGGGGTCAATAAGGGAAATGGAAAGGGAAAAGGGAAGTTAGGTGCCAAACAACCCAAAGGAAAATGTTTCAATTGTAGGGAACTAGAGCACTGGAAGAGAAATTGTCCTAAATACTTGGCAACGAAGAAGGCCCAAGGTATGATCGAATCACTTGTAATTGAAGTAAGTCATTTAACGGATACTTCAACTACTTGCTGTATTAATTCGGAAGGGAGCCACTGATCACGTTTGTAATTCATTGCAGGGGTTTAGGTAGACCAGCCAGTGCAATGATGGGCAAATCAAACTTACCTTGGGATCAAGTGCAACCGATTCAGCTGTTGTAGTTGGAGTCATAGTTTTTGTATTTCCTAATAATAAAACTTTGGTATTATCGGACATTTTATATGTGCCTACTATAAGGCAAAATCTTATTTTAGTTTCATTTCTTGTGAATAAAGTTATTAAGTTAGTTTTGATTCTGGAGTTATGGTTGAAAGAATAGTTCTTTTATATGCTCTGGTAATTTATTAAATGGTTTAGTTTTAGTGACACCTATATCTTATGAAGTATCTGATATGGAATTGAATAACTTAGTGGCAAACACGCCTACTAAAAGAAAGGAACCTTCACATAATCCAATAAGACTTTAGCACATGAGGCTGAGTCATATTAATCTGAACAAGATTAACAGGCTAGTCAAGGAAGGTATTTTACCTTCCTTGGTTATAGAACCTATACCCATTTGTGAATCTTGTTTGGAGGGTAAAATGACAAAGAGACCCTTTTCTTCAAAAGACAATCGGGCAAAGACTTATTGGATTTAATATATACAGACGTATGTGATCCGATAAACATTAGAGCTAGAGGTGGATCTGAATATTTTATACATTCACCAATGACTTCTCTAGATATGGATACGTTTACCTACTTCACAAGAGGTCTGATTCTTTTAAAAAGTTCAAAGAATTTAGGGCTGAGGTGGAGAAGTCTCAGTTGACTACACCAGACACGCCTCAACAATATGGTGTAGTCGAACCAAGGAACCAAACACTTTAAACATAACTAGGACTATGATAAGTTATTATGAATTGCCATTGTTTCTTTGGGGTTTGATTTAGATACAGCAAAATACAGACTAAATCATGTTCCAACTAAGTATAATCCCAAGACACCCTGAGAGTTGTGGAGTGGATGAAAGCCCTCTTTGCAATACTTTCAGATTTGAGGTTGTCCAGTGCATGTGTTGAAGGGGAACACTAGGAAGTTGGAATCAAGATCTGAATTGTGCTATTTTGTGGGATATTCAAAGGGAACAAAAGGGTGGTACTTTTATAATCCTAGGGAACAAAAGGTTTTTGTAAGCACAAATGCTGTTTTCCTGGAAGAGGATTATATTATGCACCATAAACCTAAAGGAAGGATAGTTCTAAAAGAAGTTTAGGAAAAGCCCTCAGAATCCCCAGTAATCATAACGAATTAAAAAACTGAAACTGAAACTACCACATCCTCACAGATTCTTGCAGAAGAGCCTCGTCGTAGTTGGAGGACTATCAGGCCACCTGAAAGATTCATGTTTTTGGGAGAAGCTTATGAAGTAGTTCCCAAAGAACCTGATTCTGATCCTACCACTTATGAGGAGGCAGCTACAGACTAGAATTCAGAATCCTGGAAACAAGCTATGAAAGCTGAGATGGAGTCATTGTTGTCACGCCGGTCCAGGAAATTTCTTTCATTTAAAATGCATATTTAAAGGTTTTGCAAATTATCAATGTTTTTTTTTATAATTGAGATAAGTGGTTGACTGTAGTCAACGGTGAAGTGTCGGTTGAGGACACGGTAATCGAAAAATCATGAGGCATTCGTATGATTAAATGATATTTATACGATTTAAATGTTATTTGACTATCTAATAAATTATGAATAGTAAATTTACCTGTGTAGTATATTTTCTGTTAGACTCGATCTTGTTTAAGATCATTTTGATTGTTTTAACGATAACCGATAGGATGTGTTGCATAAAAGATAGGTTATCTAGAAATTCCACGAAACAAGTTTCCAGAACGTAATTACGGCGACAAACAGAACTAAGTCGGAAAGTTTTATAATTTATAGTTTTCACTCGTGAAGAGATAAAATGGTCGTGTGCAATGTTTCGGAGAATAATGAGTAGTTTTTAAAACTTATGGGGAGGTAAATATAATTTTCAAAACTTGTGCCTATATATAGTAGAGTCCTAGATATTTTCAATTACAACTTTCCTAAAAGTTGAAATTCAAGAGGTTTTGGTTGATTAGAGCTTAAAGGCGCAAATCAACGGCCTTCTGTCTGTTTATTTTCTTCCAAGTATCATATTCGAGCTCCTCGAGGTAAAAGCTTCGTTTTGATATCTCTTAGGACTTGTTTGGTTAAATTTTTATAAAAATCCTAATATTGGAATTTTGGAGAAAACGCATGTAAAATTGTAGGAATCACTTGAAATTCGAGATCCGACGTTTAATTGGTCCCTTAGTTCATCCTTCAAAGTTATAGAAAAATCGCGTGAGGTATGAATTTTATACTTATGAATTATATAAAATTTACATGTTTTGAATATCGAGTTGATATTTTGGATCTGGGCAAAATTTATGTAATAATTAGGCCCGTTAATTATGCACATAAAACTGCGATAAAAGCACGTATATATAACTATATGAGCATGCTATGTGTCCATGTGGGTTAAAAGGGGGTTTAGTACAAATTCATCCGGGGGCAAGATCCTCGATGTTGGAGGATTATAGTAGCGACGGCTACTGTGCATGGTTTGGGAGAAGGCCCAGTCAGGGCACTGTGCACGGTTTGGGAGAAGGCCCAGTAAGGCTCTAGATGAATGGTAGGGAGAAGGCCCTCCTCGACATCAATTCCATTGTTTCATTACCGGATGAACTCGCACTACTCTCCCTAGAGACCATTTTGATGTGTTTGGATATGTTAAGGCATGAATTGTTATATAAGCAGAAGTTTAGAATTGTGCACTCAGCATAGAGCTGAGCAATGGAGATTTATTCCATTGCAGGTGAACGAAAGAAAAGAAAGAAGAAGCGTGAGGAGTGAGACTGTGAGAGGGGAGCGACATGGATCTTTCTCTTGTATATGTTTTAATATTTAATTCCAAATGATGTAAAATGCAATTTTGAAAAGTTCGAACAATTAACTTCAACTTGGAAGATTTGGGATGGCTTAGAAGGTTTGTACATGTCATAAAGCTCTTTTTGGTTATGTTGTAATGAATTCGAACTCATGGATTCGTGTTTTGAATGCTTAACTTGTCAATTTCAGATTTTGGTTGAATGTGGAGAGTGTTGTTGTGTTTTAATCCAAACAAGTCTTAACTTGTTTTTGTTAATGGTTCTTTTCAAGAATTAGAAAGATGGTTATAGGTTCTTGCAACCTTGTTAGGCTTGGGAGATTTGGATTTAAAGTGGAAGAGGTTGGAGGTTTTAAAGGAAAAGTTGTTTGTTCCTTAGCAAAATTCTGCAGCTTTGGGGAGGATTATGCTAAAGGGTCATTCAACCGGTCGAAAGGGTTGTTCGAACGGTCGAAATGACACCTACATGAAATCTTTTTATACCCCTTCTGAAAATAATTTAAATATTTTGATTGGTTCTTAGGGCACCTTTAGGACCCCTTTTAACATGTATTCATCTGATTCGAAATATAATTACATTTTCAATTTGATACGGATTTTTCAACTCGAAGGGTAATGTTTTCTAAAGGTTTAGTACTCAAGGTTGTTTAAAGTTCTTTTCTGCTGCGCATAGTTATTTAATGAATGGAAGAGCCTTGGTGGCTTGCCACGTGTCCTATTTCCACGCATAGTGGGATGGGTCGTGACATTTATTTGTATCAGAGTTATAGGTAACATAACTTTGGGAACGTTCTACGATGAGTGGAGTATGGAGTGATTTTGACACATATTGTAGAGTGCATCTATACATTGTAGAGATGTTTGATGCCTATGCATATTATTGTACATACATGTTATAAATATTGCTGTGCATGCATAGTGTTTATGCATTGAGATTGATAGGGTTACACAATCATGAGTGACAGTGACCGAGACCTATCGCCACATACTCGGCGGATGAACCAAATGACAGAAATGATTAGAAACATGGAAGATATGATATAGAATCTAGCGGAACAATTGCCTCCAACACCTCCATTTAATGCAGCACCGATAGTTGTGGTACCTGCACCTATGAACAGGGGTGGGAGATTTGTGTCTGAATAGTTTGCTTGAAAGAAATCAATGGAATTCCATGGGACACACGATACAACACTAGTAGAGCACTGGGTCGTGGACATAGAGAGGATTTTTTGTTCTATCCCGATGTCTGATACACTAAAGATTGAGAATGCAAGTGATGTACTGAAGTGGGAAGTCCAAAATTAGTGGGTAAATATGTTGGATCAAGGGGCATCAATAACTAAGGAAGAATTCAAAGTAGAGTTTAATCATCGATTCTTTTCGCGAGCCACTCACAACGCAAAAAAGAGAGGGTTCGATCACCTTCAACAAGAAGACATGAAAGTGACTAAGTATACTTCCAAGTACAATGCCCTATTGAGGTTTAGAAAAGGGTCAGTACCCTTAGAGGAGGATAGAGCAAGAAAGTATGAAGAAAGATTAAGGGAGAACATTTGTATGAGGGTGGAGCCTTATGAACACTCGACCGTCGGAGCAGTACAATAAACTGTACTCGTGATAGAGGGAGGTATCGAGAGGTCGAGACAGAATCAACAAGGAAAGCAGTATAACGAGGGAGTGACTGGAACCATGGTGGAGATTTTAAGAGGTCGTGCAATGTTCTAGTGTCAATAGACCCAGGAAGCAAACAAGTAGTATACCATTGCGTTCACTTTGCAATCAACCACACACAGGTCGATGCTTCATGACCAACTTTTAGAACAAAGCTCAAGGGATAAACAGTGCCAGTTTTATACTAGACTCGCAAATCAAATGTTTTTATTATGGTACCATTGGGCATCGAACAAAGGATTGCCCGAGGAAGTGTCCCCAATAAGGAGCTAGTTCTATGACTTCTAGTGGATCGAAGCCTAGATAGACCAACGACGGGAGACAGAGGATAGAACAACGTCAAGGGAGATCATTTTAGATGAACCTAGGAGATATGGCTGCTTTGGAGACAGTGGCCTCAGGTATGGTGCCTATATGTTCATATCTATCACGCATACTTGTTGACTCAGGATCTACGCATTCATTTGTATTGCATGATTTTGCTGAACATCTGAATGTTAGATCGGCACCATTAAGGTATGAATTATCTATTGCTGTACCCCTTAGTAGGCCAAAAGTAACATCTACACTGTACAAGGACTACGAGATCAAACTGGTTGAGAAGTTGATGACAGTAGACCTTATGCCGATTGTGATGAATCATTTCAATGTGATACTAGGGATGGATTGATTAGCCCTGAACCAGGCCATGATAGATTGTAAATAGAAGGAAGTTAATTTTCGATCACCGATACATGAAAGCTTTTGTTTTCAAGGGAGTGGGATTACACCGCCATCGTAGTTGATTTCGGCTGTCTGAGTAGGTAGATTGTTAAGGAAAGGGTGTCAGGGATATTTATGTTCTGTGATTGATAATTCGACGACCGAATCGAAAGTAGAAGATATTCTAGTAGTGCGAAAATATCCAAGTGTATTCCTAGATGACTTACCAGATGTTCTTATTGAAAGGGAGATTGAGTTTACCATTGAGATAATGCTAGACTCAAGACCCGCATCAAAAGCACCATATAGAATTGTACCTATGCCATTGAAAGAGCTGAAAACCCAACTACAAGAGTTACTTGACAAAGGTTTCATTTGACCTAGTATATCACTGTGGGGAGCTCCAGTATTGTTTGTGAAGATGAAAGATGGTTCAATGAGAATGTGTATGGATTATCGAGAACTAAACAAGTTGACAATCAAGAACAAGTATCCATTGCTGAGAATTGACTACTTATTTGATCAACTTTGCAGAGTACAAGTATTTTCCAAGATAGACTTGAGATCGGGCTATCATCAGTTGAAAGTAAAAGCTGAAGATGTAGAAAGGACAACTTTCAGAACACGCTACGGACACTACAAGGTTTTAGTCATGCCATTTGGAGTTAACAATGCACCAGCCGTGTTCATGGATCTTATGAACCGAGTCTTTAAGGACTATCTAGATGACTTTGTAATTGTTTTCATAGATGATATTCTTATCAATTCACTGAGTGAGCTAGAGCACGAGAAGCATTTGAGATTGATACTTTAGAGGCTATAAGAGAAGCAACTATTCGGGAAATTCAAGAAGTGTGAATTCTGGTTACCTAGCATTGCCTTTTTTGGTCACGTGATTGACAAGAACGGTGTTTCAGTTGACCCTCACAAGGTAGAGGCCGTATCTAATTGGCAAAGACCGACATCAGTATCCAAAATTTGAAGTTTCTTGGGATTAGCAGGGTATTACCGCCATTTCATTAAGAACTTCTCAAAGATTTCATTACCAATGACGAAGTTGATGAAAAAAGGGGTTACTTTTGAATGGAGTTCGGAATGCAAAGACAGTTTTTAAGAGTTGAAGTTACGGTTGACAAGAGCACCTATTTTGACAATACTATCCAGAATTGAGGATTTGTGATCTATATTGATGCATCGCATCAGGGTTTGGGATGTGTACTTATGCAAGGTGGCAAGGTGATTGCCTACGCGTCTAGACAGTTGAAGACACATGAAGTTAATCATCTGACTCATGACTTGAATTAGCCGCAGTAATCTATGCTTTAAAGATTTGGAGACACTACCTGTACAGGGAGAAGTGTGAGATCTTTATGGACCATAAGAGTCTGAAGTACCTATTTACGCAAAGACATTTGAATACGATATAGAGAAGGTGATTAGAGTTAATGAAGGATTACGATCTTTCAATTGAGTATCATCCGGGAAGGCTAATGTAGTAGCTGATGCTCTAAGCTGAAAGACGCCAATGAACTTAGACGACTAGCTAACACCACAAAGAGAATTAGTCCAAGAAATGGAACGATTAGAGTTAGAAGTTATTCCAGAGTCCAATGGTGGCTTAATGATGGCGATCATAGCTCACCCAGACATCATTGATGAGATCAAGGTAGAACAGTTTAACGATTGTTATTTGTGTAAAATGAGAGATGAGATACCTTTAGGGAAATGATCTGGTTTTTGCTTAGAGTAGGGAGTGTTGATGCTTGGGAATCGGTTGTGTGTACTAAACGTGAAGGACTTGAAAGACCGACTTTTAAAGGAGGCTCACTAAATATTCAGTACATCCAAGGAATAACAAGGTGTCCCAAAACTTGTGAGAAAACTTTTGGTGGAAAGGTATTAAGCGGGAAGTTGCTAAGTTTGTATCAGAATGCTTGGCATTGGTTAAAGCAGAGAGACAAGTACCTGCAAGATTAGTACAACCATTGTCTAGATCAGAGTGGAAATGGGATGAGATTACGATGGATTTTGTTTCTAAATTTCAACGATCTTCTAATAAGAATGATAAGATTTACGTTAGAGTTGATTAATTGACAAAATCAGCTCATTTTCTACCAATCAAGACGACTAAACCTTTAAGGTTAGCAGAATTGTATATAAAAGAGATTGTGAGACTACATGGAGTTCCAGCAGTGATAATATCATATCGTGATAGTAGTTTTACATCGAGATCTTGGGGAAGTCTATAGAAGGCTATGGGTACAAAATTGAGTTTTAGTATTGCTTTTCATCCTCAGGTCGGACAATCAGAATGAATGATTCAGACGCTAGAAGATATGCTTCGTCTATGTGTTCTAGATTTTGGAAGTGATTGGAAAAAGCACTTGTCGTTAATTGAATTTACTTAACAATAACGGATTTTAGTCAAGTATTAGAATGGCACTGTATAAAGCGTTGTATGGGCATAAGTTCCATTCACTAGTTTATTGGACTGAGGTCGGGGAAAGAAGGTTGATAGAACCTAAGATAATATAGTTAACTACCGAGAAGGTAAAGTTAATCCAGGAGCGACTTAAGGTAGCTCAGAGTTGTTATAAGAGTTATGCGGACTCTAAGCGACGGCCGATGACATTTGAAGTAGGAGACTTTGTATACTTTAGAGTATCGCCTTCGAAAGGCATTGTCCAATTTGGAAAGTGGAGGAAGCTTAACCCGAGGTTCATAGGACTGTTTGAGATCCTAGAAAGGGTAGGACCAGTGGCTTATCAACTAGCAATGTCAGCCAAGTTGGCACTTGTGCATAACGTGTTTCACGTGTCAATGTTGAGACTGTGTATGACAGACACGAGTAAGATCATAGTACCAGAAATGTTGCAAATCTAAGAGGACTTGACCTATATAGAGCATCTAATGGGAATCTTGGATCGGAAGGAACAAGTATTGAGAACAAAAACAATTCCAATGGTGAAATTATTATGGCATAGTCATACAGTCGAGGAGCTATGTGGGAGAATGAAGAAGAGATGAGGAATGAGTATCCGCATCTATTCGACTCATGAGGTATAAGTTTGGGGACAAACTTCCTTTTTAGAGGGGAGAGTTGTCTCTCCCGTCTCGAAAATTTCTTTCATTTTAAATGCATAATTTGAGGTTTTGCAAATTATCAACGTTATTTGATAAGTGAGATAAGTGGTTGACTATAGTAAATGGTGAAGTGTCGGTTGGGGACATGGTAATCAGAAAATCATGAGGCATTTGTATGATTAAATGACATTTATATGATTTAAATGTTATTTGACAATTTGGTAAATTATGACTGTGTAGTATATTTTCTGTTAGACTCGATCTTGTTAAGATCATTTTGATCATTTTAATGATAACCGATAGGATGTGTTGCGTAAAAGGTAGGTTATCTAAAAATTCCAAGAAACTAGTTTCCGGAACGTAATTACGGCGACAAACGAAACTTAGTCGGAAAGTTTTATAATTTATAGTTTTTCACTCGTGAAGAGACAAAAATGGTTGTGTGCAATGCTTCGGAGAATAATTAGTAGTTTTGAAAACTTGTGGGAAAGTAAATATAATTTTCAAAACTTGTGCCTATATATAGTGGAGTCCTAGATATTTTCATTTACAACTTTCCTAAAAATTTAAATTCAAGAGGTTTTGGTTGCTTAGAGCTTCAAGGCGCAAATCGAAGGACTTCTGTCCATTTATTTTCTTCCGAATTTCATAATCGAGCTCCTCGATGTAATAGCTTCGTTTTGATATCTCTTAGTACTCATTTGGTTAAGTTTTTATAAAAATCCTAATGTTGGAATTTTGGGAAAAACGCTTGTAAACTTATAGGAATCACTTGAAATTTGAGATCCGACGTTTAATTGGTCCCTTAGTTCATCCTTCAAAGTTATAGAAAAATCGCGCGAGGTATGAATTCTATACCTATGAATTATATGGAATTTACATGTTTTCAATATTGAGTTGATATTTTGAATTCGGGCGAAATTCATGTATTGATTAGGCCCGTTAATTATGCATGTGAAACTGCAATAAAAGCACGTATATATGATTATATGAGCATGCTATATGTCTATGTGGGTTGAAAGGGGGTTTAGTGCAAATTCATCAAGGGGCAAGCTCCTCGATGTTGGAGGATTATAGTAGCACGGCTACTGTGCATGGTTTAGGAGAAGGCCCAGCCAGGCCACTGTGCATGGTATGGGAGAGGCCCAGTTAGGGCAAAGGATGAGTGGTAGGGAAGGCCCTCCACGGCATCAATTCCATTATTTCAATACTGGATGAACGTGCACTACTCTCCCTAGAGACCATTTTGATGTGTTTTGATATTTTAAGACATGAATTGTCATATAAGCATAGGTTTAGAATTGTGCAATCAGCATATAGCTGAGCAGTGGAGATTTACTCCATTGCAGGTGAACGAAAGAAAGGAACGAAGAAGCGTAACGAGTGAGACTGCGGGAGTGACGAGGATCTTTCTCTTGTATATGTTTTGTTTTCAATTCCAAATGATGTAAAATGTAATTTTGGGAAGTTAGAACTATTAGCTTCAACTTGTAAGATTTTGGATGGCTTAGAAGGTTATATTATGTCATAAAACTCTTTTTGGTTATGTTGTTATGAATCTGAACTCATGGATTCAAGTTTTGAATGTGTAACTTGTCAATTTTAGATTTTGATTGAATGTGGATAGTGTCTTTGTGTTTTAATCCAAACAAGCCTTAACTTGCTTTGTTATCGATTCTTTTCAAGAATTAGAAAGATGGTTATAGGCTCTTGCAACCTTGTTAGGCTAGGGAGGTTTGGATTTAAAATGGAAGAGGTTGGGAGGTTTTAAAGGTAAAGGTTGTTTGATCCTTAGCAAAATAATGCAGCTTTGGGGGGGATTATGCTAAAGGGTCATTCGACCGGTCAAAAGGTGTCGTTCGACCGGTCGAAATGACCCCTGCATGAAATCTTCTTAATACCCCTTCTGGAAATAATTTAAATGTTTTGATTGGTTCTTAGGGTACCTTTGGGACCCCTTTTAACATATATTCATCTGATTCGAAATATAATTACGTTGTCAATTTTATACGGATATTACAACTCGGAGGGTAATGTTTCCTAAAGTTTTAATTTTCAAGGTTGTTTTAAAGTTCTTTTCTTCTGCGTATAGTTATTTAATGAATGGAAGAGCCTTGGTGGGGGTGCCACGTGTCCTATTTCCACGCATAGTGGGATGGGTAATGACAAATGTACTCCAATCAGCTTTGGGAACTTGTGGATCCACCTGCTAATATTAAATTCATTGGTTGTAAGTGGGTTTACAAGAGGAAAAGAGGACCGGATGGGAAGGTAGAGACCTTCATAGCTAGGCTTGGAGCGAAAGGGTTTACTCAAAGAGAGGGCATTGACTATGAGGAAACCTTTTCACCAGTAGCTACGCTTAAGTCCATCAAAATTCTTTTATCCATTGCAGCGAGTCTCGATTACGACAGCATTCTTGAATGGCCATCTAGACGAGGACATCGATATGCAGCAGCCCACGGGTTTCATAGCTGATAGTCAGGCAGGTATGGTATGCAAGCTACATAAGTCCATATATAGTCTTAAGCAGGTATCAAGGAGTTGGAACATTCGTTTCGACCAGGCTGTCAAATTGTTTGGATTTAAACAAAATATGTATGAGCCTTGTGACAAGCGGGTGTATTTGTATAATACAACTGCGCTAAAAGAAGAAAACAGAATAATTTAGTTCACAATTTCCCCATATATCTGCAGTTTGGATTATAACGCCAGTTCTACACATTATGATTAATCTATGATAAGTTGTGTGGTTTAGCTGTGATTTTTGCAGATTACTGTCGATGTGTGACTAATTGAGGAGCATGATTAAAAGGAAGTGCTTGGCTTTAATGAAGACAATTCAAAGTTGAAAACTGACTCTCGATCGATCGAAGTCCTCTCAAGCGATCGAGGTCTCGATCGATCTAACTTTTATCAAGCAATCGAATAATCCAGGAGTTCAATCGATCGAGGGTGTTTCGATCGATCGAACATGCTTTTTAGCAGAATACGCGCACGCAGCAAAAGACGGGATTATTAACCCTAGCATTAGGTTTTTATTATAAAAACTCATGTTGTAAGCGTCCAAAACGAGGCCCCACTTGCTTTTGATCAGTTTTCATAGAGAGAGGAGAGACTTTTATTGTTTTGTAGGTTATTATTCAAGGTTACACATTGCTAGCATTGGATTCTCGTCGTTTATATACAAGTTCTTTGTTCCAGGTTACTTAGTGATTGTTTACTTACATACTGCAATTAGTTAATCGTGATTTAGTGTTAATCTTATTGCTTTGCATGTTTAATATATTTAAATCTCAAGTTTTCATAGTTTTAATGAAAATCTCAAAACCAAACGTCACCTTAATAAATTTTTACGTTAAGAACGCATCTGGGACACTCCAGACCATGTCTGAGTAGTCCGAGGTTGGGAAATCGCGATGAAACTGTGATTTTAGGCCTCTGCCATGCATCAGGATAATACCTGTGTTTGATCGATCGGAGTTATTTCGATTGATCGGTGCAGAGATATAGTCGATCGATCAAAGACTTTTCGATCGATTGAGAGATGACGATTGTCGATCGATTGAAAGCGCATCGATCGATCGAACTCTCAGATTCTTGAGAACATTTAATACAGTATTCCAAGACTTTCTGTTTTAAGGATTTGTTATCAAACTGTCCCCAAATGCTCAGTTTGTCAAAATAGTCTTTGAACTTAAGGCCTTAAGGCATTTTCTTTCAATACATTTTGCAAACCACCCTCAATGCTAACACCATTGTAGGTGCGAGTCTTAACTATTGAATTAAACCGCTTTCTTGTATTTCAGACTTAATTGAGATGATATAGTCCCGGTCATGAAAGGGCTATTGATTCTAGATCTTTAGAGAAGTACGAAATATTTTAGAAGATGTACTCCATTGAGCTTAATTGCAATTGCATGGTAAACGGCCAGGTCACAGTGGATTCGCGTGATCCCAACACTTCCTTTTATTAAGAAAAAACCGTTTTTAAAATTTCGCTTTAGTCAAATAGTTAACCGTTAGTTAATTTAATTTAGTTGCTTTTAAATTTTAATAATTGTTAATTGTAGAACTTTGTGTTCTACACTTCCTTTAAAACATTGAATTTTCTTTTCTTTTTGAGTCTAATCTAAGTAATTCAATTCTCATCCTTCCCTGTGGGATCGACCTGGACTTAATCCAGTTTACTACTTACACGATCACCTATACTTGGGTGTTGCACAAGAGCGCACAGAAAAATACTCGTGTCAAGTTTTTGGCGCCGTTGCCGGGGAAGGCGACGAGTTAATACTTAGGTTAACTCAATCTCTCTTCATCTCTTTCTGTTTTTCTTTTCTTTTTTTTTTTAGAGTCTTTTGGTAAACACTCACCTTAGGAACTCTCCTAGTTCATGTCCAACACTTCTATTGAAGGAATTTTTGGAAATCCTTTCTACCGATCTGACTCTGCTAGTTCCATTAACCCCGTAGCCACTCCAACTGAATCAATGGATGATAATCAGAGTGAACATGGCGACAATGTTGTGGTACCAATTGATGAGGCACTACGTCCTCTGTGCGATCTCATGCAACCAGAACACGCACCTACGCCCTCTTGCATTCGAATTCCACCACATACTGGCGAATTTCAATTTCGCAACGGGATGATCCAACTACTTCCCACCTTTCATGGGATGAAAAGTGAGAAGGCATACTTACATGTCACTGATTTCGAGGATGTTTGTAAAACATTCTTGCAAAGTTGTCCTAGGGAGGTGACGCATCTAATGTTATTTCCCTTCACCTTGAAGGATAAAGCAAAGGCATGGCTACACTCCCTTAAACCCAATTCAATCTTTACCTGGCATGCGATGAGCACCGCATTTCTAAAGAAATTCTATCCAACTCGCATGACCACAGACCTTCAGCGTCAAATCAATTCCTATAAACAAAAGAGCAATGAAACCTTCACTCAAACATGGGAGCGTTTCAAAGATTTGCTTCTCTCGTGCCCACACCATGGGTTTGAGAAATGGCGAACTATCAGCTTCTTTTATCAAGGATTGAATGGTGAAACGAAGAAGTTGGTAGAAACTATGAGTTCAGGACCATTTCTCCGTAAAAACACCGAAGAGGCTGAAGCCCACTTTGAATGGTTGGCCGAATACGCTCATGAATGGTCAAATTCCGACAATGTCTCACGCTCACAGATATCCTGTGTGGAAAAGAAAAGCCTATACCAACTAAACAGTGAAGATCACCTCATGATTAAATATGAAGAACTAACAAAGAAAGTAGAAGAGTTAGGCATGAGAGGAGGTAGTTCAAGGCAGCAATTACCGGAAGAACCATGCGGCACATGCAATATGTTGGGACATACTACTCAGTATTGTCCTAATGTGTCGTATTTTCAAGAACAACCCCCCATGGAAATGAACGCCATGCAAGGGTATAGGGGGGCAGGGAATTCCTATAACAACAATAATTCACAAAACAATAACAATCGATGGAATCACCCTGGTTTGATTGGAAAAATGATGCTGGGACTCAAAATCAACATCAACAACAGCAGCCCTACAATAACCAATATCAAGGGCAATACAATAGGCAATCCCAGCCACACAACCAAAATAGATTTAATAATTACAACCAAGTGCAACCCTCCAATAATCAACATTCTAATGTGTACGTGCCACCACACAAAAAGGTGCAAGAGGAAGATCCTCTCTCTAACGTCAACCTAACGCAACAATTAATTCAAATGATGAGTAAAATGTTCGCGACGTTAGATAGAATGGATGCACGTCAAGAGGGATCAGGCGGAACATTTCCTTCCCAACCACTTCAAAACCCTAAGGGATACAATAATGATCCCCCGAATCACGACAAGTCATGACGACTCTAAGAAACGGCAAGATTATAGGGCAAAATGTGCCTACCTCTACCCCCTAGGAGTATGAGGAGGACGAAGTGGTCAATACAAACAAACCTTCTACTCAAGAAGAGGAGCCCACTACTAGTAAAGAACCATTAGAAACGAATACTGAAGCTCCTAAAGAAGTGGAAGAAGTTGAGAGAAGACCCGGAAAGGAACCCATTAATGATGAAGTACCAAAATGCCCTTTCCCCGCGCCTTATCCTCAAAGGTTAAAGAAACCCAAAAATGAGGCAAAGAATCAGGAGTTCTTGGAATTATTCAAACAAGTTAAAATCAATCTTCCACTCCTTGATGCTATAAAACAAGTGCCAGCCTACGCTAAGTATCTCAAAGACTTATGTACGGTCAAAAGGAGGCAAAGTGTGAAGAAACACGCTTACGTCGCTTGCCAAGCTAGTGCAATTATCCAAAATGAGTTGCCTCCTAAACTCAAAGACCCTGGCACTCCCACTGTCTCATGTCAAATTGGGAATCAAAAGATAGACAACGCACTCCTCGACTTAGGAGCTAGCGTAAACCTTCTACCATACTCGGTTTATAAACAACTAGGGTTAGGTGAATATAAACCCACCCGAGTCGCATTGCAATTGGCAAATAGGTCTGTTAAATACCCAAGAGGAGTTCTGGAAGACGTCCTTGTTCAAATAGACTCATTTGTCTTCCCATTCGATTTTGTCATCTTAGACACCGAACCTGTGTCCAACCCAGGCTCACAAATCCCGGTCATTTTTGGACGTCCGTTCCTAAACACAATCGATGCCACAATAAAAGTGAGAAGTGGTATAATGACCATCGTATTTGGGAATATGACGTTAAATGTCAAAATTTTCTCAAATCCCCGACCTGAAGAATACGATGATGAAGAGGAAGTGAATTACATCAACACGATCATAGAAGATGAGGCCAATTTCGTTGATTACAAAGATCCTGTGGAGGTAGTGGTGTCACAATTTGATGCTATCTATCAACCTAAAGAGTCCACTCCATTGGATGCTGCTTTAAATCATACTTGCCTCATGTTGGATACACTAGATGAGGATAGAGCTGAATGCATGTGGGTAACACCATATGAACCACTGCCTCCTAAAACGAAGCTAGTTATGCCCTCGAACATGCAGTTTCCCGAATTGGAATTAAAGGAGCTTCCAAAAGAGCTCAAATACACTTTCCTAGGGACTGAGAAAACTTATCCTGTCATAATCTCATCTACTTTAAACTCTGAACAAGAGGATAGGTTAATCGAGGTGTTAAAACAACATAAGGGAGCATTAGGATGGACTATTGCCGACCTCAAAGGCATAAGCCCATCTGTGCACCCATAAGATATATTTGGAGGAAGACGCAAAACCTTCGCGACAAATGCAAAGGCGTCTGAATCCCAACATGCAGGAAGTAGTCAAAAAGGAAGTGCTGAAACTACTTGATGTTGGGATCATATATCCAATATTTGACAGTCCTTGGGTTAGTCCAACCCAAGTAGTGCCAAAGAAGGCGGGCATAATGGTCATACCGAATAAAGATGGTGAATTAGTATCAACACGCATTCCCACTGGATGGCGGATGTGTATTGATTACCGAAAACTAAACACCGTGACCCGAAAAGACCATTTTCCATTACCTTTCATGGATCAAATGCTAGAACGAGTAGCGGGTCATAAGTACTACTGCTTCTTGGATGGATACAGTGGGTATAACCACATTGAAATCGCTCCTGAAGATCAGGAGAAGACTACGTTCACGTGTCCATTCGGTACTTTCGCTTACCGTCGTATTCCATTCGGCTTATGCAATGCACCTGCTACCTTTCAACGGTGCATGTTAAGCATATTCAGCGACATGGTCGAACAAATACTCGAAGTCTTTATGGACGACTTTTTCTGTGTTTGGCCATAGTTTCGAAAATTGCTTAAACAATCTTAACGTGTGCTAGCAAGATGCGAGGACAAACACCTAGTACTAAATTGGGAAAAGTGTCACTTCATGGTGACCAAGGGAATTGTCCTCGGCCACATCATTTCTGATAAAGGTATCCAGGTTGATAAAGCTAAAAATCGATATAATCTCGAATCTACCTGTCCCTCGTACAGTCAAAGACATTCGATCATTTCTGGGGCATACGGGATTTTATTGTCGCTTTATCCAAAACTTTAGTGCAATTTCCCGACCACTGTGCTAACTTTTAGTCAAAAATGCACCTTTCTAGTGGTCAGACAACTGTCAAACATCCTTTGACGCACTAAAGGAACACCTTACCTCCGCATCGATAATACAGGCACCCGACTGGGGTTTGCCATTTGAGTTAATGTGCGATGCTAGTGACTATGCCATAGGCGCAGTGCTAGGGCAGAGGAAGGATAATAAGCCTCATGTGATATACTATGCCAGCCGGACGTTAAATGAAGCTCAAATGAACTATACAACTACTGAAAAAGAGCTCCTGGCAATAGTCTTCGCGTTGGACAAGTTCAGGTCTTATTTGATAGGGTCCCCAATAGTCTATTTTACAGACCATTCGGCCCTCAAGTACCTGCTATCTAAAAAAGATGCAAAATAAAGGCTTATCCGTTGGATACTCCTACTCCAAGAATTCGATATAACGATTAAAGATAAAAAGGGAGTAGAGAATGTGGTCGCTGACCATTTATCTCGGTTAACTTTTATTGACAACACTGAACCCACATCAATAAAAGACGAATTCCCAGATGAGCAGCTGATGACTGTTTCGGGTTTGCCCTAGTACGCTGATATAGTAAATTATCTTGCCACGGGAGAAACCCCAAGTCATTGGTCTAAACCAGATAGGAAGCGGTGCAATAGGCCTTTGGAGTCACTCCTCAAGAAATATGGGGTCAATCACAAAATTGCTCTCGCCTACCATCCACAAACAAACGGGCAAGCAGAGTTGGCTAACCGAGAAATTAAGCATATTTTTGAAAAGACGGTTAGCTTCAACAGGAAGGATTGGGCTTACAAACTGATTGATGCATTATGGGCTTACCGCACGACTTTTAAAACAAATCTGGGGATGTCTCCGTATAGGCTAGTTTACGGAAAAGCATGTCATCTCCCTGTAGAAATTGAACACAAATCTTATTGGGCGACACGCTCATTGAACTTTGATATTAAAGAGGGAGGGCATCTTCGAAAACTCCAATTGGCTGAATTGGAAGAAATACGTCGAGACGCATACGACAATGCTCGATTACATAAGGAAAGGTTAAAGGCTCGCCACGATAGAACAATTTTTCGTAAATCATTCGAGCCGGGGCAGAAAGTCTTGCTGTACGACTCTCTTCTCCACCTTTTCCCAGGCAAACTCCGATCTCGGTGGACAGGATCGTTCATAGTCAAATCTGTCTTTCCACATGGGGCGGTCGAGCTGATAAGCCCCAAGAACGATGCAGTTTTCAAGGTCAATGGCCAAAGGCTAAAACCGTTCCTGGAAAATTTCCAAACAGAGGCTGAGTGGATGAACCCAACTACTCTTGATCTCAAACGTTAAGCGTTTCTTCACGTTGTTGTATATCTTTACTTTTGATGTTTTTCAATCTTTTAATTCTTTTTATCTTTCTTTACAAGTGATTTCAATTCTAATCTGCTCTTACATATTATCTACCCTATGCAGGCTTTTCAATATGCGGGATGACGACGTTCATTCTATAGGGTCATGGGCTGATTCTGAATATCCGAACCCACCTTGGACTGCTGACGAGATAGCATTCTTCTTATCTCCTTATCAAGGACCAGGGGCAGATGATGTTGTGGACCTGACCCATGGGTACATCCCTTATGATCCTACTCTCCTTCAGATTAATCCCTTTGAGCATATGGACCTTTCTGGAGAAGAAGGAGAGTCGGAAGGGTACGCTGTAGGAGAAGTGGATGATGCACTATTGGAGCAATGGGAAAATGATTCCATGTGGGAGCCATGGGAAGAAGAGGACCTACAAGATGTGGTGCCCGAACGCCACAATGCGGTATTCATTTTTGTCGATGACTTCCTTGTCATTGCAGTGGTTCCTTACATTTATGTGCACCTGAGCTATTTGCTGTTCCGGCTCTAGTGCCCGTTACCTGCTAGTGCACATGGGTGTCTCATGCCAATAGTGAGGTTTATTCGTTGTCACTTGTTTTTTTCTCTTGTTTTCGTTATTTTGTTATTTCTTTCCATTGTCGTTTTCTTTAGTTTTATTGTAACTTTTTTTTTTCTTTTTGTTGTTTTCATTTTGGTTTTCCTTTGTCAGGATTGTCACTATGCATCCACTGGTACCACCGTTCTTCCTGTCACATCAACTTTTCCATGGCTTTGGACCTTACATAAGGCCCCCGGGCACTCCACCGCAAGAGGAAAGTCCGTTGCACATTTCCACTCCGTTATCCTTGTCTCCAACGGGATCACCTCTTGCATGGGCTTTCAATTCCTTAAAGACTTCCGACTTGCTCGATGATATCCTTGCTGCTTTTCGACTGTTCTGGGAAAGGGAATCATCAAGTTTGGAATCCACATGTGAAGTTTTAGCGGAGAATGAAGCAATGGTGGAAGAAGAAGAAATTTTCTGGCTCGCAGAGTAGTGTTCATTTCAATTGTATTCGGTCATTGGTCTTTCTATTATCAATTGAAGTGTAATCCTAGACAAACAATTTCATTGCTTTTGTTTATTTTTAGTTTCTTTAGTGAAATAAGGTCTTAAATACCAGTTGGGGGCAATAATGTTGCAATATGAATGCTATTATAAAGTTGTATTTAAATAAAAAGTGCAATTATCTATTATATTATGAGGAGGAGTTTTTGGCTTACATGTCCTGTACTGCATTGTTTTTATCATTTCCTGTATGTCCAAAATAACTTGGGTTAGTTGAGGGTACGTTGTGTCTAAATTCTGTGTAGTTTTGGAAAATCTAGGTTCGATCGATCGAAATTTTCTCAATCGATCGCAAGTATCACTTTCTCGAGCGCTTGAACATTATCAATCGATCGACCGTTCGAGCGATCGACCACATCTCGATCGATCGAGAATTGTATTTAAATGAGGCTTCCAGCGTACACTTCATCAGTTCTTTTCATCTTCTCCTCCCTGCGAGCGATCGGCGACAGTGCGACATGGGGCGATTCTCACACCCCTCCCCACCACCACACCATTTCTGAGGACTCCCGGTCTAACCTCGTCGTCACCACTCTCACCCTCATCCTCCTCTCGACGATTTCACCTGAGGTAAGATCCCGAGCCACCCCCTCTTTCCATTTTCTTGTTCGAATCTTAATGGGGGTGCCCCCTATTGGTAGTTTGACCATTCTCTTTTTTTAGTCTTGACCTTGTTTCGTTGTTCTCTTTGCTCTTCTGTTTTTGTTTATCGTTACTGCCGCATCTCTGTGCTCGATTAATCGAGTGGGTTCGAGCGATCGAAAATTCGCTTTGTTCGAGCGATCGATCATGTTTGAGCGATCGCAGATTCGCATAGTTCGATCGATCGAGAAATGTTCAATCGCTCGAACTATGACAGTGGCAGTTTTCTATTTTCCTTTTAGTTTTCTGTTTTCATTGACCGTTTCTTTTCCTTTTTCATTTCAGGATCCTCGCAATGAACCCTATTACAGGGTATCACAGGGAGAAGCCTTTTGACCTAGCCATTCCTGACCCGGTCCCACATCATGGCTTCCGGAATACTCCCGACTGCCAGTGGTTCACACGCTACTTCCAGTCCAGGAAGGTCAGGATAGAGCTACCACTTGAGACGGCATGGTTCACTACGCCTTGGTATTTCGCCCGCCTCCGAGCCATGCCACATTGGTATGATTTTCTCTCTCAGGCAAAGAGAGTGAATCTTTCTTGGATCCGCGCGGCTTGTGTGACGATGATCCGAGATCCAGATGCCGCATTCACTTTACGATCATACTTCCGCAGTCGGGAGATAGTGTTCAGTTCTGTTACCGTCTCAGCCGCTCTAGGGGTCTCGGAGGTGCCCGATTGTGTATGCCCGCACCGTGCTAGCAAGCCAGTGCTCTCATCCACTGCTGTTATCCGAGAGCTTACCGGGGGGGCATTACCGAGCTGGGATGGTACGGCCCTTATTGCTGACGTTTATTTGACTAATAATTATCATATGCTCCACCTTGCTTTGAGCAACTGCCTATTGGTGACCTCCTACCGGGAGAAGATTGCTGCCTGGTATGCCCATGTTTTATATGCCATCGGGATAGGGTTGCCGGTCTGTTTGCCTCGCCTATACATCGACTTTATGAGGCACCCCACTCGCTACATTGCTGCCAAGAAGCACCTGAAAGGTGTTTGGGCCATTCACCGGGTGATCGAGTAGGCTGGCCTCGTTCCCTTACCTGATGATGCGACCTCGCAGGCTCGCAGTCGATTTGGCGAGACCGCTTCTCGCCGATCGGATGCTCAGTGGAGGAAAAGAAAGGGTAAAGGGAAGGCGAAAGTTGGAAAGAAGAGGAGGAGGGTTGATGGCACCGATACAGAGGGTGCAGCTTCAGGGATGCCGGTAGAGGCTGAGGAGCTTGATTCTGATGATGAGGTTGATCCTCTGGTGGAGGTTGCACAGTTTGAGCTGAGACAGCGATCTCAGGCTCAAACTCAGGCCCAGGGAGAGTCTTCGTCATCCGTACCTCTCCTGACGGTTCATGAGTTATTACTGGAGGAGAGAGAGGCTCGGATCAGACTCGAGGGCCGGGTGGCCCACATGACGACATTGCTTAAGGCTATCTTGATTCAGCTGGGGGTTGATCAGTCCTTACATACACCTCCACCTCACGCTACTCCGGCTACCACTGACCCACCTACCACTACTCCCCCTACTGCACATCCTACTGCCGATCCATCCACCTCTGAGACCCCACCGCCACATACTGATCCGGTTACACCATCTGCCTCAGCGGTACAACCTTCTGCGGAGGCCCCACTTCCACCACCTCCAGTCATCACTGAGAGTGACCCGGTGACGGCTAGTACTGTTGCTGAGGGTGGAGTTAAGGATACCTCCGATGCGCCGATAGAGATATTATCAGATGTTGCGGAGGATGTGTAGGTCGTGACTTTGAGAGTGTTTGGAGAGTTTTGTTGTATATTTTCTTTTTTTTCTTTTCTTTCTATCTCTCTACTCTCGTTATTTACATGTTGGTTTTTGGATTATGTGGGCCTGTCGGTGGTTATGTTTCGACTGTTGGATGTTTTTGAGATTGTAAGACCTCTATTATCACTGCCATGTCATTTCCATTACTTTACTTTTACAGTGATTGTTTCTGTTTTCATTTATAGATCATACGCTTATTGTACCTTTGTATATCTTTCGTTTGATCTTGGTTGCTTGGAGAGTGTATGTGTCTTTACAGATTGTTACGCTTGCAGTTATTGATGCTATTTCAGGTGCTATCTCTCTATTTATTTCTTTGTTGAAAATCAACTTCTGAGGTCATCGCTATTTTCAGTTGGGGGTGGGATATAGATAGATAGTCACCTGTGCATATTAGTTATTTAGCAATCTGGATTCCTCTTTCTATTGTACACATCATATAATCTCCATTTATATTAAAATTAAAAAAAAAAAAATTCAAAAGTAGAAAACTATTAACTTCTATTAAATTGGTGGAATACTTTTAAATATTCTCTCTTATTTAGCTGTTATCAAGCGATGATACATTCATGTTAATCTCATCCTTTTATGAATTACATTCACACGTTTTCTAGTGTCACTTAGACTAATGCATATGTTGACCAGTCTTGTATCCAACATCCATTTGCACGCGTTAATAGCTATGCTGAAAACTTAAATAAGAGTTAATACGACTGTTATGCTTTAAGGAATAAATAGTGGAAACTAATGACCCTTAGTGAGCTTTTGAGCCCAAACTTCAATTCTGAGGGCCTTATCACAATAAATTCGAATTGTTCTTTTTGAATGTATTTTAAATTCGTTGAATAGTCTCAAAATTCTTCATCTAGGCTGTTTATTAGAGGGAACGTTCAGGATCTACCAACTAAACTCAATGAACACTGAAGTGCTAAAACTAAGAAGTTAAGAAAAATGATTTAAGCCATCGTTATTCATTCCTTACCTTTTTCATATACCTGTATCAACATCCAAGAATCTCTTAACCCCATACCGATTAAATATTGCCAATATGAAAGCCCAAAACCCTTCGTCTGATACTTTAACCTCTATAAACTCGATTGCACATCTAATGTGCTCAAAATTATTGAAGTATGTGACAAGAAGGGAGTAGTTGTGGGAAGGATGTTATAAAAAGATTTTTACAAGGAGATGTTGAATATATATATATAAAAAAAAAGAGAAAAAGAAGGAAGGAGGAGTAAAAAGAAATAAAAGTATACGAGAATAGAGGATGGTTGGAATAAAGGAGAAATAAACTAGTCACTATCACAAGCTAAGGATGTGCAATTCTCGCCTCTCTTATCTTCACTCCACTGAATAAAAGCCGAAAAGTCAAAGTCTTAATGATTTTTAACAATTTGGTTTGAACATGAACGTGTAATTTGAGTATCCACGGTATTTTGCTCCTCTAGTAAGTAGTATTCCTTTCATGAGACTATATACTCTAAATGTTCGTCCTTTATCGAGTTAGGTGTGAAACACTAGTAGCCAGAACATCACTCTTATTAAAGTTTCACACCATGAACGATCATTATTAAACCAGTTTCTCTGAGATGTTCATTTTAGAGCGTGACCCATGTGAGAATTGAGTTAAAGCTATGAGTTCTAAGAGTATGATAGTCTAAACAACTCTAAACTAAGTTGAATGCATAGCTGTTGATTTCACACACACACGGATACATGAATGGAATGCATATGTATATTTATCTTGGTGACAGGAGGAACACGTGGATTTCTTCATGGTTTGTATAAGGTTGATATGTTTTGTAGAGCTAAATTGATAGCCAAATAGGAAGAAATGTTTATAAGTTTTTCTATATCTTTTTGAACTTAAAAATTGAGAATTTTGTGGATTTATTCACTGCAAATCCTCACGAGACAACACTCGTCCACTAGGGGAACCTAGGGGTTTAACGGCTTGTTGCAATTGCTAAATGCAACCGCGATTCCTGCGAAAGTGAGTAAGGTAGTTCTCTTTCTAATTAGGTTAGTTTGCTTTAGTTTTATTTTTGTTTATTCTAGTCGTTGTAGTAGTAGTTAGCTTGTTTTTTTTTTCGCTTTATTGCTAGGGACTAGCAACTAGCTAGTTGGGGGTTGTGACAAGCGGGTGTATTTGTAGAATACAACTGCGCTAAAAGAAGAAAACACAATAATTTAGTTCACAATTTCCCCATATATCTGCAGTTTGGATTATAACGCCAGTTCTACACATTATGATTAATCTGTAATAAGTTGTGTGGTTTAGCTGTGATTTTTGCAGATTACTGTCGCTGTGTGACTAATTGAGGAGCATGATGAAAAGGAAGTGCTTGGCTTTAATGAAGACAATTCAAAGTTGAAAACTGACTCTCGATCGATCGAAGTCCTCTCAAGCGATCGAGGTCTCGATCGATCTAACTTTTATCAAGCGATCGAATAATCCAGGAGTTCAATCGATCGAGGGTGTTTCGATCGATCGAACATGCTTTTTAGCAGAATCCGCGCACGCAGCAAAAGACGGGATTGTTAACCCTAGCATTAGGTTTTTATTATAAAAACTCATGTTGTAAGCGTCCAGAACGAGGCCCCACTTGCTTTTGATCAGTTTTCATAAAGAGAGGAGAGACTTTTATTGTTTTGTAGGTTATTATTCAAGGTTACACATTGCTAGCATTGGATTCTCGTCGTTTATATACAAGTTCTTTGTTCCAGGTTACTTAGTGATTGTTTACTTACATATTGCAATTAGTTAATCGTGATTTAGTGTTAGTCTTATTGCTTTGCATGTTTAATATATTTAAATCTCAAGTTTTCATAGTTTTAATGAAAATCTCAAAACCAAACGTCACCTTAATAAATTTTTACGTTAAGAACGCATCTGGGACACTCCAGACCATGTCTGAGTAGTCCGAGGTTGGGAAATCGCGATGAAACTGTGATTTTAGGCCTCTGCCATGCATCAGGATAATACCTGTGTTCGATCGATCGGAGTTATTTCGATTGATCGGTGCAGAGATATAGTCGATCGATCAAAGACTTTTCGATCGATTGAGAGATGACGATTGTCGATCGATTGAAAGCGCATCGATCGATCGAACTCTCAGATTCTTGAGAACATTTAATACAGTATTCCAAGACTTTCTGTTTTA
Source organism: Hydrangea macrophylla (assembly GCA_033977485.1). Classification (NCBI taxonomy): domain Eukaryota; kingdom Viridiplantae; phylum Streptophyta; class Magnoliopsida; order Cornales; family Hydrangeaceae; genus Hydrangea; species Hydrangea macrophylla. Next base: position 51,094,070 of record CM066982.1, read on the forward strand.
AGGATTTGTTATCAAACTGTCCCCAAATGCTCAGTTTGTCAAAATAGTCTTTGAACTTAAGGCCTTAAGGCATTTTCTTTCAATACATTTTGCAAACCACCCTCAATGCTAACACCATTGTAGGTGCGAGTCTTAACTATTGAATTAAACCGCTTTCTTGTATTTCAGACTTAATTGAGATGATATAGTCCCGGTCATGAAAGGGCTATTGATTCTAGATCTTTAGAGAAGTACGAAATATTTTAGAAGATGTACTCCATTGAGCTTAATTGCAATTGCATGGTAGACGGCCAGGTCACAGTGGATTCGCGTGATCCCAACACTTCCTTTTATTAAGAAAAAACCGTTTTTAAAATTTCGCTTTAGTCAAATAGTTAACCGTTAGTTAATTTAATTTAGTTGCTTTTAAATTTTAATAATTGTTAATTGTAGAACTTTGTGTTCTACACTTCCTTTAAAACATTGAATTTTCTTTTCTTTTTGAGTCTAATCTAAGTAATTCAATTCTCATCCTTCCCTGTGGGATCGACCTGGACTTAATCCAGTTTACTACTTACACGATCACCTATACTTGGGTGTTGCACAAGAGCGCACAGAAAAATACTCGTGTCACCTTGTATGTACAAGAAAAGCGAAGAAATCATGATGGTGTTTCTAGTTCTATATGTTGACGATATCCTACTAATTGGGAATGATAAAGGTGTATTGTCAACAGTGAAAGTGTGGCTAGCCAGTTTTTTGACATGAAAGATTTTGGTGAGGCAAGCTATATCTTAGGGATTAAGCTTATTTGGGATCAGAAGAATAAGATAAAGGGATTACCTCATGCTTCCTACGTTGACAAAGTACTGACTAGGTTCGCCATGGATAAATCCAAGAAGGATTTTCTACCTTTTAGGCATGGACTTTCATTGTCTTAGAGTCAATGTCCCAAGACTCGGGAGGACAAAGATCCCATGGCTAAGATACCCTATGCTTCTGCTGTGGGTGACTTGTATGAAAGCTCTGCACCAGAATGAATATCTACTTTGTTGTAGGTATGGTCAGTAGATATCAGTCCAATCCTGGTTCAGATCATTGGACAGATGTGAAGCATACTAATCCTGACATTCGATTAATTGAATCGTTTCAATCGATTAAATATAGGTGGCACACTTTCAAGCAATTGGCAAGGGTTCGATCGATTAAACTAGGATACAATCATTGCATTTATGTCGGCAGCGTTTCAATCGATTGATATAGCCTCAGTCGATTGAAGAGGTCACCATGTCAATCGATTGAAACAAGTTCAATCGATTGATCAACACTTCACAAGCATTACTCAGACAGTTATACAAAATCTCATTTATTTATATATAACAGGGTATTATAATTACGTATAATGAATACCAGGGTGTAGGAATGACAAAAATGGTGTCACATAAAGTTGAAATGATTTCCCAAATTTTGCTGATACTAAGAGAGATCTTGACCTCGGTGAGTTAGAGGATGTTGAAGACAACATACCATCTTAAGAGAGGGTGGGGAGATTGAGATTCAACATCCAGTAATTGCTGAAAATGGTACCAGTATCCAGCCGAGTAGGAGTACACTGCTAGACACTATTTGGCATGTACTAGATAGTGGGAGTACACCACTAGGTACTCAAGATTCTCAGGTAGCACATCGTAGAAAATGAGGAAAAAGTTCCCTGTCACTGTTTTGAGATTGAGGGAGGCATTTTCAAGTGTGTAAATGTGTGCACAAGTAGATGAGGATTGTAGACACCCCATTTTGTCAACTAATAGATTTAGGAGTCCACTTGCATGGTAGTCCTTGATGATTGAAAAGACGCGTAGAAAGACTCTTGGAAATCACATCCATCTCTTGAAAAGCTCAAGAATCGGTGAAAATGACCAAAATTCCCCTAAAAACCAAAAAATCACAAAAGCCTGAAACCATACTACATGGTATGAAAAGCTATAAAAAGTGTTTTAAAAGAAAATCAAATGAAACGTCAACTTCCAGAGACTCCCATAAGTCTAGAAAGTTTCCCGAAAGTCCCCGTTGACCGGTTTGATCGATGTTTGACCAGGGTTTGACCGAAATCTTTTGAAATTGTTCGAAAGCTCCAGGATCATTTTAAATCATGTAGAAAGTATTAAAATGAGTTTTAAAAGAAAATTGGACAAAAACGTCAGGTCTTGGGAAGTCCCAAAAGTTCCCAGAACTTCTCGAAGATCCCCTGCTTGACCTAAAAGTTTACTCGGAGACCAGGGCACCGTATCATTTTTCAAATTTTTTTTATGGATACTAAAGGTCAATAGCTTTCCAACGGTATGTCGCACATAATTTTTGGACTTAAAATTGAATTTTTTTTTATGAATTTTTGAAGATGAAAAAGGCAATTAAATCAGCCTTTATCGCGAATACCGCCAAACTTTTCAAAGTAACCCGACTCCGACCTTTTAAAAAAAAATTTGTTAGCCCCAAGGGTTTTACCCTAAGTAATTTTGATGATTAACAAACCATTAAGTTGATTTCTTATGTTTTCATTTAGCATGTTGTCCAAATAGATCCTAAGACTGATGATGGATATATCATGGAAGCATTGTGGAAGACTAATTCATTATTGTATTGCTCTCATAGGACTAAATGTAAAGTTGGTTAGATTCAATCTCATAAACAAGGGCTTAAAATAGAACAAACCTTTCAAAACAAGAAAAAATTTGAAAATCAGAAGATCAGTCGACTGATAGATTTCATCAGTCGACTGGGAGCAAATTTTGTCAGTCGACTGACCATAAAATAGTCGACTGAACCATGGTTCTTGAGGCTACATTCTGCTTCAGCCATCCAGTCGACTGGACCCTATTTTATAGTCGACTGGGAGCAAAATTTTGTCAGTCGACTGACCATAAAACAGTCGACTGAACCATGGTTCTTGAGGCTACATTCTGCTTCAGCCATCCAGTCGACTGGACCCTATTTTACAGTCGACTGGGAGCAAATTTTATCAGTCGACTGAACATAAAATAGTCGACTGAACCATGGTTCTTGAGGCTACATTCTGCTTCAGCCATCTAGTCGACTGGACCCTATTTTACAGTCGACTGTATCAAAGGCGCATATTCAATATTCAAAAAGGCAGTCGACTGAATCGAAAACCCAGTCGATTGGACCTCTGCGGAGAAACAGTAACGGCTCTTTTTCCTCTGTTTTGCTTTAGCATTAAATGCTCCCACTTACCTTAAACGTTATTTTTTCTTGGAGATAGTATATATACTCAGTTCAAATTTGGTTGTTGATCATCCATTACTCTCATTTAATACACACTTGTTGCAATCAAAGATAAAAGCCCTAAAATCTTGAGATTTATTCTTCCAACTCTAGAGTTCATTTGTAAAAACCTTGAGAGATTATATTGTGAGCATTTATTGTTTTCATCTACTCTAAAAAGAGAGTATTTATTCAGTTATAACCCAACTTTTATCAATTTCTTAAAGTTGTATGAGGGTTGGTATAACCCTTGCTCCAAGAGAAGGCAATATTCATTGGAGGTGTAAAAGGAATTCAAGAAGAACTTGTAAAGAGCGGTTTGATCTTCACCCAAAGAAGATTGACTAGTGGATTCCTCAAGAGGTGTTCTTGGGGGGTGGACGTAGGCCGCGGGGTGCGATTGCTGAACCACTTGAAAAAATTTTGGTTTGCAAGTATCTCTTTCTCTTCTCTTCTTAATTATTATTTTAATTGAGTATTGTGCTTGATATTAGTTTTATATTTGCCAATAATTGTAAGTATCCTTATTCACCCCCCCTCTAAGGATTACTTTTGGACCAACAATTGGTATCAGAGCTTGGGCTCTAGTATTGATTTCACATATCGTAGAGTTAAGATCACATGGCAACCACTAGCACCAATATCACTTATAGTGAGGGACAATCATCCCAAAGATCTCCAGAACCAACTATGCTTATTGGAAAAATAGGATGAGAATCTACATCATTGCTCAAGACTTTGATTTATGGCAAATCGTAGTCAAAGGATCTCATGTTCCCACTAAGACCGTAGGCACCGAAACCATAGCTAAAACGGAAGACGAATATAATGAAAATGACAAGAAACTCATAAAGATGAATGCTATGTCTATATATGAATCTCTTATATTGTGGCTTAGATCCTAATGAGTACAATAGAATCTCTTCATGTGAATCGGCTAAAGACATTTGGGATAAATTAGAGGTCACTCATGAAGGAAGTAATCAAGTTAAAAAGTCTAAGATTAGTTTACTCGTTCAATCATATAAAATGTTCAAAATGCTTCCAAATGAAACTATTAGTGAAATGTCTACTCGTTTTACTACTATTACTAATAGTTTGAAAAATCTTGGTAGAGTTTATCCTAATGAAGAAATGATTGAGAAAGTGCTTAGGTCTCTACCAAAGCATTGGCAACCAAAAGTCACGGCGGTCCGAGAAGCAAAAGAACTCTCAAGGCTCTCTACTGAACAACTCATGGGATCTCTCATCACTCATGAAATGGAATTGGCCGTTTTTGAAGATGAAGACAAAAAGAAGAACTTGGGTCTAAAAGCTTCAAATGACCAAGATGATGATAGTGATGAAGATGATGAAATGGCCATGATCACTCGCAAGTTCAAGAGGTTCTTGAGAAAAGACAAGTCTTTTGCAAGAAAAGGACCAAAGGAAAGTGAAGCTAAGAAAGATCCAATCATTTGCTTCAAGTGCAAAAAGCCCGGACAGATCAAGGCCGATTATCCCTTACTAAAGAAGAATTTCAAGCAAAAGGCGAAAAAGGCAATGAAGGCCACAACTTGGGATGAATCCAAAAATGAAACATCCGAAGATGAATCAAGTGATGATGAAGTGGCAAACATTTGCCTCATGGCACATGAAAGTGATGAGGTAGACTCTAACTATGACTCTTGTAATGAATCTCACAACTATGATGAGCTACAAAATGCATTTGATGAATTGCATGAGAAATTAGAAAATTTGGGAACTAAATATTTAGCTCTCAAAAACAGTTTTTCTCTTCTCTCAAATGAACTTAGTGAATTGAAATCACAAAATGAATCTTTAAAAAAAGAGAATGAAATGCTTGCTTCAAGAAGCATTCCTTCAAATGATTTTGAAAAAGAAAACATTGAGTTGAAAAAGCAAGTTGAAGATTTGAAAAATACTTTGGCTAAATTCACTCATGGAGAGCAAAATTTGAACATGCTTTTAGGAAAACAAAGATGTGTCTTTTATAAAGCCGGATTAGGTTTCAATCCTACCTACAAAGAAAAGAAGTACAACAATTTCTTTTCAAGTGATGCTTCTACAAGTTCTAGTTCTTCAAACAAATCTCATCAAAGCATTTTTACAAAAGGTTCTACTTCAAACAACTTTAATCCTCGTATAACTTGTCACTATTGCATGAGAAAGGGGCATGTCAACTACAAATGTCCAAATAGGAGAAAAACCTCTATGATTTGGATTGAAAAGGGAACCACACCTCCCTTTGCTAACAAAAGTGGACCCAAAGAGTATTGGGTACCGAAAAAAAATACTTAAGCTTGTTTTATAGGTATGCTTAAAGTCCTCAAGCAAGGATAGATGGTTTCTGGATAGCGGTTGCTCTAGACACATGACCGGAGATAAATCAAAGTTCTCCTCTCTCTCTCCCAAGGATGGTGGAAACGTTACCTTTGGAGACAACTCCAAGGGAAAAATCATCGGCATAGGTAAAATTGGTAAGAACTCCTCTCTATCTATTGAAAATGTATCACTTGTTGATGGACTTAAACATAATTTATTGAGCATTAGCCAATTGGGTGATAAAGGCTTTAAAGTTGTCTTTGAATCAAATTATTGCAAAATTATGAACGCTAAAGATGATAAAGTGCTATTTATTGCTTATCGTGATGAAAATGTTTATACCATTGATTTTGATGATATTTCCTCTCAAGATGTTAAATGATTTGCCGTGTTGAATGAAACTAGTTGGCTTTGGCATAGACAATTAGGACATGCTAGTATGGATCTCCTTTCCAATTTATCAAAAAATAATTTAGTCAAAGGTTTACCAAAAACAAAGTTTGTTAAGGATAAAATTTGTGACGCTTGTCAACTTGGAAAACAAACAAAAACTTCTTTCAAAAAGAAAAAGGAAATCTCTACTAGTAGGCCCCTTGAATTGCTTCATATGGATTTATTTGGTCCTAATCGTGTAGCTAGTATGAGTGGGAAAGTGTATGCATTCGTAATTGTTGATGACTATTCAAGATTTACATGGGTTATTTTTCTTGCTCACAAAGATGAGGCCTATCCCAACCTTGTGAAATTTTGTAAACGTGTCCAAAATGAAAAAGGGTATGCTATCAACAATTTTAGAAGTGATAGAGGAAGAGAATTTGACAATAAAGATATTTCAAATTTTTGTGACAAAAATGGTTTTGGACATAACTTTTCGGCACCAAGAACTCCTCAACAAAATGGTGTTGTTGAAAGAAAAAATAGATCACTTCAAGAAATGGCAAGAACTTTATTAAATGAACACTCTTTGCCACAATACTTTTGGGCCGAAGCAACTAGTACTTCATGCTATGTTATTAATCATGTTGTTATAAGAAATTATCTTGGTAAGACTCCCTATGAACTTTGGAAGGGTAGAAAACCTAACATCGGTTATTTTAGAGTTTTCGGTTGTAAGTGCTTCATCTTGAATAATAAGGATAACTTAGGTAAGTTTGATGCTAAATCGGATGAGGGTATTTTCTTAGGTTATTCACAAATAAGCAAGGCATACAGAGTTTTTAATAAGAAGACCTTAGTTGTAGAAGAGTCCATGCATGTAGTTTTTGACGAGGCTAATCCCTTTAGTAGAAATAATGATGATGATGATATTGTTGTAGCAAGCCTAGATGGGGCTAGTACTTCATCCTCCATCCCTTTAGAAAAGCCTAAAGAAGGTTCCCATATCCCTCTAGAACATCCTAGAGACAATACTAGAGATGACCTCCCTAGAGATTGGAAAACCGTTCCTAGTCACCCTATAGATCAAATCATAGGTGACCCCGGTCAAGGAATAACCACTAGATCCTCTCTTAGAAACATTTGCAACTTAGCATTTCTATCTCAAATAGAACCTAAAAACATAGAGGAAGCCGAGCAAGATGATAGTTGGATTATGGCTATGCAAGAAGAATTGAACCAATTTGAAAGAAATTAAGTTTGGACTTTAGTTCCTAGACCTAATGATCATTCTATCATAGGAATGAAATGGGTGTTTAGGAATAAAAAGGATGAATCCGAAGTTGTGATTAGAAATAATAACCAAGAAGAAGGAATAGACTATGAGGAAACCTATGCTCCCGTAGCAAGGTTAGAAGCCATTAGAATGTTACTAGCTTTTGCTTGCCACAAAAATTTCAAACTTTTTCAAATGGATGTAAAAAGTGCCTTTTTAAATGGCTTTATAGTGGAAGAAGTTAATGTCAAGCAACCTCCCGGTTTTGAAAGTTCAAAATTTCCCAATCATGTTTTTAAACTTTCAAAGGCTTTATATGATTTAAAACAAGCTCCTCGCGCTTGGTATGATCGTCTTAGCAAATATTTACTTGATCTTGGATTTACTCGAGGAAAAATTGACACCACTCTCTTTATTAAACATTCACAAAATGAAATATTGCTTGTTCAAATATATGTGGATGATATCATCTTTGGTGCTACAAATGAGAAAATGTGTGAGGAATTTGCAAAATGCATGCAAGATGAGTTTGAAATGAGTATGATGGGAGAACTCAATTTCTTTCTTGGGTTACAAATCAAACAACACAAGGATGGTATTTTCATAAATCAATCCAAGTACATTAAAGATCTATTAAAAAGATTTGGTTTTGAAAATTGCAAACCTATTACAACTCCCATGAGTTCTTCTCTCAAGCTTGACAAAGATGAATCTGGAAAACCCGTTGACAATAAAAATTTCCGTGGCATGATAGGTAGTTTGTTGTATCTCACCGCTAGTAGACCGGATATTATGTTTAGTGTGTGTCTATGTGCTAGATTTCAATCTTCACCTAGAGAGTTGCATGTGGTAGCCGTTAAGCGCATTTTTAGATACTTGTTAGGCTCAATTGACTTAGGTTTATGGTATCCTAAGGACACTCCCTTTGACTTAGTTAGTTATTCGGATGCGGACTTTGCCGGTTGCAAAGTGGATCGCAAAAGCACAAGTGGCACGTGTCACTTTTTTAGGACACTCCCTAGTCTCTTGGTTTAGTAAGAAACAGAACTCCGTAGCTTTGTCCACGGCAGAAGCTAAATATATAGCCGCCGGTAGTTGTTATGCGCAAGTTCTTTATATGAAGCAACAATTATAAGACTTTGGACTTCTTTTTTATCACATTCCACTTAGATGCGATAACACTAGTGCAATTAGTCTCTCTAAGAATCCCATTCAACATTCTAGAACTAAGCACATTGAGATTAGACACCATTTCATTAGAGATCATGTTCAAAAAGGTGATGTCAAACTTATTTTCATCGATTCAAATCATCAATGGGCAGACATTTTCACTAAACCACTTCAAGAAGATTGTTTTTGTATCATTCGCCGTGAACTAGGAATGGCCAGTCAAGCCGATGTGGTGTAAGTTCGTTGGTTTAACCCTCCTTTCCCTTCAGTTTTTGCATTTCTGTTTTCTGACTACAATCAGCCGACTGATTCTTGCATCAGTCGACCGAACTCTTGTTCTCTTCAAAAAATTTTCTATTTTTTCCCGATCAGTCGACTGACTATTTTTTTACAGTCGACCGTATCCCAAAAATTTCAGTCGACTGAATTGTTCTCGTCGACTGAACCTTTTCTTTCAAATTCTGTTTCAGACCCAGTCGACCGTACACTCACCCAGTCGACTGACGTTGCCCTAATTTCTATTTTCAGTCGACCGTCTTCTTTTTCAGTCAACTGGACTCGCGATATTATATATATCTCCTTCGTTTTTATTTCATTTTGCCCTAACTCTTTTCCTTTCCCTTTCTCTCCAGGTGACTGGTTCCCCTGCTCTATCTCTCCACACTCCTCTCCCCATCTACTCTACCACCATCTCCATATCTCTCCCTCTCTATATCTCACCTCCGGTCCACCTCACCTGAAGTTATGGCTCCCAAGAAACGGAAAGAAGCCGAGGAGTCGCCCTCTCAGCCTCCACCTCCTCAACGTCACCGTCCCATTCCATACTTCATCGACGATGGCCGCCGGCAAGACTACTTGGACATCTTCTTGCATCGCAAGATCGTATTCGGTAAAACTCTCCCCTCCACTTTTTCAAACTCAAATGGTTTGCATTTGGGCACACTGTTTAATGCCTTAGGTTGGTCTCCCTTTCTTGAAATCAATCAACCTATGCATCCTAGTATTGTGCGTGAATTCTACAGTAATCTCACTGCCTCCCCTGCCCAAATCTCTTTTTCCTCTTATGTTCGTGGTGTCAAACTGTTAGTGACTCCCGATAAATTTGTTCAAAATTTTGGTATTCCTATGGGTATCATTCGTGCTTACGATGACAACAAATGGAATGTTGGTCATGGATTCAATCCCATTCTTGCCTGTCAACTTGTTTGTGGTAATCCTAACTTAGCCTCAGCCTCTAAACTGTCTGCCTCACAACTCACCTTTGAAGCACGTCTTCTTCACCATATCCTTACTTACTGTCTCTATCCCCGTGCTGGTGGTCAGGATTACGTTTCATATTTTGACATTTTTCTATTATGGTGCATTCTCGAAGGCTAGCGATTCGACTTTCCCACTCTTTTCTGCAAACATATATGCGAATCGCAGAAAAAGTCAAAAACCAGCTCTCTTCCTTATGGCATGGCTCTCACTACTATCTTTCGCCATTTCAAGGTCCCTCTCGATGATCGTGACCGTCATGATCCTTCTCCTCTCGATCTTTACTCCTCCACTACCCTATCTCTTATGGGATATAAGCTCGAGGCTGGCGCTTTTGTTCCTAAAGCCCCTCGACTCCCCGTTGACCCTCCAGTTCCCACCACCACCACTGACACCACCACTATACCCCCCTCTGAAGGTCCATCTTCTTCAGCTCCTGCTGCTGCTGCTGCTGATTTGTCAGAGCATTTCGCCATTATCACCGCCTTGATTGACTCTCTCGCCAACACTGTCACCACCTTACAGTCCATTGTTTCTTCTTCCGTCTCCACACTCTCTTCCACTGTCACTTCTCAGTTTGACACTATCCGTTCTGATATCTTGGAGCTTGGCTCTGCTGTGGACACGCTTCGCACCACCTCTCTTGCTACTTAGGAGCTCGTGGATCGTCGCTTATTTGAGATGCAGTCCAGTCTTGATGATACTAGAGATGCCATTCGAGTTATTGGATTATGACAGCTCTTTTGTTGATCTCTCTTGGAAATAGGCATTTTGTATAAGTAGTCAAACTTCTAGATAGATCGTCTTTGGTTTATGGGGTTCAGTACAGGCTCATAACTCTTGTTGTTTTTATATACTTTCCTTTTGTATTTAAAATGTTTCTCTGATTATTAAAAACATCTGCAGCTCAATTTGCCATTTATGCTTGCCTTTGCATTCATCTCTTATGATTTTTTTTGATACCTGTCTGTTTGTGTACTAACCGTGGGAAGATGATGAGACGTTTTATTCAGTGATTCCCACAATACCCCACCCCATCCCGTCCATCAACTCACTCAAAGAGGGGGAGCTTCTCTCCGCTCTATGAGATTTTTTGTTGATGACAAAAGGGGGAGAAAAATATACTGTTGCAATAATCTCTTTGAACTTCTCTTTTTTGTGTCATTGCATTGATTCTCATCTCTCGTTATATTACCTATTCACATATACTTCAAAATAAATGCATCTATTATCACTATTGGACAATTACGTATTATTCTTGTACCTTGAGCAACTAGTAGTTTGTCATCATCAAAAAGGGGGAGATTGTTAGCCCCAAGGGTTTTACTCTAAGTAATTTTGATGATTAACAAACCATTAAGTTGATTTCTTATATTTTCATTTAGCATGTTGTCCAAACAAATCCTAAGACTGATGATGGATATATCATGGAAGCATTGTGGAAGACTAATTCATTATTGTACTGCTCTCATATGAATAAATGTAAAGTTGGTTAGATTGAATCTCATAAACAAGGGCTTAAAATAGAACAAACCTTTCAAAACAAGAAAAATTTGAAAATCAGAAGATCAGTCGATTGATAGATTTCATCAGTCGACTGGGAGCAAATTTTATCAGTCGACTGACCATAAAACAGTCGACTGAACCATGGTTCTTGAGGCTACATTCTGCTTCAGCCATCCAGTCGACTGTACCCTATTTTACAGTCGACTGGGAGCAAATTTTATCAGTCGACTGACCATAAAACAGTCGACTGAACCATGGTTCTTGAGGCTCCATTCTGCTTCAGCCATCCAGTCGACTGGACCCTATTTTACAGTCGACTGTATCAAAAGCGCATATTCAATATTCAAAAAGGCAGTCGACTGAATCGAAAACCCAGTCGACTGGACCTCTGCGCAGAAACAGTAACGGCTCTTTTTCCTCTGTTTTGCTTTAGCATTAAATGCTCCCACCTACCTTAAACGTTATTTTTTCTTGGAGAGAGTATATATACTCAGTTCAAATTTGGTTGTTGATCATCCATTACTCTCATTTAATACACACTTGTTGCAATCAAAGATAAAAGCCCTAAAATCTTGAGATTTATTCTTCCAACTCTAGAGTTCATTTGTAAAAACCTTGAGAGATTATATTGTGAGCATTTATTGTTTTCATCTACTCTAAAAAGAGAGTATTTATTCAGTTGTAACCCAACTTTTATCAATTTCTTAAAGTTGTAAGAGGGTTGGTGTAACCCTTGCTCCAAGAGAAGGCAATATTCATTGGAGGTGTAAAAGGAGTTCAAGAAGAACTTGTAAAGAGCGGTTTGATCTTCACCCAAAGAAGATTGACTAGTGGATTCCTCAAGAGGTGTTCTTGGGGGGTGGACGTAGGCCGCGTGGTGCGATTGCCGAACCACTTGAAAATTTTGGTTTGCAAGTATCTCTTTCTCTTCTCTTCTTAATTATTATTTTAATTGAGTATTGTGCTTGATATTAGTTTTAAATTTGCCATTAATTGTAAGTATCCTTATTCACCCCCCTCTAAGGATTACTTTTGGACCAACAAATTTATTTATGGAAAGTAGGCTCCATTACCTTTCCAATGCTATATCACAAGCTCAGTTTGGAATTCGTATGCATTTTCTGTAAATTTTGGACGAAATAGGGCCTTTTTGCGAGTATCGAAACCCTGGTGGCCTAAACAAAATAATCTAAACATCTGAGGAGTGTTGCCACCACGGCACTGGCCATGTGCCACCATGGTATAGGCCCAGTGCTGTCGCGGCCTCCCCCCAGTCGTTTCCAAATTTTTGATAAGTTTTGGAGAGTTTTCCATAAATAATAGAAACCAAAAAAATGCAATTTTGGTTCCAAGCTTATTTGGACCAATGAGAGACCATTTTGAACTTTTTAATTCCCATTTACTATTGGAAAACTGGATCCAGTGCACAGCGGAATATGAATAGATGCAGTTCAAAACTTTTAAGATCTACTTCTCGTTTAGTTATATACAATAGAAGACATATATATACTAATACAAATATGCATATATATAGATATATATTCATACCAGAAGCAGATCGGTAGGATCCTATCGAGAACTCTTCTTTCCAGTTGTGATGTTGATGAAGATTCGGCTCTCCAAACTCCAAAAATCTTCACTTCTATGACTTCCGAATGCTAGGGTTTTGTGGAAAAACCCTAAGGAACTATATGGGAATGTCTCTAAGGCTTAGAGACAGATATGGAACTCCTAGGGCTTAGAATTTGCGTCATAATGTATTCTACACGTAAGTCCTTTATTTATAGTTTTTCTTAACCGACATACCACAAACCGATTTGTCCCACAAACCGGTTTCTGGAACTTATCCCCAGAAACCGGTTTATAGGACAAATCGATTTCTGGAACCAGTACCCACAAACTGGTTTCTGGTACCTGTTTTCCCGTTTTGTTCCCTTTAGCAATCAAGCACCCAATGAGCTAGGAGTGGGACCTCTAGGATCTTAATTACTGACTTCGATTAATGATTAACTCCTTCCAGTTAAACACTTAACTAATGAATCAATCATTATTAACTCCACTATATAATAATAATTGCACTCCAGTGCATAAAAAGCTAACCACACATACATTAGTAGTACCTAGACTTGTACTGACACTAATGCCCCTCTACCAATAGGATCCGTAATTATAATCGGGATATAATATATATACTATCGCCTCAATTATAATCACCTCTCATAATCCTTGAGTTTCATTCACTTACTCATAAATTCTTGAACATGTCATCAACATTCTTGAGGACATGACTGCAATTCTAGTAATCAACCAAGTGACATTCTCAAGGGAATACTTTACTCTTTAAAGTGAATCACTTCACACTAGAGGGTAGATTCCATCTTGACGATAAGTGTTCCCAATACTATAAACTTGGTTTCTCAAGAAACTCAGGTGTTGATCTTAAAGACCTCACTGATTGGTAACTCAAAGCAACCTAAGCTTATAGCTTGTGTTCACTATCATCTCAGGATTAAGGACAAGTGTCTTACACAAGTTTGAGAGTCTATTAACTAGGGACAATATTATGTTAATAGATCATACTCAAGTCCGTCAATGTATCAAATACACTATCACATTAAACATGGAATCAAATATTCCAATGAATGAGATTCTTCACTCTATCAAATAGAAGTTAATGTGATACAGTCTAAACCTGATAAGTAATCCAATCCTATCATTAATTGTGACAGTTCTAAACATTCATATAGATCACTCATATCTCCTCATACACAAATCACATTTGTATATATGAGTTCCATGAATTGTTTAAGGATTCAAACCTGCTAGTAATTCATCTCATGAAAACGTACATAGTTAAATGCAAATGATATCCAAAAATAAACTAATCCATTGTCTATAAATAGTAATAGTAAGCTAACTGGTTTGAGGGCATACTCTTCAAACCCTAAGAAACTCCCACTTGTACTCACAACTAGCTAGGATAATATCTAATTCCTAGATTGTCCATATGACAATAAAAAATCTTAGAAGGTAAGGCTTTCGTAAAGGGATCTGCAAGATTGTCCGTTGAGGCAATCTTTGTCACCACCACGTCACCTCTCTGAACTATTTCTCGGATCAAATGATATTTTCTTTCTATGTGCTTTCCTTTACTATGGTTCCTTGGCTAATTCGATTGTGCCACAGCTCCACTGTTATCATAATAAAGTATGACAAAGAACTGTGCTGCAAGTATAAATCCTAGTTCCAATAGGAACTTCTTGAGCCACATAGCCTCTTTGGCTGCCTCGCAGGCTGCAACATACTCAGCCTCTGTAGTAGAGTCTGTAATGCATTTCTACTTCATGCTCCTCCAACTAACAGCACCACCTCCAAGAGTAAACACATAACCGGATGTCGACTTTCTCGAATCCTTATCCGACATAAAATTAGAATCAGTATAGTCGATTGGAACTAAGTCCTCTTTCCCATAGATTAGCATATAATCTCGAGTCCTTCTCAGGTACTTAAGAATATTCTTTACTACTGTCCAATGGTCGGGACCTGGATTCGACTTATATCTACTTACCATGCCTACAGCAAAATAGATATCTAGCCTGGTGCACAACATCACATACATAAGACATCCAATAGCCGAAGCATATGGAATTCCCATCATACGATCTTTCTCTATTTATGTCTTAGGATACTGACTCTGTGAAAGTGAGACACTATGCCTAAAGGGTAAGAAACCTTTCTTGGAATTTTCCATAGAAAGTCTAGACAACACCTTATCGATATAGGAAGCTTGAGACAATCCTATTGTCTTATTCTTCCGATCTCGTACAAGCTTTATTCCTAGAATATAGCTTGCCTCACCAAGATCTTTCATATCGAAGGTGCTAGCTAACCAAACCTTAATCATTGACAGCACTCATATATCATTCCCAATGATAAGGATGTCATCAACATACAGAACTAACAACACCATTGCATTTTCTTCATGTTTCTTGTAAAACACAAGGTTCATCCATGTTTTGAATAAATCCAAAAGATTTGACCGCTTGGTCAAAACGGATGTTCCAACTTCTTGATGCTTGCTTAAGTGCATAAATGGACCTATGCAACTTGCATACTTGACCTTCCTGTCCCTTAGCTATGAAACCGACTGGTTGCTGCATAAAGATGTCCTCATCAAGATTGTCATTAAAGAATGCAGTGTTGATGCCCATCTGCCATATCTTGTAATCAAGACATGCTACTATGGATAAGAGAATCCTGATGGATTTAAGTATGGCTATTGGCGAAAAGGTCTCATCATAGTCAACACCCTCTTGTTGAGTATATCCCTTTGCTACTAGCCTAGCTTTGAAGGTCTCTACCTTCCCATCTGGTCCTCTTTTCCTTTTATAGACCCACTAACAGCCAATAGGTTTAATATTAGCATGTGAATATACAAGCTCCCAGACCTGATTAGAGTACATAGACTCCATTTTAGTTTTCATTACTTGTATCCAATGTTCTGAATCTTTATCGAACATGGCCTCTTCATAACTAGAAGGATCAGATTCAGATTCTTGAGGAACAACTTCAAAAGCTTCTCCTAGGAACATGAATCTGTTAGGCTCTCTGACAATCCTCCCACTACGACAAGGTTCTGGTACAGGAATAGAAGAAGGTGCAGTAATTTCTTGTTCTACATTTTCATTGACTGTTTAAGGAACTGAGGGTTGTTCATTTACTTCTTCCAGAACTATCCTTCCTTTGGGTTTGTTGTTCATGATAAAACCATCCTCCAAGAAAATAGTGTGTGTACTCACAAACACCTTCTGCCCTCTTGGGTGATAAAAATACCAACCCTTTGTTTCCTTTGGATATCCCACAAAGTAACATACTTCTGATCTTGTTTCCAACTTGCTCGTTTGTGCCTTTATCATATGTGCCGGACAACCCCTGTCTCAAAGAGGGCTTACACCCGCTCTATAACTCTCGGGGTGTCTTAGGCACAGATTTGCTTAGAACATGATTTAGTATATACATTGCAGTTTCCAAAGCTCTAAGATAGGATCCCATCCTTTCTCAAATGGTCAATAAATTAATCAGAGAGATACTCGCCACCTCGATTAGATCGAATGGCCTTGATATTCTTCACTAATTGCTTCTCCAACTCAGCTCTAAATTCTTTAAACTTTTCAAAGGCTTTAGATTTGTGGTGCAATAAGTAAATGTATCCGTATCTCGAGAAGTCTTCAGTAAATGCAATGAAATACTAATAACCACCTCGTGCCCTAACATTTATCGGTTCACATACATCGGTATGAATCAATTCCAACAAATCTTTGGCTCTGTTGCCCTTTGATGAAAATGGTCTTTTTGTCATTTTACCTTCTAAACATGATTCACAGACAGGTAGTGGTTCAAGAACCATAAAATCAAGGATTCCATCCTCAACAAGCCTGTCTATCCTACTCAGATTAACATGTCCTAACCTCATGTGCCAAAGCTTTGTTGGATTTGCAGAAGATTCTTTCCTTTTAGATGGTATGGTTATTATTGAGTTATTCAATTCCACTTCAAAAGTTTCTAGAGAGATTGGGTTAATCAAGAACAAACCATTAGATAACATACCAGAGAAAATAAAAGAACCATTTCTTTTTATTAAAATTTCAGTACCAAAAGAAAATCAATAACCATTATTCACTAAACTAGAAATTGAAATCAGATTATGCCTTATAAAAGGAACGTAAAGAACATCTGATAGGACTAATGTTTTATTCTTAGGAAAAACAAAAACTACTAATCCAACTGCAGCTGCTGAAACGATTGCACTAGATCCCAAAGTAAGAGTGATTTCTCCATCACTGCACTGCCTCGTTGGCCTGAAACCCTGCAACGAATTGTAGATGTGGTTAGTTGCACCAGAATCAACACACCATGTATTTGAAATATCCGTTAAAAACTTACTTCAATTACAAATGATTCTTTCATACCTTGGTTCTTTGTTGCTAAGTAGCCTGGACAATTTTTCTTCCAATGTCTTGGTATACCACACTAGAAACATTTTCCCTTTGGCTTTCCTTCGGCCTTTTTCTTTCCCTTCTTTGCCTTTTTCCCAATACTTGGTTTAAGCCCACCAACTTGAACCTTTGAGCCCTTCTTCCTCATTTTTCATTCTTGGATTTAGAGGATGAAGCCTTCTCAATGTTCATAGTCTCATGATTACCCTTGACGATCCCCTCCACTTCCTGTAGAGAGCTTACTAGTTCACTCAGTGAATAACCCAACTTATTCATATTATAATTCAATTTGAATTGAGTGAACGAAGGAGGCAGTGAGTTCAAGATCATGTCAACTTGGGTTTCCCCATCAATGTCAGCACCAAGGACTTCTAGTATGTTTAAAAATCCAATCATTTTTAAAACGTGCTCTCTTACTAGAGTCCCTTCCGACATTTTGGTATTCATGATATGCTGTATAGCGTTAAGCCTAGCATGACGCCCATGTTCCCTAAACATTTCCTTGAGGTTTGCAATCATGTCCGCAGCCATGGCCATAGACTGATGTTGATGTTGCAACAGATTGGACATTGAGGCCAATATGTAACAACGAGCCATTTCACCAGCCTTCTGCCATCATGAACGCGGATCATCCTCATTAGCTTGGGCATCAGGAGCAGGAGCTGGTGGACAGGGAGTGGTAAGGACAAACTTGTTTCCCTCAGTAGTCAAAAGAATGTCGAGATTTTTTTTTCCAATCAACATAATTTGTTCTAGTTAGCTTGTTTTGGCTCAAAATTGAGGCAAGAGGGCTAAATTTAGACATTATGATAATCTAAAATTAAAACATGCAGAATTGAATAAGTATGGATATCTAAAATTGACATACATGCATTACATGGGAATTCCTATAAAACAAAGCATATTATGTCTTCAGAATATTAAATTATGAAGTCAAGCCTCCGAGGGGAGGTCAAGACTTCATGACTTAATTGGGAGGAACCCATCATAACTATTCTCCATGCAACTCTTGCAAAATAGTCTATGACTTCTGATCCTTAAGTCTCTAATGATTTTCAATAAAACTCTGAGGGGAGTCTATTACTAAAAATATTAGTCTAGTGTATACCATTAAAAGAAATCTAATGGCAACCGCTTCAAGTAGCGCCTCCGAAGGGAGGTCACTCTCTAATGCGTCTCATTAATTTCCTCCATTGGAAATTCATATCTAGTAACCAATGAATGGACTACTGTCCGAAGGGAGTGATCATAGATGAATCTATGACTCACAGTATCCCATTCACTTTACAATGAATCATTGATGGAAGACCGTGAGGTTATAACTTTTATAATACTCTCTCCCACTAGAATTTTTGAAATTTAGAAATTCATTTTGATAAAGTTTCCTTTTTCAATATCTATGAATATCTCATATTCATTTTATGTGTCAAAATAATATTTTCTTTCAAAAACATGGTAATTTTGCAAAAACAATTTTGTTCATATTATCACTTGAATAAAAACTATTTTGAAGACACTATGCTACTCATGCAATCACAACATATCGAACATATATAAGCATAAGTAAAACATTCATTCAAGCCCTTCTCTCTCATGGCTCTATCTTCATAGACCCATCTTCAAGGCTTCGGTCTCTAGGGCTCCACCTTCATGGCTCCTTCCTCGAGTCCTCTAAAAGTTACAATACATAGTCCTATGCCTCTAAAGACGAGTACAAATAATCTAGGAAAAATAAAGAACAAATGGCTAGGGAAACCATTATGGTCTTCCTATTAGCAGGATTGAGACCATAATGCCCTTTACAAGTGCCATAAAACCACAACAGTTATTTAAAATAATTAAACTAATTTGCCATGAGAGACTGATAGCCATTTACATGTCCAATATCTAACCCTTATATCAGGAAGCCTTATTTTATGGATCCCTTCCCAGTAACCACTTTGTCCCACAAACTGGTTTCTAGATCCCCAGTAATCGGTTTGTCTCAAACCGGTTTTTGGAACCTGTACTAGTAATTGGTTTGTCCCGCACAAACCGGTTTCTGGTGTGCCGTTTAGATCCAATCTAAATAACTTCGGGATTTTAAGTTTTAATCGAACGAAATTTTTTTTTCTAATATATCTAATCATTCTAGAGACTGATCAGATATAAAAACATAATAAAAAAAATGATATTTTCAAAAACATCAATTAGTTTTTAGAACATAAAATGAATCTTATTGTATAAGACTTATAATTTTGAAACCCTAGTTCATCATGTTTCCATAATACATATTGTATACAACATAAACGAGGTGGCTCGGATACCAGTTATTGGAAAACTGGATCCAGTGCGCAGCGGAATATGAATAGATGCAGTTCAAAACTTTTAAGATTTACTTCTCGTTTAGTTGTATGCAATACAAGATATATATATATATACTAATACTAATATACATATATATTCATACCAGAAATAGATCGGTAGGATTCTATCGAGAACTCTTCTTTCCAGTTGTGATGTTGATGAAGATTCGGCTATCCAAACTCCAGAAATCTTCACTCTAGAAAACTTCACTCCTACGATTTCCGGATGCTGCCAAATGCTAGGGTTTTGTGGAAAACCCCTAAGGAACTATATGGGAATGTCTCTAAGGCTTAGAGACTGATATGGAACTCCTAGGGCTTAGAATTTGCGTCATATTGTATTTTGCCCGTAAGTCCATTATTTATAGTTTTTCTTAACCGACATACCACAAACTGGTTTCTGGAACTTGTCCCCAGAAACCGGTTTGTAGGAAAAACTGATTTTTGGAACCAGTACCCACAAATTGGTTTGTCCCACAAACCAATTTCTAGTACCTGTTTTCCGTTTTGTTCCCTTTAGCATTCAAGCACCCAATGAGCTAGGAGTGGGACCTCTGATTAACTCCTTCCAGTTAAACTCTTAACTAAGGAATCAATTATTAATCAATCATTATTAACTCCACTATA
Organism: Hydrangea macrophylla; assembly: GCA_033977485.1. Classification (NCBI taxonomy): domain Eukaryota; kingdom Viridiplantae; phylum Streptophyta; class Magnoliopsida; order Cornales; family Hydrangeaceae; genus Hydrangea; species Hydrangea macrophylla. Next base: position 51,114,205 of record CM066982.1, read on the forward strand.
TAATAATGATTGCACTCCAGTGTATAAGAAGCTAACCACACATACATTAGTAGTACCTAGACTTGTACTGACACTAATGCCTCTTTACCAATAGTATCCGTAATTATAATCGGGATATAATATATATACTATCACCCTGATTATAATCACCTCTTATAATCCTTGAGTTTCATTCACTTACTCGTACATCCCTGAACATGTCATCAACATTCTTGAGGACATGACTGCAGTTCTCAGTAATAAACCAAGTGACATTCTCAAGGGAATACTTTACTCTTTAAAGTGAATCACTTCACACTAGAGGGTAGATTCTATCTTGACGATAAGTGTTCCCAATACTATAAACTTGGTTTCCCAAGAAACCCAGGTGTTGATCTTGAAGACCTCACTGATTGATAACTCAAAGGAACCTAAGTTTATAGCTTGTGTTCACTATCATCTCAGGATTAAGGACAAGTGTCTTACACAAGTTTGAGTGTCTATTAACTACGGACAGTATTATGTTAATAGATCATACTCAAGTCCGTCAATGTATCAAATACACTATCACATTAAACTTGGAATTAATTATTCCAATGAGTGAGATTCTTCACTCTATCAAATAGAAGTTAATGTGATACAATCTAAACCTGATAAGTAATCCAATCCTATCATCAACTGTGACAGTTCTAAACATTCATATAGATCACTCATATCTCCTCATACATAAATCACATTCGTATATATGAGTTACATGAATTGTTTAAGGATTCAAACCTGCTAGCATTTCATCTTATGAAAACGTACATAGTTAAATGTAAATGATATCCATAAATAAACTAATCCATTGTCTATAAATAGTAACAGTACGCTAACTGGTTTGAGGGCATACTCTTCAAACCCTAACATTTACCACCTCTTCTTTGCCTATAAAAAGAAACTCATTTACTTCCATTTAGAGGGAAACTTGGAAGCTTAGAGATAGCTTAGGAAGAAACTCTAAAGAAATATACATATATATATATAGAGAGAGAGAGAGAGAAGAAAACAGCCTTCTTCTTCCATTTTTTTTCAATGAAAGTGAGTTTTACTTGAGTTTATTATCAAAACTTCAATCATCCAAACACTTCTTTCACCATCTTCTAGAGCATTAGAGAGGTAGTGAGCTCCATGTCTATATACACACATATATGAGAAGAATACTTTGTTAGAGTTCCATTTTTATTCTTGAAATCTATTGTTATCATCATCATCATTCTTCTCCTCAATCCCATTTCAATTTTCTTTTTATTTACATTATTGTCATCTATTCTCAAATCCCCTTTTCTATTTTACACTTTGTTAGATTACATTTTTGTTATCTCTTCCCAATCCCCATTTCTATTTTATACTTTCTTTAATTACATTGTAGTCATCTCAATCCCCATTTCTATTTTCATTTCTTTTGTTCTTTGATGATTCAAGGTTGGATTAAGTTCTAAGTGGTCACATGGTCATCTCAAGTGTTTAAGGTCATGCTTTTAACATCTATTTCAAAACTCCTAGTCAAGAACTCAAACTCTATTCCAAAATCCAAATTCATTTTCTTTAAGAATGATCCAAAATAGTGAGCTATTTAGATTCAAAGATTTGTTTTGAATTAAATTCTTGAGTTAGAATTATGAAACCACTTGGAAAATCTCCCTAATGCATCATAGTTTATCTCTAATATTTCCCATCAATTATAGAAATGTGGAAGTACCATTTTTGGATTTTTAGAGTTCATGTAAATAATCTGTCTTTTTTCTCACATATTGTAGTTTGACTTCTTGCATTTGTTTTCGGATGTTTTCAGCACATAACATGGCCTTTTTGATTTTTTTTTCCTTGAACTTCAATGTATTAGGAAACTTTATGTATCTTTTAATCTACCCAGGAGTTAGTCTTCTATTTATGAAAAATCTTTGAAATTTTGGTTGACAGTATAGCCTCTACTCTTGAGTCACATGTCTTGTTTGATTTATATCTCCCATTCGGTAATAGCTATTGAAGTTTGGTCTTTTCTGTGCATTCTAGACACACTACGAAGGCTCTATGATTGTTCCCAAATTGTTATAGGTAGGTTTGATCTCCCTTTATGATTTTATTAAGTGATACATATAGTCTGGATACTATTCACAACAGGCCACTTTTTGACTCACACTTTAGTGCAACACTCTCTTGTATCTAGATGAACCCACATCCCATGAATATATTCTTTACCACTCTTGGCATATTATATCATAACATGTATCATCAATCCTCTCATGTATCATACTTCCATGGATTCTTAAGTTTGGTTTCCAAATGAAATCCTTATTTTTGCAAATACTTTGAGGAGTTCTTGAAGTGAGTTGGAAGTTGACATTCCAAGTGGTTATAATCTTCATTTGGGTGCTAAATATACACTTTCAAAACCTCTATTTCAAAACCCTCCTACAAACCCCCAAATTTTGTCTTCATACATTTCAAGTTCATTGTCTCTCAAAACCCCCAAAATAATGAGTAACTCAACTTAAAAAAAATACTATTTTGAGTCCAATACTCAATGAATGATCATTATACCACTTGGAAACTCTTCCTAACTCATTAGATAATGTCCGTAATTTTTGGTTTGATATTAAACACTTGGAAGGGTTCCTTTTTGACCCAAACATTCCTTTAAAATATTCTGTTATTCTGTCACAGCAGCTTTAGTAATTTAGACATCTTTTACAGAACACATTTCCACTAAGAGTGGTCCAAACTTATTTTTCCCTTAAACTTCAGTGTATTAGAGAACTTTCCATATATTATGAGTCACCAAATATTTTTTTTCATTTTCAAAGATGCTTCTTTATTTCAGTCAACAGTTCAGATTCTGTTTCTAAGTAACCTCTCTTGTTTATATGATTTCTCTCAATCTGTAACCTCAATCTTAGTTTGGCTTTTTCCTATGTGTTCTAGACTTAGTAGGGATGATCTACATAAAATCTCATGAATTTATCATGCTCCTAACCTCACTGTTCCATTTTTACAAGATGTCTCAAATATTTTATCCATTATTCACAGCAAGCTAGTTTTTTACTTTTACTCTTTGATTAGATGTATACGTGCATTCTAAATTAGTCTATGTCTTAGGAAGTTATTCATACCACTTCTGTTTACATATCATAACAACATTTTTCATGCATTCATTCATATCATATTCTTTCAAGTCACTTTAGAAAACCTTATGTACACAAACACACAACTACTTTGTACATTCTAGGATCATACATTGCATTCATGCAAGATTTAGAGTCTTAGTGACTCCTAATTTAAGAGAATCATAAGGAATGAGATTGATTACATGTTCATGCTTCCCCTAGATCAATTCTTCATTTTTCGTCCATCCTGGGGATTGAGAGGTCCTCTTTTCTCGAGAATACACATGTATATATTCTAGTTTGCTAAGCATGTCCAAGAACAATCCATGTCCCCCTTAGATTAGGGAAACTCAATTATTTGATATATGATTAGAAGACTTTTTCTAAATTTGTTGTGTATGATTTTTCACTTTGCATTGTGTGATGGCTTAGATCTTATGAATGATATCTTATCTTTTAATCTTCTAATTCAAGATTCTTGTGTGATGTAATATATCTATCATAATATTAGTTGTAGAACCAAACTTAGTACTAGATGATTATTTGGATGCTAATTGAGGCCCGTCAAAAGATGGGGCAAGTTGAGGGTGTTTTAATATTTGCGAAAATTCCTTCCTCTCTTGTACCAAAACCCTGAGCTGAGTTCTTTGGTTATGAAGGGTCGGTGCTCTTTATCCATTTGGGTGAGTTAAATTGGTATTTCTTGGTTCCCTAAAGACCAAGTGGCGACTCTGTATTTGTTTTCATAGACCATTCAATAATTTCAAAATCAATTTCAAAAAGAGAAAAGAAAACACTCCATTTCTTTCCGAAGATAGTGGAAAAGGTCCTCGGGGTGGACCCGAGCCGCATGTCCACAAGGATGAGCCTGCTTCTTTTGAAGTTTTTTCTTCTTCTACTTGCAAATCTGACTGAATAGTTGCTATGCAAGATGAGGTCAACTCTATAGATGAGAAGAAGGTGCGGAAGTTAGTTGATATTCCGCCTAGGCGTAAGACTATTGGAGACAAGTCTGTTTTTAAAATCTAACGCAAGGTAGATGGTTCAATTGACTAGTATAAGGCACGCCTTATTGTGAAAGGTTATACCCAGAGAAGGTATAGACTATGGAAACACGTTCTCCCTATGGGTGAGATTTGACTCCATTCACCCTACCCTACCGATTGTCGCACATTTAGCTTTAGAACTTTTTCAGTGGAATGTTTTAACTATTTTTTCTCAATGGAGAACAAGACGACGAGATCAATATGGGTGCCATTGGTTTTATGACCAAAGGGAATGAGCACAAAAGCATGTCGTCTCAAATGTTTCATTTCATATCTCAAGCTAGCAATCGTCTAAGCAGTGGTATTCTGTGTGCATTAAATAGTCCAAGAATAGTGTTCTAATTCTTTGTATCTTGACGACATCTTTCCAGCTGGGAATGAGATGAGTTCCATTGTCGCTACTAAATAGTGGTTGTCCTAAGAACATAGGTAGAACCAACTGTGTGTTAGGATTTTAGATTATGAGAGATCGTTCTCAGAAGCTTCTCTATTTGTCTCGAGAGACTTACATAATAAAGGTTCTTGAGCGTTTTCGCATGAAAAACTGAAAACCCATAACACCCTAGTTTTAAATGGACTCTCCTTGACCTTAGATCAATGTCTTAAGAATGATGAGAAAATGAACGAATAGTCCAGTTTTCCATATGCGTCTACAATAGAGAATCTAAAGTATGCTATGTTGTGTACTCGGTCAGATGTCTGCTATGCGGTTGGTCTAATTAGTCAGCAACCCAGTCCTGTCACTAGATAGTAGTGAAGAGAATCTTACGATATGTTCGCAGGACTATGGACCTTGCCTTATGTTGTCCGCAATAGAAGAATATGTGGTGTGCTCTGCAGCTATTCTAGAAGCCTTTTCTGTTTTAAGCAGTTTTTGTAGTGGCTAGGCTTTTCGCCCTGTAGCGATGAAGTTGTGCCGATCTATAGTGATATCACATAAGTCTTAGCATATGCAAAAGATCTCCTAGGCTATTGGATAATTCTATCACGTAGACATTCGATTTTGTCTTTTCTGAGATGTAGTTTCACAAAGGGAAGTTGTCTAGAAGCACAACTCCTATGGCAGCATAGTGGCTGATCTTTTGACCAAGTCCATTGCCAAAAATACATTCTTTATAGGATTTGATGTGCTTAAACATATTTTTACTTGAAATTATCATTAGTATTATTATTATGGGTAAATTACACAGACCTCCCCTGAGGTTAGGTCAAATTACAGGGACCTCCCTCGTGGTTTGCAAAATTACATTGACCTCCCTTGAGGTTTATAGTTGGGTAACACTAACCCCCCTTCCCTTACACTGACCACCCTTGTGGTATGCAAAATTACACTGACCACCCCTGAGGTTTGACAAAATTACATGGACCTCCCCTCTAGTTTGAATAATTAAACTTCGAATTGGGTTTCCATTGTCTGTTGTAATTAGTGGGCTATTTAATTATTGCAGTTTGGAGATTTTATAGAATAAACATTTAGAGTGCAGTTTTACTCACCCCAAAATTGCTTATCCAACTCTCCCATTGGTTAATAAAAAGTCATAGCTCCCACTACATTAACCAAAGGAAGAATTGGATGAGTAATAGGTGAACAATTTTGGGGTGAGCAAAAATGTTTTGATCAACCAAATTCATTAATTAACAAAAACAATTTTGTAGTTGGGTGGATTTTGCACAATTTTTGAAAGTTGTGCCCTTGGTTTTTTTGTAGTTGGGTGGATTTTGCACATTTTTCAAACTATAGAGTGTAAATTGCCAAAATTGAGACCACAAGGACCAAATTGTCACAACCATCAAACTATATGGGTGTAATTTACAATCTATCCTTTTTTAAAGATATTTTCTCGATGTCTATATTGGTTTATTTCTTGAAGATTTGTTTTTTTCTCAATAGTTGTTTTTGTTAATTAATGAATTTGGTTAATCAAAACATTTTTGCTCACCCCAAAATTGTTCGCCTATTGCTCATCCAATTCTTCCTTTGGTTAATGTAGTGGAACCTATGACTTTTTGTTAACCAATGGGAGAGTTGGATAAGCAATTTTGAGGTGAGCAAAACTGCACTCCAAATGTTTATTCTATAAAATCTCCAAACTGCAAGAATTAAATAGCCCACTAATTACAACAGACAATGAAAACCCAATTCAGAGTTCAATTATTCAAACTAGAGGGGAGATCAGTGAAATTTTGTCAAACCTCAGGGGAGGTCAGTGTAATTTTGCATACCACAAGGGAGGTCAGTGTAACGGAAGGGGGGTCAGTGTTACCCAAATATAAACCTCAAGGGAGGTCACTGTAAATTTGCATACCACGAGGGAGGTCCTTGTAATTTGACCTAACCTCAGGGGAGGTCCGTGTAATTTACCCTATTATCTATTAATAGTAATAGTTGATTTCCATATATTCTCTATATATATATATATATACATGTGTTAGATGAATGGATTAGATACACATGTCTTTAATACTACCGAGCCTGAATCGATTTGCTCACATGAGTGATTCACATTGGCGCGGAGTCGCGGAGATAGCGAAATTGGACATGTGTGTCCATAATGCTAGGAAAGCGGGTTAGAACACATATATCTGCGCAGTATAAGAATAATGAGCTAGACATAAACCTTTTTACCCTTATATGTTGCCTTAGCTTAGAGCTAAGATGAGACCTAAGCTTGGTGCTTGGTTGAACATATAAAATGCCCACAACTCTGTGTAGCTTGTTTATAGCCGAATGTGAGATTTCAGGCGGATGCCAGGAGGTGCGACTGTGCTGGAAAACTCATGTTAGAAGTTTATGTAACATCTATACTAAAATTCGTATGGCATTACTTTTAGCACGAAGTGACATGGCCATTTATATGGAAGAACGCCATAGCATACATATCATACTATATGTGCTATTTTGCGATCGTTTGTGAAGCAATGAATTAATCCCTATTTCATTGCGATGTGAGCCACGTAGTCCCCCTATAACGGGGATTCTACAGTAGTTACCTTATGACCTGAGATCATGTCATGAAGAGGATATTTAATGACGCTACTTTAGCGTGTCATCCTAGAACGAATAGACAAATACCGTCATATGTGGCACGTCTAGGAAAGCGGTCGAGTTAGTTGGATTGACATTAGTAAGTAGGGAAAACTCTTCGATAACACACCATGTTTTGTGACTCATTAGCTGACCAGCGACAATCGTTTGCGTACTAAGTGTCATGGGTACATTACATATTTGAGGGTGTAGCACTGCTTTATGAGTGCTAGATCCGGTGTGGTTGAACATGTCTGCATAATTACACGAGAAGCTTCTGAGTGATGCATTTTGCTAGTTATGTGATTGACTTAGCATCTCAGCTCATGGCGCTGTACGTTTCTTTTTGTGAGATCGCACGGTCTATTTCCCGTATGAGGAGATGATGAAACTTGGAATTTGAGAGATTTTGTTTAGCATAAGCCCTATGCGGGTGAGTGGGAGATGTTAGCATTTTGTGGGTTATGGATTACCCACAGATGTTATTGATCGGGTCCATAAGGCTTTGCTTTGGCCCCAAGAATCCTAAGTGGATTAGACTTGAAGACCTAGGGCATATATATGTGTGTATATATGTATATAACATACATACACATGCAACTCTCATCACAATTCAGCCGCCCCTCTCTCCCTCTCTTTCTCTCTTCGGTTTCTCTCTCTAGTTTAATTACACGCAACTTGAGATGTCTCTAGTAGGCATTCTCACAACCCGTTCGAAGCACAAGAGCGTACACGGAGGCACCAATATGCAGAACACGTAAGTGAAGACGTCGGATTCGTAACAACGCCGCCAAAACGATCTGTCGGATTTATTCCGCTCGGTACGACCAATACCCGACCCGTATGCTTGTATGTTGCATATTTATAGTGAAAAAATTACAATAAAAGCACGTGGTTCGAGTGAACAGTTTTTTTTTTTCCAACTAACGTGGAATAACCACAATAAAAGCATAGAAGTAAAATGAACTCAATAGTTCATAGTTCAGGGGGACGCGCATGCCAATGTATGAAAACTTGAAAATGCAATACAATAGAAAATTTAATTTACAAATTTCCTGCTGGAAAAATCAATAATGTGCAATCCAATAGAGTTATTAATTTAAAAGTAGAAAAATGTAGTTTTTTTTTTTTTATCAAAATAAACCAATAGAATTATTAATTTACCAAAATGTACCCATAGCAATTCAAAATTTGGAACTAATGTTGCAAATGTCTTTTTGATTCATAAAAAAGATTAATTTTTCCACTCATAAAATCATACTGGGCCAATCTGTTTGATCAGCTTAATTGTGAAAACGGTACGTCATCCAGTTCGGTTCTGTAATTAGACTGCTTCTGCAATCAAATCGATAAAACCAAAAATTGACTCAATAGTCAAAAACTCGCTAATTGATTTGGCTGACTTGTATTCCTTCTCTCAAGAGTCTAAACTACTAATCCTAAAGAAAGTGATACAAGTTATTACTACTACTACTACTAAACCACCATAAATTTGTTGAATTTTGTTAATTCAGTATATATTCATATGCAAATATATATTACAGAAATATTTTCAAATGAACCCTTTTATGAAAAATAAAATCGTTAAAGTTATAAAACCGATTAGCCCAAGAACTGTAAGCCAGTTGCAATGCCAGGCTAGTGCTCAGTCTAACCACTAAGCATTTTTCAGCTATAGATAGCCAAACACTATTCTGTACCAAATCTCTTATTCTCATAGCAATACCAAAAGCTAAACAGCTTTCCAAAACAATCTCAACAGAAAATAATCTTGGGTAAATTGCAAATCACACCCCTATAGTTTGAGGATTGTGACAGTTTGATCCTTGTGATTTCAATTTTGGCAATTTACATCCTATAATTTCAAAATTGTGCAAAATCCACCCAATTACACAAAAAGCAAAGACACAATAGGAATGTCACATTATTTCCAGCCACAAATGACCCCATGTGTAAGGACAGACCCAGCTCTCTCTCTCTCTCTCTCTCTCTCTCTCTCTCTCTCTCACACACACACACACACACACACACACACATACACACAAACTGGCAAGGTGCTGGGTCCCATAATCATACCACTAGCAGAAAATAGTGACAAACACCCAGCAGCTAAATAATGTCTGTATATAAATTATACAGAAAACTATGGTCCAATATTTATCATAGTAAGAACCAAATAATAAACAATCTTGCAACTATATATGTTCAGTATCCGAGTCTAAGAAGCCAATATCCTAAAGTCACCACGAATTTTCTGACAAAGATACTGTGTTGGGTAGTCATAATGCGCCACCACTTCCTGTTTAAAAAGCATTACCTGAGTAGATATAGGTCCCGATTTTGCAACTCATTGAGAGAATGAGAAACCAAATGAACATAAGGTAGAGCCAACACCGTGACATTGACGACCCAGCCTTGCCTGAAAGCAAGCTATTCATGGGTTCCAAACCGGTCGAATTCATTTCTCTCCTTGATAGGCCAAAAGAGAGGATATAATTGACATCATCATGCTTACCAAACAACCCGTTTGTCTCGTTCCCACTCAAAGTCATATTTCTTAGTTGGATCATATTAGCAGTGAAATGGACTGAACTGGAAGGTTGAGTTTGAGAATTGAGCAAAAGGGCTGAACCTTTTGTGGGAAACTCAGAAGCAAACGCTGGAGGAGCGGGTATACTTCCCAAGATTCGACTGGCTTGCTTAACGAATGGATACTGAGTATTATCTGCACCACAGCAAGTAGAACAAAAGTACACTCTCAGTTAGTTTAATGGGGCGGTTAAATATTCTAAATTTTGAGTCTCTCTTCCTTTGATCTAATTCTTGATTTCTACATCTAGGTAAATGGTTTTTTTACTTTCCTTTTGTCTCCCTCCTCTAAATCCATGAACCAAACGGAGCCTAAACTAACAAAATTAATTCGTTTGTACCTGATTCAAATTCTGGGGGCTTGGGCTTCGAAGAAGACGAAACATCGTCATCATATCCCTTTAAAAGCTCTTGGTGTGCCAGTGTCAGTGGAGTTCCACCATTCACAAACTGATATGAAGTAAAAAGTACATCGTAAGTCGCAAAACTCTTAAGACCTGTTTGGGCAAGTCCTTGCATGCAATAATACAATTCATTCTTAAAAAGATGATGATTTTAAATGGTTTTGTGCTTATTTATTTTATTTTATGTTTTTTAAATGATGCCTAAAATCATGAATTTGTCTTTCCAAGAAAACATAGAAAATTAACAGATTAGAAAATATATGAAAAACTCTCATATTTATCTCCATGGGTATTCATAACGCTGAATTTCACTCTAAATACTACATAAATTACGAATGAGGCTATTCAAAATCAAGTAACAACCAAACATGCTATTAATAGTTTTGGTTAGCAGGTAGTTGAAGTTTTGGTAATACCATTACCTTCTGGGTGACAGATGCTTGGTCAGGGATGAGGTTCTCACTTCCCATCCACATCAAATTGTCATCGTCTGCATCAAAGAATTTAAGGTACTCCTCAAGCATGTCGGAACTCGACGGATCTGCCCCAATGGGATTTGCAAGGTCATTAGTTTCCAGGAATGCTCCATCATCGAAGGGTGGGAATTCAGTAGCATCCAAGAAAGGCTCATCGAGCAAATAATCTGCTTCCAAGGAATTCTCAATATTGCTCGATTCACCAATATATTCATGCTTAGCTGGTTCTAGTTCCACAATATGTTGGAGTGGCAGATCGGATAACTTCTGAACATCAGGTTGCACTGTGTCATATTGATTTTCACCCATACTCACCAAGAGCTTATGATCATTATCAATGAAGTCTGTAGATTCCTCAACATAATTATTACTGTCCCCATAATAAAAGCTCAAAGGAGGAGGAGCATCTTCAGATGGAGCACTTGCATCTACTATCTGTTAAAAAACACAGCATCCTCCAAAATTTCAGTAAAGCACATGCAACTTAACTAAAAAGCCACCAAAAAAAAAAAAAAACCACCCCAGAAACAAGATCAACAATAGTAATGGTGTAATTACGATTACAAACTAAACAAGACATCCTTCAAAAATTCATAGCATACAATGTCGGTTTCTGCACACTCATCGTCGAAATTGAGAGACTAGATCCATTCAAGATAATAATAATAATAATAATAATAATAATAATAATAATATAAATAAATAAAAGCATTGAAAGACTAGAAAAAAACTCAATGATACGCTGCACGAACATCTCACGCACATAAGAGTCCGTTCGGCAATATGCTTTTGAGAATGGAACCAAGACATTAATAGCTGTAAAGATGCATATTATCATTCTCTCACCAATTTTCAATATTCGAAAACAGAACCAATACTTTATCCAGGAAAACTTCCATTCTAGATGTCACGTTCAGGCTGTTTTTCATCTCCCTACCTTGTTTGACTCTGTTTTCAAGATCAGACTACAAAGATATTCAACACTTCAAACCTATGTTAAAATGTTCAAAGCCATAGAACCATTGGGAAACTTCGGAGAGCAATTCAGACAGAAGATTAATTAAGTAATATCACCCCACCTTATTTACAGAGACCATAATTATCTAATGCCCAAAACTTCTGTTGATCTTGTCTTTCAAATCATTGAGATATTCTATCCTATACGGATTTATCTTTAACTCAGAAGGAAGAAAAAGGTTTTCCTTTTTTCTATGCCTTTAGACTTGTCTAGGCAAAGTGCAGCTTTCTATTACAATCAAAATCTTTCATGCTTCATATATCTCAAGCTTTCTGACTGAAGTGGTAACATGCATCAATTTGGTCACTACCAGTGTACCACATTAACATCCCACCTTTCATCAATCCGGATAGCCTGTAAGAATCCTAGTGGTTTGAATGGTGGAAGATAATTTCATGAATTCCAATACCAAGAATAATAGATGATCTACAATAAGGTTGCACCACAATGCTGGCTAAAACCATCAACGGCTTCATAAGATGCCAACCCAGAAAGTAGATGTAATGTATCCTTAAATGGAGTTCAACAAATCCTAACCTCAGGGACTAAGAAGCACAGATAAGAAGACTGGGCCATGGATACGACACGACTTTGCTAGAATGGAATTTTGTACGAATTGTTTCAGCTAACCTAGTGAGAAAGGAGGCTACTTGGGCCGCCTGAACCCAACAGTTGCTAAATCGGAAATACCAGTAAGCTAAAAAGTTTAAAGTTTTCAACCCAATTTGTTTCATCATCGTCCAGTAAATATTATTGTGACATTCCTGGCGTGTACACTTGGAGGACTTCCTGTTCAAGGTCATATCCCCCTCTCTCCCTCTCCAAGATATACGCATACAACATCGGTATTAAAAGAGTTATCCATACATAATTCTCACTCCCATTTATTTTCAAAAATATCGAACGTCAAATTAATTTATACTGATACTAGATTGAGTAAAACTAAAAATTGGATGATTGGCATGTATCTACAATTTGGAGTTGCCAAAGGCATATGTCGCAATGAGATTGCAAGGAATTTTCTATTTACTGTGTAAAAGACTTGGACTCCCCCATAGGCTATTAGTTTGCTATTAGTATGTAAAAGACTTGGCAAAACTAATAAATGGAATGCATCATAAAATTTCAGCATTGTTGTTTCAATTGAATATATGAACAAGAGAAAGAGATGGACACCGATAAATGTACAAAGACTACAATAAGAAAGATCACAAACCTGTTCAAGGTCATATCCATCAAGATAGGCAACATTGCCAAATAGGACTTCCTCTGCAGCCTGCTCCCCAGGGACCATAACCGGCTCATCATCCTCCCACTCCTCCTCAACAAACGGAGCTCCATACTGCTCCCCATTCTTTGGCCCTGAACCACTCTTTTGAAATATTCGGCACAAGACAAATGGATCCTTCTCCACCAAAATCAAAAACAAAAAAACACCCTATTTATTAGGACAACATGCTTCAAAAAACAATACGTGTTTTCCAAGTTCACAAGAAGGCTAAGGTATCTACTTATTCCCTTTTAAAAGGGTAAACCTAGTGCACGAGCCTCCCGCCATTGCATGGTCTAGGGAGAGTCTACGTGCCTTACCGCGCATGTAGAGAGGCTGCTTCTCGTGTTTTGAACTTGTGACCGCCTTCAAATCCATGGAGCAACCTTACAGTTGCACCGAGGATCTCGCCCTTGAATCTCCCTTTTCTCATAATTCAAAATACCATTCAACAAAGACAGTTTTTCTAGCATGTCAATTCTATTTATTCTTATATAGACAAAACGCCCATCATCTGTATTCATAATTCATACATAGTTATAAGATTCTCACCTGAGCAATTCCAGCTTTCTCCAACTCCTCATCAACCATCCTGTACTCATGCATGACCCAATTCGTCCTTTCGCCCCGTGGAGCCCGACCACTATGATAAACAAGGGTTTTCTTCATCCCTACCGTCCTTGACCTGTGTAGAACAGCCCGGTCTTTCCCTGTTGTCTTCCAATACCCATTTTCCGTAGCCCTATTCGTCCTTGAGCCATTACCATACTTCTTGTCGAGTATACTAAAGAAGTACCACTCTAAGTCCCTACTCTTCAACCTCGACTTATCTAATATACAAAATTCACCAAACAATATGTTAAAATAAATTGAACCTCCATACAGAGTGACGATAATATCAACTGCGCGTTATTAAAGGGGAAAGTGTGATCAGTGGGCATGAAGAGAGTAGAGACCCCCCACTTTCCAAGTCAGCCCTTGAAACATCCAACAAATTGAAGGAGAGCCACTTATATAATGCAAACAAAAGTGTGATTTCAGAAGAAAAACAGAGTATGAAAAAGTAAAGGAACAGATTGGAACACGAAACAAATAACGTGGTTCGGTCCATATCGCTTTCCTCCATCTCATCAACCCTTCCATTAGACGTACATCTACACCCAAAAGCCCCAATAGACTGCATTTTGTATTCTCTGACTTGATACTTGATTACAACTCATACCCATATATATAGGGTGAAGATAGAGATAAGACACAAAATCGTAGCATACTAGCATACAAAATCATATCTAATCCCATAATTCAAGGGATTTACTGTCCAATCATATAAAAAAAATGATAGCTAATTAATGGGATTACAATAAAATTTGGATATTTTTATATCTTCCAACAATTTCATTAACCTATATCACCCCTATCCTATGACCAAAAAAACGGAAGAAAGAAAGAATCCCATATACTTGGAGCCCGTTCACAACAGCTTATTTTGGACCACCAATCACTTATTCAGGATTATTGAGAGATGCCAGTCTGTTTGGAAAAAACTCTTGCACAGCTTCTAAAAAATTGCATCCACTTCAAAGCTGTCAAAAAAAAACAGCTTAAATCCAAATCAGCAATTTGCTGCTTTTCTGGAAATCTATCATAGTAAAAATCCTTTTTTTCTGGACAGCAGTACCAAATGGGCTATTGATCACTCCATCTGGTATAATTCTCAAGGATTCGATATCAGTTGCAGTAGAAAAATCTTTTGTCAATTTCATGTAGAGGAAGTTTCTCAAAGCCCTCTTTTCTTTCCAGAACTTCTTCTACCGCAAACCCCACAAATAATCTTCAAAAGCTAGCACCATCCTCTCATTCATCCTCTGTTCTTTCATCGTTTTCTACAATTCAGTAATGTTAGCCCCTCTAATGCTTACGATTCCTTGACCTATAACTTTGTCATGTTTTGATACTCTGTTTATTAAGTTTCCACTGCCAATTGACGTCCTAGCTTTTATTAGATTCATGACTAGTTGACCCTATTTTCTAATTGGTTTGTCACATTGGACTTCAATGCCGCATTCCAGAAACAGTTCATATGTAAAGCTAGCACTGGTAATGAATATCAGTTGCTTTCACCATTGTTGAGCCTTAATAAGAATTCATCCTATCATTGTCCCACTCGAAAAGTTACCTGTGTATATAGCTAGATGTGAAAAGTAGAGGTGAAAAAACTTGAGGTCCTCCTAGGATTATCATTGTCTACAAAAATGTTCACTATGAAATTTTTGTATATACACGTCAAGAATAATCCTTTCGAGTGTAATTCCACTCAGAACTAATAAACCCTCAATTCCATACTATGTTGAAGAATATTGTCACATATGCACACACAAAATTAATTTCAAGTTTTGGGTTCAATCTTGTCAACAAAATGAGAGTTGAATCAAACTTGTTATTATTGTATAAACAAACTATGCCCCCTAAGCCCATAGTGTTACAAATTCATACCCTGAAAATGTAGGAGAATTTACTATTGATACATGATGCATATTGAAAACCTTCAAGTAATCCAAACATCCAACTAGCATATACAAACATAGGGACAGGCTCTTAGCTACACTGACCAGTGCACTGGGCTTTTTAAGCCTAAAAAAACCCGTGGATCAGCGGGACGGGGCATGGGTCAGCGGACCAGCCAGCGGGATCTTTTAGGCTTAAAATATCAGTGCAGTAGGTGAATGCACTCAGTGCATCTAAGAGCCTCTCCCTACAAACATATATACAACTTACATACAGAAGTGGCATAAAAACCCAATCTAGAAAAAGAAAATGGTTGAAATAGTTTGAGAGAGAGAAGTCAACAATAGGACAGAAGCTCATAGTGGTGATCAAACCGATTCAACAATAGAAACCCAATTTCACTAAAACCCCAAAAGGGTCAAGATATATATATATATAGAGAGAGAGAGAGAGAGAGAGAGAGGACAAACCAGGGAGGTCCCAAGGCTCAGACTTGTACACGTCGATGTCGGAGATGGCGTCGAATCGGAAAGACTTGCCACAGATCTTGCGCCTGAGGTAGTATCGCACTAGTTCTTCATCAGTTGGGTGGAACCGAAACCCAGGCGCGAGCGAGGTCGTCGGTGTCGCCGAGTCAATACCCATCAACGAACAGAATTCTAGAGAAAGAAAGTAAAGAATTCGAGAGAGAGAGAGAGAGAGAGAGAGAGAGAGAGAGAGTTATTAGGGTTTCAGTGGTGGAATCGGAGGAAGAAGGAGATGTTTGCCATTGGGCTGACGAGTCATCTAAGATTAGGTCAATTTCATGGACCAGTACAATTTATGGGATGCTTCGACGAAGGCAAGTGGTGGATTGCTAGGATCATCTGTCGGTAACGATTTTTTTTTGAATAATGATTGGGGCACCAAAGGATACAAAAAACTTCCACAAAATGAGTGGAAAGTCTATGTGGCACAGTGGGACCTGCCAGTAATTAATGGAAATAATGCTTAATTGCTGGCGGGTCCCAGTGTGCCACATAGACTTTCCACTCATTTTGTGGAAGTTCTTTGTATCTTTTGGTGCCCCTAGCATTGTTGTTTTTTTTTTATCACAGCCACATCTAAGGGAATTCACATGTGGACTTTATTTGCCAAGAGTATTTTTGCTCATCTTATTTTGCTCACCTGTTATTCATTTAAATGTCAATTGAGTGATATGTGTCACATTTTATTTATATTTTATCATAAATTATTAACATAATTATTGAAATTTAACACATGCCATTCAATAAACGTCTAGGTGAGCAATGAATGACCAGAATAGAATGAGCAAAAATGCTCTCTTATTTACTAGTAGTTAGGGGTGTATACGAGTCGAGCCGCTCAATAAGGGCTCACGACTCGGTTCGATAGAGGCTAAGCTTGGCTCACTCAACAAAACTCGTGAACACGATTGATTAAGACTCGTTTGTACGCTCATTAAAAAATTTATTAATAGGCTCGATAAAGAGTTTATATATTAACTTATATATACATTATAAAATTATATAATTTTAGATAGATTATGAAAATTTTTATAAATAGACTTAATAAATGGTTTATATATTGACCTCTATATATATATATATATCTATTAGTAAACTATATAATTTTAAAAGATTGATTAAAAAATTCATTAAAAAACTCACGATCGTAAAAAAGCTCACGATACCTTAAAAAACTTATAAAAATACGCACAATCAACTCGACTTGAATAGTATACACTCCCACCGTAGGCGCGGGTCAGGCACCAATGTCACCCATTTAATCCGGTTTGGTGTTACAACGTGGCGCGGCTAAAGGCTTCTAGAGAGTTCCAATTAGAGTGATGCGGACAAGTGTCCGACATGGATGAAATACAGTATACATCATTTGGTTTCATTTGTTGTGGGTGATGTATCATGTATGTATATGGGCGTACGCACATGCGTCATAACACTCAAAGCTCTGCTCTCGGTCAATGACTCAAGCAACTTGGAGTCGGACCATTGATAGTATTTTTTCAGGTAAAAAGTATTTTGTCCTATACATGCTTTTGTAATTTATATCTCAAATTTTAAAAAGTTGCAATGTCTCATTAAACTATTTTTGGGGTTACAATTTTTCCCCTAAACTTCAAAAAGTTTAAATATTCCCCTGAACTATCGTCAGTGTTGTAAAGTCACCCCTGAATTATCTTTCGTGTTGTAATGTCAACCCTGGCATCACACAGTCAAGAAATGTGATAGAATTTGCTTACTGGGGCATGCCAAATCTCAAGCGCATTTATGACATTTCACCTAGGTAACACCGGTACGAGTGTGGGGATTCTAATTACGGGGTGCAGGTGCGAGGGATTCGCCAATTTTTCAAAAAGTAAGGATTCAGGTGCGGTATGAATAAAATATTAAAAATATATTTTTATATTATAGTACATACAAATTATTTTATAACTATTAGTGCATTAGTGTATACGCTAGATAATTGCTATTATTATTTCTCTTTTAAACCCCTAAAAGTTTCAAAATTATACGAATAACTTGTGTTTGTTTTTCAAAAGAACGCTACAAAAAAAGCCCTAGCCACACTCCAAACTCAAAGAATCCGTAGGGCGCCCAGTACAGGTGCGCATTAAGTGCAGGTGCGGCGGCCTTGTCGAAGAGTCCATGTTTCATAGCATTTTACCTTTCGCTTCTAAATTAACAATTATAAATATCATAAAAATTCAGTTAATTCCAGTAGGTTATCCTTTGCTTTAATCTGTTAATTTGTTGTGTAGCAAGAAAACGTTGGAGTTTGTATGATTATTAATTTAGAAGGGGGTAGTTAAATATCATAAATGCCTTTGAAATTTAGCATGTGCGTCCCACACAAGCAAATTCCATCACATTTGTTGACGAAATTGATGGCAGGGTTGACATTGCAACACGAAAGATAGTTCAGGGGGAACTTTGCAACACAGACGATAGTTCAAGGGGGACATTTTAACTTTTAAAGTTCAGGGGGACATTGCAACCCTAAAGATAGTTCGTCGGGGGGGGGGCGGGCATTGCAACTTTTTAAAGTTCGGGGTGTGAATTACAAAATCGTGTATAGTTTGAGTGGGCAAAATGCTTTTTACCATATTTTTCCCTCACCCAATTTTGCTCACTTTTTACTTACCCGTGAGTTATAATTATAGCTATCAATTTGACATGTGTTTTATCACATTCATATTTTACCTATGTTTTATTAATACAATTACTAAATTAGACTCTTAATGAGACACGTGTCAAGATGATACCCATTAATAAACAAAAAGTGAACAAAATTGAGTGAGTAAAATTGTTCTTATTGTTATTGGACAAAAATGTTCATTAGTTTATGTAGGGGCGGAGCCAGGATTTTTGATCAGCGGAGGTTTGGACTATACAGAGGGGTTCGGGGGCAGCGCCCCCAAGACGAATTTTTTTTTTTTTATCTACTTATACATAATTATGTGTAAAAATGTAGAATTGTAAGTAGAATTGGTTTAGCACCACTAATTTGGTTAAATTATGTAGTTTTAGGGGGCCTATTTCTAAAACCTGTAAAATATTACAAATCTAGAATTTTCAAAAATTTAGGAGGCCATGTCTAAAATCTATAGAATATTACATGTAAATTTAGAATTTTTAAAAGTTTAGGGTGGCCTGTGTGAATTTTAAAAGGACATATTTCTAAAATTTATAAAATATTACATGTAATTTTATAATTTGTAAAAGTTCAGGGGGGCCTAGGCCCACCCTGGGCCTCATGTGCCTCCACCCATGAGTTTATGTGGACTAAAAAATTACCTATTGTAACCACTTTCTTTGTGGCCGGATGACAAGGCTTCTGGGTGTTATACCCGTAGGTCTCAAGTTCGAATCTCAAGGGGGTGGCCACAGGTAATTCACCCGGACGCCCTAGTCTCGTGGGATTAGTCGAGGCGAGCGCAAGCTAGCCCGGACAACATCTACGGTTACCAAAAAAAAAAAATTTTACCTATTGTCTTTTTCCGAAAAAAAAAATTTTATCTATTGTAAATGAGCACTACACAAGGAAAAAAAAGTTTACTTTGACCACGACACTGGTTGTGGTGGAGGCGTTGGTGTAAAGGCTTTTTTCTTTTCTTTTTTTTTTTTTTCCAATAATGATGAGAGCAATTTTGATCACTCAATTATGCTCACCTAATTTTGTTTACTTTTTGTTCATGAATGGGCATTATCTTGACACGTGTCTCATATCTTTTTTTTTTTTATGTGTTTGTACCATATTAACATGTGTTTACTATTATACTATAGTCGATTAATGTGCCGAAATAATCCATACATGCAGAATCTTGGATACAACACATCTTAAGTATTTATTTATGAAATGAAATACATAAACATATACTGTTAGTGGCCATTGCAAATTAATAGAAATCAGTTATTGAAATCCCTTAATCCAACTCTAATCTCGGCTCACATTCATCTCTTTGCCTCTCAATATACACAAACTATATTCTATAATTTATATAAAAAAAAATAATAAAAAAAAAAACTTTTTTCTTCTAAGGCGTGATTTGTGTCTTTTACATAGCTTCGATAATTACGTAGTCAGTTCTTAAATTCCTAGAATAATGTTTAGATCAATTCTCTTAACTTGGAGATGTTTTGGTTCGTCTCTAGAGACCACATTAATGTAGAAAGCCTTGCATTTTACCTAGAAAATTGCGACGGACTCCGAATTTAGTCTAGTCAATGTCGTTGGACCTAAAAAAAAATACAAGAATCACTACCTTGAGATTTAGATAATTATTTGGTAAAATTACCATAGTGCCCTTATAGTTTGTACTTATGCTTTCTTGTCGTTTCTTTTGTTACACGTTGTAGGATCGAGACTTTACCGTTATTCTGGAAGTTCTTAGCTTGTCGAAACATCTAGGTGAGTTTTTAACCTCACTCTAATTCTATTAAGATCAGTTAATGTTTTATAAGCTACATGTATGATGTGTCGTATAATTACTGTGTTGATAATGATACTATGCATTCAAATGCAAGTGTTGCTATGTTTATCGTGTTATGATATTTCATTCGAGTGTATAAGCATGTAAAGGGTTTATTTATATATATATATGCCAATGTTAATCTATGTTTCATGATCCATGATTTATATGTTATACTCCTGTTGTTAAGATATAAAAAAGAATATAGTTCGATAACTATTAATCGAGAATGATGAGCATGCCACATTTATAATTTTTACGATATGGTGTCAGCATGCTTTGCATGGGAAGTGAAAAGTGATTGATGGACAATATGAATGTGAATGAGATGAGAAAATTGGATCTGATGGATTTACGACTAACGTGCTAGGTTGACATGGACGGTTAGGGTTCCTAGCGCTCTTTCGCCGTTGAAGATGTCCGCTGATGCACATACATGGGTGAAGACGTCCCATGCATCGTTGAAGACGTTCGGCTAGTGCTGTAATAAACTTTTCAGTCATGTAGATGACCGGTGAGAGTACATACATCGTTGAAGACATCCGATGTGCCGATTCCATTGTTTACAGATACGACTCGTCGTGTAGACGATCAATGACCTATCAATGGTTAAGATGATAGTAGGGTGCAGCGTGTAGACGACCGTTGTATCTCGAAGATGAAAATATGAAAAGTAGGATCCACTATGTAGATGATCGGTGTGGCCTACCATATGTGTCGCACCCAAACCCGCCTCGGGCGAGTTAGAACACGTGTAACAAAGCACACACGTCAAAACCCCCTTGATTCACTAAGAAAATCATGGATTATACCTCATAAAATAGCTTCGTTGACACAAAACAGTCACAAGGGAAAATTGTTCATTAATAAAGTATAGCAAATTTTATATCAAAAAATACGTATTTAAGTCCTAGTTCCAATGCAAAAAACAGTGCGCGAATCCGAATTTTCTAGGGAGAGTTATGCTTATTTTCGTAAAAGTCGTCGGGCTGAAACCAGACCAGCAGATCGATCCGCCCCAAAATTGAATCGATCCGCTTTTAGCATAATGTTATTTTCTGCTCTCCCAGATGCCCCGGGATCCCCGGGATCGATCCGGATTCTACAGATGGGTTCTCCTACTACTAAAACTCTGTGTAATCAGTTCAAAACACTTCCAATTCCAAACTTCCTCAAACTCTGTGTAATCATTCATGTAGCATTTCCAAATGGTTCTAAACCTTAACACAACATCTCCAAGCATGGATTGACAATCAAAAACACACAAATCATTCCTCAGGATCAAGAAATTACATCAAAATCAATACTTGATAACTTCTCAACCAAAGAAAACTAAGTTCAATTGACAACCCAAGATAATAAAACAAACTTGCATCTCTCCCCATCATTTAGCTAAACATGAGCAAAGTTCTGTCAAAACTTGACTACACCATACCAATCCCTCTAGACACAACCAAAACCATTTCGAAAGTACTCCCAAGTGCTTCAAAACTTTACCCAAACATTATAAGAGTGTTCCAAACCATTTCCAAACATTTGAAAAGGAATTTAAACATACATATTCCATAAATTCCAACTAGGAACAATAATTTACATACAAATCTATGCTCTTTCAACATATGCATAAACATTAATCCATAAGAAGAAATCAAGTTTGCTTTCAACCAAAAGCTACTCCAACTTTTTCAAGTCTCTCTCAACCACACCCAATTTGTGACTTGTAAGTACAACTTATCCCATAAGACTTAACTTACATTAACTAAAGCTTAACATATTACAAACTTCTCAAAACTCAAGGTTTTTATACATTGTCAATACAAGGTACATTTTAAACATAAACTAACTAGGCATATGAACATATTCACACAGACACAGCTCATATGCCCACCCCGTCGTGCGGATCATTTCCTCTCATTCTCCCATTCGGTACCTACGATGGTTATTCAATAACCACAACAGAAAACATATTTTCGATTAAACTTTCGCTTAGTAAGGGAACTAATCATGCTATTGGAATGTTCAACATGCAAATGCAACAATCAATATAAACAACAACAAATTGATTTTTGAAAAGTCAAGTAACTCAAATCACCACCTCCCGGATCCTTCTCACCCCAGAATTTCTCGCTCTTTTATCGCATATAGTGTATCACACACTCTTGTGATCCTGAAAGCATCACCGTTTCATCATCGTGGTCATCACCATGCCCCGCTCATTGAAGGCTTACTATCCCTTACATATGAGACCTATAAATGGTGACCACTACTTGACCTCCCTTTGATCCATATAAGCACATACCAACTAAGCATATACATGAAAATTTACACATAATTGACATGCTTGGATTCCAAATTCATCAACATATAATCACATAAGCATGAATTACACAACTATTGATAACAATTATGACAATTACATATTCAAACACCCAATTTTGGGATTAGAGCACTCACTTCTTCGAATTACTAGCGAATTAAGCCTAGAATATCCCAACCTCTTGCCAATTTTCAACCCAAATCTTACCGGTGTAAATCCTACATAGTTTTTACATAACAAGAGTGATTTATCAAGAACGGTTGCTAGAAAAACATTGCTAAAAATGAAAATAAATTACATGCATGTGATCCTCTTACCTCCATGAGTCTAAATATGGTCTCGGATCGTAAATCCGGCCCCAGACGACGAAGGAATGACAAGAAACGTCTAGTGGATTTCCGTTGCCAACTTGGAGCTCTCGTTCTCTCTTAATTTCTGTGAATCTCCAGCTGATTTACATGTATGAGACACATGTGCAAGCATGCATATGTGTTGTCATGCCTTTTCCCCTATTCCAATTTACACCCCAAACTTTTTTTAAGCTTTATTATGAAATCCCTATGTTAATACATTAACTATCTACTTTTTTTAAATGGTTTTAATCTAAGTCCTACATGGGTCCCAAACGTGGTCCCACATAATTTATGAGGTTGCTATTAAACCTACCAATTATGAATTGTATTCAAATACGCCCTCGTATGTGTACCCAAACTGGTCCCCTTACCTATCATAAGACGTAGTAATATCTTTAAGCATTTAAATAAATATGCATGTCAACATATAATAACATCTAAATATAAATTTTACCAACTAGACCCTCATTGGGCCCCACATTTATACCAGTCCTGCCTTTTATAGAACTTCCATCTGTGTTCGCATTTGAACACCTTTTCACCTGTGGGTTCATAACCCCACTTTAAACCATCTTATATATTAATTATCTTAAATTAACACAAAGAAGTGTGTCCCCAAACTTATTCTTACCTCATCAGTCGAACGGGTGCGTGTATCTCTCTCTGATCTCATCTTCACGTTCCCAAGTTGCCTCTTCAATGCTATGATTACTCTATAGGACCATGACCAACGGAATTGTCTTTGTTCTTAGTACTTGATTCTTTTTTGTCTAGAATCCGTACTAAATGCTCAACATACGTCATATCGTCTCGGACTTCCAACAGTTTTGGTTCAAGAATATGACTTGAATCTGACACATAACGTCTGAGCATAGACACGTGGAACACGTTATAAACATATGCCAACTCTTATGGTAATTCCAACTTGTAAGCTACCTGTCCCACCTTATTCAGAATCAGGAAAAGTCCACATACCTTGGACTTAACTTACCCTTCTTACCAAATCGAGTAATGCCCTTTGAAGGTGAAACCTTCAAGAACACATAATCACCAACCTCGAACTCCAACGGTCTTCTACCTATGTCAGGAAAATTTTTGTAGCGACTTTGTGCCACTTGCAACCGTTGCTTAATCAACTTAACTTTATCGGTGGTGATTTTTACAATTTTTGGCCCTAGAAGTTGCTTTTCCCCAACCTTTGTCCAACATACGGGCGATCTACACTTCCGACCATACAATGCCTCAAAAGGCGCCATTCCAATGCTTGTCTGAAAACTATTGTTATAAGAAAAGTCAATTAACGGTAAGTGAGTTTCCCAGACAGCCTTGAAATAAGCATATCCTCAAGAATCTGAATAACCTGTTTCGACTGCCCGTCGGTTTGTGGGTGAAATATCGTGCTAAAATGCAAAGCTATCCCCATTGCTCTTTGTAGCCCTTTCCAAAATCTGGACACAAAATGTAAAACCCTAAAATTTCTAAGTGTGTAAATAATTATTTTAATTATTATTTTCAGTTCGCAATATTATATTAGTGTGCCTAGGCAAGACACGTGTTCGAAAATTTTAAGTGTTTGGTGGACATATAAATTAAATCATGAGAGAGCCTATTTAGTTTGAGTGTTATATTTTATTAATTTATATTTGTTAAAAAAAATGAAGGGTTGATATGTATTTTTGTTATATAGTGTTTACAGCCCGCGAATGTGTCAAATAGTGTATCTGGTACTAAAATTAAGTACCCGGGGTATGAGTACTGATGTTGTCAATATCAAGATATAAAAAGTATTCTTTACTTTTCTAAAGATTTGCAGTGTGGAAGTAAAGGTCGAACCCACAGAGATTGATGTACTACAGCAACTTAATTTTAAAATCTAAATTTAGTTAATTAAGAAAACGGATTTAATTTTATTTTGAATTAAACTAAGAACATAAAAATAAATCTAAATTATGAAAGCAATTTAAATATTTGTTTTTAAATAATGTTTAAGGAAACCTAGGATTGCAAATCCACCACTAGCTTCATAATAGGCATATTTATGAATTGCTTTAGCTTATTACGTTGGATGAATATGGGGAATTGTAGCTACAAGCCTAATTCCTCCGACAAGAAGATAATCATGGTTCAAGCACCAACATAATCCATCTGCAGTTAGCACGAATTATCCCACACTAAACTAGGGTTGTGATCTAATCCATCTAACCTAGGCATGGACTATTCGGATACTTGATAGCACGAATCAATAAAGCACCATCACATGTAAACAATCTAAACAAGCACAGCAAGAATAGATCGTTGAGCACATCACAGTCAAAATAGATCTACGACAAGAATAAATTCTGAAAGCAATGATTTAATCAATATAAACACGATTTATTTATAAAAATCCTCTAAACATGTGACTGTCATCCATACATAATAAAACTAAAATAAAAACATAAATAAAACCCTATTACTTGTCTAGGGCTTCATTGAAACCCTAGATCTAAGATCTAGCCGTCCATGGAAGTGATAGATAGCAAGAGGTTGATGGAGGAGGCCATGGAAATCCTTGGTCTTCTTCTTCTTCTCCTTGCTTCCCTCCCTTCAATGGCTGGAAGTGTGTATGTATATGTGTGTATAATAATGTGTAACCCCTAATTGAAGTAAAAATAAGATATATATAGAATTACAACAAGTTTTGGAAGCCTTCACAACTCGTAACGCACTAAAACTGCTGTATTTTACAATCTGGACGCAGTTAGGACATCTCGTTTGCACATGAGTCTTCAATATACTGAAATACGCAACTTTGGTTTTTCCACATATCGCGCGAGCGGGTCGCGCGAGCGCGACATTTGGGCCTTCGCGCGCGCGGATCGCGCGAGCGATTCTGGGGATCTCGCGCGAGCGGATCGCGCGAGCGGTTTCTGGATTTCGCGGGCGCGGGTCGCGCGCGCGACTTGGCTTTTTCAGCTTCTTTTCTTCTGCTTTTTCACCCTGTTTAGCCTGGTTTAGTTGATTTCTTCCAAAACCTGTCAGAAACTAGAAAACGAAGTAAAAATATACAAAAATAGGATAAAAAGGTACTAACAAACGTTCGTTAAGGCGTATAAATAGGATCTGTTCTCTCCCGATCAAGTACCCTTTGGGGTAGCCATTTTAGTGAGCTCATATGGGTCTCTTTTGTGAGCCCATAAGAAGAAAACGGGATTATTAATATTTGTGTGAGTGTTATAATATATATATTGTGTGTGTATTATATGTATATACATAGATAATATATCCTAGGGTTAGTTAAAAAAAAAAGAAGAAAAAAAAAGAGAGCAACCTCAAGAGAGAGAGAGAGAGAGAGAGAGAGAGAGAGAGAACAAGAAACAAAGGGAAAAGAGGCAACCCTAGCGACCTTGAAGGAGAAGAAAAAGAGAAGAGAAGAGAAAAGAAGGGAGTTCACCATCATCAACATCATCTTTCTTTTCCCAAGTCGGTGAGTAAACATTTAGATTTGTAGGGTTGATTCGTAGTTTTGCACTTTCTTTTTTTATTTTGTTTTGGTGTTGATTGCAAGGAAGGGTAGTTGGGGAAACTAAGTAAAATTTATATACTAATTTAGGAAAGTGGACAACAATTTTGGGACATCCCAAAAAGGAAAGATGGACACATAAAATGGGACGGAGGGAGTACTAATTTCTGACACATTAGTTGTTCTCGCCCCATTCATAACGACTTCTATTTTCTGCGGATCAACTGATACACCATCCTTGGAGATTACATGACGAAGAAAAGTAACACTGGTCAACCAAAATTCACTGTTCTTCAACTTTCCGAACAACTGCTTTTCTCGAAGTCGTTGCAACACCAATCTCAAGTGCTTATCATGCTCTTCTGGACTTTTTGAGTAAATAAGAATGTCATCAATAAAAACGGTAACAAATTCATCTAATTATGTTTTACAGACTCGATTCATTAAATCCATAAATGCAGCTGTGGATACCGGCATTTGGGCCCACTTTTAATTTTAAAACAATTTCTTAGTCAAATTTCAAATTCAAATACGAGTCGCCACTTAATTTTTTTAGGAAAATTAAGAAACCATTTTTAAAAGCAACCGATCTTTTGCAAAACCAAAGATAATCTGGGTCCGGGGATTATAGAATAAAAGGGGAAGGAGCCCGACAAACTAGAACACCCCCTTTCATCGTATCTCGTGATAGGCCTCTACTCATCATCCTATTTAATCGAATTAATAATCTAAGCATGCCCTCAACTAATACATAGATATAAATATACATATCACAAGCATGTCAAAAAGGGTGCAAATTTGCTAACGATAAAATATCATTCATAAGCCATATAATTCAAGTAGCAAGTAAAATGATGTACAAGTAGAGAACTAGAGAACTTACCCGGGATCCAGCCGCGAAATGGAAAATGTGCAATGCATACAAAGAATAGAAATCCTAGGAAAAATGTCTCTAATCACATATACACATAAGGCAAGACCTAAGCTAAGGTGTCGCGCATGGAGTCGAAAATTAATAAAATCAACAAATGAAATAAACTAGAGAAGAGATGAGAGGTCATACCTCCAAAGCGCTACAAAACAAGGGTTAGTCCACATGCTTCACATAATAATATGACATCAAATAATCAATCCTAAATCTCTAGCTTAGATCTATCAAGCATGGAAATAATTGACAAAACTATGAATTCCTTTTGATTAGTTGGAGCCATAGCACCATTATAGATATACAAGTCTCAACTAAGAGCCAATGTGATGTCTATATAGGGGTGCTGTACTCCCGAAATGATCATAAGGAATCCATGGTTATGTTCAATTTGGTTCAACTAAGTCCAACTTTATCCAATAACTAGTCCTAATCATAAGCATCAATGTACATGGATGAATGAATGAACATGAACAAGAATGAGATATGAATTTATTCACTATTTTGGATCACTTAACTCCTGGATTTAAGCTAAATTATCATTATTCAAAACACGATTTGGGTCCCAAGGCATTAGCAAACCATTTGAGTTAAAATCAATGAGACTAGACAAAAACAGTGACTGCTTTTCCTAAATTACAGAGAGCAGACCAGATTTTAAAAGGTAGAAAAACCATACTTCCAACTGTTGGATCTTAATGATTTTTGGATATGATATGCCTCTGTGAGTCTAGTTTTTAATCCAAAAAAAAATCAAGGTTTGAACGGTTAGATCTCTGAGAATATGGAAAACACTAGACATCACTCAGGAATCTACAACTCTCTGTCCAGAGATCTTGTACGATTTTCTAAAACCAGTAAAAAAATGAGAAACACTTAGATCTTTTTAGGGTATCTTCCTAACACATTAAGGTACCTAGAAAAAATTATTAGAGACCCAGAAAATTCTATTAAGGTTATGATTATTAATTTTAAAACGGACTTACTGCTTTGAGTTGCTTATTTTGAAATCATAAGACCAAACCATCTTAGACATGGAATTTCATCAAAACAAAAATTACAGAGACGCTTAAATGAGTTATGAACATCCTCCAATTGGTATCATCCATTTCCAATGAATCATGACTCTATAAAAAATCTTTGATCACGATTGGTTTATGGATTCACTGCACCTTTTGTTATATTGATGTTCATATTTCGAATCAAACTTGATCCATGATTCTAGAGAGAACTAAGATCAAGTATGACCTTGATTGTTGGAATAGATAATGAAACATGAAGAGATTCGTAGATTTAGCCTTAATGGATTTCTGCCATAGATCTCACAACAAGAGAATCCTAAGGTCTTACTTAATCTTATGAATTTTGAATGTAAACTATGAAAATCTACATCTAATTCCTCTCTCAAACATATGATCCTTGAGGAATATAGGATTATGATATGCTATTCTCCTCTCAAATTAATGGTCCTTGGAGACTAAATGAGACTCAAATCTACTCAAATCTCTATGGAATATAGTATAGATTCCATAAGATTCCTAGTAGGGAGATCCAAGTCATGAGCTAAGACTTGAACCCAAACAACTATGTGTAGATATGACCTTGAGCAATCTTAATCCCCATATAAATCATAGGATCATAAGGGACTAGAGGATCAAACTCAAAGAGATCTAATGAGATATTGAAGATCTCATAGATCTTATGAGAAGAATATAAACAAAAGAAATGAAATGAAAGGTTATTTGAAAATTTCAAGGCAAAACTCTTTTATTCTTAAATCCAAAGCTCTATTTAGACCCAAATTAATGAAATGTTATGAGATTCAATCACAAGCTCTAAGTGGTGTATGATGAAATGGGGTAGGAAGAGAGGTTTTGAAAATGTGTAAAGTTCCTAGAATTATGAACTTGTGATTGAATTTACCTAATTCTAGAACATGTGAGAAAAGTAGTCTGTTACAGTTCGCGGCACCCACTGAGTGCCGCCGGCTTTCCCGCGTGCCACGGCTAACAGAATTTTGCCCTTTTTTTAATTTTCAACATATATATTAACATAAACTTAATTTATCAAGTAAAGTATATACTAATGTACTTATATTTGCAATGTACTTTATTAAAATGTACCCATATGCATGGTATACATTCCCATATAATCCTTTTATTTTTTTTTTCTTTTCTTATTTTTTCTTTTCTTTTCAAGACTTTTTTTCACTTTCTCCTTATATATATATTTTAGAACTCTTTCTTTTCTTCTCTCTCTATCTCTTCTTTTTACTTTATATATCTTATTATCATTACTATATATATATTTTTGAAGGTATTCTCAGACTGATTTTCTCACACGTTCTTCAACGTCCAGGTTTCTCTTGAATACCCAATTTCTCCTTCTTTGATTTTTTTCTTCGATTTTGAAACTTTACTTGAAGAATCTTTGAAGAATTTGAATTCTCTGGAAAATCTTCGAATTTCTCTGGTCATCGTCATCATTGGTCTTAAGAGGTAACCAATCCCTGGATTTGACGTTTGGTCAAAATCGGGGTGTCTACAGCAGTTGGTGCATTCGTTACCTCAAATGGTATTACAAGAAATCCATAATGACCATACCGAGTTCTAAAGGCTGTCATCCCAACATCATCAGCTTTTACCTTTAACTGATGATACCCCGATCTCAAATTAATTTTCGAAAACACTTGAGCTCCTTGTAGTTGATCAACTAAATCGTCAATCTACAGCAATGTGTACTTAGTTTTAATAGTCACCTTGTTGATTTCACGATAATCTATACACATCCGCATCGTCCCATCTTCCTTTTTCACAAAAAGAATCGGTGCACCCCTGTAGACACCCCATTTTGTCGTCTATCAGATTTAGGAGACCCATAGCTTGGTGGTTCACAATGATCGGAAAAGACGCAAAAAGGACTCCTAGAAGTTAGTTCTATCTCTCAAAATGCTCAGAATGACCAAAATACCCTTGGAAGCCCAAAAACACCCAAATTTGGACCAAAATTTCTGGAAACATGCTACGTCACAATAAAATTAAGAAAATGAGTTTTAAAGCAAAATCAGGTAAAATCATCAGCCACCAGAAACCCCCGAAAGTCCCGGAAGTTCCCGGAAAGTCCCCGTTGACCTGTTTGACCCAGGTTTGACCAGGGTTTGACCGAAATCATCTGAATTCGCCCAAAAGTTCTAAGATCATTCTAGATCATGTGAAAAACACCAAAAAATGTTTTAAAAGCTTATCGAATGAAAACGTCAACTCTTGGGAGTTCCTAGAGGTTCCCAGAACTTCCTAGAGGTCCTCCTTAGTTTGACCAGTTTGACTTAAAAGTTGACTTTAAAACCGGAGCACCGTATCATTTTTCAAAAAAATTTCATGGATACTATAGGTCAATAGCTTTCCAATGGTATATCGCACATAATTTTGGACTTAAAAGTGAATTTATTATGAATTTCTGAATGTGAAAAAGGCGATCAAATTGACTTTTATCGCGAATACCGCAAAACTTTTCAAAGTGACCTATCTCCGAACTATTTGTTATGGAAAGTAGACTCCATTACCTTTCCAACGATATATCACAATCTTGATTTGGAGTTCGTATGCATTTTCTGTGAATTTTGGAGCCTCTGGGGGCCTAAACAACATTTTTTGGGCGTTTGAGGAGCAGTGCCGCGGCGACACTGGGCCACTGCCGCGGTGGCACATGGCCAGTGCCACGACGGCACTCAAACCCCACTGAAGCCATTTTTATTATTTATTTTGGGGGTCCAAATTGAATAATTGAAAGCCAAAACGACGTATTTTCTTGTTCACAAATGTTTGGCACCTAGGGGAGCACTTTCTAAATCCCAAAACCACCCCAAATTGGCCTATGTAAACCCTCCCTTTGCTCTTCATTTTGGGGAGCCAAGTGCAAAGCTTGAGAGAGTTGTAAAGAGAAAGAAAGATAGAGATAGGTTTAGAAGAGAGAAATGGAGCTTCTCCCACTGATTTTCTATATAAAAAAGTAAGTTCTAATCTTGTTTCCTTCCACTACCTCTCATGTATTTCACATTCAAATCCTCCCCAACCACCATTCTTGAGCAATCTTGAGTTAGGAAGCTACTTCCATATCCAAATGTCAATATCTATGAGTAAACACCAAGCTACAAGTCCAAAATCACATTGATTATCATCGATTGATTGTTATTATTTTCTTGTTTATATAAATGTTCATCTCTCCCTACCTCATTTCTTTTTTATTTTTCTTTGATTACTTACTAGTTCATCATCATCTAAATGATGACATGGTGTTGAGGTGAGTGAATCCTTATGGATAATAGCTCTTGACCTCAAAAACATGTTTGATAGATGATGATTCCTACTTCAATACTTCCAAAGTATTTTTGAAGTTATGCTAAAATGAAAACAAATCTCTACAACAATCTTGGAAGTTCTTGACTTAGGTTTGATATTGATATTCCAAGAGGTTATAATCTCCATTGGATGTTGAAAATATGCTTTCAAAACCCCTATTTCAAAACCCCTCTAAAACCCCCAATATTTGGATTCCAAGAAATAAACCTTATTTTTCTCAAATAATCTTCAAAACAGTGAGTTATTCAACTTCAAAATAACATTCTGAGTTCAATACTCAATGGGTGATTACAAGACCACTTGAAAAGTCTTCCTAACTCATTATAAAACACCCACGATTTTTGGTTTGACTTGAAAACACTTGAAAGGGTTCCATTTTAACCCAAACATTCCATCCAAACATTCAGTTTTTGCGGTCATAGCAGCTTGGTTGACTTTTAATTTGTTTTCCAGAAAACTTTTTCAAAGAGAGTGACCTTAACTCATTTTTTCCTTGAACATCAGTGTCTTGGGGAACTTTCGGTATAAAATGAGTTTCTAAATGTTTTTTTTTTAATTTTCAAAGATTTTTCTACATTTCAGTCGACAGTACAGACTCTGTTTCTGAGCAACCTCTCTTTTTCATATGATTTCTCTTAATCTGTGATAGTTATTGTAGTTTGGCTTAATGATATGTGTTCTTCACACAATAAGGATGATTCCATAAAAAAATCATGCATTACAAACACTCCTAACCCCACTTTTCTATTTTTACAAAATCAACTCGCTGTTCTATCCACTATTCATAGCAAGCATGTTTTGAGTTGTTTCCTTTGATTTGATACTTACATGCACTCCAAATTAGCTCATATCTTAGCAAGCATGTTTTGAGATCTTCTTTTTTCAAAGTTTAACATGCATCATACTAGCTTGCTAAGCATTTTTGGATTTCTTTGATTATTTATTTCAAGAATAATTCATGTCCCCCTTTAGATTAGGGAAACTTGATTACTTGATATGTGATTAGACGATTTTTCCTAGGCTTATTTGAGTGATCTTTCACTTTTGCATTGTGTGATAATTGGCTTAGATCTTATGAATGATATCTTATCTTTTCATCTTCCATTTCAAGATTCTTATGTAATGTAATGTACTATCATAGTATTAATTGTCGAACCACGCATAGCAAAAGATGACTGCTTGGATGCTAATTGAGGCTCGTCAAAAGACGGGTCGAGTTAAGAGTGTTTTAGTCACGACAAAGGCTCCTTCCTCTCTCATATCAAAATCCCGAGGCCAAGTTCTTTGGTTATGAAGGGCCGGTGCCCTTTATCTGTTTGGGTGAGTCAAAATTAGGTTTCTTGGTTCCTTAAAGACCAAGTGGCGACTTTGTATCTGTTTTCAACAGACCTTTTTCAAATCAATTTCAAAACAAGGAAAACAATTCCGAAACCCCAGGAAAAAACGGAATGGGGGTGGACTCACAGATTCCGAGTGTCCACAATCTGGCAACTCTGCTGGGGATATTTTAATTTCCAAAACAAAATAATGTAGAGGTTTGATTCATAAGAAGCATCCTTAAAATCATCTTTTTACCGTGTCTGGTTCACCGCATTGCACTTTTGCATTTCCCCCCCTCTGACTGTGTCTGAAACGTGGTGCTGACATTGTTCAGGTTTTGCTATGCCAGGGCACAAGTCATCGCTGATACTGTACCTTCCAAGGTATATCAAAAAGAGTTCATACTGTCTCGACGGTACATTGGAACTCTCGTCAACGGACCCTCTTTGACTAAACCTAGCCTTTGCATATAGATTCCTGTAGAACTTTTCATTTATCTTTTCAGATAGGTCAATGTGATATAACTGTTGTATCCCATGACAGGATCACCTGCGCGGTGTAGACGTTTATGTGGCATGAGGCAGAACCTCTTTCCTATGATTCCCAAGGCAATCACTCACATCTGATTACATTGAGTTGACCTGCCTAGGCACCATGATAAGGATGTCTGTTCCATGTTTACAAAGATATACACCGCAAACCTTGTTTATTGGTCCGAAGACATAGGAGTATGAAAACTTGCTAGACAGTATGATCACCGTCATATTTACCAGTTTCTCCCAGAAACTCTATCCAAATCTCCTAGATTTTCCAGATATACCAGTTTATCTCAGAAACTTAATTTATCTAAATCTCCCAGATTTCCCAGATATACCAATTCTCCCAGAAACTCTGTCCAAATCCCCCAGATTACCCAAAAATCTCAGCTTCTCCCAAAAACTCTAATATACTTGTTTCTCCCAGAAACATTGGCTGTCTTACCCAAATATACCTATTTTCCTAGAAACTCTGTCCAAATCTCCCAGATTTTCCAAAAATCACAACAACTCCGTCCCAACTTCCCAAAAATGCCTAGATGTACCAATTTCTCGCAAAAATTCTGATTTCCAGTTTCTCCCAAAAGCTTTATCCAATCCGCCTAGATTTCCCTAAAATCCCTTTTTATCCCAGAAACCTTGGAATCCCTGCTTTTCCCATAAACCTTTCCCAATTTACCTTAGTTCTCCCAGAAACTATGATTTCCCAGTTCCTCCCAAAAACTCTGTCCAACTCACCCAGAAATACCTTTCTTTCAGAAACTTGGTCCAAATCACCTAGATTTCCCAGAAATCCTTGTTTCCTAGAAACACTGCCAAAATTCACCCAGATTTCCCAAAAATCTCTACTTATAAAATTTTTCATATTCTTATTCCTCAAAGAGAAAACCTGTCTTCCTCACCCTTCCTATGACGGCAATCATCCTGGAAAGAAAAGTTAGCACACTCTGTATAGTTAGGACCTTACTTGCTTAACTGATATATGTTAGAAGTAGGGGCATCATACAGATTGGGGCTTGCATCTGCATGCTTGTCTCATATGCATACACAATTCATATCAGTTTGCTTGCATGCACATCTTGTTAGTCTCACATGTGTCAGTCTCTACACATCTAGCGCATACATGTCATCATCCTCACCGATCTCAATCGTT
Organism: Hydrangea macrophylla; assembly: GCA_033977485.1. Taxonomy (NCBI): domain Eukaryota; kingdom Viridiplantae; phylum Streptophyta; class Magnoliopsida; order Cornales; family Hydrangeaceae; genus Hydrangea; species Hydrangea macrophylla. The sequence continues at coordinate 51,149,117 of CM066982.1, forward strand.
GTACAGAAGTCATATACATACTACAACCATCATCGGTTCACATCGATAAATTCTTCAAAATTATGATCATCTCTCCACACTAGAGTCAATAAGAAGTATTTTGCGCCTTTATCAATTTGGGCTTTTACTTCTATCTTAGTTCCAGATAAGGACACTTTTGTACCTCCCCGAATTCATTGTCTTGTTCGTGGACTAGCCTAGACCATCATAAACCCACCAAGGCCCAAACCATGACAGGGACGGCTGCATATGCCTTCGCCATGATATCCAAGACCTCATTAGTCAAAAAATCATCAAGCCATCACCCATCCAACCCTATGTCAACCCAAAAGCCCCCCTAGCTTCATCGAACCTAAAGCCCCTGGCACATCTGTTCAAGTGATCCCCTTCGTTGAGGCCCATGAATGTTGAACCTGTACAAGTGAAGTGGTGGTGTTTGCGACTTTTGCTAGCAAAATAAATGAGGACGCTCTTAAAAATAAATAAATAAATAAAGAATAAGCGAGTCACCGTGACACTCCATTTGAGACCAAATCAAGTCTGTTCTATGTTTTGAGTCTATTCCAAGTTTGGTTTTGTAGTTGAGTTTGTCTGTCATCGAGTTGTTATGGGTCTGTGTCGAGTAATGTAATCTCTCTCTTTTGCTAATGGAATGAAATCTTATTTTGCCTAATCTGATGTGTCTAGTCATAAATGCATGAATCATTGAATTGAAATATCACTTTTCAAATTACCATGGATAATACTCTGCTAATAAATTTTTGCATCAAACAAAAAAGAATCCTGAAAGGTCAAAGTCGATTTCGCGCTGACTCTGATGAAGAGCCGAGAATTGAATAGTCTTACTTTAAGAATTTAAAAGATGCTTTTGCTCAAATCTCGAAAAGACATACTTGAAACTAATTTGGGGCTTGCTCAACACCCTTTTCCCACCATTTCAAAGCCTTGAGCCCAATCTAATGGGGAGCCATACAATTTGTCTGATTGAAAGTAGTGTAGACTTAGTCCTTGATGGTAGCCAAACACTTTCAATAAGTTTCTTCTCCCCTTGAAAACAAAGAGAGAGAGAGAGAGAGAGAGAGAGAGAGAGAGAGAGAGAGAGAGAGAGAGAGAGAGAGAGAGAAAAGAAAAGAAAAAGCTCGCTAGGTTGAAAACCCGAAAGGACACCTAGGCAAAAGTTAGAGCTGAAAATGTATTGATTTCCAAGATCTGACCTTAGCCACTCAAAATGATGGAGAAAATGAAAGAAAGAAAATTTTGGTGATACAGAGAATTGTACACTTCAACGTACATCATGATCATATTTTAAAAAGCTCCAAATAACCACAAACAAATTCAAAGAGTTGACATGCACATTATAAAATTTTAAGATTGCAATCAGACGATCTCACATAAATCAACTACATGAAAAGAAAAATTGACTGGCTACGACTGGATTCCCACTAGGGGATACTGTCACACCCCAAATTTTTAGACAACCATTTATTAATCCAGGGAAACCCCTCGACCAATATTCAGCTGTCCAATAATCAGAGGTGCTTGTAATATAAAAACATCACACAGTCTGAACAGGATAAATCATAACTCACTCGTGCAAAAGTAACGCACAACATCCAACCATAAAAGTCAAACCAAGATTAAAATCCAACTCCAAAACATAATAAATATCTAAAAAGAACTTTTCACTAAAACAATATCCTAAATTGTCAAATGGCTCATAATGCCAGAAATTTATTACTGATCTCTCTACAATGAATAAAAAGCGAATAAGGAGAAACAATACAAAGACTCCACAAGCCTTCAGCTGCCAGGTGTCATGAACTCCCTACTAGCCCTGCAAATTTTGATCGGCTACGCTCCAATAAGAACGCACCCGCGAGAAAAACTCAACGGGTTAGTCACATGATTGGTATGAGTTAAACCACACAAACAGCATCGGGATCACACGTTGACCTTTTTACTACCACTCACAATATTAACTCGGGCAAGTGAGTAGTTCCACTTCACATATCGGGATGAGCGGTAGTTTCCCTTTATGGTGGCCATGCAGATCTCACCCGAAGTTAAATAAAATAATACTTACCTTCCGTCACATGGTGAGTCAATACCTGAATAATGTTAGTGGACCCACCATCCTGCAACCATAAAGATTTATAATAACAAAATACCACAAGATTATGTAGAACTACTTGTTCTAAGATATCGCAAGAATTAACATCATAATTTACTCACCATACGTCCAAAATAAATATATAAGACAAGAATATAAGTCGAGAAAATCAACATTTTAGATCCATTAACTTATCGGAAATTTTGTTGGCAATAATCATCTTACTATTATGAACAATTCATTATTCAATTTCCTAGGTTCACCACTTGGCTACCCTCCATGGTACACCCACACATATATCCCATGTGCCCGGACATACTACCAACATCCACTCTAGTGCCAGTTTGATTGGGGTATCAACCAAACTAGGTATACACACAGAAGGCCGGTCAATATGCCTAGACGTCTAACAAATAAGCAGGGTACAAGGCTTAGGCCAGCTTGATCACGAAGCCACTGGCTAAAAGGTACACTCAGCAAGTCGAGCTACCAAAAAAAATATCACAACTGGGAGCGGTGAACACTAAGGAACTTGAAACCATTTTTGCATTCTCGGAATTATAAAATTTTATTGGACTCAACGTTAATGACTATCACCCATTTTTTTTTCATAGCTCAACACTATATGAGAATTCACGTATCTCCAAGTAATTTTTTCGTTAAGTCATATTAACGAATAGAAAATCCACAAAGAAAATCCTATTTCCCCAAATTTTGCACGTTTAACCATACTAAAAAAAATGCTACTGTAAATTTTAAATCTTTGTCCAAATGGTGCAGAATCAGGAAAAACTTAAGACACGAAGTGCATAATCGCGTTTTACATAAGATAGGTGGATAGAATGTTCAAATTCCAAGCCACGATTTTCTAATAATTCTTTTAAAGTTTCTATAACTGTGTGAATTAAAAAAAAATGAATTTCATAGATATTTCTTAATTGTCATGAGTCTTTCACATAGGGTTTCATCAAACTAACTATTCACCTAACCATTTTGAGTACACTAATGTCATAATCGCAAAGTCACGCGAAGGGGAAAGAGATATCATATTAATTCGACAATAACGACTTGCAATGCAATACAAAAATTTAACCCCAATAATTAAATTTAACATGTAAGAGTTTGGTTAACTCGCGTACACATATATACATACGTGTATATTTATATATACTCGGATCCACAAATTTAACTCACCTAGTTGATCAAAAATCGACAACCACGAATGCCCCGCGATCCACACGTGACCACGGACCTGAGACCCTTCTCCTTTCTCCTCCCTTTTCCTTCTTCTTCTTCTTCTTCTTCTTCTTCTTCTTCTTCTTCTTCTTCTCCTCTCTCTCTCTCTCTCTCTCTCTCTCTCTATTTTGCGGCTGAGTATAGGAACTAATGTTTCTTTTTGGGTTTAAAGAATATTAACCTAATAATATATAACTATAGATATGCACACATAATATAATATTATATCAATATCATAACACACACGCCACGCCAAATACACACACACATGTGCACTACTGATGTTGCAAGATTTAAATTTCAATGATATTTCTTATGGTGTAAAATACTCACACCAAATTTTCGTATACTACCCACATTAATAATTTAAATAAAATCATAAAATACCAATTAATTGATATAAACTATTTAAAATAAAATGGGGTATTACAGATATATAGGCAACCACATTGGTTCGGTCGACACCATCGTCAACCCCTTTTCCTTCAGGCCTCGCCTTGAACAACGATTGACTTGATTCCCACTCGGGGATACATAGGCAACCGCATCAGTTTGGTCGACACTAATATTAACCCCTCTTCTTTCAAGGTCCTGGCCCGAACTACATTGGACCTGATCCCTGCTCGGGGGTATGTAGGCAGATTTTCAAAAAGAAAAGAAGGATGGCTCGCTAGGTCAAAAATCCAAAAGGATGCCTAGGCAAAAATTAGAGCTAAATCAAAGGTGAGCAATAACAAAAGAGAGAAAAGAGTTCGCTAGGTCACCTCACTGGTGCCTAGGCAAAAGTTATGAGCATTTGAGAGATTAAAGTCACGGTCCTTGCCTTAAGCCACAAATCACCTTCCAAACTAGGGGCAAACTTTGGCTTTCCCCTCGTTTGCCTGAATTTTACTATCTACCCTTCATACAAGGGGAAAACTTCGGTTACCTACCTCGTTTGCCCAAAACCTCCAATAAACCATCGTCCAAACTAGGGGCAAACTTCGGTCACCCGCCTCGTTTGCCTATGAATTCCACTTCGTACACCTCAAACTAGGGGTAAACTCCGTTTGCCTAACACGATCCCTTCACACCAAGGATGAGATTTCAAGTCACCAAGTTGTTTTAAAATTTTTTGAAATAGAGTATCTTTTATTCTAAAATCTAAGGTACTAATTTAAAGCACTTCCTAGGAGAAGTAGAGAATTGATTAGATCAATAGGGAGGAATTTTCAAAACCAGATTTATCAGTAAAGTTCTATCATATTAAGATGAGGAGTGAACATAAAAGATGAGCAATACATCATTCATGACGAAGGCATATTGGATCATAGCAATTTGAGAATTTCATATTCGAGTCAATCCTTCTTTGTTTGAGTCAGTAGTAATTTGATCAAAAGTGTGTCAGAGATCGAGGTTACATACAAACTAACCCAACTTTCCTTGTCACCGTCATTCCCATTAACCATTCATCCTGATGGTCTCAAATGTGTAGGTTAAAGGTGATTCCCAATTATTAAAACTTTGGATACAAGCAGAAGTACCCAACATCATTACTACACCAGTCAAGTTCACAACATGAGAAGTGTCCCAAGTACGAGTGGCATAAACTCATAAGTGGTTGCAAACTACAAACCGATAGTTATTTCTCAAGGCGGCTGATCAGAGGAAATATCGCCAACACCAAGAAACTATTGCTGATGTATTGATGAGGTGTGTTATTGAGGTGTTTTAGGGCCTAAAGTCCAGATATGTTGATGAGGAGTGTTGATAAGATGTATTTTAGGGCTTAGAGTCCAGATGTATTGATAAGATGTGTTTTTGAGGTATTTTTGGGCTTAGAGTCTAGGTTTGTTGATGATATATTTTGTGAGGATGTTTTAGGGCTCAGAGATTAGAGGAACATCAAGGAGCATCAGAAGAGTTAAGAAGCATTGTTGAGAAGCATTGTTGGAACATTGAGCAACATCAGAAGAGTTAAGAAGCATTATTGGAGCATCGAGGAACATCAGGAGAGTTGAGAAGCATTGTTGAAAAGAATTGTTGGAACATCGAGGAACATCAGAAGAGTTGAGAAGCATTATTGGAGCATCAAGGAACATCAGGAGAGTTGTTAAGCATTGTTGAGAAGCATTGTTAGAACATTAAGGAACATCAGAAGAGTTGAGAAGCATTATTGAAGCATCGAGGAGCATCAGGAGAGTTGAGAAGCATTGTTGGAACATCGAGGAACATCAGAAGAGTTGAGAAGCATTGTTGGAGTATCGAGGAACATCAGGAGAGTGAGAAGCATTGTTGAGAAGCATTATTGAAACATCGAAGAACATTAGAAGAGTTGAGAAGCATTGTTGGAGCATCAAGGAACATTATGAGAGTTTAAAAGCATTATTGAGAAGCATTGTTGGAACATCGAAGAACATCAGAAGAGTTGAGAAGCATTATTGAAGTATCAAGGAACATCAGGAGAGGTAAGAAGCATTGTTGGAACATCGAGGAACATTAGAAGAGTTGAGAAGCATTGTTGGAGCATTGAGGAACATCAAGAGAGTTGAGAAGTATTGTTGAGAAGCATTGTTGGAGCATCGAGGAACATTAGAATAGTTAAGAAGTATTGTTAAAGCATCGGGGAACATCAAGAGTTGAGAAGCATCATTGAAGAGTGGAGTAGCATCGAGGAACATCAGGAGAGTTGAGAAGCATCATTGAAGAGTTGATGAGTATCGTTGAAGGTTGGAGAAACACCTTTGAGAATTGAAGAGCACCGTTGATGATCATCATTTTTTAGAAGCACTGTTGAGAATCTGAGTGTCACCGAGTCCATAGTATCACGATTAAGGGGAGCATGAGTCAAGTCTAGAGGGTCACTTAACTCACCAAACACAATAACTTAGCCATAACATGACACATAGCCCATCGGTCGCGACACACACAAATCACAAAGCCCACTAGGAGTGGCAAACACACCATAAGCATTCTTTTGAGCACCACAGTATCACTTTGAGCACCACACTCTTCCTTGGGCAAGACCTCTGGGTCAGGACCCCTCATATGTCTATTAGTCGTAGCAAAGCGTAGATTATTAAGACCACTGAGAGTGGCGAATGCACAGAACACATGTATTAGGACCACAAGAACTTTAGAACACAACACATGCACGATACAAGTTCACTCAGAGTGGTACACCCCACAGCACCAGCTCATACCAGGTTCAGAACACTAGACATGATAGGACTCAGGACACAATTCATATCACATCCATGCATTGCATATCATTCTCATAACATAGCATCATCCCCGCATAGCATCTGCCTGATTGTTGTGTATTTGCATGTTTTGTTTCTTTGTACCCTAAACTATGTCCTGGTCTGATTTCCCTTGGGATACGTAGGTAGCTCATGCAAAGCGCGACTAGCACTAGCCCCAGCATCATCTTTTTTTTTTTTTTTTTTTTTTTTTTTTTTTTTTTCATTTTTGCAATGCATTTTATCCTAAATCTATAGCCTCCAAAAGACCTGTCTCTTCAGAGCTTTGACACTCGCTTGCGACATGCGTTGCCTCGCAAGTTCATGCCAAAGAGGGACAAACTGTAGACACCCCATTTTGTCGGCTATCAGATTTAGGAGATCCATATCTTGGTGGTTCACAATGATCGAAAAAGACGCAAAAAGGACTCTTGGAAGTTAGTTCTGTCTCTCAAAATGCTTAGAATGACCAAAATACCCCTGAAAGTCCAAAAACTCTTAGATTTGGACCAAAAGTTTTGGAAACATGCTATGTCGCAAGAAAAGTAAGAAAATGAGTTTTAAAGCAAAATCAGGTAAAATCATCAGTCCCCAAAAACCCCCGGAAGTCATGGAAGTTCCCGAAAAGTCACCGTTGACCGGTTTGACCAGGGTTTGACCAAAATCATTCGAATTTGCTCAAAAGTTTTGAGATCATTCTAGATCATGTGAAAAATACCAAAACAATTTTGAAAGCAAATCGGACGAAAACGTCAGCTCCTGGGGGCTCCCAAAAGTTCTCAGAACTTTCTGGAGGTCCCTGGTTTGACCAGTTTGACCTAAAAGTTGACTTTGAAACTGGAGCACCTTATCATTTTTCAAACATTTTTCATGGATACTAGAGGTCAATAGCTTTCCACCGGTATATCGCACATAGTTTCTGGACTTAAAGCGAATTTATTATGAATTTCTAAAGGTGAAAATGGCAATCAAATTGACTTTTATCGCGAATACCGCAAAAATTTTCAAAGTGACCTATCTCCGAACTATTTTTTATGGAAATTAGACTCCATTACCTTTCCAACGGTATATCACAATCTTGATTTGGAGTTCGTATGCATTTTCTGTGAATTTTGGACGAAATATAGCCATTTCACGAATACTGGAACCTCTGGGGGCCTAAACAGAATTTTCTGGGCATCTGAAGAGCAGTACCACGGCGGCACTAGGCCACTTCTGCAGTGGCACATGGCCAGTGTCATGACGACACTCAATCCCCGCTGAAGCCATTTTTGTAATTTATTTTGGGGGTCCAAATTGAATAATTGAAAGCCAAAACGACGTAGTTTCTTATTCATAGATATTTGGGACCAATGGGAGCACTTTCTAAATTCCAAAACCATCCCAAATTGGCCTATATAAACCCTCCCCCCCCCTTTGCTCTTTATTTTGGGGGGGCCAAGTACAAAGCTTGAGAAAGTTGTAGAGAGAAAGAGAGATAGAGATAGGTTTAGAAGAGAGAAATGGGTCTTTTCCCACTGATTTTCTACAAGAAAGTAAGTTCTAGTCTTGTTTCCTTCCATTACCTCTTCTATATTTCACATTCAAATCCTCCCCAACCACCATTCTTGAGCAATCTTGAGTTAGAAAGCTACTTCCATGTCCAAATGTCAATATCTATGAGTGAAACACCAAGCTACAAGTCCAAAATCATATTAATTATCATCTATTGATTGTTATTATTTGCTTGTTTATATAAATGTTCATCTCTCCTTACCTCATTTTTTTTTATTTTTCTTTTTGATTACTTACTAGTTCATCATCATCTAAATGATGACATGGTGTTTGAGGTGAGTGAATCCTTATGGATAGTAGCTTTTGACCTAAAAAACATGTTTGATAGATGATGATTCCTACTTCAATACTTCCAAAGTATTTTTGAAGTTATGCTCAAATAAAAACAAATCTCTCCAACAATCTTAGAAGTTCTTGACTTAGGTTTGATGTTGATGTTCCAAGAGGTTATAATCTAAATTTGATGTTGAAAACATGCTTTCAAAACCCCTCTAAAACCCCCAATATTTGGATTCCAAGAAATAAACCTTGTTTTTCTCAAACAATCTTCAAAACAGTGAGTTATTCAACTTCAAAATAATATTCTGAGTTCAATACTCAATGAGTGATTACAAGACCTCTTGGAAAGTCTTCTTAACTCATTATAGAACACCCATGATTTTTGGTTTGACTTGAAAACACTTGGAAGTGTTCTATTTTAACCCTAACATTCCATCCAAACATTCTGTTTTTGTGGTCATAGCAGCTTGGTTGACTTTTAATTTATTTTCTAGAAAACTTTTTCAAAGAGAGTAGCCTCAACTCATTTTTACCTTGAACTTCAGTGTCTTGGAGAACTTTTTGTATAAAATGGGCCTCTAAATGTTTTGTTTTCATTTTTAAAGATTTTTCTACATTTCAGTCAACAGTACGGATTCTGTTTCTAAGCAATTTCTCTTGTTCATATGATTTCTCCTAATCTATGATAGTTATTGTAGTTTGGATCTTTGATATGTGTTCTAGACACAATAAGGATGATCTCCATAAAAAATCATGCATTAGAAACACTCCTAACCCCACTTTTCCATTTTTACAAAATCAACTCACTATTATATCTACTATTCACAGCAAGCATATTTTGAGTTGTTTCCTTTGACTTGATGCCTACATGCACTCCAAATTACCTAATATCTTAGGAAGTAGTTCATAATACATTTGTATACATTTTAGAATAATTTTATTCATACATTCTTGCATACTCTAGACTTCTAAGTCACTTTAGATAGTCCATGTACACAAACACACTACAACCTTTGCACATTCTAGGATCATACATTGCATCCATGCAAGATTTGGAGTTTTTGTGACTCCTAATCTAAGGAGATTATAAGGAATGAACTTGATCACACGTTCATGCTCCCCCTCGATCTAATCTTCCTTTTTCATCCATCCCGGGGATTGAGTGATCTTTTTTTCTCAAAGTTTAACATGCATCATACTAGCTTGCTAAGTATTTTTGGATTTCTTTGATTATTTGTTTCAAGAACAATTCATGTCCCCCTTTAGATTAGGAAAACTTGATTATTTGATATGTGATTAGATGATTTTTCCTAGGCTTATTTAAGTGATCTTTTACTTTTGCATTATGTGATAATTGGCTTAGATCTTATGAATGATATCTTATCTTTTTATCTTCCATTTCAAGATTCTTATGTGATGTAATATACTATCATAATATTAATTGTCGAACCAAGCATAGTAAAAGATGATTGTTTGGATGCTAATTGAGGCCCGTCGAAAGACGGGTCGAGTTAAGAGTGTTTTAGTCATGACAAAGGCTCCTTCCTCTCTCGTACCAAAACCCCGAGCCAAGTTCTTTGGTTATGAAGGGCCGGTGCCCTTTTTCCATTTGGGTGAGTCAAAATTAGGTTTCTTGGTTCCTTAAAGACCAAGTGGTGACTCTGTATTTGTTTTCAATAGACCTTTTTCAAATCAATTTCAAAACAAGGAAAACAAATTTTGAAACCCCGGGGAAAAAAGGAACGGGGGTGGACTCACGGATTCCGCGTGTCCACAACCCCAAGGTAAAATACTAGGTTGAATGAATCCCTTGTCTAACAATTCCTGCAACTAAGTCTTCAACTCTTTCAGCTCTATCGGAGCCATTCTATATGGTGCCCGTGAAATGGGTTGTGCTCTCGGCATCACATCTATGCCAAATTCAATCTCCTTCTGAATTAGTACACTCAGCAAATCTTCTAGAAATACATCAGGAAATTCCCTAACAACTGGTATGTCTTCCAATTTCAATTCAGTACTTCTAGTATCTAGTACAATACAAAGGAAACCTTTACACCCCTTCCTCATTACACGGCAAGCCTTAACGACGGATACTAGATAAGGTGGTGCAACAACACCTATCTCTTGGAAAGAAAAGACTCCACAATTCGGTGCTTGGAATTCTACCCTTTTGTTTTCACAATCAATAACATCGTGATTAACTAACAACCAATCAATTCCCAATATGACATCAAAATGTTGGATTACTGTAATACCCGTACCTGAAGAAATGGGGTAATATTTTCTTAGCATGCATTAATTAGTGTAATTAATAGCATGTGATAATTTGGGTAAGTTTCAATTGCCCCGACGTAATAAGTGTTCCGAGAAGGGCACAGTTGGATGTAAATGAACTGGGACCCATGGGAGGTTTGGATTAAATAAATTACATTTAGTTACATTTATATGATTAAATGAGTATTTGGTTAATTGCTTTAATATTTTATTGTTAGTTGCAATCTTTTATGGTGCCAGTTTGAGTACCCGTGTGAGAGTGAATAGGAGCCAGATTCATAACTAGTAGGTTAATTAGCAATTTTTACAAAATATGTGGGACCACGTTTGGGACCACGTTTGGGACCCACGCGTGACATAGACAAATACCTACTTAGATATTGGATAGTTAATATAATTATTTAGGGGATTTCATAATAAAGCTTAAGGAAATATTGGGGAGGTAAATGGAAATCAACCAAAGTTGGCTAGGAAGCTCAAGAGGTTGACACCTCTTGAGCATGACTCATTCATTATCTTCTCCATGTATATCAAAATAAGAAATTAGATACAAGAGAAGAGAAATTCAGCCATTGGACTCCTGGAAGAAATTAGATACAAGAGAATAGAAATCTAGTACACCCCATTTTGTCAGCTATCAGATTTAGGAGACCCATAGCTTGGTTGTTCACAATGATTGAAAAAGACTCAAAAAAGGACTCCTGGAAGTTAGTTCTATCTTTCAAAATGCTCGGAATGACCAAAATACCCCTGAGAGCCCGAACGCTCCCGGATTCTGACCAAATGTTCTGGAAATGCGCTACATTGTAAGAAAAGAAATAAAATGAGTTCTAAAGCAAGACCAGATGAAATCGTCGGCTCCCAAAGACCCCCGAAAGTTACCAGAAAGTCCCCGTTGACCGGTTTGACCAAGGTTTGACCGAAATTGTCCAAATTCGCCAAAAAGTTCTGAAATCATTCTAGATCATATGGAAAATACTAAAATAAGTTTTAAAAGAAAATCGAACGAAAACGTCAGCTCTTGGGAGCTCCCAGAGGTTTCCAGAACTTCCCGGGAATCCCAAGTTTGATCAGTTTGACCAAAAGTTGACTTTGAAACCGGAGCACCACATTATTTTTCAAATATTTTTCATAGATACTAGAGGTCAATAGCTTTCCAACGGTATATCGCACATAATTTTTGGATTTAAAACGAAATTATTATGAATTTTCGAAGGTGAAAAAGTGATCAAATCGGCTGTTATCGCGAATACCGCAAAACTTTTCAAAGTGACCTATCTCTAAAATATTTTTTTTTACGGAAAATGGACTCCATTACCTTTCCAACGGTATATCACAAGCTCAGTTTGGAGTTCATATGCATTTTTTGTAACCTTCGGACGAAATATGGCCTTTTCGCGAATACCTGAACCTCTGGGGGCCTAAAAAGAATTATCTGGACGAATGAGGAGCAGTTACGCCATGGCACTGGCCCAATACCGCTGCGGCACTCTCCCCCAGAATGGTCTATTTTTGTAATTTCTTTTGGGGGTTCAAATGGATTAATTAGAAACCAAAATGACGTCGTAGTTCTATGTTCACAGATGTTTGGGACCAATGGGAGTACTTCTAAAACCCAAAACCACCCCAAATTGGCCTATATAAACTCCCCTTAACTTTTCATTTTGGGGGGTGTCAAATGCAAGCTTTGAAAAGTTTTAGAGAGAAAGTTGTAGAGATAAGGTTAGAGTAGAGAGAAAAGTAGCTTCCTTCTTAGATTTCCAAACAAGAGAGTGAGTTCTAAACTTTGTTTTTACTTCATTACTTCCATTTACTTCATATTCAATACATGTAACTACCATTTTAGTGAGCATTTAAGAGAGAAGCTACTTCCATGTCCAATGTCGCCACATATGAGTGAAACACCAAGCTATAAGTCCAATACATCATTGAATATCATCTATTGATTGTTTATATACTTGTTTGCTTACTTTGATGTTCATCTCCTCGTATCTCATTTCTTTTTTTTTGTTTACTTACTACTTCATCATCATCTAGATGAGGACATGAAGTTTGAGGTGAGTGAATCCTTATGGATAGTAGCTCTTGACCTCAAAAACATGTTTGATAGATGATGGTTACAACCTCAATACATCCCCATGTATTCTTGAGGTTATTTCCAAAATAAACAATATCTCCAACAATCTTGGAGGCTCTTAATATGAGTTCAAATGTTGATATTTCAAGTGGTCATAATCTCCATTTAAGTGCTAAAAATATACCTCAAAACCCCTATTTCAAAACCCCTCAAAACCCCCAATATTGGGATTCTAAGAAATAAACCTTATTTCTCTCAAAAAATCTTCAAAACAGTGAGTTGTTTAGTTTCAAAGAATTATTCTGAGTTCAAAAATCAAGGTAAGGATGCAAGACCATTTGGAAAGTCTTCCTAACTCATTATATAACACCCATGATTTTTGGATTGACTTAAAAGCACTTGAAAGGGGTCCATTTTTGTCCAAACATTCCTTCCAAACATTCTGCCTCTATTATCACAGCAGATTGGTTGACTTTCAACTTGTTTTACAGAAAATGTTTCCAATAAGAGTGGTCTCAACTTATTTTTCCCTTGAACTTCAATGTCTCAGGGAACTCTCTGTATAATATGGGCCTCTAGATGTTTTGTTTTCATTTTCTAATATTTTTTAACATTTCAGTCGACAGTACGGACTCTGTTTCTGAATAACCTCTATTGTTAATATGATTTCTCTCAATCTGTAATAGTTATTGAGGATTGGCTTTTTGATTTGTGTTCTAGATACACCAAGGATGATCTCCATAAAAAATCATGCATTTAAAACATTCCTAACCCTACTTTTTAATTTCCAAAATATCATGTCACTGTTCTTTCCACTATTCACAACAAGTATACTTTTACTTCCATCCTTTGATTTGATGTTCATATGCCTTCCAAATTAGTTCATCTCTTACGAAGTAATTCATACTACATTTGTACATATTCTATGATGATTCCTTCAAGAATTCATGCATATTTTAGATTTCTAAGTCACTTTAGAAAGTCCATGTACACAAACACACAACAACCTTTGCACATTCTAGGATCATGCATTGCATTCATGCAAGATTTGGGGTTTTTTTTTTGTAACTTCTAATCTAAGAAGATTATAAGGAATGATCATGATCACATGTTCGTGCTTCCCCTCGATCTAATCCTCCTTTCTCGTCCGTCCCGGGGATTGATAGGTCTTCTTTTCCCAAAGATTAACATGCATCACTCTAGCTTGCTATGCATATTTTGATCTCTTTGATTATTTGCTTCAAAAACAATCCATGTCCCCTTCTAGATTAGGAAAACTTGATTACTTGATATGTGATTAGACAATTTTTCCTAAGTTTGTTTGTGTGATCTTTCACCTTTGCATTGTGTGATACTTGGCTTAGATCTTTTGAATGCTATCTTATCTTTCGATCTTCCATTTCAAAATTCTTGTGTGATGTAATATACTATCATAGTATTATTTGTCGAACCAAACATAGTATAAAATGATTATTTGGATGTTAATTGAGGTCCGTCGAAAGATGGGGTGAGTTGAGGGTGTTTTAGTCGCGACAAAGGCTCCTTCCTCTCTCGTACCAAAATCCTGAGCCAAGTTCTTTGGTTATGAAGGGCCGGTGCGATTTATCCATTTGGGTGAGTCAAAATTAGGTTTCTTGGTTCCTTAAAGACCAAGTGGCGACTCTGTATATGTTTTCAATAGACCTTCCTTTTCTTTCTTTGATCCAAATCAATTTCAAACAAAAACAAAAAGAAGTGGAATTCCGCGTGTCCACAATCTGGCGACTCTGCTGGGGACTTTTTTTCAAAACAAAATTATATAGAGGTTTCACTCATAAGAGCATCCTTAAAATCATCTTTTTATTGTGTCTGGTTCACCGCATTGCACTCTTGCATTTCCCCCCTCCGACTGTGTCTGAAACGCTGCGCTGACATTGTTCAGGTCTTGCTGTGCCAGGGCATAAGTCACCGTTGATACTGTACCTTCCAAGGTATATCAAAAAGAGTAAAAACCTCCGTACTGTCTCTCTGACGGTATATTGGAACTCTCGTCAATGGACCCTCTCCGACTAAACCCAGTGTTTGCATATAGATTCCTATAGAACCTTTCATAGGACTGTTCATTTATCTTTTCAGATAGGATAATGTGATATAACCGCTGTATGCCCTGACGGGACTACCTGTGCGGTGTAGATGCTTATGTGACACGAGGCAGAACCTCTTTCTTATGATTCCCAAGGCAATCACTCACATGTGATCGCATTGAGTTGACCTGTCTAGGCACTATGACAAGGATGTCTGCTCCATGCTCACAAAGATATACACTGCAAACCTTGTTTG
Source organism: Hydrangea macrophylla (assembly GCA_033977485.1). Classification (NCBI taxonomy): domain Eukaryota; kingdom Viridiplantae; phylum Streptophyta; class Magnoliopsida; order Cornales; family Hydrangeaceae; genus Hydrangea; species Hydrangea macrophylla. The sequence continues at coordinate 51,164,187 of CM066982.1, forward strand.
TCAGTCCTAAGACATAGGAGTATGAAAACCTGCTAGACAGTATGATCACCATCATCACATGCTCCAGCCATATCAACCTGTTTCTCCCAGAAACTATGTCCAGATATCCCAGATATGACCACATTAACCAGCTTCTCCCAGAAACTCTGTCCAGATATCCCAGATATAACCGTATTAACCTATTTCTCCCAGAAACCCTATCCAGATATCCCAGATATAACCGTATTAACTTGTTTCTCCCAGAAGCTCTCTCCAGATATCCCAGATATAACCGCATTAACCAGTTTCTCCCAGAAACTCTGTCAAGATATCCCAGATATAACTGCATTAACCAGTTTCTCCTATAAACTCTGTCCAGATATCCCAAATATAATCATATCAACCAATTTCTCCCAGAAAATCTGTCCAAATATTCCAGATATAACTGCATTAACCCGTTTCTCCCAGAAACTCTGTCCAAACCAACCAGAAATGCCCTGATATGCCAGTTTCTCTCCGAAACTCTGTCCAAACTAACCAGAAATGCCGAGTCTCTCCTAGAAGCCTTCATAAAACCCTAGAAACCCCTATTATCCCTTGGTGATCATACTGGAAAGTAAAGTTGGCACACTCTATATGGTTAGGACCTTATTTGCTTAACTGCTATCTGTTAGAAATATGAGCATCATATAGATTAGGGTATACATCCGCGTGCTTGTCTCATTTGCATGCACCATTCCTATCGGTCTGCACGCACTGTTTCAGTCAGGCTGTACACAAGTCAGTCCACGTCTGTTAACATCATTGTCATTTGTCTATCTAAAGTCATCACTGTTAGAATCTGATACAAATCCTCTCGAATCTGTAGGGTCACTATAGATTCTCAAAGCCAACAGCTGGGATCTTCGTCCTGGGTCAGAAATTCAAATAATCATTTGGTCAGAATCAGCCCAACAAGTTATTTCAGCATGAATCAGGAAGAGCTAGAAAACAAGGTCACCAAATTGGGAGCCACCATAAGCCAGCAATTTGACAGCTTGGCCCAGGTCCTGAAGTTTATGGAAGATCTGAAATAGCAGCGGCAGCTGTGTCCCCCTGAGTTCCCACCATCACCGTTCGGATTCGTACCGCATCCCGAGAATAATGGAGAAGAAGACTGGTTTCATGGGGCCCCACCGCCTGCATATGAGAAAAAGTTCTAAGAAAAAATGGACAAAGTCGACAAGCTGGAAAGCGTATTGAGGAAGAGTAAAGGGGTTGATGATTACATGCTAGACTTTGAAGGACTTTTTGAGCCTGTTAAGCTGAAGCTGCCGGAAAACTTCAAGATGCCTGCCATTGAACGTTTTGATGGAACCGGGAATCTGAAGAGCCATATAAAGCTGTGTATGAACATTTTTCAATCAATGGGCTGCACTCATGAGCACATTGCAATGCTGTTCCCACAAACTCTCACGAAGTATGCACTGTCATGGTTTCTTACCTTGGAAGCTTCCAAAACTTAGGCATGGGAAGACAATTCGGGTATTCGTTGATCACTATTCCTATAACCAAGAACTTGATGTCAGTATCAGAGATTTGGAAATAACTCGGCAGAACAATAATGAATCATTCGCTGCGTTTCTGAGCAGATGGAGAATAAAGTAGCCCAAATGACCCACTGGCCGATTGAAAAGGAACTGGTTAGGATGCTAATCCGGAATCTGCAACCGCTCTACCATGAGAAATTATTTTACCAGTCCATCTCCACCTTTGAGGAATTGTTTGAAGTTGGGACTCGAATCGAGGACGCTATAAGGGAAGAAAAGATCAAAAAAGAAGAGCCTCCGTGTCAGTTAAAAAGGCCCAACTACTCCCGCAACCCTCTGGATGTCAATGCCCTTAGCAGTCAACCTATGACTTACCCTCCTAGGCCGTACCAACCTCCCAACCAAGCTAACTCCTCCATTCGCCCTTTCCCGAGGAAGTCTCCTCGTAACTTCGCCAAATTAGAAATCCCCCTCTCCTCAGCCTTAGATCGCCTCCTTAAAAAGGGCCACCTCCAACTACTCCAGCCTCGAAATACCCTGCTCCCACCGAACTGCGATATGTCCAAAAGATGCACCTACTACCAAGCCCCTGGCCACAATACCGATGATTGCATGAGCCTTCGCCATGATATCCAAGACCTCATTGACCAAAATATCATTGAGCCACCTCCAAAGCAGCCCGATATCACTCAAAATCCTCTACCAAACCACCAAAATATCAGCCTCATTGAGTCCAACCATGTATCCTTCAACCCTGCTACCTATATCACCCCCTTAGGTTAACCTTTACCCCTCATTGACATTCGAAATCTGTGGGAATTCATCTAATTGAAGGGGAGGATGATGAGTAGCAGCAATAGCTGGCTGATGAACAAGATCTATTCTTCTTGGAAGAACACGATCTAGGGGTAGTGGACCTCAAATGGTATGATTCCGATAATGAAAGCAATGCTTCTATCTGGAAAGAGCCAGAGAAACCATTTGTGGGAACATATTGTGACTGGTTCAAAGAAGATGGGACTGTAGAAGGGCCTACTCATGTCGAGATTGATCATCTGACTAGGTTAGGTCGTCATTATCAGCCGCCGCAGCCTACCACTGAAGCGATCGAAAAAAGTTTAGTCAAAGATAAAGGGAAGGCAAAAATGGATGAGATCATCAAAGAAGACAATGAGTTGTTAAAGCAGTTGAAGAAAACCCAAGCGCATCTCTCGATGTGGGACATCATGGTAACATCCTACAAGCATAGGCAACCTGTGTTGAATGCCTTGGCTAGAATTGAGGTCCCCATCGACGCTGCACCGAAAGATATGGTGGCTTTCTTGGGCGCACTCACCCCTGACCCAATCATTACATTTTCTGATGAAGACCTGCCACCGAAAGGGTCTACACATAACAAAGCTTTGTACATCACTATTGGATGTAAGGGACATCAAGTGCCATTTTGTTTGGTCGATACAGGCTCCGCCTTAAATGTTTGTGCTCTAAGGACTGCCACCGCCTTAGGGGTCAACATCCTTGACATCACACCATCGGTGCAATCCATGAGGGCCTACGATAACACCAAGAGAAATATGATGGGGACTGTTTCTCTCCAAATCCGGGTAGGATCTTTGGTTAGCACTGATATCTTTCAAGTTATGGATATACCTGTGTGGACACGCGGAATCAGACCACTTCTCTCTCTTGTTTGAGATTGTTTTTGAAACTTGATTTGAATCAAGGAAAGAAAACGAAAGGTCTGTTGAAAACAGATACAGAGTCGCCACTTGGTCTTTAAGGAACCAAGAAACCTAATTTTGACTCACCCAAACGGATAAGGGCACCGGCCCTTCATAACCAAAGAACTTGGTTCGGGGTTTTGGTACGAGAGAGGAAGGAGCCTTTGTCGCGACTAAAATACCCTCAACTCGCCCCGTCTTTCGACGGGCCTCAATTAGCATCCAAATAATCATCTTGTACTATATATGGTTCGACAAATAATACTATGATAGTATATTACATCACATAAGAAAATTGAAATGGAAGATCAAAAGATAAAATATCATTCATAAGATCTAAGTCAAATATCATGCAATGTAAAGTGAAAGATCACACAAATAAACCTAGGAAAAATCGTCTAATCGTGTATCAAGTAATTAGTTTCCTTAATCTAAAAGGGACATGAATTGTTCTTGAAATAAAGAAATCTAAATATGCTTAGCAAGCTAGTATGATGCATGTTAATCTTTGAGAAAAGAAGATCCCTCAATCCCCGGGATGGATGAGAAAGGATGATTAGATCAAGGGGAAGCATGAACGTGTGATCGTGATCATTCCTTATAATCTTCTTAGATTAAGAGTTACAAAAATCCCAAATCTTGCATGAATGCAATGTATGTATCTAAAAATGTGCAAAGGTTGTAGTGTGTTTTGGGTACATGGATTTCTAGAATGACTTTGAAGTCTAAAATGTGTAAGATTGAATGAATGAAATCAGCATGGGATATGTACAAATGTAGTATGAACTACTTCCTAAGATATGAGCTAATTTGGAATGCATATAAGCATTAAATCAAAGAAAGAAAGTTAAGGTATGCTTGCTGTGAATAGTGGACAGAACAATAGCATCATCTTTGGAATTTTGAAACGAGGGGTTACGAATGTTTTCAATGCATGATTTTTTATGGAGATGTTCCTTATTGTGTCTAGAATACAACTCAAAAAGCCAATCTTGAATAGCTATCACAGATTGAGAGAAATCATATAAACAACAGAGGTCACTCAGAAACAGAGTTCGTACTGTTGACTGAAATGTTGAAAAATCTTAGAAAATGAAAACGAATTATCTAGAGGCCCATTTTATACAAAAAGTTTCCTAAGAAATTTAAATTTAAGGGAAAAATAAGTTAGGGCCACCCCTTTTGGAAATGTTTTCTGGAAAAGAGGTCGTAAGTTGACCTAGATGCTGTGACAGCAAAAACAGAGTGTATGGAAGGAATGTTGGGATCCAAATGGACCATTTCCAAGTACTTCCAAGTCAAACCAAATATTGTGGGTGTTCTGCAATGAGTTAGGAAGACTTTCCAAGTGGCCTTGCATCCATATGTTGAGTATTGAGTTCTAGAGAAATCTTTGAACTCAACTCACTCACTGTTTTGACTCATTGATTTGAAGATTTTGGAGAAAACAAAGTTTTGTTTCTTGAAACCAAATGAGAGGGATTGAGAGGGGTTTTGAAATAGATGTTTTGAAAACATGTTTTCAATATTCAATAAGGATTATAGCCACTTAGAATACCTACATCAAACTCATCATTAAGAACCTCCAAGATTGTTGGAGAGATTTATTTTATTTTTGAACATAACTTCAATACATTACAAGAATACCTTGGAAGTATTGAGGTTATGATCATCATCTATCAAACATGTTTTTGAGGTCAAGAGCTACTATCCATAAGGATTCACTCACCCCAAACTTCATGTCATCACTTAGATGATGATGAACTAGTAAGTAAATAAAGAAAAATAAAAAAGAAATGAGATAAGAAGTGATGAACAATAAATAAACAAGCAAGTAGATGATGATCAATAGATGATATTCATGAAGCATGAGACTTGTAGATTGGTGTTTCACTCATATGTAATGACACTAGACATGGAAGAAGCTTCCATTCTCTTAAATGCTCACTAAAATGGTGGTTGGGAGTATTGAATGTTGAAGTAAATGGAAGTAATGAAGTAAAAACAAAGTTAGAACTCACTTTTGTTTTGAAAATCAAAGAAGAAAGCTTCTTTTCTCTCTACTCTAACCTTATCTCTACAACTTTCTCTCCCAAACTTTTCCAAAACTCACATTTGACTCCCCTAAAATGAGGAGTAATGGGGTGTTTATATAGGCCAACTTGGGGTGTTTTTGGGATTTAGAAAGTACTCCCATTGGCTCCAAACATCTGAAATCATAAAACTATGTCGTTTTGGCTTTTAATTAATCAAAATGGGACCACAAAACTTAATTACAAAAAACACTGTTCTGGAGGAGAGTGCCGCGGCGGCACTGGGCCAATGCCGCGGCGGCAGTGGGCCAGTGCCGCGGCGACAGTGCTCCTCCCTCGTCCAGATAATGCTGTTTAGGCCCCCTGAAGTTCCGGTATTCGCGAAAAGGCCCTATTTCGTCCGAAATTCACAGAAAATGCATACGAACTCCAAATTGAGGTTGTGATATACCGTTGGAAAGGTAATGGAGTCTACTTTACATAAAAAATAGTTCGGGGATAGGTCACTTTGAAAAGTTTTGCGGTATTCGCGATAAAAGCCAATTTGATCGCCTTTTTCGTCTTTAGAAATTCATAATAAATTCGTTTTAAATCCAGAAATTATGTGCGATATACCGTTGGAAAGCTATTGACCTCTAGTATCCATAAAAAATGTTCAAAAATTATTTTGGTGCCCCGGTTCCAAAGTCAAATTCTGGTCAAACTGGTCAAACCTGGGATTCCCGGGAAGTTTTGGAAACCTCCAGGAGTTCCCGGGAGCTGATGTTTTCGCTCGATTTTCTTTTGGAACTTGTTTTAACACTTTTCTCATGACTTAAAATGATTTGGTGAATTCGGACGATTTCGGTCAAACTTGGTCAAACCTGGTCAAACCTGGTCAAACCTTGGTCAAACCTAGTCAAACCGGTCAACGGGGACTTTCCGGGAACTTTCGGGACTTCCGGGGGTCTCTGGGAGCCGACGATTTCATCTGATTTCTCCTTAAAACTCTTTTTATCATTTTTCTTACGACATAGCATGTTTTCAGAACTTTGGGACCAAATCTGGGAGTTTTCGGGCTTTCAGGGGCATTTTGGTCATTCTGAGCATTCTGAGAGATGGAGCTGACTTCCGAGAGTCCTTTTGAGTCTTTTAGATCATTGTGAACCACCAAGCTATGGGTCTCCTAGATCTGATAGCCGACAAAATGGGGTGTCTACAGCTTGCCCCTCTTTGGCATGAACTTGCGAGGCAACGCATGTCGCAAGCGAGTGCCAAAGCTTTGAAGAGACAAGACTTTTTGGAGGCTATAGATTTAGGATAAAAAGCGTTGCAAAAGATGCAAGGATGATGAGGTTAGTGCTGGTCATGCTCTATGTGAGCTGCCTACGTATCCCAAGGGGAATCAGACCAGGACGTAGTTCGGGGCACAAAGGAACAAATCACACATGCACAACAAGACAGGCGGATGCTTTGCTATAAGAGTGATATGCAATGCATGGATGTGATATGAATTGTGTCATGAGTCCTATTACGTCTAGTGTTATGACCCTAGTATGAGCATGTGCCGTGTGTGCCACTCCGAGTGGGCTGGTGTTGTGCTAGTGTTTGCGATTGTGATGTGACGAAAGACTTGGACAAGGACACCGTGGTTTGGGGACAAACTTCTGGAATGAGTGAGATAGACCAGACGCACTTTGTTTAGAAAATGATAGCCAAAGGCGACCGAGGAACCTTGTGATAAAGCTGTGAGGAAATTCTTGACAATCGGGGGATCTGGATGCGGGCGATGTTCTGATTGTTCCTGACGGTCGACTTTCGGGAATCTGTTCTGGCTGGTAGTAGTATCTTTTGTATTTACCCTTGGGGATGACGTAGTGTTCTCGGAGAATTTTTATTTTCTTGATCGGGAACCAGGATCCATCTCTGAACCTCTCACGGTTGATCAAATCTTTCGGCGCTCAATCCAAGAGGGCCTCCGGGAGCTGGTATCTGTCTGCTTTTGTCCTCGGGGGATAATGCAGGGTTCTCGGGGAATCTCTTTTCTTGATCGGGAACCAGGATCCATCTCTGAACCTCTCACGGTTGATCAAATTTTTCGGCGCTCAACCCGAGAGAGCCGGTCAGGGCCTCCGGGAGCTGGTATCTGTCTGCTTTTGTCCTCAGGGGATGATGCAGGGTTCTCGGGGAATCTCTTTTCTTGATCGGGAACCAGGATCCATCTCTGAACCTCTCACGGTTGATCAAATCTTTCGGCGCTCAATCCGAGAGAGCCGGTCAGGGCCTCCGGGAGTTGGTATCTGTCTGCTTTTGTCCTCGAGGGATGATGCAGGGTTCTCGGGGAATCTCTTTTCTTGTTTTATTTGGCGCATTAGCTAAAAACCAGGATCCGTTATCAGAATTCTCGCGTTTGATCGAAATTTGCGACGGTTGTCCTGAAACGGCCGATTCGGGTCTTCGGGAGCCGTTTTTTCCAGTTTCTGCCTGCTGGAGGTAGTTCTGACAACTTTTAGTCTGCTTGGGGCAAAACCTCATAAATCTTGACTGGACTGGACCACCGGGGCTGACCGGGGTCAAAAACGGGCTGAAAAAGGCCAAAACGGGCCAAAACGGGGCGAAACGGAGCAAAACGGAGCGAAGCGGGGCCCACGGGGAGCAGTGCCGCGGCGGCACTGGGCCACTGCCGTGGCGGCAGTTGGCCAGTGCCGCGGCAGCACTGGGTGACCGGACTTCATCTTCTTATATCTTGGGTTTTTGAGCTTTTGAAGCTCATTCTGGGCCATTTTGGGGTGTTTTTGAAGCCAAAATTCATCAAAACGCAGCTTGTGCGCGCTCAGGTGAGTAATCTTTCCCCGTAGTCGGATTTTTGATTGGTGTTTTGGTTTGCCCAAATTTTAAAGAAGAAAGTTTAACTGAGACTTCCATTTGTAGATCCATGGCTTCGAGCTCGAGGAGACCGTCTAAGAAGGCCAAAGGACGGATGAAGGCCAAGATGCATAACCCGGACTTGATTTTGCGGGACCCCCAACACCATCTTTTGGCCGCGGCTCTAGCGAGCTTGGTATGTGAAACTTTCGACATTTCAGGACCGCTTTCATGTATTATGCTAGTTTTGTGAGCCGTAGTGTGCACCTAGAGATCGTTAGAAGTTCGATTTGCGCTCAAATGTTGATTTTGTGAATATGGCTCTCGGGTCGTGAATAGTGATTTTGCGAATCTTTTGTTGTCTTTGTTGTGTGCAGGTGCCGGAAGTGGCATTGAAAGGCCATGGTAGCCTTGCCCATGCTTTCTTGTGGTATACCCAACTCTCGCCTACCGTCAAGAGGATGGTTGATGATGCCGGGTTCGGAGGCTTTGTCCGCTTGGTTTCAAAAAGTAGCAATGATTTGGCTCACTTCTATGCACTGGCTGAGAGGTGGTGGGACACTACCAACACTTTCCACCTGCCGTTTGGAGAGATGACCATGACGCCCTTCGACTTCTCCATGATTACGGGCTTGAGGGTCGGCGAGAAGCGCTTGATTCTGGATTACTTTTATGAGATCGACCCGGAGGCGGTGGAGATGTTGATTGGGGCTGTTCCCCCTAACCTGGAGAGGCATTGGTTTCCCTGCGGCTGGCTTTACCGGGCCTATGGCAGAGGTAATCACAATCTGAACAATTCCCAGCTTTTGAGGGTTTATCTTCTGTATGTCCTCGGGTGCTCAATCTTTGCGACAAGGAACGACCGGGTGAGCTTGAGGCTCCTTTCTTGCCTGGCGACCATTGATGAGATCCCCTCCTATAACTGGGGCGGTGCTGCCCTGGCCCATCTCTACAAGCATATGGGGGAGGTCTCTCGGGGTGATGTTAAATCTACTGGGGGATTCTGGCGAGCTTGGGAGGTACGCACTGTTTCTTCTTTTATTTTCCATCTTTTTGATTTCCATACTTGTTCTGATTTCTCCTTTGTCTGTGCAGCTTTGGAGTTTTGAATACTTAAAGATTTTGGCTCCTTCCCCGGCGGATGAATCAGGCGAGGATGAGGATGGCATGGCTCCTGTGCCTCTATTCCCACGAGGTTTGAGATGGCGGAGGGACGTTGTTGGGGTGAAGAGTGGGGCCCACCGGATTGTTTTGCTCAGAAACTTCTTAACTGAGCTGACGGCCTCTAGTGTTGATTGGACGCCTTGGGAGGGCGTCGCTTACGCCGCCCCAGAGGAGATACAAGCGGTTAAATCTCTTACCTCTTGCCGCCTTCTGCTGGAGAGTACCGAGTGCAGGCAGTGGTTCCTTGGGGAGCGGGTCTCTCGGCAGGTGGTTGGTGGTCCCAGGTATCGCGTTCCTCATAATCCTCCCGTGATGGATGCTAGTGACCTCTGGTGATGCTCTGCTGGCGGCCTTAGCCGGCACCGATGTTTGGGATCATTTTCTCTATGAGACCGGCTATGAGGCTTACCGCGGCCGCTTCTTGATGCCTAACTTCCCACCCCTAGAGGTGAGTTTCCTTTTTACACTTTTGCCTTTATGTTTTTGACTCATCTTTTCCTAACTTGTTTTGTGCCTACAGCTTCGTGAGATGTACAGGAGACAGGCTCCTCAGGCTCCCGACCCTATCCCTCCTTGGGATTGGACCGTCAACGTTCTAGGCGCTGATGGCACTCCCCAAATGATGGAGGTGCTGTGAGTCACATGTGGGTACCCTACTCAGCCAGCGGGCGTCCTCAATGTTCCTTGGAGTTACGCTGAGGAGGGTCACGCCTTGGCAGCTAGCTTACGGTCCCTGGTCCTCACACGAGACCACCGGGTACGTCTCTAATTTTACACTTCCTTAAGGTTTATGAAGTTCTAACCTTAGATTTTACCCTTGACAGATGGACGGTATGCGACAATTTGCTGCCAACCAGATGGCGTCCTTGGTAAGTCTCTGACTCGACTCTTTTTTTGTACCTTTTTTGTTGTTCCCTTACTGATTGCCTTCATTTTATTTGTGCGTACAGTACCGTGGAGGCGGGGCTGGCTCATCGAGGACTGGTCCAACATGCAGAGGTGGCAGGAGGAGGCCGTCGCCGACATACACTCCGGGCGGTCCGACGGAGGATGAAGAAGAGGAGGACTGAGGCTTCCCAAGCGGGAATTATTATTTTATTTTCTTTTTCTGTTTTCGATTGGGTTGTACTGGGGATATGATTATTTGGACAGTGTAGGACGATGTGTAGCACAATTTGTGACCTTTTGACAGAGTATTATGATGTTTTGCCTCCTAGGCCGGATATCTTCCGGTTTAGAGGCGCAGTTGTGTGCTTGTTGATATATGTGCACTGTGATTGCTGGATGTTACTGCGATGGGCAGTTTTGTGATAGTGAGTGCTTTTGCCTTGCAGGTGGGATAGTCCGTGAAATGGGGAGGTGCTGCCGAAATTTTGAATTTTGCTAGAGCCGCGACAGAAAATATGGCTTTGTATGATCCCGCTCAACTCACAGCTTGGCTGAACATTACGGATAGCGTGGAGCGGATCAACCTCTTTAGCTACGGCTTGACCGAGCTATTCTCTCTTTGCCAGATGACCCTGAATACTGAGTTCTTGCGTGCTGCCATTGGTCACTGGGACCCGGTGAATCATGTCTTCAACTTCAATGGCCTGGAGATATGCCCCGTGTTTGAGGAGTTCTGCGCTATTCTCGGCTATGATTCTGATTCTGATCTGATTCTCCCTTCTGCTGGTACCCTCAGTCCTACGCAAGGCTTGGCTGAATATCTGAATTGCTCCGTCACTATTTCCCGCCGGCTGATTCAAGGTGAGGTCCTTAATATTGCTTCTATTATTGCTCAGTATGCCAGTCCTGGGAATCCCAGCGTGTATGATGCTACCCGCGGGGCTGCTTTGATATTGTGCATGACCTCACACTTCTTATTCTCGAGTACTTCCGTTGACTTAGTGCATGTGTGCCTTGGGTTAAAGCTTAGCAAGAATCCCATGGCCATGGTTCTAGCTGAAACCTTGAATGGTTTGGATAATGCCTTCAATCAAGGGACTCCTCTTCTTTTCGGGGCGCCTTTGGTGTTACAGGCTTGGTTATACGAGCATCTTCAGCTGTGGACGGGCCGCATACCACCAGTTTACTTTCGTCGAGCTGTGCTTTACTCTCACTATACTTTTGCCGATTGGGTGGGCATGATGGGTGCTTTATCTGAGGCCGGCATTTGCTGGATCGTGAGGCATTGGGGCCTTCATGCTGTCACCACGAGCCTCAGGGGTCACCAGAGAGTGTGTTTGATGGGTCTGAGAGAGACTTCTTTCTATCATCCTCGCCGTTTGGCCAGACAGTATGGACAGGTTCAGGAGGTTCCCCGGGGGTTTACTGAGAGGGTCTTTGCTTCCAGGATCAGGGCTACCACCATTGCTGCTTTTATTGACGGTTGGACTGACCGAGTAAAGGCCTACTTCTAAAGAAAATAAAAGACACTAAGATAAAGCTAGACCTGACTGATTCTGCTCATTCCTCCAAGTGTCTCTGAACATGTGTGATTGCTTTTTGAAAGACTTTTATTTCTTTGATTATTCCTGCTTATGTAACATTCAAAGTTTGTTTATCAGTGAACCTTGGTTACTTTGAGAATCTTATTTTAGGCACTTTAGCTTTCTAAAAACATTTTGTAACTGAGATTTCAATTAGTTGTTGCTTTTGGTACCTGCTTGGGCATGCCGGGGTTATTAGAGGCAAACGAGGCGGGTGGCCGAAGTTTGCCCCTAGTTTGGGATATGTATGGTTGTGAGGCAAACGAGGTAGATGACCGACGTTTGCCCCTAGTTTAGAAGAGGTCCAGGCAAACGAGGCGAGTGGCCGAAGTTTGCCCCTAGTTTGGAAGGTGATTTTTGGGTTATGGTAAGGACCGCGACTTTATTTTCTGACATACTCATAATTTTTGCCCAGGCACCAAGGAGGCGGCCTGGCGAGCTATTTTCCCTCTTTTGTTATTGCTCACTTTGGATTTAGCTCTAATTTTTGCCTAGGCGTCCTTTCGGATTTTTGACCTAGCGAGCCATCCTTCTTTTCTTTTTAAAAGTCTACCTACGTACCCCCGATCGGGGATCAGGTCCTACGTAGTTCGGGCCAAGGTTTTGAAAGAAAAGGTTATTTTATTGTGGGTGGAGCGACCGAACCAATGTGGTTGCCTACGTATCCCCGAGTGGGAATCAGGTCGAGCGTAGTTCAAGGCAAGGCTTTGAAGAAAATTGGTTGGGGAATGGTCAAGCATAGTACTTTTTGAGGCGATCCATGTTGATGGGTTCCTTGAATTCGATACCATCGAGGTCCATGAGATAAGTTGCTCCTCCGAAAAGAATGGTCTTGACGATGTAAGGGCCTACCCATTTAGGTTTGAACTTCCCACAAGGTCGCCTTTGACAATTTTCCTTGGACGAACCCTTTTGTTGAAGGCATGGGCTATCCTCTTTTGATAGATTCGGACATGGTCGACTGCCGCTAGGCGTTTATCATCCAAGAGGGCCAATTGTTCGTATCTTTCGTTCAACCAATTTGACTCCAAAATTTCACATTCTGCCATCACGCGTAGATATGGTAGTTCTATCTCGACCGGGAGTACTGCTTCCATCCCATATACCAGCGAGTAAGGAGTTGCTCCCGTGGACGTCCTTATCGATGTTCTGTATCCCCAAAGTGCGAACGGTAGCTTTTCGTGCCAGTTTTTGTAGGTATCGGCTGATTTTTGTAGTATGGCCTTGACATTCTTATTCGCAGCTTCGACTGCCCCATTAGTCTGTGGTCTGTATGGGGATGACTTGTGATAAGTGATTTTGTACTCCTCAAACAGATCCCTGACTTCTGCCTTGAAATGACTTCCGTTATCCGAAATAATCTCATGGGGAACTCCATAACGGCAGATGAGATTTCTTTTGATGAATTTGGCCACTTCTTTGGCCCCCAACTTGGTGTAAGATGCAGCTTCTACCCATTTTGTGAAGTAGTCTATGGCCACCAGGATGTACCGATTTCCATTTGAGGCTTTTAGAATGATTTCACCAATGATGTCGATTCCCCAGGTTGAGAATGGCCAAGGCGAGGTCATGCTGTACAGAAGGGATGGTGGTGTATGCATCATGTTTGCATGAATCTGGCACTTGTGACACCTCCTCACGTACTCACAACAATCTTTCTCCAATGTTGTCCAGTAGTACCCTTGTCTTATGATTTTCTTAGCCAGCATATGACCGTTCATGTGCGGACCGCATACCCCTTCGTGTATTTCCTCCATCATTCTTCGGGAGCTCTTCCCGAACAAGCAAGTCAGGTTGTGACCATTGTATCCTTTCTTCAACAATTTTCCCCCACAAATGATGAATTGCGCTGCGAATCTTCGAATGGCCCTCTTGTCTTTCTCGGTAGACTCTTGGGGGTATGTCCCTTTTTCTATGAAATCCCAGACATCCTGATACCATGGTGCTTCATTCTCTTCTTCCTCGATTACGGCAATCATGTTGAATGGAGGCCCGTACCTTTGCTCAATTACCAAAGGCATCATCTTGACTCCCACAGGAATCTTGATCATAGAGGCTAAGGTAGCCAATGAATCTGCCAGCTGGTTCTCTTTCCTAGGCAAGTAGAGGAATGTGACGTTCTTGAAACACCTCTTGAGTTGGTCGAGATGATCGTGATAGGGCTTCAACCTTTCTTCTTTTACTTTCCATTCTCCTCTAGCTTGTGATATAATGAGGTTTGAATCCCCGAAGACAACCAACTTCTGAACTTTCAGCTCTAAGGCTGCTTCCATTCCCAGAATGCATGCTTCATACTCAGCGGTGTTGTTGGTGGAGTTATAATTGAGCTTGACTGCCAATGGAGTATGGTCCCCGCTTGGTGATACGAGAATCATTCCTACTCCATATCATTTCATGTTGGCTGCTCCATCAAAGTACAACTTCCACTGTTCTTCCTCGACTTCCATGATACTTTCGTCTGGAAACGGAAAGTCTCCACTTTCTTCGGATTCGACGGCATGTTCTGCGAGATGCTCAGCTACGGTTCTCCCTTTTACCGATTTGCTTGTGACATACTTGATATCGAATTCGGATAATAGGAGTAACCAACGGGATATACGACCGGTCAGGGCGGGTTTTTCGAGGAGGTATTTTAGAGGATCCATGCGGGATATGAGCACAACTGGGAAGGCCAGCATGTAGTGCCTTAGTCGGCGAGTGCACCAAACCAAGGCCCAGCATGTTTTTTTGAGGGTAGAGTAGTTGAGCTCATACCCAGTCATCCTCTTGCTAAGGTAGTATATGGCTTTTTCGGAGTGGCTTTCTTCTCCTTCTTGGGCCAACATGCAGCCCATGGCATTTTCGGAGACGGATAGGTAAAGGAATAAAGGCTTATAAGGAACGGGTGGGGAGAGCACAGGTGGATTTTGAAGGTAGGCTTTTATTTTGTCGAAAGCGACTTGGCATTGGTCATCCCATTGGAACTTCTCCCCTTTTCTCAATAACCGGAACAGAGGATCGCACGTAGTTGTGAGCTTGGAAATGAAACAGCTGATGAATTGGATTCTTCCGAGGAACCCCCTTACTTCTTTTTCGCTCAGGGGTGGCGTCATTTCGAGGATTACCTTGATCTTGGAGGGGTCCACCTCTATTCCCCTTTGTGTGATGAGAAAACCCAGGAGTTTACCGGAGGTTACGCCGAAAGTGCATTTCTTTGGATTCAACCTCATCTTGTATTTGCGCAACCTTTCGAAGAACTTTTCCAGCGCTACCAGGTGCCCTTCTCTATCCTTGGATTTCACAATCATGTCGTCTACGTACACTTCTACCTCCTTGTGAATCATATCATGCAGCAGAGTGGTGGCAGCTCTTTGGTAAGTCGCCCCCGCGTTCTTGAGTCCGAAGGGCATTACTCTATAACAGTAGGTTCCCCAAGGGGTGGTGAATGTCGTCTTTTCCCGATCTTCTGGCGCCATTAGAATCTGATTGTACCCTGAGAAACCATCCATGAAAGACAGTAGCTCATGTCCTGCGGTGTTATCTACCAAGACGTCAATGTGGGGAAGCGGGAAGTCATCCTTGGGACTGGCCTTGTTCAGATCACGAAAGTCGACGCACACACGAACTTTTCCATCCTTCTTCGGGACTGGCACGATATTGGCAATCCATTCCGGATAGTCGGTGACAATGATGAACCCTGCCTTGAACTGCTTCTCCACTTCTTCTTTAACCTTGAGGGCCCATTCCGGTCTCATGCGCCTCAGTTTCTGCTTGACAGGTTTAGAATTGGGGAGGAGAGGAATATGATGTTGGACGATGTTGGGATCGACCCCAGGCATGTCTTCGTAAGACCAAGCAAAAATATCTTTGAATTCTTTTAGCAAGAGGGTTAATTTTTCTTTTTCTTCTTTATTGAGAGTTGAGCCAATTTGCACAATTTGTGGATTATCTGTTTTACCTAGGTTAACTGATAAAGTATCCTTGATTATTTCATAAGCAGGTGGTTTTTCAATTAGTTGCTTAAGTTCGATTGGGAGATCCTCGGAGGGATCTGTGCATTCACAAGTGTTAGACACAGAGGAGTAAGCAGAATCGTCTTTCATTTCATTCATGACAGGTGAAGTGATTACATTGGATAGTGGTGGGTTTACGGCAGCCGACTCTGGTACAGACTTGATAATTGGTAGTACAGACTCCGGGGGGATAGGGGATTGGGAGACACAGATAGATGACTCTACAGCCTGGTTGCTTAGACCCTCCTCAGTTGGCTTGATCTGATCATCTTGGCTCTCGGCCCTCTCTTCTTCCTTCTTCTCAGCGGATTCCTCCCACATTTTCTTGATGGCTTCAGCGTCCAGGTATTTCAACCAGTCTTCCTCCGGGGTCTTCTCAACTTCTTCGGGGTAGAACGGGTCTTGGTATGGGGGCCTTTCGCAGTCAGCGAAGATTTCAAGCCCGGGGTGCCTTTTCCCAGTGGTTCGATGGATCCAGGGTTCAGGGAACCCAAAGTAAGGGAAATCATCCCCTTCTTTGATGAACTGTCCGTTCAAAGTCTTGCGGTATGGGGGGAGACCCTTCACCCTTTTCTTCCATGGCCTCTGTAGCTCGACGTCTTCTTCAGTGGGTTTGTACCCCAACCCGAAAGTGCCTTGTTGCCCTTTGATCTGCGGGAACTCCCGAATTCCTTGCTGGCGTCGACCCAATCCCATTCCGGGGAAGTAGTTCATCTTGCGGACAATGTTAACAACTGCAGAGTGGACCTCAGGGAATCAGTCTTCATCGTTGATCATATGAACTTCTTCCATGAAGAATCCTCCGATTTCTCTTTCTTCTAGCTCAGGTATTTGGACTTCAAAAATGGGAGTGTAATTTGGGAAAGCTTCGTTACCCCAACTATTACCGAGGATGATCTTTACTTCCTTCTCATGAATGTACTTAATCATTTGATGCACAGTGGATGATACATCTTTGTTGGTGTGAAGCCAGGGCCTTCCAATTAGCAGATTGAACGAGGCAGGTATGTCCATGACTTGAAAAATCTCAGTGCTTGCCAAAGATCCTACCCGGATTTGCAGAGAGACAGTCCCCATCACATTCCTCCTGGTGTTATCATAGGCCCTCACAGATTGCACAAATGGCGTGATGTTAAGGATATTGACCCCCAAAGCAGTGGCAGTTCTTAAGGCACAAACATTCAAAGCAGAACCTGTGTCGACCAGACAAAACGGTACCTGCTGCTCCTTACATCCAACAGTGATGTACAATGCTTTGTTATGTGCGGATCCTTCCGGTGGCAAGTCCTCGTCAGAAAATGTAATGATCGGGTCGGGGGTAAGTGCGCCCAAGAAAGCTATCATGTCCTCCGGTGCGGCGTCGATAGGAACTTCAATCCCAGCCAAGGCATTCAACACGGCTTGCCTATGCTTGTAGGATGTTACCATGATATCCCACATCGAGAGATGTGCTTGGGTCTTCTTTAGCTGCTTTATCAACTCATTATCTTCTTCGATGATCTCATCCATCTTACCCTTTCCCTTGTCCTTGACTGGACCTTTCTCAGTTGCATCGGTGGCAGGCTGTGGAGGCTGATAATGACGGCTTGACCTGGTCAGATGATCAATCTCGGCAGGAGTAGGCCCTTCTACAGTCCCATCCTTCTTGAACCAATCATAATCCGTTCCCACAAAGGGATTTTTTGGCTCGTTCCAGATGGAAGCATCACTCTCGTTGTTAGGATCATACCATTTGAGGTCTACCACTCCTAGGTCATGCTCTTCCAGGAAGAACAAGTCTTGCTCATCGTTAAGCTGCTGCTGCCACTCATCATTCTCCCCTCCGATCAGATGAATTCCCTCAAAATCCGGGATGTCAATGAGGGGTAAGGGTTGTCCTAGGGGGTGATATAAGCAGCAGGGTTGAAGGATATAGGGTTGGACTCGATGAGGTTGACATTTTGGTGGTTTGGTAGGGGATTTTGGGTGATATGGGGCTGCTTCGGGGGCGGTTCGATGATATTCTGGTCGATGAGGTCTTGAATATCATGGCGGAGGCGCATGCAATCATCAGTGTTATGGCCAGGGGCTTGGTGGTAGGCGCATCTTTTAGACATATCGCAGTTAGGCGGGGGTGGGGTACTTCGAGACTGGAGTAGTTGGAGGTGGCCCTTTTTGAGGAGGCGGTCCAAGGCTGAGGAGAGAGAGATTTCTAGCTTGGCAAAATTGCGAGGGGGCTTTTTCTGGAAAGGGCGGTTGGAGGGATTTGCCTAGTTGGAGGGTTGGTATGGTCTTGGAGGGTATGCCATGGGTTGGCTGCTAAGGACATTGACATCCGGGGGGTTCCGGGAGTAGTTGGGCCTTCTTGGCTGACTCGAAGGGTCTTCCTTTTTGATCTTCCCTTCCCTGATAGCATCTTCGATTCGGGTTCCGACTTCAAACAACTCCTCAAAGGTGGAGATGGATTGGTAGAATAATTTCTCGTGGTAGAGCGGCTGTAGATTTCGGATTAGCATTCTTACCTGTTCCTTTTCAATCGGCCGGTGGGTCATTTGAGCTACCTTGTTCCTCCATCTGCTTAAGAACGCAGCGAAGGATTCATTGTTTCTTTGCCGGGTCGTTTCCAAATCCCTGATAGTGACATCCAGCTCCTGGTTGTAAGAGTAATGATCGACAAAAACTCGAACGATATCTTCCCAGGCCCGGGTCTTGGAGGCTTCCAAGGTTAGGAACCATGATGGTGCAGATTTTGCCAGAGTTTGTGGAAATAGCATTGCAATGTGCTCGTGGGTGCAACCCATGGACTGGAAGATACTCATACATAGCTTCACGTGGCTTTTCGGGTTCCCAGTTCCATCAAAACGATCGATGGCAGGAATTTTGAAGTTCTCCGGCAGTTTCAACTTGACAGGCTCAAAGAGGCCTTCCAGATCTAGCATGTAATCATCGACTCCCTTGCTTTTTCTCAGCACGCTCTCCAGTTTGTCGACCTTGTCCATTTTCTCTTGGAGCTTCTTCTCATACGCAAGCGGTGGGACCCCTTGGAACCAGTTTTCCTCCCCATTATTCTCGTGTAGAAGAGGTTCAAACCCTGGTGGCGGAAAACCCGGGCGGAGGTTGCGGCTGTTGCTGCTTCAGTTCTTCCATGAATTTCAGGACTTGGGCTAGACTGTCGGATTGTTGGCTTATAGTCACTCCCAACTCGGTGACCTTGTTTTCCAATTCTTCTCTATTCATGTTGAAGTGGGCTGTCGGACCGATTCTGACTAAACGATTATCTGAACTCCTGGTCCACAACGAGGATTCCGGCTGCTGACCTTGGAATCTATACTGACTTGACAGATTTTGAGAGAAGGGGTGTATCAGATCCTGACAGTGACGACTTTTAGACAGACAAAGACAGTGACGTGGACCAACTCGGGACAGTGTGTGCAGAGAGATGGGAATGGTGTATGCATGGGAGACAAGCATGCGGATGTAAGCCTTAATCTATATGATGTTCCTATTTCTAACAGATAGAGGTTAAGCAATTAAGGTCCTAACCATATAGAGTGTGCCAATCTTACTTTCCAGTACGATCACCAAAGGATAACAGGGGTTTTCAGACATTTCCGATTGACTGGGACAGAGTTTCTGGGAGAAACTGGTAAGTACGGTTATATCTGGGATATCTGGACAGAGTTTCTGGGAGAAACCGGTAAGTACGGTTATATCTGGGATATCTGGATAGAGTTTCTGGGAGAAACCGGTAAGTATGGTTATATCTGGGATATCTGGATAGAGTTTCTGGGAGAAATCGGTAAGTACGGTTATATCTGGGATATCTGGACAGAGTTTCTGGGAGAAACCGGTAAATATGGTGATAGTGATCATACTTTCTAGCAGGTTTTCATACTCCTATGTCTCAAGACCGACAAACAAGGTTTGCGGTGTATATCTTTGCGAGCATGGAGCATACATCCTTGTCATGATGCTTAGGCAGGTCAACTCAATGTGACTACATGTGAGTGATTGCCTTGGGAATCATAAGAAAGAGGTTCTGTTCTATGCCACATAAGCGTCTACATCGCGCAGGTAATCCCGTCAGGGCATACAGCAGTTATATCACATTGTCCTATCTGAAAAGATAAATGAACAGTCCTATGAAAGGTTCTACAGGAATCTATATGCAAAGGCTGGGTTTAGTCAAAGAGGGTCCGTTGACGAGAGTTCCAATATACCGTCGGGGAGACAGTACGGAGGTTTTTACTCTTTTTGATATACCTTGGAAGGTACAGTATCAACGGTGACTTGTGCCCTGGCACAGCAAGACCTGAACAATGTCAGCGCCGCGTTTCAGACACAGTCGGAGGGGAAATGCAAGAGTGCAATGCGGTGAACCAAACACAGTAAAAAAAAATGCTTTTAAGGATGCTTCTTATGAGTCAAACCTCTGTATTATTTTGTTAAAAAAATAAAAGTCCCCAGCAGAGTCGCCAGATTGTGGACACGCGGAATCGGACCACTTCTCTCTCTTGTTTGAGATTGTTTTTGAAACTTGATTTGAATCAAGGAAAGAAAACGAAAGGTTTGTTGAAAATAGATACAGAGTCGCCACTTGGTCTTTAAGGAACCAAGAAACCTAATTTTGACTCACCCAAACGGATAAGGGCACCGGCCCTTCATAACCAAAGAACTTGGTTCAGGGTTTTGGTACGAGAGAGGAAGGAGCCTTTGTCGCGACTAAAACACCCTCAACTCGCCCCGTCTTTCGACGGGCCTCAATTAGCATCCAAATAATCATCTTATACTATATATGGTTCGACAAATAATACTATGATAGTATATTACATCACATAAGAAAATTGAAATGGAAGATCAAAAGATAAAATATCATGCAATGTAAAGTGAAAGATCACACAAATAAACCTAGGAAAAATCGTCTAATCGTGTATCAAGTAATTAGTTTCCTTAATCTAAAAGGGACATGAATTGTTCTTGAAACAAAGAAATCTAAATATGCTTAGCAAGCTAGTATGATGCATGTTAATCTTTGAGAAAAGAAGATCCCTCAATCCCCGGGACGGATGAGAAAGGATGATTAGATCAAGGGGAAGCATGAACGTGTGATCGTGATCATTCCTTATAATCTTCTTAGATTAAGAGTTACAAAAACCCCAAATCTTGCATGAATGCAATGTATGTATCTAAAAATGTGCAAAGGTTGTAGTGTGTTTTGGGTACATGGATTTCTAGAATGACTTAGAAGTCTAAAATGTGTATGAATGAATGAATGAAATCAACATGGGATATGTACAAATGTAGTATGAACTACTTCCTAAGATATGAGCTAATTTGGAATGCATATAAGCATTAAATCAAAGAAAGAAAGTTAAGGTATGCTTGCTGTGAATAGTGGACAGAACAGTAGCATCATCTTTGGAATTTTGAAAAGAGGGGTTAGGAATGTTTTCAATGCATGATTTTTTATGGAGATGTTCCTTATTGTGTCTAGAATACAACCCAAAAAGCCAATCTTGAATAGCTATCACATATTGAGAGAAATCATATAAACAACAGAGGTCACTCAGAAACAGAGTTCGTACTGTCGACTGAAATGTTGAAAAATCTTAGAAAATGAAAACGAATGATCTAGAGGCCCATTTTATACAAAAGGTTTCCTAAGACATTGAATTTTAAGGGAAAAGAAGTTAGGGCCACCCCTTTTGGAAAAGTTTTCTGGAAAAGAGGTCGTAAGTTGACCTAGATGCTGTGACAGCAAAAACAGAATGTATGGAAGGAATGTTGGGATCCAAATGGACCATTTCCAAGTACTTCCAAGTCAAACCAAAAATCGTGGGTGTTCTCCAACGAGTTAGGAAGACTTTCCAAGTAGCCTTGCATCCATATGTTGAGTATTGAGTTCTAGAGAAATATTTGAACTCAACTCACTCACTGTTTTGACTCATTGTTTTGAAGATTTTGGAGAAAACAAAGTTTTGTTTCTTGAAACCAAATGAGAGGGATTGAGAGGGGTTTTGAAATAGATGTTTTGAAAACATGTTTTCAATATTCAATAAGGATTATAGCCACTTAGAATACCTACATCAAACTCATCATTAAGAACCTCCAAGATTGTTGGAGAGATTTATTTTATTTTTGAACATAACTTCAATACATTACAAGAATACCTTGGAAGTATTGAGGTTATGATCATCATCTATCAAACATGTTTTTGAGGTCAAGAGCTACTATCCATAAGGATTCACTCACCCCAAACTTCATGTCATCACTTAGATGATGATGAACTAGTAAGTAAATAAAGAAAAATAAAAAAGAAATGGGATAAGAAGAGATGAACAATAAATAAACAAGCAAGTAGATGATGATCAATAGATGATATTCATGAAGCATGAGACTTGTAGATTGGTGTTTCACTCATATGTAATGACACTAGACATGGAAGAAGCTTCCATTCTCTTAAATGCTCACTAAAATGGTGGTTGAGAGTATTGAATGTTGAAGTAAATGGAAGTAATGAAGTAAAAACAAAGTTAGAACTCACTTTTGTTTTGAAAATCAAAGAAGAAAGCTTCTTTTCTCTCTACTCTAACCTTATCTCTACAACTTTCTCTCCCAAACTTTTCCAAAACTCACATTTGACTCCCCTAAAATGAGGAGTAATGGGGTGTTTATATAGGCCAGCTTGGGGTGTTTTTGGGATTTAGAAAGTACTCCCATTGGCTCCAAACATCTGAAATCATAAAACTATGTCGTTTTGGCTTTTAATTAATCAAAATGGGACCATAAAACTTAATTACAAAAAACACTGTTCTGGAAAAGAGTGCCGCGGCGGCACTGGGCCAGTGCCGCGGCGGCAGTGGGCCAGTGCCGCGGCGGCAGTGCTCCTCCCTTGTCCAGATAATGCTGTTTAGGCCCCCTGAAGTTCCGATATTCGCGAAAAGGCCCTATTTCGTCCGAAATTCACAGAAAATGCATACGAACTCCAAATTGAGGTTGTGATATACCGTTGGAAAGGTAATGGAGTCTACTTTACATAAAAAATAGTTCGGGGATAGGTCACTTTGAAAAGTTTTGCGGTATTCGCGATAAAAGCCAATTTGATCGCCTTTTTCGTCTTTAGAAATTCATAATAAATTCGTTTTAAATCCAGAAATTATGTGCGATATACCGTTGGAAAGCTATTGACCTCTAGTATACATGAAAAATGTTCAAAAATTATTTTGGTGCCCCAGTTCCAAAGTCAAATTCTGGTCAAACTGGTCAAACCTGGGATTCTCGGGAAGTTCTGGAAACCTCCGGGAGTTCCCGGGAGCTGATGTTTTCGCTCGATTTTCTTTTGGAACTTGTTTTAACACTTTTCTCATGACTTAAAATGATTCTGGTGAATTCGGACGATTTCGGTCAAACTTGGTCAAACTTGGTCAAACCTGGTCAAACCTTGGTCAAACCTAGTCAAACCTTGGTCAAACCGGTCAACGGGGACTTTCCGGGAACTTTCGGGACTTCCGGGGGTCTCTGGGAGCTGACGATTTCATTTGATTTCTCTTTAAAACTCTTTTTTATCGCTTTTCTTACGACATAGCATGTTTTCAGAACTTTGGGACCAAATCTGGGAGTTTTCGGGCTTTCAGGGGCATTTTGGTCATCCTGAGCATTCTGAGAGATGGAGCTGACTTCCGAGAGTCCTTTTGAGTCTTTTAGATCATTGTGAACCACCAAGCTATGGGTCTCCTAGATTTGATAGCCGACAAAATGGGGTGTCTACAACCTGCCTTGTTCAATTTGTTGATCGGAAGGCCCTGGCTGCACATCAACAAAGCTGTATCATCCACTGTGCATCAAATGATCAAGTACATTCATGAGAAGGAGGTGAAAATCATCTTTGGCAATAGTTGGGGTAATGAAGCCTTTCCCAACTACGCTCCCATCTTTGAAATCCAAATACCTGAGCTAGAAGAAGGAGAAATTGGGGGATTCTTCATGGAGGAAGTCCACATGATCAATGATGAAGACAGGTTCCCCGAGATCCACTCTATAGTTGTCAACATCGTCCGCAAAATGAACTACTTCCCTAGAACGGGATTGGGCCGACGCCAGCAAGGGATTCGTGAGTTCCCTTAGGTCAAAGGGCAACAAGGCACTTTTGGGTTGGGGTACAAGCCCACTGAAGAAGACGTCGAACTACAGAGGCCATGGAAGAAAAGAGTGAGGAGTCTTCCACCATACTGCAAAACCTTGAATGGGCAATTCATCAAAGAAGGGGATGATTTCCCCTATTTTGGGTTCCCAGAACCTTAGATCCATCAGGCCACTGGAAAAAGGTACCACGGGCTAGAAATCTTTGCTGACTATGAAAGGCCCCCCCATCAAGATCCGTTCTATCCCAAAGAAGTTGAGAAAACCACAGAGAAAGACTAGTTGAAGTATCTGGACACTGAAGCCATCGAGAAAATGTGGGAAGAATTTGCTGAGGAAAAGGAAGGAAAGAGGGCCAAGAGCCAAGATGACCAGATCATGCCAACTACGGAAGGTCTGAGCAACCAGGCTGTAGAGTCATATGTCTGTGTCTCCCAATTTCCTATTCCCCCGGAGTCTATACTTCCAAGTATCGAGTCTGTACCAGAGTCAGCTACTGTAAGCCCGCCACTGTCTAATGTAATCACTCCACCTGCCATGAATGAAATGAAAGACGATTCTACTTACTCCTCCGTGTCTAATACTTGTGAATGCACAGATCCTTCCGAGGATCTCTGAATCGAACTTAAGCAACTAATTGAAAAAGCACCTGCTTATGAAATGATCGAAGACACTTTATCAATTAACCTAGGTGAAAAAGATAATCCACAAATTGTGCAAATCGGCTCAACACTTAATAAAGAAGAAAAAGAAAAATGAACTCTTTTGCTAAAAGAATTCAAAGATGTTTTCGTTTGGTCTTATGAGGATATGCCTGGGGTCGATCCCAACATCGTCGAACATCATATTCCCCTCTTCCCTGACTCTAAACCAGTCAAGCAAAAACTTAAGTGCATGAGACCAGAATGGGCACTCAAGGTCAAAGAAGAGGTAGAAAACCAGTTCAAGGCACGGTTCATCATTATTACCGAGTACCTGGAATGGATCGCTAACAACGTGCCTGTCCCCAAGAAGGATGGAAAAGTTTGCGTGTGAGTCGACTTTCGTGATCTAAACAAGGCAAGTCCAAAGGATGACTTCCCGCTGCCTCACATTGATGTTTTGGTAGATAACACCGCCGGACACGAACTATTGTCATTCATGGATGGTTTCTCAAGACACAACCAGATTCTAATGGCACCAGAAGATCAGGAAAAGACGACATTCACCACATCTTGGGGGACCTACTATTATAGGGTAATGCCTTTCGACCTCAAGAACGCTGGAATAACCTACCAAAGAGTTGCCACCACTCTGCTGCATGACATGATTCACAAGGAAGTAGAAGTGTACATAGATGACATGATCGTGAAATCCAGGGACAAAGAAGGGCACTTGGTGGCACTGGAGAAATTTTTTGAAAGATTGCGCAAGTACAAGATGAGGTTGAATCCAAAGAAATGCACTTTTGGTGTGACCTCTAGAAAGCTTCTAGGTTTCCTTATCAAACTAAGGGGGATAGAAGTGGACCCCTCCAAAATCAAGGCAATTCTAGGAATGGCACCACCACAGAATGAGAACGAAGTGAAAGGATTCCTTGGGAGGATCCAATTCATCAGTCGTTTCATCTCCAAGCTCACAACCACATGTGACCCCTTGTTCTAACTGCTAAAGAAAGGAGAGAAGTTCCAATGGGACGACCAATGCCAAGTCGCCTTCGACAAAATAAAAACCTACCTCCAAAAACCACCCGTCCTTTCACCGCCTACCCCTCATAAGCCTTTGCTTCTTTACCTATCTGTCTTCGAGAATGCCATGGGATGCATGCTAGCCCAAGAAGGAAAAGAAAGCCGCTCTGAAAAAGCCATGTATTACCTTAGCAAGAGGATGACTGGGTATGAGCTCAACTACTCTACCCTCGAAAAAACATGTTGGGCCTTGGTTTGGTGCACTCGCCGACTAAGGCACTACATGTTGGCCTTCCCAGTTGTGCTCATATCCCGCATGGATCCTCTAAAATACCTCCTTGAAAAACCTGCCCTGACGGTCGTATATCCAATTGGTTACTTCTACTGTCCGAATTCGATATCAAGTATGTGACAAGCAAATCAGTAAAAGGGAGAACCATAGCTGAACATCTTGCTGAACACGCCATTGATTCTGAAGAAAATGGAGATTTTCTGTTCCTGGAGGAGAATATCATGGAAATCAAAGAAGAACAGTGGAAGTTGTACTTTGATGGAGCAGCCAACATGAAAGGTTACGGGGTAGGAATGATTCTTGTGTCGCCAAATGGGGACCACACCCCACTGGCAGTCAAGCTTAATTATAATGCCACCAATAACACCGCTGAATATGAGGCATGCATTCTGGGGATGGAAACGACCATAGAATTGAGAGTTCAAAAGTTGGATGTCTTCAAAGATTCAAATCTCATTGTGTTAAAGCCAGAGGGGAATGGAAGGTGAAAGAAAAGAGGTTGAAACCCTACCATGACCATCTCGATAGACTCAAGGAACATTTTAAGAGCATAACATTCTTCTACTTGCCTAGGGAAGAGAACCAGCTAGCAGATTGTTGGCTACCTTAGCCTCCATGATCAAAACTCCTGTGGGAGTCAAGATGATGCCTCTAACAATCGAGCAAAGATACGAATCGTCATTTAGCATGATCGCTGCAATCGAAGAAGAAGAGAATGAAACACCATGGTATCAAGATGTCTAGAACTTCATAGAAAAGGGAGTGTATCCCCTAGAATCTTCCGAGAAAGACAAAAGAGCAATTCAAAGGTTCGCAGCACAGTTCATCATTTGCCTGGGAAAATTGTTGAAAAAGGGTACAATGGTCACAATCTAACTTACCTGTTTGGAAAGTGCGCCAGAAGAATGATGGAAGAATTACACGATGGGGTATGCGGTCCACACATGAACGGTCACATGCTGGCCAAAAAGATCGTAAGACAAGGGTACTATTGGACAACATTGGATAAAGATTGTTGCGAATACATGAGGAGGTGCCACAAGTGCCAGATCCATGCAAACATGATGCATGTACCGCCATCTCTGCTCTATAGTATGACCTCCCCGTGGCTATTCTCGACTTGGGGAATCGATATCATTGGCAAAATCTTCCGAATGCCGTAAATGGGAACCAATACATTTTGGTGGCCATTGACTACTTCACAAAATGGGTAGAAGCCGCATCCTACAGCAAGTTGGGGGCCAAGGAAGTGGCCAAGTTCATCAAGAAGAACCTCATCTGTCGCTATGGAGTCCCCTATGAGATCATTTCAGATAATGGTAGTCATTTCAAAGTAGAAGTCAGGGATCTGTTTGAGGAATACAAAATCACTTATCACAAGTCGTCACCATACAGACCGCAAACTAATGGGGAAGTCGAAGCTGCAAACAAGAATGTCAAGGCCATATTGCAGAAATTGGCTGATACCTACAAAGACTGGCACGAAAAGCTACCGTTCGCACTTTGGGGATACAGAACATCGATAAGGACGTCGAGTAACTCCTTACTCACTGGTACATGGAATAGAAGCAGTACTTCCAGTCGAGATAGAACTACCATCCCGGCGCATGATGGCAGAATGTAAAATTCCAGAATCCGACTGGTTAAGAGAAAGATACACAGAGTTGGCTCTCATAGATGAAAAATGCCTAACTGCGATCGACCATGTCCGAATCTATCAAAAGAGGATAGCCCGTGCTTTCAACAAAAGGGTTTGTCCGAGGAAAATTGTCAAGGGTGGCCTTGTTCTTAAGGAATTGTGAGCCCCGATCTTTGATCCACGTAGAAAGTTCAAACCCAAATGGGTCGGCCCTTATATCGTCAAAGCTATCCTTTTCGGAGGAGCAACCTACCTCATGGACCTCGATGACGTCGAATTCAAAGAACCAATCAACATGGATCGCCTAAAAAAGTACTATGCTTGACCATTCCCCAAACTTCTTCTAAAGCCTCGCCTGAATTACGCTCAACTTGATTCCCACTTGGGGATACATAGGCAACCACATCGGTTCGGTCGCTCCACCCAAATACAATAAAAAATAAATAGCCCAATTCTTCCAAGCCTCGCCCTGAACTACGCTCGACCTGATTTCCAATTGGGGATACGTAGGCAACCACATCGGTTCGATCGCTCCACCCAAAAAAAAAAAAGAAAATAAACAAATAGCCCAATTCTTCCAAGCCTCGCCCTGAACTACGCTCGACCTGATTTCCACTTGGTAATACGTAGGCAACCGCATCGGTTTGGTTGACACCATCATAATCAACCCCTTTTCTTTCAAGACTTTGGCCCAAACTACATTGGACCTGATCCCCGTTCGGGGGTACATAGGCAGACTTTCAAAAAGAAAAGAAGGATGGCTCGCTAGGTCAAAAATTTGAAAGGATGCCTAGGAAAAATTAGAGTTAAATCTAAAGTGAGCAATAACAAAAGAGAGAAAAGAGCTCACTAGGTCACCTAACTGGTGCCTAGGCAAAATTATGAGTGTGTGAGAGAAATAAAGTCACGGTCCTTACCATAACCCAGAAATCACCCTTCACAATAGGGGCAAACTTTGGCTCTCCGCCTCGTTTGCTTGAACCTCTTCTAAACTAGGGGAAAACGTAGGTCATCTACCTCATTTGCCTCACAACCATACATCCCAAACTAGGGGCAAACTTCGGCCACCCGCCTCATTTGCCTCTAATCGTCCTAGCGTGCCCAAACAAGTACCAAAAGCAAACATCTGACCAAAATCATACTGCAAATGTTTTTAGAAAGCCAAATGCATAAAATAAGGTTCTCCAAGTAACCAAGGTTCACCGATAAACAAACTTCGAATATTACATAAGCAGGGCTAAATGAAAACACAAAAAGTTCTTTCAGAAAGTAATCACAAATATCAAAGACACTTGGAGGAAAGAAGCAGAATCAGTCAAGTCTAGTTTTATTTTGTGTCTTTTATTTCTTCAAAGGTCTTTAGAGGTAGGCTTTTACTCGGCAGGCCCATCCACTGATGAAAGTAGCAATAGTAACAGCTCTGACTCTGGAAGCAAAGACCCTCTCAGTAAATCCTCGATGGACCTCTTGAACTCGTCGTACTGTCTGGCCAATTAACGTGGATGATAGAAAGAAGTCTCTCTCAGACCCATTAGCCACATTCTTTGGTAATCCCCGAGGCTAGTGGTCACAGCATAGAGGCCTCAACACCCCACAATCCAGCAAATATCGGCCTCAGATAAAGCGCCCATCATAATAACCCAATTGGCAGAAGTGTAATAAGAATGAAGCACAGCCCTGTGGAAGTAAACTGGCGCCACACTACCAGTCCATAACTGAAGGCACTCGTAGAGCCAAGCCTGTAACACCAAAGGCACCCCGGAAAGAAGAAAAGTTCCTTGGTTGAAAGCACGATCCAAACCATTCAGAGTTTCAGCTAGGACCATAGCCATGGGGTTCCTACCCCCCTTCAGTCTGAGGCACACATGCACCAAGTCGCTAGAAGTACTCAAAAACAAGAAGTGCAAAGTCATGCACAAAATTAGAGTGGCCCCACGGGTAGCGTCGTATACGTTGGGATCTCCAGGATCAGCGTAGCAGGCGATGACATAAGCGATGTTGAGAACTTCACCTTGAATCAGTCAGCGAGAGGCGGTGTTTGAACAGTTCAAGAATTCAGCCAAGCCATGCGTGGGACTAGGAGTAGTGGCAAGAGGAAGGATCAAGTCTGAATCTGGATCAAAGCCGAGGATAGCACAAAATTACTTGAACATTGGACACATCTCCAAACCATTGAAACTGAAAATGTGGTTTAACGGGTCCCAGTGGGCAATAGCAGCACACAAGAACTCAATGTTCAGAGCCATGTGACGAAGAAAGAATAGCTCGGTCAAGCCGCAACTAATAAGGTTGATCCGTTCCAACCATCCGTGATGTTTAGCTAAGCCGTGAGTTGAGCAGGATCATACAATGCCATATTTTCTGTCGCGACTCTAGCAAAATTCAAAATTTTGGTAGCACATCTCCATTTCACAAACTATCCTACCTGTAAGGCAAACACACTCACTATCACAAAGCTACTCATCGCAGTAACATCAACAATCATAGAATCACAGTGCACATATATATCGTCACAAGACCACCAACCAAAGCAAGCACACAACTGCTCCTTCAAACCAGAAACTATCCGGCTCGAAAGGCAAAACATTATAATACTCAGTCAAGGGTGATAAAACATCCTACACATCATCCTAAAGATCATCCTACACATTATTCACTAGTACAACCCAATCGAAGACATGAAATGGAGACAAAACAAAGTCCCCGCTTAGAAGGCCTCAGTCCTCTTCTTCTTCATCTTCTGTCAGACCACCCAGAGTGTACATCGGCGATGGCCTCCTCCTACCACCCCTGCACATTAGCCTGGTCCTCGACGAGCTGGCACCACCTCCTCGACACTGCACACACAAAATAAAAGCAATCAGTCAAGAAACAACAAAAGCACAAAAAAAGAGGCGAGTTAGAAACTTACCAAGGAGGCCATTTGACTGGTGGTGAACTGTCGCATACCGTCCATCTGGCAAGGGTAAAGTCTAGGGTTAGAACCTCATAACCTTAAGGACCACAAAATTAGAGACATACCCGGTGGTCTCGCGTAAGGATCAAGGACCGTAAGCTAGCTGCTAAGGCGTGCCCCTCCTCAGCGTAGCTCTAGGGAACATTGAGGACGCCCGTTGGCTGGGTGGGGTAACCGCACGTGACTCGCGGTACCTCCATGACCTGCGGAGAGCCATTTGTACCCAAAACATTAATGGTCCAATCCCGAGGAGGGATAGGATCAGAAGCTGGGGGAACCTGTCTCCTGTACATCTCGTGAAGCTGTAGGCACAAAACAAGTCAGGGAAAAGATGAGTCAAAAACATGAGTGACGAATAGAGATAAAAGCGTAAAAAGACTCACATCCAGGAGTGGGAAGTTCGGCATCAAGAAGCGGCCACGGTATGTCTCCCAGTCAGTCTCGGGGCAGATGTGATCCCAAACATCAGTGCCAGCTAAGACTACTAACAGGGCGGCACCAGAAAGGTCACCAACATCCATTATAGAAGGATCATGAGGAACAAAATACCTCGGGCTACCGATCGCCTACCGGGATACTCACTTGCCAAGGTACCATTGCCTGCCCTCGATGCTCTCCATTAAGAGGCGACAAGAAGCAAGAGGCCTAACCGCCTGAATCTCCTCAGGAGCCGCAAAAGAAACACCCTCCTAAGGCGTCCAGTCAACACTGGCAACTGTCATCTTAGATAAGAAGTTCCTCAAAAGGACAATCCGATGGGCCCCACTTTTGACTCTGACAACGTCTCTCTACTACCTCAAGCCCTGAGGAAATAAAGGCACAGGAGCCATGACATCTTCATCCTCACTTGACTCGTCAGCAGGGGTAGGGCCCAACATTTTCAAATGCTCAAAGCTCCAGAGCTGCACAGGAAAAAAGTGAAAGTCAGAAAGCAGAAATGAGAAATGGCCAAACGATAAGAAAAATTCACAGAACATACCTCCCAAACTCGCCAGAATCCTCCAGTAGATTTGATGCTGCCACGGGAGACCTCACCCATATGCTTATAAAGGTGGGCCAAGGCAGTATCGCCCCAATCATAGGATGGAATCTCGTTAATGGTCGCCAAGCATGTAAGGAGCTGTAGGCTCACCCGGTCATTCCGTGTAGCAAAAATTGAACAACCAAGAACATACAGCAGGAAGGCTCGTAACAACTACCGGTCATTCAGAGTGTGTCCCCCTCTTCCATAGGCCCAATAAAGCCAGCCACAAGGGAACCAATGCCTCTCCAGATTAGGGAGAACAGCCCCAATCAGCTTCTCTACAGCTTCAGGGTCAATCTCATAGAAGTAATCCAAGACTAGGCGCTTCCACCCTCAAGCCGGTAATCATCGAGAAGTCAAAAGGTGTCATCGTCATCGTCATCTCACCGAACGGAAGATGGAAGGTATTAGTCGTGTCCCACCACCTTTCAGCAAGAGCATAGAAATGGGCCAGGTCATTGGTACTCTTTGAAACCAGATGGACAAAGTCGCCAAAACCTGCATCATCAACCATCTGCTTGACGGTGGGCGACAGTTGGGTATACCACAGGAAAGTGTGGACAAGACTACCATGGCCCTTCAATGTCACTCCCGACACCTGTACACATCAAAAATTGCAGCAACAAAGCAGAAAATCACTATTCATAGCCCAAATTCCAAACTTCACAAAATCAACATTTGAGCACAAATCGAACTTCTAACGATCACTAGGTGCATACTACGACTCACAAAACTAGCACAATGCATGGGAATAGTCATGAACTACCGAAATCTTCACATACCTAATGAGCTAGAGCCGCGGCCGAAAGGTAACATTGAGGGTTGCGTAAAACCAACTCCGGAGGTTGACTCTCGGCCTTTGCCTGTTCCTTGGCCTTCTTGGATGGCCTCTTTGAGCTTGAAGCCATGGATCTACAAAAAATAAAAATGGGAGCTCAGCTTTCTTCTTGAGATTTTGAAAAAAGTAAAAACCCAATCAAAATTCTAATCATGGGGAAAGATTACTCACTTGAGCATGCACAAGCTACGTTTTGACGGATTTTGCTCCAAAAACACTCAAAAATGGCCACGAATGAGCTCAAAATGCTTAAAAAACCCGAGATATACATCCATGGGGTCCGGCAACCCCGTGCCGCCGCGGTACTGGCCGACTGCCGCTGCAGCAATGGCCTAGTGCCGGCGTGACACTACCCCTTGCGGGCCCCGCTTCGCTCCATTTCAGCCCGTTTCGGTCCATTCTGACCCATTTTAGCCCGTTTGTGGTCCTGATTAGCCCCGATGGCCCATTTTACTCAAGATTTCTGATGTTTTATCCCTAATAGATTCAGTTAATTCCCTAAGGACAGAAATAGAAAGATATTAGCTCCCGAAGGCCCGAATCAGTTTTTTTGGATTGACCATTGTAAAGATCTGATCAATCGTGAGAGATTTAGAGATGGGTTCTGGTTACCGATCAAGAAACAGCTAAGAGAGATTCCTTGAGAATCCTACACCATCCCCCGGGGACAGAAACAGAAATACATCCGCTCCCAAACGCCCGAATTAGTTTTTTCAGACTCACCATTGCAAATATCTGATCAACCGTGAGAGATTCAGAGATGGGTCCTGGTTCCCGATCAAGAAACAGCTAAGAGAGATTCCTCAAGAATCCTACACCATCCCCCGGGGATAGAAACAGAAAGACATCAGCTCCCAAAGGCCCGAATTAGTTTTTTTAGACTGACTATTGCAAAGATCTGATCAACCGTGAGAGATTCAGAGATGGGTCCTGGTTCCCGATCAAGAAACAGTTAAGAAAGATTCCTCGAGAATCCTACGCCATCCCCCGAGGATAGAAATAGAAGGATACTAGTTCCCTCTACCCCCAGCAGAAAGTAGCAAAAGCAGAACCGACTCCCGAAGATCGGTCATCAGGAACAACCAGAACATCGCCCGTATCCAAATTTTGAAGACGAGCACCGTCCCTCCACGACTTCGTATCTCCTGATTATCATGAACTTTCTCATTTGTCCATTATCATAGCTTTTGCACTTATTGGTTATCACAAGATCCCTCGGTCACCTTTAGTTGTCATCCTCTAAAACCCTGCGTCTGATCCATTTTGCTTATAAAGCACGTTTCTCAAAATTTAAGAAGTTTTCCCCGAGACCCAGAGTCTTCCAAACCATTGTGTCTTTATCCAAGTCAGCCACTACATCACAGTCGGAGACAGTAGCATGGCATAAGCCCACTCGGAGCGGCATACACCCTACAGCACTAGCTTATACTAAGATCAGAACACTAAACATGATAGGACTCAGGACACAATTCATATCACATCCATGCATTGCATATCATTCTTATATCATAGCATCCTCTTGATTATTGTGTATGTGCATATGTGATTTGTTCTTTTGTGCCCCGAACTACGTCTTGGTCTGATTCTCCTTGGGATACTTAGGCAGCTCACGAAGAGCATAACCAGCCCTAGCCCCAGCATCATGTTTCTATCATTACATCTTTGCAACGCTATTATCCTTAATCTATAGCCTCCTAAAAGACCTGTCTCTTCATTACGACATGCGTTGCCTCGCAAGTTCATGCCAAAGAGGGGCAAACTGTAGACACCCCATTTTGTCGGCTATCAGATTTAGGAGACCCATAGCTTGGTGGTTTACAATGATCGAAAAAGACTCAAAAAAAGGACTCCTGGAAGTTAGTTCTATCTCTTAAAATGCTCGGAATGACCAAAATACCCCTGAAAGTCCGAACGCTCCCGGATTCGGACCAAATATTCTGGAAACGTGCTACGTCATAAGAAAAGAAATAAAGTGAGTTCCAAAGCAAGACCAGATGAAATTGTCATCTCCAAGAGACCCCAGAAAGTCCCAGAAGTTCCCAGAAAGTCCCTGTTGACCGGTTTGACCAAGGATTGACCAAGTTTGACCAAGGTTTGACAGAAATCGTCCAAATTTTGCCAAAAAGTTCCAGAATCATTCTGGATCATGTGGAAAATACTAAAATGAGTTTTAAAAGAAAATCGAACGAAAACGTCAGCTCCTGGGAGCTCCCAGAGGTTTCCAGAACTTCCCGGGAATCCCAATTTGATCTGTTTGACCAAAAGTTGACTTTGATATCGGAGCACCGTATCATTTTTCAAATACTTTTCATAGATACTAGAGGTCAATTGTTTTCCGATGGTATATCGAACATAATTTTTGGATTTACAACGAATTTATTATGAATTTTCAAAGGTAAAAAAGGCGATCAAATTGGCTGTTATTGCGAATACCGCAAAACTTTTTAAAGTGACCTATCTCCAAAATATTTTTTTTATGGAAAATAGACTCCATTACCTTTCCAACGGTATATCACAAGCTCAGTTTGGAGTTCATATGCATTTTCTGTGAATTTTGGACGAAATAGGGCCTTTTCGCGAATACCAGAACCTCTGGGGGCCTAAAAAGAATTATCTGGACGAATGACGAGCAGTGCTGCCACGGCACTAGCCCACTGCCTCTGCGACACTCTCTCCTAGAATGGTCTATTTTGGTAATTTTTTTGGGGGTCTAAATGGATTAATTAGAAACCAAAATGCTATAGTTCTATATTCACAGATGTTTGGGACCAATGTGAGTACTTCTAAAATCCCAAAACCACCCCAAATTGGCCTATATAAACCCCCCTTGACTTTTTATTTTGGGGGGTGTCAAATGAAAGCTTTGAAAAGTTTTAGAGAGAAAGTTGTAGAGATAAGGTTAGAGTAGAGAGAAAACAAGCTTCCTTCTTTAATTTCCAAACAAGAGAGTGAGTTTTAAACTTTGTTTTTACTTCATTACTTCCATTTACTTCATATTCAATACACCCAACTACCATTTTAGTGAGCATTTAAGAGAGAAGCTACTTTCATGTCCAATGTCGCCACATATGAGTGAAACACCAAGCTACAAGTCCAATACATCATTGAATATCATCTATTGATTGTTTATATACTTGTTTGCTTACTTTGATGTTCATCTCCTCTTATCTCATTTCTTTTTCCTTTTCTTATTTACTTACTAGTTCATCATCATCTAGATGAGGACATGAAGTTTGAGGTGAGTGAATCCTTATGGATAGTAGCTCTTAACCTCAAAAACATGTTTGATAGATGATGGTTACAACCTCAATACATCCCCATGTATTCTTGAGGTTATTTCCAAAATAAAACAATGTCTCCAACAATCTTGGAGGCTCTTAATATGAGTTCAAATGTTGATGTTTCAAGTGGTCATAATCTCCATTTAAGTACTAAAAATATACTTTCAAAACTCCTATTTCAAAACCCCTCAAAACCCCCAGTATTGGGATTCCAAGAAATAAACCTTATTTCTCTAAAAAAAATCTTCGAAACAGTGAGTTGTTTAGTTTCAAAGAATTATTCTGAGTTCAAAGCTCAAGGTAAGGATGCAAGACCACTTGGAAAGTCTTCCAAACCCATTGTAGAACACCCTTGATTTTTGGCTTGACTTGAAAGCACTTGAAAGGGGTCCATTTTTGTCCAAACATTCCTTCCAAACATTCTGCCTCTGCTATCACAGCAGCTAGGTTGAATTTCAACTTGTTTTACAGAAAATATTTTCAAAACGAGTGATTCCAACTTATTTTTTCCTTGAACTTCAATGTCTTAGGAAACCTTCTGTATAATATGGGCCTCTAGATGTTTTATTTTTATTTTCTAAGATGTTCTAACATTTCAGTCGACAGTACAGACTCTGTTTCTGAATAACCTCTATTGTTAATATGATTTCTCTCAATCTGTAATAGTTATTGAGGATTGGCTTTTTGATTTGTGTTTTTGACATACCAAGGATGATCTCCATAAATAATCATTCATTTAAAACATTCCTAACCCTATTTTTAATTTTTCACAAGATCATGTCACTGTTTTATCCACAATTCACAGCAAGTATACTTTTACTTCCATCCTTTGATTTGATGTTCATATGCCTTCTAAATTAGTTCATCTCTTAGGAAGTAATTCATACTACATTTGCACATATTCTATGATGATTTACTTTATGAATTCATGCATATTTTAGACTTCTAAGTCACTTTAGAAAGTCCATGTACACAAACACACAACAACCTTTGCACATTCTAGGATCATACATTGCATTCATACAAGATTTGGGGTTTTTTTTTTGTAACTCCTAATCTAAGAAGATTATAAAGAATGATCATGATCACATGTTCATGCTTCCCCTCGATCTAATCCTCCTTTCTCATCCGTCCCGGGGATTGAGAGGTATTCTTTTTCCAAAGATTAACATGCATTACTCTAGCTTGCTAAGCATATTTTGATCTCTTTGATTATTTGCTTCAAGAACAATCCATGTCCCCTCCTAGATTAGGAAAACTTGATTACTTGATATATGATTAGACGATTTTTCCTAATTTTGTTTGTGTGATCTTTCACCTTTGCATTGTGTGATACTTGGCTTAGATCTTTTGAATGATATCTTATCTTTCGATCTTCCATTTCAAAATTCTTGTGTGATGTAATATACTATCATAGTATTATTTGTCGAACCAAACATAGTATAAAATGATTATTTGGATGTTAATTGAGGCCCATCGAAAGACGGGACGAGTTGAGAGTGTTTTAGTCGCGACAAAGGCTCCTTCCTCTCTCGTGCCAAAACCCCGAGCCAAGTTCTTTGGTTATGAAGGGCTGGTGCCCTTTATCCATTTGGGTGAGTCAAAATTAGGTTTCTTGGTTCTTTAAAGACCAAGTGGCGACTCTGTATCTATTTTCAATAGACCTTCCTTTTCTTTCTTTGATCCAAATCAATTTCAAACAAAAACAAAAAGAAGTGGAATTTCGCGTGTTCACATTGTCGAGTGTATTGATTGAGAGGGAAATTAAATTTGGAATAGATGTAATGCCGAGAACTCAACCAATTTCACGGGCACCGTATAGAATGGCTCCAGTAGAGTTGAAGGAGTTGAAAATTCAGTTGCAAGAGTTACTTGATAAGGGATTTATTTGGCTGAGTGTATCGCCATGGGGTACACCGGTCCTATTTGTGAAGAAGAAAGACGGCACAATGCGAATGTGTATCGATTACCGGGAGATTAATAAAGTAACCATAAAGAGCAAGTATCCGTTGCTGCGTTTTAATGATTTATTTGATTAGTTAAAAGGGGCATAAGCCTTTTCTAAGGTTGACTTGAGTTCCGGGTATCACCAGTTAAAGGTTAAAGCTAAAGATGTTGAAAAGACTGCTTTTAGAACTCGGTACGGACACTATAAATTTCTTGTTACACCATTTGGGGTCACAAATGCACCAGCCACTTTTATGGATTTGATGAATCAGGTGTTCAAGACTTATCTAGACGAATTTATGATTGTGTTTATTGATGATATTTTGATATATTCTAGAAATTGGGAAGAACACGAGCGACACTTGAGGTTGGTTTTGCAATGACTTAGAGAAAAGCAATTATTTGGAAAGTTAAAGAAAAGTGAATTCTGGTTAACAAGTGTTACATTTCTTGGACACGTGATTTCTAAGAACGGTGTTTTCGTAGACCCACAAAGGATAGAAGCCGTTAAGAATTGGTCAAGACCGACGAATGTTTCCGAAGTTTGAAAAAGAATATGGCTTTTGTGTGGAATAAAGAATGTGAAGAATGTTTCCAAAAGTTGAAAGACAAGTTGACTTCAGCACCGATATTGGCTATTTCGTCAAGTATTGGAGGTTTTAGTATATACAGTGATGCTTGTCATCAGGGCCTAGGATGCATTCTAATGCAAGAGGGTAAGGTTATAGCTTATGCTTCAAGGCAGTTGAGGACACACGAGAAGAATTATCCAACCCACGATTTGGAGTTGGAGGCTATAATCTTTGCATTAAACTTTTGGCGTCACTACCTATACGGGGAAACGTGTGAAATATTTACCGATCATAATAGTTTAAAATATTTTTTTACCCAATGGGAGCTAAACATGAGACAGAGAAGATGGCTTGAATTAATGAAGGATTATGACTTGAAGATTCAATACCATCTGGGTAAAGCTAACGTGGTTGTCGATGCTCTGAGTCAAAAGTCGTCAGAAAATTTAGTTTATTCTTTAACAGCTCAAGCAAAGTTAGTACAAGAATTTGAGAAATTGGAACTTGAGGTGAATCCCTGAATTCAAGATGGCTTAATGGCGGCTATCATAGCACAACCGAGTTTGATTGATGAAATCAAGGTAAGTCAGCTTTTGGATCTAAATTTCAAGAAAATAGTTGAAGAGTTACCTGAAGGTAGATGAACAGAGTTCAGTTTTCAGAATAATGTGTTGATGTATATTAATCGTTTATGTGTTCCTAATATTCAAGAGTTAAAAGATAAGATTATGGAATAAGCTCATAATACAAGGTATTTCGTACATCTGGATAGTACCAAAATGTATAGAGATTTGCGAGAAGTGTATTGGTGCAGTGTTATGAAGCGGGAAGTTGCCGAGTTTGTGGCTAAGTGTATAACTTGTCAACGAGTGAAAATAGAACATCAATGACCCGCCAGAGAAGTACAACCGTTAGAGATACCGGAATGGAAATGGGAGCAAATCACTATGGATTTTATAACAGGTTTACAACGATCTCCTAAGTCTAATGATAGTATTTAGGTGATCGTTGACCGGTTGACGAAGTTAGCCCATTTCTTGCCAATTTAGACTCATGATCCAATAAAGTTAGCAGAGTTTACAAAAAGCAATGGGGACAACCTTACACTTTATCACAACTTTTCATCCTCAAACAGACGGTCAATCCGAACGAGTTATTCAGATTCTGGAAGATATGCTTTGAGGATGTGTAATGGATTTCATGTTGGATTGAGAACCCACTTACCATTAGTGGAATTCTCTTATAATGACAG
Organism: Hydrangea macrophylla; assembly: GCA_033977485.1. NCBI lineage: Eukaryota > Viridiplantae > Streptophyta > Magnoliopsida > Cornales > Hydrangeaceae > Hydrangea > Hydrangea macrophylla. Next base: position 51,203,506 of record CM066982.1, read on the forward strand.
TTTACAAACGAGTATTGGATGGCGCCTTATGAGGTATTATATGGTCGAAAGTGTAGATCACCAGTATATTGGACAGAAGTTGGAGAAAAACAACTTTTGGGACCCGAGATAGTGCAAATCACCACCAATAAAATCAAGTTAGTTAAGCAACGGCTACAAGTAGCTCAGAGTCGATATAAGACCTATGTGGATACTGGTAGAAGACCATTGGAATTTGAGGTGGGAGATTATGTTTTCTTGAAAGTATCGCCGTCGAAAGGCATAGCGCGATTCGGTAAATGGGGTAAGTTAAATCCGAGATATGTAGGACCTTATTTGATTTTGGATAGAGTTGGTCCTGTTCCATATCAGTTAGAATTGCCACAAGAGTTGACTAACGTTCATAACGTATTTCACGTTTCTATGTTACGACGTTGCTTATCAGATTCGAGTCACTGCATTACTCCGGAATCGTTAATGATATAAGAAGACTTGACTTATGTTGAACATCCAATTCGAAATCTAGACAGGAAGGATTAGGTGTTGAGAACCAAAGTCATTCCTCTGGTTATGGTGTTATGGCGTAATCACTCGGTAGAAGAGGCGACTTGGGAACGTGAAGACGTGATCCGAGAAAAGTATCCTCACTTGTTCGATTCTTGAGGTAAGAAAAGTTTGGGGACAAACTTCCAAAAGGGAGGGAGAAATATAATACCCGTACTCGGAGAAATGGGGTAATATTTGCTTAGCATGCATTAATTAGTGTAATTAATAACATGTGATAATTTGGGTAAGTTTCAATTAACCCGACATAATAAGTGTTCCGAGAAGGGCACAGTTGAACGGATATGAACTGGGACCCACGGGAGGTCCGGATTAAATAAATTGCATTTAGTTACATTTATATGATTAAATGAGTATTTGTTTAATTGATTTAATATTTTATTGTTAGTTGCAATCTTTTATGGTGCCAGTTTGAGTACCCGTGTGAGAGTGAATAAGAACCAGATTCATAACTAGTAGGTTAATTAGCAATTTTTACAAAATATGTGGGACCACATTTGGGACCTACGCGTGACATAGACAAATACTTACTTAGATATTGGGTAGTTAATACAATTGTTTAGGGGATTTCATAATAAAGCTTAAGGAAATATTGGGGAGGTAAATGAAAATCAACCAAAGTTGGCTAGGAAGCTCAAGAGGTTGACACCTCTTGAGCATGACTCATCCATCATCTTCTCCATGTATATCAAAACAAGAAATTAGATACAAGAGAAGAGAAATTCAGCCATTGACGGAAGCTCCGTCGACTCTGCCGTTTCGTCTCCATCGGTACACAGTTTCGCGAACCGAGACCGTATTCGGACTCATGGAGGTGAGAGGATCGCCTCTATACCTTTCATTTTCAATTTCGTTAACTTTTTACCGTGACCCTCTTTGAGGTGACGATACATATACATGATATTTGTATATAGGATTATCATTGGAGTTAATTAGAGCTAAAATTTACAAGGAATTTGGGGTTATAGGCTTTAATTGGAGCAATTTGTGAGGTGAGTACTCTAATCTTAACTTGGGTGTTAAATGGTTCTTATTTGTTATTGGGTATGATTAAAATGCTTAGTTCTTGAAGTTGTAGTTAAAGCATGTGTTAATTAGAGCTTAACATGTCAAATTTTGTGAAAATTACTATGTGATATATTTGATGTGCTTATGTGCTTAATTGGGTCAATGGATGTCAAGTAATGATCACCATTATTTAGCCCGTAGTAACAAGACGATGTTTTCCTCAAGCAAAAGGGGACGGTGGTGACGACCACAACGATTTGACTACGGTCACGTGAAAGTGTGTGCTTTCGCTATATGCGACGTTTAAGTGAGAAAAGGCCCAGAATCTTGGGTCCGTTGCGATGGTGATTAGTTATTTGACATACCGGCAACTATATTGCATATGCCGCATTTCATACTCCATGGAACGGTTAAAGTATTCACTAAGCGTTAGCTTAAAAACAAAACTATTTTCTGTGTGGTTATTGAATAACCACCGTAGGTACGGATCATGACGAGGTAAGAAAGTGAACGGAAATCCGGGCAGAGTATCTTCTTGTTATATGTTCATAGATATGTAAATATGTTAGTCTTGGTGGTGTGGAACTCATGGTTGTAATGTTGTAGTTGTAAATGGTTTTGTTGTTAGAGAACAAGTTGTATTTGGGTTGTAAACTTCTTTTGTAAGTTGTAAAATGTCAAGCACCAACTTTTAGTTATCGTAGGGTGAGGTTTGGAGCTTTTGGGTATGTTGGGTGTTTTTGTTTCCATTGAGTTTAGGTTTTTTGAACATTGAATTCATGTTGTAAGAAATGAAGTTGTGTTTTAGCCTTTGGTTCCATGTTGAGTATAGTTTTAATAAAAGAATGCAAGTTTGTTTTTCAAATGAACTTTCATGGATTTTGATGATCAAGTGAACTTGCAAATATTTAGAAATGAAATTATGGAACCTCATGTGATGGATTTTCATTAAAACTAGTAGTTGAAAGCTTTTGAATTGATCTTGACAAGAAATTTCCATTTCTCTACTACTTGTGTAAAGTTGGAGAGTTTAGGACTAGTTCTTCATTTGATTGAGGTTTGAGTTATGTTTAAAGTGGTTTTGGGAGCCTAAATATGTTGTTGATATGTTTATTGAGTAACTGGATGGTGTTCCCAAGAGTTTTGGAAGGTTTGGAATCAAAAATAGAAGTTTGGAAATGTTTTGAACTGTTTAAATAGGGGTTAGCAGCAAATTTCACTTCTGCAGAATCTGGATCAATTTGGGTCTGGAGCGGATCAATCCGGGGCATCTGGAGGAGCAGAATATGAGGTTCTGTTAAATCTGGATCGATCCAGTTTTGGAGCGGATCGATTCGCTTGTCTGTTTGCAGCCTAACGGCTTTTCCAGAAACGGACATAACTCTCTCTAGAAAATTTGGATTCGTGCGCCGTTTTTTGTATTGGAACTAGGACTCAAAGACCTATCTTTTGGTATAAAATTTGCTATATTTTATTAATTACCATTTTTTCCTTAGGTCTGTTTGGTAAGGTTCTTTTATGTCATTTAAAACTCATGTTTCTTAGTAATTCGCTTGTTTCTTTGCTAATTAGTATAAATGATCGCTTGTGGCATTGTTACACGTGTCCTAATCCACCGGGGTGGGGTGGGTTGGGGTATGACAATTACTAACGGTACTAGATTCACTGTTAACACTTCATCATTAATTTTAACTTCACAATTCCTATAAACTCTTGAACTCACCAAAGATCTTCCCAATGGAACATCAACAGACAATCGCATTTGAGAAGTTCTAAGGGTACATTCATATTTCTTGCGAATGGGTGCGACACAAACGAGTGCGTAGAATCAGAATCCATTAATACATTAGCAGGTGTTGAACAAATAAGAACTTTACCTGAAACGACCGTGTTAGCAACAGTGGTCTCCCCTGGGTTAAGTTAGAAATAACAGCCCTGACGTTGCTCCCTTCCTTGTGACTATTGTTGTCAAGGTGGTTGCGATGTTGGTGCACTACTCACGGTTGCACTGGAGCCTCCTTGCCTCGGCTTAGGACAGTTTTGCATTCGATGTCTAATTATGACAAACCATCCCACTATCATCCATACGTCTCATCGGAGTGTAAGTATTTGGCTTCACCCCCGGACAATTCTTTGCCACATGTCCCGTTTGTCGACAATTGTTACACACCGTTGTCGGTAAATTACACACATTACAGTGAAACTTTTCACACATATTACACCGTAGCTCATTACTTCCACCACCTGAGGAACTTCCAAAACTTTGTCTTTTTGATCTCCCTTGACCACTGTATTGGCTTGACCCCGGCCTCTTGCGTTGTTGAGTTAACGGTGGTTGTGAACTTTGTTGATACCCATATCTCTCTTGGAGATTGAAGCCACATCCAATGCCTCCGCAACTTTATCCAATCGTTGCACTGATACTTGGCGTCGAATCTCATCTCTATGCCCCGTCACAAACTTTCTAGTTCGATCCCCTTCATTTGGTACTATATTCTTAGCAAATCGTGCCAAACTTGTGAATTTGGCAGAGTATTCTCGAACTATCATCCCCCCTTGCTTTAGTTCCATAAACTCTTGAGCCTTTTGATCCTCAAATGATTTTGGAAAGTATTGTTTCTTAAAGAGTATTACAAACTCCCTCCAAATGTTCAACCTATCAGGTCCCAATTGTGTACACCACCAGTACTGTGCTTCTCCTTTTAAAGTATCGGCAGCAAATAAAACATGTTGAGCCTTGAAACACGGAAGAACCCAGAATATCCTCTCCATATCAGAAAACCAAAATAGGCTCTCATTGGATCAGTCTCCCCCCTGCATAGTGTTGGTTTCTACTTGTAAAATTGTGAAATGGTGGTCACCTCCTCCCTCGGATTAGAATTCGGCAGTTCACGTCTCCCCTCTATTGCATGAGTTTCAACGACTTGTACCAAACCGGCTATAACTCTTTCCATTCTCTCCATTTGCGTAAGCAGTGTCGAACCAGACACTTTCTCTCTGGCATGCACAATACATTTTTACACACATTATGTTTATACATTTCAATGCATGCTCAACATCATTCAACATGCTAAGTAAATGTGTATGCATAATTTAAACAACTTTTAATTGTTCATGTTTGTTACTCATCGTAATCGTCACTTGTCCCAAAGGCTCTAACCTATTACTCTGATACCAAAAATTATCATACCCTAACCCGGCTCGGGTGAGTTAGGACATGTGTAACAAAGCCCACACGTCAAAACACCTTTGATACACCATACCAATCCCTCCAGACATAACCAAAACCATTCGAAAAGCACTCCCAAGTGTTTCAAAACATTACCCAACCATCATAAGAGTGTTCGAAACCATTTCCATACATTTGAAAAGGAATTTAAACATACATATTCCATAAATTCCAACTAGGAACATTAATTTACATACAAATCCATGTTCTTCCAACATATGCACAAACATTAATCCATAAGGAGAAACCAAGTTAGTTTTCAACCAAAAGCTACTCCAACTTTCTCAAGTCTCTCTCATCCACACCCAATTTGTGACTTGTAAGTACTTGTCCCATAAGACTTAACTAACATTAATTAAAGCTTAACATATTACAAACTTTTCAAAACTCAAGATATTTATACATTCTCAACAAAAGGTACATTTTAAACATAAACTAGCTAGGCATATGAACATATTCACATAGACACAACTCCTATGCCCACCCCGTCGTGCGGATCATTTCTTCTCGTTCTCCCATTCAATACGTGTGATGGTTATTCAATAACCACAACAAAAAACACATTTTATTTAATCTTTCACTTAGTGAGGGAACTAATCATGCTATTGGAATGTTCAATATGCAAATGCAACAATTAATATAAACAATAACAAATTGATCTCTGAAAAGTCAAAAAACTCAAGCCACCACCCCCGGATCCTTTTCACCCTGGAATTTCTCGCTCTTTTATCGCATATAGCGTATCACACACTCTTGTGATCCCAAAGGCATCACCGGTTCATCATTGTGGTCGTTACCACGCCCCGCTCATTGAGGGCTTATTATCCCTTACATATGGGACCTATAAATGGTGATCACTACTTAACTTCCCTTTGATCCATATAAGTGCCTACCTACTAAGCATATACATGAAAATTTACACATAATTGACATGCTTGGATTCCAAATTCATCAAAATATAATCACATAAGCTTGAATTACACAACTGTTGATTACAATTATGACAATTACATATCTAAACAGCTAATTTTGGGATTAGAGCACTGACCTCTTCGAATTACTAGCAAATTAAGCTAAGAATACCCTAACCTCTTGCCAATTTTCAACTTAAATACTACCGGTGTAAATCCTACATAGTTTTTACATAACAAGAGTGATCTATCAAGAACGATCGCTAAAAATACATTGCCAAAAATAAAAATTAATTATATGCATGTGATCCTCCTACCTCCACGAGTCCAAAAATGGTCTTGGATTGTAAATCCAGTGCCGGACGGCGAAGGAACGACAAGAAACGTCTCGTGGATTTCCGTTGCTGACTTGGAGCTCTCGTTCTCCCTTAATTTCTGTGAATTTCCCACTAATTTACATGTATGAGACACATATGCATGTATGCATATGTGTTGTCATGCCTTTTACCCTATTCCAATTTACACCCCCAAACTTTCTTTAAGCTTTATTATAAAAACCCCCATGTTAATTACATTAACTATCCACTTTATTTTAAATGGTTTTAATCTAAGTCCTGCGTGGGTCCCAAACGTGGTCCCATATAATTTATGAGGTTGTTATTAAACCTACCAATTATGAATTATATTCAAATACGCCCTCGCATGGGTACCCAAACTGGTCCCCTTACCTATCATAAGACGTAATAATATCTTTAAGCATTTAAATAAATATGTATGTCAACATATAATAGCATCTAAGTATCAATTTTACCAACTAGACCCTCATTGTGCCCTATATTTATACCAGTCCTGCCTTTTACAGAACTTTCATTTGTGTCCGCATTTGAACAACTTTTTACCTGTGGGTTCATAACCCCACTTTAAACCATCTTATGTATTAATTATCTTCAATTAACACATATTAATATCACATTACTCTTCTTTTTCGGATACGGGTGTTACAGTGTGTGATAATGAGAAAGAGAAAGTAATGAAAATGAGTTGATGAATAACGTATTTGGTATTGGAAAGCATTATAAGATAATTGATTATGTCACACCCCAAAATAGCAAAATAAAGAAAAATGAATTTTCTTTTTGTGTCCATAGGGAATGACTGGTGAAGTCACTCATTTGTCCACACCACGTAGCCCAACCAACAGTAAGTAAAGAGAACAGTAACATAAACAACTGAGTGCCATACAACATACTATTTATTACATCAGAGTTCTATAAGCGGAATTACTAGATTGTTAGGGCAATATATGCCCGATTACAAAACGTAATATAAAAGGCTATACTAAAAATAGAAACTGGATCTTCAGCTGGTATAGACGTAGTCGTTGGTGTAGTAGTCTTGCCCACCATCGCCTTACTCTACTGGTCCATCCTCAGCATAGCTCTCCTCCACATAGTAGCCATCCTGATAGTGGTCGTCACCTGCAGGGTTAGGAACAGGCTGGATAGAGAATGTCCAGTCATAAACATCGACAATAATGAAAGTTGAGTGAATAGTAACTAACATAGTATCTTAGGTATAATGTAGTTACTAGTAATGAAGGACATAAAATATAGTGCTACAGTTAATAATATCTTTATCTTTTATTCAAAATCCATTAATTGATCACTCCCATCTTATTATTCCAAGACTTACAACATCTGACTTCGTCAGTGAACAGAATAGATTGTCATACTCTTGGATACTCCATCTACCGCATTTGAGAATGCATATTCACAATCCACCGTAAGTCATAGACACCAATGTCTGTCTACTGCATTTTGAGAATCCATGTTCCTAGTCCACCGCAAGTCATAGATACCACGTCAGTCCATCCCCCAACTTTTTTAAAATATATGAATAATACTGTACATATAAGGGATTTAGCGCTTTGATCCAAGACACAAAAGTTCTATTGCCATGACTTATCGACATCTACCAGTAATCTCGGTCCACCGTATTTTATGACATATTAATAGTCCACTACATCATAGGACATATGATTGGATTACCAGCTATCTTAGGGCTATTGGTCTCGTCTACTGCATTTCAGGATATATTACCAGTCCACCGCATTGTAGGACATATGATTGACCAACGCTAGTTCCTACAACTTTCCTAGAACTTATCAAACCTACTTAATATTATACTATTACCAATACATGACAGTCCCATGTGGCATGACTATTCCAATTGAAATGAATGGATTATCAAACCCAATTAGGATCAACATCGTCCCAATCCATCCCAAACATAACATAGACTCTTGGGTCCACATTAATTAGACATGTAGTCCTATACCTACGGACTGTCAAACCTGACACAAAGTCTAAACTCGTACACCCATTAGATTGATACGTAGTCCCAAAGTTCCGACCAACACACCTGGATAAACTCTCTGGCCACCACACCTCTTGATATTATACTATGGCCAATAGGCCCAATTCCCATTTCCTTTCATAACATATAACTCTTAGTCTCAGTCTTTATAACACTCGCTCCCGTGATTTATATTTAAATATTACTGAAGCATGCATAATCATGAGTTAATGTTAATTAATGTGTTATGTGACACTTATTGGGGTTGGATTAACCCACTATGTTGATTATGGGTGTCCAGTTGGGAACTCAGTTATGGCCAGTATGGAAATCCCAAGTTGGGATATGTGTTGGTGGGTTCCAGTTGGGATGGGACATTCTATGTGGAATACCCTATGTATCTAAATGTTTATTAAGGCTTAAATAATTTATTATTTTATTATTGATAATATCATGTTATTAGGTAGTGGCCACTTTTGGGGTCAATTAAGGGTACAATTGTGAGCCGCCCGAATTGAACATGTAACATAATTAGTAGGTTAATTAGCAACTTCATATTATTATATGGGACAACTTAGGGGACCCATACGAGACATAGACAAATGCTCATTTAGGTTTGGGATAATTTTAATACAGTTTCTTAATTAGAAGGGGCGTAAACACAAAACTAGTAAAATTGTGTGGATGCAATAATAAAATTGCAAAATTCTTGTAGTAAGCCACATCTAAGACGAGTCCTTATCATCTTTTTCATTTGGACTTTCAACAAAAGAGGAATAGGAGATGGACGAGTTTTGTTGGTGACTTCTCGACGCCGATTGACGCGCCGAACAACGTCAGTTAAACAGGAGTATATATATTCGGACTCTTGGAGGTGAGTCTAACGCATTGGTACTAATTTTATTGAGTTCTGTGATAGTTTTTTCATGACCTATTTTAAAGTTTTAGCTCATAACTTGTAGTTTTATATAGGATTTGTACCTGGTTATTAGTAGGCTTTAATCTCACAAATAGGAGCGAAATCCAAGAGGTGAGTGATGTTAATTTTGATAATTGGATGATTTCCATTTGGGTTCAATTGTGATGCCAAAGCATGCCTAATTTGCTTAATTTAGCTTACTTAGTTTATTATTGGGCAAAATTTATGTGGCTAAATTAGGCCCAATTTATTTGTAAAAGCACGGTGTAATGATTAAATGAGCATGTTGAGTTGCCTATTTGGGTCAATGGAAATTGCTAGTTCTATACCACCATGAGATAATCTTTGTGGTGATGACCACGGTCGCCAGAGGCCTATGGGACTACACGTGTGAGGGCGTGGGTCATGACTAGTCACGTGGGCTTGGGGAGTGGAGCCGCGGGCTAGCCGGTAGTGGTGGGAGTGAACTAGTAATTGCCAGAGACTATAGTTCTTTGTAATATGTTGAATTGAGCATGTTTATGATCCATGTTCATGATTGGCATTGCTCACAAGCATATAGCTTATATGTTGTAGTGGTTATTGAATAACCATCGTAGGTGATCGCAGCGAGGAATCGAGGAAGTGTGCTGGGAAGTGGCTTGGCTAGCTTATGGGTTTTAATGAGTTATTGTAACCTTGTTAATAGCTACTTGCGTTTTTAGTTCTAAACTTGCAATATAGTTGTAATTGGTTTTAATCTGGATTATAGTACGAGTATTACTTTGGTTGGTTTAAGACTTATGTAATATTTCTAGTTAAGCTTTATATTTTTAGTTGGATCTTTAACTCATGTAATAACCAGCTTGTATAATTTAGCCTTTGTTTTATAGGAGGTGTTGTTATCAGTGGTGTTAAATAGGTTTGTTGTATCTGGTACTAGTGTCATTGGTTTGGGACGGTTGAACTTGGGATTTATTTATTGGGTTGGTTGTAAATGGTTATATTTAGTACTTTTCTTTAAGTATTTAGAAACTCTCGCTTGAACTTGGAAGCTTATGTTTGTGACTTTGGTTTGATTCTAAATGGATTCAAGCATTAGTGTTGATTTCAACTTATGATTTGGTAATATTATATGAGAATTTACTACTTGCTAAAATAGGGTTTTTGGCTTATCGCTAAGACAGGATTTGTCCTTTGTTGGTTGAGCCTCTTTGGTTTAAGCTTATTTTTAAACTTGTTATGAAACTCTAATGACTTGAGTTAAGCCTTGATGGCGTGCCACGTGTCCTAGGATCATTTGGGTGGTTCTGAGGCATGTCATTTAGTGGTATTAGAGCTGTAGGCTTAGAACCTTGTGTACGAGAGACGACGATTGAGAGTACGTGTAGATATTGAGCATGTAGATGCATTTCATGAATACATATGAGTAATTGATGCTATGTTATGTTACAATATGTTGGCATAGCATGCAAGATATTTATTTGAATTGATTGATTGGTAAGAAATTGGATCTGAATCGGGAACATTCACCTCATTCGAGGTTGGACCATCTAGAAGATGTAGTAAGCAATTTTGTAAGGGCAGTAAGTGATCGGATGGGTGGTGATAGACCTGGGAACCTACAACCATGGGCCGAACGGGGAGTCATTGAACAATTTTATAAAAAGAAGCCAAGTCAGTTTGATGGAGGCCCAGATCCATCACAAGCTGATCATTGGGTTATGGATATGGAACATATCTTTTGGGCAGTGGAGTGTACAAATGGGAAGAAGATAATGTGTGCTAGCTACTGATACTTTGAAAGGTGAAGCCTAGAACTGGCAGGTAAATGATTGAGCATGGGGCACCGGAGACCTGGAACAGATTTGTGAAAGTTTTCTATAAGCGGTACTTTGCAACATCCGTCAAGACCCAGATGGGCCGTGAGTTTGCAAATCTGCAACAAGGGGACATGATAGTAAATGAGTATGTAGAAAAATATAATAGCCTACTTCGGTTTGCACATCGAACAGTAACAAGGGAAGTGGATAGGGCACAAAAATTTAAAGAAGGCCTATAGGATAACATTAGAAGCCGAGTAGATACGCATCAACTTTGAAAAGTTGCTGATGTACAAGATGTTGCTTTGATAGCAGAAAGGGATATTGACAAGTACAAACAGAGCCAATAGAATAAGCGACCAGCAGAGGGAAAAGGTAAAGGACAAGGTTTCTTTAAGAAGCCATTCTCACGAGGTTCTGGTTCTAGCTCAGGAGTTCAAAGGGGAAGTTCCTTTTCTGGGGAGAGTCGCCCATTATGTCCAACTTGTAATCGTCAACATGGGGGAGTGTGCCATTTGACACTTGTGTGTAATATCTATAGGAAGAAGGGACATATAGCGAGGAATTGCTCACAAGTTCGAACCCAGAGTATGGGGAGCATAAATCCAGACATGAAGTTAAAATGCTTTGAATGTGGACAGCTTGGACATCAAGCAAAAAGATTACCCAACAAGACGACATTGAGGGATGAGGTTTGTGGCTTCAACTGGAGCAAAACCAGGAACAAGTGTGGACAAAGGGAAAGGGCCTGAACAAAGACAAGGAAGGTACTTCCGACTAACGCTGGGAGATGCTGCAGCTACCGATTATGTGGTATTAGGTACATTACTCATTTGCTCACACCGACACGTGTTCTAATATATTCAGATTCAACACATTCTTTTGTTGTACATGAATTTGTTAGACACTTAAATAGAATGTCAGAACCTTTAGGGTATGATTTGTCAATATCGTTACCCTTCAGTAAACCCATGGTGACTTCAACAATATTTAAAGTAGTGAAATCAGGGTGAATAATAGGGAGTTGACAGTGAATTTAATTATGTTGGCCATTAATTACTTTGATGCGAGTTTGGGTATAGATTGGTTATCCGTTAACCAAGTAACTATCGATTGTGAATAGAAAAGAGTTGTTTTTCAACCAATAGGACAAGGGGAGTTTAGTTTTCAGGGAACTGGTGTTGTAGCACCACCATATTTGGTTTCAGCAATTCGGGCAGGCAAGTTGTTGAAACAAGGTTGTCGAGTGTTCTTATGTTCAATAATTGACACACGGGACACAGGGACTAGAGTAGAAGACATTTCAGTTGTGCGAGAGTTCCCAGATGTATTCCCTGAAGATCTTCCAGATGTACTAATTGAGCGAGAAATTAAATTTACTATTGAAGGAGCTTCGGGATCTCAGTCAATATCGAAAACACCGTACAGAATGGCACCGATGGAGTTAAAGGAACTGAAGATTCAGGTGCAAGATCTTCTAGATAAGGGATTCATTCAACCTAGTATATCGCCATGGGGTGCACTAGTTTTGTTTGTTAAAAAGAAAGATGGGACAATGAGAATGTGTATCGATTATCGAGAACTCAACAAGCTAACTATTAAGAACAAATATTCGTTGCCTAGAATTGATGACTTGTTTGATCAACTTCAAGGAGCCTAAGTCTTTTCTAAGATTGATTTGCGATCAGGTTACCACCAATTAAAAGTCAAAGAGGAAGACATGGAGAAAATAGCATTTAGGACCCGTTATGGTCATTATGAATTTCTTATTATGCCTTTGGAGTTACAAACGCCCCGGTAACATTTATGGATTTGATGAATCGAGTGTTCAAAGACTTTGTAGATGAGTTTGTAATTGTCTTCATAGATGATATCTTAATTTATTCCAAGAGTGTAGAAGGTCATAAGAGGCATCTACGGTTGGTTGTACAGCAATTTCGTGAAAAGAAGTTGTTCGAAAAGTTGAAGAAATGTGAATTTCGGTTAACTGAGATAGCATTTTTGGGGCACATAATATCAAATGAAGGTGCCTCAGTGGATCTACAAAAGATTGAAGCTGTAGCCAATTGGAAGTCACCAACAAGTGTGCCAAAAGTACGAAGCTTCTTGGGATTAGCTAGATATTACCAAAGGTTCGTGGAAAATTTTTCAAGAATTGCGATGCCAATGACACAACTTATGCAAAAAGATGTTCCTTTTATTTGGAGTCCAGAATGTGAAAAATATTTTGTTGAATTGAAGACACGTCTAATGACGGCACTGATATTGACCATTCCTTCAGGTACTACAGGGTTTGTGATATACATCAATGCTTCATACCGAGGTTTGGGATATGTTTTGATGCAAAACAATAAAGTGATTGCCTATGCCTCACAACAATTAAGGCCCCACGAAGTGAATTATCCGACTCATGATCTTGAGTTAGCGTCGTTATCTTTGCTTTGAAGATTTGGAGGCATTATCTCTATAGGAAAAGTGCAAAATCTACACTGGTCATAAAAGTTTAAAGTATTTGTTTACACAACAGGATTTGAATATGAGGCAGAGAAGGTGGCTGGAATTAATGAAGGATTATGCCTTAACAATCTCGTATCATCCAGGGAAAACTAATGTTGTGGCTGATGCGTTAAGTCGAAAGTCAACAAATAACTTGGCCTATACTTTGACTTCACAAGAAAAGTTAATTCAAGAAATGGAGCAGCTAAAGTTGGAGGTGATTCCAGAAACTAGAGGTACTTTAATGTCAGCTATTATTGCGCAGCCGTCCCTTATTGATGAAATCCGAGCTAAACATCTTCAAGATCCAACATTGAAGAAGATTCATGATGAAATACCTACGGGTAAGCAACCATAATTTACTTTTGAGAATGGTATGTTGAAATTCAAGAATTGGGTTTATATACCCAATATGAATGGTATTAAGGAAGTGATTCTGGAGGAAGCACATAACACAAAGTACACAATCCATCCGGGTAGTACTACGATGTATCGTGAGTTGTGGGAAATCTATTGGTGGTTAGGGATGAAACGTTAAGTAGCAGAACATGTGGCAAAGTGTGTGGCTTGTCAAAGGGTAAAAGTGGAACACCAGAAGCCAGCGGGGAAATTGGAACCATTACTTAAATTGGAATAGAAATGTAAAAATATCATAATGGATTTTGTGGGAGGTTTACCGAGGTCTAGGAAATCAAATGACAATGTATGGGTAATCGTTGATCGATTGACCAAGTCGGCACATTTTCTACCAATCAAGACCAATGATCCGAAGAAATTAGCTGAATTGGTCAAGAAATTGTGAGACTTCATGGAGTTCCAGTATCTATAGTTTCAGATCGAGATAGTGCATTTACATCAAGATTTTGGCAAGGAATGCAGAGAGCGATGGGTACAAGATTGAGTTTTAGTACAGCTTTTCATCCTCAAACCGATGGACAATCAGAGTGTGATTCAAATATTAGAAGATATGCTTCGACTTTGTGTTTTGGATTTTAAAGGTGATTGGGAAGAGCACTTGCCATTGGCTAAATTTGCTTATAATAATAGTTATCAATCCAGCATTGGGATGGCGTCTTTTGAGGCTTTATATGGGTGTAAGTGTCGTTCTCCACTTTGTTGGACCGAGGTTGGTGAGAGGAATTTAATAGCGCCTGAAATTGTTTAGAAAATCATGAAAAAGATAAAGACAATACAACAACGGCTTCAAACAGCCTGAAGTAGATATAAAAGCTATGCATACTTGAAAAGAAGACCAATGGAGTTTGAAGTTGGGGATTTAATATTATTGAAAGTATCACCTTCAAAGGATATTACAAGGTTTGGGAAATGTGGGAAGTTGAATCCAAGGTATGTTGGGCCATTTGAGATCATTGGCAGAGTTAAACCAGTTGCCTATCGGTTGGAGTTGCCACCGGAGTTGGCTAATGTACACGATGTATTTCATATATCAATATTAAGAAGATGTGTATCAGATTTGAAGAAAATAATTATTCCAGAGCCGTTGGAAGTCAGGGAAGACTTGACATATATGGAGCATCCAGTCAAGATTCTTGACAGAAAAGAGCAAGTTTTGCGGACAAAGACTATTTCTTAAGTTATGGTGATGTAGCGAATTACTGCACCAGAATGGCCGATTTGTCACTGCCCTAGGAGGTGACAAAGGGCCTTTGTCATTGTTCCAGACCGTGACAATTCTGGGGGTGACAAAAAATATATGTCACTGCTCTCAGCAGTGACAATTTCATTTGTCACTGCCCATTTGAGGACCCCTTAAAGGGTTAATTTCCCTCCCCTTATCACCACTATGAATTGTGATAATACTTTTAAATTTGTCACCGCTTAGAGCGGTGACAATTATTGAACATTGTCACTGTTTCATAGAGTGACAATGTTGGTGACAATTGTTTTAAATTTTGTCACCTCTTGAAATTGTGACAACTTTATGTGATAATTTATGAAATTTGTCACCTCTTTAAACCATGACAAATGTTGGTGACAATATATGTTATTGTCACCTCGTTTAACTGTGACAAATATTAGTGTGACAAATTTTGAAAGAAAATATTTAGAAAAAAGAGCCTATTTTTTTTGGCACATGTACAATAGCAATCCAAAACGATTTAAACATAAATAACACAAGTTCTAAATTACAATCAAAACCATAAATGTCATAACATTAGATCACTTAATTCCCATGAACAAACTTTAGTTTAACTATCATATTTACTTAAAACCATACAAATGTACAATGAAACAAAAAAATAAGTGAATCTCCGACTTTTTGGAAAACGACAACTCAGTCACGTGATCAAGGGTAACCTTCAATACTGACTCGTTAATCGCATTTGTAGATTCCGCCTGCAAATCCAACAAGGCAAACACAAGTTATAAGATTTATCCAATTGAAGATAGGAGATAAATCATTTCAATTTTTCAGGAAAAGTAACAAGTCTCAGTTCATTGGAAACATGGGAAGCACTTGACAATTAAATGCATGTTAGAACTCAATGTGCTATAACAGTTGATACATTACTGATTAGGTTGGGCAACAAAGTATAACATATAGTCCTGGAGCCATGTATGAGGTTAAAAGGTTCCTAATATGTTTATGCAAAATGAATTCCTACAAATGAGTAACAGCCATGGTTTAGGTAGCAACATCCATGGTTCTTGGGAACCAACCCAGCCACCATGGTAGGGCAATCCAAATAAAAGCCAAGGAAAACTAGCATAAAAATCAAGAAAGAATCCATGCAGACAGTAGCACAAAAAGTTGCCAATGTAATAGCAATTGTTATTTCAAGATGGCCTAAAAAGGTGTTAAACCTCTCACAATTTTAGGTAGCTTATTTATGATTATGGCACTTGACAAGCATAAAACATAAACCCAAAAAAAGTCATGCGTGCAAGTTTCATAGAGAGAACAAATTTGGTATGTGTATCTACGAGAGATTGAAGAGTCGTGTGAGTGCGTCAACGATATCAACTGTTATAGCACAAATGAGTTACAAATCTGACTACTCAAGAAAGCAGAAATGTGATAGGCAGAAAGTTGCAGAACTAAAAATTTAAAGTTTGCACAAGGCTAGGCCCTTAAGCTTAAGGCTTAAGCCCAACAAAGAACAAGGTTCTGGCTTTATATTTACTAATGATGAGTTCCACTACACCATAAAATATGACTTCTTAATATGAAATAAGTTTTGATCTTCCAAAGCTTTTTATCCAAGTCAGCTTTTGAAGGTTCACTAGCAGCAAGGACCCATAGTAAGCAGAAGGCTGATTAAATGGGTGTTTGAAAGAAAAAAAAATAATAATTAGAAAGAAACTTACAAAATAGCGAAGCACGGCCACAACTTTGTCACCAGCTATGAAATTCTTGACTCTAGATCCAATAGCCACCACCTCTCCTGCTACATCAGTAACTAGTCCAGCAACCCAAAAAATAAAAGAATTTCAGCCCCCAAAAAACGCAAAATGCTTCTCAAAGGTTTGCTGCATTTACATCTTAGCAACACTACCGATCAGTATCAATAACGTACATTGAATCTTAGGAGATATTTTTTAAAAAAAAGAATCATGCACATTCCCCACAAAAGGTTAAAAGATATAGAGCCCGTTTGGTACATCCGCGGGAGTAAGAGATTTTTTTTGAAACAGACTTTGGGAAAAGTAGCAAATTGTTAGTTACATGTGATATAAGCTATTTTTTCAGTTTTAAAGTGGATCGACTTTCTAAAAAAGCAGTTAGATTGTTTTTTCCAAATGAACACAAATCTCTCAATAATCCCACAGTAGATGATCCAAATGGCTTCTTAGTGGAGTCAACCTTGAAAGGTTGGATCAAATCCCTGTCAAATCATTAACGAGTAACGTATGCCAGACATTATGTCAATTAGCCAGTGGCTATACCAATCAAAATCATCGAGATGAAAATGTCAAATATGCAAGTAAGATTGTATATCTACTGTCGCCAAAAAAATATGACGAGAGTGTTTGTATGCTTGTAGTCATTTAGAAAACTAAAACAGAAATGCTTCAGTAGTACCTGAATTGACGTCCAAAGCTAAAAATAAGGAATTCACTTCTTATCTTATACAAAAACATTGGAAAACAACCATTGACAAACACTATAAAACAAATTAAAAGATGATCTTCAGAGCATATTTCATGTGAAACTTATAACCCATAGTAAAGCATGCTGCTTGAAAAGTAACAAATGCATGATATACAAAATTTGGTATCAACTCACATGCAACAGTTCCTTCGCAGTGACACTTGGCAACCTATCCAGAACACTCTCCTTTGGGTTCTTCCCTAGATGATACTTTGTGCTTGACATATTCTGGGTTAATCCGTTAAGAACCTATATCATGATATCGAGCAGTCATGCTCTCCTGCACTGACAATAACATGTCTGCAATCTCTTCTTATCGCAGATCACAAAAATATAATGACTTCAAATATAAATTTAGTTACCTTGATGGCAACTTCAGGTTTAACTATAGGGTCACCAAACCCCATGGTCTTGGCCTTTGAAATGAACGCCCTGAAAGATCCATATGCTTCACTGGTGCTCAGTCAACATTTCGTTTGTTTGATACAGAATCTCCCAAAGTTTTAAGAGCACTAACTTGTTGAGAATCGAAGTAGTCTCAAGGATCCTGAACCAAGAATCATTAACAAATATTACCTATGTAATAACCAGTGTTGTCAAATTGTGAATCGAATTGTGAATCAAATTTTGCCCTAATTAAGAATAATGAATCATATCGAATCCCTAGTTGTAAGATTCGCCTTTTTCAAAAAGTCAATAATAAACTATACAATAATGCTATATACGTATATAAACACGTGTACAATACTTAAAAGGGTTAATAGTGAAAAGGCCTTTATAATAAGTTTTTTAGAGTTAAGGACAATTAAGATTCTTGATTAGGGAAAGGTCCTCCATACAAAAATATTAAGTGAATTCACTTGGCAATTGGCATACATGAAACTTCACTGAACCGTGCATGAATATTAAGTAAAATTTCACTTAACCCAACCTATGAGGGAATTTTTAACAAATTAAGAATCAAATTGGACTTTAAACTCTTGAACTAAAATGCCACATATGAATACAAAGATTAAATACTTAGTAGAATGTAATCCAGAGAAATTAACATATTAGTTATACTCTAAGTTAATGTTCAAACAAGTAAACCAACCATTCTATTGATATTCATGCTAAAGTCACTAGTTACTCTAAAAGGGGCCCAATGTCGTATATCAAGCTTTAGCACCCTCCCTCACATCGCTGACTTGCACGTGGAGAGGCAACAAACAAATCTCCATCATAATGGCGACAAACAACAACTGCAAATATGCAAAAACCACTACGGGAATGTAGACTCGAACCTGATACCTCCCACAAACAAAGTTCTGAGACCATATTAAGTCACTAGTTGCTCCAAAAGGTTAAGCTATTAGAGAATGGCCCAATAATGTATATCAAGATTTAACAATTCAGAAGTCAACATAATGTATAATGCCTTAAGTGAGGTGCTTATGTTCCATTCATGTAGAACCTAATCCTAACTCAGATGCAAACGTGTTCCTAGAAATGTTTTGAGAATTTTCATGTTTCTGGTTCTTGTAAAATGTTTTGCAAGAATGAGGAAAAATGAATAGCTTGCCTCAGGAAAATGAATAGCCTTGAAGACAGACAAGCAGAAGAGAATTAATAACCCATAAGAAAGGAGAAGAAAGGATAAGGCTTTCAATGAATCCACCCTTTTGGATTGCTATTATAGCCACACCCTGAAGCAAATGAAGGCACATCGATTGAGTAATGCAAAAGTGACCAGATTTGAAGTAATAACATTCAGATTACATTAAATCTAACATAAGTTTATATCTTTTGAGTTCAATGATTAATTACATACTTGGAGAACTATGCGAATAGAATCAGACATCACTTACAGTTACAGTTGTGTTCAAGAAACCAAGCTTCTATAATGAAGGAAAATACAGAGGAGAACACTTTCTTTGGTTTGGATAACAAGGAAAATGGAAGGAAAAGAGAGCTTGGTGAAAAGTTAATTAAACATTTTAGATTTTGCTAGTCATTTTCTTTCCTCTGTTCTTGAATTATTAATGCATTTTGAATTTGTTTTTTACTGACAACTAACAAGTGCTTCGAACTTGGTCTTGGAAAAAGAAAAGAAATAGAAACCAGGCTCCCAACCAGGCTCAAATAGGGATAGAAGCTTCCTAGGATTCAACTTTGTGCGACACAGTGGTTGTCAAAATTGGGACATAAATAGGACAATCTATTATATAATGTGCAATTGAGATTGGCCACAACCCATTGAACGATAATAACAATAATAATGATGATGATGATGACGACTATAACGTAAGAAGCTAAGTAGTAAAATTTTCATACATGCATTTTGGTGCGTACGAAGGAAAAAAAAACAAAACAAATCCTTACTAAATATTTCTTTTTAGTTCACCAGAATATATTTGGTGTCTCAGGCTACTTTGCTCACCTCATCAACCATATATAATAAAAATTGGCCCTGTCTCTTTTTTTTTTTTTTTCCTTCTAAAAAGCAAAAATGGTCAACACTTTCTTAGAACAATGTGATACTCTACCTTGTTAAGAGATCTACAAACTTAAACTAAGAAATATATAGATGCATATATATAATATAAAAAGCATAAATCGCATGCATATGAAGCTAAAGACCCCTTAACTATCGCTAAAGACACATGAACTTTACTCAGCTGATCCAAAATATACACCACAAACACATACTTGATCTCTCAGAAAAAGGACATGAAACAAAATTACAAAAAGAACAGCTACAAGCCTTTAATCTGAACAAAAGAGGAACTAACTTTAAAATGTTCCAAAGTAATAAACTAACTAGTCGATAACCCGTGCTATGCACGGGATGTAGAATAAGACTGATATATATTGTAAAAATCTTTATAAGTGAAAAGAATTAATTGGAGTATCTCGAAGGATGTTTCAAGGACATTACATATCGCACTCCATCTTAACATTCATTGACCACATCTCTGGGAAAAAGCTAAAGCTATTTTTTTGTAAACCTGTAAAATAGACACTATTTTCGTAAATACTCTTATTTAAAGAATGTTTAGTAATTTGTATTTCTTCTAAATTGCTAAAATAGAAACATTTTTCCTTAATTGTCTTTGTATTTTTTCAAAACCTTATTAGCTGAGGTCTTCCAAAGGGGGTTTAATAATGGAGCTAATAAGGCTCTACGCTCTATGGATGTAAATTAGGGAAAAGGGTAAACATTCATGCAATAAACTAATAAAAAGCCAAGTGACATTATAAACACAATGTAAGAATAATATACGAAGAAAGCGATAGTTAAAAAGTCAAGTTCACTTATACACAGCCAAGTGATACTTATTACTGCTCTATTTTGGTGCTTTCTTACACTTTTGAAGTAGCTTAAACAGTTTTGTTTTATACAAATTGCTACATATCTGATTTGTGGTGAAAAAAAAAACTATTTCTGGAAGTCTTAAAAAGCAATTTATAAGCTGTACACACATTAAAAATAGTACTGAAAGTAACTTCATTATTTACTTACTACAAGTTATCAAAGAGAAGAAGAAAGAGATAAAGGGAAAGAAAAGAAAAGAAAACAAAGGTTGTTTGATTGATCAATTTAACCAAACATTAATATAGACAAACACGTATGTATAGATGTAAATAAAAATTATGGGAAATCCAATAGTCTGCAAATCGAGAAATACCTCCAAGAAGCGATAATTGTGGTTATAACGCTTCTATAAATGTAATTGTGTAGGAGGATTTAGATGCAACAGCCAAGCAATCACCTAAATCACAGCACACAGACCAGAATCTGTTACATATGTTTTGATGTATTACCTGCATCATTTGGGATGGGTTTTGGGGACTAGTATTTGTGAAGCATAGCATTACTCTTCAGAAAACACTTATTAAAACAGCAAAGACCAAGGGATTGAATAAGAGAGGTAAAAACAAAATTGTAGAGAGGTATTAATAAGCGAGGTATTGGGGGAGAAGCATAAACTTTGTATTAGTGCTTTTATGACATCAATTGAATTAGATGCTTGTGTTCAAAAGGAGCTTGGCAATAATAGCTATCGAATTAGATATTTTTTTATTCAAAATGTTTCATAGACTTTTGAAGGGCACAAAACACTCAAAAGCATGAAACAAAAACAAAGGCCTAGACCACTTGTGCAAGTTATGCACCTAAATGCTTAAAACACTTCTCCTGAATATCAATTAAAGTTGATTAATAGCAAATTGTAAAAATCAGTGAAGAGCAATGAATTAAAAAAAGGGATATCAAGAATCCTTAGTGTCATTCTATTGTGTAATGGATATGATTTCCATGACCTTGGAATAGTATCTAACCTAACTTCAGAAGCCTTGTTGAACTTCATTTAAATGAAAATATATATGTATACTGAGTATAGATCATCCTATTGTATATGGGTATAAAAAAATATAGAGTTTTTAAACTCGTATATTAATGCTTTCTTCATTTTCTAAAACCAATACTCCACATATATATATGTATGACACTAATATGAAAGCAATACATGCAATTTCAGTTCAACCAAAATTCTCTTCAATCCCAATCCAGAAATTTGATTTCAATCCGAAACTCCTACTGTTTGGATTTCGTCTTCATTGGCAAATTATACATACATAATATATAGACCATTCATTAAGATTTAAAAACAGGTAGAATAGCTTAATGTTGGATTTCGAAGTTGCGAAATCATCAAAGTAGAAGGACTCCGTAGTTTGGGTAGAGATGATTTATTGAATATACCTCTATGCAAATAGGAAGAGACATACATTTAGGGGTTTTAATTGCCATTTGGAGAGAAGTGGAGACCTTGAGGAGAGAAGGGGAGGCGTCGTCCGCTTACAGATGAGGAGACGTTAGGGCTGGAAAAGAAAGTGAGGGTTTGAGGGCTGGGAAGAACTTGCCACATAGATTTTGTAATTGACAGTGAAGGTGTCCACATAGGATCCAAGTGGCAACCTATGGGATGGAGTTTGGCCTTGAGTTATATATATATAATATATAATAGATTAGCAGACAAAACTTTCACAGATGTACAAAGGTGAGAAATGAAAGATTTTTTTCCCAAAGTTTTGATCTTTTTGTTTTCTTGAAATTTAATGTTAAATGGTAATGGTATACTATAATCATAAATTGTAGATCTTTGTTCTTGAAACTCATGACCCAAATTTTTGTTTAACATTATTAAAATAAAAATAGATTCAAGATTTGAACTTGAAAGGAGCAATGGATAAAGATAGTAAAAGTGAAAAAGAAAAATTAAGCTAGTCCCTAAATAGTTTAAAGATTCACAAAAAAAAAATCAAAATTAATGTAAAAGGTTTACCTGATTTAAGCCTTAAACCTTCAGATTCTGACCATCATTTTTGAGACAACAAGAGTTCGTAAGAGATCTCATCTTCACTGAGCCTCTGACAAAGAAAGCTTCAAGCTTGAACAATGAGAGAGAGAGAGAGAGAGAGAGAGAGAGAGAGAGAGGTGGGTGGATTTATGCTAGCAGTGGCACTAGCATGACGTGTGGAGGTTAAAACCCTAGAAAATGGTAAAGCATCAAGGAAACATCGAGGATGCCTTTTCCCTCTCTCTCGGCTAGGGTTTTAGAGGAGACAGAGAGAAAGAAAGAGAGATAGAGGTTCAGCAAGAGAGAGTAGATGAAGGGCGGGAGGTGGATGGAGGTGGATAGCGAAAGAGAGAAGATGAAGCATCAAGGATGCCTGCCATTTTGTAGATCTAGAAATGAGAGAGAGAGAGAGAGAGAGAGAGAGAGAGAGAGAGAGAGAGAGTAGGAGGTAGACGGGGGGATGTCTCTTAATTTTCTCTAGGGATTTAGAGGGAGGGGGAAATGTTTGGAGGGAATGGGGAGGGGGAAATGTTGGAGTAAATAAATTAGGGGGTACAAGAGCATTTGTCACTATTCATGACAGAGACAAACATACCCCAAAATTTGTCACCGTTGTAAATGGTGACAATTTGTTACTTTGTCACCAAAATTTTCTTGTCACCTCTGTGAATGGTGAAAAATTTGTCACTGCTCAGGACAGTGACAAACAACGCAAAAATGAGGTTGACAATTCGGCCAATTTGGTGTAGTAAATTACTCTGTTGAGGAAGCTACGTGGGAAAGAGAAGATGAAATGAACGAGAAGTACCCATTCTTATTCAAAACTTGAGGTACTACGAGTTTGGGGACAAACTCCTTTTCAAGGAGGGGAGAGATATAACACCCGCTCCCGCGGTTTATATTTCAATATTGCTTTAGCATGTATAATTATGAGTTAATTTTAATTAATGTGTTATGTGACACTTATTGGAGGTGGGATTAACCTACTATGTTGATTATGGTTGTCCAGTTGGGAACTCAGTTATGGCCAGTATGGCAATCCCAAGTTGAGATATGTGTTGGTGAGTTCCAGTTGGGTGGGACATTATATGTGGAATACCCTATGTGCCTAAATGTTTATTAAGGCTTAAAAGATTTATTATTTTATTGTTGATAATATCATGTTATTAGGTAGTAGCCACTTTAGGGGTCAATTAGGGATACCTTGTGAGCACGAATTGAACACGTTACATAATTAGTAGGTTAATTAGCAACTTCATATAATTATATGGGACGACTTATTGGACCCATGTGGGACATAGACAAATACTCATTTAGGTTTGGGATAATTTTAAAATAGTGTCGTAATTAGTAGGGGCGTAATCGCAAAACTAGTAAAATTGTGTAGAGGCAATAATAAAATTGGAAAATTCATATAGTAAGCCACATCTAAGATGAGTCCTTATCATCTTTTTCATTTCGACTTTCAACAAAAGAGGTATAGGAGATTGAAAAGTTTTGTCGGTGACTTCTCGACGCCGATTGACGCGCCGAACGATGTCGGTTATCAAAACAGTATATATATTCGAACTCTTGGAAGTGAGTCTAACGCATTGGTACTAATTTTATTGAGTTCTGTGACAGTTTTCCGTGACCCATTTTAGGATTTTAGCTCATAGCTTACAGTTTTTATATAGGATTTGTACCTGGTTCTTAGTAGGGCTTTAATCTCACAAATAGGAGCGAAACCCAAGAGGTGAGTGATGTTAATTTTGATAATTGGATGATTTCCTAGTTGGGTTCAATTGTGATGCCAAAGCATGCCTAATTTGCTTAATTTAGCTTACTTAGTTAATTATTGGGCAAAATTCATGTGGCTAAATTAGGCCCAATTTATTTGTGAAAGCACGACATAATGATTAAATGAGCATGTTGAGATGCCTATTTGGGTCAATGGAAATTGCTAGTTCTATACCACCATGAGATAATCTTTGTGGTGACGACCACAGCCGCTAGAGGCTTATGGGACCACATATGTGAGGGCATGGGTCATGACTAGTCACGTGGGCTTGGGGAATGGAGCCACGGGCTAGCCGGTAGTGGTGGGAGTGAACAAGTAATTTCCAAAGACTATAGTTCTTTGTAATATGTTGAGTTGAGCGTGTTTATTATCCATGTTCATGATTGGCATTGCTCATAAACATATAGCTTACATATTATAGTGGTTATTGAATAACCATCATAGATGATCACGACAAGGAATCGAGGAAGTGAGCTGGGAAGTGACTTCGCTAGCTTATGGGTTTTGGGAGTTGTTGTAACCTTGTTAATAGCTACTTGCCTTTTTAGTTCTAAACTTGCAATATAGTTGTAATTGGTTTTAATTTGGATTGTAGTACGAGTTATACTTTGGATGGTTTAAGACTTACGTAATATTTCTAGTTAAGTTTTATATTTTTAGTTGGACCTTTAACTCATGTAATAAACAGCTTGTATAATTTAGCCTTTGTTTTATAGGAGGTACTGTTATCAGTGGTGTTAAATAGGTTGGTTGTATCTGGTACTAGTGTCGTTGGTTTGGGACGGTTGAACTTAGGATTTATTTATTGGGTTGGTTGTAAATGGTTATATTTAGTACTTTTCTTAAAGTCTTTAGAAACTCTTGCTTGAACTTGGAAGCTTATGTTTGTGACTTTGGTTTGATTCTAAATGGATTGAAGCATTAGTGTTGATTTCAACTTCTGATTTGGTAACATTATACGAGAATTTACTACTTGCTAAAACAGGATTTTTGGCTTATTGCTAAGACAGGATTTTGTCCTTTGTTGGTTGAGCCTCTTTGGTTTAAGCTTATTTTTAAACTTGTTTTGGAACTTTAATGATTTGAGTTAAGCCTTGGTGGCGTGCCACGTGTCCTAGGATCATTTGGGTGGTTCCGGGGCATGATAGTCTTGGATTAAAGTGTTATATCCCTTATCCTCCGTCGGATCTCCCATCTCGGTCTTGGACTAAGGTGATATTCATTTAATCTCTATCTTACTAAATTCATGATGTATCCCTCTTAATCTCGACCATGGGCTAAAGTGACATATTCCTGTAGCCTCTATTCAGACATCTCGTCCCGGTCATGGACTAAGGTAATTTTCCTTTAGCCTCTGTCGGATTAAGATGATAACATCACCATAACCCTCAGTCTCGGTCTTGAACTAACGTGACCATGCCCTTGTCTCTATCGGATCTCTCATGTCTCAGTTATGCGCGAGGCGACATTCCGTTAGCCTCTATTGGACCTGGGTGCTAGCCACATTACCGTTTCCCCGATTTGTATCCCTTAATCTCTCTCATTGACTAAGGCAACTTCACAAATATATCCCTTAGTCTCTCTCACAGACTAAGGCGATCCTACAAGTATATCCCTTAATCTCTCTCATGGTTTAAGGCGATATAAGTGAATCACCACATCACATCTATTTCCATAGTATGCATCCCTTAGTCTCCCTCATGGACTAAGGAGATGTACCACCAATATATCCCTTAGTCTCTCCCATGGACTAAGGCAATACTACTAATATATCCCTTAGTCTCTCCCGTGGACTAAGGCAATATAAGTATACCGCAACCCATGTTGTACGCTCGTCACGACCCCATTTTCCACACACTAATCATAAATAGTATCAACCTCTGTGGTCGATAGACTCACTACTATGCACGTCGACTTCTAAATTCACTTAACAACATTATATCATTATTATATAATTAGTTCCATTATTCAATGCATTTAGTTCATTATTCCACGTGTGCATTATTCCAATACAACTTTCCAACATCAACGCATGATAATAAACAGGTTAACAATCCATCGGCTATAAACAAACTAACCATTTAACATTCTGTTAAGTTCGATCAATTGAACTCACTTTAATCAATTGAGATACAGCTAGGTTTGATCGATCAAAGTTAGTTCGACCGATTGACAAAAATAATGTTCGATCGATTAAACCAAGTTTGATCGATTGAAGTCTGTTTGTGTTTAATCGATCGAATACAGTTTGATCAATTAAAAGTTGGGTTTCTTACCAAACTGAACTGGATCATTCACGCACGTCCGGGGTCTGTTTTATCTTGCCAAAACATATATACAAATACGCATCTACGCTACAGAGTGAGTATGGGCACTCACCGTTATAGTCGATGGCGCCAACGAGCTCGGGGTGGCCGCGGGTCCTCGGTGGTCTTTCTCTCCTCTTCTCTTTCTCTATTTACTCTGTCTTTTTCTCCTTCTCATCTACTCCTCCTTCTGCTCCTTTTTTCCTGAGAGAGAAAGAGTGTATGTGTGTGTGTGTGTGTGCATTTTCTATATATAATATATATATCCGGTGTGTGTATATATAATCTCTATATCTCTCCCTCTAATCTATCTCAAAGTTCAGCAACCCAAATGAGTATGTGTGTGATTTATATATATAGGGAGGGTGAGGGTGCAAGTGGCAGTATACTGATAATAACAAGTTCGGTCGATCGAAGTGAGTTTGATCGATTGATAACAGGTCGGTCAGGGTTGAGATGGTTTCCACGTCATAGTTCAGGTCGGTAGAGTTTCAAGCGGTCGAAGTAGGTTCGATTGATTGAAGAAACGTAAGTTCAATCGCTTGAATGAAGTTCGATCGATCGAGACCAAAATTACAGGAACTGTAAATACAAGTATACTGAATCTTATTTATATCAACAAGAGTATAAAAGTACAATGAAAATACAGGGTATTACATTGGTTGACATCGATTTTGGTCACGTTTGAATATATACTTATATATGTACATTTATATATTCGGGGGGTTTACTTTGGAAATATTATCATTGATAGGTACAAAAATATCAGGTCAAAGTCAAAATCCGCCACCTCAGGAACGAAGTACCAAGTCATCCGAAATGGGCGCTGATTGCTTAACCATCGCGGGCTGTCCCGACAGGACCGCCCGGTCCGGCCCACGGTTCGGGCGTATGATTCGGGCTGACCCTATAGTGGGCGCAGACCAGGCAGTTACTGCGGCTTGCACCATAAAGCTCCAAGACAGTTTCCTATCTCAACTAGAGGGTGTGGATATCGCAATTTTCTCGTACCCACTTCTTTAAAATCTTTTCCAAATTCAAATTCAAATTCAAAAATAAGTCGCCATTTAATTTTTAAAAGGAAAATTAATAAACCATTTTCAAAGCAAACTGATCTTTTTGGAAACCAAAGATTTCTAGGTCCGGGGATTGTGGAATGAGAGGGGAAGGAGCCCGGCGGACTGAAACACCCCCTCTCATCCTATCTCACGATAGGCCTCTACTAAGCATCCTTTTAATCGAACTATTAGTCTAAATGTACCCTCAACTAATACATATGTATAAATATACATTACAAAAGCATGTCTAAAGGGTGTAAGATTGCTAATGGTAAAAAAATCATTCAGTAAGCAATATGATATGCAATGGGGAGCAAGAGAACTTACACGGGATCCAGCTGCGAATATTTAAACGTGCAATGCATACAATAGTTGAAATCATAAAAGAGTCTCTAATCACATATATACACATAAGACAAGTTTTAATTCTAACGTGTTACACATGAGATCGAAAAAATCAATAAAATTAAGAAATAATTAAAGGGAGAGTTGAGAGATCATACCTCCTCGGCGCTATGAAACAAAAGTTAGCCCACATGATACACAAGATATAAAGTTACATGATAATCCTAGGCTTCTAGCTTAAGTCTATCAAATGTGATCAAATCTAAAGCAAGCAGATCCTAATTTATGAACATCAAGCCACAGAGATAAATACGCACATGAACAAGAGTAAATTACGAAGTACTCACTAATTTGGACCATTTAACCTTATATTTCAAGCCTAAACAATCACTATCAAAGCATGATTTGAACCCTAGCTCATGAAAATATCATTTAAGCCATTATTTACAAGATTGATTAAAATTGTAACAGAATTATGAAAATTGCTGAGAGCAGATAAGAACTTCAAAGAAATAAAAGACATGGTTCCCATGGCTTGATCTTGATGATTTTTAGACCCCAGTTGCCTCTGTGGGTCTAGTTTTTAATCCAAAAAGAAAATCAAAGTTTCA
Organism: Hydrangea macrophylla; assembly: GCA_033977485.1. Taxonomy (NCBI): domain Eukaryota; kingdom Viridiplantae; phylum Streptophyta; class Magnoliopsida; order Cornales; family Hydrangeaceae; genus Hydrangea; species Hydrangea macrophylla. Next base: position 51,232,325 of record CM066982.1, read on the forward strand.
ACGGTTAGATCTCTGGGAATTAAACAAACACTAGAAATCACTCAGAACTTCATAACTCTCTGTCCAGAGTTCTTGTATGATTTTTTAAAAATAGTAAAAAAATCTAAAAGACTCTAATTTTTTTAGGGGATCTTATTAACACATTAAAGTTCACATAAAAAATTATTTGGGGTCATTAATACTTGATTGGGATTCTGATTTACTCGCTTCGAAAGGGTGTTGCTGTTCTGAAACTCTGGACAAATTGTTATTGTTTCCCAAAACTCATGACCAGACCACTTTAAACATAGAATCTTATTAAAACAAAAATTATAGTAATATAACTTTGAGTTATAGACACTTTTCCGTTGGTTTCATTCAGTTCCAACGGTTCGATGTTTAACTAAAAATCTTTGATGAAAAGTGGTTGATGAACTCACTGCTCCACTATTGGGCTTACTATCATTTTGTTGTATCTATCAACAAAGCCATGGGTATTGGCTTATCCTAAACCTAATCTCGTTTCCATTGAGGATCATTGGAGATCAAAACATGACTAATACTCATGAGTCTCAAAGGAATATAGAAAAGATTCCATGAAACATCAAGCTAGAGAACCCAAATCATAAGTATGCACTTGGATCCATCTATTTGCTTATAAAGTGAAGTGATGATCAAAATTTGAATCACATGTGAAGCATAAGCTTACATGAGATTCAAAAGATCAAACTCAAGAGCTTTCAAGAGAGATATTGAACATCTCCAAGAATCTCAAGAGAAAAGTATAAACAAAAAGAAGAATTAAAATAAAGAAAACTAAGAGTAAATCCATCAAAGAACCTTTTGGAAAACTTGTTTACTTCAAGTTCATAAGCATTATTGATCCAAACCAAAGAAAGAAACAAAAGAATAAAAATATAACTAAAATTTAGAGGATCACCTCCAACTATCCTCAACTTATTGGTGTTTTTAGGATATTCCAAAGGCTAATCATACTCTTCTTCTAGCTCTTATAACACTTTAATTTTCTTGAACTTCTTTGGAATCTCTAACTATCAAAGTTTAAAGAAGATTCAAAATAAGATTCAAATCTAAAAATGAGAGAGAGATAGAAATTCTAAAATCAAAGACTAGAAAGAAAAAAAGGATCCCTTGTAATGGGATATTCATCCCCTATATATAGGCAAACTAGAGGGTTATTTTGGTGATTTCATAGTCAAATCCCTAATTTTGGATGTCCTTTTTGAAGGTACAAAATGTACTATTTCAAAGCTGGCAGACACAAAATGCGGCATTCGATGGAGATGGAAACAACACTCAATGAATGTCGGACCGGCTTTTACTGATTGCCAGCGCGACATTTAGTGAATGCTGATGCGGCATTCAAAGAATGTCACGGACAACTCCACGGGCTGCCATCTTTTTTGGAATTCTAATTTTCACGACATCTTAAGGATATTAGCGGCATTCAAAGAATGCCACAACGATTCTCATTGACTGCCGGTATGGCAGTTGGTGAGTGCTGCAGCGGCATCGCGTGACTGCCGCATTTCCTTCACATGTCATTTTCTACCATTCTCCCTTTTCTTTCCCCTTTGATTTTTTATTTCTATTTTTGTTTGAGTTGAAGAGCCTTTCAAAGAGCCTAAGTCACCTTTGAAAGCCCTAGATTAGTCGGTCATTGTCATCATTGGACCTGGAGGTAATGCTACCCTTAATTCGACGTTTGGTCAAAATTGGGGTGTTTACAGAGGGCTAATGGGAAGTGCAAGTTGTTTCCTAATCCGTTTAGGAAACTTCCATGATTTGTGTGAATGAATTGTAATTAGACTGGGTTTCCTAATCCAACTAGTTGTCGTGTACGAGTGGCCTCTTGTACCTATAAAAGAGGCCCCTCACCCTCACTGAAAGGGATAACATTCTTATTTCTTAGAACTGTAATACAGATTACTCACACGCATATACGTGACCGGTCTCTGGTAGTGCCACCTACTTTGTTGGTTCACTATAGGCCACCATTGATTTATTAGTATAAGCACCTCGACGCACACGTGGACATAGGTCACCTAATTAATGGGGCCGAACCACATACAAACCTCTCTTGTCTCTTTCTTCTTATTTTTCCACAAGTTTTTGGCATCATCAGCTTGGTGCCGTTTGTGGGAAGTGACAAACTCTCTTAGAAAAACAAATCCTTGACTGATCGACATGCCACTGAAGAAGGGTAAGAAGACTGATGCTCTAGCAGGTCAGGCAGATTCATAGACCGGGCAACTGGCTGCTTCTATGATCTCCAAGCAGATTACCGCGGCTCTTGCACAACTCCTAGAGGGCCAATGGTAAACTCAGCAGCAGATCGAAGCACTGCTGGCCCGTCAGAAAAAGCTCCCTCAAATTGAGGATCAGCTCGGGAAGGGTGCACGCGACTAGGAGCGCATACGGGTCCAAAGGTGTGCCCACACAGAGCCTGTATCCCCGCCTGCTTTGGGTCAATTTGGGAACGATGAGCGTAGCCAAGTGTAGACACCCAATTTTGACCACACTGATAAGATTTAGGGTGGACAACATCTTGGAAGATTTAATGATGAAAAGTACCCCTTGGAAGGTACTGGATTCCACACAATTGAAAGATCAAATTTCGAAAAGTGACTTCAAGCTCAGAAAAGCCCTTTTTCATGCATAAATTCCAGTTTTGTCAAAATCATCTCTCAGAATTCATATTCGCTCAGGGTTATATGAACATGAAGTGTTCTAAACATAGAATTCTAGGTATCCAGAGATTCAATTTTAAAGAAAAACCCAAAATCAATGCGCATTGAAAAGCAATTTTGAAAATGAAGTCATTTGATTTCAAAAAGATGATGAAAATTTTGGAGTAATTTTGGACTTTAATTGACCTTCAATTCTCATTTTAATTCCTCCCAGAATATTTTTATACTAAAATTCAACTCAATAGCTTTCTAACGATATGTAAACGGACGATTTTGGACACCAAAAAGTATTTTCACAAAAGTCTGGAAAAATAGTGCGTAGGATTTTTGAAACAGAGTTTTGGGGCAACCAAGGGAGGCTAAAAGACAAGTAGTGGATCCCATATGAAGATGGCGGCTTAGGTGGGAGTCGCTACCTAAAAAGTACCCCCTCTATCACATTTTTTTTGGTTCTAGACCCTTCCAGGAGGTTCCCACTGCGAGGAAATTGCCCAGAAACTGCATTTAGGCACTGAAATGGCCATTTTAACCCTTTTCTGACCTCTAAATCTCTATTTTAACCCTGAAACTTAAGAGTTAAGTTTTCAAAACTCTATATATAGATCCCATGCATCTCATAGGAGATCATCTTGGAAGATCCTTGAGTATACCTTGAATATACTTGAATATGCAATCACATACACTTAGAATTTGAGAGAATTCTAGAGAGAGAATAGTGAATCATAAATTTGATTTCTTCTAAAATGAATTTTAAGAGAAGTAGATAAGATAATTGAAGAAAGTTTTGACATCAATTGCCTCCAATAACTTCCATGGATGAGTGCTTGAAGAACTTGAAGAACACTTGAAGAAGAAGACTCTTCAATTCAACTTTGATTACATAATTGAGAATCCTCAAAGAGGTAAACATCCAATTCATCTCTAATTCCTACTTTTATATATAGATCTATAAGACTTGGATCTAGTTTAGTTTTATTTTCTTTGTTAGAACACTCATCTTCTTCCTCTCTTGTTCTTCACACACTCACAAGGCTAGATCCAAGTCTCTTTGATTTTATTGATAACTCTCAAGTTAGAGATTGATTTTTACTTTGGTTTTTGAATTTTGATTTCATTCTTCTATTTTAGTTTAGATCCATGCATACATAATTGTACATATGTATCTATTTTTGCTGAGTTAAAGCATCTAAGCCAAAAGTAATTAGCACTGAGTGGAGTAGCCCCTTGAATTTATATATTGAGCAGCAAGGTTAAAAGTCTCTGATGTGGGACAATCTCAACACACCCCCGCACGTGTGGCATGATTAAGAACCAAACACGTGGATTACTGAGATAGGGTGACGTGGAGCACACGTGAACAACAATAACATGCTCTGATACCATGTTGAGTTGGAGCATCTAACCCAAAACTAATTGGCACTGAGTGGAGTAGCCCCTTGAATTTATATATTGAGTAGTAAGGTTAAATGTCTCTAATGTTGGACAATCTTAGCAATTTTGAATACTACGATGGTTTGGATGTATGATCTATGAGAAGGATGATTCCTATGTTCATACCTATCTCTTGATTATTCCTATTACATAGAATTCCTATCGAATTTCATCTCCAATCGGACATTTGTAACTCTCTTTGATCCATGATCAAAAGTTCTTTATAGAACTTGAGGGATAAATTGATTGGGAATCATGATAATTAAGTTGATCTATGAGTTTGATCTCTCTAATAAGCTTCAACCATCAACTATGATGTTTTTCTCACACTTTAACATGAACTAGATAAAATTCAGCAAAACAGATTAGTTTTGTCCATAAGATTTGATCCACTAAAACCCATAGTTTGATGGATTTCAAATTTTTTGGGTAAAATTTGATAAATTAGCTTTCATTCGATCCGTTTTGAGAACCTTTAGGATCCATATGCTATTTTTAGAAATTGTTGAGAAATCGGTTGACACCGATTTGAACATAGTCTCTTTGTATTTGAATATCAAAAAATCTATGATAGTTATCAATGATCTACTTTTTGGGATGATTCCTAATTCATGTATCTACATGTTGATGTAAAATCGTTAGCATACGATCAAGTTAAGATCGTTTTCTAAGCGTTTGAAGTTGATACAACTATTCTGGAATTTTTTAAGTTTAACTACAATCATGATTATGCATACAAAATGGTCATACATTGATCACTCAACAATAATTAATGAATAAAACTTAATTTATAAATCATCTAGGATAAATTGACGAGAAATCAAATACTTAGATTAACTTGATTAACATGATTCATGAATTTCTATTATGTTTTGCATTTCTTTGTCAAATGATACCAACCTCCAGAATAGCAGAGTCTATTTAAAACGTTTCAGAAACCTTAAGATCATGACATGTCCATGGGATTATTGTTTTCATAAACTACAATGAACTAGCTTTCTTTTGACTATATAGAGCTTTTCAAGATATTTATAAAATTAATTATGATTTTCACAAGAACAGCGGACAGTTCTGGTCCACTGTTCCCAGAATCCTTATTTCTTAAACTTCAAAAATGATAAAGAGGTTCTACTTTTTGAAAAGTTCCCTAAGACATGTATATAACTTTCTGTTAAAGGGTTTTAACCTAGCTTATGTTTAAGACCACTTTTGATAGGATTCATTAGAGGTTACTGAATCTGGAAATTTGATTGATGACATCTTTTACTCATCTTTCATGCATATCATTTGTTTGTTTGTATTTTTGCAATGCTTGGGTATTCCTTGGTGTATTAGTGCAGAGAATTGAATACCGGGGTTTCGTACTTCAATTTGTGGACTTGCATCGTCTACATATGGCTTAGTACCCATGTATCATGTACTACCTCTATCCTTTCTCTTAGAATTTTTCTAGGTTTACAACTTTGTTTTCAACGACACATTTCCTTTAGGATAGTCCCCGTTTATATGATTATATGTTAGAGACATCTTATCTAGGAATGTTACATGATTGCATTGCACGTTTCCTTTCTTTTTATTTTTTTGCGACTCCGCTTGATTCTACTCAATGTAAGTCTTCTCGTTCCCTGTTGCATATCATGACATGTTTCCTTTATTTGCATCAGTCCCGGGCGGGACTAACCAATATAAGTATACCTCTCCCTTGTATTGCATGTGCATCCGACTTCTACTTGATTTAATCTCTTGACATATTTTTCCTAGATGTTCCCTTTTGACATGTATATATTATCTATTATGTTTGAGGAAACAACACTAATATGAATTAAGAACAAGGATATTTGAATCAATGTCTACTGTTCGGTAGGGAGAGGAGGGGGTGCTTTAGTCCTACGTGGGCTCCTTCCCCTCTCGTACCAAGACCCCCAAACCTAATTTCTGGTAATGAAGGGCGAGTAACCTTATTCAATTTTGGGAGAGTCAAACTTGGGTTTCCTAATTCCTGATAAAAAATTAGGTGGCAACTCTTTGTCTCTAGGATCGTGTGAGGAAGTCCTAGTTTTTCCTGAAGTGTGCTCCTTGGGATCCGTCATGGGACACTATCGAGGGAGAATGCCAAGACCTACCCCTCAACACACATTGGTGATCCACAATCTGGCGACTACATTGGGGATTTGAACATGAAACCGATGGTTTCTTGTTCTTTGAGGATTTGACTTGAGCCAAAGAATATCCTTATTATTAATTCGATAATCGTGTTGTTTCTGCCTGCTTTTGCACTTGAATTATTCTTTCACCGCGACTGCTTGAGACTATTGCCTTGTGGGTAGAGGGCCCTCTTTCCTCTATTTTGTCAAGAGACTTTGGTAGCATGTAGTCATCGTTAGCCTTGTACCGCATGCGGTATATAGAGCCCATGTGTGAACGACACGCCCTCGGGGAGGCGGTCACCCACACCGCTGAGCTTGCTAATGGACCCTTTATGAGACTAAAACCCAGCCTTTGCATATAGTTTCTATAGAACCCTTCAATTAGGATCTTGTTTATCATCTTTGATTAGGACAATGTGATGAAGTATTTGTGTTTGCCCGTAAGGGATTATGTGGATGATGAAGACATGTATGCGATGGCATCATCAAACCTTGTATGGTGGATTCCTCTAGAGTAGTATGGTCTTTATTCGAACATCCAATCATTATTTGAGGACGATCTTTTTTGAAAATTTTTGAAAATACAATCACTTATTTGAAAACCCGAGTCTTTTGGAAATCCTAGGAATATCCCTTTTGAAAATTTGCTTTGAAATTCACTTTCGCAAAATCCTTCCAAAATTCTCCTTAGATTTTAGAAAAATTCAATTTCTTACCTCGATTTTCAATAATCATGATTTCATACTTTGATGATTCAATTCTAGATTTAAGAGTTTCAAAATTCCTACCTCGATTTAAAAAAAATCATGCTTTCACACTTTGATGATTCAAATTCAAATTTTTCCTCTCAGAATTTCCCACATCTATTTTCAAGAATCATGATTTCACACCACAAGCATTGATGGTTCAAAAATATTTTTGAAATTTACAAATCTCCTCCTTTATTTCAAGATTTTCATGAAAAATTCAATTTTGTAAACCTTAGCCATCAAGAATTTCAAAGCTAAATATCCTTGGATAATGATTGGATTAGTAAGATGATTAGCATAGTTAAGGAATCTTATGTGCTTATGTGCTTATATGCTAGTTCTAAGCTAGATTAAGGTGCATTGCATTTAGATTAGATTGCATTTCATCTACATTGCATACACTACACAAGCATTGCATATACGACTCATGTGCGATGCCTTTAATATACTTTTGAAAAGAAAAGATTTGTTTTCCTCAGAATTTTGAAAAAGATTTCATCAGTTTTAAGAAAATGTTTTTGAAAAGGAAAAGATTTTCCATCTTCATAAATCCACTTTTGTAAATATCATTCTTTGAAAATTCTTTTGCACTAAAGATACCTGATTATTTTGAAAATCCCTAATAAACAAAGAGTTGTACTCCTTCCTGGGTCAGAGCTCCGAACAGTCGTTTGATCAGATCAAGGTTTGAAGAAATGACAGTCGAGTCGACTAGGGTTATGGATATGACATACGAAGCTGATATGGAAGTCAGGTTGACCGCAATGCAAACTGCATTGCATTAGAGCAAAGAACATAATCGGGAACAACTTGCCACTATGATGAGAATGATTGAGCAGCTAACTAATCTTCCACCACCACCACCTCTGGTGCATCATGAGGAAGAAGACTTTGGGGAGACAGTTCAACCAAAAGTTCAGCTAGATCAGGAAACTCAAGACAAGTTGGCTAAGATCGACAAGCTAGAGAGTGTGATCAGGAAGAGCAAAGGGGTTGATGAATATATGTTCAATATAGAAGGTCTGTGCGATGCTCCAAAAGCAAAACTCCCTGATAAGTTCAAGATGCCTCATATCAAATTCTTCGACGGAACTGGAAATCCAAAGAGCCATCTGAGGCTTTATATGGGAGTCTTACAGCCCATGGGCATTGGGTCTGATTGTTTCGCCATGCTATTTCAAAGAACTCTGAGTGGGGCAGCACTGTCATGGTATCTGACCTTAGAATCAGCTATAACCAAAGATTGGGAAGCCCTGGCTAGAGCATTTATGGCTCAATACTCATACAATCAGTCGTTCAATGTTACTACAAGAGATCTGGAAACCACTAGGTAAGAGTGTGAGGAATCCTTCGCAGGATTACTTACTCGTTGGAGGGCTAAGATTGCTCAGATGACAAGCAGGCCTACTAAGAAAGAGCAAGTCTGAATGATCGTTAAGAACCTGTAGCCTGAGTATCTTGAAAAGCTCTGATTCCAATCTATCATGACATTTGAATAACTGTTTGACATAGGTACACTCGTTGAAGATGCAATCAGGGATGGGACAATCAAGAAAGAGAACACAAACAATTGAAGGCCAGTCTATCGTCAGTCTGCTGATGTCAATACATTATCTCCTCAGCCTTTTCAAAAAGAACGTCAAAGTACTACTGTGGCAAGAGAAAGTCAAAACCAGGGGTAGTCAATAGGAAAGAGGGAACTTTTTGAATTGGGAATGTCTCTAAGCACAACATTGGATAGAATGTTGGAAAGGGGGTACTTGAAGAAGTTAGATCCGATGCCAACTCCAGACCTACTTCCACAAAACTTTAGGATGGATTTATACTATAACTTCCATCAAGGACATGGCCATGGTACTAACAAGTGTTGGAGGCTCAGACATGAAATTCAAGATCTAATTGATAATGGGATCATTACCCCTCCACTTACACAGCCAGATGTCAACAAGAGTTTGAAGGTTCCACCACCACGAGATATCAACTTCATTGAAATAGGGCGTGAATCCTACGACCCTACGGTGTACATCACATCACTGGACCAATCAGCCATGTCTATTGAGCTTCCAAAAGATTCAATGATTTGCACAATAAGAGTTAGAGAAGAAGAGATGGCATTTAAAGAATATATGAATGCTAGGATGACCGCCATGGAATATAATATTAACCAAATCAGTGAACTGCATGTGAAAATGATGGGTGTGATAAAGCAATTGACTGACATAACGCCTCCGACTCCACCTCGATCTTGTACCTTATGATGACAATGAGTGGTTTGAAAGATTGGCTAATCTAGGAATACAAACTCTGGATCATGAAATCCTTGACAAGCTCACCAAGAGTGGTTTACTAGAGAATGTGATCCGAAAGAGCAAAAGAATTGTTGACCACAAGCTTGATAGGGAAGGATTATTTTATATGCCCAATGCAAGGCCTTCGAAAAAGTTTAAAGGGCCACTTCATTTGAATAAATATCCATTACCTGATATTGATGTATTGGCACCACAACTGCCAAAGAGACCAATTCAACAGCAATGGGAAAAGAATACCAGAGTTGCAAGGGGAAACCAGAATCAAGGGCAAAAGAAAGAGAAGAGAGAATTTTCTGAGCTAGGAATGTCCCTGAGCAGCGCACTTGAAAAATACTAGAGGAAGGGTACTTGGAGAAGCTAGAACCTAAGCCAAAACCTGATCCACTTCCACGAGGCTTCAAGACAGAGTACTACTGCGATTTCCATCAAGGTCGTGGGCATAGAACAGATAGGCTGGAGGGTTAGGCATGCAATTCAGGACTTAATCAAAAAGGGTATCATCATTCCTCCACCTTAAAAGGTCTGAGGAATTAGCCAAAGAATTCAAGAATGAAGAACTTGGGAGAGGTTACAAGGGGTAGTATTGTGATGATGTTTGGAATAGCTGCTTGTTGAAGCCAAATGGATGTTTAAAAAGGAATAAGCAAGTTACAATGACGCTCCACTTGAGTCCAGTCGAGTCAGTTTTGAGTCTTGTTGTCGAGTCCATCTATCGTCAAGTTGTGTTTTGAGTCTATGTCGAGTGCTGTAATCCTTATCTTTCTAGTGATGAAATAAAATCTTCATTTTCTTGATCTAATACGCCTTGTCATGAATGAATGAATCTCTAACCTGAAATGTCATTTCTCTGATTATTGTGAAAAATGCACCGCTGATAATTTTGTGCATTGAAAAGAATCCTGAAAGGATCAAAGTTGATTTTGCGCTAACGCCGAAGAAAGCTAAGAATTGATTAGTTTTACTTTAAGAATCTTGAGATGCTTTTGCTTAAATCTTGAAAAGATATACTTGATAGTGACTCGGGACTAGCTTAAATCCCTGATCTTCCCATTTCAAAATCTTGAGCCCAGAAAAATGAGCCATTTAAACCTGTCTAAACTGCAAGCCATGTACACTTTGTCCTTGATGATAGACAAAACATTTCAAATAAACTACTTCTCTCAAAAAAAAAAAAAAACAAGAAGCTCACTAGGATGAAAACCCGAAAGGGCGCCTAGGCAAAAGATAGAGTATGAAAAGAAAAGAAAATTTTGAGTGTTGTTTTCAAGAACCCGATCCTAGCCAGTCAAAACTTTGGAGAGAAAAGAAAAGAAAGAAGAGAAGAAAAAAAGGGAGAATGTAGAAGATTGAGAAATTGGGAACATGAATTATCCAAATCTTTGATTTAGGTAAGCCAAAAAGATTTTAAGGGCTAATCTTGGTCTAAAATATGTGTGATGCATGATGAGAGATGTAAAATTGGCTGGCTAGTGAAAAGGTGAAAAGAATCAACCGTCAAAATAAGAAAGAAGAAAAAGAAAAGAAAAGAATAAGGAGAGGTAGTTTAGTTTCTTTCAATGCTACCACAAGTGACCTACTTCAGAATGTCTGTCTGATGATATGGCTAGAAAAGACCCCAATTCTTGAATCCTTGCTCTTTCAAAACCTCCAGCCTTCGAGGAACTACACTTGACCTGATTCCCACTTGGGGATACGTAGGCAACCTACTCGGTTCGGTCACTGCACCTGAAACACTTATCCATACTTCAAACACCTTCTTTCAAGACCTCGGTCGAACTACTTTGGATCTGATTCCCACTTGGGGATAAGTAGGCGAGCTTCCCTGGCTCTCGGTCCCTGAATCTTGTAAACTAGGGGCAAACTTTCAAGTTTGCCCAAGAGCCTTAAGATATCACTGCCACACTAAGGGCAAACTGCATTTGCCCAAACTTCCACTTATCCCCGTCAACTAGAGGGCAAACATCGTTTGCCTGTACCCCCTTCCATATTATAAGCGAATCCTGAATCATCAAGTATATCTTTGAAAACATTTGAAATGAATTGTCTCTTATCTATAAGCTAAGGCACTATTTCGAAGCAAATTTTAGAGAAAACAAAGGATTGATTGAGATCCATATGGAGTTTTTTTTAAGCATTACTTTATCAGCTAAGTATTATCACACTAAGATGAAAAGTACACTTGAAAAGCAAAGAGATACATCAAACATGACAAATGCGCATTAAATTATGAAAATTTGAGTTGTCTCCTCCAAACTTCCATTTTAGTGTCAATATTGTTATCTTCCTGTGTCAACGTCTGTTTGTCGTTGTCTAGTCTATCGTGATCTCGAGTGTATGGGTCCAAAGTGATCTATAATTGCAAAATTTTAAAAGCATCCAAAGGTGGATACAAGTAGAAGTTCTGAACATCATTATTACATCAATTAACCCTAGTCAAGATGAAGCATCGAGTGGTTAATGGAAAAGTGATAATTAGAAGATCGGCCTTGGATTTTAAGTTGAGCCGTTGTTGAAAGAGATCAGAGTGCCTTGCATGGATATCTGCTAAAATTGGTCGAAGATTTGTGAAGCTCGTCAAAGTCATCAGGTCTTTTGAATGCCTATCAATCATGGATCAAAATTGTGATATCAAGAACTTTGTTCTGACCCCGGATTGGTCCGATCTTGATGCATAAGCCTTAAGAGTGCTAGAAAGTTGTTAAAATTGGTCTAAAGGACCCGTGGGAATTTGAATCTTGGTAGAAGCCATTTAGAATTGAATAAAAGTCCCCAAATACTAAGAATCGAGGGCATCATAGTTTGAAATAGCCAAGAATTATTGATTTATAGCGAACTCCCATAGATTTGGGTTGATTATGTATTGGACATTTGGGTCTACTATCGCCCAAGAATTACATCCAGAAAGGATTTCGAAAAGATGAATCAGAATTCAAAATAGGGTCAGAATAAACCAGATGTATTTGCAAGAATAATTGAGCTAGTCGAAGCACCATCGTCAACTTCATATCAACAGAGCCTCCAGAATAGAAGCTTTTCACATCTCTCAAAATTTTAGCAATCTCCCCAGCAGAGGACTTTCATCAATTGTCTAAGTGGTTAGGACTCTCAAGAATCGAGTTTAAGAATAGATCGAGTTTAAGATCAGGTCAAGTTTAAGACAGATGATTCGAGGTGAAAAGTGCATGTTCATAGCGTATTATATGGTCTGTTATGCATATTTTTATCCCCAAAGTCCCTATATTTAGGTGCATTCTAATAACAATGTTCTTTTTATTGTGTTAATGCTAAAATATATGTTTTTGCATTGTTTTATAGGTATTAGGATGCAAATCAATGAAGTGGAGCTAAAGAAAAGTGATTCTGGTGGATAGAACAACAGAAGCAGCTGGGAAAATGCCAATTTTGACAATTAAGACTTCAGATTTGGAATATTTTACCAGAGACATGAAATGTAGATCTTTGAGTTACGGTCGCGTGGCCGCAAACGGAAGGTCAATCCGAGGTCCGAGTAAAACGTTATGGCCATTCTCCCATCGGTGCGCAGAGCTGTCAAAATCAGAGAGTTCAAGCGATTGAAGAAGAGTTCAATCGATCGAACCTTCGATCGATCGAACTAAGCTCGATCGATCGAACTTTTTAATCACCCAAAAGTTGCGTAAACTCTGCAGGAACCCTATATATACATCGTTTTGACGCCAGACGAGAGGAGGACGCTCCAGAACGCAGAAAACAGCAGTTTTAGGGTAGTTTTAGGGTTAGATTAGGTGTAGATTAGGTTAGATTTATGTTTTCTTCCTCCTTTTTCATTGTTTTACTCAAGATTATTGAAGATTGATGTTTATTTCAAGTTTGTTTCAAGTTATTTTCAGATTATTACAGGTTTTTCCTTCCCTTTTCTTTATTTCATTGTTTATTACTTTAGTTACTATGATCGCTATGTTTTACTATTTCTGTATTAGTTTAATCATGTTTCCGTAGTTTAGACGTTGGGAATATGTGATGAAACATTGATTCCCAGCCTCTGCCATGCAACCTTTAGAAACTTTGGTCTCGATCGATCGAAGGTATTTCGATCGATCGAACCAGAGCCATAGTCAAGCGATCGAAGGCATTTCGATCGATTGAAGGATGAGGCAGTCCGATCGATCGAGAGCGCTTCGATCGATCGAACATGTTAATTCCTGAGATGATTCTTTTAAGTATTCCATGACTTTTTGTTTTAGAAATCTGTCATCAAATTGTCCCAATAAGCTCAGTTTGTCACAACAGTTTTTATAACTTAAAGCCTTAAGGCCTTTTCTTCAATGACTTTTGAAAACCACTTTGAATGCTAACACCATTTAGAGTGCAAGTAATAACCATTGTTTTAAACCGTCTTCCAAGTATTTTAAATCACTTGTGATGATATAGTCCCGGTCATGAAAGGGCTATTGATTCTTTATCTTTAGAAAAATACGAAATACTGAAGAGGAATGAACTCCATAGAACATTAATGAGTATGCATGGTAGATGGTTAGGATCAATGTGGATTCTCGTATTTCCAACACCTTTAATTTACTTGTTTAATTAGTTATGTTTCTATATGCTTAGTTTATTATTTAGTTTAATTCAATTAATTAGGATTCATTAGAACCTCCAATCCTTCATTTTTATTTTATTTTCTTTAGGTTGTAACTTAGTATATATTCTTCCTATTCCTTCCCTGTGGGATCGACCTGGACTTATCCAGTATTACTTGCACGATCACCTACACTTGGGTGTTGCACAAGAGCGCACAACTATTTAGTCGTGTCAAGTTTTTGGCGCCGTTGCCGGGGAAGGCAACTAGGTTAGGATTTTACTAAGTTTTTCCATTTTTCTTCTTTTACTAAAAAAAAAAAAAAAAAAAAAAACATTGGACTTTTTCTCTCACAAGAAGAAAAAAAAAAAAAATTTCTTTTGTTTAAATATTTTGGGTAAACATGTCTTATCCATGTTACCCTCCATACAACACAAATACCACGAATGGGTACACATTAGGTAATGAGAACTATACCCCGAGTTGGCAAGCACCCACATATGATGCACATTATCAACCTGAGTGCTACCAATCACCACAATGGGGAAACCATCGTGTTAGTCCCCCATGTTATCAAACGTATCAAGAACCTCCACCTGGAGAGTTCTATCAATTGCAATGGGGATATAACCACAATGATAGTGTAGGATATAGTAGTAGTTCCCACGATTACCAAATGCACCAAGACTTTCCTTCTGGGGAGTCTTGCACACAAACACAATGGGAAGGGGACTATTACCAACAACAATGGGGTGAAACTTCATATAGTTATAATGAGGAGAATAACCAAGTTGAGGACAATGGTATGTTAGAATTGCTGCTTAGTGAAATGAAAAGGCTAGAGAGTGCAATTGATAAATTAGGAGCTAGATATCAACAAGCATTTGATAGCCAACCTTTAGAAGACTATACCAGTCCTTCAACGCTACAACCTGAATTTCAAGACACTAACAATGGAATGGAATTAGAGGACAATGATGGGTTCATACCGAGCGAGGTTAACAACTCATTTGAGAAAGTGATAACCCAACAAGAACTCCAAAACCAAACCATTGAGCATGAAGTTGTAGAACCATTTTCTCCTCAACATACAACCCCAGACATCAACTCCTTCACTGCCTGGATAAAACTGCACAATCTCTTTGTCCAGAGCACCTCAATAGATGACATATATAGTGAGGAGAGTTACAAGGATGAGAATGAGGTTTTAAACGATGACGAGAGTTTAGGTGATTGCACGCAATTAGGAAAGGAAGAGTCCCCTGTTGACTCTACCCCTACCTTTGAAAGTGACCCTAGAGAGGACATAATTGACAAATCTAAATCTGATTTAGATTCTTGTGATATTCATGAACCCTCACCTCTTTCGACCGAAGAGGTGGTATCACCAAGTTGCCCATCACCTATCCTTGCTATCAATCAAAGCTCTCGTCCTGAGCTTGAATGTTATGTGTACCCCATTCGTGAACAAACCAAAAGTGTTGTGGAAGAGGATGATAAGGATACTAGCACATGTTCTTTACAAAATTTTAACTTTCAAAATTCTTTGAGAGAAGACTTGGAAAATATTGGGCCCACTTTAGATGATCTTAAAATTCAACAAGAAGCTAGCAATCTTCTAGACTGCTTGACCTTCTTGAGTGATTATGACATTGAGGCTCAAATAGATAGCTTTATCCAAGTCCAGTCCAAACCCATGTGCATGGAACAGAAATTCAATTCCTATGATTATATCTCCATAGATTCTGTTCTAGGACAAGCGGAGGGTGGTGAAGCTTCATTAGAACATCACTTCGACCCTGCCCCTTTTATTGAACCATGGCCTCCACCTGTTTTTAGTATTAAAATAGAGGCTGTTATAGGAAATACCAACACCAAAGATCGTTTCTTGCATATAATTCCTAAAAAGTGTGGTATTCCTTTTATAACTGTCCCAAAAAAATTTGGAAGCCATAGGTTTTGCATCATCTCCTCTGACCTTGAGCCTGACATTAGTTGGGGGGAGTTGCATTTTTATGAGGATCCCAACATTCTTCTCACTGTTAAATTATTTTATTGGGAAGATCCTCAAAATTTTCGGTTGTTAATCTATGATAAAAATCTTGATTAACTGAATTTATTTACTGAGTGGTTGTAGTATATTCTCTATTTTTCCTTGTTGCTACTAATGATTTTGCAGGTAACTTGAAAAAAAAAATTTGGATATTAATGCCTCGAGGTAACATCTTTCCTTCTCTCGCTTTACTTTACATGTCCATGTGCTTATTTTAGAACATTGGGGACAATGTTTAGTTTTAGTTGGGGGGAGTGAGTCATTGCATGCCTCATATTTTTTTTGTGGTGCTTCAATGTCAATAGACCTGCTTAGCAACATGACTCAGTAAATTCATGGTTGAAAAAAATTTAAAATTTTTAATTTTTTTTAAGATAATAAAATGGTTCTTGTATTTCTCTCATAGTTAATGTAGTTAGTTATGATGCATTAGTGTTATTTTCTGTATGTTATTAGTATGTGATACACTATGGTAGTTTGTTTACTATCTTAGTTATAGTATGTTTTATGCTTTTTAATCTTCAAACAACTTTGAGCACGTTGTGACAACCTTGTACTTAGCTAAAATGGATTAGTAAGCATAGTTTAAGTGTCTTGAAAGACTGTAGTGGAGACTAATAACCCAAGTGAGCTTTTGTGCCATTCTTTGTTTTTGAGGGTTTTATAAAATTACTCTCATTTTTTGAAAAGCGTATTAATTCGTTGAAAGTCTCATTTTTCTTCTTCATTTTGACTGATCACTAGAAGAGAACGTTCAGGATTTACCAAACTTTAGAGCTCTTGAATTTACTGAAATGAATTATCCTATTAACTTAGAAGATGATTTAGGCCATCTTTTGACCATACATGGATAATACAGCCTTGGCCTACCTCTATGCTATTCCTTTACTTCACCTCTTGAGCTTATCATAATCGCCTTGTCTTCATAATCCTAAAGTCTATACCAAACTCCAAATTAGGAGTTCAAGCATCAGTTCTTTATTTAGGTGTGATTGGGATGTGTTGCGTTAACAAGAAGTATGTTATTGTGAATAAGGGAAAGTTGGCAAAGAAAAAATGAAAGAAAAAAAAAAGAAAAGCATGAGAAGAAAAAGAAAAAAAAATGCCAACGGCTGTTACAAAAGAAAAAAAAAAGGAATGAAAAGAAGAGTGTGAAAAAAATAAATAAAAGAAAAGAAGAAGAGAGAGATTGGAGATGTGGGAAGTTTAAAAAGTTATAGTAGACATTCCAATCACATGCTTTGATCCAATTGAATATCACGAGCCTTTTTCTTCTTAATCTAACACCTCTTTTTCAAAGTCCTGATGATTTTAAGTAAAATTGGATATGAAGTTAAGGTAATGAGAGAGTTCTCCACGGTATCTCGCTCTTCTAGTGAAAAGTATCCTTTCATGAGACTTTGTGCACTATAAAATGTCCGTTTTTCTATTTAGATATGAGAAGCATTAGATTCCATTTACGTATACTCTTTATAGCTTCCGTATCAGGAGTGATAATTATTACACCTAATTCGAAGTGATTTCATCTTGAGAGTGTAATCCTAGTGAGAGTTGAGTCAAAATGAATGTCTTGATAGCATCTTAGGTTATGCGAGCATTGAAATTGAAGTTTTGTATTTTGAGTTGTCCATTCACACACACACTTGAAGATTAATAGGTATGGAATATTCTAATGACTTTGATAGTAGATTAACTGTAATGTGTGTGTTGCATTGCTATGGCTTACTAGAGAGTTTCATGAGATTGTTGAGCTTGACTATATTGCTAAATGAGAGAAAAATTTCTTGAAAACATTTAAACTAGAACCATTACCATAAACATGAATTTTGTGGGTAGATTCACTGCAAACCCTCACGAGACAACACTCGTCCACTAGGGGTAACCTGGAGGTTTAAAGGCTTGTTGCATATGCTAAATGCAATCGCGATTCCTGCGAAAGTGATTTAGGATTTTTACTTTCTTTTGTTTTCAATTTTTAGAGTTTAAATAAACACTGCTATAGTTCGCTTCATTGCTAGGGACTAGCAACGAGCTAGTTGGGGGGTGTGATTCGAGGTGAAAAGTGCATGTTCATAGCGTATTATATGGTCTGTTATGCATATTTTTATCCCCAAAGTCCCTATATTTATGTGCATTCTAATAACAATGTTCTTTTTATTGTGTTAATGCTAAAATATATGTTTTTGCATTGTTTTATAGGTATTAGGATGCAAATCAATGAAGTGGAGCTAAAGAAAAGTGATTCTGGTGGATAGAACAACAGAAGCAGCTGGGAAAATGCCAATTTTGACAATTAAGACTTCAGATTTGGAATATTTTACCAGAGACATGAAATTTAGATCTTTGAGTTACGGTCGCGTGGCCGCAAACGGGAGGTCAATCCGAGGTCCGAGTAAAAGGTTATGGCCATTCTCCCATCGGTGCGCAGAACTGTCAAAATCAGAGAGTTCAAGCGATTGAAGAAGAGTTCAATCGATCGAACCTTCGATCGATCGAACTAAGCTCGATCGATCGAACTTTTTAATCACCCAAAGTTGCGTAAACTCTGCAGGAACCCTATATATACATCGTTTTGATGCCAGACGAGAGGAGGACGCTCCAGAACGCAGAAAACAGCAGTTTTAGGGTAGTTTTAGGGTTAGATTAGGTGTAGATTAGGTTAGATTTATGTTTTCTTCCTCCTTTTTCATTGTTTTACTCAAGATTATTGAAGATTGATGTTTATTTCAAGTTTGTTTCAAGTTATTTTCAGATTATTACAGGTTTTTCCTTCCCTTTTCTTTATTTCATTGTTTATTACTTTAGTTACTATGATCGCTATGTTTTACTATTTCTGTATTAGTTTAATCATGTTTCCGTAGTTTAGACGTTGGGAATATGTGATGAAACATTGATTCCCAGCCTCTGCCATGCAACCTTTAGAAACTTTGGTCTCGATCGATCGAAGGTATTTCGATCGATCGAACCAGAGCCATAGTCAAGCGATCGAAGGCATTTCGATCGATTGAAGGATGAGGCAGTCCGATCGATCGAGAGCGCTTCGATCGATCGAACATGTTAATTCCTGAGATGATTCTTTTAAGTATTCCATGACTTTTTGTTTTAGAAATCTGTCATCAAATTGTCCCAATAAGCTCAGTTTGTCACAACAGTTTTTTAGAACTTAAAGCCTTAAGGCCTTTTCTTCAATGACTTTTGAAAACCACTTTGAATGCTAACACCATTTAGAGTGCAAGTAATAACCATTGTTTTAAACCGTCTTCCAAGTATTTTAAATCACTTGTGATGATATAGTCCCGGTCATGAAAGGGCTATTGATTCTTTATCTTTAGAAAAATACGGAATACTGAAGAGGAATGAACTCCATAGAACATTAATGAGTATGCATGGTAGATGGTTAGGATCAATGTGGATTCTCGTATTTCCAACACCTTTAATTTACTTGTTTAATTAGTTATGTTTCTATATGCTTAGTTTATTATTTAGTTTAATTCAATTAATTAGGATTCATTAGAACCTCCAATCCTTCATTTTTATTTTATTTTCTTTAGGTTGTAACTTAGTATATATTCTTCCTATTCCTTCCCTGTGGGATCGACCTGGACTTATCCAGTATTACTTGCACGATCACCTACACTTGGGTGTTGCACAAGAGCGCACAACTATTTAGTCGTGTCAACAGAATCAAGGTTAATATTAGATCGAGTTTAAGGTCATGTCAAGTTTTAGATCTAGTTTAAGATCAGGTCGAGTTCAAGTCTAAATCGAGTTTAAGATTAGGTCAAGTTTAAGAAAGAATCGAGTTTAAGATTAAATCAAGTTTAAGATCATGTCAAGTTAGATTGAGTTTAAGATCCGGTCGAGTTTAAGACAAAATTGAGTTTAAGATTAGGTCAAATTTAAGAATGAATTGAGTTTAAGATTAGATCAAGTTTAAGATCATGTCAAGTTTAGATCGAGTTTAAGATCCGGTCGAGTTTAAGACAGAATCGAGTTTAAGATTAGGTCAAGTTTAAGATTAGATCGAGTTTAAGATCATGTCGAGATTTAGATTGAGTTTAAGGTCATATTGAGTTTTAGATCGGGTTTAAGATCATGTCAAGATTTAGATCGATTTTAAGGTTATGTCGAGTTTTAAATCGAGTTTAAGGTCATGTCGAGATTTAGATCGAGTTTAAGATCATGGCGAGATATAGATCGAGTTTTAAGGTCATGTCGAGTTTTAGATTGAGTTTAGGTCATGTCGAGATTTAGATTGTGTTTAAGATCATGTCGAGGTTAAAATTTTCCTAAATTTAAGATTGTATCGAGTTCAAGATTTTGCCGAGTTTAAGATCATGTCAAAGTCTAAGATTAACGTGAGTTTAAGGATAGGTCGAGTTTAAGATCATATCATGTCTAGGATTAAGTTAAGACCTATTAAGAATAAGACTTGTCTAGAACCCTCTTCATTAAAAAACCTGAATCAAATAGGAGAGATTGTGTCAAAAGTTTCCATATGTGAGAGAGAGCCGTTGCATCCCTTGCATTAGATTTTGCATCTAGAACCCTTGAGGATGATTCCTCCAGCACTTGTACATTCACGTTTTCATACTACATCAGCATCCTAGGATAGGAGCATTTTATCCATGTTATTGTTTGTGTGTTCTTTGTCTCCTTGCGCACTTGAACTACGCCCTGGTTTGATTCCTGGAAAGGATACGTAAGCAGCTCCAGCAGAGCACGACCAGCAGCAGCTTAGATTTAGCCGCCTCTACCCAGCATTGCATTGCATTCTTGCATTCATGATTTCTTGTTTTTTTTTTTCTAATCTTGAATTTCTTGATCTTTGTAGATTTTTGTATTTTCCTAAAACCTCTCAGTATTGTTATTGGGTGCCTTCAAGCTTTGGTACTCACTTGCAGTTCACGTTGTTCACAACAAGCTCTGCCAAAGAGGGGCAAACTGTAGACACCCAATTTTGACCACACTGATAAGATTTAGGGTGGACAACATCTCGGAGGATTCAATGATGAAAAGTACCCCTAGAAGGTACTGGATTCCACACAATCGAAAGATCGAACTTCGGAAAGTGACTTCAAGCTCAGAAAAGCCCTATTCCTTGCATAAATCCCGGTTTTGTCAAAATCATCTCTCAAAATTCATATTCACTCATGGTTATATGAACATGAAATGTTCTAAACATAGTATTCTAGGTATCCGAAGATTCAATTTTAAAGAAGAACCCAAAATCGATGCGCATTGAAAAGCAATTTTGAAAAAGAACTCATTTGATTTCAAAAAGACGATGAAAGTTTTGGAGGACTTCTGGACTTTAATTGACCTTCAATTCTCATTTTGATTTCTCCCAAAATATTTTTATACTAAAATTAAACTCAATATATTTCCAACGGTATATAAACCGATGATTTCGGACACCAAAAAGTATTTTTACGAAAATCTAGAAAAACAGGGTTTTGGGGCAACCAGGGGAGGCTAAAAGGCAAGTGGTGGCTCCTATATGAAGATGGCGGCTTAGGTGGGAGCCGCCAGCTACAAAGTGCCCCCTCTATTGCATTTGTTTGATTTTAGAGCCTTCCAGGAGGTTCCCATTGCGAGAAAATTGCCCAAAACTGTATTTAGGCACTGAAATGGCCATTTTAACCCTTTTTTGACCTCTAAAATCTCTATTTTAACCCTGAAACTTAAGAGTTATGTTTTCAAAACTCTACATATAGATCCCATGCATCTTATATGAGATCATCTTGGAAGATCCTTGAACACACCTTGAATGTACTTGAAGATACAATCACATACACTTAGAATTTGAGAGAATTCTAGAGAGAGAATAGTGAATCATGAATTGATTTCTTCTAAAATGAATTTTAAGAGAATTAGATAAGATAATTGAAGAAAGCTTTGACATCAATTGCCTCCATTAACTTCCATGGATGAGTGCTTGAAGAACTTGAAGAACACTTGAAGAATGAGACTCTTCAATTCAACTTTGATTGCATAATTGAGAATCCTCCAAGAGGGAAACATCTAACTCATCTCTAATTCCTACTTTTATATATAGATCTATAAGACTTGGATCTAGTTTAGCTTTATTTTCTTTGTTAGAACACTCATCTTCTTCCTCTCTTATTCTTCATACACTCACATGTCTAGCTCCAAGTCTCTTTGATTTTATTGATAATTCTCAAATTAGAGATTGCTTTTCACTTTGGTTTTCAATTTTGATTTTATTATTCTATTTTAGTTTAGATCCATGCATACATGATTATACATATGTATCTATTTTGAATTCTATGATGGTTTGGATGTATGATCTTTGAGAAGGATGATTTCTATGTTCATACCTGTCTCTTGATTATTCCTATTACCTAGAATTCCAATCGAATTTCATCTCCAATAGGATATTTGTAAGTCCCTTTGATCCATGATCGAAAGTTCTTCATAGAACTTGAGGGCTAAATTTATTGGGAATCATGATAATTAAGTTGATCTATGATTTTGATCTCTCTAATAAGCTTCAACCATCACCTAAGATGTTTTTCTCACACTTCAAAATGAACTAGATAAAATTCAGCAAAATAGATTGGTTTTTTCTATAATATTTGATCCACCAAAACCCATAGTTTGATGGATTTCAAATTTTCTAGGTAAACTTCATTCGATCTGTTTTGAGAACCTATAGGATCCAAATGGTAATTTTAGAAATTGTTGAGAAATCGGTTGACAGATTTAAACATAGTCTCTTTGTACTTGAATATCAGAAAATCTATGATAGTTATTGATGATCCGCTTTTTGGGGATGATTCCTAACTCATGTATCTACACGCCGATGTAAAATCGTGAGCATACGATCGAGTTAAGATCATTTTCTAAGCTTTTGAAGTTGATATAACTATTCTGGAATTTTCTAAGTTTAAATGCAATCATGATTATGTACACAAAATGGTCATACCTTGATCACTCAACAATAATTAATGAATAAAACTTGATTTAGAAATCATCTAGGATAAATTGATGAGAAATCAAAAGCTTAGATTAACTTGATTAATATGATTCATGAATTTCTATTATGTTTTGCATTCCTTTGTCAAATAATACCAAACCTCGAGAATAATAGAGTCTGTTTAAAACAACTTTTCAGAAACCTTAAGATCGTGATATGTCCATGGTATTATTTTTTTCATAAACTACAATGAAATAGCTTTCTTTTCCACTAAATTGAGCTTCACATAAATTTTGTAGAATTAATTATGATTTTTACAAGAACAGCGGACAGTTCTGATCCACTGCTCCCAGAATCCTTATTTCTCAAACTTCAAAAAAGGTAAAGAGGTTATACTCTAAGACATGTATATAACTTTCTGTAAAAGGGTTTTAACCTAAATCATGTTTAAGACCACTTTTGATAGGATTCATTAGAGGTTACTGAATCTGGAAATTTGATTGATGACATCTTTTACTCGTCTTTCATGCATATCATTTGTTTGTTTGTATTTTTGTAATGCTTGGGTATTACTTGGTGTCTTAGTGCAGAGAATTGAATGCCATGGTTCCGGACTTCAATTTGTGGACTTGTCTCGTCTACATGTGGCTTAGCCCATGTATCATTTACGATATCTATCCTTTCTCTTAGAATATTTCTAGGTTTACAACTTTGTTTTCAACGACAAATTTCCTTTAGGATAGTCCCCATTTATATGATTATATGTTAGAGACATCTTATGTAGGAATGTTGCATGACTGCATTGCACATTTCCTCTCTTTTTGCTTTTTTACGACTCTGCTTGAGTCAACTCAATGTAAGTCTTCTCGTTCCCTTTTACATATCATGACATGTTTCCTTTATTTGCATCAGTCTCGGGCAGGACTAACCACTGTAAGTATACCTCTCCCTTATATTGCATGTGAATCCGACTTCTACTTGATTTAATCTCTTGACATGATTTTCCTAGATGTTCCCTTTTGACATGTATATATTATCTATTATGTTTGAGGAAACAACACTAATTATGAATTAAGAACAAAGATATTTGAATTAAGGCCTACCGTTTGGTAGGGTGAGGAGGGGGTGCTTTAGTCCTACTTGGGCTTCTTCCCCTCTCGTACCAAGACCCCCCAACCTAATTTCTGGTAATGAAGGGCGAGTAACCTTATTCAATTTTGGGTGAGTCAAACTTGGGTTTCCTAATTCCCGATAAAAATTAGGTGGTGACTTTTTGTCTCTAGGATCGCGTGAGGAAGTCCTAGTTTTCCCTGAAGTGTGCTCCTTGAGATCCCTCCCGGGACACTATCGAGGGAGAACGCCAGGACCCACCCCTCAACACAGTTGGTAATCCACACCAGGCTCTCGAGCGGACCCGGAAACATCTCCGGGCCAACCCACATTGGGCGAGGGTCGCCAGAGAAATCATCAACAGCAGACGCGCTGCCAGAGGGGAGGGGCAAGGGCAAATGGCCCGGGATTCGGCTAAAGCCCCCCGGCCAGAGCCGTGGAGATCTTAGGCACATGATTAGCCGGAGTCGAAGCTGGGTCCCATCCCCTAGGATAACTCACTTTGAGGAAGAGGCCTCATCATTTGACCCGACATACCGTTTAGATACAGAGTAGAAGACAGGTCAGAAAGATGTCAAGGCCCAGATCGAGGACCTGCAGAAGCAAATTGAGAAGTTGAGCCGTAAGCCGCATCATGATCACACCAATACAAAAACAGAGTCGCCTTTTATCGTCCGGGTCACAGGATTCCCCATCTTGCAGAACTTCAAACCACTACATCTCGATTCTTTTGACAATTCTAGAAGCCCGGTGGATTATGTCCGGACTTATAAGGCCTAGATGGCGCTGGTCACCACCACCGATGAACTACTGTGCCTGGCCTTTCTCAACACTCTCAAAGGGCCGGCTGCACAGTGGTTCTATGATCTCAAGCCCTGAACGATCGACGATTTTAAGGCACTCAGCAAGCTCTTTATCAGCCAGTTCGTGGGGATGCTCGACCGGTCATAGCCCGACACCCAACTACTGACTATCAAGCAGCGGAAGGGAGAATCCCTAAAGGATTACATCGACCGTTTCAACAAGCAAAGGCTCTGGATCAGCCACCTGAATGAAACGGTCGCTATCATGGCCTTCTGCTTGGGTGTTCAACACACTTAAGTTGCTACGCATTCCATCATAACCGACCGGCAACCCTAATTGAGCTCTCCAAGAGGGTTGGGAAGTACATCAACACGGAGGAGTTCCTAAAGTCCAAGCATGCTAGCTTTGCGGAAGATGAGTCCCCAAGATCCAAACACAAACACGAAGGCCACGAGAAGGGCTCGGGAAAGAAACCGAAGCAGGATCAGTAGAGAGGCGGTCAGGATCGGGCCTCAATTACCTTCACCCCTCTTTCCCAGCCTATCCACGAGGTCATGGCTGCCACCAAAATCCAGAGGCTCCTCCAACAGCAAGCAAAGCTGAAGAGCTCACCTAGGAAGAAAAATTGGGATAAGTTTTGCCGGTATCATAAAGACCATGGTCATTACACGGAATACTGCTTCAAGCTCAAGATTGGCATCGAGAAGCTGATTGAACAGGGTCACCTCACCGAGTTTGTCATGGCTAATAGGCGACCTCGATCTAATACTCGAGCTCCCTACTAGCCACAACCCTCGGGCAAATCAATGTGATCTCCAGAGGAACTTCTGGCGGAGGGGATTCTCAGTTGGCTAGAAAGAAACATGCTCGGGCATCTTGATCGGATGTCTGGCATGTCCAATCCTCCAGCTTCCCGCCGACCGACGTGCTAACATTCTCGTCCGATGATGTGAAGGACCTACACTGCCCCCACGATGATCCGCTTGTGGTTACACCCTCCATAGCAAATTATGTGGTCAAGAGGGTATTAGTGGACATGGGCAGTTCCTCCGATATTTTGTTCATCTCGACTTTCCATTAGTTTGGGATATCAAGGGATCAGTTCTGACCTGTCGCCACTCCCTTAGTAGGGTTTAATGGATCTAGCACACAACCGCTCGGTACAATCAAGCTCCTAGTTCTCATGGGAACCTACCCCCAGCAAGTCTCCATTCTTGCAAACTTTGTGGTGGTAATCTACCTACAATGTCATCCTGGGGAGGCCGACGCTCAACAAGGCCAAGGCGGTTGTATCAACATACGGCCCAAGAGCTTACGTGGAGACCAAGTAACTGCCCGAAGCTGTTACGTTAGCTCCTTGCATAGAGAAGCAGTTACAGAGATCTTGAACATTCACGAGATAGACCCGAGGGACATAAGGAATGGAGTCGACCCGGTAGAAGAATTGGAACAAGTGGTGCTGGACCCCCAACTCCCCGATCGGTTCATCAGTATCGGCACTTTCTTGGAGCTAAGCCTTAGGGACAAGTTGATCTAGTTCTTGCGATAGAACCAGGACATCTTCGCCTGGTGCCATGAATACATGCTCGGGATAGACCCCCGGATTATGTCCCACCGTCTCAACATTGACCCGGACTCCCGATTGGTCAAGCAGAACAGGAGGGGCATGGCCCCTGAAAGGCAAGCAGTGGTGTGTGAGGAAATTAAAAAGCTCTTAAAGCCAAAGTCCATCCGACAGGTCCACTACCCGACTAGTTGGCAAATGTGGTACTAGTCAAGAAAAGCAACGGAAAGAGTCAAGAAAAGCAACGGAAAGTGGAAAATGTGTGTGGATTTCACCGACCTAAACAAGGCCTGCCCCAAGGAAGAAAGGAAATTCAACTTCTTTGTGGACTCCATGGCGGGCCACTCACTTCTTTCGTTCATGAACGCCTACTCGGGGTACAACCAGATTAGCATGTATCCCAGGGACGAAGAGAAAACTTCTTTCATCACAGACCAGGGGACATATTATTACAAGGTAATGCCCTTTGGCCTTAAAAATGCTAGGGTAAATTATCATCGCCTAGTCAATTGCATGTTCAAAGATCTGATCGGGAAGTCGATGGAAGTGTACGTCGACGATCTCCTAGTTAAAAGCAGCGACGAGTCCGATCACCTCGAGCACTTGGCTGGGGCCTTCAGCATCTTAAGAAAATTCAGGATGAGGTTGAACCCGGCCAAGTGCACATATGGAGTCTCATCCGGGAAATTCCTGGGACACCTAGTTAGTAAGTAGGGAATCGAGGCGAATCCCAAAAAAATTGAGGAAATTGTCAACATGCGGTCATCGCAGTCGACGAAGGAAGTTCAAAGTTTGGCCAGACGGGTGGTAGCATTGAACCGATTTGTGTCCCAAGCTATCGACCGGTGCTTTCCATTCTTCAAGATCCTCCGTAAAGCATTCCGGTGGTCAGAAAAGTGCAAAGAAACATTTTAGGACCTCTAGAAGTACCTGACGTCGCCTCATCTGCTCTCAACGCCCATGCCCAATAAGGAACTGTACCTATACTTGGCGGTGTCAGCGTCGACAGTTAGCTCGGCACTCATCCAGGAGGAGCACGGGATACAGTTCCTGGTCTATTACACAAGCCGGGCACTCCAAGGAACGAAAAGCTGATACTCCCGTGTCGACAAGCTCACCTTCACCCTTATGGCCTCACCCGCAAACTCTGCCCGTACTTTTAGGCCCATGTCATTGTGGTCCTT
Organism: Hydrangea macrophylla; assembly: GCA_033977485.1. Classification (NCBI taxonomy): domain Eukaryota; kingdom Viridiplantae; phylum Streptophyta; class Magnoliopsida; order Cornales; family Hydrangeaceae; genus Hydrangea; species Hydrangea macrophylla. The sequence goes on from CM066982.1 coordinate 51,259,864, forward strand.
ACAGATCAGCCGTTGTGTCAGATCCTCAGTCGGCCTGAGACATCCGGAAGGCTCGTCAAGTGGGCATTGGAGTTGGATGAATTCAAAGTGGTTTACAGGCCTCGAACGGCGATCAATGGATAGGCCGTAGCAGATTTTCTCATGGAGTTCACATACTCAAAAGATCCGGTCGAGGAGCTTGACCCGCCCGAACTGCCATCCAGTCTGTAACCTGATATCCGGACCAGGGTACTCTATATGGATGGGTCCTCTAATAAAGAAGACAATGGTGTAGGGATCATCCTGACCATACCCGACGATATCCAGTTAGAGTATGCACTAGGGTTCAATTTCCAAGCCTCCAATAATGAAGCCGAGTATGAAGCTTTGTTGGTCAGGTTACAGTTAGCCGACTCGATGGGCGCGCAGCAACTCTAAGGATACAATGACTCCTAATTCGTGGTGAACCAAGTCAATTAGGAGTATGAAGCCCGGGAAGACAATATGGTGGCCTACCTAGCCCTGATTAGGTCAGTCACCAAGTAGTTTAAAGGTTTTTCAATCCGACAGATCCCGAGAGAGGAGAACATAAGAGCCGACTAATTAGCCTACCTTGCCTCATCTTTTGAGTCAGATCTACCTAGGATAAGGATAGAATACTTGCCCGAGCCTAGTGTGGCCCACTCAAGAGGCATAGAGGTTGATCCGGTCAACTCAAAGCCCAATTGGTTGGACCCGATTGTGACATTCCTCACAACTGGTGGCTTATTGGACGAAAAAGATGAAGACTGTCGGGTCAAATACCGGGCGACTAGATATCACTAGTCGATGGCGTGCTCTACAAGAGAGGTTTTTCTCTTCCCTATCTTCGATGCATGCACCCCGCCCAGGCTCCTGGAATCTTGTACAAAATTCATGAAGGAATGTGCGGGAACCACGTTGGAGGACGGGCACTTTCCCGTAAAGCCCTGCTTCAAGGCTAATACTGGCCAACCATGGCCTGGGACTTCCTACAATATGTCTAAGGCATGCACCTAAGATCAACTGCCCGGGAGAGCTAGCCTAATCCACAGCCCCTGGCCATTCGCCTAGTGGAGCATCGACATAGTCGGGCCCCTTCCCATGGCTAAGGGTCAAGTTAATTTTCCATAATTATTGTGAACTATTTTACTAAGTGGATGAAAGTTGAGCAGCTGGCGATAATTACTGATAAAAAGATGGAAAATTTTGTCGAAAGGAACATCCTCAGTAGGTTCAGCATCCCCCAGGTATTGGTCAGCGATAATGGCAGGCAGTTCGACACCCCAGTATTCAGGTAATTCTGCTCGGGTTACAGTATATCCAATCACTACTCCTCTCTCGAGCATCCTCAAGCCAACAGTTAGGCCGAAGTAATGAACCAGACAATTTTGCAGTCCATTAAAACCAGGCTAGAATAGGCAAAGGGACTTTGGGCTGACAAACTACCTTCCCTTCTGTGGGCCTACCGTACCACTCCCCGAGCGGTAATTGGAGAAACACCGTTCTAGCTCACTTATGGCTTAGAGGCAGTGGTACCCATGGAGCTTGAATTACCAAAATGCCGAGTGGTGAATTTCAATGAGCAAGGCAATGAGGAAGCTCTTAGAGGGGAGCTTGATTTGATAGAGGAGAAAAGGGACCAGGTATATCTGAAAGTGGCAGCCTACAAGCAGTGGGTATCACGATACTTCAACAACAAAGTCAACCACCGCAGCTTCCAGGTGGGAGACCTGGTCCTTAAGGCAGTAAACCAGTCTACCAAGGTCCCGAGCCATGGGAAGTTGGGTCCAAATTGGGAAAGACCCTACCGAGTCACCCGAGTTAACTGCCCGAGAACATACTGGCTACAAACCCTGGATGGACAAGACCTGTCTCACCCTTAGAACGTGCAGTACCTCTGCAGATATTTTTAGTAGAGCACAGGTTATTATTGGTTAGGATATTTGTAGCTCTTTCCGAGTAGTTTTATTTATATATTAAATAAAAATTCCTTTTTACAAAATAGTTGTTTGTTTCGTGCCCCACTAAAACAGAAGACCTCAAGATCACACCCGAGGCACAAAAAGACATCGGGATCACACTCGAGGCACAAAAGACCTCGGGATCACACCTAAAGCACAAAAAGATCTCAGGATCACACTTGAGGGGCAAAAAGACCTCGAGATCACGCCCAAGGCAAAAAAGACCTCAGGGTCACACCTCGAGGCACAAATGGCCTTAGGATTACACCCGAGGTGTCGGTTTCACTTAGGTCCAAACCTACGATGGGGGGCTAACTCCCTAGGTGACTGAAGATAACAAAAGACCCTACAACTACCAACATTCCAGGACGATTTCCTACAGTCACTTCTTCCACTAAATGCCCACCTTAGCAAATGCTTGTGGGGTAGGGGAATATTGGACTAAAGCAGGAAATCACACCGAGCATGTACGGGACTTAGGATTAATAACATCCCTAAGTACTTACAATGCTTAGAGAAACCGTATGGTCAGTAATTGGACCAAAATCCCACCATATGTCGAACCAGATCTTCAAAATACAGGTCCCCAAAAGACCAAGTGTTCCCCACTAGTCACAACATGGGCAATTATAGACAGTCCTAGGTACCTACGGTGCCTAGAGTCAAAGGGCTGGGTAATATTGAATTACCTAAGCCGGTAACAGTCCTAAGCTCTTGTTGAGGTAGGGTGCTAATAAGGCTTATAACCGGTTAGACAATAACAAGTACAAAAATAGGCATATAAGTACAATAATGCAACAGTTGATGCAAGAAGTAACCTCAGAGGGCCTTTGTCATTACTTGCTCAAAATGAATATGTATAGTGCCTGGGGGCAATTATAGTAGCCACCCCACAAAAAAAACAACAAAAAAGGGAAAATAAAAACCTAAACTACAGGTCGTCAACAACAATGATACCTCTGATTTCCTCAGCCTCAGCATCAGGAGTAGCCCCACCTTCCTCAGTAGTAGCCAGCTCCTTCCAAAAGTTTGACTCTGCCCATAAATACACCGTTAAGTCCTAATCAGGGTGGTCAGCAAATGCCCTTTCAGCCAGGTTGATATAACCCTTGAGGAAGCCATATTCGAACTCCACGTCAGCTATCTTGGCTGCTTCGAGACGAGCGATTTCAACATCAGCAGCAGCCTTCGCCTCAGAGGCCTTCCTGGCTGCCCGCTCGAAAGTCAGGTCCGATTAAGCTTCGCCCAAATCCAAGTAAGAGCTTTGGTCTTTCCTTTTCCACTGTCAGGGCAAAGTTCGCCGCCTCCTGAGCCGCTGCCTCCATGAAAAGGCCAGCTTCAGAAGCTACCAACCTCTCAGCCATCCTGGGCAAGAAGGTGTCAATCCCACCCGCCAGACACCCGGACTGTCAATAAAAGAAAAGCAGACTGTGATCGACTAGCCACCTCGAATTCCAAAATGGGAATGGAAGAGGATAAGCTACTTACCAGATGGGAGGTGTTATACAGTATCATGCCCAGGAGCAACAAAAACAGAGAAAAATAAATTTCCTTTTTGGGTCCATACGGAATGATGGGTGAATGTCACTAATTTTCCACACCACACAGTACTAGTCCACAAGATACACAGGAATAGTAAATAACTGAAATATAAAAGCATTATCACTGTTACAAATATCAGAATGTGGTCCTCAGGATCACAACAGGTCTAGAGACAACATATGCCCAAGTACCTGTTAACTAAAGTAAAACAGAGTTCGATAGAACATACTCTAGATATAACTATCTTCAGGTCTTCTGCTGGCGTAAGGATAGTCATCAACATAGCACTCCTCTCCAGTATAACCAGCATCTATGGGGCCACCCTCTACATAATCCAACTCCGGGTAGTATCCATCATCGTAAGTTCCAATACCTTCATTGTTAGGGACAAGGTAGTCTGGATAGGGAAAGTCAAGGCAATAAAGGCCGTCAGTTTACTAAAAGCTGAGTGAGAACTAACTAATATAGTCTTATCAAAATAAAACAATCATTAGTCCTACACGATATATAGCAGTGATATTAATAATATCTTCTCCTCTTTTATTCAGACACATCATCTATTGATTCTTATCATTTTCCAATTCTAAGATTGACTGTACCAATCTCAACTGACTATATCGAACCAATTATATCATCACGACATACTAGTGCTCCTATTCACCGCTTTTAAGAACTCTTACTATTCACGCTTTTAAGAACTCTTATGAGCACCATACATCGTTCTCATCTAATGACTAGTCTATGGATGCATCAATACTTTTGTTCACCACTTTTAAGAACTCTTACTATTCAACGCTTTTAAGAACACTTACGAGTATTGTCTGTTAATAATTCATATACATCAGTACTTCTTGCTACCATAATACATAATGCTCACATCCCATGCAGATATGCTCACGACCGACTCATGATAATGACATACTTATACTATGGTCACCCGTACCCCACTGACTCAATCACCAGGATTAACTAATGTTATCCATCACTATAATTCAAACCTTATCTCGTTATCGCATCGTAATATTACTAATGTTTCGATCCTTATTACATTTCTCACCACATTAACTAAATCTCATTATCGCATCTCATTACCTCCGTAGTCCATAATATCGCATACTATAAATGTGAAACAATAACTAAACAGTTACGCATTATGAATTATTAACTAAAGGAAACATCCAAGTTCTGTTAAGGTTTGAATGATTGAAGTCCTCTTAATTGCTTGAAGAAAGTGAGGTTCGATTGATCGAAGTGGTCTCGATCAGTTGAATTCAAGGTGGTCTCGATTGATTGAAGTCATTTCGATCGATTGAGACTCAATGTTGTTCGATCGATTGAACCTAGTTCGATCGATCGATCGAACTTCGTCTTCTCCAGATTCTACAGTGGACGTTCAGAATACATTAGGGGGTGTTTGGGTCTTTATCAAATGCACAGAAACTTGTAAAACATCACAACTAAGCTATTGAGTAAGTTTGGAACTCACCGAACATCGTTAAGGGCGTATTTGTCAAGTTTGAACTTTAAAGCTTTAATGGCCTCTCTCTCTCTCTCTCTCTCTCTCTCTCTCTCTCCTCCTCTTTTCCTCTTCTTCTTCTTCTCCTTCTTCTTCTCTGCTTGTCTCTCTCTTTCTCTGACGGTGTATGTATATCTATATGTGTATATATATATATATCAAAGAAAAACCACAAAATCTCTCTCTTAAACTCTCAAGTGTTGTGAACCCACTACACATACAAAACCAAATTATATATAGGGGAGGGGTATGCAGGTGGCCATATTTGTAGGAAACCTGGGAATTCAAATGATTACAAGTTTGATTGATCAAAGGTAATTCGTTCGATCGAGAGCAGGTCGGTCAGGTTTGATCGATTGAGAAAAGGTTTGATTGATTGAAGTGGGGACCGCGTTATAAAGTTAGGTCGATAGGGTTTCGATCGATTGATCAAGGTTCAATTGGTTGAGCTTTAGAAATGTTCGATTACTCAAAAAGACTTCAATCGATCAAAGATTAAATTATAAGTAAGGTTAAGGAAAGTATATGGAATCTCTCTGTATAAATATTTATTGAAAAAATAGGGTATTACATATAGCCACCTGCTCAGAACCTCAGGATCCAGCCCTGCGCACCTGTCAATTTGACTTTGAAGCAGTGCACGCTGGATCCTTGATCAGACGTCAGTTGTCATATCTGCCAAGGAAATCACGGACGGTATACTTGTCCGTAGTAGAGGGGGGAGGTATGGCCACCCCGATATTGGCCGTTGAGGTCCCGACCTAGTTTCCGTGAAGACCACAGATTAATCACTTAAGTGGCCGGGGGGTAGGCTCAGCCGCTGGTATTTTTTTCCTTTGTGCCGCTCGGGCAGCCAGCGCTGCCTCTTTCTCCTTGAGTGTTGCAGTGTCCCTAGGTGCCATCTCTGTCCAAAAAAAAGAAAAGAAGAGAGAACATTATCATGAAACGGATCGAAAGGGGAATATAGACAATAATGTGGCAAAAGGGAAACTTCAGACATTAAAAACTCACCAGCAAAGATTGGAGGGAAGACTGGTGTGTCAAGCACTTTTTTCGAGTGGTAGGTAATCATAGGTCTGCTCGCCCGGGATAAGACCTCAGTTTTATATACTGGGATACGAGCTAGCAACTTTATTCGCCTCTGGCATTCTTCTAAGATGTCGGGCGGGTCGGTCGATCCCACTACAAAACAAGTATGGGGTTAGTCCATGCTATAAGTAACAAGGGTTAACAATTAAAGGCAAACTCAAGACGCAACATACTTCTTAGCTTGCTCGCCTAGGTAGTCCTTAAGGGGATTCCCGGGGCTTTAGTGCTTAACCTGCTAGTGGACACCCGGAAGAATTTCTTCTTCCACCCTTTGTTGTTGCTCGAGGCATTCACCAAGATCTTCCGCCCTTGTCGGGCATTTAGAGAGAAGAAACCTACCTCCTTATACAATTGGGATGGTCGGTAGGTCTAAATGAATTCCTGAAGGGTTAGGTCATACCCGAACACTTGGGGCCAAAGATATATGGCCCCCATAAAAAATCTCCATTCGTTCGAGGATAATTGCCCAGGAGCAATGCCCAGGTAGATCAGCAGATCTCATGCGAGATGATTAAGGGGTAGGCGAAGCCTTGCAAGGAGTGCATCCTTATAGAGGGTGGTGTACCCCTTTCGGCGGACGTGCACTCTGTCGTCCGAAACTGCCAGGGAGAAACTGTCAAAGCAGCCATAATTATTCCGAATCCTGGCTAAGTCTGATCCGTCCAAAATACTGGGGATCCCCATGCATAAAAAGAGTGCCTCGGAGCTACCCGAGGTCGACGCCCTATTGCTCTCTTCCCCTGAGGCCAAGATCTCAATGTAAGACCGGCTCGACCCTTCGTCAGGTACTATAGCTAGAATCCTGCCCTCACTATGGTGGTTGGACAGGGTTAGAGAAGAAAGATTCAGGCTAGTGTCGGGCATTCCTAACTGGGACTGTTCATCTTCCAAACGGGAGGACGAATCAAAGTCTGAATGACACATCTGTAAGGCTCTTCCTGTGGTTGGGCAAGGAAGCAACCGGTGACCTAGGTAAGGGTCAGGGATTTTGAGTCTGTGATACAGGGGGGCAAGGTCAAAAGCCTAAAAGGTAGAGTATACAGGGTCTTCAGGGTAGGGTAGAACTCGGACAGAACGACCCCCGGACAAGCCGATCGGTTCAAATGCCTGTTGAACCACCCGACCTAATGAAAAAATAAAACCTAAGGAAGAAAAATTCCCACTCCCTTACAGACCGTAATGGATTCCTATCCTTTATCCTCGTTCGGGAATGAAAAAGAGAGGAAAAGAAGGAAAGAACTGTAATCTGAAGACTGGGATTACGAAGACTTACAAGATTCGAGCGCAGAAGGAACTAGGGAAGCTGGACCGAGAGCTTTTCTCTCTAAAGACCGCTCGGTAGTCTCTATCTCTGGATAGCAAGAATGGAAGAAATGAACAAGTACCCCTTATATAGGAAGCGCGAACGGTCCAGATCAGATCAGACCCAACGACCAGGGAGTCTTCCTGCCTAAACTGTTCAGCAATTGTCACCTCGGGCACATGTCGCCTCAAAAGGCATGCGCATTAAATACATGACATGATGGTTCGGTAACCATGCAATTGTCCAGTTATACTCACACTGACTTCGTTTGATCTAGACCAAACCAACCAACGGCCAACACATGGAAGCTACCGACCCGGTCCCGTGGTGTCACCGATCGATTCAGACCATGGGATGACGTATGTGGTCGGTCTTACCTCGAGCAAGGTCCTAACCTTTTTCCCGAACGGTTTTTAAACCAGTACTAATTTTCAACCCTTATTCAATGTAGCATCACATCAGCTTTGAAAATAGGGGGCAACTGATATGTACAAAAATATCAGGTCAGAGTCAAAATCCGCCACCACAGGAACGAAGTGCCAAGTCATCTGGAATGGGCGCTGATTACTTAACCATCTTGGGCTGTCTAGCCAGGACTGCCCAGTCTGGTCCATGGCTCGGGTGTACAATCCGGGCTGACCCCACAGTGGGCACAGTCTAGTTAATTACTTTGGCTCACACCATAAAGCTCCAAGATAGTTTCCTATCTCAGCAAGAGGTCTAATGGGAAGTACAATTTATTTCCTAATCCGTTTAGGAAACTTCTATGATTTGTGTGAATGAATTGTAATTAGACTGGGTTTCCTAATCCAACTAGTTGCTGTGTGCGAGTGGTTTCTTGTACCTATAGAAGAGGCCCCTCACCCTCATTGAAGGGGATGGCATTCTTATTTCTTAGAACTGTAATACAGATTACTCACACGCATATACCCGGCCAGTCACTGGTAGTGCCGCCTACTTTATTGGTTCACCAAAGGCCGCCGATGATTTGTTAGTACAAGCGTCCTGGCCCACATGTGGACGTAGGTCACCTAATTAACGGGTCGAACCACATACAAACCTCTCTTGTCTCTTTCTTCTTATTTCTCTACCAATTTTTGGCATCATCAATCATGATATAATATTCCTAAATATTGGTGATTGATATTATATATTGTGATAAGGGTAACACTTCCATATGTTATCAAGATAATATTGCAAGATATTATCAAATTTTGAAAAGGTTATTAATTGGGAAGATAATGCATAATATATGGAAAATATATCCTATGCTTGCATGGAAAGGAAGCTGAATGAAGACCAAATACAGACCCAGTTCATCAATAGACAATTATTAAGACATGGAAGCTTTTATCATAATATGGAGATAAATGTGGTATTTTTTACCAGATTATCATTCAAGATATTTTACTTGCCTTATCCCGAAAACCAGTCCAGGCCTCTATAAATTCACAGGCTGGCTAAGCTGTAAAGACACTCGGCGACACTCTCGATACACCACATCCAAAAAACCATCCCAAATGCATTCTTCAAAGCATTCTTAGTTTTAGCCAAATAAAAGTAGTCTTTTATTTTCTTAGCATTTTAATTACATTCTTGTAATTTCACTTTCTTTGCTTCAATTAAATAGAAGTCTATTTTATTTAATTTTTCTTTATGACTTTTTCATCACTTGCTAGACTTGTGCGCTTCAGTACTGTCTAGGGACCTTTAGGTGAGGGTACTTTCCTACTCACCTTTCACAATCACCTGTTAGAAGTTAGATTTTTAAGCCTTGTGTATCACTCATACAAGCAATTAGGAAATTAGTTTGCACGCTCGAACCGCTTTTGGTTCCTGTCATACCCGCTCCTGCGATATTTAACTATCCTACTTTAGCATGCATGGGATGCTCACTATTGTTTTAATTAACACGTGTATAGTGAGTTTTGACTCACTAATCAATTTGGGTGTCTGTGTTAGAGACCCTTTGAGACTGTGTTGAATGAGTGTTATGATGTTGTGACGTCTCTCCGCGATTGAGACGGTCATGGTGGAGCACCTTAAACGTTTATCTAAAATTAAATGTTTACCTGTATATTCACTATCTGTATTATTTTCTGGCTTAGAATATATTTCTGATGTTAATTTTAGTATCCTTGTGTGGACGAATTAACACGCTATTAATTTGGTAAGCTAATAGCAATTTCGTACAATCATGTAGAAACTTGCAATTTAGCAATCAAATGGAACATAGTTGGAAACCTTTATAATTTTGAGGTTTCACTCATAAAGCTATGCATTAGCAATGTAGAAAGTTTCAGAGACTGATTAGGAGTTTTGAAAACTCGTGGGGAGGTAAACACAATTTCTGAAAGTGCTGCCTATATATAGATAGAGATGACTTTCATACTTTTATAAAGATTTAACCTAAGTTTCAAGAAAGAGACCAAAAGGGAGATTTGATTGCTTAGAGCTTCTCGACGCCAAACGATGACCATTCGTCCGCTGGTTTTTCACCAAATTTCGTAATTGAACTCTTCGAGGTAAGGCCGTCGTTTTGATACCTATTAGGCCTTGTTTGGTTAAGTTTTTTCGAAAACTCATTTTCTAGAATTTTCATACAAAGTTGATAAGCGGATTTTTGATCGATATGAATTGTATTAGAAGAACTATTGCACGTTCTTTGTGCTTGGGTTTTCCTTGGATCAGCCTTTAAGAGCGTAAATCGGAGGTGAGTGATGTTAATCTTGCTTTTGGGATGATTCTATGGTTTAATGCATTTGCTATTCTAGGGACTTTATATAGATACCACGTGTAGTTCATATTGGGCAAAACTCATGTGTAAAGTAGGCCCAAGGTATGTTGGAAGAAAAGTATGGTGATATGTGTTAAATGAGCATGTTTATGTGCCTATGTGGGTTAAAGGGGGATTTGTGCTAATTCATCATGAGATGTCCTCTCGAAGGGGGAGGATTAGTAGTGGTGACAGTCACTTGCCGAGAATGGCATTAATGCGACATGTCGAAGGGGCATGGGTCGTGGTTGAGTCTTAAGACTTTGGATCGATGAATGTGCACTTATTCCATAAAGAACGAATAGTTATGTGTGTATGATGGATTGGAACATATTTGTCATCCGTATGCCTGATTTATATCATTCACTAAGCATTGCTTAAACAAATCCATACATCTGTGGTCATATAAATAAACATTCAGGGGCAAGGACTGGAGGAGAGAATTGCGGGTAACATGGTAAGGTAGAACTGGGTAGGTCTTATGTTTATAGAACTAGTAGCATGTTTGTAATGTATGTTTAACTTATGCTGATTGTTTAACTGTGCAACTTGTAATAAGACTTGTTATATATATGTGAGAACAACACTTGGTTCACCTTAGGACCTTGTTTTTCGAGACGTGTAAAGCTTGTACTTTTTATACTTGTAATTTGAGGTTCTATGGTTTGTATGTTTTTACAAGTTCTAAGAATGGTTATCAAAGCTTTTGAAATGGTTTTGGTTTGAAATGGTTTGGTTGAAATGATTTGGTTTGAAAGGCGTTGGTTTGAAATGGTTTTGTTTTGCTTGGTTCTTTTGGTAAAATGAGCATTATTTTATTAGCGGCGTTTATCGTGAAGTGCCAGGAATTAACGACGTTTATTAGAGAAGCATCGGTAATTAACGACGTTTGTGAAAAAGCGCCGATAATTGTGAATACGGTCTTTTAGAGGTTGGGTTCTGCCCAGACCCCATTTGACCGGTCGATCGGGGCAATTCGACCGGTCGAAATACCTCTTGCAACAAATTTTAAACTCCCTCTAATGTTCGGGCATGGGGGTACCTTTGGGGACCCATTAACCTACGAAACTGTTACTTTTGAAAATGAAACTCGTTAAGGCGTGTTTGGGAACGTGTTTAATAAAACCTTTGAAAAACTATTTTGCAAGTTGGTTATCTTGGAGTAAAACTTTTATTAAGGTCATTTTAGAAACTTTAATCATTGTTGGTATGCTTTGATGACGTGCCACGTGACTTGAGACCACCTTGTTGATTTCGGGGTGTGACAGGTAGTGGTATCAGAGCAAAAAGGTTATAGACCTCGAGCTATGGGTTTAGGTTTAGAGCCTTAGGAACGAGAGATGACGTCATGAGTTTGAATATTGAATAATGTGTGCAAAATTTGGATTAGTGCATTACATATGCATATAAAAAATTATTTATATGCATCGTATCTTACATGTATACTATGAGACATATGTGATGACATGCATGATATCACTATGTGATGGTTATCAGGAATAAGTGGTAGAAGGCATGGATATAAATAATGATAATGCAACGAATTCCCGAATAAATTGAATAGAGGCTGCTATTGAGGGGCTTATTAGAGCAGTGGATGACAGAGTGCCACCAAGGGGAATGGAGCCAGAAAATCCATTTGGTACCAAGGGCTGGGCAAACAAATGCCGAAAAGTTTGCAAAGAAGAACCCAACAATATTCACTGGGGGATCAGATCCTGATGTGGCAGATTTTTGGAATATGGATATGGAACGTATATTTCAAAACCTGACATGCACTGATAGTGAAAAAATAGACAATGCCACTGATACGTTGAAAGAGGGAGCTCAGAATTGGTGGGTTGGTATCCTCGCAAGTAGAGCACCGACTACTTGGGCAGGTGTTATAAATTTGATAAGCGATACTTTTCAGATTCAGTGAAGACCCAAAAGAAGTGAGAGTTCATGAACTTGAAACAAGGGGATATGACAGTAAACGAGTACGCGAGTGCATTTAATGGGTTGGCTCGATTTGCACCGGGTATAGTTTTGGAAGAGGTGGATAGAGCCAGGCAGTTCGAAGAAGGGCTGAGGGAAAATATCTATAGTCGCATGGATACATTTCATCTTCCAACATTTGCAGAAGTTCTCGATGTGCCTCTTATCGCGAAAATAGATATTGGGAACTATAAGCTTAGCCAGCAAGGGAAGAGGAAAAATGAGAATCAAGGGAGGAACTAGGGTAACTTTAAGAAATCTCAATCAAGGGCACCTGGGTCTGGTTCAGGAAATCAAGGGAGGAGTTCATTCTCCAAAGGAGATAAACCGGTGTGTACTATTTACGGCCGTAGACATTGGGGTGCTTGTTATATAGAAAATATGATTTGTCATATTTATAATCAACCAGGACATGTTACCAAGAATTGTATGTGACACGAATATTTTCTGTGTGCGCTTGTGTGCAATACCCAAGTGTAGGTAGACGTGCAAGTAGTAACTGGATTAAGTCCAGGTCGATCCCACAGGGAAGGTGTTGAATTAAACTACTTAGATTAGACTCTAAAGAGAAAACAAAAATCAATATTTAAACGAAGTGTAGAACACGAAGTTCCACAGTTAACAACTACTAGAATTAAAGACAACTAAATTAACTTAACTAACGATTAACTAACTAAGCAAGATTCTAAAAGAAACGGTTCTTCTTAATAAAAGAAAGTGTTGGGATCACGCGAATCCACCGTGACCTAACCTTCTACCATGCAATTGCAATTCAGCTCAAAGGAGTACACCTACTACAGTATTCTGTACTTCTCTAAAGATATAGAATCAATAGCCCTTTCATGACCGGGACTACATCATCTCAATTAAGTTTGAAATACATGAAAACGGTTTAATCCAATAGTTAAGACTCTCACCTACAATGGTGTTAGCATTGAGGGTGGTTTGCAAAATATATTGAAAGAAAATGCCTTAAGGCCTTAAGTTTAAAGACTGTTTTGACAAACTGAGCATTTGGGGACAATTTGATAACAAATCCTTAAAACAGAAAGTCTTAGAATACTGTTTTGGGTGTTCTCAAGAATCAGAATATTCGATCGATCGACGCGCTTTCGATCGATCGAATATCTTCATCTCTCGATCGATCGATATTTACTCGATCGCTCGACTAAGTCACTGTCTCGATCGATCGACATACTTTCGATCGATCGAACACAGGAATAAAAATATTGCATGGCAGAGGCCTAAAATCACGATTTCATCACGATTTCCCAACCCTAGGACTACTCAGACATTGTCTGGAGTACCACAGATTGATAATTAACGTAAAAGTTCATTAAGACTATGTTTGTTTGAAAGTTTTGCATTAAAACTATAAAACTAATGATTGTAATCTAACTAACATAAAACACTACGAGATTAACAAGTAAACTACGATTAACTAAGTGCAGAAAACAAATAAACAATAAATCAAAAACCTGGAATGAAGATAAACTTGTATTAACTAAAGAAATCCGGTTCACAATGATAAATCCTCAATGAAACCTACAAAAACCAAGAAAAAACTCTCTCTTCTCTATCTAGAACTGATAAAACAAAGTTGGGCGTCCCCTTTTGGACGTATACAATATGAAATTATATAGTAAACCTAAGAACTAGGGTTTAAAACCCGCAACTGCTGCATGCGCGTATAATCTGATAAAAGGCACTTTCGATCGATCGAAAAACCCTCGATCGATTGAACTTCTTGAAACTTCGATCGCTTTAACTTACTTCGATCGATCGAAACCTCGATCGCTCGAACTCTGTCGATCGCTCGAGACTTGAATTTCAGCTTTGAGTTGTCTTCATTAGGGCCAAGCTCTTCCTTTTATCAACATTCTTCAACCTTGTTCCCAGCAGCAATGATCTGCACAAACAGTAGCTAAAACAATACAACTTATCATAGATTAATCATATTGTCTAAAACTAGCATTGTAATGCAAATTGCAGATAAAACGGGAAGTTGTGATCAAAACTAATGCAATTCTTTCTTTTAGCGCGGTTGTATTTTACAAATACCCCCGCTTTGCACAACCCCCAACTAGCTTATTGCTAGTCCCTAGCGATAAAGCGAAAATAAAAATGAAATAAAATTCCTAACTAATACCACAACGACTAAGAAAACAAAAGAAAACTAGAAACAACCTAAACTAAAGTAGAGAGGAAAAAAAAATTCCTAACTCACTTTCGCAGGAATCGCGGTTGCATTTAGCGAATGCAACAAGCCGTTAAACCCCTAGGTTCCCCCTAGTGGACGAGTGTTGTCTCGTGAGGGTTTGCAGTGAATATACCCACAAAATTCCAATTTTAAGCTCAAGAAAATTTAAAATAACTTGTAGAATTTCCCCTTCCATTAAACTGTTAATTCAACTCTACAAGGATATAATATCCTCTATCAACCCATGAAAGAGATCCACATGCTCCCCTATATCACCAAGTAAAATATACAAATGTATTACCATCATGCACCCGTGTGTGTGTGGAATTAACAACCATGCGGCCAACCCTTATTAAGAGTTATCTAGACTATTGTACTTTGGAAATTTGCAGTTTTAGCTCAATTCTCACATTGGTCACACTCAAAAACAACGTCTCTCAGAAACTTGCTTTATAATGATCGCACATGGTATAAAAGCTTCGATTAAAGATGATATTCTAAGTGCTAATGCTTTCATACTTGACTCTATGAAAAACGGACATTTAAGAGTGTATAGTCTCATGAATGGAATACTACTTACTAGAGGAGCGAAATACCGTGGATAACTCAACTCACACTTTCATGTTCAAATTAATTGTTGAGAATCTTCAAGACTTTGAATTATGGCTTTTATTTAGTAGGTGGGGGTGTTGTAGAGAAGAGTGTGCTTTTTAGTATGTGATGGAATTTCCACTTCTCTTTTTATTCTTCATTCTTTTCTCCACCCAATCTCCCATTCTTTTTTTTTTTTTTTTTTTTTTTTTTTTTTCAACCTGGAATATCCCACAACAACTTTCTTCCATTTCACATACTTTGATGACTCATTCTCAATAAATTTATCAAACAGTTCGATGAGGTCAAGGTATAAATCAAGGATTTGGATTCTTGTGATTTTTATTGGAAATATTTATCTGAGGTGGGATCAGGGGTGAAACGATTCAATGAATGTAAGTAGGCTATGTTAGGTAAAGGAATGGGTAATACGATGGCTTGAATCATTTTCTCAACTTTCAATTTTTAGCACTTAAGTGTTCATTGAGTATAATTAGTAAATCCTGAACGTTCTCCTCTAACAAGCAGTCAAAACTTTCAAAAAAAAAAAAACTGAGACTTAACAACGAATTCACAAGTATATGCAAGAAAAACCATTCGACAATGTATGAGAATTCCCTCAGAAATGAAAATTGGCTCAAAAACTCACAAAGGGTTATTAGCTTCCACTACTTGTTCTTTTCGTACAATATTCATTTTAACTCAATTTTCAGGTTTTCTACATGGCTGCTAATTAGTGTGCAAAAGTGTTGGGTACATAATAGCTTTACATATGTAATTCATTTCAGTGATACAGAAAAACCGCGTGGATTGAGTCCATAAAAAGATAAGAATACTACAAATGTATCATTGTCTAATTAACAAGCAGGAGAGGTTATTCAGAGTTATTCTATCAATAAGATCCAATAAAAATTTCAAAATTTCAAAATTTTAACAGACTGTGTTCTTGTTCTTAAATTTAAAGCATATCCAAGTGCAAAACTTGATCGTCACGGGTGTATACCTATCTATTACCTCCTACCCCCAACTGAAAACAACATAGTCCCAGAAGTTGATTTTCAACAATTAAAATAGATAGGTATCACCTGTATAGTGTAACGCGATGATAAGAAGCATAGCAACCTGGCATAGAAATATAAAACACAATCTCCAAAACAACAGATCAATAGATAAAGAAAAAACAAGTAAAACTATGATCCAAACAACATTAACCACTGGAATGAAGAGAAATGAAATAACAGTAGTAATATCCATACATACCCAAAACAACCACAAAAAAAAACAAAAACATAACCCAACCTGTCCAACCAAACCAAACCAAAACACCAAATAACCATAAATACAGAAACACCACCTCCCCTAAGAATACTAATCAACTCCAGACAGAGCATCCTCGGCTACATCAGACGGGATGTCGATGGGAGCAGGCGGTGGCTGTGCGGTAGCTGTCAGAATATCGGCAGAAGTAGATGGAAGATCGGTCGTGGATGGAGCGGATGATGATGGATCAGCAGCAGTGGGTACAGGAACAACAGTAGGAGATGGATCGGCAGCAGGTGGTGGTGCAGCGGCAGCAAATGGGGGCACAAACGGGTCAAACCCAAGCTGGACCAGCAGTGTAGTCAGTATGGTAGAGATATGATCAATCTTACCCTCAAGCCGCATCCGTGCCTCCCTCTCCTCCAATAATAGATCGTGAATAGTCGGGGGAGGCGCAGATGACGACTCTCCCTGGGCTGGAGCCTGAGATCTCTGTCTCAGCTCAAAACGTGCCACCTCCTGAATGGGATCATCCTCCTCCGAATCTGGCTCCTCAGCCTCAGTGGGCGTCCCAGAAGCCGCACCCTCAGTATCGGTGCCAACAGCTCTCTTCCTCTTCCCTCCAACTTTCGCTTTCCCCTTGCCCTTTCTTCTCCTCCTCTGAGCATCTGAGCGGCGAGAAGCAGCCTCACCAAAACGACTGCGAGCCTGAGATGTCGCATCGCCAGGTAAGGGAAGGAGGCCAGCATGCTCAATCACTCTGTGAATAGCCCAAGCACCTTTCAGGTGCTTCTTGGCAGCAATGTAGCGAGTGGGGTGCCTCATGAAGTCAATATATAAGCGAGGCAAACAAACAGGCAACCCCGTCCCTATGGCATATAACACATGGGCATACCAGGGGGCAATCTTCTCCCGGTAGGAGGTGACCAATAAACAGTTGCTCAACGCTAGGTGGAGCATATGGTAATCATCGGTCAGGTAAATATCTGCAATCAGTGCCGTACCATCCCAGCTCGGTAATGCTCCTCCAGTAAGCTCTCGGATAACAGCTGTGGGTGAGAGCACTGGTGTACCGTCACGGTGTGGGCATACACAATCAGGCACCTCAGGGACTCCAAGAGCAGCTGAAACGGTAGCAGGGCTGAACACGATCTCCCGGCCGCGAAAGAACGATCGTAGTGTGAATGCGGCACCGGGATCTCTGATCATCGTCGCACTCGCCGCGCGAATCCATGCGAGATTCACTCTCTTTGCCTGAGAGAGCAAATCGTACCAGTGTGGCACGGCCTGGATGCGGGCGAGAAACCAGGGAGTATCGAGCCAGACTGTCTCGAGTGGTCGCTCTAGCATGACCGGCCGAGTCTGAAAATATCTCGTGAACCACTGGCGGTCGGGGGTGTTCCGGAAGCCATGGAGTGGGACCGGATCAGGAATAGCAAGGTCAAAGGGCTTCTCCCTGTGGTAACCCGTAACAGGGTTCATTGTGGGCCCCTGAAAATAGAAGAGAAACAGAAAAGAAATCAAAACAAGACAAAAATGAAAAGAAAGTGAAACTGCTGGATTTCGAGCGATCGAACAATGTTCGATTGATTGAGAAAAGGCAAAGTTCGAGCGCTCGAAACTATTTCGATCGATTGAGAAAGTGCAAGGTTCGAGCGATTGAACCTAGCTCGATCGATCGAGCACAGCGAATGTGCGGGAACCATTTCGGAGAACAGAAACGGCCCAAACACAAACCAAACACGACAAACAAGCAAAGAAGAGGCTTAAAAACACACTGGGGGCACTCCCTTAAGAAATGGAATCAAGTGAAACGAGGGGGGAACTCGAGGTCTTACCTTGAGTTGCATGTAGTGGTGAGGATGCCGGAGTTGAGGGTGATGATCTGGGGAGGGAGAGCTCCTCGAATAACCGAGTGAAATAAAAGGAAGCGAAAACTCGCCTCGAGTGTGCTCCTCTGCGCTCAATTGCTCGAGAGTGAAGAGGGAGATGAAAAGACTGAGGAAATGTACGCTGGAAGCCTCGGTTAAATACAAATCGCGATCGATCGAGATTGGTCGATTGATCGAATCTTAGATCGATTGAAAGTGTTCAAGCGATCGAGGATAAGAAATCGTCGATCGATCGAGATACATTCGATCGATCGAACCTGGAAATTCCAAGATATCACAGAATGGATGAAATAAGTACCCCCAACAGATCTAAAATATTCTGGACAAACAGCAGGAAGATAAAAACAGGGCAAAGACAGAGCCAGTAAGCCAAAAACTCATCCTTACACTAGAAAAATTGCAATTTGATAGAAATAAAACCTTTTAAAAGCATCCGAACTGCACAGTATTGCCTCCCAATTGGTATTTAAACCTTATTTAACTAAAGAAAACTAAAATAAAACTAAAACCAAAAACATTTCTGTCAAGGATTACACTTCAATTGATAAACATAAAAGGGAATGAATGAAAACAACTGGAGTGTGGCACTATTCTTCGAGCGTGAAAAGATCCTCTTCCACAATTGCATCATGCTGCACCAAATCTTCAAAAACGGAGTCCAGGTTCGATGATTCCCTTTCCCAGAACAGTCGGAAAGCAGCAAGGACATCATCGAACAAATCTGGAGTCTCTAAGGAAGTGATAGCATTGGCAAGAGGTGATCCGCATGGAGATAGGGATAACGGAGTGATATTGCGCAATGGACATTCCTCTTGTGGCGGAGTCCGCGGCCGTTGAATGTATAAGCCATGAAAGAGCTGATGCGGAAGGAAAATAGGTGGGTATGGAAGATTCATAGTGACAATCCTGACAAAGAAACGAAAAACAAAAAAAATAAAATAAACAAAACGACATCAAGATAACTGAACACAAGAAATAAAATACGAAAGGAAAAAAACAAGGAACAGAAACAAACAAAACACAGAAAAATGACCAAGTTCCAACCTCACTATCGGCAGGGATTCCCAAAATGCACTAGCAGGTAAAGGGCATTGAAGCCTGAAAAGCAAATAGCTCAAGTGCACATAGCGGTATGGGACCAACTCGGGGGTAAGGAAATCGTCAACAAAAACAAAGATTGCAGTGTGACGTTCTGGGACGACATCCTGGAGGATATGATCTTCCCATGGCTCCCACATATCATCGTTTTCCCATTGGGCCATGAGGGCATCATCCACCATTCTCCCCATGTACAGGTCTTCTTCCTCATCCAACTCCTCCTCAGTAGGAAAGTCCATATTTTCATACGGATTGATGTCCAGGAGAGCAGGGTCGAATGGGATATATCCGATGGAAGCATTGATTCGAGTGTGAACCTCAGGATCATAAGGATGCAAGGGGCAGGGCGTGGGTTCACCCTCAGTCCAGGTGCCACAACAACACTCGGAATCAGCCCATGAACCGATTGAATGGACATCATCACCTCGCATATTCACCTGCAACAGAGTGGTTTAAGGAATAATGGAGTAGAACTAAATCACAAATACGAAAGAAAGAACAACTAAACACAAAAGAAAGAAAGAAATTAAAATGCAGGGAAAGAAAAGAAATACAACAACAAGTTGGAATTCCACTTGAGATTTTTTTAAGTGGTGGAATAGCTGGGCTCATCCAGCTGGATGTGCTCTACTTCAGTGCGAAAATTCTCCAAGAACGGCTTCAATCTTTGGCCATTAACCTTGAAACACTCATCGTTCTTGGGATTGACAATCTCAACCGCCCCATGTGGAAAAATAGTCTTTACGATGAACGGGCCTGTCCACCGGGAACGGAGTTTTCCTGGGAAAAGATGGAGGCGAGAGTCATACAGCAACACTTTCTGCCCCGGCTCAAATGATTTACGAAAAATCGTACGATCGTGACGAGCCTTCAACTTTTCCTTATGCAACTTTGCAGAGTCATACGCATCTCGTCGTATTTCCTCTAGCTCTGCAAGTTGGAGCTTGCGTAGCTGACCTCCCTCTTGAATATCAAAGTTCAATGAGCGTGTCGCCCAATAAGCTTTATGTTCAATCTCAACAGGAAGGTGGCAAGCTTTCCCGTAAACTAGTCTATACGGGGACATACCAAGATTCGTCTTATAGGCAGTACGGTATGCCCATAACGCGTCAGTCAATTTGTATGCCCAGTCTTTTCGATTGGAACTAACCGTTTTCTCGAGAATATGCTTAATTTCTCGGTTAGCCAATTCTGCTTGCCCATTTGACTGTGGATGATAAGCAAGAGCGATTTTATGATGGACTCCGTATTTCTTGAGAAGTGACTCCAAGGGCTTATTGCAGAAATGCTTGCCTTGATCACTTAGTAAAGCTTTCGGAGTACCAAAACGAGACAGAATATGCTCTCTGAGAAATGACATGACTGTTCTGTGATCATTTCGTCTCGTTGGTATCGCTTCTACCCATTTCGATACATACTCCACAGCAAGGAGTATGTACTCACAGTTATTCGACTTGGGAAACGGGCCCATAAAATCTATGCCCCAACAATCAAATATCTCAATTGTGATGATAGGGGTTAGAGGCATAGAATTCCTTTTAGAAATGGTTCCAAGCTTTTGACAGCGTTGGCATGTCTTACAAAAGGAATAAGCATCTTTGAAGACTGTGGGCCAGTAAAAACCGCTTTGCAACACTTTTTGTGCGGTCTTCTGTGACGCAAAATGGCCACCGCATGCCTCAGAATGGCATGACGCTAAGATAACGGTTATATCCTCGTTGGGTACGCAACGCCTGATGACCTGATCAGCACAGTATTTGAAAAGGTATGGGTCATCAAAGAAAAAATGGCGTGCAAACGAGAGGAACCGTTTCCTATCTTGATTCGACCAATGAGTCGGTGTCTCACCCGTGACCAGGTAGTTTACCACATCAGCATACCAAGGCAGACTACTTACTGCCAGTAGCTGTTCATCTGGGAACTCATCTTTAATGGATTGGGATTCAGTGTTATCGGTAAAAGTCAACCGGGATAAATGATCCGCAACCACATTCTCTACTCCTTTCTTGTCCTTGATTGTTAAATCAAACTCTTGGAGTAAGAGTATCCAGCGGATAAGCCGTTGTTTAGCGTCTTTCTTTGACAAAAGATACTTGAGAGCCGAATGATCTGTAAAACAGACGATTGGCGACCCTATCAGGTAAGACCTAAACTTGTCCAGAGCGAATACTACGGCCAGCAGCTCCTTTTCAGTAGTAGTGTAATTCATTTGAGCTTCATTTAAGGTTCGGCTGGCATAGTATATCACATGCGGCTTATTGTCCTTCCTCTGGCCTAGGACTGCGCCAATGGCGTAATCACTAGCATCGCACATTAATTCAAAAGGCAAACTCCAGTCGGGTGCCTGTATTATAGGTGCGGAGGTGAGGAGATCTTTTAAATCCTCGAAGGACTTCTGGCAACTCTCTGACCACTCGAAAGGTGCATCTTTGACAAGAAGTTGACAAAGGGGTCGAGAGATTGCACTGAAATTCTGGATAAATCGACGATAAAAACCCGCATGCCCCAAAAATGAACGAATGTCTCGTACTGTACGGGGGACAGGTAGGTTTGAGATTATGTCGACCTTAGCCTTATCCACTTGGATTCCTTCATCGGATATTATGTGGCCTAGAACTATACCCTTGGTCACCATAAAGTGACACTTCTCCCAATTCAAGACTAGGTGTTTGTCCTCACACCTCATTAAAACCTGTTCGAGATTGCTGAGGCAATCCTCGAAGCTATGGCCGAAAACTGAAAAGTCATCCATGAATACTTCAAGGATGTTTTCGACCATATCACTAAAGATGCTTAGCATGCACCGCTGAAAGGTAGCCGGTGCATTACATAAGCCAAATGGCATTCGTCGGTAGGCGAAAGTACCGAATGGACACGTGAACGTGGTTTTCTCCTGATCTTCCGGAGCAATCTCAATTTGATTATACCCACTGTATCCATCCAAGAAGCAGTAGTACTTATGACCCGCCACTCGTTCTAGCATTTGATCCATGAATGGCAAAGGAAAATGATCCTTTCGGGTCACAGTATTTAGCTTCCTGTAGTCGATACACATTCTCCATCCAGTGGGGACACGTGTCGGTACTAATTCACCCTCTTTGTTCGGAATGACCGTTATGCCAGCTTTCTTTGGAACTACTTGGGTAGGACTAACCCAAGGACTGTCAGATATTGGATATATCATCCCAACATCAAGCAGTTTAAGCACTTCCTTCTTAACCACTTCTTGCATGTTGGGATTCAGACGCCTTTGCATTTGCCTTGAGGGTTTGGCGTCTTCCTCCAGATATATCTTATGCGTGCATATGGATGGGCTTATGCCTTTGAGGTCAGCAATTGTCCATCCCATAGCATCTTTATGCTTTTTCAGCATATCCACTAGCTTACTTTCCTGTTCATGAGTTAAAGCCGATGAAATAATTACAGGATAAGTTTTTCCAGTTCCTAGGAATGCATATTTCAGCTCTTTTGGGAGCTCCTTCAATTCTAACTCCGGGAACTGGAAACTAGAGGGCATTACCAATTTGGTTTTAGGAGGCAGTTGTTCATATGGCATTACCCACATGCAATCGGCTCTATCCTCCTCTATCGTATCCATCATAAGACACGTCTGGTTTAGGTCAGCATCCAATGGAGTTGACTCTTCAGGCTGATAATTATCGCCAAATTGTGTCATCACAACTTCCAAAGGATCTTTGTAGTCGACCAAGTCAACTTCATCTTCAATGACCGTGTCTATATAATGGACTTCCTCCTCATCATCGTATTCTTCAGGTCGGGGATTAGAAAAGATCTTGACATTCAATGTCATGTTCCCGAATACGATTGTCATGATACCACTTCTAATCTTGATTGTGGCATCGATGGTGTTGAGGAACGGCCGTCCAAAGATAACCGGGATATGTGCACCAGGATTAGACACAGGTTCTGTGTCCAATATCACAAAATCCACCGGAAATACAAACGAGTCTATTTGGACCAGGACGTCCTCTAATACCCCTCTAGGGTACTTCACAGATCTGTCTGCCAACTGCAAAGCAACTCGAGTGGGTTTGAGTTCACCCAACCCTAGTTGTTTATAGACTGAATATGGCAGCAGATTAACGCTTGCTCCTAAATCAAGGAGTGCGTTGTCTATCTTTTGATTCCCAATTCTGCATGAGACAGTAGGTGTACCGGGATCTTTGAGTTTTGGAGGCAACTCATTTTGAATGATCGCGCTAGCTTGGCACGCGACATAAGCATGTTTCTTCACGCTTTGCCTCCTCTTGACCGTGCATAGATCTTTGAGATACTTTGCATAAGCCGGCACCTGCTTGATAGCATCTAGGAGTGGAAGGTTAATCTTAACTTGCTTAAACAATTCCAAAAACTCCTGATTCTTCGTCTCATTCTTGGGTTTCTTCAACCGTTGAGGATAAGGTGCAGGAAAGGGGCATTTTGGTGGTTCCTCCTTAACAGATTCCTTTCCCGGCCTTCGCTCAACTTCTTCTTCTACTCTAGGAGCTTCAAGGTATTCCTTTATTGGTTCGTCATTAGTAGACGGCTCCTCCTCTCGAGTAGATGGTAGCTCAACTTCTTCATCCAACACTTTCCCTTCCTTGTACACTTCGGGAGTGGACAGAGGTATGCCTTTTTCTACGATTTTTCCACTTCTCAGTGTGGTCACAGCTTTAGCATGTTCTTGATTATTAGGACCATTGTTATGTCCCTTGGGGTTCTGAAGTGGTTGGGCAGGGAATGTTCCTCCTGAGCTCTCTTGCCGTGCATCTATCCTTTCTAACGTGGCAGACATTTTACTCATCATTTGGATGAGTTGCTGCGTTAGATTGGCATTAGCAAGTGGCTCCTCCTCTTGTACCTTCTTGTGCGGGGGCACATAGGCATTGGTTTGTGGTGCATTGGAGGGTTGAGCTTGATTGTAATTATTAGTTCTGTTTTGATTGTAATGCTGGGGCGGCCTATTGTTTTGCCCTTGATACTGATTATTGTTATAGGGCTGCTGTTGGTATTGATTTTGGGCCCCAGCGTTATTTCTCCAATCAAAACCGTGGTGATTCCATCTATTATTGCTTTGAAAAGTATTGTTGGAATTCCCCGCCCCTCGAAAACCTTGCATGGCATTCATCTCCACAGGGGCTTGCTCTTGAAAATATGGCACATTAGGACAATACTGAGTTGTATGTCCCAACATGTTGCATGTGCCACATGGTTCTTCAGGCATGACTTGCCTAGAACTCTCTCCTTTCATGCTTAACTATTCCACCTTCTTTGCTAGCTCTGCATACTTAGTCATGAGGCGATCTTCATTGGTTAGCTGATATAGGCTTTTCTCTTCTACACAGGATATCTGTGATCGTGAGATATTGTCAGAATTTGACCATTCATGAGCGTATTCAGCTAACCATTCGAAATGGGCTTCAGCCTCTTCAGTGTTTTTTCGCAGAAATGGCCCAGAGCTCATTGTTTCCACCAACTTCTTTGTTTCACCATTCAATCCCTGATAAAAGAAGCTGATCGTTCGCCATTTCTCAAACCCATGGTGTGGGCATGAGAGAAGCAAATCTTTGAAACGCTCCCACGCTTGTGTGAAGGTTTCATTGCTCTTTTGTTTATAGGAATTAATTTGACGCTGAAGATCTGTGGTCATGCGAGTAGGATAGAATTTCTTCAGAAATGCGGTGCTCATCGCATGCCAGGTGAAAATTGAATTAGGCTTTAGGGAGTGAAGCCACGCCTTCGCTTTATCTTTCAAAGTGAAGGGGAATAGCATTAAATGCGTCACCTCCCTAGGACAATTTTGCGAGAATGTTTTGCAAACATCCTCGAAATCGGTGACATGTAAATACGCCTTCTCGCTTTCCATCCCATGAAAAGTGGGAAGCAATTGAATCATCCCATTGCGAAACTGAAATTCGCCATTGTGTGGTGGGATTTGAATGCAAGAGGGCGTAGGTGCATGTTCTGGTTGCATAAGATCGCAAAGAGGACGGAGTGCCTCATCAATTGGCACCACAACATTGTCACCGTTTTCACTCTGATGGTCGTCCATTGATGCAGTTGGAGTGATAATCGGGTTGATGGAACTATCAGAGTCAGAGCGGTAGAATGGATTTCCAAAGAATCCTTCAATAGAATTCTCGGACATGAACTAGGAGAGTCCCTAGGGTGAAGGTTTACCTAGAGAACTAAAGAATAAAGAAAACAAAAAAAAAGAGAAATAGATGAAGAGAGATTGAGGTAATCTAAGAATTAACTCGTCGCCTTCCCCGGCAACGGCGCCAAAAACTTGACACGAATATTTTCTGTGTGCGCTTGTGTGCAATACCCAAGTGTAGGTAGACGTGCAAGTAGTAACTGGATTAAGTCCAGGTCGATCCCACAGGGAAGGTGTTGAATTAAACTACTTAGATTAGACTCTAAAGAGAAAACAAAAATCAATATTTAAACGAAGTGTAGAACACGAAGTTCCACAGTTAACAACTACTAGAATTAAAGACAACTAAATTAACTTAACTAACGATTAACTAACTAAGCAAGATTCTAAAAGAAACGGTTCTTCTTAATAAAAGAAAGTGTTGGGATCACGCGAATCCACCGTGACCTAACCTTCTACCATGCAATTGCAATTCAGCTCAAAGGAGTACACCTACTACAGTATTCTGTACTTCTCTAAAGATATAGAATCAATAGCCCTTTCATGACCGGGACTACATCATCTCAATTAAGTTTGAAATACATGAAAACGGTTTAATCCAATAGTTAAGACTCTCACCTACAATGGTGTTAGCATTGAGGGTGGTTTGCAAAATATATTGAAAGAAAATGCCTTAAGGCCTTAAGTTTAAAGACTGTTTTGACAAACTGAGCATTTGGGGACAATTTGATAACAAATCCTTAAAACAGAAAGTCTTAGAATACTGTTTTGGGTGTTCTCAAGAATCAGAATATTCGATCGATCGACGCGCTTTCGATCGATCGAATATCTTCATCTCTCGATCGATCGATATTTACTCGATCGCTCGACTAAGTCACTGTCTCGATCGATCGACATACTTTCGATCGATCGAACACAGGAATAAAAATATTGCATGGCAGAGGCCTAAAATCACGATTTCATCGCGATTTCCCAACCCTAGGACTACTCAGACATTGTCTGGAGTACCACAGATTGATAATTAACGTAAAAGTTCATTAAGACTATGTTTGTTTGAAAGTTTTGCATTAAAACTATAAAACTAATGATTGTAATCTAACTAACATAAAACACTACGAGATTAACAAGTAAACTACGATTAACTAAGTGCAGAAAACAAATAAACAATAAATCAAAAACCTGGAATGAAGATAAACTTGTATTAACTAAAGAAATCCGGTTCACAATGATAAATCCTCAATGAAACCTACAAAAACCAAGAAAAAACTCTCTCTTCTCTATCTAGAACTGATAAAACAAAGTTGGGCGTCCCCTTTTGGACGTATACAATATGAAATTATATAGTAAACCTAAGAACTAGGGTTTAAAACCCGCAACTGCTGCATGCGCGTATAATCTGATAAAAGGCACTTTCGATCGATCGAAAAACCCTCGATCGATTGAACTTCTTGAAACTTCGATCGCTTTAACTTACTTCGATCGATCGAAACCTCGATCGCTCGAACTCTGTCGATCGCTCGAGACTTGAATTTCAGCTTTGAGTTGTCTTCATTAGGGCCAAGCTCTTCCTTTTATCAACATTCTTCAACCTTGTTCCCAGCAGCAATGATCTGCACAAACAGTAGCTAAAACAATACAACTTATCATAGATTAATCATATTGTCTAAAACTAGCATTGTAATGCAAATTGCAGATAAAACGGGAAGTTGTGATCAAAACTAATGCAATTCTTTCTTTTAGCGCGGTTGTATTTTACAAATACCCCCGCTTTGCAGTATGCAGACAAAAATCCAAAGTATGAATGTGGATATGAGGGATAAATGTTATGAATGTGGTATGCCGGGTCATCGAGAGAGGGATTGCCCGAATAAGCGACAACGTGGGACAGGTCTGTGTCTTCTAGTGGAATGAGAATAGTGCAACAACTAGACAAAGGAAAGAAGGAACAAAGGGAGGTGCAGGCATTTAACCTTTTACCGGGAGAGACAGCCAACGCGGACTCTGTGGTGTCAGGTACACTACTTATTTGCTCATGCCCTACACGTGTACTTATGAATTTAGGATCCATACACTCATTTGTGTCATATGAATTTGCTAAATGCTTGGATGTGATGTCAGAACCGTTGGGATTTGATTTGTCTGTTTCAATTCTGTTAGGAAATCCTATAATAAGTTCATTGGTATACAAAGCATGTGATATTAAGGTAAATGAAAAGACCTTAGTTGTTGATTTGGTACCATTAGTTATTCATCACTTTGATGTACTTTTGGGAATGGATTGGCTATCGGTGAATTGTGCTTCAATTGACTGTGTAAGGAAAAGAGTTGTATTTTGAATACCTGATCAGGAAGAGTTTTATTTCCATGGTATAGGGATCACGTCACCATCGTATATTGTGTCACTGCACGAGCTTGTCAACTACTAAGGAAGGGTTGTCAAGGATTCTTATGTAGTATTCTTGATACAAGAGTCACAGGAACGGTGATTGAAAACATTTCAATAGTGAGAGAATTTCTTGGTGTGTTTCTTGAGGAGTTACCTGATACTCTTATTGAAAGGGAGATTGAATTTACCATCGATACGATACCTGGAGCACAACCGATATCGAAGGCACCATACCAAATGGCACCAGTGGAATTGAAAGAACTGAAAATCTAATTACAGGAGCTACTTGATAAAGGGTTTATACAACCAAGTGTCTCACCATGGGGAGCACCGATATTTTTTGTTAAGAAGAAAGACGGGACAATGCGAATGTGCATAGATTATAGAGAGTTGAACGAGTTAACGATCAAGAACAAATATCCACTACTACGAATTGATGACTTGTTTGATCAATTACAAGGGGCCCAAATATTTTCAAAGATTGACTTGAGATTGGGATATCACCAATTGAAAGTCAAGGTGGGGGATGTAGAGAAGATAGCGTTTCGGACTCGATATGGCCATTATGAGTTTTTGGTCATGCCATTTGTAGTAACAAA
Organism: Hydrangea macrophylla; assembly: GCA_033977485.1. Taxonomy (NCBI): domain Eukaryota; kingdom Viridiplantae; phylum Streptophyta; class Magnoliopsida; order Cornales; family Hydrangeaceae; genus Hydrangea; species Hydrangea macrophylla. Next base: position 51,288,211 of record CM066982.1, read on the forward strand.
TGCACCAGCGGTGTTTATATATTTTATGAACAGGGTATTTAAGGAATATCTGGATGAGTTTGTGATTGTGTTCATAAATGACATCTTGGTGTATTCCAAAAGTGTTCAGAGAAAATTACTTAGAAAATTGAAGAAGTGTGAGTTTTGGTTGATTGAGATTGCTTTCTTGGGGCATGCAATTTCTAAAGATGGAGTTTCAGTGGACCCGCATAAGATTGAGGTTATAGCTAATTGGTCAAAACCAACAAATGTGTCAGAAATTCAAAGTTTCTTGGGATTGGCAGGTTATTCTAGAAGCTTTGGGGAAATTTTTTCTAGGATAGCGATGCCAATGACTCAACTGATGAGAAAGAACGTAGCATTTAATTGGGACTCAGAATGTGATAAGAGTTTTGAAGAGCTGAAGACTCGACTTATGTTAGCACCGATCTTGATGATTCTGTCTAGTATGGAGGGGTTTGTAATCTACAGTGATGCTTTACACAGAGGACTGGGATGTGTTCTGATGCAGAATGGCAAGGTGATTGCTTATGGCTCACGTCAGTTAAAGGTACATGAAGTGAATATCCAACTCATGATCTTGAATTAGCAACGGTGATCTTTGCATTGAAAATCTAGCGGCACTATCTTTACGGAGAAAAGTGTGATATTTACATAGATCACAAGAGCTTGAAGTACTTGTTTACACAGAAAGAACTAAATATGAGGCAGAGGCGATGGTTGGAATTGATGAAAGACTACGACTTGTCGATTCACTACCATCTTGGGAAAGCAAATGTAGTTATTGACGCGTTAAGCAGGAAGTCTACAAATTATTTGGCCTATGATTTGACTTCACAGAAACAACTTGTTGGTGAAATGCAAAGGTTAGAACTTGAGGTGATTTCAACAACTGAGGGAGGTTTACTTGGAGCTATTGTAGAACAACCGACATTGATAGATGAGATAAAGATGAAACAACTTCAAGACCCAATTTTGAAGAAGATCTACGATGAGATACCACTAGATAAACACCTAGAGTTTACCTTTGTGGACGATATTTTGAGATTCAAAAATCGGGTATGTGTACCTAATGTGGATGGGATTAAAGAGTTAATACACCAAGTATGCAGTGCATCTGAGTAGTACCAAGATGTATCGAGATTTACGAGAGGTGTACTGGTGGTCTGGAATGAAAAGAGAGGTAGCTGAACATGTGGCCAAATGTTTGGTTTGTCAGCAAGTCAAAGCGTTACATCAAAGGCCTGCAAGGTTATTGCAACCTTTGGATGTACCAGAATGGAAATGGGAAAAGATTACCATAGATTTTGTATCGGGTATTTCAAGGTCTACAAGATCGAATGACAGTGTGTGGGTAATTATAGATCGATTGACTAAATTTGCGCATTTCTTGCCGATCAAGATAAAGGAACCGATGAAGCTCGCAGAGTTGTACGTTAAGGAGATTGTGAGACTGCATGGAGCACCAATGTCTATAGTTTCAAACAGAGATAGTAGTTTATTATCTAGATTTTAGAGAAGACTACAAGCTGTTATGGGTATAAAGTTAAACTTTAGTACAGCTTTTCACCCACAGACGAATGGGCAATTCAAGCGTATGATTCAGATACTAGAGGACATGCTTTGACTAAGTGTTTTTATCTTTAAGGGTGGCTGGGAAAAGTGTATACCATTGATTGAATTTATCTGCAATAATAGTTTTCAATCTAGTATTGGGATGGCACCATATGAGGCACTATATGGACATAAGTGTCAATCACTGATTTATTGAACTGAGGTAGGTGAACGAAGGCTAGAAGGACCAAATATGGTTCAGTTGGCAGCAAATAAGTAAAGGTAATACAACAACGGTTGAAAAAGGCCCAGAGCCGTTACAAAAGCTACACGGATACGGGGCGAAGGCCACTAGAATTTAAAGTAGGTGACCGTGTATTCTTGAAGGTTTTACCGTACAAGGGGATTACGAGATTTGGAAAGTGAGGTAAGTTGAATCCTAGATACGTTGGACCGTTTAAGATTGTTGAGAAAGTAGGACCAATAGCTTATCGGCTAGAGATACCACAAGAGTTGGCTAATGTACACGATGTATTTCATTTGTCCATGTTGAGAAGAGTTATATCTGATTCAAGTCATGTGATTACTCCAGAGCCATTTGAAGTCAGAGAAGACTTAACGTATGTTGAAAATCCGATGAGAATCCTAGACAGAAAGGATAAGGTATTACAAAACAAGACAGTTCCATTGATAATGACCTTGTGGCGAAATCACTCAGTGGAAAAAGCCACGTAGGAAAGAGAGGATGAGATGCAGGCAAAATATCCATTTCTATTTGAAGCATGAGGTACTGAAAGTTTGGGGACAAAGTTCTTTTAAGGGGGAGAGGATGTCATACCCATTCCCGTGATATTTAACTATACTACTTTAGCATGCATGCTATGCTCACTGCTGTGTTAATTAACTCGTGGGGAGGTAAACACAATTTTCTAAAGTGTTGCTTATATATAGATAGAGATTACTTTCATAATTTTATAATGATTTAACCTAAGTTTCAAGAAAGAGGCCAAAAGGGAGATTTGATTGCTTAGAGCTTCTCGACGCCAAAGGATGACTATTCGTCCGCTGGTTTTTCACCAAATTTTGTAGTTGAACTCTTCGAGGTAAGGCCGTTGTTTTGATACCTATTAGGCCTTGTTTGGTTAAGTTTTTCTGAAAACTCATTTTCTAGAATTTTCATACAAAGTTGATAATCGAATTTTTGAAAGATAGGAATTGTATTAGAAGAACTACTGCACATTCTTTGTGCTTTGGTTTTCCTTGGATCGGTGTTTAAGAGCGTAAATCGGAAGTGAGTGATATTAATCTTGCATTTTGGATGATTCTATGGTTTAATGCAGTTGATATGCTAGGACTTTTATAGAGATACCACGTGTAGTTCATATTGGGCAAAACTCATGTGTAATGTAGGCCCAAGGTATGTTGGAATGAAAAGTATGGTAATATGTGTTAAATGAGCATGTTTATGTGCCTATGTGGGTTAAAGGGGGATTTGTGCTAATTCATCGTGAGACGTCCTCTCGAAGAGGGAGGATTAGTAGTTGCGACGGTCACTTGCCGAGAAAGGCATTAATGAGACATGTCGAAGGGGTATAGGTCATGGTTGAGTCTTAAGACTTTGGATCGGTGAATGTGCACTTATTCCCTAGAGACCGAATAGTTATGTGTTATGATGAATTGGAACATGTTTGATAACCATTCAGGGGTAAGGACTGGAGGAGAGAATCGCGGGTAACATGGCAAGGTCGGATCGGGGAGCTCCTTATATTTATAGAACTTGTAGCATGATTGAAATATATGTTTAACTTATGCCGGTTGTTTAACTGTGCAACTTGTAATAAGACTTGTTATATATGTGAGTACGACACTTAGTTCATCTTAGGACCTTGTTTGCCGAGACGTGTGAAGTTTGTACTTTTGATACTCGTAATCTGGGGGTCTATTGTTTGTATGTTGTTACAAGTTCTTAGAATGGTTATCAAAACTTTTGAAATGGTTTTGGATGAAATGCTTTGGTTGAAATGATTTGGTTTGAAAGGCGTTGGTTTGAAATGGTTTTGTTTGGTTTTGGTTCTTTTAGTAAAATGAGCATTATTTTATTAGTGGCGTTTATCGTGAAGTGCCGGAAATTAACGACGTTTATTAGAGAAACACTGGTAATTAACGGCGTTTGCGAAAAAATGCCAGCAATTTTGTTGTATTTTGGAGGTTGGGTTCTGCCCAGACCCCATTCGACCGGTCGAGCGGGGCAATTCGACCAGTCGAAATACCCCCTATAACAAATTTTAAAATCCTTCCAATGTTCGGATCAACTTCTAATTAGGAATGGGGGTACCTTTGGGGATCCATTAACCTACGAAACTATTATTTTTTAAAACGAAACTCGTTAAAGCGTGTTTGGGCACATGTTTAATATAACCTTGGAAAAACTATTTTGGAAGTTGGTTATCTTGGAGTAAAACTTTTATTCATGTCATTTTAGGAACTTTAATCATTGTTGGTTAGCCTTGATGGTGTGCCACGTGATCTAGGACCACTTTGTTAATTGCGAGGCATGACAGCTCTAGCATGCCCGCGCAAAACTATAGTAAAGAGATATCTCATCTCCTTTTTATTTGCATTAGTCTGATAGTCCAGTTGCAATTTTAGTTTCTCAAAAACCACATGAATGCACTCACGCCTTCCTTCTACCTCTCGATTTATGCACGTCTCAAATCACTTTAAATTAGTTGTTGTCTATATATATATATATAACATTGTATGTTTATAAGTGTTTGACTTTCCAGCGCCAAACAGACCCTTGGTCTGTCAAAGGAGCCATTCTTGGATAATGTTTCCAGTCTTGCTAATCAAATAGGTTTGCACTTTTGTGATAGCCTTTTTGATACTCTGAATTGCTAATTTATTATCTTTTATGTATTAAAGGTTTGATAAATTATACATTTTATTTGTATTTGTTATTGAGATTTGATTTTGATGATAAAGTGTATACATGTAATGAGAAATGTATGATTAAATTTCTATCATATTGATCTCATTGGCTGTAATAAATTAAATTAAAAGTTGATATTTCTACTCTAAAATTGAATTAATACACTTCATATAGTATTATTGACACATCATACAATATCATGTAGTCAAAACATCTCAAGGGGTGCATTGAGTCATCCATGGAGTGCACATAACAATTGTTAAACTCAAAACCTTTTGATGTAACAAAGCTCATTCGGAGTGAAAAGCGATTTGAGTCAAAAGTAGTTACTATGTAAAAAGTCACAGGATTACGCATAGAAGCATATATAGACCAATTCATTTTGGTTAATACTTGGCTCATAACATTTCCATAACTTTCTCACAATCTTGTGTCTATCTCTTTTCTAGTGAATACTGTAGGATCCACTGGCATTGTGAGACCCATCAATCAAGAAGTTATTCAGTGAGTCCGTCACGCCATGTCAGTATGCTAACATGATGTGACCATTTAATCTCAACAACGCACTTGCACATTCCTTCTAGGCAGATCATGACAAGTAATTAGTGGAATTTCAAATTTTAAATCTGATAATCACTTGTCATGATCCCCATAGTAGGAGGAGGCAAGTGAGTAGTTGGGATTAAATGATCATACCACATTAACATAATATGGTATAACGGACTCATTAAATAATTTTTATCAAGAGAAAGATAGACACAAAAGAAATATTGTGAGCTAAGTATTACTCACTCTAAATGGACATAATTAATGGATCTCTATATTCAGTCCCACCAAAAAATATGATCTCTATACCCCACATCCATACATTGAAGAGCTGTACTGCCTGCACATGTAATCCTTGCATGTGGATTGTAAAAGTAAAAATAGTCGGATCACACTATTAATCAAACTCAATAGTCTTTATGATAAAATGTAATAACTGAAACATTTTCATAATGTGGATCATAAAAAAAAGTAAAAAATAAAAATAAAAAGTGACAGCATAGACAAGTAAATTTTTCTATAAAATTTATTGCACTCTTTTTAGAAATATTTTAACATATTATTAAGACTAAGGGTGTGTTTGATAACCCCATTAAATGCTGAAAATGAAAAGATTCAACACTTATATTTTTTTTTCAGTGTGTTTGATAACATATCACTTAATTGAAAAAGTAGCTCCAAAACCACTGAAAACTTTAAGTGAAAATTTACTACTGAAAATAATCACTGAATGTATTCTACTTCAATAGTTGAAATACTGTTTTAAGGAATAAAACTTCAAGTGCTTAAAATTTTCAGCACTTAATTTTCAGTACTTAATTTTCGATTTTATCAAACGGACCCTGATTTATATTTTGATATTAACATTTTAAATATAAATAGAATAACTTCTTATTTAGTTATTTATTTATTATTTTTATGTTCCAAATAACATAACGAATACATGGGGCTCACGCCTTGTTTTGAATTTAAGAACAAAACCCTTTTTAACCTCATAAGACGCGTCATTGCAATATATGGTTATGTCACGTGTCACTCAAACATCTCCTATAGAATAAAAATGTTAGGTACATAATATATTTTATAACAGTATTTTAAATGTATTGTATCATGTGTTGTTTAAATTTTTTACACTTTTCTATATACCACTTACACTGCACAATCTACACGCATTTAAAGTCCAATTATGAAATGTGTTATGGAATGTGTTGTGTGCCTAATATTTTTGTATTAGTATATTTGAATATTTTAATTACTATTTATTTTGTAATTACTATTGAAAGAGAAGAACAATTCGGGAGAAAAAAAAAACACTATGAAGAAGAAGTGAAGCAACCCAAATTTCAAGGATAGAATAGTAAATCTACAAACAACTATACATGTCACCTTGTGTAAGCCTAAATTTATTTAGAACACACAGCATGTACAAATAATTTATGAGCAGTGCGATGTATCCCAAATTTGGTTTTTAAATAGGGTAATGTTAGGTATACTTAAACGGAATACGTAAACTATCCACCTGCTGATGTGTCGTGGCAGTTTTAAATTAATTGAAACTTTGTATGGTAACTGGTGAATAGTTTTGAAAATCTACATCAGCTGGTAGATAGTTTAGGTGTTCCGTTTAAGTGTACCTAGCATTTCTCTTCTAAATACTTTGTAAGTTTGTACCACATGCATTGACAGATGATACTATCAATCACTGCCATAACATGTACGTATAATTGTTAAAGCCATTTGCGAACCAAATTTAGAAAGCATAATATTGTTCATTATATTTAGAGTAATGTTATATATGCTTTCCAAATTTGATATTCCAAATCGTTTCAAACACATGTGGTAGTGCGACCACCTTTAATAATTATGGAATCACTTCAACATTCTTCAATTAAAATCAAATACTCCGTAATCTCACAACCACATGGATATGAGAACTATTTCTCACATAGAAAAATTTTCAGATAGAAAATTTGAAAAACATAAAATTAAATTTTTTTTCCCTGGGTAAGAAGCATAGCATTACTCGTGAATCAAGTTATGGGGTCGTTGAAGGTTTTTTTGCGTCAATTATCCACGTGTCAATGGGTCCACGTGTAAGCACTCACCGCTGCTATAAATCCGTGCAAATGAGAGTTCTGAAATAACTCCACATGAGTAAACAAATTGAAGAATTCCATCTCAGCAAAAAAAAAAAAAAAAACACAACTTTGAAGAATTCCAAAATAGTCCAAATTGATTGAGAATTGCATGCCTCGCATTAAACTACCTATTTTATATAGTATGTATTATAGTAAGTATATATAAATTACCTTTTGTTAAGTCGAATTATTAAATTTTTTTTTTATATTTTGTAAATTTTTTTATATTATTATATATGTATATATATATACATACATATATATAGTCAGGCTCTAAGGAGGGCGTCCTCTTTTTATTAAAGAGAGGGTTTCTGTTTTAACCGTCGGATCGTATTTAAAAACTGTGAAATGACAGCACTGTCCTTAATGAAAACACAATCTGACGGCTAAAACAGAGGTCCTCTCTTTAATAAAAATAGGAAGCCCTCTTTAGAGAATCTTTGAAATATATATATTCTCTATAAATTAAAAAAAAATAGTCTTAAATTATATGTTTAACGTCAATTAATATAGTTATTCAAACATAGTTTTCTAATATCATCTTAGTAATTAATAGATTATATATATTTCTCTTTCTTGTACACATAAAAAAAATACATTACATTTTTTTCTACCAAATCCAATGCCCGTGCAAGCCAACTTCCTAGCTAGTATATATAAATATGGGTAATACTTGGGGCACAACTTTCATACAACTTCTCCAAAAGATGTGTCTATCTCTTTCCTGTGTCACTGTGGGGTCCAATGACATCACAGGAGAGAGATAGACACATCTTTTAGGGAGGTTGTATGAAAGTTGTATAAAGGTTGTATGCCAAATATTACTCTATAAATATATCTATCCAATTGGGTCAGACGATTCACCAATTAATGGAACCGATCGGCTCATACGGTCTTACCACGATGCCTTTGGTTGTATGGTAAGAAATACAAAATAATGCCATCCTACACATTTTTAGAAAGCACAAGGTACATGCATTTAAAACGTAGTTGCATGTAATTTGTGTTGTGGTTAGTATTGTATGCGTAACATTATTCATTGAGAAATGGAGAGAGACACAAAAAAAAAATTTAATAATAATAATAATAATAATAATAATAAATTTAAATAAATTAAGAACATCAATATCAAGTGCCGAAGTAAGTAAGCTGTACGATTTCGCCATTAAAAAAAGAAAAATGTTAAGACTCACAGAGTGAACCACACACTTTTTTCTTACACAGTTTTAAATACTTGTACCATGTGTTGTATAAATGGCGTACAAAAAAGTGTAAAAAAATTTAAACAACACAGAGTACAAACATTTAAAATTGTGTGTGAAAAAAGTGTGATTCACTATATAAGTACAACATTTTCCTTAAAAATAAATAAATAAATAAATAAATAAATAAATAAAGAACCGTTGTCAGAAAATGCCGTAACCAAGGCATTTTAGATGGAAAGGTTACAACCAAGCCATGCCAAAAACACGTGGAAGTTTGGAACGAAGCCGTCTCAAAATGTCAAAACTGACCATCGTCACCTAGAGTCATACTCAGTAACTCCAGCTGCAGGCGCGTGTCCCTCAGCAGATTACAACCGTCTCAATGAAAAGAAGACGTTTGTCCACAAAAGACCAAAGCCCCTTATTTTCTCTCTTAACATTAATGCACACGCCTCCCGCCAACTTTACTTCGTCTCTCTCACACCTCTATTCTCTCTCCACTTTCTCTTTGTTCCTCTTCCTTCTTGGTCCTGACGAAGAGGCTGCAGATCATACATATACACATACATGCATATATATATATGTATAATAGTTAATTAATTACATATATGCACATGATCTATCTAGTAGTTATATATGATGGGTTCATCATCAAGTTGGGGTAAAGGAGGAAACAAGAGCAGCTATGATTACTCTTTGAAGATATTGTTGATAGGAGATTCAGGTGTTGGCAAGAGCAGTCTTCTCCTTAGTTTCATCTCCAGCTGTTCTCACTATTCTCTTCAAGATCTCTCCCCTACCGTTGGTACGTACATAATATTAAACTCTCTCTCTATATATATACTAGGAAGTACCGACATTTCTGAGAAGGTAACGTGTCGACATACAGACACGACATTTCACGGTCAGTTTTATTGGAGTGTCGATGTGCAATTTTTAAAAAATTTAATCGTGTCGGTGTGTCGTGTCGTGTTGTATCGTATCAGTGTGTTCGTGTCCGTGCTTCCTAGTATATATATAACCAGGTTTAAAGGACGTGACTGGTGAACAAAATGGTAAATAATAATAAATTGAAGCATGTAATTGACTAATCACTTGACTCGTATAAATATATATACATATAATAATAATAAATTTGCATCTTTTTGTAAAGTATGTGTTGGAATATGTTGGAATATTGTGTATGATATAGCCTAGGTTCATTATACTTATGTATAATTCTATATACTAGACTAGGTTCGTTGTGTACTGCACTGTACTACTAGGTTGTACTACTAGGTTGTACTACCTACTTTCCTTTTCTTGTGTATAGCTCAGCCTATATAAGAGGCTCCCTATTGTAAAGGTAAATACAACTCAATAATATATTGTGTATTCTTTCTCTATTCTATCATGGTATCAGAGCCCTAGTGTTCCTGGTGACCTCTTAGTAGTAATCTGTCGTCTCCTTCACCAAGAAACCACCCATCATCATCAATCTGCCGCCGAGATCTACCGAGTATTACACTTGTCATCATCATCATCAATCTGAGTCATTACCATCAATTGGTCCCCGAATCTGTCACCTATATTTGATCCAATATAATATAATATATATTATATTATATTGCTCCTAAAACCCAACATCAATTTTCCTTCAGCAATTGGTCACCATTCCATCAAATCTCTCAATCATCGTTGCACCGTCCACCATAATTCATCATTATCAACACTGCCATCAACATCCAGCCGCACCCCACCATACAAATCCACATATTCCAATCGACCCCACCGATCCCACCGACCCCACCACCGATCCCACCGACCCCACCACCAATCAACCCTTTCCAATCTATACCCAACTCTATACCCAAATCATTTCAGACCATCATCATTCCAATTTATACCCAAAATCTCCTATATCATTTACCCAAGGCCCAAGCCTAGACCAATTACCCTACTTATCTCCTATATCACCAAATCTGCCTAATTGGACTTGACCCGACCCGTATGGACCGCATGGACACTTCTCAACCCATTGGGACTGTTCTTGATGGCGCAAACTTCATTCTCTGGGCCCAAGCCATGTCCAGCTTTCTTAAAGGGAGAAAGCTTTGGCGTTATGTCACTGGTGACATCTCTGAGCCCAAGCCTATCAAAGATGAACCGGAACCCAAATATCTTGAGAGATTAGAAGATTGGGATAGTAAAAATCATCAAATCATCACCTGGTTTCGCAATACATCCCTCAGTTTTATCCACCATCAATTTGGCAGATTTGATACAGCCAAGTCTGTTTGGGATTTTTTGGCGCATCACTACACAACTACTGATCTTGCTCATCAATATCAGCTACTTGGCAGTCTTCATCGCATGAGACAACAACCGGGGCAATCTATCAATACCTTTCTTTTTGATATCCATTATGTATGGGATCAACTCGCCTCCTCTGAGCCCACATGGTCCAATCCCACTGATGCTGAAAATTTCTATCAATATAGGGATAAACAACGTCTGATACTCTTCCTGATGGCTCTTAATGATGACTTTGAGCATGTCCGTGCCTCTCTTCTTCATCGTAGCCCTCTACCCACATTGGAACAAGCTGTCTCTGAGCTTCTCTCTGAGGAAACCCGTCTTGCCACTCGCAAGACTTCTTCCACAAACGCGGTTCTTGCTGTTCACAAAGGACCTCCCTCTAATTTCAAAAATAATCAGTCAGCGGCATCTTCCGAACAACAATGCAACTATTGTAAATTACCTGGCCATGTTCTTTTGCATTGTCCCACCCGCGTTTGTAAATATTGCAAGAAGCTCGGACCTGGTCACTATCAAAGCGACTGCTTCAAGAATCCTAACAGAAACTCCCACAACAATATGTCTCGAGGGGGTTCTTCCAAATCTACCAATCCGTCCCATCAAGGTCCATCCAAATCTGCTGCTACAACTGCCGAAAGCTCATCATCTGCTGCGCCTACCGAAGGAGGATTTTCTGTTGCTCATCTTGAGGATCTTCTCAAACAAGTTCTTGCCCACTCTGGTAATACACCTTCCACTGCTATGTCTGTTACCTCAGGTAATTCATCTTGGTTTTTTGACTCCGCTTGTTGCAATCACATGACCTCTGATTCTACCATTTTTTCAACAAAACGTTCTGCTCACCAAACACCACTCATTCACACTGCTGACGGTTCTCACATGTCTGTTAATCATATCGGAAGCATTTCAACGTCTCATACATCTCTTCCAGATACTTATTTCATTCCCAAACTAACTATGAATCTCATATCTGTTGGTCAACTTTGTGAATCTGGTCTCACTGTTGTTTTTTCCTCCTCTGGTTGTTGTGTGCAGGATCCAAAGACGGGACAGACTCTTGGGATAGGCCGTAAAGTTGGCAGACTCTTTGAGCTCATCAGTCTCCACATACCTTCCCATCTTCCTTTAACCACTCAAGCTGCTGCCTCTGTCACATCTACTCCATCTCTCGAGACTTGGCACAACCGCTTGGGACATGCTTCTACTAGTCGTCTAAAAATTCTAGTGTCTAGGGGTCAATTAGAGTCCATTAATAATGATTATTTTGATTGTCTTTCTTGTCAACTTGCTAAACAATCGGCATTACCTTTTAATAAAAGTAATTCTACTTCATCCGCACCATTTGATTTAATACATTCTGATGTTTGGGGACCTTCCCCCACTTCCACTATGGGGGGTTCTAGGTACTATGTCATTTTTGTTGATGATTACTCTCGATACACTTGGTTATTTCTCATGAACAATCGGTCTGAATTACCCCAGTTGTACTTCAATTTTGCTAATATGGTCAAAACACAATTTTCCTGTCATATAAAAGTGTTTCGTGCAGACAACGCTGCAGAATACACAGATTCTAGTGTCCTTCAATTTCTTCACCAAAATGGCACACTACCCCATCGTTCCTGTCCTGGTACATCCCAACAAAACGGGCGTGCTGAGCGCAAACACAGGCATATTCTCAACACTGTCCGTGCTCTTCTTATATCTGCATCCTGTCCTGAACGATTTTGGGGTGAAGCTGCCCTCACAGCAATTTACACCATGAATCGTGTCCCTTCCCCTGTGATTGACAATCAATCACCTTATGAGCGCCTTTATGGTCATCACCCTGACTACAATTTGCTTAAGGTTTTTGGGTGTGCTTGTTTTGTCTTACTACAACCACATGAACATTCCAAACTTGAGTCACGGTCTCGGTTATGTTGTTTCTTGGGTTATGGTATAGAACACAAAGGCTACCGGTGTTGGGATCCTGTTTCTAAACGTCTTCGTGTGTCTCGCCATGTTGTCTTCTGGGAACACAAGATGTTCTCTTAAATGTCTCAATTTCATCTTACTCATTCCAGTACCCCTCCAGTACCCCTCCCTTCTTTACCAATCCATCTATTGACTTGTTTCCTGAGACATTTGACACAGCCATACCTGGTGATACCTCTCATGTTCCTATACCCCAAGATACACCCTCAGCTTCATCTCACCTATCTACTGATGATTTATCTGAGTCATCCACTTTGGTTCCTCCTGAGCTGCCTACTTCGTCTGATGGATCTGCGCCAACATCTGACTTCCTTCCTAGACGCAGTGATCGGGTAAAATCTCAACCTACTCGTCTCCGTGATTATGTTGTACTTTCTACCATCCTCTCTCAGCATGAGCCTCAGTCTTATCATGAGGCCAGTACCAATCCTCTTTGGCAGAAAGCAATGGATGATGAACTACAGGCACTGGAACAGAATTGCACATGGGACTTAGTCGACCTACCCAGTGGAAAGAATGCAATGGGATGTAAATGGGTCTATAAAATCAAAACACATTCTGATGGATCCATCGATCGTTACAAGGCCCGTCTAGTTGCCAGGGGTTTTACACAGGAGTATGGGATTGACTATGAGGAGACATTTGCCCCAGTTGCCCGACTCACTTCAGTCCGAAGCCTGATTGCTGTTGTTGCAATTCGTCGTTGGGAATTATTCCAAATGGATGTCAAAAATGCTTTCCTCAATGGTGACCTCACTGAAGAAGTTTATATGCGTCCTCCACCGGGATATCAGCATTCTTCTAATAAGGTCTGTAAACTTCGTCGGGCACTCTATGGTCTTAAGCAAGCTCCCAGAGCCTGGTTTGCCAAATTTAGCACCATCACTGGAGATTTTGGCTTTACTTCAAGTTCTCATGACTCTGCACTCTTCATTCGTAAGACAGATCAGGGTACCATTCTTCTACTTCTCTATGTAGATGACATGATTATCACAGGGGATGACTTGTCCGGCATCTCTGATCTCAAGTCCTATCTCAGTCAGCGTGTTGAAATGAAGGACCTTGGAAAGCTCAGTTATTTTTTGGGTCTCGAGATCACATCCAGCTCAGACGGATACTTCCTCTCTCAAGCTAAGTACTCTTCTGATCTTATCGCACGTGCAGGACTAACTGACAACAAAACTAGTCCCACTCCTCTCGAGCTTAATTCTAAGCTTAAACCTATGGATGGTACTCTTTTGGACGATCCCACTTTGTATCGCCAATTGGTTGGAAGTCTTGTCTATCTCACAGTCACTCGGCCTGACATCGCATATGCCGTCCATATTGTTAGTCAGTTTCTTGCAGCTCCCAGATCAACGCATTATGCAGCTGTACTTCGAATTCTTCGCTACGTCAAGGGTACTATGTTTCATGGCCTACATTTCTCTGCTCACTCTACCTTTGATCTTCATGGATATTCAGATGCCGACTGGGCAGGAGATCCCACTGATCGACGATCCACTACTGGATATTGCTTCTTTCTTGGTAAATCCCTTATCTCTTGGCGTAGTAAAAAGCAAACAGTTGTTGCTCGGTCAAGTACAGAAGCAGAGTATCGTGCTCTAGCTGATGCCACTCAAGAACTCCTCTGGCTTCGCTGGTTACTTGAAGACATGGGGGTTACTCACTCTACTGCAACTACTATTTATTGTGACAATCAGAGTGCTATTCAGATTGCTCGTAATGATGTCTTTCACGAACGTACAAAACACATTGAGCTCGATTGTCACTTTGTGCGACATCATCTCACTCAAGGCACCATTTGTCTCAACCCCGTTTCCTCTACCGATCAGACTGCTGACATCTTCACTAAAGCTCATCCTCCTGGTCGTCTTCAGCACTTAGTTTCCAAACTCAAGTTGGTCTCGATCTTACCACCTTGAGCTTGAGGGGGGATGTTGGAATATGTTGGAATATTGTGTATGATATAGCCTAGGTTCATTATACTTATGTATAATTCTATATACTAGACTAGGTTCGTTGTGTACTGCACTGTACTACTAGGTTGTACTACTAGGTTGTACTACCTACTTTCCTTTTCTTGTGTATAGCTCAGCCTATATAAGAGGCTCCCTATTGTAAAGGTAAATACAACTCAATAATATATTGTGTATTCTTTCTCTATTCTATCAGTATGAAAAGCTAGAAAATTCCCAGACACCTAACATTAAATTATGTAGATTCTTAAATCTATTTCAAGTATTGAAATGAAGTACTGAAACACTACTTCCTATTTATTTGCTTTAATTTATGTCCTTATTTTCTGGAAAAATTCTGACAATTTAACTATGTTCCGTTATTCCTAATTATGTCGTCATATAAATGCAAGTTGAAATAGAAATTCCAAAACCAATTTGGAATATGATTGTGGAATCGTAAAATTAGTTAATTGCAATAATAAAAAATTCCAAAATTCCAAAAAAAAAAAAAAAAAAAAAGTGATACACTTAAAAAAAAAAGTGATACACTTGTAAGTATTCTCTTCAAGATCTCTCTCTTTCTCTCTATATATATATATATGTAACATATAGATACACACATTTATGTATGTGCACACGATCCTGAGTAGCCTTGGCTTGTTAATTATATATATATGTAACATATAGATACACACATATATGTATATATATATGCACACACATTTGTCTATTAATAATGCACCTATTTTTGACTTGTTAATTAATAATGCACATACATATTTATATATACACACACATTTATCTATTAATAATGCACCTATTTTGACTTGTTAATTAATAATGCACATATATATACACACATTTATCTATTAAGAACGCACCTATGTTATATTAACCCATATAGTAGCCTTTGCTTGTTAATTAAATCAAATAAATTTATAAATTTCACTTTGTTATAGAAAATTTAAATAAATAATTTCTCCAAAAATTTGAAATTCCTAATTCAAGATAGAGATTCAATTTTTGAACCTCTCTTCGTATTCAAGTCATGTTAAGTAGCTACTCATCATTATTTGTATATTTATATGTATACATGCACATTCCGTTAGTTTGGTGAAATTACAAATTAGGCTATTTAAAACCAACCAAACATGTAATCCAAAATTTTCAGTATCATTTGCAGTCTATTGGAAATTGTCATTTGAAACTTTTAGGAGTCTAGAAATCTAGTTGTTTTTATTTTTGGCAAATGCAAGTGTTAGCTAGTAGTTTTAACAATATTTGTCAGTCCAAGTGTGGCTGATCATCCTCTTATAAGCTATTGATCATCGCCCTTAAGCTATTGCCTCAAGAACTAGCTAATCAACGTGAGCCCCTCCTTAGGCGGATTCCTCTTTTTGCTCCTCAGCCTAAGGGGTATTGGCAGCTGATATATACATAAATATCTAGCAAGGGTCAACTTCGGCCACCTCAACAAGGAGTGCCAGATCATCCAAGAGCTGTGCTCAAGTCACGGGGGTCCTGTCCGTTAAGCCCAGAACCGTCCTACGGGTCGGGCGAGCAACACGGGTTCATCCCGCGATAGGAGCGCCCCAGTCACATCCTTGGACGGGGTCAAGAAGACTTCATATAGTTGTCTGTGCAAACGGGAAGACTAATGGAAAGCCAGGAGTTGTTTCCTAATCCGATTAGGAAACTCCAATGATTTGGGCTAGTCAATCCCAATCTGATTGGGTTACCTTATCAGCAGTACTTACCTTATACAAGTAGGTCTCTTGTATCTATAAAAGAGACCACCCAATCCCTTGGCAAAGGAGAGATTATTATTTTACAGAATCGCGAATATACAACACTGATACGCATATACCCGGCCAGTCTCTGGTGGTACCGCCCTCTTTGTGGGTTCACTAAAGACCACCGGTGATTTGTTAATACAAGTGCTCCGACACACACGTAGACGTAGATCTCTTAATTAGCAGGGCCGAACCACAATCAAATCTCTCTTGTTTAATTCTTTTTACCTCGCCAAATTTAGCCATCATCAGTTTGGCGCCGTTTGTGGGAAACGTCAGTTTTTCTCCCAAAAACAAATCCGTTACCAATCAACATGCCACCGAAGGGTAAGAAGACTGTTATCCCAACAGGTTAGGCAGATTCGTAAGTCAGACAACCTGCTGCCTCTAGACCTCAGAGCAGATCAGCAACAAATTGAAGCACTGTTAGCCCGACAGGATAAGCCCCCTCAAGCCGAGGATTAGCTCGGGAATGACGCACGTGATCGGGTGCTCGTGCAGACTCGACGGCGTGTATATATCGCGCCAATATCCCCCCCGGCTCTAGGGTGGCCCGAGAATGATAAGGGTAGCTGTGGCCCAGAGTGGACTGGGCAACGTGCCCGGGCCAACCTAAGCCAGGCGGGGGACGCCAGGGAGATCATCAACAATAGGTGCGCTGTCAGTAGGGAGGGGCAAAAGCAAGCGGCCCGGGAATCAGCCCAAGAACATCCGGCCAGGAGTTGAGGTGACCTTGGGCACATGATTACCCGGAGTCGAAGCCATGCCCCATCCGTGAGGACAACGCACTTTGAAGAAGAGGCTTCTTCGTTTGACCTGACCTACTGCACAGATACAGAACGGGTGACCAATCGGGAGGACATTAAGGCCCGCATCAACGACCTGCAGAAACAAATTGAGAAGTTGAGTCGCAAGCCAGGTCGTGACTACACCAATACTAAAACTGAGTCACCCTTCACTATATAGATCACAGGATTTCCCACTCCTCACAAGTTCAAGCAACCACACCTTGATTCTTATGATGGTTCGAGGAGCCCGGTTGATAAAATCCGGACTTACAAGGCTCAAATGGCGTTAGCTACCAACGTTGATGAACTGTTCTACCTAGCCTTTCCCAGCACCCTCAAGGGGCCAGTCACACAGTGGTTCCACTAGCTCAAGCCCCCAATCGGGTGGTGACTTCAAGGCACTCAATAAGCTTTTCATCAGCCAGTTTATGGGTATGCTGGACGAATCGTAGCCAGACACCCAATTATTGGCTGTCAAGAAGCACAAAGGAGAATCTCTAAAGGAGTTTGTTGACCGGTTCAATTAGTAAAAGCTTCAAATTAACAACCTGAATGAAATGGTCATAATCACAGCCTTCTGCTCGGGGGTTCAAAACACAAAGGTTGCCATGTTATTCAACCGTGACAGACCGGCTACCCTGGTTGAGCTCTTAGAGAGGGTTGGGAAATACATCGAAATAGAAGAGTTCCTGAAGTCTAAGAGCTTTGCCTTCAAAGAAGATGAGTCCCCAAAATCCAAACAGAAATGGGAAGGTTCTGAGAAGGGCTCGGGAAAAAAGCCGAAGCAGGACCAGCAACGAGGTGGTCGGGACCATGCCCCGATTACCTTCACACCCATTTCCCGAGACTGCTTCAAGCTCAAAATTACCATTGAGAAGCTCATCAAGTAGGGTCACCTCGCCGAGTTTATCACCGTAGATAGACGACCGCAACCTTACACCCGAGCTCTCAAGCCCCGCAAATGCTCGGTCACATCAACGTGGTCTCTGGAAGAACATTGGGTAGAAGGGCCTTACAGTCGGCCAGGAAGAGACATGCCCGGGCATCCCGAGCGGATGTTCTGCAAGTTCAACCAGCCAACTCCCCACCAACCGATGTATTGACCTTCTCGTCCGATGATGTCAGGGACCTACATTGCCCCCATGAAGACCCGCTAGTGATGACACTCTATAGCCAATTATATGGTCAAAAGGGTGTTAGTAGACATGGGTAGCTCCTCTGATATTCTGTTTTCCTAAGCCTTCGATCTGTTCGAGAAATCAAGGGACCGACTCTGACCAGTAGCCACTTCCTTGCTAGGGTTCAAAAGATCCAGCACACAACTGCTCAGGATGATAGAGCTACCAATCTTGATGGGGATCTACCCACAACAAACCTCTGTTATGGCAAACTTCGTAGTGGTAGAGGCCCCGTCCGCCTACAACGTCATCCTTTGGAGACCAACGCTCAACAAAGCCAAGGCGGTTGTGTCAACCTACAACCTGGTTGTCACGTTCCCAACCACCCAGGGCCCGGGAAGCCTGCGAGGAGATTAAGCTACCGCTCGGAGCTGTTACATCAGCTCCCTGTGCAGAGAAGCAATTATAGAAACGCTAAACATTCAAGAGATGGACCCGAGGGATATGTTGGATGGGGTCAGACCAGTTGAGAAGCTCAATAAAGTGGTGTTGGACCCCTAATTCTCTGACCGGTCCATCAACTTTGGCACTCTTCTGGGACCAAGTCTCAGAGAAAAGTTAATCTAGTTCCTGAGAGAGAGCCAAGACGTCTTCGCCTGTTGCCATGAAGACATGCTTGAAATTAATCCCTATGTCATGTCCCACTAACTTAACATTGATCCAAGCTGCCACCCGGTCAAGCAAAAGAGGAGGAGTATGGCCACTAAAAGGCAGGAAGCAGTACGTTAGGAGATTGGGAAACTTCTCAAAGCGAAGTCCTTAAGGGAAGTATAATATCCCAACTGGCTAGCTAACGTGGTACTGGTCAAGAAGAGCAATGGAAAGTGGAGGATGTGCGTTGACTTCACCAACCTGAACAAGGCTTCTCCCAAGGAATGATATCCACTACCTAGGATAGACCTCCTTATGGACTTCACGGCCAATCACTCACTCCTCCCTTTCATGGATGCCTACTCGGGATACAACCAAATCAGCATGTATCCCGAGGACGAAGAGAAAACTTCTTTCATCACCGACCATGGGACATATTGCTACAAGATGCTGCCTTTAGGCCTTAAGAATGCCGGGGTAACATACCAATGCCTGGTCAACCATACATTCAAAGATCTGATTGGGAAAACGATGGAGGTGTATGTTGACGACCTCCTAGTCAAAAGCGGAGACGAGTCTAGCCATCTCGAGCACTTGGTTGGGGCCTTCAGCATCCTAAAAAAGTTTTGGATGAAGTTGAACCCGGCTAAGTGCACATTTGGGGTCTCATTCGGGAAGTTCCTGGGACACTTAGTTAGCAGGCGGGGAATCGAGGTAAACCCCGAAAAATTTTAAGCCATCATCAACATGCGGTCCCCAAGGTTAAGAAAGGAAGTTCAAAGTTTGGCCGGTCGGGTAGCGGCATTAAACAGATTTGTTTCACGAGCAACCGGTCGGTGCCTATAATTTTTCAAGATCCTCCGCAAGGCTTTTCAGTGGTCAAAAGAGTGTGAAGAGTCGTTTCAGGAACTCAAGAAGTACCTGACATCGCCGCCTCAGCTTTTAACTCCCGTACCATAAGAGGAATTGTTTCTTTACCTGGCAGTGTCACCCAGCACTCATCCGAGAGGAGCATGGGATATAGCTTCTGGTCTATTACACTAGCCAGACGCTCCTAGGTGCAGAAAGTTGATACTCCCGCATCGAGAAGCTCTCCTTTGCACTCGTCACCTCTGGTCGGAGACTCTGCCCGTACTTCACGCCCATGTTTAGTGGTCCTCACAGACCAGCCTCTTCGTCGGATTCTATGTTGGTTTGAAACATCCGGAAGGCTCATCAAGTGGGCATTGGAGTTGGAAGAATTTGAAGTGGTCTGCAGACCTCGAACAACAATCAAGGGACAAGCAGTGGAAATTTTTTTCATGGAATTTACATATCCAGAGGATCCAGTTGAGGAGCTCAGCCTGCCAGAATTACCACCCGACCTACAACTTGGCACCCCGTCCTGGGTACTCTATGTGGACGGGTCCTCCAATAAATAGAGCAGTGGGGCAGAGGTCATCCTACCACACCCAACGGGATCAAGATTGAGTACGCACTAAGGTTTGAGTTGTAGGCATCCAACAATGAAGCCGAGTATGAAGCCTTGTTGGTTGGACTACAGTTGGCTATTTCAATGGGCGCGCAGCAAATTCAAGGATACATCGAGTCCCAACTGGTTGTCAACTAAGTCAATCAAGAATACGATACCCGGTAAGACAACATGGTGGCCTACCTGGCCCTAGTTAGGTCGGTTACCAAAGGTTCAAAGGTTTTTAATCAAACAAATCCCCAGGGAGGAGAACGCAAGGGTCGACCGATTGGCATACTTGGCATCATCCTCTAAGTTAGACCTCCCTAGGATAAGAGTAGAATACCTATCTGAACCCAGCATGTCTAACTCGGAGGGAATGGATGTTGATCCGGTCGATTTAGGGCCCATCTGAATGGATTCCATCATGATGTTCCTCACAACCGGTGGTCTACTGGACGGGAAAGATGAAGCCCAGCGGGTAAAATACCAGGCAGTTAGATATCCTCTCATTGACGGCTTGCTTTGTAAGAGGGGATTCTCCATCCCTTATCTCCGATGCATCCACCCTGCCTAGGTCCAAGAAGTCTTATATGAAATCCACGAGGGGGTGTATGGAAGCCACGTTGGAGGCTGGACACCCTCCCGCAAGGCTATGTTACAAGGGTACTACTGACCAATAATGGCCCGGGATTCTCAGGAGTACGCCAAAAGGTGTGACAAATGTCAAAGGCATGCCAACATGATCAACCGCTTGGCAGAGCTCCAAACTCCAATCCTCAGCCCCTAGCCATTTGCTTAGTGGGGCATTGACATAGTCGGGCCCCTACCCATGGCAAGGGGCCACGTCAGGTTTTTCGTCATCACTATGGACTACTTTACCAAGTGGGCAGAGGGCGAGCCCTTGGAAGCTATAACTGGAAAGAAAATGGAGAGTTTCATCGAGAATGACATCCTAAGCAGGTTCGGCATGCCCCGAGTATTGGTCAGTGACAATGGAACACAGTTTGATACCCTAGTTTTCAGGCAGTTTTGCTCAGGCTACGGGATATCCAACCACTACTCTTCTCCCGAGCATCCTCTAGCTAACGGAAAAGCCGAGGTAACAAACTGAATAATCCTGTAGTCCATCAAGACCAGGCTTGAAAAAGCCAAGGGCCTCTGAGCAGAAGGGCTACCGACCCATCTATGGGCCTACTGCACCACTCCCCAAGTGGCAACAGGGGAGACACTGTTCTTACTTACATATGACTTCGAGGCAGTGGTCCCCACAGATCTTGGACTGCCAACATACCGGGCAAACTTCAGCGAGCATGGAAACAAGGAAGCGCTCAGAGGAGAACTCGACTAGAGAAAAGGAACCGGGCATATCTAAAAGTAGCAGCCTACAATCTGTGGGTCTCACGGTACTTTAATAGCAAGGTCAAGCACCACAGTTTCTAGATCGGGGGCCTCATCCTAAAAGTGATAAATCAGTTGACTAAAATCTCGAGTCACGAAAAATTGGGACCAAACTGGGAAGGGCCCTGCAAGGTTACCTAGATCAACCGGCCGGGAACATACTGGTTGCAGACGCTAGAAGGACAGGAACTGTCACACCCCTTGGAACGTGGAGCACCTACGGAACTACTTTCAGTGAGATAAGGATAATCATCGGTCAGGGATTTATGTTTTCTTTAAAAAAGTTGTAACTCTCTTTGAGGAGTTTTTTTTTAGATTGAATAAAAAGCTTTTCTGTTACAAAATGTGTTCCCTACCAATGTTCCGTCACAACAAAGACCTTGCTATCACACTCGAGGCACACAAAAGACCTCGAGATCACACCCGAGGCACCTAAAAGACCTCAGGATCACACCCTAGGCACTAACTCCACTTAGGTCTACAACCTATAATAGGGGCAAACCCCCTAGGTAGCTAAAAATAGAGGAGTCAAAAGGAACTACCAACGTTCTGGGTCGGTTACCTACAGTCATTGCTCCCGCACATCCCTGCCTTAGCAAAAGCTTGGGGGGCAGGAAGGAGTAATGGACTAATACAAGAAATCACACTGGGCATTAACTGAACTTGGAATCAGCTCTTAACACTCCTAAGTACTACAATGCCCAGAGTTAACCGACGAGAGGTAATAAGGTTGAACTCGCACACTATCCCGGGCGGGACCTACAATCCTCCTAGCCATTAACTGTGAAAAATTTGAAGGCGTTACAGGTCCCTAAAAGACCAAGGGTCCCCTACCGGTCACAGTTCTAAACCCTTTTGCTAAGGTAGGGTCTGACAAGATGGACAACTGGTCGACCTCGGGCAATTATAAACAAACACAAGCATGAAAGTACAAAAACATAAGCATCTATTGCAAAAGGTGACCTCAGAGGGCCTTTTCATTACTTGTTCAAAAGGGAATGTACAATGCTTGGGGGGCAATTATAGCAGCCTCCCCCCCCGACCTCCCCCCCCCCCCCAAAAAAAAAAAAAAAAGAAAAGAAAAAAAAAAGAAAGAAGCTAAGGGTCATCAACAATGACCACCTCTTCGGTCTCCCTAGCCTCATCATCAGGCGGAACTCCACCATCCTCAGCAGCTGGGGCTGGCTCCTTCCAAAAGTCAGACTCTGCCCATGAATATCCCGAAAGGTCCCACTCAGGATGGTCCGCGGCCGCCCTTTCTAGCAGGTCAGCGTATTCCTTGAGGAAACTGACTTCGAATTCCCCATCAGTCGCCTTCGCCGCTTCCACCTGAGCAGTTTCAGTGTCGGCAATGGTTTTCTCCTCAATAGCCTTCCTGGTATCCCGCTCGGTGGCCAAATCTTCCTGATGCTCCCAGATCCAAGGCCAAAGCCTTGGTCTTCTCTTTCTCTACTGTCAAGGAAAAGTCAGCATCCTCCCAAGCTGCCTTTTTCACAAGAAAAAAGTAGCCTCAACAGTGGTCAACCTCTTCGCCATCCCAAGTAAGAAGGTCTAGATCTTGGTCGCCAAGCAACAGGACTAAAAAAAAGAAAACAGTGACCAATTAGTCATCCCTGATAGGAAAATGGGAGCGAAGGAAGGTGAATTACTTAGCAGATGGGAGATACTATACAGCCACCCAGTCAAAGCCTCAAGGTGTAGCCTTGCACACCTCTCAATCTGGCTTTGAAGCAGCACAGGTCGAATCCTTGATCGGGCGTCATCCGTCACCTCCGCCCAGGGTACCCCGGACGGTATGTTCGCCGAGGGTCGCGCAGTAGGGACTACCACCTCAACCCTAGGGGTTGAGGTCCCGATCCGATCCAGGTGGGGCCCACATTAGAGCAGCTTAATCTGTTGGCCAGCAACGTCAGGCTCCTACCTCTTTCTTCTCTATCCCACTCAGGCCGCCAACGCAGCCTCCTTCTCCTTCAAGGCAGCAGAATCCCTGGGGGCCATCTCTGAGAAAAATCACGAAAGGATATGAGTCAGAAATGTACACAAGGATGGGTCGGGAGGAGATCGGTAGGAGCATGAGCAATTCCCCGAGGACCAGGAACTTAACGATGACGATAAGGGGAAAGATGGGTGCAACAAGAGCTTTATCCGACTCGTAGCTAGTTACACGTTCCCCTGTCTAGGATAGCACATCAGTGATGTTCGTAGGATCCTGAGCTAGCACTCTTATCCAGTCCTGGCACTCGTCCGGGATACTAGACGGGTTGGCAGATTCCACTACAAAATAGAGGGGTTAGTTAGAATTACATAGCAAGAAATAAAAACCAAAAGGCGGACTCAAGGTGCAGCTTACTCCTCAAATCGCTCACCCAGATGGTCCTCAGGGGAATTCCCAAGGCCTCCGTGCTGAGTCCGAGAGTGGATACCTGGAAGAATTTCCTCTTCCACCCCCTATTGTTGCTGGGAACATTCTCCAGTATCTTCTTCCCCTGTCGGGCACTCAAGGAAAAAAAGCTGACCTCCTTGTAAAGTGAGGACAGCCGGTAGGTCCACAAAAATTCTTGGAGGGTAAGTTCATACCCGAACACTTGGGGCCAGAGGTATATGGCCCCATCAAGAACCTCCAACCGTTCGGGGCAAGCTACCCAGGTGCGATGTCGAGATAGATCTATAGGTCCCGGGCGAGCGAGTGGAGAGGAAGACGAAGACCTACAAGGAGTGCATCCGCATAGAGAGAAGTGTATCCCGAATGGGTAAGGTGTGCCTCACCGTCCCGAACAGCAAGCGAGAAGCCATCGAAGCAAGCGAACTTCTCCCTAATCTTGACTAGGTTCGAGGCGACCAAACTACTACGGATCCCTATATAGGAAAAGGCAACCTCTAAACTACCTGAGGTCAATGCGTGGTTACCCGCCTCCCCAGACTCAAGAATTTCAACATAAGCCCGGCTCGATCCCTCATCAGGAACCTTGACAGGAATCTACCCTCGTTTGTGGTGATCCGATGGAGTTAGCGAAGAGGGGCTCAGGCTAGTACTTAGAATCCTAAACCCTGACTACTTATCCTCTTAACGAAAAGACGAGCTAAAGCCAGAATAACACATTTTAGAAGTCACCACTATGGGCCGGGGGAGTAATTGACGACCTAGGTATGGATCTAAGACCCCGAGCCTGATGTATAAGGGCGGGAGATACACGAGCCCGTATGGCAGGGCATAAATGGTCTTAAAAGTCAGGTAACACTTAGATAGGGCCCACCTGAGGCACACTGGTCGTTTAGTTTGTTCTACCAAGGAAAGAGGACCTCCTGACCTAAGGAAGAAACAGAACCTATGGAAAAAGAAGTCCCACTCCCTCACAAAGCCTAAGGGATTCCTTTTCTCCAGCCTCGCTCGGGAAGGAAAGCAAAAGAAGGAAAGTAGGGGAAGTATAATGAATGGCAAGACTAGAGGGACAAAGACTTACAGGGAAAGGAGGGCAAGAATGAGCTCGAGAAGCTTGGCCGGGAACTTTCTATCTCAGACCGCTCGGTAATTCTCTTCACTGGACAATAGGAATGGAGAAATGTTTCAAGTGTCCCTTAAATAGGCAATACGGACAGCTCAGATGGGATCCGATCCAACGACTAGGAAATTTTCCAGCCTAAACGACCGACAACTGTTGCCTCGGGCACGTGAAGCAGCACCTCAAAAGGCGTGCGCATTAATGAGTGATGTGACGGCTCGGTTCAAATGTGACGAGCTAGTTACCAACCCCTGCACCGTCCTGGTTGGATCCTGACTGGACCAACTTCAACGCGACACATAGCATTCCGGATCCGGGCCCCCGAGTCACCGGTCCGGGATTCGAGTTACCAGCTCGGGTTTGTTACTCGGATGACCAAGACGGACGGTCTATCCCGGACTATTGTACCGTGCAGTTTTCCCGGCCTATGCTAATTTCCAAGCCTCATCTGATGCAACACCAGTCTAGCCTTGGAAATGGGGGGCAGGCTGGGCAGCTGATATGTACAAAAATATCCAGCAAGGGTCAACTTCGGCCACCTCAACAAGGAATGCCAGATCATGCAAGAGCTGCGCTCACCGCACGAGGGTCCCATTCAGTAAGCCCAGAACCGTCCTACGGGCCGGGCGGGCAACATGGGTTCATCCCACGATAAGAGCGCCCCAGCCATATCCCTAGACGGGGCTTAGAAGACTCCAGATAGTTGCCTATGCAAACGGGAAGACTAATGGAAAGCCAGGAGTTGTTTCATAATCTAATTAGGAAACTCCCATGATTTGGGCTAGTCAATCCCAATCTGATTGGGTTACCTTATCAGCACTACTTACCTTGTACGGGTAGGTTTCTTGTATCTATAAAAGATACCGCCCAATCGCTGGTAAAAGGAGAGAGATTCTAATTTTACAGAATCACGAATATATAACACTATTACGCATATACCCGGTCGGTCTTTGGTGGTACCTCCCTCTTTGTGGGTTCAATAAAGGCTGCCAAAGATTTGTTAGTACAAGTACTCCGACACACATGTAGACGTAGGTCTCTTAATTAATAGGGTCAAACCACACTCAAATCTCTCTTGTTTAATTCTTTTTACCTCACAAATTTAGGCATCATCAGCAGTTGTTTCCAACTGTTGTCCTCTCCAAGCACATGCTTTTACGTGTTACTAATTAATATTAGAAGGCCAAAGAAATTGACAGCATTCCTAGGTATGGTATTTACTAGCTAGCTTCTAGATTAATTATTGTTTGTACACATAAAAAAGAGAATATATTTCATGCATTGTAAAAGCAAACGAATATCTAAAAAATGGAGTGTCCCAGAGCTCTGCACAACTTTTGTCTGTGACTCTGTGCAACTCCACAACAATATTTTGATATATATACTGACCACCAAGTGGTGGTATCAGACCTTCCTTTCAAAAATTCTAACATATAATGATGTGAGAGTTTCCTAAAAAATTTAACACAATCCATTGATATTCAACTTAGGCAGTTGTTCTACTTCTGATCAGGTGTAGACTTCAAGATGAAACTGCTCACAGCGGGCGGTAAAAGACTAAAGCTTACCATTTGGGACACAGGTAATTGATTTAGAACGCCTAATTGCTAGAAGTTACATTTTTAATTCATCATAGACTGATCCATAAATATCTGATATCTCCCCATTAGAAATTTGTTGAACCAAATGTCACCTATACTCGTATTACTCAAAGTAGGATGAGTTATTTTTTGTCATAGTCTTGGCTTCTGCTCAATGATTCTTTAATTAGTGTTGAAAACATCTGTAGAAAAAAGAAAAGAGTTAATTATAGCACCTTAGAAAGAACTTGCATTTATTCGTTTCCTCATATCCGAATTATATGAATCTAGATTAAATTTTTTACATAATTATCTTCAATGCATATCTTACCCCTAAGGAGCTTCATTTTTAGTCCCAACCAAGTATATTCATTTCCTTGAAGTACTTTTGCACATGAATGAAGCAGTATTTCTCAATAAATAGTGAATACATGTTGGTATACATTGTTGTGACATTTTTGCTGCAATAGAAATGATATTTGACTTGAAGAATATTTTTTTTTTTCAATTACCTTGGGATTATTCATAGAGGCTGAACTGATGGTTTTACTTTTACCTTATACCCATAATGACAATGTTCCTTAACTACAACATGGTGTCAGATCAAAAGTTAATTATACATCATTGGTCCTAAGGTTGTAGATATTTCTTGGGTTCTCTTTCTATCACAAACTTTTGATTTTATTTTTAGCTATGTAGCATGAGACGACACGATACGGATATGATAATATGTTAAAACCCTACAAGTGTAGGCTACGAACGCGACTGGAAAATTAAAAAAAAATCGTATTTCATAATTGTATATACAGTATATAGTGATGTGTCCATTCCTGTTTTTGAAATTCTCAAATAAACCAATTAATACTCTCCCATTTTATAGTATTATCTATATAGCATCGACACTTCAATTTGGGTTAGAACACGTGTCAGACATAGACTCTCGTTGGACATTCTCTGACACATACACCAACAAATTTTTTTTGACATTGGGCGCATGCCAGACATGCGTCTGACACACGGTTGACATTTTCCGAACACTGGAGTGGACAAGGCAAGGCAACTCCTAAGAAAATCTTCTTAAGACTTTAGCGTTCAAATCTTAATATAATAATTTTAGAGGTTAGTAGTGGGGTTATTTGAAAATTTGGAAAATGGGAAGGGACAAGGCACAAGATAGATATTGTATAATTTATTCTAGAAAAGTAAAACTCTATTCGTCGAATCCTAATTGTGCTGGTATATATCCTTCATTTTTAAGATTTGACATGTCGATCCTTCTATTGTCTTTTTTATTTTTTTTGAGTAGGATGAAATTTATTATAATTAAGCTTGTTTTATTGTTAGTACCTATGCCTATTTCCTAGACATTTGTATGTGTTGAATTCAATTCTTGCTATATAATAGGCTATCAATTACATACGATGTTATTCTTTTTTATTTATTAAATGTTGTGATTTTATGCCTTCTATTTTAAATTGATTATGTTTCCACATTTGTTTTGAAATTATTTCTCTCTTACCATTCCTTATCTCTTCTTCTCTGGATTTTTTTTTTCTTTCATAAACATTGGTTTTCTGTTTATGTAGAGCAATTGAGGCTTGCAAAATTGGGGACCATGTTTTTCTTTTTTGTTATATTGATGTCTTAATGATATTATTGTGATTTATAGATTTTTACACCAACTTTAATAGAACTAATAGTACAATTTTTTTTGCTATAAAACAGAAGTACAAAATTTTCCTTCGTGTAAAAAAAAAAGTTTATGCATATTCACGTGTCCCCTAACGTATATGTGTCATACTTTTTTGAGAAATTGCGAGTCCGAGTGTCAATATTGTGTCGTACTCGTGTCTTGTGTCCGTGTTCGTGCTTCTTAGAATATTGAAAAATCTAGTCGAAAGTCCCATTTTAGCTATGTTTTGTGTAATAGGTCCACCAATTAGTACTCCATAATAATAGGCCCTATAATTGTAATTGTTGTTAGAAATTAGTCCAAAATCTCCAATTAGTGATGGATAATTTACCATTTTAACCATAAATGATATATATAATGCTGATATGTATATTTCGGTCAAATTCAATCCCATAAATTTTGCATATATTTTGGGAAGTTACCAAACTCAATCTCATAAATCTTGCATATATTTTGGGAAGTTACTAAATGCCATAATTTTAGGGCTTTATACGTTAGATTATGTTTAATATTACACAGATCTTTCTTAATTTCGTATTTTCACCATTCTTGGGTGATCTAACAGTCATTCATCACCATCACTAAAAAAAATTAGTGTTAAAATTTCACACTAGAATTGTTAAATTTCATACTCATATTCGAGTTATTCAACAAATGGAACACTGTCTTATCACAAATTCATTTGCACATTCCATTTTACACTAACTGCAACATTTCATTGATATCATAATTTTCCTTCACATAGTATACAATTTCACACCACATCATGTGAATGAAGAACATGGTTACTCTATAACCTTTTGAACCACAACCTTTGAACTACAACATAGTATACAATTTTACATCACAACTTTTGAAGCAAGAATATGAGTGTTAAATTTTACACTACAACCTTTTGAACCACAATATAGTATACAATATCACTCCACAAACCTTTGAAACAAGAACACTAGTGTTAAATTTAACACTGTCTTATCACTAAGAACAAGTCTACAAATGAATTCATCTGACACTAGATTTTCATTTCATGCCTTCTTTGTTTCATCTCCTCCGATATGGACTCTTCTTTCCACACCACCAAACAATACAACATATTCCCATATATTAACCATTGACATGCCTCCACCTCCGCCGTCGCCACCACTAACAATCATCACCACCAACAGCCACCACCCTTCCTACGGAGGACATCACTTCCACAAGAAACCCACAACATCACTTCTCGATTTCATCTTCGCTGCTATCCCATCTTCATTCTCTTCTCTTCTTCCAAACCCAACAATCTTTTCTACAAGTTCACACCTCCGGTCTCAATCCCACAAAACCCTCGTCGATTTCTCAGAAACCCAATCGTGTGACCGGAGAGGTTGAAGGAGACTGAGAGAAAGCAAATTTGGCATTGCAATTATTGTTGAGCTTTCTCTCTCTAAACAAAGACTATTAAAGAGAGAGAGAGAGAGAGAGAGAGAGAGAGAGAGAGAGCGAGCTTGTTGATGGATATAGAATGTGATTTCTTCTTATTTGGGTATTTGGGTTTTGAATTTTGAAAACCCCCAAAATCTTAGGGTTATTTATTATAGTGTTGAATGGGAAATGGAAAGAGTAGTTTGGTCTGGCTTTATGGTGTGGACTTCAGACTTAAATGCTTCATGGGTTGAACCTATTAAAAGAAACTTAGAGTAAAATGGACATTATACTAATTAACTCTAGAATACTATGGATAGTAACTCAAAATTTTAGAAACATTTGCAAAGAGTGGCTACCATGCTATGTTCACTCCCATGTATAGTCGTGTTTGCCCCATGTTCGACACGTGTACGACATTTTCTGTAGGTGTGTCCAATGTTTTAACAACATTTTTTTTTTGCGTTTCCGATGTGTGATGGCGCATGTCGATGTCTGACACAGATACGGCACAGATATGGAACCTAAATTGAAGCATCCCTGCTACATATATTTTAAGGGGATCTCGTCATCTACTTGTGTCACACTCCAGAATGGCAAAAAGAGAAAATTTAATTTCCTTTTTGGGTCCAAAGGCAGCCAATGGTGAAGTCACATGATTGCCCACACCATGCAGTACCAAGCGACAGTAAGAAAAAGAGAACAAGAACATAATCTAGGTTCTGGATAAAGATAACTTAAAGTCAACAAAAAGTTACTAACTATTACAATCAGAGTCTCGAATAAAATAAAACATAGCAGAAGTACAAGCGTCAAGGCAACATATGCCTGATTACAAAAAGGTCAAAAATCAGTAAAGATAATTAAACTAATACCTAACCTAATCTTCAATTGGCGTAGAGGTAGTCCTCGGCATAGTAGTCCTCTACCAACTAGCCTCCATTGGGATAATCCTCGGTAGGGACGTCATCACTGGTATAGTAGTCCCCGCCTGTAGGTCCTTCACCTGTGTAGTCATAACCAAGGTGCGCTAGAACCTAGAAATGTCCAGCGGCATAAACGCCGTTAGCTTAATGAAAGCTGAGTAAATTATTATCAGTTATAAAAAAAATAACAATTAAATTCAGTGAGGGTAACTCCTTTAATCATACCGATCATCCAATTACTAATGTCTTACTAGATTTAGACCGACAATACATTATGATAGGGGAACAGACTCGACAGCAGTTTACTTCTATAGATGCACCATTGCTTTGTCCACCCCTTTTAAGAACATATGCACAGTCCACCGCTTTTAAGAACATATGCACAGTCCACTGCATAACATGGATACCACGTCAGTCCATCCCCAGCTTTTAAGAACATATGCCTAGTTCACCGCACTATAGGGATATAATGCTTTAAGTAACAGTATATCATTCTATGCCACGACTTAGCCACGTGTGCCAGTGATCATGGTCCACTGCATGTCATAGACACCTTCGTCTGTCTACTACTTTTAAGAACATATGATTAGATTATCTGGCTATCTTAGGGCTACTGGTCCAGTTCACCGCAATCGTAGACACCTTTGTCTGTCTACCACTTTTAAGATCATATGATCGACCAAAGGCCCGCCCACGTAAGATTCTCGAATCTTAACAAACCTGCTTAAGTTTAACTCTAACATTGATACATGACAATCCCAATGTGGCCTGACTGCTCTGAGTGAAACGAACGATAACTCCAAAGGATTAACAACTATTACGTTATATAATGTTATAAACATTGTCCGTTAATCCCATTGTTACTATGATTCTATGCCGCATTATCTCATTTTCACGTTTGTATTACAATAATATAGCATGCTGGGAATACTGAACAGTAAATAAATAAGTAAGCAATTATTATATAAACTAAACAAGGAAAATAGTGTTCTGCAACTGCTAACGATTAGGATAGAGCTTCAATAGATTAGTTTAAAAATAGTAACAATCGATTGGGAAGAAGTCCAATCGATTGAATCACAATCCATGCCAATCAATTGCTAACTTTGGCAATCGATTGGGGTCTCAAAGATGTCAATCGATTATATAAAATGTCAATCGATTGGGTTATGAAAGATGGCAATCGATTGGGAAAAGTCCCAATCGATTGAGACTTCGTCGTCTTCACAGTGAAGACAATCCAACATATGTAAAAATGGGAAAACATGATTTATACTCCATAGCTACATCCTAACAGATTCTAACATCAATAATAAGTTTCTACGTGAGTTTAAAATCCACCATAGGTCACAAGGGTGTGTGCATTTGAAGCTTGGAGCTTCAATAGTGGCTCTTCTCTCTCTCCTCTGTCTTCTCTATTTGCCTCTCTCTTCTTTCTTATCTTTCTTCCTTCTTTCTTCCTTCTTTCTCTCCTTCTGGTCTCCTTCTCTCTTTGTCTCAATCCACGAATGTATGTGTGAGTTTATATGGATGTGGGTATATCTATATATCTATATATATAAGTGAATATATATATAAACACACACAACTCTTCCTCTCTCTCCTCTATTTTCTAGAAATAGAAATTCGCCCAAAATGGGCTAGCATATATAGAGGGGTTAGTGTTCACGTGGACAAACCCCAGTCAACGCAAAGGAATCTGTCCAGCTGTTGCCAATCGACTGGCATGAATGAAAGTCAATTGGTGTTAGGTATTAAATGCTCCAATCGATTGGTATAAGTGGTAATCAATTGGTATCCAAGATAAGGCAATCAATTGGGAAACATGCCAGTCGATTAATATGCAGATTATACCAGAGGTAAGGTAAAACTCATATAAGTATTAAAAGAAACATACAAGGTCTTATTCATATAATACATTATAGAAATATAGTGCATTACATCATCCACCACATTAAAGATTTTGTCCCCAAAATCCGAAGTAAGCAGGGTTCAAAACAAAAGCTGAAACTTCTCTCGCATCTCTGATTCCAATTCCCATGAAGCTTCTCCTTCGTCATGGTGCTTCCACTGAATCTTCACTAGCGGAATTTATTTTTTTCTGAGCTTCTTTACTCCTCGGTCTAGAATACGCACTGGTCCTTTATTGAATGTCACGTTCTCGTTCACCTCGATATCTTCAAAACTGATCTCGTGTGTTGGGTTGTGGGCACACTTCCTCAATATACTGATGTGGAAAATGTTGTGCACTCCTGACATCTTCGATGGCAATGTAAGTTTGTAGGCTACTTTTCCAACACGTTCTAGGATCTCGAATGGTCTAATGAATTGCAGCGATAGCTTGCCTCTCTTCTGTCTGAATCTGACGATACATCGAACTGGCAAAACTTTGAGTGGTACATGATCTCCAACTGCGAACTCTAGATCTTTCCGTCGCTTGTCAGCATAACTCTTGTGTTTGGATTGCGCTGTTTTCATCTTCTCTCATGCAATTTGGATCTTCTCGCTAGTTTCTTGAATCATCTCAAGTCCAAGTAGTTGATTATCTCCGACTTTGGCCTAATATAGCGGCGATCAGCAAGGTCTTCCATAAAAAGCTTTGAACGACGCCATCCCTATGCTCGTGTGGTAATTATTGTTGTAGGAGAACTCGAACAAAGGTAGATGCATCTCCCATGAACTCTCGAATTCAATGACATAGGCTCATAGCATATCCTCCATCACTTGATTGACTCGTTCTGTCTGACCGTCTGTCTGTGGATGAAAGGCTGAACTCAAGTTCAATGAAGTTCCCATTGTTGTCTGAAGGCTCTTCCAAAATTCCAAAATTCTGCTGTGAAGCGTGAATCTCAATCCAAGATTATTAAGACAGGTACACTGTGCAGTCGTACAACTTGCTGTAGATACATACAATTCAATCTTTCAACTGGGTAAGTCATGCTATAGGCGATAAAATGCGCTGACTTGGTGAGTCGATCCACCATTACCCAAATAGCGTCGTGGCTTTACTATGGCTTTGGCAAACCAACCACGAAATCTATGGTGATGTGTTCCAATTTCCATTGGGGAATTGGTAACGGTTGTAGCAATCCAGGTGGTTTTTGATGTTCTGCCTTCACTTGTTTGAAAACAAGACATTACGATATGTGCTCGGCCACTTCTCGCTTCACTCCTTCCCACCAGAAGTTTCTCTTCAAGTCCTTATACATCTTGTTTCCTCCAGGGTGGATAGTCATCCTTGACTTATGCGTTTCATCCAAAATACCCCTCCTGATACTACTGTCATTTGGCATATAAAGTCTATCTTTGCATCTTAATGCTCCGTCCGTACTGATACTCCATATTCCTGGTTCTTTTACGGACATCTTAGTAAACCATAGCTTCAAATCTTCATTTGACTGTTGAGCCTTCAAGATACAGCTAATGAGAGTCGGTTGCACGATAAGACATCCAAAGTGTTGTCCTTCTCCCGATTCTACTGGTTGAAAGTCGAATCTGGCTAACGTCTCCAATGCTCGCCATTCTCTAATCAAAATAAAAGTAATCGAGAGGCAGGGCCTTCGGCTTAAAGCGTCAGCTACAACATTTCCTTTACTAGGATGGTATTGCAAAGAGAAATCATAGTCCTTGAGTAGTTCCATCCATCTTCGCTGTCACATGTTTAACTCCTTCTGAGAGAACAGGTACCATAAACTCTTGTGATCCGAGAATAAGTCGAACTTCTCTCCATACAAGTAGTGTCTCAAATGCTAGGGATAATTTCTAAAAGCAATGCTTTATGTAGTTGATTTATTATTCATTCAATAAAAGCAGTTATTCCATTTTTATGAGAATCTGTGTGCAATGTTTGTATTATGTTATTTATTTAATATTATGCATGTGTGTCTCTTATTCTACATAGTAGGTGGTTTGGTGTGTAGAGTTCGGCTTACACACGAAAGATCAGACCATCAGATATTGTAGAATGTAAGATTTTGGCTTACAGTCTTAGATGGGATTGGACACACCATCGGTAGGACTGTAGCATGGTGGTGTAGTAGGTTTTTCTTGACTACGAGAAACGGTATAGTTTCAACTCACAATGGTGGTACACTTTGTGTATTAAACGGGACCGACTTGGGGTAATTATCTTTATACTGACTTATAAGATAATTAATACCTCGTGGCTATTATGAGTGCTTATGCTCTAAATCCTAAGTTAATTTGTAGACACGTGCATTTGATATTTACACTTTGATCCCTAAAAGGGTGAGATCCTTAAATGGGTCAATATCCCATTAGATTGGGTGACAATATTGATTGTGTGGTGGATATAAATTAATGATAGAATCCATGTCTCAATTTTGGTATTGATGATATCCCCTTAAGAAAGTTTATAAGTTTTGATTATGTCAAACCCTGTAGGTGGATTTTGTATTCGACATATCAAATAAGTTTAGTAGAGGATCTCAAGGAATTTTAAGAGATTAATTAAATATGATTGTCAGTAATTGTATTTAATTAATGGATATCTGTAATCTTAACGTGGGGAAATAATAAACATTTAATAACATAGAACTTGAAATATATTTTTGAGATAAGGGTAGGAGTGCAATTATAATTCTTTAGTGGTATAGATTATAATTTATGGAAATAGGAATCTGATTCAGTTCGAATTAGGGTTTCCTAATTCCATAAAGAAGCATGTTCCTTATTGACTTCTTATGGTCCCTATCGTAGCCTATATATATATATGCTATTTTGGCTCCCTTCTCAGTTTGCGTTTTTTCATCTAGAGTATTATAACTCGAAATAGAAAAGAGATCGTAAAAGGAAGAGCCGATAACTAAAAGGATTTCAAAAGAACCCACACTTAGTTCGATATTCTGGCAGTAGAGGAATACGGTAGAAGATCGTGAGCTGTTATCGAGCTCGTGTTCTCAATTCGTCCACTACAGCAATCCCTTTTTGCAGTTCAAGGTAACCCTTGTTCCGCCTTTGTAGGGTTATTATAGATTTCATGAAATTTTTTGCAGTACCAACTTATACGCACTATCAACGGATTCTAGGAATGCAGTTTCCTAACATCAAAATCTTTAGGGCAAACACAATTGCAGCTAGTTCCAAGTCATGCGTCGGATAGTTCTTCTTGTGGCTTTAATTGTCTCGATCTGTAAGCAATTACGTTTCCATCTTGCATTAGCACACAACCATGTCCTTGGTGCGAGGCGTCACAGTAGATTATGAATTGTTCACCACTCCTGGGTATCGCAAGCATATATGCTGAGGTTAGTCTCTCTTTTGATTCCCCAAATGCATCCTCATGCTTATCAGTCCATTCATATTTCGTCTCCTTCCTAGTCAGGCTTGTCAATGGTCTTGCGATCTTGGAGAACCCTTCCACAAATATCTGGTAATAACCAGCCAATCCAAGAAAACTCCTAACTTCGGTCACGTTGGTCGGTCTATTCCAGCTTAAGACCACATCGATCTTAGATGAGTCTACAAAAATTCCATCCTGTGATATCACATGTCCCAAGAATTTAACTTCATGAAACCAGAATTCACATTTGCTGAATTTCGCATACAAACTATTCTCTAAGAGCCTGTAGAGCAATCTACAGATGCATCTTATGCTCTTCTTCCATCCTCGAGTAAAGCAGAATGTCGTCGATGAATACTATAATGAATTGATCTAGATATGGTTTGAATACTCTATTTATTAAGTCCATGAATACTGTCGGGGCATTGGTTAATCCAAAAGACATCACCAGAAACTCGTAGTGTCCATACCTCGTCCTGAAGGCAGTCTTCAATATATCTTTCGGTCGAACTAGAAACTGAAATGAATCTTCGAGAATATCCATGATCCTTGTAATTGATCAAACAGGTCGCCTATTCGGGGAAGTGGATATCTATTCTTGATCGTGACCTTATTCAGCTCCCTGTAGTCGATACAGAGTCGTAGCTCTCCGTCCTTCTTCTTCACAAATAGAACTGGTGCTCCCCAAGGTGACGTACTTGGGCGAATGAAACCTAAGTCTTCAGGTTCCTAAACTTGCTTCTTCAACTCTAGCATCTCGGTTGAGCCATCCGATACGAGGTCTTGGAAATCGGCAACATTCCGGGTGCTAGCTGAATACAAAAGTTTATCTCTCTCTTTGGCGGAAGTCCTGAGATATTTCGAAATACATCTTCAAAGTCTTGGATAATAGGGATCTGGTCAATAGTTAGCTCTGTGCTTGAACTCACGATCGTGGCTAAGCAGCTCGTAATAAATATGTTGCTCAACAGTTGGCACTGAAATCTGATCTGCGGACAACCAGGTATCGAAAAGACAATGGTCCGACTAACACAATCCAGGTTGGCACCATGCTTAGTAAGCCAATCCATTCCTAGGATCACGTCGAACTCAGACATTGACAAAACTATCAAGTCTACCAGAAGATTTCTATCTTCTAGGGTTAAGGGGCAATCCTTGCACACCTTACCTAACTTAATAGTTACTCCCAAAGGTGAAACAACACTAAGGGTCGGTTCAAGTGCTAGGGGTACCAAAGCCAAGTCACGCACAATCTTAATAGCTATGAAAGAACGGGCAGCACCAGTCAGTGGCGGATCCAGGAATCTCAATCAGGGGGGGGGCTGTGTAAGAACTTAGAGTCACACGGGGGTTCGGGGGCAGTGCCCCCGAGGTAAATTTGTTTGGGTCTATTTGTAATTAGGCCAATATATAACATATAATAAGGTTTTTTTTATATCAATTTTTGGGAGAATGAAGTATAATTGGGCCAACATATTACGTATAAAATCATTTTTTTTAAGCTTAACTAATATTTTTTGGGGGGCTATATAATAAATTTAATTATTTTGGGGGGGAAAAGCTTAATAAAATTTGAAATTTTACCTAAAATACATGTATAAAAGTGCAATTTCCCAAAACCTAGGGGTGGCCACTGCCCCCCCTTGCCCCCCCTACATCCGCCACTGGCACCGGTACCAAACAAAGCTCTAACTTAACTGTGAAATTGTTTACACCCTAAATTAGGGTTTCCCGGGGCACGTGACGGTCATGTGGACTCAGGACGTCATCATTGGACCACGTAGGCAGATGAATGGGGATAAGGCCGATGACGCAGGCACAACCGATATCTGATCTAGGTACTGGTAAAGAAGGTACGTTACATATAAGGGTATCGGTATCAAGACCGAGGACATGTTGATACGAGGTTCTCAGAGAAGTACCCTAGTTTTAACAAAGTATGGCTAGTGGCAGGGTAGCCTCAACTGCAGCCTTAACATCTGTAATATTTGACCGTTGCCCAACTTATTTATATTTAGTAAACTCTAATATCGGCAACGGCAAAATGGCTCATAAAAGATATCGGTCTCAATAAACAGGGCCGATATCAGAAAAGATCAGGGACACATCAGCATTAACAGATAAGGCCGATGAATTTCTCTGCAGATTCAGTAGCAAGGCCATAAAAGCAATCCATGGGATCAATGAAGGTCAAAGGCAACATCGGTGTGAAAAGACCGAGAGACGTGAGTAGGCTTCATACTAAATAGAAGGCCGATTAATATCACCAGTAGAGATTAAGCTACACAGAGAGAAGCACAATCGGCTATGAATTTACTCGGAAAGTAGACAGTTATGCATGAATGAGAACGTAGTCTTCAGAATATTGCTTAGGTGGAAAGAAAAGCAGTTACATGAAAAGAGGAACGTGGCAGAAGTGGGATCATAACAATAAGTCATGGAAGTTGATCATGGGACATAGTGGGAGCATAAATTGGCATAAATTGATACATGCCTAGAAATCAGGGGCCGCATACCCCACTATCCCATGATCCCCACTAACATGAGCGGTTGCGCAAACAAGTCTATAAATAGGGCATGTGGTGCAACATTGGAAGGGGGCTAACATACACGCCACTTCTGCTCTTAGCAGACTTTTATTGTCTCCTCATAACAATTCTTTCTTGTTCTTGAGTGATCTGTGAGTTTTGGTTCCTGAGTGCTCATTTTATTCTTTTAGTTTTTTTGAAAATTTGTAATCACCTTTCAATCAATGGAGAAGATGTTGTCTATGGAGGTACTCTGAATCATTGTATTTAGTTTCCCTTTTTTGCAGTTTGCATTTGTAATTTCTTACTTGCATCAGAGTAGAGAAAGCCCCCACAGTTATTTTATTGTTAAATAACAAGTCGCTTAGATTAGCAGTCAGATTAGGTAATCATCATCACTTTGAGTCCACACGGACTCTGGCACGCCCAACACACACCACACCAAATATTTATTGCCAACAATTTTTGGCACGCCCGGTGGGACACCGTGTCAAATGGCCGTAAAAGGAACACGATCTAAGGGGATTTCCCAAGAGGCAGGCTCACGTGAGCCTTTCTTAGACCCTATCATAGAGTCCGTCACTGAACCTGTCATAGATCCGGTCATCAGCTCGGTAGCAAGTCAGGCCGACTTGTCTAACATGAGTAACCACTTAATGGGGATATTCAACCAACGATTGGCTGAGATGTCCATTAAGACAGACCAAACCTTTACCCAAGTGGGTGAAATGCTTCGAGAAATGAGACAGTGGAAGGACCACCAAGCGGATGATCCTCCACAGCTCTCTATCCCACCAACTTCCCTTTCTCGGGTTGGGTTAATGGCAAGCCAGACTGCTCCTTCTTCCTCCCAGACTGAAAAATATGTTACACCGCCAAGAAGGGATGGCAAAGAGATTTTGGGGGAAACTGGAAACCCACCTCGGGTAATGGCCCGACCAAGCGTCACCATTAGGGAACCAGGAGTCGGTCTAAACGGGCAGGATTCAGACCGACTTTGGGGGAGAGTCAACCCGTTGTTCGGAGACAACATAGTCACTGAAAATGAACAAATGTGGAATGATAGAACCGGACTAGAATATGAGGCCGGCATGAGAAGGGCTAATCCAGCCCAAACGGTGAGAGTTGACCGAGAATAGATCGCCGAAGTCATTAATCAAGACTTTGGCGGCCTTCTGCGAAGGACTCAGCGGCCCATGTATAGGAGGCCGCATAGTGATGCAATTGAGAGACTGCCTCTCCCACGAGGATTTAAGGTGCCTAATTTCAAAATGTTCTCTGGTGAAGGGGATCAATCAACAGTGGAGCACATCGGTCGTTTCTTGCTTCAAAGCGGAGAAGTGAGTCACCAAGGGGACATGCTACTAAAGCTGTTCCCCAACTCCTTGACCGGGGTGGCTTTTAGTTGGTATATCAACTTACCTCCCAACTCATTCCATACTTGGAATCAAATAGAGGAAGCGTTCCACGCCCAATTCTATCGGACAGAGGCCGAAGTCTCGATGGCCGATTTGACGAGGTTGTATCAGCTACCAAGTGAATCAGCTGAAGTGTACATTGCTAGGTTCAAGCGAGCTAAGCATCGCTGCAAGGTCATATTACCCGAAGAAGAATTCGTTAATATAGCCCTTGGGGGACTCTCCTTCGAACTTCGGAAAAAGTTTGAGGGCATGGATTTCCGTGATCTCTTCGAGCTGGCAACTAGAGCAGCCCGATATGAACGCATGCTGGAAGAAGAACAAGAAAGAAAAAACTCATCTAAGGGAACCTATTACAGGGATCCTAACTTTGACATTCATGCTACTGAATATGAAATCAACACCGATGTGGATGTGGCCGAAATCGTTTCAAAACGGCCATATCTATGCCAGCCATTGCCTAAACCGACCGACTCACAGTAGTCCTCGGTCAAAAAACAACCTTTTGAGGCCGGCAAACAATATTCATTTGATATTGCAATGGCCGACCAGATTTTTGACTTTATGATGGCCGATAGACAAATTCGGCTTCCTCACGATGTAAAATTACCTTCGGCCAACGAGTTGAAAGGAAAAGAGTACTGCAAATGGCACAACTCTTGGCGCCATACCACTAACAACTGCTTGGTATTCCGAAAAGTTTTGCAGGACATGATTGATAAAGGAAACCTGAAGTTTGCTGAGAAGGAGAAAGAAGTGATGGGAGTCGATGGCAACCCATTTCCAGAAATAGTGGGGGCAAACATGGTGACTCCTGATTTCACCCTCCTACGGAGACCAAGGGAAAGGATCGACCTCAGAGGAGTCGATGTTGCCGAATCAAGCACGAAACTGAAGGAAGGAAAATCGGGAACGAGACTGGCTTCTAGTGTGGTGGCAGACAAGGCTGCTACCGAGACAAATAATGGCTCATCTTTACAATGGATGGTTGATCTGATCAATCAAGGGTTGTGCCCAAAGTGCAAGGCCGAGGTAACTAGAAAACTTGAACATAAGAAAGAGGATCGATCATCAAGCCCGAGACGGCCGATCCAAAGCCGCCTCACCTATCCAAATCAGGAGTACCACAGGAGGCCCGACTTTCGGAAGCACGAGCAGTATCTGAGGGAATCAAGGCAGGTGGTTAGGGATGTGAGACGAAAGACTTATCAACAGCAAGACCGGTCTCCACGGATGGTTGTTCCACCGAGAACTGAAGTAAACCGATGGACAAAAGTGGAACACCCCAAATTCCCAGAGCGTGCCTATTTCAGTAAGACCCAGAAAAGAAGAATGCAGCGGTTGAGGCAAGAAGCTCGAGATTGGGAAGCCAAGTACCGATCGGAGAAAAGGCGAGCGGATCAACAACGGGACGTGATGCCGAGGGTGATCTCGAACCATAAAGGAAAGGAAAAGGTGGAGGTTGGAGAGCGAGATGTAAAGCCTATGAAGCTCAAAACATCAATACCAGAGATGAACGAATCGGACTTAGAAATGGCCGATATCGGTTCAGACTTCGAAGAATCATTGGAGAAGTTTATCCAATTCGGGAGCGTTCCAAAAGACTTATCGGTAAATATGGTGTACACTCTACCGATGTCTTTCGGAGCGAAACCGGTCCAGGGAAGAAAAATGGAAGATGATACACATGGCAAGGTCCCGTCGACTCCCGAGATCATCAACCAAGAAGTATAAACAGAGAAACCAAAGGTCTCGGTAATCAGACCGAAGACCGAAGATGAAGAAGGGAAGAAACCCGCAAAGGTAGTGTTCGAAAAACCAGCGGTAGGAATGTCACAACATCTGAAGTCGTCGTATATTAACGCAGCCATTGATGGAGTAACGTACTCAAGGGTGCTAATCGATAATGGAGCAGCGGTAAACATCCTGCCATCGATCATGTGTTGAAGTTGCAACGAGATGAGAAGGAGTTAATCCCAACTGAGCTCACAGTTTGTGGGTTCACAGGGACACCAGCGAAAACCAAAGGAATCCTCCTAGTAGAACTCACGGTGGGAAAAAAAAACCACCATGACAGCCTTCTTTATGGTAGACTCAGGAGCTTCATACAATGCCCTGCTTGGCAGGGATTGGATTCATACCAGTTGGTGCATTCCATCGACTTTGCACCAATTTTTGATTTTTTGGAACGGCGATGAGGTGGAAGTGGTTTGGGCTGATCACAAACCTTTCGTAGCCAGAGTTCATTGTTCTGAAGCCGTCTTATACGAGGACGATATCGGCCCGGTGAAATTCATCGGAACAGACAAGAATGGAAGGGCGAGATTGGCCACCTTGGTGAAGGATCAGAAGAATCAATTGATCCAAGTGTACAAGCAACTCGAACGGCCATCAATAGTGATTACGCCGATCGATGATGACAAAGAACTTGACATACCCGATGGACCAGAGCCCATCATCAGTGAAGTGTAGAAAAGCACTGGCCGTGCAGGCCAGTGTAGCCAGAGTTCAAGCTTTTCTGGCAGATAAACAAGCACAAATATCATCGGCAGATATTGCCGATATCTTGGAAAACCAAGAAGTTCTGGAAGATTACATCAACCTCGAAGAATTGGCATCGGCCCCGGCAAAACTCGACGATTTGAAGGCCGAGGTACAAGATCCTCTCCTTGAAGTTAATTTGGGGGCAAGTGGGGAATACCAGCCCACTTTCGTAAACTAATTACTAGAGCCCGATTTCCAAGCATCACTGATTTCTTTACTAAAAGAATTCAAAGATTGTTTCGCTTGGGATTACCATCAGATGCCGGGCCTGGCAAGAGGACTTGTGGAACATCGGTTACCGATTAAAGAGGGATGCAGGCCGTTCAAGCAATTACCTAGGAGGATGTCCCCTGAGGTGATTCTAAAAGTCAAAGAGGAAATAGAGCGGCTTCTGAAGGCTGGTTTCATCAGAACCACAAGGTACGTTGATTGGATTTCAAATATCGTGCCTGTGGTCAAGAAAAACGGGAAAATAAGGGTCTGTATAGATTTTAGAAATCTAAACATGGCGACGCCAAAGGATGAATACCCGATGCCGATAGCCGATCAACTAATTGACGCCGCGGCCAAA
Source organism: Hydrangea macrophylla (assembly GCA_033977485.1). Taxonomy (NCBI): domain Eukaryota; kingdom Viridiplantae; phylum Streptophyta; class Magnoliopsida; order Cornales; family Hydrangeaceae; genus Hydrangea; species Hydrangea macrophylla. Next base: position 51,331,489 of record CM066982.1, read on the forward strand.
CACAAGATTTTGTCTTTTATGGATGGGCACTCGGGCTATAATCAGATATATATAGCTGAAGAGGATGTCCCAAAAACTGCCTTCAGATGTCCAGGAGCGATTGGGACATTTGAATGGGTTGTGATGCCTTTTGGATTGAAGAACGCCGGAGCAACGTATCAGCGGGCTATGAATGCAATCTTCCATGATATGATTGGGAAAATCATGGAAGTATACATAGATGATGTTGTGGTAAAATCGGCCACACAAGCAAAGCATTTGGCTGATTTGAGACGATCCTTTGAAAGAATGAGAATCCATGGGTTGAAAATGAATCCGCTGAAGTGTGCCTTTGGAGTATCGGCGGGAAACTTCCTCGGGTTTCTAGTACACCAAAGGGGGATCGAGATCGACAAAAATAAAGTTCGATCTATTCAATCAGCGAAGGCCCCGCTTAACAAAAAGGAGCTACAGAGGCTCCTCGGTCAGATCAATTTCTTGCGGAGATTCATCTCGAACTGCGCGGGTCAGACACATGTTTGGTCCCCGCTACTCAAACTTAAGGCCAAAGAAGAATTCAGATGGGAGGCTCAACATCAGCAAGCCTTTGAGGCTATCAACCGATACCTATCGGAACCTCCAGTTATCATGCCCCCGAGGAAGCAAAGGCCGTTAAAGCTGTATTTATCGGCCTCAGAAGAATCAATAGCTTGTATGCTGGCACAGGATAACGAGTGGGGAAAGGAACAGGCAGTATACTACCTAAGTAGAGTACTTACTAATGTCGAGCGTAGATATACGCCGATTGAAAAATTATGCTTAGCCTTGTATTTCGCTTCACAAAAATTAAGAGTATATATGCTCCCCGTTTTAGTTTACTTGATCTGTCAAACCGATGTCATTAAATACATGCTGTCTAGACCAATAATGCGTGGGCGTGTAGGAAAATGGACTCTGGCAATGATGGAGTTCACATTCCAATACGTTCCACAGAGATCGGTAAAAGGCCAAGCTCTTGCCGATTTCTTGGCCGATCATCCTTGTTTGGATGTCGGCCCAGAATTAAATGAAGCCATTGATTCTACTCTGTTATCAACAATCTCGTTGACCCCATGGACGTTAATATTTGACGGATCCAAAAACGCTGACGGAGCGGGGGCGGGGATAATTGTGATATTTCCAAGAAAGAGAAAGACCGTTTTCTCATTCAAATTAGAATTTGAATGCTCTAGTAATCAAGCTGAGTATGAAGCATTGATCATCGGTCTCAAGATATTGGCTGAGTTAGATATATCGGCAATTCATATTATCGGTGATTCAAACCTTGTTATAAATCAGCTCAGTGGTGAGTATCGGTGCAAGACTTGGGAATTGTTACCTTTCAACTCTATCGCTCTCCAATTGTTGCGTGAGTTTGACGACATCAGGGTACAACATGTTGCTCGAGCATATAATTCCGAGGCCGATAATTTGGCACAAGTCGCGTCAGGAACGAAATTAGAAGTTACCGATAGTGAAAAGTTGATTAGAGTGCAAAGGAGAATATTACCATCGATAAGACAGCGCGAGATGGCAACAGAAGCATTCTTGGTAGTTATGGACGACCAGGACTGGAGAGTCCCAATAATCAGGTGCCTCTTGTATCCAAGCGGGGAGGCACAGAGAAAAACAAAGTTGTCCTCAGTCAATTATGTCCTACTTGATGGAGAATTGTTTAAGAAAAGCTTCAAGGACGACGTCTTACTGAGATGCTTAGAGAAACTTGAGGCCATGAAAGTAATGGCAGAAATACACGAAGGAATTTGTGGTGCACACCAGGCTGGTACGAAAATGAAATGGCTTCTTAGGAGATATAATTACTATTGGCCAAGCATGCTAAAAGATTGCATTGACTATGCCAAAGGATGCCAGGCATGCCAAAAACACGGGCCAATTCAGCGAGTACCAGCCACCGAGATGCAGGTAATTGTCAGACCATAGCCATTTCGGGGTTGGGCCATGGACTTAATTGGAAAGATATATCCACCGTCATCAGGTCAACACTGTTTCATTGTGGTGGCTACCGATTACTTTACCAAATGGGTGGAGGCAGTACCAGCAAAATCGGTGAATCAAGCATATGTGATTAAATTCATTAACGAACACATAATTCACCGATTCGGACTTCCCGAAACGATTACAGCAGATCAAGGATCGGTCTTCACTGGGGATGAAGTTAAGGCATTTGCTGAAAGCCGGGGAATCAAAATCCTAAATTCTACTCCGTATTTTGCTCAAGGAAATGGACAGGCCGAATCCTCAAATAAAACAATCAAAGGGATAATTGAGAAGACGGTGGAAGACAACCCTAGGGTGTGGCATGATCTATTATCTGAGGCGTTATGGGCATATCGGACTTCTAAAAGAGCGTCTACAAACATCACTCCATTCATGCTTACGTACGGTCATGACGCAATGCTGCCAATGGAAGTAACCGTCCGGTCAACAAGACGAGCATTCCAACTCGGCCTTAACTCAGCTGATTACACTGAAGCAATGATAGCCGAGTTGGAAGAGCTTGATGATGTTCGTCTTAAAGCGTTGGATTGTATCAAGGCGCAGAAGAATAGGGTTACTCGGGCGTACAACAAGAGGGTGAAACATAAGTCATTTGGCGAAGGAGACCTAGTGTGGAAAGCTGTGTTACCGCTGGGTGAAAAAGATGCCCGATATGGAAAATGGTCAGCTAAATGGGAAGGACCATTCCAGGTGATATCGGTCATTACGGGGGGTGCATATCGGTCAATGGACTTAGATGGCGAGATGCATACGAGACCGATAAATGGAAAATACTTGAAGCAATATGTACCATCCCTTTGGGAGTCAGTAAAAATAGATGAATGAAAGGATAGATGGAAATTTTAAATTTCATTAATGATCAAAAAGAGTACATAGCACTAGCCGTTAATTCTTGAAACGGCTACACAAAAAAAAATAAAAAAATCTTTTACATTATTTCTTAGCAAATCTCAACCTAAGCTCCTCCCAAGCCCGATCCAGGTATTCCAACTCTTTTTCCGCGGTAGCTTTATCGGCCTCCCACCTGCTTGCAGCCGCTGCAGTTCCGGTCAAAGCATCTACATGTTCCTGCGCAGTGCGCCCAACATCGAGAATGGCTTTTTCAGAAAGTGCAAGGCCTGCATTAGTATTGGTCAGCTCGGCCTGAAGCTTTGCCATCTCGGCCTCGATCCTAGCCTTCTCCTGAATAAGGCGCTCTTTCATGGCCCTAGACGCTTCAAACTGCTGCTTGCAAGCTCCCAGACGCTCGACCCGGGCTTTACGTTCCCTGGACTTCTCCTCGATTCTAGAAATAAGCTTGGTGGCAGACCGATGACGGTTCAAATAGTCTGGCAGCCTTACTTGCAGATCCCGGAGATCGGCCTTCATTTCTTCGGATATGTCCAGCCAGGAAAGCAAGAGGCCCATGGCCGAGTGAAATTCATCAAAGTCTGGGAGCTGGGAGAGTTTGCGTTGAACCGTAGTTCGAAACCACTCCTCAGCCCGTTGGTACTCTGCAGCGGAAGGACCAGCGGCAGCCTGAGCAACGACAGGTTCGGCTTGTAAGAGTTGTTCAGGATTAAGCAGAGCAAAGAAGGCTTCAACTGAGGAGACCGAACTAAAGTCCGGGATGGGAAGAGAGCTGGAAACCTGCAAAAGGAAGTACATTAAGTACAAAGTACAATGAAGAAGCAGATGACGCGAAGTACAGAGGCAATAAAGTACCTGGACCGAGGGAGAGCTGGTCGAGGAAGCTGCCGGTGGAGGCGGTGGTACAGTGAATGACTGCACCTGTGCTGGTGGTGAGGCCGATGTCTCGGTATGAGAAACATCGGTCGAAGGAGGCTGATCGGCGACCGATGGCTCACGCACGACCTCAGTATCCCGAGGGGTTCCAGGATCGCTGAGATCGATGGGATCATTTCGATCCGATCAAGAGGGTCTTTCATCCTCAGTAGTCCCCACGGTGTCACCAGCACCGGTACTGTCAGTCGCGGGTGACAGTACCTCGGTCCCACCACGAAGGACGGCCTGCCTGGTCTCATCCAGCCCTCTCAACCGTTGGAGCTCGGCCATCAGCTGATCGTAGGTCATCTGAGGGGCTGTCTCCGCTGGTACAGCTGGAGAGGATTTTAGAGTTGGGGGTTTCAGAGGAGACTTTGGAGGTGGAGGCATCTTAGCCCGAGAAGTTGGAGGCTTCATCGTCGCCTGGCCAGTCTTCTTGGCAGCAGCACCGCCAGCCCCCTAATAATCGAAATAAGTATAGGTCAATATCAAAATTTTACGTGTTTAAAGGCAAAGCAAATACTGGAAATTTGATACCTTGGCTGATTTAACGATGGCCGTGGCAACGTTACGACGTTGACGAGATGAGAGAGGGATGTCCTCATCCGACTCGATATCGGTCTCACCAGATGATTTCTCTCTAGGAAGAGCCTCTGAACACGAATAAAGATAGAATCAGTTAGAGAAAGGGATAGTTTATTGAAACAAAAGGAAAGAATACCTAAAACTGGAGCTCCAGTTCCTACAACCCATATGGTCGATGAATGATCGACCGCGCCGAGATCATGCCGTCTAGTATAAGTAACTCTTTCCCAAGGTTCCATCATTGACGATGCCTGCTTATCCACCATCGGAATGGCAATTGCAAAATCGGCCTTGGGCAAGGGAGGTGGATGACATTCAAAGGGCTTGAGGAACTGCTCAAAGGACATGACGGATGAATAGTCAACCGTCTGAAGGTACTTTTTGTATGCCCTTGCTGTTCTCTCCTTGTGTTCCTGCTCAAGCGCCCTCAAATGCCACTTCATATCGGAAAGCATGATCTCGGGATGTCGGGGGTCAAATTTGAATTTAAAGAACTTCTCAAATGCAAGAATGGCGTGATATGGAGTTTTACCTTTGGAGGTAGTAGCTTTCCTTTTATGACCTGCAACCTGAACCATAGAGGGGTTAGATGAACGAGGTGGTTTCTCGGCTACAGGTGGAGAAATACGTACAAGTATAGAGAAAACGGGCTCAGAACGTAAGCCCGATAGAACTTTGGGCCACCAAGTTTCAAACTCGGTGGATGTTGAAGGAAGCTCTGCAAATGGGAAAAAGTCCAATCCTGCTTTGGCCGATCTACTAAAGGATCGGCACTTCTCGACCTTCGCCAGGTCAGAAAAAAGCGACCGTCCTGCCATTGAACGGTTGAATGTTCGGAATGGAGGCATGGGGATTAGTTGTTTTAGCCCGAATTGGCGAGCTAGAGCGGGAGCATTATAGTACTCCACCCCACATTTATTGTTGTGTTGGGGTAAGACAGGACTGTACAAGAGATCTGGGCCAACTAAAAAGCTGGCCCAGATTTCCTCATGAATTTCTTTCTCGGCCTCAGAAGCTTGACCCGGACCATAAAGAAGCCATCTCGGGCACCGAAGACGGGGATGGAAGGGGAGAAATTGTTGGGGCGATCGATTCCCCATGAGTTCGTAAAAGAAAGAGAAAAGATGATCAAAAGAAAGGCCCTTCGGGCCAAATCCAGCAAAATGGAAGGCAAATGCGGAAGATTCCTCGGGAAGTGTAGCAGGGTCAAAGGTATCAACTAAACATTTTTCGGGGAAGTAGGATTGCAGCCAACATTGGAGGAGCCAAAGGGCTCCTCCCGAGTTTATAAAATCAGAAAAAATGAACTCAAGAATACCACGGTATAGGTGGGAGAGAATGAGAGGAGCAAGTGCAAGTTTTGTGCCCGAGGCAAAAGCAAGGGCGATGTGGGTGTACTCTTTAGTTATGCAATAAGAGGCCGAGCAAAAAAATAAATCGGTTCAGCCAATAGATCAAGAAGGCAACATGTTCTCGATCAAAGACCTCCCCTTGTCCCATGCTGGCCGAAATGAAAGGACCAAAGCCAGTAATAACACGAGAACCCTTGCCCGATGTGGTCCTAGGGTATTCAAACTCAAGTACAGATGAAAGGTTAGGAGTAATTTCCTCACCATGGGCAGGAAGACCGGTGAGGAAACAAACGTCTTGGATTGTTGGGCTCATAAGGCTGCAACGGAAGAAGAAAGCGTTGGCCGAGGTCGACCAGAAGAAAAGAGAAGAAAAGAAGAGAGGCTTATCAAGGTAAAATCTCTCTCGGCTAAGCATAATGGCATCATAGATGTCAAGAGCCTTCCATAGGTCCTTTTTCACCTCCGCCACTCGGTCTACCCAGGATATCCAGTCAGGGGAAGGAATAGGCCAATTTCGCAATGGATTAGAAGGGGTATACTGAGAGCTCCAATCAAAGGAGGAGGATTGATAGCGTAGTTCTTTGTCTTCCACAACCAGAGGGAAGTAGGGATCTAAAGAAGATGGGGGAAAAGAATCAAATGAAGGACCAAGGCCTATTAAAGAACTTGGGGGAAAAGGAGTCAATACTTGAGGGTTGATTAACCCAGGGATGGTCTCAAGGGTTTGCTTAACGGCGGTGGCATTGGTTTTCGCCGCCGGCGCAGATTCAGTAGCAGCGGGAGAAGACGAGGTTGCACCGGCGGTGTGGGAAGCACCAATTGCAGAAGAAGAAGCCATGGAGATTTGAGAAGGGAAAGAAAATTTTTCGAGAAAATATTAAGGCAAGAAAGTAAGCGTGGAAAATAACAAGGGTAAGTGATTTATATAGAAGAAAGAAGGGGATCATCATGATTTCGGAACGAGTCCCAAGAGGTATGCCTCGATTCCGGAAACGAGGCAGGAAGGACTATTGGGGGGATGCCACGTGGAGCCGTACGCCGCCATTTTTCAGTTGGTAATTAAATTTGAATTCAAAACGTCTCATCAAACTGATGGAGCCACGTTTGATAAGACGTTTTGGGGGCATTGTTTACACCCTAAATTAGTGTTTCCCGGGGCACGTGACGGTCATGTGGACTCAGGACGTCATCATTGGACCACGTAGGCAGATGAATGGGGATAAGGCCGATGACGCAGGCACAACCGATATCTGATCTAGGTATTGGTAAAGAAGGTACGTTACATATAAGGGTATCGGTATCAAGACCGAGGACATGTTGATACGAGGTTCTCAGAGAAGTACCCTAGTTTTAACAAAGTATGGCTAGTGGCAGGGTAGCCTCAACTGCAGCCTTAACATCGGTAAATATTTGACCGTTGCCCAACTTATTTATATTTAGTAAACTCTAATATCGGCAACGGTAAAATGGCTCATAAAAGATATCGGTCTCAATAAACAGGGCCGATATCAGAAAAGATCAGGGACACATCGGCATTAACAGATAAGGCCGATGAATTTCTCTGCAGATTCAGTAGCAAGGCCATAAAAGCAGTCCATGGGATCAATGAAGGTCAAAGGAAACATCGGTGTGAAAAGACCGAGAGACGTGAGTAGGCTTCATACTAAATAGAAGGCCGATTAATATCACCAGTAGAGATTAAGCTACACAGAGAGAAGCACAATCGGCTATGAATTTACTCAGAAAGTAGACAGTTATGCATGAATGAGAACGTAGTCTTCAGAATATTGCTTAGGTGGAAAGAAAAGCAGTTACATGAAAAGAGGAACGTGGCAGAAGTGGGATCATAACAACAAGTCATGGAAGTTGATCATGGGGCATAGTGGGAGCATAAATTGGCATAAATTGATACATGCCTAGAAATCAGGGGCCGCATACCCCACTACCCCATGATCCCCACTAACATGAGCGGTTGTGCAAACAAGTCTATAAATAGGGCATGTGGTGCAACATTGGAAGGGGGCTAACACACACGCCACTTCTGCTCTTAGCAGACTTTTATTGTCTCCTCATAACAATTCTTTCTTGTTCTTGAGTGATCTGTGAGTTTTGGTTCCTGAGTGCTCATTTTATTCTTTTAGTTTTTTTGAAAATTTGTAATCACCTTTCAATCAATGGAGAAGATGTTGTCTATGGAGGTACTCTGAATCATTGTATTTAGTTTCCCTTTTTTGCAGTTTCTATTTGTAATTTCTTACTTGCATCAGAGTAGAGAAAGCCCCCACAGTTATTTTATTGTTAAATAACAAGTCGCTTAGATTAGCAGTCAGATTATGTAATCATCATCACTTTGAGTCCACACGGACTCTGCCACGCCCAACACACACCACACCAGATATTTATTGCCAACAGAAATAAAATAAGTGTACCTTCGAAGTTCTGTTATTCCTCAGCATTGTATCCTGCATGGTCAGGGATGATGGCATTCACCCTAATCTGTCCTTGTTATCCTTGCTGTCCCTGAGCTGGAGCTCTATAGTAGCCTCCACGAGGTGCTTGGCAATCTTTGCTTATGTGACCAGGCTTGTTGCAGTTGTGACAGATGATGTCATTACAGCGGTTGGTCTTGGGAGCTATGCAATGCCTTGCAATATGTCCGGGCACTCCACAGTTAAAACATCCATCAGTGTTTTGTCGCTGGGCAGCTGGCTGTGCCTGAGGTGGTCCTCGCTGTTGATTCTGTCGTCGAGGAAAGCTAGCTTAGGGCTTCCTTGTCCCGTCCTATGTGCGCTTGTTTCCCTAGTAGTTGTAAATCTAGGGTTTCCATCCCTGATTGTTCCTCAATGATTGTGTTGGAAAGTTCCTCGGTTGGAAGGTCATAGGCGGAGGTTGATTCGCTTGTGGTCCTTGCACAGGGTAAGCATCCTTTTCCAAACTTGAAGCGAGGCTGACAACCCATTCGAACGACTGGCCTAGATGGCCTATCATCATGTGTGGGAGGTGTGGGATAAGTCCTTAGTGAAATCTCTTGACCTTCTTGGCGGGGGTCTCTATCATGTGCGGAGCGAAACGGGAAAGTCGCTCGAATTGTGTAGTATACTCCCTGGCCATCCAGTTCCCTTGAGTTAAACTCAGGAAATTTCTCTCTTGTTGGTCTCTTTCGTCCTCAGGGCAATTTTTTTCCAAAAATTGAGTCTTGAATGCTTCCCAAGGCATTCTCCTTTCGTATCGATCCCAATGGTGGCTTTCCCGGCCTCCCACCAGTCTGCAGTGGAGTAAGTTAGTTGAAATGCGGCTAGACGTCTCTTGTCAAGCTCGCTGCATTCCAGGGCTTCAAAGATTAGTTCCAACTCTCGTATCCATTGTTCGACTTTCCATGATTCTGCCATGCCATCGAACTTCTCGGGTTGCATGCCACGAAATCGTTCCAATAGCTTATCGCCTGTTTGCCTTGGAGCAGCAACGTGGTGGTTGTCATTGTTAGCTCGATGGGTGGCATTATTGTATGTGTCGCCAACGTGTTCCATCCGTTGCATGAACGCCTCAAAGACTCCAGTTGGGTCCATACCCTCAGGAATGGGTGTTCCTAGTCGCGCTTGATATCTCGTGTTCCCAGCCATAGTGTTCCGTGTGAGGTGTACCTATGAAAGATCTAACAATTAGCTAGCAATTTTCTTGGGGATACTGACATTAAATTTATTTGTGTGCTCTTGTGTGCAATACCCAAGTGTAGGTAGATGTGCAAGTAGTACTGGATAAGACCAGGTCGATCCCACAGAGAATGTTTTAAACTAGTTACTTAGATTAAACTCTAAGAGGAAATAAAAATTCGATGTTTAAAAAGGGTGTAGAACACAAAGTTCCACAAACTACCGCTACTTAAGGAAACAACTAAATTAAACTAGTGATTAACTAATTAACTAAAGCGATACTTAAAAATGATTTTTCTTTATAAAGGGAAGCGTTGGGATCACACGAATCCACAGTGGCCTAACCATCTACCATGCAGTTACATTAAAGCTCTATAGAGTACGTCTCTCTACAGTATTCTGTATTTTCTAAAGATAAAGATTCAATAGTCCTTTTATGACCGGGACTACATCATCACAGTTGATTTAAAATACATAAAGGCGATTTAAAACAATAGTCAAGACTCGCACTCTTAATGGTGTTATTCAAAGTGGTTTGCAAAAGTTATTGAAGAAAAATGACTTAAGGCTTAAAATTAAGAAACTGTTTTGACAAACTGAGCATATGGGGATAGTTTGATAACAAATCTCAAAAACAGAAAGTCTAGGAATACTGCTAAGGACCATCTCAAGATTTTGAGTGTTCGATCGATCGATGCGCCTTCGATCGATCGATGCACCGTCGATCGATCGAGCATCATCATCTATCAATCGATCAAAATGTTGTCAATTGCTTGAATATCTCTCTGATTCGATCGATCAAACTAACTTCGATCGATTGAATATAGGTTTTATTCTAATGCATGGTAAAGGCTGGAGATCACTGTTTCATCGTGATCTCCCAACTCTGGGACTAATCAGACATGGTCTGGAGTGTCACATATTTGTTTTTAACGTAAAAATTCATCAAGGTCTTGTTTGGTTATGATTTTAACATACAAAATTATGAAAACTATGGATTATTATGAAACTAACATGTAAAACTATAACTATGACAGATTATACTCCGAGATTGACCTAGCAAACTATAAATAATGATAATAAGAAACCTGAAACAAAAGAACACTTGTATTAAAACTGAAATCACCAAGCAACCAATGTAAAATCCAAGATCAACCTACAAAACAAGCTAACACTCTATCTCTCTCTATGTAAATTGTGAAACTAAAAATTGGGCGTCCTTATGGACGTGTTTATAACTGATATATATAAAAGAACCTAAGACTAGGGTTACAAAAAAGGCATGTTCGATCGATCAAACTTTACTCAATCGCTTGAACTTTGAATTACTCGAGCGCTTGAACATCCTTAGATCGATCGAAACCTCGATTGCTCGAACTCCACTTTCATCTTTGAATTGCCTTGCTTGTAATCAAGCTTTCCTTTTATCCTGTTTTCTGCACACAGGACAACAGCATATCTGCACAAAACATCTAACACACAAACTTATCATAGATTTATCACATTGTGTAAAAACTGGCATTGTAACACACATTGCAGATAAAATAGGGAATTGTAAACTATATCAATATATTTTCTTACTTTAGGGCGATTGTATTTTACAAATACCCCCGCTTGTCAGAAATAACTATAAATAACACTACGAGAAGCATAGCACGAATCTAATCACAACATAACATAAATAATGAGATGACAACAGAAATAATCAGAAGAAACGATCTGCCACATATATATATAACCAAAAGATGTACAGTGGAGTACACAACAGATCATCTGTGTACCACGTAGTACATGATCCTATACAAGATCTAACAAATATATAAACAAGACCACCATTGGTGGCTACCTATACAAAAAGGTTATGGTTAATAGCTATCTATGTAAGCGTCAAAAGTAAGTGGACAACATATCCTGAAGTCAAAAGCAAAAGTCTAAGTCCTAAAGGTACTGGACTCAAAAGTTGTCCACATCAGATCCATAGATGGAAGCCTCATCCTCTGGGGCTACCTCAGATAAAACATCATCCTCATCCATGTCATCATCATCCATCATGTCCTCCTCCTTCATCAACTTATCCTCGGGTAGCTCAGTTCCATCATGCTCCACAATAACTCCCAAGTCTCTTACAGCAGCCATGTCAGCCTAGGCTGCATTAAATGCAGCTGCAAGTGCCTCAGCCTCAGCCATAGCATGTGCCAACTCTGCTGCTCCTATCTCAAATCCTGGGGATATGCAGCCATCTCCACAGCCCACTCTGTTGCCACCTGTGCTATCACACCACCTGGTAAGACTAGTACCACAGTGTCATCACTTGTGTCATCCTCTGCTATAGCCTCCTCCTCTATCGGATAACCCTCTGTAACTATAATATCTACGCCAACCGGCAGATCCATACCAGCTGGGTTCTCGGGGTCATTCTCTGGATTATGCTCTGGCTCCTCGTCGTCGGTGTCCTCATCCTCCATATCCTCGTCTTCATCCCCTGGCTCATTGTCATCACCCTCATCCTCTCCAGATCATCATCCTCTGGGTCCTCATCTGCTGGGGGTGCATTAACCATGTCCTCCTCTGGTGGGGTGGAGGTGTCTGGGGTGGTGGCTTTGTTGGGGAAGGTCGAGGCACTGCTTTAACCTTGAAAGTAGAACCTGGTACGAAAAGCGGTCTCGTAGCATCTGTAGTGAATCCTACTCAATGTGTCGAAAGGTCTCTTTACGGTGGATCATCTCATGGCGTATCACCTTTGGATCCTAGGTCCCAAATCTCTGCTGCTCAATTGGCACATCATGCTCTATCTCTGCGATAGCTCTCTGCCTACCTTCCAGGCATAGTATTGTGGATCTGCTGGTGCAATACTATCCTCATACACATAGTGTCCTCCGAACTCGTTTGGAACGAAGCGTGATAGTGCCATGCTACCTGAAAAGAGACTACCTTAAGTCAGAACTAATCCCAATATTCATTTATAGAATCTCAAGGTTCTAGGACCAGATGGTGTGGGACAATCTGTGAGTGAAAATGTATAAACCTAGGCTCTGATACCAAATATCCTATCACGCCCCGGAACGGCAAAAATAGAGAAAATTAAATTTCCTTTTTGGGTCTAAAGGCAGCGACTGGTGAAGTTACATGATTGCCCACACCATGCAGTACCAAGCAACAGTAAGGAAAAGAGATAACAAGAATATAATCTAGGTTTTGGATAAAGATAACTTAAAGTCAATAGAAAGTTATTATTACAATCAGAGTCTCGAATCAAATAAAACATAGCAGAAGTACAAGCGTCAAGGCAATATATGCCTGATTACAAAAAGGTCAGAAAGCAGTAAAGATAATTAAACTACTATCTAGCCTAACCTTCAATTGGCGTAGAGGTAGTCCTCGGCATAGTAGTCCTCTTCCATCTGGCCTTCGTCGGGATAATCCTCTATAGAGATGTCATCACCGGCATAGTAGTCCCCAACTGCAGGTCCTTCACCTGTGTAGTCATAACTAGGGTGCGCTGGAACGTAGAAATGTCCAACGGCATAAGCGCCATCAGCTTAATGAAAGCTGAGTAAATTTGAAACTAACAGGGTATCAACTATTGAAGTTATTATAAGTTATAAACGATAATAATTAAATTCAGTGAGGGTAACTCCTTTAATCAAACTGATCATCCGATTACTAATGTCTTGCTAGATTTAGACCGACAATACATTATGATAGGGGAACAAACTCAACAGTAGTTTACTTCTATAGATATACCATTGTTCCGTCCACTGCTTTTAAGAACATATACACAGTCCACCGCTTTTAAGAACATATACACAGTCCACCGCATGTCATGGATACCACGTTAGTCCATCCCCAACTTTTAAGAATATATGCCCAATTCACCGCACTACAGGGATATAACACTTTAAGCAACAGTTCATCATTCTATGCCACGACTTAGCAACGTATACCAGTGATCACGGTCCACCGCATGTCATAGACACCTTCGTCTGTCTAACGCTTTTAAGAACATATGATTAGATCATTTGGCTACCTTAGGGCTACTGGTCCGGTTCACTGTAGTCGCCTTTGTCTGTCTACCATTTTTAAGATCATGTGATCGACCAAGGCCCGCCCACGCAAGATTCCTGAATCTCAACAAACTTAAGTTCAACTCTATCATTGATACATGACAATCCCAATGTGGCCTAACTACTCTGAGTCAAACGAACGATAACTCCAAAGGATTCACAACTATTACGTTATCTAATGTTATAAACATTATCCGCTAATCCCATTGTTACTATGATTCTAAGCCGCCTTATCTCCTTATCACGTTTGTATTACGACACTATAGCATGCTGGGAACACTGAATAGTAAATAAACAACTAAGCAATTATTATATAAACTAAACAAGGAAAAATAGTGTTTTGCAACTGCCAATCGATTGGGACAAAGGTCCAATCAATTGGGACAAAGATCCAATCGATTGGTATAAAAATAGTAACAATCGATTGGGAAGAAGTCCAATCAATTGGATCACAATCCATGCCAATCGATTGCTAACTTTGGCAATCGATTGGGGTCTCAAAGATGGCAATTGATTGTATAAAATGTCAATCGATTGGGTTATAAAAGATGGCAATCGATTGGGAAAAGTCTCAATCCATTGGGACTTCGTCTTCTACACAGTGAAGATAGTCCAGCATATATAAATGGGAAAACATGATTGATACTCCATAGCTACATCCTAACAGGTTCTAACATCAATAATAAGTTACCAAGTGAGTTTAAAACACACCCTAGGTCACAAGGGTGTGTTAGGTGTGCGTATTTGAAGCTTGGAGCTTCAATGGTGGCTCTTCTCTCTCTCCTCTGTCTTCTCTGTTTGCCTCTCTCTTCTTTCTTCTCTTTATTCCTTCTTTCTCTCCTTCTGGTCTCCTTCTCTCTGTCTCAGTCCATGGATGTGTGTGTGAGTGTGTATGGATGTGGGTATATCTATATATATATGTGAGTGAATATATAGAAACACACACAACTCTCCCTTTCTCTCCTCTGTTTTCTAGAAACAGAAATTCACCCAAAATGGGCTAGTATTTATAGAGGGGTTAGTGTTCACGTGGACAAACCCCAGCCAGAGCAAAGGAATCTGTCCAGCTGCTGCCAAACGATTGGCATGAATGGCAATCGATTGGTGTTAGGTATAAAATGCTCCAATCTCCAATCGATTGTTATAAGTGGCAATCCATTGGTATCCAAGATAAGGCAATCAATTGGGAAACTTGCCAATCGATTGGTATAGAGATTATACCAGAGGTAAGGTAAAACTCATATAAGTATTAAAAGAAACATACAAGGTCTTACTCATATAATACATTACAGAAATACAGGGTATTACAACTTGCATTTCCAATAGAGAAATGCAAGGAGGAATTTGAGATCTAATGCAAAGGAGGATGTTTGGTGGGTTTTGTTTTTTTTTTTTCTACTCTTTTTATTTTTGTTTTTTCCCTTGGTTTGGATTGGGGGTTTTACCTAATGGTGGTGAATTAAGTAGGAACTGACGCAGCACACACTTCAGAAATTCTATTCAAATGTTAATGCATTTTTATTTTAATGTAATTTTGTTTTTTAGTTTCTTAGGATTTTATTTCCATGTTTTCAGCTATTTTTAGGATTTTAAATGCTAAAATTAAGTCCCAATATGTTAACACATATGTTAGGAGTATTTACAGGAAATTTGACTTTATTTTCAAGCTTTAAAGTGTTATTAATTAGGGTGTCAATAAGGCAAAAGAAAAATACATTTCTTTTTACGCTTTATTGATTTAAGTTAGATTTTCTTTTCATTTTATTTGTTTTCTTATTCTTAGAGACCAAGTTTGACAATATATTATAGATAAGGTTGTAAATCTCTTTTGAGATGGGGCTTTTGATAATTGAATATAATTATTTAGAGAGGGTATCTCTTTTGTTTTTTCCATTTATTTCTTGGCATTCTTAAAAATCAACAAGACAGTTGAAACCTATTTTTGGTATTCTTGGTGAATCAGTGAGATTAGAGCCTTGTTTTTGATATTGTTGCGACAATCAATAAGTCAAAAAATGTTGCCCATCTCATCATTCTCATCTTTCGCTTCCGCACTGCATCAAGAACCTAACGAGGTAGAACTTTTTAACGAAAATGTTATCTTCCTAGTGTGGGCAGTTTAACTACCTATGAAAATTGAGTCAGCAGTACTGGGTATACCATTGACCATTGCTCTATCCAATTGTATACAGAACTCCCAAGTTTTGAAGAATTTTTAATAGAAGTGGAGTTTTTAACAGTTTATTTTATTGTGTTTTTTTATCTGGGATTTTAGTTAAATTCAGAAACTGATAGCAACTAGGGAGTCACTTCCTAGGAAGTTTCCGAGCTCCTTGAGCAACTGTCGAAGACTAGGGATGTCTGGCGAGGATAATATGATGCAAATTGTAGGTATTGGAACTCCTCTAGCACATGGTACCAACTTAGGACACACGGTCACACCAAATGGCACAAACCAACTAATCTCACTAGAGGCGGAGTTAGAAATTTTAGTCAGGGGAGCCTAGGCATATTGGGATTCGGGAGCAGTACCCCTAATATAATTTTTCTAGGGTCTATTTATACATAATTAACGATTTTTAAAGTCTACTTGTATATAATTAAGATTTTTTTGAGATATGATTATAACGAATCTATTTGATGCCATGCTAATATTGTATAGCGTCTTTTACAACTCTTTTGGGGGGGGGGGGGGGGGGGGGGGGCGTTTTCCTTTTGAGTTGTATTATACATGTATATCAATAAATGTATGTAGTTGATGACACTAAATTAGACCTTAGGTCCTTTGGAGGGCCTAAACATAAGTTGGAGGGGGCCTAAAACATAAGTTGAGATGGACTTAAATATAAAATACTAAAAAAATTAAGACAAAATTTTAATTCTCAAAATTTCAAAAGAGGCTGACCCCTCTACTGCCTCCGCCCTTGTTTGTACCCCTACCAAAAGGAAAAAGAACGAGAAAAAAAAAAGGTGTTTTACTAAAACCTTATTGATTTTGATTCTGGTATAAGTATAATTTGACCACCAAAATAATTATAAAGCTACTAAACACCTTACACCCTACCTAATTGTTAATTGTTCAGTACGTTTGTTTCGTCATTGTGGCCCAATTACATTGCACACCTTGGAAATTGACTGCCGGAATATCTTGTTTCCGATATTATATGTTTAGAGTACGCCAATGATTTTTTGGAGAGAGTAATGTTAGGGGTATAATTAGTTTTTACTATTCATTTATAACTATCTCTATCTCTTTCCTAAGTGATATTAGGGCTCATTGAAATTTAACCAGACACCACAATACACTTAAGAGAGAGATATGTATAGATAAATGAATTGTAAAAAATAATTGTACCCCTAATATTGTCCTTTTGAAAATGGGTAGTGAACTTCAATATTTATTTTCAGTGTTCATTCCAACCGAAAATATTGTTCAAGACTTCAAGGACAACTTTTCCTATTTCTACCGAATAACATAGATATTCTAAATTTGGGCTACCTTGACCATAAGACCAAAAAAGCCCTTGCCTTAGGCCTCAAAAAACGTAAAAGGCTCCATAATAACAGAAGTATCTTACTTATTATAGACAACCCTTTCAAGGAAAAAAAAGAAGGGTTCAATCCACCTTGAAATTAAAGCCTAACAGCTATTTTAAAAAATGTCAAACCGAAAAAGAAATGTTAGCAGAACATGACTACAAGAGCTTAAGTTAATAATTTTGTATCACTAAAAGCATGAACAATAGTGTTTGAATAAAAAAAAATCCCGATAATAATAAAGAATAAAAGCCTCGTAACAATAGAAGTCTCTTGTTCTATACAACACTTTTGGAAAACCATGCCCAATTAATCCACTTTCAAATAAAAGTCCAACAGCTGGTTTAAAAATATGCGTCATTCACAAAAGCAACATTCGCAAAACTTTGACTAAAAGACTTAATTAATAATTTTTTTAGCACTTAAGGGAGAAAAATAGGTTTTAAATAAAAAAGATAATAAATTTAAAACAGAAAAGGGCCAATTTAGAATTGTGCCATCAGGCCACATTTTGAGTGAGCCTGCCTGATTCTAAGTAGACTGAAGAGATATGGTTAGACAATAAACTAGGCTAGTCGTACCTCTTCGTAACCTTAATTAAAATTGGAAGTAAAGGTTTGATCTATGTTTTAATTGCTCTATCTTTCTTGACATGTCATTTTTTATGACTAGTGGAGAAGGATTTTGATTTCCTTCCCCCCCTCCCTCCCTCCGAAAATTTGAATGCAATGGGATTCTATGTGATTATGATCAATGTTGTGTTGCAGCTGGGCAGGAGAGGTTTGGAACATTAATAAGCTCTTACTATAGAGGTTCACATGGAATTATTCTAGGTATGATTTTGAAACACCAGATCTTTTCATTCTACAAATTCATCTATGGACGTTTGTAAATTAAGTCTCTGTTACTTGATATGGAACGAGCAGTGTAGTACCAATAAATCGGCGAGATGGAGAATTGGGAGGAAACAAAATTAAGAACATTAAATTGGAAATTAGGGACCCTCAATGGTTTTGGAAACCACGGATTGAGGACCGATATTGATTGACTTGTCAGGTCGACAATAATAATTTACCACAGGTCGACTTGATTTTCTTGAAGGAAAATTGGCTCGGTTCTTTCTCATTAAGGAATTGTTTGTTTCAAGGATTTAAAACAGAATCTAGAGCTAACAGTTGTTCATTGTTTATCATAATATTGTGTAAGCCATAATCGTAAAGTGGCATCCCCAAATTTTGGAAGGAAACCATTTACCACGATTTCAAATTTAGTAAATACTTTTTTATAATCATCTTCAAGTTGCATTGGATGAAGAATTTGTTCCATACTCAAATGGCCGGACCATCGACATTAATGTTTGGTGGTGCCTACGCTTGGGTCCGATCGAATTGGTCCACTTGCTGGTTGACCTCTTGACATGTTTTGGCCGGTTTGATTTCTGACCACTTCCTTTTGACTTCGACTTTATCCACATAGAATCTTTGATCGTTCACCATGTTGTCATAGTTGGACTTTGGTCCTAAATTTGACCAACTTTGACCTCACCCCCTTAACACTCCAAAACGCGAGAGATTAAAGCTCTACTGGGTTCATGGATTGAGCAAGAGAAAGGGAAGGAAAACAGTAGGGAAACCACTTTCCTTTTTTGATAAATGAGGAAAGTAGGAATGAAAAGAAAATATAGTGGGTTATCATATAGATTCACACTTTTGAACTTTTTAAGTAACTTCCCTCGCCTTTTTTTTTTTTTTTTGAGTTAATATTTTGAATGTTTAAAATTTCTTAACATTATTTAAACATGGAGGAAAAGACGAGAAAACAAAAGGAAGCTAGTTTTCCTTCTTTTGTTCCTATTCTTTGTTTTTCCCTTACTAATTCCATGAAACATACAGAGCCTAAGTAAATAAGTAACGTAAATGGAATGGCGTTCAATATATAGAATGGAAAAATCTCTTTGTTGCAAAAACAGATTAGATATAAACATAGCTCTGTCTTCTTTTCTTTAGATATGATGGTGGTTATTTTGCATGCAACTTCGTTATATTTGTCGCTTGTTTCCTTTTTTTCTTTTGCCTGTTAGTGATACAAATTGAAGCTGCAAAACCACTCCCACCTCTTGGATGTGAGCCATCACTTTCTTGTGCTATATTATTCTTGTTACTTAACATAGGAACCTGCTTGGTTTTCGGTTCCTATGCTTCAGCCCCATATGCTTACTCTAGTCAAATGAATGTCATGTTCAATATTTCCTTATAATCTTTGCTGTTATCTTCGTCTCAATAATGGTGAAGCTAATTAACTAACTTGAAGTTCACTTTTCATTTTAGTTTATGACGTAACAAGGCGAGACACTTTTACAAACTTATCAGAAATATGGGCAAAGGAAGTGGAGCGGTATTCCACGAACCTCGAGTGCATCAAGATATTAGTTGGGAATAAAGTTGATAGGGTAAGTTCTATCACGTCCCTTGATAAGTATATTACCTCAGGCAAGTATTGTTTTCAAGCACGCACACATGCAAACAAATGCTTCTGAATTTTTCTTTTGGAAAAAAAAACTTTCTTCGTCGGATAGATATTTTCTCCGTAGCAGTATCTTGTTTTCATGAAGATTTTGTTCATGTATAGATATTTTAAATTTCCGCTACATCCGTCTTAGATTTTCCAAAGGCATTACATATGAATTTTTTTTTTTTCCTTACCCTTCTTTATTGTCTTGCAGAGAAAATGAGGTACCTCGTTCTGATAATGTATATATTTTCAGGATAGTGAGAGGGCTGTAACTGTAGAAGAGGGGATGACTCTTGCACGGGAACATAAATGTTTGTTTCTTGAATGTAGTGCTAAGACTAGAGAAAATGTGCAGCAATGCTTTCAAGAGCTCACTTTAAAGGTATTACTCTCTAAAGGCATACTTCTTGACAGTTGTACTGAGCTTATACATGGTTTTATGGTTTTTGGCTATATGCTATTTGGTCAAATATCATTATTGTTTGGTCTTTTGGACTCACCCCAAGATTGCATCTAAAGTTAACATGGTTAACAACATCCTTTTAGTGTCATATCATATAGTTACTAATTATGCTAGATATTCTATTACTATAGTTTTTGTGAAGAAAAACTAAGGTGATTTGTCTTAAAACACCTTTGATTCTATGAACGGCCACAAAAATTAAGAAATTAATGTTTTTATAATTATTTGTTGAGTGGTAGTGGTTAGTTTTCGGAAATAGTACTCAAGAAGAAAGGAAACATTTCTTGTTCAATTTCTCTGAGAAATTCTTTTAACTTCGATAAGCAGGTCTTTCCTGCTTATTCTAGAAAGGAAAAGACTTGGGTACATTTCCTTTGGTACTTTTTCTACTGCTTTGAAGTGTGATTGGTCCACATGTACCAAATTGTCTACGTGATACATATGGACCAGTAACATCATTTTAGAACAGGACAAAAAGCCTACGGAAAAGATTGAAGGATTGTCCTAGAAACATGAAATAAATTAAATTTCTGTCTCTTGATCAAGGATCAAAAATTTGTATCGTTTCGACCGAAACGTACGAAACTTTTCGGTTTCGCTGGGGACCGAACCGAAACCCTAATGGAATTACGAAATTCCTATGTGTCGCACAAAACGATCTCGTTTTTGTGCGTTTCGAATGAAACATGCATGTTTCGCACGAAACATGTATGTGTCAAATCAGGTGCAGAGATCCATGCGAAACTGAATAGGGGGGTTTAAAATTGGGGAAAAGGGGAGATCAGTAATGAGGAGATCACGAGAGAAAATAGGAGATCCATGTCAAACTAACTTGTTATTCTTCATTCTTCTTCATCTTCTTCTTCTTCTTCTTCTTTCGGCTAAGGTTTCTTTGCCCTCTACACAGTCGCCACACACACACACACACACACACACACACACTCTCTCTCTCTCTCTCTATCTCTATCTCTTTCTCTCTCCTTCTTCTTCTTCTTCTTCTTCTTCTTCTTCTTCGGCGCCTTTCTTCTTCTTCTGCTTCTTCTTCTTCTTCTTCTTCGGCGCCGAAAGTCGTCGCCCCTCCTCTCTCTCTCTCTCTCTCTCTCTCTCTGCCAGTAATCAGTAAGTTTAATCATCTGCTCTCTTTTTATTTTTATTGCCCTGTGTGTATGTTACTCGTATTACTTATAAGTACTGTGTGTATGTTACTCGTATTACTTATAAGTACTATTACTCTATTACTCTATTACTCATATGATATATATATATATAACACTAGTATATTACTTGTATTATATTACTCATACAAATTTTTTTATTATTAGTAATATAAGTACTATATTACTTTTAAGTCTTATATTACTTGCATTACTATATTATATTAGAGGACACTTTAGCTCACCCAAATTTGGTCATCATTACTCACTCTTGCCATTACTTATTACTTATATTATTAGTCATACTGAAGGATCAAAATTAATTTAAAATAAATTCATTTTTCCTTACCCTAAAATTGCTCACCCCAAATTGATCAAAATTAATTTAAAAATGAATGCATTTTCAATACTATGCCCCCACTGCATTAACCAATAGGAAAGGAGGGTGAGCAATTTTGGGATGAGCAAAACTGTGTTCATATAAAAATTAGATGTAATTTCTTAGTAATACTCATTGAAACTAATATTCTTAGAAATATAAAAATTATTTACAACTTATAACTTATTACTTATATAAGTTATATTCTTATTCTTAGAAATATTAAATTAGGGATAAGGATGCAACATTCATTTATGATCTATGGACATGGTCATGGACCTCAATTTGGATGTAGTCAAGTTGATTATGAGAGGTTTAGGGCTCAATATGAGGCATGGTTTCGTGCTTACATGGGTTGGACTGAGTATTGCTGATATATCCAGAACACGTATAATGTTCCTCTTGGTGAATACCCGGGGCCTGGACCAGTTTATGCGCCTGCTCGACATTCTAGAGCCGGTTGGATGTTAATTTGTTGGATGAACAACTATTTATATTTTGGAGATGTCTCTTCTTCTTCTTCCTCTTCTTCTTTCGGCTAGGGTTTCTTTGCCCTCTACATAGTCGCCACACACACATCTCTCTCTCTCTCTCTCTCTCTCTCTCTCTCTCTCTCTGCTAGTAACCAGTAAGTTTAATCATCTGTTCTCTTTTTTTTATTGCCCCGTGTGTATGTTATACTCGTATTACTTATAAGTATTATTACTCTATTACTCTATTACTCATATGATATATATAACACTATTATATTACTCGTATTATATTACTCATACAAATTTTATTATTATTAGTAATATAAGTATTATATATATTACTTTTAAGTATTATATTACTTGTATTACTATATTATATTAGAAGACACTTTAGCTCACCCAAATTTGGTTCACCATTGCTCACTCTTGCCATTACTTATTACTTATATTATTAGTCATATTCAAGGATCAAAATTAATTTAAAATAAATACATTTTTACTTACCCTAAAATTGCTCACCCCAAACTGATCAAAATTAATTTAAAAATGAATACATTTTTAATACTATGCCCCCATTGCATTAACCAATAGGTAATGAGGGTGAGCAATTTTGGGGTGAGCAAAACTGTGTTCATATAAACATTAGATGTAATTTCTTAGTAATACTCATTGAAACTAATATTCTTATAAATATAAAAATTATTTACAACTTATTACTTATACAAGTTATATTCTTAGAAATATAAAATTAGTGATAAGTATGCAACATTCATTTATGATCTATGGACATGGTCATTGTCACACCCCGATTTTTGGACAACCAAATATTTAATCTAGAGCATGTATCCGGACTAATATTCAATTACCAAAATTCACGAGAGCGACACCCTCACACATGCTAATAGAAAATTTATAGAAAACAGTATTTAATACTCCTTAAATAAGGACATGTGATCTTGTGTTTAAAGAAAAACTCTTTATTATTAAACATGTATTCCCAAACATCCATTTCATTGTAAAAGAAATAAAGTTCCATTATAAATATTATATCACTTTTCAATTTTAAAAAAAAAAACATCATTTTCATAAATAAAATGTCCACATACAGAGTTCAGCGGAAATAAAAATAAATAAGAATAAAATCTATACATCCATTGGTCAGAGTAACTACAACATTCTCAATACCCAATATACCATATTTATTATAATTATACATACTGGCCCACAACGCCAGAAAATAAAATACAATCAAGTACAACAAAAATAAGTACAACTCCAATAATAAACAACACAACGACAATCTCTTCACCCAAACAGAAGCTCCAACGAAAATCTCCAAAAACTAAACCTGCACAAATACATTCGACTACGTTTCATATAGAAACGCCCCCGAATGTATAACACGCTCGGGTCAGTCACATGATTGGTATGAGTTAAACAAAACAACAAGTCTTAGGGATCCAACTTGAACCCGTAGACAACAAATTACACTACAATACTCTTGGGTCAAGACAGGTAGTTCCACACACATATCTGGACAATAGAGTAGTTTCCATTTATGTGGTGGCAAGTAGTTTCTTGCCCAAAATCCAAAGTTACTACGAGTTTCATAGTTACCCACTACTTATGGTGAGCCAAACCTGTAATACGTTAGTGGGCCCACCATCCTGCAAATTTAATGATCATAAACCAAGCAAACAATTCTGTATACAAACCGTCCACATTCTAACTCAAAAATTGCATTCTTTTTTTTTTTTCCACACTTATCAGTCTTATGAAATAATCCATGTTCATTACTTATTAACTTTAAATTTATCTTTGCATTCCCTAGCTTCACCACTTGGCCACCCTCCATGGTACAGCCCACACATATATCCCATGTGTGCCCGGACATACTACCAACATCCACTCTGGTGCCAGTTTGGTTAGGGTATCAACCAAACCAGGTATACACAGCGGACGGCTGGTCAATATGCCTAGACGTCTATACAATATAAGCCGAGCATAAGGCTTAGGCCAGCTTGATCACGAAGCCACTGGCAAAAGGGTACACTCAGCAAGTCGAGCTACCAAAAACAACATATCACACAACGGGGAGCAGTGAAGACTAAGGAATTATGTTGCAATTATCACTTATCGTTCGTATTATCCCAATAATTGTGAATTTCACGTTTATCAAATAGTTTTGTCTCATCATAGTCTAATCACATCTCTAACTTTTAGATGCATTCCGATTTCTTACAATAAAGGGTTTTATCAATTAACCCATAACAATCTTCCCCCAATAATTTCTAATCAAATTACAAGATCTCTAATATACTATTCAACGTATCGAATTTACTCATTTTTATCAAAATGACCACAAAATAAGGTCAGTTATTTCAGGTACAATAATCTCAACCCAACATTCAATATTAGCATACATAAAGCACATAATAAGAAATCATATTCTCCAATTTGCACGTTGAACTATATTGAAAATTGCTACTGTAATCTTAAATTTCTGCCCAAACGGTGCCGAATCAGGAAAAACTTAAAACACGAAAAGTGTGCAGAATCACGTTTTACATAAGTCACGCGGACAGAATGTTCAAATTCAAATCCACGATTTTCTAATAATTTTCTAAAGTTTCTGCGACTGTGTGAATTACACATAAAACGAATTTCACATATATTTTCTAACAAACATGAATATTTCACCTATGGTTTTGATCAAACTAACGATTCACCTAACCCTTTCGAATACCCTAATGTCATGATCGCAAAGTCACACGAAGGGAAAGAATGTATCTAAATTACTTCAACAATAGCAACGTGTATCGATCCATTACAACGATTTAACCCTAACAATTAAATTTAACATGCACTAATTTACTCCCATACACATACATATATATACATACGTGTATATATATATACTCGGATACACAAAGTTTAACTCACCTAGTTCAATCCAAAATTGACAACCACGAATGCTCCGCAATTCCTCACGTGACCACGAATCCGGAATCCTTCTCCTTTCTCCTCCCTTTTCTTCTTCTTCTTCTTCTTCTTCTTCTTCTTCTTCTTCTTCTCTCCCTCTCACTCTCTCTCTCTCTCTCTCTCTCTCACACACACACACACATACACACACACACGGCTGTTCTTTCTTTTGGGTGGCTAGGGTTTTTAATATAAGATATATGTACACTACACACACAACACATGTCAATAAAACACACAAAAATATATAAATCCCGTTTTTCTTCTTGTGGGCTCACAAAAGAGACCTATATGAGCCCAGAATGCAGTATAAAGTGTTAAAATGAGTAGCCCAATAGGTACCCATGACCCCGGTACTAAGTTTTAATGTTAATTACATTATTTACAATATTTACGGGCCCTGTAAACACTACTAAATTATAAACACATCAATTCTTAAAAATTTAAACTTACACAAATTTATTCCATCACTGAAGTTTATAAAAATATTCACATCGTAATTTGTACTAAAAAAAAATTAATACACATAGATATATAACCATAAACATAAATACCCATAGCTAATTTATCACATATAAAAATTCGGGTGGCCACATTAACATATAAAAATAAATATTTATATCTTGAAAATTACGGCGTGTTACATTCTACACTCCTTAAAGAAATTTCGTCCCGAAATTTGAAGCAACGATAAATATCCAAGGCAGTCATCAATAAAGTTAAACACATAATTTCAAACAAAGCATTGATTAAGTTTAACTCTCAACTATACGAGACCAAGTACGTCGAGCGACTAATCCAAACAAGGAAACCCTCATCTATAAACCTTATTCTCGTATAGTCAATCGTCAAACGTTAACAGATAATCCAAAACATAATTATTGATGCAAAATATGTGAATACAAACTATGCATGCGACATGCTCGCAGTTAATCAAGAATTCTAACTATATGCCCATGTTTACCTCTTACCATGTCCCGAACTCCTACTACTCGGGATACCCAATACTTACAACTCAAATGTATAGCTTCAAGATCTTTCAGAACCTTTCACTATGAATAAGAATACCCGTCCAAATTAATAAGCCGTTGTAGATATAAGAAAACCTCTGGCTCAATATACACTCCCGAAAAATAATAAGGCATAGAAATTTCATGTTGAGATACGATAGATGCAGCAGTAGAATATCAGCCGATAATACCAGCTTCATAATAAGAAATCCAAAATACCCGTTGATAGATAAGAAATTCCAGAATACCAATAGTAATAGAATCCGCTTCAGAAAACCATAATAATCAATAGAGATGAGAAGACTAGAAAACCAGTTGATAACATAAGAAATCCAGAAATCCAATCCTTGCCTCCAATTGCCGTACAAAATTTCTCAAGTCCATCGTATTCACCCACATAACTATTCCATAAACGAAAATAGAACTCCCCTCGATACAACCCCAATATACCAATACAAGATATATGCACTAACATGCAAATTTAACCATTATCCTATATGCTCATACTTGGTCTCAAAAATAACATGCAGGTAATACCAAGCAAGGAAGCAAATCAATATGTACGAGCATACAGTTCACAAACTACTACTAAGATATAAAGACATTATTCACATTACAAAGCACATAGAAACAAGAAGCACGTAGTAAAACATACTCCCAATCCCAAAGAAATTCGCAAACCTAAAGCCCTGACAAGCCCATAAACCACGATCTGAGAATCACTTAGACTCGCTAAGCTAACCTTAAGCTCTGATACCAAACTGTCACACCCCGATTTTTGGACAACCAAATATTTAATCTAGAGCATGTATCCGGACTAATATTCAATTACCAAAAATCACGAGAGCGACACCCTCACACATGCTAATAGAGAATTTATAGAAAACAGTATTTAATACTCCTTAAATAAGCACATGTGATCTTGTGTTTAAAGAAAAACTCTTTATTATTAAACATGTATTCCCAAACATCCATTTCATTGTAAAAGAAATAAAGTTCCATTATAAATATTATATCACTTTTCAATTTTAAAAAAAAAAACATCATTTTCATAAATAAAATGTCCACATACAGAGTTCAGCGGAAATAAAAATAAATAAGAATAAAATCTATACATCCATTGGTCAGAGTAACTACAACATTCCCAATACCCAATATACCATATTTATTATAATTATACATACTGGCCCACAATGCCAGAAAATAAAATACAATCAAGTACAACAAAAATAAGTACAACTCCAATAATAAAAAACACAACGACCATCTCTTCACCCAAACAGAAGCTCCAACGAAAATCTCCAAAAACTAAACCTGCACAAATACATTCGACTACGTTTCATATAGAAACGCCCCCGAATGTATAACACACTCGGGTCAGTCACATGACTGGTATGAGTTAAACAAAACAACAAGTCTTAGGGATCCAACTTGAACCCGTAGACAACAAATTACACTACAATACTCTTGGGTCAAGACAGGTAGTTCCACACACATATTTGGACAATAGAGTAGTTTCCATTTATGTGGTGGCAAGTAGTTTCTTGCCCAAAATCCAAAGTTACTACGAGTTTCATACTTACCCACTACTTATGGTGAGCCAAACCTGTAATACGTTAGTGGGCCCACCATCCTGCAAATTTAATGATCATAAACCAAGCAAACAATTCTGTATACAAACCGTCCACATTCTAACTCAAACATTGCATTCTTTTTTTTTTTCACACTTATCAGTCTTATGAAATAATCCATGTTCATTACTTATTAACTTTAAATTTATCTTTGCATTCCCTAGCTTCACCACTTGGCCACCCTCCATGGTACAACCCACACATATATCCCATGTGTGCCCGGACATACTACCAACATCCACTCCGGTGCCAGTTTGGTTAGGGTATCAACCAAACCAGGTATACACAGCGGACGGCTGGTCAATATGCCTAGACGTCTATACAATATAAGCCGAGCATAAGGCTTAGGCCAGCTTGATCACGAAGCCACTGGCAAAAGAGTACACTCAGCAAGTCGAGCTACCAAAAACAACATATCACACAACGGGGAGCAGTGAACACTAAGGAATTATGTTGCAATTATCACTTATCGTTCGTATTATTCCAATAATTGTGAATTTCACGTTTATCAAATAGTTTCGTCTCATCATAGTCTAATCACATCTCTAACTTTTAGATGCATTCCGATTTCTTACAATAAAGGGTTTTATCAATTAACCCATAACAATCTTCCCTCAATAATTTCTAATCAAATTACAAGATCTCTAATATACTATTCAACGTATCGAATTTACTCATTTTTATCAAAATGACCACAAAATAAAGTCAGTTATTTCAGGTACAATAATCTCAACCCAACATTCAATATTAGCATACATAAAGCACATAATAAGAAATCATATTCTCCAATTTGCACGTTGAACTATATTGAAAACTGCTACTGTAATCTTAAATTTCTGCCTAAACGGTGCAGAATCAGGAAAACCTTAAAACACGAAAAGTGTGCAGAATCACGTTTTACATAAGTCACACGGACAGAATGTTCAAATTCAAAGCCACGATTTTCTAATAATTTTCTAAAGTTTCTGCGACTGTGTGAATTACACATAAAACGATTTCACATATATTTTCTAACAAACATGAATATTTCACCTATGGTTTTGATCAAACTAACGATTCACCTAACCCTTTCGAATACCCTAATGTCATGATCGCAAAGTCACACGAAGGGAAAGAATGTATCTAAATTACTTCAACAATAGCAACGTGTATCGATCCATTACAAAGATTTAACCCTAACAATTAAATTTAACATGCACTAATTTACTCCCATACACATACATATATATACATACGTGTATATATATATACTCGGATACACAAAGTTTAACTCACCTAGTTCAATCCAAAATTGACAACCACGAATGCTCCGCAATTCCTCACGTGACCACGAATCCGGAATCCTTCTCCTTTCTCCTCCCTTTTCTTCTTCTTCTTCTTCTTCTTCTTCTTCTTCTCTCCCTCTCACTCTCTCTCTCTCTCTCTCTCTCTCTCTCTCTCTCTCTCACACACACACACACACACACACATACACGCACACACGTCTGTTCTTTCTTTTGGGTGGCTAGGGTTTTTAATATAAGATATATGTACACTACACACACAACACATGTCAATAAAACACACAAAAATATATAAATCCCGTTTTTCTTCTTGTGGGCTCACAAAAGAGACCTATATGAGCCCAGAATGCAGTATAAAGTGTTAAAATGAGTAGCCCAATAGGTATCCATGACCCCGGTACTAAGTTTTAATGTTAATTACATTATTTACAATATTTACGGGCCCTGTAAACACTACTAAATTATAAACACATCAATTCTTAAAAATTTAAACTTACACAAATTTATTCCATCACTGAAGTTTATAAAAATATTCTCATCGTAATTTGTACTAAAAAAAATTAATACACATAGATATATAACCATAAACATAAATACCCATAGCTAATTTATCACATATAAAAATTCGGGTGGCCACATTAACATATAAAAATAAATATTTATATCTTGAAAATTACGGGGTGTTACAGTCATGGACCTCAATTTGGATGTAGTCAAGTTGATTATGAGAGGTTTAGGGCTCAATATGAGGCATGGTTTCGTGCTTACATGGGTTGGACTGAGTATTGTTGATATATCCAGAACACGTATAATGTTCCTCTTGGTAAATACCCGAAGCCTTGACCAGTTTATGCGCCAGCTCGACATTCTACAGCCGGTTGGATGTTAATTTGTTGGATGAACAACTATATATATTTTGGTGATGTCTCCAGGTTGCTCCTTATGTGCTTATATGTGACTTTTATTTTCTATGAATGGTGTTTTCTATATTCCATGAACTGCTTGATAGTAGATTGACGCCTAAATTATCAGGTATTTTCAATTTGAACTATATACTATTGATATAACTACATATATAAACCTCTCAAAGGTTTAATTAATCAATTATAACCTTTATATGTGCATACAGTTTAGTTTGAAGTTATGCTTCCACAAGTTTCTTTGTGTTTTCAGTTTTTTCTGGTGTTTCCACATGTTTCCGAAACGTTTCCGTTTCCGGGAACACCGAAACAAAATTTTGATCCTTGTTCTTGATAACTTTGCAACTTGTATACGTGATCGAGTAGCCATCTCCAGCTAATTGGCAGAAAAGCTGTGCCCTGTTTTATTCAGCGCCTTTTACTCTCAAATCTATTTGTTTCCTTGGTTCTGTTATCCTTGGCCCTATTTCTTCAGACGCAGGGAAGTCCGACAGTTTTGGGTAGATATGGTATTTCAATCTTGAACAACAGTAATGCTATATCAAATCATGTAATTCATAAGTCATAATAACCTTACACAAAGCACTACAACATAGTATTTTTTAAACATTGACTTTGAAATTGTGGATGAGAAATAAGAGTAGAATGGTAAAGATGGAGAGAAACATGATAAAGTGAGAGTTATTTGAGAGGGTTTTTTTTTTTTTTTTGTTGAAGAAGTCAGAACGTGAGGACGTCCAATCAACCCCGAACTCGATTCTTATTCTTAAACTTATGCTTAGAATGAAGAGTCCAACATGATCACAAATAGTGATGATAGTCCGAAAAATGTCATTCCAAACACACTAATAATGTAACGGCCTATTCAATTTCAGAGACGTGATTTTATGTTGTACTCGATATGGTAAGCTGCAACTTTCGAATGACAAATGCTGAACATTTCTGTTTTCATTTGTTAAATTTATCGTGGTCTGAGAACTCGGGGGGTCTGTTTACAGATAGTGGAGATACCTACTCTGTTAGAGAGGGAATCGATAGTTGTGAAAAGGCAAATTTTGAATCAGAAGCAAGCACACCAAGGAGCAAAAAGCGGTAGCTGTTGCTCGTAGGTGAAGAAACGCACCGAAACTGAGTTTTTATATGCTCAAGTATTTTTGAGAAGCTGATATCGAATTGGTGCCTATGTACGGCAATCTATGGAATGTCATGTATTTTATGTTACATTGCTATGTAGTTCAGTTTTGTTCTTTCATTTGTTGAATCTTTTGCCCAATTGGTATTAAAATTGGCCAAAAAAATAAGGTGAAAAATGGTTATGTATCTAAATTGTTTTGTATATGAGGGGACTGACTTTGTTATCTTCACATCACTCATTTTGAATTCCACTTGCTTGCTTGTAAATATCATATGTGGACTTTCTTTTTCTTTTTTTTCTTTTTTTTTTTTCTTTTTTTTCTGTACCATCTTTGCTGCAAACTGAATTAACTAGGTAA
Source organism: Hydrangea macrophylla (assembly GCA_033977485.1). NCBI lineage: Eukaryota > Viridiplantae > Streptophyta > Magnoliopsida > Cornales > Hydrangeaceae > Hydrangea > Hydrangea macrophylla. The sequence goes on from CM066982.1 coordinate 51,362,777, forward strand.
GACACTCGGATGTCAATTTCATTTATTTACTAGTATTATTATTATTATGTGAAAAAACATTTCAGAAAAGTCTTGTGTGTTGGCACAACTGGATAAGCAACACGAAATCAAGATTTGACGGAAAAACATAAGCAAGTTGTTTTAAGATGATCCATTAACACCCAGCTCATGTTCTTATAAACAAAACAATATCTCAAACAAAAATGATACACACACACACCAGGTCGCCGCCGCCGGCTCCTTCTTGGTAAGTCTTCTCTCTCTCTCTCTCTCTCTCTCTCTCTGTGTGTGTGTGTGTCTCTCTTTATCTCTCATTCTTTGTGGACTCAAAGTAAGGCATCTATCTCTCATTCTTTAATGTTTGATATCAAGCCCATTTCATGTTTGATATCTCACAGTATGAATTTAATATGCCCATTTCATGTTTGAATTTAATATGCCCATTTCATGTTTGAATTTAATATGCCCATTTCATATTTGATATCTCACAGTAAGGCATCTAACTCACAGTATGAATTTAGTATGCCCATTTCATGTTTGATATCTCATTCTATCCTTTTGCTATTTGCTTCCATTTGTAAACCCACAATTTGTAAGTGAAAGTAAGTGAAAAGTAATAGGATAAATGTCTTACTGATAAAAAAAATTTCTCATTTGTAAACCCACCATTTGTAAGTGAAAGTGATCCATTCTGCCCTAGTGTTTTAAAATACTCACAAATTCTGCCCTAGTGTTTTAAAAAAAGGGGGAAAATGGTGGGTGATGGTCCAAACATATAATATTATTTGTCAACTTTAAACCACTATAACTTTATCAATTCTTGGGCTTTTGGGTTATTTTTTTTTTTCATTTCATGTATTTCTTTAAGATGTACGCATCGGACTTGAAAGTTGTACAAAAAAAAAAGCAATTTGGAGCTTCGTTTTTCATTTTTATCTTAGCTGTGACACAAACAGATAATATTATCTGTTTACACTAACAGATAATATTATTTGTCAACTTTAAACCACCATAACTTTGTCAATTCTTGGGCTTTTTGGGTGATTTTTTTTTTTCATTTCATGTATTTCTTTAAGATCTACGCATCGGACTTGAAAGTTGTAAAAAAAAAAAAGCAATTTGGAGCTTCGTTTTTCATTTTTATCTTAGCTGTGACACAAACAGATAATATTACCTGTTTACACTAACAGATAATATTATTTGTCAACTTTAAACCACCATAACTTTATCAATTCTTGGGCTTTTTGGGTGATTTTTTTTTTTGAATTCATGTATTTATTTGAGATCTACGCATTGGACTTGAAAGTTGTACAAAAAAAAAAAAAACCAATTTGGAGCTTCGTTTTTCATTTTTATCTTAGCTGTGACACAAACAGATAATATTATCTGTTTACACTAACAGATCGATAATATTATTTGTCAACTTTAAACCACCATATAAATCCGTATGAATTGATGATTGTATTATATATTGTAGAGAAATGAAAGACGAAGTTTCAAGTGGTTCGGTAAGCATTCATGAGGATATTATCGAAATTGATCATGACAAGGAGCAAATAAGAGACGTAGAAAACCAAATTGATGAGCCGAAAAATGGGATGGAGTTTGATTCTTTGGATGAGCTGATGGTGTTTTATGCCGAATATGCTAGAGATAAAGGTTTTGCTGTGGCTAAAAGAAGCTCTACAAAGAAGGAAGGGGTCGTCAGATATGTGGCATTTCAGTGTACTCGTGGTGGTACGTTAAGGAGTAGATCAACCAACCCGTTAAATGTGCGCCCAATCGCAAAGATGGATTGCAAAGCAAAGCTTAGGGCATTTCATTGACGTCCCAATGGAAAGTGGTCTGTGACATCAGTTGAACTTTCTCATAACCATGAAATGAGTCCAGATAAATCTTGATATTTTAAATGCAATCGGTTGTTGCAACCACATGTGAAAAAGAGACTAATGTTGAGTGATAAAGCTGGAATTAGAATAAACAAGAATTTTAATTCGTTAGTTATTGAGGCGGGGGGGGGGGGGGGGGGGGGGGGGGGGCATGAGAATCTGTCATTTACTGAAAAAGATGTAAGAAACTACATCAATAAAGTTAGGTGTTTACAACTTGGGGAAGGTGATGCTAATGCAATGCACAACTACTTTTTGAGAATGCAATCTAATAATTCTGACTTCTTCTACATGATGGATTTGGATGAAAAGGGTCGCCTAAAGAATTTTTTTGGGCTGATGCAAGGAGTAGGGCAGTATACAAAGAATTTGGTGACGTGGTTACGTTTGATACTACATATTTGGTTAATAAATATGACATGCCATTTGCGCCTTTCGTAGGGGTGAACGATCATGGGCAGTCAGTATTGCTAGAGAATATGAAGTACGTGAACGGGTTCGTTTTGGAGATGGTCATCGGTCTGCAACTTTCAAGCTAATTTTTTTTTATAATACACAGGAAGTGAATTGTAATTGCCGATTGTTTGAGTTCAGAGGAATAAGGTGTAGGCATCAACTTATGGTGTACAATGATATGGACATTTATGATGAAGTACCCGCCAAGTACATTCTACAAAGATGGAGTAAGAATATCAAAAGGAGACACACCAAGATTCGGATCAGTTATGACAACTGGGCAGACAGACCAGAGGCACGACGTTATGATAAAATGTGTAATATTTTCTATGAGTTGGGTGAAGTGGCACCGGAATCTGAAGCTTGGTGTGATGAGGTGATTGCACAAATGCAACAAATGAAACAGGGATACAAAGAGAAGGCTGCAATTTGTGGAAGCAATATACCCATTTTTACTAATCATTCGAGTAAATCAACTTCACATAGAGATGGTATCGTACTGACAAAAGAGAGCACGAATATACTTGATCCATTTGTTACTCGTAGTAAGGGGCGACCGCCAAGTAAAAGGAAAGTGGGCAATGTTGAGAAAGCAGTTAAGAAACAATCAAAAGCCAAAAACAAAAAAACAAAAGCATCGACAAGTGCAAAGGTTTGACAATATTAAAATATTAATATTAATGTTTTTCATTAAAATAAGGTCACTGTAATATTTACTTTGCATTTTGCATTTATTTTTAGGGCTATGACGAGAACAGGAACGAGCATTGTACACAAGAGAGCCGAATGACCATTCAAGAAAGTCTTACATTTCAACCGCCAAATGTGGTAATAGACTCAAGTCTTGCATTTCAAGAGCCGAATGTGGGAATAGACACAAGTCTTGCATTTCAAGAGCCGAATGTAGGAATGTCCCCAAGTCTTGCATTTCATCCAAATTTGGGAATGAGAGGAAACTTTGATTATTATGACTATAGGTGATGGGTTCATGAATTTGACTATGACTGTATTTGATGGTTTGAAAGCATTTAGTATGACTTTATTTGATGGTTTGGAAGAGTTTAGTATAACTTTATTTGATGTCTGTTGGCTGTGCTATGGTGTTTAGCAGTAAGTTTGGTTGTGGTTGTGCTTATGAAAAACAAAGGTCCAAATTGCTTTTTTTTTTTTTTACAACTTTCAAGTCCGATGCGTAGATCTTAAAGAAATACATGAAATGATAATAAAAAAATCACCCAAAAAGCCCAAGAATTGATAAAGTTATAGTGGTTTAAAGTTGACAAATAATAGTATCTGTTAGTGTAAACAGATAATATTATCTGTTTGTGTCCCAGCTAAGATAAAAATGAAAAACGCAGCTCCAAATTGCTTTTTTTTTTTTTTGTACAACTTTCAAGTCCGATGCGTAGATCTTAAAGAAATACATGAAATGAAAAAAAAATAAAAAATCACCCAAAAAGCCCAAGAATTGACAAAGTTATGGTGGTTTAAAGTTGACAAATAATATTATCTGTTAGTGTAAACAGATAATATTTTATGTTTGTGTCACAGCTAAGATAAAAATGAAAAACGATGCTCCAAATTGCTTTTTTTTGTACAACTTTCAAGTCCAATGCGTAGATCTCAAATAAATACATGAATTCAAAAAAAAAAATCACCCAAAAAGCCCAAGAATTGACAAAGTTATGGTGGTTTAAAGTTGACAAATAATATTATCTGTTAGTGTAAACAGATAATATTTTATGTTTGTGTCACAGCTAAGATAAAAATGAAAAACGATGCTCCAAATTGCTTTTTTTTGTACAACTTTCAAGTCCAATGCGTAGATCTCAAATAAATACATGAATTCAAAAAAAAAATCACCCAAAAAGCCCAAGAATTGACAAAGTTATGGTGGTTTAAAGTTGACATATAATATTATCTGTTAGTGTAAACAGATAATATTATCTGTTTGTAACATAACACTTGCAACAAAAAACCCAAATTCATAACATGACTATTATAGAAAATATTTAGGCACAAATCCTTACACAAATGTTCATTGATTCCTTACATGCCAAATTACAAAAAAAACTAAAATAAAGAGAAGTTCTCAAACGGAAAGAAACGACATTTGTTTTCCTAATAAAAACATCAAAGCACATATGACTAACATTTTCAAAAAGAGCTTATTGCGCATTTTTTTGATTTCAACACATATTTGCTTTTCTGCATGTTGTATCGTTGTCTTTACTTCATGTCGAAAGTCTTTCATTTCGTTGACATCACACTTTGATGAAGTTGCATCAGCCTCAACGTCGTCTTTACTATTGTCTTCGCACCATAGAAAGAAATTGCATGGTTGTTTGTGATCCTATGAATGACACAAGTTGTTAATATAAAAAAAACCTTATAAATAACAACATATATTTAGTAATGCAATCCATTCCAAGAATTAAGCCTTACTAGATATCCCGGGCATGAGTAAAACAAACAATCCTTGCTCTATTCTTTTTGCGAAGTTTTCAATATTGCTACTCTTCCACACCAACACTTCTTTAACGGCACTTTCACACAATTCAATGGAGATGCTTTATTACTTGATGAAGACATTGTTCTATCAAAATACATCACTAGCACAATTAATCGTAAGACATTTTCTGGAAGACGATGTAATGGCTTATACTAGTTTTTTTGTACAACTTTTAAGTCCGATGCGTAGATCTTAAAGAAATACATGAAATGAAAAAAAAAATCACCCAAAAAGCCCAAGAATTGACAAAGTTATGGTGGTTTAAAGTTGACAAATAATATTATCTGTTAGTGTAAACAGATAATATTATCTGTTTGTAACATGACACTTGCAACAAAAAACCCAAATTCATAACATGACTGATACACACAAAAATATGGGCAGTGATACACCCAAAATTATGGGCAGTTTCCTACTCAAGCTAGAAGACTAATGGAAAGTGCATCTATTTCCTAATCCAATTAGGAAACCCCCACAATTAATGTCAATCAATCCTAATACAATTAGGAAACTTACTTGATTGGTGTCAATCTATATCAATAGGATTATATTTCCTTATCCATGTATGAGTAGGTCTCTTACATCTATAAAAGAGACCTCTCACCCCTCATGAAGGGGACGGCCAACTCTTTAGTCTACACAGCACCTCTACGAAATTCACCATTATATGCATACACCCGACCGGTATTACTGGTAGTGCCGTCCCTCTTTGTTGGCTCACCAGGCCCGCCGGTGATCTGCTAGTGAACGTGCTTGGACACACCCGTGGACGTAGGTACCTTCATTAACAGGGCCGAACCACATACAAAAAAATTGTCTCTCACTCTCTCTCCCTCTGTCCTAAATTGCTTTACTATATTGTTACCAATTTTTGGCATCATCAGCTTGGCGCCGTCTGTGGGAAATGACAAATTTTCTCATCAGCAAATTCTTGACTGATCAATATGCCACCAAAGAAGGCTGCGCAGCAGTCTGACCGGGATATTCCTTCGGCCCCGGCGTCGACTGCAGCAATCCTGAGATCTGAGCAAATCACCGCAACCCTCACACAACTCTTGGAGGGCCAGCGTCAAATCCAGCAACAGATCGAAGCACTGCTAGCCCAGCAAAGCAATCCTCCAGTGGCTGGGAAACGACCCGGGAACATTGCGTACGGTAGAGAACTGATCTTGACCAGACAACGGACCCGAGCCAACCTGTCCCATGTTGAGGATGCCAGAGACATCAACAGTGGGTGTGCTGCCCGAGAGGAAAGGCAGGGGCATATGGCCCGGGAATCAGTCTAGGGTCACTCGGTCAAGAGCCAAGTTGTCCCTAGGCGAACGGTTACCCGGAGTCATAGCCGAGCTCGATCCCAGAGGACAGCACCCTGCCATGAAGAAGCCTCTTCCACCAACCTGACCAGCTCCTCAGATACCGGTCGGGAAGGAGTGGAAGCCCGAATCAGGTACTTACAGAAGCAGATCGACGGAGTGGCCAAAAAGCTTGGTCAAAACCGTGTTCCGAATCAAGCCGATACCGAGACAGAGTCACCATTCTCCAACCCGATCATGAGGTTCTCTATCCCGCGCGAATTTAAGCAGCCTCGGCTAGATTCATACAACGGCTCGGAAAGTCCGGTCGACCACGTCCGGACCTATAAGGCTCAGATGGCCCCAGCCACCAACTCCGATGAGCTACACTGCCTAGCCTTCCCCAGCACTTTGAAAGGCCCGCCGGCCATGCAGTGGTTCTACTCCTTGGAGTCCCGATCGGTCTGCAGTTTCAAACAACTCAGCCAGCAATTCATCAACCAGTTCGCCGGTATGCATGAGCGGCCGAAGCCAGACATGCAGCTACTGACAGTCAGACAACGAGATAATGAGTCCCTCAAGGAGTTCACCGATCGGTTCAACCAGCAGAAGCTTCAAATTCGCAATCTGAATGAGACAATTGCCATCATAGCCTTCTGCTCGGGAGTTCAACACACCAAGTGCGCCGCGTCGTTCCACAAAAATCGACCGATAACCTTGGTCGAACTCGCAGAGAGGGTTGAAAAATACATCAACACTGATGAATTTTTAAAGTTCAAAGACCCCGGGCTAGAAAGCAACAAGTTTTCCAGAATCAAGCGAAAACGAGATCAGCCCGGGAGTTCTGACAGTTCCTCCAGCTCACAGCAAGCAGAGTCCGGCAGCCCCGACCCGACCTCCAGTTCACAGTGGTCTGAGTCCGGCCGCCCTGACACAACCTCCAGTTCACATCGGTCAGGATCAAGCAGTTCCGACTTTGCCTCCAGCATAGAGAAATCTGGAGCTTGACGATCCTGATCCGACCTCCTGTCTCCATCAGTCTAGATGAGCCCGACTACAGTGGTATTTGCCTGATCACCACATGAGGCTCCGCCGATTGTCAGAGAGCCTTTCCAAAGTCCTCGGGCCTAACCCCGAGGCATACAAAGACCTCGGGCCTAACCCCGAGACATCTAAAAAGACCTCAGGCCTAACCCCGAGGCATCTAAAAAGACCTCGGGCTCCGAACCCAGGCACTCAAAAGACCTCGGGCTCCGAACCCAGGCACTAAAAAGACCTCGAGCTCCGAACTCAGGCACTCAAAAGACCTTGGGCTCCAAACCCAGGCACCAAAGACCTCGGGGTCACGCCCGAGGCACCGGCTTCGCTTAGGTCCAGCCGACGATGGGGGCAAACCCCCTAGGTGGCTGATGATGGCAAGCTTCAAAAGACCCTGCAACCACCATGTTCCAGGTCGGTTACCTACAGATCATAGCCTCTGTAAGACCCTCGTCTTAGCGAAAGCTTGGGGGGCAAGGTGGCGCAGTGAACTAAACAGGTAATCACACCGGGTATCTACAGGCCTCGCGGATAACCAAGTCAAAATCTTGGACAACCCGAGCACCTACAGTACTCAGAGGCATTAAGTACTCCACTTAGGTCCAGACCGGCGATAGAGGTGACTAAAATCTCTTAGGTTGGCCGACGATAGAGGAGCAAAAGGACCCTAAAGCAACGCAATTTAGGTCGGCTCCACCAACATGGTCAAGCTCTTCTCCCAACAGTCTTGACAAAGGCTGGCCGGGCGGAAGACAACCATCCTGGGGAGTTAACAGTAAAAAGGACCCTAGAGCAATACGCTTTAGGTTGGCTTTTCCAACATGGTAAAACTCTTCTACCCACAACCTTAACGAAGGTTCACGAGCAGAAGATAACCATCCTGGAAGCTAACTCAAGCAAAAAAGATTCCGAAGTAGGCCAAGTCTCAACTCTCGGTCACTTCTCGAGCATTCAAAGACTCCGAATTAGGCCGGGTCTCAACTCCTGGTCAGTTCCCGAGCACCTAAAAGTCCTGAGCTAGGCAGGGTCTCAACTCTCAGCCAGTTCCCGAGGACTCACCAGGCTCAGAAGCCCCGAGGCAGCTTCCACAAGCACTCAGACAGTGGCAAGTAACATCAAGCTAATTTCCAAACTTGCCCCGATATAGCATCTGGCCAATCTTGGAAATGGGGGGCAGCTGATACACCCAAAATTATGGGCAGTTTCCTACTCAAGCTAGAAGACTAATGGAAAGTGCATCTATTTCCTAATCCAATTAGGAAACCCCCACAATTAATGTCAATCAATCCTAATACAATTAGGAAACTTACTTGATTGGTGTCAATCTATATCAATAGGATTATATTTCCTTATCCATGTATGAGTAGGTCTCTCACATCTATAAAAGAGACCTCTCACCCCTCATGAGACGGCCAACTCTTTAGTCTACACAGCACCTCTACGAAATTCACCATTATATGCATACACCCGGCCGGTATTACTGGTAGTGCCACCCCTCTTTGTTGTCTCACCAGGCCCGCCGGTGATCTGCTAGTGAACGTGCTTAGACACACCCGTGGACGTAGGTACCTTCATTAACAGGGCCGAACCACATACAAAACAATTGTCTCTCACTCTCTCTCCCTCTCTCCTAAATTGCTTTACTATACTGTTACCAATTTTTGGCATCATCAATGACTATTATAGAAAACATTTAGGCACAAATCCTTACACAAATGTTCATTGATTCCTTACATGCCAAATTACAAAAAAAACTAAAATAAAGAGAATTTCTCAAACGGAAAGAAACGACATTTGTTTTCCTAATAAAAACATCAAAGCACATATGACTAGCATTTTTAAAAAGAGCTTATTGCCCATTTTTTTTTTATTTCAACACATATTTGCTTTTCTGCATGTTGTATCGTTGTCTTCACTTCATGTCGAAAGTCTTTCATTTCGTTGACATCACACTTTGATGAAGTTGCATCAGCCTCAACGTCGTCTTTACTGTTGTCTTCGCACCATAGAAAGAAATTGCATGGTTGTTTGTGATCCTATGAATGACACAAGTTGTTAATATAAAAAAACCTTATAAATAACAACATATATTTAGTAATGCAATCCATTCCAAGAATTAAGCCTTACTAGATATCCCGGGCATGAGTAAAACAAACAATCCTTGCTCCATTCTTTTTGCGAAGTTTTCAATATTGCTACTCTTCCACACCAACACTTCTTTAATGGCACTTTCACACAATTCAATGGAGAGGCTTTATTACTTGATGAAGACACTGTTCTATCAAAATACATCACTAGCACAATTAATCGTAAGACATTTTCTGGAAGACGATGTAATGGCTTATACTAGTTTTTTTGTACAACTTTCAAGTCCGATGCGTAGATCTTAAAGAAATACATGAAATGAAAAAAAAAAAAAATCACCCAAAAAGCCCAAGAATTGACAAAGTTATGGTGGTTTAAAGTTGACAAATAATATTATCTGTTAGTGTAAACAGATCATATTATCTGTTTGTGTCACAGCTAAGATAAAAATGAAAAACGAAGCTCCAAATTGCTTTTTTTTTTTGTACAACTTTCAAGTCCGATGCGTACATCTTAAAGAAATACATGAAATGAAAAAAAAAATCACCCAAAAAGCCCAAGAATTGATAAAGTTATAGTGGTTTAAAGTTGACAAATAATATTATCTGTTAGTGTAAACAGAAAATATTATCTGTTTGGACCATCACCCACCATTTCCCCCCTTTTTTAAAACACTAGGGCAGAATTTGTGAGTATTTTAAAACACTAGAGCAGAATGGATCACTTTCACTTACAAATGGTGGGTTTACAAATGAGGAATTTTTTTTATCAGTAAGACATTTATCCTATTACTTTCACTTACTTTCACTTACAAATGGTGGGTTTACAAATGGAAGCAAATAGCAAAAGGATAGAATGAGATATCAAACATGAATGGGCATACTAAATTCATACTGTGAGTTAGATGCCTTACTGTGAGATATCGAACATGAAATGGGCATATTAAATTCAAACATGAAATGGGCATATTAAATTCATACTGTGAGATATCAAACATGAAATGGGCTTGATATCAAACATCAAAGAATGAGAGATAGATGCCTTTCTTTGAGTCCACAAAGAATGAGAGATAAAGACACACACACACACACACACACACACACACACACACACACACACACACACACACACAGAGAGAGAGAGAGAGAGAGAGAGAGAGAGAGAGAGAGAGAGAGAGAAGACATACCAAGAAGGAGCCGGCGGCGGCGACCTGCAGTGGACGGCGCTCCGGCAACCTGCAGTGGATGTTCTGGGCAAGGCATCAACGGTGAGGGGAGGGGGGCAGGGGTCTGCGAGGGGAGGGCTGGGGTTCTCGGGTGTGATTGGGGGAAAAGGAGAAATGGAGGGAAAAGGGACTGATTTTGGGATTTGAGGGACTGATTTGGATGTGGGTCCCACCAAAATTTTTAAAATTTTGCTTAGAAGGGCCTGAGGGTGTTTCAGTGGGTGTTTTGGTGTGTGTGTGTATCATTTTTGTATCTCAAAACTTAAAAGTGGAGAAGTAAGATTTCGTTTTTTTTTGAAAAAAAATAAATTAAAAATTATATTTCCAATTTAAGCTGGAAAGGCAAAAACATGGTGTACTTACAATTACCCTCTGTTTGGTTTGGTTTGGTTTTGAAATAGATATAGAATATAATAGAAATAAATTAATAGAACAAATTAGAAATGAATTCTTGACAAATCCGACTAGTTTTATGTCAAAACCAACACAATAATTATGACAAACAAGAATTACAAATCAATTATTTTCTAATTTGTTGCAAACCAAAGGGACTTTCTCTTGGGAATACATTTATGTAATTTGATAAAACGTGTTGCAAACCAAACGGACTTTCTCTTGGGAACACAATCATGTAATTTGATAAAAATGGACTTTTTTTTTTTCTTTCTTTCTTTCTTCATACTTTTTGTTACCGTTTGGGCGGTGGCCAAATGTACATTGGTTTTGTTAATAATTGATTACCTTTTAGGTTGAAAAATATGAATGGTCAACCTTTTTAATTTGATGATGATGGTGTCTAGGCTTTTATGCTAAGTTTCAATAATAAATTCAAGAAAACCAATGTTGCTTGATTTAAAGAAGCAAGTACTTTGGAATTGCCGTATGTTCTACAACTACAAGTGACTGTCTTTCACCGAAAACACATACATTTGTTGAATCAAAAACAGCACAACAGATATAAACTACCAAATTCATGTTCAGGATCATGACATGGGTTACACGACAGGAGACAGCTTTCCAAACTTGTCCGGAGTCAACTTGGCTCCCACTATATATATTATATACGATACGATTCTAGTACCTAAATTCTAATCAAATCTGCCGGCATAGATTATCCAAGAATTATTACACCATTCCATTGTTATACCCCAATGTGTTTGGTTGCTTTTGGATCAGTTCCTTAGGAAACTCCACCTCTCTCTCTCTCTCTCTCTCTCTCTCTCTCTCTCTCTCACTAAGAAGGAGACATCCATCCTTTCTATGCAGATATGTGTGAGTATATGTATATATATAAGTTATATGAACTCTCTCTCTCTTTCTCTCTCTCTCTCTCTCTCTCTCTCCTGGAGTGAGGAAAAAAAGAAAAGGACTCGGAGTTCCACCTTAATTTGTGTGTTGGGATGGCTTCTTGGGGGCAGTTTGGGTGGCTAATTGGATTCACAACATTGCTTACAGCACTTGTAAGTCAATCAAATGGCATTGATATCTTTCTAGAGTGGAATGTTGCCTTTGATCATACCATCAAGCCTTACCAGCCTGTATGTAACTTGTATAGCCATTTGCTAGTATTTAATTGTATGTTTTTGAGCTTCTATTTACATTGGGAACATATGTTTAATCTTATGTGCTTGCTTATATAACAGGTTATTACCATTAATGGAATGTTCCCAGGACCACTCATCAATTCCACCACTAATGATTTTGTCCATGTCAATGTTTTCAACAATTTAGATGAACCTCTCCTCATAACTTGGTATGGAACTTTCACACTCTACAAAATGTATATATAGTTTACAACGGCGGAGCCAAAATTTCATGTATAGTACTGTGGATTGAAGGTTAAAACATTACTAGAGAGGTGACACTCATTACCTAAGTTCAAGTAGGAGAGATGGAGAAAGTGGGTTTGAGTGGTTGGAGACTTGAGAGCTGTTAATTTATTTATATTTTTTTAAAGTGGACATTTCTGTACTCTTGTGAAAATTGAAATTATTGTGAAACTATTCTTCACAAGAAAATTTTTGTGATACACCCTCATTTTGCCTTTTTGTACTAGTGTTCAAAGACGAATATCATATAACTCTCTCGAAAGAAAACAATAAATAAAAAAATTTACACTTTGCATCACTATAATTTACACGATGTGGCCTATAATTCAAAACGTGACACTTTGGTCCTTGTAATTTTGTTTCGGTGTCAATTTGGTGCAGCACTGCCGTTAATTAAATACACAAGTGATACTTAACAACCTGTAGTTTACGATAAATGACACTTAACACCCCAGTAGTTTACAAAATGTGACATTTAAAACTCTATAGTTTACATATTACGTTAAGTAAAACCTATGAAGCACCGACACTTCTAAGAAGATAACGTGTCGGGTGTCGTATCGTGTCCGAGCACATACACGATACTTCATAGACACTTTTCCTGTAGTTTCGACGTGCAATTTTTTAGGATTTTGTCGTTTCGACGCGCTCGTGTTGTGTCAGAGTATTTGTGTCCATGCTTCATAGAGTAAAACTGAAACAAAATTATAGGGACTAAAGTTCCATGACATGTAAATTACAAGGGTACAAAATATAATTTACACAAAAAAAATATGAAAAATTGTATTTATATTCTTAATTATTTTCTTCTTCTTCTTCTTCTTTTTTTTTTTTTCACTAGCTTCAGTTGTAAATTACATAGAATCTTTGTATGTTCAAAAGGAATATATATAAACCAAGCACGCTTTGCTCAAATGGTGTGACGACTTTCTCTCCAGTGAAGAGATTGAGGATTCGACACCCCTTAGAGGAATCTTTGCTTTGCCCCCCGTTGTGGAGCATTGTAGGGCTTTAGGGTTGAGTTGGGTTTAAGATATGTATGGTGTGTGTGTGTGTCTAATCTAGGTAAGCACAATTAAATAAAATAAAATAAAAAAAGAATATCTATTCAGGGCTAATTGAGTAAAAGAATATGTTAATTTGGGTGACAACAACTACAAGAGACTAATGCTATATATTTTGATTGATTCTATGATGACACTTACCACTCCAGTAGTATACAACAAGCTAGTGACATATAAAACTCTATAGTTTACAAATTCCATTAAGTAAAATTGAAACAAAATAACAGGGATAAAAATGTCACGTTTTGAAATATAAGGACTAAAGTGCAATAGCATGTAAATTACAAGGGTACAAAACATAATTTACCCAAAAAAAAAAAAATTAGAAAAATTGTATTTATATGCTTAATTATTTTCTTCTCTAACTTCAGTTATAAACATAGAATCTTTGTACGTATGTTCAAAGAATATGTTAATTGAGTAAAAAAAAATACTCCAGTATGTTAGTTTGGGTGACAACAACTACAAGAGGCTATGCTATATATTTTGATTGATTATATGATGAAATGTATGTATAGGAATGGGATACAACAGAGGCTAAACTCATGGCAAGACGGAGTGTCGGGGACAAACTGCCCAATAGAAGCAGGGAGGAACTGGACATACGTGTTCCGTACAAAGGACCAGATAGGGAGTTTCACTTACTTCCCATCCACCTTCTTCCAAAAAGCTGCCGGTGGTTTCGGACCTATTCGTGTCTACAACCGAAATGTTATTGCTGTCCCCTTCCCATTACCTGAATCCGATTTTGATCTCCTCATTGGTGATTGGTTCCACACCGATTACAAGGTAATTAAATCTAATCTATCTATATCTATATTCACTCACATTCCCTGATTCCCACTCACACACTAATTAATATTCTTGTGAATTTCTTCTTTTATTTATCTCATCATCTCAATCTGTTTTAATTGTTTCTTCTAGTAAAATTTATCATTATTTTTTTTTTAAATTCCTTTTTTGGGTTGGTTTGTGATTATAAAAGGTGATCAGATCCTTGATGCAACACAAGGATACAATGTCTATTGAGGCTCTCCCTAATATACTCCTTATGAATGGGAAAAGTCCCTATGGACTCACACCTTCAAATCCCTATGAGTCCTTCAATGTCACACAAGGTAAGAAATAAGGACTAATGACAGTCATGAGACTTTGATGATCATTCAAATTATTGATATGTTAAAAGCAGTTCATGTAATGTGAATCTAATAACAAAAAATAAATTCGGAAGCTTTCAACTATGGAGCATATACGTGCCAGTATTTTTCACCTTCTCTCAGTCACCTACATGTAATCAATTAACAAAAGTACGTGAAGGGGTACTCCAGAGTCTCTTCTCATAATCAAACGAGGATAATTATTTTGAGAACATAATTGACATCTCAAAAAAAAAAAAAATAATAATAATAATACTATATAAATAAATAAAATCAGAGTATCGTAGGAATATTCACCGCCACTACTTTATAATTATGCGCATCACACAAGTTATATGCTACTGATATATAATGAAATTGTTGTATGGATATGTAGGGAAGACATATCGATTCAGAATATCAAATGTGGGGTCTGTATTCAGTTTCAATTTCAGGATTCAGAACCACCAGATGGTGTTGGTTGAAACAGAAGGATCTTACACAAATCAGACCACATTCGACTCTCTTGATGTCCATGTGGGTCAGTCTTACTCTGTTCTCGTAACAGCCAATCAACCAGACTCCGATTATTACATGGTGGCCACTCCCAAGTTGTTCAACACCAAAGACGACAGCCCCCTTGTGGCTAAGGGAGTTTTACACTATGCTAATTCTATTGTATCGGTTAGCGGCCCTCTGCCTAGTGGTCCCAACCCGTTTGATGTGGATTTCTCGGTGAATCAAGCTAAATCTATCAGGTAAATTGGAAAATTCTAACAATGTTATGTTACTTTGGCTACGATGTTTTAGGAGTCTGGGTAAAATATTTTGTTACTACAACAAAGTCGCTATATAGAAGAACAACCTAAGTACAATGTTTTGTTATCCTAAGTACAGTGTTTTGCGATGCTTTTTATAGTGGTTTTGCTTAGGTAAGAAAACATTGCACTCATATGATTCTATCGTGGTTATGCTTATTAGTTAACAAAACATTGTATCTAGGATATAAGAACATTGCACCTATTCATGGGTACAATGAATTTTTCTATATGCTCGAATGTCTACTTCATTGTTAATTAAGCTTGAATCTTTTTTAATCTGTGTCCATTTTTACACTAAAACCGAAAGATAAAATTATATGAATTCTCATACATTGCCTTCATGAATAGGTGGAACATGACTGCAGGGGCTGCTAGGCCTAACCCTCAAGGAACTTTCAACGTAACAAATGTGACTCTATCGCAGACCTTCATCCTCCACGGATCATATGCCGAAATCGATGGTTTGCCACGTTATGTGGTCAATAATGTATCGTATCGCACTCCTGATACCCCTCTAAAACTTGCCGATCAGTTTGTCAATGGCACAGGGGTGTACCAACTCGATGCATTCCCTACGCATTCTATCAATGATGCCGCTGTATATGGAGTTTTTGTCGTAACAGGGGTGCACAAAGGGTGGCTAGAAGTTGTGTTTCACAATGATTTGGATGTCATGGATTCTTGGCATTTAGATGGTTTTGGATTCTATGTGGTAGGGTAAGTATAGCCATTGCATTATGACATTTTTCACTTCATACATGCATATGAATTGCATCAAATGCTTGATTATTGCGGTTCTTGAGGATCCCTCAACTACAGGAGAACCTGAAAGAGAGCTTTCTCCTTCTTTTTGCTTCATGACGCTTTGATCTCAAGCAGATTGGTTTTAGAGTTGGTAATTGCCCTTCATGTCCAACTTGAGGGTGGACAACTAATGTGTTTCCTTACAGGACATGGTTTTATGGTCTGTCCAATGAAGTTCTCCATTTTTCATAATCGCCATATTAAGAATAGAAGAGGGTGAGCCTCAGAGAATAGTAAGGTTGCTCAATTGTGCCCTAGCGATCATGGGTTTGAAATTTAGAAACAACCCTTCACCATGCTAGAATAAAGTTGCATACATTTAAGCATCCCCAGACCCGCAATGGTGGGAGCATCATGCATTAGAGTTTTCCCTTAATTTATGACATGAAGAAAGGAGAATGGAACCTTTTTGAAATTATTAGAGAAGGGGTTCTTTTTTCACATCTTCATAATAAAATAGCATAATTATTAGGAACTCAATGAAGCTTCCCTTCAAATCAGATAGACAAAGAAGTGAATCTCGTTGAGGAGTATTGTGAGAGAAATTAAGGTCATATGTAAACGTTCGAATAATCATATATATAATTTATAGCTAAACCAACCCTTTGCTAACCAAAATTCAAATTTTTTTTTAAAGCTTTGGAAATGGAGAATGGTCACCAGATTCGCGCAATACTTACAACTTATTGGATCCTGTGGTTAGATCAACTGTTCAAGTGTACCCGCAAGGTTGGACTGCAGTTTATGCATTCCTTGACAACCCTGGAATGTGGAACTTGAGATCACAACACTTGAAACACTGGTACATGGGCCAAGAACTTTACATAAGGGTTCACGACGATGATCCTAACCCTGCCAAGGAGCTACCACCGCCCGAAAACCTACTTATATGTGGTCAGTGTGCTAACATCACTAACTCTTTAGTCCTCTTAATTAAGTTTTATGTCCCTAATTAATGTCCAACCTAGCTAGTCACAAACATTGATCTTATTTTGCTAAGATGCTTTTTGTTGCCTATCTGCAGGAATTTTCAGTAATTCCTCTTCTCCAGCACCAACACCCTAGGCCAGACGGTTATAGGAAGTGTTTACAGTGTTATTATTAAGATTAATGCTGATGCTTCTGTATAATTTTTCAATTCATGTGTTTCACTTTCTATCCTTTTTCTTCTCTTCTTGCAATTTGAGAATTTTTTTAAATGGTATCAATTACACTATATTAAGGATAAGTATTCCCTTAAGGCCGATACCGGGCATTTTCTTCTATTAAATTGTAATCAGAGTACAATTGCAAATTAGTTGTGTAACTTTGATTAATATACTAATTATTTACTCTCTTATTTTCTTTTCTTTTTCTTTTTCTTTTCTTTTCTTTTTTTTCGGATTATAAGTTCATTTGGATTTATTTATGGAAGTTTCGAATGTGGCTTCAAATTAGAATGGGGTTTGACAAAACTATATTCGCGGTTGAAATCACAAAAAATGCAATTGACAAGAAGCAGCCCTGGGATGCTTATGGCCAATCGTAATCGCATAGTTGTTTTACTAAACGGCTTCCATAACCATGATAATTCAAACAAAATAGCTTCAATAAGAAGGAAGCATTCCCAGGAGAAAAAATCTTGTTAAAATAATGTTAGAATATTTGTCTACATTCTTGTACCTATTGTATTTTACTATACTTACTATCTAGATATATTTTTGTACTACTAGCCTAGGTACTTTTCTTTCCCTTCAGGATTCTCTCTTGGCCTATATAAGGCTACTCATTGTAAGGTTTCATCATACCATTCAATACACAATTCATAGTATTGTCTCCCTCTCTCTTATATATTCTAACATGGTATTAGAGCTATAAGCTCCTGGTAGCCTCTTCCTCCTCCCGGTGACCTCTCAAAAGGAAAGTATGCTCTGTGGTTGCCACTATAGTGGAACTTCTACATCAGAAATCCCTCTTGTAGTTACCTCAAGTTCGTAATCGTGCCGCCTCAGCTCGGTCACCTCTGCTGCACGGCTACCACCATCCACATCTACCCTACCCGACGTCCTCCTTCCGGTCACCTCGCAGCCTCAACTTGGGCTCTGATGCAGTCACCGCCTTCGCCGCTCGGTCACCACCTTTGTCACCCAGTCACCACCACCCGATTGCCTCCATTGCCCGAATGCTACTTCCTCATCCAGGCTCCCTCCGTCAGATCACCACCCAGCCACTGCCACCCATATCAGTTCTACCACTCTCAGATTTATGTTACACATCATGGAGCCTCTCACAAATCCCTCCTGCAGATACTGTCACAAACCAGGACATATTCTATTGCATTATCCTATCAGAGTGTGTACTTTCTGTCACAATCGTGGACCAGCACTATCTTGATGATTGCAATGAGAATCCTACAAGATATTCATAGGATAATCGGTCCCGAGGTTGTTCATCATTATCGACTGCTATTTCTACCAAGGGGTCATCATCTTCTAAGTCATCTACCCCTTCATCCATCCCTGTTTCCCTCCTTGCGAACATCATCAAACGAGTTCTTGATCATTCTGGTAACACGTCTCCTACTGCTCTATTTGTTGCCCCAAGTACATCTTCTTGGTGCTTTGACTTTGGTTGCTGTAACCATATGACCTCTAATCCTTCAACATTCTCTATCAAACATTCTACTCTTAATGCACCATCCATACACACAGCTGATGGTTCTCATATGAACGTCAATTACATAGGAAAAGTCTCCACCACTCACACATCTCTCTCTGACACATCTCATTCCTAAACTCACTTTAAATCTCATATCTGTTGGCCGATTTTGTGAACTCGGACTTACCGTCTCTTTCTCTAATTTTGGACGTCTAGTACAAGATCCAAAAATGGGACATACTCTTGAGACAGGTCATAAAATAGAATGATTATTTAAACTTAACAATCTCCATATTCCATCTCACTTCATTTCACCTAGTCAAACTGCAGCTTCAGTATCATCCACCTCACCTTTCACCTCTGGCACTCTCGTCTGGCACTCTCGCTTAAGTCATGTTTCGCTAAGTCGGTTAAAATCCTTAGCATCAAAGTGGTTAGTTAGGTTCAATTAAAGTCGAAAATGTTGATTGTTTACCTTGTTAACTTGCCAAACAATCAGCTTTACCATTTAATACCAGTGACTCTGTTTCCTCTGCACCTTTTGATCTAATTCACTCTGATGTTTGGGGTCCCTCTCCAACTGTCACAATGGGAGGATCCAGGTACTATGTAATCTTTGTCGATGATTTTTCAAGATTCACTTGGCTATATCTAATGAAAAATCGATATGAATTACCCCAAATTTACTTTGATTTTTCTAACATGATCAAAACTCAATTTTCTTGCAATATCAAAGTATTTCGAGCTGATAATGCCCAAGAATACAAAGAAAAAGGTATTCTCAATTTTCTTCGCTAGCATGGCACTCTTCCCAATCGTTCCTGTCCAGGCAACTCCCAAAAAAATGGGAGAGCCGAGCGCAGACATAGACATATTCTTAATACTATTTGAGCTCTTCTCACATCTGCTTCATGTCCTGAACAATTTTGGGGAGAGGTTGCCCTCATTGCCATTTACACCATGAACCGTGTCCTTTCTCCCACTACTGAAAATCAGTCACTGTATGAGCATCTATATAACCACCCTCCTGACTATACTACCCTTAAAGTCTTTGGTTCTGCCTGCTTTGTCTTACTACAGCCACATAAGTGCACAAAACTAGAATCTCGAGCTCGCTTATGTTGTTTCTTGGGGTATGGTATTGAACACAAAGGCTATCGATGTTGGGACCCCAAACGTCTTCCTGTGTCCAGTCATGTTGTCTCTTGGGAACACAAAATGTTCTCATCCATATCCCAGTTTCATCCATCTCCTGCCTGTACTCGTTTCCACTTCACTAACCCTCAGAAGATCTATTTCCTGACACCCCTGATACAAATTCTCACTCTGAATCAGCATCTTTGCCTGCCCCTCTACCCACATCCACATCTATAGACTCTTCATCTGATTTTTTCCATCACAGTCTCTAATGAACTGCCTGCTCCATATAATGGGTCTGCAGCATACCCTGACCATCTTTCTAGATGTAGAAACCGAGTAAAACCTCCTCCAATTCATCTTTCAGGATTACCACTATTTTTCTACAATTCTCTCTCACCAGGAGCCTCAATCTTACTGTGAGGCCAATTTTAATCCTCTTTGGCAGAAAGCAATGGATGATGAATTGCGGGCACTTGAACAAAATCACATGGGATTTAGTGAACTTGCCAAGTGGCAAGAATGCTATAGGATTTAAGTGGGTTTACAAGATCAAAACTCACTTAGATGGATCCATTGATCGCTACAAAGCCCACCTTGTAGGCAAGGGCTTTACCCAGGAGTATGGGATTGATTATGAGGAAACATTTGCCCCTGTTGCCCGTCTTACCACTGTTCGCAGCCTCATTGCAGTTGCTGCTGTTCACCGTTGGGACTTATTCCAAATGGATGTCAAAAATGCCTTCCTCAATGGTGACCTCACTGAAGAAGTTTATATGTGTCCTCCTCTTGGTTATCATCATCATCCTCATCAAGTTTGCAAGCTCTGCCGAGCTCTATATGGTCATCATCTTTCTTATGGTACCATTCGACTTAACTCAGTCTCCTCCATCGATCAAACTGCTAACGTATTCACCAAAGCTCATCCACCGGGACGTCTTCAGGATTTAGTTTCCAAACTCAAGTTGGTTTCCATTCTACCACATTGAGTGTGTGGGGGGCTGTTAGAATAATGTTAGAATATTTGTCTACATTCTTGTACCTATTGTATCTTACTATACGTACTGTCTAAATACATTGTACTACCGGCCTAGGTACTTTTCTTTCCCTTTTAGGATTCTCTCTTGGCCTATATGAAGACTACTCATTGTAAGGTTTCATCACATCATTCAATACGCAATTCATAGTATTGTCTCACTCTCTCTCCCTCTCTCTTATATATTCTAACAAATCTAAAAAAAAACCCAAGTAATTAAGCTAAAAAAAAAGATATTGTTGGCATAATTAACATGCATCGTATTGAGCAATCCTGGAAAGAATAGCCTTTTATTTTGTTGATAAAACCATCTTAATTTTTCTCGACTTGTACTTCAGCTAAATACTAATCTAATTAGGTTGGGCCTATTTGCCAATTTTACTAGGCTTTCTTTGGAAAAAAAAAAAAAAAAATTTTGTCTTCATCTATTATTCATAGGCTTCATCGATCTAGCTTCCACCTCCAACCAATGCCCAACAAAGACAACCATACCAAAGCTTTTCCTCCAAACTTATTCAACTCAAAAAAGCTTATGTAAATTTCATATATTATAGAGACACATATCAAAATTATTAATCTAATGATAAAAACCTTCAAAATAAAACTCACCATCAATCATCATAATTAGAAAGATTTTTGTAGTTGGCAAAATGCTTCTTGTGAAGCCATAACCATTTGTGTCAAAAGGCTGGCTTGGGTGAATCCCTAGGCATGATCCTGTTGATTTCTAAAGCAAATATAGCCTCCATCCTAGGACCAACTTCGATAGGATTGTTGATTCTTGCTCCACTAGTCGGTGTTAAGCTAGGCAAATCCTTGCTCTGTGACGCAGCATAGGAACACAAAAGGACATAGCTAAAATGTCGTCTAAATCCTTATGGATAAACTTTGAAGTCCACAAAGGGTACTTCTTGACAAGAAATAAAGATAAAAGGAAATTTATGATAAATAGAGACCGATGAATGGTCCAGTGGTAAGGGATTCCATTCCACCTGCAAGTGGTTGTTGGTTTAAGTCTCAGAAAATTAATAATAAAAAAATAATAATAATAGTTACAGATTACTCAAATTAACCTTAATGATCAACACTTAACATTAAAACAAATAAAAAGAAAATGAAATGAATTAAAAGACTTTCCAAATTGAGTAAAACTGATTTATGTGTAAGTGTATTTCCCATCCTGGCTCGAGTGAATTTTCAATATTCTGTCTCGCTCTTCAAATCTCTTGGTCAAATTTCTAACCGTTGACCTCGTTTGAACAACATTGGGGCTCGCACGAGCGAAGCACCCCAAATTAATTTCGTCCTCTATCACTAGATATCGATCAAACTATGTACATATATTACAAAGTGGAATAAGAGACTTTGCCACATGACAGCTCAGTAGTTTTTGTAATTTTTATTTTTTAAAATCATATATAAATAAATATATATATATGAATATTGTTCAAGATACATACCTTTTTTTATTTTTTATACTTAATTGGATTATGGTGGGACATACACACACACACACCACACACACCCATCCCACCCCAACCCAACAACCAAAGCCCTTACAATGGCTCACAACAAAGTCCAACAAGGGTTATTCATTCTGACTAACGAACAATAGGAGTCAAGCAAGGGATTATGATTTGATTTTGTTTATCAAAAAGATATTTACAAAAAATAGTAGATAAATCTTCATAAAAAATAAAAAGAATTAGCGGATAAATTAATAGATATATATACTATATATTTTTGCTAAATTAAGAAGCTTGAAAATATTCCATGCAAAATATATTTTATAATCGTATATGTGAAAAGGTATACAATATTTGGAAGGATACAAACCAAACAAACCCACAGCTTTACCTGGACTATATCTATAGATAATATTGTTACGAAACTGCGTTCCCAGAATCCGTTGACAGCGCGTATACATTGGTACTGCAAAAAATTTCATGAAAGCTATAGTAACCCTACAAGGGCGGAACTAGGGTTACCTTGAACTGCACAACGGAATGCTGTAGTAGACGAATCGAGAACACATGTTCGATAATAGCTCACGATCTTCTACCGTATTCCTTTGCTGCCAGAATATCGAATTGAGTGCGGGCTCTTTCAAAATCCTTTCTGTTTTCTGCTCTCCCTTTTTATGCTCTCTTTTCTTTTCCTAGTTATAATACTCTTGATTAAAAAACGTAAACTGAGAAGAGGGCCAAAGCAGCATCTATATATATATATATAGGCTACAATAGGGATCATAATAAGTCAATAAGGAATAGGCTTTCTTATGGAATTAGGAAATCATAAATCGAATTGAATCAGATTCCTATTTCCATAAATTATAATTCATACCACTAAAGAATTATAATTGCACTCCTTCCCTTATCTCAAAAATCAAAGTCTCCTTTTCGACATTGAAATATTTTTATCAAATACTAGAGGTCAATAGCTTTCCAATGGTATATCGCACATAATTTCTGGATCTAAACGAATTTATTATGAATTTCTGAAGGTGAAAAATGCGATCAATTCAGCTTTTATCGAGAATACCGCAAAACTTTCTAAAGTGATCCAACTCCAAACTATTTTTTATGGAAAGTAGACCTCAATACCTTTCCAATGGTATATCACAATCTCAATTTGGATTTTGTATGAATTTTCTGTGAATTTCGGACAAAATAGGGCCGTTTCGCGAATTTTGGGAGTTCCGGGGGCCAAAATGCAATTTCTGGGAGGGGGGGGGGGGGGTTTGACTGTCGCGGCGGCACTAGCCCACTACCACAGCGGCAGTGGCCGAGTGCCGCAGCATCACTCTGAGTGATTTTTCATTTTTTTTTTTTTTGTTGTAATTTTGGGTTATAATTTAAATTTCCAACAAATAAAACGACATAGTTTTGATAATTTGAAGATTTTGGACCACTTAGAGACTTTTTAAAACCCAAAATACCTCCCCAAGTTGGCCTGTAAAGGAGACCCATTTGCTTCCATTTGGGGAAGAACTTGGAAGCCATTAGAGAGAGATATAGAGAGTTAGGGAGAAAGAGAGAGAGAAGTAGAGATTTTCTTCTTCCAAATCCAATCCAAAATGTGAGTTTCAATTAGTTTTCTAAAAACTAAACTTTTATTTTCAAGCTTTCAATCCATCTTCTTCATCTTCTTTGAGTTTCCTATAAGTTAGAGAGTGATGTACTCACCCATATACACACATATGAGAGGTTGAATGTTTGTGGTTCCACCATTGAATATCATCTATTGATTTGTTTATTTGCTTGCTTATATACAATGTTCATCTCTTCTTACCTCATTTCTTTTTTATTTTCTTTCTTTACTTACTAGTTCATCATCATCTAGATGATGACATGAAGTTTGAGGTGAGTGAATCCTTATGGATAGTAGCTCTTGACCTCAAAAACATGTTTGATAGATGATGATTATAACCTCAATACATCCCTATGTATTCTTGAGGTTATCTCCAAAATAAAGCAAACCTATCCAATAATCTTGGAGGTTCTCTAAATGAGTTGGAGGTTGATATTACAAGTGGTTTTAATCCTCTTTGAGTGTTGAAAATATACTTTCAAAACCCCTATTTCAAAGCTGTCACGCCCTAGCGTAGTAAAATAAGGAAAATTTTTCATTTCCGTTTTGGACCCGTAGGTCATGACAGGTGATGGATCGCTTGTCCTGTACTTAGCTTAACATGTACCAGAAAACAGAGTATATAAAGCAATAGGGAAGATAATATTAAACATATTACAACTTCAAATAATATTACATTGTCCTTTAATAAAATATCCTTAAGGCACAAATGCCTTATTCAAATTAAAAACATTATCCATATCATTATTACAACTTTATTTAAATTAGAAAAGTAACGTTGCAGGCTCCTCTAGCTGGCATAATCATATTGCCCTGCATAACCATTTCCTGAACATTTGGATATCCAGGAAAAAATAAAGTCATCAGCTAATGAAAGCCGAGTGAGTGTAACGAACACACAAGCAATGTATATAAAAGTACATTAACAATTATTATAAATGTTTGGTACCTTAGAGTACGATTAATCCATTATTCAGTCATTGCATAATAATAATTAGTAATAGTTGAGTAATGAATATTTAAGACCATGCATGAACAATAAAACCATCTCATCTCACTGACTCTTTTATCTCAATCATAATCTCTTGACTCATTCGGTTCACCTAGAACCATCCGGCACAATGCCGTTAGTTTAGAAGGTCTGTCGATATGTCAGCCGTATTTAGGGCGGCTTGGGCGTACCTAGACATTCACGGTTACAATAACCTATGGAATACTTTAATTAATCTACCGTATCTGAAGCGGCCTACAATAATTTAAAGCTACCACCAGACTGACCTACCGTATCAAAAGCGGCCTGGGCTCAGCCCTCTTAATTAATCTACCGTATCTGCAGCGGCCTGGAATAATTAAGGCTATCACAAGACTCTGATTGACCTACCGTATCAAAAGCGGCCTGGGTTCAATCCTTCTTAATTAACCTTCCGTATCTCAAGCGGCCTGGGATAATTAAGGTTACTCGTCCCGAGACATTCTCACAACATACATGCTGACCAACGACCCCTTTCCATATATGTCATCTCGACTATGCAAATGAGTAATTTATTCTCTTTCTTATTTATATAGAGGTATCAGAGCGGGCGTACGACTTGTTCTTTCTTTACATATTTTCTTATAAAGGTATCAAGGTGATATGACTTAAATCTTTCTTTTCACATATGCTTTGTAGACGGTATCAGAGCGGTTTCTTCTTATCATTATTTATCGATTAAATCAACTTATCTAATTCTCGCTTTCAAAATCTATTTTCCTTTTCTTTATTAACAAGGTACAATGTACTTAGAATCATTGAATTAACATCCACGATCCAAATTATCAAGTCACATATGAGACAATAGGAAATTACATCAAATAATGCTTTAATACGCTTTTTCAGCTACCTGTACACAAGTGGGTCCACTTGGAAGCGATGTCCTAAAAAATGAGTTATAATTTTTGTATGTGAATTACATATCAAAATAAAGGTCTTTGATTCTAGTTTCCAACGCTTCGAACGGTGCGCATTTTTAAGTTTTCTAGAGGGAGTTATGGCCGTTTTACTAAAAGTCGTCAGTGCTGAAAAATGTCAATCGATTGGAAGAAGTTCCAATCGATTGGAAAAAGTACCAATCGATTGAATGAAGTATCAATCGATTGGATGAAGTCCCAATCGATTGGAGCTGATGGCAATCGATTGCCACTGCGTCTTCTTCCTCCAGACGCTGTAAAAACGAGTTTTTCTTCCATTTTTTCAATCTAGAACCAACCAGGTCGTGTAATATACCATTCTCTTCCTTTTTTCATGTAGATTATGAATATATAAGTTTTACATACCGGTTATTACCGTATCTCTACTTATAGGTGAAAATCCGAGAGTCGCCGAAATTTCGTTTTGACCGTACGTCGCAACTGTTACGAATTAAGGCCTAAGATTTGAAATGGAGCTTACTAGGACTATAATCTTTCATTTCCAATTTACAGAATTGAATTTTGTTGAGTTTTACGGTACCGCTAATTTTGGACCTCCATGGCTATATATACATATATAGGCGTATATACTTACTTTCGATACCCCCGGCTTGTTCGTAATGACAAATACTACATTATGAGTGGGTTCGAGAGACTCACCGAGCGTTAGTTTGGGCTGTGTGATTTGCCGAAAAAAGACAAAAATTCCGTAATAAAGCATAGAGCTCCAACAATGGCTATGGAGCTACTGTGATGCTTCTAATTCTGTTTTCCTTTCTTTTCGTCTAGTTTCCAGAATGTATATGTGATTGGGTGCTCGTGATTTGAGAGAGAGTAATGGAAGCTTAAGAAATCATGGAAGCTATATGCGTGTGTGTGTATGTTGTACCCGAGAGAGAGAGAGAGAGAGAGAGAGAGAGAGAGAGAGAGAGCAAATGGGGATGAGAGTTGGGTTTGCAAACTGTATAAGTGAGTAATGCAATTGCTTGAGTGTGCATAATATATATATGGGTTGTGTTTATATAAACTTCAATCAATGAGCTATGCAAGTTGCAAAGCAAATGAGTGAATATAGATAACACTGCTATATGAGTTTGATTGATGCAGTCAATCAGTTCGTAACAATAATTCAGTTAGCACGTTTAATCAGTTTGGTTCAGTTAGTCTAGTTAAGTTGGTTCGGACAGTCTAGGAAAATACTCAAACAAAATTATTAGGGACCAAAAAGTAAGCAACGTGATAAAATATTTATTACTAGTTTTAATCCCAAACTATAGGGTACCTTAGGGGCGCAGTCTTAAGCATAGTTAATTCAAATGAAATTACTAACGGGTCACAAAATTTAGGTCATTGGGTTAACAACTATTAAAACCACTATATAATATTTGTGAAAATAACATCACTATAAAAATAATACACCGTAGTAAATAAAATGGCATTGCAATTAAAATTAACAACACAAGTAAAATTTATTTATACCAATAATACTACAACTAAAAATAATATATAGTAGATAAATAAAAACTGACATTTTATTTAATATTAGGGAACTGAAATTACAGGTTGCTACATCACTCCCTCCTTAATAGAGATTTCGCCCCAAAATCTAAGCTGATTAGTCTTGGAATAACTCCGGGTACTTAGTTCTCATTTCTGATTCTAGTTCCCAAGATGCTTCGTTCTCATCATGATACTTCCATTGAACCTTCACTAGAGGAATCTCTTTGTTCCACAGCTTCTTCATACTGTGATCCAGAATACGTACAGGTCTCTCTCTATAGGTGACATTCTCATGGATCTCAATATCGTTGAAATCAATAGCGTGTGAAGGATCTCCCTTGTATTCCCTCAACATACTGATATGGAAGACATTGTGCACCCCAGACATCTTTGGTGGCAACGCGAGTCGATAGGCTACTTTTCCAATGCGTTCCAGTATCTCAAATGGTCCAATGAAACGAGGTGACAACTTATCTCTCTTCTGACCAAATCGAACTACCCCACGGATTGGTGAAACTTTCAAAAGTACGTGATCTCCAATAGTGAACTCTTTATCCTTTCTATGCTTATCGACGTAGCTCTTATGTCTACTCTGTGCAGTACGCATCATCTCTTTCATAACTGCTATCTTCTCATTGGTTTCCCTAACCAAGTCTGGTCCTAACAATTCTTTATCTCCAATCTCTGCCCGACAGAGCGGGGATCGACACGGTCGTCCATATAATGCTTCGAATGGAGCCATCCCTATACTTGAATGGTAACTGTTGTTGTAAGCAAATTTGATCAATGGAAGATGTGTTTCCCACGAACTCTCAAAGTCTATAACACATGCCCTGAGCATATCCTCCATAACCTGATTGGTGTGTTCAGTCTGTCCATCGGTCTGTGGATGAAAAGCAGTACTTAAACTTAATGAAGTTCCCAAAGCTTCTTGAAGACTTTCCCAGAATCCTGAAGTAAACCGTGAATCGTGATCTGATACGATAGACACGGGTACTCCGTGCAGTCGTACAACTTGTTGAAGAACATTCTACTCATCTTCTCCACTGGA
The DNA here is from genome assembly GCA_033977485.1 of Hydrangea macrophylla. Classification (NCBI taxonomy): domain Eukaryota; kingdom Viridiplantae; phylum Streptophyta; class Magnoliopsida; order Cornales; family Hydrangeaceae; genus Hydrangea; species Hydrangea macrophylla. Next base: position 51,391,326 of record CM066982.1, read on the forward strand.
TAAGTCATGCTATAAGCGATGAAATGAGCGGACTTCGTCAAACGATCCACAATTACCCAAATAACATCGTGGTGTTGTTGTGTTCGGGGCAATCCAACTACAAAATCCATCGTGATGTGTTCCCACTTCCAACCTGGAACAGGTAGGGATTGCAAAAGTCCTAAGGGTCTTTGATGTTCAGCTTTCACTTGTTGACAAGTCAAACACTTAGACACAAACTCGGCTACATCCCTTTTCATTCCTTCCCACCAGAAATTTCTCTTCAGATCCTTATACATTTTAGTTCCTCCTGGATGAACTGTCAATCTTGATCTGTGAGCTTCTTTAAGAATATCCTTCCTTAGACCATCCGTGTTAGTCACACATAATGTACCCCTACACCGGAGTGCTCCATCGGTCCCAATTTTCCATTCCTCTGGGTCCTTTGCCGACATTTTTTGAAACCATAGTTGAAGATCGGCGTCTTTCTGTTGCGCTTCTAAAATACGGTTTATAAGTGTTGGTTGCACTACAAGACATCCAAAGTGTTGTCCTTCCTTTTCTACAGAAACCTGAACATCGAATTCAGCGATCGTTTCTAGAGCTTTCCATTCTCTAACCATGAGAGATGCAACTATACCTCGAGGTTTCCGACTTAAGGCGTCTGCGACTACATTAGCTTTACCAGGGTGGTATTCTAATGTAAAGTCATAGTCCTTAATCAATTCCATCCATCGGCGTTGCCTCATATTCAACTCTTTCTGAGTAAACAAATATTTTAGACTCTTGTGATCGGAGAATAAATCAAACTTTTCTCCATATAGATAATGTCTCCAGATCTTGAGAGCAAATACTACTGCTGCCAATTCTAGATCGTGAGTTGGGTAGTTCAATTCATTCGGCTTCAACTGCCTTGAACCATATGCAATAACCTTACCGTCTTGCATAAGAACACATCCCAACCTTGATATGATGCATCACTGAAAATAGAGAACCTCTCGCCATCTCTTGGTATTGTTAATACTGGTGCTGTGGTGAGCCTTGCTTTCAACTCTTGAACGCTTGTCATTCCATTCAAACTTCACATCCTTCTTAGTCAAACCAGTCAGAGGAGCTGCTATCTTCAAAAATCCTTCTACGAATCTTCGATAGTAACCCGCGAGTCCAAGAAAACTTCTGACTTCTGTAGGATTGGTTGGTCGAGTCCAATTTGAAACAACATCAGTCTTTGATGAATCTACGGCGATTCCTTGTTGTGAGACCACATGCCCTATAAATTTTACCTCTTGTAGCCAAAACTCACACTTACTGAACTTCGCATATAAGTGATGACTTGGAAGTGTTTGCATTACGATTCGCAAGTGTTGCTCATGTTGCTCCTTGGTCTTTGAATAGATCAGGATGTCATCAATGAAGACAATGATGAATTGATCCAAGTAAGGCCTGAACACTCTGTTCATCAGATCCATGAACACAGCCGGGGCATTAGTTAATCCAAACGACATTACCAAAAACTCATAGTGATCGTACCTTGTTCTGAAAGCTGTCTTTGGTACATCCTCGGGTCATACAAGTAACTGATGGTATCCTGATCGTAGATCTATCTTGGAAAAGATTATAGCACCTTGCAATTGATCAAATAGATCATCTATTTGGGGTAAAGGATACTTGTTCTTGATGGTGACTTTGTTCAACTCTCTGTAGTCAATGCATAGTCGAAGCGATTTGTCCTTCTTCTTTACAAATAACACTGGTGCTCCCCAGGGTGATGTACTTGGACGTATAAATCCCAGATCTTCAAGTTCTTGAACTTGTTTCTTTAGTTCCAGCATTTCTGTAGGAGCCATTCTGTAAGGTGCTTTGGATATTGGGATAGTGCCAGGCACTAGATCAATGCAGAAATCAATCTCTCTCTTAGGTGGTAACCCAGAGATATCCTGAAAAACATCCTCAAAGTCTCTGACTATGGGTATCGATGAGATAACCACTTCCGTACTAACAGCCTTGATGTTAGCTAAATAGTTGGTGAGGAACATATCACTCATAGGGTTACACTGGAATTCAAAAGGTTGACCTCCAGGTACTGAAAAAGTAATACTCTTCTTAACACAGTCCAACTTAGCATGATATTTAGTGAGCCAATCAATTCCTAATATCACATCAAATTCCTTCATTGATAGGACAACCAAATTAGCTGGAAGATTCCGATTCTCTAGGTGTACAGGGCAATTCTTGCATACATGTTTTAGTGCAACAGTAGCCCCTAACGGTGAGACAACATTCAATACTACGTCTAACCTCTGAGGTAATATACGTACATTTGGAAGAATTTTGGCAGCAATAAAAGAGTGTGTGGCACCCGTGTCAAATAAGACTTTCGCATGATGATTATAAAGTATTAAAGTACCTTCCATGACTTGCTGCTCTGGCTGTTCTTCATATTGGGTTCCTCCATACCCAGCTTCATCATAACCACCTTCTTCATATCCTGCGGCATCGGGAATGATTGCGTTCAGTTGGGCTTGTCCCTGCTGACCATAGCTTCCTTCTTTGGGGGCACAAAAACGTTGACTGATGTGTCCAGTCTTGCCACAGTTATAGCATACCACCTCTTGATGACCATTGCGCCTTGGTGCCTTAAAGTCTCGAGATATGTGACCGGGTATACCATAATTAAAACAATTATTGGTACTCCCTTCTGCACCCAATTGTGGCTGAGTCTGATATGGAGCTAGACGAGGTTTCCGGTTTCCATCAAAAGTCCTCTTCTGACCTTGATTTTGATATGGTTGTCTGTTCCCAAAATTACCCTTCTGCGGTGGGCGAAAGTCAAACTGCTTGCGGTTTGATCGCATGTCTTCTTTCAGCTCGGTGGCCAGTCCTACAAGAGATTCAAATGTCTTGTCCAAGTGCCCAATAGTCATACGACGAATAGGCGGTGCCAACCCTTGATTATACTTTCAGATTCTCTTCTCCTCCATATCCACCATGTGTGGAGCAAATCTGGATAGCCTCTCAAACTGAGTCGTGTACTCTTGCACGGACTTATTTCCTTGGATCAGGTCCATGAATTCCCTTTCGCGCTTGTGCCTCTCGGTTGCCGGGAAATACTTCTCCAAGAATTTTTTCCTGAAAGTAGTCCATGTCATAGATTTGACAGCACTTTCTCCCATGGTGGCTTTGACAGCTTCCCACCAGTCTGCAGTAGCATATGTCAACTGAAATGTTGCAAGTCTCTTCTTCTCCTGATCAGTACAATCCATAGTTTCAAAGATATGATCCATCTGTCTCAGCCATTGTTCGGCTTTCCATGGTTTAGCAGTACCAGCAAATTGTTCTGGTCGCAAGGCACGGCACCTCTCCAACCGTTTATCCCCCGTTTGACGGACCGGGACTTCATTCCTCTGATTGTTGCCATTCCTATTGTTGGCGGCATTTAGGTCTCCAATTCGTTCGATCCTCTGAACAAATGCCTCAAACATGCCAGTCGGATCAACCGCTGGTGGTGCTCCTTCAATTGCATTGCGGTTTCTGGGACTCCTTCTTGCCATAGTTACAACTTAAATCCTGATAGTACAATGAGGTTAGCAATTAAGCTATTTATAAGAAGGAATACAAGTATCAATACGAGGTTTCAAAAATATTCTATATATATTTCTTGTAAGCAGTTACATATATCATGTCAGTTGAATGCTTCTATCTAGCCAAAAGATGATATTTTTGGGACCAATAGTCTGATGTACAAAATGTGGGAGTCATTGCCCTGAATGCATTCTAATGCTAACTTATAATATCCGATAAGACAAAAAGTGGGACTACTTAGTCCAATATTTACAACATGCTTGTAAGCATAAAACTAAACATGCCTACTGGGGCCCGCGGCACCAAACTCCAAAACGGTGCATCGGGTGATCAGTACTACTCTCAGCATCAGACACTGGAGGTGGAGCACCATCCATGTCCATGGGGTCTACGGGTAGCGCTGGGGGTGGCTCAGGTGCCTCAACGTCATGAAGCTCGAGCTCAAATCCGTCTAGGACTACCTCGATTCCTCCCAGCTCCATAGGGGCAGCCATAGCAGCCTCGGGTACTGTTGCCACTGGAGCTACAGCTGGTAGTGGAGCAACCTGAAGTGATAGGTGCAACTGTACCATCTCCATCTCTACAGGTAGGTAGAGGTCAGGGGTAAGAATCCTTCTAATCCTCTCCTCTGCTATCAGCCTATCGATCTAGGCCTGATAGAAGGCCTCTAACTGAACTCGGTGGAGGTCCACCATCCCCTCGGTGTGAATGGCTCTCCAAATACTGTTTTCCACGCTAACATTAGCCTGGAACTGAATCAGGGGAAGATAGATCTCTAAGTCGTGCAACGCTATCCCGTCTGGGCCAATCACATGTCCGCCAAAATCATCGGGTACGAGATATGGGTCCATGCTGATAACCTGACAAAAGCAAACTATCTTATATCAGGGCTAATCTTAATATATCTGGATGTCGGATCCTAAGTACGGAGGACACTCGACTATGCCTATCCTTTTGCTATCACAACCTGTGTCTAAGCTTAAGCCTAATTATACAACCAAGGCTCTGATACCAAAAATCCTGTCACGCCCCAACGTAGCAAAATAAAGAAAATTTTTCATTTCCGTTTTGGACCCGTAGGTCATGACAGGTGATGGATCGCTTGTCCTGTACTTAGCTTAACATGTACCAGAAAACAGAGTATATAAAGCAATAGGGAAGATAATATTAAACATATTACAACTTCAAATAATATTACATTGTCCTTTAATAAAATATCCTTAAGGCACAAACGCCTTATTCAAATTAAAAACATTATCCATATCATTATTACAACTTTATTTAAATTAGAAAAGTAACGTTGCAGGCTCCTCTAGCTGGCATAATCATATTGCCCTGCATAACCATTTCCTGAACATTTGGATATCCAGGACAAAATAAAGTCATCAGCTAATGAAAGCCGAGTGAGTATAACGAACACACAAGCAATGTATATAAAAGTACATTAACAATTATTATAAATGTTTGGTACCTTAGAGTACGATTAATCCATTATTCAGTCATTGCATAATAATAATTAGTAATAGTTGAGTAATGAATATTTAAGACCATGCATGAACAATAAAACCATCTCATCTCACTGACTCTTTTATCTCAATCATAATCTCTTGACTCATTCGGTTCACCTAGAACCATCCAGCACAATGCTGTTAGTTTAGAAGGTCTGTCGATATGTCAGCCGTATTTAGGGCGGCTTGGGCGTACCTAGACATTCACGGTTACAATAACCTGTGGAATACTTTAATTAATCTACCGTATCTGAAGCGGCCTACAATAATTTAAAGCTACCACCAGACTGACCTACCGTATCAAAAGCGGCCTGGGCTCAGCCCTCTTAATTAATCTAACGTATCTGCAGCGGCTTGGAATAATTAAGGCTATCACAAGACTCTGATTGACCTACCGTATCAAAAGCGGCCTGGGTTCAATCCTTCTTAATTAACCTACCGTATCTCAAGCGGCCTGGGATGATTAAAGTTACTCGTCCCGAGACATTCTCACAACATACATGCTGACCAACGACCCCTTTCCATATATGTCATCTCGACTATGCAAATGAGTAATTTATTCTCTTTCTTGTTTATATAGAGGTATCAGAGCGGGCGTACGACTTGTTCTTTCTTTACATATTTTCTTATAAAGGTATCAAGGTGATATAACTTAAATCTTTCTTTTCACATATGCTTTGTAGATGGTATCAGAGCGGTTTCTTCTTATCATTATTTATCGATTAAATCAACTTATCTAATTCTCGCTTTCAAAATCTATTTTCCTTTTCTTTATTAACAAGGTACAATGTACTTAGAATCATTGAATTAACATCCACGATCCAAATTATCAAGTCACATATGAGACAATAGGAAATTACATCAAAGAATGCTTTAATACGCTTTTTCAGCTACCTGTATACACAAGTGGGTCCACTTTGAAGCGATGTCCTAAAAAATGAGTTATAATTTTTGTAGGTGAATTACATATCAAAATAAAGGTCTCTGAGTCTAGTTTCCAACGCTTCAAACGGTGCGCATTTTCGTGTTTTCTAGAGGGAGTTATGGCCGTTTTTACTAAAAGTCGTCAGTTCTGAAAAATCTCAATCGATTGGAAGAAGTTCCAATCGATTGGAAAAAGTACCAATCGATTGAATGAAGTATCAATCGATTGGATGAAGTCCCAATCGATTGGAACTGATGGCAATCGATTGCCAATGTGTCTTCTTCCTCCAGACGCTGTAAAAATGAATTTTTCTTCCATTTTTCAATCTGGAACCAACCAGGTCGTGTAATATACCATTCTCTTCCTTTTTTCATGTAGATTATGAATATATAAGTTTTACATACCGGTTATTACCGTATCTCTACTTATAGGTGAAAATCCGAGAGTCGCCGAAATTTCGTTTTGACCGTACGTCGCAACAGTTAAGAATTAAGGCCTAAGATTTGAAATGGAGCTTACTAGGACTATAATCTTTCATTTCCAATTTACAGAATTGAATTTTGTTAAGTTTTATGGTACCGCTAATTTTGGACCTCCATGGCTATATATACATATATAGGCGTATATACTTACTTTCGATACCCCCGGCTTGTTCGTAATGACAAATACTACATTATGAGTGGGTTCGAGAGACTCACCGAGTGTTAGTTTGGGCTGTGTGACTTGCCAAAAAAAGACGAAAATTCCGTAATAAAGCTTAGAGCTCCAACAATGGCCATGGAGCTACTGTGATGCTTCTAATTCTATTTTCCTTTCTTTTCGTCTAGTTTCCAGAATGTATATGTGATTGGGTGCTTGTGATTTGAGAGAGAGTAATGGAAGCTTAAGAAATCATGGAAGCTATATGTGTGTGTGTATGTTGTACCCGAGAGAGAGAGAGAGAGAGAGAGAGAGAGCAAATGGGGATGAGAGTTGGGTTTGCAAACTGTATAAGTGAGTAATGCAATTGCTTGAGTGTGCATAATATGTATATGGGTTGTGTTTATATAAATTTCAATCAATGAGCTGTGCAAGTTGCAAAGCAAATGAGTGAATATAGATAACACTGCTATATGAGTTTGATTGATGCAGTCAATCAGTTCGTAACAATAATTCAGTTAGCACGTTTATCAGTTTGGTTCAGTTAGTCCAGTTAAGTTGGTTCTGGCAGTCTAGGAAAATGCTCAAACAAAATTATGAGGGACCAAAAAGTAAGCAACGTGATAAAATATTTATTACTAGTTTTAATCCCAAACTATAGGGTAACTTAGGGGCGCAGTCTTAAGCATAATTAATTCAAATGAAATTACTAACGGGTCACAAAATTTAGGTCATTGGGTTATCAACTATTAAAACCACTATATAATATTTGTGAAAATAACATCACTATAAAAATAATACACCGTAGTAAATAAAATGGCATTGCAATTAAAATTAACAACATAAGTAAAATTTATTTATACCAATAATACTACAACTAAAAATAATATATAGTAGATAAATAAAAACTGGCATTTTATTTAATATTAGGGAAGTGAAATTACAGGTTGCTACAAAAGCCCTCCTAAAACCCCCAATATTTGGATTCCAAGAAATAAACCTTATTTCTCTAAAAAAATCTTCAAAACAGTGAGTTGTTTAATTTCAAAGAATTATTCTGAGTTCAATACTTAAGGTATGGATGCAATACCACTTGGAAAGTCTTCCTAACTCATTATAGAACACCCATGATTTTTGGCTTGACATGAAAGCAATTGAAAGTGGTCCATTTGGACCCAAAAATTCTCCCCAGATATTCTGTTTTTGCTGTTACAGCAGCTTGGTTGACTTTTAACTTGTTTTACAGAAAACTTTTCCAAACGGAGTGGTCCCCACTCATTTTTCCCTTGAACTTCAGTGTCGTAGGGAACTCTCTGTATAATATGGGTCTCTAGATCTTTTGTTTTCATTTTTTAAGATTTTTCAACATTTCAGTCGACAGTACGGACTCTATTTATGAGTGACCTCTATTGTTTATATGATTTCTCTCAATCTGTAATAGTTATTGAGGATTGGCTTCTTGATTTGTGTTATAGACACAATAAGGATGATCTCCATAAAAAAAAAATCATGCATTGAAAATATTTCTAACCCTACTTTTCATTTTTCACAAAATCAAGTCACTGTTCTGTCCTTTATTCATAGCAAGTATACTTTTACTTCCATCCATTGATTTGATGCTTATATGTACTTCAAATTTGTTCATATCTTAAGAAGTAGTCCATACTACATTTGTACATATCCCATGATGATTTCCCCCATGCATTCATTCATGTTTTTAGACTTCTAAGTCACGTTAGAAAGTCCATGTACACAAACACACAACAACCTTTGCACATTCTAGGATCATACATTGCATTCATGCAAGATTTGGGGTTTTGGTAACTCCTAATCTAAGAAGATTATAAGGAATGATCATGATCACACGTTCATGCTTCCCCTCTATCTAATCCTCCTTTCTCATCCGTCCCGGGGATTGATAGGTCTTCTTTTCCCAAAGATTAGCATGCATCACTCTAGCATGCTAAGCATATTTTCGATCTCTTTGATTATTTGCTTCAAGAACAATCCATGTCCCCTCCTAGATTAGGAAAACTTGATTACTTGATATGTGATTAGACGATTTTTCCTAAGTTTGTTTGTGTGATCTTTCACCTTTGCATTGTGTGATAATTGGCTTAGATCTTTTGAATGATATCTTATCTTTCGATCTTCCATTTCAATATTCTTGTGTGATGTAATATACTATCATAGTATTATTTGTCGAACCAAACATAGTATAAGATGATTATTTGGATGCTAATTGAGGTCCGTCGAAAGATGGGGCGAGTTGAGGGTGTTTTAGTCGCGACAAAGGCTCCTTCCTCTCTCGTACCAAAACCCCAAGCCAAGTTCTTTGGTTATGATGGGTCGGTGCCCTTTATCCATTTGGGTGAGTCAAAATTAGGTTTCTTGGTTCCTTAAAGACCAAGTGGCGACTCTGTATCTGTTTTCAACAGACCTTTTTCCTTTCCTTTTTCAATACAGTCTCAAAACAAACTAAAAAGGGAAAGCGGGATTCCGCGTGTCCACAATCTGGCGACTCTGCTGGGGACTTTTATTTTAAAACAAAATAATATAGAGGTTTGACTCATAAGAAGCATCCTTAAAATCATCTTTTTACTGTGTCTGGTTCACCGCATTGCACTTCTGCATTTCCCCTCCGACTGTGTCTGAAATGCGGCGCTGGCATTGTTCAGGTCTTGCTGTGCCAGGGTACAAGTCACCATTGATACTGTACCTTCCAAGGTCTATCAAAAAGAGTAAACACTTCCGTACTGTCTCTTTGACGATATATTGGAACTCTCGTCAATGGACCCTCTTTGACTAAACCCAGCCTTTGCATATAGATTCCTGTAGAATTTTTCATAGGACTATTCATTTATCTATTCAAATAGGACAATCTGATATAACTGATGTATGCCCTGGTAGGATTACCTGCGCGGTGTAGACACTTATGTGGCATAGAACAGAGCCTCTTTCCTATGATTCCCAAGGCAATCACTCACATGTGATTACATTGAGTTGACATGTCTAGGCACCATGATAAGGATGTCTGCTCCATGTTTACAAAGATATACACCGCAAATCATGTTTGTTGGTACTAAGACATAGGAGTATGAAAACTTGCTAGACAATATGATCACCATCTTCACATGCTCCTGTCATATACACCTGTTCTCCTAGAAACTCTAACCAACTCATCCAGATATCCCAGTTTCTCTCAGAAACTTTGTCTAAATTTCCCAGAAATTCCCAAATGTACCAATTTTTCTCAGAAACTCCACTTAGATTTCCCAAAAATTCCCAAAACACTCAGAAATTCCCAGGTATACCAATTTCTCCTAGAAACCCTGTCTAAATTTCTCAAAAGTTCCCAAAATACCAGTTTCTCCTAGAAACTCTGTCCAAAGTTCTCAGAAATACCCAAAATAACAAATTCTCCTAGAAACTCCGTCCAAATTTCTCAAAAATACCCAAAATGCCAGTTTTTCCCAGAAACTCCGATTTCCCAAAATACATCAGTTTCTCCCAAAAACTCTGTCCAGATATCCTAGACACTCTGCCCAACTCCCAAACATAACCAGAAACTTTGTCCGAATATCCCAGAAATACCCAATATAACCAGTTTCTCCCAGAAACTCCATTCAGATATCCTAAATTTCCTAAAACACCAGTTTTTTCCCACAAACTCTATCCAAACTTCTCGAAATATCCTAGAAACCCCTGTTATCCCCTGGTGGCCATACTGGAAAGAAAAGTTAGCACACTCTGTATGGCTAAGACCTTACTTGCTTAATTGTTATCTGTTGGAAGTAGGGGCATCATGTAGAATAGGGCTTGCATCAGCATGTTTACTTCATCAGTCTGCATACATGGTGATAGTCGGTCTATACACGAGTCAGTCCTCACTGGTCACTATAGTTGTCATCTCAATCATCACTGTTACAAGTATGACACAGTCTTTTCACACTTATATGTTAGTACAAGTTTTGAGCACCCAGGATCTACATTAGTAAGTCAGAGGATCAGGGAGTCACCTTGTTAGAATCACTCAGCCGAAAGTCAGCGTTATGGATCCAGAAGGTTTGGAAGCAAGAATGACAGAAATGATCAACCAACAGTCTGACCGGTTGGCCCAAGTTTTAGCCTTTATGGAAGAACTGAAACAACAACAACCACAATACCTACCTGGGTTCCCACCGCCACTGGGGTTTATACCACAACCACCGCCTAGGTTTGCACCACCTCCCGAGAATAATGTAGATGATGATTGGTTCAATGAGGCCCTACCACCTGAACTTAATAAGAAAATTCAAGAAAAACTGGATAAGGTCGACAAGCTTGAGAACATACTGAGAAAGAGTAATGGGGTCGACGATTACATGTTAGATCTAGAAGGATTGTTTGAGCCCAACAAATTAAAGCTACCTGAGAACTTCAAGATGCCTGAAATTGATTGTTTTGATGGAACTGGAAATCTGAAGAGCCACGTAAAGTTCTGCATGAGTGTTTTCCAATCAATGGGCTGCACGCATGAGCACATTACAATGTTGTTCCCTCAAACCCTCACCAAGGCTGCTCTATCCTGGTTTTTGACCATGGAGGTTTCTAAGACACGAACTTGGGAAGATATAGTCCAGGTCTTCGTTGATCATTACTCCTATAATCAAGAGCTCGATGTCACCATCCGAGATCTAGAGACTACCCGGCAGAACTTCAATGAGTCCTTCGCTGCGTTCTTGAGCAGATGGAGGAACAAAGTGGCCCAAATGACCCACCGACCAGTCGAAAAGGAACAAATCCGGATATTGATCAAGAATCTACTGCCGTTGTACCATGAAAAACTATTCTACTAGTTCATCTCAACATTTGAATAACTGTTTGAGATTGGGACTAGAATTGAGGATGCAATCAGGGAAGGAAAAATCAAGAATGAAGAATCACAAAGTCAGTCCAAGAGGCCCAACTACTCCCGAAACCCTTCAGATGTCAATGCCCTTAGTAACCAACCCATGGCCTATTCTCCCCAACGATACCAGCTCACAAACCAAACTAGCTCGCCTAGCCACCCTTACCAAAATAGGGTACCCCGTGAAATTTCCAAACTAGATATCTCCCCCTCCGTAGCCTTAGGCCGCCTGCTAAAAAAGGGAGACCTCCAGCTCCTTCAGCCTCGTGCCGATCCCCCACCACCTAACTGTGACCTGTCTAAATGATGTGCCTACCACCAAGGCCCAGGCCATGACACCGACCGGTGCATACGTCTTCGCCATGATATACAAGACCTCATTGGCTGAAGAATCATTGAGCCACCACCCATTTAACCCTATGTCACCTAAGCCCCTGGCCGGTCCTTTTAAATGATCCCCTTTGCTGAGGCCAATGATTGTTGAAGCTACTCGGTGAGTTGACAGTGTTTGGAACTTCTGCCAATAAAAAAAGAAGAATAAGCGAGTCACCATGACACTCCATTTGATATTGGGTCGAGTGTGTTCTATGTTTTGAGTATATTTCAAGTTTAGTCTTGTGGTCAAGTCTGTCTGTCATCGAGTTGTTGTGAGTCTGTATCGAGTAATGTAATCCTTCTCTTCTGATGGAATGAAGTCTCATTTTGCCTAATCTGATGTGTAAATTCATAAGTGCATGAATTGCTGAACTAAAAATGTCACTTTTCAAAGTACTATGGACATTACTCTGCTAATAAATTTTTGCATCAAACAAAAAAAGAGAGAATTCCAAAAAGGCCAAAGTCGATTTCGCGCTGACCCTAAAGAAGAGTTGAGAATTGAATAGTCTTACTTTAAGAATTTAAAGATGCTTTTGCTCAAATCTTGAAAAGACATACTTGAGACTGATTTGGGGCTTGCCCAACACCCTTTCCACCATTTCTATCATTTCAAAGCCATAGGCCCAACCCAATTGATAGCCATGCGAATCTATGCGAACTTGGTCCTTGATGGTAGCCAGACATTTCAGTGAGTTTCATCTCCACCTTCAAAAAAATAAAAAGAGAAAAAAAAAGAAAAAAAAAAGCTCGCTAGGTTGAAAACCCGGAAGGGCATCTAGGCAAAAGTTAGAGCTGAAAAGGTATTGATTTCCAAGATCTGACCCTAGCCAGTCAAAATAATTTTACAAATGAGATAATTGCACGCTTCAAGGTACATCATAAAAACATGCCTAGATCACATTTCAAAAGGCTCGAAACGACCACAAGTAAATCTCGAGAGCTAACGTGCACATTCTGGAATTTTGAGATTATGATCAGAAGATCTCACATGAATCAACTATGTGAAAAGGAAAATTGACTGGCTAAGCGAAAGTGGAAAGGATCAATCCTCAAAACAAAAGAAAAAGAAAAAGAAAAAGAAAAAAGAAAAAGCAAAAGAAAAAGAAAAAAAAAGAAAAGAAAGGGAGATCGAAACTGAATCCACTTATTCTAGGCTACCACAAGTAACCCAAAGTTGAACTTGTATGACGATTGGTTTAAAAAACCCCCTTTTTCTTTGAAGCCTTCCCTTGAACTACGCTCGACCTGATTCCTACTAGGGGATACGTAGGCAACCGCATCGGTTCGGTCGACACCAATATTAACCCCTCTTCTTTCAAGGTCCTGGCCCGAACTACGTTGGACCTGATCCCCGCTCGGGGTACGTAGGCAGACTTTCAAAGAGAAAAGAAGGATGGCTCGCTAGGTTAAAAATTCGAAAGGACGCCTAAGCAAAAATTAGAGCTAAATCCAAAGTGAGCAATAAGAAAATAGAGAAAAGAGATCGCTAGGAGACCTCACTGGTGCCTAGGCAAAGGTTATGAGCATTTGAAAGATTAAAGTCACGGTCCTTGCCAGAAAATCACATTCCACACTAGAGGCAAACTTCGGCTACCCGCCTCGTTTGCCTGAATTTTACTGTCTACCCTTCATACAAGGGGCAAACTTCGGTCACCTACCTCGTTTGCCCAAAACCTCCAATAAACCATTGTCCAAACTAGGGGCAAACTTCGGTCACCCACCTCGTTTATCTATGAATTCCACTTCCTATACCTCAAACTAGGGGAAAACTCCGTTTGCCTAACGCAATCCCTTCACACCAAGGGCAAGTTTTCAAGTCACCAAGTTGTTTTGAAAATTTTTAAAATGGAGTATCTTTTGTTCTATAAGCTAAAGCACTAATTCTAAGCACATCTTGGGAGAATCAAAGGATTGATTAGATCAATAGGGAGGAACTTTCAAAAATCAGATTTATTAGCAAAGTGCTATCATATTAAGATGAGAAGTGAACATAAAAGATGAGCGATACATCATTCATGACGAAGGCACATTGAATCATGGCGATTTGAGAATTTTATGTCTGAGTCAATCCTTCTTTGTATGAGTCAGTAGTAATCTAATCAAAGTGTGTCAGAGATCAAGGTTTCATGCAAACTAACCCAACTTTCTTTGTTATCGTCATTCCTGTTAAGTCCATTCGTCCTGATGGTCTCAAATGTGTGGGTTTAAGGTGATTTCCAGTTATAAAAAAAATGTGGATACTAGCAGAAGTACCAAACATCATTACTGCACCAGTCAAGGTTGTAATATGTGAAGTGTCCCAAGTATAAGTGGCATAAACTCATCAGTGGTTGCAAACTACAAACCCATAGTTGTTCTCAAGATGGCTGATCGGAGGAAATATCGCCAACACCAAGAAACTATTGCTGATGTATTGATGAGGTGTGTCGATGAGATGTGTTGTTGAGGTGTTTTATGGCCCAGAGTCTAGATGTGTTGATAAGATGTGTTGTTGAGGTGTTTTATAGCCCAGAGTCTAGATGTGTTGATAAGATGTATTGTTGAGGTGTCTTAGGGCTCAGAGCCCAAGTTTGTTGATGAGATGTTTTTGTGAGGATGTTTTAGAACCCAGAGATTAGAGGAGCATTGAGGAACATCAAGAGAGTTGATAAGCATTGTTGGAGCATCGAGGAACATCAGAAGAGTTGAGAAGCATTGTTGGAGCATAGAGGAACATCAGAAGAGTTAAGAAGCATCATTGAAAAGTGGAGTAACATCGAGGAACATCGGAAGTGTTGAGGAGTATTGTTGAAGAGGAGCATCAGGTGTGTTGAGGAGCATTATTGAAGAATGGAAGAACATCAAATGTGTTGAGGAGCATCAGAAGAGTTGAAAAGTATCATTGAAAAGTCGAGGAGCATCATGATGATTTGAGGAGCATCTTTGAAATTTGAAGAACACTGTTGAGAATCAAGAAGCACTGAGAAGCACCGTTAAAGATTTGAGGAGCAACATAAGCGCCGTTGAGAATTGAGGTTCATTATTGAAATTTGAGAAGCACTGTTGAGACTCTGAGAGTCACCGAGTCTATAGGATCACGATTAAGGGGAGCACGAGTCAAGTCTAGGGGGTCACTTCACCCAACACAATAAATTGGGCATAACATGACACATAGCCCATCGGTCGCGGCACACACAAATCACAAAGCCCACTAGGAGTGGCAAACACACCACAAGCATTCTTTTGAGCACCACAGTATCACTTTGAGCACCATGCTCTTCCTTGGGTAAGACCTCGCGGTTCAGATCCCTCACAAGTCTATTAGTCGTAGTGAAGCATAGATTACCAAGCCCACTGAGAGTGGCGAATACACAGAACACGTGTACTAGGACCACAAGCACTTTAGAACACAACATCAGGCATGACATATATATCATTTTAGCTCATCATAACATAGCATCATCCCCGCATATCATCCGCCTGAGTGTTGTGTATTTGCATGTGTTTGTTTCTTTGTGCCCCGGACTATGTCTTGGTCTAATTCCCCTTGGGATACGTAGGCAGCTCACGCAGAGCGCGACCAACACTAGGCTCAACATCAGTTTCTTTCTCTTGAATTTTTTACAACGCACTTGTTTTTATCCTAAATCTTTTAGCCTCTAAAAGTCCTGTCTCTTCAAAGCTTTGACACTCGCTTGCGACACGCGTTGCCTCGCAAGTTCATGCCAAAGAGGGGCAACTGTAGACAACCCATTTTGTCGGCTAACAGATTTAGGAGGTCATAAACAAGTCAAACCTCAATGATTATAAAGATCGGATTTTCAGAGATTGCCTCTAACTCTCAAGAAATCAAAAAAATGACCAAAATGCCTCTAAAAGCTCAAAACTCTTCGGATTGGCCCAGAATCTCAGAAATCATTCGATGTTGTTCAAAACAAAAAAAATCTAAAAGATGAATATTTGAAATCGTAAGCTCCCAGAGACCCCCAGAAGTCCCGGAAGTTTCCAGAAAGTCTCCGTTGACCGGTTTGACCAAAGTTTGACCAAGTTTGACCAAAATCATCTGAATTCGTCCAAAAGTTTCAAGAATAATCTAGATCATGTGAAAAGTCTTAAAATATGTTTTAAAAGAAAATCGGACGGAAACGTCAGTCTTTAGAGGCTCCCGGCACTTCCCGAAATTTCCTAGAAGTGCACTATTTGATTGATTTGACTACAAGTTTGACCAAAAATCAAAGTCTCCTTTTCGACGTTGAAATATTTATATCAAATACTAGAGGTCAAAAGCTTTCCAACGATATATCGCACATAATTTCTGGATCTAAACGAATTTGTTATGAATTTCTGAAGGTGAAAAATGCGATCAATTCGGCTTTTATCACGAATACCGCAAAACTTTCCAAAGTGACCAAACTCCAAACTATTTTTTTATGGAAAGTAGACCTCAATACCTTTCCAACGATATATCACAATCTCAATTTGGATTTTGTATGAATTTTCTGTGAATTTCGGACGAAATAAGGCCGTTTTGCAAAATTTTGGGAGTTTCGGGGGCCAAAATGCAATTTCTGGTCAACAGGAGGGTTGACTGCCGCGATGGCACTGGCCCACTGCCAAGGAGGCAGTGGCTAAGTGCTGTTGCGGCACTCTGAGTGATTTTTCATTTTTTTTGTAATTTTTGTTTAATTTTTGGGTTATAATTCAAATTTTCAACAAATAAAACGACATAGTTTTGATAATCTGAAGATTTTGGACCAATTAGAGACTTTTTAAAATCCAAAATACCTTCCCAAGTTGGCCTATAAAGGAGACCCATTTACTTCCATTTGGGGAAGAACTTGAAAGCCATTAGAGAGAGATATAGAGAGTTAGGGAGAAAGAGAGAGAGAAGTAGAGATTTTCTTCTTCCAAATCCAATCCAAAATGTGAGTGTCAATTAGTTTTCTAAAAACTAAACTTTTTTTTTCAAGCTTTCAATCCATCTTCTTCATCTTCTTTGAGTTTCCAATGAGGTAGAGAGTGATATAGTCACCCATGTACACACATATGAGAGGTTGAATGCTTGTGGTTCCACCATTGAATATCATCTATTGATTTGTTCGTTTGCTTGCTTATATACAATGTTCATCTCTTCTTACCTCATTTCTTTTTTATTTTCTTTATTTACTTACTAGTTCATCATCATCTAAATGATGACATAAAGTTTGAGCTGAGTGAATCCTTATGGATAGTAGCTCTTGACCTCAAAAACATCTTTGATAGATGATGATTATAACCTCAATACATCCCTATGTATTCTTGAGGTTATCTCCAAAATAAAGCAAACCTTTCCAATAATCTTGGAGGTTCTCTAAATGAGTTGGAGGTTGATATTACAAGTGGTTTTAATCCTCTTTGAGTGTTGAAAATTTACTTTCAAAACCCCAATTTCAAAGCCCTCCTAAAATCCCCAATATTTGGATTCCAATAAATAAACCTTATTTCTCTAAAAAAAAATCTTCAAAATAGTGAGTTGTTTAATTTCAAAGAATTATTCTGAGTTCAGTACTCAAGGTATGGATGCAATACCACTTGGAAAGTCTTCCTAACTCATTATAGAACACCCATGATTTTTGGCTTGACTTGAAAGCACTTGAAATTGGTCCATTTGGACCCAAGCATTCTCCCCAGATATTCTATTTTTGCTGTCACAGCAGCTTGGTTGACTTTCAACATGTTTTACAGAAACCTTTTCCAAAAGGAGTGGTCCCCACTCATTTTTCCCTTGAACTTCAGTGTCTTAGGGAACGCTCTACATAATATGGGCCTCTAGATCTTTTGTTTTCATTTTCTAAGATTTTTCAACATTTCAGTCGATAGAACGGACTCTGTTTCTGAGTGACCTCTATTGTTTATATGATTTCTCTCAATCTGTAATAGTTATTGAGGATTGGATTTTTGATTTGTGTTATAGACATAATAAGGATGATCTCCATAAAAAAAATATGCATTGAAAACATTTCTAACCCTACTTTTCATTTTCCACAAAATCAAGGCACTGTTCTGTCCACTATTCACAGCAAGTATACTTTTACTACCATCCATTGATTTGATGCTTATATGTACTTCAAATTTGTTCATATCTTAAGAAGTAGTCCATACTATATTTGTACATATCCCATGATAATTTCCCCCATGCATTCATTCATGTTTTTAGACTTCTAAGTCACTTTAGAAAGTCCATGTACACAAACACACAACAACCTTTGCACATTCTAGGATCATACATTGCATTCATGCAAGATTTGGGGTTTTTGTAACTCCTAATCTAAGAAGATTATAAGGAATGATCATGATCACACGTTCATGCTTCCCCTCGATCTAATCCTCCTTTCTCATCCATCTCGGGGATTGAGAGGTCTTCTTTTCCCAAAGATTAACATGCATCACTCTAGCTTGCTAAGCATATTTTCGATCTCTTTGATTATTTGCTTCAAGAACAATCAATGTCCCCTCCTAGATTATGAAAACTTGATTACTTGATATGTGATTAGATGATTTTTCCTAAGTTTGTTTGTGTGATCTTTCACCTTTGCATTGTGTGATACTTGGCTTAGATCTTTTGAATGATATCTTATCTTTCGATCTTCCATTTCAAAATTCTTGTGTGATGTAATATACTATCATAGTATAATTTATCGAACCAAACATAGTATAAGATGATTATTTGGATGCTAATTGAGGCCCGTTGAGGGTGTTTTAGTCGCGACAAAGGCTCCTTCCTCTCTCGTACCAAAATCCTGAGCCAAGTTCTTTGGTTATGAAGGGCCGGTGTCCTTTATCTATTTGGGTGTGAGTTAAAATTAGGTTTCTTGGTTCCTTAAAGACCAAGTGGCGACTCTGTATCTGTTTTCAATAGACTTTTTTTCTTTCCTTTTTCAAAGCAATCTCAAAACAAACTAAAAAGAGAAAGCGGGATTCCGCGTGTCCACACCAAGTCGGTCCTGTTTAATACACAAAGTGTACCAGCATAATGACCTACTACATTACCATACTGAAGTCCTATCGATGGTGTATCCAATCCCATCTAAGACTATAAACCAAAATCTTACATTCTACAAGATCCAATGGTTTGATCTTCTGTGTGTAGCCGAACTCTACACACCAAATCTCTTACTATGTAGAATAAGAGACACATATGCACAATATTATAAACAATATAATGCAAACATTGTCCACACAAATTCTCATAAAAATGGAATAACTAGTATTATTAAAATAATAAATCAACTACATAAAGTATGACTTTTAGTGTATATCCCTAACAGTCTCCCACTTAGACTCAAAACCATGATGCGACACACCTCAATCCTATCCCTTCTACATGACTATAAAAAGTCTTGGACGGTAAGCTCTTGGTAAAAGGATCTGCCAGGTTATTTGCTGATACTATCTTGGTCACTTCAACATCACCTCTTTGCACGATCTTTCGTATCAAGTGATGCTTACGCTCAATGTATTTTCCCTTCTTATGGGCCCTAGGTTCCTTTGAGTTAGTAACCGTTATGCTATTATTGCAATAAAGGGTAATAGCTGCTTGTACCGCAGGTACTACTATTAGATCCATAAGGAAGTTTTTGAGCCAAATGGCCTCCTTAGTGGCTTCTGAAGTAGCCACATACTCTGCTTCTATGGTGGAATCAGTCATACATGACTGCTTGATACTCCTCCAACTAATGACTCCGCCTCCTAGGGTAAACACATATCTTGAGATAGACTTTCTGGAATCCCTATGTGACATAAAATTAGAATCTGTGTACCAAATGGGTACAAGACTGTTTCCTTGGTAAGCTTACATATAGTCTCCAGTCCTTTTCAAGTACTTGAGAATATTTTTCACCGCAATCCAATGTTTTTTCCCTAGATTAGACTGATATCTACTAACCATGCCAACAGCAAAGTAGATGTCAAGTCTAGTACATATCATATCATGCATTAGGCATCCTACTATCGAGACATAAAGAACTGCCTTCATCTTCTCTATCTCATTAGGTATCTTAGGGCACTGATCCTAGATAGAGTAATTCCATGTCTGAAGGGAAGGAATCCCTTCTTAGAATCTTGTATGCTAAACCTTGCAAGAATATTGTCGATATAAGTGCCTTGTGGCAAACCCAACATCCTATTATTGCGATCTAGAATTAGCTTGATCCCTAGGATGTGACTGGCTTCTCCCAAGTCCTTTATATCGAATTGATTGGACAACTATACCGTCCATACCCTTACAGAAGATAATGCCCCTACATTGTTTCTGATTAGCAAGATATTATCCACATATAATACTAAGAACACCACAACGCTTCCATCGTGTTTCTTGTACACACAAGATTCATCCGCACATTGATCAAAACCAAAAGACTTGATTGTTTGATCAAAGTAGATATTCGATGACCTTGATGCCTGCTTAAGTCCATTAATTGACTTCTTAAGCTTGCACAACATGTGTTCTTGGCCCTTCGCGATGAAACCATTTGGTTGCACCATATAGATGCACTTGTCAAGATTCCCATTAAGAAATGTTGTCTTGACATCCATTTGCCAAATTTCATAATCGAAATGTGTAGCAATGGATCAGAGAATCAAGATTGACTTTAGCATGGCCACTGATGAAAAGGTTTCCTCATATTCGATTCCTTCTTTTTGAGTGAATCTTTTCGCAACAAGCCTTGCTTTAAAGGTTTCTACCTTACCGTCTGCTCCTATCTTCTTCTTATAGATCCACTTACATCTAATGGGTTTTATTTCATTGGGTGGTTCTACAAGATCCCAGACTTGATTGGAGCACATGGACTCCATTTCAAACTTCATAGCCTTTTGCCAAAGTTCTGCATCTTTATCTTGGAGTGCTTCATTGTAGTTACAGGGATCGTACCTTTTTCACCAGGGACCCAATCATAAGACTCTCCTAAGAACATATACCGGTCAGGTTGAATAATAACCCTCCCACTACGACGAGGCATAACCCGTGTCTGTGTGTCACTAGTATTACGTTGTAAAGATTCTAAACCTAATACACCATTATCTGTACGCTGCACTGGTTCAAGAACCTGCGTGTTAATGGTTAATACCGGATCTACACGAGTTTCAAAAATCCTCCAACTACGATGTGGTAATAGAATATCGATGACTCTTTCTTGTGATGTTTCTTCTCATACCGATGGTATCGAAGAAGTATGTCTTGGTGTCTCAACTCTCATTTCCTCTAGAATAGTACGACATCTAGGCTTGTGGTCCATAACTGATGAGGGCTGATAGTTGTAAGATATTGGCCCGATAAAGAGAAAAATTGGTTAAATTTGATCCTTGATCTCTAGTTTTACTTGTACTTGTGTTCTAATTCATCTCTTTACACAATGATGCATTTTCTGTGGTATATTGTTGTGTTTTGTTCTTTAAATGCAGGTTCCAAAGTTTGAATCAATAACAAGTTGAAAGGAATAAATCAAGAAACAAGTAGATGAAGTCTTGGTACCAATCGATTGACATCATATCAATCGATTGACATATCTTTTGATCAATCGATTGGTCTTTATACCAATCGATTGGAATGTTTACCAATCGATTGATAGTTTTGTCAATCGATTGGTTAAAGCTGGAAACAATCTGCGTTAATGGTGCAAGATCTCAGCAATTAGGACAACGACCAGCCGTTATGAAATGAACCTAGACGCCTTCAGCTCATGGATTGGACACTATATATAGAGGGGAGTGAAAAAGGTCAAGGGTTGGCTAATATTGTATTGTTTTGTAGGGATTTCTCCATAGTTTTTTTTTAATGAGTCCAAGCTTGAAGTTCTTATATTTTGAATTCAATCTCAAGTTCAGGTTTTCGTTCTTGCTTCTAGTTGTTTTAGCAATTGCTTGATTGTGAATCTCATTCTAGTTTTAGTTTAATTTCAAGATTTTTAGTTCAAAAATTTAATTCATGACAATATTTGATCCCACTTTTCAGTTTATTTACATTTATGCAGTCTTAAGTATGCTTGAGTAGAATTCTGGTTGGGAATAATGTGAAGAAACATTGTTCCCAGCCCACTGCCATGATTCTGTTTAAGAATCAGTGTCAATCGATTGGAAGCAGAACCCAATCGATTGACATTGATTCCAAGTCAATCGATTGATTATATTTCAATCGATTGAGAGTCATTTCATTTCAATCGATTGACATCATCACCAATCGATTGATATGTAAATGACTTGGGTTGAATTCTTTTTGTATTTCAGTAACTTCTATTTCATAAACTAAGCTCAAATCGTCCTTTTTAAGTTTGAATTGAAAATTGATTTTGAGATATAAGCTCTTTTGATTAATTAACTCAATGAACGCTTGAGACAAACACATCGAATATTTCATACTCAATCTGTTGGTTATTGTTCATGGTTTTAATTAACTAATATTTCAGTCCTTCATAAATAAGTTAGGTAAACAAACCACTAAGTATGCGAGAATCACATACCTAGTGACTAGGATGCTTAACTTAATCATCTTTGAAATAAGGAATACTCTAAGGATAAAACCCTAGCTGTTCGTTATTATTAAATCATGGTAGTGGATGGGGCTATGTGGATTTACATGTTCCCAACACCTTTTCATAAGTAATTTAAATTGCATTGTTTATTCCTGTTTAATTTGATTGTCGTTTTTTTTTTTCTTTCATTACTTAATTTCAATTTCAATAGGACTGCTAGATCTTCCACTTTAAAGAAATCATCTTTTATTTTATTTAGGATTCAATCTAGATCTTTCTGCCTTGTATCTTCCGTCCCTTGGGAAAACGACTCGATTTTACTGGTTTTTACTCGACGCGACCGTCTGCGCTTGGACGTACTCTTCAGAGAACACATTTCCAGTCGTGTCAAGTTTTTGGCGCCGTTGCCGGGGACGGTAACAAAGGCCAGAATACCTTGATTGATCCGATCTTTCTTATCCCATTTCTATCTTTCTTTTCCTTTTTATTCTTCAGAGCACAAGCTATGTTATTTGTGCCCTTCTATGTCCTTTGACTCCACTGAAGCTTTCATCACAGATCTATTTGAAGATTCCATTAATAGTGCTGGTAATCCCATTTTTACCCCATCCATTTCTAACCCAATGTCGGACACGGAGAGCCAACAAGGAGAGAATAGGCATGACCTCATTGATGACGGTCAACGACCTCTACGAGAACTCTTGGCCCCTGATCGAACAGCCACACCTTTTTGTATTCGCATCCCTCCGCACACGGGTACATTCCATTTTCGTAATGGGATGATTCAACTTTTACCCACATTTCACGGGATGGAAAAAGAAAAGGCGTACTTACACATTCGTGATTTCGAAGACGTTTGTGGCACTTTCACAGATCAGACCTGCCCGAGTGACATAATCCGACTAAAGCTTTTCCCCTTCACCTTGAAGGACAAAGCAAAGTCATGGTTGTTGTCACTCAAACCGAACTCTATTTTGACTTGGCCAGCAATTCATGAAGCCTTTCTTAAAAAGTTCTTCCCTAACCGATTAACGAATGACATCTTGAGACAAATCAAGATGTACAATCAAAAAGAGGAAGAAACTTTCGCTGAGGCATGGGAGCGTTTCAAGGATTTGTTACTGCTTTGCCCACATCATGGTTTCGAGAAGTGGCGAACAATAAGCTTCTTCTATGATGGCCTTAGTCCAAAGTCAAAGAAACTCGTAGAAACTATGAGTGATGGTGAGTTTATGAGCAAGAATGCCGACCAAGTAGAAGCTCATTTCGAATGGTTAGCCGAACATGCACCAGAATGGGAAACTCAAGTGACTAGAACTCAGACCAGTTCGAGTTCAAGTAAAAAGAGTATTTATCAACTGAAAGCGAAAGATAGCTTAATGGAGAAATACGAGCAACTGGCTCGTAAGTTGGAAGTTTTAGAAGCAAAGAAGGATTCAGTGATACAATTCGCTTCTGAAGAATCATGTTCTAGTTGTCTACAAATGGGGCATAGCTCTCAACATTGCCAAATATACCCTGTTTATCAAGAACAGAGTCCAGTAGAGGTACACGCTATGAATGCCCCTGGTCGATTCAACCCCAATGATAGGTGGAGTCATCCTGGTTTTGACCAAAGAAACAGTGCTGCCACCGCAAACCCATCTCAACAATGGCAACCGAATAAAGGAAGCCAATGCCGACCTCAAAATCAAGGATATCAACAGGGTTACCAACCTCCTCCTGCCTATCAACAAAATCAAGGGTATCACCAGAATCAATATCAACAAAATCACTCACCTCAGATCAACTACAATCAAGGGGGCAACAACCAAACCTCATCGAACACCTATGTGCCACCTCATAAGAAGTCACAAGAGGATCCTAATACACTCATGATGCAGCAAATGATGCAACTAATGAGTAAACTTAACACAAGTGTAGAGAGGTTAGCTTCTCAACAAGGGGATCGAGAACGAACTATGTTCCTTACACAGCCAGAGTCAAATCCTAAAGGCCAACACTCGGGTACAGGACCTTCGGGATCTGGACCACACGAGGAGGCCAAGGCTGTAACTGTGTTGAGAAGTGGAAAGGAAATTGCGAAAGTCTCTCTTTCCTCACACCCTGTAGTTACTGATGAAGAAGAGGTAGAGAATGAAGAAGAATTGGTGGAAGAAGAAAGAGAGGGCGAAACAGTTGAGCTCGAAACAATAGTTCCTGAGGATATTAAAATAAAGAAAAGGCCCGGAAAAGAACCTCTCCTTGAGGAAGCACCCAAATGCCCTTTTCCGGCACCATATCCTCAGAGATTGAAGAGACCTCAACAAAAAACCAAAAGCCAGGAGTTTCTGGAGTTATTCAAACAAGTAAAAATCATTCTCCCACTCTTGGACGCAATTAAACAAGTGCCTGCCTATGCCAAATTCCTAAAAGACTTGTGCACTGTAAAAAGAAAGTAAAGTGTGAAGAAGAGTGCTTACTTGGCATGCCAGGCAAGTGCAATTTTAAAACATGACTTACCTCCCAAGTACAAGGATCCAGGTACACCAACGGTTTCTTGCATAATCGGTCAAAAGAAAGTGAACAATGCTCTGCTCGATTTAGGATCGAGTGTCAATCTTCTACCTTACACTATTTACCAACAGCTAGGGTTGGGAGAACTTAAACCCACTCGCATTACTCTCCAACTCGCAGATCGATCAATTAAATATCCGCGAGGAGTTCTGGAGGATGTGTTGGTCCAGATTGACACTTTTGTCTTTCCTGTTGACTTCGTCGTTCTAGACACCGAACCAGTTTACAATGTTAAATCTCAAATTCCGGTAATCATTGGACGTCCTTTCCTGGCGACAATTGATGCGACAATTAAAGTAAGGAGTGGAGTTATGACCGTTATTTTTTGGGAACATGACATTGAATATCAAGATCTTCTCAAATCCCAAAATTAAAGATTTTGATGATGAGGAAGAGGAAGTGAATTGGGTGGAATCGGTAATTCAAGATTGCTTTGATTCAACTGCTCACTCTGATCCCGTGGAGTCCATTATGACTAACTCATGTTATGAATTGGATAAATACACTCCACAAGATGAGATGATGAGCCAGATATGTGCTGTATTAGAAGTTATGGAAGAGGAAGTTGCAAGGGCAATGTGGACGGCTAAATTCGAACAATTACCACCAAAGACGAAATTGGCAGTGCCGTCAAACTTGCAATTTCCGGAATTGAAATTGAAAGAACTCCCGAAGGAATTGAAATTTGTATTTCTGGGAGAAGAGAAGACCTTTCCTGTCATAATTTCATCCGTTTTGAATCAAGAACAGGAAGGTAAACTAATAAAGCTACTCAAGCAACATCGAAGTGCATTGGGTTAGACTGTTGCCGACTTAAGAGGAATAAGTCCATCCATATGCACACACAAGATTTATCTTGAGGAGGACGCCAAACTGTGTCGGTAAATGCAAAGGCGTCTTAACCCAAACATGCAAGAGGTAGTAAAGAAGGAAGTTATGAAATTATTGGATGTTGGGGTTATTTATCCAATCTCGGATAGTCCTTGGGTAAGTCCGACTCAAGTAGTGCCAAAGAAAGCTGGCATTACAGTGGTAGAAAATAAAGAAGGAGAATTGGTGCCCACACGTGTGACCACAAGCTGGCGCATGTGTATTGACTATAGAAGATTGAATGCGGTGACTCGAAAGGATCATTTTCCATTGCCCTTTTATGGATCAAATGCTCGAAAGGGTAGTTGGTCATCAATTCTACTGCTTCCTGGACGGTTATAGTGGTTATAACCAAATTGAAATTAATTCTGCTGATCAAGAAAAAAACCACGTTCACCTGTTTGTTTGGAACATTTGCATATCGTCGGATGCCATTTGGCTTATGCAATGCACCTGCAACATTTCAGAGGTGTATGCTGAGCATATTTAGCGATATGGTTGAAAAGATCATGGAGGTTTTTATGGATGACTTTTCTGTATTTGGCAGCAGTTTTGATGATTGCTTAGGAAACCTCCAAAAGGTTCTGAAAAGATGCGAGGATAAGAGTTTGGTCCTAAACTGGGAAAAATGTCACTTCATGGTGACAAAAGGGATTGTTTTGGGGCATATAGTTTCTGCCGAGGGAATACAGGTAGATAAGGCAAAAATTGACATAATCGCTAATCTTCCTATTCCTACTACAGTTAAGGACATTCGATCATTTTTGGGTCATGTCGGTTTTTACCGGAGATTTATTAAAGATTTCAGTGCTGTGTCCAGACCTTTGTGTCAACTCTTAGCAAAGGATATCCCTTTTGAATGGACCAGCGAAGCCATCAGTCCTTTGATAAACTCAAACATCACCTCACTACACCTCCGATAATGCAATCTCCAGATTGGAATCTTCCT
This sequence comes from Hydrangea macrophylla, assembly GCA_033977485.1. Lineage (NCBI taxonomy): Eukaryota > Viridiplantae > Streptophyta > Magnoliopsida > Cornales > Hydrangeaceae > Hydrangea > Hydrangea macrophylla. The sequence continues at coordinate 51,418,090 of CM066982.1, forward strand.
TTTGAGCTGATGTGTGATGCGAGTGACACAACGATTGGAGCTGTTTTAGGGCAAAGGAAGGACAAAAAGCCTACGGTGATTTACTATGCTAGAAGAACTCTTGATGGAGCTCAACAAAATTACTTTACTACCGAAAAGGAGTTGCTGGCAATTGTATTTGCACTAGAAAAATTTAGGCAATATTTAATTAGCTCGTAAATCATTTGTTTCACTGATCATGTGGCATTGAAGTATCTGCTATCCAAAAAGGATACCAAATAGCGATTAATACGCTGGATTCTCCTGCTCCAAAGAATTTGATTTGGTTATCAAAGATAAAAAGGGGGTGGAGAATGTTGTGGCCGATCACCTCTCACGATTGACGTTTGAAGACAATTCCTCACAATCCATCCCAATTCGTGAATCTTTCCTGGATGAACAACTTTTGGCTGCAACTAGTTTGCCCTGGTATGCAGATATTGTCAATTATCTGGCAACAGGGGAGACCCCATCTCATTGGTCCACCCCTGACAGGAAAAGATTTTTATCCATCGCAAAATGGTTTTACTTTGATGACCCGTACTTGTTCAAGTACTGTGCAGATCAAGTAATTAGGCGATGTGTCCCCGAGGAAGATATCTCTCAGATTTTAGCCTCCTGCCACTCGAAAGCCTATGGCGGTCATTTTTCAGCTCAGAAAACTGCTCAAAAGGTATTCAGCAGTGGGTTCTACTGGCCAACAGTTTTCAAAGACTGTTATGCATTCTGTAGAGCATGTGCTAGATGCCAAATGTTGGGGAGCTTGTCTAAGAGAAATGAAATGCCGATGACCCCGATCATCACTATCGAAATTTTTGATTGCTGGGGTATTGACTTCATGGGACCATTTCCGCCATCATCTCAATTTGAATATATCCTTTTAGCGGTTGAATATGTGTCCAAGTGGGTTGAGGCCATTCCGACAAGGAGAAGTGATCACAGAACAGTGATCTCATTCTTAAAAGAAAATATTCTTTCGAGATTCGGAACATCGAAGGCCATGATTAGCGATCGTGGAACCCATTTCTGCAATAAACCTTTCGAGGCACTCATGAAAAAATATGGGGTTAACCATAAGATTGCTCTATCATATCACCCACAGTCAAATGGTCAGGCAGAGTTAGCCAACAGGGAGATCAAACATATCCTGGAAAAGACTGTCAATATCAATAGAAAGGATTGGTCGTCACGTTTAACTGATGCTTTGTGGGCATATAGGACAGCGTACAAGACGAACCTTGGCATGTCTCCCTATAGGCTGATCTATGGAAAAGCTTGCCATTTACCTGTGGAGTTGGAACATAAGGCATACTGGGCCACTAGACTGCTCAATTTTGACATTCATGAGAGTGGTACATTGAGGAAGCTACAGCTCAACGAACTAGAAGAGATCCGGAATGATGCTTATGATCGTGCTTGCACTTTCAAATCCAAATTAAAGGCTAAACACGATCGTTCAATCCTGAGAAAGAAGCTTGAACCGGGACAGAAAGTGTTACTTTACGATTCAAAGCTTCATCTCTTTCCCGGAAAGCTGAGGTCAAGATGGATAGGACCCTTTATTGTCAAAGAAGTGTTTCCACACGGAGCAGTGGAAATTGTTAATCCCAAGAATGGTAATGCATTTAAAGTCAATGGGCAACGTTTAAAGCTATTTTTGGAGAGGTTCGAACCAGAATCAGAGACTATCGAACTGGATGATCCTGATTATTCTTCTTGAAAAATTTGGGAACCTTTTGTTGTTGTATAATAGTTTTCTTTTCTTTGTGTGCTTCTCTATTTCTGCTTCCTTTTGTTCTTATTCTGTCTTTTTGATTGGCTATAGGATGAATCCATGGCAGATGAATCCATTGCATTACCTACCATATTTGCTCTACCATGGGGTCCGTTCTCCAGGAACCCCAGAACAGAGGGAACAAGATAGGCCAATTTTTACTCCACCCTTCGGCTCATGCCTAGATTCCCCCAATGCGGCAATCGCCAATATGAATACCTGGGATTTGTTGTATGCAGTTTGAGAAATTCTGGATGATCTTCAGTTGAACTCGGATGGAGAAGTTGTGGAGCACTTCGTGGATTTTGCTGAAGGAGAAGATCTTTCTTCTCCAGAACCTGAGCATAATTAACTTTGCCTAGCCTTTATGGCCACTGAATAAGACAGAATTCTGATTTTTTTTTCTCTCTTTCAGTTTGTTTGATTGTTTGTTTTCCAACCAAGATCTTGTATCCTTTGGATGATAATTATCCACTTTGAAAAATAAGATTGATGATTTCTGAATAAATTCTTCCTACTTGTTTGATTGATGGGTTTGATCCTTGTTTGAATGCTCGAAGTCTTGTTTCTATCTTGAAAATGCATTCTTAAACTGTTGGGGGTGATTACATGAAGAACATTTGGGGTTCCCATGAATTTCTTTTGTCAATCGATTGACATATTGTCAATCGATTGAATTCTTTTGTCAATCGATTGACATCTATTGTCAATCGATTGATAACACTTTCAGACGTAACGTCTATTTACCTCCCTCTCCCTCTTTTCATTCAAAATTAACGAGAGAGAGGGAGAGCCCAGGCGATTTTGGGCGTGTGAGACAACCCCTTCCCCATTTGCTCCCACCCTCCCCATCCTCATCAATCCCATCATCATCATCACCATCGTCGCCCACTCCATCTCCAACGCCACTGTCATTGCGTAGACACAGAGAGAGAAGAGGGGGATTGTTTCAAGCCGAGATTCTCAACATCCCCATCATCAAATCATCATCTATCTCATCCTCAATCATCTGTGGGCGCAATTTTTGCCACGGTTTTGATCGAGGTAACCCCCAAACCCACTTCTCATCTTCATTATAATCCTGGTCTTTAACGATAGAGGGAGCCCTTCTTGGTCATAAGACCGCTAAATTGATGATAGGGGGACGTGAGACCTTGTTGTGGGCAGCCCCCTTTTGTCGCTGATGTCAATCGATTGATATCTAATTTCAATCGATTGACATTAGGGGTCAATCGATTGGAAGCAATCTTCAATCGATTGACAATTTATGTCAATCGATTGACATAAACAGAGAAGCAGAGTCTTCTTTTCTAATCCTAACTCTCTATTTTGCTTCCATTTTTTAGTTCCATGGCTCCCAAGCTAAAAGACACAGGACCCCACCCCGAAAAATCAACTTCTCTTGAGATTCCTGATCCACTGCTCGCTCATGGGTTTAGGAATGACAAGGAAAACACATGGTTCACTAAATACTTCCGAACCCGCGAGATTATGGTAGAGAGATGATTTGAAAATTTGTGGAGTGACGATAAAATTCCATTTTACCTAGCCCGCCTTCGAGCTTATCCTGATTGGCTCCCGGTTCTCACAGCATCTAAACAAGTGCGACCTTCTTGGATTCGATCAGCTTGTGCGAGCATGGTCAAGGCACCGAACGTTCCATATACATATTTTTCTTGCGTTCAGGGATGCCAGATTGAGTTTATCCCTATCACAGTGGCCAGAGCTCTGGGTATTGCTGAGGTGCCAGATCACCTGTATCCGATCCATACTGATCGTCCATTCCCATCCTTTGATGTCATTGCCACAGAAATTTTTGGCAGAAAAATCAAGAAGTATTCGGGGATTCCAGTATTCGATGATCATGATCTGACTATGGACTACCACCTTCTCCACTTAGCTCTTTGCAGCTGTATCCTCCCTACTACCTATAAATTAGACTTTGCTGGGTGGTATACGCGAGTTCTTTATGCCATTGGGACCGGTTTCCCCATTTGCCTTGTCCGGCTCTTCATTGAGTTCTTCATTGAGCCCACACAGCATCCTAGTAAGGCCCAGCACCTCAAAGGTGCTTGGGTAATCCATAGAGTGTGTGAGGAGGCAGGATTGGAGGTACCAGCAGGAGAGGCATTGCAGAAGTCAAAAATTGGGGTTTTTGGTGAATCTGCTACGAGACGGTCAACAGCACAATTTAAAAAATTATCAAAAGGAAAAGGGAAAATGGGAGAGAGCAGTAAGAAAAAGAAGAGAAAGAGGGGAGATTTGTCATCTGAGGAAGAAGATGAGGACCCAGGGACGCCTGAGGCGGAGGGTCAAGATACAGTTGTAGTCGAGGAAGAGGAAGATGAGGACTCAGGGACGCCGACTGCGGCTGAGGGTCAATATGAGTTGAGGAAGCGTGAGCCACCTGCAACCTCTACATCTACCCCTCCGTCTCTCTAGACCATTTACGATCTTTTAATAGAGGAGCGTGAGGCGAGAGTGCAGCTTCATGGGATGGTTCGGGAGGTAACTGTACAGCAAGAGTTGATGGTTGCGCAAATGGCTTCTGATCGTGATTTTATTCATTCGAGAGTTGAGCAGCTCGGTAGCCAGATTGAGCAGATATTGATGTTGCTCGGGATCAAGCAGTCCTTGAGCTCATCTATGCAACCTCCTCCGATGGCTCCAGCCTCTACGTCAGCTCCACCTGAGGGTGATATTTCAGAGACACCTCCACCGCCACCACCTCCAGCTACTGCTGTGAGTGACCAGGCAGCTGTCGCCTAGACTGGAATAGCTGCTAAGGGTGACAGTGAGATAGCTGATGATCCAAGTCATGACACTGCACCTACGCTATCTAGTGATCCGACTTTTGGGCCTTAGGAGGGAGTTTTAGAAAGCGAGAGAGTATTTCATTATTTCTTATCTTGTGATCTCTCTTGCCTTATTTGTGTTTTAACTTGTGGATATTTTTGGTACCTTTGTGGATACTATATTTTTGTTGGTTGGATAATTTGGTCTTCAGTTATATCTGTACGTGGACTTTATTGATTTCTTTTTGGACATTTCTATTATAGATAGTTCTTTTGCTCATGGATTGTGTTTCTATTGTCTATACTTTCGATTATTATCCATAATATTCTTGATCTTGGTTGTTTGCGAAGATTGTTTTGTTAAAACAGGTGAATTCTCAGAGTTGTGCTGAATCGCGTGAATCAGGTGATATCTTTTGTTACTTGAATCTCTTCCATTGAGGACAATGTCGATTTCAGTTGAGGGTAGGGAGTAGATATCCACCTGTGTATTCTTGAGTTCATAATGCACACTTGTTTAATATTATAATCTCCATGTTTGTCAAGTTTTCTTCTAGTTAACAAAAAAAAAAAGCTGTTGTTAAGCTTCTAACTTTCAAAACCTCGTTTCTCCTAGCTAATTTCATTGTGCAATGATGCATTCATGTCTTTCTTGTCATATTATGGACTTCGATTACATGTTACTTTGTCACTAATCTAGTTTTACGTTCATAGTATAAATATATCCTGAAAGCATTTGCACGAGTTGACAATCACGAAAGAATCTTTGAATTAGAGTGAAATACGATTGTCATGTGATTGGATTAATAGTAAAACTTTTAACCCTAGTGAGTTTCGAGCCATTTTTTTATTCTGAGGATTAATCGCAAAAATTCGTGTCAATTCTTAAAATGCACTTTTATCTCGTTGAGAGTCTCATTCTTGTTTCATTTGGCTGATGCTTCAAGAGAACGTTCAGGATCTACTAATTTAAAAACTCAGGAAATACTCGAGATAAGTTATTATGTTTAGAAGATGATTTAGGCCATTGTTTTCTCGCCTTATCACCCGAGAAAGTCTAAATTCCCACTTACCTATCACAAATCAATACCTCTACCTAAAATTACATATTTATAGTCGAACATGTGACGATTTTGTGAGAATAGTTAAAGGAGGAAAAGAAGAAGTAAAAAAAAAAAAGGGGGGGGGGGGGGGAAGAAGAATTGGTGAAAATGAAGGAATAAAAGAAATTGGAGGTTGGATAAATAAAAAATTGCAAAGTGAAGTTGATATTACCGTGTCACATGTTTGAATCCATTTTCGCATTTCACCATCTTTTACCTTTCTTCATATTTCTGTCACAAGTCCTAAGGATTCTAGATAATTTTAATAAAATCTCGAGTATGAATGAGTTTCTCCACAGTAGATCGCTCCTGTAGTAATTGGTATCCCATTCACGAGACTCATGCACCTCAAAACAAGCATTTTTCAGTGTCTAGTATGTAAGCATGTTTGATCGCCTCTACATTTACTCATTTGGGCTTCATACTATGAGTGCATAATTTTTACGCTAGTTTCAGAGCAATTTTATTTTGAGCGTAAACCGTGTGAGAATTGAGTTGAAACTATGAAATCTTGAACATATCAATCTAAACTAATTCTGAGACGAAGATTTCAATCGTAGTTGTTAACTCCACACACATATACACAAGGATATATAAAGGCTGTGGATGTAGTTTTGACTTGGATAAGTTACTTTGTAACATGTTGTTTATTTTCATAGCATGATAAAGGAATTTATGTCATTGTTAAGCAGAATTTTTAGCATAAAGGAGAGAATGAAGTTCTTTGTTGAGTTTAGAAAGCTTGAAAGTTGAATTTTGTGGGTAAATTCTCTGAAAACCCTCACGAGACACAACTCGTCCATTAGGATTAACCTAAGGGTTCAAAGGCTTGTTGCAAACGCTAAATGCAACCGCGATTCCTGCGAAAGTGAGATAGGATTGTTCTTTTTGTTTTAGTTCGATAAAATTATTACGTTGGAATTTATTGTCTTAGCTTGATTTAATTCCGCTTCATTGCTAGGGACTAGCAATACGCTAGTTGGGGGTCGTGATGAGGGCTGATAGTTGTAAGATATTGGCCCGATAAAGAGAAAAATTGGATAAAATTGATCCTCGATCTCTAGTTTTACTTGTACTTGTGTTCTAATTCATCTCTTTACACAATGATGCATTTTCTGTGGTATATTGTTGTGTTTTGTTCTTTAAATGCAGGTTCCAAAGTTTGAATCAATAACAAGTTGAAAGGAATAAATCAAGAAACAAGTAGATGAAGTCTTGGTACCAATCGATTGACATCATATCAATCGATTGACATATCTTTTGATCAATCGATTGGTCTTTATACCAATCGATTGGAATGTTTACCAATCGATTGATAGTTTTGTCAATCGATTGGTTAAAGCTGGAAACAATCTGCGTTAATGGTGCAAGATCTCAGCAATTAGGACGACGACCAGCCGTTATGAAATGAACCTAGACGCCTTCAGCTCGTGGATTGGACACTATATATAGAGGGGAGTGAAAAAGGTCAAGGGTTGGCTAATATTGTATTGTTTTGTAGGGATTTCTCCATAGTTTTTTTTTGAATGAGTCCAAGCTTGAAGTTCTTATATTTTGAATTCAATCTCAAGTTCAGGTTTTCGTTCTTGCTTCTAGTTGTTTTAGGAATTGCTTGATTGTGAATCTCATTCTAGTTTTAGTTTAATTTCAAGATTTTTAGTTCAAAAATTTAATTCATGGCAAAATTTGATCCCACTTTTCAGTTTATTTACATTTATGCAGTCCTAAGTATGCTTGAGTAGAATTCTGGTTGGGAATAATGTGAAGAAACATTGTTCCCAGCCCACTGCCATGATTCTGTTTAAGAATCAGTGTCAATCGATTGGAAGCAGAACCCAATCGATTGACATTGATTCCAAGTCAATCGATTGATTATATTTCAATCGATTGAGAGTCATTTCATTTCAATCGATTGACATCATCACCAATCGATTGATATGTAAATGACTTGGGTTGAATTCTTTTTGTATTTCAGTAACTTCTATTTCATAAACTAAGCTCAAATCGTCCTTTTTAAGTTCGAATTGAAAATTGATTTTGAGATATAAGCTCTTTTGATTAATTAACTCAATAAACGCTTGAGACAAACACATCGAATATTTCATACTCAATCTGTTGGTTATTGTTCATGGTTTTAATTAACTAATATTTCAGTCCTTCATAAATAAGTTAGGTAAACAAACCACTAAGTATGCGAGAATCACATACCTAGTGACTAGGATGCTTAACTTAATCATCTTTGAAATAAGGAATACTCTAAGGATAAAATCCCAGCGGTTCGTTATTGTTAAATCATGGTAGTGGATGGGGCTATGTGGATTTACATGTTCCCAACACCTTTTCATAAGTAATTTAAATTGCATTGTTTATTCCTGTTTAATTTGATTGTCGTTTTTTTTTTCTTTCATTACTTAATTTCAATTTCAATAGGACTGCTAGATCTTCCACTTTAAAGAAATAATCTTTTATTTTATTTAGGATTCAATCTAGATCTTTCTGCCTTGTATCTTCCGTCCCTTGGAAAAACGACTCGGTTTTACTGGTTTTTACTCGACGCGACCGTCTGCACTTGGACGTACTCTTCAGAGAACACATTTCCAGTCGTGTCAATAACATCGTCCTTTTCTAAGAATATGGCATTGGTGCTAACAATAACCTTCTGATCCTTAGGAATCTAAAATAGACCACCTTTAGTTCCTCTTGGATACCTAACAAAGAAACATACTTTTGTTCTCGATTCCAACTTTTTTGCGTTCCCTTTCAGCACGTGTGCTGGATCACCCCAGATCCGAACATGTCGTACACTAGGCTTTCGTCCAGTCCACAATTCTATGGGAGTAGTAGGTACTGACTTAGATGGTACCAAGTTTAGAATGTATGCAGCTGTCTCTAATGCATGTCCCCAAAAGGAAACTGGTAGATCTGAATAACTCATTATTGATCTTACTATGTCCATAAGAGTCATGTTCCTTCTTTCTGCTACACCGTTCTGCTGAGGCATACGGGGTGCAGACAACTAGGATGTAATCCCTTACTCCAATAAGTATTCCCTAAACTCTCCAAAGAGGTACTCTCCACCACGATCAGATCGTAGTATCTTGATACATATACCTAGACGCTTCTCCGTTTCAGCCTTGAAGATTATGAATTTCTAAAAGCATTCAGAACTATGCCGCATCAAATAAATGTATCCATACCTTGAGTAATCATCAATGAAAGTGACAAAGTACTTAAAGCCGCCTCTTACCTGGACAGACATGGGACCATACAAATCAGAGTGAACCAGTTCCAACGGCTCTTTTTCTCTACAGCCTTGGCCAAGAACGGCCTCTTGGTCATTTTACCTTCCAAGCAGGATTCACAAACTGGAAGTGCCTCCACTTCCAATGAGCCTAATGGCCCATTTTGAACCAGTCTCTAAATTCTTTTCAAATTAATATGACCAAGGCATAAGTGCCAAAGATGCGTTTGGTTCATCATTGAAGGTTCTTTTCTCTTAAATGGAAAACCATTTGTATTATTCAATTCACTAAGTTACAGTACAGGAGAGACATGATTTATAATATAAAGATCATTCACCAATTGAGCAGAACAAATAAAACATTTTTTCTTTAATAACTACTATTTTATTAAAATGAACTGAATATCCATTCTTTACTAAACTAGAAACTGAGACTAAATTTCTTCTAATAGAAGGTACCAAAAGGCAATTTCTTAATATTAAAATCCTATCTATACCAAAACTAAGATGCACATCTCCTACTGCAACTACTGCTACTCTCGTAGCATTTCCCATATATAGATAAATCTCTCCATCAATGAGCTGCATGGTTCCCTGGAACCCCTGCAAAGAATTGCATACATGATCAGTGGCTCCCTTATCTACACACCAGGTACTGGTAGATCGAATCTCTAAACACGATTCAACAAATAGTAAATGAGATTTTGCCTTGATTGTTCTGTCTGGTGAAATAAACTGGACATTGCTTCTTCCAGTGTCCTGGCGGTTTGCAAACAAACATTTTCCTTTAGGCTTTCCCGGTTGTCCTCTTGGCCTTTGGATTGGCGGAGGACCCGTGGCCTTCTTTTGAGACTCTTTCATTTTCTTCTTGCCTTTCAGCTTTGAAGCAGAACCTTTCTCAAACACAAGTGCACTCCTTGACTTTCTGTTGAGACCCTCAGTTGCCTGGAGTTCTTTAGGCAGCTCCGCCAAAGTATATTTAAATTTATTCATGTTGTAATTGAGGCATAATTGCTTGAAAGACTCTGGCAGTGACTGGAGTACGATATCGACCTGGGTTTTCCCGTCGATTTTAGCTCCAAGGATCTCTAGTTCATTAAGAAGAGATATCATCTTAAGAACATAATCCCTTACAGGCGTCGCCTCAGCCATGGTAGTGTTTATCAAGTCTTTCATGGCAACCTGCCTAGCAGCACGACTTTGATCTCTGAACATCTCTTGGAGGCCCTCCATCATGTCATAGGCACTTGCCAATGACTGATGCTGATGTTGCAGAACATTCAACATGGATGCCAAAATGTAACACCACGCCATCTCATCAGCCTTGACCCATTTCTTGTGAGCCTGGATTTCTTCAGCGGTTGCCCCCTTACCAGGTTGCTCAGGACAGACTTGAGTAAGCACAAACTTGTACTCTTTAGCAGTTAACACAATATCCAAATTTCTTTTTCAGTCTATATAGTTTGTCCAGTAAGTTTGTTTTCTTTAAAGGACTGAGAATCACATAATATAAATAATTATATTTGGGCAAAAGGATTACTATGGATTCGAGTTGAAAATATTGGTTCCCTCTACTATATTTGAAAGGAATCTGCCAACAACCTAATACACCGCGAATAGTATGACTTGATGGGAAGCCATATACTATCCATCATTTGTTCAGATAGGCTGCCTTTTAATTTTACTATCCAGGCAATGTACCTTGCCTAGTAAAATTAAACTGCTAACTTGCTTTGGTCCAATAAATAATAACAGTGACTCAGATGGAGAGGATATTATTATTTATAGCTAAGTGTACACCATCACTTAATTCTAGATCAAGAGTTCCGTGAGGAACACCTCTGATGTAGAGGTGACCCACACTAACAATCACCCAAAATATTCTTTTAAAGAAGTTTGTACCGATTATTCCATGATCAACTTCATCTGATGGGGAGGATGATACTCGAGCCATCACACAAAATTAATCATATCATCTACAAACCAGTGATAGAGACCATGAGATTTATACTTGATAAATTCCCTCTCCCACTTAGTATTTTAAAAAATAAATTGAGGGTTATAATTTTTAGAAAAACTTTTAATTTAATTAATAAAAAAATAATGGAACACTTGACAAGGATTAATTCATTCTTACTTGTCAAACCCACATGTGTAGATAATAAAATTATTCTATTATCATAAATTTGAAAAATAAGTACTTATGTTTTCAATGTATGAAATTAGTTTTATTTCTAAATGCACATGTAGTTGTCCATCATTTTAAATTAATGTAAATTAAAAAAGCATCTAGACATCTGAAATAGGTCTAGGAACAATTATCCATGTTGTCCTATACATTAAACATGAAACAAGAATAATTATTCAATCACACATAAATAAGGAAACCACAATCAAATAGGAATCCCACTATTATGGTCAAGCTTCAACTCTTGTGAAAAAATCTTCAATGAACCCGATTAGCTGTATGTCGCCACTATGCATGGGGTCGAGCTGCCCGGTCAGCTTATAGGGGTCGAGGGGGCAGCTCCTCCTGCAAGATTTCTGCGGCAACGCTCTGGAAGCTAAATCAGATCTACCATTAGCAACTGCCTTCCAAAACTGTTCTCTGAAATAGCCTTCTGAAACTGCTTCCAGATCGCTTTCTAAAACTGCTTATAAAACTGCTCTCATGAACCATCTTCACGGATTTACTTGAGATATATTACATAAACCCTATGCCTCCATGACGGAGTTCACATGCTATTTATTTGCAGAAAATTAACCACGCATGAATCAAGCGTGGGATCCAAAACATGCAAAATCCTATGCCTTCATAAAAGAGTTCACATGTTATATCAAAATAGCAATATTAATCACGAATAAACCATCGTGGGATCCAATCACACAAAACCAGTGACCATAATAATGGAATCAGAACGCTGCAAAACAAGGGTCAGCACAGATCTACATTCTATCCATCCATCAATGCACGCATAAGATCTGTATTACTGGACAACATGGTTCCATCCAACATATACACAGAATCAACGTTGCTCTGATACCACTGTTAGGAAATTGCGTTCCTAGAATCCGTTGACAGCGCGTATACATTGGTACTGCAAAACTTTTCGTGAAAGCTATAATAACCCTACAATGGCGGAACTAGGGTTACCTTGAACTGCAAAATGGATTGCTGTAGTAGACGAATCGAGAACACAGGCTTCATAATAGCTCAAGATCTTTTACCGTTTTCCTCTACTGCCAGAATATCGAACTGAGTGTGGGCTCTTTCAAAATCCTTTCTGTTTCTGCTCTCCCATTTTATGCTCTCTTTTCTATTGCGAGTTATAATACTCTTGACGAAAAAATGCAAAATGAGAAGAGAGCCAAAGCAACATATATATAGGCTACGATAGGGACCATAAGAAGTCAATAAGGCATAGGCTTTCTTATGGAATTAGGAAACCATAATTCGAATTGAATCAGATTCCTATTTCCATAAATTATAATTCATACCACTAGAGAATTATAATTGCACTCCTATCTTTATCTCAAAAATTTATTTCGAGCTCCATGTTATTAAATGAATATTATCTCCCTACGTTAAGATTACAGATATCCGTTAATTAAATATAATTACTGACAATCATATTTAATCAATCTTTTAAAATTACTTGAGATCTTTTACTTAACTTATCTGATATGTCGGATACAAAATCCACCTGCAGGGTTTGACATAATCAAAACTGATAAGCTTCCACAAGGGGATATCATCAATCCCAAAATTGAGACATGGATTACATCATTAATTAATATCCACCACATAATTAATATTGTCACACAATCCAATGAGATACTGATCCATTTAAGGATCTCACCCTTTTAGGGATCAAAATGTAAATATCAAATGTACATGTCTATAAATTAACTTAGGATTTAGAGCATAAGCACTCATAATAGCCATGAGGTATTAATTATCTTATAAGTCAGTACAAAGATAATTACCCCAAGTCAGTCCCATTTAATACACAAAGTGTACCAGCAGAGTGGGTTAAACTGTACCGTTTCCCGTAGTCAAGACAATCCTATTACATCACCATGTTGCAGTCCTACTGATGGTGTGTCCAATCCCATCCAAGACTGTAAACCAAAATCTTACATTCTACAAGATCCAACAGTCTGATCTTCCATGTGTAAGCCGAACTCTACACACCAAACCACCTATTATGTAGAATGAGAGACACACTTGCACAATATTAAATAAACAATATAATGCAAACATTGCCCACACAGATTCTCATAAAAATGGAATAACTAATTTTATTAAATAAATAATAAATCAACTACATAAAGCATGACTTTTAGTATGTATCCCTAACAAATATAAAAATAAAATGTTAAAATTTCAAAACAAACTCCAATTCAAATACGTATTTATGTAATTTTTTTCAGTAGAAAGTGACATAAATGTTTGAAAAAGCGACATAAATGTTTTATACAAGCGACATGAATGTTTCATAAAAGCGAAACATATGTTAATAAAAAGTGACATAAATACTTAAAACGACATAAGTACAATTTTATTTATGTCACTTTTAACTTAAAATGACATAAATGTATTAAAGCAAAATAAATATTAAACAAAAATATTACATTTAAGTCTTAAAAGCGACATAAATACTTTAAAAGTGACATAAATATTTTTATGAAAGTGACATAAATGCGTATTTAGTAATGTCTGTTTTCTTAAAAGTGACATAAATGCTTTTTATTTGTCGGTTTTCTTAAAAGTGACATATATGCTTTTATTTATGTTAGTTTTCTTAAAAGAGATATAAATGTTTCTATTTTTTTTAAAAAAAAAATGTCATTGCATATATCAATATTGCCATCCTGTATAAAACTAAATGCAATTAAATAATCAATTCCAACAACTACACTAATACTAAATAATCAATTAATATATCATTACAACCAATCAATTCCATTCCATCTATTCATCTCTACCAATGAGCAACAACAAAAAAAACATGTTTCCGAGAACCAATAAATCATTCTCGAGAATCAATTAATCATGTCTACTAATCAACAAAAAAATAAATAAAAAGTTTCAAAAGTTACAGCTTTCTATTATGTCATTGTAATTTAAAGCAATAATACAATCCTGTGAACTTTTCACACTTGTAAAGAAAAGTAAATACATCTTTCCAAGAATGAATACAAAATACATCACTTGTAATTTAAAACAACATGTTCAATCTAGTGTTAACTAATGTATTGTTAAAGTTGAAGTGACCTGAATGGTGCGAAATGCTAGGAAGCAAGCAAAGTCTTGCCTTTCTTGAACCATTTGAATACATCCTTGTCCAAACCAACTGCAAGTAAAGAACTTTCAAAATTTAAAAGTGACTAAAAATTGTAAAAAGTGAGAGTTTGCCTCAAACAATTGAAGGAATAGAAGTCACTGCCATCCAACTCAATGAAATGGACCATTCTAGTCTAGTATTGAAACCAAAAGTCACTGTCAGGAGGCCTAGCAGGGCAACCACCATTATTTCCCAAAATTCAACTCTATACTCTTTCTATATCAGCTTTATTTCAATCTTTGACTCAACAAATCAGCTGTCCCCTTGTAAAATTCAAGCAAGCTATGAGGTCCCATGGAAATGATGAGAAAGCTTTCTTGAAAATAGACTAGGCCAGTTCACTATGCCCCATAGAAATAATGACTCCAATAGTTATTTCTTCTTTTATAACCACTAAACCCATATATGCATTCTTTTTTTTTTCCCTGACAAACCCAGTCTTGTGATGATTCCATGGATCAAATTAAAGTAGACTAATTAGTAATTTCAAAAGTCATGCATACACTAGTATCCCTCATCATTCTTGAATACACTAGCTTAGGCTGCTTAACCTAAAATCTTTCTACTTAGATCAAATAAAAAGAAGGCACAAGCATATCATAGTCTCATGAGGAACGACAATTGATAATTCAACAAGACTATCAAGTACCAAACATAGCCATTCTGAATAATTTCATATGTTCTAACGGATATCTATGGAATAGTAGTAGTAGAAGTGCAATCAAGAATCAAGTGATAGCCTCTCAAGATCACGGACTCCATGACTGGAAGCATTCTCCATTTCAAGAGCTCTCTTATAAGGGGTCAATTGGGGGCTGCTCAAGATCCAAGCTTTGATAAGTTCCTTCAGCAACTTTAGGAAGTGGATACGAATGATCCGAGTCATACCCACTAAGTTCCCCATAATCTAGAAATGGGATATACACCTTGTTTGGCCCTTCCAACCACCCACTACTGCAATCTGTGAGTAAAACCTTAGAAGTAGGAATCACCTCTTTGCCCTAAGAATCTCACCAAGAATCGCAATTCTGCGATTCTCGTAAAGAATCATTTGGGAATCGCGATTCTCACACAACTGATTCACGAGTCTCTCACAATTGGTTTGCAAGTCCGTGAAGGACGTATAGCTCCAATGATCTCTTCGTCTACCCTCTTCGATTCTATCGTCTCTCTCTCTCGTCTTCCTCCGCATCTGCATCATCTGTCGTCTTTGTCTTTTTTGTCTCGCCACTGTAAGTATAACTGTGAAACCCTAGTTTATTTAGGAAGAAAAGAAGAAGATGATGGTGTATTTTCTCATTCTCTTCTTAATATATAACTATGTTATTTTTTTTAACCTAGTTCTCTCTCCGTCAGTGCCTTGACTAGTGATATGTCCTCTACTTTTTTTAATTTTTGTAAAGCACTTTGTCCTTATCCTTATCTTTTATACTATTAATATTCTTAAGTTACTAAAGTTACTGCTTCTCTGATAAAAAAAAAAGTAGTTACTGAGTGCTTCTCTGATAATAAAAAAAGTTACTGTGTACTACTCTCTTTCCAAAAGCATTAAAGCATATATTTATATTATTTTATTAATATAGACCAACTAACAAAGTTTTTTTTGATAGCACCCACTTAGTTTTACTTATTTTAAAAGAAGACTTCATTTATTCTCGACATTCATTTATAATTCAAATCAACCTTAAAAGAATTTTTCATTTTGCAACGTACCACAATATTTGCGTTAATTTTCAGTTTTACCCTTACCTTTTAGTTGTCTTTATTCTAAATTGCCACAAGAAAATTATAATTTTACAATGTACCACATCCTCTTAAGAGTTTGTTTTTGCCATATTAAAACTAATAGAGTAATATTTTTATATTAATTAACATAGACGCTTCCTGGACACCCCAAACTTTAGACTCTTCTATGTATTCCCACCTCCCCACCCCCGCTTCGTGCTTCTAAGAGTAAAACAAGAAATTTCCACAAAATCATAAGAAAAATATGATATTTTACCAAAAGATGCCAAAATTCAACAAAAAAGGACCGGACTAACATCATGATTTCTCATAGAAGAAAACAAGGATATGGTGAGATAACTTCTCTTAGCCCTTGTCACTAGTCACACAATAAGAAATAAAAAGTTGTCTATTATCATTCTCCTCTAATTCAATTTTCAGTAATCTAACACTTTAACCAATCTGATTTATGTTCATTTTTGAGCTTAAGGGGGCTCATTAGGATAAGAGGGAGAGGAAAAAAAAATTAATTGTCACCTTTGAGGATGGATAATAATGGCAAACAACGTGCACACGCGCACACACAAATATACCAAGGGTGTTGTACATTGAAACAAGGATTCACTAACTGCTGTCTGGCTGTAAGTTCTACAAGGCTAGATACCAATTTGTCTTAAGTGGAGATGAACACAAGGATAACTTCGCAGATTTATTTTTAGACAACTACATGCTTGTTCATAGGCAAACTCTGGAAATGTCCATCAATGAATTGGATATAACATCCATAGTAATGTACTAAAAGTACCTAGATCATCTCCACCAGATGGACTTCCAACCTTTTCTAGGAGCTAGTGCAAATCTTTTTCATTAAATCCGATCAAACGTAACAACCAAAAGAATTGTTTCCAACTTTCCACCCTACCAATCATGGTGAAATTGCCTCGACGACACCTGAAACATGACTTTTTACCAAAAGCAATGAATAAAACCACACAAGCATAACCTCAGGTCGAATCTATTCATGACATTCTTCAAATGTAACTGTTTCTAAGGATGACTTACAACAACCCATTTTTGTAGGTTATATACACACGTAAATCTATTAGAGCATCTCTCCTGGGTGTTAGAGGACTTTTAACTTTGACATAGAAGTGACCATCCCAAAGTCAAAAGAGTTTATGATCTCGTCACTTAAAGATAGCATTAGAAATGCATATCAAAATAGTAAAAATATAATATGGATGATGAATGTTAAACCATACTCACCTATGCTTGAATTACGGCTACTTTTCGATTTTGTAAAAGTCACTTCCGTGAAAAATAGTTTTAGCAGCAATAAGACACTTAAAACATTAACTAATGAGTTTTCCAATTACAATATCTAGATTTTGTGGCTAGTTAGCTCAGAGAACAATCTTCTTTGCTATGATTTACCTGATAGTAAAGGAGACTCGTATCTTTTCCCCTAAAAATCTTTGCAATAAATTTTCATCATTTTTCAGTATGTGAGTTACTATTGTCAAACCCTGCAATCCAGTTGGTCAGATGACATCAAATGAAATTGAATCTTCAACAAAACCAAGAAATATCTCCAACTATGAAAACAAATATGGCAATTTCTCTCAACACATAAATCAGGAGCTCAATTTCAACTGCCCAAAGCTAGGAACATGTAGAATATGCAGAGCTATACTGATTATTAAGAATATACTCTTTTTGTATGTATGTACTCTATAAATCCCAAGTCGAAATATAGATGAAGACGATGTCTAAAGCTCCGTTGACAAATTATTCTAGAGTCCAAATTATGTTTTATCCCAAAAGTAATGAAAAATTATTTGCACGTGGAACACGTCTTCATACTCCTACAAAAAAGACCAAGCCTTTATAACTTATTAGAAAAAAATTTGGTTTGTTTAAGGAGGAATTTTAATACTCATAGCCAATATAAGTTGGGACTAAACAAATTGATCCATGTCATGAAGTTTAGTAACTGCAAATTAACGATAAAATCAAACGAATATATTTATGGTTACCTTTAAGACAATTGATAGAGCAAAAACTCACCATGTGGGTGTTCATGGAAACGCCCCTTAGTCACTATATTAGTTTAAGTTTTCAATTAATCACCCTTTGAGTATCTACCACAAAAATATTCGTTGCAAATACTTGGCGTATTTGCGTTGAATAGTGTAGTCGCAAAAGCTCTAGTAGATTCGTTGCAAAAGGTGGTATGCTATTTGTGACGAAGAAATTAGTGGCAAAAAAGTTGAATATTTTTAACAAAATTCTCTTGCAATTTGGCTATGAATGAACATTTTGTGACCAAATTCTTTTCGTCACAAATAATCAACATCACAAAATTTCTTAAATGACCATATAAATATTGGCTTCTTTCCCTGTTAAAACTCCTGGTAAATCTAAAATACAATAATGATTGAACTATCAAATAATGCTAATTAACAAATCGCAACCTTATGTTTCCCAAAAACGAACAACTATTAGAAAAGTTAATTACAATATTCATCATAAGCGTCACCCCTACAAAGCACTACAAAGTTTTCTAAAATGATGTATAGTACAAATTGTTCCAAAATAAACTACTTTACAGATTTTCCAAAATAAATATCATAACCAAAAATAAAACTAGCCACAGTTATGCAAAAAAGTAAATTGCTTTACAGTTTTCTAGAATCACTTCGATTTAACTTGAGAGACCCAAAAATAGATCATAATCGTGAATTGACCCGTGGCTGTATCCAACAAATCTGCAAAAAAGTAAAAGAAAAAGAGAAAGCAAAGTGTTAAGGGCTCGTCTGGTAACGTTGTCGTTTTCTATTTTCTGTTTTTGTTTTTGTTTTTTAGAAAACGAAAATTGAAAACACGTTTGGTAACGTTTTTGTTTTTTGTTTTTAAAAAACGTTTTCAAATTTTGGACAAAAATTGAAAACACCAAAAAGTCTTTTTGAGTTTCCTGTTTTTGTTTTAAAAAAAAGAAAAAGAAATTAACAATGTTACCAAACAAGTTTTTGTTTTTGTTTTTTTTTTCAAAAAAGAAACCAAAACTGGTTTTCGTTTTTAAAAAACTGAAAACAGGAAACGTTACCATGCGAGCCCTAAATTTCTTGTTTTTTTTCCTCTCACCAAAAAAGGATCATCAGTAAGAAAAAGAAGCTCGAAAGCATTACAAATAAAACTACCAAGCCGCAAAAAGGATCAACCGAGACATGGTACAACCAAAATAGACCCAAACTCAAACAATACCATAAACTAGAACAGACCTAAAAATATACACCTAGACTATACTCACAAATAGCCATCTATATTAAAATAGAAAGCCAGAAGTAGGGGTACCCAAAAAGATGGGTATATCACTCATGGTTATACTAAAACCACCAAACTATTCCATTCAAATAAAAATTTAAATTTCCCAAAATGGTCGTTTTCCAATTGAAAGTAACCCCGCCTTGGTCAGCTTACTTACCTTGGTGCACTTTTTTTTTTTGCCATTGTCTTGCTGCACTTAGAGAGAGAGAGAGAGAGAGAGAGAGAGAGAGAGAGAGAGAGAGAGAGGTGGAAAAGATTAACCAAACAAATCCTTATCCACCCCACATTCCCAACCCAACTAAAACTCCCAGAAATCGTCATTCACAATCAGTTATCTCTCTTTTTTTGTATTAACTTTCTCTTCTTCAAGCAACTAATAATTTGTCTCATATACCTATCTGTACATATAGATGCATATACATATATTGTCTATTCCTATACTTCCTGATACCATAATAGATGATACAAGTCTCTCTCTTCAAGTTTGTACAAACGGAACCAAGGTCGAAAAGATTGAAAAAATCAGTCATTCACAACCACTGATGAAGGATACCTTGAAAAATTAAGGATTAGTAATCCTTTTTAGAAATCGAATCGATTCTGTCTTATACATATGCGAGGAAGGTAATCAAAAAAGAAAAATCAAGCTATTTTGAGGTTTCTGTAATTCTTTTCTGAATTTTCCTAATTCTATTTGTTTTCCTCATCAGGAATTCATTTTAGTTCTTATTTATTTATTTATGGAAGTTAATTTTCATCCCAACTCTGCTCAAGTATAGATATGCTACTGCTTCTTTTCTTTTCTTTTTTCTTTTTCTTTTTTTCTTTTTATTTTTTTGGTTTGGATAACCATGAATTGCATATGCATAGTGTAATGTAATCAAGATAGTTCCTCTTCTATTCCTTTGGTATGTATAGTGTGCTTCAATGATTGTGAAAACCACAAGCTCTTACAAACCAACCTGAAATTATATCCAAAAATAAAAACCCAAATGGAAAAAATAAATTCAACAAGACAACAAATTAGCAAGTATGGCTTGTAGTTGTAATTGCATTTGGCTCTGTCGGTGTTGCATGCCTTGTAATTGTTGCACAAGCTCATCATTGCGTTTTTCTGCTGCCTCAGCCCTCTTATTTGATTGCTCCATCTCAACACGATCGTGTTGGCTCAATCTTGAAGTTGAAGTAGGTTTCACGCCATGCCCAAAAAATGCCTTTGGTCCAAGAACCTTCTCACAAATCTCCTCCTCTGTTGGTGGAGTAGCCCCTTCTAGAATTGGCTCAGATTGTGCAACAACCATTGAATCCTAGGACAATATTTTGTTATTATAAGTAAAATTCAAAATAGAGAGAAAAAGAAACAAACTTGTCATATTTTATTATCATACATGGTCATCCTTTGCCTTTTGGTGAACCCAACCTTTCTTGGGATCGTAGTGAATGTGCTCGTGTACGTTCATCCTCCCATGAGGTTTGCCCTTCTCACGCTGTGTTGTTGACACCAAAAAACCATACATAAATAGAATAAAATAGTTTCCTTGAAAATAAAATAAGAAGTTATCAGTACCAGGTCTTCTCGGTATTGTTGAAAGGACTTTGAACCACCAAAATCATTAACTTCTAACTTCTTTCGATTGTCAGTGTTTGTCTTGGACCTTTTCTTAATTGAAATTGTTAATATAAAAAATTGTATACATTTTAACGAATCCACTAAAGGAAACCAATATTAAACCTGATATTTTTCATCCATGAAATGATTGCACAACATGACCCAATCTTTTTTTTTCTTAATATCATCATAGGGGTGGTTGTGTGCTCTAAGATTCCCGCCCAGCTTTCTAAAGTGAGTGCGAAACTTGTATTGAAGTTTCTTCGAGGGGGACATAGTTATCCAAAAATGCTCCTTCACCTATGTCCTCTAAAAGTTCTTGCACTCCATCAGGATTTTCTGGTTCATTATCTTCTATCTCATTGTTATTTCTATTGTCGCCTTCCTTATTGATAAGTGGTTCATACCTTTCACCGTGATGTTCCCATTGAGTGTACGTACTGTTTGTGCATACCATAACGAAATAAATAATCCTCAACCACATCTATTTTCTTGGAGTACAAGTTGATGCAGTTACGACATGGACATCAAGTCCTTTTAAGGCTATCAACTTGACCGCGTGCCACCCTGATAAATTCTCTAAGACCATTTATATATTCAGCGCAATACCTATGCGAAATCTTTATCCAACTCCTATCCATCTCCTTCAATCTATCCGAATCAAAAAAGGTTGTGTTTTTTTTTTTTTTTTACTTTTAGTCTTGATGCACTGCCAACAAACTTTCCAAATATGAGCCACTAGGTAAACGTAACAAACAACAATTCTCGAATGGGGTGTACGTTTGAATGCATGTATGAGTTTAGTGATTAAGGAAGAAATTATCACCCACCATTAAATTTACCAAATGAAAGCAAACAACAACATTTTATATTGTACAAAAAGGTAAATGTAGTAGATTCCAAAACTATGGGAATGAGGCTCCCCGAGAAGTGTAGAGCATGGACAATGAAAAACCAATGTTTTACTTATTGCAGAAAGATTGAGTAAATTGATACACAAAGAAAATGCATTGTGAAAGACATGGTTCTAGATTTTGGGTTCCCTCCACTTTTCAATATGTATAAACATATGGACTGGGAGTTAATAACAAAGAAACAACATCAACTAAAGGCGATGGACAACAACTATATCCCCCAACCACATACTGACATACTTACCCATTAAAACAAAAAAAACAAAACACCTAATCTAATGATGTATTTTGAGTGACTGTAATTGCAAAATGTCTAGTCTAATTGGATGTTTTCAATAAATTTTCATTGTGAATTAATTGATATGTTAAAAAAGTCAAAACAGGGAGATTAATTAGTACAGTCATTGAACATTTCATTACATGATACATAGAATAAGGTATGTTCTCAAATTTGCATCCCAAATGTTGTTTCCAACCCATGTGGTAGTGGGACCACTTGATATTGACTGGAGGTTGTTGAAGTGGTTCCACCATTATTGAAGGTGGTCCCACTATCCTATATATTGGGAACCATATTTGGAACACAAAATTTGAGAATCATAATAGCACTCTGATACATGAAGAGTTTATTACCGGGGATAGACTTTGGAGAGTAAAATAGCACTTCTTATAAGTCATTATTATTTTATTTATCCCAATATAGTATTGTAGGTGAAGTTCATTTTTTTAAAGTAGCAATCACCAACAACAACCCCTCCCCCAACCACCAAAAAAAATTAAATAAATAAAGTAGCAAACTACACTGTTTCCACCCAAAAAGACATTGGCAGAGTAGTGCAATTTCAAATGTAAAAAACAAAATAATAGGCACGTGAATACTTTTCAGGTTAGACATCCATAGTTACAATCCCATCATGTTTATATAGAAGACAACAACAAAAAGGACTGGGCACCAAGTCCACCTTATTACTTTAACAGTTGTTTGTAGTTTCTCTTCTTTGGAAGAGTTTATTTACATGTTTAACTACTTTTCTTGTGCCCTATAAGACCACGATCAGTGATAGTTCTTACAAAAATTTCAAAATAAATTCTTTAGAATTGATATATTAAGCATGTGTGTTTGTGTATTTGATCTTCCACCATACATCGTAAGTTATAACATTTTGGCACCAAAGAGGTTCCAAATTGTTATAACTCCGTGATTTTGAGAACTGCCTTGCTTTTTTTTTTTTTTTTTTTTTTTTTTTCTTGCCTTATTTTTTTTTTGTGGGTGAAAGATTAATGCTATGCTTCTCAAATTATACATCCCAAATGCTTTCCAAATACATGCTATAGTAAGCCCACTTGATTTCAATTAGAGGATGTAGAAGTGGTCCCACTATATATTATCGAGATAGTCCCACTACTACATGTATTTGGAAAGCATTTGGGATACAAAATTTGGTAAGCATAGCATTTCTCGTGGGTGTAAAGAATGTTGCTTTTCAAAACCACTATTTTTAAAATACAACCATTTAGACCCAAGTTATGGTATTTTGGCACCTAAACCACAAAGATGTAAAACATACTAGACCTAACCAAAACAAACCATAACTGAATTTTTTGATCTACATATAGATTATTGGTTAACAAAAGTTATAAAAATTATTGGGCAAATATGAACAACATGACAAAAAAGCTTTTATTCTCACTGATCTATTCAATTACTTTATATTACAGATTACTAGTAGTTCTTTGATTTTCAAGTGGAGTGAGAGTTACTTTCACTCCAGATCGAAAAAAAAAGTGCATTGAGATTAGCTAGGGTATTCAATTTGGTGATTTGGGCAACAAGGATTAACAAGTAATATGTAGCCAAGCAAGCACATAGATCTAACCCTAGATTATTCTATCATATAAACCCAAACTCTCTAGGGAATCTAAACCATGCAAAGCCATATACATGAAGTCAGACAAAAGAACATATTATTCTATTATAGAAATAAAAAAAATTTCTTGGAAGTCTAACATTGAATGCAACATATGCAAAATCAAAACAAATGAACATACCTTAAAGGTCTGGTGTATCAGTCGACTCTGGCACTAATTGATGAAGAATTTTGTTTTGTGGTGACGGTGGTTATGGAAGAAATTGATTATAAAAGGAGTGGTGACAGAGGAGAAAAACAGAGATATGGCGATAGAAATCTCAACCGTGACTCCAGCCTGCAATGGCACTGAAATGGAAGAACGCCATGATTGGGTAATAAGAGAGCTCTAAGATTGAGATGGAGATCGTTTGTGCTAAAGTGAGGGGAAGGGTTTTTTTTCCCTATAAACGGGCTTATGAAACGATATCGTTTTAAAATCAGGCAATTTAAAAGTGACATCGTTTTATTGTCAAATACTAAAAACCTTTTTTGAGATTTTACTGGTAACGAATTTTTTTGGCGCAAATTTGTTATAATAAGACTATTTGTGACGAAAATTTTTGTCCCAATTATTTCCTCGTAAAAACCATCATCTTTCATTGGCACGAATGTTTTAGTACTCCCGCCACATTTTTTGCAGCGAGAAATGTGATTTTTTCCAAAAATGTGTACTTATTTGCAACGAAGAAAATTTTGGTGACAAATAATCTATCATTTGTGACAAAATTGATTTTGCCACAATTATTTCGTTGCAAAAAATCCATTTTGTTGTAGTGTATATAAGGTAATTATATCTACATCTATACATATATATATATACAAGTAAATAAGTAATGATAGAGAAAGAGAATACCGCTAGCAACACCACCACTAGCTCCATCTCGAAATGTGGCATGATAAAAGGCAACTCTAGCCAACTCTGCAGCTTCTTCAATTGACATGTCGTAGCGGTACCTAGCAAATTTGACAAATAAGATAGAACAAGTATCAATGAGAATTGCGATTTAAAAAAAAGGTAATAAGAGCTTGGAGAAGAAGCAACAGTCTAAAGAAAATTGCAACTAGACTTCTGATTTATAGTATTCGCAAGAATTATGTTCACAAGACGAATCACTAGCAGATTCTGGTAAATGCTTTTCCTTGGTAACAAACAACAATCACTAAAACATCCATGAGCAATAGAAAATGCCAACAATTTTAAATAAATATATATTGTTAATGTATAGTAAAAACACTTAAAGTTGGTAAGGGAGGGGGGGGGAGCACACTTGGTATCCAATACACCATAAGCATAGGGTAAACGGTAAACCGAACCCAACATAAAATCTTGTTCCTTTTAGCCCTCCTCCTTCACTATCCACATAATATAGCCCAGGACCCTAAAACCCATAAAAAGTAAGGGTATAAAGGAGTCAAATTATGAAAGATAAACAAACATGTTACAAAATTGAGTCTCCTAACCGTTTCACCCCATCCAGCAATCATGGTACCAACAGACAGTCCCATTCTGCCAAGTCCATAACTAATCAAAATAAATAATAAACAAATAATCAAACACTTGGTTACCTAGTGAAGGAAAATTAGGTTTAAAATAATTTTTAAATGCGCAGCGGAAAAGAAAGTTCAAAACTTTTGAATTGGTAGCCCGGATCTACTACTCGTTAACTCTGTGGATGCGTATACAAAAAGGGAAGAAGAGTTTATACCTCTAATCTTGAACCCAATTCTAAATGTCTTCTTCGTTGATTGTGCAGTAGCCTCCACTCAGTTGTCTTCACCCTTATGTCCATGAATGCTTCCTGGAGAGGCTAGAGATGGTGGGATCTCTAATAAAGAGGATAAGAAGGTTTGGGAACCCTAAAATAGTTTTTGCAGCTTCTGGTAATAAAATGACGAAATTTTTTAATTTCTGAACGCAGCTGCCCTATTTATAGATTTCCAGAACCGACCTAACTTTCAATTGATCGAAGTGGCTTCGATCGATCGAACGTTCGATCGATTTAAACCGACTGAGCGATGTTAAATCGATCAAACCTGTCTTGACTTCAATCGATCGAGACTCCTTCGATCGATTGAACCTGTCTTGACAAGTTCCTCATTTGCCTTTCCAAGAATCCTAGCGGAGCTAAGAGTGGGACCTCCTAGGCTCTTTATTGTTGGCTCAGACCAATTGTTAATTCCCATGACCAAACTCTTTGATCAGCAAACTAACCAACTGATCAGTTAACGTTTACTCCACTATAAAACGATAACTGAACTCCAATGCAAAAGAACAAATCTGAAGCGATAACTAAACTTGTATGGTGTACTAATGTCCCTTTACCGTCAGCATTCATAATCATGTTCAGGTAGTCGAATAACTGTTACTGTCAACCTGAATCATGATTTCTTTTTGTATTCCTTGAGTCTCATTCACCTCTCATGATTACTAAATATGTTGATGACTACTTATCAATAAGACTGCAGTTCTCTGTAATCAACTTGGTAACTTTCTCAAGGGAATGCTTAATCTATATCAGAGGGTGGATTCTATCTTGACAATATATGTTCACAACCTATAAACATGACATACCCAGGTGTTGATATTTTATAGACCTCACTGATTAGTAAGTCAAAACAGCCACATCCACAGTCTGTGTTCATAATTGTCTCAAGATTAAGAAAACGTACCTTATACAAGTTATGAGTTCCTATCAGCTGTTGACAATCTTAAGTGTCAATAGGAAAACTCAGGTCCGTCAATGCACTATAAGCACTAACATATTAACTAAGAGTTATACTCTAGTTATTGAGATTGATCACTCCATCTAATGGTAGTTAATCATGGTATAATGTAAACCTGATGAGATATCCAGTCCCATTGACAAACACTGAATAATGCACATTCATGTGCCACTATAATAGATATAGTGCTCATTTAATCTCCCAAATCCCTAGTTTTACACGCATATTTGAATTAATATAATTTAATAGTGATGTCACTCAAATGAGTGTAAAAATGTGTTTTTACATATTTTATATGTTTAAGTAAAAATGAAGTGAAATAAAGGGAAGGAAAGAAGTAACAACCACACCACAATATACCCCATTCGTTAAGTCAAAGATGAATAGTAGTGAATAGTAACCAAACAGTAACAATTACTGTTTTGTAGCCAAAAAAATAAGAAAAAAAAAGGACGAAAGTAACATCCAAGCTTGGATGTTACTACTATATAACATATATATATATATATTTTTTATTCCAATTCTCTCTCTCTCTCTCACATTTCAGTTTTCAAAGTATGTCAGAAGCTGAAGAAATTGGGAATTGAACACGCGAAGAAAAAGAGTGCCAAAGCTGATGGAAGCAGTGACCAAGTGTATCACTGAATTCGTCTATAAAAGGGAGCCAACGAGAAGCAGAACAAAAACAACACCACACACTGTTAGGGAGAGAATAGTATAGGGAGGTTATCATGTGAGCACTTCATATTGTCCCTAGAAATAGACAACTTTAGTTTTTCTTTGCCTTTTCTAGTTCTAGTAGTTGTAAAAATTTGCTTTTATGTAATTGATGATTTCATGTTCAAAAAGTATGTTGCAAAACTTTGTGTACTGTATTTCTTAAATTAAAAATATTTTTTTTCTTGTACAACCTTTGTCAATTTGTAATAGTAAAAATATTCCTATTAAAATTTAGATTTAATATTTTTAGTCTAGTAGTACTTATAGTTGTCCCCTAAAATAGTTTGAAACCCCAAATTTTCAGTTTTTATAGCAATATTTCCATTCACTAGAAGACAGATTTTGCAAGCAAATGCCAGATTTCTTAGCCACGTAGTTGTTATAATCACCTTCTAAAGTCCAAAACACACCATACCCATATCTCACTCCAAAATTAGATTAGGATTTGGTTTGGCATTGCTTGTGTTCCTAGAGTTCGACCACTGTGACCCCACAAGAATCCAAATTTAAAGGTTTAGTATTTTGTTATTAATTTAGTATTTCCATTTATGTATATTTTATTAGCCTAGTTGTACTAAACTTTGTTATTTTACAGATTCCACAAATTCAACCCCAACTCATGTTAAGTGGAGAAAATAATATAATATTATTAGTTTCTACCCTTACCTTGGTTTTACAACTTTAATTTTAATTGGACGGTGATTGCGTACATCTATTTAATTTATCTTTAAATTTTATTTGGAAGACAGTTTCAATTCCAAAATGGTAGGCTAAAACTTTAATTGGGGATATGAAATAAAAACTTAGAAACCACAGCTTCTGTGCACTAATCTTAAATGGGCAAATTTATATAGATGGATTGTTTTTCCATTTATGACCAAAAATATCTATGTATCTATAGTTTATGACCATTTAATATGTTTAAAGACTATGGCTATATTGGGCTCAAAAGATTACATATTTAAAATAAGAATCTAATTATGTGGATTGTCAAACTATGCCTTTTGTCATAAAAAAACACCTAGCATACTTAGGGATGGCAACGGGGCGGGTATGGGACGGGGGCATTATTTCCCACCCCCACCCCGAGCAACTGGAATGCCCTCCCGACCCCACCCCGATTAATCTCCTGCTCGTCCCACCCCGACCCCATTTGATGCAACCAATCCTACCCCCGCCCCGTCCCACCCTCGAAAAGTGAATCTCAATATGAGCACGTGAAAGTTTTAATTTCCTTGAAATCAAATTTCACTTTTGGTACATACTTTCACATGTACTGACAATAGAAAGTAAAATTTTTAACTCTTTGTGCACACAAATCTAAGCACATTAAATGATAACTGACAACAAGGTCAAACTTAGCGTATAGAGTATTTGACTACACTAGCGGCTGTTGCTTTATAAAGCAAAGTCTTTGTGCCAAATGTTGATTTTCTTCGATGTAGGACAATAAATACATCTGTGATATATAATCGGGTAACCGGGGCGGGGGGTCCCCTAACACCGACCCGACCTGAACCCGACTTGGGTTGCAATGTTTCACCCCATACCCACCCGTATTTCGTTTAGACCATCCCCATACCCTGCCTATTAGGGGCGGGGCGGGAAACCCGGAAACTCCACCCCATTGCCATCCCTAAGCATACTCAAACAATTCATATGACAAAATTTATATTTCGAATATGTGTTTACATATATTTCTATCCACTAATGGACAGGCAATTGTGTAGTGGCAGAGTGGTGGGGACTGTACGCCGAATAACCCACATCCGCGGTGGGGCACGGTTCGAACCTGGCTACTATCCAATTGCCTTTTTATTTTTCTTTAAAGCAAACGACGTCGTTTCATATCAAACCTGACACACTTGATATGACCCTGATTAGTGAAAGTTTATTTTCAAATAAAGAATGACTCTGCGGTCTTAAATGCCAAATCTTTTCAAATGCACAAAAGTTGTGGAATCTAATGTTGGTTTTGCATATTCCCAATTCTTTAAATCATTTCTCCCTAGTTAATTAATATTTTCTGTTTTTAATAACTTTACTTAAGTATCTGTATTATTTCTATCTTTCGCTATTATTAAATTCAAAAAGTTTATCTCACAAAAATTTAGCTTTTATTTATTTTTCTTCCTTTTCTTACTAGTACTTAGTTAATTTATTTTGCACTGTTAAAATCTTTACCATAAACTACTTTAAAAAAATAGCTTTTAATTAGTTTATTGCAAAAATATAAAAATTATTAGTTTAGTAAAACTCTACAAAAATCTATCATCTTTTATTTTCTTTTTAGTGACATAATAGTTATTGCCTAACTTTCTTTTCCGTTCCCTGTGGGGTCGACCTGGAATTCTAGAACTTTATTACTTGTACGATCACCTACACTTGGGTGTGATAAGAAAACACGTCAATAGGATGTCAAGTTTTTGGCGCCGTTGCCGGGGAATGGTTAATAAAAATAAAAAATAAAAAAAGTTAGGTTTAAAACTATTTCTCCCATTATATCGATATCTATATATATACCCATTCTACCATATAAATAATCTAGTTTTTTTTATAAAAAAAAAAAATAATAATAATTAAAAAAAACTATATATAATTTTTCCTTGAGAAAAATATATGAATATATATTTATAAGTATGTTCGTATCTACTTTCTAAATAAAAACATTTATATACATATATAAACCTATCTTTTAAAAAATATTAAAAATATATATAAAAATATCAAATAAAATAAAAAGAGTTTTATTTTTTTTACTTAGCTAATAATAATAATAATATTTTTATTACTTAGTTTTTCTTTTACTTCATATGTCCTTAAATACTACTGAAGCTTTATATCAAGTACCACATAATTCTAATATTTCTAGTGATTTATCTAGTATACAGTTTCCTAGAATCATGGCTGAAATTGAAGGTATGGAAGGAATAACTAATGATACTCATAATGAATATGGGGATAATATACCACAACTTATCTTATCAGAGCATGAATGATGGTCTTTACGTAATCTATTTATCCCAAAAATAATCATCACTCCTTCTTGCATCACTCTACCTAGACATACAGGAAATTTTCATTTTAGACATAACATGCTACCATGCTTACCAACTCATCACGGAATTAAAAAAGAATATGCTTATGTTCATATTCGTGAATTTGAAAAAGTTTGTGATACGTTTGCTGATCAAACTTGTCCTATTGAGATAATCTATCTCAAAATTTTCCCTTTTTCTTTAAAAGATGAAGCTGAATCTTGGCTTTTATCTCTCCATCCTGGATCTATAACTTCATGGCATGATATGAATGAAGCTTTTCTAAATAAATTCTATCACAAAAATTTAACTTCTAGCTTGATGCGAGAATATAAACTTTTCACTCAAAAAGAGAAGGAACCATGCATTGAAGACTGTGAATTTTTTATAGATCTCCTACAAATCTGTCCACATCATGGATTTAAAAAATGACGTATAATTCATTTTTTTTTATGAAACATTAGATCCAGAATCAAAGGAAATAATTGAAGCCATGTATCAAGGGGAATTTTTTTAAAATACTGACGATGCTGAATCATATTTTGATTGGCTTAGCAAAGACGCTCCACAAAGGGAAAGAGAAAAAAATACCAGGAAAGAAAAGGCTAAAAAATCACAACAATCACAATCAGAACATGAATTAGTCATAAAAATTGAAGAATTAACTCGTAAGCTAGAAGCTTTTAAATTAGAGAAAGCTAATCCTCCTTTATCTAAAAAGAAATTAGAACTTTGCAGTACATGTTATATGATGGGGTGCTCTGCAGAAAAATGTCTTAATACTCCTGTTTATCAAAGATTTACCCATGCGCAAAAAGTTCTATTATATAATTCAAAACTACATCTTCTTAAAAGAAAAATAAAATCTCGATGGACTGGTTCATATATTGAAAAAAATGTTTATCCTTATGGAACTATCGTGATTGAGGACCCTAAAGATGGAAATACATTTAAAGTTAGTAGGCATAAATTAAAGTCATTCTTAGGAGATTTTGAAACTGAGTTGTAGTCCTTTCCTTTGGAGGACCCCAACTATGATATCTCTTAAATTCATAAATCATGATTAGAATTGTACATAGAAGGAATTTTATTTTTATTTTATTTTATTTTTCTTACTATTTAATATTTTTCAGGAATTATAACATATTATCTGATATCACAGGTAACAAAGAGATATGAATGTCACGACCCATCCCACTACGCATGGAAATAGGACACGTGGCACGCCACCAAGGCTCATCCAAACATCAATATTACTATACGCAGCGGAAAGAACTTTAATACAACCCTGGGTAGTAAAAACTTAGGGAACATTACCCTCTGAGTTTGTAAAATCCATTGAAATCAGAGTCAAAAAAAGTTTTGGCCAATGGAAAACACATTCAAAAGAATCAGTTTTGAAAACAGGGGTTCAGTCGACTGCTCCTAGGGTCCAGTCGACTGAACTGAGCAGAAACCAAAACCTAAAATTCTCAACAGAGGTCCAGTCGACTGATCAGGGAACCCAGTCGACTGCTCAGTCGACTGATCCAGATCCCCAGTCGAATGAGTTAAGCAGAACCAAAATGCAACATTTCAAAAGGGGTCCAGTCGACTGATCTGGAGACCCAGTCGACTGGTTTTACCATTAATCAAAGCAGTAGCCAAATTCAACAGTGGTTCAGTCGACTGATCAAGGGTCCAGTCGACTGCTTCTCTTACTATTCACTTTCAGTATCTCCATCCTACGAGATCCAGTCGACTGATCCTGGGTTCAGTCGACTGCTCCCCGGCTGGGCAGCCCTGTGTTGATAATTAACAACTCATGCTTTCCCCACACAACACTAATACAACCACAACTGATTTTCAACATTTAAAACTTAACTACAGACGTTCAAAAATAGAATTACCCTGTTACAGAACAAAACCAAAGATCTATTACAACGTACTATTACAATTTCAAATCCTTACACAAGGTTTTAGCATTTAAAACAAAAACATATACAAATGTGGTTCCCCGGCGTTCCTCGGCCTCACTCCTCACGATTCTTCTTGTCTTTCTTCTTACTTGCAATGGAGTACATCTCCACTGCTCAGCTATATGCTGAGCGTACAATTCTAAATGTATGCTTGTATGACAGTTCATGCTTTAAGCATCTAAAACACATAGAAATGGTCTCTAGGGTGAGTGGCACGCATTCATCCGGTCGATGCCGTAGGAGGCCCACCTCTCCCACGCATCTCGTACACTGGTTGGGCCTTCCTCCATACCAGGTACCGTATCCTGGTTGGGCCCACCTCCAATCCAGACACAACCACAATTCCAATTCCATCACAATCACAATCCTCAAGGTTCGAAGACCTTACCCCGGATGAATTTGCACCAAACTCCCCTTTGACCCAAGTAGACACATAACATGCTCACATAAACAGTTATACGTGCTTTTCATATAATTTCACGTGCATAATTAACGGGCCTAATTAATACATGAATTTCGCCTGGATCCAAGAATATCAAAAATGATGTTCAAAACATGAAAATCCATATATTTCATAGATCTAGAATTCATACCTCGTGCGATTCTCTTCAAACTTTGAAGGATCGTCTAGGGGGCTAATTAATCGTCGGATTCTAAATTATACGCGATTCCTACGAGTTTTACTAGGTTTTCCCCAAAAGTCTAGAATTAATATTTTTACAAAAATTGGCCAAACACGACCTAAGTAGTATCAAAACGTAGGTCTTACCTCCACGAGTTCAAATCTTGAATCTGGAGAAAATCTGACGGACGAATGGTCGTCGATTGGCGTCGCAAAGCCCGTTGGCTCAATCTCCCTTCTCTCTCCTCTCTCTCTAGATATTTGTGAGTTTGGATGAGATTGAAATTTCATCCTCATCTATATATATAGACAAACATTCTGGAAATTACGTTTACCTCCCCGCAAGTTTCTCAAACTTCTAATTAACCCATGAAACTTCGCACACGTCCATTTTATAACTTTACGAGTGAAAACTATAAAGTTTGAAAGTTTTCGATCAAGTTCCGTTTGGGTCCAAAATAACGTCCGAAAACTATATTCAGTGGAATCTCTACACAACCTACCTTTTTAATTAACGTATCACTCACGTTCTCACCACAGTTCTCAAAATGATATAACAATATCAAAGATTACCAGAATTCCCACAACACAGATAAAATTACTATTCATCAAACACCAGATAAAGTCAAATAACATTTAAATCATATAAATGTCATTTAGTCATGCCCATGCAATATGAACTGCCATGTTCTCGTGTCCTCACTGACACCTTACCGTTGACTCACAGTCAACCTCAACTCAAATTATTAATAACATTAATAATTTCAAAAAATCTCAAATGATGCATAAAAAAAATCATAAATTTCTGGAACGGGTGTGACAACTCTCCCCTCCAAAAAGGAAGTTTGTCCCCAAACTTTACCTCATGCGTCGAATAAGTACAGATACTCATTCCTCATGTCTTCCTCACTTTCCCATATAGCCTCTTCCACCGTGTGACTACGCCATAATACTTTTACCATTGGAATCGTCTTAGTTCTTAAGACTTGTTCCTTTCGATCTAGAATCTCTATTGGTTGTTCCACATAAGTCAAGTCCCCCTGAATTTGTAGCAGTTCAGGTACAATGATCTTATTCGTATCAGTCATACAACGTCTCAACATTGATACGTGAAATATGTTTTGCACATGTTCCAACCCTGATGACAAGGCCAATCGATAAGCCACTGGGCCTACTCTCTCTAGGATCTCAAAAGGTCCTATGAATCTCGGATTGAGCTTTCCCCTCTTTCCAAATCGTACAATCCCTTTTGAAGGCGATACTCGCAAATATACTAAATCTCCCACTTCAAAATTCATGGGTCGTCGTTTAGAGTCCGCATATCTCTTATATCGACTCTGAGCTACCTTAAGACGTTCCTGAATCAATTTCACCTTCTCAGTAGTCACCTGTATTAACTCAGGTCCTAGCAACTTTCTTTCTCCCACCTCGGTCCAACAAACTGGCGATCGACACTTACGGCCATACAGAGCTTCATATGGTGCCATACCAATACTGGACTGAAATCCGTTGTTATACGCAAATTCAATTAACGACAAATGGTGCTCCCAATCACTCCCAAAGTCTAACACACACAATCTCAACATATCCTCTAGCGTCTGAATCATGCGCTCTAACTGTCCATCGGTCTGAGGATGAAATGCAGTACTGAAACTCAATTTCGTACCCATAGCTTCTTGCAAACTTCCCCAGAATCTTGACGTAAAACTACTATCACGATCTGATACAATCACAGCTGGGACTCCATGTAGTCTTACAATCTCTTTCACATACAATTCCGCTAACTTGGACGGTTTAGTCGTCTTGATCGGTAGAAAATGAGCTGACTTGGTTAATCGGTCAACTATAACCCAAATCTTATCATTCTTATTACATAATCGTGGAAATCCTGAAACAAAATCCATCATAATCTCATCCCACTTCCATTCCGACACAGGTAAAGGTTGTAATAATCCCGCGGGTACTTGTCTCTCTGCTTTAACCTGTTGACATGCCAAACATTCGTATACAAACTTAGCAACTTCACACTTCATACCCTTCCACCAGAAGTTTTCTCTCAAGTTTCTGTACATCTTATTACTTCCCAGGTGCACTGAATATCTAGTACTATGTGCTTCCTTTAAAAGTCGTTCTTTCAAGCCTTTCACATTCGGTACGCATAATCGGTTCCCAAGCATCAACGCCCCTTGTTGTAAAATAAATCCCAGTCGTTTTCCCAAAGGTATCTCGTCCTTCATTTTGCACAAATAGACATCGTTAAATTATTCTTTCTTGATCTCATCAATAATATCTGGGTGTGCCATGATCGCCATCATTAAACCACCACTAGTCTCTGGAATCACATCCAATTCTAAGCGTTCCATCTCTTTTATCGACTCTTTTTGTTGTGTTAGCTCGTCGGCTAAATTCCTCGGCGTCTTTTGGCTTAATGCATCGGCTACTACATTCGACTTTCCCGGATGGTACTCAATCGAAAGATCGTAATCCTTCATCAACTCCAACCATCTTCGCTGTCTCATATTCAAGTCCCGTTGGGTGAAAATGTATTTCAAACTCTTGTGGTCTGTGAATATCTCACACTTTTCCCCGTATAAGTAGTGTCTCCAAATCTTCAATGAATGAATTACAGCGGCTAATTCCAGATCGTGAGGCGGATAATTAATTTCGTGCGTCTTCAATTGTCTCGAAGCATAGGCAATCACCTTGCCACCTTGTATAAGTACACATCCCAAACCTTGATGCGACGCATCACTATAGATCACAAACCCCTCGGTTCCGGATGGTATTGTCAGAATAGGTGCTCTCATCAAACGTGACTTTAACTCTTGGAAACTGTCTTCACACTCCTGACTCCATTCAAAATTAACACCTTTTCTCATTAACTTTGTCATCGGTAATGAAATCTTTGAGAAATGTTCGATAAAACGGCGGTAGCACCCCGCTAATCCCAAGAAACTTTGAATTTCGGATACGGAAGTCGGCCTTTGCCAATTAGATACAGCTTCTACTTTGTGAGGATCAACTGATACTCCATTCTTGTCAATCACGTGACCAAGAAAAGTAATACTAGGTAACCAAAATTCACATTTCTTAAGTTTTCCAAATAGTTGCTTCTCTCGCAATCTCTGAAGTATCAACCTCAAGTGGTTCTCGTGTTCTATCTCACTTGGCGAATAAATAAGGATATCCTCAATGAATACAATCACAAAGTCATCCAAATAATCCTTGAATACTTGATTCATAAGATCCATGAACGCAGCTAGTGCATTGGTAACTCCAAATGGCATAACTAAGAACTCATAGTGTCCATAACGCGTTCTAAAAGCTGTTTTCTCAACATCTTCGGCCTTCACTTTCAACTGATGATAACCCGATCTCAGGTCTATCTTGGAGAACACTTGTGCCCCACGAAGTTGATCAAATAAGTCATCAATTCTGGGTAACGGGTACTTATTCTTAATCGTTAACTTGTTCAGTTCCCGGTAATCAACACACATACGCATGGAGCCATCTTTCTTCTTTACAAACAATACTGGAGCTCCCCACGGTGATACACTTGGTCGGATGAAACCCTTGTCAAGTAGCTCTTGTAATTGGATTTTCAACTCTTTCAGTTCTACAGGTACCATTCTGTACGGTGCCTTTGATACTGGTCTTGAGTCTGGTATAACCTCAATAGTGAACTCGACCTCTCTCTCTCAATAAGAACATCTGGTAGGTCACCAGGAAATACATCGGGATATTCTCGCACTATCGGAATGTCTTCTACTTTGAATTCGGTCGCTGAGACATCGGTCACTGAACATAGAAATCTCTGACATCCCTTTCTCAACAACTTTCCTGCTCGGATAGCTGAAAGCAAGTACGGCGGAGGTGTAACCCCACTCCCTTGAAAGCAAAGGTTCCCATGCACAGGTGATCGAAAATTAACTTCTTTCCGTTCACAATCTATCGTAGCTTGGTTAAGGGCTAACCAATCCATTCCCAGTATCACATCAAAATGGTTCACCCCAATCGGTATAAGGTCTACGGTCATTAACTTCTCACCTAGCCTGATCTCACAGTTTTTATATATCGTAGACGTCACTACCGGTTTACTAAGCGGCACGGCAATGGATAAATCGTATCCTAGTGGCGCGGATTTAATAGTTAAATGTCCCACAAAGTTATAAGATACAAACGAATGCGTAGATCCCGAATCAACGAGTATGCGTGCTAAGTGCGAACATACAAGCACCATACCTGAGAGCACTGTATTAGTAGCAGCCACGTCTCCAGGGTTCATCTGGAATGATCTTCCCTGACGTTGCTCCGTCCTTTGTCCCCCGTCACTAGACTGCTTAGGCTTCGAACCACTAGAAGCCATAGAACTTGCCCCTTGTTGAGAACGCTTCTTTGGGCAATCCTTCGCTCGGTGTCCCAAGGTACCACAATCAAAGCACTTGAGTTGCGGATAGGTCGCAGAACTCACACTGTTTCCCCCTGTAGATCTGTTCTGAAAGTTGGTCAGAAAACATCGACCGGTGTGTGGTCGGTTGCAAAGAGGACACAACGGTATGTTACTTGGTACTCTCCTGGAATCATTAAAACCAGAACTAGAGCCTCGTGAAAATGACTTCTTAAAAGATCCCCCCTGACTTCGGTCACCACCCTCATGACTTCGCTTTCCTTGGTGATTTTGTCTCGATCTCTCTATTCCACTTTCGGCTACAAGTGTCGTCTGCTGTACTGCTGCAACAGTCGAATGCTCGTAGGTCTCTACTCTCAACCGGATATTATCCCTTAAACCCTCTTCAAATTTTCTTGCCCTATCTTTCTCTTTGGGCACTGAACCCTTACCAAACCTCAACAACGCGTTGTACTTGGAAGTATATTCGGTTACAGTCATATCCCCCTGCTTCAAGTTATCAAATTCCTTCTTCTTTGCATTGTAGGCGGCTCGCGGAAAGAACCGGCGATTGAATTTTGCCTTGAACCCTTCCCAAGTAATCGGTGCTCCTTGATCTAAAACGTTTACCCAGCAGTTCTGAGCTTCTCCCCTCAGCACATCACTTGAATTTTCAATCTTCTCCCCATCTGTCATCGGAATAGATCAGAAAATTCGCTCCATGTCCATTATCCAATGTTCTGCTAACGTTGTATCGGGTGTTCCATGAAATTCCATCGGTTTCTTTCGAGTAAACTGTTCAGATATTGATCTCATACCCCATTTTCGGGTGCATGTACTACAGTTATTGGTTCCACTTTGATGTGGGGTGTGGGAGGCAGTCGCTCTGCTATATTCCGTATCATTTCCCCCATATTTCCCATCATCTCCGCCATTTCATTCATTCGTCGAGTATGGGGTGATAACTCTTGGTCATCCATGATTACAATCCTGTAGTTCTCAATGCATAAACATTATGCATGTACAACAATAACAATAGTATGTATGTAAAATAACATACATATGCATCAAACATCTCTAATATGTATGGATGCAATTTAAAATATGTGACAATCACTCAACACTCCACTCGTCGTCGAACGTTCCCAAAGTTTTGTTACCTCTAGCTCTGATACCACTAAATGTCACGACCCATCCCACTACGCGTGGAAATAGGACATGTGGCACGCCACCAAGGCTCATCCAAACATCAATATTACTATACGCAGCGGAAAGAACTTTAATACAACCCTGGGTAGTAAAAACTTAGGGAACATTACCCTCTGAGTTTGTAAAATCCATTGAAATCAGAGTTATAAAAAGTTTTGGCCAATGGAAAACACATTCAAAAGAATCAGTTTTGAAAATAGGGGTTCAGTCGACTGCTCCTAGGGTCCAGTCGACTGAACTGAGCAGAAACCAAAACCTAAAATTCTCAACAGAGGTGCAGTCGACTGATCAAGGAACACAGTCGACTGCTCAGTCGACTGATCCAGATCCCCAGTCGACTGTGTTAATAATTAACAACTCATGCTTTCCCCACACAACACCAATACAACCACAAACACCAATACAACCACAACTGATTTTCAACATTTAAAACTTAACTACAGACGTTCAAAAATAGAATTACCCTGTTACAGAACAAAACCAAAGATCTATTACAACGTACTATTACAATTTCAAATCCTTACACAAGGTTTTAGCATTTAAAATAAAAACATATACAAATGTGGTTCCCCGGCGTTCCTCGGCCTCACTCCTCACGATTCTTCTTGTCTTTCTTCTTACCTGCGATGGAGTACATCTCCATTGCTCAGCTATATGCTGAGCGTACAATTCTAAATGTATGCTTGTATGACAGTTCATGCTTTAAGCATCTAAAACACATAGAAATGGTCTCTAGGGTGAGTGGCACGCATTCATCCGGTCGATGCCGTAGGAGGCCCACCTCTCCCACGCATCTCGACACTGGTTGGGCCTTCCTCCATACCAGGTACCGTGTCCTGGTTGGGCCCACCTCCAATCCAGACACAACCACAATTCCAATTCCATCACAATCACAATCCTTAAGGTTCGAAGAGCTTACCCCGGATGAATTTGCACCAAACTCCCCTTTGACCCAAGTAGACACATAACATGCTCACATAAACAGTTATACGTGCTTTTCATATAATTTCACGTGCATAATTAACGGGCCTAATTAATACATGAATTTCGCCTGGATCCAAGAATATCAAAAATGATGTTCAAAACATGAAAATCCATATATTTCATAGATCTAGAATTCATACCTCGTGCGATTCACTTCAAACTTTGAAGGATCGTCTAGGGGGCTAATTAATCGTCGGATTCTAAATTATACGCGATTCCTACGAGTTTTACTGGGTTTTCCCCAAAAGTCTAGAATTAATATTTTTACAAAAATTGGCCAAACACGACCTAAGTAGTATCAAAACGTAGGTCTTACCTCCACGAGTTCAAATCTTGAATCTGGAGAAAATCTGACGGACGAATGGTCGTCGATTGGCGTCGCAAAGCCCGTTGGCTCAATCTCCCTTCTCTCTCCTCTCTCTCTAGATATTTGTGAGTTTGGATGAGATTGAAATTTCATCCTCATCTATATATATAGACAAACATTCTGGAAATTACGTTTACCTCCCCGCAAGTTTCTCAAACTTCTAATTAACCCATGAAACTTCGCACACGTCCATTTTATAACTTTACGAGTGAAAACTATAAAGTTTGAAAGTTTTCGATCAAGTTCCGTTTGGGTCCAAAATAATGTCCGAAAACTATATTCTGTGGAATCTCTACACAACCTACCTTTTTAATTAACGTATCACTCACGTTCTCACCACAGTTCTCAAAATGATATAACAATATCAAAGATTACCAGAATTCCCACAACACAGATAAAATTACTATTCATCAAACACTAGATAAAGTCAAATAACATTTAAATCATATAAATGTCATTTAGTCATGCCCATGCAATATGAACTGCCATGTTCTCGTGTCCTCACTGACACCTTACCGTTGACTCACAGTCAACCTCAACTCAAATTATTAATAACATTAATAATTTCAAAAAATCTCAAATGATGCATAAAAAAAATCATAAATTTCTGGAACGGGTGTGACAATGAATCCATCTCATCATCGTAGAGGTGCAAGAATGAGTATACACCATGCCAGTTCGTCTAACAATTACAACTATCCTTCAGAGGATAGAACTTCGTCAGATGATGATACACGCCCATACTTTGAATATCTCATGGACTCTGACGAGGATGAAATGTTCTACGCTAGGTGTGTTGAAAAAGTTTATGACGACACTGATGAAGAAATTGATTATTTAGTGGAACCTGACCAACCTATAGAGTGGGATGGTGAGCCAATATTTAATGGATTAGATGACTGGCAGAATATTAGCATAAACTACGATGAATGGGAACAAGCTCAATATGAGGTGTTCCAAGAACTATATCATGAATATGAAGAAAATGAATGGGAGAGATACCTAACATCCTTAGTACAATTCCCCATCTATGATGTCAATGACATTATATTTGGATGGGGGCGTTTGTTAACTAGAGTTGTTAACAAGAAAATGTTGAGGTACACCTTTCAGAGGGATTGATTCTTTTTCCTACTCGAATGGGGGACATCTCTAGTCCCTGTCTTCATTGAACAATTCATGCCTCAAAGAGTCACTGTCGAATATAGTATATTCATGGAAATAACAGTGTATGATGATTCCGACATATGTGATTATGACACCTACTTGAGGTTTCGAGTCTACTGTCCTAGACCTCGAAATGATCACCTTTCATGAGCAATAATCCCAGTCAACATCTAGATATGTTAAAATAAAATTCCCGTCTTTATTTTTATTGTAATTGTACTTATCTTTTTGTAATATACATATATAAGAAAAAAATCATCACTGTGTTTTAAGTATCAGAACCACTAGCACTTATTATTTAATGAGTTTTGATTTTTATCAAGTCTTACAAATCTCAAATAATGCTATCTAATAAATGTACTAATTTGTATGTTTAAACTATCCCATTGCAATCCAAAATAAAAAGGCACACCAAAAGTATTGTTAGTTTAAAAACTATGTTGCTAAAACTGCCAGATAGCAAAATTTGAATACAAGATCGATCCTTTGAAACTGCAATAATTGGTAAGAGTAATTGGTAAGAATAATCAATTGTACAGTAATTCTTGATCATTTTACAGTGATAGTACTTTTATTTATATATATATATGAGTTAATTTTGTCATTATTATTGTATCTTTTCTTTGTTTATCTCTTTTTATTACAGGTGTTGATGATGCCAAAAATTGGTAAGAGTAAAGTAGAGCAATTTAAGGAGAGAGAGAGAGTGAGAGACTATTTTTTGTATGTGGTTCGGCCCTGTTAATGAAGGTACCTACGTCCACGGGTGTGTCTGAGCACGTTCACTAGCAGATCACTAGCAGGCCTGGTGAGCCAACAAAGAGGGGCGGCACTACCAGTAATACCGGCCGGGTGTATGCGTATAATGGTGAATTATAGAGGCGATGTGTAGACTACAGAATTGGCTGCCCCCTCAATGGGGGGTGAGTGGTCTCTTTTATAGATGCAAGAGACCTACTCATACATGGATAAGGAAATATAATCCTATTAGGGTGTGATTGACACCAATCAAGTAAGTTTCCTAATTGTATTAGGATTGATTGACATTAATTGTGGGAGTTTCCCAATTGGATTAGGAAATAGATGCACTTTCCATTAGTCTTCTAGCTTGAGTAGGAAACTGCCCATAATTTTGGGCGTATCAGCTGCCCCCCATTTCCAAGATTGG
Source organism: Hydrangea macrophylla (assembly GCA_033977485.1). Lineage (NCBI taxonomy): Eukaryota > Viridiplantae > Streptophyta > Magnoliopsida > Cornales > Hydrangeaceae > Hydrangea > Hydrangea macrophylla. Next base: position 51,460,198 of record CM066982.1, read on the forward strand.
TCAGATGCTATATCGGGGCAAGTTTGGAAATCAGTTGGATGTTACTTGCCGCTGTCTGAGTGCTTGTGGAAGCTACCTCAGGGCTTTTGAGCCTGATGAGTCCTCGGGAACTGACTGAGAGGTGAGACCCAGCCTAGCTCGGGACCTTTAGTTGCTCGGGAACTGACCGAGAGTTGAGACCCGGCATAATTCGGAGTCTTTGAATGCTCGGGAAGTGACCGAGAGTTGAGACTCGGCCTACTTCGGAGTCTTTTTTGCTTGAGTTAGCTCCCAGGATGGTTATCTTCTGCCCGTAAACCTTCGTCAAGGCTGTGGGTAGAAGGATTTTACCATGTTGGACAAGTCGACCTAAAGCGCATTGCTCTAGGGTCCTTTTTACTGTTAACTCCCCAGGATGGTTGTCTTCTGCCCGGCCAGCCTTCGTCAAGACTGTTGGGAGAAGAGCTTGACCATGTTGGTGGAGCCGACCTAAATCACGTTGCTTTAGGGTCCTTTTACTCCTCTATCGTCGGCCAACCTAAGAGATTTTAGTCACCTCTATCGTCGGTCTGGACCTAAGTGGAGTTAATGTCTCTGAGTACTGTAGGTGCTCAGGTTGTCCAAGATTTTGACTTGGTTATCCGCGAGGCCTGTAGATACCCGGTGTGATTACCTATTTAGTTCACTGCCCCATCTTGCCCCCCAAGCTTTCGTTAAGACGAGGGTCTTACAGAGGATATGATCTATAGGTAACCGACCTGGAACATGGTGGTTGCAGGGTCTTTTGAAGCTTGCCATCGTCGGCCACCTAGGGGGTTTGCCCCCATCGTCGGTTGGACCTAAGCGAAGCCGGTGCCTCGGGCGTGACCCCGAGGTCTTTTGTGCCTGGGTTCGGAGCCCGAGGTCTTTTTAGTGCCTGAGTTCGGAGCTCGAGGTCTTTTTCGTGCCTCGGAGTTAGGCCTGAGGTCTTTGGCTACCTCGGGGTTAGGCCCGAGGTCTTTGTATGCCTCGGGGTTAGGCCCGAGGTCTTTGTATGAGTTCTCTGACAATCGGTGGAGCCTCATGTGGTGATCAAGCAAGTACCAATGTAGTCGGGCTGTTCTAGACCGATGGAGACAGGAGGTCAGATCAGGATCGTTGTGCTTCTGACTTCTCTGTGCTGGAGGCAAAGTCGGAACTGTTTGATCCTGACCGATGTGAACTGGAGATCGGGCCGGGGCTGCCGGACTCAGATCGCTGCGAACTGGAGGTCGGATCGGGGCTGCCGGGCTCAGACCGCTGCGAACTGGAGGTCGGGTCGGGACTGCCGGACCCTGCCTGCTGTGAGCCGAAGGAACTGTCAGAATTCCCGGGCTGATCTCGCTTCCGTTTATTTCTGGAGGACTCGTTGCTTTCTTGCCCGGTGTCTTTGGTCTTCAGAAACTCTTCAGTGTCAATGTATTTTCCAACCCTCTCAGAGAGCTCGACCAAAGTTTCCGGTCGGTTTCTGTGGAACGACGCGGCGCACTTGGTGTGTTGAACTCTCGAGCAGAAGGCTATGATAGCGATTGTCTCGTTCAAATTACGGATTTGAAGCTTCTGTTGGTTGAGCCGGTCGGTGAACTCCTTGAGGGACTCATTATTCCGTTGTTTGACTGTTAGTAGTTGCATGTCTGGCTTTGGCCGCTCATGCATACCGGCGAACTGGTTGATGAACTGCTTGCTGAGTTATTTGAAACTGCAGACTGATCGGGGCTCCAAGGAGTAGAACCACTGCATGGCCGGGCCTTTCAAAGTGCTGGGGAAGGCTAGGCAGTGTAGCTCATCGGAGTTCGTGGCTAGGGCCATCTGAGCCTTATAGGTTCGGACGTGGTCGATCGGGCTTCCCGTGCCGTTGTATGAATCTAGCCGAGGCTGCTTGAATTTGCGCAGGATAGAGAACCTCGTGATCTGGCTGGAGAATGGTGACTCTGTCTCGGTATTGGCTTGATTCGGAACACAGTTTTGACCAAGCTTTTTGGCCACTCCGTCGATCTGTTTCTTCAAGTCCTTGATTTGGGCTTCCACTCCTTCCCGACCGGTATCTGAAGAGCTGGTCGGGTTGGTGGAAGAGGGTTCTTCATGGCAGGGTGTTGTCCTCTAGGATCGGGCTCGGCTATGACTCCGGGTAACCGTTCGCCTAGGGACGACTTGGCTCTTGACCGAGTGACCCTGGACTGATTCCCGGGCCATATGCTCCTGCCTTTCCTCTCGAGCAGCACGCCCACTGTTGATGTCTCTGGCATCCTCAACATGGGACGGGTTGGCTCAGGTCCGTTGTCTGGTCAAGATCGATTCTCGACCGTACGCAATGTTCCCGGGTCGTTTCCCGGCCACTGGAGGATTGCTTTGCTGGGCTAGCAGTGCTTCGATCTGTTGCTGGATTTGATGCTGGCCCTCCAAGAGTTGTGTGAGGGTTGCGGTGATTTGCTCATATGTCGGGACTGCTGCAGTAGACGCCGGGGCCGAAGGAACATCCCGGTCGGACTGCTGCGCAGCCTTCTTTGGTGGCATAATGATCAGTCAAGAATTTGTTGATGAGAAGAATTGTCTTTCCCACAGACGGCGCCAAACTGATGATGCCAAAAATTGGTAAGCAAGATTTATGCAAGAAGACAGCAAAGAAAAGTTTGCGTGTGGTTCGGCCCCGTTAACGAGATGACCTACGTCCACGTGTGCGTCTAAGCGCTTCTCACTAGCAGATCACCGGCGGGCCTGGTGAGCCGACAAAGATGGGCGACACTACCAGTAATACCGGCCAGGTTTATGCGTGTAGGTGGTGAGTTCTCTAGCGAGTAAGTATCTGCTTAGAGAAGTAGATTTTCGGATCCCTCTAAGGAGGATAGGTGGGCTCTTTTATAGATGCAAGAGTCCACCCTTACATGGTAAGTTTACTAAATTAGGAAGCCTAATCTAATCGCAATAGATTTGTGCCATGTTAGGAGAGTTTCCTAAGTGGTTTAGGCAACCACTGATTCTTTCTTGATAGAGTCATGGCCGTATAAGGCAACTATGAGAGATGCCATATACTCCGCGCCTACCGGGGAGTCACTGCGCCTCGTTCCCGAGCTGCCGAGTATCCCGGACGGTTATACCCGAACACCTCAGAAGTGTGGGCTCCATGCTCCCACTCCGGACTAACCGGGCTATCCACTGACCACGTGGCGGTGGGACAGTTACAGAATATTTCTGGACGTATCAGGTGTTATACTTGGCTTCTTTTTCTCATCTCACTCATTGAGGACAATGTCAAACTCAGTTGGGGGGAACGGTTTCACGATTAACACCTGTTTGTTTGTTTTATTTTTATTTCTTAAAAAAAATTTAATCTTTTTAGAGAGAGATACACTAAAAAAGAGAAAATGGCTATATATAGGGCTTCAAACCCTAAAATTTTTTCCCTATCTCTCTTTTTCCTTTCTTTTTCTTCTTCCTCTCACCCTCTCGCCTCGATCTCTCTCTCACTCTCTGTAACTCTCACTCTCTCCCCCGATCTCTCATTTTCTCTCATTTTCTTTTCAATTTTTTTTAAAATTTTCTTGATCCAAAATCAAGATCCACTCTACTGATCACTAAAGCAAAGGTAAGATCTATGGTCCAGAGAAAAGCTTGATTTTGATTTTATTCTCTATTTTTCCGATTTCGTCTTAAATTTTTAGTTTTTTTGTATTTTTATTTTTATTTTCTCTCTTTTCCATTATCTAACAAAAATATAATACATAAGTTGTAGGTACCCACTCACCAAAGAAGCTTGGAAATATCACTCGATCTACGACCCTACCAGGTTCTCAGATTTCCAAGAGCCAGGTGATATTTTTCCATTTCTTTACAAAAAAAAATAAAAAACAAACAAACAAAACAAAAAAATGGACGACGCGCTAGCTATTGGTCTTATGTATTTTGAACTTTGCCTTGTCATTTTCTTAATTGCTGTATTGATAATACTGCGTTGCCCTTGTTAGAAAAAAAAACTAATTATTATTTTTTTTTTTCTTCCAAGTTTTCTATTTTTTTAAAAAATAAATTAAAAAAAATGAATGACGAACATATCACGGCTCTTTTGATTTTTGAACTTTATACCATAATTTTCCTTACTATCATTATTGTACTAATACGTTGTCTTGGACTTTCTAATAAAAAAGAGAAAGAAAAATGTAGTTTTTCTTTTTGTGTGTTCTAGTTTTTTGTTATAAAAAAATGTCGTTTTTCTTTTTAAGTTTTCTATTCTAAAAAAAAAATTTAGTTTCAGAATGTATAAATATATATATTTAATATAAATATTTGTAGTTTTTAAATAAAATTTCCACCCACCCCCTCTGAGCTCTCTTTAATTAGATCTTAGTTGATAGTTGGAAGGAGTGGAGGGTTGAGTCTAGCCTCTCTTGTTGGCTGAGAGTATAAAAAATGGATCCAATAGTCGATGACCAGACGTTAATAGGTCGCTCACTTGTTTCTGAGCAGAAGAAACCATTTGCTGGCACTAGCCTTTATGCCATCAAAAGAAAAGCTAAAAGGTTATGATGGTGTTTGAATTGTTATAGAGAAGAATATCCTGGTTTAATTGCTCACAATGGCTCGTCTTTTAAAGTTTACTACTGCTACAAAAGACAATTCAAATCAAAACAAAAGAAAATTTTGGTTGAGAAAGAGGACTGGATCCTTTGATACCCAAATAAATTTTGTTTTCCCATCCCTCATTTCTTTTTATTTTTATTGTTTTTGTTTTAAATTTATTTTTTCAGTACATTTCAATAATTTTCAGTCAGGTCAGACTTTAAAATGATCCTACGTGTACATCTGGTTTTCATTAGCTGGTTCGATAGGAGTAATTTGCATGATCCCAACATCACCAGATATGTCTAGTGCGGTGAATGACTTTAGAGGTAGCGAAAAACTAGGTAAAGCAAGAGTTATCTTTTAGCCTCTTACTGATGTTTTTAGCTTGCTAGTGATTCTAGACCCATCTCTTTTACTGGAGGTGGATGGGCTATCATGACAACTTGGACGCTCCAGATTGTGTAGCCTCTTTTGTACAGGTGCAGAGGATACTAGTTGCACCATGTATGTACCCAACTTAGTGGATGCGCTTAGGAATTTTTCAGAATTTTTTCTTTTACTCTATATAAGATGAATTTGGCATGTTAATGCATGTTATTTTGGGTATGTTAATAGCATACAACACATTGTCACATGCTTAACTATTTTCAAATGCTAGAAACTCTTTAAACTTTAAATCTTTTTGAAATAGTATGAAAATATTTACTGAATCTAAATGGATGAGTAAGTATAAACTATGCAATTTAAAGACAAGTAGTGGAAACTAGATAACCCATGTGAGCTTTTGTGCTAATCTTTCTTTATGAGGGTTACTATTATTTTCATTCTCATTTTATTCTTTTTATCATATCACTCATTGAAAGTCAAATTATTTTTCTTTGACTGATCATTAGAAGAGAACGTTCAGGATTTACCATTAGAATATCTAAATTGCTTGAATAAACAAAGTCAATCTATTTTTAAAAGGATTTAGGCCATCTTTTCTTTCAAATGCACCCCCCTTCACCTAATATTGCATTATTCTCAAATCTCTCCAAATTAATCATGCCTTGCTCCACCTGGGAGTACAAACCTCACTTCTATATCTAGGTATGTGATTGGACTGTATTGATATTGCCATAAGTGGTAAAGAAAGAAAGTAATTGATTTAAAAAAAAAAAAGGAAAAAAAAAAAAAGAAAAAGAATGAGAAACTAAAAAATACATATATATATATGTACATATGATAAAAAGGAGAAGAAAAAGAAGAGGTTTGAATGAATTGCGCAAACACTCCAATCACATGCTTAGAACAAATACATCCTAAATCTCCTACTCATCTTAATTTCTAATCTACTAGTCAAAGTCCTAATGATTTAAAAGAAATTGATTTTTAAATTTAAATGTTAAGGATGTTCTTCACGGTAGATCGCTCTTCTAATGCTAAGTATTCTTTCATTAGACTTATTGTACTCCAAATGCCTATATATTGAGTCATCAAAAAATGGAAGCAACTTTTCTATCTTTGCTTCCCTACCAAGTGAGATGTTCTCTACACCGGTTTCTGAGAGTTTCTCATTAAAAGAGTGAAATCCTAGTGAGATTTGAGTTGAAACTACAAATTTTATGACTGTTAATAGTTATGGAAACTTTGAAGTTAAGATCAGTTGCTTGATTTTTCATGTACACTGTAAGTTTAAAGAGTATATAAAATGCTACCATTGACAAACTGTGAGTATATGTGTTGCATTACTTTTACATATTTAGAAATTTCATGTTATTGTCAAATTTAATCTTATCTGTTGTAAAAGGAGAAAATCTACCATCATTTTTATTTTGCTTTATTTTTACATTTTAATTTTTTTTAATGAATTTTGTGGGTATATTCACTGCAAACCCTCACGAGACAACACTCGTCCACTAGAGTAACCTAGGGGTTTAACGGCTTGTTGCATACGCTAAATGCAATCGCGATTCCTGCGACAGTGAGTTAGGTTTTATTTCCCTTAGTCTACTCCTACCTTTTAATAAAACTTTTAGAACAATTTCTCATTCACTTCATTGCTAGGGACTAGCAATAAGTTATTTAAGGGGTGTGACAAACACTGAATATTGCACATTCATGTGCCACTATAATAGATATAGTGCTCATTTAATCCCCCAAATCCCTAGTTTTACACGCATATTTGAATTAATATAATTTAATAGTGATGTCACTCAAATGAGTGTAAAAATGTGATTTTACATATTTTATATGTTTAGGTAAAAATAAAGTGAAATAAAGGGAAGGAAAGAAGTAACAACCACACCATAATATACACTATTCGTTAAGTCAAAGATGAATAGTAGTGAATACTAACCAAATAGTAATAATTACTGTTTGGTAGCCAAAAAAAAAAGGATACTATATAATATATATATATATATTTTATTCCTATTCTCTTACACACACACACTCTCTCTCTCTCTCTCTCTCTCTCTCTCTCTCTCTCTCTCTCTCTCTCTCTCATTTCAGTTCTCAAAGTATGTCAGAAGCTGAAGAAATTGGGGATTGAACACGCAAAGAAAAAGAATGCCAAAGCTGATGGAAGTAGTGACCAAGTGTATCACTGAATTCGTCTATAAAAGGGAGCCAACGAAAAGCAGAACAAAAACAGCAACACACACTGTTAGGGAGAGAATAGTATAGGGAGGTTATCATGTGAGCACTTCATATTGTCCCTAGAAATAGGAAACTTTAGTTTTTCTTTGCCTTTTCTAGTTCTAGTAGTTTTAAAATTTTACTTTTATGTAATTGATGATTTCATGTTCAAAAAGTATGTAGAAAAACTTTGTGTACTGTATTTCTTAAATTAAAAATATTTATTTTCTTGTACAACCTTTGTCAATTTGTAATAGTAAAAATATTCCTTTTAAAATTTAGATTTAATATTTTTAGTCTAGTAGTACTTATAGTTGTCCCCTAAAATAGTTTGAAACCCCAAATTTTCAGTTTTTATAGCAATATTTCTATTCGCTAGATGACAGATTTTGCAAGTAAATGCCAGATTTCTTAGCCACGTAGTTGTTATAATCACCTACTAAAGTCCAAAACACACCATACCCATATCTCACTCCAAAATTAGATTAGGATTTGGTTTGGCATTGCTTGTGTTCCTGGAGTTCAACCACTGTGACCCCACAAGAATCCAAAGTTAAAGGTTTAGTATTTTATTATTAATTCAGTATTTCCATTTATGTATATTTTATTAGCCTAGTTGTACTAAACTTTGTTACTTTGTAGATTCTACAAATTCAACCCCAACTCATGTTAAGTGGAGAAAATAATATAATAATATTAGTTTCTACCCTTACCTTGGTTTTACAACTTTAATTTTAATTGGACGTTGATTGCGTATATCTATTTAATTTATCTTTAAATTTTATTTGGATTACAGTTTCAATTCCAAAATGGTAGGCTAAAACTTTAATTAGGGATATGCAATAAAAACTTAGAAACCACAGCTTCTGTGCACTAATTTTAAATGGGCAAATTTATATATATGGGTTGTTTTTCCATTTATGGCCAAAATCTATCTATCTATAGTTTATGTCCATTTAACATGTCTATAGACTATGACTATATTGGGCTCAAAAGATTACATATTTAAAATAAGAATCTAATTATGTAGATTGTCAAACTATGCCCTTTGTCATAAAAAAAACACCTAGCATATGCAAACAATTCATATGACAAAATTTATATTTCAAATATGTGTTTATATATATTTCTATCCACTAATGAACATACAATTGTGTAGTGGCAGAGTAGTGGAGACTGGACGCCGAATAATCCACGTCCGCGGCGAGGCACGGTTCGAACCTGGCTACTGCCCAATTGCCTTTTTATTTTTCTTTAAACCAAACGACGTCGTTTCATATCAAACCTGACACACTTGCTATGACCCTGACTAGTGAAAGTTTATTTTCAAATAAAGAATGACTCTGCGGTCTTAAATGCCAAATCTTTTCAAATGCACAAAAGTTGTGGAATCTAGTGTTGGTTTTGCATATTCCCAATTCTTTAAATTATTTCCCCCTAGTTAATTAATATTTTCTGTTTTTAATAACTTACTTAAATATCTGTATTATTTCTGTCTTTCGCTATAATTATATCCAAAAAGTTTATCTCACAAAAATTTGGCTTTTATTTATTTTTCTTCCTTTTCTTACTAGTACTTAGTTAATTTATTTTGCATTGTTAAAATTTTTACTGTAAACTATTTAAAAAAATAGCTTTTAATTAGTTTATTGCAAAAATATAAAAATTAGTAGTTTAGTAAAACTCCACAAAAATCTATCATCTTTTATTTTCTTTTTAGTGACATAATAGTTATTGCCTAACTTTCTTTTCCGTTCCCTGTGGGTTCGACTTGGACTTCCAGAACTTTATTACTTGTACGATCACCTACACTTGGGTGTGATAAGAAAGCGCGTCAATAGGATGTCGTCACCCATCATCCACTATGACAAATTCTAAGTACTAAAGAATAATGATTCGTATCTCACTTGTATGTATCTCATATACACACAAATTACTTACTATGATACTTAAGAATTAACAATCATCTCATGAAAGAAACATACATAAGAAAATGTAAAGCTGATATTTATATATTACAATGTCAATGTCTCATACACAAAGTAATGGTTTGAGGGCATAAACTCAACAAACTCCCACTTACACTCATAACCATTCAGGACTACATCTAAAACCTAGACTATCTAGATGACGATCAAAGACTTTTTGTGGCAAGGCCTTTGTAAATGGATCCGCAGGATTGTCAGCGGTGGCCATCTTGGTGACAGTCACATCTCCATGTTGAACAATATCTCGAATTAGATGATATTTCCGCTCTACGTGCTTTCCATTTTTGTGGTTTCTTGGCTCCTTGGAATGAGCTACTGCCCCACTATTATCACAATATAGCGTAATAGGTGACAGCGACGCTGGTACCACCTTGAGTTCCATGAGGAACTTCTTGAGCCAAATAGCTTCCTTTGCGGCATCACAAGTAGCCACATACTCAGTTTTTGTAGTTGAGTCTACAATGCATTTCTGCTTAATGCTTCTCCAACTAACAGTACCACCTCCCAAGGTAAAGAGATGTTCGGATGTCGACTTCATTGAATCTTTATCTGACATAAAGTCTTAGTCACTGTATCCCACTGGAATTAACTCATCACCGCCATACATAAGCATATAATCTTTAGTCCTTCTCAAGTACTTATGAATGTGCCTAATGGTTGCCCAGTGCTCTGGACTTGGATTCAATGGATACCTACTGACCATGCCAACAACAAAACAGATATCTAGTCTGGTGCACAACATCGCATACATAAGACTTCCCACTGCCGAAGCATATGGAACTCCTGCCATGCGATAGCTCTCCTCCTTTGTCTTAGAACACTGGTCCTTGGAGAATGCCAGACCATGCCTAAAAGGTAACAAACCTTTCTTCGAATTGTCCATGGAAAACCTAGTTAGCACCTTATCGATATAACCATGTTGAGATAATCCCATTATCTTTCGCTTGCGATCCCAGAAGAGTTTTATCCCAAGGATATAGCTCGCCTCTCCTAGATCCTTCATATCGAAAGTACTAGCTAGCCAAATCTTGACCGTTGACAACGCCGCTACATGATTTCCCAATGAGTAGAATATCATCAAGATAAAGAACAAGAAAGGCCACCACTTTTTTTTCACACTTCTTGTATACACAAGGTTCATCCAGATTTTGTATGAAGCCAAACAATTTGACCATTTGGTCAAAACGATTGTTCCAACTCCGAGATGACTGCTTAAGCCCATAAATGGACTTTTGCAACTTGCATACCAAGCTACCTTTCCCACCAGCTATGAACCCTTCTAGTTGTTTCATATAGATGTACTCCTCAAGATTGCCATTCAAGAATTCAGTCTTGATGTCCATCTGCCAAATCTCATAGTTTAGGCATGCAACAATGGATAGGAGTATTCTGATGGAATTGAGCAGGGCTACCGGTGAGAAGGTTTCCTCATAGTCAATGCCCTCCCTCTGAGTATAACCTTTCGCTACAAGCCTTGCCTTAAAGGTCTCAACCTTTCCATCAGATTCTCTTTTCCTCTTATAGACCCACTTACAGCCAATGAGTTTAATATTGGCTGGAAGCTCTACAAGATCCTAGACCTGATTACAATCCATAGATTCCAATTTAGCCCTCATAGCTTTAACCCAATGAGCTGAGTCTACACCAGCCATTGTCTCTTCGTATATGGTAGGATCAGATTCAGATTCTATGGAGCCCACTTCAAAAACTTCTCCTAAGAACATGTATTTTTCAGGATGGCTGACCATCCTCCCACTACGATGAGGTACCGATGCGGGAATGGGTGAAGAAGTGGTATTTTCTTATGTTACATTGTTATCAACTGCGAGTAAGACTGAGGGCTCTCCTTCTATCTCTCTAAGATTTATCATTCCCTTAGGTTTATGGTTCATGATATAATCATCCTCCAAGAAAACAACATTTGTACTAACAAACACTTTCTATTCTCTTGGTTCATAAAAATACCATCCATAAGTACCCTTTGGATAACCTTCAAAATAATATACTTTTGATCTAGATTCCAACTTGCTCATCCTTCCTTTCAGCACATGTGTCGGACATCCCCCTATCCAGAGATGTTGCAAAGAAGGCTTGCGCCCAGCCCAATCCACATCTCCCGTGGTGTCCTGAGAACATATTTGCTTGGCACTAGATTTAGTATGTACACGGAAGTTTCCAAAACATAACTCCAAAGGAATAATGGTAACTCCGAATAAGTCATCATCGACCTAGCCATATCTAAAAGAGTCCGATTTCTTCTCTCCGCTACACCATTCTGTTGAGGCATACCAGGTGTAGTGAACTATGATAGAATCCCATTTTGTACGAGGTGATCAATAAATTCATTAGAGAGTTACTCGCCACCTCGATCAGATCGAATGGACTTGATATGTATGCCTAATTGCTTCTCCACTTCAGCCCTAAACTCTTTAAACTTTTCAAAGGCTTCAGACTTGTACTGCATTAGGTACACATATCCATACCTAGAGTGGTCATCAATAAATGTGATGAAATGCTCTTAACCACCCGTTGGTCTAATATTTATTGGTCCATACACATCAGTATGAACTAATTCCAACAATGCATTGGTCCTATTTTCCTTTGTTGGAAAGGGCCTTTTGGTCATCTTACCCACTAAACAAGACTCGTAGACTTCCATTGGCTCAAGAACCAAATCTGCTAAGACCCCCTCTTTGACTAGTCTGCCAATCCTATTTAAATTGATATGGCCAAGCCTCATATGCCAAAGCCTTGTTGGATTAGTGGAAGGTTCCTTTCTTTTAGATGGAATAGTCACCACTGAGTTGTTAAGTTCCATACAAGAGTCTTTAGAAATATTTGGAGTGATGACATACAAGACATTTGATTTAAAACCAGAACAAATAAAAGAACCATTTCTTTTAATCACAACTTCAGTTCCAAGATGAAAAGAATAACCATTATTTGATAAATTAGAAACTAAAATTAAATTACGTCTCATTGAAGGGACGTAAAGTACATCTGATAAAATCAAAACATTATTGTTTAAAAATTCTAAAACTATTACTCCTGTAACCGCAGAAACGGTTGTGCTAGATCCTAGAGTCAGCGCTATTTCCCCATCACTGCATTTCCTTGTTGATTTGAACCCCTGCAACAAATTACATATATGGTTAGTCGCACCAGAATCAATGCAGCAAGTATTTGAAGTATCCGCTATAAAACTTACTTCAGTCATATGTGATTCAATCATACCTTGAACCCTTGTAGCCAAGAATTGTTGATAGTTCCTCTTCCAGTGGCCCTTCTCACCGCATTGGAAACACTTTCCTTAGCCTTGGCCACCCACCTTTCCCTTACCCTTACACTTATTCGTTAGATTTTGCAATCTTAGGGACTAGTCCAACACTTGGACCACCAGTGCCAGCTTTCTTCTTCCCTTTCTTACCTTTCAGTGTAGATTGGGAGGTAGAAGAGCCTTTCTCAACGTTCAGAGCGTTGCCCCAGTTCACCCCTTCTGCTTCCAAAAGAGAACTCATTAATTCCCTTATTGAAAAATTCATTGATTCATATTATAGTTAAGTTTAAATTAAGCGAATGAAGGCGATAGCGAATTGAGGATCATATCAACTTGGGTCTGTGCGTCGATGTTGGCACCTAGGGTCTCCAGCTCGTTCAAATAACCAATCATCTTTAAAACATGTTCTTTGACTGGAGTCCCTTCTAACATCTTGGCACTTATTATATTCTGCATAGCTACCTACTATGCTCCCCAAACATCTTTTTTAGGGATTTGATAATGTCACTGGCAGAATTATTCAACTGGAATTGATGTTGCAACACACCAGCCATTGAGGCCAGAATGTAGAAACACGCCATTCCATTCGACTTCTTTCACTTGTCGAACTCGCGTCTGGTAGCTGCCGAAGCATTTTTCACAGGTTCTTCAGGGTGTGGGGTGGTGAGGGCATATATGTGATCCTCCATAGTTAATACGATGTCAAGGTTTCGTTTCCATTCAGTGTAATAATTTCAAGTTAACTTGTTCTGAGTGAGTATAGTGGCAAGAGGACTAAATGCAGATCCAGACATTTTGATTTACTGAAAAATCAAAAAGATAAAATAAGTATGGATATCAAAATTTGATAGTTTGAAATACAAGAATCCTTAAAATACTTATTTTAAAACAAAGTCACCGGAATATCGAAATGAAAGAATAAAGCCTTCGTGTGGTGGTCAATATTCGATCCTTTGTTTAATCATGACTTGTCCACTATGCAACTCTTGCAAAACAAGTCATGAATCCTGAACCTATTTGATCTCTAAGTTTCTGAACAATGCCCCGTTTGGGATCCCTTATCCATAGCTTAGCTAGTATGTACCATTAACTAGGATTCAATCACAACTGCCTCAAGTAGTGCCTCTGTGTGGTGGTCACCCTCTGACACGTCTGATTGATCCTATCCATAGGTAGTTCACATCTAGTAACTAATGAGTAGTGTACCCTCCGTATGGAATGATTACCTCTGGCGAGGTGACACTGAATGCACTACTCATCTTACAATGAACCGTTAATGAAAGATTGTGGGGTATTATTAATAAGACCCTCTCCCACCAGATTTGGTAAATAAGGATTTTTCTTTTTAGAAAAATGTTTCTACTCATTGCCCATAGACATCCAATGTCTACTAATGAGTTAAAATGGTTTTTGAATTTTATTTTAGAAAACTTATTTTATTAGGCATGTAGTAACAACATATTAAATATTCCAATCACAAACAAACATGTAAAAACAAAAATAAACTAAAATGAAATAAAGGTATTCATATGCCTCTATCTCCCATGGTTCTATTTCCATAGAACATCCTCTTGGTTTGGTCGCCTCGGGCTCCATCTTCATGGATAATGGCTTGCTCCTCCATCATCATGTATTTCCTAATTCTATTATATTGGACCAATGCTTCTTTTGAAGCTTACAATTTATCTAAAAATAGAAAAAAAAAAAAAAAAAAAAAAAAAAACATCAATAATATAAAAAGGCTAGCGAAATCGGTGAGACTTTCCTTTTTACAGGAATGAAGTCGTAGTCCCTTCACATATGCCTTAAAACCAGACCAAAATGAATACAACATACACCAAACTCAAACATTCAAATACAAAATTTAAATGGTCTTGGTGCCATCACTACAAGGAAAAAGGCCTTTTATGTCACTTAAAAAGTGACATAAATAGGTATTTATGTCACTTTTTTTCTAGTAAAAAGTGACATAAATGGAGGCGACATAAATGTTTTAAAAGTGACATAAATGTTTTCAAAAAAGTGGCATAAATGTTTCATAAAACCAACACATTTGTTAATAAAAAGTGACATAAATACTTAAAAGCGACATAAATACCATTTTATTTATGTCACTTTTAATCTAAAGTGACATAAAAGTAGAAAAGTGACATAAATACCAAACAAAATTATTACATCAAAGTATTAAAAGTGACATAAATACTAAAAAGTGACATAAATACCATTTTATTTATGTCACTTTTAACATAAAGTGACATTAAAGTAGAAAAGTGACATAAATACCAAACAAAATTATAACATCAAAGTCTTAAAAGTGACATAAATACTTAAAAGTAACAACAATATCATTTTATTTATGTACTTTTAACCTAAAGTGACATAAAAGTAGAAAAGTGACATAAATACCAAACAAAATTATTACATAAAAGCCTTAAAAGTGACATAAATACCACCCTGTAAAAACAATATGTAGCACCCTGTACATATATACAATACCATGCACCCTGTACAAAATTAAATCCAACTCAATATATAATCTATTTCAACTACTAAATTTCATCGATTCATCTCAATATCAACCAATTAATTGGTTTGAACAAAAAGTATACAATTGATCCGAGTCAAGTTTGAGGTGCAAGTAAGATTTCGTGGCTTTTGGTTAAGCGGTTTACCGATTCACTACTCGAAACCTCAATAACTAAGCTTTTTCAAGCCTAAGCGACTAAAGAGTCATTTTTCGCATTTTTTGTGAACCGTGAATCCGTTATGCATTCCGTTAGTTCCCGTAAGTTTATTTAGGTATATTTGAGGTGTGAGTAAGATTTCGTGGCGTTTGGTTAAGCGGTTTACCGATTCACTACTCGAAACCTCAATAACTAAGCTTTTTCAAGCCTAAGTGACTAAAGAGTCATTTTTTCGCATTTTTGTGAACCGTGAATCCGTTATGCATTCCGTTAGTTCCCACAAGTTTATTTAGGTATGTTTGAGGTGTGAGTAAGATTTCGTGGCGTTTGGTTAAGTAGTTTACCGATTCACTACTCGAAACCTCAATAACTAAGCTTTTTCAAGCCTAAACGACTAAAGAGTCATTTTTTCGCATTTTTTGTGAACCGTGAATCCGTTATGTATTCCGTTAGTTCCCACAAGTTTATTTAGGTATGTTTGAGGTATGAGTAAGATTTCGTAGCGTTTGGTTAAGCAGTTTACTGATTCACTACTCGAAACCTCAATAACTAAGCTTTTTCAAGCCTAAGCGACTAAAGAGTCATTTTTTTGCATTTTTTGTGAACCGTGAATCCGTTATGCATTCCGTTAGTTCCCGGAAGTTTATTTAGGAAATCAGGGTTCAAAAAAATAGATAATAGAAAAAGCAACTTTGGACATAAGAAGATGCATGTTTATTGTGATACAAGCAAGTTAATTACCTATGCTTTCATTCGGGCATATGTTTCGCAACGAAATCTATGAACTCAGTCCGCATTTCATTGATATCATCAAGTTTGTAAGTTTTTTTATCACACAACCTTTTCATCTACACAATTCAAAACACAAGTTAATTAATGATCATCAAAAAAATTTAAAGATGCGCAAAAGTTAATTAATGATCATCAAAACTCAATAAAAAAAACAAAAACCTTTTTCTCAAGTGCAAGAGAAGGATCCCCAATCAAATCTCTCATGAACATCATAAAAAAGTATCCGCATTCAACACCCCCTTCTTGTTGTGGACACTATATTAAGACACATAGAGAAAACTTTAGTAGTTATTAATAAAGAACTAAATGAATCATTTTAATTCTCATTTACTTGCCTTTGGGATTTTCCAAATAGGCTTTGGCATTCTCATTCCATCGATATGCAGTGATACGAGCGCACTTTAAGACAAAGAGTTTTGAATTAATTGCAATCATGTTATAGACAATGAGGGAAAATTCAATGAATAAGTCTTTACTCACGTATTGATATGTTGCTTCATTTGTTCACTCGGTTTAGTCATACTTTTTGGATCGAACCAATAACACTCCATGATAGAGAGATCAATGACAAGTAAGACCCAATGAAACCTGTGTAATTTAGCATAAAACTTAACATTTTCATTTTGAAGATTATTATGATTTAAGAAGAAAAATGAAATAACTTACGCCGTTTGAATGTTGTATGGAATAAAGCACACTTGGTTCCTCTTTGCATTTTGCAATCTTTCCTTAACCAGTTTTCTTTTTTTTTTTTATGTGAGGCAGTATTGAATGATTCTGTTTGCTGTAATTTTTGTTCGGGCGTGCCAGAGCCTTGTTAGGTAGACCCAAACTAATAAACACAAAATTTCCTAAAGCACTTGTGTGAGTGATACACAAGGTTTTGAAAATCTGACTTCTAACAAGCGATTGTGATGGCCAAGTAGGAAAGTACCCTTGGCCTGTAGTCCCTAGACAGTATTGAAGCATACAAGCCTAGCAAGTGATGAAAACAAGCAAGAGAAATTAAATAAAAAGAGCATTTTTATTTAATTGGGAAGACAAGAGAAATTACAATGATGTAATTAAAAGCTAAGAAAAATAAAAACTAATCCTAAGAATGCTAAAGAATGCTTTAGAATGCATTGGGATGCTTTTGTCGAGGTGACGCGGGGTGTCTTGACTGCTTGGCCTGCCTAAATATTTATAGCGGCCTTGACTGATTAAAGATAAGGCAAGTAGAATCTCTAAAATATAATCTGGTATAATTTACCAGATTTATCTCCCAAGATCTGCTCTTGACATCCATAATTATCTGGTATAAAATACCAGATTTCTTCCATATCTGATAAGAGCTGCCATATCTTCAAATATACACACAAGTGTATATATATGCATCTTGAATCTGGCCCATTTTTGGTCTTCATTCGACTGACTTCCCAAGCAAGTAAAAAGATATACTTCCCATAATGTTGATAAAATCTTGATAATATATACAAATATTATCATTATCTGCCCTAATCAAAGTGATATGGAAATATTATCACTTAAGAGATTTTATAGGGAATGATATACTTTCCATAAGTGACCCAATCTGTATCAGTTTTCCAAAATGATCAAATCAACATATCAACCAAATAAAGGTGGTGGCCGAATAGTTGACAACCATAGGCGGCCTTAGTCCGAATTGAATGTCACTACTATTATCAATTGCCATAATTATCAAATAGTCAACCAAGCATGCCTAAATTACGAGTTAGTCAACATAAAATTGCATGACCAAAGTGGAGGCAACCCGAAATTGTAGAATATCCAAATATTAGGCATGATTGAATCGTGGCCCACCGTGTGTTTTTATGACTAAGGCAGTCCGAATCAACTTTAGCCAGTCCGAATTAAATGTGTACTAGCTCGATACCTCATGTGAAGGCATATAAAAGGGGTGGCCCGCCAATCAAGCAATCAGCCACTTTGGCAGCAAAATGAAGCGTCAAACTCACAATGGTCAGCCTGAGCAATTGTGAAGGCAGCTCGATTAAAATAGTGATTAGTCCGCTATAGTCAGTCTGATTTTGTAACTCATTTGGCCCCATCAACTTTTAAACCAGTCACTTTTCCCTTAACTTTTTGTAATCGGTCTGTAAGCCTGATTAAAAAGTTACAATCGGGCTCTACCAAATTTTAACTAAAAAAATGTATTTTTTGGGTGCAAACAGATTCAGAATTGAAAAATACAACAAATCTCTGAGACTTTTCAAGTTTCACATACAAAAGCCTAAACCATAAAATAAATAATTAGTATATCAAAGACAATCAAATATGACAGTAAAAATTATATCATCTCTTACCTCATGTACGCCTTAATACACGTGACATCTAAGGGCTTCATCTCACAAAAATCGACCAAGTCTTGCTTGAAAACATAGCATTCGGTAGTATCATCTCCAAACATCTCCTTCTCTATTGGAATTCTTATTTGATTAATCTCCATGGTTGTTAACATTTGGCTGAATGTATGAATAACTTCACATCCACTTCCATCGTTCTTCTCACTTTCTTTCAGGACACCAGCATCATCATTTTTTTTCTTCCTTTTTTTCATAGATAAGAAAAAGATCAATTAAATAATGCGTTTCAATTTACTATATTTTTATAACACTTAATTAGTAATTATTTTACCTCAACATCAATGAGCACAAGCTCTTTAGGCCAAGCAACAATTGACCCAATGGCATCTTTAATTTGTGTCATCTCATCACCAACCGGTATAGGGAGTGCAACATTTGAGAAAATAGCTTCCGTTACTTTACTAATAGAGACACGTACATTTTGTTCCCCCAAACTAACATTATGAATTTTCTCATGAGGTCCACTCTTCTCAAAGACCATCCCCACTGCAACAATGTTGTTTGTGGTGCCAATTGCCAACCTGCATCTCTTTTCCTATAATAAATACGACCATGCCAAATTTCAAAATCCAACAATAAAATTGCAAGGATAACACTCATTTAAAAAAAAAAAGAATACATGCGTTTCCAGTACTTGATACGTGAGGTGGTGCATGTTCATGAGCCATTGCTGTTCCATCAATTTTTAACTCTGCATAAAAGAAAAAAAAAATTAGATTCATCGCAAAAAAAACCCTAAAATAAGACATGATTTAGAATTGTACAATGATTTCCATTACCCTTTTTGAACCTGATTCACTCTTACTACCACTTGTACCCTACATTATCATTTTCGAAGAGAACTCACAATTTCTGTTATCACTTTTTTGTGTATTGGAAGCAACCTTCTCATATGAGTATCCCTTTAAGCAATTGGTGTTGCAATTGACTAAACTTTTGTTCTGCCTCTATTCTCCATTGTTGTTCCTCCTTGAATTTGAACTCCAACTCATTTATATATTTTCTTGACGCACGTCTAGGCAGATTAAAGTAGTTGGAGGGGGTGACTCCAAATCCTGGACCTCTCACACGACCGGAGGGCTCGAAAGTGCCCAATGCCATACTAAGGATGTCAGAACTTCCTTCTATTACTACACTCCCATCCTCAACTTGTTTAGGTTAATAAGTGTCAAGTATAAATATGGACAAAGCATATTTAAAAGAGAGAGAGAGAGAGAGAGAGAGAGAGAGCACAATGTCGATATTGATTGCAAAGTACTTACCACTTTGTCAACCATTTCTTTGGTGGCATCATCTCCGAATCCGCCACCTTTTTTTTCTCGGCCTTTTGTCCATAAGAAACTTCGATCATCTTCATATTTGGGTCCCAACTCCTCTTTCTATCATCACAATAAAGTGTAAAAAATATAATCAATACCTTTACATTGATAGTATCATAAAAAAGATTCTCATAATTAAACCTACCAACTCTTCGGCCAAACCAGCATAGCCTTTCTTGCTCATACGATGATTATATATATTCTTTGCTCGCCTTTCACGTTGCTCATTGCTTAGAATCTTATAATTACAAAACATAAGAATGGGAATAAAATTTTTATTAACTTTATAGAACCCAACTCTACTTTGCATATATTCAATAATTCATTTGAATTAGGGTAAATATCACCTAGACCCCGTGAGGTTTGCCCCGATCACAGACGCCACCCCTCACGTTTCAGTAATATCACCTACACCCCCTGAGGTTTGAAGCGCATATCACTTAGACCCCCTCCATCAAATTACCGTTAAAACAATGACGAACTAACATAAATAAATACAAAACATACCCCTAAAAGTTTGATCCTCGTGTCATTTTAGTCCCCGTAGTTTCAATTGGGTCAATTTGGGCCCTGAAGTTTTAAATTGAACCAATTTGATTTAAATGTTCAATTCTGTGAGAAAAATTGACAGAATTTACTCACATACTATGCATTGTCACACTTTTTAAGGGCAAAAATGGAACACCACCAATCTCCCAACCTGCTTATTAGCGTAATTGTACATAACAGTGGGCAAATTTTGTCAATCTTTTTCTCATATAATGGGGCATTTGGATCAAAATGACCCAATTAATTTAAACTATCGGGACCAAATTGACCCAATTGAAATTACAGGGACTAAAATAACACAAGGACCAAACTTTTAGGGGTATATTTTGTATTTATTTATGTTAGTCCATCACTTTTTTAACGGTAATTTGACGGAGGGGGTCTAAGTGATACGCGCTTCAAACCTCAGGGGGTGTAGGTGATATTACTGAAACGTGAAGGGTGGCGTCTGTGATCGGGGCAAACCTCAGGGGGTCTAGGTGATATTTACCCTTTGAATTATACCTTAAATTTTTCAGAGAGCCTAACTTTGACAAATTCATCCCATGTCGGTTGATCAATATACTTTTTATACTTCTGTGGCGGGTCTTTAAGAAGCTCGGGCTTGTCTTCAAACTTATTTATCCAATCTCTAGTAAGGATTGTTTTGAATGCCCTCCACTTCGTAGCCATGGATGATAAGCTCGACTTTTTGGTGTTTGGGTCTACATCAAATTTAACCTTGAGATGTAGAAAGACAAGAATTAGTTAAACATAGAGAGATAATCCATCTTCTACGAAGTACAAAGAACAAATTCTATCACCTGTAGAGCTGCCCACAAGCTCTTTTTTAAGCTATCTGGCACCTTGTGCCACGTTAAGTAAGTTATTGGCACAAAAGACTTCACCAATAGACCCATGTAACCTGCTAGTTTTTTTTATGTGAACCGATGGGCTGTCCTTTGGAATTATCAATGATTTTCAACCTTTCTTCACTGTTGGTTATTTGCATCACATCCTTTAGCTTTGCTGGTCCTCGACCCTTATTACCAAAGGACATTTCTTCTGAATCTTTGTCCTTTTCCACCTCCATGATAAGATGAACACTTCACTGAGGCTGCAAGTTTATTCAGAGATTGTAACACAAACTAAATGAAACGATTGGCTTACTATACAACATGAATAAACTGCAAATCCAATAATAAATGAAGAAATAAAATAATGCAAATGAAACAAATCAATTGAAGAAATGAAACAATTCAAATGACATAATTCATCAAAAAGGGGCATATTAGGCAACATTATTAAACTACAACTCCAACTGAACAAGTTGACGGAAACAAAAAAACCCCAATTATAGAATGGTCATAATGTAATAAGTTTTGTTGCTTTACAAGTAATCCAAAGGGTAAAAATACAATTAAGATTTTGAATGGTCGATCCAAGTCCCCTCATCACAATCATCACGTGCATAAGTTGATGATGACTCATCAATCACATCAAAGATTTTAGCATTTGGGAGTACGTTAACAGAAATTTCATCTCCGATAAGGTCATTAGCATTGTCTTCGTCATAATATTTTCTTTGAGGAGATGATAGAACAATTGACCATTTAGGATCCAATTGGTCAGGGGCATAAAAGACTTGTTTTGCTTGAGATGCCAAAATAAAAGAGTCAGATTTATGGCGCACTCTAGAAAGATCAACTGACGTGAAACCAAGTTCATCCACCTTGATTCCATTTTTACTATCAACCCAATCACACTTGAATACTGGAATCTTGAAAGAGATATAATCAAGCATCCATATCTCTTTAATCACGCCATAAAACATCATTTCTGTAGTCACAGGTCTGGTATCCTTTGCGCTAGCAACCTGCAACGTCTTTGCCACTATGCACACTCCACTATTTTGGTTGACCCGTACATCATCACGGTCCTTCGTTTGATAACGAAAACCGTTAATGACATAGCTAGGGTATTTTACAACATCTGGGCGAGGTCCAAGGGCTATCCATTTTAAGGTGTCTGAGACTTGTTGCTCTGTTTCGACCTGATTTTTAAGAAGTTAATTTAGTCACAATTATCAAATAGGAGATATAATATAACTATATATATGAATCATACCCTTGTACGTAGCCAATCAATAAATGTACGGTTGTGCTCATCTTCTCAGAATTTTTTATTTTTTCCTTTACGAGGGTAAGCTTCTTTCAAGTACTCCTCATGCGCCCTATTAAGTTATTAATAATACATCATAAACCATTTTAAAAAAGTAACAAAGGAATAAATATTCATACTAAGGAGAAATTGAAAAGTCTTTACTCTATATAAGGTTGAACATCATTTGTGTTATATAACACATAAAGATGTGCCTGGTTCAAGGACACACGGTTAACTTCAATGACATTAGCTCCTCCGAAAGGTTTTTCTTCATTTCTAGCAAACGGAACTCCGATTGGATCTAGGTCAGTTAAGAACTCGGAACAAAACTCAATCGCCTCTTCTACGATATAACATTGGGCAATGCACCCTTCCGGTTGATTTTTATTTTTCACATAACCCTTCAATACTCTCATGTACCTATAATATAAACCATGATAAAGTTAAAATAACCATGATGAGTACTTGCTAATGGTAGTAAATAATTAAATCAAATGTTTTAATACGCTGACCTCTCGGGTGAGTACATCCATCTAAAGAAAACCGGACCACCAAGTTCAACCTCTCTAACAGGATGCACCATCAAATGCACCATTATGTCGAAGAATGATGGTGGAAAGTATTTTCCAAAAAGCATAGTGTGACCACGAGCTCCTTTTGGATTTCTTGTAGCTTCTGCACATCCACAACTTTGGCACAAATAGCATTGAAGAAGAAGCACACTCTGATAATAGCATATCTCACATGCTTTGGCAACACACCTCGTATTGCAATAGGAATAAGTTGTTTCATTAAGACATGGCAATCATGGGACTTAAGTCCATACAATTTCAAATCTTCCATTGACACACGACTTCTAAAATTTGAAGAATATCCGTCTGGGACCTTAAGCTCAAGCAATAATTTGCACACCATTATTTTCTCTGCTCTAGTTAACGAATAACATACTGGTGGTAGGTACGTCCTTGTCCCCTTAACTTGCGGTGCCAATTCTTTCCTTAAACCCATTTCTACAAGGTCCTTACGACAATTAACTCCATCTTTTGTTTTCCCTGGAATGTTGAGTAGGGTCCCAATGATATTATCATAAAGATTTTTTTCAATGTGCATGACATCCAAGTTATGTCGAATAGGCAGATGTTTCTAGTACTCGAGCTCAAAAAATATAGACTTCTTCTTCCAACTTGTAATGTCAACATTGTGTGCATTTTCTTTCTTATTTCCTTTCTTCCTCTTCTTTGATGTTGATTTCTTATTTTGTAAATTTTTCTTTCCCCATGAAACCTTGATCCCCCCCACCTTTAATAATATCTGTTCACCACTCCATGGTTCGGGATGTGACCCAAACTCTTGATCACCATTAAAAGCCTTCTTTTGATTTCAAAAGATTTCGTGGAAGATATCTTCTATGCCCTATATAAATACACTTGCTACAATGTGTCAGTCTAAGAGAATATGTTTTCTCATTACATATTGGACAAGCAAAATATCCTTTGATAGTACAACCAGACAAATTTCCATATGCAGGAAAATCATTAATTGTCCACAATTACACGGCCTTTAAGGTGAAAGATTGTTTTTGATAGGCGTCATAAGCCTCAACTCCATCCTTCCATAATGTTTTCAAATCCTCAATCAAAGGTGCTAAATAAACATCTATATCATTGCCAGGTTGTTTTGGACCTGAAATCATTATTGTCAACATCGTAAACTTTCTCTTCATGCACAACCACGGTGGAAGGTTGTATGTGTTCAACATAACAGGCCAACAACTGTACCTAGTACTAAGGGTACCGTACGGACTAATCCCATCCGCTGAAAATGATAGCCGTAGGTTTCTCAGTTCTGCTGCGAACTCGGGCCACTTATCATCAATTATTTTCTATGTTGGCGAGTCTGATGGGTGACGCAATTGACCATCAACTTCTCTTGCTTTCGCATGCCATGTTAAATCATTTGCCGTCTGGGAAGATTGAAACCACCTTCTAAATCTTGGAATGGGTGGAAAGTACCATAATACTTTGGCAAGTACACCCTTGTTTTGTTTATCCTTATTTTCTGTGGGCATATTTTTCTTCACCTTATACCTTGACACTCCACACTTTGGACATGTAGTTGAATCTTCATACTCATTTCTATAGAGTATGCAATCATTGGGGCATGCATGTATTTTCCTGTATTCCATTCTAAATGTCGACAAGATACGCTTAGCCTCAATGGTTGACAAGGGCAATTCATTATCTTCCGAAAGCATGTCGGAGAACAATTTCAGGACATCGAAAAAGCTTTTATCACTCCACCCACTCTTGGCCTTAATATTGAAGAGCTTTACTGTTGCAGATAACTTAGTGTGCTTCGTACACCCTTTATACAAAGGTTTCTTTGCATCTTCAAGCAATTTTTGGAATCCTTCAATATCACCTAAGGCACTTGCATTTATAGACTGAACCATTTCTATTGTTCTTGCAACATCATTAAAGGTCTCCTCTTCATCATCTTTGGAGATAGGCTCGTCTACTATAGAATTTGGCGGTATTTCATTCTGGTCATCTTCCCCATGCCACTTCCATATGGTGTAGCTGGGATCAATACCGTATCTAGTGAGATGAAATCGGAACTCTTTCAGTTCTAACTTATAAAAATTCTGACATTTAGTGCATGGACACCGAATTGAGTTCAGATCCTTCGCACCATCTTCAACAACATTAAGAAAATGTTGAACCCCTTCCCTATATTCGTTCGACAGTAGTCCTTTCTTCATCCATTACCTATCCATATCCTAGAGCAAATAACGTAGCAACCTTTAATTTGCATGTTTTGTATATATAATCATACTCCAACCAACATAAAAGAGCAATGAATTCAATAAAAAAGGATGGGCCTCAAACTAATTATTGCTACACCATCTATGATGGTTAGAGAAATCCATCATGGAGCATAGAGTTCTACTGGACTCATGAATTTAGAGACAAAAAAGAAAAAAAATCATAGAACATATATATATATATAGGGAATCGTCATGAGAACATATGCAAGTCAGTGCACATTTTTCACGTGCACGTACACAAGAATCGTCATGTGCACAAATTATGAAAACTGGAGCATAGACATTTTAATGCATTTTAAGTCATATGCCTGGAAAAAAGCACACGCTAAAGTTCTGAAAATTAGTGTGCACGGAGAGGGTCTCATATACGCGTGTTGCGCACGTGCTTCCCGAGCGCGGCTATGTGCCACGGAACGTAGTTTAGTATGTTTTCTTTATAAAGGGGAACTTTATGAGAAGGTTGATTTAACTCGATGCTCCGTGAATGGCTCTCAATGACCATCACAGTGGCCCACTAAGGCTCTGTTTGGTTCATGGATTTCGTGAGGGAAAAGAAAAGAGAAAGGAAAACAAAAAGTACAACAAATTCTCTCATGTTTTCCCTCGTGTTTTCCTTCATGCTTAAATCTCATTAAGCATTAAAAAAATTTAAGATATAATTGTAATATAAGAATTAAGGAATGGAAATGACTCAAAACATTCAAAATGTTTGATTCAATTCTCAAACTACTCACTTTTCTTTCATATTTTCCTCATCGTTTTTCTTGTTAACCAGACAAAGGAAAATGTAAACTCTATGTTTTCTTTTCTTTTCCCTCACTAAATCCAAGAACCAAAATGGGGGCCAAACAAAGCCTTAGTAAGACTCTTAGGGCTTGAGCTGGACTCTTTGACTGGGCCTGCAAGCTGGGCCAATAGAGCTCGGGCCTAGACCAAAACTCTTGTGTGCAGTCCTAATCTAGAAGGGTTCTAGAATTAGTCTCTTTTATTTTATATATATATATATATATTTTTTAAGAAGAAACCTTTCAACCACTTATTTGAATGACTCCGAGTTTTGGATCTCAAGCTCTTAACGCCAAGGCTTTATGTGAATTGGATGTTTACATTAATCATATAAAACATGGACATGTTGGACATCAACTTATCTTTATACGTTTACTCAATTTGATTTTATTACTTGATATCTAAATTTTGAGAATCTAAATTTGAACAAAATACTTCTAAGCTCAAACTGCCAAGATCGGGGGAAAAATTAATTTATCTTAATTGTTTCCAGAAGACACTGGGAATTTACAACAAAATAGATATGAGAATTGAAATGACCTATACTGATTCAAAGCATCACAATGGGAGTTTACACACACAATAAAACAAAATGCAGAAAACTAATCACTAAAAAACTTATAAAAGCCCTACATGTGGGCTATGAGATCATTTAGAGCGTCATCATCTACAACAGGTGCAGCTTCCTCTTCCTTAAAACTCCTGCAGCAAAGACTCGATGTATTCTCTTCGATCCTCTGCACTGTGAAAGAATTCCAAAAATTTTGTTCGCAGGATAGAGATATTAAATGACAACGACACAAGACACGATAACTCATACAAATGTAGTGTACGAAGAGACCACGACAAATTGAAAAAAAAAATGTAAGTTTTTTTTTTTTGCTTATAGAATACACGGTGCCCACTTCCGTTTCCTAAATTTTTAAATTTAACCATTACTTATCTCCCATTTATTATATCCTGACTTTTATCAAGAATTCTCAAAACATTCTCAAAGGAGCCACTGGACCGTGTCTAGAATGTATCTGTTGCTCGAAAAGAAAAGAAGACATTTTCCATGTGTTGGTGAGCGACACAGATACGACACATGAATTGAAGTGTTTGTGGTATATAGTTCAACAAGAGCCAAAAGCACTTCCAAACTAGTTGGATATCTCCACATCAAATTTAGCATAACATGTTTCCAAATTACCTCGTGTTATTGTCAAAGAAACCAGCGGTAATGCTCTGATTAAAGACTCCCAGTTTGTGTTCAGTTGAAGCTCTAACTTGTTCCTCCACAGTTTGGACCTTATTTCAACAATATGTTAAAATAATTCAGCACATATCTCGCACGACTACATCGTGTTTGTCAAGAAACTTGTCATTGTTTTCTAAAGGCAAGAATCTTCACAAAGTCTATAATTGGGTCTAAGAAGCAAAAAAACAAGAGATTACATATAAAAAAAATATAGTTGTAAGATCATGAATCGTATTGTGAATTGATTTGATATAACTAATGAACAGTGAATCAAATCATGTTTAGTAGGATTAACTTTTTTTGGAAGAAAATAAATAGAACAAATAGTAAATAAACAGAAGTTCCATATAATATCAGTGCACAAAATTTTCAAAGTTTTCCAATTAAGTGTTTAAAATTAAAAGAGAGTATGTTTCTTTATTGGGCCCAAGATACCATGAACATGTATGTCCAGAAAGTCAGAAACTGTCAAAATGGAAAACAAGATAATCACAGTCTTAGAATAAATTATAGTTGCCTTTTGGAGTACGGGGGGGAGTTATAGATTCCAAATGGTTGATGATCTTTTTTTTTTCTTCTTCTTTCTTCTTTTTGGATGATGGTTGCTCTTCTCCTATTTGGCCAAGTTTTGATAACAATCGAAACAAACTTGTCCGTACATCTAGTGGATATATATCATCTATCCATGCGCACCGATGCATGCACGAAGATCAATTTTATTGCTTTCAAGAAAGAGTTGTCCTAAATGTAATCTATATCATATGATTTACATTCATGGTTGGCCAAAATTTTCTAAATGATTAGATTTTATGTTATTCTCTTCAACACCAATCTCTCGCAGAGAGTTTATGTATATAATATTGTTATTTGGTTAGAAAGAGAAGTGACTTTCCCAAATATATCGGAGATGTTAAATCAATGGGAGGCAATTGAATATTACCACCAATTTTTGTTTTCAAACATTGTGATCGTAGTTTTTCGACCTAATCATTTTTCTTTTAATTTTAATTTTTTTTATTTTGATAATGATCACACCGGTTGATGAAACAATGGGAAGCATTCGTAGCCCAGGCATTGTAGGAACAAAGAGACCCACACCACACTACGCCTACACATAGAAATAAACAAAAAACAGACCCCCATTGAGAAATAAAAATAAAAATTGAAAATGAAATGAAATATAAAAAAAAAAAGACCCCCATTGAGAAATAAAAATAAAAATTGAAAAGAAATGAAATATAAAAAAAAAAAAAAAAAAAAAAAAAAAAAAACAGACCCCCATTGTAAATAATAATATTTTTTGTATTATTTATAGGAATTAAATTATAAGAAGTATTGAAATATATGCAAATTTTGTCTGGTCAACGACTCAACAACATATATGCAGATTACATTGTTAACATTAATAGAATTTTAGCTTCTTACAAAAACTAACTCGTCAAGCAAATTAAGATCACAGATGCAAGCTATATTCATATATATCATCAAAACCAAGGAAAAATAACTAGCCCAAGAGTGCAATACCATGCAGCATTACCATACTTGCAAACTTTCCATTGCATATATATATATATATGTTTCATTTGCACAAAATGATATATACATACAAGAAATAGTGTCTTACTTGTATTTAAGAATCCGCAAAGCTGGAGATCGAATTCCATGGTGCAATTTAGATCACTTGACCTGATTAATACCCCTATCTATAATGTGTCATTAACCCGAAAAAGGAAAAAAAAAACACACATACACACACACACACTATATACTGGTACCTAGAATTAAGTACCCTTAAAGTCATTTACTCTCTATGTAGAAATGGAATTTTGTTTGGTCTATGTTGAGATAGCTATTGGACTATGTTACAACAAGCAGCATATGTACATACGGTTTAAGAACCGATGCTTCCTTTATTCGGTTGGCTCTCGTCATTGTTTTGTGAGTGAAGGTGAAGAACTTTGGGGTTTAAGTTCAATTGAGATATTGCCACAATTTTAATCTCTATTTCCAAGGGGATGGTTGGGATTTCCCAGTTTAAAACAACATTCAAACCTTTCTGAAGTGAGACAGAGAGAGAGAGGGGGCAAGAGAAAGAGAGAAACCTGGAGAGAGAGGCGCGCGGCGGCGGCGATGATGCTGGTGGTGATGGCGGAGGCGGCGGCGACGGCGGTGATGATAGTGGTGATGAGAGGAGGTGGGGGAAGATGAGAGGAGTTGAAAGGAGGTGGGGGAAGATGAGAGGAGATGAGGAAAAAGAGAGGGATTAAAAGAGCTTCTGCGCGCAAGGGTTAATTTCCCGCGCGCCCCAATATTTTTTTGTCACTTTTTCAAAACAATAAGGAATCTTCTAAAATAATTGGTTTTTATGTCACTTTTTTAAAAAAGTGACATAAATAATCATCTTTTTATGTCACTTTTGACAAAAAATGACATAAAAATAAAATATTATATTTACAAAATTGCCACCGCGTTTTCATTTATGTCACTTTTTAAAAAGTGACATAAAAACCTGATTATTTATGTCACTTTTTAAAAGTGACATAAATAATCAGGTTTTTATGTCACTTTTTTGAAAAAGTGACATAAATAGTCTAAAAGTGACATAAAAATGTTGAACAAGAAATATTTATGTCACTCACAATAAAAACGACATAAAAAGAAATTTAAAAGTGACATAAAAAGCACATTTTCTTGTAGTGCATGGGAGATAGTGGACTAATCTTGCTGCAAAAAGGTTAGTCGTATGCACATCCACGCATATATGATAAATATATGATCTATTGGAACCCCTAATTGATTCACATAGTACATAAACTCTTTATGTACTGATTTATAACTTAAAACAGCATCTCAATTCTCTGTTACACTTCGATCGATTGAAAAAGGTTCGATCGGTCGAACTTTCGATCGATTGAACATAGTCCAATCGATTGAACTTTCAATTTCACAGAATGATTTGAAAAAATTACAGAATAATATAAAATTAAAGTATATAATTTTAAAATCTTTTAAAATTGTGAAAAGAACATGCATCGGGATAGAGAATCAATCTCGATCAACCGAACCCCATTAAATCGATCGAACATGACATAGTTCGATCGATCAAAAGTAGTTCGATCGCTTGAGAACTAAGAGGTTCAATCGATCGAACATACTTCGATCGATCGATCGAATCCACCATGCATCCAATGCAATCATAAATTTGTATTCTGCTGCGAAAACATTGCAGTAATAGATCTGTGATGATACAATTTCAAAAAAAGATTCTAAAATCAACATGCAAATCAAAACTAGTGTTCCAAACCGCATCTATATATCCAAACAAGCCTGTGTCGGATACCAATTGAAGGAAAATTAGGTTTAAAACAATTTTTAAATGCGCAGCGGAAAACTTTTGAATTGGTAGCCCGCATGTACTACTCGTTAACTCTATACATGCGTATACAAAAAGGGAAGAAGAGTTTATACCTCTAGTCTTGAACCCAATTCTGATTCTCTTCTTCCTTGATTGTGCAGTAGCCTCCACTAGGTTGCCTTCACTCTTATGACTCCTATGAATGCTTCCCAGAGAGGCTAGAGATGGTGGGATCTCTAATGGAGAGGATAAGATGGTTTGGGAACCCTAAAATAGTTTCTGCAGCTTTTGGTTTAATTAAATGACAAAAATTTTTAATTTCTAGACGCAACTGCCCTCTTTATAGATTCCTAGAACGGACCTAACTTTTAATCGATCGAAGTGGCTTCGATCGATCGAACGTTCGATCGAACATTCGATCGATTGAACGATGTTACATCGATCAAACCTGTCTTGACTTCAATCAATCGAGACTCCTTTGATCGATCGAACCTGTCACACCCGTTCCAAAAATTTATGATTTTGAAAATACATCAATTAAAACTTTAAAATTATTAATGTTATTAATAGTTTGAATTGAGGTTGACTGTGAGTCAACGGTAAGGTGTCAGTGAGGACACGGGAACATGGCAGTTCATCTTGCATGGGCATGAGTAAATGGCATTTATATGATTTAAATGTTATCTGACTATCTAGTATTTGATGAATAGTAATTTTATCTGTGTTGTGGAAATTCTGTTAATCTTTGATATTGTTATATCATTTTGAGAACTGTGGTGAGAACGTGAGTGTCACGTTAAATAAAAAGGTAGGTTGTGTAGAGATTCCACGGAATATAGTTTTCGGACGTTATTTTTTTGGACCCAAATGAAACCTAGTCGAAAACTTTTGAACTTTATAGTTTTCACTCGTAAAGTTATAAAATGGACGTGTGCGAAGTTTTGAGAGCTAATTAGAAGTTTGAGGAACTAGTGGGGAGGTAAACGTAATTCCCGAAGAGTTTTTCTATAAATAGGGGGGGGGGGATGAGATTTCATTCTCATCCAAAACTCACAAATATCTAGAGAGAAGGGAGATTTGGTTGCCACGAGCTTGCCGATGACATACGACGACCTTCCGTCCATCAGATTTTCTCCAGATTTCATATTTGAACTCGTGGAGGTAAGATCTACGTTTTGATCCTACTTAGGCCGTGTTTGGCCAATTTTTGCAGATATCTTAATTCTAGACTTTTGGGAAAAACAGGTATAAACTTGTAGGAATTTTCTCAAATTCGAAATTCGACGTTTATTTGACCTCCTAGTCGATCCTTCAAAGTTTGAGGGAAATCGCACGAGGTATGAAGTTCTAACTCGTGAAATATAGAGAAATACATGTTTTATATTTCGACGACAAAATTGAGATCTGGCCAAAATCCATGTGTTAATTGTAGGCCCGTTAATTATGCACGCGCTAAATTGTGAAAAGCATGTCTAAATTTACGCGAGCACGTTGAGTTGTCTATATGGGTCAAAGGGGAGTCTTATACAAATTCATGCCGGAGTAAGCTTCTCGATGTTTAAGAATTTGAGTAGCGACGACTACTGTGCATGGTTGTAGGCTTGGACTTGCCATGGCACTTGTGGGGATGTAATGGTTGTAGGCTTGGACTTGCCATTGACATCGCGGTTTAAGGCTTGGACTTGCCGCTACCGGATGAATGCGTATTTTTCTCCCTAGAGACTATTGATATGATTTATGAGATAAAGCATGTTTTGTTATATATTGCACATGTTATACTTGTACGCTCAGCATATAGCTGAGCAGTTGAGATGTACTCCATTGCAGGTAAGAAGAAAGACAAGAAGAAGTGCGATGAGTGAGGCCGATGAACGCCGGTGAAATCACATTTTGTATATGTTTTGTTTTAACCCTAAAACTTGTGCAAGGATTGGGAAACTGTAATACGTTGTAATAGAATCATGGATTAGTTCCGTAGTATGGAAATCTTGTAATTAAATGTCTGTGGTTAAGTTTATATGTTGTATTTCAGTTATGGTTGTGATTGTTGTTAGTATGGAGAAAGCATGAGTTGTTAATTTTCACAACAGGGCTGCCCAGCAGGGGAGCAGTCGACTGAACCCTGTATCAGTCGACTGGATCCCGTGTGTTTGAGACACTGAAAGTGAATAGTAAGGGAGGCAGTCGACTGGACTCCTTTATCAGTCGACTGAACACTGTTGATTTTTGGCTACTGCTTCGATTAATGGAAAAACAGTCGACTGGACCCCTTTTTAATATGTTGCATTTTGATTCTGCATAACACAGTCGACTGGGGGAGTTATTTTCAATGGATTTTTCAACTCAGAGGGCAATGTTTCCTAAGTTTTAAAATACCCAGGGTTGTTTTAAAGTTCTTTCCGCTGCGTATTGTTAGATGATGTTTGGATGAGCCTTGGTGGCGTGCCACGTGTCCTATTTCCATGCGTGGTAGGATGGGTGGTGACATTTATTAGTATCAGAGCTATAGGTAACAAAACTTTGGGAACGTTCTACGACGAGTGGAGTGTTGAGTGAATTGTCATATGTTCTAAATTGCATCCATACATATTAGAGATGTTTGATTCATATGTATGTTGTTTTACATACATGATATTGATATTGTTGTACATGCATAGTGTTTATGCATTGAGAACTACAGGATTGTAATCATGAGTGAAAAAGAGCGAGAACTATCGCCACACACTCGACGTATGAATTACATGACAGAAATGATGGGGAATATGGGTGACATGATCCGAAATATATTCGAACGGTTACCTCCAACACGTCCATTGGAACCAGAACCGATAGCTGTGGTGAATGTGCCTGAAAATAGGGGTTTGAGATCAATATCCGAACAGTTTGCAAGGAAGAAACCAATGGAATTTCATGGGACATCTGATACAACATTGGCAGAACATTGGGTCATGGACATGGAACGAATTTTTTGATCTATTCCGATGTCAGATAGGGAGAAGATTGAGAACGCAAGTGACGTATTGAGGGGTGAAGCTCAGAACTGGTGGGTAAACGTGTTAGATCAAGGAGCACCGATTACTTGGGAAGGGTTTAAGGCAGAATTCAATTGCCGATTCTTTTCGTGAGCCGCCTACAATGCAAAGAAGAGAGAGTTTGATAACCTGAAACAGGGAGATATGACTATGACCGAATATACTTCCAAGTACAACGCTTTGTTGAGATTTGGAAAGGGTTCCGTGCCAGAGGAGGAAGATAGGGCAAGGAAATTCGTGGAGGGTTTACGGAAAAATGTTCGTCTAAGGGTGGAAAGCTACGAACATTTGACTGTGGCAGTAGTACAACAAACAGTGTTAGTGGCTGAGAGTGGAATGGAAAGGTCGAGGCAGAATCAGTACAGTAAACGAAGCAATGAGAGTGGGGACAGGAACCAAGGCGGATCTTTCAAGAGGCCATTTCAAAGAGGCTCTAGTTCTAGTTTCAGTGATTTCAGGAGAATGCCAAGTAACATACCGTTGTGTTCGCTTTGCAACCGACCACACTCAGGCCGATGTTTCATGACCAAACCCCAGAATAGGAACCAAGGCGGGGGTAGTACTAATTCAACACCCGAAATGAGAGACAAGTGCTATGATTGTGGAGTATTTGGACACCAAGCCAAGGATTGCCCGAGGAAGTATCCTCAACAAGGAGTTAGTTCTATGGCTTCTAGTGGTTCGAAGCCTAAGCAGACTAATGACGGGGGACAAAGGATAGAGCAACGTCAGGGAAGATCATTCTAGATGAACCCTGGAGACGTGGCTGCTACTAATACAGTGGTCTTAGGTATGGTGCTTGTATGTTCACACTTAGCACGTATACTTATTGATTAGGGATCTACGCATTCGTTTGTATCTTATAACTTTGTGGAACATTTGAATGTTAAGTCCGTGCCACTAGAATATGATTTATCCATTGCCGTACCATTTAGTAAACCGGTAGTGACATCTGCGATATACAAAGACTGTGAGATCAAACTAGGCGAGAAGTTAATGACCGTAGACCTTATACCGATTGTGGTGAACCATTTTGATGTGATTCTAGGAATGGATTGGTTAGCACTTAACCAAGCTACGATAGATTGTGAACGGAAAGAAGTTAATTTTTGATCACCGGTGCATGGGAACTTTTGTTTCCAAGGGAGTGGGGTTATACCGCCGCCGTACTTGATTTCAGCTATCCGAGCGGGAAAGTTGTTGAAAAAGGGATGTCAGGGATTTCTATGTTCAATAACTGATGTCTTAGTGACTGAATTCAAAGTAGAAGACATTCTGATAGTCCGAGAATATTCAGATGTCTTTCCTGATGATCTACCAGATGTTCTTATTGAGAGAGAAATTGAATTCACCATTGAGGTAAAGCCAGACTCAATACCGGTATCCAAAACACCGTGTAGAATGGCACCACTAGAATTGAAGGAACTGAAAGTTCAACTACAAGAGTTACTTGATAAAGGTTTCATCCGACCAAGTGTATCGCCGTGGGGAGCTCCAGTATTGTTCTTAAAGAAGAAAGATGGCTCAATGCGTATGTGTGTTGATTACCGAGAACTGAACAAGTTAACGATTAAGAATAAATACCCGCTACCCAGATTTGATGACTTATTTGATCAACTTCGTGGGGCAAAAGTATTCTCCAAGATAGACCTGAGATCGGGTTATCATCAGTTGAAAGTGAAGGCCAAAGATGTTGAGAAAACAGCTTTTAGAACGCGTTATGGACACTATGCGTTTTTAGTTATGCCATTTGGAGTTACCAATGCACCAGCTGCGTTCATGGATCTTATGAACCGAGTCTTTAATGACTATCTTGATGACTTTGTGATAGTGTTCATCGACGATATTCTTATCTATTCACCGAGTGAGATAGAACACGAGAATCACTTGAGGTTGATACTTCAGATATTGCGAGAGAAACAACTTTTTGGAAAACTTAAGAAATGTGAATTTTGGTTACCTAGTATTACTTTTCTTGGTCATGTGATTGACAAGAATGGAGTTTCAGGTGATCCTCACAAAGTAGAAGCTGTATCAAATTGGCAAAGACCGACATCTGTATTCAAAATTCAAAGTTTCTTGGGATTAGCGGGATACTACCGCGGTTTTATTGAACATTTCTCGAAGATCTCATTGCCAATGACAAAGTTAATGAGAAAGGGGGTTATTTTTTAATGGAGTCAGGAATGTGAAGACAGTTTTCAGGAGTTGAAGTCAAGGTTGACAAGGGTGCCTATTTTGGCAATACCATCCGGAATCGAAGGATTTGTAATCTATAGTGATGCTTCACACAAAGGGTTGGGATGTGTGCTTATATAAGGTGGTAAAGTAATTACATATGTTTCTCGATAGTTAAAGACACATGAGGTTAACTATCCGACCCATGATCTTAAATTAGCCGCTGTGATTCATGCTTTGAAAATTTGGAGACACTGCCTGTACAGGGAAAAGTGTGAGATATTCACTGATCACAAGAGTTTAAAATATATTTTCACCCAACGGGATTTGAATATGAGACAACGAAGATGGTTGGAGTTGATGAAGGATTACGATCTTTCGATTGAGTACCATCCGGGAAAGGCGAATGTAGTAGCCGATGCATTAAGCCGGAAGACGCCGAGGAATTTAGCCGATGAGCTAACACAACAAAAAGAATTGATAAAAGAGATGGAACGCTTAGAATTGGATGTGATTCCAGGAACCAATGATGGCTTAATGATGGCGATCATAACACACCCAGATATTATTGATGAGATTAAGAAAGAACAATTTAACGATGTCTATTTGTGCAAAATGAAGGACGAGATATCTTTGGGGAGACGACCTGGTTTTGTGTTGGAACGAGGGTCGTTGAAACTGGAAAATTGATTATGTGTACCGAATGTGAAAGACTTGAAAGAGAGGATTCTAGAAGAAGCTCATAGTACAAAATATTCAGTGCACCCGGGAAGTAATAAGATGTACAGAAACCTGAGGGAAAACTTTTGGTGGAAGGGTATGAAGCGTGAAGTCGCTAAGTTTGTATCCGAATGTTCGGCATGTCAACAGGTCAAAGCAGAGAGACAAGTACCCGCGGGGTTACTACAACCATTGCCAGTGTCGGAATGGAAGTGGGACGAGATCACGATGGACTTTGTTTCTGGATTTTCACGATCAATCAACAAGAATGATAAGATTTGGGTTATAGTTGACCGATTAACCAAGTCAGCTCATTTTCTACCGATCAAGACAACTAAACCTTCCAAGTTAGAAGAATTGTATGTGAGAGAGATTGTAAGGCTACATGGGGTTCCAGCGGTGATTATATCCGATCGTGATAGTAGTTCTACGTCAAGGTTTTGGGGAAGTTTGCAAAAAGCTATGGGTACGAAGTTAAGTTTCAGTACCGCATTTCATCCTCAGACCGACGGACAGTCAGAGCGTATGATTCAGACCTTGGAAGATATGTTGAGATTGTGTGTATTAGATTTTGGGAATGATTGGGAGCACCACTTGCCGTTAATTGAATTTGCTTATAACAACGGATTTCAGTCACGTATTGGTATGGCACCATATGAAGCTCTGTATGGCCGTAAGTGTCGATCACCGATTTGTTGGACTGAGGTTGGAGAAAGGAAGTTGTTAGGACCTGAGTTAATACAGGTGACTACTGAGAAGGTGAAGTTGATTCAAGAGCGACTCAAGGTAGCTCAGAGCCGATATAAGAGTTATGCGGACTCTAAACGACGACCGATGAATTTTAAAGTTGGAAATTTTGTATACTTGCGAGCATCGCCTTCGAAAGGCATTATACGATTTGGAAAGAGGGAAAAGCTTAATCCGAGATTCATAGGACCTTTTGAGATCCTAGAGAGGGTCGGTCTAGTAGCTTACCGATTGGCATTGTCATCAGAGTTGGAACATGTGCACAATGTGTTTCACGTGTCTATGTTGAGATGTTGTATGACTAATACGAGTAAGATCATTGTACCTGAATAGCTGCAGATTCAGGGAGACTTGACTTATGTGGAACAACCGGTCGAGATTCTAGATCGAAAAGAGCAAGTCTTAAGAACTAAGACGATTCTGATGGTACAAAATATTGTGGCGTAGTCACACGGTGGAAGAGGCTACAGGGGAAAGTGAGGAAGACGT
Source organism: Hydrangea macrophylla (assembly GCA_033977485.1). NCBI lineage: Eukaryota > Viridiplantae > Streptophyta > Magnoliopsida > Cornales > Hydrangeaceae > Hydrangea > Hydrangea macrophylla. The sequence continues at coordinate 51,497,883 of CM066982.1, forward strand.
GAGGAATGAGTATCCGTACTTATTCGACGTATGAGGTAAAGTTTGGGGACAAACTTCCTTTTTGGAGGGGAGAGTTGTCACACCCATTCCAGAAATTTATGATTTTGAAAATGCATCAATTAAAATTTTAAAATTATTAATGTTATTAAAAATTTGAATTGAGGTTGACTGTGAGTCAACGGTAAGGTGTCAGTGAGGACACGGGAACATGGCAGTTCATCTTGCATGGGCATGAGTAAATGGCATTTATATGATTTAAATGTTATCTGACTATCTGGTATTTGATGAATAGTAATTTTATCTGTGTTGTGGAAATTTTGGTAATCTTTGATATTGTTATATTATTTTGAGATCTGTGGTGAGAATGTGAGTGTCACGTTAAATAAAAAGATAGGTTGTGTAGAGATTCCACGGAATGTAGTTTTCGGACGTTATTTTTTTTGAACCCAAGCGAAACCTAGTCGAAAACTTTTGAACTTTATAGTTTTCACTCGTAAAGTTATAAAATGGATGTGTGCGAAGTTCTGAGAGCTAATTAGAAGTTTGAGGAACTCGTGGGGAGGTAAATGCAATTCCCGAAGAGTTTTTCTATAAATAGGTGGGGGATGAGATTTCATTCTCATCCAAAACTCACAAATATCTAGAGAGAGGAGAGAGAAGGGAGATTTGGTTGCCACAAGCTTGCCGGTGACATACGACGACCTTCCGTCCGTCAGATTTTCTCCAGATTTTATATTTGAACTCGTGGAGGTAAGATCTACGTTATGATCCTACTTAGGCCGTGTTTGGCCAATTTTTATAGAAATCTTAATTCTAGACTTTTGGGGAAAATAGGTATAAACTTGTAGGAATTTTCTCAAATTCAAAAACTGACGTTTATTTGACCTCCTAGTCGATCCTTCAAAGTTTGAGGGAAATCGCACGAGGTATGAAGTTCTAACTCGTGAAATATAGAGAAATACATGTTTTATATTTCGACGACGAAATTGAGATCCGGGCAAAATCCATGCGTTAATTGTAGGCCCGTTAATTATGCACGCGCTAAATTGTGAAAAGCATGTCTAAATTTACGCGAGCACGTTGAGTTGTCTATGTGGGTCAAAGGGGAGTCTTATACAAATTCATGCCGGAGTAAGCTTCTCGATGTTTGAGAATTTGAGTAGCGACGGCTACTGTGCATGGTTGTAGGCTTGGACTTGCCATGGCACTTGTGGGGATGTAATGGTTGTAGGCTTGGACTTGCCATTGACATCACGGTTTAAGGCTTGGACTTGCCGCTACCGGATGAATGCGTATTTTTCTCCCTAGAGACTATTGATATGATTTATGAGATAAAGCATGTTTTGTTATATATTGCACATGTTAGACTTGTATGCTCAGCATATAGCTGAGCAGTTGAGATGTACTCCATTGCAGGTAAGAAGAAAGACAAGAAGAAGCGCGATGAGTGAGGCCGATGAACGCCGGGGAAATCACATTTTGTATATGTTTTGTGTTAATTCTAAAACTTGTGCAAGGATTGGGAAACTGTAATATGTTGTAATAGAATCATGGATTAGTTTCGTAGTATGGAAATCTTGTAATTAAATGTCTGTGGTTAAGTTTAAATGTTGTTTCAGTTATGGTTGTGATTGTTGTTAGTATGGAGAAAGCATGAGTTGTTAATTTTCACAACAGGGCTGCCCAGCAGGGGAGCAGTCGACTGAACCCTGTATCAGTCGACTTGATCCCGTGTGTTTGAGACACTGAAAGTGAATAGTAAGTGAGGCAGTCGACTGAACACTGTTGATTTTTGGCTACTGCTTCTATTAATGGCAAAACCAGTCGACTGTACAATAAGTCAGTCGACTGGACCCCTTTTTAATATGTTTCATTTTGATTCTGCATAACACAGTCGACTGGGGGAGTTATTTTCAATGAATTTTTCAACTCAGAGGGCAATGTTTCCTAAGTTTTAAAATACCCAGGGTTGTTTTAAAGTTCTTTCCGCTGCGTATCGTTAGATGATGTTTGGATGAGCCTTGGTGGTATGCCACGTGTCCTATTTCCATGCGTGGTAGGATGGGTGGTCACATTTATTAGTATCAGAGCTATAGGTAACAAAACTTTGGGAACGTTCTACGACGAGTGGAGTGTTGAGTGAATTGTCATATGTTCTAAATTGCATCCATACATATTAGAGATGTTTGATGCATATGTATGTTGTTTTACATACATGATATTGATATTGTTGTACATGCATAGTGTTTATGCATTGAGAACTACAGGATTGTAATCATGAGTGAAAAAGAGCGAGAACTATCGCCACACACTCGACGTATGAATTATATGACAGAAATGATGGGGAATATGGGTGACATGATCCGAAATATATTCAAACGGTTACCTCCAACACGTCCATTGGAACCAGAACCGATAGTTGTGGTGAATGTGCCTGAAAATAGGGGTTTGAGATCAATATCCGAACAGTTTGCAAGGAAGAAACCAATGGAATTTCATGGGACATTTGATACAACATTGGCAGAACATTGGGTCATGGACATGGAACGAATTTTTTGATCTATTCCGATGTCAGATAGGGAGAAGATTGAGAACGCAAGTGACGTATTGAGGGGTGAAGCTCAGAACTGGTGGGTAAACGTGTTAGATCAAGGAGCACCGATTACTTGGGAAGGGTTTAAGGCAGAATTCAATTGCCGATTCTTTTCGTGAGCCGCCTACAATGCAAAGAAGAAAGAGTTTGATAACCTGAAACAGAGAGATATGACTAGAATCGAATATACTTCCAAGTACAATGCTTTGTTGAGATTTGGAAAGGGTTCCGTGCCAGAGGAGGAAGATAGGGCAAGGAAATTCGTGGAGGGTTTACGGGAAAATATTCGTCTAAGGGTGGAAACCTACGAACATTCGACTGTGGCAGCAGTACAACAAACAGCGTTAGTGGCTGAGAGTGGAATGGAAAGGTCGAGGCAGAATCAGTACAGTAAACGAAGCAATGAGAGTGGGGACAGGAACCAAGGCGAATCTTTCAAGAGGCCGTTTCAAAGAGGCTCTGGTTCTAGTTTCAGTGATTTCAGGAGAACGCCAAGTAACATACTGTTGTGTTCGCTTTGCAACTGACCACACTCAGGCCGATGTTTCATGACCAAACCCCAGAACAGGAACCAAGGCGGGGGTAGTACTAATTCAACACCCGAAATGAGAGACAAGTGCTATGATTGTGGAGTATTTGGACACCAAGCCAAGGATTGCCCGAGGAAGTATCCTCAACAAGGAGTTTGTTCTATGACTTCTATTGGTTCGAAGCCTAAGCAGACTAATGACGGGGGACAAAGGACAGAGCAACGTCAGGGAAGATCATTCTAGATGAACCCTGGAGACGTGGCTGCTACTAATACAGTGGTCTTAGGTATGGTGCTTGTATGTTCGCACTTAGCATGCATACTCGTTGATTCAGGATCTACGCATTCGTTTGTGTCTTATAACTTTGTGGAACATTTGAATGTTAAGTCCGCGCCACTAGAATATGATTTATCCATTGCCGTACCGCTTAGTAAACCGGTAGTGACATCTGCGATATATAAAGACTGTGAGATCAAACTAGGCGAGAAGTTAATGACCGTAGACCTTATACTGATTGTGGTGAACCATTTCGATGTGATTCTAGGAATGAATTGGTTAGCCCTTAACCAAGCTACGATAGATTGTGAACGGAAAGAAGTTAATTTTCAATCACCGGTGCATGGGAACTTTTGTTTCCAAGGGAGTGGGGTTATACCGCCGCCGTACTTGATTTCAGCTATCCGAGCAGGAAAGTTATTGAAAAAGGGATGTCAGGGATTTCTATGTTCAATGACTGATGTCTCAGCAACTGAATTCAAAGTAGAAGACATTCCGATAGTGCGAGAATATTCAGATGTCTTTCCTGATGATCTACCAGATGTTCTTATTGAGAGATAAATTGAATTCACCATTGAGGTAAAGCCAGACTCAAGACCGGTATCCAAAGCACCGTATAGAATGGCACCACTAGAATTGAAGGAACTGAAAGTTCAACTACAAGAGTTACTTGATAAAGGTTTCATCCGACCAAGTGTATCGCCGTGGGGAGCTCTAGTATTGTTCGTAAAGAAGAAAGATGGCTCAATGCGTATGTGTGTTGATTACCGAGAATTGAACAAGTTAACGATTAAGAATAAGTACCCTCTACCCAGATTTGATGACTTATTTGATCAACTTCGTGGGGAAAAAGTTTTCTCCAAGATAGACCTGAGATCGGGTTATCATCAGTTGAAAGTGAAGGCCGAAGATGTTGAGAAAACAGCTTTTAGAACGCGTTATGGACACTATGAGTTCTTAGTTATGCCATTTGGAGTTACCAATGCACCAGCTGCATTCATGGATCTTATGAACCGAGTCTTTAATGACTATCTTGATGACTTTGTGATAGTGTTCATCGACGATATTCTTATCTATTCACCGAGTGAGATAGAACACGAGAATCACTTGAGGTTGATACTTCAGATATTGCGAGAGAAACAACTTTTTGGAAAACTTAAGAAATGTGAATTTTGGTTACCTAGTATTACTTTTCTTGGTCATGTGATTGACAAGAATGGAGTTTCAGGTGATCCTCACAAAGTAGAAGCTGTATCAAATTGGCAAAGACCAACATCTGTATTCGAAATTCAAAGTTTCTTGGGATTAGCGGGATACTACCGCGGTTTTATTGAACATTTCTCGAAGATCTCATTGCCAATGACAAAGTTAATGAGAAAGGGGGTTATTTTTTAATGGAGTCAGGAATGTGAAGGCAGTTTTCAGGAGTTGAAGTCAAGGTTGACAAGGGCGCCTATTTTGACAATACCATCCGGAATCGAAGGATTTGTAATCTATAGTGATGCTTCACACAAAGGGTTGGGATGTGTGCTTATGCAAGGTGGTAAAGTAATTGCATATGCTTCTCGACAGTTAAAGACACATGAGGTTAACTATCTGACCCATGATCTTAAATTAGCCGCAGTGATTCATGCTTTGAAAATTTGGAGACACTACCTGTACGGGGAAAAGTGTGAGATATTCACTGATCACAAGAGTTTGAAATATATTTTCACCCAACGGGATTTGAATATGAGATAACGAAGATGGTTAGAGTTGATGAAGGATTACGATCTTTCGATTGAGTACCATCCGGGAAAGGCGAATGTAGTAGCCGATGCATTAAGCCGGAAGACGCCGAGGAATTTAGCCGATGAGCTAACACAACAAAAAGAATTGATAAAAGAGATGGAACGCTTAGAATGGATGTGATTCCAGGAACCAATGATGGCTTAAGGATGGCGATCATAACACACCCAGATATTATTGATGAGATCAAGAAAGAACAATTTAACGATGTCTATTTGTGCAAAATGAGGGACGATATATCTTTGGGGAGATGACCTGGTTTTGTGTTGGAACGAGGGACGTTGAAACTGGAAAATCGATTATGTGTACCGAATGTGAAAGACTTGAAAGAGAGGATTCTAGAAGAAGCTCATAGTACAAAATATTCAGTGAACGCGGGAAGTAATAAGATGTACAGAAACCTGAGGGAAAACTTTTGGTGGAAGGGTATGAAGCGTGAAGTTGCTAAGTTTGTATCCGAATGTTCGGCATGTCAACAGGTCAAAGCAGAGAGACAAGTACCCGCGGGGTTACTACAACCATTGCTAGTGTCGGAATGGAAGTGGGACGAGATCACGATGGACTTTGTTTCTGGATTTCCACGATCAATCAAAAAGAATGATAAGATTTGGGTTATAGTTGATTGATTAACCAAGTCAGCTCATTTTCTACCGATCAAGATGACTAAACCGTCCAAGTTAGCAGAATTGTATGTGAGAGAGATTGTAAGGCTATATGGGGTACCAGCGGTGATTATATCCGATCGTGTTAGTAGTTCTACGTCAAGGTTTTGGGGAAGTTTGCAAAAAGCTATGGGTACGAAGTTAAGTTTCAGTACCGCATTTCATCCTCAGATCGACGGACAGTCAAAGCGTATGATTCAGACCTTGGAAGATATGTTGAGATTGTGTGTATTAGATTTTGGGAATGATTGGGAGCACCACTTGCCATTAATTGAATTTGCTTATAACAACGGATTTCAGTCACGTATTGGTATGGCACCATATGAAGCTCTGTATGGCCGTAAGTGTCGATCACCGGTTTGTTGGACTGAGGTTGGAGAAAGGAAGTTGTTAGGACCTGAGTTAATACAGGTGACTACTGAGAAGGTGAAGTTGATTCAAGAGCGACTCAAGGTAGCTCAGAGCCGATATAAGAGTTATGCGGACTCTAAACGGCGACCGATGAATTTTGAAGTTGGAAATTTTGTATACTTGCGAGCATCGCCTTCGAAAGGCATTATACGATTTGGAAAGAGGGGAAAGCTTAATCCGAGATTCATAGGAACTTTTGAGATCCTAGAGAGGGTCGGTCTAGTAGCTTACCGATTGGCATTGTCATCAGAGTTGGAACATGTGCACAATGTGTTTCACGTGTCTATGTTGAGACGTTGTATGAGTAATACGAGTAAGATCATTGTACCTGAACCGCTGCAGATTCAGGGAGACTTGACTTATGTGGAACAACCAGTCGAGATTCTAGATCGAAAAGAGCAAGTCTTAAGAACTAAGACGATTCCGATGGTACAAAATATTGTGGCGTAGTCACACGGTGGAAGAGGCTACAGGGGAAAGTGAGGAAGACATGAGGAATGAGTATCCGTACTTATTCGACGTATGAGGTAAAGTTTGGGGACAAACTTCCTTTTTGGAGGGGAGAGTTGTCACACCCGTTCCAGAAATTTATGATTTTGAAAATGCATCAATTGAAATTTTGAAATTATTAATGTTATTAAAAATTTGAATTGAGGTTGACTGTGAGTCAACGGTAAGGTGTCAGTGAGGACACGGGAACATGGCAGTTCATCTTGCATGGGCATGAGTAAATGGCATTTATATGATTTAAATGTTATCTGACTATCTGGTATTTGATGAATAGTAATTTTATCTGTGTTGTGGAAATTCTGGTAATCTTTGATATTGTTATATTATTTTGAGATCTGTGGTGAGAATGTGAGTGTCACGTTAAATAAAAAGGTAAGTTGTGTAGAGATTCCACGGATTATAGTTTTTGGACGTTATTTTTTTTTAACCCAAACGAAACCTAGTCGAAATCTTTTGAACTTTATAGTTTTCACTCGTAAAGTTATAAAATGGACGTGTGCGAAGTTTTGAGAGCTAATTAGAAGTTTGAGGAACTCGTGGGGAGGTAAACGCAATTCCTGAAGAGTTTTTCTATAAAGAGGTGGGGGATGAGATTTCATTCTCATCCAAAACTCACAAATATCTAGAGAGAGGAGAGAGAAGGGAGATTTGGTTGCCACGAGCTTGCCGGTGACATACGACGACCTTCCGTCCGTCAGATTTTCTCCAGATTTCATATTTGAACTCGTGGAGGTAAGATCTACGTTTTGATTCTACTTAGGCCGTGTTTGGCCAATTTTTGTAGAAATCTTAATTCTAAACTTTTGGAAAAAACAGGTATAAACTTGTAGGAATTTTCTCAAATTCGAAATCCGACGTTTATTTGACCTCCTAGTCGATCCTTCAAAGTTTGAGGGAAAATCGCACGAGGTATGAAGTTCTAACTAGTGAAATATAGAGAAATACATGTTTTATATTTCGACGACGAAATTGAGATCCGGGCGAAATCCATGTGTTAATTGTAGGCCCGTTAATTATGCACGCGCTAAATTGTGAAAAGCATGTCTAAATTTATGCGAGCACGTTAAGTTGTCTATGTGGGTCAAAGGGGAGTCTTATACAAATTCATGCCGGAGTAAGCTTCTCGATGTTTGAGAATTTGAGTGGGGATGTAATGGTTGTAGGCTTGGACTTGCCATTGACATCGCGGTTTAAGGCTTGGACTTGCCGCTACCAGATGAATGCATATTTTTCTTCCTAGAGACTATTGATATGATTTATGAGATAAAGCATGTTTTGTTATATATTGCACATGTTAGACTTGTACGTTCAGCATGTAGCTGAGCAGTTGAGATGTACTCCATTGCAGGTAAGAAGAGAGACAAGAAGAAGCGCGATGAGTAAGGCCGATGAACGCCGGGGAAATCACGTTTTGTATATGTTTTGTTTTAATCCTAAAACTTGTGCAAGGATTGGGAAACTGTAATACGTTGTAATAGAATCATGTATTAGTTTCGTAGTATGGAAATCTTGTAATTAAATGTCTGTGGTTAAGTTTAAATGTTGTTTCCGTTATGGTTGTGATTGTTGTTAGTATGGAGAAAGCATGAGTTGTTAATTTTCACAACAGGGCTGCCAAGTAGGGGAGCAGTCGACTGAACCCTGTATCAGTCGACTGGATCCCGTGTGTTTGAGACACTGAAAGTGAATAGTAAGGGAGGCAGTCGACTGGACCCCTTTATCAGTCGACTGAACACTGTTGATTTTTGGCTACTGCTTCTATTAATGGCAAAACCAGTCGACTGTACAATAACTCAGTCGACTGGACCCCTTTTTAATATGTTGCATTTTGATTCTGCATAACACAGTCGACTGAGGGAGTGAGCAGTCGACTGAACCACTGTAGATTTTAGCTACTGATCCAAATAGTAACTAGTGCAGTCGACTGGGTTCCCTGAGCAGTCGACTGAACCTCTATTTTCAGAACTGATTCTTTTGAATGTGTTTCCACTTGGCCAAAACTTTTGTAACTCCGATTTTCAATGGATTTTTCAACTCAGAGGGCAATGTTTCCTAAGTTTTAAAATACCCAGGGTTGTTTTAAAGTTCTTTCTGCTGCGTATCGTTAGATGATGTTTGGATGAGCCTTGGTGGCGTGCCACGTGTCCTGTTTTCACGTGTAGTGGGATGGGTCGTGACAGAACCTGTCTTAACAAGATCCTCATGTGCCTTTCCAAGCATCCTAGTGGAGCTAAGAGTGGGACCTCCTAGGCTCTTTATTGTTGGCTCAGACCAATTGTTATTTCCTATGACCAAACTCTTTGAACAGTAAACTAACCAACTGATCAGTTAACGTTTACTCCACTATAAAACGATAACTGAATTCCAACGCAAAAGAACAAATCTGAAGCGATAACTAGACTTATATGGTGTACTAATGTCCCTCTACTGCCAGCTTTCATAATCATATTCAGGTAGTCGGATAACTGTTACTGTCAACCTGAATCATGATTACTTCTTGTAATCCTTGAGTCCCATTCACCTCTCACGATTACCAAACATGTTGATAACTACTTATCAATAAGACTGCAGTTCTCCGTAATCAACTTGGTGACATTCTCAAGGGAATGCTTACTCTATATCAGAGGGTAAATTCTATCTTGACAATATATGTTCAAACCCTACAAACATGACATACCCAAGATACCCAAGTGTTGATCTTTTATAGACCTCATTGATTGGTAAGTCAAAGCAGTCACATCCACAATCTGTGTTCATAATTGTCTCAAGATTAAGAACACGTAGTTATACAAGTTATGAGTTTCTATCAACTATTGGCAATCTTAAGTGTCAATAGGAAAACTCAGGTCCGTCAATGCACTATAAGCACTATAGCATATTAACTAAGAGTTATACTCTAGTGATTGAGATTCATCACTCCATCCAATGGTAGATAATTATGCTACAATGTAAACCTGATGAGATATCCAGTCCCATCATGCACTGTGACAAATTCTAAATATCAAAGAATAGTGATTCGTATATCACTTGTATGTATCTCATACACACACGAATTACTTACTATGATACTTATGGATTAACAATCATCTCATGAAAGAAACATACATAAGAAAATGTAAATTAAGCTGATATCTAAATATTACAATGTCAATGTCTCATACACAAAGTAATGGTTTGAGGGCACAAACCCAACACCCAGGTGGTCAGGTGATATCAAAGCTATGAATTCAGTACCTACTAAGTTCCACATTGGGCTTGAAGGAATGAAATTCTGAAGCTTTTAGGAGATTCTTGAATTTATCCAAGAGTTATATTAAATTAATGAATCCTATATTTACCCCCATATTTCAATTTGAATACATTTTTGCCCATCCCAAAATTGCTCACCCTCCTCTTCCATTGGAATGCAGTAGGGGCCCAATATTAAATGAGAATTAGTTAATGGTGTAAAGTATTGGGCCCTACTGCATTAGCCAATGGGAGAGAAGGGTGGGCAAAGTGTGAGCAATTTTGAGGTGAGCAAAACTACACTCTTTCAACTTTAAATACTGTCCAGTTTTGACAGAAATTCTCTACTTATTCAGAATAAACTTACAATAAGATATGTTATTTTTAATATTTTACAAATTGCTTTCCATGGTGACAATTTAGAGCATTTCTCCAAACTCTTCCCACCGCATCTTTTGAAGTAACTCCTTAAATCTGAAATTGTCCAATCCCAAACAATTTCCTATGATAAATTTTTTGTAATAGTTGGGTAGCCTTCCAAACTAAGGCCGTCAACCCCTACACTGCAGGCTACTGTGCTCTGAATATATTAAAACTACAGCTTAATGTTGCACACTTTTACATCTAGAAAAACAAAGCAAATTAATTATGATATCAATAAACTGCGGGAATTTTGAAGGGATAGTAAGAAACAATAAACAAAAATGTAAAAACTCTGTATCTCTCCATGTTCCTAGAACTAAGCATGCCAGTTGGTCTATATCTTGTCTTAAGAAAATAAAAGTAATCATTGAAAGGGATACTTTGTTTGGCCAATTTGCATTCCTAACTAACTGGTACATTTTCATAATTATTAAAAAAAAATAACACATGCAAGCTCAGATATAAGTACAAGGGGAAAAAACCTAAAAATTGCAATTCAATATAGGGTTATATTGCATGTTGAATTTGTGAATGTTTGATTAGAAACCCCAACTCTTGATTAGAAGTGAGAAGGTATAAAATAAGATAGCCAACATTAATCAGAAAATAAAATCCACAGGAAAACATTAATCAGAAAATAAAATCCACAAGAAAACAAATCAGCTTGAGGGTACAGGAACTGTAGCAGAAATCAACCGACAAACAAAATCGCCGGAAAAGTCAGAGATGAGCATCGGTTTTCCTTTGATGTCGAATCAGCTAGGATTTACCTAGTTCTGTCAGCAGTTAAAAAAAACATAGTTGAAGAAAAAAAGATCTGATGACTGTATATATACACGTATCTATACAAATATATATATATATATACATATAGGGGAGATAGAAAAGAGTTATGGATGCATACACACTTCATCTAGGCATGGCGGCTCTAGTCGTCGCTTCGTTTGTGGCGGTCTTGGCCTATTACATTCACCACAAAACCCTAACTCAACTACTGGAGCACTTCGCAAAGACTGTAGAGAGAGAAAAGGAAAATGAGGAGCTTGAATGAGGCGACTCGCCGAAGGATTTCATGGAGACAAAAATTGAACCCAAACCCCTCTGAGAGAGAGAGAGAGAGGTCGATGATTCGTAGCGGAGAAACTGTGATCGAGAGTTGTTTGAAGAAACTGTGACCCAATCTTTGTGCTATGATTCATAGGGTCAGAGATGGTTTTGGTTTTTGCTTTCCCTCTCTCTAGAGATATCTGAGATTGGAGAGAAATGAGAGGTGTAAAAATCTTAGATGATGGAGGCAAAGGTTTGAAAATAAACTTTGCTCTATTTACAAAATTGCCACCGTATTTTTTATTTATGTTGCTTTTTTAGTAGTAACATATTTATGTCATTTTTTTTAGTGCTGACATAAAAAAAATGCTATTATTTATGTCGGTTTTTCAAAAACTGACATAAAAGCTAATTGTAATTTTGTCAGTTTTACAAAAACCGACATAAGAACTGTAGTATTTATGTCACTTTTTTTATAAACCGACATAAATACTTAAAAAGTGATATAAAAAGTACACGTAAGAAATAATTATGTCATTAAAAATTAAAGTGACATAAAATAATTTTAAAAGTGACATAAATAGCATTTTTCCTTGTAGTGACCTCTCTGTGCAATCTGCAAAACTCTATGCCAAATCCAGGCTTTTAGAGCTCCATGAAAAACTTGAAAATTGGAAAACAAACACAGAGGAAAATGCTTTTCTTTATTTTCTTTAGTTGGTTCATAAGAAAAATGGGAAAAAATTCTAAGAAAATAAAATACAGTGAAAAAAAAATTATTTTAAATTTTGGAACTCACTTCCTCTATAACTAAATTACTATTGCATTTTATTTTATTTTTTTAATTTTCAATGTTATTTAAGTATAGAGAAAAATCCAAGAAAAACGTACACTACAGAAATGAATTTCAATTCCTTTTCCTTTTAAAAATCCGCTATCCGAACAAAACCTTAATATTCTTAATTTTGGGACGCTAGTGGGTCACTCTTTACCATGGACGGTGTCTTATAAATTATGCATAACCGGAACTCGCAAAATCATCACAAATTCTAAATCTTACAATTTAATTGGCCGACAATCTTTAATTAGTAAATTCACAAATGAAGTCTCTCTCTAAATGTCTATTTACGGACGGACACACATGACAAACTTATCGCCTGTCTGTATCTCTTTAGTCTTTCTAAACAGGTCTTGAAATTAGTATCGATATGCCAATACTACAAGTGATACAACGACTAACGTTCGGTATATGGCACATTGTCATCTTTAAAATCTCCACTTCGAATGGATATTATCGCCTAATTTGGGCTGACACTATTGCAATTCACAAACACATACTTTAATAATTTACACAACATGTAACTCCGTGTTTTACAACTCACCAAACTTGCTTAATTAGACTCCTAGCTCCATATTTCCAAATTAATTAAGAGCTCTTTTATTTTTTTAAGTCATATTTTCAAAGTCCCATTTGAACACTCAATGTATTTAATTATACGTTTTTCAAGTTTACCATTTGTTATATAAACCTCTCTCACTTTCAAAGTGATGTAATTAAAATTTTAAACTTAAGAGAAGGGCAATTGTGAAAAATTGAAAATTTTAACAATAATGAAAAGGGTCCTTAAACAGTTATATTTCCTAAAAGTGATTCTTAATTTTGGACAGACGGGTTCGAGTTAACATTCAGCATTTTTGGCTACGAACGAATTCAACGGCATTAAATTGTTCACTGCACTGCATGCAACTATCTGACTTTTGTATTTCATGCCCCTACTACACAAGTAATTGTCTCATTTGAGTGTCACAATGTGACAACCACTTTTGAGTTTCACATGCGTCTCACTATGATAGAAAAATCAAAGATCAAAGTGCACATCATACAATACTGTGACATTCAAGTAAAATAATTTCTCCAGACACAAAATTAAAATGTAATTCATTAACTGCACCATGCACGGACACCACAACCGACGATGAATTGGTTAATTCAACGAATTAAATGGAATTGGATGTACTTTATATTGTGAATAAAAAGACTTGAATTCAAAGGGCATTGAAGATTCAGAACTCCATTAGAGCATGCTTATTGAGGTTGGTGGGTCATGAAGCACTATCTGTGTATTTAGGTATTGATTAGGTGTATTGAGTTAGCATTTAGTATTAACTACAAAAAATATAATAATAATTTAGTATTAACTAAAATAGTTGTGGACCAAACAATGAAAAAAACTTAAAAAAAAAAAAAAACAAATAGCTAAGTACGGATTTTATATATTAAAGGCAATTTATTAGTAGTTACAAAAATAGCAGTGGGAAGTGCAGTTACTAATTACAGGCAGTCCATACTTTATTCTTTTCATCACTTACATTAGAGAGAGAGAGAGAGAGAGAGAGAGAGAGAGAGGAGGGATCTTGTAAATGAAACATGAAACCTTAAAAGAGACTTTTTTGTTATGGTAGTGGTGACAATTCCTAGCCAACCTCTCTCTCTCTCCAAAACTATAACACATTCCGTGGCACTGAATACAATAAAACTAATCAAGAAAAATAACTAGAAAAGCAATTTTCATGAATCAAAGGCCTATCAGCACACGGCAAATAACTTAAACAAAGAATCTAAAAGTCCATTAATTCATGAATTTATCTGGGTGTGAAAAAGAATACAAAGAATCCACAGTTTTGAAAGGTAACAATGAAAAATAATAATAATAATAATAATAATAATCATGGTGATTGACAATTTCATCTATCTCCAAGAATATAATCATAGAAATATCTCATTTAAAAGAAGGAAAATAAAAAATATCTGAACCTCCTTAGTAGTGACAATCCACCAAACTTGGGGCAGTGGACAAGACCATTGGTGATTCTTGTTTTTGTTGCTTTGAGGCAAAGCCAAACTTGGATTCCCGAGGATAATCATCCTCGGGAGCTGGTAGATTTAGATCCAACGACAACCCATTCTTTCGTTTCTTGGCTTCCTCGTGATCCGTGACAACCGTATTCGAGGGACTCAGAGACAATGTTGTGTTGGTGGTGCTAATAGGCTGCCCGCGGTGTCGTCTCATGTGACCACCCAAGGCCTGTCCAGACGAGAACTCTGCCCCACAAATCGAGCACTCATGAACCTTAAACTTTGAGTTTGTATTCCCAAACAGACCCTTACTGCTTAATTGGAGGTCATAAAGAGAAGAAGAAGATTCACGGTTCTTGTACAGTACTGGTGGTTCATTATCATCATCATCAGACAGCCCTAGAGGCTTCCGATCATCCGCGGTGGCAGTGGCAGTGGCGGCCGCCTTAGGCTTCTTGTGACTGGCCCGGTGGCCGCCCAGCGCTTGAAATGACGGAAATGACCTGCTACATGTCTTGCACTCATATACATATATACCCACTTTTCCCCCATTTGTACCCGAAGTCTCTATATATCTCTTACTCGAAAATTTGTATGTATCCATATTATTAATGGGTTCTTGTAGATGATCATCATCTTTATCTTTGTGGATTGTCGAATTACGAGAATGCCCTCGAGCCAGAAGGATGAGGCAATTGGCCATGTCTTCGAGTTCTTCATCGGTTGTCCTGTTTAGTAATTCATCTTCTGAGGTGGCCGGAGAAAAATTTGGGTTGTCGTCGTTGCTTCCATAACCATCTCTGATTATAGAGAATGGGATCGGAGATTGTGGCCTTTGTCTTTTGGTTCTCTTGCCTTTTACTATATGGGTTTGATCTTTGGGACCCATAATTAGCTCCTCCATAGCTTCCATCTTTGAATTGATCTTCCTCCACCTCCTCGTCCTCCTCCACCACCAGCAATAAAATATATGTATGTGTGTGTGTGTATAGAGAGAGAGAGAGAGAGAGAGAGAGAGGAATTAATTGGAGGAAGCAATGGAGGGGAGTGGGGGTGTTTATATATAGTGAGACAAATGTGGGAGGTTTTGGAGTCAAAAGACAACCCAGAGAGTTAAAAACTGTGAAATTGTATGCCAGTTCATCTATATGTATATGTATGTGTACATATATAGGAGAGAGAGAGAGAGAGAGAGAGAGAGAGAGAGAGAGAGGGAAACAATAGTAACTGAGAATATGCTAAATTGGGGGAAGTTAAACAGTTGGAGGAGGTGAGTTTGCTAAACGTAAAGTCCGTTTCACACTCTCTTTCTCACACTTTGCCAACCCACTTCACCCCATCCATGACTTGTATAAAAATAAATGTTGTTTGCTATATAGCTATATATAAAACCACCAAAAAAAGCATGGTTCCACCATAAGAGCATGCACCCTCCTACTTGTGTAAAGGTCAATCCACTCGCACAAAAGGCGCGTGAAGATACGCTCCATTATATTTGCCCCATATTTTTTGGCTGGGTTTTTACTCCGGTAGTGAGTTCTATTTTCACTTTAAATTTGGGATTCAAACGTTTACACTTAATCTTCTTTTGTTTTAGGATCACGAACACAATCTTCAGTTTGTCCTCTATAACTTTGGGATTTTTGTCAGTATATATTTCAGGCTGTTTGCCTATTGCCGTTTTATCAAAGTAGAACAGGGGCATGTCATGGCACATGCAACTACCCCACAAACATACTCACTAGGTAAGTCTAAGAGGTGAATAGGTGGTAGGATTTGAGTCCACACTAAGCTCTGGATACGGTTCATCTCGTGACTTGAGATTCATCCTTCCAACCCACTCATACGGTCTAGAGAGATTTTTTAGGTACTTTAGGGTAGTACGTGTCGTATGCTAATTTTTTTTTTGTTTTACCTTTTTGCTAATAAGAATTGATTATTTGGATGGGATCCATGACCTTACATACAAAATGTCTCATTATTTGTGAGTTCCGAAAACAGAAGCTCTTAGTTGTTGGTTATGTATCTTAAAATTTTTGGATAATTAAATATTAGTTAAATTTTTGTACGAAATTTAGAAGTCAGTCCACGATTTTTTAAAAATATTTTAAAAAATAGTAGAATGACTTCTAAATTTCAAAGTTGTGAACTTGCACCAACACATTATGATGATTACTCCCAATGTTGTGAATAGTTGCTCCCGAATTTGAAACGAGTTATTCCTATGTTCTGAAGAGTTACTCCAAACCGTCATGTGTAAAATTTGATAACTTTTTAATTTTACTAAAAAAAAACTTAATAATTTTTTCACTTTTAAAAAGCTATAGAATACTGACTTTTGAATTTTATAAAAAATAAAAATGTAGACTGAAAAAGTTAAATATGCCTAAAATTTTCTCCCAAGGCGCGTGTCAATTAGCTTTGACACTTACTGTCTCTCCCCCTACCTTTTCTCTCTATGTACAGAAACTCACGTCTTGTTGAAGAAAAGATGGATACTCACTCAAATGAGAGGCAGACACATTATATGATCAAAGAGAGTGTGTGTGTCTGTGTTGTAGAGAGAGAAAGAGAGATTCGGGGGTGTGGGGAGAAAGCAAGGCCCATTACTTTGCCTCAACGACTCTCTCTCTCTCGCTGTGTGTGTGTGTGAGAGGAGGGAGATGATGATTGGAGTGCAAGCCTGGAAGCACGGAATCTGCGGTGCGCCCTTTCTTTCCTGTCGTTTCTTCTTACTAATTAACTTTGCCTCCCCTATCTTTTCCTTATTGGTAAATTTGTTCAACATACATATGTATATATATATTGTAATGTCAATTTTAATAATGACTATCAAATTAGAAAGCTTCATAAGTCATTAGCAATCAGACATCACAATGCAAAAAAGTAAAAGGCTTTTCAACAAGTTGAAAGAACCTATTGAACCATCGAAGATCACAATATTGGTGGAGAAATATTCAATGACTGAGATAGAGATATAGGTTTATTAAAGCATGAAGAAAGCAAATTCATTCTTTAACCATCTGAGGTTAGAGCTTAATCTTTGTAATTTGTAATCTTGACCAGCAAATTGTCAAATTTGCTATTTATTGGAAATTCCCATCATACCCATTAGCAGTTAGGGATTCCATATTATTTGGATTATGACTTTATTAATCTCGATAGGCTAGTGCTAAAATCCAATATGGATAATGATATGGTAAGCTGCTTTTAATGTGAGAAAACAACTTTTAACCATTGGATGAAGATTTGGTCTTATAACACTCGTAATTGTGTTATTGCATTTTATTTCATTGTCATGTATAATAATGTGATGTGATGTGTTATGCATGTTGACACATGTATGAGTGAGTTTTGACTCACGAGTTGATTTGAGTGTTTGTATTACAGAACCCTTTGAGACTGTGTAGCATGAATGTTGGTTCTTGTGAAGTCTCTCCGAGTATGAGACGTTCATTGTAAAATACCTTAAATGTTTATCTGAAAATAAATGTTTACCTGTGTATTTCACTATCTATATTATTTTCTGGTTCTGAATTTAATTCTGTTGTTAATTTTAATATTCTGGTGAGGACGATTTAACATGCTATTAATTTGGTAGGTAAATTAGCAATTTCGTAAAAATCATAGAGAAAATTGCATTTTAGCAACCAAACGGAACTTAAGCGAAAACTTTTATAATTTTAAAGTTTCACTCGTGAAGCTATGATTTAGCTGTGTAGAAAGTTTCAGAGACAAATTAAGAGTTTTGAAAACTCGTGGGGACGTAAACACAATTTTAAAAAATATTGTCTATATATAGATAGAGATGACTTTAGATATTTACAAAAAAGTTTGCTAACCTAAAAGCTAAAGGAGGCTAAAGGATGATATAGAGCTTAGAACTTCACGGCGAAAAACGACGGACTTCTGCCCGTTTATTTTCTTCAAGATTTCATATTTAAACTCATTGAAGTAAGGGCTTCGTTTTGATACCTACTAGGGCCTGTTTGACTAAGTTTTCAGAAAAGTTATTTTCAAGAATTTTTCAGTAAATTTGATAATTGAAATTCTGATCGATATATAGGAATTGTACTAGAAGGATTACTGTACGTCTTTGTACGCGGGTTTTCTTTGGATCGAATTATAGGAGCGTCATTTGGAGGTGAGTGATGCAACCTTATATTTTGTAATGATCTCTTGGCATGTATTCATGTTTGATATGAAAATCATGTGTTAGTTTATAGAGATTTGTTGTGTAGTTCATATTGGCCGATTATATCGATAAGTAGGCCCAATAACACGGTGAAATATTTTGATTACCGAAAGCATGGTGATATGTGAATTGAGCATGTTGAGTTGTTATTTGGGTCAAAGGAGCACGTGGTAACTAAGCCATTTTGTGGAGCCGATATAAGCATTAATTATGGTCACACGATTGAAGAAAAGAATCGTGGGTCTTATCTTTTCACGTGGATTTATTGGTGAGGAGTTGCGGATTAAAAGTATGGAACGTACATGTGAGACTCCGGAGACTAGTATGACATGTAGAGATGTGAATGTGAGCATGTTTATGTTGGGTTTGTGCCCTCAAACCATTACTTTCTGTATGAGACATTGACATTTTAATATATGGATATCAACTTTACATTTTATTGTGTATGTTCTTTTCATGAGATGATTGTTAATCCTTAAGTATTATAGTAAGTAATTCGTGTGTGTATGAGATGCACACAAGTGAGATACGAATTACTATTTTTTAATACTTAGAATGTGTCACAGTGGATGATGAGACTGGATACCTCATCAAGTCTACACTGTAGCATAATTAACTACCATTGGATGGAGTGATTAATCTCAATCACTAGAGTGTAGCTCTTAGTTGATATGCTAGTGCTTATAGTGCATTGACGGACCTGAGTTTCCTATTGACGCTTAAGACTGTTAAACAGTCAATAGGAACTCATAACTTGTATAAGGTACGTGTTCTCAATCTTGAGACGATTATGAACACAGACTGTGGATATGACTGCTTTGATTTACCAATCAGTGAGGTCTATAAAAGATCAACACCTGGGTATCTTGGGTATGTCATGTTCATAGGGTTGTGTACATGCATTGTCAAGATAGAATCTACCCTCTGTTTCAGAGTAAGCATTCCCTTGAGAATGTCACCAAGTCGATTACTGAGTACTGCAGTCTTGTTGATAAGAGTTATCAACATGTTTGGTAATCATGAGAGGTGAATGGGACTCAAGGAATACAAGAAGTAATCATGATTCAGGTTGACAGTAACAGTTATCCGATTACCTGAATATGATTACGAATGCTGACGGTAGAGGGACATTAGTACACCATACAAGTCTAGTTATCGCTTCGGATATGTTCTTTTGCGTTGGAGTTCAGTTATCGTTTTATAGTGGAGTAAACTTTAACTGACCAGTTAGTTAGTTTGCTGATCAAAGAGTTTGGTCATGGTAATTAACAAACTGGTCTGAGCCAACAATAAAGAGCCTAGGAGGTCCCACTCTTAGCTCCGCCAGGATGCTTGGAAAGATGCTTGAGGATGATGTCCAGACAGGTTCGATCGATCGAAGATGTCTCGATCGATTGAAGTCTGCAGGTTCGATCGATCGAAGATGGTTCGATCGATCGAATGTTCGATCGATCGAAGACACTTCGATCGCTCGAAGTCTAGGTCGGTTCTGGGAATCTATAAATAGGGCAGCTGCGTTCTGGAAAAGGTTGTTCGTCGTTTTGAACGTCAGAAGCTGCAGAAACTATTTTGGAGTCCCAAAACCTACTCTATCCTCTCCATTAGGGTTCCCACCAACCCTAGTCTTTCTGACAGGCATCCGCAGGAGTCATAAGGGTGAAGATCAACTAGTGGAGGCTGCTGGAAGTTGAAGATCAGAATTGGGTTCAAGACACTAAGGTATAACTCGTGTCCCCTCTTGTGCGCATATGTAGAATTGACGAGTAGTAGATCCGGGCATGCCAATAAAGTTTCATAACTTGATTTTTCCGCTGCGCGTTTAAACTTTCCATTTAAACCTGTTTTTCCAACAATTGGTATCAGAGCCACGCTCGTTTGGATCTATAGATGCGTTTTTGGAACCCTAGTTTTGATTTGCATGTTTATTTTAGAACTGTTTTTGAAACTGCATCGTCACAGATCTGTTTCTGCAGTGTTATCGCAGCAGTATACAAATCTGTGATTGCATTGGATGCAAGATGGGTTCGATCGATCGAAGTAGTCTCGATCGATCGAACGCTCTGTACTCGAGCGATCGAACAGGTTTCGATCGATCGAAACCTTCTGTTGTTCGAGCGATCGAATAGAGTTCGATCGATCGAGATAGACTCTTTGTCAGGATCTTTGTTTCACAGTTTTAAAAGTATTTTGAAATTAAAAGTTTAATTTTAACGTAATCTGCAAAATTTTTAATCATTCTGTGAAATAGAATGTTCAAGCGATTGAACAGTGTTCAATCGATCGAAGGTTCGAGCGATCGAACGGTCTTCGATCGATCGAACTATGACAGAGAAGTAAGATGCTGTTTTTAAGTTCTAATTCAGTATGTAAAGTGTTTATATACTGTGTGAATCAATTAAGTGTTCCAATAGTTACATATATTTGTTATGTATGTGTGGATGCGTGTACGACTAACCCTTTTGCAGCAAAATTAGTCGCTATCTCCCATGGCACCAAGAGCATTTATTTTGTGTTTGAATGTTTTGAGATTGGTGTATTGTTTTAATTTTGTTTGGTTTTAAGGCATATGTAAAGGGCGCTGCGACTTCAATCCTACGAAAAGGAAAGTCGCACCGGTTTCCCTAGCCTTTTATTTTGTTGTTGCTATTTCCTTTTTCTAGATAAATTGTAAGCTTCAAAAGAAGCATAGGTCCAATGTAATAGAATTAGAAATTCCATGAAGATGGAGCAAGGAGCCGTTGTCCATGAAGATGGAGCTGGAGGCGATCAAACCAAAAAGCAGGTTCTATGAAGATAGAGCCATGGGAGATAGAGGCATCGTTTGGATGTCTTTTATTTCATTTTAGTTTTTTGTTTTATGTGCTTGTTTTGTGATTGGCGTATAATACATTGTTGCATGCACTTAAAACAAGTTTTCTAAAATAAAATTCAAAAACCGTTTTTCGACACATTAGTAAACATTGGATGTTTATGGGTAGTGTGTGGAAACTTTTTTCAAAAGCAAAATCCTTAATTTACTAAATCTAGTGGGAGAGGGTCTTATCAAATAACACCCACGATCTTCCATTAACGGTTCATTGTAAGATGAGTAGTGTATTCTGTGTCACCTCGCCAGGGGTGATCATTCCATACGGAGGGTACACTGCTCATTGGTTACTAGATGTGAACTTCCTATGGATAGGATCAATCAGACGTGTTAGAGGGTGACCACCACACGGAGGCGCTACTTGAGACGGTTGTGATTGGATCTTAGTTAATGGTATACACTAGCTAAGCTATGGATAAGGGATCCCACACGGGGCATTATTCAGAAACTTAGAGATCAAATAGGTTCGGGAGTCATAACTTGTTTTGCAAGAGTTGCATAGCGGACAAGTCATGATTAATCGAAAGATCGAACATTGACCACCACACGGAGGCTTTATTTTTTCGTCTCGATATTCCGGCGACTTTGTTTTTAAATAAGAGTTTTAAGGATTCTTTTATTTCAAACTGTCAAAATCTGATATCCATATTTATTTTGCCTTTTGATTTTTACAGTAAATCACAATGTCTGGATCTGCATTTAGTCCACTTGCCACCATACTCACTCAAAACAAGTTAACTGGAAACAACTACACTGAATGGAAACGTAACCTTGACATCGTGTTAACTGCGGAGGATCACATATATGTCCTCACCACCCCATGCCCCGAAGAACCCGCTGCAAATGCTTCGGCTGCTGCTAGACGCGAGTTCGATAAATGGAAGAAGTCGAATGGAATGGCTCGTTGCTATATTCTGGCCTCAATGGCTGGTGTGTTGCAACATCAATTCCAATCGAATGATTCAGCCAGTGACATTATCACATCCCTGAAAAAGATGTTTGGGGAGCATGGCAGGCCTGCCAGACAGGTAGCTATGCAAAAGATAATGAGTGCAAAGATGTCGGAAGGGACTCCAGTCAAGGAACATGTTTTAAAAATGATTGGTTATTTAAACGAGCTGGAGACCCTAGGTGCCAACATTGATGCACAGACCCAAGTTGATATGATCCTCAATTCGCTGTCGCCTTCATTCGCTCAATTTAAACTTAACTATAATATGAATCAAATGAATTTTTCAATGAGCGAATTGATGAGTTCTCTTTTGGCAGCGGAAGGGGTGATCAAACCTGGGGTCAACGTTTTGAACGTTGAGAAAAGCGCTTCATCTTCCCGATCTGTACCGAAAGGAAAGAAAGGGAAGAAGAAGGCTGGCACTGGTGGTTCAAGTGTTGGACCGGTCCCTAAGATTGCAAAATCTAAGGGAAAAGGTAAAGGCAAAGGGAAGGTGGGTGGCCAAGGCAAAGGAAAGTGTTTCCAATGCGGTGAGAAAGGCCACTGGAAGAGGAACTGTCCAGAATTCTTAGCTACAAGAGTTCAAGGTATGATTGAATCACATGTGATTGAAGTAAGTTTTATAACGGATACTTCAAACACTTGGTGCATTGATTCTGGTGCGACTAACCATATCTGTAATTCATTGCAGGGGTTCAGATCAACCAGGAGGTGCAGTGATGGGGAAATCGTACTTACTCTAGGTTCTAGCGCAACCGTTTCTGCGGTTGCTATAGGAGTCGTAGTTTTAGAATTTCTAGACAATAAAGTTTTGATTTTATCAGATGTACTTTACGTCCCTTCAATGAGACGTAATTTAATTTCAGTTTCTAATTTATCGAATAATGGTTATTCTTTTCATTTTGGAACTGAAGTTGTGATTAAAAGAAATAGTTCTTTTATATGTTCTGGTGTTAAATCAAATGGTTTATATGTGATTACTCCCAATATTTCTAAAGATTCTTGTATGGAACTTAATAACTCAGTGGTAACTGTACCATCTAAAAGAAAGAGACCTTCCACTAATCCAACAAAGCTTTGGCATATGAGGCTTGGTCATATCAATCTAAATAGGATTGGCAGACTAGTCAAAGAAGGGGTCTTAGGCGATTTGGTTCTCGAACCAATAGAAGTCTGCGAGTCTTGTTTAGAGGGTAAGATGACCAAAAGGCCCTTTCCTGCAAAGGGCAATAGAACCAATGCATTGTTGGAATTAGTTCATACTGATGTGTGTGGACCAATAAATATTAGAGCAAGGGGTGGTTATGAGTATTTCATAACATTTACTGATGACCACTCTAGGTATGGATATGTGTACCTAATGCAGCACAAGTCTGAAGCCTTTGAAAAGTTCAAAGAGTTTAGGGCTGAAGTGGAGAAGCAATTGGGCACACATATCAAGGCCATTCGATCTGATTGAGGTGGCGAGTACCTCTCTAATGAATTTATTGATCACCTCGTACAGAATGGGATTCTGTCACAGTTGACTGCACCTGGCACGCCTCAGCAAAATGGTGTAGCGGAGAGAAGGAATCGGACTCTTTTAGACATGACTAGGTCAATGATGAGTTATTCTGAGTTACCTTTATTTCTTTGGGGTTATGCTTTGGAAACCGCTGCTTACATACTAAATCTAGTACCAAGCAAATCTGTTCCCAGGACACCACGAGAGATGTGGATTGGGCGCAAGCCTTCTTTGCAACATCTCCGGATATGGGGATGTCCGGCACATGTGCTAAAAGGAAAGATGAGCAAGCTGGATTCTAGATCGGAAGTATGTTACTTCGTGGGGTATCCAAAGGGTACTTATGGATGGTATTTTTATGATCCAAGAGAACAGAAGGTGTTCGTCAGTACGAATGCTATTTTCTTGGAGGATGATTATATCATGAACCATAAACCTAAGGGAAGGATAGATCTTAGAGAGATAGAAGGAGAGCCCTCAGTCCAACCCGCAGTTAATAACGATGTAAATCAGGAAAACACCACTTCTTCACCTATTTCCGCACCAGTACCTCGTCGTAGTGGGAGGATTATCAGCCAGCCTGATAGATACATGTTCTTAGGAGAAGTTTTTGAAGCTGTCTCCATAGAATCTGAATCTGATCCTACCACATACGAAGAGGCAATGGCTGATGTTGATTCAGCTCATTGGGTTAAAGCTATGAAGGCTGAATTGGAATCTATGGATTCTAATCAGGTCTGGGATCTTGTAGAACTTCCAGCCAATATTAAACCCATTGGCTGTAAGTGGGTCTACAAGAGGAAAAGAGGATCTGATGGAAAGGTTGAGACCTTTAAGGCAAGGCTTGTTGCGAAAGGTTATACTCAGAGGGAGGGCATTGACTATGAGGAAACCTTCTCGCCGGTGGCCATGCTCAAGTCCATCAGAATACTCTTATCCGTTGCTGCATGCCTAGATTTTGAGATCTGGCAGATGGACGTCAAGACTGCATTCTTGAATGGCAATCTTGAGGAGGACATCTATATGCAACAACCAGAAGGGTTCATAGCTGGTCGGAAAGGTAACTTGGTATGCAAGTTGCAAAAGTCCATTTATGGGCTTAAGCAGGCATCCAGAAGTTGGAACATCCGATTTGACCAAGCGGTCAAGTCGTTTGGTTTCATACAGAATCTGGATGAGCCTTGTGTATACAAGAAATGTGAAGGGAAAGTAGTGGCTTTTCTTGTGCTTTACGTTGACGACATTCTACTCATTGGGAATGATGTAGCGGCGCTGTCAACGGTCAAGGTTTGGCTAGCTAGTACTTTCGATATGAAGGATCTAGGAGAGGCGAACTATATTCTTGGGATAAAGCTCTTTCGGGATCGCAAGCGAAAGATAATGGGATTATCTCAAGCTGGTTATATCGAGAAAGTGCTAACTAGGTTTTCAATGGATAATTCGAAGAAAGGTTTGTTACCTTTCAGGCATGGTTTAGCGTTCTCCAAGGACCAGTGTCCAAAGACACAAGAGGAGAGGAATCGCATGGCAGGAATTCCCTATGCCTCGGCAGTGGGAAGTCTCATGTATGCGATGTTATGCACTAGACCAGATATCTGCTTTGCCGTTGGCATGGTTAGCAGGTATCAGTCGAACCCGGGTCCAGAGCACTGGACAGCCGTTAAGCACATTCTTAAGTACTTGAGAAGAACTAAAGATTACATGCTTATGTACGGTGGTAGTGAGTTAATTCCAGTGGGATACACTGACTCGGACTTTATGTCAGATAAAGATTCGAGGAAGTCGACGTCCGGTCATCTCTTTACCTTGGGAGGTGGTGCTGTCAGTTGGAGGAGCATTAAGCAGAAATGCATTGCAGACTCAACTACAGAAGCTGAGTATGTGGCTGCTTGTGAAGCCGCAAAGGAAGCTGTTTGGCTCAAGAAGTTCCTTATGGAACTCGAGGTGGTACCAGCGTCACTGTCGCCTATTACGCTTTATTGCGATAATAGTGGGGCAGTGGCTCAGTCCAAGGAGCCAAGGAACCACGGAAAGGGAAAGCACGTAGAGCGGAAATATCATCTTATCCGAGATATTGTTCAACGTGGAGATGTGACTGTCACCAAGATTGCCACAGCTGACAATCTTGCTGATCCGTTTACAAAGGCCTTGCCACAGAAGGTCTTTGATCGTCATCTAGATAGTCTAGGTCTTAGATGTAGTTCTGAATGGTTATGAGTGCA
This sequence comes from Hydrangea macrophylla, assembly GCA_033977485.1. NCBI lineage: Eukaryota > Viridiplantae > Streptophyta > Magnoliopsida > Cornales > Hydrangeaceae > Hydrangea > Hydrangea macrophylla. The sequence continues at coordinate 51,523,947 of CM066982.1, forward strand.
AGTGGGAGTTTGTTGGGTTTGTGCCCTCAAACCATTACTTTCTGTATGAGACATTGACATTTTAATATATGGATATCAGCTTTACATTTTATTGTGTATGTTCTTTTCATGAGATGATTGTTAATCCTTAAGTATTATAGTAAGTAATTCGTGTGTGTATGAGATGCACACAAGTGAGATACGAATTACTATTTTTTAATACTTAGAATGTGTCACAGTGGATGATGAGACTGGATACCTCATCAAGTCTACACTGTAGCATAATTAACTACCATTGGATGGAGTGATTAATCTCAATCACTAGAGTGTAGCTCTTAGTTGATATGCTAGTGCTTATAGTGCATTGACGGACCTGAGTTTCCTATTGACGCTTAAGACTGTCAAACAGTCAATAGGAACTCATAACTTGTATAAGGTACGTGTTCTCAATCTTGAGACGATTATGAACACAGACTGTGGATATGACTGCTTTGATTTACCAATCAGTGAGGTCTATAAAAGATCAACACCTGGGTATCTTGGGTATGTCATGTTCATAGGGTTGTGTACATGCATTGTCAAGATAGAATCTACCCTCTGTTTCAGAGTAAGCATTCCCTTGAGAATGTCACCAAGTCGATTACTGAGTACTGCAGTCTTGTTGATAAGAGTTATCAACATGTTTGGTAATCATGAGAGGTGAATGGGACTCAAGGAATACAAGAAGTAATCATGATTCAGGTTGACAGTAACAGTTATCCGATTACCTGAATATGATTACGAATGCTGACGGTAGAGGGACATTAGTACACCATACAAGTCTAGTTATCGCTTCGGATATGTTCTTTTGCGTTGGAGTTCAGTTATCGTTTTATAGTGGAGTAAACTTTAACTGACCAGTTAGTTAGTTTGCTGATCAAAGAGTTTGGTCATGGTAATTAACAAACTGGTCTGAGCCAACAATAAAGAGCCTAGGAGGTCCCACTCTTAGCTCCGCCAGGATGCTTGGAAAGATGCTTGAGGATGATGTCCAGACAGGTTCGATCGATCGAAGATGTCTCGATCGATTGAAGTCTGCAGGTTCGATCGATCGAAGATGGTTCGATCGATCGAATGTTCGATCGATCGAAGACACTTCGATCGCTCGAAGTCTAGGTCGGTTCTGGGAATCTATAAATAGGGCAGCTGCGTTCTGGAAAAGGTTGTTCGTCGTTTTGAACGTCAGAAGCTGCAGAAACTATTTTGGAGTCCCAAAACCTACTCTATCCTCTCCATTAGGGTTCCCACCAACCCTAGTCTTTCTGACAGGCATCCGCAGGAGTCATAAGGGTGAAGATCAACTAGTGGAGGCTGCTGGAAGTTGAAGATCAGAATTGGGTTCAAGACACTAAGGTATAACTCGTGTCCCCTCTTGTGCGCATATGTAGAATTGACGAGTAGTAGATCCGGGCATGCCAATAAAGTTTCATAACTTGATTTTTCCGCTGCGCGTTTAAACTTTCCATTTAAACCTGTTTTTCCAACAGTTTATCATTTATGTGCATTTGTTATTTTATTCACTAAGCATTAGTTTAAACAAATCAAATATGTATGGTTATTCAAATAATCATTTTAGGTGTTAATGCCGGCAAAGAATCGCATAAGTAAGCATGTGGGTTTGGGAGTTCTTGTAGAAGGCGATATATCATGTTTATCTCATAGTTTTTAATATAGACTTGTTCTAATAAGAATTTTAGAGCTTTTTAAACTATGTTTAACTTAGATTCATAGAACAGATTCGTAATATTGTAATAGATAGAAATCTTTTGTAATTACGCTTTAGTAATGTTTTAATCCAATGGGAATCGTTTTGGTATGAGTTTGGAGTGCGTATTTAAATCCTGGTTGTATTAAAAATAAAAAAAAACCTTTAACTTTAAAATTCTACAGAAAGGGGGTTACTGCTGGAAAACAGTCGACTGGACCGAGGGATCAGTCGACTGGACCCCTATTTTAAGTAAAATCTCTCATTTGTTTTCACGACTTCAGTCGACTGTGTACTTCAGTCGACTGATCCCCAGGACACAGTCGACTGGTTTCTGCACGAAAATTAGACATTCTGCTTGGATGGGTTCAATCGACTGAACATTTGAGGCATCAGTCGACCGAACCGAGTAGTCAGTCAAGTGAAGGTGACACTTGGGGATTTCTTGTTCTCTGCAACTCCAAGTCAGTCGATTGGAGCCCCAACCCAGTCGACTGGACTGCTTGTTTTAAAAATAATTTGTTTTGTTTTTCGATGCGTGTTCTTAAAATTAATCTTTTGGGAACATTGATGAATTGGTTTAGCCTCGGTGGCGTGCCACGTGCTCCGATTCTGCTATTGTGGGACCAGGCTGTGACATTTAGTGGTATCAGAGCATAAGTTTAGAGCCTTGGGGACGAGTGACGTTATATGTTGAGTGACGTCGAGTGGAGTGTATGATTATGAAGATAATATTGTTATCATTATTGAAATGCTGCATATGTTGCATTTGTTAATTGTGATGATGATCTATGCACATATATGTATTGTGGCATAGCATGCATCGGCTTTATGCAATAAACTTTATAGGACGAATTCTTGAAACGCCATGACTGACCCAATAAGAGGGTTGTCGCCGCATTCGCGAATGGATCAAATAGTGAATATGGTGGGAAATTTTTTTCAAGCCATAAGTGAATGAGATCAGATGAACATTCAGGTCCCACCAGTCAAAGTTTGTTACATTAATGCACCACCAGTACCGCGACCTCAACACACAATCGTGGAACAATTCCATAAGCGGAAATCGGCCTTGTACCATGGACAAGTTGACATAGACTTGACCGATCATTGGATGATGGTGAAAAGACATTTCCGTACAGTAATCTGTACCGATGAGGAAATTTTGTGTGCATCGATCCGATACATTAATGGGGGAAGCATTGGATTGGTGGAACAATGTGCTCGAGCGAGGGAAGCCAACTATGTAGTAATCATTTAAGGATGAGTTCAATAATCTTTTCTTTCCGCGATCAGCTCATACCCAGAAACGCCAGGAATTTGCGAGTTTAGTTCAGGGCGACATGACTATAAGTGAGTACGTTTCTCGGTATAATGCCTTGTTACGTTTTAGAAAATGTACCCTTCCAACTGATGAGGATAAGGCGTGTAAGATTAAGGAAGGGCTTAGGGAGAACATCTGTAGTTGCATGGATATGTTACAACACCTGACCGTTTCTCTAGTTGAGGAAGCCGCTCGCATAGCTGAGAAAAGTGTCGATCGATATCGACAAAGGCAATAAGGGAAGAGAGCAAATGACAATTGGGGCAAGAGTCAAGGTAATGCGAAGGAACCGTTTATGCAAAGTTCAGGATCATATGTGGGGAACCAAGGAGGGAGTACGTTTGTCAGAGACTCGAGATCGTTATGCCCGACATGTAACCTACGACACAAGGGGACTTGTGATCTACTGAGCACTTGCTACCTTTGCAAGCAACTGGGACACATATCTTGGAATTGTCCTCAAAACATGAATATGACTACACCAAACACAACCTTGAGCACCAGGAGTTATAATCCAGAGATGAGGGGGAAATGTTTTGAATGTGGCCCACCGGGGCATATAGTAAAGAACTGTCCGAGTAAGAGACAACCGGGGATGAGTACTCGGGCATCGAGTGTGTCAAGTGGATCAGGGACAGAAACCTGAGTGGATAAAAGGAAAGGAGTGGCGCAACAACAAGGACGATATTTCCAGCTCAGGCCGGGGAATATAGATGATACAGTCGTATCAGGTATTCTTCCTATTTGTTCGTATCCTGCACGTATACTCATAGATTCTGGTTCAACGCATTCATTTCTGTCTCGTGATTTTGTTAAACATTTAACTATTAAGTCTGAACCACTAGGATAAGATTTGTGCATATCATTGACTTGTAGTGAATTGTTAGTAACTTCTTCGGTATTCAAGGCGTGTGAGATCAAGTTAGGCAATAAGGTTTTGAACGTCGATTTGATTCCATTGACAGTAAATTACTTTGATGTTATCTTGGGTATGGATTGGTTGTCGCTCAATCAAGCTAAGATCTATTGTGAATAGAAACTGGTTAGTTTCTACCTGTCAGGACAAGAAGAATTTACTTTCCAGGGTAAGGGTGTGACCATACGCCGTACTTGACATTGAAAATTCAAGCAAGCAAGATGTTGAAGAAAGTTTGTTCAGGTTTCTTATGTTCAATTGTCGACACACGAGTTCTTGGACCAATAGTAGAAGACATTCTAGTAGTTCGAGAATTCCCAGATGTTTTTCCCAATGAGTTACTCGACGTAATGATTGAAAGAGAGCTTTAGTTCACGATAGAGGTATTACCAGGGTCACAACTGGTATCCAAAGCACCGTACCGAATGGAACTGGTAGAGTTGAAAGAATTAAAAGTTCAATTATAAGAGCTGCTTGAGAAGGGTTTATCTTACCTTGTGTTTCACCTTGGGGAGCTCCAGTCTTGTTTGTGAAGAAGAAGGATGGTACAATGCATATGTGCATCGATTACCAGGAGTTGAATAAGTTGACCGTCAAAAATAAATATCAGTTTCCTCGAATAGATGACTTGTTTGATCAGTTGCAAGGAGCTCAGGTATCTTCGCAGATTGACTTGAAATCCGGTTACCATTAGTTGAAAGTCAAGGGGGAAGATGTTGAGAAGACAGCTTTCAGAACTCGATATGGTCACTTTGAATTTTTGGTTATGCCTTTGGAGTGACTAACGCACCAGCCGCTTTCATGTACTTGATGAATCGTGTTTTCAAGGACTATTTAGATGAGTTTGTTATTATGTTCATAGATAACATCCTAATCTATTCCAAGAGTATTGAAGATCATGAACATCATTTGCGATTAGCCTTACAATGATTGCATGAGAGGCGATTGTTTGGGAAATTAAAGATGTGTGAGTTTTGGTTGGCGAAGATTGCTTTTCTTGGACATATAGTGTCGGCGAAAGGAATTTTGGTAGATCCTCAGAAGATAGAAGCAGTTACCAATTGGGTGAGATCGACGAATGTGATAAAGATTCGAAGTTTCCTAGGATTAGCTGGTTATTATCGGAGGTTTGTAAAAGACTTTTCACGTATTGCAATGCCGATGACACAGTTGATGAGGAAAGATGTTGCTTATGTATGGAGTCCAAAATGTGAGGAAAGTTTCCAAGAGTTAAAGAGTCGATTAGTGAAGGCACCAAGCTTAGTTGTTCCGATGGGGACTGAAGGGTTTATCATTTACAGTGATGCTTCATATAGAGATTTAGGTTGCTTTCCTATGCAAGGTGACAAGGTCATTGTATATGTGTCAAGACAACTTAGACCGCACAAGAAGAATTATCTAACACATGATCTAGAATTAGCCGCCGTGATTTTTGCATTGAAGATTTGACGTCATTACCTATACGAGGAGAAATGTGAGATTTATACAGACCATAAGAGTCTGAAGTATCTGTTCATACAATGAGATTTGAACATGAGGCAGAGGTGATGGCCAGAGTTGATGAAGTACTATGATTTGTCAATTCAGTATCATCCGAACAAGGCGAATGTAGTCGCCGATGCTCTTAGTCGTAAAGCACCAACCAACTTAGCTTCAATTTGACTTCTCAGAGAGAGTTGAATCGAGAGATGGAGAATTTAGAACTTGAAGTGATTCCGAGGATTGAAAGTGGCTTAATGTCGACGATTGCAGCACAACCACTCTTGATTCACTAGATCACAGAGAAACAACTTCAAGATGTGGCCTTGGAGAAGATTTGTGATGAAATTTCGATGGGCAAGCAGTCGGGATTCACTTTTGAAAACAATGTTTTGATATGGAAGGGTAGAATCTGTGTGCCAAACGAGAAGGTGCTGAAACGGAATATCCTAGAAGAAGCACATAATACGAAGTACATCATTCATCCGGGAAGCATCAAGATGTATAGAGATTGAGACATGTTTATTGGTGGCCGGGAATGAAGAGAGAAATAACACGCTATGTTTTCATGTTGTACGACTTGTCAACAAGTGAAGGCCGAATGCCAAGTACCTTCAGGATTGTTACAACCGTTACCGATAGCCGAGTGGAAATGGGAACACATTACGATGGACTTTGTTAGTGTGTTTCCAAGGTCAAAGAAATCGAATACTATCATTTGGGTGATCATTGACCATTTGACGAAGTCATCGTACTTCTTACCACTTCGAACAACTAAGCCGATAACGTTAGCTAAGTTGTTTATCAGCGAGATTGTGAGACTACATAGTATTCTAGTTTCTATTGTTTCAGATAGAGATAGTAGTTTTACATCGAAGTTTTGGAGAGTTTGGCAAAAAGCAATGGGTACCAAATTGAATTTTAGTATCGCTTTTCATCCTCAGACCGATGTTCAATTGGAAAGAGTAATCCAAATTTTGGAAGACAAGCTGCGGTTATGTATACTTGATTTCCACAGCGATTGGGAAGACCACTTGCCATTGATTTTGTTTGCATACAACAACAGTTTTCAGTCGAGTATTGGGATGGCTCCTTATGAAGCTTTGTATGGTCGTGTGTGTAGTTCGCCGATTAGTTGGACGGAAGTTGGAGAAAGAATGATTGAAGGGCCGAAAATTGTATAAGAGACAACGGAAAAGATAAAGGTGATTCGACAACGGTTATTGATAGCTTAGAGTAGGTACAAGAGTTATGCCGACAAGCGTAGACGACCGTTGGAATTTGATGTGGGAGATTTAGTGTATTTGAAGGTGTCACCTTCCAAAAGGAATTACTAGATTTGGGAGATACGGGAAATTCAACTCTAGATATGTAGGACCTTTTGAGATCATGAGGAGAGTTGGACCCGTAGCCTATCGATTGAATCTACCAAGTGAGTATGCCCAAGTTCACAACGTATTCCATGTATCATTACTACGAAAACATTTGGTGGAAGAAAGAGATCAAGTGATGACTCCGACACCAATGAGATTCAGAGGGATTTGACGAATGTTACGTATCCGGTAGAGATATTGGATTGGAAAGACCAAGTCTTGCAAAATAAAGTGATATCAAAAGTTGAAGTGTTATGGCGTAGCCATACGGCGGAAGAGATGACATGGGAAATAGAGGAGGAAATATGTACTCAGAATCCGCATCTTTTTGAGACATGAGGTATAAGTTTGGGGCCAAACTTCTTTTAAGGGGGAGAGTACTATAACACCCGTACTTGTGTTATTGCATTTCATTTCATTATCATGCATGATACTGTAATGTGATGAGATGTGTTATGCATGTTGACACATGTGTGAGTGAGTTTTGACTCACGAGTTGATTTGGGTGTCTTTATTAGAGAACCATTTGAGACTGTGTAGCATGAATGTTGGTTGTTGTGAAGTCTCTCCGAGGATGAGACGTTTTGTGGAATACCTTAAATGTTTATGTGAAAATAAATGTTTATCTGTGTATTTTATTATCTGTATTATTTTCTGGTTTAGAATTTAATTCCGTTGTTAATTTTAGTATCCTGGTGAGGATGAATTTTAACATGCTATTAATTTGGTAGGCTAATTAGCAATTTCGTAAAAATCATGTAGAAACTTGAATATTTTAGCAACCAAACGGAACTTAAGCGAAAACTTTTATAATTTTAAAGTTTCACCCGTGAAGTTATGAATTAGCTGTGTAGAAAGTTTCAAAGACTAATTAGGAGTTTTTAAAACTCGTGGGGAGGTAAACATAATTTTAAAAAATATTACCTATATATAGATAGAGATGACTTTAGATATTTACAAAAAAGTTTGCTAACCTAAAAACTAAAGGAGGCCAAATGAAGATATAGAGCTTAGAGCTTCACAGCGATAAACAACGGACTTCTGCCCGTTTATTTTCTTCAAAATTTCATATGCGAACTCCTTGAGGTAAGGGCTTCTTTTTGATACCCACTAGGGCCTGTTTGGCTAAGTTTTCAGAAAAGTTATTTTCTAAAAATTTTCATAAAAGTTGATAATTAAAATTCTAATCAATAGGAATTGTACTCGAAGGATTACTGCACGTTATTTGTACGCGAGTTTTCTTTGGATCGAATTATAGGAGCGTTATTCAGAAGTGAGTGATTCAACCTTATATTTTGGAATGATTTCTTGGCATGTATTCATGTTTGATATGAAAAGCATGTGTTAGTGTATAGAGATTTATTGTGTAGTTCATATTGGGCGATTATATTGATAAGTAAGCCCAATAGCACGGTGAAATATTTTGATTACCCAAAGCATGGTGATATGTGAATTGAGCATGCTGAGTTGTTATTTGGGTCAAAGAAGGACGTGGTTACCAAGTCATCTTGTTGAGCCGGTATAAGTATTAAGGTCGCACGATTGAAGAAAAGAATCATGAGTCTTACCTCTTCGCGTGGACTTATTGGCGAGGAGGCGCGGATTAGGAGTATGAAACGTACGCGTGAGACTCCGGAGACTGTATGAAATTTAGAGATGTAAATGCGAGCATGTTTATCATTCATGTGTATTTGTTGTTTTATTCACTAAGCATTAGCTTAAACAAATCGAATATGTACGTTTATTCAAATAACCATTTCAGGTGTTAATGCCGACGAGGAATTGCAGAAGTGAGCAAGTGGGTTTGGGAGTGCTTGTAGAAGGTGACGTATCATGTTTATCTCATAGTTTTGGATATAGACTTGTTGTAGTAAGAATTTTAGTGATTTTTAAACTATGTTTAACTTAGATTCATAGAACGGATTAGTAATGTTGTAATAGATATAAATCTTTTGTAATTACGCTTTAGTAATGTTTTAATCCAATGGGAATCTTTTTAGTATGAGTTTGAAGTGCATATATTAAATCTTGGTTGAATTCAGAAAAACCTTTAACTTGAAAATTCTGCAGAAAGGGGGCTGTTGCTGGAAAACAGTCGACTGGACCCCTGTTTTAAGTAAAATCTCTGCTTTGTTTTCGGGACTTCAGTCGACTGATCCCCAGAGGACACCGTCGACTGGTTTCTGCACGAAAATTGAACATTCTGCTTGGATGGGTTCAGTCGATCAGACGATCACAGTCGACTGAACATTTTGAGGCATCAGTCGACTGAAGGTGGCACTTGGGGATTTCTTGTTCTCTGCAACTCCAAGTCAGTCGACTGGAGCCCCGACCCAGTCGAATTGTTTTGTTTTTCGCTGCGTGTTCTTAAAATTAAATCTTTTGGGAACGTTAATGAATTTGTTCAGCCTTGGTGGCGTGCCACGGGCTATGGTTCTATTATTGTGGGACCGGGGTATGACATGTCTCAAGATAGTAAATAAAAATATTATTAAATAATTAACTATTCTTCATCCAATGGTTATATATAGTGTTTTGTACGGGCATATGAGAAGCTCCTCATAAATAACAGTGCCCAATATTATATATTTGCATGGTAAGGAGTAAATTTGAATGCAACGGGGATACTACATCAGAAATTATATCACATTAATACATTTGGAGTTGCACCTATGTGGGTAAGGTTTTTTTCTAAAAATAAGAGGATAGTCGATTAAATAAAGGGATTGGATTGTGATACCACGTCATCCATACAATCGTAATAACCAATATTTTCTCCAAGAGAAGGTACTTAATGTTTTCTACGCAAATAATTAGACATGCACATCCACATATGACCCTTCAAATTAGAAATCAGATACTTGCAAATAACTCAAACAGGTAAAAGGAGATAATCAATGAGAAATGAGTATAATGCATTCTAGTAAATAACTTGAGTAGTTTAAATATTTTTGACGACATTAGTTTTGACTGAATGAAAGAGTTAGGAAAACTAAAATTTGCTTCAATTTTAGTTAATCATGACGAAAAGGTAGTGGGCACAAAACCAAAATCCAAAAGGGGAATAAAAACGTGAAGTTGATGGGCATTTATCGGACTTTTGCATGGTTCATCATCAAGAATTTGGCGGCAAATAATAGAGAAGTTGAGAGAACATAGGACCTGTCTAGATTACATTATCCAGCACAAAATTAACATGCAAGTCAGAATTAAAATCTGAAACTGTAGAAGTCTAACAACCTGTGCACATCTTAGTAATTTGGGGGTTTCTCATAGCTCCAAACTCCGATCCAAGCTACCAAATCCGACATCATGATCAAGTATAGCATTATTCAATAACAAATTGAGTTTAACTAAAAAGCGTAAGAAATTATTTTGAATGTACAAATGTACAATGAGTATCTTGAATCTTGATTATTGAGTTCAGTACTGTAATAGCATGTTTTTACTTTTCATTTAGAAATCCTTATATAAGGCATGATGTATTTTATTTTAGGGTTAATTACAGAAACACCTCCTGTGGTTAGGCCTTTTATCAGTTACCCCTCTATACTTTAAATTTTATCACTAATACCCCCTGTGGTATGGACTAAAGTGAAATAGTCACTTTCACCATTAAAGTTAACGGAAAATGGGTAAAAATAAAAAATTACCCCTATTACATACTAATAAGAACACCCTTATATGCTTAAATGTTTATTAAGACATATGTGGTATACTATTATATTATTTTGATATTATATTTGTTGTTAGAGATCATTTGGTAGTCACTTTGAGGTACATTCATGAGAGCAAATTTATTTAATTTTTTATTTAATTTTTTATCTATCCTTGGACACACACACACACACCCACACCCCACATACAGTCTTGGCGATGTATTATTTTTTATATTTTTTATCTACTCTTAGACACACAATCTTGGTGATATGTTAGTTTTTTTTTAATCTACTCTTGACCACACACACAGGGAAATCCAGTGTAGTGATGTACTAAGATCTAAAAAAAATTTTATCCCCAAACTTTTGTGTGTGTGTGTGTGTCAAATTCGCTCTCACAAAGGTACCCTTAAGTGACCACATAATGGTCTTTAACAACAAATGTAATATCAAAATAATATAATAATGTACCATTTATGTCTAAATAAACATTTAAGCATATAAGGGTGTTATTATTAGCATGTAATAGGAGTAATTTTGTACTTTTATTAATTTTCCGTTAACTTTAACGGAAAAAGTGACTGTTTCACTTTAGTCCAAACCACAGGGGGTATTAGTGATAAAACTTAAAGTACAAGGGGGTATTTGATAAAAGGCCTAACCACAGGGGGTGTTTCTATAATTAACTCTTTATTTTATGAATTTATTGTGTACGAAGTATTTTAAGTCCGGTGCACATTTTATTCTCATGATATTTACTCTTTTGCATTATAATTAATGTTTTCTCTTTAGATTTTATTTACTATAATATGATAGCTAAATTAGATAATAATAGAGTACTACTTTTGCAAAAGTAATAGTGGTTATTAACATAACAAACTAACTACTTTACTTGTTAAAATTGGTGATAATGATCCTTTACACTACCATATGATCCATGTCATTATGAAAAAGGTACTTGGTGTCAGACGGAATATTAAAAAGTAGCTTCTCTATATTACCAAAATCTAATATCATAAAGAGAATTGCTATTCGCATTTCGTGAAATGTATTGACTGCATGGTATTGATTGTGTCTTAGTATTATCATAGAGTGCAATAGTTCAATTTTGGAGTGAGAATAACAATTCTCTGTCATAAAACCTATGGGTTTTTAACGAAAGTTTTTTTATAGAAAAAAAATAAAAAAAATAAAAAAATATTAGATTACCTGACATTAGCCTCTAAGCTCTAAACATAACAGCGACAAAAAACTAGCAAGTGCTTTTTATTAGCTTAACTACCAACTTATTCTGCAACACATATAGTAACTTATACCTCAATTGCATGAAATATTCATACACCCAGCTGTCGCTGAAAGAAACTACATGTTGTCTTTGCTTCTTACTCACTAAAAAATAATTAAACTAATCACCACACTGCTGATTAAGTTCTAAAAAATCATTAAGTTTTGATAGAAATCTTTGTGAACATTACTTGATGAATTATTATATATGAGTAGCATTAGTTATCTAATCAATCAGTTTCATGTGCTGTTGACCCACCTATTCATCTAATTTCATCTAATTCATAAGTCACCTATTGTATGGACCCTTTCCCACATATCATGCCTACTTGATGATCAAATTATTCAGTGTATATATAATTTTGAGAGCATTTTTGCTCACTCAAGAATAGTCACTATTGTTCACCCATATCTCTACTTTTTATTATCATTTTGCCATTATAACACCAGCATCATTACTAGAATATGTGATACATATTATCCAATGAAAGTCCAAGTAAACAATACTGAGTGACCTTTCTTGAAAGAGCAAAAATGCTCTCGATAATTTTTAAACTCTGAAGTCTTAGCCAATCATTAGGATTCATTTTTGATTGGTTGGTCCCAATAGGTGACACCCGTACTTATTGAAAATTACAGCCATATCATTGGAAATTGCATTAATTTACAGCAACTAAACATGTAGGTGACCAAAATAGTCTTTTTTTTGTTTATTTGAAATGAACAAGGCTATTAAGTGGTGCACTACTAGCTCCACCTAGTGCAGATGCACTATTTGGCTTTATTTGTGTTTTATTTTGTCCCCCTCATATTTTGGTGCACTGTATGAGGGAGTGGTATGAGTGTAGTCACAAATAAATGAAAGGAAGGCAGTGCTTTAATTTTATCCCAATCATAGGACCAAGGTCCTATTTAATTTGGCCGGGATTGACTTTCTCCATATTTTTGGCGCAGGTTTAATTGTTTGAATCCCCCTCTTCCATTTCTAATTTATATACATATATAATAAATAAATAAAAAGAAGAAGTTTTGTCCCACACCCTTGCAATAACTCGAGGGAAAAAAAAAAGACACAAAAAAACCAAAACTTGTACAAAGCACTTCTATGCTACTTGTAGATTCAGATTAACATTCGCATGCTTGACAATCTTGATAATTACTTTAGCACAATGCGTTGGCCCTTTTTAATTAATATAGGAATTTCTTTTCTTTTTCTTTTTTTTATCTAGGCAAGTTCAGACCATATAATTTTAACTAATCATGGAAATTCGGATGAAGACTTCTCTCAGTTTGTGGATTTAGAGAAGTAAAAGACAAAAAAAAAAAAAGAAAAAAAAAAAGGAAAATAAGTGATAAGAAAACTTATTTTTTTAGTGATTTGTCCTCCATGTATCAATAACATCCAAAATATAATAGTAAAAAAAATAGAAAGGCAGTTCACAAAATTCAACATGTTTAATTAATGTTCACTTTGTTGTGTTTTTCTTATTAACCAAACAAAAGTAATTATTTATTTATTTATTTATTTTTTCACTAAATCAATGAACCAAACAGTGCAAAATCTTCAAAAAAAATATATATATGTATAAAAATAAATTATACCAAAAATTCCATAAAATTTAAGAAATAGTGAATTAACTCCAAATTTGCAAAATTATTAGGACCATGCACTCATATAGGGTACAAATGCACCAGACTAAGGAAGACAAGACAAAGGGCTCATCAATGAAGGGTGTATAAATTTGTTGATAGTGTATTGTATAATTTGTATTGTGAAAAATAGACAAGTCAATGGTTTTGGAGAGGATTACGGAGGCAAGTACTGTTTGGTGTGAACAATAATTGTGAGAGTGTGGGTTGTGTGCGGCACGTAATGAGGGACCAGACCCATCACAAGAAGCTAGGATTATAGCAAGTAAAGAATCACTTCATCACTATGTATATCCTTATAGCACAATACACAATCTATTTATTTATTTATGGCTTGGAATAAAAAGTGTGGGAGTATCTTACAAGAGGTTGTGAGCAAGTATGCCAGTGAATAGAACCGACCTTCAATTATATTAGTAATATTGACACTAGTATGTATATTATATATATTTTCTCTGTACTTCACACAAGTCATTCATGAGAGAGAAAGACAGCAAGAGAGATTCAGTAGCTTCTGAGCAACTCAAGATGACATGTATGTTGCAACTAAATCAATGAAAACCCTGCATTAAATTATTAAATCTCCAAAACAGAATGTATATGACAATCCATATATACGACTCTTATAGTCAACTCTTACAGTAATTTGTATAAAGCTTAAGGTGTCAATAATGAGCCCGGTTCCTCGGCAGCAAGGCTGTCCGGCAGCACCCGGTGCACCCGGCGCAGAGCCTACGTGGTTTCATACAATTTTTTTTTTTTTAACCTTTTTTTTTAAAGAAAATTTAAAAACAAAAAATGTATGGTACTACTAGCGCCATATATGTGGCACTGCTGGGATGCTGCTAGGTAGCATTGCGGTCGAGGATCCAAAATCATCAATAATATCTGCGCTGTAACAAAGAGTATTTTATTGCAATTAAATCACCCAAAAAAATCAAATGAAAAGTGCAAGAGAATCATCAAACTGTGCACATTTTTAGTGAACTGAATTTTATTTATGATAAAGCTTTGGATACTTTCACGTGACCACGTGACATGCTGATGTGGCCTTGTAAGGAATGGATTTCTTGGGTAGGGCCACGTCTCGGGAGCCACAAATAAGATGACCCCCGCACATAAGAGTGTGGGTCTCACTCAAAAGACCCACTAAATACCACATCAGCATCCATGTGTTACCCAAAAATTTCACTTTTATTAGAGCTTTAAGGCAACATAAGAATTAATTTTTTTTTTTTTTGTTTGCTGAACAACATAAGAATTAAGAACACGTCTTCTTTACATAGCAATTTCAAAGTAAGAAAGCAACAATTTTTTCCGAGCTGGAAGCTTCTTCTTCTTTGTTACTTAAAGAACTACTTCAACATAAAAATAGGCACCATGGATTTCAATTGTAACATGAAGCAAAAAGTCAAGACCATCAAGTAGGACCCAACTATGACATTTTCCTCTTATCCAATAAAGGGTGGGAACTGGTTGTGACAGAAACACCTCATAGTCTACTGACTGAAGTTCATTCCTTGTGAGAGAAAAAAAAAAGCTAGAGAACAAACAGGGTGGAGAGGAGTATGACTACGTCAATGTTCTTTTTTCTTTTTGTTTTTTCAGAAAAGGAGCCAATGTTCATAATGTCTTTGTTTATTGCACAGTTAGTTAAAAAATGGATGCTTCAAGCAAAATATTATGAACTCTGAAACAAATTGATAGTTAAATCAACTATAGATAATTACAATAATATACAATGTGTAATAGTAAGCAACTTGGAAGAGCTGACCAATTGAGAAATAGCATAAAGAAACACTAGAATGAATATGGAGAAGTGTGATTGAGTGTAAAATTTGAAGAACAACAATCATATTCTTGGAGGGGAACCTAACTAGTTGACCATAAAATTGAGTGAGTGGAACCGAAGGCTTTGTTTGGTAATGGATTTAAACAAGGAAAAGAAAATGAAAGCTTGAAGGAAAACTATTTCCCTTGGCATCATTTGGTTTATGGATTTAGTGAGGGAAAATAAAAGAAAACAAATAGATCGAGGAAAACATTTTCCTTTATTTGGCTAATAATAAGGACAATAGGAAGGTAAGGAAATAAGTTGAGAATTAAATTAAACATCTCGAATTTTGTGTGTCATTTCCCTTTCTTTTTTCTTACATTACAATTATAATTTTAAATTAATTTTTAATATTGTTATAACATGACGGAAAACACAAGGTTTTCATTCCTCTTCTCTTTACGTTCTCTAAATCTGCAAATCAAACAAAACTCTAGTGTTTTGCTAGTTTTTTCCTCCATCCTTAAATAAAATTAGAAATGAATCAAGAGTACAGTAGAAATTTAAGAAAAGATGAAAGCAAGTAAATCACAAATTTAAAAAATTTTATTTAATTAATTTTTTTTCCCTTGTTTTGCTCATGGAGAATTGTTTTTTTTTTTTTTTTTTTTCCTCCAGTGTTTCTTTACCTTTTCCTCACTAATCCAAGAACCAAACAAAGCATCAAAAAAGTCCAAAAAGAGCAGTTCAAGTTGAGTAGCTGTGGGTGGGTGGTGAAGTGAAACTACTTGGAGTGGTGTTGGTAGTAGTAGCAATTAGTGTGTCATTGTATTTAATTGAAAGTTTATCCTAAGCTTTCAAGGAAAAAGACCTCATGCCTACTCTTCCTAAAGTTAGGTCTAGAGCACTCTTTTTATACATCTCTCTAGTCTCTGCTTCCAGTTCCTCACTAGCTTCTGAACTAAATATTATCTACTATCTGTAGAAACATAAAAGCACTGAAACAATAATTCAATTCTTAGAATAGTGAGGAAAGCAAGGTCTCACCAAGTTTACAGGTGATGCAGAATAAGAGTGGGAAAGACTAAGGCTTTGTTGATTTAGCAACAGAAAAAAAAGTCAAGTAAAATAGCGAGAAAAATAGGATGGAAAAGAAAATTTTAATATAGTGAAAAATAAACTAAAAATGTTGAATTTTGTGAGTCAGTTTCATTCCCTTTTTTCTCAAGTTATTGCAACATTTGAAATTTAGTAATTTCGGATGTAGTTTAAGCAGGGAAAAAATTTATGAAAAAAATTAATCAAGCCCTAAATGTAAGAAATTTTAAATCTTTCAATAACTTCAAATGTTATTTAAGGATACAAAAAATTTACAAAAAAAAATCAAGCCCTAAATTTAAGAAAACCTAAATCTTTCATGACCTACAGTTCTTATTCGCATCACCGCATAGGTTGTTAGTAGAATTTATCACATAATCTAGAATTTTTTTTGCGACACCCGCTCCCGCGGTTTATATTTAATATTGATTTAGCATGCATAATCACGAGTTAATGTTAATTAATGTATTATGTGACTCTTATTGGACGTGGGATATATCATATATTAACCCACTAAGTTGATTATGGGTGTCTAGTTTGGAGCTCAGTTATGGCTAGTATGACGATCCCAAGTTGGGATATGTGTTTGTGGGTCCCAGTTGAGATGTGACATTATATGTGGAACACCGGCTATGTCACACCCGTTCAAAAATTTCATAGTTTATGATGCATTTTTCGTTTTTGTGAACTTATCAATGATATTTGATAATTGGACTAAGGTTGACTGTGAGTCAACAATAAGGTGTCAGTAAGGACACGGGAAATTTGGTAATTGAGATTGCATTGGCATGAGTAAATGACATTTATGTGATTTAAATGTTATTTGACTTATCTGGTACTTTATGAATAGTAATTATTCCTGTGTAGTATAATTTCTAGTAATTTTGATATTGTTAGATATCATTTTTAGAACTGTGGTGAGAACGGGAGTGTCACGTTATATAAAAGGTAGGTTGTGTAGAGATTTTATAGAATTTAGTTTTCGGACGTAATTTTGGACCCAAACGAGACTTAGCTGAAAACTTTTGTAATTTATAATTTTCACTTGTAAAGTTATAAAATGGACGTGTACGACATTTCAGGAGTTAATTAGAAGTTTTGAGAATTCGCGGGGTAGTAAACGCGATTTCTGGAAGGTTTTTCTATAAATAGAGGAGGGTGAGATTTCATTTTTTTTAAAAAAAAATTACAAAATATCATTAGAGAGGAGAGAGAAAAGGGAGATTGATGCCACGGGCTTTGCGACGACGATCGGTGACTTTTCGTCCGTCTGTTTTCAACCAAACTTCATATTAGGACTCCTCGAGGTAAGGGATTCATTTTGATACCACTTAGGCCCTGTTTGGCTAAGATTTTTATAAAATCTAATTTTTAGAATTTTGGGAAAAACGTGTAAATGCTTGTAGGAATCTTTCGAAATCAGAGATCTAACGTTTATTCGGACCTCTAGTTGATCCTTCAAAGTTAGGGAGAAATCGTACAAGATATGAATTCTAAGCCTATGAATTATGGGAAATTACATGTTTTAATCATCGGACTTGATATTCTGGATCCGGGGCGAAATTCATGTATTATGTATGCCCGTTAATTATGCATATGAAAATGCGATAAAAGCACGTACAAATGTGTATATGAACATGTTATGTGTTAAATGTATATATGAACATGTTATGTGCTATGTGGGTCAAAGGGGAGTTTATTGCAATTCCATCCGGGGTTAAGCTCCTCGAAGTTTGAGGATTGTAACAATGGATAATGTGATGTCTGGTATGGAGGAAGGCCCAACCAGGGTACGATACCTGGTATGGAGGAAGGCCCAATCAGTGTACGGGGTGTGTGGAGGAGGTATGCCTTCCACGACATCGGTTTCATTACCGGATGGAAACGTACTACTCACCCTAGCGACTATTTTTGATGTATTTTAAATGTTTAGAACATGAATTATCATATAAGCATATGTTTAGAATTGTGCACTTAGCATATAGCTGAGCAGTGGAGTGTTACTCCATTGCAGGTGACAAGAAGAAAGAGAAAAAGAAGCATGAAGAGTGAGACCGCGGGGACGACGGGGATGCATCTCTTGTATATGTTTTTGTTTTCTATTCCTTTAATGAAAATGTAATTTTTGAGAAGTTAAGACTTGAAATTTCACTTTTAAGCTTGGGATGGATTTATAAGGTTGTAACATGTATTTAAACTCCCTTGACTTGTAAATTTAGCATTTCGGAGGAATGTAATAGAACTTTATGTTAAGCCAAATAAGCCTTAGCTTATTCCATTATTATTTCTTTTCGTAGATTATCATGCCTTAATGATGTTCTTGAAAGTCTAGCATAGATGGTGAAGTGAAAAAAGTGTAATCATGGTTGAAGGAATGGAAGAAGAGAGGTTGTTTGATGCATTGGCAAAATTCTGTAGCTTTGGACAAGATTCTGCTAAAGGGTCATTCGACCGGTCGAAAGGGGTCGTTCGACCGGTCAAAATACCCCCTGCTAGAAATCTTTTTCTACCTCTTTTGAAAATTCTGAAAATGTTTTGATTGGTTCTTAGGGTACCTTTGGGACCCCTTTCAACATAAAACCATTTGATTCGAAATGTAATTGTGTTTTCAATTTTATACGGATTTTACAAGTCAAAAGGTATCGTTCCTATACGTTTTAATTACAAAGGTATAGTTATTTAATGATTTGGATGAGCCTTGGTGGCGTGCCACGTGTCGTATTTTCACGCGTAGTGAGATGGGTCATGACATTTATTGGTATCAGAGCAATAGGTTTTAAAAAGAAGTTTATGAAATGCGACATATGAATAAGTTTAGAACCTTGGGGGACGAGAGAAGACGTCTTGAGATAATACGGTGTGAGATCACTTATAGAGATGCATATATATATGAGGAACATGGCATGTGAGTGCATGTCACGACATGATAATTCAAATGAATTGCATAGCATGATGTTTTGCATGCATATGGTATAGCATGCCATGATATACATTATCATATGTATTGTGTTAACGAATCGGTAGAATCATTCGAGCGTAGAACCGTGTGGTGAGATGAAGTTTCTGTGGGTCATCATAGACCTTGTGTGGTGATACAAGGAAGAGATGATATCCTGGTAGTGGAGAACCGTTGAATTTCTAAAGGAAAATGAAATGATTTTGATCGAATCAGTGGATGCTTTCGATGATAGGGACGAGTATTCCTTGTGGGTCTTAGCCGAGAACGAAGTCTAAAGAATGAACGTTAGAAGAGGTTTTCTTGTAGTTCTCATGAGGAACAAAAGTGATTATTCATAGTCGAGTTTTGGGATTAAGATTGATTGATAAGAGTTCTGTTTCAGACAAGGGTTAAACGTCGGAACATGAGAAATTAGAGACGTACAGTTGGGTGTCTGACAAAAGAATGGTCCAACAACATGTATTGCTCGTGGTTGGGATAGATGAGGAATCTCTCACCCTATCTTACGGTGTTAACCTATAGTGTGATCGCACGGGTTATCTTATGGTTTCTCTTATACGGTGTGTATTGGGTAGTTGAAGAATCTTTCAACTTGTCATACGGTATTGAGGTAATTGGATGGTTGAGGAATCTCTCAACCTATCTTACCGTATGTATTGGATGATTGAGGAATCTCTCAACCTATCTTACAGTATGTATTGGGGGTTGAGGAATATCTCAACGGATTGTGAGTATCATAGGTGTTGAGGAATCTCTCAATTGAATCTAGGTTCGAATGATCGTGGTATCATAGTATATTTAGAGGTGGTATGGGACTAGTAGCGAATACTACCGGATTGATTGTGTAAGTGAAAAGTGGTATTTAAGGATTAACCTAAGACGAAGGGTTGAGAATGGAAATGATAGAGTATGCTTGGATAGTTGAAAATAATTGGTGGAAGCTTAGTCGGGAATGGACCTCTGAAGCAGTTGCTTAGACTTGACGAATATGTGCGTATAAATGTAACGATAAGGATGATATAGGTCGGAGGAGAAACCTCAAAATTCCTTGATGGAGAATAAGTGAATGGAAATGAATAAGAATAGATAATTCCTTGGTGTTTTGAGGTGGTTTGTCAAAGGAAGTAGAATAAAGGACGTAAAGATATAGGACTTGAGGTGAAAAATAAGTGTGATTGATTGAACGTGATAAGAGATTCAGGGAAATCAAATTGATATTGGATATCATAGATATAAGATGATCTTTATAGAGAATCTTGTAGAGGAGGTTATTATTACGTACAAGGGGTTGTAATGAAGATAAACCTGAACTTGAGTCCAACGGTTGTGTAGTTTGATGAGTTTTTGATGATTTCGAGCACTCTTTGGTGGTTCTAAAGTGGTTGGGAAGTAGCCCCAAATACCTTGTGAATTTGGAGACTTTTAAAGGTGTTAAATGGAGGAAAATATGGTCCAGGGGGTACTTGGACTGGTCAAAAGGGGCAGTTCGACCGGTCGAACACCCCTTTGATCCAAATAGTGATTTTGAAAACATTTTTCGTCAACTTTTACGGAAACAGGCATAACTTTTTGTGGAAAATTCGGATTTGCGTGACATTTGTTGCATTGGAACTAGGACTCAAAGAGCTATCTTTTGGTGTAAAATTTAATCATACTTTATAAATGACTATTTTGCCCTTTGGCTGTTTTGTCACAGAAAAGTTCTTTTAAGATGTCTAATCCATGCTTTCTTTGCTAGTTAGTGTATTTCAAATAAAATGAAAGATCTAGTAATGCTTTTAAAACATTGCTGCGTGTTTGAAGCGAGTTATGGTCAACAAAAACTGGAGTACAATATGTATTTCGATAGTGAACGAAAGCGATTGTGAAAATGGATAGAGGAGTAAAGAGACCTTGGGTAAGCCCAGTTAGAAGAATGGTATGAGGCTTCGTTGGGTAAGTGAACACGACAGTAAGGGTCGAAGATGGGGTACTACATTGAGTACGTTATCGGATATGATAGTAGGAATATAAAGTGGTTAGAGGACAGTGGTGGAATCAATGGAATGCTATTTCAGTTGTCCTGAATTCCAACGAAGTTGGAGGGTTTTGGGAATGTCAAATTTCACCCCTATAAAAATTTTAAAATGTTTCAAATATTTTAAAACCTAACTTTTGTTTAAATAAGGAAAGTGGTATTGAATACCTGTGAGAAGGTATCAAGTACACTTTGGAAGATGAGTATCATGGAAGGATATGGTACGCTTAAGTGTTTGGAATACAACAGTGTTTGTCAAATGAATGAGTTCTATGTGAGCATAATATGAACTTGGAAATTCTAAAGTTAGGAGGTGGTGAGGTTTTGTGCACCTAAATTTGGTAAGTTTGAACATATGACATTAAGGGAGTTATTGTGAGCATTGTTCCAAAGGGGACTTGATTCTGGTTTAAGTATTGGGAGTAACCCGAGGTTATGAATACTTTGAAGTTTTGAACAACCAGGAACTTGATGAGATCCATAAAGTGTGAAGCACTTGAAGACAATAGTTATGAATGGGTTGACATTAGTACCCGGAGTGAGAATAGGTGACCTTGAGTATTGTCACGAAAAGTATGTGAATGGGAAGTCGATAGGGAATTTATCGAATACAGTAAGACTAT
This sequence comes from Hydrangea macrophylla, assembly GCA_033977485.1. Classification (NCBI taxonomy): domain Eukaryota; kingdom Viridiplantae; phylum Streptophyta; class Magnoliopsida; order Cornales; family Hydrangeaceae; genus Hydrangea; species Hydrangea macrophylla. The sequence goes on from CM066982.1 coordinate 51,545,826, forward strand.
GGTATTTAAATGGAAAGATTGAATTACTGAGTTATCTTTAGGTGATTACTGGAATAGTATGAATACTTGGGCAACAGGTTCTTCGGGAATAGTGAATTTGAGATCCGACTAGCAAAGATAAAGGATTAAAGAATCTGAATTGGAGTTTAGTCAAGCCCGACTAAAATTATGAAATATGAAACTGTTGAATAAGGTATCGTGAATTGACATGTTATACGAAGTGTAACACCTGTAATTTTCTGTCATTAATAATATCAGCTTTTTTGAATTTCTGTATTGGACCGGCTATATTATTATATTATTATTTTAGTTGGGTGACGGTTTTGACGTATCTTAGGATTACTGATTAGACTGTAGTAACCGTACCGACTCGACCATAATAAGATTTAACTCAGTCTCGTAGCCCGACCCAGACATTAGAAATAATACTAGTTTGCGCATAATTCGAGACCAACACGTATACCGAGGAACTTATGCACGTAAATCGAGATAGTGGCACACAACCCGAGGTGGGCCCCACATGGCCGGCCATGTGGAAGCCACATGTCATCCCTTTGGACACATATCCACTTAATGGACACATGTCCTATGCATGTAACATGCAAATGACACCTAAGCTAATGCACTTTCTATATTTAACATGCACATGCACACAATTGACACACTTTGTCTCTTAAAATCTGCACTTAAGTAAAGAAAATAGAGCTGGAGTTATAAGTTTATATAGGAGAAGAAGAGGGTGGCACCATTGAAGTTGAGTTCAAGCTCCATTAAGCTCAAATCAACATCAAAGCTCAATTTCAAGCTTTGGTGAGTAAATTGTGAGTAATCTAACTTAATTTAGAACATATATAGCATGTATTAATGTTTAGTAGGAGTTTGATGTTGTTGTGTTGAAGTTTTCATAACATGCAAGACAAATCCTTAAATCTGAGAAACAGAAACATCCAGCAGAATGTAGTTTAGTAAAATGAATGTTTTGTGTAGCTCGAAAATCCAAATTAAGCTAGGTTTTTTTGTGAAGAAAGCTAACTCATAAATATACCAATAACTCTTCTATAGCTCAGTCTAGAAATCAATCCTTCATAGGTGAAATGCATGTACAATGCATTGAATAAAGCTAACTCATATATCTACAAATAACTCTTCTATAGCTCAGTCTAGAAATCAATCCTTCATAGGTGAAATGCATGTATAATGCAGTGTTATAAACCTGGGAAAACAGAAGCTTCTAGCATAATGTAGTTTAGTAAAATGAATGTTTCGAGGAGCTCAAAAATTGGAATTAAGCTAGGTTTTTTTGTGGTAAAGGCTAACTCATTTATCTACAAATAACTCTCCTATAGCTCAGTCTAGAAATCAATACTTCATGGGTGAAATGCATGTACAACGCAGTGTTATGAATCTGAGAAATAGAAACTTTCAGTAGAACATAGTTTAGTAAAATCAACGTTTGGAGTAGCTCAAAAACCATAAAGAGGCTATGTTTTTTTGTGGAGAAAGTGAACTCATTTATATACAAATAACTCTTCTATAGCCTGGTCTACAAATGACTCCTTCATAGGTAAATTTAACGTATAACGCAGTGCTAAAAATCTGGGATAGAACAGTCCGAGATATAAGAAATGTCTTGTAAAATAAATATTTTGAGCAGCTCATAAATGTAATTGAAGCTAGATTTTTTTTTGTACATGAAGATGATCCAAATACCTATAATGTTCTAGTTTTGAGTTTGATCTACAAAGCAATTTATCATGTCCAAATAAATCATGTTGTTTCAGTCAACACAGTGAAAATGTATCTTGGCAGATTGTGTAGCTTTTTGTATGATGTTTTGTTTATGCATTGTGTTGATTGTTGATGCTAATTTTCTAGTACCTGTGTTGTTATGAAAATCTTGTGCTATGGTAGTGCTATCGCATAGATGAGTATGTTAAGGGTTTCATCTATATGTTTATTTGTATTAAATTCATGTTATAAATCCATGAGCTACGTGCAATGTTTTCCATTATTATGAATATAGTCTAATGACCGTTGAAAGTTCATACCCAAACTATAAGTATATTATATGGCACGATTGCATTGATAAGTGATCCGGAAAGTTTTCATCGTAAGTATATTGAGAGATAAAATGGAATGTCGGACGTATAGCAAAATACTGACGGTTATAAATGGATGATATTAATAAACTAAACTACGAAATGTACGAACGTGTAAATAACGATAAAACCTTTAATAATAGATTTTATGCAAATAAGGGACATTGGGCCTCATTTCTAGTTGTGTGACTATCAGTCAAAGTTGATTCGTGAACTTTCGTGTCGTGTTTGGATATTTCTTGCAAAGTTGGTCTTTCGATAATTCCATGGAGTCGATTGGAGAGTTATGTTTGTGTTCTTGATCTGAGGATCGACATGACCTGTTCGGTCAAGTGCGGATGACCTGAGTATCGTCATGACGTGTTCGATCAAGTAGTTGAATAGTTTTCCGCACCCTTGGTCTGAGGATCGGCATGAAGTGTTCGGTTACGTGCGGGTGGCCTGAGGATCGGCATGACGTGTTCGACCAAGTGAATGTTAACATCCCACAGGAGTTGTGAAAGGTTTTGTACCCTTGATCTGAGGATCGTCATGACGTGTTTGGTTACGTGCGGGTGACCTGAGGATTTTCAATGACGTGTTCTATCAAGTGTTTGTTAATATCACGCATTCTTGATCTGAGGATCGTCATGACGTCTTCGGTCTTATGGGTGACCTGAGGATCGTCAGTGACGTGTTCGATCAAGCGATTCATTGTCAAGTATTGTTCTTTCTTGACCCGTAAATGTGTTTGGAGTTAAGTCTTCTTTCAGTCAATAGTGTTGGTCAGTTCAGTTCTTGGCTAAGTTTCGAAGAGTATGGTTGAGTTAAACGAGATTTGGTTTTGAGAATAAGTAATGATGATGAGTAATTTACCTTGGTGGTGGTAACCTTAAGGGGACCCTCACTTAGCTTAACCGCTAACGGCTTTTCATGCCGCTGGACCTTCCACGTCCAGCCTTTGCAGGTTCAGACGGAGCCGACTGCTATCAAGATGTGGACCTTACTACTGAAGAATATGCTGGTGAATAATACTTCGAGGAAGGCTACGGTTTAGCCAGCTGAAGATCTTGGAGATTTTCTTTTTTCATAGTTTTGTTACTAAAATGTTAATGATGTAATAGCTTAGATGAACTTGTAATCTGTATCTTTTGGTTATCTTTGGGTCTGTAATATACTACTGATGTAAGACTTGAATGTTTTAGTTTCCTGCTTTTGCTGAACATAGTCATCTTCCCATATTATGTTATGGTTATAAGCATGTTTAGACAATCAGGTGACATTTACAACTAGTCACGTGTCTACGAACCCATAAAGGAAATTTATTTTTCCCTATTTTTGGTACTTCGGGGAGTGACAGGGATTTTTGGTATCAGAGCTTTAGGTTTAGATGTGCTCACTGATTGTCCTACACCTTAAGTTATGAGCTTAAGATTTACCTCATATTAGTACTGACACTAAGTTAGCTCCTCTTGCAGGACTATGAAGCCGATCTTTGTTCACGACGATTTTGGAGGACACTATATTCTCAACGGTCGTATCCAATCTGTTGACCCCGTACTATATCGACAACGGATCTGCTAGAGGGTGAGGCATATCTTGGAGGAGGACATGCGGAGAGCTGTGCTTACCGATGCATTGCAGTATCTGGATCGAGTTTAGCTCGAGTCGATCCATGCTTCAGAGACTACCATACTTATTCACCAGGAGCTTATCAGCATGACTCAAGACGAGGCACTATATGACGATATACTCTTCCCGATTATCATGGTCGCACCAGCACCACCATTCTCACCTGAGCCCATACCAGAGCCAGATGCGGATTCAGATCCCATTGATACAGATAACGACAACAACATAGAGAGTGGAGAGGATTCTGCAGGCAGTGACCACTCAGCAGACAACCCATCTGATGGTGATGACACAGATGACGAAGATGACCTGACAATTGAGGATGATCCGGCGAGTAGCGACGACGAGCCGATCGAGGAGGTTGACCCAACGGATGATCTTCAGAGAGCAGGGGATTATGTACACGACCATCCAGCACCACTAGTTGACGGGGACAAGATGATACCGATGCCTAAGCAGAACCACAAAGCAGATCCAACTGACATCGAGGGGGAGGAGGAGGACCCTGAGGAGGAGTTCTTAGAGGACCCATCATAGATAATAAGAGAGGCAAACTTTACCTTAGATATGGTAGGCGAGTACCATAGTAAGCAGTCATATCTTTTCTACTCATTCCACTCATTTTGAGTAAATCGATGCCTTTCTATTCTAATGGCCATTTCTTCTGAAAATAGTATCTATATATTTTGTAAAGTGGCTCTGATTACTGTCAATAATTATTGTGATACACTCCTTGATAAGTAATTCATTTCCTTGAATTTTTAGATATTCCCCAGTCAACAATTCTTGAGTATGTACCTTGATCATCCGATTCTTGACAAATTCTTTTGAGAACAAGTTTGATCACTAGTACTGGAAAGTCATTCTCTTGACTTATTATTCTTTGAACTAAAATCTTGAAAGTTCATTGTCTTTGAGATTATTATAAATAAATTTGATTACTAATACTGCAAAGTCATTCTTTTTGACTTATTATCCCTTGAACAAATTCTTACAAGTTCATTTTATTTGAAATAATTCTAAATGAGTTCTCTGTTCTTGTTTTTGTTAGGAACTCAAAAACGTTGTACTCTCTGTACATCTTGACCTCTTATTGTCTCTCTCAATTGCTACATTATTCTTTATTAGTAGGGTTTCGTTTGGAGTATTTCACTTATGAAATACCTAATTCTTACTTCATTCGTTGAAGGCTTTATGCCATCAGTTACTCTCATTTCCTACAAATCTTGAGATACTACGATTACTTCCATAGTAATCGGTCATCCAATTATTGTTAGATTTACATTTTATTCTTGAATGGATCACATCATTCTACTATTATACTTCTATCTGTGAGGATTTATATGCCTTTTCGGACTCGACTTCATTTTGGGTCGATCTGTTCAATCGTTTCAATCATTGTATTCTAGCTACCGGGATTATAATGATAACCATAATGTGAAATATAATAGGTTATGATTGCTTTGCATATGGTATGATATAAACCTTATAGACAAGAACTCTTATGTAGGAACGCAAGAATCTTCTCGATCTCTGTAACGGATGAATCATCTCAAACAACTGAGGACCAGTCCAGAAGGCTAAGCAACATAATACCTAAGGAGATCGATCCCACTGGTATATTTGGAAGACTAATACAAGACATATGGAAGACTGCGGACAACACTAGCACAAGTGACTACGGAGACGAGTTGTTTAGACACCTCCATATCGCCCATTCAGAATCGCTTTTGAGACCACTCATGCCACAACCTGTTACACTACCAAGGTCAACCCTACTATAAGGACAACTCAAACTGACAAACAATGATCATGGCATTTGTTTCAACTATGGAAACCCTGGATGTATGGCCAAGGAAGGTCAAGCTCCCAAGACCTATAAGCAACCAAACGTTATCTACTACAGCTGTCGCAAGAGAGGACATTTGAGCAAGGACTACAAAGCACTCGAGATGGATGCTACGAAGCACATATAGCTCAGACATGTCCAGCTCAATACCACCATCCCCAATATAGCTGGATTAGGCAAAGAGGCACAACGAAGAATGAAAGAACACATGAGGAACAAGAGGACGTCCAAAATAACAATAGCATCGGTCCAACGCAAAACATGCCAACATTTTTTCAACTGCAGAAATCGCGGACATCACTTCGACGAATGCCCAACACCGAAATAAATTAGAGGACATGGATCGCGTTGTTATAAATGTGGTGGAATGGACCACATCCGCAAGGATTGTGAGGCAATGAAGAACATCAATCAAGATCTGTTGATGAACTTGGAAGAAGAAGGGAAGTTGATAACCTATGCAATCGATTATGCAAAATTTTGACTTATTAATGAATCTAGTTTTGTGTATCTAGTATTATTGTAATGATTAGTGTCCCGATATATATATATATATATATTATAGTAGAGGTACAATAAATCACAGTTAGTAACTATAAATATACAACAAGCATCGCATCCCACCTTTAAATTGATGGTCAAACCAGACGCGCTAACCTAACTATAGAAGACGTCTTACAAGCTCACATCATCAAAAACATCGGAGACACATGGAAAAGTTTACACCATTAGTTATGAAAGCTCGTGGCGCATCAGGAACGAAAATACGAGAGAACCCACTCGTCGTTGATCAAAATGTTTGCCAACTACGACAAAGTTAAGCATAGGCATGATGTCACTCAAGGTTCTATATGGAAGGCCATATCAATCATCATCATGTCAGAAAGATCAAAAATGAAGGAAGAACCTACAGTTTAAAGTCGAAGATAAAGTACCATTAAAATATCGATCGCTCGAGGCAACGTGTTATTGGACCAAAAGAAAGGAAGCTATCATTTCGAAACATTGGAGAATTTACAATCGAATCGCCCACCAACTCACGTATGTTATCACCAACGGTTGAGTAGATCACAACGCTTTTTGAGTGGATACGCTAATCCACAACGTTCTTCGTACTAACATGCTGAGGGATACATTCAGGATCCCTACAAGTTATAGAAGACAATCATGAGACCAACTAGACTTCTGCACCATTGCATCAAGAAGCTGAGAGGTAAGAATCTTGCCGATCAAAGATGCAGAAGAAATAATGAAAGAAAAGTTAATCAGTCTATCGTTCAGACACATCCAAAGCAATGTGATATCTGCGACGGCTGCGGAATATCTGGACATCACTCCAAAGAATGCAAAGTACCGAAACAACTCACAAGTTGATAGGTACAGTGCTTCAATCATGGAAAAACTGGACGTGTGTAAAAAGATTGTCTAGAATAAGGAATTCAGAACATGGTTCCACCACAAAGAAGGTCCCGAAAGAGAGCTTGCAAATCATCAAATTAATCCTACCATTGAACAAGATAAAAGACCAAAGGTGCCATATTCAATGTCAGAACTTTGAAATTCACATGGTGTTGTTTAGCAAAGAAGTTTGGACGTTCAGAAGAATTGGTGAGAAGGTCTGATTAGCTAGCTAGTGGGAACCTTACAACCTTAAAATCTGAGATATGATTAGTACCTTGTGCTTTCTGAAACCTAACAAACTCTAGATTTCGAGGACGAAATCCTCTGATAAAGAGGGTAGAGATGTAGCACCTGAATTTCTCTAGAAATTTCCATTCCTGTTTAGTACTAGTTGATTCTGATTTCGAGGACAAAATCCTTTAATAGGTGGTAGAAGATGTAACACCTGTAATTTTTTGTCATTAATAATATCAGCTTTTTCGAATTTCTGTATTGGACCGGCTATATTATTATATTATTAATCTAGTTGGGTGACGGTTTTGACGTATCTTAGGATTACTGATTAGACTGTAGTAATCGTACCGACTCAACCATAATAAGATTTAACTTAGTCCCGTACCCGGACCTAGACATTAGAAAAAATACCAACTTGCACGTAATTCAAGACTGACATGCATACTGAGGAACTTATGCACGTAAATTGAGAAAATGGCACATAACCCGAGGTAGACCCCACATGGCCGGCGGCAACCACATGTCATCCCTTTGGACACATGTCCGGACACATGTCCTATGCATGTAATATGCAAATGACACCTAAGCTAATGCACTTTCTATATATAACATGCACATGCACACAATTAACACACTTTGTCTCTTATAATCTACACTTAAGTAAAGAAAATAGAGCTGGAGTTATGAGTTTATATAGGAGAAGAAGAAGGTGGCACCATTGAAGTTGAGTTCAAGCTCCATTAAGCTCAAATCAACATCCAAGCTCAATTTCAAGCTTTGGTGAGTAAATTGTGAGTAATCTAACTTAATTTAGAACATATATAGCATGTATTAATGTTTAGTAGGAGTTTTATGTTGTTGTGTTGAAGAATGTAGTTTAGTAAAATGAATGTTTTGTGCAGCTCAAAAATCCGAATTAAGCTAGGTTTTTTTGTAAAGAAAGCTAACTCATATATCTATAAATAATGCTTCTATAGATCAGTCTAGAAATCACTCCTTCATAGGTGAAATGCATGTACAATTCAGTGTTATAAACCTGGGAAAATAGAAACTTCTAGCAGAATGTAGTTTAGTAAAATGAATGTTTCGAAGAGCTCAAAAATCGGAATTAAGCTAGGTTTTTTTGTGGTAAAATCTAACTAATTTATCTATAAATAACGCTTTAATAGCTTAGTCTAGAAATCACTCCTTCATGGGTGAAATGCATGTACAACGCAATGTTATGAATCTGAGAAACAGAAACTTTCAGCAGAACATAGTTTAGTAAAATCAACATTTGGAGCAGCTCAAAAATCATGAAGAGGCTATGTTTTTTTGTGGAGAACTAACTCATTTATCTACAAATAACTCTTCCATAGCCTGGTCTACAAATGAATCCTTCATAGGTAAAAAATTCACGTATAACACAGTGCTAAAAATCTGGGACAGAACAGTCCGAGATATAAGAAGTGTCTTGTAAAATACTACCTCCGTCCCATTTTATGTGTCCATTTTGGGGAATCCAACTATTTATGGGGACAAAAAGAATCTACCCCTACTTTCCACAATTGCCCATAATCATTGCACTTTCTTTTTTTGTTTTGTTTTGGTGTTGATTGCAAGGAAGGGAAGTTTGGAAAACTAAGTAAAATTTGTATACTAATTTAGGAAAGTGGACAACAATTTTAGGACATCCCAAAATGGAAATATGAACACATAAAATGGGACGGAGGGAGTAAATATTTTGAGTAGCTCATAAATGTAATTGAAGCTAGATTGTTTTTGTACATGAAGATGATCCAAATACCTATAATGTTCTAGTTTTGAGTTTGATCTACAAAGCAATTTATCATGTCCAAATAAATCATGTTGTTTCAGCCAACACAGTGAAAATGTATCCTGGTAGATTGTGTAGCTTTTTATATGATGTTTTGTTTATGCATGGTGTTGATTGTTGATGCTAGTTTTCCGGTACCTGTGTTGTTATAAAAATCTTGTACTATGGTAGTGCTATCGCATAGATGAAGTTAAGGGTATCATCTATATGTTTATTGGTATTAAATTCATGTTATAAATCCATGAGCTACATGCTATGTTTTCCATTGTTATGAATATAGTCTAATGACCGTTGAAAGTTCATACCCAAACTATAAGTATATTATATGGCACGATTATTGCGTTGATAAGTGATCGGGAATGTTTCCATCGTAAGTATATTGAGATATAAAATGGAATATCGGACGTATAGCGAAATACCGATGGTTATAAATGGATGATATTAGTAAACTAAACTACAAAATGTATGAACGTGTAAATAACAATAAAACCTTCAATAATAGATTTTATGCGAATAAGGGACATTGGGCCTCGTTTCTAGTCGTGTGACTACTGGTCAAAGTTGATTCGTGAACTTTCGTGTAGTGTTTGGATATTTCTTGCAAAGTTGGTCTTTCAATAATTCCATGGAGTCGATTGGAGAGCTATGTTTATGTTCCTGATCTGAGGATCGGCATGACGTGTTCGGTCAAGTACGGATGACCTGAGGATCGTCATGACGTGTTCGATCAAGTAGTTGAATAGTTTTTTGCACCCTTGGTATGAGGATCAACATGAAGTGTTCGGATATGTGTCGGTGACCTAAGGATTGGCATGACGTGTTCGACCAAGTGAATGTTAACATCCCATAGGAGTTGTGAAAGGTTTTGTACCCTTGATATGAGGATCGTCATGACGTGTTCGATTACGTGCGGGTGACTTGAGGATCGTCAATGACGTGTTCGATCAAGTGTTTGTTAATATCACGCATTCTTGATTTGAGGATCGTCATGACGTGTTCGGTCTTACGGGTGACATGAGGATCGTCAGTGATGTGTTTGATCAAGTGATTCATTTTAATGTGTTATTCTTTCTTGACCCGTAAATGCGTTTGGAATTAAGTCTTCTTTCAGTCAATAGCGTTGGTCATTTCAATTCTTGGCTAAGTTTCGAAGAGTATGGTTGAGTTGAATGAGATTTGGTTTTGAGAATAAGTAATGATGATGAGTAACTTACCTTGGTGGTGGTAACCTTAAGGGGACCCTCACTTAGCTTAACCGCTAATGGCTTTTCATGCTGCTGGACCTTCCACGTCTAGCCTTTGCTGGTTCAGACGAAGCCGACTGCTATCAAGATGTGGACCTTACTACTGAAGAATATGCTATTGAATAATACATCGAGGAAGGCTAAGGTTTTGCCAGATGAAGATCTTGGAGCTTTTCTTTTGTCATAGTTCTGTTACTAATATGTTAATGATGTAATAGCTTAGATGAACTTGTAATCAGTATCTTTTGGTTATCTTTGGGTTTGTAATATACTACTGATGTAAGACTTGAATGTTTTAATTTCCTGCTTCCCCCTGAACATAGTCATCTTCCCATATTATGTTATGGTTATAAGCATGTTTGGACAATCAGGTGACATTTACAACCAGTCACGTGTCTACGAACCCATAAAGGAAATTTATTTTTCCCTATTTTTGGTACTTTGGGGTGTGACACGAAGAGTATACGGTTAGTGTAAAGGGTTGTCAGGAACTCAGTAAGAGTTGAGATACATCAGTACGATTGATATGGGCTTGTGTAAAAGTGAAAGGAAAAACCAGAGACGTATGGAGTCGTGTAAGTACGTAAATGGTAGTGGATCTACTTAGACTGAGAGACTAAAGAATAGTTGATGAGTAGGGTATGAGATGAGAATAGATTACATTGCAAATGAGATCTCTGACTGTTAAGTAATTGACTCAGGGTGTGTGTACACTATGGGAATGGAATGGATTATGAATGGTCAAAGGTTTGAGATAGGGTATGTTCTGAGCACAGGAATATGTTTTGATGAGTTTTGTGGTACGTGTCTGATTGACTAAGTTAATTTTGGTTAATGATGTTATTCGTAATGATGGATATTGGGGTGATTTTGTTGAGAAAGAGATGAAATGTGTGTAAAATTTCAAAATAGTTGTTTTAACAACATAAATGAGAAATGTTCTGACTTTGTTAAAAGTTTTAAATCAAAATTTTAAGGTGTAATCTTCTTTGTTAATTGATGGTAGTTCAAGTACAAAATTGGAGAAATAAATGATAAGCGTGTTTAACTATTCGGGACATCAAGTGAGCTCGAAGAAGTAGAATGATATGAAATTGCCAGTTAGGAATCTGGATAGTATCTTACGAAACATGTATGATTGGAAGTAAAATACGAGGTTGGTTAAACCAAAATGGAATGATGACAATTGTTAGAGAGAGAGAGAGAGAGAGAGAGAGAGAGAGAGAGAGAGAGAGAGAGAGAGAGAGAGAGAGTACTAGTGCGACGTGCTACTAATCGATGGTTATGTAAATTGATGTCACATTATATGAATTCCTTATGAAAGGAAGATTGGAATTTGATAAGAAATGAGAGATATTTGAAAATGTGTGTCATTCTACAAGTATTTTGCGATTAACAGGATAAGGGATTGAATCCATGGCTATGAAATAGTTGGTTGAGATGTTGACTTATCGACAAAGTATGTAAATATGATAGTACTTAGTTTTTGTTCACTTCGAGATGAAGAATCGTATATGATTGTTGACCAGTGGGTACGTATTGGAAATGACTTTTAATCGAAAAGAAATACGGGTGAAAGTGAGACGAGTTATTTTTTTTGTTTTGGGTATTGTGATAAAACAGTTGGGTTTCGGCAATGAAATTTGACAACTACAATGAAAGTATATGTGAGTTGACGTTGTGACGTCGCAAGGAGATTGTATGTCAGGTTAGACTATCGAGTATGACCTACTCAGGTATTGATATCCTTATTCATCGAGGTGCTTCAATGTATTACTAGAATGTGGTTTGAATCTTTAATCGGTTTGAAACGAGGGCTCCAAGGAATTAATTTCCTTAAGAGCCTGAGGATTTATTTTCCTCGTGAGATTGTGACATCTCAGTAAAGTGGATTGTGTATGAAACAAATGCTGAGGGTACTTATGAGAAGTCATTATGAATGGATGAGATGGTATGAGTTTGGGGACAAACATCCTTTTTGGAGGGGAGAGTTGCCACACCCATTCCAAAATTTCATAGTTTATCATGCATTTTTCGTTTTTGTGAACTTATCAATGATATTTGATAATTGGACTGAGGTTGATTGTGAGTCAACAGTAAGGTGTCAGTAAGGACACGGAAAATTCAGTAATCGAGATTGCATTGGCATGAGTAAATGACATTTATGTGATTTAAATGTTATTTGACTTATCTGGTACTTTATGAATAGTAATTATACATGTGTAGTATCATTTCTGGTAATTTTGATATTGTTAGATATCATTTTTAGAACTGTTGTGAGAACGTTAGTGTCACGTTATATAAAAGGTAGGTTGTGTAGAGATTTCACAGAATTTAGTTTTCGAACGTAAGTTTGGACCCAAATGAGACTTAGCCGAAAACTTTTGTAATTTATAATTTTCACTCGTAAAGTTATAAAATGGACGTGTACGACATTTCAGGAGTTAATTAGAAGTGTCGAGAATTCGCGGGGTGGTAAATACGATTTTTGAAAGGTTTTTCTATAAATAGAGGAGGGTAAGATTTCATTTAAAAAAAAACATTACAAAATATCGTTAGAGAGGAGACAGAAAAGGGAGATTGATGCCACAGGCTTTGCGACGACGATCGGTGACCTTTCGTCTGTCTGTTTTCAACCAAACTTCATATTTGGACTCCTCGAGGTAAGGGCTTCATTTTGATTCCACTTAGGCCCTGTTTGGCTAAGATTTTTATAAAATCTAATTTTTAGAATTTTGGGGAAAACGGGTAAATGCTTCTAGGAACCTTTTGAAATCGAAGATCCGACGTTTATTCGAACCTCTAGTTGATCCTTCAAAGTTAGGGAGAAATCGCACGAGGTTTGAATTCCAAGCCTATGAATTATGGGAAATTACATGTTTTAATCATTGAACTTGATATTCTGGATCCGGGCAAAATTAATGTATTATGTGTGCCTGTTAATTATGTATATGAAAATGCGATAAAATCACGTACAAATGTATATATAAACATGTTATGTGTTAAATGTATATATTAACATGTTATGTTATGTTGTTCAAAGGGGAGTTTAGTGCAATTCCATCTGGGGGTAAGCTCCTCGAAGTTTGAGGATTGTAACAATTGATAGTGTGGTGTCTGGTATGGAGGAAGTCTTAACTAGGACACGGTACCTGGTATGGAGGAAGACCCAACCATTGTACGGGGTGCGTGGAAGAGGTCTGCCTTCCACGACATCGGTTTCATTACCGGATGGAAACGTACTACTCATCCTAGCGACTATTTTGATGTGTTTTAAATGTTTAGAACATGAATTATCATATAAGCATATGTTTAGAATTGTGCACTCAGCATATACCTGAGCAGTGGAGTGTTACTCCATTGCAAGTGACAAGAAGAATGGGAAAAAGAAGCATGAAAAGTGAGAACGCGGGGACGACGGGGATGCATCTCTTGTATATGTTTTTGTTTTCTATTCCTTTAACAAAAATGTAATTTTTTAGAAGTTAAGACTTGAAATTTCACTTTTAAGCTTGGAATGGATTTATAAGGTTATAACATGTATTTAAACTCCCTTGACTTGTAAATTTAGCATTTCGGAGGAATGTAATAGAACTTTTATGTTAAACCAAACAAGCCTTAGCTTATTCTGTTATTATTTCTTTTTGTAGATTATCATGCCTTAATGATGTTCTTAAAAGTCTAGCATAGATGGTGAAGTGAAAATAGTGTAATCATGGTTGGAGGAATGGAAGAGGAGAGGTTGTTTGATGCCTTGGCAAAATTCTGCAGCTTTGGGTAGGATTCTGCTAAAGGGTCATTCGACCGGTCGAATGGGGTTGTTCGACTAGTTGAAATACCCTTGCCAGAAATCTTTTTCTACCTCTTCCGGAAATTCTTAAAATGTTTTGATTGGTTCTTAGGGTACCTTTGGGACCCCTTTCAACATAAAACCATTCGATTCAAAATATAATTGTGTTTTCAATTTTATACGGATTTTACAAGTCAAAAGGTATCGTTCCCAAACGTTTTAATTACTTAAGGTTGGTTTGAAGTATTTTTCCGCTGCGTATAGTTATTTAATGATTTGGATAAGCCTTGATGGTGTGCCACGTGTCCTATTTCCACGCGTAGTGGGATGGGTCATGACACCCTATGTGCCTAAATGTTTATTAAGGCTTAAATAATTTATTATTTTTATTGTTAATAATACCATGTTATTAGGTGATGACCACCTTTTGGGGTCAATTAGGAGAACCTTTATGAGCTCGAATTGAACATTTGTAGGTTAATTAGCAACTTCATATAATTATATGAGACCACTTTTGGGACCCTTGCGAGACATAGACAAACACCCATTTAAGTTTGGAATAGTTTTAATAAGTTTTATAGTTAACAGGGGTATAGTTGCAAACAATCAAAACTTGCAGTTGTTATAATGAAAATGGGAATTTTTATACATAGGACACCTTAGAAGATGACTCACCATCCTCTACATCTTTTTTTTGGCCAACACATACACGCAGAGAGATATCCGAGAATTGCGACGTAACGACGATGACGTTCTCGACGCTGATTGACGCACTTAACGACGACGGTTTTTGAAATAGGGTACATATTTGGACTCTTAGAGGCGAGTCTAATCTTTTGGTGCTAATTTTATTAAGTTCTGCGACATTTTTTCGTGACCTATTTTGAGGCTCATAACTTGTAGTTTTTGTATAGGATTTGTATATGGTTCATAGTAGGACTTTAATTCCAAGATTAGGAGCGAAACCCAAGAGGTAAGTGATGCTAATTTTGATATTTGGATGATTTCCATGTTGTGTTCAATTGTGATGACAAAGCATGCCTAATTAGCTTAATTTAGCTTACTTAGTTTATTTTTGGGCAAAATTCATGTGGTTAAATTAGGACCAATTTGATTATGAAAGCATGATGTAATGTTTAAATGAGCATGTTGAGTTGCCTATTTGGGTCGATGGGATTCCTAGTTCTATACAACCATGAGGTAATCTTTGTGGTGACGACCATGGTCGCCAGAGGCCTATGGGACCGCACGTGTGAGGACGTGGGTCATGATTAGTCACGTAGGCTAAAGGGAGTGGAGCCGCAGGCTAGCCGATAGTGGTGGGAGTGAACTAGTAATTGTCGGAGACTATAGTTCTTTATAATATGTTGAGTTGAGCGTGTTTATTATCCATATTCATGATTAACATTGTTCACTAAGCATATAGCTTATATATTGTAGTGGTTATTGAATAACCATAGTAGGTGATCGCGGTGAGGAATCGGGGAAGTGAACCGTTTGGTGGCTTGGGCTAGCTTGTGGAACTATGGAGGTGGTTGTAACCTTGTTTATAGTTTCTTGCTACTAGTTTAAAGCTTGTAATATAGTTGTAATCTGTTTTAATCCACGAATAGTGAATGCTATATTTGGGTTGGCAAGACTTATGTAATATTTCTAATTAAGCTTTATATTTTAGTTGGATCATTAACTCATGTAATAACCAGCTTGTATAATTTAGCTCTTGTTTTATAGGTGTTGTTGTTATCAATGGTGTTGAATAGGTTGGTTGTATCTAGCACTAGTGTCGTTGGTTTGGGACGTTTGAACTTGAGATTTATTTGTTGAGTTGGTTGTAAATGGTTATATTTAGTACTTTTCTTAAAGTGTTTTTAATCTCTTGCTTGTACTTGGAAGCTTATGTTTGTGACTTTGGTTTGACTCTAAATGGTTTAAAATATTAGTATTGATTTCAACTTGTGATTTGGTAATATTATATGAGAATTTACTAAACTAAAATAGGGTTTTTGGCTTATTGCTAAGACAGGGTTTTGTCCTTTGTTGGTTAAGCTTCTTTGATTTAAGCTTATTTTAAACTTGTTTTGGAACTTTAATCACTTGTGTAAGGCCTTGGTGGCCTGCCATGTGTCCTAGAATCGTTTGGGCGGTTCCAGGGCATGACATTCAGTAATATTAGAGCAGTAGGCTTAGAACCTTGGGTACGAGAGACGACGATTGAGAGTACGTGTATATGTTGTGCATATAGATGCATTTCATGAATGCATATGAGAGATTGCTGCTATGTTGTATTATAGTATGTTGGCATAGCATGCCAGATATTTATTTGAATTGAGTAACAGGTAAGAGAATGGATCCTAGTCGGTAACATTCACTTCATTCAAGATTGGATCATCTAGAAGATGTGGTAAGTAACTTTGTAAGGGCAGTAAGTGATCGGGTACTTGCAAACCCATAACCACATGCCAAACGGGGAGTCATTGAGTAATTTTATTTAAGGAAGCTGTGTCAATTCGAGGGAGGTCCAGATCTGGCACAAGCAGATCATTGGGTAATAAATATGAACTATATCTTTCGGGCAGTAAAGTGTACAGACGGGAAAAAGATAAAGTGTAGTACTGACACTTTGAAGGGTGAAGCCCAGAACTGCTGGACAAATGTGATTGAACAAGGGGCACTGGAGACGTGGGACAGGTTTGTAAAGGTTTTCTATAAGCAGTACATTCCAGCATCCGTCAAGACACAGATGTGGCGAGAGTTTGCAAACTTGCAATGAGGGGATATGATAGTAAATGAGTAAGCAGCAAAATATAATAGTTTACTTCGCTTTGCACATCGAACATTACCAAGAGAAGTGGATAGGGGACGAAAATGTGAAGCAGGACTATGGGATGATATTAGAAGCTGAGTGTATACGCATAAACTTTGAAAAGTTGCTAATGTACAAGATGTTGCTTTGATAGTAGAAAGGGATATTGACAAGTACAAGCAGAGCCAACAGAATAAGCGGCCAGTTGAGGGAAAAGGTAAAGGACAAGGTTTTTTTAAGAAGCCGTTCTCGCGAGGTTCCGATTCTAGCTCAGCAATTCAAAGGGGAAGTTCTTTTTCTTGGGAAAGTCATCCACTATGCAATTTGTAATCGTCAACATGGGGGTGTATGCCATTTGACACTTGTGTGTAATATATATAGGCAGAAAGGGAAAATAACAAGAAATTGTCCACAATCTCGAACCCAATTACGGGGAGCATAAATCTAGACATGAGGGGAAAATGTTTTGAATGTGGACAGCCAGGACATCAAGCTAAAGATTGCCTAACAAGATGACAGTGAGGGACAGGTTCTGTGGCTTCAACTGGAGCAAAATCAGGAACAAGTGTGGATAAAAGGTAAAGGGCCCGAACAAAGACAAGGAAGGTATTTTCGACTAACGTCGAGGGATGCTGTAGCTGCCGATTCCATGGTATCAGGTACATTACTCCTTTGCTCACACCTGGCAAATGTTTTAATTGATTCAGGGTCAACACATTCTTTTGTTACACATGAAGTTGTTAAATACTTAGACAGCAAGTCAGAATCTTTAGGGTTTGATTTATCGATATTGTTACCCTTAAGTAAACCTATGGTGACTTCATTAATATTTAATGTGTGTGATATCAGGGAAAATGATGGGGTTTTGACAGTGAATTTAATTCCATTGGCCATTAATTAATTTGGTATGATTTTGGGTATAGATTGGTTATCCGTGAACCAAGCAACTATCGATTGTGAACAGAAAAGAGTTACTTTCAAACCAATGGGGCAAGAGGAGTTTAGTTTTCAGGGAACTGGTATTGTAGCACCATCATATTTGGTTTCAGTAATATGGGCATGCAAGTTGTTGAAACAAGGTTGTCGGGAGTTTTTATGTTCAATAATTGACAGACGGATCACAGGGACTAGAGTAGAAGATATTTTAGTTGTACGGGTGTTTCTAGATGTCTTTCTTAAAGATCTACCTGATCCCTCTCAACTCGAACGAAGTAAAAGCGCAAATTTACTATTATAGTAGCCTCGGGTTCTCAGTCAGTATCGAAAACACCGTATAAAATGGCACCGGTGTAGTTGAAAGAACTGAAGATTCAGTTACAAGATCTTCTAGATAAGGGATTCATTCGGCCTAGTATATCGCCATGGGGTGCACCAGTTTTGTTTGTTAAGAAGAAAGACGGGACTATGAGGATGTGTATTGATTATCGGGAACTCAATAAGTTAACTATCAAGAACAAATATCCGTTGACTAGAATTGATGACTTGTTTGATCAACTTCAAGTACCTCAGGCTTTTAAGATTGATTTGCGATCGGGTTACCATCAATTAAAGGTCAAAGAAAAGGATGCAGAGAAGACAACATTTAGGACCCGTTATGGTCATTATGAATTTCTTGTCATGCCGTTTGGACTTAAGAACACACCGGCAGCATTCATGGATTTGATTCGAGTATTCAAAGACTATCTAAATGAGTTTGTAATTGTGTTCATAGATGATATCTTAATATATTCCAAGAGTGTAGAAGATCACGAGAGGCATCTACGGTTGGTTCTATAGCGACTCCGTGAAAAGTAGTTGTTCAAAAAGTTGAAGAAATGTAAAAGATTGAAGCTGTGGCCAATTGGAATCCGCCGATAAGTGTACCAGAAGTACGAAGCTTCTTGGGATTGGCAGGATATTATCAGAGGTTCGTGGAAAAATTTTCAAGAATTACGATGCTAATGACACAACTTATGCGAAATGATGTTCCTTTTGTTTGGAGTTTGGAATGTGAAAAAAGTTTTATTGAATTAAAGACTCGTTTTGTAACGCCCTGTATTTTATTATCATTAATAAATAAATATTGCATTTTATTTCCATGAGTAGTTGATTTAATTTCTATTTATAAATAATTATCTGGGGCCAAACCGTAATATTTGAAAATATAGAAAATATTTTCTATGGTTTCAAAATCGATATCTATATTTTTGTATAACCAGGAATTTAATTCCTATGTTAATATAATTTTCTGCATTTTATTTTCAACCGTAAAATACCAGTTTTATGTTTTAAGCCTGCGATATAGCGCGTTTTGGGTGTGGGAGCACGTGAGCTCGACCACACCGTGCGTTTCTTATGGCCTTGCTTGGAGCCCAATCAGTGGGTTTATATATATATGTGTGTATATCTCTCATTCTCTCCATAACTCTCACAGTGTCTAAATCTCTCCCAAATTCTCTCAACCTCTCTTAATCTCTCAAGATACAAACACACACACAATACAGTATATACATACTCATACACACATTCATAGTTATATATATATTGATATATCAATATCAAGAACGGAGGAGTAGAGTTGGACGACGGAATTCGACGGCGGAAACTCTCGGTCTCAAATTCTCTGTGTAATTGCCCTCTGTGAGTATTATAAACTCACTCGCCATGTTTATATATGTATATTTCGGTTCATATATGTGTGTTTATATGTGTATATATATAGATACACCATGGGAGCTTAAAAATGGAGTTTTGTAAAACTTAATCAAAATCGATTCTGTAAATTGGGAATGAAAGATATTGGTTCCAATCAGTTGTGGTTCAAATCCTACGCAATAATTCATCCGTATCGCGACGTACCGTTGATTTTAAGTTTTGACACCCTCACTTTAATCGCGAATATTTAGAGATATAATCCGTATTAGTTAAAATTGATCGCGTATTCTTAATCTACGCGGAAAACCGAGGAGATTCATATATTACATGTCCTGGTACGAACAGAAAACAGAAATGGGTAAAATTCAGTTTGAAAACCAGAAACAGGGGAAAAACGAAGAAGATGACATTCTGCAAGAACTCGCGCGCGCGACCCGCTCGCGCGAGGCTCGCTCGCGCGGCCCGCTCGCGCGGACCATCCCCCCCTTCGCGCGCGCGATCCGTTCGCGCGACCTGTCCTGCCCCTTCGCGCGCGCGACATCACCTCTCCCTCGCTCGCGCGATCCGCTCGCGCGAGGTGGCCGTTTTGGGCAGTTTCTGTATTTTTGTCTAAGGGACTGTTTGGAAAATGTTTTGGGAAATTTCAAGGAACTGTTTGGCAAATATACTATTTTAAAGGCTCACTGTTAAAAATTGGACTTGAAAGAATGTTTAAGACCGAAATTTATGCTCGTACGATTATCCGGCTTTGTGATTTATTAATGGTGTTATTTATGAAACATTGACATACATATTAGGGTTGAGGTTGTGTCAACATGCATGTGTGTAAGAAAGCGTGAAAAGAGTAAAGGGTGGCGGTCTGGTGTGCGACCTCAATATCGATCGGATAGTATTCCTGGTATTGGAGGCAACAGTGTTGTGTACGGCTTAGATATCGATCGGATATTATTCCTAGTATCTAAGGCGCTTGTTTCGGATATTGATCGGATATTTTTCCTGGTATCCGAAATGATGGTATTGAGTGTGGTGTACGACTTAGATATCGATCGGATATTTTTCCTGGTATCTAAGGCGCTTGTTTCGGATATTGATCGGATATTATTCCTGGTATCCGAAATGATGGTATTGAGTGTGGCTTAGATATCGATCGGATATTATTCCTGGTATCTGAAGCGATAGTTCGGTGTGCTGTTTTGGATATCGATCGGATAGTATTCCTGGTATATGAGATAATGGTTTGGTTGTGTTGAGTTTTGTTGAGAGAAAAGAGTCAGAAAGATGAGATATTACATTGTTCATGCATGGTCGCATATTTATTGCTTTCTTTATTCCCCCACGGCTTATGTTGGAATTGGAACCTTGAATTTATTGCTTTTAAAAGTTAAATTGCACTGTTGTTTATATGCTTATATATACATTGCGAGCACTTGTTTATTTTGCTCACCTGCTTTCATAAGCTGACGACGTTGATGCGTCCTGGACTATATGTCCAGATTTTCAGGGTCAGGAGCAGCCAGGGTATTTTGACTATGCTACTTAGAGTCAGGAGACTTTCCAGGAGGCTGCTTTATATTTCCTATGTCTTTTAATTTGGGTTTGTAATAAACTAGCTTTAGACATTTGAATAAGGCGTTTTGTGCCTAAGTTTATGACTGCTGTAATAGTTAGTAAGTTTTAATTATGGAGGTTATGTTTTGTTAGTATCCTTTGCTCTAGAAATGTTGTTAAGTTATTTGTTGCAGGGACAATTGGTCATACTCACTTGTCACGACCTACGAGTCCATAAAGGAAATTAAATGCTTTCCTATATTATGCTACGTCGGGGCGTGACAGGCTTTTTGGTATCAAAGCCAGGTTATGGCTCGACCAATTGTCCAGAACACCTAGGATCTGCCGTTAAGATAGAATTGAGATAAGATAGTTCGACTTTATTCCGTGTCTAGTCGCTTTCTATCGTTTAGAGTTTTCTTTCTTCTCGAGGGGTTGACCGAATTCTATTGATTGATGGATAGGTACCGTTCTCTCGATCAGATGGCTGGAAGAAATCTCAGGAATCGTCCCGCTATTGAAGATGCACCCCCGGTAATAGATCCAACCGGAATGTTCGAGGCTTTTGTAAGAAGATTGGAGAGGGTTAGTGATCAGAATGCGAGGAACAATAATCAGAATGGGAATCACGACGGGAATGGGAGGCAAGCCCACCAAACGGGAGATAAGCTTCTCAAGGAGTTTCGCGCCCTGCGACCTGAGTATTTTGCGGGGACTGATGAACCCTGGCAAGCGGAACAGTGGCTACGTCAGATGGAGCGTATCTTTGAGACCATAGAGTGCGCTGATCTGGAGAAGAAGCGTCTGGCTATCTTTCAGCTGTCTTATGCAGCGGCTGATTGGTGGGATGCAGAAAAGGCGACCATAGGGGAAGAAGCTGCAAGGAGAATGCCGTGGGTGGTGTTTAAAGAAAGATTTCTCGAAAAGTATTTTCCTGAAGAAGAGAAGGACAAGAGAGAGAAAGAGTTTATGGAGTTGACTCAAGGGAATATGACTGTCCGAGAGTACACCACTCGGTTTGAGCGTCTGTCTCGCTTTGCTTCACATATGGTGGACACTCCCCAGAGGAAAATCAAGAAGTATCACCGGGGCCTCAACTTGTCTCTCCGACATCTGACTATGGGGCATCTGGGCCAGTCATTTGAAGCTCTGGTGAGATTGGCTACGGGGTTAGAGAATGATGGTTGTCAGAATCTGAAGTCATTTGGAAATCGACCTCCGCAGAAGGGTTATCCCGGCCAGAAACCTGGGTACCCTCAAGGACAGAAAAGGACCTGGGATGGAGGGAAGAAACCTCAGCAGACACAAGCAGTTCAGCAGTATCAGCCTCTAGCAATAGAAGGGGCCAAAAACAACAACTGCTTCAATTGTGGTAATCCCGGTCACCGAGCTAAAGATTGCAGACAGACTAGGCGTGCTGATCGTCCGGGAATTGTGTGTTATAATTGTGGCATGCCAGGTCACATAAGTCCGGAATGCAAGGCTCCTAGGAAAGGCAACTATGGTCAGCAAGGACAGGCCCACCTGAATGCTGTTATTCCCGAGACGGCTGGTTATGAAGAAACAGGGTATGGAGGAGGTGCTTATGAGGAAGGATTGCCTGAGCAACGAGCAGTGGAAGGTACTCTAACCTTGTTTAACTCTCATGTTAAAGTTTTTTTTGACACGGGTGCTACACATTCCTTTATATCTGTTAAGATCGTTCAGAAGTTGGGTATAGTACCGCAACGTTTAGAGGAAGCTTTGAGTGCTGTCTCACCTTTAGGGACCACAGTCAAGTTATTACATGTGTGTAAGGATTGTCCTCTACGGTTAGGAGACCGCGAACTTTTGGCAAGATTGGTGGTTCTGTCGATGACGGAGTTCGATATAATCCTGGGAATGGATTGGCTCGAGAAGAATGATGCGAAGTTGGATTGTGCAAGGAAGAGGATCACATTTGCGGACAAGGGGAATCGACTCTTCGATTTCCAATGTAACCCTTCGGATGATATGTTCCTCACTAGATGCCTAGCAAACATTGAGGTTGTCAGTGCAGAGGTGACAGTATCATCAATACCGGTAATCAAAGAGTTCGAGGAAGTATTCCGAGATATTTCAGGATTACCGCCGGAAAGGGACATAGAATTCTGTGTGGAATTGGTGCCAGGTACTCGACCTATAACCAAGGTTCCCTACAGGATGGCCCCTACAGAGTTGCTGGAGCTGAAGGAACAAGTTCAAGAACTTGAGAAGTTGGGTTTTGTTCGTCCAAGTACTTCACCCTGGGGAGCACCAGTGTTGTTTGTGAAGAAGAAGGATGGGTCAATGCGGTTGTGTATTGACTACCGAGAACTGAATAAGGCTACTATCAAGAATAAGTATCCTTTACCTCGGATAGACGATCTGTTTGATCAGTTGCAAGGAGCCACGACCTTTTCTAAGATTGATCTACGGTCAGGGTATCACCAGTTGAGGGTGCGGAAGGAAGACATACCTAAGACTGCTTTCAGGACGAGATACGGACACTATGAGTTCTTAGTGATGCCGTTTGGGATGACGAATGCTCTGGCTGTGTTTATGGACTTGATGAACAGAGTATTCAAGCCCCACTTGGATCAATTCGTTATTGTCTTTATTGATGATATTTTGATCTATTCCAAGTCAGAGGAAGAGCATGAACAACACCTGAGGATCGCGTTGCAGACTCTCAAGGATCACCGCCTGTATGCTAAATTCAGCAAGTGTGAATTCTGGCTTCAAGAAGTTAAGTTTCTCGGGCATGTGATCTCTCAACAAGGAATCGCGGTTGACTCATCAAAGACCGATGCAGTGGCGAATTGGACTCGGCCGACCAATGCTAC
The DNA here is from genome assembly GCA_033977485.1 of Hydrangea macrophylla. Lineage (NCBI taxonomy): Eukaryota > Viridiplantae > Streptophyta > Magnoliopsida > Cornales > Hydrangeaceae > Hydrangea > Hydrangea macrophylla. The sequence continues at coordinate 51,569,698 of CM066982.1, forward strand.
AGAAGTCAGAAGTTTTCTGGGACTAGCTGGTTACTATCGGAGATTTGTAGAGGGTTTCTCGAAGATAGCAGCCCCGTTAACTGGTTTGACTAAGAAAGATTTGAAGTTTGAATGGACTGATAAGCATGAACGCGCTTTTCTGGAATTGAAAGAGAGATTGACAACAGCGCCAGTGCTTGCGATACCAAGGGATGGTGAGAAGTTCACTATTTTTAGTGACGCCTCGTATCAAGGATTGGGATGTGTCCTTATGCAAGACGGAAAGGTTATCGCCTATGGTTCGCGACAGTTGAAGCCGAATGAATTGAATTACCCAACTCATGATTTGGAACTGGCAGCAGTAGTGTTTGCGCTCAAGACCTGGAGACACTACCTCTACGGGGAGAAGTTTGATTTGTTCTCGGACCACAAGAGCCTTAAGTATTTGTTTACTCAGAAGGAGTTGAACATGAGGCAACGTCGGTGGATGGAACTGATTAAGGATTACGACTTTACATTAGAGTACCACCCCGGTAAGGCTAACGTAGTCGCTGACGCCCTAAGCCGGAAGCCTCGAGGAATGATTGCTTCATTGATGATGAGGGAATGGAAAGCTTTAGAGACAATCGCAGAATTTGATATGCAGATTTCTGAAGGAAGTGACGGACATCACTTTGGATGCCTCGTAGTACAACCAACACTTGTGAGTCGAATCATCGAAGCCCAGGGGGAAGATGAAAAATTTCAAGCATGGTTCGCCAAGATGTCAGAAAAAGACCCTATAGAATGGAAGGTTGGGACCGATGGAGGATACCGATGTCGAGACAGATTGTGTGTGCCAGATTTCGAAGATTTGAGAAAAGATATTCTCGAAGAAGCACATAAATCGAGACTGACAGTACACCCAGGAGGAACAAAGATGTATAAGGATTTGAAGAGAAACTTCTGGTGGGAAGGGATGAAGCGAGAAATAGCCGAGTTTGTGTCTAAATGTTTGACTTGTCAACAAGTGAAGGCCGAACATCAGAGACCCTCGGGATTGTTACAACCCTTACCTGTTCCAGGATGGAAGTGGGAGCACATAACTATGGATTTTGTGCTTGGATTACCCCGGTCACAACAGAATCATGACGCGATTTGGGTAATTGTGGATCGATTGACGAAGTCTGCACACTTTATCGCGTACAATATGACTTACCCAGTAGAACGGATGAGTCGAATGTATCTCCAACAAGTGGTGCGACTGCACGGTGCGCCTGTGACAATTGTATCAGACCGCGATGCACGTTTTACCTCAGGATTTTGGGAAAGTTTGCAGAAGGCTATGGGAACTTCGCTCAAGATGAGTACTGCTTTCCATCCTCAGACCGATGGACAGACCGAGCGTGTTAATCAGATTATGGAAGATATGCTCAGAGCTTGTGCAATCGACTTTGAAGAGTCTTGGGAGACGCACTTACCTTTGGTTGAATTTGCGTATAACAACAGTTATCACTCAAGTATTGGAATGGCGCCGTTCAAAGCTTTGTACGGACGGCCATGTCGATCTCCTTTGTGTTGGGCTGAAGTGGGAGACACAGAACTTTTGGGACCAGATTTGGTGAGAGAGACCAATGAGAAGATTTCACTTGTCAAGGAAAGGATGACAACTGCACAGAGTAGGCATAAGAGTTATGCGGATCGACGTCGAAAGGACTTGGAGTTCAGTATCGGTGATCACGTACTCCTAAAGGTTTCACCTGTTCGGGGAGTAGTGCGTTTTGGTCAGAAGAGAGGGAAGTTGGCACCTCGTTTCATCGGGCCATTTGAGATATTAGAGCGTGTTGGGAAAGTGGCTTATCGGCTCGCGTTGCCACCAAAGATGTCTGGTGTTCATAATGTGTTCCATGTCAGTATGTTAAGGAAATACATACGGGATCCTTCACATGTGGTTAATTTTGATGATATTGAGACGAGTCAGAATGTTGTCTACAAGGATAGACCTGTGAGGATTCTTGATCAGAGTATCAAGAGGTTGAGAAGAAGAGACGTTCCTTTGGTTAAGGTTCAGTGGAGGCATCATGACGAAGGAGAGGCGTCGTGGGAGTTAGAGTCAGACATGAGGATTAGATACCCCGAGTTGTTTCAGGATTAGTTAGCTCAGATTTCGGGGCGAAATCTCTGTTAAGGTGGGTATGGTGTAACGCCCTGTATTTTATTATCATTAATAAATAAATATTGCATTTTATTTCCATGAGTAGTTGATTTAATTTCTATTTATAAATAATTATCTGGGGCCAAACCGTAATATTTGAAAATATAGAAAATATTTTCTATGGTTTCAAAATCGATATCTATATTTTTGTATAACCGGGAATTTAATTCCTATGTTAATATAATTTTCTGCATTTTATTTTCAACCGTAAAATACCAGTTTTATGTTTTAAGCCTGCGATATAGCGCGTTTTGGGTGTGGGAGCACGTGAGCTCGACCACACCGTGCGTTTCTTATGGCCTTGCTTGGAGCCCAATCAGTGGGTTTATATATATATGTGTGTATATCTCTCATTCTCTCCATAACTCTCACAGTGTCTAAATCTCTCCCAAATTCTCTCAACCTCTCTTAATCTCTCAAGATACAAACACACACACAATACAGTATATACATACTCATACACACATTCATAGTTATATATATATTGATATATCAATATCAAGAACGGAGGAGTAGAGTTGGACGACAGAATTCGACGGCGGAAACTCTCGGTCTCAAATTCTCTGTGTAATTGCCCTCTGTGAGTATTATAAACTCACTCGCCATGTTTATATATGTATATTTCGGTTCATATATGTGTGTTTATATGTGTATATATATAGATACACCATGGGAGCTTAAAAATGGAGTTTTGTAAAACTTAATCAAAATCGATTCTGTAAATTGGGAATGAAAGATATTGGTCCCAATCAGTTGTGGTTCAAATCCTACGCAATAATTCATCCGTATCGCGACGTACCGTTGATTTTAAGTTTTGACACCCTCACTTTAATCGCGAATATTTAGAGATATAATCCGTATTAGTTAAAATTGATCGCGTATTCTTAATCTACGCGGAAAACCGAGGAGATCCATATATTACATGTCCTGGTACGAACAGAAAACAGAAATGGGTAAAATTCAGTTTGAAAACCAGAAACAGGGGAAAAACGAAGAAGATGACATTCTGCAAGAACTCGCGCGCGCGACCCGCTCGCGCGAGGCTCGCTCGCGCGGACCGTCCCCCCCCCCCCTTCGCGCGCGCGCGATCCGCTCGCGCGACCTGTCCTGCCCCTTCGCGCGCGCGACCCGCGCCCGCGACATCACCTCTCCCTCGCTCGCGCGAGGTGGCCGTTTTGGGCAGTTTCTGTATTTTTGTCTAAGGGACTGTTTGGAAAATGTTTTGGGAAATTTCAAGGAACTGTTTGGCAAATATACTATTTTAAAGGCTCACTGTTAAAAATTGGACTTGAAAGAATGTTTAAGACTGAAATTTATGCTCGTACGATTATCCGGCTTTGTGATTTATTAATGGTGTTATTTATGAAACATTGACATACATATTAGGGTTAAGGTTGTGTCAACATGCATGTGTGTAAGAAAGCGTGAAAAGAGTAAAGGGTGGCAGTCTGGTGTGCGACCTCAATATCGATCGGATAGTATTCCTGGTATTGGAGGCAACAGTGTTGTGTACGGCTTAGATATCAATCGGATATTATTCCTGGTATCTAAGGCGCTTGTTTCGGATATTGATCGGATATTTTTCCTGGTATCCGAAATGATGGTATTGAGTGTGGTGTACGGCTTAGATATCGATCGGATATTTTTCCTGGTATCTAAGGCGCTTGTTTCGGATATTGATCGGATATTATTCCTGGTATCCGAAATGATGGTATTGAGTGTGGCTTAGATATCGATCGGATATTATTCCTGGTATCTGAAGCGATAGTTTGGTGTGCTGTTTTGGATATCGATCGGATAGTATTCCTGGTATCTGAGATAATGGTTTGGTTGTGTTGAGTTTTGTTGAGAGAAAAGAGTCAGAAAGATGAGATATTACATTGTTCATGCATGGTCGCATATTTATTGCTTTCTTTATTCCCCCACGGCTTATGTTGGAATTGGAACCTTGAATTTATTGCTTTTAAAAGTTAAATTGCACTGTTGTTTATATGCTTATATATACATTGCGAGCACTTGTTTATTTTGCTCACCAGCTTTCATAAGCTGACGGCGTTGATGCGTCCTGGACTATATGTCCAGATTTTCAGGGTCAGGAGCAGCCAGGGTATTTTGACTATGCTACTTAGAGTCAGGAGACTTTCCAGGAGGCTGCTTTATATTTCCTATGTCTTTTAATTTGGGTTTGTAATAAACTAGCTTTAGACATTTGAATAAGGCGTTTTGTGCCTAAGTTTATGACTGCTGTAATAGTTAGTAAGTTTTAATTATGGAGGTTATGTTTTGTTAGTATCCTTTGCTCTAGAAATGTTGTTAAGTTATTTGTTGCAGGGACAATTGGTCATACTCACTTGTCACGACCTACGAGTCCATAAAGGAAATTAAATGCTTTCCTGTATTATGCTACGTCGGGGCGTGACACGTTTAATGACAGCACCTATATTGACTATTCCTTCAGGTATTGAGGAGTTTGTGATACATAGTGATACTTTATATCGGGGTTTAGGTTGTGTATTGATGCAAAGCAACAAGGTGATTGCATATGCCTCACGACAATTAAGGCCGCATGAGGTGACTTGTCCAACACTTGATCTTGAGTTAGCGGCAGTGATCTTTGCCTTGAAGATTTGGAGGAATTATCTCGATGGGGAAAAGTGTAAAATTTACATTGATCGTAAAAGTTTAAATTATTTATTTACACAACGAGATTTGAATATGAGGCAGAGAAGGTGGTTAGAGCTAATGAAGGATTATGACTTGGGAATCCAATATCATCCCGGGAAAGCTAATATGGTGGCCGATGCACTGAGTCGAAAGTCTATATCTAATTTTGCTTATACTTCACAAGAGAAGTTGATAGGAGAAATTGAGCAACTGAAATTAGAGGTGATTCTAGAAACCAGAGGTGCTTTAATGTCAGCTATTATTATACAACCGTCCTTTATTGATGAAATTTGAGCCAAACAGTTTCAAGATCCAATATTGAAGAAGATTCATGATAAGATACTTGAAGGTAAGCAAATAGAATTTACTTTTGAGAATGGTATATTGAAATTCAGGAATCGGGTTGTGTACCCAATATAGATGGTATTAAGGAAGTAATTTTGGAAGATGCACACAATACGAGGTACTTAATCCATCCGGGTAGTACTTAGATGTAACGTGATTTATAAGAAATCTATTGGTGGTCAGGGATGAAACGGGAAATAGCTGAGCAAGTGGAAAAGTGTGTAGCTTGCCAGAGGGTAAAGGTGGAACACCATAAACCAGCGGGAAAATATGAACCATTACCTATACTAGAGTGGAAATGGGAAAATATCACAATGGACTTTGTGGGACGTTTACCGAGGTCTATGAAATCAAATGATAGTGTATGGGTAATCATTTAACGATTAACCAAGTCAGCACATTTTCTACCATTCAAGACCAATGATCCGAAGAAATTAGCTGATTTGTATGTTCAAGAAATTATAAGACTTCATGGAGTTCCAGTATCTATACTTTTGATCGAGATAATGCATTTACATCAAGATTTTGGCAAGGAATGTAGAAAGCAAATTTAGTCTCAGTACAACATTCCATCCTCAAACCGATGGACAATCAGAATGTATAATTCAAATACATGAAGATATGCTTCAACTTTGTGTTTTGGATTTTAAAGGTTATTGGAAGAGCACTTGCCATTGGCAGAATTTGCTTATAATAATAGTTATCCATCCAGTATTGGGATGGCGCCTTTTAGAGGCTTTATATGGGCGTAAGTGTCGTTCTCCACTTTGTTGGACCGAGGTTGGTGAGAGGAGATTGATAGGGTCTGAAATTGTTCAGTAGACTACGGAAAAGATAAAGATAATACAACAACGGCTTCAAATAGCCCAAAGTAGATATGAAAGCTATGCAGACTTGAAAAGAAGATTGATGGAGTTTAAAGTTGGGGATTTTTGTATTCTTGAAAGTATTACCTTCAAAGGGTATTATGAGGTTTTGGAACTATGGGAAATTGAATCCAAGGTATGTTAGGACATTTGAGATTTTTCGGAAAGTTGAACCGGTAGTTTATCAGTTAGAATTGCCACCAGAATTAGCTAATGTGCATGATGTATTTCATATATCAATGTTAAAAAGATGTGTGTCAGACTCAAAGAAAGTGATTGTTCCAGAGCAATTAGAAGTCAGGGAAGACTTGACTTATATCGAGCATCTGGTCAAACTTCTTGACAGAAAAAGAACAAGTTCTGCGGACGAAGACTATTTCTTTAGTTATGGTGCTATGGCGGAATCACTCTATTGAGTAAGCCACATGGAAAAGTGAAGATGAAATGAAAGAAAAGTATCCGTTCTTCTTCGAAACATAAGGTACTACAAGTTTGGGGACAAACTCCTTTTTAAGTAGGGGAGAGATGTGACACCCGCTCCCGCGGTTAAAATTTAATATTGCTTTAGCATGCATAATCACGTGTTAATGTTATACTGTGTTATATGACACTTATTGGAGGTGGGATTAACCCACTAAGTTGATTATGAGTGTCCAATTGGGAACCCAGTTATGGCCAGTATGACAATCCTAAGTTGGGATATCTGTTGGTGGATCCCAGTTGAGATGGGGCATTAATGTGTAACACTCTATGTGCCTAAATGTTTATTACGGCTTAAATAATTTATTATTTTTATCGTTAATAATATCATATTATTAGGTGATGACCACCTTTTGCGGTCAATTGGGGGTATCTTTATGAGCACAAATTGAAGACGTTGCATAATTAGTAGGTTAATTAACAACTTCATATAATTATATAGGACCACTTATGGGACCCATGCGAGACAGACAAATACCCATTTAAGTTTGGGATAGTTTTAATAAGTTTTATAGTTAATAGGGGTATAATTGCAAACAATCAAAACTTACGGGGTTGTTATAATAAAAATGAGAATTTTTATATATAGGACACTTTAGAAGATGACTCACCATCTTATACATCTTTTTTTTGGCCAATACATACACGCAGAGAGATATACAAGAATTGCGACGGAACGACGATGACATTCTCCACGCCGATTGACGATCTTAACGACCTCGGTTTTTAAAATATGCTACATATTCGGGCTCTTAGAGGCGAGTCTAATTTATTGGTACTAATTTTATTGAATTCTGCAACATTTTTTCACGACCCATTTTTGGGTTTAAGCTCATAACTTGTAATCGTTATATAGGATTTTGTATCTGGTTCTTAGTAGGACTTTAATTTCAAGATTAGGAGCGAAATCCAAGAGGGGAGTGATGTTAATTTTGATATTTGGATGATTTCCATGTTGGGTTCAATTGTGATGCCAATGCATGCCTAATTAGCTGAATTTAACTTACTTAGTTTATCATTGGGCAAAATTCATGTGGTTAAATTAGGCCCAATTTGATTGTGAAAGCATGGTGTGATATTTAAATGAGCATGTTGAGTTGCCTATTTGGATCAATGGGATTGCTAGTTTTATACCACCATGAGGCAATCTTTGTGGTGACGACCACGGCCACCAGAGACCAATGGGACCACACGTGTAAGGATGTAGGTTATGACTAGTCACGTGGGCTTAGGGAGTGGAGCCGCGGGCTAGCCGGTAGTGGTGGGAGTGAACTAGTAACTGCCGGAGACTATAGTTCTTTGTAATATATTGAATTGAGCGTGTTTATTATCCATATTCATGATTAACATAGTTCACTAAGCATATAGCTTATATATTATAGTGGTTATTGAATAACCATCGTAGGTGATCACGGTGAGGAATTGGGGAAGTGAATATATTGGTGGCTTGGGCTAGCTTGTGGTACTGTGGAGGTGGTTGTAACATTATTCATAGTTTCTTGCTACTAGTTTAAAGCTTGTAATATAGTTGTATTCAGTTAAATCCAGGAATAGTGAATGTTATATTTTGGGTTGGCGAGACTTATGTAATATTTCTAGTTAAGCTTTATGTTTTAGTTGGATCATTAACTCATGTAATAACCAGTTTGTATAATTTGGCTCTTATTTTATAGGAATTGTTTTTATCATTGGTATTGAATAGGTTGCTTGTATCTAGTACTAGTGTCGTTGGTCTGGGGCGGTTGAACTTGGAATTTATTTGTTGGGTTGGTTTTAAATGGTTGTATTTAGTACTTTTCTTAAAGTGTTTTTAAATTCTTGCTTGTACTTGGAAGTTCATGTTTGTGACTTTGGTTTGACTCTAAATGGTTTAAAGCATTAGTGTTGATTTTAACTTGTGATTTGGTAATGTTATATGAGAATTTACTACTTGCTAAAACATGGTTTTAAGCTTATTGTCAAGATAGAGTTTTGTCCTTTGTTGGTTGAGCTTCTTTGGTTTAAGCTTATTTTAAATTTGTTTTGAAAATTTAATCACTTGTGTAAGGCCTTAGTAGCGTGCCACGTGTCCTAGAGTTGTTTAGGCATTTTCGGGGCATGACATTTTTAGAAGTTGACATGACTTGGCACTGGAATAAAACTAAGGGAAGGCGTGTTTGATCTGGTTGACAATTGACCATAGCAGCATTATCTTGGAGATAAACCATAGACATCTTGGGTGATATTTAATATTTGAATAACCAGAAAACTTCTTGCATAACAATAAAACAATGGCACCAACGGCCCTTGTCGCTCAATGGTAGCACCTCCTCTCCCTCCGATAGGAGGGGATGTGTTCGAATTTCACAAAGGATGAGTGGGAGGGGTTTATTCCCTCCTTTCCTTGTAGAATGTCTGGTGTGCTCTTGTCGGGCTCATCTCTTGGATTCCTACTACTTGGATTGTGTGTGACGTGTATCATCCAGGTAAGTAATAAATAAATAGATAAAACAATGACCCAAAAAAAAGATAGGAAAAAGATTATAGAAAAAAACAAAAGAAAAACTGTTATGCAAAAATGACATATGTTGTTCTTACAGTCAAGAAGGGATATGTGTGTGTGCGCGCCAGAACACATAGGAACAAATAAAGCAATAATGAATCTAAAGCCATTTACCCATGTAAATATAAATTTACTTCTGTAATTTAATTATTTACTTTGAATAATGCAAAACCGAAATAAAGGTTTCTTTTATAATGTTACTAACAATGATTAAAAACACACGAAAAATATATATAGTTCTAAACCTTGAAAGGCCATTATGTAGATAAATGTTGCTAAAATTAAAGTTGAAAGGAAAGAACTTTTGATTAGGAAGAAAAGAAGTCAAGTCATTCCTTTAACTGATAGTTTACCATGTACTGATGGTGATTGGGTGATGCACTGTAATCAAAGACTTATAAAACTAAAGTGCCATATGGTGTTGAACCTTAGAGTTGTAGATCTGTCATCCATGTATATACCTTGGAGTGACACTAGAGTTTTTGGTAACACGTCTTGTCTTTTGCTTTACCACCTTTCTTCCCAATGCATTCCTTAGCCTAGTCGTGTGTTGTAGTACATCTTTTGGGGATAGATTAATTCTTTACGCATACCATGCACCCGTTGGCTCTTGTTTCCTGTGAATTTTATTATTGAAATTAAAGCCTTATTAAATTCTCTATTAATTACTGGAAAAAAAGTCCTAGATTTGGATGTATGTGCATGTATGTGTATGTGTGTGTGCGAGAGAGAGAGAGAGAGAGAGAGAGAGAGAGAGAGAGAGAGAGAGAGAGAGAGAGATCACAAGAATTTGAAAAAAAAAACACAACCATAGTGATTCGAGGTGAAAAGTGCATATTTATAGTGTATTACATGGTCCTTTATGCATACTTTTATCTCCAAAGTCCCTACATTTAGGTGTATTCTAATAACAATGTTCTTTTTATTGTGTTAATGCTAAAATATATGTTTTTGCATTGTTTTATAGGTATTAGGATATAAATCAATGAAGTGGAGCTAAAGAAAGTGATTCTGGTGAAGAGTACAACAGAAGCAGCTGATAAAATGCCATTTTTGACAATGAAGACTTCAGATTTGGAAGATTGTTATAGAAATACAAAATGTAGATCTTTGAGTTACAGTCACATAGCCGCAAACGGGAGGTCAATCCGAGGTTCGAATGAAACGTTATGGCCATTCTCCTATCGGTGCACAGAGCTGTCAAAATCAGAGGAGTTCAAGCCCTTGTGCAGAGTTCAATCGATCGAACTAAGTTCGATCGGTCAAACTTTATTTTCATCCAAAAGTTGCATAAACTCTGCAGGAACCCTATATATAAGTCGTTTTGACATCAGACGAAGGGAGGACGCTCCAGAACGCGAAAAACAGCAGTTTAGGGAAGTTTTAGGATTAGATTAGGAGTAGATTAGGCTAGATTCATCTTTTTCTTCCTCTTTTTCATTAATATATTGAAGATTATTGAAGATTCAAGTAGATTTCATGTTTATTTCAAGTTTATTTCAGATTATATCCAGGTTTTTCTTTCCAATCCTAGTTATTTGATTGCTATTAGTTTATATGCTATGATTATTCTAGGTTACTGTTTCTGCACTAGTTTTATTATGTTTTCGTAGTTTAAACGTTGGGAATATGTGTTGAAACATTGATTCCCAACCTCTTCCATGCAATTTTTAGAAACCTTGGGCTCGGTCGATCGAAGGTATTTCGATCGATCGAACCAAAGCCATAGTCAAGCGATCGAAGACATTTCAATCGATTGAAGGATGATGCTGTCCGATCGATCGAGAGCGCTTCGATCGATCGAACTTGTTGATTCCTAAGATGATTCTTTTAAATATTCCATGACTTTCTGTTTTAGAAATCTGTCATCAAATTGTCCCCATAAGCTCAGTTTGTCACAACAGTTTTTAGAACTTAAAGCCTTAAGGCTATTTTCTTCAATGACTTTTGAAAATCACTTTGAATGCTAACACCATTTAGAGTGCAAGTAATGACCATTGTTTTAAACTGTCTTCTAAGTATTTTAAATCACTTGTGATGATATAGTCCCGGCCATGAAAAGGCCATTGATTCTTTATCTTTAGAAAAATAAAAAAAATGCTGAAAAGGAATGAACTCCATAGAACGTTAATGAATGTGCATGGTAGATGGTTAGGATCAATATGGATTTATGTGTTTCCAACACCTTTATTTTATCTGTTTAATTAATTATGTTTCTTTATGCTTTAGTTTATTATTTAGTTTAATTTAATTAATTAGGATTCATTAGAACCTCCACCTGTATATTCATCTTTTTCCTTTTCTTTAGGTTATAACATAGTAGACATTCTCCCTGTTCCTTCCCTGTGGGATCGATCTGGACTTATCCAGTATTACTTCCACGATCACCTATACTTGGGTGTTGCACAAGAGGGCACAACTTTTTAGTCATGTCATATAGGAACTACAAGCAGGGTGAATCAAAGAATAACATTTTCCTAAAACAATGGGGAAAGATAAAAGATACAGAATCCCCAGAAACTATGAATTCAAAGGGTGAAAAACAGAGAAAAAGTGGTAAAGCACACTAGTCTATCCAATACCAGAAACTAGCTAGAAGAATTCTTTATGAGTTAGATTTGTAAGTCCTTAAACAGAATTGTGACCATCTGCGTAAAACACAATAGTTACTACACTTAAGAAAAGCGTTTTGTTAGAGAAACTATTTGTTTTAACTGGAAATAAACTTTTGAAATTTCCGATTATCATTATTCGGAGTATCAATTCGATGGCCCCATAATAACTTTGTCCATCCTGGTGAGTTGGACCAAAGAGGCTAAGCACTCCACTGTCTGCCCCAAGTTACACTATATATAATGTTATCCAAATGAGAATTCCACAGTGGGTAAATAAGGTTGTTCAATCTTAATTGAGTAGGAATTTAATTGTACCAACTGTAAGAGCACATACACAATCTGAAGGTGGAGCCAAAGGCCCATCAACTTTTCTATATATATATATATGTGGGATCAATTGTAGGTCAATCCACCTTTAATATTTGTCTCATCACATTTTTTTTATCACTTTTTAATTTAGTCCAAATGTATAAGAAATAGACCCAAAAAATTCGCCTAGGGGTCCATATACATATCCATTCGATATCTTTGCCCCCAAACTAAAAATCCTAGCTCCGCCCTTGCACAATCGGTCGCAGAGTACAGGGCTGTAATTGTTAATTACCTACTGTTCCAAATTAATTAATCATGGCATTCCATCAATTGAGAAGCAATGAAAGAACACACATCACTGCTGACACAAAATTGAGAGAGAAGGCTTACTATAGAATCCCTCCAAATGTGGATTTTGCCCACGAATGAGTTGGGTAACCACCTCTAGTTGAGGATTCCCCTCTTTAATTGTTGGCAAATAAGACTCCATAAATGCCCTGCCATAACGATTTCCTTCTCATTGCAAGAAAAAAAAGGACATATAGGGCCAGTTTAAATTTGTTGTGGCTTTTCATTTAGGCTAAGGAGAAGCCCTACTTGCAAGGGCATCATGATAATAAAACCAAAATCTGCATTCTGCTTCACATTTTGGGCTCAAGCACCTTTGGACATGGTAAAACTAAAGTTGGGAGAATAGAACAAAATTACCGGGAAGTAGGATCCTTAAAAAATTTCTTTGGGTTGAGTCGCACGTCTTGCTCTTTTTAAGACGTTTCGCAGCTCTGACCAAATTTTGCAAGCAGTTCGTCAAGTTGCCACTCCGTCCCCAGGATAAAACAACCCAAAAATTACCTCTCTCTTAATTTATTTTTGCAGGAAAATAAATTGGAAAACTAAACACCTTTTTGGATTGATCGCTCGGAAACAAGAAAATAAGAAGATATAGAACACTCAAGATCGAATATAAGGAATACTCAATTAGAGACATAGCACAGTGAATAATTTTACTTTTCCTACCAGTGCTTGCTAGAATATGGTATTGTGACTAGTTTTGGAGCTTTTCTCTTTTTTTGGAAGTAGTTGTTGACTATGTTTTTTTAAACATATGAATCATGCAAAGCCTTATATAGGATAAAAAAATGAACGTTGGGCTAAGGGATCGTTGGGAGTTTTAAAAGCTTTTGGACTGTTAACAAATTAAATCTCTAAACATATTTAGCTAAAGAAAAATGTGGGTAAAACAAGGATAAAAAAAAACCGTTTTAGTTTTAAGTGAACATTTCTCAAAAAATGTCTCTTATTTTTCCCAATACACTCTTATATGTATAATATATTAATATACATAACAATCCCTGTAGACACCACAATTCTGACCAAACGGCGAATTAAGGGGAGTGTTACCTCTAGATCCGATGATGACAATGTCCGACTAATCTAGGACTTCCAAAGGTGATTCAAGCTCTTCAAAAGACTCTTCAATTCAAATAAAAAAAATGAAAGAAAAGAAAGAAGAAAAAGAGAGGGAAAAAGGAAAGGATGAAAAACGGCACACAATGGCTTTTGAGGCAGTCACGCGAAGCCGCTGCGGCACTCACAGATTTCCGCACCAGCATTTAGTGAACCACAACGGCAATAGCTAAATGCCGCAAATTTTGTTAGCACCGCAAAAATATAAAAGAAGGCAGTCCGCGGAGTTGTCCGCGGCATTCATTGAGTGTCTCATCGGCATTCACTGAATGCTGCGACGGCAATCAATGAGTGCCACACTGGCGTTCATTGAGTGCCGCTTCCATCTCCGCTGAGTGCCACGATTTTTAGAAGTCCGCTTTAATATAGTACGTTTTGTTGTAGCTTCAAAAAGGACATCCAAAATTAGGGTTTTTGCTGTGAATTAACTGAAATAACCCTCCAAAATTTGCCTATATTTAGGGGATGAATATCCCATTACAAAGGATCTTGATTTTTGGTATCTTGACCTTGATTTTGAATATCTTTCTTGAATTTTGAATCTTATCTTAATCTTCTTTGTTTTAAACCTCTTCAAAATTCTCTAACATAATTAGGAGAAGGTCTTAGAGGAGTTTAAGAAAGAAGTTATATGAGTTAGAAGAAGAAGAGTTTGAACCACCCATGAAAGACCTCCAAAGACTTAAAAGTTGAGGATAATTTGAGGTAACCTCTAGCAGATTAGTCTCTAATTCAAAGTTCAATCACAACATATAGAGTTCTTCAGGAAATTTTACACATTTTCACAAACTCTCCTCTCACCTTATTTCATCACACACCACTAATGTTGTGATTGAACTTTCATTTTATTGGTCTGGATCAAAGTAATCTAAGGGTTAAGGTTAAATAAATCATGAGGTAAAAGTTAACTTGGATACTACTTGAAATTTGATTTGATTTTCTTTTCTTTTGATTATGTTCACATCTTGGGATTCATGAGACCTTCAATGTCTTACTTGAGTCCTTGACTTGAAATGATTAGGGTTGATATTCGTATGTTTGATCAATGAGTTTAAACCTATCTCCATGTTTAGGTTCATTCTTTTGAGATTTCTTGAAGTTCTTTCATACTCCATTCAAATCTATAAGTATGAGTGTCCTTAGTCACCAATGGAAATCAAATGAAAGGAGAATTAGTTTGGGTTAAGCCAATCTCCATGGCTTGGTAGATAGACTTAACACAAATGAAACTTGACAATGGTGCAGTGAATTCGTAAACCATCGTTGATCAAGGACTTTTAGTTAAACAATGGACCATTGGAATTGAATAAAACCAAATGGAGAGTGTCAACAACACAAAGTTTTACCATTGTGATTTTTGTTTAAATGAGATTTCATGTTTAAAGTGGTTTGGTCATGAGTTTTGTGAGGCAACCATAATCGGTCAAGAATTTCAGAACAGTAACACCTTCTTGAAATAAGTAGTTCAGAGCCTTAATCAAACATTCTTGACTTCAAATATTTTTTTCTATGAATTTTAATTGTTGATGAGATCTCCTAAAAAGATTAGAGTTACTCGGATTGTTTTACTATTTTTAGGAAATCATACAAGAATTATGGATAGAGAGTTGTAAATTTCTGAGTGATGTCTAGTGTTCGTCCAATTCCCAGAGATTGAACCATTGATCTTTGATTTTTCTTTTTTGGGTTGGAAACTAGACTCACAGAGGCATCTTTTGTCCAAAATTCATTGATTTCAAACCATGGGAAGCATGCCTTTTCTATTTTTGAAGTTCTGGTTTGCTCTCTGTAATTTTTAGAATTTTGTGACAGATTTGACAAACTTTGTAAATAATGGTCCAAATTACTTTTCTATGACCTAGGGTTCAAGACATGTTTTGATAATGATTAGTAAAACTTAAATCTAGAGGCTAAATGATCCAAACCAATGAATATCTCATAACCTATTCTTGTTCATGTATTCATATGCATTCATTCATATATGATAATATTTATAATTAGGACTTGCATTGCATCGGGATTAAATTGCACCTAATTGAACTTAATTGTGAGCGACTTACGATAATGTTGGGATTACATCATCTTTATATGGACATTACATTGGCTCCTAGTTGAGACTTGTATATCTATAGAGATGTTGTGTTCCTAACTAATTACAAGGAATTCATGATTATGTCAATTCATTCATACTTGATAGAATTAGGCTAGAAATTTTAGGAATGTTACTTAGGATTCAATAATATGTCTCGTGTAAAGCATGTGAACCAACCCTTTATTTTGTAGCGCTATTAAGGTATGATTTCTCAAGCTCCTCTTTAGTTTACTTTAATTTCTTGATTTTTATTGACTTTTCGACTTCATGTACGACACCTTAGACTAGGTCTTGCCTTATGTGTACATATGTGATTAGAGACTCTTTTGCTAGGTTTTCGTTTATTTGTATGCATTGCACATTTAAAATTCATGCCTGGATCCCGGGTAAGTTCTCTTGTTCCCTAGTGCATATCATATTGCTTGCTGGTTAAATTATGTGGTTTTGAATGCTATTTTTACCATTAGCAATCTTAGACCCTTTTAGACATGCTTTTGTAATGTATATCTATATCTATGTATTAGTTGAGAGTACATTAAGATTAATAGTTTGATTAAAATGATGTTGAGTAGAGGCCTATCGCGAGATAGGATGAGAGGGGGTGTTTTAGTCCACCAGGCTCCTTCCCCTCTCATTCCATAATCCCTGGACCTAGAATTTTCTGGTTTCCAAAAAAAAGATCAGTTTGCTTTCAAATGGTTTCTTAATTTTCCTTTTAAAAATTAAGTGACGACTCGTGTTTTGTGTTTTGAAAATTAAAAAAGGTTTTGAAAAATGCTGTGGGTAAGAAAAATGCGATATCCACAATTTGGCGATTCTGCTGGGGATCGAACCCAGAACCTCTAGTTTTGCAAACCAAACTTTCTAATTTTGGGTTTACTCGAGGATTAGACTTGAAAACATTCTTTTAATCGAATTAATCAATCTTTGTGTGCCTGTTGCATTTCACTTGCATGTCCAGCTAGTCGATTACACGAAACTATAACCTTGGAGCCTTGGGGCAACTCGGTCGGTCAAGCCATCATGGGACTGTGTGATTACCCTTGATCTCGTACCATGTATTGGTATATGAAGCATCCTATTGGATGTGTGTCAAGGATCCCTTATTTGACCAAAACCCAGCCTTTTCATAATAGCTTCTGTTAGAACCTTTCAATCTTAGGAAAATAATTCTTGATTAGGATATATATGCTAGGGAGTCTTATATGCCAGGAAGGGATTACTTGAGATGATGACGATATTCACTTAATATGAGACATGTAAACTTTTAATCACTTTTGAACAATTCCTCTTCATGTCCTGTGACATCTGGGAACATGCTGAATCTTGATTGTAAGATTACACCTCTTATGTCTTGTTAGCTAAGCATCATTGACCTTGTATACATCCGAATTCATGAAAAGTACGGTGATAATCCTATCATGTGATCCTTCTACCCAATGAATTTTATATCCATCTTTGTAAGCAAATAAGACTTCTATTATCTACACTCCAAAATTATCTTAAAAAGACATACTTTTCTAAAAGGCTTTGAAATTCCAAACCAATCATTGTCAGGATACATATTTTTACATCCTCGAATCTTTGGGAATCGTTTTCCAAAGAAGTGCCTTTCAAGATAAGCTTCAAAACAAGAATTCAACCTGATCATCTTTGCAGAGGAATTCAAAATTAGAATTGTTTTTCAAAAAGATTTTCAAAGCTTTTTAATGACCAAACCTTCGAAAAGGGGTAATAAGGATCACACTGAGGAGAGAAATTGGCATACTTGACATGGATGAGGATTTTATATGTTTATGTGCTTATTTGCTAGGGCTAGGATTTTCCTTTCTTTTGCCTATAGAGTAGGCACACGCATACACATGCATTGCATCCATGTGACATATAAAACATTCATAAAAGTTTCACCAGCTATCTTTCAAATATAAAATTATGATAAAAAGAAGCAACAAAAAGTTTTTGAAAATCATTAAAATTCTTTTGTATGCCAAAATAGCATCAAGTTCGGGCACGGTTTGGTTTAGAGGTCCCACAGCAAGGTTAGTAATGAGGGAAGGTAACATCGAAATGGCAGACGAAAGGAATGATATGGAAGAACCATAGGAAGCAGTGACAGAAGGAGGGGATGAAAAGGGAAAGCTGCCAGACTGCGACACCATGGAGCTCAAGCAAGGAGTCAACAAAGAGTGGGTCTTCGAGTCAAGTGATAAGTACCTCCCTCCCTGGAGTCTGTAATGGACCATATGAGGTGTCTTACTATTGCTATGTCTGTTGTAATCACTCCCAAGAACAAAATCAATGAAAACATAACTAATTCTACCTACTCGAATGCGCTTAATGAATGTGATGAATGTGATGACAATGAAATACCAATTGAATTACAAAAATTAATTGAAAAAGAAAAAGAATCTACATGTATAATCATTGAGAACACTCTAACAATTAATTTAGGAAATGAAGATAATCCTCAAAATATTTTTATTGGCTCAACACTTAGCAATGAAGAAAGAAAAGAATTGATCAATCTATTAAATAAATTCAAAGATGTTATTGCATGGTCTTATAGCGATACGCCAAGCATCGATCCAGAGATAGTCTAACATTATATCCCCCTTTTTCCTAACTCTAAACCATTAAAACAAAAATTGAGGCAAATGAGGCCTGAATGGGCACTTAAAGTAAAAGATGAAGTTGAAAAGCAATTGAGAGCTGGATTCTTGATGGTCACCGAGTATCCTGAAAGGATTGCCAATATTGTGCCGGTTCTGAAAAAGGATGGTCATGTTAGGGTGTGCGTTGATTTTTGAGATTTGAACAAAGCAAGCCCTAAAGACGATTTCCCTTTACCTCATATTGACGTGCTAGTTGATAACACCGCAGGGCATGAACTCTTGTCTTTTATGGATGGATTCTCAGGTTACAACTAGATTCTCATGACACCCGAGGATAGAGAGAAAACCACTATCATCACACCATGGGGAATATATTGTTATAGGGTAATGTCATTTGGGCTTAAGAATGCAGGGGCAACGTATCAGCGGGCCGCTACTGCATTGTTGCATAACATGATCCATAAGGAGGTAGAGGTATATGTGGATGATATGATAATAAAATCTAAGGATAGGAGAGGACACTTGGAGGCACTGAGTAAATTCTTCGAGAGGTTGCGAGAATTTAGAATGAGGCTAAACCCTTAGAAGTCCACCTTCGGAGTCACTACCGGAAAGTTATTAGGATTCTTCATTACTCAAAGGGGAATAGAAGTGGACCCAACCAAAATAAAAGCCATAGTTGAAATGCAGCCACTGAAGAATGAGGAGTTGAAGGGATTCCTAGGTAGAATATAGTTCATTAGCCGCTTTATCTCAAAACTCACCCTGACATGTGACCCGTTGTTTAAGCTGCTCAGAAAAGGAGAGAAGTTCGAGTGGGATACCCTATGCCAACAAGCCTTCGATAAAATCAAAATCTATCTCCAAAACCCACTTGTCATATCACCGCCCTCACCCGAAAGGCCTTTATTTCTATACCTTTCTGTGTCTGAAGATTCGATGGGGTGTATGTTGGCCCAAGAAGGAGAAGAGGGGCACGTGGAAAAATCCATTTATTACCTAAGCAAAAGGATGACTGGATATGAGCTAAAATATTCACCTTTGGAGAAAGCCTGTTGGGCCTTGGTCTGGTGCACCCGCCACCTTAGGCACTACATGTTAGCCTTTCTTGTAACCCTAATATCTCGAATGGACCCACTCAAATACCTATTTGAAAAACCTATTTTGACCAGTAGGATTTCTCGATGGACCATGATGCTGGCCGAGTTCGATATCAAGTATGTCACTACCAAATCTATGAAAGTGAGAGATGTCACTGAATACCTAGCCGATCTTGCAATAGAATTCGAGGAGAAGGGTGAGGTTCGATTTCCAAATGAGGGAGTGAAGAGGATAGAGGAGGATTTATGGAAAATGTATTTTGATGGGGCAGCTAATCAGTTAGACTATGGGGTTGGAATCATCCTTGTAGCACCCGACGGAACTCCTACCCCATTAGCTGTCAAGCTCAAGTACAACTCAACCAATAACATAGCAGAGTATGAAGCATGGATAGTTGGGATGGAAGTGGCATTGTCCTTAAAAGTTGAGAGGATTGATGTTTTTAGAGATTCCAACTTGATCATATCTCAAGTACGGGGTGATTGGAGGGTGAAACATGAGAAGTTGAGACCTTACCATGACTATCTAGAGAGCTTGAAAGTACAATTCAAGAAGATATCATTCTATTACCTTCCCCGTGAAGAGAACCAGTTGACTAATTCCCTAGCAACCTTATCCTTGATGATACAAATCCCCTCGGGAGTCACTATGATCCCACTATCTATAGAAATAAGGAACCAACCCTCATTTGAGATGATCGCAGCCCTAGAGGACGAAGGAGAAGTGCCTTGGTACAAGGATGTTTAGAATTTCATTAAAGAAGGAGAGTACCCCCAGGGAGGTTCAGAGAAGGACAAAAAGGCAATTTGAAGATTCTCTGCCCAATTTGTGGTCTATGCGATTAAGCTATGGAAGAAGTCATACACCAGGTATAATTTGGAGTGTTTATATGGAAGGGAGGCTAAGAGAATAACGGAGGAAATACACGAAGGGGTCTATGCACCCCATATGAACGAGCATATGCTGGCAAATAAGATAATTCGGCAAGGGTATTATTGGACAACCTTAGACAGAGATTGTTGTGAGTATGTCAGAAGATTCCATAAGTGCCAGATCCATGCAAATCCGGTGCATACCCCACCTTCCCAACTCTATAGCATGACTACGCCTTGGCCATTTTCTGTGTGGGGTATTGATATTATTGGTGAAATAGTTCCAAAATCCTCTAATGGACATCGGCATATAATTGTGGCAATCGATTATTTCACTGAGTTGGTAGAGGTTGCGTTATACGCAACTTTGAAGGCTAAAGGTGTGGTGAGCTTCATTAAAAAGAACATAATCTGCAAATACGGGGTTCCAAATGAGTTTATTTTAGATCACGATAGTCATTTCCAAGGTGAGGTCATCCTGCTCCTAGAGAAATACAAGATAACCTGGCATCAGTCATCCTCGTACAGACCGCAAACGAATGGGGCAGTGGAAGCAGCAAATAAGAATGTCAACACAATCTTGGAGAAAACGACAAACACGTATAAAGATTGGTACGAGAAACTGCCATTTACACTATGGGGATACCAGACCTCCATGAGAACTTCTATAGGAACTATACCATATTCATTGGTTTATAGGATGGAGGCGGTCCTTCTAGTCGAGGTAGAAATACCATCTGTACGGGTTTTAGCAGAGTATGAAGTAACCGAACTAGAATGAATCCGGGGAAGGTATGAGGAATTGATGTTGCTCGATGAGAAAAGGTTGGCTGCAATAAACCATACTCGGGGATATCAGAAGAGGATAGCTTGTGCTTTGAACAAAAAGGTTCGCCCAAGGAAGCTTGCTGAGGGTGACCTGGTCCTCAAAGAACTTAAAGTGCCTGTTTATGACCCCAAATAAAAATTTAAACCCAACTGGGTCGGGCCATACATTATTAAGACTCTCCTTTCTGGAGGGGCTACCTATCTTATGGACCTAGACGGGGTTGAATTTAATCAGCCGATTAACCTCGATCACCTCAAGAAGTATTTTTCTTGAAACCATTTCTTTCAAAACCTCCGACGTTGATGAACTACGCTCGACCTGATTCACACTCGGGGATACGTAGGCAACCTACTCGGTTCGGTCATTAATAATTTCCTAAGTGGGACCTTCTGTAAGCCTTAATACCGAACTACTGAGGGCCTGATACCTACTTGGGGAAAGTAAGCAGGCTCTTCATTAGTCTTCAGTCCATGAAATACCTAAAGAGAATCCCATGCTAAACTAGGGGCAAACTTGCATTTGCCCGGAACCACTTCAGAGCCTCATAACTAGCAGTTTGCCCGGAACCACTTTAGAGCCTCGTAACCAGGGACAAACTTTGTTTGCTATCCGAAGAACCCAGATATTTACCCGTCTTTGGATCCCCTGGCTATCAAAATAAGTACTATAAAGGAACAAATGATAATTCATGGTATAGAATGATTAAAGCTCTAAGCAAGATTTGAAGCAAAGTAATGAAAAGCCAAAAAAAGGCCTTGAAAGGAGGATTTTCATAACTTAAAGATGGATCGAAAGAGTGAACACCTTGATTGAACATGTTAGAACATTTTCTAAACACAATAACATTCTTTAGGAGGAAAAAAAGAAGATCACATTCAAAAGCGTAGAAGAGTAGATAGGATTTGTCAGAAATTTTGTAAAATAAAGCTCTGTCCTATTTTGCTTCCATCTATGTATGTCTATGGAGTCTGTTTCTCGACCAGAGTCTAGATGTGCAAAAGATACTCAGTAGTAGGCACAATTGAAGCCGAAATTCTCTAAAAGGGAGCTGCCACCCTATCATGCCAAGCCTCAGCAAAGGCTTTCATGATGTAAGAACGCATGAACGAACTCCTCACAAAATTTGTAGTGATGTCCCTAGTCACATCCTGGAGAAGTTCGTACTGACAAACCACTCGGCCAAGAATGTAGAAAGTAGTAGCATGCAAGCTAGGCAACCAGATACCAGGTCACCTAGGAAGTCGTACTGCAATAGAGCGATAAGTCCACTACGGGCAAGTCCAGCAGATATCATCGGGAGAGAGACCCTGAAGCCAATTAAGCCTGACATCGGTAGAATGGAATAAGTGGTGAATCTCCATACGATCATAGGGAAGTGACATGTGAAGGTGCAAAGGGTGTATAAAGAGATCTAGATGCTCCATGAGCCAAACCTGTAAGACAAAAGGTGCTCCCGCAAATAACATGGCTCCATCAGTGTGGGCACAATCCAAGCCCATCAAGGTCTCGCCAAGGACCAACATGACGACACTCTTCATTTTTTGCAGACTGCAAGAAATGGGTATAAGAACATTAGAAGAAGACTGAAAGAGGAAGTAAGAGAGCATAGCTATTGATAATGCACTACGTCCAATGATCTAAAACTCGCCATCATAGGGGTTCCCCATGGGAGCATAAACGGAAGAAAGTCGCTCAAAATCAATCTGCCTGTCATGATCAAAAGAGCCGACCACATTTCAGGATGTATAAAGGAGAAGAGCCAGGTCTTGAGCATACCCGGCCTGAACCGAAAGAACCGCCAGGTCTGCAAAGGGATCAATGTGGAGAATAGCACTGAACTCCTCAAATAAAGGACAGATCTCCTGGTGACCGAAGCGAAAGACGTGGAGTAAAGGATCCCAACACCAAATAGCAGCTCGAAGCAAGCCTTCATTCGAGTACATTTACCGGAAAAAGAAGAGGTCGTTCAATCTGAAACAATCAAAGTTGAGCATGTAAATGCTAGAAAGAATATCCATTCATGGGAAGAGGATTTGAGTGCTAATGGGGGGCATTTGAGAAGGAAATGAAGGGAAGAGAAGAGTGTTCTGCAGAGTTTTGGGAAAAGAGGGTATAAATAAGGAGATAGATCTGCCAAGACCTACCTGCGGTTCTCAAAAAGTGAACGGCACTCCAGAAAGTGCCATGCGGCAGTCCGTAAATGCCGCACGACATTCAGTGACTACCGCAGACCTAACCGCGCAGGCCTAACCGAGTGCCGCACAGAGCTTATTTTGGACATGATCTGTTTGTAATGTTTTCAGCCTACCAGTAAATAAAAAACTGAATAAAACAATAAAACATGTGCATCAGATCGCATCACGTATAACAGACCAAGCCATGGTTGCATTCATTCATTTATAAAAATAAAATAATAAAGGCAGAATCATAGTTACAAGCATTCACCAATCACAGAAAATTAAAATAAAAGGGACTAAGTCATGGTCACAATCACAAAAAGGGGAGGAAAGTGACAATCACAAGCAAAAAGATACAAGACCAAGATATGGTCGCATCCACGATGTACAGTAAGTCATAAGCGATAAAAGCAAACAGAAAAGATAAAAGGTGACCATGATTGAGGAGTATACAGATGCCTATCCTATCCCGGCTATCCAAAATCAGTCATCAAAAATGAAAACATACATATACAGTCATCCAGGTGTGTATATCAGAAAACCAAAAAATGAAAAGCTATATCAACCCCGGCCCTGGCCTAGGGTCTGGCGCGTGACGCGTCGGAGAGGCTCTTCCTCTGACTCCGTGCCACTCCCGCCGCCTCTGCCTCTGCCACCACCTTGTATGATGCCTCCATGAGCTTCACTAGGACCCACTCCAAGCTGCTAGAGCTGCTGCTCGAGCTGTCTCACTCGTAAGACCAAGGCCCTATTCTCTTCCTCCTAGGCGAGGGAAGAGATTGAATAACCAAATTTGATTTGAAAATTAGAATGAAAATGCTAAGAAAAAAAAAGTGTAAGTAAGGGTAGTAAGAGTTTACCTTGGCTCTCGCCTAAGCCTCAGCGGTCACCCACGCCCCATAGGCTTGAATCAAATAATCAATAAAAGATAGGTTAAAAAATCAGAGTGAGAATGCAAAAATTGAAGCCAGGATTTAGAAGATTACCCTCCACTCTCGACCGTGGATCCACTCCCTCATGCTATGAGCATAGAGTAGACCTCCTCAGCATAGTCCCGAGGGACATGATCATACTGAAGTGGAATAGAAGTAGCACCCACATGATATCGAGGAGCCACAGTCATGCCCTGCTCGCCGTAAGAGACCGTCCTAATGCTCTAATCCCATGGCAGTAGAGCTGGAGTCCGAGATGCAGCAGGAACGGGCTATAAAGAAGAAGAGTGAATTCAGTGAGAAAATATATTTGTGATAAGAACTAAAAGAAAGAATGAAAAGCTGAAAGAAACTTACTCGTGTCACTTCCATTAGAGGGAAGTTTTTCATCAGCTTGGCAGCGCGGAAGGCCTCATACCCGTCAAGGGGCTCCAGAAATCGTTAATAGTAAGCCCATTCAGGGCAACCGTAAGTGAACTGCCCTGAAGCGTCTCTATGGCCCTCATGGAATTAGGTGGAGGACGCGACACGAAGAATCCAGGAGCCATCAACGACTGTTTAGCCACCCTCTCACCCAAGTACCACTCCCGGGCGTCTGGGTCATCCAATAATAATCTCAATAGATCATAGCCGCCTGATCTCCGTATCGCCGAAGCAATAGTAGGAAACATGTCTACCCAGGGCTACCAACGGACGTGTGGCTCCCTCAGGTTCATCAGGAAATGAACGTTGTAAAATTGTAGGCCCCAATTTTCCACCCAACGCGATCTTTCTGCCACTTCAGCCCCTGGGGCATGATAAGGCATCCCCCGGCTGTGTCTTGGGCGACATCATATAGAGGTACTCGTGGTACCAAATCTACAATAAAAAAGATGTGCAATGTTCACATTTTTTGAAATTAGTTGAAAAGCTAATATAAAAAAATAATAATGATAAAAATAAAAATAATAATAACAAAAGAGAATGAAAGATTGTACCTCCCACGCTCTCCAAAAGTCACCTATGGAGGCTGGACGATCTCGGGATATCTCTCCCTTGTGCTTGTACAGGATGGCTAATCTTGCACCAGCCCAATTATACTCGTATATGCGGTCCATGTGCTCCAAGGACGCCACCAACGCCACGGAGATCG
This sequence comes from Hydrangea macrophylla, assembly GCA_033977485.1. NCBI lineage: Eukaryota > Viridiplantae > Streptophyta > Magnoliopsida > Cornales > Hydrangeaceae > Hydrangea > Hydrangea macrophylla. The sequence continues at coordinate 51,594,909 of CM066982.1, forward strand.
TGTCACCCCTAGTGCTCAGCAGGGAGCATCCGAGCATATACATCATAAATCCTTGAGCTATCTGCTCATCTGAGAAGCCCTGTTGGCCGTTGAATGTGTCCATAAACCACTTGTCCATGACTAAGGGCTCTTCGGGGACTACTCCAAGCAGCGGTAGCACCTGGTCCCACTCTATCACCATATCTAGGTACCTCAAGCACTCCCCCCGAAGGGAATCCCAGTGATCATCGAGATGTTGAATGGGGTCATCATCATCTCCCCAAACTCAAAATCAAAATATCTCACCACCACTTTGAGAGAGCGTGAATCTGTTGTAGATCGTTGGAGCTCTTCGTCAAGAGCTTGACGAAGTCCTTAAAGCCTACAACATCAATGAATCCCTATACGGTTTCATTAAAAGACTCATACCACGCAAAGCCATGAGCCAGGCTGCCATGCCCCTTCAGTATGTCAGGCTGGAGTTGCAAAACAATATGTACGAGAGTTTAATATCAGTGAATGAGCCAAGAGGAAGGAAAAGACCAAAAAAAAAAAAAGAGAAAGAAAAATAATAGAAATAAAAAATATATATAGTAATAATGAAATTGAGTAGTGAATGAATAAGAGGGCAGTTGGAGCGCTTGAAAAATTCCACGATCATAGCATTCATATTCATGTAAAGTTTGTCGTCATACATTCATTCATAAGGTTTATGAGGAAAATTTGAAAGGAATGGAATAAAAGAACACAAAAATTGAAAAAGTATGAGAAGAGAGATCAAAGCACTTAGGAACTCGAAAAGCAAGGCATATGCATTCAAAAGGCACACTTGAATAAACCAAAAGGAGAAGCATGATGTCATACATAGCATTCATTAGAATTTTGAACAGAAAATTGAAAGAGATGATTCAAAAGAGCACAACATTCGCAATCACGAGAGGACACATTTTGATAACATCGCATTCATGAGATTCATTAGAAAAGAGCTGGAAGAAAGAAAAGAAATAAAACAAGCGTATACCTATTGTCAGAATGCTCGGGCGGACACGTGACTGTCCGGGTCTCGGAGTAGAAAGGTGGGGTCAGGGTGAGGGTGGCTCTGTATCTCGTCCTCTTTTTGCTCGAGCTGCCCGAACCGCTAGCCATAGCACTCAACCTGTTGAGAAGAAAAGAATAGAATGTCAATTTTTTTGAAAGAATTCAAGGAAACGATAAAAATAAATAGAATAACGGGATTTTGATTGAGAAGAACTAACCTGGGGATCCTCTAGATCAATGTAAGGAAAAAAGAAAAAATCTCCAGAGAGAGTTCCGGTAAGAGATTGAAGAGTGAATTAAATGAGGTAAAATAACCTGCGTATTAGCAGTCTACCCAGCCCAAGCGGCACTCGATATCTGTGCGCGGCAGTTGGTGGAATGTTGTACTACACTCGCTAAATGTCGCAACGATATTCAGTGACTGCTGCACGGTAGTCACAGACTGTTGCATTTTTAAGTGTGTGCCGCGAATAAGGCAGTTAAGGGGCCTTTGGTTTTCCCCCCAAAATTTGAATTGAGTCCCAAAATATGAATTTAAACGCCTGAAGTCTGCCCGCCTTGTATGTTTTGGGTCTCTGAAAATGATTTCTAGGTCCACGTGGTCCCAAATTTTGAAAACACAAATTTTTAACTCTTAAAATCAAGAGGATTTTGACTCAGATGTGGAAAGTTAACTTGAGATGTATAGGGTTAGTTCCAATTTTGAGGATTTGAAGTTAGCACTAATGTTTTTGAGAAATCATAAGTCCTTTAAGTACGATTGACTCTTAATTCTTGAAATTGAGGCTGATTGACCCCTGATTCTTTTTGAAAATTTGAATGAATTTGAGTCTGATTGACTCCTAATTTGAATGAATTTGAGTCTGAATGAATTTGATTCTGATTTGACTCCCGATTTTGAAAAAAAATGAGTTTGATTAACTCCTGAGTTTGAAATTTGAAAATAAATTTAGTTCGATTGACCCTTGATTTTCGAAAATATGAATGAATTTGAGTCTGACTATGAATATTGAATATATCCGACAGGGCTGAAGGGCTGCGGATTTTTAGAGCGAACATATCCGACTGTGCCGAAGGGCTACGGATTTTTTTGAGCAAACATATCCAGCGGGGCCGAAGGGCTGCGGATTTTTAGAGCAAACAAATCTGACGGGGCTGAAGGGCTGCAGATATTTAGATCAAACATATCCGACGGAACCAAAGGGCTGCGGATTTTTAGAGCAAACATATCCGACGGGGTCGAAGGGCTGCAGATTTTTAGAGCAAACATATCCGACGTGGCCGAAGGGTTGCGGATTTTTAAAGCGAACATATTCGATGGGATTGAAGGGCTGCGGATTTTTAGAGCAAACATATCCGACGGGGCCAAAGGGTTGCGGATTTTTAAAGAAAACCCGCATTGACACCGGGGCTTAAGTCGCGAAGCACATCTCAGTCAATTGCGTTCGTACTTTTGGCCGAGACGGACACATATCTTGAAGGGAATCAAACTGATGATTATAGAAACTCTGAATTCTAAAAGAATAACTCAGCTTTAAGTTTGAGAAAACACGAGCATTAAGTAAGCATAGGGCATGGATTGCACGATCTCGAATCACATCATTTATAGAGCACAAAGTTGTATTGACCACTGTCATTTGCATAAGCACGTTCATTACGACATGATAGGTGCATTCATTTGTATGACTACTTGTGTTTTTGTGTTTGACCCTTGCCTGAACTACGTCTCGGTGTAATTCCTGAGTGGATACGTAGGCAGCTCATCATTGAGCACGACCAACATAAACCATTGCTGTGCACCTGTTTTCTTTTTCAACGCATTTAGTTTTACCTAAATTCAATAGTTTGGTCAAAGGCTTGTCTTCACACAGGCTTCGACATCCCTTGTGAAACGTATTGCTCCACAAGCTCTGTCGAAGAATGGCAAACTATAAACACCCCAATTTTGACCAAACGTCAAATTAAGGGGAGTGTTACCTCTAGATCTGATGATGACAATGTCCGACTAATCTAGGACTTCCAAAGGTGATTCAAGCTATTCGAAAGGCTCTTCAATTCAAACAAAAAAAGAGAGAAAAAAAGGAAAGGATGAAAAAATGGCACACAATGGCTTTTGTGATAGTCACGCGAAGCCACTGTGGTACTCATAGATTGCCGCACCGGCATTCAGTGAGAACTGTAACGGCAATCGCTAAATGCCAGGAATTTTGTAAGCTCTGCAAGAATATAAAAAAAGGCAGTCCGCGGAGTTTTCTACAGCATTCATTGAGTGCCGCATCGGCATTCACTGAATGCAGCGATGGCAATCAATGAGTGCCGCACCAGTGTTCATTAAGTGCCGCTTCCATATCCGTTGAGTGCCGTGGTTTTCAGAAGTCTGCTTTAATATAGTACATTTTGTAGCATCAAAAAGGATGTTCGGTATTAGGGTTTTTGCTATAAATTTACTAAAATAACCCTCCAAAATTTGCCTAAATAGGGGATGAATATCCCATTATAAAGGATCTTGATTTTTGGTATCTTGACCTTGATTTTGAATCTCTTTCATGAATTTTGAATCTTATCTTAATCTTCTTTGTTTTAAACCTCTTCAAAATTCTCTAACATAATTAGGAAAAGGTTTGAGATGAGTTTAAGAAAGAAGTTGTATGAGTTAGAAGAAGAAGAGTTTGAACCACCCTTGAAAGACATCCAAAAACTTAAAAGTTGAGGATAATTGGAGGTAACCACTAGTAGATTAGTCTCTAATTTAAAGTTCAATCACAATATTTAGAGTTCTTTAGGACCTTTTTACACATTTTCAAAAACTCTCCTCTCACCTCATTTCACCACACACCACTAATGTTGTGATTGAACTTTTATGTTATTGGTTTGGATCAAAGTAACCTAAGGGTTAAGGTTAAACAAATCATGAGGTAGAAGTTAACTTGGATACTACTTGAAACTTGATTTTCTTTTCTTTTCTTTTGATTATGTTCACCTCTTGGGATTCATGAGACCTTCAATGTCTTACTTGAATCCCTTACTTGAAACCCTTTACTCTCCTTGTAAACTCATGATTTATAAGAAGATTAGGGTTGATATTGGTATGTTTGGTCAATAAGTTTAAACCTATCTCCATGGTTTAGGTTCATTCTTGTGAGATTTTTTGAAGTTCTTTCATACTCCGTTGATCTATAAGTATGAGTGTCCTTAGTCTCCAATGACAATCAAATGGAAGGAGAATTAGTTTGGGTTAAGCCAATCTCCATGGCTTGGTAGATAGATTTAACACAAATAAAACTTGACAATGGTGTAGTGAATCCATAAACCACCTTTGATCAATGACTTTTAGTTAAACAATGGACCATTGGAAATGAATAAAACCAATTGGAGAGTGTCAAGAACACAAAGTTTTACCACTAAGATTTTTGTTTTATTGAGATTTCATGTTTAAAGTGGTTTGGTCATGAGTTTTGTGAGGCAACCATAATCCGTCCAGAATTTCAGAACAGTAATACCTTCTTGAATAAGTAAATCAGTGCCTTAATCAAGCATTCTTGACTTCAAATATTTTTTTCTATGAATTTTAATGTGTTAATGAGATCTCCTAAAAAGATTAGAGTCAATCGGATTTATTTACTATTTTTAGAAAATCATACAAGAACTCTGGACATAGAGTTGTAAATTTTTTGAGTGATGTCTAGTGTTCGTCCAATTCCCAGAGATTGAACCGTTGATCTTTGATTTTTGTTTATCTGTTGGAAACTAGACTCACAAAGGCATCTTGTGTCCAAAATTAATTGACATCAAGCCATGGGAAGCACGTTTTTTCTATTTTTAAAGTTCTAGTTTGCTCTCTGTAATTTTCATAATTTTGTGATAGATTTGACAAACTTTGTAAATAATGGTCCAAATAGCTTTTCTATGACCTAGGGCTCAAGACATGTTTTGATAATGATTAGTCAAATGTAAATCTAGAGGCTAAATGATCCAAACCAATGAATATCTCATCACCTATTCTTGTTCATGTATTCATATGCATTCATTCATATAGGTTAATATTTGTAATTAGGACTCGCTTAGCATCGAGATTAAATTGCACATAATTGAACCTAATTGTGAGCTCCTTGCGACCACATTGGGATTACATCATCTTTATATGGACATTACATTGGCTCCTAGTTGAGACTTGCATAGCTATAGAGATGTTGTGTTCCCAACTAATTGGAAGGAATTCATGATTATGTCAATTCTTTCATACTTGATAGATTTAGGCTAGAAATTTTAGGAATGTTATTTAGGATTCAATAATATGTCTTGTGTAAAGCATGTGAACTAGGGCTGTAAGAAATGTTTTCCAGACCGAACTGACCGACCAAAACCGACCAATTCTGTCTGTTTTGGTTGGTCCTAAGTCTCCATGGTCGGTTCGCGATTTACAAAATTTTATTTTCGAAAGTGACGGTCGGTTCTCAGTTTTCAAGGAAAAAAAAAATTCAACCGACCGAAAACCGACTGCCACTTAACATACATTTGAGTTTTTTTTTACATATATGATATAATAATATAATACATTTATTATATTTATACCCCATATAAATACTCTCTTACAAAATGTGAAACCCTAGCCTCCATCTCAAATTTTCATTTGAGTTTTGACTGAGAACAGTGAGAGGAGATTTGAGAAACAAAGGTCCACTCAACCCTAACCTCCAAGCTCCAACAGTTAACCACTCAACACCACATCACCCTCTTGCCACCACAGATCCACGACACCACCACCTAACCCTCCTAGATGTGGCAGTCGCAACTACCCCCTTACCCTCCTCCTCCGACGCCGAACTGTTCTCAATTCAGGTATGTCCGTATGTGTATATAACTATATATATGTATATATTGATCTCTCTCTCTATCTCTTTGACTCTTTTGATCTCTCTCTCTCTATTTCTCTGACTCTCTTGATCTCTCTCTTGGGGTAAAGAACCCTATGTGGGAGCTGATCTTCACGTAATATAGGGTTCTAAGGTTGTTACAAATGTTTTAGGTCCTTCAATCACTTTGAGCTAGGAACCCCTTATTTTTCTTCTTCACCCTCTTAAGTCTATACTGGTGAGTCATCGTCAGCAATTGGGAAGATTTCAGGAGCAACTCTGAATGATTTATGGTTGTTGCTTTTGTTGTAATTTTCAGATACAACAATCTCTATTTTCTAGGTGTCACTAAGGCTTTTTGATGGAATTAGTTGAGCAATCTTTGAGGTCTCTTTGCTTTTTCCCCATAGAACAACATAGAGTTGACATACTATGACCACTCCTCCAAGCACACTGTTACACAAAAATTTATACTTCATCAAGACTTAACAGTATGTGTTTGGCTTGTGTGATATATACATAGACAAATTAATGGGTATAAAATATGAAGTACTCTAATATCATATAAATAATCAACTATCATCTTGGTTTTGGTTGTCACGTGAATTTGAATAGCTCCATTCATTATTTATTTATAGATGTAGTAAATTAAAGTCGTCAGAGTGAATGATTCGGTCTAGATAATTAGTAAATGATATTTCTCCTTATGCTGCAACTTCTATGTTTTCTTGGAATGATAAAGTTATAATTCTATGCATCACTATTAAAATGAGCAAATTTTTTCCTCAATGGGTCAATTCAAGATCATCATCTTTTTACCTAAATTTAGTTATTCTACCAAACAACTCCTAAGGGAATTGTAATAGTGTGGCTTAATTATTTATATTTGAAGAAAAAAGAATGAAAAGATAAATTTTGTTTTAGCATCTATACCTGCCCAAGTGTAGCTTCTCTTCCAATATCAATGACCCAACAATTGCCACAATTACAAGCACTAGAAAAAACTAGATGCAAATTGTGGGTCATTCTTGTGCACACACCACATTATGAAAATAATCATTATTCTAGATGCTAGGATTCCCTGCAACATAATACAATCTTCTTCGTAATGGCATCTCTTCCACCTTGGGGTAAATGCAATGAAAACTGTAGAGAACCAAATGCTAGGATTCTCTCTCTCTCTCTCTCTCTCTCTGACTATATATATGTATATATTTAATCTTTGTTTTTGTTTTGGATTTTCAGTATCAAGCCCTCACCAACCCAAGGTATGGACCCTTTTCCTGGTTATTTTAATTTTTTTCCCCTTCTTCTCATCTGTTAAAAAGGATCTATGTATTAGTGCGCTTATTTTCTGCAAAATCTTAAATTGTTCCTTCTCTTGTTTACTTCATGACTTAAGGCCCTTAATTTTTATACCGATTTTAATTGAGGACAACCATTAACATATATGATTTGTTAGTGGCCAACAAATGATGTTTCTATTTATTTTTATGATATTTTTCTTTCTTTTTTTTTTGCTAATCTCTTATGTATAATAGTAGATGGCTGATAAAATTTTTCCAATTGACGTGGATGCTAATCTAGTGAATGAGACAAAGAAAGACGACCCCCACCCTCGCCCACCTCTCCCACCCAAGGTGACTCAAGCTAAGAAGAATAATCCAGGTGGTTATACGAAATGGTCTTGGGTTTGGGATCACTTTACTATTGTTGAGAAGAATGAAAATTCGAGGTCTAGACGTAGGGCGTCATGTAATTATTGTCCTAACACTTATGGTTGTGAACCTAAAATAAACGGGACAACCTCTTTGTCCCATCATTTAGAGCACTAGTGTCCAAATTACCCATATCAAAAAGCGGAGAAGGGCCAAACCACTTTGGGATTCAAGCCTAAAGTGGAAGGAGAAGCTACTAGAGGTCTTGTTCCAATTGGATTTAGTGTTGATAGATGTAGACTAGCTTTAGCTGAGATGTTGATAACTGAAGAATTGCCCTTTAGGTTCGTCGAAGGTGACGGTTTTCGAAAGTATACTCTTGTTACATGTCCTAAATGGCTAAGATCCCAAGTTAAGTGACCATTGCAAAAGATTGTTACAAAGTGTATGCGAGTGAGAAAAAATTGTTGAAGATGCTTTAAAAGGGCGACGGATTTGCCTTACCACGGATACATGGACTTCTTTGCAAAATTTGAATTATATGTCTAACTGCGCACTTCATAGATAATGATTGGAAACTACACAAAAGGGTTCTTAATTTTTGTTTGATTGAAAGTCACAAGGGTTCTATACTTGGTAAGGCATTATAAATGTGTTTACTTGATTGGGGGATAGATAAAATTCCTACACTCACAATTGATAATGTTAGTTCGAATAATGCTATGGTTGATTTTTTAGTGAGAAAGACTAAGGATAGGAGGAGTACTATCTTACAACATGAGTTCTTGCATATGAGATGTTGTGCTCATATCTTGAATCTTGTTGTTCATGACGAGTTGAAGGACATGGATGATTCTATTATGAGGGTGAGGAATGCGGTAAGGTATGTGAGGTCCTCTCCGCAACAGATGAAAATGTTTAAGCTATGTGCGGAGAAGGAGAAACTTCCATACAAGAACCAAGTAGTCTTAGATGTGCCTACTAGGTGGAACTATACTTACTAGATGTTGGATAGGGTAGAAAAATATCAAAAAGCATTTGAGAGGTTAGATGAGGATGACTATAACTTCAAGAATGTCATGGGGGAGGATTTGGGCCCTCTCACTTATGAAGATTGGGACAAATGTAGGTTATTTGTGAAATTCTTAAAACTTTTCTATGATGTAACTTTACGATTTTGGGGTTCAAAACATATTACTTATAGTGCTTTTTTAATGGAGATGGTGTTAATTCAAGAAATATTGAAAAGGAGGTTAAGGAAGGTGATTTGTTTTTGAAATCTATGGTGGAAAACATGAAAATAAAGTTTGTTAAGTATTGGGGAACTACTAGTAATATAAATACATTGTTGTACGTTGCTATGGTTCTTGACCCTCATTGGAAAATGCGGTATATCAAATTTTATTTTGGCTCATCCGATCCGTTGAAAAAAAAGGTGGAGGATACTTTGAATAGGTTGTTTGACTTGTATGTTACAAATGAGGGAGGAGTGGGTCCAATGAGAGGTTAATCAATAGAGGGATCAAGTAGTGAGCCTGGGCCTATAGATATGAGGGAAATTATGATGTCTGAATTTAAAAAGCACTTGAAATCAGAGGATTTGGTGGAGAACAAGACCAAATTGGAAAAATACCTAATGGAGAGTTGTGAAGAAGATAGGGATGGGTGTGATGTGTTAGAATGGTGGAAGGTGAATTCAAGTAGATTTCATGTCCTTTCTTTAGTTACACGACATGGGCTTGTTATTCCCATGTCTACCGTGGCTTCTGAAAGTGCGTTTAGCATGGGAGGTCGAGTCCTTGACTCCTTTCGTAGCTCATTGTCTTCGAGTATGGTTGAGGCTCTCATTTGCGCATAAGATTGGCTTCGTTCTTCATCTACTCCAATAAGTCTTCAAGATACAATGGAGGATGCTGAGGAATATGAAAATTTTGAGTCAGGTATATATTATTCCATAGATATTTTATGTCTTTCAACTTTCAAGTGTGCTATATTTGTTGTTATTACTCAAAATAATAATCATGTCCATTTAAAATGTTTTGTTTTGTTTTAGAACTTGTGGCAGAAGATACTCAAATGAAAGGTGACCCTACAACTATTGAGAAAGTGGAGTAGTCCTATTTGGTGAGACATCTCTTTCAATTCTATATCTCTACTTTTCAAAAATTGCATTTTTAAGTTAACTTTCTTTTTTTACTTGTTCATTTTGTAGAATGAAGATTATTTATGGGCAAGATGGATGGTAGACAATATGGTGTATTTTATTTTGGATGTTATTTGAAGTATGTGCTTGGTGTATAATTAGAGTAAACTATTGTGGTAATGTTGGGTATGAAATATCTATTTAGTGACAACGGTAGAAAATAACCGCCAGTTTCGGCCTACGATCGAAAATGATTTCATATTATGAAAAACCGAACCTATCGATTCGATGAGGTTTTTAGGGAAAATAACCGACCAAACCGACCGTTTACACCCCTAATTTGAACTAACCCTTTGTTTTGTAGCGCTATTAAGGTATGATTTCTCAAGCTCCTCTTTAGTTTACTTTAATTTCTTGATTTTTATTGATTTTCCGACTTCATGTGCGACACCTTAGACTAGGTCTTGCCTTATGTGTATATATGTGATTAGAGACTCTTTTGCTAGGTTTTTGTTTATTTGTATGCATTGCACGTTTAAAATTCACGGCTGGATCCCGGGCAAGTTCTCTTGTTCCCTAGTGCATATCATATTGCTTGTTGGTTGAATTATGTGGTTTTGAATGCTATTTTTACCATTAGCAATCTTACACCCTTTTAAACATGCTTTTGCAATGTATATCTATATCTATGTATTAGTTTAGGGCACATTGAGATTAATAATTCGATTAAAAGGATGTTGAGTAAAGGCCTATTGCTAGATAGGATGAGAAGGGGTGTTTTAGTCCGCCGGGCTCCTTCCCCTCTCATTCCATAATCCCCGGACCTAGAAATCTCTAGTTTCCAAAAAAAAAAAAAAAGATCGGTTTGCTTTCAAACGGTTTCTTAATTTTCCTTTTTAAAATTAAGTGGCGACTCGTGTTTTGTGTTTTGAAAATTGAAAAAGGTTTTGAAAAAAGCTGTGGGTAAGAAAAATGCAATATCCACAATCCCCCACTTGTATTTGGAAAAAAATAAGTTTTAAAGTTCGTTGAGCAATCGATCATAAGATTGTGCATAAGTAAAAGTGGTTTTCAACTTGAACCTTTACATAGTGATGGTGATCTAGAATATACTAGAGTAATACTTAGTTTCGAACTCTATCTCTGACAACACCCCACACACTATCCTACTAAGGTGTAGCTTAAAGCCAGCACTTTTAAGGTCATGTGCTTCTATCCCAATATAGAGAATGCTCTAGAGAATTTGTCCAATTCCATAGGAAGCGGCCCACTTCCACATTCGCATAGGTGAATCTAACAAGGATAGTTCTGTAGCTAGGTATCCCACTCAATATAGAGTTTAGATCTCATTAAGAGTTATAAATAAATCATCCTTCTATCGCTTCAGGATATCATGCTTCTTGAGGGATGAACTCGGAGAGTAAACCCTGTATATATATAATAGGATGATTAAACTCATATCACTTCGTGACTTGTTATTACCCTTTGAACCTATTTCTTGGGATCTCCAATCTATAGGTTTGGGTTACCATCACAAGTGACTCAACTACCAATGGGCTTTAGTCCTATCCCTTTTGAGGTTTTTCAAACCTTCTCACGAGCTAACCCTTTCGTCAAAGGATCAGCTGTATAATCTTCAAATCGTATAGGATCCACTCTTACTGTCCTGGTGGAGAGAAATTCTCTAACCGTGCTATGCTTACGACATATTTGTCATCTCTTATAGTTATAAAACCAGTTCTCTACTTTTGCAATAGCTGCGGTACTATCGTAGTGGATCAAAACAGTTGTTATCGATCTCTCCCATAAAGGGGTATTTGAGAGAAGGCTTCTCAGCCAACCTACCTCCTCACTAGTAGTAGCTAGCGATATCATCTCTGATTCCATAGTGGACTAAGCCAAAATAGTCTGTTTCTTAGACTTCCATAAAACTGTGCCCCCAGCAATATTAAAAACCTATCCACTGGTGGCCTTTGTATCATCTGAAAGGATATTCCAATCAGCATCGCTATATCCTTCAAGGACAGCAAGAAACCTCTCATAGTATAATCTATAGTCAGCGGTCTTTCTAAGATAACAGATGTCTCTCTGAATAGCATGCCAATGCTCAATACTAGATCTGCTAGTAAACCTACATAGTACTCCTACAGCATAAGCTATGTCTGGCCTAGCTAGTGTAATCAGTAGCATATCAAAGGCTACCAATAATGCTTGCATACTCTGTTTGTCTAACACTATCACCAGTGTTCTTGAACAACTTTACACTAGGATCATATGGAGTACAAGCAGGTTTACAATCAAAGTAATTATATTTCTTAAGGATCTTCTCAATATAGTGAGACTGATCCAAAGAAAGTCCCTTTTTAGATCTAGTTATTTTTTTCCAAGGATTACACTAGCTTCACCCAAATCTTTCATGTCAAAGTTTGCATGTAAAAAGGTTTTAACATCATTTGCAACATGAATACTAGAGCCAAAAATAAGCAAGTCAGCAACATACATGCATATGATAGTGCAAAGATTATTATCAATTTATAATAAACACACTTGTCACTTTCATTAATCCTAAACCCGTTAGAAATGACTAAGAAGTCAAATTTTTCGTGCCATTGTTTAGGAGCTTGTTTAAGTCCATAAAAAGACTTGTCTAACTTGCAAACTGTATTCTCTTGACCTGGGACTATAAACCCTTCGAGTTGATCCATGTAAATTTCTTCGTCTAAATCACCATTCAAGAAAGCAGTTTTAACATCCAATTGGTGTACTACTAAATTTTTCACAGAAGCTAAAGCAACTAGTACTCTAATGGAAGTTATTCTCGTGACAGGCAAATAAGTATCAAAGAAATCTATATTCTCTCATTGCCTATAACCCTTGTCCATAAGATGTGCTTTGTATTTATCAATAGAACCGTCAGGTTTCAATTTGTTTTTAAGAATCCACTTATACCCAATTCGTTTAATACCAGGTGGTAAGTCAACTAGGTGCTACGTACCATTAGACTCAAGGGAGTCCATCTCATCATTTATGGATTCTTCCCAAAGGTCGGCATCTATAGACAATAAAGCCTCTTGGAGGGTGTTCGGATCCTCCAGAACATTATAAGTACAAAAATTAGGCCCATATTTCTTAGCTATTCGGGCCCTTTTACTCTTTCTAGGCTCCATTTCATACTCATTAGATTCTGCTGGTTTAGGCACATTACTAGATGTCGTGCCCCCACTATTTCTTGATTTAAACATAATTTATTTATGAAAAATTCAACATCATTTGATTCTATAATAACATGATTTTTCAAATCATACATCTATAGGCTTTACTATTAATAGCATATCCAATAAATACACATTCATACCTTCTACTAGCTAACTTAGACCTTTTAGGGTCTGGAATATGCACATAAGCTAAACACCCCCAAGTATGAAAATAAGACACATTCGGTTTCTTATTCTTCCAAAGTTCATAAAGGGAAATTTTAGTTATAGAGTTAGGAACTCTATTTAGAACATAACAAATAGTTAAGAGAATTTTCCCCCACCTGTATGACGATGCACCCGAACTAAGTAATATGGCTACTGTCAGTTCGGTGTAAGTCCTATTTTTCCTTTCAGCTTTTCCATTCATTCTGGAGAATAAGGTGCTATTTTTTCATGAATAATACCATGTGACGCATGTAAGGCTATAAACTCATTAGTGTCATCTTCACTACCTTTGTCACTACGGAACCTCGTAATCTTCCGATTAAATTGATTTCCAACTTATGTTAAGAAAACTTTGAAAAAATCAATTGCTTCAATTTTATTTTTCATAAGATAAATAAAAGAATAATTTGAACAATCATCAATAAAAGCGATAAAATATCTATTACCATTTCTGGTCAAAGTAACCTCAAATTCACAAATATCGGAATGAATTAAGTCTAGAGGTTTTGATTCCCTAATGACAGATTTATGTGGAGTTTTCGTAATTTTCACTTGACTACAATATTCACATTTATCAAAGTCACTCATAGATAATTCAGGAATAAAACCTAAACTACTCATATTTTTAATCAAGCGTTTGTTAATATGACAAAATCGACCATGCCAAATATTGAAAGAAGAAAGCATATAAGCAGAAGTAGAAACTTTATTCATCTCAACAATAAGCTTAAACATTCCATTAGTTGCATAAGCCTTGCCTACAAAAATACCATTTTTATTAAGGGTAGACAAATCTGCCCATATAGTTTGGGTAAACCCAGACTTATTAAGGAGGTAGCAAGAAACCAAATTCTTTCTCATCTCTGGAGTGTGTAGCACATCCCTAAGGATGACAGTCTTCCCAGAGGTAAACTTCACCAGTACTAGCAACAACCATGCAGTGGAAGTCACCCAACAACATAGCAGACATGGCGAGAGGCACTAGTGACTACCCACCACCCGTTGGATTCACCAATCATATTGATCTCAAAGATCATAGCAATTAATTGCTCATAGGCTAGGTTCATCTGAGGAGTAGGACGACACCTATTTCGTCAATTCTGAGACATATGACCAGGTTTCCCACAATCAAAGCAATCAAATCGACCGAAACTATCATATCTTGAGGGGGGGGGGGGCAAATTCTTATTCTGATTTTGCTGTGGAATCTGATTCTGATTCGGAACATTGTTGTTACGATTCTGAGCATTATTGTTGCGATTCTGAGCTCGGTTGTTGTTCCGGTTTTGAAATTTCATATTTTTGCGATTTGGCTTCAAAATAACAAAAGTTTTATTGTTGTTAACATTTGGAGTGTTCTTGTTGTTATTAACAACTAGAACCTCCTCTTTCAAATCATTTTTCCTTGCTTCTTCCTCAATTCGAAGGCAAGTAATTAAACTTTCTAAAGAAAATTCTTTAGTCTTGTGATGAAGTGTATTTTTAAAATCCTTCCAACTAGGGGGCAGCTTGTCAGTAATTACGGCAACTTGAAATTGATCATCTAGTTTTATACCCTCGAAGACAATATCATGAGCAATCTGTTGAAGCTTGTGGGATTGTGCTTCAATGGATTTCTCATCCGTCATTTGGAATTTTAAATAACGACTAATATCAAACTTCTTGGCCCCGGCTTCCTTCATGTCATATTTCTTTTGTAGAGCATCCTAAAGATATTTGGCAAATTTACTACTAGAGTAATAATTATAGAGAGCATCGAACAACCCATTTAAAATATTTTTTCTACAAAGAAACTCATTTTCAACCCAAGTTTCAATGAAATTTGAACCAAAGTGGGGTTCTCAGGTTCAACATGTTTTTTAGAAGTAACAAAAGAAGCGACTTTTTTCATAGTTAAATAGAAAAGCATTTTCTATCTCTATCTTTTAAAATGAAGTCCTTCAAACTTAAAAGGCTTATTAAGGTCATGGGACTTGTAGGAAGATGAACTAGAATCCATGGCAGAAAAATGTCTTAAAATGGTTGAAACTAAAGTTGAGAGAATAGAACAAAATTACCAGGAAGTAGGTGTAGACACCCCATCTTGTTGGCTATCAAATTTAGGAGACCCATAGTTGGTGTTTCACGATGATTGACAAGACTCAAAAGGACTCCTGGAAGTTAGTTCTATCTCTCAAATGCTCAGAAAGTGGTACAAATAACCAAAATGCCCCTAAAAGCCCGAGCACTCTCAGATTTGGACCGAAAGTTTTGGAAACATGCTACATCATAAGAAAAGTGATAAAATTAGTTTTGAAGCAAAATCAGGTAAAATCGTCAGCTCCCAGAAACCCTGGAAGTCATTGAAGTTCTCAGAAAGTCCCCGTTGACCGATTTGACCTAAGTTTGACCAGGGTTTGACCAAAATCATCCAAAATTTCCATAAAGTTCTGAGATCATTCTAGATCATATGAAAAGTACTAAAATAAGTTTTAAAAGAAAATCGAACGAAAACATCAACTCTTGGGAGCTCCCAGAGGTTCCCAAAACTTTCTTGATATCCCAAGTTTGATCGATTTGACCTAAAAGTTGACTTTAAAACTGGAGCACCGTAATAATTTTTAAACATTTTTCATAGATACTAGAGGTCACTAGCTTTCCAACGGTATGTCGCACATAATTTCTGGATTTAAAATGAATTTATTATGAATTTCTGAAGGTGAAAAAGACGATCAAATCGGCTTTAATCGCGATTACCGCAAAACTTTTCAAAGTGACCTGACTCTAAACTATTTTTTTATGAAAATTAGACTTTATTACCTTTCCAATAGTATATCGCAACCTTGGTTTAGAGGTCGTATGCATTTTTTTTTAATTTCGGACGAAATAGGGCCTTTTCGCGAATACTGGAACCTCTGGGGGGCCTAAATAGCATTATCTGAATGACGGAGGATCAGTGCCATCGCGGCACTGGCCCACTACCTCCGCGTCACATGACCAGTGCCACCGCGACACTCTCCCCCTGAACAGTCCATTTTTGTAATTTATTTTGGGGGTCCAATTTGATTAATTGAAATCCAAAATGACGTAGTTTCTTGTTCACAGATGTTTGGGGACCAATGGGAGTGCTCATTAAATCCCAAAAGCACCTCAAATTTGCCTACATAAACCCCCCTTGACTTCTCATTTAGGGGGGTGCAAATACAAAGTTTAGAGAAAGTTGTAGAGATAAGGCTAGGATAGTGAAAGTGAGCTTCCTCCTTTTGATTTTCAACAAGAAAGTGAGTTCTTAACCTTCCTTTTACTTCATTACACCTCTTTACTTCACATTCAATACACCCAACCACCATTTTATTGAGTGTTTATGAGATAAGAAGCTACTTCCATGTCCAAAGTCACCATATATGAATGAATCACCAAGCTACAAGTCCAAAATCTCATAGAATATCATCTATTGATTGCTTTACTTGCTTATTTACATACTATGTTCATCTCTTCTTATTCTCATTTCTTTTTTATTTTTCTTTATTTACTTACTAGTTCATCATCACCTAGATGATGACATGAAGTTTTCGGTGAGTGAATCCTTATGGATAGTAGCTCTTGACCTCAAAAACATATTTGATAGATGATGATTATGACTTCAATACATTCCTATGTATTCTTGAAGTCATATTCAAATGAAAACAAATCTTTCCAACAATCTTGGAAGTTCTTGACTTGAGTTTGATGTTGATATTCCAAGAGGCTGTAATCTCCATTTGATGTTGAAGATATGCTTTCAAGAACCCCTAATTCAAAACCCCTCTAAAACCCCAATATTTGGATTCCTAGAAATAACCTTGTTCTTTCTCAAAAATCATCAAAACAGTGAGTTATTCAACTTCAAAATAATATTCTAAGTTCCATACTTAACAGGTGATTACAAGACAACTTGGAAAGTCTTCCTAACTCATTATAGAACACTCTTGATTTTTGGTTTGACTTGAAAACACATGGAAAGGTTCCATTTTGGCCCAAATATTCCTTCCAGACATTCTGTTTTTACTGTGACAGCAGCTAGGTTGACTTTCAACTTGTTTTTTCAGAAATCTTTTCCAAAAGGAGTGGTCCCAACTCATTTTTTCCTTGAACTTCAGTGTCGTAGGGAAATTTCTGTATAATATGGGCCTCTAGAAGTTTTGTTTTCACTTTTGAAGATTTTTTAACATTTCACTCGATAGTACGGATTTTGTTTCTGAGTAACCTATATTGTTATATGATTTCTCTCAATCTGTGATAGTTATCATGGTTTGTCTTTTTGATATGTGTTCTAGACACAATAAGGATGATCTCCATAAAAAATCATGAACTGAAAACATTCGTATCCCCTCTTTTCCATTTTTACAAAATCAACTCACTGTTCTGTCCACTATTCACAGCAAGCATGCTTTTACTTTCATCCTTTGATTTGCTGCTTACATGCACTCTAAATTAGCTCATATCTTAGGAAGTAGTTCATACTATATTTGTATACATCTTATAATAACATCCTTTATTCATCCATGCATATATTTAGATTTCTTAATCACTTTAGCAAATCCATGGACACAAACACACTACAACCTCTGCACATCCTAGGATCATAAATGGCATCCATGCATGATTTAGAGTTTTAGTGACTCCCAATCTAAGAATATTATAAGGAATGAACTTGATCATACGTTCACACTTCCCCTCAATCTAATCTTCTGTTCTCATCCGTCCCGGGGATTGAGAGGTCTTCTTTTCTCAACGATTAACGTGCATCATTCTAGCTTGCTAAGCCTATTTTGATTTCTTTGATTACTTGTTTCAAGAACAATTCATGTCTCCTTTAGATTAGGAAAACTTGATTACTTGATATGTGATTAGACAATTTTTCCTAGGTTTGTTTGTGTTATCATTCACTTTTTGCATTGTGTGATACTTGACTTCGATCTTATGAATGATATCTTACCTTTACATTTTCCATTTCAAAATTCTTATGTGATGTAATATAATATCATACTATTAATTGTCGAACGAAACATAGTCAAAGATGATTATTTGGATGCTAATTGAGGCCCATCAAAAGACGGGGTGAGTTGAGGGTGTTTTAGTCACGACAAAGGCTCCTTCCTCTCTCGTACCAAAACCCCGAACCAAGTTCTTTGGTATGAAGGACCGGTTCCCTTTATTCATATTGGGTGAGTCAAAATTAGGTTTCTTGGTTCCTCAAATACCAAGTGGCGACTCTGTATTTGTTTTCAATAGACCTACCATTTTCAAATCAATTTCAAAACAAAAGTGGAAAACCGATTTTGCGCGTCCACAATAGGATCCTTAAAAAATTTATTTGGGTTGAGTAACTGGTCTCGCTCTCTTTAAGACTTTTCGCAGCTCTGTCCAAATTTTGCAAGCAGTTCGCTAAGTTGCCATGCCATCCCCGGGATAAAACAGCCCAGAAATCACCTCTGTCTCAATTTATTTTTGCATGAAAAGAAATTGGAAAACTAAACACCTTTTTTGGATTGATCGCTTGGAAACAAGAAAATAATAAGATAAAGAACACTCAAGAATATAAGGAATACTCAATGGAGACACAAACAGTGAATAATTTTACTTTTCCTACCAGTGCTAGCTAGAATATGGTATTGTGACTAGTTTTGGAGCTTTTCTCTTTTTGTGGAAGTAGTTGTTAACTATGCTTTTTTTAAAGAGTAATGCTACACTCACACAATATTCCATACAAAATTCCACACAAAGCAATCCTGTCCCTTGATTTTGGTATGTGGAACCCATGTGTTCCCCACATGGAACCAATTGGAATCAAGGACCAAGATTATTTTGTGTGAAATTTTGTGTGGAATGTTGTGTGGGTCTAGCATTATTATTTTTTTAAACATATGAATCATGCAAAGCCTTATATAGGCTAAAAAAATGAACGTTGGGCTAAGGAACCATTGGACAGTTTTAAAAGCTTTTTGACTATTGCAAATTAAATCTCTAAACATGTTTAGCTAAAGAAAAATGTGGGTAAAACAAGGATCATAAAAATTATTTTAGTTTTAAATGAACATTTATCAAAAAGAGTCTCTTATTTTTCCCAATGCACTCTTATATGTATAATATATTAGTATACATAACAAGACATGCTGCAACCAAAACATGCTTTAGTGGTTCTAGAGTGTTACTTAATTTTTTTCCAAATAGGTTACTGCTTTGGGTCCCAAAAGAATGTTTGAGCCTAAAGTTACATTTGAAAAATGATTTCACATAGGGCCATAATAGTTCCATAAGAGAAAAGAAAAGGAAGTCAAATACTTGTAGTACATTTTTTTGTTTGAGAAGTCAAATTACATAAAGTTATTCGAGGGATCAAATTCTTTCTGTGACATTCTACCAGTACTAGGCAAATGAAATGAGTCAACTTAATTTCAAACTTGACGTAAATGCCATCCTTCTTATGGAGATGGGGACCATCCACAAGAATTGAATGAGCAAGCAATGTGGAATGAAGTGTAGAAGTGTTTCCCCTTTCCATGTCCATCACATGATATATGGATCTTATAAGGTAGTAATGTGATTGTAGAGATGCCCTAACAATATGACAGTAGACTTCAGCTATCATTGGTTCAAATAGGATTTAGTATTTTAAAAGGTTTGTATCTTATGCTCATTTGATGAGATTGAAAAGCAAAAAGTTGAAGCTGCAAGAGTAATAGTTTAGTGACCAAATGGAAGCGCTTTAAATCTCTAAACATTTGAATATTAAAGTACACAATTCATTTATTGAATTCATACATAACTGTTTACACCCTAAAATATAAAAATACATTTTTTATATTTTGACCAGTTTTCTATGTTATGGACAAGTGGCAAATTAACCACACTAGTGGGGAGGTTACCAACTTAGTGGGTGGTGGCTAACAAGTAGTGGAAAAGTTGCAATATTGGGGAGATTATGGATGAAGAAGTTACTTTTAGCAGCCTTTATATACACAAAGCCATGCTACATTCAAGTTGCTCACACACAGCCACACAGCCCCCGCGGCTGCACCTTGTGCTCCTTCTCCACTGTTTTGTTCTTTTCATTGTTTTCATTTCTTAATTCTATGTACTTGACATTTCTATATGTCTTTTGTTTTTTCTAAGTCATTGATATTTTGCTTGTCCACGTAATTGAGTGTTGTTCTACTATTTCTTTTCCACCCATTGCATTTATTTGCAGTGTTTAACATTAGTAAAAGCTTTGTTCTTGTTCATTACTCGTTTGATTTGATTCCACGTACTTCACCCATTTCATCACTCCACCAAAATTGCTCACATCAGAGTAGTAGAACCTCAAGAGAATGGTCATCCCTACTTCCCAACAATCGCTTGATCCCTCTCAAACCACATTTAGGGATAGTTTTGGCACACATTTGCGTCTTCGTACAAAGCCCCTGGTACGCCCGCTCACAGAATTAATTTTTAGCAAAAACAATTTGGCACGCCCGGTGGGACCGCCGAGTGATGATGGAAAAACACTTATCAAATGATTCGTGTGACTTTTTCAATGTTTTTCTTCCCATGTTCGAAGAATTGATCCGTGTTCAGAAAGAGTATGCTCTCTATCTCGAAGAGACACGGACAACCATGATCGTGGCCATGAAAATAACTTTTGAAGGGGCCGCGAAAAAATTTAAATGGCCAAAAGTGGCCGATGTCGCTTCCACAAATCAAGAGGTAGATTTTGGTTCTACGCCGTCTAACCCACTCGGGGGACAAGACGGCAAAGAAAAAATTGTTAGTGATAGGCCGATAATTTCTATTTCGGCTAATACTCCTCCCGCTAGTGTTGGTGACGACAAGAAGGCGGTTGGGGGGCAAGTTTCACATAGGCCGAGTGATTTTATCTCGGCCTCCAAATTTATAAAAAGTGAACAACCCCTTTTGAGGAGAGCAACCATCGAGGAGTTGTTCAATTTTTTTGGCATTAGTGCCAAAATTTACTTACGCATGAAGCCAATAAATTATTTGGTTTTTGCAAATTCAAATCCTCATTGGATTTGTGGAACCCATCAAAAAGGGGATTTAGTTTGGTGGAGTTTTCTACAAAATTATTTTTATAAAAAAAAAAATTTCAGTATTAATTGTATTTGACTTTTCGGTCATCACTTCATTAATCGGTCTAAAATTTGACCGATAACATGTTTAGCCACAGCCCATGCTTGCATTTTTCCTACATAAAGGTCCCATGTTATATGGTGGGTCCAAAGAGTTTAGTATCCAAGAAGAAAATTACGAAATTGGCCAGTCAAGATTCATGGCCTCAGAATGCGTGGTGTACATTTATACGCCACTGAAGAAATCATGTGCTTCAGAAGTAAATTTCGGTCTTAAATTTGTCGGGCTCACAGGCCGGTGTGAACAAGTGAGTGGGATCGGGCTTGCAGTTGGACACTCACAAATGAGAAGTTACATGCCACATCAGCTATGGAATGGTAATCTATGCAAAGTCTGTGAGGTCTTAAATCAATCGGGCTTATTGGTTGATGTGAAGTGAAAAAGTACTGAGTCCAGTAAAGAAGTGTGTCCTACCATTTTCATGTTGGTTTTGAGAATCCATTTCCTTAACTATCCATGGGGCCCACGAAATTTAGTCTATGGAGCCCATGAAATTTAGGTCCATTCACTTGTTCCACGTTGAGCTTGGACCTAGGACCCCAGGTTTGAGGATATTGGTTTACTACGTAATATCATCAAGCTGATCACATGCAAGGTGTTCTTTTAAGACCGATGTTGAAGTGGAAAATTGGTCTGTGAGACTCATAAAAAAATCAACCTATGCTAAACAAATATCGGCCTTATTTTATTTTTCGAAAAATTGCGCATGAGGCCTAATGCAGTTCAGGACCGAAAATTTAACATCCACAAGGCTACAAGTTGGTATATCGGTCTGCTCAAGGCCGATCTTACCTGTGTCACTTAGTGAAGTTTTGGTGTTGGCCCACATTTCAATCAACGAGATACTCACGTGGCAACATAAATCGGTCTGTGAGGCCGATTATGACTAGAAAAATCGGTCTAGTTGTATACATGGTTCTTCAAAAATTAGATTACATTTCATTTTCAAAGAACTAGGGGGGCATTGTTTACACCCTAAAATATAAAAATATTTTTTTTTTATATTTTGACCGATTTTCTATGTTATGGACAAGTGGCAAATTAACTACACTAGTGGGGAGGTTACCAACTTAGTGGGTGGTGGCTAACAAGTAGTGGAATAGTTGCAATAGTGGGGAGATCATGGATGAAGAAGTTACTTTCAGCAGCCTATATATACACAAAGCCATGCTATATTCAAGTTGCTCACACACAGCCATACAGCCCCCGTGGCTGCACCTTGTGCTCCTTCTCCACTGTTTTGTTCTTTTCATTGTTTTCATTTCTTAATTCTATGTACTTGACATTTCTATATGTCTTTTGTTTTTTCTAAGTCATTGATATTTTGCTTGTCCACGTAATTGAGTGTTGTCATACTATTTCTTTTCCACCCGTTGCATTTATTTGCAGTGTTTAACATTAGTAAAAGCTTTGTTCTTGTTCATTACTCGTTTGATTTGATTCCACGTACTTCACCCATTTCATCACTCCACCAAAATTGCTCGCATCAGAGTAGTAGAACCTCAAGAAAAGGGTCATCCCTACTTCCCAACAATCGCTTGTTCCCTCTCAAACCACATTTAGGGATAGTTTTGGCACACGTTTGGGTCTTCGTACAAAGCCCCTGGCACACCCGGTCACAGAATTAATTTTTATCCAAAACAATAACACATGTATACGGTTCACTTAAAGAACTCAAACATTTACTTATGCATGCAATAAAGAATATAACATATATACGTATAACATTCAAGGAGTAATGTTATGTAACTCTTCATTAATTAAACTACTTCACTTACTTCAAAGGGAGATTAAGTCACCTATAAATAGTGATACGTGCATCAGTATAACTCAAAAAATATAAGAGAAATAAAAGAAAAGAAGTGAAAGAAAAGATTCAATAAGAGAGAGTTTAAGGTCAAAGAAGGGTGTTTTATTTGATGGAGCTTTGGGTTCAATCACTTGTGCAGAGTCGATTGGAGCCAAACGACAAAATAGTTGGGCAGTTGTATCCTGGAGGGGACAAGTCAAAGATAATGTCTACTGCACCGGTTCATAGGCATTGCCAACCGTAGAGGGCTTGAATCTCCTTAAAGAGAGAGAGAGAGATATCTGTGTCTCGGCTTGATTTGTTTTGTGTAATACTCAGTTGTAATCCCATTTAATTAATTGTACTTTTTAATATTTTGTGCAATTTCACTAACAATTTTAATGATAGTCAACAATGGAGCTTGCAATTGAGAAGCCGAATGAAAATGTTGGAGATTGTGACAAGCCCTTTCGCTCCAAGGGAGCCTACTTCAAGATGAGGCAAGAGACCTAGATGCACTTGTGACACAAGAGGGTAGTGGTAAATACCACTAAGGTAAAATTTATGCCTTCTAGTAATTTAATCAATATATATATATATACATATATCAAAAACTGCATATTTGAAGCCTAGAGGGAAGGTGTGGAAAAATAATAATGGACTCCATTCTTTGGGCTGAACCACTGACAAATACTTCTATGTCCTACAAATATTGTGAGTCACACAAAAAGACTAAATTGACTCTACAAGAGTTATGAATAAGGCATAAGATAAATTTCACATATATCCAAGTTTGGGATTGTCTAGCCTATATTTGAGACTACTTGACCCTAAAACGGGTATATAAGAGATGTCAAGTGTGTTTTTCTTCATTATTCTCCAATATAGTCTGGTTCGAGGTGAAAAGTGCATGTTCATAGCGTATTATATGGTCTGTTATGCATACTTTTATCCCTAAAGTCCCTACATTTAGGTGCATTCTAATAATAATGTTCTTTTTATTATGTTAATGCTAAAACATATATTTTGTATTGTTTTATAGGTATTAGAATGTAAACCAATGAAGTGGAGCTAAAGAAAAGTGATTCTGGTGGATAGAACAACGGAAGCAGCTGAGAAAACGCCAATTTCGATAATGAAGACTTCAGATTTTGAAGATTCTTCCAGAAATACAAAATGTAGATCTTTGAGTTACGGTCGCGTCGCCACAAACGGGAGGTTAATTTGATGTTCGAGTGAAAAGTTATGGCTATTCTCCCATCGGTGTGCAGAGCTGTCAAAATCAGAGAGTTCAAGCCCTTGAGCAGAGTTCAATCGATTGACAGTTTGATCGATCGAACTAAGCTCGATTGATCATACTTTATTTTCATCCAAAAGTTATGTAAACTCTGCAGGAACCCTATATATAAGTCGTTTTGACGCCAGACGAAGGGAGGACGCTCCAGAACGCAGAAAACAGCAGTTTTAGGGTAGTTTTAGGGTTAGATTAGGAGTAGATTAGGTTAGATTCTTATTTTTCTTCCTCTTTTTCATTATTATACTGAAGATTATTCTAGATTCAAGTTATTTACAAGTTATTTTCATATTTATTCCAGGTTTTTCCTTTCCTTTATCTTATTTGATTGTTTATGAATCTAATAGTTATGAGTGTTATGTTTTACTGTTTCTGCACTACTTTATTTATGTTTCCGTAGTTTAGACGTTGGGAATATGTGATGAATCATTGATTTTCATCCTCTACCATGCAATCTTTAGAAACCTTGGGCTCGATCGATCGAAGGTATTTCGATCGATCAAACCAGAGCCATAGTCAAGCGATCGAAGACATTTCGATCGATTGAAGGATGAAGATGTCCGATCGATCGAGAGCGCTTCGATCGATCGAACATGTTACCTGAGATGATTCTTTTAAGTAATCCATGACTTTCTGTTTTAGAAATCTGTCATAAAACTTTAATTAATTAGGATTCATTAGAAGCTCCAATCCTTCATTTTTATTTTTTTTTCTTTAGGTTGTAACTTAGTATATGTTCTTCCTTTTCCTTCCCTGTGGGATCGACCTGGACTTCCAGTACTATATTACTTGCACGATCACCTACACTTGGGTGTTGCACAAGAGCGCACAACTTTTTAGTCGTGTCAAGTTTTTGGCGCCGTTGCCGGGGAAGGCAACTAGGTTAGGATTTTACTAAGTTATTTCCATTTTTCTTCTTTTTCTTATATATATATATAAATACTTTGGACTTTTTCTCTCACAAGAAAAATAAATGAATAAATAAAATTCCTATGTTTTTTGAGTGAATATGTCTTATCCGTATTACCCTTCATACAACACAAATACCATGAATATGTACACATTAGGTAATGAAAATCGTCCCCCAAGTTGGCAAGCACCCACTTATGACGCAGATTATCAACCTGAGTGCTACCAACCACCACAATGGGAAAACAATAGTTGTAGTCCCCTATACTATCAAACGTATCAAGAACTTCCACGTGGAGAGTTCTATCAGCCGCAATGGGGATATAACCAAAATAATAATGTAGGATATAGTAATAGTTCCCACGATTACCAAACGCACCAAGACTTTCCTTCTGGGGAGTCTTGTTCACAAGCACAATGGGAAGGGGACTATCAACTACCACAATGGGGCGAAACTTCATATAGTAATAATGAAGAGAATAACCAAGTTGAGGATAGTGGTATGTTAAAATTACTGCTTAGTGAAATGAAAAGACTAGATAATACACTTGATAAATTAGAAACTAGATATCAACAAGCATATGCTAGCCAACCTTTAGAAGACTATACCAGTCCTTCAACATTACAACCTAAATTTCAAGACACTAACAATGGAATGGAAATAGAGGACTATGACAGGTTTATACCGAATGAGGTTAACTCACTCGAGAAAGTCATAACCCAACAAGAACTCCAAGACCAAACCATTAAGCATGAAGTTGTAGAACCATCTTCTCCTCAATATGCAGCCCCAGACATCAACTCCTTCACTTCCTTGATAAAGTTGCATAATCTCTTTGTCCAGGGCACCTCTATAGATGACATATATAGTGAGGAGAGTTACAAGGATGAGAATGAGGTTATAAAAGATGATGAGAGTTTAGGTGATTACACGCAACTAGGAAAGGTGGAGTCCCCTGTTGACTCTACCACTACCTTTGATAGTGACCCAAGGGAGGACGTTATTGAAAAATCTAAATCCTGTTTAGATTCTTGTGATACTCATGAACCCTCACCTCTTTCGGCCGAAGAGGTGGTGTCACCAAGTTTTCCATCACCTATCCTCTCTATTAATCAAAGCTCTCATCCCGAGCTTGAAAGTCATGTGTACCCTAATATTGAACAAATAGAATGTGTTGTGGAAGAGGATGGTAAGGATTCTAGTACATGTATTTCGCAAAATTTTATTTTTCAAAATTCTGTGAGAGAGGACTTGGAAAATATTAGGCCCACGTTAGATGATCTTAAACTTTAACATGAAGCTAGTAATCTGCTAGACTGCTTGACCTTCTTGAGTAATAATGATATTGAGGCCCAAATAAATAGTTTTATCCAAGTCCAGTCCAAAACTATTTACATAGAACAGAAATCCCATTCATATGATCATATCTCCATAGAGTCTGTTCTAATACATGAGGAGGGTAAAGAAGCTTCATTAGAACATTACCTAGACCCTGCCCCTTTTATTGAACTGTGGCCACGGCCTAGTATTAAAATAGAGGTTGTTATAGAAAATATCAACACCAAAGATCTTTCCTTGAGTATAATTCCTAAAAAGTGTGGTATACCTCTTATAATTGTGTCCAATAAATTTAGAGGCCATAGGTTTTGCATCATCTCCTCTGACCTTGAGCCTGACATTAGTTGGGGGGAGTTGCATTTTTATGAGGATCCCAACGTTCTTCTCACTATTAAATTATTTCATTGGGAGGATCCTCAAAAATTTTAGTTATTACTTTATGATAAAAATCTTGATTAACCGAATTTATTTACTGAGTAGTTCTATTATATTCTCTATTTTTCCTTGTTGCTACTAATGATTTTGCAGGTAACTTAAAAAAAAAAAATGGATATTAACGCCTCGAGGTAACATCCTTCCTTCTCTCGCTTTACTTTACATGTCCATGTGCTTAGTTTAGAACATTGGGGACAATGTTTAGTTTTAGTTGGGGGGGAGTGAGCCATTGCATGACTCATATCTTTTTGTGGTGCTTTAATGTCAATATACCTGCTTAGCAACATGACTCAGTATATTAAAAATTGCAAAAATTTTAAAATTTTTAATGATTCTTGTATTTCTCTCTTAGTTAATGTAGTTAGTTATGATGCATTAATGTTATTTTCTATATGTTATTAGTATGCGGTACACAATGGTAGTTTGTTTACTATCTTAGATATAGTATGTTTTATGCCTTTTAATGTTCAAACAACTTTGAGCACGTTGTGACAACCTTGTACTTAGCTAAAATGGATTAGTAAGCATAGCTTAGGTGTCTTGAGAGATTGTAGTGGAGACTAATAACCCAAGTGAGTTTTTGTGCCATTCTTTGTTTTTGAGGGTTTTATGAAATTACTCTTACTTTATGAAAAGCGTGTTCATTCGTTGAAAGTCTCATTTTTCCTTCTTCATTTTGACTGATTACTAGAAGAGAACGTTCAGGATTTACCAACTTTAAAGCTCTTGAATTTACTTAAATGAATAATCCTATGAACTTAGAAGATGATTTAGGCCATCTTTTGACCATACACTCAAAATACAAGATTGGCCTACCTCTATGCTATTCCTTGAATTCACTCTCTTGAGCCTTCATCATAATCGCCTTGTCCTCACAATCCTATAATTCATACCTAACTCTATGAGTTTGAGTTTCTTTTCTTTATCTAGGAGTGATTGAGATGTGTTGACGCGACAAGAAATTTGTTAGTGTGAATAAGGGAAAGTTGGGAAAGAAAAAAAATGATGGAAAGAAAAAAAAATCATGAAAAGAAAAAAAGTGCCAATGGTTGTTACAAAAGAAAAAAAATAATAATAAAAAGAAGAGTGTGGAAAAAAAAAAAAAAAGAAAGAGAGATTGGAGATGTGGGGACGTTTGAAAATTTGTAGTAGACATTCCAATCACATCCTTGGACCCAATTGAAAATCATAAGCCTCTTTCTTCTTTCACCTAACACCTCTTTTTCAAACTCCTAATAATTTTAAGTAAATTAGATTTGAAGTTAAGGTAATGAGAGAGTTTTTCGCAGTATCTCGTTCTTCTAGTGAAAAGTATCCATTCAGGAGACTTTGTGCACTATAAAATTCCGTTTTTCTATTTAGATATGAGAAGCATTAGATTCCATTCCATTTACTCTTTATAGCTTCCATATCATGAGTGATAATTATTACACCTAATTCGGAGTGATTTCATCTTGAGAGTGTAATCCCGGTGAGAGTTGAGTCAAAATGAACGTTTTGATAGCGTCTTAGGTTATGCGAGCTTTGAAATTAAAGTTTTATATTTTGATTGTCCATTCACACACACACTTGATGATTAATAGGTATGGAACATTGTAATGGCTTTGATAGTAGATTAATTGTAATGTGTGTGTTGCATTGCTATGGCCTACTAGAGAGTTTTATGAGATTGTTGAGCTTAACTATATTGCTAACTGAGAGGAAAAAAAATTCTTGAAAACATTTAAACGAGAACTATTACCATAAACATGAATTTTGTGCGTAGATTTACTACAAACCCTCACGAGACAACACTCGTCCACTAGGGGGAACCTAGGGGTTTAAAGGCTTGTTGCATATGCTAAATGCAATCGCGATTCCTCCGAAAGTGATTTAGGATTTTTACTTTATTTTATTTTCAATTCTTAGAGTTCAAATAAACAATGCTTTAGTTTGCTTCATTGCTAGGGACTAGCAACGAGCTAGTTGGGGGGTGTGATTCGAGGTGAAAAGTGCATGTTCATAGCGTATTATATGGTCTGTTATGCACTCTTTTATCACTAAAGTCCCTACATTTAGGTGCATTCTAATAACAATGTTCTTTTTATTGTGTTAATGTTAAAATATATGTTTTTGCATTGTTTTATAGGTATTAGAATGTAAACCAATGAAGTGGAGCTAAAGAAAAGTGATTCTGGTGGATAGAACAACGGAAGCAGCTGAGAAAACGCCAATTTTGACAATGAAGACTTCTGATTTGGAAAATTGTTCCTGAAATACAAAATGTAGATCTTTGAGTTACAGTCGTGTGGCCACAAACGGGAGGTTAATCAGAGGTCCGAGTGAAAAGTTATGGCCATTCTCCCATCGGTGTGCAGAGTTGTCAAAATCAGAGAGTTCAAGCCCTTGAGCAGAGTTCAATCGATTGAGAGTTCGATCGATCGAACTAAGCTCGATTGTTCGAACTTTATTTTCATCCAAAAGTTGCATAAAATCTATAGGAACCCTATATATAAGTCATTTTGACGCCAGACGAAGGGAGGACGCTCTAGAACGCAGAAAACAGCAGTTTTAGGATAGTTTTAGGGTTAGATTAGGAGTAGATTAGGTTAGATTCTTATTTTTCTTCCTCTTTTTCATTATTATACTGAAGATTATTCAAAATTCAAGTTATTTACAAGTTATTTTCAGATTTATTCCAAGTTTTTCCTTTCCTTTATCTTATTTGATTGGTTATGAATCTAATAGTTATGAGTGTTATGTTTTACTGTTTCTGCACTAGTTTATTTATGTTTCCGTAGTTTAGACGTAGGGAATATGTGATGAAACATTGATTTCCAGCCTCTACCATGCAATCTTTAGAAACCTTGGGCTCGATCAATCGAAGGTATTTCAATCGATCGAACTAGAGCCATAGTCAAGCGATCGAAGACATTTCGATCGATTGAAGGATGAAGATGTCCGATCGATCGAGAGCGTTTCGATCGATCGAACATATTAATTCCTGAGATGATTCTTTTAAGTAATCCATGACTTTCTGATTTAGAAATCTGTCATCAAATTGTCCCTATAAGCTCAGTTTGTCACAACAGTTTTTAGAAGCCTTAAGGCTATTTTCTTCAATGACTTTTGAAAACCACTTTGAATGCTAACACCATTTAGAGTGCAAGTAATTACCATTGTTTTAAACCGTCTTCCAAGTATTTTAAATCACTTGTGATGATGTAGTCCCGGTCATGAAAGGGCTACTGATTCTTTATCTTTAGAAAAATACGGAATACTGAAGAGGAATGAACTCCATAGAACGTTAGTGAGTATGCATGGTAGATGGTTAGGATCAATGCGGATTCTCGTGTTTCCATCTTCTTTAGTTTATTTATTTAAATAGTTATGTTTCCATATGCTTAAGTTTGTTATTTAGTTTAATTTAATTAATTAGGATTCGTTAGAACCTCCAATCCTTCATTTTTATTTTTTTTTCTTTAGGTTGTAACTTAGTATATATTCTTCCTTTTCATTCCCTGTGGGATCGACCTGGACTTCCAGTACTATATTACTTGCACGATCACCTACACTTGGGTGTTGCACAAGAACGCCCAACTTTTTAGTCGTGTCATAGTCCAACCTATATTTTTTAAGATTTTTTTAAGAAAATAATTTTTAATTTGGAGATACTAATTTTTACGAAGGAAACTTTTGTATAAATCGGAAAAATAGTGGGGATGAAGGAATGCATCTATAAAAATTTTCCTTAAATTGAAAAAATGGGGGTAAAAAAAATGTGTTTAGAGAACGTAACTCTTGTACCATTATTTTACAAAGCCAAGAAAAAAAAACATAGTGTCCAAATTGACTAAAATCACTTTATGGCTTAAAGCAGGCACTTAAACTGTGACATGTAAAATTTGATTCATGCATGATTGAAAATGGTTTCAAATCAAATGAGTGTGATAAATGTATATCTAATAAATCTTTTAAGAATCCACATGTTATTATTAGTTTCTACGTTGATGATATGTTGATCTTTGGATCTAATTTGCATATTATTAATTAGAACAAAAAGATGCTTAGTAGCCATGTTGATATGAAAGATCTCGGTGAGGTTAATTTCATTTTGGGAATAAAAATTACAAAAACATGTGAGGAATTTTACTTGACTAGTTGCGGTACATTGAGAAAAAAATTGACAAAGTTAACTTTGTAAATTGCAAGCATGTGACTACTCCTTTTGATTCTAGTGTTCACTTATTTCTTGTCAAAAGTGAAAAGGAAATAATTAATCAAAAGGAATATGCTAGCTGCAGACACCCCGATTTTGACCAACTGTCAAATTTAGGGGATTGTTGCCTCCAAAACCGATGATGACAGTGTTCGACAATTTTTGGGTTTCCAAGGCGAATCAAGCTCTTCGAAAGGCTCTTCAATTTCAATTTTAAAAAGAAAAGAAACAAGAGGAAAACATGAGAAACAAAAAAAATTGGCACGTGGCGAGGATTGCGGCAGTCACTCGATACCGTAGCGGCACTCACTGACTTCTGTACTGGCATTCAGTAAGAGCCGCTCTGGTACTCCCTGAACGCCGCAGACAACTTGCCAAATGCCATAAAAATGGAAGTACTTTTGAAAGCAAAAAAGAAAGAACAAGAATAAGAAAGAAAGAAAAAGAAATAAAAAATAAGGCAAAATGAGATGAACAAAAAGACGGCAGTCCGCGAGTTTTTTGTAGCACTCTCTGAGTGCTGCTCCAGCACTTGATGAATTCTGTGTCAGCAATTGGCGAGTGCCGTTCCGACGCTTACTGAGTGCCACGGACAACTCCACAAGTTCCGCATTTTTCAACATCCTGTTTTTAAAATAGTACACATTGTACCATCAAAAGTACTTTCGAGATTAGTGTTTTTACCCCTGAATTTACCAAAATGACCCTCAAAATTTTCCTATATAAGGGGATGAATATCCCATTGCAAGGGGGATCAACTAGGAGGATTCTTGAGCAACTTTTGACATAATTTGGAGACCACCATTAAGAGAATCTTAGAGAGAATTAAGAAAAATCATTGTAAAAATTGGATGAAGAGCTTGGAGAACCTTGTGAAGACCTCCAAACTACAAAGAAGTTGAGGACAATTACAGGTAACCTCTAGTCTGAATTAGTTCTTAGTTCAAGTTCAATCACAATTCATAGAGCTCCTTAAGATCTTTTACACATTTTCCAAAACTCTCTTCTAACCTCATTTCGTCATACACCACTTGAATTGTGATTAGACTTTCATTATGTGTTTGTTGGTTTGGATCTAAACAACCATGGATTTGACGCAAAATAAGTCTTCTAAGAGGAATTAAATTTGGATTTTCATTTCAGTTTATCTTTTATCTCTTCTTGTTCATGCTTTTCATTTGGGATTCATGAGATCCTCAATATCTCACTTTAGTCCCTTGACTTGGATCCCTTAATTTTCTGTAAATTTATGATTTGCATGAGGATTAAGGTTGATATCACTACAAAAAATAGGGCCTTTTGTGCTAAATGTTTTTGTCACAGATAAAAATCCATCACAAATACTTTTTTTGTGATGGAAATGTACCAATCCAACAGAAATAAGGCTTTATTTGTGATGGAAACATACCTATCCGACACAAATAAATTTTATTCGTGTGTAGACACCCTAATTTTAACCAAACATCGGATTAAGGGGAGTGTTACCTCTAGATCCGATGATGACAATGTCCAACTTATCTAGGACTTCCAAAAGGTTATTCAAGCTCTTCAATTCAAACAAAAGAGAGAAAAGAAGAAAAAGACAGAGAAAAGGAAAAATAGAGGAAAAATAGCACATGGCTTGTATTTGCGGCACTCTCGGGTTGCCGCTGTGGCACTACCTGATTGCCGCACGGTAGTTGGTAAGTACCGCAATGGCAATTAGTGAAAGCCGAGAATATACATCAAACGCCACGAAATTCAGGATTCCAGAAAAAAACGGCAGTCCACGGAGTTGTCCGCAGCATTCATTATGTGCCGCACCGGCATTCATTGAATGCCGCGTCGGTTGTCAGTGAGTGCCGCTTCCATCTCCACTGAGTGCCGCATTTTTGTGTCTGCCAGCTTTGAAATAGTACGTTTGTACCTTCAAAAGGATGTCTGAAATTAGGGTTTTTGTTGTGAAAAATACTAAAATACCCCTTCAAAAATTGCCTATATATAGGGGATGAACATCCGATTACAAAAGATCTTGAATTGGTTAGTATCTTGGCTTAGATTCCTAAATTCCTTTGTTTTCAACCTCTTCAAATTTTCTAAACACAATTAGGAGTAAGTCTTTTTCAAAAAGAAGAGCTAGAAGGAGAGTTTGATTAGCTTGGGAAAATCCTAAAACAACCAAGAAGTTGAGGATGCTTTGGAGGTAACCTCTAAGTAATTAGTCTCTAATTCTAAGTTCAATCACAGTATATGGGACTCTTTAGGGTTCTTTTCACATATCAATGTTGTGATTGAACTTCTATTTCTTGATTTGGATCAAAATAGCCTTAGGTTTAAGGTTGAATAATCATGAAGTTTATTTAGATATTACTTGAATCTTGGTTCCCTTTTCTTTTCTTTTCTTTGATTACAATCATCTCTTAGGACTCATAAGACTTTTAATGTCTTTCTTGAGCTCCTTAGACTTGAAATCCCTTAATCTTCTTGTGAACTCATGTTTCATGAGAGGGCTAAGGTTGATATTTGTATGTTTGGTCAATGAATCTATACCTACCATCATGGTGTAGGTTCATTATTTTGAGATTTCATGAAGTTCTTTCATACTTCACTGAGGTCTATAAATACAAGTGTCATTAGTTTCCAAGGACCACCAAGTGGAAGGAAAAGTAACTTAGGCTAAGCTAAACGCAATGGCTTGATAGCCAAAGTTAACTGACACGACTAAATAATTGTTCGCTCTTGTGCAACACCCAAGTGTAGGTGATCGTGCAAGTAATACTGGATAAGTCCAGGTCGATCCCACAGGGAAGGAATAGGAAGAAAATATACTAAGTTACAACCTAAAGAAAAGAAAATAAAAATGAAGGATTGGAGGTTCTAATGAATCCTAATTAATTAAATTAAACTAAATATTAAACTAAATCATAAAGAAACATAACTAATTAAACAGATAAATTAAAGGTGTTGGAAATACGTGAATCCACATTGATCCTAACCACCTACCATGCATACTCATTAATGTTCTATGGAGTTCATTCCTTTTCAGCATTCCATATTTTTCTAAAGATAAAGAATCAATAGCCCTTTCATGGCCGGGACTACATCATCACAAGTGATTTAAAATACTTGGAAGACGGATTAAAACAATGGTAAATACTTGCACTCTAAATAGTGTTAGCATTCAAAGTGGTTTTCAAAAGTCATTGAAGAATAGGCCTTAAGGCTTTGAGTTCTAAAAACTGTTGTGACAAACTGAGCTTACAGGGACAATTTGATGACAGATTTCTAAAACAAAAAGTCATGGAATACTTAAAAGAATCATCTCAGGAATTAACATATTCAATCGATCGAAGCGCTCTCGATCGATCGGACTACATCATCCTTCAATCGATCGAAATGCCTTCGATCGCTTGACTATAGCTCTGGTTCGATCGATCGAAATACCTTCGATCGATCAAGCCCAAGGTTTCTAAAGATTGCATGGAAGAGGTTGGGAATCAATGTTTCATCACATATTCCCAACGTCTAAACTATGGAAACATGATTAAATTAATACAGCAATAGTAAACTAAGGCGATCATAATAACTAAAGTAATAAACAATGAAATAAAGAAAAGGGAAGGAAAAACTTGTAATAATCTGATTATAACTTGAAACAAACTTGAAATCTTCAATAACATTTAGTATAGAAATGGAAAAGAGGAAAAATAATATAAATCTAACCTAACCTACTCCTAATCTAACCATAAAACTACCCTAAACTGCTGTTTTTCGCATTCTGGAGCGTCCTCCCTTCGTCTGGCGTCAAAACGACTTATATATAGGGTTCCCACAGAGTTTACGCAACTTTTGGGTGAATCTAAAGTTCGATCAATCGAGCTTAGTTCGATCGATCGAAGGTTCGATCGATTGAACTCTCCTCAATCGCTTGAACTTCTCTGATTTTGACAGCTCTGCGCACCGATGGGAGAATGGCCATAACCTTTTACTCTGACCTCGGATTGACCTCCCGTTTACGGCCACGCGACCGTAACTCAAAGATCTACATTTTATATCTCTGGGAAAATATTCCAAATCTGAAGTGTTCATTGTCATAAATGGCGTTTTCCCAGCTGCTTCTGTTGTTCTATTCACCAGAATCACCTTCTATGCAACGATTGTTTTCCATGACCTATAAAAAATAGTGTAAAAATACATGTTTGAGTCTCAACATCATAGAAAACACTTAATCATTGATATACATCTAATTCTAGGGACTTTGGGATAAAAGTATGCATAAAAGACCATTAAATACGCTATGAATATGCACTTTTCACCTTGAATCACACCCCCAACTAGCTCGTTGCTAGTCCCTAGCAATGAAGCGAACTACAGCAATGTTTATTTAAACTCTAGAAATTGAAAACAAAAGAAAGTTAAAATCCTAAATCACTTTCGCAGGAATCGCGATTGCATTTAGCCAATGCAACAAGCCTTTAAACCCCCTAGGTTCCTCCTAGTGGACGAGTGTTGTCTCGTGAGGGTTTGCAGTGAATCTACCCACAAAATTCATGTTATTGGTCAGGGTTCTCATTTAAATTTTTTCAAGAAATTTTCCTCTCATTTACCAATATAGTTAAGCTCAACAATCTCATGAAACTGTCTAGTAAGCCATAGCAATGCCACACACATTATAGTTAATCTACTATCAAAGTCATTAGAATGTTCCATACCTATTAATCTTCAATTGCGTGTGTGAATGGACAACCAAAATACAAAACTTCAATTTCAAAGCTTGCATAACCTAAGATACTATCAAGATCTTCATTTTGACTCAACTCTTACCGGGATTACACTCTCAAGATGAATTCACTCCGAATTAGGTGTAATAATTATCACTCATGATATGGAAGCTATGAAGAGTAAATGTAAATGGAATCTAATGCTTCTCATATCTAAATAGAAAAATGGACAGTTTAGTGCGCAAAGTCTCATGAAAGGATACTTTTCACTAGAAGAGCGAGATACCGTGGAAAACTCTCTCATTACCTTAACTTCAAACCCAATTTACTTAAAATCATTAGGACTTTGAAAAAGAGGTGTTAAGTGAAAGAAGAAAGAGGTTCGTGATATTCAATTAGGTCAACGGATGTGATTGGAATGTTTACTACAACTTTTCAAACTTCCCCACATCTCCAATCTCTCTCTTCTTCTTCTTCTCTTTTTTTTTTTCTTTTTTACACTCTTCTTTTTATTATTATTTTTTTTTCTTTTGTAACAACCATTGGCACTTTTTTATTTTTTTTTCATGCTTTTATTTTCCTTTTTTTTTTCTTTTTTTTTCTATCATTTTTTTTTGCCAACTGTCCCTTATTCACAGAACCAAACTTCTTGTTAAGATAATACATCCCAATCACTCCTAGATAAAGAAAAGAAACTCAAACTTGTAATATGGAGTTAAGTATGAACTTTAGGATTGTGAAGACAAGGTGCATATGGTGAAGGCTCAAGAGAGTGAATTTAAGCAATAGCATAGAGGTAGGCCAAAGCTGTATTATGCATGTATGGTCAAAAGATGGCCTAAATCATCTTCTAAGTTAATTGGAGGTTCTAATGAATCCTAATTAATTAAATTAAACTTAATATTAAACTAAATCATAAAGAAACATAACTAATTAAACAGATAAATTAAAGGTGTTGGAAATACGTGAATCCACATTGATCCTAACCACCTACCATGCATACTCAATAATATTCTATGGAGTTCATTCCTTTTCAGCATTCCGTATTTTTCTAAAGATAAAGAATCAATAGCCCTTTCATGACCGGGACTACATCATCACAAGTGATTTAAAATACTTGGAAGACGGTTTAAAACAATGATACATACTTGCACTCTAAATGGTGTTAGCATTCAAAGTGGTTTTCAAAAGTCATTGAAGAAAAGGCCTTAAGGCTTTAAGTTCTAAAAACTGTTGTGACAAACTGAGCTTATAGGGACAATTTGATGACAGATTTCTAAAACAGAAATTCATGGAATACTTAAAAGAATCAGCTCAGGAATTAACATATTCGATCGATCGAAGCGCTCTCGATCGATCGGACTGCATCATCCTTCAATCGATCGAAATGCCTTCGATCGCTTGACTATGGCTCTGGTTCGATCGATCAAGCCCAAGGTTTCTAAAGATTGCATGGCAGAGGTTGGGAATCAATGTTTCATCACATATTCCCAACGTCTAAACTATGGAAACGTGATTAAATTAATACAGCAACAGTAAACTAAGGCGACCATAATAACTAAAGTAATAAATAATGAAATAAAGAAAAGGGAAGGAAAAACCTGTAATAATCTGATTATAACTTGAAACAAACTTGAAATCTTCAATAACATTTAGTATAGCAATGGAAAAGAGGAAAAATAATATGAATCTAACCTAACCTACTCCTAATCTAACCCTAATACTACCCTAAACTGCTGATTTTCGCATTCTGGAGCATTCTCCCTTCGTCTGGCGTCAAAACGACTTATATATAGGGTTCCTACAGAGTTTACGCAACTTTTGGGTGAATATAAAGATCGATCGATCGAGCTTAGTTCGATCGATCGAAGGTTCGATCGATTGAACTCTCCTCAATCACTTGAACTTCTTTGATTTTGACAGCTCCGCGCACCGATGGGAGAATGGCCATAACCTTTTACTCGGATCTCGGATTGACCTCCCGTTTGCGGCCATGCAACCGTAACTCAAAGATCTACATTTCATATCGCTGGGAAAATATTCCAAATCTGAAGTGTTCATTGTCAAAAATGGCATTTTCCCAGATGCTTCTGTTGTTCTATTCACCAGAATCACCTTTTATGCAACGATTGTTTTCCATGACCTATAAAATAGTGTAAAAACACATGTTTGAGTCTCAACATCATAGAAAAT
The DNA here is from genome assembly GCA_033977485.1 of Hydrangea macrophylla. Taxonomy (NCBI): domain Eukaryota; kingdom Viridiplantae; phylum Streptophyta; class Magnoliopsida; order Cornales; family Hydrangeaceae; genus Hydrangea; species Hydrangea macrophylla. Next base: position 51,633,007 of record CM066982.1, read on the forward strand.
ACTTAATCATTGATATACATCTAAATCTAGGGACTTAGGGATAAAAGTATGCATAAAAGACCATTAAATATGCTATGAATATGCACTTTTCACCTTGAATCATTAACAAATAAAAGGCATATTTGACAAAAGGTGCAGTGAGTTCACTAACCATTTTTGATCAAAGATTTTTAGTTAAATAAAGAACCGTTGGAGTCAAATGAAACCAATTAGAGATTATCAATAACACAAAGTTTTACCACTGTGATTTTTGTTTTAATGAGATTTCATGTTTAAGGTGGTTTGGTCTTGGGTTTTATGAAGCAATAACAATCTGTCCAGAATTTCAGAATAGCAACACATTTATGAAGTAAGTAAATCAGAGCTTTAATCAATCATTCTTGGCCTCAAATAATTTCTTACATGAAGTTTAATGTGTTAATAAGATTCCCTAAAAAGACTAGAGTCTTTATGATTCGTTAATGCTTTTAGAAAATCATACAGAATCTCTAGACAGAGAGTTGGAAATTTCTTAGTGATGTCTATTGTTTGTCTAATTTCTGGAGATTGAATCCTTGATCTTTGATTTTTTCTTTTTGGGTTGGAAACTAGACTTACAGAAGCATCTTGTGTCCAAAATTCATTGACATCAAACCATGGGAACTATGTTTTTCCAATTTTTGAAGTTTTGATTTGCTCTCTGTAATTTTCAGAATTTTTGGACAGATTTGGTAAACTTTGTAAATAATCGTTCAAATGACCTTTCTATGTTCTAGGGTTTAAACCATGCTTTAATAATGATTAGGTAAACTTAAATTCAGAGGTTAAAGGATCCAAATCAATAAATAACTTCATAACTTACCCTTGTTCATTTTCATGTATTCACCTATATAGATTTACACTTAGAGTCCACTTTGTATTAAGAATTCATAATTATGCCAATTCTTTCGTACTTGATAGACTTAAGCTAGAAGCTTAGGATTAATTATTTGATATCTTGTTTAAATCATGTGGACTAACCCTTTGTTTTGTAGCGCTATTAAGGTATGATTTCTCAAACCCCCTCTTTAGCTTATTCAATTTCTTAATTTTATTGATTTTTCGACATCATATGCGACACCTTAGAATTAAGATTTTCCCTATCTGTATATATGTGATTAGAGACCCTTGTATTAGGATTTATACTTTTGTATGCATTACATGTTTACTATTTATGGCCAGATCCCGGGTAAGTTTTCTAGTTCCCTAAATACACATCATATTGATTGTTATTTGGAATTATGTGATTTTGAATGATATTTTACCATTTGCAATCTTACACCTTTTAGACATGCTTTTGTAATGTATATTTATATATGTATTAATTGAGGATATGCTTAGATAAATAAATTTGATTAAAAGAATGTTGAGTAGAGGTCTATCGCGAGATAGGATGAGAGAAGGTGTTTTAGTCTGTCGGGCTCCTTCCTCCCTCATTCCATAATCCCTGGACCTAGTTAATCTCTGGTTTCCAAAAAGATCTGTTTGCTTTAAAATGGTTTCTTAATTTTCCTTTTAAAAATTAAGTGGCGACTCGTGTTTTGTATTTTGAAATTGAAAAAGAATTTTTTTAGAAAAGCTGTGGGTAAGAAAAATTGCGATATCCACATCGTGACAACAATGTACCTATCCGTGACAAATGTTTTAGGCTGGAAAAATTAGGGGCAAAATACGAAAAGAAGTTTGATAGTTACCAATGATTATACTTACCAATGATTTAAAATACTTCTTAATTTTATATGCTCGGTTTAAGAAGTATATAATTATACTTGCCAATGATTAAATTAGTTTAAGAAGTATATAAAATTAGGGACAAATTAGTTAAACTTCAAACAAAAAAAAAACTAAAAGGAAAACAAAAGCAAAGACAAAGCGACTGCCCTAAATCTACATTTTCACTCCTACTCCCAGCCATGTTCTCTCTCTCTCTCTCTCTCTCTCTCTCTCTCTCTCTCTCTCTCTCTCTCTCTCTGTGTGTGTGGTAAACTCCCACAGCCCTAAATCTCCATTTTCCCTCTTCTCATTGAAGGAACCCTAAGTGTTGGTCGCCGTGACACCCACCACCGGTCACAGCGACGCTACCTCCGCCGCCGCTTCACTGTTGAAGCCTCCTCTGCTCGCCGTTCTATGTTCTCTTTTTTGATCTCCATCTTTCTCATCTAAGGTACTTATCATCTACTCTTTCTACTATCAAACTTCTTAATCATAAGAATGAAACATTGGCATATCTGAAGACACCAATTTGTAAACATTTCAAACGGGTTTTTTTTGGGTTTTTTGAATGTGAAGCTCGAATTTACTCCTTGATCTTCTTAGCTTTTCTAGGGCACCCTTTTCATAGTCTTCACTTGGATACATTTATGATCCATTAGTTCTAGAATGGTGGTATCAATGTAATTTCATACTATATATACTACCATGTCTTCTTCTGTCTCATTTTTCATCTGAAATCCTAATTTTTCTCTCTATCTATGAGGCCTTGTAATATTTTATTAATTACTTACACTAATACTGGCTTGAATTGATCTTAAGGTTTTTCAAATTAGGGCTTAACTAGCTGTATTGATTTAGTATTAGATTAATAAAATTATATGACTGTAACATTGGATTCTTCCTTTGAAATGCGTTCCCCCCCCCCCCCCAGCCTCCTCTTGGTTCTACAAAGCTACTAAAGTTACTTTGTTCCTTATTTAGTCTTACAAGAAATCCTCCAAAAAGCTAAAACTTGATCAGACCCTTCATTTTTGTAGGCACATTTTTTTCTAGATTAATAAAATTATATGAATTAACATTGGATTCTTCATTTGAAATGCTGCACAACTAATTAGGGTTTTTTTCCCCTTTAAACTCCTCTTGGTTCTATAAAGCTGCTAAAGTTACTTTGTTCCTTGCTTAGTCCAACAAGAAATCCTCTACAAAGCTAAACTTGATCAAACCCTTCATTTTTTTAGGCACACTTTTTTTCTCTGATTTTCACATGAGTTTTTTTGTGTGAGTTGAGTTTATCTACTAGTCAAAAAAAAACCCCCACAAATTTTTGGGGTTCAAGTTCTATGGGCTCGGATCCGATGTATAGCCCTTGTAATGAAATGCATTCAATCTTTGATGATCATTGGGATCGGCTCAAAGGGGCAGTTGATCCAACCAAATAGCCCCTTAGGAATTTAGTGGCTGGGCTCTGTGCCATCTGCTCTTCCCCTTTCTCCATTATGATTTCTTCTCTTTGTATCAGTAGTTGCAGTAAGGTTGGTCTCCAAAGTTGGTATAATTTGCAGAAAAGAACAATGAGAAAGGAAAGGGGTGTTGGGTGTCAACATGGTTTACCCATGGTAGACTTTTAGAGTGTCACGCCCCGACGTAGCATAATACAGGAAAGCATTTAATTTCCTTTATGGACTCGTAGGTCGTGACAAGTGAGTATGACCAATTGTCCCTGCAACAAATAACTTAAACAGCATTTCTAAAGAAAGGTTACTAATAAAACATAAGCTCCAAAATAAAAACTTACTAAACTATTACATAAGTCCAGGTTTTAGGCACAAACGCCCTTATTCAAAACTAACATAAATTCTATTACAACTCGAAATTAAAAAGACATAGGAAATATAAAGCAGCCTCCTGGAAAGTCCCTTGCCTCTAACTGGCATAGTTGAAATATCCTGGCTGCTCCTGACCCTGAAAATCTGGACATACAGTCCAGGATGCATCAACGTCGTCAGCTTATGCAAGCTGGTGAGAAACTGCATCGGTCTTTGATGAGTCCACCGCGATTCCTTGTTGAGAGATCACATGCCCGAGAAACTTAACTTCCTGAAGCCAGAATTCACATTTGCTGAATTTAGCATACAGGCGGTGATCCTTGAGAGTCTGCAATGCGATCCATAGGTGTTGCTCATGCTCTTCCTCTGACTTGGAATAGATCAAAATATCGTCAATAAAGACAATAACGAATTGATCCAAGTAGGGCTTGAATACTCTATTCATCAAGTCCATAAACACAACTGGAGCATTCGTCATTCCAAACGGCATCACTAAGAACTCATAGTGTCCGTACCTTGTCCTGAAAGCAGTCTTAAGTATGTCTTCCTTCCGCACCCTCAACTGGTGATATCCTGACCGTAGATCAATCTTAGAAAAGGTCGTGGCTCCTTGCAACTGATCAAACAAATCGTCTATCCGAGGTAAAGGATACTTATTCTAGATAGTAACCTTATTTAATTCCCGGTAGTCAATACACAACTGCATTGTTCCATCCTTCTTCTTCACAAACAACACCGGTGCTCCCCAGGGTAAAGTACTTGGACGAACAAAACCCAACTTTTCAAGTTCTTCAGCTCTAGTAACTCTGTAGGGGCCATCCTGTAGGGAACCTTGGTTATAGGTCGAGTGCCTGGTACCAGTTCCACATAGAATTCTATGTCCCTCTCAGGTGGTAATCCTGAAATATCTCGGAATACTTCCTCGAACTCTTTGATCACCGGTATTGATGACACCATCACTTCTGTGCTGACAACTTCAATGTTTGCTAGGCATCTGGTGAGGAACATATCACCCAAAGGGTTACATTGGAAATCGGAGAGTCGATTCCCATTGTCTGCGAATGTGATCCTCTTCCTTGCACAATCCAACTTTGCATGATTCTTCTCGAGCCAATCCATTCCCAGGATTATATCAAACTCCTTCATTGACAGAACCACTAATCTTGCCAAAAGTTCACGGACTCCTAACCATAGAGGACAATCCTTACATACATGTAATAACTTGACGGTGGTCCCTAAGGGTGAGACAGCACTCAGAGCTTCCTCTAAACGTTGCGGTACTATTCCCAACTTTCAAACCATCTTAACAGATATAAAGGAATGTGTAGCACCCGTATCAAATAAAACTTTAGCATGTGAGTTAAACAAGGTTAGAGTACCTTCCACTGCTCGTTGCTCAGGCGGTTCCTCCTCATAAGCACCTTCTTCATAACCTATTTTTTCATAACCAGCAGCCTCGGGAATAACAGCATTCAGGTGAGCCTGTCCTTGCTGACCGTAATTGACTCTCCTAGGATCCTTGCATTCCGGACTTATGTGACCTGTCATGCCACAATTATAGCACACAACTCCCGGACGATCAGCACGCCTAGTTATTCTGTAATCTTTAGCTCGGTGACCGGGATTACCACAATTGAAGCAGTTATTGTTGTTGTTCCCTCCTGTTGCTCGAGGCGGATACTGATGTACTGCTTGTGTCTATTGAGGTTTTTTCCTTCCATCCCAGGTCCTTTTCTGTCCCTAAGGGTACCCTGATTTCTGCCCTGAATAACCCTTCTGCGGAGGTCGATTACCCAATGGCTTCGAATTCTGACAACCGTCATTCTCTAACCCCGTAGCCAATCTCACCAGAGCTTCAAATGACTGGCCCAGATGTCCTATAGTCAGATGTCGGCGAGATAAGTTGAGGCCCGGTGATACTTCTTGATTTTCCTCTGGGGTGTGTCCACCATATGTAGAGCAAAGCGAGACAACCGTTCAAATCGAGTAGTGTACTCACAGACAGGCAAATTCCCTTGAGTCAATTCCATAAACTCTTTCTCTCTCTTGTCCTTCTCTTCTTCAGGAAAATACTTCTCGAGAAATCATTCCTTGAACACCACCCACGGCATTCTCCTTGCAGCTTCTTCCCCTATGGTCGCCTTTTCAGCATCCCACCAATCAGCCGCTGCATAAGACAGCTGAAAGATAGCCAGACGTTTCTTCTCCAGATCAGTGCACTCTGTGGTCTCAAAGATACGCTCCATCTGACGTAGCCATTGTTCCGCTTGCCAGGGTTCATCAGTCCCAGCAAAATACTCAGGCCGTAGAGCGCGAAACTCCTTGAGAAGCTTGTCTCTAGCCTGGTGGGCTTGCCTTCCATTCCCGTTATGACTCCCATTCTGATTATTGTTCATTGTGTTTTGATTGCTAACCCTCTCCAACCTCCTTACAAAAGCCTCAAACATTCCACTTGGATCTACTACCGGGGGTGCAGCTTCAATAGCGGGACGATTCCTGAGATTTCTTCCAGCCATATAATCGAGAGAACGATACCTATCCATTGATCAACCAAAAATTGGTCAATCTCTCGAGAAGAAAGAAAATTCTCAACGATAGAAAGCGACTAAACATGAAATGAAGTCGAACTATCTTATCTTAATTCTATCTTAACGGGAGATCCTATGTGTTCTGGACGATTGGTCGAGCCATAACCTGGCTCTGATACCAAAAAGCCTGTCATGCCCCGACGTAGCATAATACAGGAAAGCATTTAATTTCCTTTATGGACTCGTAGGTCGTGACAAGTGAGTATGACCAATTGTCCCTGCAACAAATAACTTAAACAGCATTTCTAAAGAAAGGTTACTAATAAAACATAAGCTCCAAAATAAAAACTTACTAAACTATTACATAAGTCCAGGTTTTAGGCACAAACGCCCTTATTCAAAACTAACATAAATTCTATTACAACCCGAAATTAAAAAGACATAGGAAATATAAAGCAGCCTCCTGGAAAGTCCTCTGCCTCTAACTAGCATAGTCGAAATATCCTGGCTGCTCCTGACCTTAAAAATCTGGACATACAGTCCAGGACGCATCAACGCCGTCAGCTTATGCAAGCTGGTGAGCAAAATAAACAAGTGCTCGCAATGTATATATAAGCAAATAAACAACGGTGCAATTTAACTTTAAAAGCAATAGATTCAAGGTTCCAATTCCAACATAAGTCACGGGGAAATAAAGTAAGCAATAAATATGCGACCGTGCATGAACAATGTAACATCTCATCTTTTTGACTCTTTTCTCTCAACAAGACTCGACTCAACCAACCATTACCTCAGATACCAGGAATAATATCCGATTGATATCTAAGTCGTACACAACACTATCAACTCCAATACCAGGAATAATATCCGATCGATATTGAGGTCGCGCACCACGCTATCTCCTCAGATACCAGGAATAATATCCGATCGATATCTGAGCCGATCACGACCAACCATCGCTTCGGATACCATGAATAATATTCGATCGATATCCGAAACGAGTGCCTAGGATACCAGGAATAATATCCGATCGATATCTAAGACGTACTCAATACCATCGTTTTGGATACCAGGAATAATATACGATCGATATCCGAAACGAGTGCCTTAGATACCAGGAATAATATCCGATCGATATCTAAGCCGTAACTCAGTACCATCGCTTCGGATACCAGGAATAATATCCGATCGATATTCGAAATGAGCGCCTTAGATACCAGGAATAATATCCGATCGATATCTAAGTCGTAACTCAATACCATCGCTTCGGATACCAGGAATAATATCCGATCGATATCCGAAACGAGCGCCTTAGATACTAGGAATAATATCCGATTGATATCTAAGCCATAACTCAATACCATCGCTTCGGATACCAGGAATAATATCCGATCGATATCCAAAACGAGCGCCTTAGATACCAGGAATAATATCTGATCGATATCTAAGCCGTACACAACACTGTCGCCTCCAATACCAGGAATAATATCCGATCGATATTGAGGTCACACACCAGACCGCCACTCTTTACTCTTTTCACGCTTTCTCACACACATGCATGTTGAAACAACCTCGACCCTAATATGTATGTCAATGTTCACAATTTGTAGTAGCAGTTATTAATCTCAAAGCTGGATATTCGTTCAACATAAATCTCGGTCTTAAACGTTCTTACAAGTCCAATACCTTATCAGTGAGCCTTTAAAATAGTATATTTGTCAAACAGTTCTTTAAAAACTTTCAAAACCTTTTCCAAACAGTCTCTTATACGAAAATACAAAAACTACTTAAAATACCCAGGTCGCGCCAGTGGATCGCGCGTGCGAAATGGATTGGTCGCGGGAGCGAAGGGGGAGAACGGGTCGCGCGAGCTGGTCGCGCGCGAATGGGGCAATGGGTGTTGCGCGCACGAAGGGAGATAGGTGTCGCGCGAGTGGGCTGCGCGAGCTAGCCTCGCACGAGCGGGTCGCGCGCGTGAGTTATCACAGTTTCATCATCTTCTTCGTTTTCCCCCTGTTTTTGTTTTTTCAACTGAAATTATACCCATTTCTAGATTCTGTTCTAAACAGTGCATGTAATATATGGATCTCTTTAGTTTTTCGCGTAGATTAAGAATACGCGATCAATTTAAACAAATATGGATTATATCTCTTAATTTTCGCGATTAAAGTAAGAGTGTCAAAACTTCAAATCATCAATACGTCGCCATACGGATAAATTGAGCCGTAGGATTGAAACCATAGCTTATTGGGACAAAGATCTTCCATAATCAATTCACGGAATTGATTTTGGTTGAGTTTTGTAAAACTTCAATTCAAAGCCTTCAATGGTGTATCTATATATATACATATATACACACTTATATACACTGGAATATACATATATATACGTTGAGAGTGAGTTTATAATACTCACAAAGTTGATTTAGACTGAAAATTTGAGACCGATAATTTCCGCCGTCGATTTTGTCGTTCGAATTCTCCTCCGTTTCTTGATTTTGAGATATAACAATATATAACTATGTATATGTGTATGTGTATATCATATATATATAATCTGTGTGTGTTGTGTGATATATAATATGAGTGTGTGTTCTTGAGAGAGTTGAGAGAATGACAGAGAGTTTGTGAGGGAGAGAATGAGAGACTGTGAGAGAGTGATACAAATATATATAGGAGGATTTGTTTTGGGCTCCAAGCAAGACAAAGAACTCCTCCGGTGTGGTTGAGCTCACGTTCTCCCACACCCAAACGCGACATAACCGCAGCTTTAAATCAAAACTGGTATTAACTGGTTGAAATAAAAAAAATACAGAAATCATATTAGTGTAGGAATTAAATTCCCGGTTTATAACAAAAATATAGATATTGTTTTTAAAACAACAGAAAGCATTTTCTATATTTATGAAAATTTACGGTTTGACCCCCAAATAAATATTTTGAATAGAAATTAAATTGAAATAAACATTTATTAATGGAAAAGAAATACAGGGTGTTACATAGAGCCTTTCATTGTAGGTGCATTATGTCTTCTTTTCTTTTAGTGTGGAATTGTATCTATTTTTGCCAAATTTTGGATGCAATTAAATAGAAGCTATTCCTTTTTTGCTAACAATTTTTGTATACAATTTTTCTTTGAACTTTTAAAGTGGGTGTTTGATAGAGTATTCCATGTGTTTATAAAATTCAAAACTACTACAACTACCACTACTACTACTACTACTACTACTCTCTCTCTCTCTCTCTCTCTCTCTCTCTCTCTCTCTCTCTCTCTAATATATATATATATATACATGGACATATCAAAATATGTGACAAGTAGGGGTTTTTGTAAAATACAACCACGCTAAAATAGAGAAATTCACTGATATCGTTTACAATTCCCTGCTATATTTGCAATTCGTATTACACTGCTATACAATGTAACTAATCTATGATAAGTTGTGTTGTTTTAGCTATTATTTGTGCAGATCACTGTTTTGTTGTGAGAATAAATGAATAACAGGATAAAGGGAAGACTTGATTACAAGCAAGGAAAGTCAAAGCTGAAATATCTTCAAGCGATCGAGCTTTCAATCAATTGAGTATAGTTCAAGCGCTCAAGTAATTCAGAAGTTCAGTCGATCGAGTGGTGTTCGATCGATCAAACATGCCTTTTATCATAACTTACGTGCACGTAGCAGACACATTATTTTTTGTAACCCTAGCCTTAGGTTTTCTATAAATATTAGTTTTGAATACGTCCTGAAGGATGCCCACATTGTTTTCATCAGTTTCATATAGTGAGATAGAGAGTTTACGTTGTTTTTGTAGGTTTAAAAGGTTAATATCGGTTGTTCTTGGATTTTCTGTAAGTTTGATCTTAATATAACATTGCAGGTTCTGTTATTTCAGTTTATTTATAATCTGTTTATAGTTTCCAGTAGTATTGGTAGTAGTCATCGTAGTATTGCATGCTAGAGTATTGCTAATCCTTAAGTTTCCATAGATTTTATGTTTAAAACACAACCAAACGAGACTTTAATGAACTTTTACGTTAAAAACAGACCTGAGACACTCCAGACCATGTCTGAGAAGTCCTAGAGTTGGGAGATCACAATGAAATAGTGATCTCTAGCCTCTGCCATGCAGCAGTTTAAAACCTGTGTTCGACCGATCGAAACGTGTTCGATCGATCGGACCAGAGATACAGTCAAGTGATCGAAGCCATTTCGATCAATTGAGAGATGGCGATGTTCGATCGATCGAAAGCTCATTGATCGATCAAACTTTTAGATACTTGAGATGATTCCCTGTAGTATTCCTAGACTTTATGTTTTTGAGATTTGTTATCAAACTGTCCCCAAATGCTCAATTTGTCAAAACAGTTTTTGAACTTTAAGCCTTAAGGAATTTTTCTTCAATAACATTTGCAAATCACTTTGAATGCTAACACCATTCAGAGTGCGAGTCTTAACTATTGTTTTAAACCGCCTTCATGTATTTTTGAATTATATGTGATGATATAGTCCCGGTAATGAAAGGACTATTGAGTCTTTATCTCTAGAAAATATGGAATATTGTATGTGGATGTACTCTATTAAGCTTTAATCTAACTACATGGTAGATGGCTAGGTCACTGTGGATTCGTGTGGTCCCAACGTTCCCCTTTATTAAAGTAAAACCCCTTTTTAAACATCGCTTTAGTTGATTAGTTGATCATTAGTTTAATTTAATTTCTTTAGTAGTAGTTAGTTTGTGGAACTTCATGTTCTACACCTTGCCTAAATCTTGATTTTTCTTTTTCCTTTAGAGTTTAACCTAAGTATTTAGTTCACAACCTTCCCTATGGGATCGACCTGGTCTTAACCAGAATATTACATGCACGTCTACCTACACTTCGGTATAGCACACAAGCGCACACAAAAAAAATTTCGTGCCAAGTTTTTGGCACCGTTGCCGGGGAAGGCGACCATCAGTACTTAGATTACCTCGCTCTTTCTTCATCTATTTCTGTTTTTCATTTTTGTTTCTTTAGGCTTAAAATCCTCCTAGTCTCTTCTCTTTTATGTCTGATAATTCCATCTAAGGAATTTTCAAAAATCCATTCTACCTATCTGAATCTTCTAGTTTTATTAATCCTGTACTCATACCCACCGATTCAATGGATGACAATCAAAGTAAAAATGGTAAGAATGTGGTTGTACCTGTTGATGATTTGCTGCGTTCCTTGTGCGATCTCATGCAACCCGAACACGCACCTACGCCTTCTTGCATTCTCATTCCACCCCATGCGGGCGAATTCTAATTTCGCAATAGAATGATTCAACTCCTTCCAACCTTTCACATAATGGAGAGCGAGAAGGCATATCTACATGTCAAGGATTTCGAGGATGTTTGTAAAACATTTTCCCAAAATTGTCTTGTAGATACACTACAAGAAAAAAGGCTATTTATGTCACTTTTGAAATTGTATTCATGTCACTTTTATTTCGAGTGACATAATTATTTCTTGCATGAGCTTTTTATGTCACTTTATTAGTTTTTATGTCATTTTTTAAAAAAAGTGACAAATTCTTGATTATTTGTCATTGTTATAAAAAAGTGACATAAATAATAAAGCATTTATGTCATTTTTTTAAAAAGTGACATAAATAATAACACATTTATGTCACTTTTTTAAAACTGACATAAATAAAAATGCGGTGGAATTTTTGTAAATAAAACATTTCGTTTTTATGTCACTTTTTATAAAAAGTGACATAAATAATAAAAATAGTATAGCTTTATGTAAGTATTTAAAAAAAAAAGTGACATAAAAGAGTTCGCGCTTAAAAATTCGCCAAACCTTTTAAGCGCGACCCTTTCCTCCAAAACATATCATTCATTCCCGAACCTGCATAACCCTTTCCTCCAAGATCTCTCCGTCGCACCTCTCCCTCCACCACCACGCTGCCGCCGCCTCCTCGTTCTATCAACCGCCGTCGCCGCCGCCTCCTCTCCAGGTTTCTCTCTCTCTCTCCATCAACATCAGATACATATATATATCTATATACAACTTTTTAGGTTAATTTGTTTTTCACATGGTTAGTGTTAAGGAATTCTGAATTTTGAGGGAATTTTGAATTTTGAGGCTAATTTGTTGATGAATGATGGAATTCCTGAATCTCATTTAAACCCTAAGAGCACCAATCATTTTATCCAGTTTCATTTTGAAGACCAAGAAAGCTCCACTGTGAGGTTTAAGTAAGTGTGTGAGTTCGAGGACGAAAGCTCGTTTATGGCGGTCTCGAAGAACGTGCGTTGCTCTGAGTTTGGCTGATGTGATTCTCTTTCTTTATAGGGTTTGTGTAAGTTATTTGGAATAGCTGTTTTTGTTACTGAGATTGGAGCTTCGAAAGGGTCTATTTTTGGTTTGTGATTTGTGAATTCTAGGGCTGTGTTTGGTCTGTGTAGTGTATGGGAACATTGGGCTATGGTTTGAATTTTTGGATCAGAGTCAGAAAAAAATGGAGAGTGAAGTCCTGATTGAAGAAAGGAGTACTATGCTGAAGACAATAATGTTGCATGTGAACAATAGTTTAGGGTTGAAGATTATAGTATGTCCTACAATTGAGGGTTGTCTTAGTTGAGGTTTATTTATAAATTAAAGTGTTATTATATAAAATTCAAGATATGAAGATTTCAACATCAGGGTTGGGTCAACCGGCTCCTGAAGGTGTTTCTCTTCTCTCTCTACCTCCCCCTTAATTTTTTCTTAGACTTTTATATATGCATCTATCTCTCTAGTCTTTTTATTGTTTATTTTCCCCCTTTCTTAATTTTTTATTTTTATAATATATATGCTTTTGCATGTCTTCAACATTTCCTTTTGTTCATTGCTTTTTAGAAACCATTGTGGATCATTTAGATATATGAAACTTTGGGTCATTCTTATATTGGTGCTGAAAGGGGAGAAGAAATGTTTGAATTTGGAGCTATGGCATGCATGCGTTGGCCCTTTGGTGTCCCTACCAACACTGACCTGGGACTCAGGTGGTCTACTTTCCTCAGGGTCACAGTGAGCAGGTTTTTTGTTTAATGACACTCTTCTGTGTGTGTGTGTGTGTGTGTGTGTGTGTGTGTGTGTGTGTGTGTGTGTGTGTGTGTGTGTGTGTGTCTTATTTCCATGTACATTTATTTCATTAGAAGCATAGTATATGTCTTGATGAAGTAATTCTAATAACTTCAATTGAAATTGGAAGTCAGGTTGCTGCAACAACTAACAAAGAAATTGATGCCCATATACCCAATTATCCGAGCTTGCAAGCCTAGTTGATATGCCAACTCCACAACATTGCAATACATGTGTGTTCTATTCTCTATTAGTTATCCGCCTTTCACTTTTATATCAACTAAGCTATTTGTTGTCAAAAGTCATTTAGACCTTTAGGAAAGAATTGCTAGTTTATTCCTGGAATTTCAGGCAGATGTGGAAACCGATGAAGTATATACTCAAATGACCTTGTATCCATTGACACCGGTAGTCTTTAACTTAAAACTTTGAATTGAATCAACTAATCATGATGATGTATTGGTAGTTTCCTATTGAAGTGAATTTCATAATTAATCTTATGTTATGCATACCAGCAAGAGCAAAAGGACACGTATCTTCCTGTTGAGCTGGGGATTCCAAGCAAGCAGCCAACTAATTACTTCTACAAGACATTAACTGTAAGTGATACAAGTACCCATGGAGGTTTCTCTGTTCCTCCTCGTGCTGCAGAAAAAGGTTTCCCCCCACTGGTGATGTTCATTATCGCGCGCTGCTTACTCTGACATTAATTTTAAGCTAATGCCATACTTTTGCTTAGGTTCCTCAAGATTTCTCTCAGCAGCCACCTTGTCAAGAGCTTATTGCAAGGAATCTCCATGATGTTGAATGGAAGTTTAGGCATATTTTCAGAGGTGAGAGCTAGAGTTTTCGTTAATCATCTATAGTTCTACACCTTTGAAATTATTCTGCAGTTTAATCTGTCACAAAATATTTTATTATCAATTACATAGCTTGTGGAATGTACAGTGATATGTACGGAAATAAATTGGTGAATTTGGATATATATGTTCTTACTTCTTAAAGAACACACACCTATGACTCTAAATGTCTGAGAAGTAATCAAAACTGCTGCTCATCAATTAAAAGCAAGAAATTATTGGCATATGGCTTACAAGAGAATGTTTAGTATGAGTATTTGTTCAAATTCAGTTTTGTTGGTGTTGGGATGCTTATCGTAGCCTGGAGAATGACTCTCTTTTATGGTTTTAGTATCTTCTCAATCTTTATTTCCTGGTAGTAAAAGTTATCTTCCATATTTTTTTGATGCATATATGTGTATATTAAGAAGGATTTTGTTTTTTAAGTGGAGGGAAAGCTGCTTGAAATTCATCACTTAACATATTTGATATTCCTTTTCAGAACTCTTGGAAACATTGCAAACTTTGTTTTAGGATTGAATCTGTATGCCTTTTGCAGTCTTTGGCAGTGTGCCAGTTCCTAACTGATATGCATCTAAAAGAATTTCATTGCATTAATCATACAAATTGATTCTTTATTCAAATTAAGACCACAATGTATATTTTATACCTCATCGAATTTTTGGATGTCTTTGGATCTATAAAACTCAATTCAATAAATTCTTGTCCTAATTATCTTGGGCTATCTATGTGAATCTTGTTTCTCCATTAGTTTTGTCGAAGGCCACACCTCAAAGGAGCCATTATTATTCTTGATGAAGCCTAGTATGCACTATTCCTTCTCAATTTCCTACTAGAGATAGCTTCATATAAATTTCCTTGGCCCCTAGCTAGGAAGCTAGAAAATTCAGGGGAAGAATAAATTACATTGTTTCCTTTGCCCCAGGACTTTTCACCAGTTATAACAGGCCAGTTGAAACTTATTGCCACCACTTTTGTTGAATTTTGTTATGTTAAGGACACGTTTCTTGGAATTTTGTCAATGTAATTTTTTGCTGAAAGTGGGGGTGGTACATGTTGCGTTTGATGCCATGGATTTGGAAGATTGTTTTTGAAATCTTATTTTTATATAGTGGCTGAGTATTGAACATGGAATTATCATGTGATCCAGAGGATTTGATTGAATTTGAACTTCTACAATTTTCAGTTTCTCCAATGTTATTCTAAATTAGTTCCACTGATTTCCAGTAACATTAAGGACATGGCTCGTGATGCAGGAAGTGTATCTGTTGATGAAGATGCCTTGCTTCATAACTCTGTGCCTCTTGGTTTCTTATGTATGCATTTGTTGATCTGTTTCTTATCATTTTATGTGTTAGGATTGGATTTTTTGTTTCTTTGGCATGTAGAACAGGCACACACACACATGCATTGCATCCATGTGACATATGAACCGTTCATAAACATTTCACTAAGCATTTGTAAAAGAAAATGACAAAAAAAATATTAATAATAACAAAATGAAAATTCTTTTGAAATCAATCAAAATTGATTAAAAAAGAAACATGACTGTAGGCGAGATAGCATCAAACCCATAACAGTTTGGGTTAGCAGTGCAAGCGTGAGATTAGTTAGAAGAGAGAAGATAATGAAAAGGATTATGTTGAGATTGATTAGTTTATGGAGCCTAGTGATTCAAAGAAGGGCCACTTAACCGAGAAATTGGCCATAAGGATGGATAATGTTTCCGCAAACACGGGTGGCGAACCCGAAGGTTCAAATGATGCTAGTGAGGTGATAATGTTTATGAATACTACTGCTGAAGCAAATGTGGATGCTCTTGGAAATGTAATAAATTGAAGATCATCTGTGACACTCCATTTGAGACCAAAGTCGAGTCTAGTCCAGTTTGTAATCGACTCATGTCTAAGTTGGAGTCAAATGTCAAGTCCAGTCGAGTCTTCAATTTAGTCTGTTATCGAGTTTATTGTCAAGTTTTCATCGAATCAATCGAGTTAGGGAGTGTATTCCGCTACTAGTTGAATAAAATCTCATTCTGATTGATTCAGTGTGCCAAGTCGTGAATGTATGGATCATTAAGCAAAAAGGGGGGGAGGGGTTTCTCGATCATGAAAAATCTTTGTTAATAAATCTTTGCATTGAAAAGAATCACCAAGTGATCAAGGCAAATTCTATGCCAAATCCAAAAGAGGAATAGAGAATTGATTGGTTTTACTTTTAGAATTTAAAGATGCTCTCGCTCAATCTTGGAAAGATAAACTTGAGACTTGAGGCTTACTTACCATACCCTTCTCCTAAATACCAAGCTTAAAATATGAGCCCATGGTCCAAAGCCATAAACTTGGTCTTTAATGGTAGATAGATGTTTTAAATGAACTTTTTCTTCAAAAGAAAAAATGAGAGAAAAAAAGAAGCTCGCTAGGATGAAAACCCAAAAGGGCACCTAGGCAAAAGTTAGAGCACAAAAAGAAAATAAAAGGAAAAAAGAGAAAAAAGAAAAGAAAGAAAAAAAAGGGAGCTTGCTAGGATGAAAATCCGAAAGGGCGCCTATACAAAAGTTAGAGCAAAAATAAGATGCGTGTTGATCTCAAAACACCTAATCCTAGCCAGTCAAAATCGTGAAGAAAATCAGAGATAGTGAGATAGAGAAAAGAAATGAAAGAGAAAAGAAAAAGTAAAGAATAAATGGGATTGAGAATTCTTGAGCACTTCAAAGTACATCATTGGCACATGAATTGGAAATAAAAAGAGAGATTTGAAAGTATCAATTAGACTCAAAATTTTGTGGAAGTGAGCCTAAAGCAATGCAGAGATATCTTTGAGAAAGATAAAGAGTGATTTAGAGGGTTGATGCTGCTTTGTGAGTATGATAGAGTATGATTAAAACATGACATGTTATGAGAGCTATAAAGAAAGACTGGCTAGTGAAAAGGTGAACCGTCACACAAAAAAAAAAGAGAAGAAAAGAAAAGAAAAGAAGAAAATAATAGGGAGAAATAGTTCATGTTCTCATCATCCTGTTAGAAGGCTACCACAAGCCACCCATTTCAGAAAGGGCACTCATTGGACCCTATGAAAGCATGGCTCGAGTAGCCTGTCTATTCTTGAAGCCTTTTTTTTTCAAGACCTCCAGAGTACTTGAACTACGCTCGACCTGATTCCCACTCCGGGATACGTAGGTAACCTGTTCGGTTCGGTAGCCACCAATGATCTGGCACTTTCTTTAAGCTTTGGCCGACCTACTCTGGACCTGATTCCCATTCAGGGATAAGTAGGCAAACCTTGTAAGGTTTTCGATCCATAACCATCCCGAAACCGTAAGCATCACCCTTTGTGCCTTTGGTTTTCTTCCTTCAGACTAGGGGTAAACTTGCGTAAGTTTTCCTGAAGCCATATATATTTCCAAACCAAGGGCAAACTTCGTTTGCTGAATACCTTATTTAATCCTAGCAGCAATGCCTCCAAGTCCTATTTAAACTAAGGGCAAACTTCATTTGCTAAAATCCCTCTATGTTAGAGAAAAGTTCTCAAGTAATCGAGTTTGTTTTGAAAAGATTGAAATAGCATGCCTTTCATTCTATAAACTAAAGCACTAATTTGAAGCACATTCTGGATGGGCAAAGAATTTGCTAAATCAAAAGGGGAAATTTAGATTTATCAGCAAAGCATTATCATTTGCAAATTGATGAGTGAAAAGTGAGATGATATATTATTCACGATTAAAGCACATTGATTCGTAATAATACAGAATTTGAGTTAGTCGTCTTGTGTAATTTGCTTTGTCAAGTCTGTCCCCCTTTGATGAGTCAATAAATGGCCTTAATTGTGTGGGTTTAAAATAATGAATAAAGATTTGACAAGTCTCCACGAGCATCCCAAGAGCAATACAAGCTGAGGTTTCAAATGCTATCATAACATAATGCTAAAGTGATGATATAAGTCCAAGACTAGGGGCAAAGGTGACTTCCCTCTTTTGACAAGATCGATGTGTTTCTTCCAAAGGTCCATAAATGCATAAAATCATTCTTCTATCAACTCCGTCCAAATTCTTTGAGTCTCAAGACTCCCCAAGTTTTGAAAAAAAAAAAAACAACCCCCTGAGTCCGTGGACTCCCAAACTTTTCTGAAATCAATTCTTTGGGTCCGAAGCGAGAACGAGGAGACTCCCGAATAAGCGTTAGTCCTCAATGGCAGCTTCTTTACGGTAATCTGTTAGGCCTCAATGACAATCCTTGTTAGTCTTCTTTGACAATCTCTGTTAGCAATTTTGAAATGTTTTGAGTCTAATTTGACTCCCAAATTATGGAAATAAAAATTCTTTGAGTTTGATTTGACTCTTGTTTTTTAGAAATTTTGAAAATTCTTTGAGTCTAATCCGACTCCCAAATTTGTGAAATAAAAATTCTTTGAGTCTAATTTGACTCCTATTTTTTAGAAATTTTAAAAATTCTTTGAGTCCGATTCGACTCCCAATTTTGTGAAATAGAAATTCTTTGAGTCTGTTTCGACTCCTATTTTTAGAAATTTTGAAAATTATTTGAGTCCGATTCGACTCCCAATTTTGAGAAATAGAAATTCCTTGAGTCTGATTCAACTCCTATTTTTAGAAATTTTGAAAATTCTTTGAGTTCGATTCGACTCCCAATTTTGTGATTGAGTCTGATTGACTCGAGATTTTGTGAAGTAAAGTTTGCTTCGAGTTTGATTGACTCCTAATTTTCGAAAATAAGAACTTCTTTGAGTTTGTTTTATTCCAAGTTGCTGAGAAGTAGAAACACATTTGAAGTCAAATCGGCTCTTGATTTTTTTGAAAGTTTTTTAGTTTGATCGAAATAGAATTTAGTTTGAGTCGAATTGATTCCCGTTCTAGCGACTCCCCCCATTAGTCCTCTATGGAAATCCTCGTTAGTCGTTTATGGCATCTGTGTTAGTCCTGAATGGCAACCTCACATTCGCTTTAGTCTTCAATGATTCTTTAAGTCTCGTTTAAACTCCTGATTTCGAAGATTAAAATTCTTTTTGACTCCCAATCTAGAAATAGAAATTGATTTGAGTCTGATTAACTCCCGATTTTGAAAAGATGAATCGATTTGAGTCTGAAAGACTCCTGATTTTAGAAGAATAAATTTATTTGAGTCTGTTTGACTCTCGATTTCTGAAAAGATGAATTAATTTGAGTCTGAGTGGCTCCTGATTATGGAAGAATAAATTGATTCGAGTCTGATCAATTGAAAAAAAAAATTGTCTAGTTGACTCCCGATTTTGAAATATGATTTGAATTGAGTTTGATTGACTCCGGATTTTCAAATTTGAATTCTGGATTTTATGAAATTAAATTGAATTAAGACTGATCGACTCCTGATTTTAAATTAAGTTGAGTTGAACCGACTCTAAATTTTTTGAAATTAACTCGTATGAGTCTGATGGACTCTGGATTTTGAGGAATTGAATTCCTTTGAGTCCGATTAACTCCTAATTTTTGAATTTGAACTAAATTGAGTCTGATTGGCTCCCAATTTTGTGATACAAAGATTCTTTGAGTCTGATTGACTCCCAACTTTAGAATTGAGTCTGATTGACTCTTGATTTTGTGAAGTAAAATTTGCTTCGAGTCCGATTGACTCCTAATTTTCGAAAATAAGAAATTCTTTGAGTCCAATTGACTCATGATTTGATGAATAGAAATTATTTTGAGTCGAATTGACTCTAATTTCAGAAAATTTGAATTCTTTGAGTCCGATTGACTCTTGATTTTGTTGAAATAGAAATTGTTTTAATTCGAATTGACTCCTGATTTAAAAAAAAAACATTTTTCAGATTTTGAGAAATTGAATTCATTTGAGTCTAATTGACTCTAGAGTTTAAAAATTTGAAATTAAATTGAGTTTGATTGACTATTGATTTTGAAAAACTGTATTGAGTCTGACTGACTCTCGATTTTAGAATTTAAATAGAATCCAGTCTGACTGACCCCTATTTTAGAAATTGAGCTGAATTAAATTAAATTTGAGAATTTGAATTGATATGAGTCCGAATGACTCTGGTTTTGAAAAGTTGAATTGATTGGAGTCTGATTGACTCCTGATTTTGAAAGAATCGAATTAAGTAAAGTTTGATTAGTTTCTGATCTTGAAAATTTTGAAAATTAAATTGATTTGAGTCTAATTGACTCATGATTTTAAAACATTTGAATCATGATTTTGATAATCGAATTGATTTAAGTATGATTAACCTCTGATTTTGGAAGATTGAATTGATTTGTGTCACGCCCCGACGTAGCATAAATAAGGAAAGCGTTTAATTTCCTTTATGGACCCGTAGGTCGCGACAGTTTGAAGGATCGATTCCGTCCCAAACGTCAAACAACAAAACATAATAATCAGAGTAAAGCAATCAAGGCTTACAAAAATTTTCTATCTTATTACATCTTATAACCCGGGGTCAACTAAGGCACAAACCGCCTTGAAAATAAAATAATAACTTAGAGTCTGTTACAGTCATCCTTAACAGCAAAACAGTTTAAAACTCCAACAAATAAACTTAATGCATAAAATAAACAGTTTCTTTATTCCAGATGCAGCCATTCTCAATTAGCATAGTCGTATGATTCCTCCTGATTGTAACCTGAAAAGCCTGAACACGAATGTCCAGGACGCATCAACGTCGTCAGCTTCAAGAAGCTGGTGAGTATTAAAAACATGACTTTGAATGTAAATCATACCCATTTACCTTTTTCCATTATTAAATTACAGAAAGAAATCACTTTATAAAACAATAAGGAATATAATAAAAGTTGTTCATTCATAAATACAGATACTCGTGAAATGAGACAATGCACCACACTCATCTCGCCGACTCTTTTCTCTCGACAGCCACAACAACCCACTATCCTACTCCTGGTATCTTTGAAACACTCAGATAGCCACACTTTAGCAACGGGGCGCCAGGGAGTGTCCAGTTTGCCTCACACTTTGGTCCGGGGTACCAGGGAGTGTCCAATGCCTCACACTTTGAATACCCTAACCGCCATGCAAATACCGGGGCAACCCCTCACACAGTATCCAGACTTGAGTTATCAGGGAGTGTCCGTAGGCCACACTTTAGCACTACCATGGGTGCCAGGGAATGTCCGAGTTTGGCTTCACACACTTTAACGCTTCCATGGGCGTCAGGGAGTGTCCTTATTTGCCACCGTCGCATTTCAAAGATACCCTCTTCCACAATCGCAACCACAACCACAACCACAACCACAACCACAACCACAACCACAACCACAAACTCATACTCAACCACAACCACGACCGCAAACACAAACTCATACCCTTTCCACACAGACTGACACCCATATGCATGTACTACTGACCCACATGAATGGTATGCACTTAAACAAAAAATGCTGAATTAACAAACAACACGCGTACGGGAATTAATGAGTCATGCTACAATGTTTAAATCACTTAAACATAACCAAATAGAGTTCTGATCAATTAAATTCCCAAACAGAGCCTTAACAGTATATAAATTTCATCCAAACAGTCCCTTAATAGAAAAACAGACAAAAACAGAAACTGCACTACCTCGCGCGCGCGGGCCGCTCGCGCGAAGGGTCGCTCGCGCGGGCCGCTCGCGCGATAAGCCCATTTTCATTTTATTAATGACCTTTTCTGTCTGCCTGAGGAAAGCAAGGTCGCGCGCGCGGATCGCTCGCGCGAAGGGGTCCTCGCGCGACCAGCCAATTTTTCAAATATATATATATATAAACTCTTACTTCTGCCTGGGGAAGCCTACCTCGCACGCGCGGGCCGCTCGCGCGAGGGGTCGCTCGCGCGGGCCGCTCGCGCGATTCTCGCGCGCGTGATCGTGGCGCGAGATGAAGCTGAGGCTTCGTCTTCTTCGCAGAAACTGCCCTGTTTCAGCTTAAGGGGTCCAAAATGACCCATTTTGGAATTCTAAAGTGTATAGGGCATATAATATATGGTTCTCTTCGGTTTTTCACAAGGATTAAGAATCTAAAGTCAATTTAATACCATTTGATTCATAGCTCTCCAATTTTAGGAAAAACTAAAACATGTCAAAATTTCATTTTCTATATACTTTCTTATATGAACGAATTAGGCTCTATAACTTCAAACATGGCATGTATGATGTATAATCTTCCATATTCATCTATAAAAACGAAATATGATTGAGTTTGGAAAATGGTGATTTTTGAAGCTCAAGCTTCAATGGACGAATTTTAGCAATGGTGCTTCATTATACATACACATGCTCAGTAAATAAGTATAGAATTACATTGGGAGTGAGTTAATAATACTCACTGAGATTGAGAACAAAGGAATTGTTGAGAAAGAATAGCAATATAGAAATTCAAACCCAAGCTTTGGCTATGGGGATTGAGTCCTCTCTCTCTAGCAATATCTGAAATTAACTCTCCAGCTCTCTCTTTTCTCTCTGTGTGTTGTATGTGCAGACTGTATGATATGTATGAAGGTGTGTATGTTAAATAGAATTCCCAACTTGGAGCCCAAGTTGTGTCTTCCTCACTCTACAAATGAATTGGTTTTCTAATTTCTAACATTAACACAATGATCAGCACATATGTATATACGTATATACATGAGCTACACAACTCCACAGATCCTCAAGAGCCAAGTAGGCATATAGGGGTTCAATCTAGAGTTGTTTGGGAATCTAGCTTTTGGCACAAAAATAACACACACAAGCTAGACATTCCCAAACAAGTGCAAGGCAATCATTAGTTGCCATAAATGGAAATAAAGCAAGTGTCCAAATCGGTCACTTCCAATATCTGTGAACGTTTAGCACCGTGCGGTCAGTTTTGAAAGTAAACTGGTATTTTCGTGGCGCGGTGTCCGTCACAAAAATACAGAAAATTGATTTTAACATAGGAAGTGATTTTCTAGTTTTATAAAAATACTGATTGATTCCATAGAAGTTATTTTCACCGTTTTGAAATACAGACTTTGAAATCCACACAGGTATTACTAATTTTTGTAAAATTGCAGTTTGGCCCCTAATAAAATATAAATGTGAATTAGATAAGACATTAATATTCCAAACAAGTGACTGGAATTAAAATAAAAGCAGACCATGCTAATAGAATTTAAATATGCCAATGCAAATACACATAAATTAAATATGGACATGCACTTTAAATTAAATGAAAATGCAGGTTATTACAATTTGAGTCTAATTGACTCATGACTTTGAAAAATTGTAATGAGTTAAGTCTGATTGACTATCGATTTTGAAGATTTGAGATTGAATTAAATTTGAATATGATCAACTCCTGGATCTTAGGAGTTTTGAATTGAATTAAGCCAATTTGACCTAGTTTGAGAATAACTCTGCCTGGGTTGTTTCAACACTGCCGGTCCCAAGCCCGGATAAAAGAGGAGGGTTAGTGCGTTAGGTAGCTCGACAGCCAGCACGTAAAAAAAACTGTCGGATCCTTATGATATGAATCCAAATATGAATACTCGTGTAAATGCTAGGGCGTTCCCTTTAAGCGACGCATTGCGCCTGCCTTCGGGTGTTTCGAAAAATGTGCAAGGGGCGCCGCATCGACGCCCGGGTGCAGTGTTAAATAAGCAAGGGTTCCCGCGCTCATCTGGGCCACCGCGGGTAAAGAAACTAGTCCAGAACTATAGGCTTAGGTTAGCAACTTAGAATATAGGAACCTTAACAGCTAAAGCTATGGAACTAGTAGACACTATGATTAGAAGGAAGGTTAATGTAGTATGTTTACAAGAAACAAAGTGGGTTGGAGAGAAAGCTAAGGAGGTAGAAAAAATCGGGTATAAGATATTCTATACAGGGAAAAATAGGCATAGAAATGGTGTCGGAATCGTGGTTGACAAGAACCTTAAGGATAAAGTTGTGACAGTCACGAGGAAAGGAGACATAATATTGCTTATCAAACTGGTAGTTGGAGTGGATATAATTAATGTGATTAGTGCATACGCGCCCCAAGTAGGATTGGATGATCACACTAAAAGACAATTTTGGGATGAGTTGGACGCTTTAATGCAAGAAATACCGAGAGAAGAGAAGATAATTGTTGGTGGAGATTTTAATGGCCATGTAGGCAAAGATAGAACTGGATATGAGAGGGTGCATGGGGGGTATGGTTTTGGAGATCAGAATGATGCAGGGGTGAGTATTTTAGATTTCGCAGTAGCATATGATCTTGTAGTAGCAAACACTTTTTTTCAAAAAGAGGGAAGAACACTTGATAACCTTTAAGAGTGGATCTAATAGAAGCCAGATCGATTTGTTCCTTGTGAGAAAGGCAGACCGCTTAGCATGTAAAGACTGTAAGGTCATCCCAGGAGAGAGTTTAACATCTCAACATAGACTTACTATTTTAGATATCCATATAAAAGGACAATGTCGTACTAGAAAAGACCCTATAAACCCGTGAACTAGGTGGTGGAACCTTAAAGGTGACAAACTAGCAATATTCCAAGAGAGAATGTATACAGAAGCACCTTTGAATTTGGAAGATGGAAGCAATACTATGTGGGATAGAATGGCAGGGTGCATCACAAGAATATCGAAGGAGGTACTCGGAGAGTCGAAGGGAAGAGGGTTAGCTTTTCAAGATACTTGGTGGTGGAATGAAGAGGTACAAGCTGCAGTAAAAACCAAAAAGGATTGCTTTAAGAAGTGGCAAAATGATAGAAGTGAGGAACACTTCAAAAGCTATAAGTGTGCAAATAAGGAGGTTAAAAGGACAGTTAGAGTTGCTAAAATGGAAGCCTATGACGCCTTCTACACCAAACTAGACACTAGAGAGGGAGAAAAATGTATTTATAAGCTTACTAAGTCGAGAGAAAGGAAAACAAGAGACATTAATCAGGTTAAGTGTATAAAAAGCGATGACTCTAGGGTATTAGTGAACGACGAAGAGATTAAGGAAAGGTGGAAGTGCTATTTTGAGAAGTTACTGAATGAAAAACATATGGATAACACAATGGAAGAAGAAACTGGAAGTTACGATGAAATTAGAGAATACAGATTCTATCGGAGAATAAGGAAGTTTGAGGTGGAATTTGCTTTGAAGAAGATGAAACCCAACAAGGCCTTAGGACCAGATGGGATCCCCATTGAGGTTTGGAAATGCTTGGGAGATGTGGGGGCATCTTGGCTTACAAAAATTTTTAATAGGATTTTAATGACTAGAAAAATGCCTGATGAGTGGAGGAAGAACATCCTAGTGCCTATATATAAGAGTAAAGGAGATGTACAACAATGCAACAACTATAGAGGTATTAAGTTGATGAGCCATACTATGAAGCTATGGGAGAGAGTGATGGAGCATCGCTTAAGAGGCGCAACATCAGTGTCAGAAAATCAGTTTGGATTTATGCCTGGGAGATCAACTATGAAGCAATTTATTTACTTAGAAGACTAATGGAAAAGTATAGAGAGAAGAAAAAAGATCTACATATGGTTTTGAGAAAAGAAACCCTATTTTTGCTAGTGATAGTCGAAGTGTTAGGCTTGGGTTAGCATCAGATGGATTCAATTCATTCAGGTCAATGTCTATTGCTCACAGCACATGGCCTATGTGCTCATTCCGTACAACTTACCACCATGGTTGTGCATGAAGAAACCTTTCTTCATTTTGTCAGTGCTTATTGATGGTCCAAAGGGACCTGGTAATAAGATTGATGTATATCTCCAGCCACTGATTGAGGAGTTGAAGGAAATATGGGATGAGAGAGTGCAAGCTTACAATGCATCAACCAACCAGATGTTCAAGTTGCATGTAGCATTGTTGTGGACAATCAATGACTTTCCTACATACACTATCTTATCTAGATGGAGCATAAGAGGTGAATTTTCTTGTCCTTATTGTAACAAGGACACTCGTTCTACCTGGTTGAAACATGGTGGTAAGTATTGTTAATTACATGGGTCATCATCGCTTCTTAAAACCATCACTCAATTTTGAAAAGACAGAGTGTCTTTCAATGGTTGTCGGGAATACGGAGGCAAGCCCAAAAGGTTGTCAGGATCGGAGTTATTGCAACAGTTGAATGACATTGAAATGGAAACTGAGTATAAGAAGGATGATAGTATCAAAAAAAGGAAAGAGAGGAGGCTCAGAAACAAAAAACAAATGTAGATGTTGAAGGGCCTTCAACTCAATGGAGAGACAATTGGAAGAAAAAGAGTATCTTTTTTTAACTTCTGTATCGAGAGGTTAACCTCATTCATCATAATCTTGATGTGATGCATATTGAGAAGAACACGTGCGATAATGTACTATTCAAATTGTTAGGCATTCCAAGAAAATCCAAGAATAACTTGAAGACTTGAAAGGATCTTGAAGAAATGAGACTTAAGAAACCCTTGCACCCTAAGCCACAAGGGTCAAGAAAGGTGTACTTACCTCCCTCTTTCTTTACGATGGGTAAGAATGACAAAGATATCTTTTGTAGTGTACTGAAGGGTGTTAAAGTTCTAGATGGTTATTCTTCTAATATTTTAAGGTGCGTACATTTAAAAGAGAGGAGTATATGGGGTCTAAAAATAGTGGAGTTTCTATTAAATCACATACAATGAGTTATGCTAGTCGAAGGGACAGGAATCCTCGTGGTTGTGATGTTACCTTTTATGGAGAGTTGACAGATATCGTTGAAACCCGTTACACTAATGCTAAGAAGTTCATGTTATTCAACTGCAATTGTGTTGATAATTGAATAGGGAAGAAAGAAGATGATTATAAGATTACTCTAGTGAACTTTAATCATTCATTATACCCAAATAATCGGGTAACTGATGAGCCTTTCATCCTTGCATCCCAAGCAGAGCAAGTTTAGTAGGTGCAAGATCCTATTGAGCAAGACTAGTGTGTCGTTGTTCGGATGACACTTAGGGATTTGTTTAACATATGTCCAAATGATTCTTCATCACATATGAGAGTAGTTCCTCAAGTTGAGCCATTTCACAATCAAGAGGTGGATGAAACTATTTTTATTCATGATGATGAAGTTACCTGGGTGAGACAAGGAATAACTAGGACAACAGTCGACCAAACTATTACAGCACCACAAGACGATGAAATAGACATTTATGATGATAATTGATATGCTATTATGATGTTTTATGACTATGTGAGATGACTGTTATGATGATGTTTATGATGAGATGACTTTTATGACTATGATGAGATAACTTTATGACTATGTTTATGATGAGATGACGTATCCCTATGTGTTCTTCAAATTTTATAAGTTTATGCATTGTGAATATTAAATGATCTTTTATATATGTTCCTTATCAATAGTCATATCATGGCACAAACAAATAAGGCACGTGGTAAAACAATATTAGATTTCTTGCAATCAGAGTCCCAGCAGGAGCTCGAGGCATAGGTAGAGGTACAACCCCAAGTCCAGTCACATCCCTATAATTGTGCTCGAGCACAGGTACAAGAACCACAACCACAAGCACAAGTACAGGTACAACTCCAAACACAGACACAGGTATATCTGCAGTCACAAAAACATACCCATTCTACAAGCATAGGCTCTCAACCAGAGGCCTCATAGTCCACTCAGCTTAATGGTACATATTTTATATTTATAACTATTGTGATATTCTACAAAAGAAATGCATATCCTTTTTTAACTAAATATATTTTCTTTTCACTATTGAGCGGGTACTTCAGTTACTGGATCCACTTCAACCAGATGGCGAGGTAGAGGATTAGCAAAAGGTTTGGAGACGTGGGCCGCAAATCAAAAAAGCTTCATTTAGTGTTTAATGACCTAGGGCAAGCTATTGGGAAATTTGCTACACAATTAGCGACACATATTCGAATCATGGTACGAAATGGGGAGTAAGTTCCTCTCCATTACACGCGATGGGATGACATGCCGGAGGATGTGTTGGACTATATATGGACTGAGGTTAAGGTAACACTTAATGACACATAAAATAATTGTTCCTACAATGATTGAATTATCTTAATGTTTATATGTAAAATAACTTGATTGAGTTTTATTTAAAGGACAACACTGATGCTCTTCCAGAGTTCAGAGATAATTGTCCAAGCATTGCTGGGGCATAATGGAGACGTTGGAAGGGCCAAGTGAAACATGATTACTACAACAAATATGACACATGTGAGGAGCATTTGTTGAATAGGCCAAGTCGTGTCCACCTTGATCAGTGTTAGAATATAAGTATTAGTATTAGTGGTTTAAGGGTACTGTTGTAATTATTTTTTATTAATATATATATATATGTGTTGGCTAACCTAATTAGGTTAAGCCTTCTCTTTCTCTCTATTCTATCTTTGAACATGGTGTCAGAGCCACCCAAATAGGCTTCTCTACACCGCACACCACCACTACCTGTGGACACCGGAAGTGGACCACTTCTCTTGTTTGAGATTGTTTTGAAAAGGAATTTGACTTGGATCAAAGAAAAGAAAATGGTCTGTTGAAAACAGATACAGAGTCGCCACTTGGTCTTTAAGGAACCAAGAAACCTAATTTGACTCACCCAAATGGATAAAGGGCACCGGCCCTTCATAACCAAAGAACTTGGCTCGGGGTTTTGGTACGAGAGAGGAAGGAGACTTTGTCGCGACTAAAACACCCTCAACTCGCCCCGTCTTTCGACGGGCCTCAATTAGCATCCAAATAATCATCTTATACTATGTATGGTTCGGCAATTAATACTATGATAGTATATTACATCACATAAGAAACTTGAAATGGAAGATCTAAAGATAAGATATCATTCATAAGATCTAAGTCAAATATCATACAATGTAAAGTGAAAGATCACACAAATAAACTTAGGAAAAATAGTCTAATCATGTATCAAATAATCAAGACTTCCTAATCTAAAGGGGGACATGAATTGTTCTTGAAACAAATAGTCAAAGAAAACAAGGATGCTTAGCAAGCTAGGATGATGCATGTTAATCTTTGAGAATAGAAGATCTCTCAATCCCCGGGACGGATGAGAAAGGATGATTAGATCGAAGGGGAAGCATGAACGTGTGATCGTGATCATTCCTTATAATCTTCCTAGATTAAGAGTTACAAAAACCCCAAATCTTGCATGAATGCAATGTATGTATCTAAAAATGTGCAAAGGTTGTAGTGTGTTTTGGGTACATGGATTCCTAGAGTGACTTAGAAGTCTAAAATGTGTATGAATGAATGAATGAAACTAACATGGTATGTGTACAAATGTAGTATGAACTACTTCCTAAGATATGAACTAATTTGGAATGCATATGAGCATCAAATCAAAGAATGAAAGTTGAAATGTACTTGCTGTGAATAGTGGACAGAACAGTAGCATGATCTTTTGGAATTTGAAAAGAGGGATTAGGAATGTTTTCAATGCATGATTTTTTTACGGAGATGTTCCTTATTGTGTCTAGAACACAACCCAAAAGTCCAATCTTAAATATCTATCACAGATTGAGAAAAATCATATAAACAACAGAGGTCACTCAGAAACAGAGTTTGCACTGTCGACTGAAATGTTGAAAAATCTTAGAAAATGAAAATGAATCATCTAGAGGCCCATTTTATACAGAGAGTTTCCTAAGACATTGAATTTTAAGGGAAAAATAAGTTAGGACCACCCCTTTTGGAAAAGTCTTCTGGAAAAGAGGTCGTAAGTTGACCTAGCTGCTGTGACAGCAAAAACAGAATGTTTGGAAGGAATGTTGGGACCCAAATGGACCATTTCCAAGTACTTCCAAGTCAAACCAAAAATCATGGGTGTTCTCCAATGAGTTAGGAAGACTTTCTAAGTGGCCTTGTATCCATATGTTGAGTATTGAGTTCTAGAAAAATCTTTGAACTCAACTCACTCACTGTTTTGACTCATTGTTTTGAAGATTTTGGAGAAAACAAAGTTTTGTTTCTTGAAACCAAATGAGAGGGATTGAGAGGGGTTTTGAAATAGATGTTTTGAAAACATATTTTCAACACTCAATAAGGATCATAGCCACTTAGAATACCTACATCAAACTCATCATTTAAGAACCTCCAAGATTGTTGGAGAGATTTATTTTATTTTTGGACATAACTTCAATACATTCCAAGAATACCTTGGAAGTATTGAGGTTATGATCATCATCTATCAAACATGTTTTTGAGGTCAAGAGCTACTATCCATAAGGATTCACTCACCCCAAACTTCATGTCATCATTTAGATGATGATGAACTAGTAAGTAAATAAAGAAAAGAAAAAGAAATGAAATAAGGAGAGATGAACATATATATAATCAAAGCAAGTAAATAGCAATCAATAGATGATAATCAATGTGATTTTGGACTTGTAGCTTGGTGTTTCACTCATAGATTTTGACATTTGGACATGGAAGTAGCTTCCTATCTCATGAATGCTCAAGAATGAGGGTTGGAGTGGACTTTGAATGTGAAGTATATAGAAGGATGATGGAAGAAAACAAGAATAAAACTCACTTTCTTATGGAAAATAAATGGGAGAAGCTCCCTTTCTCTCTTCTAAACCTATCTCTATCTCTCTTCTTCTCTACAACTTTTCAAGCTTTGCACTTGGCCCCCCCAAAATGAAGAGCAATGGGGGGTTTATATAGGCCAATTTGGGGTGGTTTTGGGGTTTTAGAAGTACTCCCATTGGTCCCAAACAACTGTGAACACAAAACTATGTCGTTTTGACTTTCAATTAATCAAATTGGACCCCCAAAAAAATTACAAAAATGGACTCTGCGAGGGTTGAGTGCCGCGGCGGCAGTGGGCCAGTGCCGCGGCAGCACTGCTCCTCAGACGTCCAGAAATTTACGTTTAGGCCCCCAGAGGTTCCGGTATTCGCAAAAAGGCCCTATTTTGTCCGAAATTCATAGAAAATGCGTATGAACTCCAAACTGAGGTTGTGATATACCGTTGGAAAGGTAATGGAGTCTACTTTACATAAAAAAATAGTTCGGGGATAGGTCACTTTGAAAAGTTTTGCGGTATTTGAGATAAAAGCTGATTTGATCTCCTTTTTCGCCTTTGGAAATTCATAATAAATTCGTTTTAGATCCAGAAATTATGCGCGATATACCGTTGGAAAGCTATTGACCTCTAGTATCTGTGAAAAATGTTTGAAAATTGTTTTGGTGCCCCGGTTCCAAAGTCTAATTCTGGTCAAACCTGGGATTCCCGGGAAGTTCTGGAAACCTCCGGGAGTTCCCAGGAGCTGACGTTCTCGCTAGATTTTCTTTTGGAACTTGTTTTAACACTTATCTCATGATTTAAAATGATTCTGGTGAATTCGAACGATTTCGGTCAAACTTGGTCAAACTTGGTCAAACCTTGGTCAAACCTAGTCAAACCTTGGTCAAACCGGTCAACGGGGACTTTCCAGGAACTTCCGGGACTTCCGGGGGTCTCTGGGAGCTGACGATTTCACCCGATTTCTCTTAGAAACTCATTTATCGCTTTTCTTACGACATAGCATGTTTTCAGAACTTTGGGACCAAATCTGGGAGTTTTCGGGCTTTTAGGGGCATTTTGGTTATTTTGAGCATTCTGAGAGATAGAGCTGACTTCCAGGAGTCCTTTTGAGTCTTTTACGATCATTGTGAACCACCAAGCTATGGGTCTCCTAAATCTGATAGCCGACAAAATGGGGTGTCTACAGTTTGCCCCTCTTTGGCAGGAACTTGCGAGGCAACGCATGTCGCAAGCGAGTGCCAAAGTTTTGAAGAGACAGGACTTTTTGGAGGCTATAGATTTAGGATAAAAATGTTGCAAAATATGCAATGATGAAAAAAGATGCTGAGGTCAGTGCTGGTCGTGCTCTGCGTGAGCTGCCTATGTATCCCAAGGGGAATCAGACCAGGACGTAGTTCAGGGCACAAAGGAACAAATCACACATGCACAACAAGACATGCGGATGCTATGCTATGAGGATGATATGCAATGCATGGATGTGATATGAATTGTGTCATGGGTCCTATCATGCCTAGTGTTATGACCCTAGTATGAGTAGGTGTTGTGGGGTGTGCCACTCCGAGTGGGCTGGTGTTGTGTTAGTATTTGTGACTGTGATGTGGTGGATGACTCGGATAAGGACACCAAGGCTTAGGAGGCTCAGGGTCTGGGGGCAAAACTTTTGAAACTTGGGAAGTGCGTTTTGCAAACGAGTGAGGCAGATCAGATGTGCTTTGTTTAGCAGACGACAGCCAAAGGTGATCGAGGGATTTTGTGATAAAAATGGACAGATGAGAAAGCTCATGATGATCAGTGGACACGGATCCTTGAATTGTGAATAGATAGTGCTTGCCCTGGGAATCAGGGTGATTTGACTGTGGATGACGTTTTCAATCGTTGGCAGATCCTTATGATGACAAGCCGGAGAATCGGTCCGGACTTCTGTTATCTTCTGCAGGGGATGGTAGGGGACTCTCTGAGAATCTCTCTTCTTGATCGGGAACCAGGATCCATCTCTGAATCTCTCACGGTTGATCAAATCTTTCGGCGCTCAATCCAAGAGGGCCGGTCGGGGCCTCCGGGAGCTGAAGGATAACATACTCTACTAGGAAGAAGGAAATACGTCCGTTAAATGGGAGTGAAGGTATCATTCTTATTTGTGACAGTGATGATTTGCGGTGGTTTGACACTGATGGAGGGTGATAATCAATAGCAACTTATGGACTTATGTTGCATGAATGAAGGAGGATGACCAACAGCCACTCATGGACTTATGTTGCTAGGAGAAAGGAAGATCATCAACAGCCATTCGTGGACTTATGTTGCATGAAGAAAGAGAGATCAATAGCCACTCATGGACTTATGTTGCTAGGAGAAAAGAAGATCATCAACAGCCATTCGTGGACTTATGTTGCATGAACGAAGAAAGATGATGTATCAACAGCCACTCATGGACTTATGTTGCTAGGAGAAATGAAGATCATCAACAGCCACTCATGGACTTATGTTGCATGAACGAGGAAAGATGATGAATCAACAGCCACTCATGGACTTATGTTGCTAGGAGAAATGAAGATCATCAACAGCCACTCATGGACTTATGTTGCATGAATGAAGAAAGATGATGGTCAACAGCCACTCATGGACTTATGTTGCATAGATGAAAGAAGATCATCAACAGCCACTCATGGACTTATGTTGCATGAACGAGGAAAGATGATGAATCAACAGCCACTCATGGACTTATGTTGCTAGGAGAAATGAAGATCATCAACAGCCACTCATGGACTTATGTTGCATGAACGAAGAAAGATGATGGTCAACAGCCACTCATGGACTTATGTTGCACAGATGAAAGAAGATCATCAACAGCCACTCATGGACTTATGTTGCATGAACGAGGAAAGATGATGAATCAACAGCCACTCATGGACTTATGTTGCTAGGAGAAATGAAGATCATCAATAGCCACTCATGGACTTATGTTGCATGAACGAAGAAAGATGATGGTCAACTTTCGACGGTTTGGAAAGGGGTGAAATTTTCCCCAAGTTTGGACGCTTCTCATGCTGACGCCTTGACCGGTGTAGTAATGGTGTTTGGTACTCCTGCTTGTATTGGCATGCTCTTTATAACTTGATTTGAAAAATTTATTAGTCACTATTGACTTACACATTTGAGACTACAACAGACTTAGAAACTTGACAGACACTGACGCACGAGGACGACACATTTGACACCAAAAATGAAACAAGCTCGTTTTGTCAAAACTTGATGTGCTTTTGTCATAAACGATGTACTATTTCTCTTTTGGTGTTCACCCCTCATCTTAACATGGTAGCATTTTGCTGATAAATCTAATTTTTGAAAATTCCTCCCTAGTGATCTAGTCAATTTTCTGCTTCTCCCAGGAAGTGCTTTGAATTAGTGCCTTAGCTTATGGAATGAAAGACGCTCCATTTCCATCTGTTCAAGACAATGTTCTTGAAGGCTTACCATTGGTGTATAGGGATCAGGTGGCAAATGAAGTTTGCCCCTAGTTTGAAGGGCGTAAAGTGGGATCGGTAGGCAAACGAGGCAAATGACCGAAGTTTGCCCCTAGTTTGGAGGAAGGTTCATTGGAGGTTTTGGGCAAACGAGGTAGGTGACCGAAGTTTGCCCCTTGTGTGAAGGGTAGATAGTAAAAGTCAGGAAAACGAGGCGGGTAGCCGAAGTTTGCCCCTAGTGTGGAAGGTGATTTTCTGGCTTGAGGCATGGACCGTGACTTTAATCTCTCAAATGCTCATAACTTTTGCCTAGGCACCAGTGAGGTGACCTAGCAAGCTCTTTTCTCTCTTTTGTTATTGCTCACCTTGGATTTAACTCTAATTTTTGCCTAGGCGTTCTTTCGGATTTTCGACCTAGCGAGTCATCCTTCTTTTTTTCTTTTTTGAAAGTCTGCCTACGTACCCCCAAGTGGGGATCAGGTCCAACGTAGTTCGGGCATGGTTGGGAAGAAGCGGGTTGATTTTTGGGTAGGTGGGGTGACCGAACCGATCCGGTTGCCTACGTATCCCCGAGTGGGAATCAGGTCGAGCGTAGTTCAAGATAAGGCTTGAAGGAAATTGGTTTGATTATGATGGTGTTGACCGAACCGATGTGGTTGCCTACGTATCCCCGAGTGGGAATCAGGTCGAGCGTAGTTCAAGGCAAGGCTTGAAGGAAATTGGTTTGATTATGATGGTGTTGACCGAACCGATGTGGTTGCCTACGTATCCCCGAGTGGGAATCAGGTCGAGCGTAGTTCAAGGCAAGGCTTGAAATAAGGGGTTTGAGGTATGAGGGTTTTTCAAACCAATCGTCAAAGAAGTTCAAACTTGAGCCACTTGTGGTAGCTTTGAATAAAAAAGATTCAGTTTCAATCTCCCTTTCTTTTCTTTTTCTTTTTCTTTTTCTTTTTCTTTTTCTTTTTCTTTTTCTTTTGAGGATTGATCCTTTTCACTTTTGCCTAGCCAGTCAATTCTTGCTTTTCATGTAGTTGATTCTTGCAAGATCCTTCAATCGCAATCTCAGAATTCCAGAATGTGCATGTCAGCTCTCGAAATTTATTTGTGGTCATTCCGTGCCTTTTGAAATGTGATCTTGGCACGTTCTTAAGATGTATCTTGAAGCGTATGATTCTCTTATTTGTTTCATCAAAATTTTCTCCAACATTTTGACTGGCTAGGGTCAGATTTTGGAAATCAACACCTTTTTCAGCTCTAACATTTGCCTGGGTGCCCTTTCGGGTTTTCAACCTAGCGAGCTTTTTTTTTTTTTTTTTTTTTTTAAAGTGGAGATGAAACTCATTGAAATGTTTGGCTACCATCAAGGACCAAGTCTGTACAGGTTCGCATGGCTATCAATTGGGTTGGGCCCAAGGCTTTGAAATGGTAGAAATGGTGGAAAGGGTGTTGGGCAAGCCCCAAGTCAGTTTCAAGTATGTCTTTTCAAGATTGAGGTAAGAGCATCTTTAAATTCTTAAAGTGAGACTATCAATTCTTAGCTCTTCATCAGTGTCAGCGTGAAATCGACTTTAACCTTTTAGGATTCTTTTTTGTTTTGTTGTAGAAAAATTATTAGCAGAGTAATATCCATGGTAATTTGAAAAGTGACACTTCAGTTTAGTGATTCATGCATTTATGACTAGGCACATCAGATCAAGCAAAATGAGATT
Source organism: Hydrangea macrophylla (assembly GCA_033977485.1). Lineage (NCBI taxonomy): Eukaryota > Viridiplantae > Streptophyta > Magnoliopsida > Cornales > Hydrangeaceae > Hydrangea > Hydrangea macrophylla. The sequence goes on from CM066982.1 coordinate 51,668,705, forward strand.
TCATTCCATCAATAGAGAAGGTTTACAGACTTATTAACAACTCGATGACAGACAGACTCGATCACAAGACTAGAATTGAAACGGACTCGGAACATAGAACAGACTCAACTTGATTCGACCCGGTCTCAAATGTAGTGTCTTTGTGACCCATTTATTCTTTTTATTTCTTTTTTTCTAAAGAGCATCTTCATTTGGTTTTCTAGCAAGAGTCCTAAACACCATCACTTCACCAGCACAGGTTCAACATTCATGGGCCTCAGCGAAGAGGATCATTCGAACGGATAGGTCAAGGGTTGGTCCAGACCGAGGTAGTGGATTGGATTAGGGTGCGGCGCATCATCTAAGAGATCCTGAATTGAGTGACGGAGCCTCTTACAGTTGTCGGTCTCATGGCCTTGGTCTTGGTGGTAATCACAATACTTGGATTCATTGTACCCAGGAGGTGGCTGATTAGGAGGCTTACTGGGCTCCAAAGGTACAAGGTGGCCCTTTTGAACAAGCTGATTGAGAGCGGAGGATAAGCTCATGTCAAGTGGTGTGAAGACTCTTTGGTTTCCTTTCTTGTGCCTCTTACTGCAATCATTTTGGCTTGATGATGGGCTTAAGGCATTGACATCTAGGCTCTCTTGATCTTCACCAAAGGTATGGGGTCTCTTCTCCTTTTGCAGTGACCCAGCTCCATTGATCTTGCCTTCATAGATAGCATCCTCGATTCTAGTCCCAACCTCAAACAACTCTTCAAATGTTGAGATGGACTGGTAGAATAGTTTTTCATGGTATACCGGTTGCAGGTTCTTGACCAGCATACGTACTTTCTCTTTCTCAGCAGGCCTGTGGATCATTTGGGCTACTTTATTCCTCCATCTGCTCAAGAATGCAGCGAAGGACTCATTGAAATTCTGCCTGGTAGTTTCCAGATCTCGGATGGTGACATCAAGCTCTTGGTTGTAGGAGTAATGATCAATGAAAGTTCTAGCAACAACTTCCCAAACTCGGGTTTTGGAAGTTTCAAGGGTTAGGAACCAGGATAGTGCGGCTTTCTGGAGGGTTTGAGGGAACAGCATAGCTATGTGCTCATGGGTGCAGCCCATTGACTGGAAAATGCTCATACAAAACTTCACGTGGCTCTTCGGATTTCCAGTTCCATCAAAACGGTCGATTTCAGGCATCTTGAAGTTCTCGGGTAGCCTCACCTTGTTGGGCTCAAACAATCCTTCCAGATCTAACATGTAATCGTCGACTCCCTTACTCTTCCTTAGTATGTTCTCAAGCTTGTCGACCTTGTCCATTTTCTCTTGGAGCTTTTTCTCATATACAGGCGGCGGGACCTCTTAAAACCGTTCTTCTTCCCCATTGTTCTCGGGAGGCGGTCCAAATCTAGGCGGCGGTGGTGGCATGAACCCTTGTGGTGGTGGGAACCTAGGTGGGTACTGTGGTTGCTGTTGTCGGAACTCTTCCATAAATTTCAGGACTTGAGTCAGCCGATCTGACTGTTGATTTATTAATTCAGTGACCTTGGCTTCCAAAGTTTCCTGATTCATGTTGAATTTTCTCGGCGGACTGATTCTAACCAAATGACTGCTCGAACTTCTGACCCAGGATGGGGATCTCAGTGGCTGATTTTGGGAATCTACAATGACCTATAGATTCGAGAGGAGTGTATCAGATTCTGATAGTGATGACTAGAGAGACAATGACAGTGAGGTTAAGGAAGATGGACTGACTTATGTACAGACTGACTGAGATAGTGTGCGCAGACTGATGAGAATGGTGCATGCACATGAGACAAGCATGCAGATGCAAGCCCTAATCTATATGATGCCCCTACTTCTAACAGATAGAAGTTAAACAAATAAGGTCCTAGCCATACAGAGTGTGCTAACCTTACTTTCCAGTCTGATCACCAAGGGATAACAGGGATTTCCGGGATACTTTGGGAATTTCGGACAGTGTTTCTAGGAGAAACAGGGATTTGGAAGATTCGGAGAAATTTCTAGAAGTCATTTGAGTTTCTAGGAGAAATGGGGATTTCTGGTTGATTTGGACTGAGTTTCTAGGAGAAACTGGAAAATCAGAATTTCTGGGAGAAATTGGTACATCTAGGCATTTTTGGGAAGTTTGGATGGAGTTGCTGGAATTTTTGGGAAATCTTGAAGATTTGGATAGAGCTTATGGGAAAACATGAAAATTTGGGTAAGTTGGACATAGTTTCTGGGAGAAACAAGTATACCGGATTTTCTGGGAGAAATTGAGATTTCTGGGTAATCTGAGAGATTTGGACAGAGCTTCTGGGAGAAATTGGTAAATCAGAATTTCTGGGAGAAATTGGTTAATATGACAGAGTTTCCGGGAGAAACTGGTATATCTGGGAAATCAGGGAGATTCAGACGGAGTTTCTGGGAGAAACAGGTTAATATGGTTATATCTAGGATATCTGGGCAGAGTTTCTGGGAGAAGCAGGTTAATATGGTTATATCTGGGATATCTGGGCAAAGTTTCTGGGAGAAACAGGTTATGATGGTGATCATACTGTCTAGCTAGTTTTCATACTCCTATGTCCTAGGACCAACAAACAAGGTTTGCGGTGTATATCTTTGTAATCATGGAGCAGACATCCTTGTCATGGTGCCTAGGCAAGTCAACTCAATGTGATCACATATGAGTGATTGCCTTGGGAATCATAAGAAAGAGGTTCTGTTCTATACCACATAAGCGTCTACACCGCGCAGGTAATCCCGCCAGGGCATACAGCAGTTATATCACATTGTCCTATCTGAAAAGATAAATGAACAGTCCTATGAAAGGTTCTACAGGAATCTATATGCAAAGGCTGGGTTTAGTCAAAGAGGGTCCGTTGACGAGAGTTCCAATATACCGTCAGGGAGACAGTACGGAGGTTTTTACTCTTTTTGATATACCTTGGAAGGTACAGTATCAACGGTGACTTGTGCCCTGGCACAGCAAGACCTGAATAATGTCAGCGCCGCGTTTCAGACACAGTCGGAGGGAAAATGCAGAAGTGTAATGCGGTAAACCAAACACAGTAAAAAGATGATTTTAAGGATGCTTCTTATGAGTCAAACCTCTGTATTATTTTGTTTTAAAATAAAAATCCCCAGTGGAGTTGCCAGATTGTGGATACCGGGATTCCACCGCTTCTCTTGTTTGAGATTGTTTTGAAATTGATTTTGACTTGGATCAAAGAAAAGAAAATGGTCTGTTGAAAACAGATACAGAGTCGCCACTTGGTCTTTAAGGAACCAAGAAACCTAATTTGACTCACCCAAATGGATAAAGGGCACCGGCCCTTCATAACCAAAGAACTTGGCTCGGGGTTTTGGTACGAGAGAGGAAGGAGACTTTGTCGCGACTAAAACACCCTCAACTCGCCCCGTCTTTCGACGGGCCTCAATTAGCATCCAAATAATCATCTTATACTATGTATGGTTCGGCAATTAATACTATGATAGTATATTACATCACATAAGAAACTTGAAATGGAAGATCTAAAGATAAGATATCATTCATAAGATCTAAGTCAAATATCATACAATGTAAAGTGAAAGATCACACAAATAAACTTAGGAAAAATAGTCTAATCATGTATCAAATAATCAAGACTTCCTAATCTAAAGGGGGACATGAATTGTTCTTGAAACAAATAGTCAAAGAAAACAAGGATGCTTAGCAAGCTAGGATGATGCATGTTAATCTTTGAGAATAGAAGATCTCTCAATCCCCGGGACGGATGAGAAAGGATGATTAGATCGAAGGGGAAGCATGAACGTGTGATCGTGATCATTCCTTATAATCTTCCTAGATTAAGAGTTACAAAAACCCCAAATCTTGCATGAATGCAATGTATGTATCTAAAAATGTGCAAAGGTTGTAGTGTGTTTTGGGTACATGGATTCCTAGAGTGACTTAGAAGCCTAAAATGTGTATGAATGAATGAATGAAACTAACATGGGATGTGTACAAATGTAGTATGAACTACTTCCTAAGATATGAACTAATTTGGAATGCATATGAGCATCAAATCAAAGAATGAAAGTTGAAATGTACTTGCTGTGAATAGTGGACAGAACAGTAGCATGATCTTTTGGAATTTGAAAAGAGGGGTTAGGAATGATTTCAATGCATGATTTTTTATGGAGATGTTCCTTATTGTGTCTAGAACACAACCCAAAAGTCCAATCTTAAATATCTATCACAGATTGAGAGAAATTATATAAACAACAGAGGTCACTCAGAAACAGAGTTCGCACTGTCGACTGAAATGTTGAAATATCTTAGAAAATGAAAAAGAATGATCTAGAGGCCCATTTTATACAGAAAGTTTCCTAAGACATTGAATTTTAAGGGAAAAATAAGTTAGGACCACCCCTTTTGGAAAAGTCTTCTGGAAAATAGGTCGTAAGTTGACCTAGCTGCTGTGACAGCAAAAACAGAATGTTTGGAAGGAATGTTGGGACCCAAATGGACCATTTTCAAGTACTTCCAAGTCAAACCAAAAATCATGGGTGTTCTCCAATGAGTTAGGAAGACTTTCTAAGTGGCCTTGTATCCATATGTTGAGTATTGAGTTCTAGAAAAATCTTTGAACTCAACTCACTCACTGTTTTGACTCATTGTTTTGAAGATTTTGGAGAAAACAAAGTTTTGTTTCTTGAAACCAAATGAGAGGGATTGAGAGGGGTTTTGAAATAGATGTTTTGAAAACATATTTTCAACACTCAATAAGGATCATAGCCACTTAGAATACCTACATCAAACTCATCATTTAAGAACCTCCAAGATTGTTGGAGAGATTTATTTTATTTTTGGACATAACTTCAATACATTCCAAGAATACCTTGGAAGTATTGAGGTTATGATCATCATCTATCAAACATGTTTTTGAGGTCAAGAGCTACTATCCATAAGGATTCACTCACCCCAAACTTCATGTCATCATTTAGATGATGATGAACTAGTAAGTAAATAAAGAAAAGAAAAATAAATGAAATAAGGAGAGATGAACATATATATAATCAAAGCAAGTAAATAGCAATCAATAGATGATAATCAATGTGATTTTGGACTTGTAGCTTGGTGTTTCACTCATAGATTTTGACATTTGGACATGGAAGTAGCTTCCTATCTCATGAATGCTCAAGAATGAGGGTTGGAGTGGACTTTGAATGTGAAGTATATAGAAGGATGATGGAAGAAAACAAGAATAAAACTCACTTTCTTATGGAAAATAAATGGGAGAAGCTCCCTTTCTCTCTTCTAAACCTATCTCTATCTCTCTTCTTCTCTACAACTTTTCAAGCTTTGCACTTGGCCCCCCCAAAATGAAGAGCAATGGGGGGTTTATATAGGCCAATTTGGGGTGGTTTTGGGGTTTTAGAAGTACTCCCATTGGTCCCAAACAACTGTGAACACAAAACTATGTCGTTTTGACTTTCAATTAATCAAATTGGACCCCCAAAAAAATTACAAAAATGGACTCTGCGAGGGTTGAGTGCCGCGGCGGCAGTGGGCCAGTACCGCGGCAGCACTGCTCCTCAGACGCCCAGAAATTTACGTTTAGGCCCCCAGAGGTTCCGGTATTCGCAAAAAGGCCCTATTTTGTCCGAAATTCATAGAAAATGCGTATGAACTCCAAACTGAGGTTGTGATATACCGTTGGAAAGGTAATGGAGTCTACTTTACATAAAAAATATTTCGGGGATAGGTCACTTTGAAAAGTTTTGCGGTATTTGCGATAAAAGCTGATTTGATCGCCTTTTTCGCCTTTGGAAATTCATAATAAATTCGTTTTAGATCCAAAAATTATGCGCGATATACCGTTGGAAAGCTATTGACCTCTAGTATCTGTGAAAAGTGTTTGAAAATTGTTTTGGTGCCCCAGTTCCAAAGTCAAATTCTGGTCAAATTGGTCAAACCTGGGATTCCCGGGAAGTTCTGGAAACCTCCGGGAGTTCCCAAGAGCTGACGTTCTCGCTCGATTTTCTTTTGGAACTTGTTTTAACACTTATCTCATGATTTAAAATGATTCTGGTGAATTCGGACGATTTCAGTCAAACTTGGTCAAACTTGGTCAAACCTTGGTCAGACCTAGTCAAACCTTGGTCAAACCGGTCAACGGGGACTTTCCGGGAACTTCCGGGACTTCCGGGGGTCTCTGGGAGCTGACCATTTCACCCGATTTCTCTTAGAAACTCATTTATCGCTTTTCTTACGACATAGCATGTTTTCAGAACTTTGGGACCAAATCTGGGAGTTTTCGGGCTTTTAGGGGCATTTTGGTCATTTTGAGCATTCTGAGAGATAGAGCTGACTTCCAGGAGTCCTTTTGAGTCTTTTACGATCATTGTGAACCACCAAGCTATGGGTCTCCTAAATCTGATAGCCGACAAAATGGGGTGTCTACACTACCACCACCACCATCACAGTCACAACATTGTTCATGTGAGCACTGTTCACGCAGTTACTGTTCACATAGTTACTATTCATACAAGCACTGTTTAAGTAGTTACTGTTCACGTGATCACCGTTCACCAAAGGCAATGTTCATCAAACACTATTTATGTAGTAATTATTCATCAAGCACTATTCATGATTTGATTTCTTCACTTTCTTGAACTCTAACCATCTAAGGGAGCATATTCACATACATTGGAACTCGATTAGGCAATTTTGATTGGTGGTTTCTTCTTTCGTGTTGTCTCGGTCCATTTATGGACCTTATTGGTTAGTTTTGTTTGAGTTTATTAGTGTTGATGTTGCTTCTTGTTCGTTGTTAGTATTTTTCCTTTGTTATTAGGTATACGACTCCTAATGTTTTTGGTTGATATGGCTGACAAAAAAGGTTCTATTTCGTCTTTCGATGTTGTGAGTGTTGGGAATATGCCCTCAAACTAGTTAGTTGGACAATAGAATATTATAATGCTTTTATGCATGTTAGTTAATGAGATGAATATTAAACTGAAATCCTTAAACATCATTACATGTGACTCATTTGTGTATGTGATTACACATGTGAGATATGAATCACAAATCCTTGTTGTTTCAAATAAGTCACAGTAGATGATAAGTCTGGATAACTTATCAGGTGTATATTGTAACATGATTGACGTCTACGGGATAGAATAATGAATCTCATTCATAAGAGTCTTTGACTCTTGGCTAATATGCTAGTGCACGCGATGCATTGACGGACCTGAGTTAAACCTATTGACACCTAAATGTTGTCGCCGTTGATAGGAACTCAAACTTGTATAGGGACACGTGTCCTTAATCTTAAGACAATTATGGACACAAGTTGTATGCTTTGGTTGCTGTGACTTACTAACCAGTGAGGTCTTGCAAGATCAACACCTGGGTATGGGTAATCAGGTTTACAATGTTGGGAACATATATTGTCAAGATGGAATTCTACCCTCTTCTATAATATGAAGAGTAAGTATTCCCTCAAGAATGTCACTAGGAGTGATTACCGAGAGTTGGCCAGCCTTGTCAACAAAGTGTTTGTTGACATGGTTGGTAATCCAAGCATAGTGAATGGTACTCAAGGAGTATAAGAGGTATCTATCTATTGGGTTGACAGTATTTTAAAACATACATCCCAATGATAAATATGAATACTGTTTGATAGAAGGGACATCTGTATCGTATTATACAAGTCTAGAAATCGCTTTTGCAAGTGTGTGTGGACCAGGTGCGCTCGGATGAGGTCCTGGTGTTCTCCCTCAATAGTGTCCCGAGACGGATCCCAAGGAGCACACTTCAGGGAAAACTAGGACTTCCCCACGCGATCCTAGAGACAGAGTCGCCACCTAATTTTTATCGGGAATTAGGAAACCCAAGTTTAACTCGCCCAAAATTAAATAAGGTTACTCGCCCTTCATTTTCAGAAATTAGGTTCGGGGGTCTTGGTACGAGAGGGGAAGGAACCCAAGAAAGACTAAAGCACCCCATTCTCGCCCTACCGAACGGTAGGCCTTGATTCAAATATCCTTGTTCTTAATTCATAATTGGTGTTGTTTCCTCAAACATACTAGATAATATATACATGTCAAAAAGGGAACATCTATGAAAAATCATGTCAAGAGATTAAATCAAGTAGTAATCGGATGCACATGCAATACAAGGGAGAGGTATACTTTTAGTGGTTAGTCCCGCCCGGGACCAATGCAAGTAAAGGAAACATATCATGATATGCAAAAGGGAACGAGAAGACTTACATTGGGTTGACTGAAGCGTATTCGCAAAAGGAAAATGAATGGAGACGTGTAATGCAATCATGCAACAATCCTAGATAAGATGTCTCTAACAAATAATCATATAAACGGAGACTATCCTAAAGGAATTTGTGTCATTGAAATAAAGTTGTAAACCTAGAAAAATTCTAAGAGAAGGGATAGGACGGTACATGATACATGGGCACTAAGCCACATGTAGACGAGGCAAGCTCACAAATCAAAGTTCGGATCCTCGGCATTCAATTCTCTGCAATTAGACACCAAGGAATACCCAAGCATTGCAAAAACACAAGCAAACAAATGATATGCACGAAAAACAAGTAGAAAATGTCATCAATCAAATTCCCAGATTCAGCAACCTCTAATGAATCCAATCAAAAGTGGTCTTAAACATGAGCTAGGTTAAAACCCTTATACAGAAAGTTAGATACATGTCTTAGGGAACTCCAAAAAGTAGAACCTCTTTACCATTTTTGAAGTTTGAGAAATAAGAATTTTGGGAACAGTGGATCAGGACTATCCACTCTTCTTGTAAAAATCATAATTAATTCTATAAAAATCATGTGAAGCTCTATTTTGTGTCAAAAGAAAGCTATTTCACTGTAGTTTATGACAAAAATAATCTCATAGACATTTCATGAACTTAAGGTTTCTAAAAAATTGTTTTAAACAGACTCTATTATTCTGGAAATTAGGTACCACTTGACAAAGGAATGTAAAATATAATAGAAGTATAATAGAAATTCATGAATCGTGTTAATCAAGTAGATCTAAGCTTTTGATCTCTCATCCAATTATCCTAGATGATTTCTAAACCAAGTTTTATTCATCAATTGTTGTTGAGTGATCAAGTTATGATCATTTTGTATACATAATCATAATTATAGGTAAACTTAGAAAATTCCAGAATAGTAATATCAACTTCAAACGCTTAGAAAATGATCTTAACTCGATCGTATGCTCACGATTTTACATCGACATATAGATACATGAGTTAGGAATCATCCCCAAAAAATGGAACATTGATAACTATTATAGATTTTCTAAAATTCAAGCACAAAGAGACTATGTTCAAATCTGTCAACCGATTTCTCAACAATTTCTAAAAATAGCATATGGATCCTGGAAGTGTTCAAAACGGATCGGATGAAAGCTAATTCATCAAAGTTTACCTAGAAAATTTGAAATCCATCAAATTGTGGGTTTCAATGGACCAAATCTCATGGACAAAACCAATCTGTTTTGCTGAAATTTTATCTAGTTCATTTTAAAGTATGAGGAAAACATTTTAGGTGTTTGATTGAAGCTTATTTAGAGAGATCAAACACATAGATCTATTTAATTAACATAATTCCCAATCAATTTAGCCCTCAAGTTCTACGAAGAACTTTAGAACATGGATCAAAGGGACTTACAAATATCCTATTGGAGATGAAATTTAATAGGAATTCTAGGTAATAAAAATAATCAAGAGATGGGTATGAACATAAGAATCATCCCTCTCATGGGTCATACTTCTAAACCATCATAGAATTCAAAATACATACATATATATAGTCATATATGCATGGATCTAAGCTAAGTAGAAAGAGGAAATCAAAATTGAAAATCAAAGTAAAAATCAATCTATAATAGTGAATTATCAATAAAAATCAATGAAGACTTGGATCTAGCTATGTGAGTGTGTGAAGAATGAGAGAGGAAGAAGATAAGTGTTCTAACAATTAAAATGCTAAACTAGATCCAAGTCTTATAGATCTATATGTAAAAAGTAGGAATTAGAGATGAATATTGGATGTTCACCTCTTGGAGGATTCTCAATTATATCACCAAAATTGAATTGAAGACCTTCTTCTTCAAGTGTTCTTCAAGCTCTTCAAGCACTCATCCATGGAAGTTAAGGTAGGCAATTTGATGTCAAAAATCTCTAATTTTATTATCTTGAGATTAGTTTAGAAAGTTTTAATTCATAATTCACTTTATCTCTCTAGAAATCTCTCTTAAGTTGAAAGTATTTTGCAAGTATATTCACTTGTGTACTCTCTTGTGTATGCTTGTATGTACTTGTGTCTCAAGATGCTCCAAGATGATTCAAGGTGATCTCATATGAGATGCATGGGATGTTATATGGAGTTTTCAAAACTTAACTCTTAAGTTACAGGGTTAAAACAAGATTTTCAGAGAGGATAAAAGGGTTAAAATGGCCATTTCGGTGCCTAAACGCAATTTCCAGGCAATTTTCTCGCAGTGGGAACCTTCTGGAAGGGTCTGGAACCAGAAAAATGTGATGGAGAACACATATTGTAGGTGGCAATTATGGTGGGACCCACCACCTCACTTCCCAAAACCGCCACCTACTTTTTGGCATCCTCTAGTTGCCCTTAAGCCTTGTTTCAAAAATTACGTGCACTGCTTTTCCATATTTTTGTAAAACTACTTTTTGCTGTCCGAAATCATCCGTTTATGTACCGTTGTAAGGTTGTCGAGTTGAATTTTAGTATAAAAATATTCTTAGAGATTTTGAAATAAAAATTAAAGTTCAATTAAAGTCCAGAAGTCCTCCAAAACTTTCGTCGTCTTTTGAAATCAAATGACGTCTTTTCCAAAATTACTTTTAAATGCGCGTCAATTTTGAACTTTTCTCTGAAATTGAATCTCTAGATACCTAGAATACTGCATTTAGAACACTTAATGTTCATATAACCCTAAGTGAATATGAATTCTGAGAGAAGATTTTGACAAAACTTGGATTTATGCATGGAAAATGGCTTTTCTGAGCTTGAAGTCACTTTCCTAAGTTTGATCTTTCAATTGTGTAGAATCCAGTACCTTCCACGAGGTACTTTTCATCATCGAATCCTCCAAGACATTGTCCACCCTAAATCCTATCAGTGTGGTTAAAATCGGGTGTCTATAGTTTGTCCCTCTTTGGCAGAGCTTGTTGTGAACAACGTGAATTGCAAGTGAGTGCCAAAGCTTTGAAGGCACCCAATAACCATACTTAGGGGTTTTAGGAAAAACAAAAATCCACAAAAATCAAGAAATTCAAAATCTGAGAAAATCAAGAAATCACGAATGTAAGAATGCAATGCAATGCTGGGTAGAGGCTGTGAAATCTAAGCCGCTACTGGTCGTGCTCTACTGGAGCTGCCTACGTATCCTTTTTAGGAATCAGACTAGGGTGTAGTTCAAGCGCGCAAGGAGATGAAGAATATACAAACAACAATGCAGATGAAATGCTCCTATCCTAGGATGCTGATGCAGTATGAAAACATGAATCTGCAAGTGCTGGAGGAATGATCCTCAAGGGTTCAAGATGAAAAATCTAATGCAAGGGATGCGACGGCTCTCTCTCACATATGGAAACTTTTGACACAATCTCTCCTATTTGATTCGGGTTTCTTAACGAAGAGGGTTCTAGACGAGTCTTATTCTCAACAGGTCTTAACTTAATCCTAGACATGATATGATCTTAAACTCGGCCTATTCTTATATTTGGGTATGGTCATAAACTCGACCTATGATCATAAACTTGACATGATCTTAAACTCGATCTAAAACTTGACATGATATTAAACTCGATCTAAAACTTGACGTGATCTTAAACTCGATCTAAAACTCGACATGATCTTAAACTTGATCTAAAACTTGACATGATCTTAAACTCGATCTAAAACTCGACATGATCTTAAACTTGATCTAAAACTCGACATGATCTTAAACTCGATTCTATCTTAAACTTGACTTAATCTTAAACTTGATTCTGTCTTAAACTTGACCTGATCTTAAACTCGATCTAAAACTTGACATGATCTTAAACTCGATTTAATCTTAAACTCGATTCTATCTTAAACTTGACCTGATCTTAAACTCGATCTAATCTTAAACTCGGTTCTATCTTAAAGTTGACATGATCTTAAACTCGATCTAGTCTTAAACTCGGCTCTGTCTTAAACTTGAGATGATCTTAAACTCGATCTAATCTTAAACTCGATTCTGTCTTAAACTTGACCTGATCTTAAACTCGATCCAATCTTAAACTTGATTCTTTCTTAAACTTGACCTGATCTTAAACTCGATCTAATCTTAAATTCGATTATGTCTTAAACTTGACCTGATCTTAAACTCGATCTAATCTTAAACTTAATTCTGTCTTAAACTTGACCTGATCTTAAACTCGATCTATTCTTAAATTCGATACCTGTGAGTCCTAACCACTTAGACGATTGATGAAAGTCCTCTGCTGGGGAGGTTGCTAAAATTCTGAGACATGTGAAAATCTTCTATTCTGAAGGCTCTGTTGATCTGAAGTTGACGATGGTGCATCGACCGGCTCAAATATTCTTGAAAATACATCTGGTTTATCCTGACCCTATTCTGAATTCTGATCCATCTTCTATAAATCCTTTCTGGATGTAATTCTCGAGCGACAGTAGACCCAAATGTCCAAGTTCCAGGATAGCACATAATTAACCCAAAGCAATAGGAGTTCGCTGCAAATCATCAAATCTCAGCTATTTTTAAGCGGTGGTTCCCTCGATTCTTCACGTCTGGGGACTTTTCTTCAACCAAAATTGAATTTCCCAAGGGTCCTTCAGACCAGTTCCAACAAGTTTCAGGCACTCTTAAGGCTTATATATCATGATCAGACCAATCCGGGGTCAAAACAAGAGTTCCCAATGTCACAATTCTAATTCATAATTGATAGGTACTCAAAAGACCTGATGATCTTGATGAGCTTCACAAGTCTTCAACCAATTCTAGCAGATATTCATGCAATGTACTCTGATCTATTTCAACAACGGCTCAGCTCAACATCCAAGGCCGATCTTCTGATTAGCATGATTAATTAATGCAATAACAGTGTTTGGATCTTCTTCTTGTATCCACCTTTGGATGCTCGTGAAGTTTTTAAAACTTATTGTATATCACTCTGGACCCACACACTTGAGATCACAGACTAGATGACAATAGATTTGACCATGATAGACATTGACACAGGAAGGTAACACTCTTGATACTGAAATAGAAGTTTGGAGGAGAAAACCCAATTTTCCTTAATCTTAATGCGCGTTTGTCATGTTTGACGTATCTCTTTGCATTCATGTGCACTTTTCATCTTATTGTGATAATACTCAGCTGATAAAGTAATGCCTTGAAAACACTCCATATAGATCTCAATCAATCCTTTGCTTTCTCTGAAATGTACTTCAAATTAGTGCCTTAGCTTATAAAATAAGAGACAATTCATTTCAAATGTTTTCAAAGACATACATGATGGCTCAGGATTCGCTTTTAATGTGAAAGGGGGTACAGGCAAACAATGTTTGCCCCTAGTTGATGGTGATAAATGGAAGTTTGGGAAAGCGCAGTTTTCCCCTAGTATGGCAGTGATATCTTGAGGCTCTGGGCAAACTTAAAAGCTTTGCCCCTAGTTTTTAAGGTTCAGGGACTGAGAACCAGGAAAGCTCGCCTACTTATCCCCATGTGGGAATCAGGTCCAAAGTAGTTCGACCGAGGTTTGAAGGAAGGTATTTGAAGTGTGGCTGAGTTTTTCAGGAGTAGTGACCGAACCGAGTAGGTTACCTACGTATCATCAAGTGGGAATCAGGTCAAGCGTAGTTTCTCGAAGGCTGGAGGTTTTAAAAGAGCAAGGATTCAACAATGGGGGCCTTTTCCAGCCATGTCATCAGATAGATTTTCTGAAGCAGGTCTCTTGTTGTAGCGTTGAAAGAAACTAAACTACCACTCCTTTTTCTTTTCCTTTCTTTTTCTTTTCTCTTTTTTTTTTGTTTTTGACGGTTGATTCTTTTCACCTTTTTACTAGCCAGCCAATTTCACATCTCTCATCATACATCATACGTATTTTCAGAACAAGATTAGCCCTTCAAATCTTTTGGGCTTATTCAAAGAGATTCTAATTCAAAGCTATGGGACAGTTCATGTTCCCGATTTCTCAATCTTCTTCATTCTCCTTCCTCTTTTTCTCTTCTTTCTTTTCTTTTCTCTCTAAAGTTTTGATTGGCTAGGATCAGGTTCGCAAAATTTTCTTCTTCTTTTTTTTTTCATGCTCTAACTTTTGCCTAGGCTCTTTCGGGTTTTCATCCTAGTGAGTTTCTTTTTTTTTATTTGAGAGAAGTAGTTCATTTGAAATGTTTGGCTACCATCAAGGACAAAGTGTATATGGCTTGCAGGTTAGACAGGTTCGAATGGCTCATTTTTTTGGGCTCAAGATTTTGAAATGAGAAGATCAGGGATTTAATCTAGTCCCAAGTTACTATCAAGTTATCTTTTCAAGATTTAAGCAAAAGCATCTCAAGATTCTTAAAGTAAGACTAATCAATTCTTAGCTTTCTTCGGTATTAGCGCAAAGTCAACGTTTGATCCTTTTAGGATTCTTTCCAATGCAAAAAATTATCAACAGTGTATTTTTCATAATAATCAAAGAAATGACATTTTCAGCTTAGTGATTCATTCATTCATGACAAGGCGCATTTAATTAAGCAAACCAAGATTTTATTTCATTATTTCAAAAGAGAAGGATTACAGTACTCAACATAGACTTAAACACAACTTGACGATAGACAGACTCGACAACAAGACTCAAAACTGACTCGACTTGGCTAGACTCAACTTGATCTTAAGTGGAGTGTCACTGCGATCTTCTTATTCCTTCTTAAAACATCCATTCGGCTTCAACAAGCAGCTACTCCAAATTTCATTACAACACTGCCCCTTGTAGGCTCTCCTAAATTCTTCATTCTTCAACAAAGGCTTGAATTCTTTAGCTAATTCCTCTGAACTTTACTCATTGTCTTCGAGGCACCAATAATCTTCCTTAGTAGATTGCATCCAGTTCATTTTCACAAAAAGTTCATTGATTTGGTTGATAGTAGATTCCATAGTAGTCATCCTAGCATCCATATCAGCTTCATGTGTCATCTTTCTAACCCTGACTGATTCAACTGATCTTACACCAAACCCTAATCTGATCAAACAACTGCTCAAAGCTCTGACCTAGGAGGGAGTACAACTCTTCGATCCTATCTTTGCTTCTCTTTTATTACGGATTTTCAAATAATTAGGTATCTTTATTGCAAAAAAATTTTCAAAGAATGATATTTTACAAAAAGTGGATTGATTATCATTTCCTTTTTTCAAAAACATTTTCTTAAAATCGAAGAAATCTTTTTCAAAATTCTGAGGAAAACAAATATTTTCTTTTCAAAAGTATATTAGAGGCGTCGCACTCGTGAATCGTATATGCAATGCTCGTGTAGTGTATGCAATATAGATGAAATGCAATCTAATCTAAATGCAGTGCACCTTAATCTAGCTTAGACCTACCATATCAGCACATAAGCACATAAGATTCCTTGAGTATGATAATCACCCTACTAATCCAATCATTATCCAAGGATTTTTAGCTTAGAAATTCTTTGATGTCTCAGGTTTACAAAATTGAATTTTTCATGAAAATCTTGAAAGAGAGTGGGAGAGATTTGTAATTTTCAAAAGTACTTTTGAACCATCAATGCTTGTGGTGCGAAATCGTGATTCTTGAAAATCGAGGTAAGAAATTCTGAAATTCTAAAATCTGGAATTGAATCATCAAAGTGTGGAATCATGATTTCTTTGGAAACCAAGGTAGAAATTTTGAAATTCTCTCAAATCTGAGAGGAGTTTTTAAAATTTAATCATCAAAGTAAGAATTTTTGAAATTCTCTAAAATCTAGGGAGAATTTTGGAAGGATTTTTTGAAAGGAATTTCAATGCAAACTTTCAAAAGGGATATTCCTGGAATTTTCAAAAGACTCGGGTATTTCAAAGAAGTGCTTGTATTTTTAAAATTTTCAAAAATTGTCCTTGAATAATGATTGGATGTTTGGATAAAGACCATACTGCTCTTCATTACTCGGAAATTAGGAAACCTAAGTTTGACTCACCCGAAATTGAATAAGGTTACTTGCTCTTCATTACTAGTAATTAGGTTCGGGGGTCTTGGTAGGAGAGGGGAAGAAGCCCAAGCAAGACTAAAGCACCCCCTCCTCGCCCTACTGAACGGTAGGCCTTGATTCAAATATCCTTGTTCTTAATTCATAATTGGTGTTATTTCCTCAAACATACTAGATAATATATACATGTCAAAAAGGGAACATCTATGGAAAATCATGTCAAGAGATTAAATCAAGTAGCAGTCGGATGCACATGCAATACAAGGGAGAGGTATACCTTACAGTGGTTAGTCCCACCCGGGACCGATGCAAGTAAAGGAAACATGTCATGATACGCAAAAGGGAACGAGAAGACTTACATTGGGTTGACTCAAGCGGAGTCGCGAAAGAAAAATGAATGGAACCGTCTAATGCAATCATCCAACAATCCTAGATAAGATGTCTCTAACAAATAATCATATAAACAGAGATTATCCTAAAAGAATTTGTGTCGTTGAAAAGGTACACGAGACATGGGCACTAAGCCACATGTAGACGAGGCAAGCTCAAAAATCAAAGTCTGGATCCTCGACCCTCAATTCTCTACACTAAGATACCAAGGAATACCCATGCATTGCAAAAACACAAGCAAACAAATGATATACATGAAAAACAAGTAGAAAATGTCATCAATCAAATTTCTAGATTCAGCGAATTGTCACACCCCGATTTTTGGAAAGCCAAATAATCAGCATAGAATTAAATCTAGACTACTATTCGACTTCCCAACTATCAGAGTGAATACCACGAAGCCCATCCTATTAAAACTTTTTAATGGAAATAGATGTTCTTAAAAAAACCTGGTTAAAACATTTGTAATAAATCTCCATTTATGTTTTTAAAACAAAACCACCACATTTCCACTTAAAAAAAAAAACACTCATGCGGTTCCGAAAATACTCAAATATATTTGATTAAAGGTACAACTACTAAATCACTTATATTGAAAAGCAGAAGCTGAATAAATATTTCTCAATTCTCATTAAGATTAAAAATCTTTTCATTTACAATTAAAGCTTTGAAAGAATAACCTCTATTACAACCTTTAGTCAGAGCTACTAAATGTCCCAATACCAACTATAATAATGGCCCACAATGCCAAATAAATGAAAATAGCAAATGAACAGTAAAGGTTTTCATGCCCTCAAGCAAATCCATGCAATCCAATAGTCATACCGGCCTACTCCTTATTCTGCAAAACGACTGCGTTTCCTGAGAAACGCCCCCGCATGATAAACATCACACGGGTCAGCATTGTATAACAACACTAGTATGAGTAAACACGCTACAGTCTCAAGGATCACTCGTGGTCCCCTCAACTCCAACCCAACAATAATCAATTAACATAATAATACCCAATAAATTTCCCGGAGGTTGGGGATCCGCTGGACTCCCTCCCTCTCTAGACCACAAACACATACAAAGTTTTAGGCAGAATTGTAGTTCCACACGTGAGTGAGGACAAGCGGTAGTTTCCTCGAGTCACGGCGGCAGTTTGTTCCACCCACAAAGTAAAAGAAACATTTACTCTTAAATGACATGGTGAGCCAAAGCCTACATACAATGGTTAGTGGGCCTACCATCCTGCAACTCGAGAGTTAGCACAAATCCTTAGTATCATAATAAACAATTCTTCAATACCAAATCATTTAATCAATTTTCTTCGCATTATACCACAGTAACCATTTCGGGTTTTCAATTTCATGTTTCGCAATAGTTTATCCATTTGTATTTGACGCACTATAATCACTGTCATCTTTTTTTTTTGCCCTAGGTTCACCACTAAGGTCACCCTACTCATGGTCAACTTACTATTTATGAACGATTCATTATTCAATTTCCTAGCTTCACCACTTGGTCACCCTCCATGGTACACCCACACATATATCCCATGTGTGCCCGGACATACTACTAACATCCACTCTGGTGCTAGTTTGGTTGGAGTATCAACCAAACCAGGTATACACACAGAAGGCCAGTCAATATGCCTAGACGTCTAACAAATAAGCCGGGCATAAGGCTTAGGCCAGCTTGATCACGAAGTCACTGGAAAAAGGGTACACTCAGCAAGTCGAGCTACCAAAAAAAAAACATATCACACAACGGGAAGCGATGAACACTAAGGAACTTGAAACCACTTTTTTTTTTTTTTACCATCTACGTTAATACACACAAGTACCATTCATGAGGATTTAATCACGTCATTAATCACTTTGGAAATTTATCATTTATTACATGGATTATCATTATCCGATTATTCACAATAAGGCCCTTGCGCCAAACTTCTTTTCACGTCTCTAGCGTAGTATTTCCACAATCATCATTTAATACTACACATAGCATAAGTCATATCATTTAAAATCGGCATTCAACAGTACTATTTAAAACGGTCTCAAACAAACCTTATATTAAACAGCCCCAAAACTAGCATGGGTTGAAATTGTTCTTCATAATAATACCGTATAAAGAAACATCTCTAACAATTTTCATAAACATAATTCAAAATTCGGAGTTAACATTTACTGCTACTGTAATATGAATTTTCTGCCCAAACGGTGCAGAATTGAGAAAAATACCATTAGACGAAAAACGTGCAGAATCGCGTTTTACATTGACTCTAGCGTACAGTTTTACCAAAAACAAAATGTATGAATTAATACGAATTATTTTCTAAAACAGAACTGAGAGTTTTCTTCAATTTTACCCAAATCCGAATTTGTGTTAGTCTTCTTTTTTTTTCTTCAATTTTCTAAATAACTTATATCTAACCTTTGATAAATATATATATATATATGTATATGTATATATCACTATAGATCCGTATTATATAAACACCCATCCATACGATTTATTCAAACTATAATGAACACAAATCAAAAATCAATCAAACTACGAATTAACCCTATAAATCTAAATGTTTACTCACCAAATTGGGAAAAGCAAGATGATGTTGATGATGGTGAACTCCCTTCTTTTCTCTTCTCTTCTCTTTTTCTTCTCCTTCTAGGTGACTAGGGTTGCCTCTTTCTCTCTTTGTCTCTTGTTCTCTCTCTCTCTCTCTCTCTCTCTCTCTCTCTCTCTCTCTCTCTCTCTCTCTCTCTTTAGGCTGCTCTTTTTTTTTTTTCTAACCCTAGGATATGTTAGCTATCTATATACATATAATACACACACAATACATATATTACTCACACAAATATTAATAATCCCGTTTTTCTTTTTATGGGCTAACAAAAGAGACCCATATGAGCCCAGAATGCAACACAAACCACTAAAATGGCTAGCCCAAATGGTACTCATACCCCGGGTACTTAATTTCAATACCAGATACACTATTTGACACATTCGCGGGCCTGTAAACACTATATTAAAAAAAATACATATCAACACTTCATTTTTTTTTTTATAAATTTAAATTAATAAAATGTAGCATTCAAACTAAAGAGCTCACTAATGATTTTATTTATATGTCCTCCAAACTTAAAATTTTTAAAGACGTGTCTTATATAGGCACACTCATATAATATTGCTAACTGAAAATTATAATTAAAATAATTATTTATACACTTAGAAATTTTAGGGTTGTTACATTCTACCCTCCTTAAAGAAATTTCGTCCCGAAATTTGAAGCAACTATAAATACACACGGTAGTCATCAAAAAAGCTAAACACATAATTTTAAACAAAGCGTTGATTAAGTTTAACTCTCAACTATACGAGACCAAGTACGTCGAGCGACTAATCCAAACAAGGCAACCCTCATCTATATACCTTATTCTCGTATAGTCAATCGTCAAACATTAATAGATAATTCAAAACACAGTTATTGATGCAAAACATGTGAATACAAACTATGCATGCAACATGCTCGCAGTTAATCAAGAATTCTAACTATATGCCCATGTTTACCTCTTACCATGTCCCCCATTACACCTCCTCAGGATACCCATACTTATTATTCAAACATGCCGCTTCAAGAATATACATAACTCTGCACTGGAAATTAGACTGCGAAGATGATAATGCGGCCGGAAATAAACCAACACGTGCTCAGATTCGTCATAGTTGTAGAAAATAGAATCCCGTTGATCCGATAGATGCTCCAGAATATAATAGAAAGCCCGAATACAGACACAAGAATTATGATTCATGCCAAAATACTTGTTGATAAATACAGCTCCATGATAAGAAATCCGAGATAACCAAATTATAGAACACATATGAGAATACCAGTCGAGAATAAGAGAAATAACATATAAGATTTTTCTCGATAATAATAAATTTTCGATACTCCAATAAAATAATAATCTCCCGAATAATATGCTTGTAGATACCAGATAATGCTGAAGGCCGGCTAATAACAATAGAAATCCACTGAGCAGGAGCTCCACTGTTGATCATCCTCCAACTCTCCTCTACTACCCGTCATACCAATAAAATGTATGCATGCACTATTATGCAACTCAGTATATAACAAATGATTTCAACAAATTCACATAATGATAGGCTCGGAAAGTTATGTAATTAATCGATTGAAAAAAATTAAATAACATGTAGGCAACACATGGATAACACATAAGTACACATAACCCGAAGCCCAAATAAATCCGCGACCTATAGCTCTGACCCACATCTATTCCACAATCCGAGGATCCCCTAGACTCCTCTCAATCTAAGGCAACCAAAAGCTCTGATACCAAACTCACACCCCGATTTTTGGAAAGCCAAATAATCAGCATAGAATTAAATCTAGACTACTATTCGACTGCCCAACTATCAGAGTGAATACCACGAAGCCCATCCTATTAAAACTTTTTAATGGAAATAGATGTTCTTAAAAAAACCTGGTTAAAACATTTGTAATAAATCTCCATTTATGTTTTTAAAACAAAACCACCACATTTCCACTTAAAAAAAACACTCATGCGGTTCCGAAAATACTCAAATATATTTGATTAAAGGTACAACTACTAAATCACTTATATTGAAAAGCAGAAGCTGAATAAATATTTCTCAATTCTCATTAAGAATAAAAATCTTTTCATTTACAATTAAAGCTTTGAAAGAATAACCTCTATTACAACCTTTGGTCAGAGCTACTAAATGTCCCAATACCAACTACAATAATGGCCCACAATGCCAAATAAATGAAAATAGCAAATGAACAGTAAAGGTTTTCATGCCCTCAAGCAAATCCATGCAATCCAATAGTCATACCGGCCTACTCCTTAATCTGCAAAACGGCTGCGTTTCCCGAGAAACGCCCCCGCATGATAAACATCACACGGGTCAGCATTGTATAACAACACTAGTATGAGTAAACACGCTACAGTCTCAAGGATCACTCGTGGTCCCCTCAACTCCAACCCAACAATAATCAATTAACATAATAATACCCAATAAATTTCCCGGAGGTTGGGGATCCGCTGGACTCCCTCCCTCTCTAGACCACAAACACATACAAAGTTTTAGGCAGAATTGTAGTTCCACACGTGAGTGAGGACAAGCGGTAGTTTCCTCGAGTCACGGCGGCAGTTTGTTCCACCCACAAAGTAAAAGAAACATTTACTCTTAAATGACATGGTGAGCCAAAGCCTACATACAATGGTTAGTGGGCCCACCATCCTGCAACTCGAGAGTTAGCACAAATCCTTAGTATCATAATAAACAATTCTTCAATACCAAATCATTTAATCAATTTTCTTCGCATTATACCACAGTAACCATTTCGGGTTTTCAATTTCATGTTTCGCAATAGTTTATCCATTTGTATTTGACGCACTATAATCACTGTCATCTTTTTTTTTTGCCCTAGGTTCACCACTAAGGTCACCCTACTCATGGTCAACTTACTATTTATGAACGATTCATTATTCAATTTCCTAGCTTCACCACTTGGTCACCCTCCATGGTACACCCACACATATATCCCATGTGTGCCCGGACATACTACTAACATCCACTCTGGTGCTAGTTTGGTTGGAGTATCAACCAAACCAGGTATACACACAGAAGGCCAGTCAATATGCCTAGACGTCTAACAAATAAGCCGGGCATAAGGCTTAGGCCAGCTTGATCACGAAGTCACTGGAAAAAGGGTACACTCAGCAAGTCGAGCTACCAAAAAAAAAACATATCACACAACGGGAAGCGGTGAACACTAAGGAACTTGAAACCACTTTTTTTTTTTTTACCATCTACGTTAATACACACAAGTACCATTCATGAGGATTTAATCACGTCATTAACCACTTTAGAAATTTATCATTTATTACATGGATTATCATTATCCGATTATTCACAATAAGGCCCTTGCGCCAAACTTCTTTTCACGTCTCTAGCGTAGTATTTCCACAATCATCATTTAATACTACACATAGCATAAGTCATATCATTTAAAATCGGCATTCAACAGTACTATTTAAAACGGTCTCAAACAAACCTTATATTAAACAGCCCCAAAACTAGCATGGGTTGAAATTGTTCTTCATAATAATACCGTATAAAGAAACATCTCTAACAATTTTCATAAACATAATTCAAAATTCGGAGTTAACATTTACTGCTACTGTAATATGAATTTTCTGCCCAAACGGTGCAGAATTGAGAAAAATACCATTAGACGAAAAACGTGCAGAATCGCGTTTTACATTGACTCTAGTGTACAGTTTTACCAAAAACAAAATGTATGAATTAATACGAATTATTTTCTAAAACAGAACTGAGAGTTTTCTTCAATTTTACCCAAATCCGAATTTGTGTTAGTCTTCTTTTTTTTTCTTCAATTTTCTAAATAACTTATATCTAACCTTTGATAAATATATATATATATATATATGTATATGTATATATCACTATAGATCCGTATTATATAAACACCCATCCATACGATTTATTCAAACTATAATGAACACAAATCAAAAATCAATCAAACTACGAATTAACCCTATAAATCTAAATGTTTACTCACCAAATTGGGAAAAGCAAGATGATGTTGATGATGGTGAACTCCCTTCTTTTCTCTTCTCTTCTCTTCTCTTTTTCTTATCCTTTCTAGGTGACTAGGGTTGCCTCTTTCTCTCTTTGTCTCTTGTTCTCTCTCTCTCTCTCTCTCTCTCTCTCTCTCTCTCTCTCTTTAGGCTGCTCTCTTTTTTTTTTCTAACCCTAGGATATGTTAGCTATCTATATACATATAATACACACACAATACATATATTACTCACACAAATATTAATAATCCCGTTTTTCTTTTTATGGGCTAACAAAAGAGACCCATATGAGCCCAGAATGCAACACAAACCACTAAAATGGCTAGCCCAAATGGTACTCATACCCCGGGTACTTAATTTCAATACCAGATACACTATTTGACACATTCGCGGGCCTGTAAACACTATATTAAAAAAAATACATATCAACACTTCATTTTTTTATATATAAATTTAAATTAATAAAATGTAGCATTCAAACTAAAGGGCTCACTAATGATTTTATTTATATGTCCTCCAAACTTAAAATTTTTAAAGACGTGTCTTATATAGGCACACTCATATAATATTGCTAACTGAAAATTATAATTAAAATAATTATTTATACACTTAGAAATTTTAGGGTTGTTACACGAATCCTATCAAAACTGGTCTTAAACATGAGCTCGGTTAAAACCCTTTTGCAGAAAGTTAGATACATGTCTTAGGAAACTTCTCCAAAATGTAGAATCTCTTTACCATTTTTTAAGTTTGAGAAATAAGAGTTTTGGGAATAGTGGATCAGTACTGTCCACTGTTCTTGTAAAAATCATAATAAATTCTACAAATATCATGTAAAGTTCTATTTGGTGTCAAAAGAAAGCTATTTCACTATAGTTTATGACAAAAATAATCCCATAGACATGTCATGATATTAAGGTTTCTTAAAAATTGTTTTAAACAGACTCTGTTATTCTAGAAATTTGGTATCATTTGACAAAGGAATGTATAATATAATTGAAGTATAATAGAAATTTATAAATCATGTTAATCAAGCAGATCTAAGCTTTTGATCTCTCATCCAATTATCCTAGATGATTTCTAAACCAAGTTTTATTCATCAATTTTTGTTGAGTGATCAAGGTATGACCATTTTGTATACATAATCATAATTGTAGTTAAACTTAGAAAATTCCAGAATAGTAATATCAACTTCAAACGCTTAGAAAATGATTTTAACTCGATTGTATGCTCACGATTTTACATCGACATATAGATACATGAGTTAGGAATCTTCCCCAAAAAGTGGAACAGTGATAACTATTATAGATTTTCTAAAATTCAAGCAGAAAGAGACTATGTTCAGATCTGTCAACCGATTTCTCAACAATTTCTAAAAATAGCATATGGATCCTAGAAGTGTTCAAAACAGATCGGATGAAAGCTAATTCATCAAAGTTTACCCAGAAAATTTGAAATCCATCAAACTATGGGTTTCAATGGACCAAATCTCACCGACAAAACCAATCTGTTTTGCTGCATTTTTATCTAGTTCATTTTAACGTGTGAGGAAAACATTTTAGGTGTTTGATTGAAGCTTATTTAGAGAGATCAAACTCATAAATCTATTTAATTAACATAATTCCCAATCAATTTAGCCCTCAAGTTCTATGAAGAATTTTAGATCATGGATCAAAGAGACTTACAAATATCCTATTGGAGATGAAATTCAATAGGAATTCTAGGTAATATAAATAATCAAAAGATGGGTATGAACCTAGGAATCATCCCTCTCATGGGTCATTCTTCTAAACCATCATAGAATTAAAAATAGATACATATATATAATCATGTATGCATGAATCTAAGCTAAATAGACAGAGAAATCAAAATTGAAAATGAAATTAAAAACCAATCTCTAATCATGAATTTTCAATGAAAATCAATGAAGACTTGGATCTAGCTATGTGAGTGTATGAAGAATGAGAGAAGAAGAAGATGAGTGTTCTAACAAATAAAACAAAGCTAAACTAGATCCAAGTCTTATAGATCTATATGTAAAAAGTAGGAATTAGAGATGAATATTGGATGTTCACCTCTTGGAGGATTCTCAATTATATCACCAAAATTGAATTGAAGACCTTCTTCTTCAAGTGTTCTTCAAGCTCTTCAAGCACTCATCCATGGAAGTTAAGGGAGGCAATTTCATGTCAAAAATCTCTAATTTTATTATCTTGAGATTAGTTTAGAAAGTTTTAATTCATAATTCACTTCATCTCTCTATAAATCTCTCTTAAGTTGAAAGTATTTTGCAAGTATATTCACTTGTGTACTCTCTTGTGTATGCTTGTATGTACTTGTGTCTCAAGATGCTCCAAGATGATTCAAGGTGATCTCATATGAGATGCATGGGATGTTATATGGAGTTTTCAAAACTTAACTCTTAAGTTACAGGGTTAAAACAAGATTTTCAGAGAGGATAAAAGGGTTAAAATGGCCATTTTGGTGCCTAAACACAATTTCCAGGCAATTTTCTCACAGTGGGAACCTTCTGGAAAGGTCTAGAACCAGAAAAATGTGATAGAGAACACATATTGTAGGTGGAGATTATGGTGGGACCCGCCACCTCACTTCCCAAAACTGCCACCTGCTTTTTAGCATCCTCTGGTTGCCCTTAAGCCCTGTTTCAAAAATTATGTGCACTGCTGTTCCAGATTTTTGTAAACAATGCTTTTTGGTGTCCGAAATCGTCCGTTTATGTACCGTTAGAAAGTTATCGGGTTGAATTTTAGTATAAAAATATTCTCAGAGGTTTTGAAATAAAATTGAAGTTCAATTGAAGTCCTCCGGAACTTTCGTCGTCTTTTAAAATCAAATGACGTCTTTTCCAAAATTACTTTTAAATGCGCATCGATTTCAATTCTGAGAGAAGATTTTGACAAAACCGGGATTTATGCATGGAAAAGGGCTTTTCTGAGCTTGAAGTCACTTTCTGAAGTTTGATCTTTCGATTGTGTGGAATCCAGTGCCTTCCACAGGGTACTTTTCATCATCGAATCCTCCAAGACGTTGTCCACCCTAAATCCTATCAGTATGGTCAAAATTGGTGTCTACAGTGTGATTTTGTTCTTATGCACTAGTGAAATTATCATTTCATAGTGGTATAAATGATAATTAATTAGCTATTGATTCCTTAGTTAAAGAGTACTGACTAGATGGAATAAAAATTAGTCAGAGCCAGTAATTAAGAACCTAGAGGTTCCGATCTTAGCTTATAAGGATATTTGGATGTAAAGGAATAATGCAATGGGAGATTCGGGATAAAGTTGGAACCAATCGATTGGTGTTCAGATCCAATCGATTGGATAAGCAATCGATTTCCCTCTAAGGCAATCGATTGGATAAGCAATTGATTGCACTTTTTGCAATCGATTGGCACTTAGGTCGGTTTAAAAATTTATAAATACAGAACTGGGGAAAGAACTACAGATACACGTCTTTATTCTCCCAAAAGTTTCAATATTGCATATAGGCTTCCCAAACCCTTCCTAAGCCTCTTAAGTTTGTTCTAGAGGGGTTTTTCACAAAACCCTAGTATTCAAGCACATCCAAGACACATAGGAATGAAGATCTTTATCACTAAAAGATCAAGAGCACATTGGGGAGTGAAGATCGTTAGCGTCGGGCAATGCTCACATAAAGTAGATCAGACTGGTCAATACTTTTTGCAACCTGGCGAATTTTGGACACGATGAAGCTGACGTCGAGACACAGTTGCTGCTAAAATTTGAGGTCAATTAAAGATCATTAGTCCCTCTGCTGATCGCATCTTTGTCAGAACAAAGTGATCAGGATTGAATCATCACAATGATCATTGAAGAATTCTCGAAAAGCACAAATCGCAAAGGTATATCTATATCTATGCCTTTGTATGTATATTGATTGCAAGTAATACAAGCGAGAAGTTGATCTAGTTTTGGTAGATTAAATTTTAATCTGTACCCGTATTCCGCTGCACACTGAGATCCAATTTTCTTTTCAGTGAATATGGAAATTATCACTACTAAGTTGAATGGGTTCAATTAATTGTTGTGCGCTCAAGCTATGAAAGTCACCTTAGGGGCTAGGAAGAAGTTGAAATATACTGAGTTTGTTGCTCCTGCTAAGGATAGTAAGGATTATGAAGATTGGGTGTCTGAGAATTATGTGGTTATGTCGTGGTTGTGGAATAGCATGGAACCTACTATGTGTTCGAGTGTCATGTTCTTGACCTCAGCCAAATAGAATTGGGAGTCTGTTCATGAGACGTTTTCCATGGAAAAGAATTTTTCTCGCGTTTATGAGGTTTATCAAAATTTGTTTCTGCTTCAACAGGGTAATAAGCTGATTAGTGAATACTACAGTACATTTAAGGGACTCATGAATGAGTTGAATCAGTATCATCCTATCACTAATGATGTTGACATTATCAAGAAGCACCGAGAGGAATTTTATGTCTCCTAGTTCTTATCCGAGTTACATTCGAATCTTCAGTTTGTTAAGTCATAGATTTTAGCCGGTGATGGTAGTATTCCATCCTTGAGCAATGTGTATTCTCGTGTGCTCTGCGTTACTACAGAGTCTTCCTCCAACGCCTCTTCTGAGCCTGTTGGAATTGATTGTCATTTTATCAGAGATATGGCTATGAGAAAGCAAATTATTACTTCTTTTGTTAGGTCTACTGATCAACTAGGAGACATTCTTACCAAGGCACTAAATAGAGGACCATTCTCTGATCTTTGTAATAAGCTGGGCATGATAGATATCTATGCTCCAACTTGAGGGTTATTAGTATGAGTGGTTTAAGGGTATTTCTGTAATTATCTTTTATTACTATATATGTGTTGGCTAACCTAATTAGGTTTAGCCTTCTCTTTCTCTCTATTCTCTCTTTGAACAATCAGTGGGAAAAACTTATAACTTATTGGGGGAATGAGACAAATCAGGTATTAATTACTTTATTGTACTTTCTACATCAAATATAAAATATGATTAGTTTATGTTATAGGAAATAGCTATGAAAAATAAAAGGAACCGTGAATGTTAAGTACTCAATCATACGATTGGGAGGAAAAAACATGCTCAAGTAAGGGATGAGGTAAGTCATAGGGTATTTATGTTGCAGATTCATTATTAAACTTGCTGCTACTATTAAAAATAACATTTTTATAAATTTGTTTGTTAAAATAAACATATTAGATGGAGGAACGTGGAGAAGAGATCGGTCGAGTTAATGTGTTCATTGTGACACATAAACTCAAGGAAGGTCACCCACAAGCTTCAGAGACTGCTGCTGCAATTGTATGTTTAGACTATCATATGTTATAATATATTTATTCTCTTTTGTTAAACGAAAGGTAATGTTGAAATGGCATAGTACTTTTTTCATGTATACTAAACTCATGTAATGTTGTAGGGTGAGATAAAAAGTCGACTGGATACAGTTTCAGTGGAGGAGCATACCACAGCCTTTAAGGAGAAGGTATTTACGGATGTCATAGGACTTGATGTTCGTGGTCGAGTGAAGAGTTACGGGGTAAGGGCCACTCCAAGGACTATGTTTGGCACAAGAGCAGGGACGCAAACCAGATCTAGAGATATGGATATGGAGTAGAGAATAGTTGAAAAGGTCAGTGCATTGCTTGATTAACGGATTGCTGAAGTGATAAATTTGTTTCAATCTGGGATAGAGGGAGAGAGTCAACGTGTCGGAGATGGCCCATCTAGTGTCGGTAACTAGGTAACAAATATTAAAGTTACACTTATATTTCTAATAGAGAAATTTGGAATATTTTTAAAATTTTGATGTAATATTTGTATTTTTGTAGGTTCCTACTTTATCAAGTGTGCAACGCCCAAACTCTGAGGCTGATGGAGATACGAACCAAGATGATGAGGTAATTTCTTTGTACATGTAGTTTACTACCAAATTGCTAGATATAGCTCTAGTTTATTACTTATTCATTATTAATTGTGTTGATGAGTATAATTGTGAGTTGTAGTGTATGAGTGTATGTTCTTATGTAGTAAAACAATATAGTTGATTATCTTATATTAGCATGCAGAATTTTGAGTTATGGTTCATTCAGAATTAGGGTTGGCGATCTTCGATTATTTGTTGTATAGCATGAACTAACATTAGACTCGTCATGTTGTTGGTAGTACATTGAGATAAGAAATTTGTGCTGAAATTTAGTCTGCTAGATCATAAAGGTGCCAAAGAGTTGTATGTTGATCTTGGATTGTGATAAATTTATTTACACAGGTTTATGAAAATTTTCGGATGTTATAGAAATAGAGGAAACTCTGCCGATTTTCTTTAGGAATCTTTGCCATTTTTTTTTTTGGTTCTTGTGTTGCTTGTTTGGATAGTTTGTATTTGTATTTTTTGTCTTGTTTTGCTCTTTGGGTTGCTAGGTGGTTGCATTATTATATTTTTAATTGAACTTTTGTTTTTTGTTTCAAGTTGTGGCGAAGGATTAGAGGATTAGGGCATAATTTGCCATTTTTAATTGAATCAATTATGAGCGTAATGACTTTACTTAGACTATTATCATTTTATTTTATTTCTACTAATGTCAGCTATGAAACAATTATGTATCAACGTATACTTTATTGTCTCTTGTTTTATCTTTAATTAATATGCTTTTAAATTTTATGTGGTTCTTGTTGTTAAAAACAAGTATGGCATAATTTATTGTGATGGAAAAATAATGATTTTTTGTGACAATATATAAATTTCCGTCACAAATAATACTTGTGACGGTTTTGGTAATAATTGTGGTCACAATATTTAAAATTTTGTCACAAACACTATTTATTCCGTCACACAAATACTATTTGTCCAAAACCATCACAAATAGCATTTATGACAGTTTCGGGTCGACACAAATAAAGTGCCCCATATCAAATGTGACACTATTATTTGTGTCACACATTAATCCGTCACAAATACTATTTGTGATGGTTTGGGTCGACAAAAATAAACCGTCACAAATTATAGGTATATGTGACACTGTTTTTGTGTCACACACAAATCCAACACAAAATCCGTCACAAATACTTTTTTGTGACAGAATTTGACCGACACAGACTTTTTGTGATGCCCTTAACTTGTGTCAGGCACAAATCCATCACAAAAGGTGCAATTTTGTCAAAATACTTTTTGTGACAGAATTTCACCTTTTTTATGACGGATTTTTTCCGTCACAAAAGACGTGTTTTTTTGTAGTGTATTAAATATCCTTGTATATGGTTAATGAGCCTAAATCTATCTTGATGGTTCAGGTTCATTAGTTTGAGATTCCAAGAAGTTTCTCTATACTTCATTGAAATCTATAAGGGAGGTGTTTTTAATCTCCAATGACCATCAATGGGAAGGAGAATTAGGTTTAGAATAAGTCAATCTCCATGGCTTGATTGGTAGATTTGACAAATAAATGATGAACTTAACGATGGTGCAGTCAAGGATTTATAGTAAAATCATGATCTATTGGAATTGAATGAGACGAATTGGAATGTGTTCATAACACAAAGAGCAACCACTGGAATTTTTTACTTTGACTTAATTTAGTGGTTAGGATGGTTTGATCTTAGGATTTGTAAACTAGTCACTCTCTGTCCGAAATTTTAAAACGGTAAGTCAGTTTGATTTGAATAGATTAAAGCTTTAACCAAACATTTTTTACATCAAATAATTTTTTCTATAAAGTAAAATGTGTTAGTGAGATCTCCTAAAAAGATTGCAGTAATTCAGATTCATTTACTATTTTTAGAAAATCATACAAAATCTTTGGACAGAAAGTTGTTAAATTCTGAGTTATGTCTGGTTTTGATCCAATTCCTAGAGATTGTACCATTTGATCTTTGATTTTCTTTTTGTGTTAGACACTAGACTCATAGAGGTACCTTGTGGCCAAAAATGATTAAGATCAAACCATGGAACGTATGCTTTTCCAATTTTGAAAGTTTGATCTGCTCTCTATAATTCCTATAATTCTGTGATAGATTTGATAAACTTTGTAAATGATGGCCCAAGTGACTTTTCTATAACTTAAGGCTTGAACTATGTTTTTTTCATGATCAATTGTTCTTAAATCCAGAAGTTAGATGATCCAAGTCAATGAATGATTCATAGCTTACACTTGTTCATGTTCATACATTCATCACCTATGCACTAATTTTAGCAATTAGGACATTATTTGGTATTGTGTTAATTAATAATTAGTTGAACATAGCCATGGGTTCCTTATGATCATGTTGGGATTATATCATCTCTCTATGGACGTTACATTGGCTCTTAGTTGAGACTTTTATGTCTATAGAGGTGTTGTGTTTCCAACTAATTAGAAGGAACTCATGATTATGTCAACTATTTCCATGCTTGGTAGATTTAAGCTAGAAGTTTGGGTATGATATTTAGGCTTCGATATTGTACTTTGGTCAAAGCATGTGTACTAACCTTTGTTTTGTAGCACTATAGAGGTATGATTTCCCGACTCTTCTCTAGTTTATTTATTTTTGATTTTATTGATTTTCGACTCCATGCGTGACACCATAGATTAGGGTTTGCCTTATGTGTATATATGTGTTAGAGACTCTTTCTAGATTTCTTATTTATTTGCATGCATTGCACGTTTTCTATCGCCACTAGATCCCGGGTAAGTTCTCTTGTTCTCAATTGTATATCATTCGCTTACTAGATGAATCTATTTTGATTTGTACGCCTTTTATCATTAGCAATTTTATTCCCTTTCAACATGCTTTTGTAATGTATATCTATATCTATGTACTAGTTAAGGGCATGCTTAAATTAGCAATTTGATTAAAAGGATGTTGAGTATAGGCCTATCATGAGATAGGATGAAAGGGGGTGCTTTAATCCACCAGGTTTCTTCCCCTCTCATTCCAAAATCCCCAGACCTAGAAATCTTTGGTTACCAAAAGATCAGTTTGCTTTTAAAATGGTTTCTTTATTTTTCTTTAAAAATTAAGTGGCGACTCGTATTTGAATTTGAAACTTGAAAAGTTTTAAAAAGCATGGTTACCTACGATATCCACACTAGTATGATTGGCAGTTTGTATGCAAATGATTGTACTAGACCTCACATCACCTATGCAGTGGGGGTAGTTAGCAGATTTACTAGCAAGCCAGGTATGGATCATTGGCATGCCATAACGTGTTATAAAATATTTAATTGGTATAAAAAATTATGACTTGTTATATAAAAAGTATCCTGCTGTTCTTGAAGGTTATAGTGATGCCGATTGGAATACCTTGTCAGGTGACTCTATCTTTACCACTGGTTATATTTTCACTTTGGATACGTGGCGGTGCTATATGTTGGAAATCTAATAAAAAAACCATGATTGCTAATTCTATTATGGAAGCAGAGCTGATAGCTTTGGCTTCAGCTAGTGAGGAAGCAAACTGGTTAAGGGGCTTGTTATTTGAAATTACACTTTGGGAAAAACCTGTCCCACCTATATAAATTCATTGTGATAGCACTGCTGCGATTGGAAGAGTAAGAAGCCGTTATTACAACGATAAATCCAGACCAATAAGGAGAAAGCACAGTACTGTGAGATCATATTTGAGTAGTGGCATCATTAATGTGGATTATATTAAATCCACTGATAATCTTGCAGATCCATTAACTAATTATGCCTGAACAAGAGAAAGGTTCTGGAACACATCGAAGGGTATGGGGTTAAAGCCCATAAATTCAAAAGCCACGTATGAGGATACCTAACCTAGTGACCAGAGATCCTGAGATCTGGGTTCAATGCGAAAAATGAATCATATGGTGGTCGTAAGAAATGCACTATTTCTAAAAGTAAAAATAAGAAAAAAGTATTTGTTTATTTATTTTGAGAATATATCCCTATTATGCGAGTGCATTTATCCTGTAATGTGTGGATGTTGAGTTGTTATAAACTCTTGATGAATATATGTAGCTCTTATGAGTAGGGTGTCGGAATTACAAGAGCAACCTCGACAGATTGCACCTATGTGAACGTGAGAGTAGGGCCTCTCTCTATGAGAATTGGGCTTATGCTCAAGTACGTTCATGAAAGTAGGATTAGCATAAGGCCGTAATGTGCTAGCTATAAAAGCTTATGTCAACACCTGGATGATTATGTGTGAGCAGTAATACTTTATTTCTCTTGAGCAGTCAAAGTTCAAGTCAAAGACTACTCTGGCTCTGGAGTAGAGATTATTGTTTCACTAAGTGAATGTTCAATGTAGAGCACACCTCATGATGCATGATTATCCCTCTTTGGCTGGTAACTCTCTTATGCGTCAAACTTTAATATTAAAATGAGTGGGGGAATGTTGTGACATTTCAATATTAAAGTACACAATCCATTTAATGAATTCATACATAACAAATGTATACGGTTCATTTAATGAACTCAAACATTTACTTATACATGCAATAAAGAATGCAACATATATACATATAACTTTCAAGGAGTAATGTTATGTAACTCTTCATTAATTAAACTACTTCACTTAATTGAAAGGGAGATTAAGTCAACACCTATAAATAGTGATATATGCATCAATATAACTCACAAAATACAAGAGAAAAAAAAAAGAGAAATGAAAGAAAAGAATCAATAAGAGAGAGTTTAAGGTCAAAGAAGGGTGCTTTGTTTGGTAGAGCTTTGGGCTCAATCACTTGTGCAGAGTTGATTGGAGTCAAACGACAAAATAGTCGGGCAATTGTATCCTGGAGGGAACAAGTCAAAGAGAATGTCTACTGCACCGGTTCATAGGCATTGCCAACCATAGGGCTTGAATCTCCTTAAAGAGAGCGAGATATATATGCCTCGGCCTGATTAGTTTTGTGTAACACTCAATTGTAATCCCATTTTATTAGTTGTTCTTTTTAATATTTTGTGCAATTTCACTAACACATACATGTTCAAGCACAACGACGTACATACAAGAGTGTATATGTTGAGAGTGTGAGAGAGAGAAACAGACAGAGAGTACTCAAATGGCTACTACAGTTGGTGGTGAGGAGTAAGGAAATTGGAGGGCGGAGTTTCTCACTTCTTTCTTCAAAAAAAATTTTTATTACATTTTTGCTCACGAATAATGTTAGGCACAACATAAATCAAAATTGCTCATCATTTGCTCACCCTCCTCTCCCATTGGCTAAACAGTAGGGCCCAATCTTAAATAAAATTAATTAATTAACATTAACCAGTGAGAGAGAAGGGTGAACAAAGAATGAGTAATTTTGAGTTAAGCAAAATTGCATTCATTTTTTTGGTTTTGGATAGTGGTGGAAAGAAACCTGTTCAAGTAGACGAGCAGTTATCCCCCAAGCGGCCAAGCCCAGCCCACAACACATTCAAATTGGTCTTTTTTTTTTTTGAACATTTTTAATACTAAAAAAATAAAACTAAAAAAAATGCTCTGCCTCCCAACATGCGATGATAGTAGTATGTGGTATACTAGTATCACACTCTGTTAAATTTGATATAACTGAAAAATCACTTAAGAACCAATTTAGTAATCGAATTGGAAAACTTAGCATTACTAAAAAAATAAGTAGATCATTTAGGATTGTTTTGGGAATATAAGATTTTTTATATATTTTTTAATGATATTTTTTTTGTACAGATATTTTAAAAGTTTATTAGCATTTGTATTACCAGGGAAGTAAAAATAAATTTGTAAAAAATAGTGTTTGAAAATCTAACTAAAAAAATATTTCAATGGAAAACAGTGTTAAACGACGACTTTTTAGAGAAATGACAATTTCAATGAAAATATTTAAGAAAAATTCTATCTACACCCACCTCCATTACTTTCTATGCCCACTTTTTAATCTAACTTTTACCTACTAAATGCACCCATGTACAAGATGATAACAAAAGATAAGGCAATAAAAAAGACTCTAAAATAAGTTCTCTCTAGACCCACCTCTGTTAAATACCCAGTCGCGCACCCCATAATCCGAAGGCGATGTTGAGAAGATAGAGAGAGAGAGATAGAGAGAGAGGAAGGGAGGGAGGGAGGGGGGAGATGGAAGAGAGGGATAAGAGAGTTACATTTCAAAAGAGTATATGTGAAAGAGATTGTGAGACTACATGGCATCCCAGTTGTGATTGTATCGGATCATGACAGTAGTTTTACATCAAGGTTTTGGGAAAGTTTACAAAAAGTTATGGGTATGAATTTGGGTTTCAGTATCGTATTTCATCCTCAGACCGACGGGCAGTCAGGAGAGCATAATTCAGACGTTAGAGGATATGCTTAGACTTTGTGTTTTAGATTTTGGGAGTGACTGGGAGAAATACTTACCGTTAATTGAATTTTCTTACAACGGGTTTCAGTCGAGTATTGGAATGGCACCATATGAAGCTTTGTATGGTCGAAAGTGTCGTTCACCGGTTTCTTGGACCAAGGTTGGGAAAAGAAAGTTGCTAGGGCTTGAGTTAATACAGGTGACCACTGAGAAGGTAAAGCTGATTCAGGAGCAACTTAAGGTAGCTCAGTGTCGTTATAAGAGCTATGCGGACTCTAAGCAACCGCTGATGACCTTTGAGGTAGGAGACTTTGTGTATTTGAGGGTATCACCTTTGAAGGGCATTGTTCGATTTGGAAAGCGGGGGAAGCTTAACCCGAGATTCGTAGGACCTTTGAGATCCTAGAGAGAGTAGAACTAGTGGCTTACTTATTGGCATTGTCGTCAAAGTTGGAACATGTACACAATGTATTTCAGGTGTCAATACTGAGATGATGTATGACGGAGACTAGTAAGATCGTAGTACCTTAACCATTTCAAATCCAAGAGGATTGCCTTATATAGACCATCCCATAGAGATCTTGGAACGAAAAGAGCGAATTTTAAGAACGAAGACAATTCTGTTGGTGAAAGTGCTATAGCGTAACCATATGGTTGAAGAGGCTACATGGGAAAGGGAAGAGAAAGAAATGTAGAATGAGTGTCCGCACCTGTTCGACGTATGATGTATAAGTTTGGGGACAAACTTCCTTTTTGGAGGGAAGAGTTGTCACACCCGTTCCAAAATTTCATGGTTTTATCGTGCATTTTTTACTTTTGTAAATTATCAATGTTATTTGATAATGGTGAATGAGGTTGACTGTGAGTCAACGGTAAGGTGTCAGTAAGGACACGGGGATTTGGTAAGCGAGATTGCATTGGCATGAATAAATGTCATTTATGTGAGCTAAATGTTATTTGAAATATCTGGTATTTTTGTAAATAGTGAATTATACTTGTGTAGTATAATTTTTGGTAGTTTTATTTCTGCAATAGAGCATTTTGAACACTGTGGTGAGAATGTGAGTGACACGTTAAATAAAAGGTAGGTTGTGTAGAGATTCCACAGAATTTAGTTTTCGGAGGTAATTTTGGACCCAAACGAGACTTAGTCGAAAACTGTTGAAAATTGATAATTTTCACTCGTAAATGCATAAAATCGATGTGCGCGACATTTCAGGAGTTAATTAGAAGTTTGAGAAACTCGCAGGGAGGTAAACGTAATTTTTGAAAAGATTGTCTATAAATAGAGGAGTGTGAGAAATTCATTTGTCCTAAACTGTACAAAATATCTTGATAGAGGAGAGAGAAAGGAGATTTGTTGCCACGGGCTTTGCAACGATGATCGGTGACCTTTCGTCGGTTCGTTTTCGACCAGATTTCATATTTGGACTCTTGGAGGTAAGATCTACGTTTTTGATACCTCTTAGGCTTCATTTGGCTAACTTTTGTAAAACTCTAATTTCTAGACTTTTGAAGAAAACCTAGTAAAACTTGTAGAAATCACTTGAAATCTAAAATCCGACTTTTAATCGACCCTCTAGTCGATCCTTCAAAGTTTGGGGGAAATTGCACGAGGTATGAAATCCTAACCTATGTTATATAGGTGAAATGCATGTTTTAGATTTCGACGATGAAATTGTGATCTTGGCAAAATTCATGTGTTAATCTTAGGCCCATTAATTATGCACGCGCTTAAATGTGAAAAGCATGTCTAAATTTACACGAGCACATTAAGTTGTCTATATGGGTCAAAGGGGAGACTTATGCAAATTCATGCCGGAGTAAGCTTCTCAATGTTTGAGAATTTTAGTAGCGACGGTCACTGTTCATTGTTTAAGGCATGGACTTGCCAGGGCACTTGGGGATATAATGGTTGTAGACTTGAACTAGCCATTGACATCATGGTTTAAGGCTTAGACTTGCCACTACCGCATAAATGCGTCTTTTTCTCCCTAGAGACTATTGATGTGATTTATGAGATTAAAGCATGTTTTGTCATATATGCATATATTAGAATTTGTACACTCAACATATAGCTGAGCAGTGGAGCTTTACTCCATTGCAGGTGAGAACAAAAAAGGGAAAGAAGAATCGTGAGGAGTGAGGCCGATGAGACGATGGGAACCACTTTTGTTTATATTGTTGTTCTCTTCTTCCTAAACTTGTATAGGAATTTGGGAAGTGTAATGTTGTAATAGAACCATGGAATAGTTTTCATAGTACTGTATTTGCATTCGAAAACTTGTAATTATGTTTAAATCGTTGCAATATAGTGGTGGTTGTATTGGTTTTGGGTTCGGAGAACCATAGGTTGTTGAATTGCTCAACTTGGTAAACTGCTAGGGGATCAATCGACTGGTCCATGTGTCAGTCGACTGGACCACTGTGTCTTTGTATACACTGCTTTTAAATGTGGCAAAACTAATCGATTGGTCCATGTTTCAGTCGACTGGACAACTGACAAAAAATGTTGATTTTGATTCTGCTTAAGGTACAGTCTACTGGGAGGAGTTAGTCGACTGAGAAATTAAGTCCCCAGTCGACTGAGCCCCCGACACAATTGACTAGACGGGATGTTGATCTTTTCAAAACCTCACCGCTTAGGTCTTCAGTCGACCGGGTCCCTACTTCAGTCAATTGGACCTCTGTTTTCAAAATTGAATTCTTTTGGGAAGTGTCCCAATTAGGCAAAACTTTTTATAACTCTGATTTTAATGAATTTTACTTATATTTTCTGCTGCTATTCAAACTTTAATGGAACTGGATAAGCCTTGATGGCGTGCCACGTGTTCTGTTTTCGCACGTTAGCGGGATGGGTCGTGAGAAATTTTTTCTGGAATAATTTTATAAAAAAATATATTAAAATAATAGGGCGTGAGTGCAACCCACACGAGCCGGAGAGAAGGGCATCCGGCCACTGGCACCGCCGCACATACCAAACGCGCCGCCGTGCGCATGGGGGTGGGCTGGTCGGGGTCTTCTTCTTCACTAAAAACCCTAAAAAAAAACGTAGCAAAATGCTGCATGACCTCCGTGTTTGCAAACTCGTATCACCTTCAATATTGACCTAAAGTTTACAAATTTTATATGGCTGGAATGCCCTCGCAACATAGAACACGATCATGTCCAAAAACACAGGGTTTTCATGTGTGCATTGTCCAGAAAAAGTGTGCAAATTTTGGAAAAAAAAACTCGTTTTTTAAAAACTCATAAATTAGGTTTTACTATTTCTCCTTCGTTTGAGATAATCAACCAATGGAACTTTAGGGGGTGGGGGGTGGTTGTGGAGGAGAGACTCTAGTGACTATATGGGACACAACCATATAAAAAATTCGAACTTCTATTGGAGTTTAGACGTAGACCCACTTCAAAATTAATTTTTAGGGTTTTAAAGCAAAAGTTTCAATAATCTTTAATGGCATATAGGTTTGGGCTCAAAAACAGGTGAACAACCTATAGGCTCTGATACCAATGTAGATAAACCATATGCACACAAGCACAGGGTCGGGTTCAAGGCATACTTTGAGCGGAACACCCGATTCGAATCGTCTATGACGTTGTTACGAGCCCGACAGTTTTAACCACGAAGTGCTGCTCCTTCTTCGCTTCTGTGTACTATCTTATTCTTCATGTTGATCGTAGGAGACACTACTAAAGCGATCTCTATTAGTATCATGTGCTAAATCCCATAGCTCCATGGTGATGGCCTAGAGAGAGAAAACGTGAAAGAGAGGGGGGAGAGAGAGAGGCAGCCAAATTGCTTAGGATGATAGCATATGTGTGTTTATATCATATATATATACACATATTCACTAAACCTTGGGCTCCAAGAGCCAAAGCCCTTGGACCCGGTCCAATGATATGTGATTGCGCGTATGGCCCACAGTATTTATTACAATTAAGATATAGAGTTTATTGGTTTAGACCTAACAAATTGAATGAAATACTAATAAAGCTTAATTACAAAATAGACCCTTGAGTTTGGTTATTGTGTCATTTTGGTTCCTGTAGTCTCAATTGCGTCAGTTGATCCCTTAAGTTTTAAATAGATATATTTTGATCCAAATGCCCCATTATGTGTGAGAAAAGTTAATCGAATTTTCTCACATACTATGCACTGTAATTGTGCATAACAATGGGTAAATATTGTGCATCACAGTGGGTAAATTATGTCAAATTTTCTCACAAAATTGGGCATCAGGATCAATTGCTTCTATTCAAAACTTCATACCAAATAAACATAATTGAAACCACAGGGACTAAAATATAACACAGTGACCAAAGTTTAGGGGTATGTTTTGTATTTAACCCTGCTAATAATTTCCTAACTTATTAACTAAGTGTTGGAGATATATTTGGATCTTTGGAGATATATCTTAATCCAGTCAAATCCCATTCAAATCCCATGATTTGTTATCACTTATGTTTAAGGATTTGATTGTAATATGATTTTATTTCCTATGATATTTATTTCCTTTTTAGTTCTCTAGGTTGTATATAAATATTGGACCTTACAGTTGAGTAATACAAGAAATTACTTCTCAATATTGGATTTCTTCTTGGTATCAGAGCAGGTCGATTTGGCCTAAAGTTCAAGTGCTTCAGCATTCCGGCGGACGGCCTTATGCCGTCCGTCCGGCCTTTTAAATTGCTCTGAATTTTCCTGTATGACTCCTTTGGTCCCTTCTCTTATATTACTTCCGTTGCTGCCACTAATTCAGCCACTTTAAGGGGTATTTGGCAGCCCCTACAGTCACTGTCCAGCCGCCGCCCAACCCTTCCGGGACTTGTCCACTCACCGGCCAGCTCTCTCGGGCCTTGTACAGGCCCTTACATGCCCATCCAACTGCGGTCAGCCTTCTTGGCCATGTCCAACCTACTAGAGCCTCATCCGCTTCTTTTGGCCAGCACAGCCGGCCGTCCTGTGCAATTCATAGCCATCGGCTGCCTCCTCTATCTTGTGCAGCCTATGTGTGCGCCTTTCTTCTTTGCGCAGTGTTAGTACTGCTTTTCCCGTTGAGGGTCTTCTTTGCACAACATTAGTGTTGCGCCTATCTTCCCAAGGGCATGTTAAAGGCATGTATGGCTATCGATGGTTTTTCCGATGCCATTCTGGTTTGGGATTTGCTCTCGCTGTTTTTCGGGAGCATTCTTATTCGGTCCACTGGTGTTTTTCGGTGCCATCTTTGTTCGGGCTTCCAGTGTTGTCCGGGAGCACTCTTCCAAAGACTTTCAAATTCTCATCTTCCGAAGCTTTCAAGTTCAAGTTGGACACTTCAAAAGATTTTCGTGCCTCAACTTGCGGGGGAGTGTTGGAGATATATTTGGATCTTTGGAGATATATCTTAATCCAGTCAAATCCCATTCAAATCCCATGATTTGTTATCTCAAATCCCATTCAAATCCCATGATTTGTTATCACTTATGTTTAAGGATTTGATTATAATATGATTTTATTTCCTATGATATTTATTTCCTTTTTAGTTCTCTAGCTTGTATATAAATATTGGACCTTACAGTTGAGTAATACAAGAAATTACTTCTCAATATTGGATTTCTTCTCTAAGAATGCAAAGTACTTGACATCAATGAGAATGGAATGTGGGACTGTTTTCTTTCCCATCTCGCTCGAGCGAGTTTGTTCTATGTTGGAATTCTTTGTTCTTTTTCTCTTCATTTCCTCCATATTCACTCTATGGGTCTTCAAATCTACAAAAGACAAAAACATAATGCCAAAGGGTCTAACAAAGGTAATTCTAGGACTGAAATGTGACATTTGAGCACACATTTCAATCTACCCCTAGCGGTATTGTCTGACCGATTAGGACCTTCAAATCAATGAACCCTTAGTGGTAACGTGTGAGCGGTAAGGACTTCGGAGGTAATTTCTATCATCTTGAGTGCATGATACACCCTCTAGGCCTCTACGGGGTAGCATGGGCTAAAGGGTTAGGTCCTTTGGCTTGTACTTGAAGGGGTTTCACGTCATAAAAAATGCCCCATTCCTTTTCCAACATTGTCATGTAAGAGAGAGAGAGAGAGAGAGAGAGAGTAATTACGTCATAACTAACCACTCCACCATTAACAAATTTAGTTAAAAACAAATTATTGGATTATTGCAGCAGCAGATTCAGATTCAGTGTACATATGAAT
Source organism: Hydrangea macrophylla (assembly GCA_033977485.1). Taxonomy (NCBI): domain Eukaryota; kingdom Viridiplantae; phylum Streptophyta; class Magnoliopsida; order Cornales; family Hydrangeaceae; genus Hydrangea; species Hydrangea macrophylla. The sequence continues at coordinate 51,710,416 of CM066982.1, forward strand.
TGCATGTGCCTGTAAAGGTAGCACTTATTTATTACAGCAGAAAATTACATTACGCTTGTATTATTCAAAGGTCCAATCTCCATTGCTTGGCAATATACACTCAAATGCTCAGCTTTGCATACCACTGGCCGTGAACAAAGAATAACTTAGTGTCAGCTTCCTCCATGAAAATATGTATACATATAGAATATACCTATTATAGTTGTGTATATATATAAGTATATATCAGTCTCACTGCTGGTTCTACTGAGGCTGGAATGAGCTTCTTCGGACGGACAAGAATCACTGCAACTTGAGGAACCACCAAACCATTTTTGATTGATAAAGCCAAGAAACTCAGTTGTCTCGAGACTCTCGACGCTCAATGAACACAGATGTTGTCCTTTGGGGCACGGTGAAGCACCCTGCTGACGCTTCATATTTTGAGTGCTTCACAATTTCATCACTTGACATCAACTGCACCAAGGTTCAAACACAAAAATCTTGATGAGAAATGTATTATCGGTCAATATCATGACATCCTAGGAAGCACCGACACTTCTAAGAAAGTAACGTGTCGCGTGTCGTATCGTGTCCGACGCACAGATAAGTCACTTCAAACATTTTTGTTGCAGTGTCGACGTGCAATTTTTTAGGATTTTGCGTCGACCTGCCCATATTGTGTCGTATCCGTGTCCGTGCTTCATAGATGACATCTAAGGGCCGAAAAAGGAAAAGGGGAAAGAAGAAAAGAAAAAAGGCTATTTGAGTAAACCATGTAAATTCATTTGCAGACAACTTCAAGAAACATGACTTCAAATAGCCAAGAGAAATATTTTCCATTGCCGTAGTTCAACTGTCATTTTGTACACTTTGCTAATTGGTTCGTAAAGAGTAAAGAAGAAAACATAATAAATAAATAAAAAAACTTGCACAATTGCACAAGGGAAGAATCAAAATGTGGGAAAAGAAAAAGGCATAAAATAATTCTATTACAGACAACCCGCACCTTTTAAAAGTTTGCATTGTTTTTGTTGAGATTGCCCCACGTCGGGGATTTATAACCTAGCTACTTAACATATAAGTTCAAGGGACTTCTGCACTCATTGCCAATTGGTTTTGTGTTGGATACTTGGATGCTCCAATTTAATAGTTTTCAATTCCTCCCCATTTTCAAATTAATTCACGAGAATATAGTGCTTTAATAGCAAACACAAATTTTAAACACATCACAGTTTTCTCCAAGGGTAATACTTGGGACACAACCTTCATACAACTTTCATACAACCTCCCCAAAATATGTGTCTATCTCTTTCCTGTGTCACTGTGGGGTCCAATGACATCACAGGAGAGAGATAGAGACATCTTTTAGGGAGTTTGTATGAAAGTTGTATGAAGGTTGTGTCCCAAATATTACTCTTTCTCCAAACATAATACTCCAAAAGTGAATTTTGTTAAGAGTTTTCAGACTAATTGAAAAATACATTATATATTGCATATCAAACGCCATTATGCTCAAAGCATCTTCAAATCACACAAAAATTATACTAAGAACTATAGCAGACCTGTATGGGATGCAATTCAAAAGTTCTAGCCGTCAGTGCTGGGATGGAAAATGAGACTTCATTTGGGCAGACATTGACAAGAACCACAATATAGGAGTAGCTGTTCCAAGCAAAACAGTATTACTATTAATATAATAGACTGTTAGCATTACTGTACTAAAGAAAATCGAAACCTTGACAATCACTGACATGGGATCCAATTGAGATAACCCTGGCAAACCTTCATGGCCATCTTCAATGCTCATCACAATGACTCCGGGGACCCAAGCCTGGCCAGTGTTATGAAACCGCACCCGTTCCTGAACAAAATGTCACTTCAACACCTAAGAATTTGGGATTAATGGAAGATGTAAATTTCAAAGCTACACCATCTTTAATATCTTAGGGCATGTTTGGGAATTCTTAAAACACGATTACGTTCAGACTCAGTCTCACTTCTCTGACTTCTTTCTTTTTACGAAAACTAGTTCTTGGAGTATTTTTAGGTTGGGCACAAACTCATATGTAACAAAACCGCAGCTACACAAAGACCAAACTATTTAGAACTGGTTCTTTATTTAATACCATTGCTGGTTCTTGTATTACCCAAACAGTCTTAAGATTTTGGAATACATAGTTCTTATCATGGTATTAAAGCAATAAGGTTCCCCACTCTAATCTCACCACAAACATGATAATCTACGTGTTTGGCCCAGTCATGGAGAAGAGTCATGAAACAAATGGCTAACAATTTTAGAGCATGGTAGGAGACAACAAGATGGAAGCGCAAACTAAAAGATTATTGGAAGCACAAGAAAAAGATGTTAACATAAAAAAAATCTCGTAAGAACTAAACAAAAGCAAATTGAGTTTTGACAGAAAATAAAACCTCAAGATTTCATTTCACTGAAAGCATCAATCTAAAGAAGAGGTCTCTCCAAATTCTTCAGGGAGGTTTCAAAATAAGAAACTAAAGTCATATTTAACTTGGGATTTCTAAAAGTTTACACTTATAAATATGTACTGCTTCTCATGAGAGCGGACAAGTGTTTTAGACTCACCAAGCAATTGTATGAAGTAGTCTCATTGGTGAGTTTTGTGATGCAATTAAAGAACTTGAATGTGAAGCCAAAGAACTAGGAGTGATTCCTAGCTGCTTTCTTCTACTTCTCAATCTTTCGAACTTTCTACACTTTTATTAGTACTCAACAAATTCAAGACCTGAATTAGCCCTTTCAATTACCCAAATTTCTAATCTTTCAAATCTGCACCTTTAGTCCAACACACTATTAATACACCAAATAGCCCTCTGTAGGTAACTGTTCAAATGCATTCTTCACTGATACTCTTCAAATGTATTCTTTACATGTACCAGAACAGCCTACTGCTCTCCATTCCCTTGTTTGATTGATGTCCTCAAACCCTAGTCCTTAATTTATATCTATTACAGCAAACAATTCAACATATCCCTAAATGTTTGAGTTAAGATTTGTAATATAGATTTAGGGTTTGAAGAGAGAAAGAAAGAGAACGAGAGAGGTAGAGAAACGTGAGAACAATAGAGAGATTAGGGATGCTTAATTAGCATACCCATGTACTTTTCATATATATATATACTACAATCACCAAAAGTACCAATCTACCCTTATTACAAAGATGTGAAAATAATTCCCCCTCAAGCTGGAGCATACATATCAAACATGCCCATCTTGGTAGATAAGTAGCAAAAAGGAACATGAGCCAAAGGTTTGGTGAGGATATCACCCAATTGATTATCCGAGCGAATATGGGCGGTGGCGATCTCTCTCTTTATTAACAAGTCACGAAAAAAGTGGCAATCAACCTCTATATGTTTAGTGCGCTCATGGAAGACTGGATTATTGGCAAAAAATAGCAGCTTGGTTGTCACAATACATCTGCATAGGACCGACAACATCAACACCAATGTCTCGAAGGAGAAAACGAACCCATAACATTTCAGAGGCGGTATGAGCCATAGCTCGATATTCAGCTTCATCACTAGAACGTGCAACAACATTTTGTTTCTTACTACGCCAAGTAACCAAGTTCTCACCAACAAATGTACAGTAACCAGAAGTAGACCGCCTATCAGAACGACTACCAACCCAATCAGCATCACCAAAACCTGTCACAGAAAGAGTAGCAGAAGGTTTGTACAAGAGGCCTCTCCCAGCAGCTCTTTTAAGATATCGTAAGATACGAGAAACCGCTTCAAAATGAGGCAAGCGTGGTGCATGCATATATTGACTTACCACACCAACAACATAAGTAATATCAAGGTGTGTAACTGTGACATAAATCAACTTCCCAACAAGTCGGCGGTACCGACCGACATCTCTAAAAAGATCGCCATTCTCACCATCAAGCTTAACTGTGGAATCCATAGGGGTATCAGCTAGTCGAGACCCTAAGAGACCAGTTTCAGACAACAGATCAAGAACGTACTTCCTTTGGGATAAAAAAATTTCCCTAACGAGAACGAGCAACTTCAATCCCAAGAAAGTAGCGGAGAGTACCTAAATCTTTAGTCTAAAAGTTATTCCCTAGATGACGTTTTAAATCAGCAATACCTGTAGAATCGCTCCCAGATATAACAATATCATCCTCATAAACAATCAAAACAATGGTACCCCAAGAGGAGTGTCGAACAAAAACTAAGTGATCATAAGCAGAACGCTTGAAGCCATAGGTAAGGACAACATAACTGAATCTATCAAACCAAGCACGAGGAGACTGCTTTAGGCCATACAGAGCCTTTTTCAGACGACATACGAGATGCTCTTTACCACTAACAACAAAACCAGGTGGCTGATCCATGTAGACCTCCTCTTGAAGATCTCCGTGTAGAAAAGCATTGTTTATATCTAGCTGATATAAGGGCCAAGAGCGACTAATAGCAACAGAGAGCAAGAACGAACAAAATTGAGACGAGCCACTGGAGAAAAGGTTTCAAAATAAGCAACACCGTATGTCTGCTTGTATCCCTTAGCAACTAAGCGTGCCTTAAGGCGCTCAACAGAACCATCTAGGAGATACTTAATTGTATAAACCCAATGACAACCAACAGTTTGTTTCCCAGAAGCAAGAACCGCAAGTTCCCATGTCTGATTCTTATGAAGTGAACTCATTTCCTCATCCATAGCATGTTTCCAGCCAGAGGAGGATAAGGCCTGTTGATAAGAAGTTGGGATAGAAACAGAAGACAAAGTACAAGCAAAGGACTACAAAAAAGGTGACATACGATTATAAGACACAAATTGAGCAATAGGATGCTGAGTACAAGTGCATTTACCTCGTCGTAGAGCAATAGGTAAATCGTTGGAAGGAGCGGGACCCTCAGATGGTGAAGAGGTTGCATCCGGGCTATATGAAACAACTGGCGTACTTTTGGATCGCTAATAAACTTACAAATGAGGAGTAGGTGCAGGAGACAGAGGAGACATAGGCGAAGGAAGAGTGGGAGATGGAACAGAAGATGTCTCTTCACGACTGACGATTAGATCATTAGATAAGTTCTGACCTGATGAAGAAAAGAAGGAAATCGACTCAAAGAAGGTGACATCAGCACTGATAAAGTAGCGACGAGCTTCAGTACTATAGCAACGATAACCTTTTTAAGTCCGAGAATACCCAAGAAAGACACATTTTCTAGCACGGGGAGACAATTTATCTTGGCCAGAATCTAATATGTGAACAAATGCCACACAACCGAAGACACGAGGAGTGAGTTGAAAGGGGGATACATGAGAGTACAATAAGGAAAAAGGAGACTGCTGATCGAGCACAACCGAGGGCATACGATTAATGAGATGACATGCAGTGAGAGCAGCATCATGCCAAAAATGACGAGGTACATGCATATTGAAGAGTAATGTGCGAGCAACATCCAACAAATGTCTATGTTTACGTTCAACACCACCATTTTGTTGAGAGGTGTGAGTACAACTAGTCTGATGTAAAATAGCATGAGCAACACAAAAAGATTCCATGACGGATTGTGTATATTCTAAAGCATTATCAGAACGAAGAATTTTAATCTGTTTACCAAACTGAACAAAAATCTCATTATACAATCTAAAATAAATAAATAGTAACTCGGATCTTTCTTTCACAAAAAATAACCATGTTATACAAGAATAATCATCAACAAAAAGAACAAAGTATTTAATCCCATTCAAACTAGAAAACGGAGACGGTCCCCATATGTCTGTGTGAACTAAAGCAAAAGTCTCAGACTGACGACTAGAACTACTACTAGGAAATGAACTACGGTGATGCTTGCCCAGCTGACAAGCCTAACAATCTAGACTAGAAATACGACTCAAACCAGGAACAACTAACTAGAGTTTGGCCAAGGATGGATGACCCAAACGGAAGTGCCACTGAAGTGGTGAAACTTTAGCACTCAACGCAGACGCGGAGAAGGATGTTGATTCACTAGGATATAGGTAGTATAGACCATTCTTCTCATGCCCCGAACCAATCTTCTTCATCTTGAGGTCCTGAAAGACACAAGAAGTTGGAGAAAAGGTTATGGAACAATTTAGAGCCTTAGTTAATTGACTAATAGAAAGTAAGTTAAAAGGAAAATTAGGGACACAAAGACTAGATGATAATGACAACGAAGAAGTAGGGTGAAGTACTCCTTTCCCGGTAACAGGACGAGATGACCCATCAGCTAAAACAGTATGGTGTTTAATGGGTTGTAAATTAGAAAAGAGAGATGATATACCGGACATATGTGAGCTAGCTCCAGAGTCAATGACCCAAGACGACGACGAGTGAGCGACACATGCAACATTACCTGAATTAGCGAGTGCAATAGTAGAGGAAGAAGGAAGCACGGTACGCAAGGTCTGAACAAGCTCACCAAGCTGAGCAGTGAGCGCATCATGAGAATTAGAACTAGAAATTGCGGGTCTAGAGGGAGCAAGGGGTGGTGGCTGTGTAGTACCATCAATAGCCTGATTTGCATAAGCTGATTTACCATATTTTATCCAACAATAAGGTTCGATGTGATTAGTGCCACCACAGTGATCATACTTCCTATCACCACATCCCCCAGTACGACCACCACCTCTAAAGGAACCGCGAGAACCACCACGAGAACCACGAAATCCAGATCCACGACCGCCACCACTCGAACCACGACCACCACGAAAACCACAAAATCCATATCCACGACCGCCACCACTCGAACCTAATGCGGAAGACTCTGATGATGGAGATGTGGGGCCAAGTACATGGGAGTTTTGTCCCAAGGATGAACGCAACAACCGGGAATAGGCATTAGCAGCAGTAGGTAAGGTTTCACTTGTAAGAATCTAATCTTTAAAGCCACGGAGGTCAGAGTCCAATCCAGAAAGTAAGGAAGCAATCATAAAGTCCTCCCAATGACGTTTCTGCTGCTCTAAATCCAAAGTAAATGGACGATATTGTAGCAATTCGTCCCACAAATTTTTAATGATACTATAGTACTCAGGTAATGGTTTCCTAGACTGCCAAGTAGTAAAAATCTTCTCATACAACTCATAAACTCTAGAAACATTACTCTGTTGTGAGAAGGAGTCGGCAATAGAGTCCCAAATCTTCTTAGAAGAGTCACATAATGCAACAGTAGTTGCAATATGAGGTTCCATACTATGTCAGAGCCATCCCATAATCACTGAATCCTCACAAAGCCAGTCCTCATACTTTGCATCTGCCTTAGCTGGTGGAGCATCAGTCAAATATTGCACTTTTCATTTCCCACCCAAAAAAACCTTCACAGCATGTGCCCAAGCTAGATAATTGAGACCATTCAACTTTTGAGAGGTTATTCATTTGGGCATGTCATCGTCCCGCACCACCAATGGTTTGGTATCAGTAGATTTATCAGCCATAATTCCAAATCAACCAAAGACACCCAAAGACTGAATACCAAACACTTCCTTCAACAACCAACCAGTGATACCCAACTAATAAAGGTCCAAACAGAGCCTTAGAGTGACAATAAGTCAACAAACAAGAAGGTAGTAGAAAACAAACACCACATAAACCTGTGAGCAGTACTATCGCAAGGGTAGAGGGGAAAAAATATAAAAAATCAAGTTTGAAGCATCCAAATGTGTAGATCTTGCAAGAAGCACTCAATCAATGATGTAAAGGACAAAAAACGAGCCTCTCTGGACTGATTACCAGCATTTGGTTGAAGAAATGTGTGCAGAAAAGACGGATCGGAAAATACAGCCCTTGTATGTCGAAAATCTTCAAAAAAATCGAAACTCTATCTAAATGGCTTCAAAAAAATATGGAAAAATCACCAGTAGCATCCCAATTGGCAGGCAAACCAGAGGGGATGTTCCTTTCATCGGAGCATGCTGACGTCATCGCCGGAAAGATGGTGCAGCATGACGTCAGCGCATGTATGACGACTTCAGCAGATTTTTTTTTCTTTCCTCTCCTTCTTTTTCGACTACTTATCAGGCCAGTAGGATGTGAATGAATCAAGATCTAACCTTGCTCTGATACAATAGAATTTGGGAAAAGGATGAAAAGAATATTCATATTATTTACATACCCCAGTTTATATAATGTTACAATGGATAAATAAAAAGGAAAGACAATAAAATAAAATAAAGAGCAATAAATGAAAATAACTATGGTCAACATGACCCATTATTATGAGAATATATGAGAATAAAAATCTCCTAAATATCTTTTAATTCCAACACTCCCCCTCAAGCTGGGGCGAATATATCGACTAGCCCGAGCTTGTGAAGAGATAACTGAAGAAGACCAGGACCAATAGACTTAGTGAACATATCTGCTGTTTGTTCACGTGAAGTAACAAACCTTGGTGAGATAACTCCTGACTTAACCTTTTCACGAATAAAGTGAATATCAACTTCAATGTGCTTTGTTCTCTCATGAAGGACTGAGTCGGATGACAACATGATAGCTGACTTATTATCACAAAACAAGGTAGACGAGTCCTTCACAAGAAACCCCAACTCATCAAGAATAGAACGGAGCCAGAGCAGCTCATACGTCCCCTGGGCCATGGCACGATACTCGGCTTCAGCAGAAGAACGGGAGACAACTGCCTGTTTTTTGCTTTTCCACGATATTAGGTGATCACCACGAAAAATACACAAACCAGAAGTGGAACGTCTATCACTTTTCGAACCTGCATAATCTGCATCAGTAAAACAGGAAAGACATGACTGTATTCCTGTCTTAAAGAACAGACCAAGACTCGGACAGGTCTTAAGATATCTGAGAATATGATACACAGCATCCAAATGAGAGGTCCGAGGTGAGTGCATAAACTGACTCACAACACTAACAGCAAATGTCAAATCCGGTCTTGTGTTCGTCAAATAGATGAGACGACCCACAAGGCGCTGATATACTGAGGGATCAGGTAATAACTCCCCCAACTCAGTAGATAGCTTTACGTTTGGATCCATAGGGGAAGAGGCTGGTCTACACCCAAGCATACCGGTATCCTGAAGGAGATCCAAAGCATACTTTCGCTGAGATAAAGAGATACCATGGCGTGAGCGAGCTACTTCAATACCAAGGAAATATCTTAGAGGACCCAAATCTTTAATATCAAATGACACCCCGAGATCATGCTTTACTTGAACAATACCTGAAGCATCGTCACCCGTAATAATAATATCATCGACATAAACTGAGATAATAATACACTTCCCTTGGGAGTTACGACGAAGAAAACAGGTGTGATCTGAGTGGCACCGGATAAAACCCATAGTAAGTACCACTTCACTGAAACGGCTAAACCAAGCACGAGGAGACTGCTTCAATCCATAGAGAGATTTTCGGAGGCGACAAACTTTCCCCGAATACTCCCCCTGAGCCCGAAAACTAGGAGGGGGATCCATATAGATGACTTCAGACAAATCACCATTAAGAAACGCGTTCTTGACATCAAGCTGATGAAGAGGCCAAGAATAGGAAGTAGCAAGAGAAACAAGAAGCCGGACTGTGGTCAGTTTAGCAACTGGAGCAAAAGTAGCCCCGAAATCCTTACCTGGAACCTGTGTGAAGCCCTTAGCCACAAGACGGGCCTTATATCGGTCAATGGTGCCGTCTGCCAAATACTTAACACTGAAAACCCACTTACAGCCAACCGTACGTTCACCATCCGGGAGAGAGACAAGTTCCCAAGTCTGATTATCCTGAAGAGCACTCATTTCTGTTTTCATAGCAGCCACCCACTTTGGATTCTGAAGAGCTTCATGAACAGTGCGAGGAATGGAGACAGAATCAACTGCACTAATAAATGAGCCAAATGGTTTTGATAGACCCTGATAAGAGACATACTTAGAAATTGGATGGTTAGTACTACTCGAAAGAATATAACGTGAAGGAGGACGACGAATACGAGTAGGATAACGAGGAGGAGCAACATCAGAGACTAAAGGAGGAGATGAGATACCTGATTCCGGAGAAGATGTTAGCATGGGGCCTGGAGCGCGAGGACGACGAGAGTACACCTGTAACGGGTCAGTTGTAAGGACTGGAGGCAAAGAGTCACTGGGTATGTAACTGGGTAATTCAAGAATAGGCACAGGACGAGGAAGGACTGAGACATCATCCACAACATGCTCTACTGGAGTTTCCAAAGAGGAAGAAGCACCTGGAAAAAAAGGAACCGTTTCCAAAAAAGTGACATCCAAAGAGTGATACAAGTGACGTGTGACAGGATCATAGCAACGATATCCTTTGGACATGGAGGAGTACCCTAGAAAAACACATCGAACAGCCTTATCATCAAGTTTAGTATGTGTAGGGCTGCGATTTTGGACAAAACAAGTGCACCCAAAAACCCGGGGGACAATGGGAAATAGTGTACTATCAGGCTTAAGGACATGAAGTGGGGCCTGGCCTTGGAGAATACGGCTAGGAGTACGATTAATAAGGTAAGTAGCAGTAAGGACAGCAAAATGCCAAAAAAACTTGGGAACATCCATACCACGTAAGAGACACCTAACCATAGCCATAAGATGACGATTTTTACGTTCGGCCACCCCATTTTGTTCGGGGGTGTAAGGACAAGTGAGTTGTTGAAGAATTCCCCCTTTATTAAGTTCGGCCCGAAATTCATTAGTAATATATTCTCTACCATTATCAGACCGAATATTACGCACAACAGTATGAAATTGAGTTTTAATCATTTGAAGAAAATTTCTAAAATGAGAGAAAACTTCAGATTTTTTCTTCATAAGATAAACCCAAGTACAACGAGTATAGTCATCAATAAACGTGACATAATAACGGTGTTGAGATAGAGCAGTGACAGGTGAGGGTCCCCAAACATCTGAATGAATAAGATCAAAGGCACTAGGTGCTCTATGCATGCGGGGAATATAAGAAGTGCGAGTATGCTTTGACAATTCACAGACCACACATTTAAAATTAAAGTCTTTGCAGGCTTTATTCAACGGAGGAAATAACCAACATAAGTACTGAAAATTTACATGTCCTAAACGAGCATGCCACAAGTCCAATGTTTGAAGAGAAAAATCATATTTATTAGAATCGGGCAAGACAGAATTATCAGAAGTAGACAAAACAGAAGCTTGTAGGCTGGATGACAACCATCCTGAAGACGGAGGATCACCAAAGTAATAGAGGCCATCACGCTCATACCCCCTGCCAAAAATCTTCTGCGAAGTCAGGTCCTGCAAGTAACACGACTTAGGTAAGAACACAACAGCACAATTATGATCCTTTGCTATGCGATGAACAGAGAGAAGATCATAGGCAAAATTAGGGACAAAATAGACAGATGTAAGAGTGATGTCTGGAGATAATTTAGCATCACCCTGACTCTGGATAGGGATGGAAGATCCATCAGCAATACGGACAGATTGATGAATAGAAGTAAACGGAGATGTGAAAGTGGAAGCCTCACCAGTCATATGATTACTTGCCCCAGAATCTAGAATCCAAGCGGGATGTTCTGACTTAGCATAGAAAGCGGTGGGTGTACCTGTAGCAAGGGTAGCTGTAGGACCAGAAGATGAGACTGACGTACCCAACCCCAAGCGTGACTGAAGCTGAGTAATCTGAGACTGAAGCTGATCATAATCAGGAGGAGAAGTCATGATGTTATGAAGAATACCCAGAAGATGATATGAAGAGATGTAGACTTGCCGGGATAATAACCAATATCGGCAACAACAGTGATCACAGCCGGACACTCGGCGAATCAATCAGAGAGAAGAAGATCAAACACAGCCGCAAAACGTAGCAGGAACAAACATAGCCGGAAACTCGGCGAAACGACGACGGGGGCAACCGGACACTCGGTCACCCAAACATAAGACAAAGAGCACTGAAACGGCTCTTAGCACATCACAAACAGGCCCAACACGGGCAAGACGAGCAGCCCGAAGGCTACTGACAGAGCCGAGAGGCTCGGTAGTGGCGCCGCTGGATGGGTAGGATGCGGCGCAGGCTAAGGCAGGGCTTGGGGGTTGCGGCTGGGTAAGAGAAGGTTAGGGTAGGGTTCGGTGGGGCTGTGAGGGTGCGGCGCAAGGGTGGTGGTGGTAGGCGCAAGGGTGGTGGTGGTGGTGATAGGTTTTGGCTCTGATACCAAATAGAATTTGTGAAAAGGATGAAAAGGATATTCATATTATTTACATACCCCAGTTTATATAATGTTACAATGGATGAATAAAAAGGAAAGACAATAAAATAAAATAAAGAGCAATAAATGAAAATAACTATGGTCAACATGACCCATTATTATGAGAATATATGAGAATAAAAATCTCCTAAATATCTTTTAATTCCAACAGATACCAAGTTAGGATTTGTAATATAGATTTAGGGTTTGAAGAGAGAAAGAAAGAGAATGAGAGAGGTAGAGAAACGTGAGAACAATAGAGAGATTAGAGCTGCTTAATTAGCATACCCATGTACTTTTCTTATATATATATACTACAATCACCAAAAGTACCAATCTACCCTTATTACAAAGATGTGAAAATAATTCACTCTAACAGTTTGAATAATCCTATGCTTCCCAAATTTGAATCGCAAATTTAGTTCCCAAATGGCTTAATAAATTGTATCACATGCTGGGAGAGTGATTGGTGGTACCACATGCCACTTCATGCGGTAGACTCACAAAGCATTTGGGATTCACATTTGTGAAGCATAGCATTACTCTATATGTTTAACCACACGACTGTAATATTTTCATCCCCGAGAGAAACCCAATGGCCCGAAATAAAACGACTCAAATAATGATATAAAAACGCAGTAGACTTGAATGAAGTGCAAACCCAAAAATGAGTAAACAATTTAAATAACCAGGATAGTTGGTAAATTTATCGATAATGGACTGATCCGAACCTGAAGGCACTATGAACTCAACATATTATAATGGATCAACTATCCTACACTGTAGCGAACTACAGAGCACGAAAAGAAGCTGATAAAAAATTGACCCAGTAGGAATACATGTATATATATATATATACTAGTTTAAACGCACGTGCGTTGCACATGAACGGTGTCTATCTAAAAACTAATTAGGAATAGTAAGCCAAAATAAAAAAAAAAGAAAAAAAAGATTAAAAAAAAAACCACTTAAATTAGGTATAAAAAAAATAAAAATAAAATAAAAAGAAGAAGAAGAAGAAGAAGAAGAATAATTCATGCAACTTCCACAATAAAAAAGATACACAAAGCACATACAACAATCAATTCATAGGGTAAAAATAATAAAAACTGTTGAATTATTCTTCTTAGACCATTTGTTTATTTGTTCAATAATAATTTTTTATGTTGCTATTTAATTGTTACCACATGTCCTAGCTAGAATTCTTTCTTACATCTTTAATATTTTGAATTTACTATTTTCTTTGCTCATTACTTAATAATGACTATATATTTATTTATTGTATGACCACATATGTTAGTATTTCATTAATTTACCGTGTTTGTATAGTAATTTATTAAACTATAAAATTATTTCATATGTTCTAATTAGAATAAGTTACAAATCAATCATGATCTAGCTTTCTTAAATATTTTTTTATATACATTAAAAGTTGATTCCTACAAAAAGGATTTAAGGAGCCCTCTATGTTCAAGATGGTCAAACTTTTTGTGCTGTGTGGCTTGAAAATTCTTAAAATCTTCAACCAAAATTTTTCATAAAGTCTCTATTGCCAAATTGCCAATATAATTGAAAGAATTACATAAGAAAAAATTTTATAACGGGAATTGATATTAGAAAGTAATTGCTTATCCATGGAGTTCACCTAAAGAAAGAGAAAAGATATTGAAACATGACAGAAGAAGGAAAAAAAATGGAATCCACTAAGACCAAAATAGAAAAAACCAATAGGATGGTAGTTTTAATTTAATTTAAAGTCCTAAAATTATGAAAATGTATTGATCATCTATATCGAAAGAGACTTTTAGGCTCTATTTGGTGCAGATATTGAAGGATAGGAAAGAAAAGAAAACACTAAGGAAAATATTTTCCTTTGTTCATGAGCTAAAAAGGGCCTAAGGGTGTCCATTAATTTGATAAAATTGAAAATTAAGTGTTGAATTTTAGTACTGGAAATTTTAAGCAGTTGAATTTGCTGTACATAACACATGAGTATTTCGAGTATTGAAATAGACTGCAATTAGTGATTATTTCTAGTCGAATTTTTTCAATTAAGATATTCAATGAATTTTTGGCTGCATTTTCAATTAGAGTAATGCTAGAGTCATAAAGAGATGCTTACAAAAGGATATGGTATGCCATATGGCAGAATTAAGTGTGGTGACTCTTTCAATTAAGTGGTACATTATCAAATTTATTGTACAAAAAATGTGCGTAAAATTTTATTTTACCACCTAATTGGTTATAATCACAAGCTAAATTTGTCTAGCTAACTTCCTATCTTTCTTGTGGAACTTAAACAATGATAACAATTCTACGAATTATTGCTAATAAAGATAACAATAGTAACTTTTCATAAAGAAAAATACTCAATTAAGTTTTACATTCAATAATTGTGTTACTAAACGCATGGGTAAAATGGGAATGGAATAGGACACATGTCAGCATGGTAGTGGTGGATAAGCAAGAGTGAGAAAAATGCACTCTATGTTAAATGGGTAACCAAATATTAAAGTGGTTGAAATTGAATCCTAAAATTTTTTGAATGCATATCTTACCTAGAATAGGTTCGATAGAAGTTACCTATATTATTGTTGGTATAGAATAAACAAAATCGTAAGTGACTCATCATAGAGCTCCAAAAAAGAAAAAAGAAAAGAAGAAGAAGAATAAAACAAATCAAGATTCTTTAAAAAAGAGTTATGTAATACTAAGAATTGATATCAGGAGTTGATGGGTATAGTTTTATGTCTGTGAAATTACTTCAGTACCCTTAATGAAAACTGAATCCAATAACTGTAAATAGAAGTCCCGTCATGAGAAGGGGACTGATGTTACTATAACTAATAGTTTTTTTGTTTTCATTTTGACCATTAAGTTATTGAAAATATTACATTAATAAATGAATAGAAGAGTAAGGAATAATAATTACCTTCAATGCAAAGCTTGAAAGTGCACACTCGTGTAAAGATCAATTGTGTTTAGTTCATCATAGCACATTATTAAGAGAACACGAAGAGTAGACTGTTTTGTGAATCTTAATTAAAGTGTAAAAAAAATGTCCAAAGCTATGGAGAACTTGGGAAGTAGAGACGTATAATAGAAATTAGATAATACCAATAGGTTCTTTAATACTATCATTAGTCTTCTAGTACAAAAAAAAAAGAGAGGAGAGAGAGAGAGAGAGAGAGAGAGAGAGAGAGAGAGAACTAAAATAATGTCTTAACAAATAGGGCTAAAAGTAAACCTGGGACTGAAAGGCTTGTGAATTCATGTTATTCTTCTACACGATTAATTTCTAGTACATAATTCCTTTATTTATTCCTAATACTTGATTTCCTTATTTATCTTAATTTAGATTGGACTTTGTTTCATCCAATGATCCAATACTCAATTAATCCATTCTGGTTCACTTTAATCAAAGAAGCAAAAAATTGTTACACAATTACTCAAGGAACATACTTAGGTAAAGTTCTTTAGGTGTGGTTTGTTAGGTTCCCTCTCACAACAGTGTGTCTAGGGATTAAAAAAAAATAATGTTTAAAATTAATTTATTTATATATTTATTTATTTTCTAGTTAATTAGGGTCTCACAATTGTGAGAGGAATCTAACAAACCATGTACAGCTAAGGAACTTTGCCCAAATGTGTTCAATTACTAAAATTCTTCTATTAATTAGCTATTGATTAAATGTGAGCTTTTAGATGGATTAGCTCTCAAATATTTGTATTAATTGGAGGCTGAATGCAAGATTTATAATTAGAAGGTAAAATTTTTAAACTTCGCGAGTGTAAAATGAATCATATACTACTAAGAAATTGGTAATAGGAATTTAGTTAAGAGTCCTAAAATTCTTCATAAACATTTATTATAACTCTTTAAGAGATATATATGTTACTAATCCATCATTCACGTAACCCACCGTGGAGTCCAAAAAAAGAAAAGAAAAGAGGGGTTATTACACTAACACCCTTTCACCTATGACCATTTTCAATTGCCCTCAACTATAAAACTCAACAAATTGACCCTATCAACTATTTTTACTTTTCACTAACAACCCTTCTGTTAGGTTGTAGTTAAAAAATTGATTACTTTTATATCATGTTACCAATATAAAAGTGTTAACAACATAACATTTTTGTCTCTTCTTTGAGTCGTTGAAATTTTAAGAACAAAATTGTCTAAAATTTGGTGTACAACAAAGGGCAATTATTATGCAACAAAGGATATTTTTGTCATAAAATTTTCAATTGCTCCAAGGAGGGACAAATAGATATCATGTTGCTAATAGTTTGTATCATATGGTGCTCACATGATAGTAAAAAAATAAAATTTAAATTTTAAAAAAAAAAAAGAAAAAAAAAAGCGTTCTGTTTTTGGGACAGAATTCTAATGGAAGGGGTTTTAGAGAAAAATGCAATGTTAAGGGGAGTTAGTTTGTCAAGTTTTATAGTTTAGGGGTGTATTTAAAAAAGATTCATATTTGAACTAAAGTGTGATTGACTTTTTTCTTTTCTTTTTTTTTTTATTTTATTTTATTTTTTATTTGTAAATTCCGATGGAAACTTGAGTTGTTTGGAAGGAGTTGTAATACACAATAGGATTAATGTCGAATACCATTAATATTAAGGAGTTGTAAAATTGTAGGGATTGTATATAACATGATATATCCAAAGCAAAAAAATAAAAAAGTTAGGTTATCATGGACGGACCAAAAAAAAAATGGTATACTAAAATTGTTAAAACTCTAAGAAAATTACTTAAGTGAAAGTGCACCGATTGATAGAAGTGTAAACCACTTATGGGCATCGGTAATTATCAGTTGCTTTATATCTAAAATACTAAAACCATCCCACAAATGAATTTACCAAAATAACCACTACGATCTAGATTTGTAATATTTGTTGATCTATCTCTGCACATAAATATACACATAACAAACAAATATACATACGCATATAATATATACAAAAAGAGGTTATAAAAAAAAGTCCAAGAAAAAGAAAAAAAAAAAAAAAAACCAATGGATTTAGTTTATTCTAGAGTCCAATAAAAAGAAAGTTGATCTATGAGGCATATAAACATACACATAACATACAAATATGCATACATATATAATATATATACAAAAAGAGGTTTTTTTTTAAAAAAAAGAGTTCAACAAAACGAAGAAAAAAAAAGCAATAGATGTAGTTTATTCTAGAGTCCAAAAAGAAAAAACCAACTAAACACATAGATGTTGTTATTAAGTTGTAGGACTCTTATAGGACTCTTATGGCATGGACACACTACAAATAAAAAAGTGGTATACTAAACTTTTAAAACTCTAAATTCTAAGGAAAATAGTTAAGTAAAAGTGCACCGATTGATAAAAGTGTAAAACACTTATGCACATTGGTACATTTATATATATTATAGATAGGTAAGTAATCCAAGAAAACACATGAAAGCATGCTTTAACATCATCAACCTTTTGTTGCTAAACCAAGATAATGCTTTTTTTTAAATAACACATGAAGCATGCTTTAACACCATCAACCTTTTATTGCTAAACAAAGATAACGCTTTTTTGAAATCAATACCTAAAATCGAATTTTAATATGAAAAGAATTGCTTCTGAAGTGGAAAGATATCAGTTCTGACCTGAATAGCATTTGCTGTCCTCAAACGGAAAAGCGGGGAAGAGTACCTAATTTTTAACACATTTAAAAAATAATCCACAGAAGCAAGAATGTGGCTACTCTGAGGCTTGAAGGATGGATCTGCCAATCTTGGTTTAATTCTGAAGAAAGAAAACAAAGCCCCAAGGTTATAATCACCATTCACCAGTATTGAACTTGATTTTGTTACGCTCAGTTCGCTTCATAAATTTAGTGAGGGAAACGAAAATACTAAGGGAAACACTTTACTTTGTTAGGTTTATAAGGAAATAGAAAGGAAAAGAAAATATGGGCGAGAAATAAATTAAGAATCTGAATTTTGCGACTCACTTCCATCTCTTTTTTTAACTCACAATTATACTTTGAAAGCTTTTGAGTTTAACGTTATTTAAGCATGAGGAAAAGAGGAGAAATAGTTTTCCATCTTATTTTCCTTTTTTCATCTCTAGATCCATAAACCAAACAGAGTCTTGAAGACAAACTTCTGAGGGATAAATAATCAGGAACAGTTGTACGCATTGCAATAGAAAACTTTAAAAGAAGTAAAGCAAAATGCAACCTTACTAAAACAGATAGAAGACACGAAACGATGAAGACGAAAACAATTGAATGCTTACAGTGGCCAGTTCTTTCCATTTTTCTCTTTTGGAGGAAGACCAACAGCCCAGTTGTTAGACTTATAGCTGAAGTCTACCCTGAAAATTATAAAAGCAGCAAATCTGAGGTGATAGAAACATGAAAAAACTATAAGGCTCTGTTTGGTTCATGGATTTAGTGAGGGAAGGAAAGGAAAACACTTTTTTTGTTTGGTTAATAAGGAAATTAGTGAGGAAAAAAAGAAGGGAAAAAATATGAGAAACAAATTAAAGATTTAAAATCACGAGTCACTTCTCTTTCTTTTTTTCTTTTTGACTTCTTACATTTATATTATGCAAATTTTCAATTTTGGTGTTATATAGGCAAGGAGGAAAGCATAAGAGAAAGCCAAAAGGAATTACTTCTACTTTTTATTTTCCTTTCCTTTCCTTCTGTAATAACAAAAACCAAGAAGATCCTAAACTAAGGCATACTCATGTTGAGATAATAGAAATGGAAACATCTACTTAGTTTAATAAATTCCAATAAATTATTGTTCTGTCCTAGAATTATCAGGGAGAAGTTGGAATAATGATCACTGCAAAACAGACGGTGACAATTACATAAAAGAAGTTCATGCCCATGGGTAATTTGAGATTAGTAATAATAGTGGACCTGTTAAACCAATCACCAGAATTATATGAATCGCGGTCGAGCGACTTAGAACGTAGCAACTCGTCACCACAATGGAAAAAGGGTATTCCCTACAAGAGTAAACTCATTTAGTACGAGAAAAAAGACGATACGGTACTAGAAAAAGCATCATTGGAAGTAATGAATTATGCTAGATATATGGTTAATTCATTTGGTGAATGTACAGGCCTAAGAATTAGACCATCTCCGATCACATTAACTTGGAATTGCTGAATGGTTGTCATCTCCAAGGTCTTCCTAAGAAATACTTACTAACATGGAACGCTTACATTATTCGAAGGAAAAAGTAAAAGAGTACATGTTTCTATTAGTCTACAGAGAAAATACAGGAAATCATCTTTTGGATACACCAAAGTACCAATCAATCACGATGCCATTTAACATATCAAAGGATTGAGATGCAATCAGCAGCAAAGAAATAAGTCACATATTGAATCCAACACTTAACAAAACGACATAATTTAAAGTTCTGTGTTGTTGGACAATCTTAAGCCATTAATTCAATACTTTAGACAGCTTGCTTGTTGAGTTTGGGTTGACCTAAGTTGGTGAATTGAAATTTGGACCTGGATCTATAGAACCCCTTGTCAGCTCAAGTATTCTAAATCTAATACTCTTTCAGGTGCTAACAGAAGGCAGATCTTATTGCACACACTTGTGAGTAAAGGGAAAAGAATAAAGTCAATAAACTAAACTTTACTCACAACAAATATGACCAACAATTATTATAAAATCCATATCTTCCATACATTAGTGCATGAAAGGAAAATTATACATAAAAAAAAGTGAGACAAATCCATTAATCAACATAAAGTCCAACCTGTGAAAGTGCTATAATACTTGTCGCCAAATGATTCAACCTGCATCTCTCATCTACAGAAATTGCCATTTGTGTCTACAATGAAGCGGGATAGTTAGAATAGAATACAAACATACGTATCAGATAAATGAACACATTCTATGAGAAAAATGAACTATACCTTCAAACTCACAATGTCAAAAAGAGTCTCATTGTCATGAGCAGAAACATAATTAACCTGGAAATCAAAGATGTTGATCACATGATTTTTGAGAATTTTTAGACTACACAATCAGGAATATGCATAAATAAGAACACAAATAAATGGAGGACTGCAACTAATCAAGATGCGTCTCGTGCATCATAATCAAAACAGCATCCACCAGTAAAATTACTGAGGAGTAGAACAAATATTTTTCCTTCTTTAATTTTATATTTGTTGGAATTAGGATATTCGTAGGAGATTTTATTCTAGTCTTTATTGGTCATGCTGACCACTTTTATTAGCCTTTATTTTATATTATTGCCTTTCCTGTTATTCACCTCTTGTAACATTATATATACTGGGGAGCGTAATAATAAAATTTATCTTTTACCAAAAACTCTTTTGTTTTTATATTGAGGTGATCACAACAAGGACACATATATAAATGAGAAATACAGGTGCGGTATATAGCATAACAAAGACCAGAAAATCCTTACTGTTTCAGTTGGGCATAAAGCATAGGCAATAGGTACCTCATCATGTGTTAAAATTTCAGATCCTTTGACCTGAGAAAGAAAAGATTATGGAATGTCATAGTGACCAGAGAAATTTTTCAGTTCCTTTAACACCAGAAAGAAGAGATCATAATGAAATTTTGAGTGCACAATGAGTTCTCAATTTAATATTGCTAAAATGATTTGTTGAACTGAACGGAAATTACAAGAAGAAATTCATTACTCAAGTAGCAATAGTGACAGTGATATAGCAGAGCAAAGATTCTCTAAACCTCATGAAAAGAAATTACCTAGTAAAAAGCCCATAGGAAGACTGGTCTCTCTCTAAAAAAATCCCATAGGAGGAGAAATTATCTTGTGATGGCCAGTCTTGATCTTCTAGAAAGGACTATACAGATTACAGACCCGATAGAGGCTAGCCTTACTCTTAGGACCTATAGGCCGAATGACTAATGGACTCTTAACATGACTTTTCCAGAAGAGTAATACTTGCGTCCCAAATTTGGTTCCCAAAGGATTTTTCTGTTGTACCACATGCAGTGGCATGTGGTACCACCAATCACTTTCACAGCACATGGTACAACTGTTCAGTCATTAGGACACCAAATTTGGGATTCAAATTTTGTTGATTTTTTCCAGAATCAAGATGATTTTTTTTTTTGTTCGGTCGGACAGAATCAAGATGAAGGTTTCTTTTTGTGCCCCTATTAACAGATAATGTAATGCAATTTCTTTCAACACCTTTGTGATATCACCTTTTAGTATCCTACATAATCTGAAATACTACCACAGAAAAAGAAGCTGACTGGAATGTCTGTCCATCCAAAATATCCCCTAACAAGTTCCAAACCAGTGCGTCCAAAAAGAAAACCACCAACACCACCCTTGCCTCACCAGACACTACATGATAATCAACACCATGCTTCCTCTTCTTTACCTACAACTCCAGCCACCACCATGATCATTGAAAATCCTGCCAATCACCCTAATCCACTCACCACTATACTCCAAACTTTGGCCACAAACACTCCTTCTAGCCCCACCAATGAACCCCTTGTTGATGAGGATGCCTGGTCCTAGTGGTTAATGAAGTAGATGGCTTGGTAAAGGTGGAATATGGGTTTAGGAAAGGGAGATCAGTAAGAGGAACCTTATGGTCTTCTGGAAGGTAGTCAAACTCATAGAGGTATTCTAACTTGGAGGTGGATCGTCTAGAGGAAGAAGAAGATGTCCTGGAGATAAAAGAAGAAGGTACCTCCCTTGAGGTTTTCCATTATACTCCCTCCGTCCCATTTTATGTGTCCCTTTTCTCATTTTTGGATGTCCCAAAACTATTGTCCCCTAAGAGTATTTAATACTACTTTTATTATACTTTCCATAACTACCCTTCTTGATTTTGAAAATACCCAACAAAAAGTACATGAGAAAAAAGTAAGAGAGGGCACTTTAATCATGATGTTCCCTTAAAAAGTTTGACTTTTCAAAGGGGACACATAAAATGGGACGGAGGGAGTATCATAGACTTCCCGTGTTTGAATAAAATCAGAAACCTCCCTTAAAATCAAAACTTTGTGTAATTGGCCTCGCCTCTGTTAATCTCCACTAGGGGAAGTTAATGGAATATTGTGATGTAAGCAACTTTCAAGATAAATTGGTAAATTTGCCCTCATGTTTGCCCTCATGTACTATGTAGACAAAGAACATAAATGCCATCGTAAATAGTTGACAAACAACCCAAGGCATTTTACTCCTGAATGATTATAACATCAGGTATGTAATCTTAAAGATTTACAATTATATACAGTATTGAACATGTAAAGTTCCTTTTATTTCTTCTTATTTCTAAGTGAAACTGTACCTGCTACTGCTGACAAGGATATAAAAGATAGATATTGGATCGAAAGAGGTTGGAAGATTCCTGTGTACTTTAACAAAATCTAAATACATAACTGTCCATTAGTTTTATATCTTGAAGACTATATGAATATGCTAAAGATGAAAATATATATATATATTTACAACATTCCAGTACTTTCCAGCATAATATAAGCTCAACCTTTAGTGCCATGCTTATTTACCTCTTGTCCATTCCAATCGGTTAGCACAAAGTCCCTTAGATTTGCAGCCATCCCAACCTGAATGAATGAAAATATTTCAATAAACGCAAAATAAGAAACATAAAACAATGAATTCATATTACATTTGGATCCATGATAGACATTCAACTGAGTAATGATAGAAAAGTCTATTAAAAAGCTTCTCTTTGTTGATATTTTTTTGTTGGTTTCATTGAAGCAATCATGAAATACTTTCCAAGAGCTATCTTTAAGGATTAGCATAGTACCTCAGAAGAACAAGGCTCAAATACTACCCTTGAAAGTATGCCTATTATACTAATGCGAAATAGTTGTAAGTGCATGATGATCTGGAAGAATACCAATATCAGCAGTAAAATGTGCTCTAAACTAGTAAATAATTTGTATGACAACAAGATTCTCTGAATCTTTGCACCTTTTCATTGTCATGCCCCGAGCTGCTGGCCCGATATTGTCCACTTTGGGCCTGATATTGTCCACTTTGGCTTTAAAACTCGTTATACCAGTTATTACGAAAGAACCATTTTTAAGCCCAGGTACAGACATGCTTTCTTGATGTGGGACAAAGTGTAGTACTTGAGACCTTTTTGTCCTTAAGAGGTGGCTCCCACTTGTTGCCTCACAGGTAAAGAAACAGAGCACCTCAGTCCGATACCACCGTCAGGCCCCAAGCGAAGGCACCCCTTATTAAGCCTAGGTTCGGACCTCTACTTTGTCGATGTTGGAGGAAATGAAGCACATTGTGGCCCTTTTGGATTCAAGAGGTGGCTTTCACATTGCAAAGAAAATGTATGAACCCGAGCTTGTAAGGAATGCCTTTGCAGTAACTGTTGTGAGTTATGACACGTTTTAAAGCCATTCAGGTTCCTGGGCCCCAGCGGACAATACCGTGTCAGCGGCTTGGGGCATGACATTGATGGAGGATGACCCAGCATATAATGGCACCAACCACTCCAGACATGGTATCCAACTGCGATTTTATTTTATTTCAGATTGTAAAAGATGTTATAATTTGTCAAGAATAAGGAGCCAGACAGATATAACAAACAATGAATCTCGCATAAGGAATCATACATACATGAGTGTAAACACAATTATCTTATATCAATCACTTTTTTCTACATAAAAAAAAAAAAAAACCATCTATCTTATATCTACATATGTTTTTTTGTCAGCTTTTATTTGTGTTGGTTATTAATTTTTTTTTTTTTTTTCTGTAGATTTTGAGTGGTGATGATGCAATTTTTGGTATTCACCAGATTAGGGTTTAAGAGCATACTCCAAACATAGAAGAGAAGAAGAGAGAGATATAGACAGCATGTTTGTATGTTGTTCGACCCTGTTAATGAAGGAACCTACGTCCACGTGTGTGTCCGAACACTTCCACTATATGAAATAAAACTACTGCAGGGATGCTAGCACCTAAACCGAATTCTGTGAAAAATGTAGTAAACATGAATCTAAAGTGCAAGGCCATCTTGGTAGTAGGTAGAACTGTAGAAAATAGAAGGGGGAAAAACTTGGGATTGAGTAGAGACCCCGTCCACCACTGCTACCAATTGTAGCACAACACCCAACTCATCCATTGGCAAAGCAATATATTTCATTCATTCTAAAATTAACCATGACGCAGACCATTTAAGTCCAAAATCTATATCGCACGTCCAAATGCAAATTTAAGTCCACATCCAGACCTGGAATATGAATCACACCATGTAATGGATATACAAGGGATATTATGATCTCTGAAGGCAGTAAGGCTACAGACCTGAATGTGATCCTTTGATACGGCAAGCATACGCTTTTGAACTGTTTCTGTACCATGGTCGTGGTCATTTGGCTGCAAAAGAAACAAAAGTGATTTTACTAACTAGATTTAATCATTATAAATAAGACTAGATCAATATAATAATTGAGAGACAGAGCAGGGATTCTTTAGTCTCATTCTACATTTACAAGTTAAAATTTCAAATTACGACACTGTGAGTCTGTGACAACTTATGCTGTTCAAAGAAAAATGTGGGCTCTGACCATGAGAGTTGCAACAAACTTCATATCAGCAAAGATACTTGAAGTATACAGAAAAAAAATTCATAATAAAAGAAATACAAAAAACAACAGATGATATTGTATTATTGTAAATTCATTCTTCAAGTTATTGTATAAGCAACTAGTGCAAATTAAAGTAATTCCTCAAAGTACGAGTCCTAGTTATCCCTTTAAAAGACCAACGAATTTAATCTATTTCCTGACATCACAAAAAATAAATATTAACATCAGCAAAATAGTTTATTTCTCAACTGGAATTTGTTGGATTGAAAACAAGCAACAATAACAAGAATAACAAAAAGATAAAGAGTAAAGAGATTAAAGTGGTTCACATTGTGCCCAAGTCCACAAAGAGAGCCAAGAAGTTTCCACTATCTAAAAAACAAATTAGGGTTCTTATATATCTCCAAACCTGGTACATGGTAACTCGCTCACTGGAATATGAGCCACTCCCAACACAATTACTTTAGGAATTCCAAATATGTTCTTTTCCCTATTCACCTTCAAAACTAAACCTATTAATTAAGTCTGAGTTTGTTCCAAAGATGTTCTATCCCAATCCATCCTCCAAAAAAAACCTATCGATTATGTCTGAGTTTGTTAGAAACCATGAAAAGATATAAAAATCCAAATTAATCATAACCTTAAAAATCTTCAGAGCCACCATCACAATCTAACTACCGTATTAATTTTTTTAATTCAAAAATAAAAAAATTCAGTCAAAACAGACAACACACAGCCCATTTAACTGATTTCCTATTTTATGAATTTGGCTGAAAATTCAAATTGAAGGTTAACACTTTCTCATCTAATCCTTTTGCATTGGAAGTCAGATGTTCAATCTACGGTTAATCAAGTTACAGGGTACTCCATGAATTTCAAGCTATGATCTAAGTTGAATTTAATAATTGAACTTAGGGTTAAAGGAAGGAGGAAGAAGAGAGAAACGTAAGAGAGGGAGAGATGATTAGCCTGCTTAAATTAGCATGCCTGTGTGAACCTCATATATGTTTATATAAGAGCACGAGGAAAAATACAAGAGTACCCTTACTACTAGGACACTAAGAAATAAGAAAATAAACTCTAACACACCCCCTCAAGCTGGAGCATACATATCAAACATGCCCAGCTTGGAAGACAAATATTGAAAAGAAACACGAGCCAAGGCCTTTGTAAAAATGTCACCCATTTGATTGTCGGAGCGGATGTAGGCGGTGACTATCTATTTCTTCAACAAGTCGCGAATAAAATGACAATCCACCTCAATATGTTTAGTGCGCTCATGAAAAACGGGATTATTGGCAATAAAAAGAGCAGCTTGGTTGTCACAATACATCGTCATAGGTTCAGAATTATCAACCCCAATATCCCGAAGGAGAGACCAGACCCACAACATTTCAGAAGCGGTATGTGCCATAGCTCGGTACTCAGCCTCAGCACTAGAGTAAGCAACAACATTTTGCTTTTTACTACGCCAAGTAACGAGATTCCCGCCAACAAATGTACATTAGCTAGAAGTAGATCGCCTATCCGAACAGCAACCAGCCCAATCAGCATCACCGAAACCAATGACAAAAAGATGAGTAGAAGGCCTGTACAAGAGCCCTCTCCCAGGAGCACTCTTAAGATAACGCAAAATATGACAAACAACTTCAAAATGAGGTGTACGTGGAGCATGATATACCGATTAACCACGCCAACAGCATAGGTAATATCTGGTCGAGTAACCGTGAGATATATCAATTTCCCAACAAGTCGTCTGTACCGACCGACATCGGAAAAAAGATCACCATGCTCGCCATCAAGTTTCACCGTAGGTTCCATAGGGGTATCAACAGGCTTAGAACCCAACGAACCAGTTTCAGACAAGAGGTCAAGAACATACTTCCGTTGAGATAAAAAAATGCCTTGACGAGAGCGAGTAAATTCAATCCCAAGGACATACCGAAGAGAGCCCAAATCTTTAGTCTGAAAATGTTGCCCAAGATGCCTTTTTAGATCAGCAATACCGACGGTATCACTCTCAGAGATAATAATGTCATCCACATAAACAATGTGTACAATAATACCCGAAGAAGAGTGACGAACAAAAACAGAGTGATCATAAGTAGAACGGCGGCCATAACAACTGAACTGAATCGATCAAACCAAGCTCGAGGAGATTGTTTGAGACCATATAGAGCCTTCCGTAGTCGACATACAAGATTGGCATTACCACCAACTACATAACTAGGTGGTTGATCCATGTAGACCTCCTCCTGAAGTTCTCCATGCAAAAAAGCATTTTTAATATCAAGTTGATATAACGGCCAAGAACATCTAACAGCAACAAAAAGTAGTATTCTGACATAATTGAGATGAGCCACGGGCGAGAAAGTTTCAATCGACACCATATGTCTGGGTATACCCCTTAGCAACTAAGCGTGCCTTAAGACACTCGACGGAACCATTTGGAAGATACTTAACAGTATAAACCCAACGACATCCAACAGCTTGCTTCCCAGGAGGAAGGACCGCAAGTTCCCAAGTCTGATTCTTATGAAGGGCACTCATCTCCTCATCCATAGCATGTTTCCAGCCAGAAGAAGACAATGCTTGCTGATAAGAAGTTGGGACAGAAATAGAAGACAAGGCACAAGCAAATGACTGTAAAGATGAAGACATACGATTATATGACACAAAATGAGTAATTGGATGTTGAGTACAAACACGTTTACCTCGTCGTAGAGCAAGTGGTAATTCATCAGTGGTACGAGGAGTTGAGGAAGAAGCAGGGACCTCAGACGGTAAAGAAGTTGTGTTCGGTCCATAAGAAACAACATGCCTATCTTGCAACCGCTGATAAACCCGCAAAGGAGGCTCAAATGACAATGACATAGGTAAAGGAAGAGTAGGGGATGGAACCGAGGACGCCCCCTCACGACATGCTATAAGATCACTAGTCAACTGCTGACCGGAGGAGGAAAAGAAGGAGATGGACTCAAAAAATGTAACGTCTGCACTTACAAAGTAACGACGAGCCTCAGGATTGTAGTAACGATAAACTTTTTGAGTCCGAGAATACCCAAGAAAGACACATTTGTGAGCACATGGAGACAATTTATCTTGACCAGTTTCCAGAATATGAATAAAGCTCACACAACCAAACACACGAGGAGTAACATGGAAAGATGATGAATTTGGGTATAGCAAGGAAAAGGGAGACCGCTGATTAAGCACAGCAGATGGCATGCGATTAATCAGATGACAGGCAGTGAGAATAGCATCATGCCAAAAATAACGAGGTACATGCATATTGAAGAGTAAGGTAAGAGCAACATCCAACACATGCCTATGCTTGCGTTCGGTAACACCATTTTATTGAGAGCTGTGAGCAAGGAACAAAATTTCATTTCGTGTCAATCGAAACCACCGAAACTTTTCCGTTTCGTGGCCCACCGACACGAATCATCATGGGAATCTCTAAATTCCAGAGATTCGACAAGTTTCGTGAGCTTCTATGTGTTTCGAACGAAACACGTATGTTTCGAACGAAACAGTTATGTGATTCGACTGTGAGGCAGAGAAATTTGGGGCAAAGATCTGTTTATAAAAATTTACTTGGTCAAAATTCAGGTCAGTTCTTCTTTTTCTTCTTCTTCTTCTTCTTTCTGGTTTCCTCTTCTTCTTCTTCGCTGGTTCCTTCTTCTTCCTCCTCTTCTCGGTTCGGCTTCTTCTTCTTCTTCTTCTTCTTCTTCTTCTTCTTCTTCTTCCGCTGGCGCTGGAGACAATTTCGGTTTTAATCGAGAGGAGCCCTAATTGGACTCTGTGTATATATTTATATCTATATATATATATCAAATACTTTACTACTTATTTACTTAGTCTACTTAGAACGAGTATTAGTTATATAAGTTTATAAATTATTACTTACTTATAACTCTTATTTATTTTTTACTTTTTTTTAATGAAAATAACTCAAAACTTATTCCTTTTTACTTATCAGTTATAACTTATAACTTTATAAATTATAATTTTTTATAATACTCATTGAAACTAATATTCTTAGAAATACAAAAATTAGTTGTAATAAATTTAATAATTAGTGTATACTAATTGCAATTAACACTAATTAGTAATTAGTCATATAATTGGGATATACTAATTTTAATTTATAAATATTCGTAAAAAAAATTTAAAAAATTGAAGAAGAGAGATTTATGTATTCTATGAACTGCTTGACAGTAAATTGACGCCTAAATTATCATGTATTTTCAAATTGAAACTATATATTATAGTTATAACTACATATATTGACCTTTCAAAGGTTCAATTAGTCAATTATAAGCTTTAGATGTGCATACAGCTTAGTTTGAAGTTATGTTTCCACAAATTTCTTAGCGTTTCCAAATTTTTTCGGTGATTCCACATGTTTCCGAAATGTTTCCGAAAAGTTTCTGTTTCCGGGAACACCGAAATGAAATTTTTATCCTTGGGTGTGGGTGTGAGCACAACTAGTCTGATGCAAAAAACCATGATCAACACAGAAAGATTCCATAACAGATTGTGTATATTCCAAAGCATTATCAGAACGAAGAATTTTAATTCGTTTACCAAATTGAACAAGGATCTCATTATAAAATCTAAAATAAACATGAGGCAACTCAGACCTTTCTTTCATTAAAAATAACCAAGTCATATGAGAATAATCATCCACAAATAAAACAAAATACTTAAAACCATTCAAACTAGAAAACCGCGACGGTCCCCATATATCTGTATGAACTTAAAGCAAATGACTCAGACTGACGACCAGAAGTACAACTAGGAAATGAACTACGGTGATGCTTGCCCAATTGACAAGCCTCACAATCTAGACTAGAAACATCACTTAGACAAGGACAGCTAATTTAAGTTTGGCCAAGGATGGATGCCCCAAGCGAGAGTGCCACTGAAGAGGTGAAACTGTGGCACTCAAAGCAGATGCGGAGGAGAATGTTGATTCACCGGGATCCAAGTAGTATAGGCCATCTTTCTCATGCCCTAAACCAATCATCTTCTTCGTCTTGAGATCCTGAAAAACACAAGAAGTGGGAGAAAATGTTACACAACATTGCAAAGCTTTAGTCAACTGGCTAACAGAAAGTAAATTGAAAGGAAAATTGGATACATGAAGACTAGAAGATAAGGACAAAGAAGAAGAAGGATGAAGGACACCTTTCCCGAGAACTGGGCGAGAAGACCCATCAGCTAAGTGAATTTGATGTTTAATAGGAAATAGATTAGAAAAGAGAGATAGTATACCAGACATATGCGAGCTAGCTCCAGAGTTAATCACCCAGGACGAAGGTGAATGGGCGACACATGCAACATTACCTGAATCAGCGAGGGCGCTAGAAGAGGTGAAAGGAAGAACAGTACGCAAGGTATGGACAAGCTCGCCAAGCTGAGCGGTGAGTGCATCATGA
The DNA here is from genome assembly GCA_033977485.1 of Hydrangea macrophylla. NCBI lineage: Eukaryota > Viridiplantae > Streptophyta > Magnoliopsida > Cornales > Hydrangeaceae > Hydrangea > Hydrangea macrophylla. The sequence continues at coordinate 51,740,664 of CM066982.1, forward strand.
GAACTAGAACCAGGAGCTGCGGATCCAGAAGACGTAGGAGGCAATGATTGTGCAGTACAATCAACAGTATGATGTGCATATTCGGGTTTGCCATACTTGGTCCAACAATAAGGGTCTATGTGATTAGTACCACCACAATGATCACACTTTCGATCACCGCGTGCACTGGCACGACCACCACCACGAGAACCACCTCGAGAATTACCACGATAACCGCGACCACCACGAGAACCACGGAATCCACCTCCACGACCTCCACCACTCGAGACTAAAGTAGAGGACTCCGAGGGGGGAGGAGTGGGGCTAATCACTGGGGATTTCTGTCCCAAAGTCGAACGCAACAATCTCGAATATGCATTAGCAGCAGTAGGCAGGGTCTCACTTGCAAGTATCTGATCCTTAAAGCCACGAAAATCAGAATCCAATCCCGAAAGTAAAGAAGCAATCATGAAGTCTTCCCAATGCACAAATTAGAAGTAAAAGGACGATATTGCAATAACTGATCCCATAAACTCTTAAGGTTGCTATAGTAATCGGGTAATGACTTCCCAGACTGGCGCATAGTGAATACCTGCTCATACAACTCATAAACACAGGAAACATTGCTTTGCTGTGAGAACGAGTCGTCAATAGAGTCCCAACGTTTCTTAGAAGAGTCACAAAATTCAACAGTAGATGTAACCTGAGGTTCCATACTGTGCCAAAGCCAACCCATAACCACTTAATCTTCACATAACCAGTCATCATATTTTGCATCAGTTTTTGGGGGAGCAATATCAGTTGAGTACTTCAATTTTTTCTTACCACGCAAAAAAAACTTGCACAGCATGTGCCCAAACTTAAATAATTTAGACCATTTAGCTTTTTCGAGGTAATAGCTTTTGGCATATCATCATCCTTCCACACAGATTGTGGAGGTCGTTTATCATCAGTCATGATAACAAAATATGATACCCACAACTAGAAATTACGGTCAGACACACCCGAAATAGCAGCACAAAAAAATTGTTGTTTTGCGATGCACAAATCAACAAAAAATTGAAGCCCATGAAGATGAGTCAAAGCCCATGCAAGAAAACTTGCACAAATCAACAAACAAGGAAGAGAGACAGCAGATCGAAGCCCATGAAGATGAGTCGAAGTCAAATCTGCAAGCAAGGATCAAAATTTCCTTCTGTTTCCATCGAAACGGCCGAAACGTTTCCGTTTCCTAGGTCATGGAAACGAAACAACCATGGAATCTCGAAAATCCATGGATTCCATCGAAACGACTTTGTTTCTTTTGTTTCCACCGAAACATAATTGTTTTCATCAAAACAAACCGATGATTCCGCATCGGTTCATTTGCTTCCAACGAAACATACTTGTTTCCATCGAGATAATCATGTGGTTGTGTAGCTGTCATATGAACAACCATTTTATTTTAGAGATGGCTTATTAGCTTACTATGTACTTATATGTATCTTTTGCATTCTATGAAGTGTTTTGAGATCCTATGAAGTGTTTGACAGTAGATTGGCGACTTAATCCTCATGTATTTTCAATTTGATTTGAAGTACACATTTTTAATGCATCTCTACATATCTAGACCTCTCAATGTTCAACTAATCAATTATCAGCTTTATACATGCATATACTGAAGTTTGAAGTTATGTTTCCCCATGTTTCTCAATGTTTCCAATTTATTCCGCTGTTTCCACATGTTTCCGAAATGTTTCCGAAACGTTTCTGTTTCTAGGCAAACCGAAACAATAGACCGAAACGAAATTTTGATCCTTGTCTGCAAGCACAAGTCGTGGAAACTAGATCTGAAACGAAACCCCCAAAAAAATCCGAAAATCTTCAAAAAATCGAAAACACTGTCAAATAGCTTCAAAAAATTTGGAGAACACCACCATGGGAGTCGCCTAGGCAAAACGAGTCGATTGGTAGGTTTCTTCGCCGGAAAAGTGCTGACGTCATCACTGGAAAGATGACATCAGCATGGCATCATCGCCGAGAAAGAGCGTCAATAGCAGCGAAGGACTCCTCCTGTTTTAGTTGATTGTACTGATTATTTTAGGTGAGATGCAAGTTCGGATTGAAGTGCTCTGATACAAAGTTGAATTTAATAATTGAACTTAGGGTTAGAGGAAGAGGGAGGAAGAAGAGAGAAACGTAAGAGAGGGAGAGATGATTAGGCCGCTTAAATTAGCATGCCTGTGTAAACCTCATATATATTTATATAAGAGCAAGAGTAAAAATACAAGAGTACCCCTACTACTAGGATACTAAGAATTAAGAAAATAAACTCTAACAATCTAAATGTGAGGATAGCATAAAAGAGCATTGATCAATAAAACAGAGACTATAGAGCTCTGGACTTCAATAGAAATGTCTTCAAGAAATGAACTATTTAATCTTTCGAAAAACTGATAGCAATAATGTCTTCAAACTGCCTGGTACAGTTTTTGCAATGGCGAAACTCTTGAAATGCAAGTCATTGTTCAAATTGGTATCACAAAAAGTATCCAGGTATTACTAGATTCTCACTCTAAAATAGAACCGACATTATGGTGGGGGTGGGGGTGGGGGTGGGGAAGCTACTTTATATTATATAATATAATATACAAGAACAACCTAGAATCCCAGATGAAAATATTTACCTGCAAAAATAAGCCAGTCACAAAACCTTGTTGAAGAGGATGGCCAAATGGAGACCCACCAAGCAATGCATCACGAATTCGATCGTTAAAGCTGAAATTATTTCTTTACATAATAAATCAAATGCTCATGCTGATAAGAATTTATAGGATAGAATTGTCACCATGAATCGTGAGAATTCTAATTCACAAGGCGAGATTCATTCATTAAAGATGATTTCCTCTTTCCTACTGAATTGGATTTAGATTTTGCATTTCTTGATAGAACCAAGAGAAAGAAAATGTCTTCATGGCATTATAGCAGCCCGAATCTCAATTAGCCATTAGACAGTATCCCCCACAACTTGTGCTAAGGCATATTTCTGAAACTTGAAAGGAAAAAAGATTATACATACATTCACTTGACCTATTGTTTCAACTGACATTTCTAATCTGAAAGGGATCGGGCGTCAACCATAAACTTTCAGTTGAATGCATGTCAGAACAAAGGCAAGTGAACATATCTATCTTATAGTTATCTTTGTATGTTTCTTACAAAGAAAGTACGCAGAAGATGATTGAGAATACATAGGAAAATAAGTACCTCCCAATTCCAGTTCCACATAGGTTGAACTGCGATGCATTTACACCACGCCCATTTTTGGCAACTTCACCAAAGTCCCAACCTTCTCCATACCTATAAACAGGAACAGAAAAAACCCAAAATTGATGGACACTGATATAAATCATGGAAATATTGAATGTACACATAATGTGTAGACAAACATCAAAGATCAAACCACAAGTTGGTAAGCATACAACTTAAGAACCGTTACTGGAGGAATATGAAATCTTACATATAGATAGTAGAACCATCTACTCCACTTCTGTCCTTTGATAGGCCATTGACGATACTCTTAGCCTTCACCTGTACACAAATTAGAAACAATCTTGTAATTCTTTGCGACAACCACATTTACCGGCTAACACCACGCTATCCGATTCTTTTTCCAACTATACCTATTCTCCAGAAATTATAAATTAAAGTTAGAAGAAAGATAGAAGGCTAATTGATTAATTTATTCATTCACAATATGTGTATATATATACAAGCTAGGAAAAACAAAAAAAAAAGGAAATAAAGAAGAGAAAAGGAAAGAAAAGAAAAAGGAAATAGATAACTATAATTAATTACAATAAATCTATTCCTAATCAGTCCGTGAATAAGTTTGATTATAATAAATATATATTCCAACACTCCCCCTCAAGCTAGAGATGGAGCAAAGATATCAATGAGACCCAGCTTGATCAGAGACGACTTCAGGAGAGAGGGACCAACAAACTTTGTAAACATATTAGCAGCTTGATTGGAAGAGGGCACAAACTCTGGAACAATGATTCCAGAACGAACTTTCTCTCTAATGAAATGAACATCCACTTCAATATGCTTAGTACGTTCATGGAGAACCGAGTCAGAAGCAAGCATAAGTGCAGACTTCTTGTCACAGAACAACGTAGATGAGCCATTAACCGGATAACCCAACTCCTTCAGAATAGAACGCACCCATAAAAGCTCACATGTTCCCTGTGCCATGGCACGATACTCTGCCTCAGCGGAAGAACGAGAAACTACAACTTGTTTCTTGCTTTTCCATGAGAGAAGATGATTCCCATAGAAAGTGCAGAATCCAGATGTGGACCGACGATCACTCTTAGACCCAGCATAATCAGCATCAGTGAAGCAGGACACCCCAGACTGTATACCTGCAGAATAAAATAACCCAAGACCCGGACAAGTCTTGAGATACCGGAGTATATGATGAACAGCATCAAGATGAAATGATCGTGGAGCATGCATAAATTGACTCACAACACTGACCACAAATGTAATGTCGGGTCGAGTGTTGGTCAAGTAAATAAGACGGCCAACAAGGCGCTAATATACTGAAGCATCAGGAAGGAGTTCCCCAGACTCATTAGATAGCTTATGATTGGGATCCATAGGAGTGGAGGCAGGACGACATCCCATCATACCTATATCTTGCAAAAGATCCAGAGTGTATTTTCGTAGAGACAGTGATATACCTTGACGAGAGCGACCAACTTCAATCCCAAGAAAGTATCGAAGGGGCCCCAAGTCCTTAACATCGAAAGATTGACTGAGAGCCTTCTTGACTTTGGTAATGCCTGGAGCATCATCCCCTGTAATAATGATATCGTCAACATATACCAGGATAATAATTGACCGGCCATCAGGTCAATGATGGGTGAAGCAAGTGTGATCAGAGTGGCATCGAGTGAAGCCCAAAGATAAAATAACCTCACTAAAGCGGTTGAACCAAGCTCGGGGAGATTGCTTCAGTCCGTATAAAGATTTTCGAAGACGACATACCTTCCCTGAATACTCCCCCTCAGCCCGAAAACCCGGAGGAGGATCCATATAAATAGTCTCATCCAAATCCCAATTTAGAAAGGCATTTTTAACATCCAGTTGATGTAGGGGCCAGTTGTGAGATGCCGCCAAAGAGATTATAAGCCGAACAGATGTCAATTTGGCGACAGGAGCAAAGGTAGCACTAAAATCCTTGCCCGGGATTTGAGTAAAGCCCTTGGCCACTAGACGCGCCTTATATCGCTCGATAGTACCATCAGCCTGATACTTAATAGTGAAGACCCACTTACACCCAACAGTTTTCTCACCCGGGGGGAGAGGCACAAGTTCCCAAGTCTGATTACGTTGAAGGGCATCCATTTCCAAGGTCATGGCAGCCACCCACTGTGGATCCTGTAGGGCTTCAGAGACAGACCGAGGGATGGATGTGGAGTCAACCTGACTAAGAAAAGAGCAATAGGAATCTGAAAGTCCCTGATAAGAAACATACTAATCAATGGGGTGATTAGTACTAACAGAAAAACCATAACGATTAGGAGGACGACGAAGTCTAGCCCTATCTAGAGGAAACAGAAGGTAAAGGTGGAGAAACATTACCAGATTCCGGTGAAGATATTAGAAGTGGAGTCTGAGCAGGAGGCCATCGAGAGTACACCTGAGTAGGAGCAGTAGTGATAACCGGCGGAAGGTTGGAAGAAGGCTCCAGAGGTTGTTCAAACAGAGGAACAGGATGCGGAGGAGAGTTTGAACTATGTTACCCAGACTCGGGTATGGGTGTCGGGTGCGGGTGTGTATCTAGGTGTCGGACCTCCTCTAAATCCAAATCTTAGGATCCGGCGACATGTGTCTAAACGTTGGATACGGGTATGCGGACACCTTCTGAAGGTATAAACATACTATGTTTCTTAATATCAATAGTTAGAAACCTCTTTGCCCACAATTTTGAGCTTCTACTTACCTTTCCAACATCACTTGTAGAGGATCCGAGTGTCCGAATTGGGTACGGGCGTCGGACACGGGGATCGGGTACTTGGGGTTAGTAGGAGAGTCCAGGTACCATAGAGTTTGAATCCTCGGAGACTTCGGATGAAGGAGGATCAGACACAGACTGAGGACCTGCAAAAAACGGAGTATCTTCCAAAAAGGTGACATCCAAAGAATGATACATATGACGAGTGGTAGGATCATAACACCTGTAACCTTTTGACATAGGTGAATAACCTAAGAAGATGCAGCGGACAGCCTTGTTATCTAATTTTGTTCGAGTTGGACTGCGATCTTGGACAAAGCATGTACAACCAAAGACCCGAGGTAGGATAGGAAAAAGGGTTTTGTCGGGCTGAAGAAGTTGCAGAGGTGCCTTGCCTTGTAAAACACGACTTGGAGTCCGGTTAAGAAGAAAGTGTTGAGTTTCATTAGTTATAAATGTTTTATTTATTTTATGATTAGTATAGGGACTTGTGTGTAATTACTTGTTCTCTTGTTATTATAAATAAAGAGGTCTCACAGTTGTGAGATTAAGCCTTCAATAATATTGTGTAATGATATTCAACATGGTATCAGAGCCTCCCTAAATTAGGGTTCTGTCACCACCACCAGCCGCCTACCATCACCACCATCCACCGCCACCCTAACCTTAACCCTAACCCTAGCCGACCCAACGAGAATTTCATCGCAAAGTTACTGTTCATCGCGAAGTTACTGTTCATCGCAGCACTATTCATCGCAGCACTGTTCATCGCGCACTGTTCATCGCAGCACTATTCATCGCAGCACTGTTCATCGGGTTACTGTTCATCGCAACACTGTTAATCGAGTTACTGTTCACCGCAGCACTGTTCACCGCAGCACTGTTCACGCAGCACTATTCACACCTAGCCGCAATAATTTTTTGAGAACATTATTTGCTCCTAGTTTGTTCGTCTTCGATCCGTAAGCGGATCTATGTTGTTTAATTAGATCGGATCATCTTAGGCTTCCCTTGACCACCATCCCTTGATCATCTGCATCCTTCATCATGTCAAAAGATGATGTGATATCCGAGAAATCTATTGCCGCCTCTTCAGGTTCTTCTATGGGTAACGAAAGACAATCGTACGTTACTGAGAATCCGGGTTCCAAAATCACCACTGCGTTGTTCAATGGTGCTAATTACCTCTCATGGTCCCAGTCGGCAACTTTATGGCTCCGTAGTAGATATAAATTCGGTTATGTGGATGGTTCAGTCAAGGCCCTTACTCGTGATGATCCGACGTATCTCAAGTGGGAAGGTGATAATTCTCTTGTTATGAGTTGGCTAGTTCATTCTATGGAACCCGAACTTGCAGATCCATTCTTATCTATGGGCACGGCCAAAGATATTTGGGATACTTTAGCTGAAACATATTCCCGTCAAGGGAATGTTGCCCAAGTGTATGAACTTCGAAGAGCAATTCAGGACGAAGTTCAAGGGGATTGCACTACTCTCCAGTATTTCACCGCTCTAGGCTCTCTTTGGAAGCGACTTGATCATTTAATCACATTTCATCCCTCTAATCCAACTGATGCTGCAGGTTTTCGGAAATACATTGAAGGGGAAAGAATCTTCAAGTTTCTAGCCGGTCTTAGGCCCGAGTTTGATCCAGTTCGTGGCCGTATTTTGGGTATTGTTCCCCTTCCATCTCTTCGAGAAGCTTTTTCTATTGTGCAAGATGAAGAAAGTCGCCGCTCTGTTATGTTACCCTCTTCATCGACAGATAGGTCAGCCTTGGTATCCTCTAATCAACGGGGCGGCAAGGCCTTTACTCCTCCGAGAGAACCCCAGTATATAGGACATGACACCAACAATAATAGACCTTGGTGTGATCATTGCAATCGTCTCGGACACACTTGCGAGACATGCTGGAAGCTTCATGGGCGTCCTTCCTTTCCCAGGGGACGTGGTGGTGGCCGTCATGGTGGTCGTGGTCCTCCACGAGCTCATTTGACTACTGACTTGTCTCCGTCTGAGGAGAAAGATACTCTTTCCTCAGCTCATCCATCGTCTTCTCCAGCAGTGGGAAACATCAGTAGTGCCGATATCGAAACACTCCGCCGTATTATGACTCAGTTGAACACTTCATCTGCCTCTACTTCCTTTGCCCAGTCAGGTATTTTTGCTAATTTTTCACATGCCTTACATGCTGATTCTAGTCAACCATGGATTATTGACTCCGGAGCTTCCGATCACATGACCGGTCTTTCCTCTGTATTCTCTTCTTATACCCCAAGTTCTGGTAAAGAGAAAGTTAAAACTGCAGATGGTTCTCTTTCATCCATCTCTGGTAAAGGTGTCATTAAAATTTCTAATTCATTACCTTTATCTTCAGTACTTCATGTTCCTAATTTCTCTACTAATCTTTTATCCATTGCTAGGATTACTCATGATCTTAACTGTAGTGTTACCTTCTTCCCATCTCATTGTGTCTTTCAGGATCTCTCCACGAAGAAGGTGATTGGCAGTGGTAGAGAGGAGAATGGCCTATATTTTCTGCTGCCAGAGGCAGCCACACAGGGAAACTTACCACAAGCAGCTCATCATATACAGAGAGAGACTATTCCTAGGGAAGCTTGGATATGGCATCAGAGATTAGGCCACCCTTCGTTTTATTTACTTCGTTTTTTATTTCCTTCTCTTGTCAGTAATAAAAGTGTTTCCAACATTTCTTGTGAGGCTTGTGAGTTGGGAAAACATCATCGTGCAACTTATAATTCTAGTTTTAATAAAAGTACTGTTCCATTTGCTATTATTCACACTGATGTTTGGGGTCCTTCTCCTATTATCACTCTAAATGGCTATAAGTGGTTTGTTACCTTTATTGATGACTGTACTCGCACTACTTGGGTTTATTTGATGAAGGATAAGAATGATGTTTTTTCCATCTTTAAATCCTTTCACAAAATGATATGCACACAGTTTAGCACAGTTGTCAAGGTTGTTCGGTCTGACAAAGGGGGGGGAATACATCTTTGGTGGTCTCACTCACTATTTTTCTGAACATGGAATGATCCATCAAACTTCTTGCACTAACACCCCTCAGCAAAATGGTGTTGCAGAGAGAAAAAACCGTCATTTGTTAGAATCAGCCAGGTCTATGCTCTTCTCTATGCATCTTCCCAAGTCTTACTGGGGGGAAGCAGTCCTAACTGCATCCTATCTTATCAACCGTCTTCCTTCTCGTGTCCTTGGTAAGAAATCTCCAATTGAGCTTCTTACTAAGTCATCCTCCATTTTTCCCATTCCTCCTAAAGTGTTTGGTTGTGTGTGTTTTGTCCACAATCATTCTCCTTCTCGTCGGAAGTTAGATCCTCGTTCTATCAAATGTGTCTTTGTTGGTTATTCTCCAACTCAAAAAGGGTACAAGTGTTATCATCCTCCTACTCGTCGGTGGTATGTATCTATGGATGTCACTTTTGATGAAACACTTTCCTACTTTCAGTCCTCTCTTTCTCCTCTTCAGGGGGAGATAGACCAACAAGCAGAGCAGCCTACTTTCATTGTTCCCTTTCCTATATCTAGCGAGGAAGAGGGAGGAAAAAAAGGAAAAAGAGAGAATGAGGGAGAAAAGAGTGAGCAGGAAAAAGGTGAGGAAGAGGGAGAAAAAGGAGAGAAAAAAGGAGAGGAAGAGAGAGAAGGTAAGGAATTGTTAACGTATACCAAGGATAACAGGAGACAAATTTTTGGGGCAGCAGAAAAAAGGCACATCTCTCCAATCCCGCTTCAATCGCCTTCTAGTGAAGATGATTCAGGTATTTCCTCTCCTTCTATTGCCAATTCTCCAATACCTGTTCTTGTTGATCCATCTAATGATGATGATTTAAACATGCCTATTGCCCTGCGAAAGGGAACTAGAGCATGTACTAAACATCCTCTTTCAAATTTTGTTTCATACTCCCATCTGTCTCCATCATATAGGGCATTTGTGTCCCAAATCGATTCTGTGTCTATCCCTAACCATGTTCAGGAAGCTTTGTCTAATCCTAATTGGAAGAATGCCATGGTTGAAGAGATGAAAGCTCTTCACAAAAATGGGACGTGGAAATTAGCAGAGTTACCTTGAGGTAAAAAGACGGTAGGATGCAAGTGGGTATTCACCGTGAAACATAATGCGGATGGGACTGTTGAGAGGTACAAAGCCAGGCTTGTTGCTAAGGGCTTTACTCAGACATATGGGGTTGATTACCAAGAGACATTTGCCCCGGTTGCAAAAATGAACTCCATCAGGATCCTTCTGTCGCTAGCAGCAAATCTGGAATGGCCCTTGCATCAGTTTGATGTCAAGAATGCATTTCTACATGGTGACTTGGAAGAAGAAGTGTATATGGATATTCCTCCCGGGTTTGAGGGCAGTAAGACACAAGGTAAGGTATGTCGCCTCCAGAAATCCTTATATGGCCTCAAGCAATCTCCTAGAGCCTGGTTCGATAGATTTTCTCAAGCTATGATACGATATGGTTTCAGACAAAGCCAAGGCGATCATACTCTCTTTATCAAGCATTCATCACAAGGGAAATTGATTGCTTTGATAGTCTATGTAGACGATATAGTTCTCACAGGCGATGACTTAGTTGAAATGGAACAGTTGAAGACCTATCTTGCCAAGGAGTTTGAAATTAAGGATCTAGGAGATTTGAAATATTTTCTTGGAATAGAAGTGGCACGCTGCAAGGAAGGGTTGTTTATATCCCAACGTAAGTATGTCCTGGATCTCCTAAAGGAGACAGGTTTGCTTGGTTGTAAAGCAGTTGATACTCCCATGGATCCAAATATGAAGTTCAGTGATGATCCCAGTGGAGAACCGGTTGAAAAGGGAAGATACCAGAGACTAGTGGGCAAACTTATCTATTTGGCTCATACCAGACCGGATATCGCTTTCGCTGTTAGTGTGGTAAGTCAATTTATGCATGCTCCTAGACAACTCCATCTTGATGCTGTGTTTAGAATTATGAGATATCTTAAGTCAGCCCCAGGGAAAGGGCTGTTCTTTGCCAAGAATGGTCATACACTTGTTGAAGCCTACACCGACGCTGATTGGGCAGGTTCAGTGATGGATAGGAGATCAACTACGGGGTATTGCACATTTGTGGGAGGTAATTTGGTCACATGGAGAAGCAAGAAGCAAGCAGTGGTAGCAAGATCCAGTGCAGAGGCCGAGTTTAGAGCTATGGCACAAGGAGTATGTGAATTATTATGGATTCAGATAGTTTTGACTGATCTGGGGTTTGGGCCAAAGGACTCTATGAAACTGTACTGTGATAGTAAATCAGCCATTAGCATTGCTCATAATCCGGTCCAACATGATAGGACAAAACACGTGGAGATTGACAGACATTTTATAAAGGAGAAGTTAAATTGTGGAAGCATTTGTACTCCATTTGTCAAGTCTGGGGAGCAGCTAGCAGACGTTCTTACCAAGAGTCTAGCAAGTCGTTCGTTTCACTTTATCCTTAGCAAGCTGGGAATGAGAGATATTTTCGCACCAGCTTGAGGGGGAGTGTTGAGTTTCATTAGTTATAAATGTTTTATTTATTTTATGATTAGTATAGGGACTTGTGTGTAATTACTTGTTCTCTTGTTATTATAAATAAAGAGGTCTCACAGTTGTGAGATTAAGCCTTCAATAATATTGTGTAATGATATTCAACAGAAAGTGGCAGTAAGAACGGCCAGATGCCAGAAATATTTGGGTACATTCATTCCGCACAGAAGACACCTAACAACAGACATGATGGAGCGGTTCTTTCGTTCCGCCACACCATTCTGTTCTGGAGTGTAGGGACAAGTGAGTTGCTAGAGAATACCCTGTTTATTAAGCTCAGCCCGAAACTCATTAGTAATGTATTCACGACCATTATCAGAACGTAGATTACGAACAACAGTACTAAATTGGGTCTTAACCATTTGTAAGAAGTTAGAAAACAAGGAGAAAACTTCAGATTTCTTCTTAAGCAAATAAACCCATGTACACCTAGTGTAATCATCAATGAATGTAACATAATAACGGTAACCAGAAATAGCAGTAATTGGGGAAGGGCCCCACACATCAGTATGGATAATATCAAAAGCAGACAGTGCACGATTCATGCGAGGTATGTAATAAGAACGAGTATGCTTAGATAATTCACACACAACACAATTGAATTTAAATTTCTGGCAGGCTTTATTTAATAACGGAAAAAGTTGACAAAGATAATGAAAGTTTGCATGACCCAAGCGGGCGTGCCACAATTTTATTGACTCTAAAGAAAAACTAGAAGACTTAGAAGAATCAGGCAAAACAGACGCCTGAAGACTCGACAACGACAAACTGAAACTCCCGCCAGGTGGATCACCAAAATAGTAAAGGCCATCCCGCTCATATCCCCTGCCAAAAATCTTCTTCGAAATCCGGTCCTGTAAATGACAACAGTCTGGTAAGAACATAATTTCACAATTAAGAGATTTTGCAAGACGACTAACTGAAAGAAGATTATAAGGAAAACTAGGGACATGAAGAACAGAAGATAAAGAGATACTAGGAGAGAGGCAAACATCGCCTTTACTTTTGACACAGATAGTGGACCCATTGGCAATACGCACAGATTGGGAGATGGGAACCAAAGAGGATGAAAACAAGGACAACTTACCAGTCATATGATCACTGGCACCAGAATCCAAAATCCACGAGGGGTTACTAGACCCAACATGGAGTGCAGTAGAAGGAGTACCTAAAGCCAAAGTAGTAGTGGGAGTGGTGCCAGAATGAGAACCTTGCTGAAGTAATGCTCCTATTTGAGATTGAAGGTGGCCCATCTGAGTTTGGAGTTGAAGGAGATCCGGAGTAGGAGTAGTCTCAACCATAGCAGGCTAGCAGCAGTGCGGGATGGACCCTTTCCTTTATTTCGGGCACCTTTCTCACGAAGTTCAGGATGGAGTTTGAAGCAGCGATCCTTAACGTGACCAAGATTACCACAGTGAGTGCAGAAAGGGCGATTACCAGATCCAGGAGGACGAGTGAATGGGCCCGTCGGGGCAGCAAGAGCCATCTGATCAGGCACTTGAGTGGGCTCAGGTAAAGCCGGAGGTTGAAGCAAGCGACGACGTCTCTCATCTCCATCAATAGTAGCAAAAGCCTCAAATAAAGAGGGCATAGGGGATGTGTTTAAAATCTGAGTCCGGAGAGATTCGAACTCAGGTTTTAGACCCATCAAGAACTGGTAGGTGTGATGGCGATTGAGACGTCGGAGAGCAATAGTAGCTGCTTCAGGCAAAAATTCACTAAGAGGCTCATACTGAGCCAGTTCCTCCCAACGGGATTGAAGGTAACCAAAATAATCAGCAACTGAAAAACCTAATGTAGCCTGAGAAGCCTGTGCAACATCCCGATAAAGTTCAAAGATACGGGAATCATTGCACTCATGAGCATACATTTAAGTCAGAGAGGTCCATAGGCTGGAAACAGTATCATGAAACATGAACATATGATAAATTCGATCTTCCATAGAGTTAAATATGTTGAGAGTTATGTTGTTGAGAGTTTTTTTTTCTTTTGTTTATGTCTCCTTTTATATTTTTCCTTTTGTGTAAGGGCTCTTATGTAATTATCTTTTTCTCTTCTTGTATTGGAATATAAAAGGGGGCATAACAAGTTTGTTAGCCCTAAGTTGTTTCCTTATCCTTTTGTCTACATGGTATCAAAGCCCTAGGGTTCCTCCATCTCCACCATCATCACCCAGCCCATCAAAGGTGTAAGTCTTCAGCTTTATTCTTTAACACTACGGTAGTATTAGCCATCTTCTCCCCTTCATCCAGAATGTACAGTCCATGCTCCTCTCTACCACTGCCAATCGTCCTCGTGATAAGATCCTGAAAGACACAATGAGATGGAAAAAAAGTTACTACGCTACAGTTCAAATCACGAGTAACACGACTCAGGGATAAAAGATTGTGAGAGAAACTAGGAACATGTAAAACAGAAGTTAATGGTAAAGAGGGAGTGACACAGATAAGACCTTTCCCTGCGATAGAGGAGAAGGTACCATAGGCAATTTTAACTTTGTCAGGTCCTGAACAAGGCTTATAATCAGAGAAAAGGTCAGATGAACGTGACATATGACCCATCACCACCTCAATCACCATCACCCAGCTCACCACCCAACCTGCGCCGCAGGCCCCTCAGGCTGCCTAGCCAGCGCCGAGCCCCTCCCAGGCTCTCCTGCCTGCGCCGCTGCCCCTTAGGGCCTCCCAGCCTGCGCCAACCTCCTTACACCCTTACCCACCCTTGCCGGAACCACCCATGATCTACTAGATCCCCACCGAGCCCCACCCAACCACTTTGTTGTCATCCAAATTCCATTTGCCATCTCTTACACTTGTTTTGATTGAAGTTTCAAATTATATATATATCTTTCTCTTCCTTTGGACCCTTTATGGACCATTGATTAGATCTCCGTAGCCTCTACTTTCTCTAGGAAGGGAAACTATGCCCAAGAGTTTGAGTTGACACGGGCTATTGATCGTTCCGAACAGGGTGATATGACCGTTACTAAATACTTCACCTTTCTTACTACCAGTTGGGATCGGGTGGATCATCTACAGGATTACCAGCCCATCTGTCCCGCGGATGCTGCAGGGTACCGGAAACTACTGGAGAAGCAAAGAGTCTTCAAGTTCCTTCAGGGACTTCATTCTGATTATGACGATGTTCGCAGTCGGGTACTTGGGATGGATAGCCTTCCCACTCTTCAGGAGGCCTTCGCGTATGTTCAAAATGAGGAGAGCCGTCGTGTCGTTATGCTCTCTCCCGCTTCATCCCAGAGGTCTGCCTTAGTCTCTGTCCCACCAGCAAGAGAGGGGCTCAAGCCATCTAGCTCCTCTGATCGGCCTAAGTTATTCTGTGATTATTGTAATAGGCCCCATCATACTAGAGAGACCTGTTGGAGTGAGTCTCCATGGTCGTCCTCAGGGCAGTCGTGGAGGTCGTTTCGGTGCTCGTTGAGGCCGTTCCGGTTCACGAGGGGGGACTGTCCGTGCTCACCATACTACTGTTACTGATACTACCACCCCGGTCTCCAGTACGGAGTCTTCTTCTGATATGAGCCCCTTATCTGCTACTGAGCTTGAGACTCTCCGGACTCTTATGGCCCGTTGTGCTTCACCTGCCTCTGCAAGTGCCTCATCATCTTTTGCTCAATCAGGTAACTTAGTCACTCCAGCAAGAGTTTTTCTCTCTCACTCTTCATTTCCCTGGATTATTGATTCAGGTGCCTCGGATCATATATCACGTTCATCTGACCTTTTCTCTGATTATAAGCCTTGTTCAGGACCTGACAAAGTTAAAATTGCCGATGGTACCTTCTCCTCTATCGCAGGGAAAGGTCTTATCTGTGTCACTCCCTCTTTACCATTAACTTCTGTTTTACATGTTCCTAGTTTCTCTCACAATCTTTTATCCCTGAGTCGTGTTACTCGTGATTTGAACTGTAGCGTAACTTTTTTTCCATCTCATTGTGTCTTTCAGGATCTTATCACGAGGAGGACGATTGGCAGTGGTAGAGAGGAGCATGGACTGTACATTCTGGATGAAGGGGAGAATATGGCTAATACTACCGTAGTGTTAAAGAATAAAGCTGAAGACTTACACATTTGGCATAGAAGATTAGGACATCCATCTTTTGCTGTTCTTAGACACATGTTTCCAACTTTTGCCTCAAACAATGGTTTTTCAAATTTTTCATGTGATGCTTGTGAACTTGGAAAACATTATAGAGGCTCGTTTGCTCCTAGTAATAATAAAAGTTCTACTCCTTTTGCATTAATTCACACTGATGTTTGGGGTCCATCCCGTACTGTGTCTTTAAAGGGTCATAGATGGTTTGTTTCCTTTATTGATGATTGTTCCTGTACCACGTGGTTATATATGATGAAAGAAAAGCGAGAAGTGTTCTCTATTTTTCAAAATTTTCATAAAATGGTGTGTACCCAATTTGGGGCTGTTGTGAAGGTTCTACGGTCTGATAATGGGGGTGAGTATATTGACTCTGGATTGGGTGCATATTTTTCTTCTCAGGGAATTATTCATCAGACTTCTTGCACTGACACTCCACAACAAAACGGAGTTGCAGAACGCAAGAATCGTCATCTTTTAGATGTTGCCCGATCCTTACTCTTCCAGGTTCAAGCTCCTCGGTCTTATTGGGGCGAAGCAGTGTTGACAGCTGCTTATCTTATTAACCGTCTTCCCACCCGTGTGTTGAATAAGAAAACACCACTTGAGGTTCTTTCTTCTCCTTCCCTCTCATCTTCCATACCTCCCCGTATCTTTGGTTGTATATGTTTCGTCCATAATCATTCTCCTACTCGTGGGAAATTGGATCCTCGCTCCATTAAGTGTGTTTGTAGGTTATTCTCCTACTCAGAAGGGTTATAAATGTTATCATCCTCCATCTCGAAAATGGTTTGTGTCTATGGACGTCACCTTTCATGAGTCTAAATCCTACTTTCTTGATCCTCCCACATCTCTTCAGGGGGAGCAGAGGTGTATGGAAGAGATGTCTACTCCACCTATGATGATTGAGGTGGAGACAGAGAGCGTTGAAAAAGACCGAGTTGAGGAGAGGGAGAAAATTGAAAATGAGAGAGTGGAAGAGAGGGAGCCTGAAATACCAGAAACAGAGAGAGTTGAGAAAGAGAAGGATATGTTGGTCTATTCCAGGGGAACATGGAATAAATGGAAAACTAGAGAGACTCCAGAGGCCACAATTCCTCAACTCCCACTGCCATTCTCTCTAAGTGATGAAGATTCAGGTAATTCTTCTAATACACCCTCTCTTCAACATGATGATTTGGATGTCCCTATTGCTGTTCGTAAGGGTGTGAGGTCTTGTACTCAACACCCTATATCAAATTTTGTGTCTTACTCACGCTTATCTCCCTCCTATAGAGCTTTTCTCTCCAAAATCTCGTCTGTTTGTGTTCCTAACCATGTCCAGGATGCTCTTGCTGATCCCATGTGGAAACATGCTATGGTTAAAGAGATGAAAGCTCTACATAAGAGTGGTACTTGGGAGTTGACCACATTACCTAAAGGGAAAAAGACTGTGGGATGCAAGTGGGTGTATACCATGAAGCACAGGGCTGATGGGTCTGTTGAGAGGTTCAAGGCTCGTTTAGTGGCTAAGGGTTTTACACAGACCTATGGCGTGGGCTACCAGGAAACTTTTGCACCTGTTGCAAAAATGAACTCGGTTCGGATTCTTCTTTCTCTTGCGGCGAATCTGGAGTGGCCTCTTCACCAATTTGATGTGAAGAATGCTTTTTTGCACTAGGATTTGGAGGAGGAAGTCTATATGGATATTCCCCTGGGCTTTGAGGACTCCAAAACAGAAGGGAAAGTGTGCAGACTGAGGAAATCCCTATATGGCCTTAAGCAGTTTCCTCGAGCCTGGTTTGAAAGGTTTACCCAAGCGATGCTTAGATATGGCTTCAAGCAAAGTAATGCTGGTCACACACTGTTCATCAAACATTCATCACAGGGTAAGACTACTGCTCTTATTGTATATGTTGATGACATTGTGCTCACAGGAGATGACTTGGCAGAAATGGAGCGGTTGAAGGGACATTTAGCCAGAGAATTTGAGATAAAGGACTTGGGAGCGTTGAAATATTTTCTTGGGATTGAACTTGCTAGATCCAAACATGGAATATTCATTTCCCAGAGAAAATATGTTCTGGATCTATTGAAGGAAACCGGTATGCTTGGGAGCAAAGCTTGTGATACTCCAATAGAGTCCAACCAAAAGCTCAGTGATGACATTAATGAAAAGGTTGTTGATACGGGGAGATATCAGCGATTAGTGGGTGAGCTTATATATTTATCTCACACTCGTCCAGATATTGCTTTCGCGGTTAGTGTTGTCAGTCAATTCATGCACTCTCCTCGCGAGTCTCATCTTGAGGCTGTTTTCCGAATTCTTCGATACTTGAAATCCTCTCCGGGAAAGGGCTTGTTTTTTTCCAGACATGATCATATTAGGGTGGAAGCCTATACTGATGCAGACTGGGCTGGCTCTATTACTGATTGGAGGTCCACCTCTGGCTACTGCACCTTTGTGGGAGGTAATCTTGTTACTTGGCGGAGTAAAAAGCAGAATGTTGTGTCCAGGTCTAGTGCAGAAGCCGAGTTTAGGGCTATGGCCCAAGGAGTTTGTGAGCTCATGTGGATAAATCTCTGTTGAAAGACTTGAAGATTGAGTTGAAAGAGTCTATGAGGCTATATTGCGATAACAAGTCTGCGATCAGTATTACTCACAACCCCGTTCAACACGATAGAACTAAGCATGTAGAGATTGACAGACACTTCGTTAAGAAGAACCTCACCAGTGGGACTATTTGCACTCCATTTGTGAAGTCGGGTGATCAACTTGCCGATATTCTTACCAAGGGAATAGGAAGTCGGCCCTTCCATGTTATTTTAGACAAGCTGAATATGAGAGATATATTTTTATCAGCTTGAGGGGGAGTGTTGAGAGTTATGTTGAGAGTTTTTTTTCTTTTGTTTGTCTCCTTTTATATTTTTCCTTTTGTGTAAGGGCTCATATGTAATTATCTTTTCTCTTCTTGTATTGGAATATAAAATGGGGCATAACAAGTTTGTTAGCCCTAAGTTGTTTCCTTATCCTTTTGTCTACAAAATAACCACCCCAAAATGGAGCAGTTATCAATATCCCACTGAGCAAATGTAGGATCAGAGAGCGCTGGTTTGGGTACAATGCCTAGAATCAATCCAGACTTACCTTTGCCTCCAAGATAGAGACGAAAAGAACGGGACCATGCAGCAAAGTTCCTTCCACTCAACAATACACTAGTAACCCGTTAAGCAGGGGTGTGTTGAGAAAGAGACAGATCTAGACGAGCAGGATCAGTAGTTTTTCCATCGTGAGCCATACCGGAGTGTCTGAACCCAAGAGAAAACCAACAAAAAATTTGGAAAATCGAGAAGATGGAGGGCTGCCCAGAACAGGTGGAGCACAGATGGGGCAACCGGAGACCAAATAATGGTTTGAAAGAGAGATGAGAAGGAGCACTAAGGCTCTAATGCATCACAGGGATGCAGAAGAGGCCCACAGAGGGGCGGAGGACAGCGCAAAGGCTGTCGGAGAGGCACAAGGGCCTCGGTGGGGACCTGGGAGGTGCGCCGAAGCCCTGGGGGGCTTGTGGGACCCTCGGCTGGTGGTGGGGGGCTGCGCCGAGGTGGGTTGGGGGTGGGAGGTGTTGCGGCGAGCCTAGGAGAGGCTGTGGGTGACAGCGGCTGGTGGTGGGGAGCTAGGGTTTGGTGTTTTTGTTGTGGCTCTGATACCATGAAGAAAGATAGAAGGCTAATTGATTAATTTATTCATTCACAATGTGTGTATATATATACAAGCTAGGAAAAACAGAAAAATGAAATAAAGAAGAGAAAAGGAAAGAAAAGAAAAAGGAAATAGACAACTATAATCAATTACAATAAATCTATTCCTAATCAGTCCGTGAATAAGTTTGACTATAATAAATATATATTCCAACAAAGTTAAAAATATATTTATACTGTAATGATCTAGAGATTCACTTTCACTTAGTAGTTAGTAGTAGTACCAAATTTATTTTCTGAAGAAGATATTAATCGCAATGTCGGTTCTATAAATAAAGTAACAATTAAGAAAAGAACGCTGAAGGGAAATTTAGGTTGCAAATGCATTAAAGATGCATTCTTCATTCAGGTAAGACTAACATTCATGATAAAAGCTGAGCCTCCTTGAGCTTTAATTTATGCCACATCGCATCAATGAAGATTTACCCCGACTTTACAACATTCGCTGCAACTATGTAACTAAGTGTCTATTCCCTTGGACCAACTTCAGAAAGCATAATTTATTTCTGATTAAGTAAAAAGATAAGAATCATTAAAAGCACGAACGAAATATTCCATGTTTTGCCCCTTAATTTATGCTTTACAGATCTCCTTTATTTATTTATTTAATTACTATCTTTGTAGGTTTTGAAGCTTTAAAATGAAAATGCAGAAATCTCAAGGAAAAATAGCAGAAAACTGGAAAAATGTATACCTCGATTGAGCGAGGTACACCCTCATCCAAGCAAGTTTCAAGAATTTTACGTCGCTCGAGCGAAGATTGACATGTTAGTTTCAAGAATTTATTGGATAAGATTTCAGTCATATCGTATCACAGGATTCTAGGAATTATTTTGATCTTATCTTGATCTAGTTTCCTTCTCTATTTTTTTTTTCCTTTCTTTCCTTTCTTGTAATCTAGCTTCTATATATATATATATAATATTGCAGCATAGAGATGAATAAAATATAAGAAACACTCTCTCCATCTATTTCTTCTTGGTATGATGGTATCAAAGCCAAACCACCACCACTAGCCGCTGCCCTTACACACAGCCGAGACCCAACCCAGCCTCACCAAGGCTAGACCAGGCCACCTTGCAAACCTTTCCCAGTAGTTTCCACTGCTGGTTTTTGTTGAGAACTTATTATTATTTTTATTTATTCTTATCCTAGGGACTCATATGTAATTTATTTATTTTTCTTCTTCTTCATAATATATATATATGGGGTCTAACAGATTGTTAGCCCTAAGCTTTGCCAAAAATAGTATTCAACATGGTATCAGAGCCATCCACAATCAATCCCAAACCCTAACCACCACACTATTCATTGACACTATTCACGCGACACAGTTCACGCAACTGTTCATCAGTGGACTGTTTTGATTGGTTCTTTGCTTCCGGCAATTTTTGGTCCTTCTATGGACCACTGATCCGTTAGCACCTCATATGGTGTTCTAATCTCCGATTGTGCGTGTACCTCCATCTTCTCCGTTAGCACCTTGTGAACTTGGAAAACATTATAGAGCCTCTTTTGCTCCTAGTAATAATAAAAGTTCTATTCCTTTTGCATTAATTCACACTGATGTTTGGGGTCCATCCCGTACTGTGTCTTTAAAGGGTCATAGATGGTTTGTTTCCTTTATTGATGATTGTTCCCGTACCACGTGGTTATATATGATGAAAGAAAAGCGGGAAGTGTTCTCTATTTTTTCAAAAATTCCATTAAATGGTGTGTACACAATTTGGGGCTGTTGTGAAGGTTTTAAGGTATGATATTGGGGGTGAGTATATTGACTCTAGGTTGGGTGCATATTTCTCTTCTCATGGGATTATCCATCAGACTTCTTGCATTGACACTCCACAACAAAACGGAGCGGCAGAACGCAAGAATCGTCATCTTTTAGATGCTGCTTTTAGATGTTGCCCAATCCTTACTCTTCCAGGTTCAAGCTCCTAGGTCTTATTGGGGCGAAGCAGTGTTGACAGCTGCTTATCTTATTAACCGCCTTCCCACCCGGGTGTTGAATAAGAAAACACCACTTGAGGTTCACTCTTCTCCTTCCATTCCTCCCCGTATCTTTGGTTGTGTATCTTTCGTCCATAATCATTCTCCACCTCGTGAGAAATTGGATCCTCGCTCCATTAAGTGCGTGTTTGTAGGTTATTCTCCTACTCAGAAGGGTTATAAATGTTATCATCCTCCATCTCGGAAATGGTTTGTGTCCATGGATGTCACCTTTCATGAGTCTCAGTCCTACTTCCTTGATCCTCAAACATCTCTTCAGGAGGTGCAGAGGTGTATGGAAGAGATGCCTACTCCACCTATGATGATTGAAGTGGAGACGGACAGCATTGAAAAAAACCAAGTTGAGGTGAGGGAGCCTGAAGAGAGGGAGAGAGTTAAAAATGAGAGAGTGGAAGAGAGGGAGTCTGAAATACTAGAAACAGAGAGAGTTGAGAAGGAGAAGGATATGTTGGCCTATTCTAGGGGAACATCAAGTAAACGGAAAACTAGAGAGACTCCAGAGGCCACAACTCCTCAACTCCCACTGCCTTTATCTCTAAGTGATAAAGATTTAGGTAATTCTTCTGATACACCCTCTCTTGAACTTGATGATTTAGATGTCCCTATTGTTGTCCATAAGGGTGTGAGGTCTTGTACTCAACATCCTATATCAAATTTTGTGTCTTACTCTCGCTTTTCTCCTTCCTATAGAGCTTTTCTCTCCAAATCTCTTATGTTTGTGTTCCTAACCATGTCCAGGATGCTCTTGCTGATCGCAAGTGGAAACATGCCATGGTTGAAGAGATGAAAGCTCTTCATAAGAGTGGTACTTGGGAGTTGACCACGTTACCTACAGGGAAAAAGACTGTGTGATGCAAGTGGGTGTATACCGTGAAGCACAGGGCTGATGGTTCCATTAAGAGGTTTAAGGCTCGTTTAGTGGCCAAGGGTTTTACACAGACCTATGGCGTGGACTACCAGGAAACTTTTGCACCTGTTGCAAAAATGAACTCGGTTCGGATTCTTCTTTCTCTTACAGCTAATCTGGAGTGGCCTCTTCACCTGTTTGATGTGAAGAATGCCTTTTTGCATGGGGATTTGGAGGAGGAAGTCTATATGGATATTCCCCCGGGCTTTGAGGACTCCAAAACAGAAGGGAAAGTGTGCAAACTTGGAAGAAATGGAGTGGTTGAAGGGATATTTAGCCAGGGAATTTGAGATAAACGACTTGGAAGCATTGAAATATTTTCTTAGGATTGAACTTGCTAGATCCAAACATGGGATATTCATTTCCCAGAGAAAATATGCTCTGGATCTATTGAAGGAAACTAGTATGCTTGGGAGCAAAGCTTGTGATACTCCCATGGAGTCCAATCAGAAGCTCTGTGATGACATTAGTGGAAAGGTTGTTGATACAAGGAGATATCAACGATTAGTGGGTAAGCTCATATATTTATCTCACACTCGTCCAGATATCTCTTTCGTTGTTAGTGCTGTCAGTCGATTCATGCACTCTCCTCACGAGTCTCATCTCGAGGCTGTTTTTCGAATCCTTCGATACTTGAAATCCTCTCTGGGAAAGGGCTTGTTCTTCTTCAGACATGACCATTTTAGGGTGACAGCCTATACAGATGGAGACTGGGCTAGCTCTATTACTGATAGGAGGTTCACCTCTGGCTACTGCTCCTTTGTGGGAGGTAATATGGTTACATGGCGAAGTAAAAAGCAAAATGTTGTGTCCAGATCTAGTGCAGAAGCCGAGTTTAGGGCTATGGCCTAAGGAGTTTGTGAGCTCTTGTGGATTAAATCTCTGCACTTAAAGATTGAGTTGACGGATTCTATAAGGCTATATTGCGATAATAGGTCAGCGATAAGTATTGCTCACAATCTTGTTCAACACAATCGAACTAAGCATGTAGAGGTTGACTGTCGCTTCATTAAGGAGAATCTTACCAGTGGGACTATTGCACTCCATTTGTGAAGTCGGGTGATCAACTTGCCGATATACTTACTAAGGGAATAGGAAGTCAACCATTCCATGTTATTTTAGACAAGCTGAATATGAAAGATATATTTGTATCAGCTTGAGGGGGAGTATTGAGAGTTATTTTGCTATTTTGTTGAGAGCTATTTTTTTCCTATTGTGTCTTTTTCTTATTTTTCCTTTTGTGTAAGGACTCCTATGTAATTATCTTTTTTCTCTTCTTAATATCGAATATAAAAGGGGCATAACATTTTATGTTAGCCTTAAGTTATTGCCTAATCTTTTTCTACAGATAAATCCATTCTTCCATTGAGTTGAACATCCACCCAAGAACAATGCAATTATCAGTGATACACCCAAAATTGGCTCTATCCTATGACCGAGCGGGTTCAAATCAGCAACCAGTCCATGTCCCGGTCAAATCATGCACAACTCCTCGGACAAGCATCAGCCCGAGCGGTCTAGTTTACCCGAAACTCATCATCCCGAGCGGTTCATCCCCGATCCGGCCAACAGGTCGGGGAAACCGCACGGGCAAATCCCACCGCGGGAACAGTTCATCCGGGTCCACAGGCATGATCCCGAGCATTACGGGCAGTTTCCTACTCAAGCTAGAAGACTAATGGAAAGTGCAAACTATTTCCTAATCCAATTAGGAAATCCCCACAATTAATGCCAATCTATATCAATTAGATTATATTTCCTTATCCATGTAGGAGTAGGTCTCTTGCATCTATAAAAGAGACCTCTCACCCCCCATTGAAGGGGCTGACTTTTCAATCTACACAGCACCTCTATAGCATTCATCTATATGCCCGGCTGGCCTACGGTAGCTCCAGACTTGTTGGTTCACCACAGGCCCCCGGCTCTTTTACAATATAGTGAACGTGCTCAGACACAGCCGTGGACGTAGGTTCCTTCATTAACAGGGCTGAACCACATACAAAAAAACCAGTCTCTCACTCTCTCTCTCCTTAAACTGCTCTACATTACTCTTACCAATTTTTGGCATCATCAGTTTGGCGCCGTCTGTGGGAAGCGACAAGTCTTCTCATCAACAAATCTCTTGCCTGATCGTCATGCCACCGAGGAAGGGTAAGAAGGTTGGTCAGCAGTCCAACCGGGATGTTCCTCCGGCCCCGGCACCGGTTGCGGCAGCCATGATATCTGAGCATATCACCGCGACCCTCACACAACTCTTGAAGGGCCAGCGTCAAATCCAACAAGAGATCGAAGCCCTGCTAGCCCAGCAAAGCAGTCCTCCAGGGGCCGGGAAACGACCCGGGAACGTTGAGTACGGTCGGGAACCGATCTTGACCAGACAACGTGCCCGAGCCAACCCGTCCCGTGTTGAGGATGCCAGAGACATCAATAGTGGGCGTGCTGTCCGAAAGGAAAGGTTGGAGCATATGGCCCGGGAATCAGTCCAGGGCCACTCGGTCAAGAGCCGAGTTGTCCCTAGACAAACGGTTACCCGAAGTCATAGCCGAGCCCGATCCCAGAGGACAGCACACCGCCATGAAGAGGAAGCCTCTTCCACCCACCCAACCAGCCCCTCAGATACCGGTCGGGAAGGAGTGGAAGCCCAAATCAAGGACTTGCAGAAGCAGATTGACGGAGTGGCCAAAAAGCTTGGTCAAAACCGCGCTCAGAATCAGGCCAATACCAAGACAGAGTCACCGTTCTCCAGCCAGATCACAAGATTTGCCATCCCGCGCAAATTTAAGCAGCCTCGCCTAGATCCCTATAACGGCTCGGGAAGCCCGGTCGACCACGTCCGGACCTACAAGGCTCAGATGGCCCTAGCCACCAACTCCGATGAACTACACTGCCTAGCCTTCCCCAGCACTTTGAAAGGCCCCGCCATGCAATGATTCTACTCGTTAGAGCCCCAATCGGTCCGCAGTTTCAAGCAACTCAGCAAGAAGTTCATCAACTAGTTCATCGGTATGCATGAACGGCCAAAGCCTGACATGCAGCTACTGACAGTCATACAAAGGGATAATGAGACCCTCAAGTAATTTACCGACCGGTTTAATCAAGAGAAGCTCGGCATCTATGATCTTGATGAAGCCGCCGCTATTGTAGCCTTCTGCTCAGGAGTTCAACACACCAAGTGCGCCACGTCGTTTCACAGAAACCGACCGGTAACCTTGGTTGAACTCGCAGAGAGGGCTGGAAAATATATTGACACTGAAGAATTTCTAAAGATCAAAGACCCCGGGCAGGAAAGCAAGGAGTCTTCCAGAAGTAAGCGAAAGCGAGATCAGCTTGGGAGTTCTGACAGTTCACAGCAGTCGGAGTCCGGCAGTCTCGACCCAACCTCCAACTCACAACAGGCAGGGTCCGGCAGTCCCGACCCGACCACCAGTTCGCAGCGGTCTGAGTCCGACAGCCCCGACCCGACCTCCAGTTCACATCGGTCAGGATCAAGCAGTTCCAACTTTGCCTCCAGCACAGAGAAATCAGGAGCTCGACGATCCTGATCCAACCCCCTGTTTCCATCATTCTAGATGAGCCCGACTACAGTGGCACTTGCCTGATCACCACATGAGGCTCCACCGATTGTCAGATAGCTCTTACAAAGACCTCGGGCCTAACCCCGAGGCATACCAAGACCTCGGGCCTAACCCCGAGGCATAAAAAGACCTCGAGCTCCGAACCCAGGCACTAAAAAGACCTCGGGCTCCGAACCCAGGCACTAAAAAGACCTCAGGCTCCGAACCCAGGAACTAAAGACCACGGGATCGCACCCGAGGCAAAAGACCTCGGGGTCACGCCCGAGGCACAAGCTTCCCTTAGGTCCAACCGGAGATGGGGGCAAACCCCCTAGGTTGCTGATGATGGCAAGCCTCAAAAGACCCTACAACCACCATGTTCTAGGTCGGTTACCTACAGTCATAGCTTCTGTAAGACCCTCGTCTTAGCGAAAGCTTAGGGGGCAAGACGGCGTAGTGAACTAAACAGGTAATCACACCGGGTATCTACAGGCCTCGCGGATAACCAAGTCAAAATCTTGGATAACCCGAGCACTTACAGTACTCAGAGGCATTAATTGCACTTAGGTCCAAACCGGCGATAGAGGTGACTAAAATCTCTTCGGTTGGCCGACGATAGAGGAGCAAAAAGACCCTAAAGCAACGTGATTTAGGTCGGCTTCGCCAACATGGTCAAACTCTTCTCCCAACGGTCTTGACGAAGGCTGACTAGGCGGAAGATAACCATCATGGGGAGTTAACACAAAAGGACCCTAAAGTAACACACTTTAGGTCGGCTTTTCCAACATGGTTAAATTCTTCTACCCACAACCTTGACGAAGGTTCACGGGCAGAAGATAACCATCCTGGAGGCTAACTCAAGCAAAAAGACTCCGAAGTAGGCCGAGTCTCAACTCTCGGTCACTTCCCGAGCATTTAAAGACTGCGAATTAGGCCGGGTCTCAACTCCCGGTCAGTTCCCGAGCACCTAAAGATCCCGAGCTAGGCTGGGTCTCAACTCTCAGCCAGTTCCTGAGGACTCACCAGGCTCAGAAGCCCCGAGGCAGCTTCCCCAAGCACTCAGACAGTGGCAAGTAACATCAAACTGATTTCCAAACATGCCCCGATATAGCATCTGGCCAACCTTGGAAATGGGGGGGCAGCTGATACACCCAAAATTGGCTCTATCCTATGACCGAGTGGTTCAAATCAGCAGCCAGTCCATGTCCCGGTCTAATCATGCACAACTCCTCGGACAAGCATCAACCCGAGCGGTCTAGTCTACCCGAAACTCATCATCCCGAGCGGCTTATTCCCGATCCGGCCAACAGGTCGGGGAAACCGCACGGGCAAATCCCACCACGGGAACAGTTCATCCGGGCCCACAGGCATGATCCCGAGCATTACGGGCAGTTTCCTACTCAAGCTAGAAGACTAATGGAAAGTGCAAACTATTTCCTAATCCAATTAGGAAATCCCCACAATTAATGCCAATCTATATCAATTGGATTATATTTCCTTATCCATGTAGGAGTAGGTCTCTTGCATCTATAAGAGAAACCTCTCACCCCCCATTGAAGGGGCTGACTTTTCAATCTACACAGCACCTCTATAGCATTCATCTATATGTCCGGCTGGCCTACGGTAGCTCCAGACTAGTTGGTTCATCACAGGTCCCCCGGCTCTTTTACAGTATAGTGAACGTGCTCAGACACAGCCGTGAACGTAGGTTCCTTCATTAACAGGGCCGAACCACGTACAAAAAAACCAGTCTCTCACTCTCTCTCTCATTAAATTGCTCTACTTTACTCTTACCAATTTTTGGCATCATCAATCAGTATACCATTCATCATATTTAGGATCTGTTGCAGCAAGTTGTTCCTTCTTACCAAGAAACCATGCAGACTTCCGTTTGCCCCCGAGAAAGAGGCGAAGGGAATTAGACTAAGCATGAAAGTTTTTGCCATTGAGTAGGACACTCGTGACACGTTGAGCGGGTGGCGGATGAGACAATGATAAATCCGAATGAGCAACAGTGGGAGTAGGAGCAGTGGGATCAGTCATGATGTAAGCAAGTCAAACAGAGAGAGGATAATACCCAACTAGTTGGAACAACCGCAAGAACCACATGACTGGTGAGCTTTCTACTTTCATTTCTCTGTTCACCTTCTTTGATCAATCGTCCAGCCCATTCAACTCCTTAAAACCCAGGTGTTAAGGAGAGTGGACGTAAAGCCTGTAAACTGCACAGAAGGGCCATAAATGGGCGATGTAGGACATTCCAACAGAGAGGTATAATACTATAGAATAGTGCGCTCACCTTGAACTTGGATTCTCTGTAACGAGGGAATGCCTCTCATTACCTACACAAGGACTGGTCACACCAGTAGCGGTGGGGGACTTTCCAATCTCCAAATCTTCAACTGACAAGTTGGAGAAAACTCTTGGACTGAATGATTACTCATGGCAAAAAAGGCAAAACCTAGTCGTCACGGGCACCGGTCGGGTGCAATTGTTCAATCTATTAATAGGTCATGGTCCGAACACGGACTTGAAAAAATGGGATAGATGAAGAACTGCACCCAGATCAGCACCACTTGAGTAGACCAAATCTGACCTAAGGTTCAAAGTTGATGAGAAAACAAAGAGGGAAAGAAGACCTCAGGCCAGGATGGCTGTCGCAATGCTTGTAGGGACCATGGTGGGGTTCGGCAAGGGCAGGAAGGGACCTGGGTAGGTCGTCGAGGGTCAGGGTATGTAGGAAAGGTAGCGGCGCAGGTCTTAGGTGTGGTTCAGGGCTGCGGCGTGGCTGAATTTCGGTGGATTTGGTTGCGGCGTGGCTGGATTTAGGCCAGGAAGGGTTGGCGATGGAGTATGTGGTCGAGGATGATGGAGGATGTTGAAGCTTGATATACATTGTTGGGCCCATTCTCTAACAGCTTAAGCTTTTGGAGTAGTTGGTAACTTAACATGGTATCAAAGCCTTGTTTGTGGGAGGTCCTGGGTTCGACTCTCCATCCCCGCTTTGTTGTGCATATTTGCACTTTGTTATTTGTCTCCACTACGATGGAGTTTGGTTTGTTTGCTCTCCACGTGCAAGTCGGGGTTGCACGTGAGGGAGGGTGTTGAAGCTTGATATACATTGTTGGGCCCATTCTCTAACAGCTTAAGCTTTTGGAGTAGTTGGTAACTTAACAGAGGATGTGGTCGGCGATGATGGTTTAGTGGTGGTGGATGCTAACCCTAATTAGGGTACTCTGATACCATGTTGAATCAGAGTTTTCAGGCGTAGCGAGAGTAATCACTCTCTCTCTCTGTTATTATATTAAACCCACAAAGGGGAAAAGAAAAAAAATTACAAGCAAGCCCCAATATAAAGTTAAAAATAAAAAACTCTCAACATACTCATTTATCGGTTATGAAAAATACAAGATTACAAACATAAATACAGGGAAATGGGCCGCTGTTATAGATGCACAATGTGCTTTTTTCTTTTAAGTGTTGAGATATTTTATTTTATAATCTTTGTCTTTTATGTTTTGTGGTTATTTTATATTTTATAACCGTGTAGAGGGTCTTAATGTAATTACTTGAATATACTCTTGATTAATAAAGAGAGTGTCACACATTGTGCACTCTAAGCTTTCAATAAATTTAACATGGTATCAGAGCAGCCCTAAGGAGGGGATCGATCCTCCTCCACCACCGAAACACAACACGACCACCACAGTCCTTCGCCGCCACAACCACACGCCATTAAGCCTTCGCCGCTGCCCCCACTCACATCACCAGCCTCGCCGAAGCCACAACCCCCACCTTGCACCACGCCGTAACCCCAAATCACCTCCTACACTCTCACCGCAGCCCACAACAACTACCAGCCTCTGCGCTACCCTACCTTGGCCATATCGAACCTCACAAAACCCTCCTACCTTATTTTCTAATTCAGTCGACACACTGGCCTGATCTACCCTACTCTATATTTCTCTTATCTACTGTTTTCTAAACCCTAGATCAGATTGCTCCCACAATTGGACTATTCTGATTGGTTTTTTTTTTCCTCTTTCGGTCGAACCACATGATTTGTCCATAGTCTGGACAATTGCACTGGAGTGGTGCTTGTGAGTTGTGAATGCTAGGATTGCCTTGATTTTTCTTCGTGCCGTTTGTGCTTGTTCGTATTCGCTCTGACGAAGGACGATTTATCTCAGAAATCTGCTGCTACTACAAGTTCTCCTGTAGGTAATGAGAGGCTACCCATTAACAAGAACCCTGGGGCTAAGATCACCACAGTTCTCTTGAATGGCGAGAATTATTTATCATGGTCTCAGTCAGCCACCTTGTGGCTTAAAAGCAGGTCTAAGTTTGGTTATGTGAATGGCACACTCAAGACTCCTAGCAAAGAAGATCCGACTTATTTAAAGTGGGAAGCTGATAGTTTTCTGGTTATGAGTTGGCTTACCCATTCTATGGAACCCGAAATTGCTGATGGGTTCTTTGAAATGGAGACTGCCCAGGACATCTGGGATACACTTGTTGAGACTTACTCCCGCAAAGGGAATGTGGCCCAAATCTATGAGCTATAGAGAGCTATTGAAGTCGAGGTACAGGGAGACCGCACTATTCTACAGTACTTAACCACCTTGGGGACTCTTTGGAAACGCCTTGATCATTTAACTACCCATTGCCCAATCTGTTCAGTCGATGCTAGTAGCTTTAAGGCTTATATTGAAAGTGAGAGGATATTTAAATTCTTAGCAGGCCTTAACCCCGAAATTGATCCTGTTCGGAGCCGAATTCTTGGAATGGAGCCACTTCCTACATTGAGAGAGGCATTCGCTCATGTTCAGAATGAGGAAAGCCGTCAATTAGCCATGCTTCCTCCGTCTTCAGCTGATCGATCAGCCTTGGTTTCATCTAGCCATAGGGAAGGTAAGGCCCCTACATCTCGTACTGAGTATACTTCTGATGGGGGAAATGATAAGGATAAGCCGTTGTGTGATTATTGTAATCGTCTCGGGCATACCCGAGATAGATGCTGGAGCCTTCACGGTCGCCCTCCGATGTCGGGTGACCATGGTGGCCGTGGTAGTCGTGGTGGTGGTCGCAGTGGCCGAGGTAATGGACCGCGTGCGCATTTGTCTACTAGGTTAGACTGTCCCAGTCAGGAATGGGTCTCCACTCCCACTAATTCCTCTGGACCTAACAGCATTAGCAGTTCTGATTTGGAGATTCTCCGTCGCATCATTGCTTAGTTGGATCCTCCCGCTAGTGCCGCTGAGAGATATCTTCGCACCAGCTTCAGGGTGAGTGTTGAGATATTTTATTTTATAGTCTTTATGTCATTTATGTTTTGTGGTTATTTTATATTTTATAACCTTGTAGAGGGTCTCAATGTAATTACTTGAATATACTCTTGATTAATAAAAGAGAGAGTCACACATTGTGCTCTCTAAGCTTTCAGTAAATTTAACATTAAGTACCAAAAAATAATAATAATAATAATAATAATAATAATAATAAAATTCCAGCATGACTTGTTTCAATAGAGACTCGGGATCTGTTTTGGCATAAAATTTCTGGACAAAAGGTGTTGAGGAATCACATACCATGGTACGTTTCATTATGTGACCCATGAGGTCAAACCGGAACCCATCAACCTGCAAGACCATCATTTAGTTAAATACAAATAATTGAACCACCCCTTCTAATCCATGAATAATGATCACAATGTAATAAAGCTTACATAAAATGAATCTCCCCTAAAGACAATTTGTTGATATATAAAGGGACTAATGTGTGGGTGTGTGCATGTGTGTGCCCGTGGAGGGGTGTGTGTGTGTATGTGTGTGTGTGTGAGTGTGTGTGTGTGTGTGTGTGAGAGAGAGAGAGAGTGTGTGTGTGTGTGTGTGTGTTTGAGAGTAGTCTATATCAATATCCGACCTTTACCATTAGAAAGTAAAACATAGGTCTCAAATCTATATTTGCAGATTTCTTAGCTGTGTAGTAAGAATAGTACGATTTTTTTTTTGTCACCATCGTAAAGGAACACACCGATACTGTTTTCCATAATAAGACCTCCATTACTGTCACATGCCATTTGTCCATAATAAGACCTCCATTACTGTCACATGTCATATGGACTCTACGTCTTTACTACCAATGGGCCCAAAATGGACTATATAATGTAACAAGTTTCAAGTGGATGAATATATATTACACTTTAATCATCTCATAAATCATTGTGGTGGCAGTAGAGGTAGTGCTAGTTCTTCTAAAAACAGTACTACCACTGATACCAACGTTAATCACGATAGCAAATATGAACACTATGAGCAACTATTACTACAAAGACTCCATAAATTCTGTGTGTTTGTTGTTATGAAACTTCCATATAATGCTAACTCAATTCGATCAAATATTTTTCTTTCCATCTTTTTTTGTCCCTTTGGCACCCTCTATATAAATCAAGTCACTCATGTTGAAGCTTGATATACATTGTTGGGCCCATTCTCTAACAGCTTAAGCTTTTGAGTAACTTGTGACTTAACATGGTATCAGAGCCTTGTTTGTGGGAGGTCTCAGGTTGACGCCTCTATCCCCGCTTTGTTGTGGATATTTGCACTTTGTTCTTTGTCTCCATTATAATGGAGCGTGGATTTTTTAGTTTATTGCCTCCATGTATAAGTCGTGTTAGAAGTTATCTTATTTTATTTTATAGACTTTTGTTATTTCTTCTTTATTTTGGGGTCATTTAAGTAATTATTATTTTTCTATTCTAGTCTAATAAAATAGATTGAGAGACGATTGTACTCTCTTAAGCCTAAAAAACATTCTCACCTAGATTTCAACATGGTACCAGAACCACCCTAGGTAGGGTTTGCAATCAACCACCACCACCAACTACCTACACCTGCACCGCACCGCACCACCACACCCCACCCAAACCTGTGCTACGACACCGCAGACCATCTTGCCTCTCGTCGAACCACCACAGGCCACCCAGGCCTTTTCCGCACCACCACAGGCCTCCCAGGTGCTTACCGAACCACCCAGCCACCTCGACGCAGCGCCCCATGTCCACCAAGCCCTAGCCGGCTAGCCGAACCCCACCATAGCCTGTTATACCTTGCTACCACCCTAGATCTTCCCCAAAACCCTATCAGCAGCCCCCATCCAGCCGAGATTCATCTTCTCCTTTGCTGGCTTGATTTCTTTTAACTTCTTTCTCCATTCTTAATTCCTTAATCCATAGATCAGCCATATCTTTGGCAAAAGTGTTGATCTGATCACAACCCTTCGATCGTTCAGTTAGAGGATAATATTGTAAAAAGTGTAATGTTATAGTGTCCCGCATCGGTTAGATTGTAAAAGTGTAGTTTGTAGCTAAGCCTATATATATTAGGCTCTTGTAATCATTTTTTGAATCAATCAAATATATTATTTCTCCACTTTTACATGGTATCAAAGCAATCGATCTTAGGGTTCGATCCTCTTCTTGTTGCCGATCAAAGTTAATCGAGAGTGTTTCTCGTGTTTTATCAATTGCCGGATCTTTGTTCAAGATCCGAGGAGACCAGCAGCCCCTCAAACCCTAGCCGCTGCCCCTCAAGTTACTGTTCATCCGAAAGTTACTGTTCATCACAAGTTGTTTATCCGAGGGTACTGTTCATCCGAAAGTTACTGTTCATCCGAGTGTACTGTTCATCGAAAATAACTGTTCATCGCAAAAGTTACTGTTCATTGGCAGTCCTTTAGTTTGTCCAGATTTGTTCCGATTTGGTCCTTTCTCAATCTGTTTTGCTCCCAATCTGATTTTTCTCTTTTCTCTTATTCTTCATGGAGTCTAAGGCTCTCCCACAACTCACTACCCGAAAGTTGAATGGTTCCAACTTTCTTCAATGGTCTAGGGCTATCACCATTGCCCTTACAGGCTTGGGTTTCGATGCTCACCTTACCGAGCCTTCTCCCACCACCGACGACAAGGCCATCAAGACATGGAAACAAATGGATGCCCAAATCATTGCCCTCCTTAGAAACTCTATGGAACCACACGTTGCGGATGCATGGTCACTTGGGCACCTGTAAGGATATTTGGGATTATGCTCATCTCTTATTCTTCTGCGATCTCACTCAGATGTATGATCTCTCCTCTCAGTATTTTCAGTTGCAGCAAAGTGATCTCTCAGTTACTGAGTATTTTGCCTCCTTCAAACGGTTAGTTGAAGAACTGAACGGTGTTATTCCTATTACTACTTATGCAAAGAAACAACAGGAACAGCGGAAGCAAATGGCAGTAATGAAATTTCTTGCCGGTCTGAAGCCCGAGTTTGAGCCAGTTCGATCTCAGATTCTTGATGGTGCCTCCCTTCCTTCCCTTAACGAGACCTGTCAACGTGTTCTTCGCAGCACTTCTCGGGATTCGTCTACCCTTGCTCCTCCCGTTACCGATCATTCAGGCCTTGTTACTCAGGCTTCACAGCATCCTATCGGTCGGGGTGGTGGTCCTCCTCGTCGTGGAGGGGGTTATCGTGGTGGACGAGGAGGCCGTGGTCGCGGCCCCACACGTCATTATGATAATTGTAACAAGGATGGTCATACTCGGGAGACTTGCTGGGAACTTACTAGCCGTCCTGCACGGTTTGCCAATGCTGCTGTTACTACTAGTGATACTCATCCTCCTGTTCCAGTTGTGGCTGATCATTTTTTGGTTTCTCGAGACGAGTATACTCAGTTCCTACAGTTCCAGGCATCTCAGCAAGCATCTTCTCCTAGTACTTCTCTTGTTCAGAAAGATACATCCACTGCTTGTCTCACCTCTCGTTCTGCTCCTTGGGTAATTGATTCTGGAGCTATTGATCATCTCACAGGTATATCGACACTGTTTTCATCTCTTGAAAAATCATCCTCATTATCCCCGGTTACATTAGCTGATGGTTCCTCTATTCCTGTTGAAGGAATAGGGACTGTCTCATTGTCTTCATCCTTGTCCTTATCTTCTGTTCTTTACGTACCCCAGTTTCCATTTAATTTAATTTCTATTAGCAAATTGACAAAGAATCTTAATGCTTGTGTCTCTTTTTTCCCTGATTCTGTTCTTATTCAGGATTTGACAACTCGGAAGACGATTGGCATAGGGCATGAATCCAATGGTCTCTACTATTTTGATGGTTCATCTCCACCACCCACTTCTCCCACTGCTTGTCCTGCTACAGTGTCTCCTCACCAGATTCATTACCGCCTTGAACATCCTTCCTTGGCCAACTTGAAGATGCTAGTACCTAGTTTGAGTCATTTGTCTGTTTTAGAGTGTGAGTTGTGTCGGTTGGGGAAGCATCACCGTGTCCAATTTGCTCCCCGAGTCAATAAAAGAGAGTCTTGTCCATTTCAATTAGTACATTCAGATGTTTGGGGCCCACACCGTATAACCTCTATTAAGGGGTATCGATACTTTGTTAGCTTTGTTGATGATTTCTACAGAATAACGTGGATTTATTTAATGAAAGATCGTTCCGAGTTATTTTCAATATTTTGTGCATTTTGTTATGAAGTTAAAACTCAATTTAATGTTCCTATTCAGATTCTTCGTAGTGATAATGCACAGGAATATCTCTCATCCTTTCATCACCTACATGAGCAAATGTGGGATGCTCCACCAATCATCGTGTGTGCACACACCTCAACAAAATAGTGTTGCTGAAAGAAAAAAATTGTCACTTGTTAGAAGTCACCCGCACTTTGTTGTTTGAAATGAGGGTTCCAAAATGTTACTGGGGGGATGCAGTTCTTACTGTCTGTCATTTAATTAATCGTATGCCCTCTTCTGTTCTAGATGGGTGCACTCCTCATGCTACATTATTTCCGACTGAGTCTCTGTTTTCGGTTAGTCCACGTGTTTTTGGTTGTGTTTGTTTCGTCCATCAGCTTACCCCGAGCACTGACAAGTTAGACCCACGTGCTATTAAGTGTGTTTTCTTAGGGTATTCTCGTGTTCAGAAAGGCTATTGTTGTTACAGCCCTACCCTATGCCGTTTCTTTGTGGCAGCTGATGTTACCTTTTTTGAGTCCACTCCATACTATTCAGAGTCCCACTCTATGAGTGATCCTGATTTCATGCTCCCCTTACCTCTTGCATTACCTCCCACACCTCTGTCCTTCCAACCCCAGAGGCTTTCTCCTGCCTGGATCGCCCACACTTACAGACATACACTCGTCGTCATCGGACTATTCCGGATTCTGCTACTCCGCCAACCGCCTCCACATCTTCAAATCCGCATCCATCAGAATCTGACCTTCCCATTGCTCTTCGTAAGGGTAAGCGCTCTTGTACTTCTCATCCTATTTCCAACTTTATCTCTTACAATCGTCTATCTCCTGTTTTTTCTTCGTTTCTTACCTCTTTGTCTTCTGTGTCGGTTCCTAACACTGTTGCAGAGGCTCTTACCCATTCCGGATGGAGACAAGCAATGGAAGATGAGATGTCTGCCTTACGAGATACTAGTACTTGGGACTTAGTTCCTCTTCCTCCAGGTAAGACAGTAATACTATTAAAGTGCACCCTGACGGCACGATAGATCGCCTGAAAGCTTGCCTTGCTGCCAACGGCTATACACAGATTTATGGCCTTGACTATTCCGAGACGTTCTCTCCTGTGGCTAAGATCACCTCTGTTCGTCTCCTCATTTCTCTTACTGCCATATTTCACTGGCCCTTACATCAGATTGATGTAAAGAATGCCTTCCTTAATAGCACTTTGTTGGAAGAGGTCTATATGGAGCAACCACCTGGGTTTGTTGCTCAGGGGGAATCGAATATGGTATGTAGATTAAGAAGATCTTTGTATGGCCTGGAACAGTTTCCTCGTGCCTGGTTTGGTAGGTTCAGTGATGTAGTTGCTGAATTTGGACTCCAGAGATGTGGTGTCGGTCATTCAGTCTTCTATCGACATACTAAAGCAGGTAAAATCTTCTTGCTTGTGTATGTTGATGACATTGTTATTACTGGAGATGATTCCAAGGGTATTTTGGAGTTGAAGTTATTTCTGCAAAGTAAATTTCAAACCAAGGACCTCGGGCAGCTTAGATATTTCTGTTAGATACGTTACTTTGTTTTATATTATTAGAATTAAAAGGACTAGGTTGCAATTTTCTTTTCTTCTTATTCTTGAATAATATATAAAGGTGTGACTTATTGGTCAACCCTAAGCTTTTGGATTAATCTCTGTTGTCAAACTTAACATGGTATCAGAGCCACCACTACCCTAACCCTAACCACAGCGCCAACCCCCCATCACCACCACCACCACCACCAATATGACATAAGCACAGTTCACGGCACTGTTCATCGGCACTGTTCACGCTACTGTTCATCGGCACTGTTCATCGCTACTGTTCATTGCATTTTTTTTTTCACTTGTATATAGTCATCAACCACTCCTATGGCCCATTGATCAGGGATTGATTTGCTGGCATCCTATATGGTGGCCTGATTTTTTGTTGGTGTGCCTCGTATCCGTTTGCCCTTGTTTCTATTGCCTTTTTTTAGTTTTTCCGTTGCGGGTATCATTTTTTTTGTGTTGATTCACGATGACGGATCCAGCCAAGTCCAACGTGAATACACAGTTGCTTTCGGATGAACGTGTTATTGTTGCATCCGCCGATAGCCCGAATGTTAAACTTACTACATCACTTTTCAATGGTCAAAACTACCTAGCATGGTCCGGATCTGTGATTATGTCTCTCAAAGGCAGGGGGAAGATGGGGTATATCAACGGCAAAATTAAACACCTACCACCAAGGATGCCTCTTATGACAAGTGGGAGATGGAGAACTCAACTATCATGACATAACTTTTTGCCACTCTATGATTCCTGAGACTGCTGAAGGTTTTTTGGACATGGCGACTGTCTAAGATATTTGGGAGACCATGGCCAAGACTTATTAGCGCAAGAGCAATTCTACACAGATTTTTGATTAAGGAGGTCGATTGGTCGATCTAAACAAGGGGAGAAGAGTGTTCTGCAGTACTTCACATCTCTATCCACCAGTTGGAAACATTTGGACCACCTGTTGGACTACAAGCCAGTTTGTCCTGCTGATTCTGTGGCCTATCATAAAGTTATTACCGAGGAGAGGATTTTTAAGTTCCTAGAGGGACTTCACTCTGATTTGGATCCAGTTCGCAGTCGGGTTCTGGGAATGGACCCACTACCTTCTCTTCAGGAGGCCTTTGCCTATGTCCAAAACGAGGAAAGTCGTCGTTCTTCTATGCTTCCACCTGCTTCTACAGAGCGATCTGCTCTCTCTTCAGTTCCTCAGAAGGATGGGAACCGTGGTCATGACACCGCTAGTGAGTCCAGTTCTCCAGAAAAGGCGAAGCAATTTTGTGATTATTGCAATACCAAATATCACACAAGGGAGACATGCTATAGGCTTCATGGTTATCCACAAGGGGGTCAAGGGGGTCGTTCTGGCTCATCTAGGGGTTGTGGAGGAAGGTTTAGCCGCAATGCCCATGCTAATCATACTACAGTTGTTGATCTTACAGCTCCTGCTCCGATTGATCAGTCTCTTCCCGCTGTTCTTCCACCTATGTTCACTGCCTCTGAGGTGGAGGACGCTCTCGGGAGCTTGATGACTCGCCGTTCTTCTGCTGCCTCTACCTCTACCTCTACCTCTGCATCCACACCTACAGGTGCCTCCTCTTCATTTGCACAGACAGGTAACTTAGTCACTTCACCCGAGCATGTTTATCCCATTTATCTTTCCCGTGGATTATTGACTCAGGCGCTTCTGATCATATGTCTAGTTCCTCCGAATTGTTTTCTGTATATACTCCTCATTCAGGTCAAGATAAAGTTCGCATTGCAGACGGCACTTTTTCTTCTGTTACAGGGAAAGGTGTCATCCATGCCACTCCCTCATTGCCTCTGTCATCTGTCCTACATGTTCCCAGTTTTACTTCTAATCTTTTATCTATTAGTCGTATAACTTGTGATTTGAATTGCAGTGTAAACTTTTTCCCTTCTCATTGTGTCTTTCAGGACATTACCACAAGGAGGACGATTGACAGTGGTAGAGAGGAGAATGGCCTTTACATTCTAGATGCAGGAAGCAAAGGAGCTCATCACACATCCGTTACTGAGAATAAGTCTGAAGTCATTTGGTTATTACATAGGAGATTAGGACACCCGTCTTTTCATTTACATAAGTATATGTTTCCTTCTTTAGTCAATAAACCTGTTTCTGAGTTTTTTTGTGAACCTTGTGAACTTGAGAAACACCATCGGACATCTTTTGCTCTGAGCGCTAATAAAAGTTTAACTCCTTTTTCCTTAGTGCATTCTGATGAGTGGGGTCCTTCTCGTATTAATTCTCTTAAAGGTCATCGTTGGTTTGTTATTTTTATTCATGATTATTCACGCACTACATGGATTTATTTGATGAAAGAAAAGAGTGAAGTGTTTTCTATCTTCAAATCTTTCTATGCAATGGTTTTAACTCAATTTGGGACAGGTATAAAAATTTTACGTTCCGATCATGGGGATGAGTATATTGACTCGGGTCTAGGAGAATTTTTTACTTCAACGGGCATTTTACATCAAACTTCTTGCACTGATACTCCGCAACAAAACGGAGTTGCAGAACGAAAATCGTCATTTGCTAGATGTTGCCCGTTCCTTGAATTTCACTGCTAATGCTCCAAAATCATACTGGGGTGACGCCGTCTTAACAGCGGCGTATCTTATTAATCGTCTTCCTACCCAGGTCCTCGATAAAAAGGCTCCTATTGACCTTCTATCTCATCTATCTTCTAGTTTGTCTATCACTCCTCGTGTCTTTGGTTGTGTGTGTTTTGTCCACAACCACTCTCCTACCAGGGGTAAACTTGACACTAGAGCCATTAAATGTATTTTAGTAGGATACTCTCCTACTCAAAAGGGATACAAGTGTTACAACCCTGATAGTCGGAAGTGGTATGTCTTTATGGATGTTACTTTCCAAGAATCTGTACCTTTCTTTGCCAATCCCAGAATACCTCTTCAGGGGGAGACTAGTCATGAAGAGGTTCTGGGATCAGTCTTACCAGAAATTCCTACTTTTTTAATCCCGGAAACCCAACTGAACGGAATAGAAAGTGAGGCGAAAGTGGAGGAAGAACCCATAACTCCTAGGCAGAATGAGATGTGTGAAGGAGAGATAGAGCAAGTAACCCCTAAACCGAAAGAAGTGTTAGTATACTCTAGAGGTACGTGGAGTAAGAAAAAAAACAAAGTGGCAGAGGCCAGTACTCCTATTTCTCTACTGCCATCTTCTCCAACTGGTGATCTCTGATAATTCTCCAGGTAACACAGATAACTTTATTTCCCTAGAGTCTGATGATCTCAATGTTCCTATTGCTGTTAGAAAGGGTGTTAGATATTGCACTCAACACCCTATATCTAACTTTGTGTTTTATTCTCACTTGTCTCCTACTTATCATTCCTATCTTTCAAATATTGCCTCTGTGTCTATTCCTAATAATGTCCAGGATGCTCTCGGTGATCCCAAGTAGAGATATGCCATGGATGAAGAGATGAAAGCTCTCCATAAGAATGGCACTTGGGAGCTGACTATGTTACCTATGGGCAAAAGAACAGTGGGGTGCAAATGGGTGTATGCAGTGAAGTACAGAGCAGATGGTACAATTGAAAAGTTTAAAGCCCGTCTGGTTGCTAAGGGTTTCACTCAAACCTATGGAGTGGACTATCAGGAGACCTTTGCTCCAGTTGCTAAGATGAACTCTATCAGGATCCTTTTATCTCTTGCAGCCAACTGTGATTGGCCACTTCACCAATTCGATGTGAAGAACGTATTCTTACATGGCAATTTGGAAGAAGAGGTGTACATGGATATCCCTCCTAGATTTGAGGGGTTGGAGACAGAAGGTAAGGTGTGTAGGCTCAGGAAGTCATTGTATGGCCTCAAACAGTCCCTAAGAGCGTGGTTTGAGAGATTTACTCATGCTATGTGTAGATACGGGTTCAAACAAAGCCAAGTTGATCATATCTTGTTCATCAAGCACTCTTTGCAAGGTAAGACTACTGCACTTAGTTTGTACGTGGATGACATTGTTCTCACATGTGATGACTTGGAGGAAATACAACGACTAAAGGAGTACATGGCAAGGGAGTTTGAAATAAAAGATCTAGGGGAGCTTAAATACTTTCTGGTAGTTGAAGTGGCCAAGTCTAAGCATGGAATCTTCATCTTTCAAAGAAAGTATGTCTTGGATCTCTTTAGTGAAACTGGAATGCTTGGAAGTAGAGCATGTGATACTCCTATAGAACCAACCCAGAAATTGAGTGATGAAAAAGGTGAAAAAATGGTAGATAAGGGGAGATATCAGAGACTTGTAGGGAAGCTTATCTATCTTTCTCATACTCGTCCTAATATTACATTTGCTGTAAGTGTAGTAAGTTAATTCATGCATGCTCCTTATGAGACACATATGGATGCGGTTTACAGGATCTTAAGATATCTTTAAGTCTGCTCCTGGTAAGGGCTTATTCTTTGGTAAGCATGAGCATTTCAGAATAGAAGCATACACAGACATTGATTGGGCAAGCTCAGTGACCGATAGAGGGCCCACTTCAGGGTATTGCACATTTGTGGGAGGTAACCTTGTTACGTGGAGAAGCAAAAAACATAATGTTGTGGCAAGGTCTAGTGCAGAGGCTGAATTTAGAGCAATGGCTCAAGGTGTGTGTGAACTTTTATCGATCAAATTGCTATTGAGGGATTTGAAGATCGGACATGAGGATTCAATGAAGTTGTATTGTGATAGTAAATCTGCAATTAGTATTGCACACAACCCGGTCCAGCATGATAGGACTAAACATATTGAGATTGACAGGCACTTCATTAAAGAAAACCTCAACAATGGAACAATTTGCACTCCTTTTGTGAAGAGTAGTGATCAACGTGCTGATGTTCTTACTAAAGGGGTTGGGGTTAGACAGTTTCGTGATATGCTTGACAAGCTGGGATTGAGAGATATCTTCGCACCAGCTTGAGGGGGAGTGTTAGATATGTTACTTTGTTTTACATTATTAGAATTAAAAGGACTAGGTTGTAATTATTTTTTCTTCTTATTCATGAATAATATAAGGGTGTGACTTATTGGTTAACCCTAAGCTTTTGGATTATTCTCTGTTGTCAAACTTAACAATTTCTTGGGTATTGAGGTTGCTAGGTCAAGTGAAGGGATTTGCTTATCTCAAAGGAAGTATGTACTTGATCTCCTATCAGAATCAGGGATGTTAGGATCCAAACCTGTGGAGTCTCCTATGGATCCTAACACCAAGTTACTATCAGATCAAGGGGAGTTATTGGCGGATCCTAAGCAATACAGACGTCTGGTTGGTAAGCTTAATTATCTTACTGTTACTAGACCCGACATTGCCTTTTTAGTGAGTGTCATTAGCCAGTTCATGAGTTCTCCTTGTACCACACATTGGGAGGCAGTGATGCGTATTTTGAAGTATCTCAAAGGAGCTCCGGGCCGTGGTTTATTGTACCAGGATCGCGGTCATATGCGGATTGAGAGCTACAATGATGCTGATTGGGCAGGATCTCCTGGTGATAGGAGATCCACTACAGGATACTGTGTTTTGGTTGGTGGTAATCTTGTGTCCTGGAAGAGCAAGAAGCAGACAGTAGTTGCTAGGTCGAGTGCTGAGTCTGAATACAGGGCTATGGCACATACTACGTGTGAATTAGTGTGGATGAAGCATCTACTAGAAGAACTTGGGTTTACTCAGTCTTGTCCTATGAATTTACTCTGTGACAACCAAGCTGCCGTTCATATAGCCTCCAATCCAGTATTCCATGAATGTACAAAACACATCGAGATTGATTGTCATTTTGTTCGAGAAAAGCTTCTAGAGAAAGTAATCAATACCGTTCACGTGAAATCCGCGAATCAGTTAGCTGATTTGTTCACAAAAGCATTAGTTGGGACTCGGGTTAAATATATATGTGACAAGCTTGGTGCATATGATATGTATGCTCCAGCTTGAGGGGGAGTGTTAGAGGATAATATTGTAAAAAGTGTAATGTTAGAGTGTCCCACATCGGTTAGATTGTAAAAGTGTAGCTTATAGCTAAGCCTATATATATTAGGCTCTTGTAATCATTTTTTGAATCAATCAAATGTATTATTTGTCCACTTTTACACGTTCCAATTCTTTAGGTCCAATGATCTGTCCATAGATTGGATAATTACACCAGACGGGTGCACGTGATGACTAGGTTTGCCGTCATTGCTCAGAACGAGAGTCAACTTCAACATGTCAAAAGACGATTTGACAACAGAAAAATCTCCATCTTCTCTTGGTGTTATGAGTTCTCATATGGGTAACGACATTCCCTTATTACCGACAACCCCGGTTCAAAAATTACCACCATTTTATTCAATAAAGAAAATTATCTCTCATGGTCTCAATCGGCCACTTTTTGGCTCCGTAGTAGAGCCAAGTTTTGGTTACGTGGAAGGCACATCCAAGGCACCTAGTCGGCTAGTCGTGAGGATCCCGCTTATGCTAAGTGGGAAGTGGATAACTATCTTGTTATGAGCTGACTCGTTCATTCTATGGAACCTCCAATTGTTGATTTTGAGCGTTCTATACTTCAGTATTATACTTCCCTATCCACGATGTTGAAGCATCTTGATCACTTGAAGAATCACCGCCCGGTTTGTCCTACGGATGAAAGAATCTTCAAGTTCTTAGCTGATCTCAATTCAAAGTTTGATCAGGTAAGGAGTCG
Organism: Hydrangea macrophylla; assembly: GCA_033977485.1. Taxonomy (NCBI): domain Eukaryota; kingdom Viridiplantae; phylum Streptophyta; class Magnoliopsida; order Cornales; family Hydrangeaceae; genus Hydrangea; species Hydrangea macrophylla. Next base: position 51,784,339 of record CM066982.1, read on the forward strand.
AGTTCTTGGGATGGAGCCATTACCTTCTCTCCGGGAAGCATTTGCATACGTTCAAAATGAGGAGAGTTGTCGTTCAGCTATGTTTTCCCCTATTTCTACTGACAGGTCCACCTTGGCTTCCTCTAGCCAGAAAGGTGGAAAGGTTATCCTCCCAAGAACCAGACTGATGAGGTTACAGAGGACAAGAGTAAGCAGTTCCGTGATTACTGCAATAGGCCTTATCATACTCGTCAGACATGCTGGAGGCTTCATGGTCGTCCTCCCTTCACGAAAGGAAGAGGAGATGGACGAGGCGGTGGTCGAAGTGGTGGCAAGGGAAGTGGACTTCAGGCTCACTTATTTACTGGGACAGACTCTAGTTATCCATAGGAGTTCTCATCGCCTTCACCTGCTACTGGCATTATTAGTAATGCTAATATGGAGACTCTGAGGCGGATCATGGCACAGTTGGACACCTCCACGAGCTCTTCTACTTCTTTGGCCCAAACATCTAATTTTGCTACTTTTACAAGTGTTTTCCTTGCTAATTCTCAACATCCATGGATCCATGGATCGTTTGTTGAGTTTCAGAGAAATTTTTTTGCAGGCTTAGAGAGAAATTACTCTCTCTCTATTATTATATTAAACATCAATACAGAGAAATAAAGAGAATTACACATAAGTCCTCAGACAATACGAGAAATACAAAATAATTCCCCCTCAAGCTGGTGCAAAATATCTCTCATACCTAGCTTGCTGAGAATATAATAAAAAGGTCTACTAGTAAGACTCTTAGTTAGAACATCAGCCAACTGCTCCCCTAACTTTACAAATGGAGTACAAATAATTCCACTATTTAACTTCTCCTAAATAAAGTGTCGATCGATTCAACATGCTTGGTCCTATCGTGTTGCACTAGATTGTGAGCTATGCTGATCGCTGACTTCTTGTCACAGTATAACCTCATTGACTCCTTAGGCCCAAAACCAAGGTCAACCAAAATAATTTGAATCCACAGTAGTTCACACCCCCCTTATGCCATGGCTCCAAACTCTGCCTCTGCACTCGATCGAGCTACTACCGACTTCTTTTTGCTTCTCCAAGTAACGAGGTTACCGCCAACAAAGGAACATTACCCTGTAGTCAATCTCCTATCAGATGCTGACCCAGCCCAATCAGCATCGATATAAGCTTCAAAGAACAACCCTTTTCTTGGAGGCTGATTTGAGGTACCTTACAATCTGAAAAACAGCATCAAGGTGAGTCTGTCGTAGAGAGTGCATAAATTGGCTGACTACACTCACAGCAAAAGCAATGTCCGGTCTAATGTGAGAAAGATAAATCAGTATGCCTACGAGTTTGTGATATCTTCCCTTGTCAACTAATTCCCAACTTAGATCATCACTTAGTTTCAAATTTGGATCCATTGGAGTATCAACTGCCTTACACCCAAGCATTCCTGTCTCCTCTAGCCAATCCAATACATACTTTAGCTGTGAAATAAATATTCCCTCTTGAGACCGTGCAACCTTAATTCCCAAGAAGTACCTTAAACTCCCCAAATCCTTGATTTCAAATTCCTTAGCTAGATGAACTTTCACTGTCCCATTTCCTCTAAGTCATTCCCTGTGAGGACTATGTCATCCCATAAACAATTAAAGCAGTCAACTTACCCACTGAAGAGTGTTTTATGAAAAGTGTATCATCCCCTTGGCTCTGTTTGAATCCATACCTAACCATGGCTAGTGAAAATCCATCGAACCATGCTCTAGGTGATTGCTTGAGCCCATACAAAGACTTTTTAAGACGACATACCTTTCCTTTTGTCTTGGTGTCTTCAATCCTGGAGGAACATCCATGTACACCTCTTCCTCTAAGTCACCATGTAGGAAAGCATTTTTTTCGTCGAACTGATGTAGAGGCCACTCCAAGTTTGCTACTAGAGACAATAGGATTCTAATCGAGTTCATCTTGGCCACTGGAGCAAAGGTCTCCTGATAATCTACCCCGTAAGTCTGGGTAAATCCCTTAGCCACTAACCTTGCCTTGTACCTCTCTACTGTCCCATCGGCTTTGTGTTTCACAGTGACACCCACTTGCACCCTACCGTCTTCTTCCCCCGAGGTAATTCTGTTAATTCCCAAGTGCTATTTTTGGAGAGTGCTTTCTGTTGTAATTTTTGGATGCTTAGAGAGCACAAACATGTGCCTCTCCTTTTTATTAATCAAGTGTAATTACAAGGAAAAGAGAACTACATTAAGGGCCCATACAAGACAAATAAAACTATAAAATTAAAATAAGGCCCATATAATAAAACAATTTCTCAACACTCCCCCAAGTTGGTGCAAAGATATCTCTCATGCCCAACTTGCTAAGAATGAAATGAAACGACCGTCCGGCTAGACTCTTTGTCAAAACATCTGCTAACTGTTCTCCTGACTTCACGAACGGAGTACAAATGCTTCCTTTATTCAGCTTCTCCTTAATAAAATGTCTATCAATTTCAACATGTTTAGTTCTGTCATGTTGAACGGGTTTGTGAGCAATATCAATCGCAGCTTTGTTATCGCAATATAACCTCATTGAGTCCTTTGGTCCAAAACCCAAGTCAGATAACACAATCTGGATCCACAACAACTCACACATTCCTTGTGCCATAGCCCTAAACTCTGCCTCTGCGCTAGATCTTGCCATTACTGACTGTTTTTTACTCCTTCATGTCACTAAGTTGCCACCAACAAATGAGCAATAGCCTGTGGTAGACCTCCTGTCAGTAACGGACCCGGCCCAATCTGCATCAGTATAGGCCTCCACTAATGTATGACCATGATTAGCAAACCATAACCCTTGTCCTGGAGCTGACTTCAAATACTTCATAAGTCAAAACACAACATCAAGATGAAGTTGCTTAGGGTTATGCATGAATTGGCTAACCACACTGACAGGAAAAACAATATCAGGTCTAGTGTGTGCCAAGTAAATCAGTTTGCCTACAAATCTTTGGTATCTTCCTTTGTCAACAAGTTCTCCACTAGGATCATCACTGAGTTTGAAATTAGGATCCATGGGAGTATCCACTGCTTTACTCCCAAGCATCCCTGTCTCCTTGAGTAAATCCAAAACATATTTCCGTTGTGATATGAATATTCCTTCTTTTGATCTTGCCACTTCGATTCCCAAGAAGTATTTTAAATCACCCAAATCTTTGATTTCAAATTCTTTAGCAAGATACGATTTTAGACACTTCATTTCCTCTAAATCATTGCTTATTAGGACAATATCATCCACATAGACAATCAAAGCAGTCACTTTTCCCTGTGACGAGTGCTTAATAAAAAGTGTGTGATCACCTTGACTCTATCTAAAACCATACCTGACCATAGCTTGAGAGAACCTATCAAACCAGGCTCTAGGAGACTGTTTCAGGCCATACAAAGATTTTCTGAGACGACATACCTTCCCTCTGGTCTTGTCATCTTCAAACCTGAGAGGAATGTCCATGTATACTTCTTCTTCTAAGTCCCCATGCAGGAATGCATTTTTAACATCGAACTGATGTAATGGCCACTTCAAATTAGCTGCTAGGGACATTAAGATTCAGATGGAGTTCATCTTTGCAACGGGAGCAAACGTTTCCTGATAGTCCACTCCATGTGTAAGTAAAGCCCTTAGCCACCAATCTGGCTTTAAATCTCTCCACTGTTCCATCCGCTTTATGTTTCACAGTGAACACCCACTTGCACCCTACTGTCCTTTTCCCACGAGGTAATCCGCTAATTCCCAAGTTCCATTTTTCCGAAGTGCTTTCATCTCTTCAATCATGGCAAACTTCCATTTAGGATCAGAGAGAGCTTCCTGGACATTGTTAGGGACAGAAACAGAATCTAGTTTGGACACAAAAGTCCTATACGATGGAGATAAACGAGAGTAAGAAACAAATTTTGACAATGGGTGTCTAGTTTGGACACAGAATCACATGTGCATGAACTTAAACTCAAACTTTTGAATGCACACAAGGATTGTTCAATGGATGATTATCTCGATAAAATCAAGGAATGTGCAGATAAGCTTGCTCCTGCTGGATCTCTAGTTCTTGAGGATGATTTAGTTATGTACACTGTAAATGGTTTAACAGCTGATTACTCTTCATTGAAAACGACGTTAAGGTCTAATACAGAAAATAATTTCCTTTAGTGATTTGCTTCCACGCTCTCCCGAAGAGGGAATTATGCTCAGGGTGGAACTGGTAGCCGTTGGCTTATCGAGGTTAGTCATTTCCGTGTCCCGAATGGAAAACCCACAAAATATGAAGGAAGACGAAGGAGATGGGTACGAAAGAAAGATCAACAAGATCTGTTTAAAGGTCTATTAAGGAACCAAGAAACTCCCAACAATCAATCTCCAATCAAACCCACAGACCTAGAATGGTCTTGAACCAAAAACCACCCCTTTAGGGCTCGGAAATCAGAGGAAAAAAGGGTTAGGTAGTGTGAGGGATTCAGTCCAGTGTGGCTGGTGGTGGTTTCAAGGGTTAAGGGGTGTTTGCGAGGGAGAGGAGTGGGCTAGGAGGGTTCGGCGCAGGCAGGGATTTATGTATAGTAGTGCGGCGCAGGCTAGGGCTTGGCTGGGAAGGCTGCGAAGGCCAGGGTGGTGGCTGAGATGTGCGGCGCAGCAGTGGTGGTGGTGGCGCAGGAGATGATGGTGGCGCAGGCAGTGCTTGTCGTGGTTTGGGGTTAGGGTTTGAAACTTAGCTTTGATACCATGTTAATTCTGTATTTGATGAAGCTTAGATTCTAACAATGAGTTGGAACCCTTTATATTGATCACAAAGAAGAAGGAAAAAAATATTCCAAACAATTCCTTAGACTTATAACTAAATAAAACATTTAACTGAATAAAATAACTCTAACACAACCAAAGTTGGACAATTTACTTCAACAAAAAGGAAGTGTACCAGTGAGAGAAATCACCTTATAATGAACCACCCAGCATAAAAGATCATCAAAAATCAAACGCTCAACCATGAAATGCTCGCTGGCAGTGTTGTTTACACACGTGCTATGCTCAATACACCCGTCAGTATTCCTTCTCAGATAGTATCCGGGTACAATCTATACAGAGATATTTGTCGCATGAGTATGGAAAAACCTTTAGGCAAGGAAAAGGAAAACAAGATCGAAAACTAATTCCCTTATGTTTTCACTTGTTTTTTCTCCATGCTTGAATAACATTAAAATTTAAAACAATATATAAATATTACAGTAATTTAACAAAAAAGGAAGGGAAGTAAATCACAAAATTCCAAAATTTTGAAATTATTTTCTCCCCATATTTTCCTTTCTTTTTTCTCACTATTTTCCCCTCATACGAATCAAAGAAAAATGTTTTCCTTGCCCTTCCTTTCCTCTTCCCCTCACTGAATCCATGAACCAAACAAAGCCTTAAGGAAGAAGGGAGCATGTAAAATAAAAAGATGAGGCAATATAGTGGCTACCTAGGAAGCACCGGTGCGGGTGCAGCGACGCGGGTGCGGAGAGTTTGGCAATTTTCCCAAAATTAAAGGTGCGGGTGCGGGTGCTGCTGGGTACTGTTACAAAATATTAAAAATACATTTTATATATTATTATATATGAATTATTCTACCACTTAATCCTCTAGTTTTCATTTTTTTTCTTTTTCCCAATTAAGCCACAAATAACAGTTAACAAGCAAAAAATTTATCATAAACATAAAAGGTTACATAGGCAATTTAGTAAAGTCGCAAAGTCACCCATTTTTAAAAATAAGAACAAAAAAATCTTTAAAAAAAAAAATTTTAATTCTAAAAAATGGAAAATGCAAAATAACACCCCAGCCGCACCCCCAAAAGAGTCCGTCCAGCACCCACGTCACACCCCAACCGCACCCACGCCGCACCCCAACCGCACCCAAAACTCCAGAAGAACTCACGAAGCACCCAGCCGCACCAGCACTGGTTGCGCACTAAGTGTGGGTGCGGCGACCTTTCAGAGTGTCCGTGTTTCATAGGTGACTATAGATACAAAGATATCATACAATCACAATCAGAAATTAACTACTGGTAACAATCAAGAGCAGATATGGAACCGAGGAATGGATACATAACCTTGTCAAGAACAGAATTCTCGTCAAAAGGACCACTTCCATGCAAATGATTATAGACAACATCCAAAACAACGCGAAGGCCTATACGGTTTATTGCCTGCAGTTAAAATGTAAATTTAAAGAAACAATATTAAGCATTACTTTAGTTCAGCCAAAAAAAAATAATAAAATTGTACATACCACATAATAAATCAAACTTAACACAAGTGATCATACAAAAGATTACAAGATCAAAACCTGCACCATCTTTCTAAACTCAATTGCACGCCATGAACCATTAGGGTCACTTGCATAGCTTCCTTTAGGGACTCCCCAGAGAATGGGATTATACCTTTTTCAGGGACAAGAAAACCAGGATAATTTTCAAGAAACAAAGAAATATGATAAACTCATGAGGTTTACCTAAATTAACATCAAGAATATGATAATTTACCCCCAGTTGTACCCATCCTCATTTTGGATGGACGTGATATGCGCCTGTTGTTCATCTGAATCTGGTGGTAATGACTCCAGAATCTCGTAATCTGTTAAAGCCCTAAAGTCAAATAGAAGAGCGGTGCAAAGATAGAAAAGAGAATTCAGGATAAGCCGAAGTAAAAAGCACTTTCAGCATTTTCACTGAAGTAACCGAAAGAAATTAATCATTTCAAGTGGTTGAAAATATCTATCTGAAGTTTGTCTTATGTGTGACTAAGCTTTTATCCTGTTCAACAAATATAGGCAGAATGCAGGACATAGACAACTTTCGGACATAAAACACCCATATACGCCAAAACATAATAGAAACCCGAGATCTAATTTCCATTAAAACCAAGAGTTCCGAGGAAGTTCTAATACAAAATTTGGATGGAAGTATCTTCCGCATAGTTTGGAATACAAATAACCCATCAAAATTAACTACGGGCTTGTGTAGCACGGAAAATTCAATTTGGGTGCCTTGTCCGTGTCGGACACATGTCGTACAACGAGACACGTCAGACACATACTGACACATGTCGGGAGTGGACAGGATATGGTCAAGCCATCAAAAATGTTTTTCAAACTTTGTGGTAAAAGTTCAAATATAATGGTTTGGGAGATAAGCAATGGGTTTATTTGAAAATGTAGGAAACGGGACTGGACATGGTATGGTATATTGTATAACTAATTAAAATACATAATTCTTATATGCCATGTCTAACCTACATTTGTTAGATTCAGTGTGTCCATATGTATGGTATACTTGTATCTGTCCCATTTTCGTACCCATGTACATAGCTGGGGGCATCTAGAGTTACTTTTTGACGCTAGTCCATGTTACCATCTACCAAATATGTTTCATTTGTCAAAAAGTAAAACTTACAACATCTTTCTACTCCAAATATGAAGGTTAAGTAGTGAACTGAGTTCCAGATCGAATAATGATAACATCCAAGTGGATGCCAGCAGTCTCAAAGCTGTATTTTTGTAAGCTTAAGAACGTAAACCGAAGAGTTTTTTCAAGTTCCTCCAAAAAGCTACCTCTTTAAATTCATTGACATTTTCTTTCAAAAACAGATTATTCAGTAATTGCATATACGTGCAACATGGACTTTTCCTTTATAATTGCATACAATGACATGCAAAGATTCTATCCCCATTTATGTCCAACCAATGTACATGTGCATCATTTAATTTTAAACATACACCTATAGAAGCAGTTCCATGGGGCAGGGATTACAAATATAAAAACAAATTAAGATACATTTTACCTGCGAACTTCCATTTATCCTTCTTATCATCAACATCAGCAAATTGAAAGGTTGGCAAAAGATGAACATGAGTGATACCAGCACTGGATAATCTCTTTAGATGGTGCACGCCAGCTGAATCCTTCAAGCAGAATGTGCTAGCTTTAGCAACATGCTAAAGAGCATTCTTAATATGTCTCCCCCAATCAATAAAGATGTATATATGCATGAAAACATTGAACTGAAAGTACTGATGTTCATAGTAAAAATCATTTTCCATGAGCTTGGGCTCATAGTGTTCAAATTATGTACTCGTTGATTATCATTTCGCCATTTCCTATGTCTCTCATTTGCAATAAACATGAAAATATTGTAATTTCCTTAAAATTGGGAGGACAAGTGATCTATAAGAGGAACATATCAAATCTGCTACTTAGAGTGGTTGAGATCATATATCCCAAATGAATTCATGAAATGAAAAACAATTCGTATTCCTCAGCTTTCAAATCTTTATGGTAAAAACTCAACTATACGAATTTGACCTACCGATAATGCTAGAGGGGGCGATTGTGTATTGTAAACTCTTGCAACTGACCAAGGATGAACAATATAAGACATTGGGCGTTCATATCTAGGGTATAAAACTTATCTTTAATTCATATACTTATATCCAATTCTTGATATTCTGACCTCAGATTATTGACATCTTGAAGTAAATTTTTCACTCCAAGGAAATAGAAACATGCACAACCGTCTCACCTCTAGGGGTGGCAACAAGGCGGGTTTTCAGGTAACCCGTCCCGTCCCGTCACATCCCTAACATAACGAGCTTAGGGCATCTGAATGAAATCTATATTCGGGTCGGGATTAGGGGTCTCTGCCCAGTTATATGTTAAATACTCGAGCACCCTAACTTTTTTCAACTATGCCAGAATTGCCAGATTTTTTTACAACAATTAAAATTGATCGGCAGCGCCATCTCTCTCTCTCTCTCTCTCTCTCTCTCTCTCTCTCTCTCTCTCTCTCTCTCCAAATGCATTCAATGTTGCCTCTGTCTCTGAATCATTCTGAAGGATTCCAACCTAGCTTTCTAGGAAGCACCGACACTTCAAAGAAGATAAGGTGTCGCGTATCATGTCATGTCTGACACACGGACATGACCCCTCACGGACACTTTTCCGGCATTGTCGAAGTGAATTGTTTCAGAACTATGTCATGTCTCCGTTGCCACTGCTAGATTTCTACCATCTTCTACTTGCAACAGAAACACCAGATCTAGGGTTTATAAATCATTAAATATACTAGTTGATTGTTGTAGATCTGGTGACGAATCTGAGAAAAGGAAACTTGAGATTGTTATTTTGGGATCAACTTTGGGTGCTAATTCATCTCACTTTGTGAACATTGCAATTATAATTGATTCTTTCGTGCAATTTCTTTTTAGTTTTAATTCTTTAAGGAGAAATTGTGATTTTGTTGGTGCTTTTTTTTTTTTTCCTTTTTGGTTGAATGATTGTGACTTTGTGGGTTTTTTATATTTGCAATTAAAGTTAGATCTGTAGTTAGATTTACGCTCCTTTTTTTTTTTTCCTTATATCATATAATTTTATATTGTTATAGTTACAAGGACTAGTTTGTAATTATTTTTTCTACTACTTCTGAATAACATATAAAGGTGTGACTCATTAGTCAACCTTAGTTTTTGGATTAATCTTTGTTAACATGGTATCAGAGCTGTTTTTTTTTTCCCTTCCGTATAGACTCCAACATATACTATTTTGATTCAAGGTTCTGTTTTTTTTTTTTTTTTTTTTTTTTTTTTTTTTTTTTTTTTGGGTCCTTTCAATAACCCATTGATCAGTGATTGATCTGCTGGCATCCTCTATGGTGAAATGATTTCTAGTTGTGTGGTACACATCCATTGGTTCCTTACCTTATAAAGTCTTCGTTGCTGGTATTGTTTTTTTGTTTCTTTTTTTTTTTTTTTTGTGTTGATTCACAATGACGGATCTAGACAAATCCACCGTGAATACACAATTGCTCAAGGATGAACGTGTTATTGTTGCATCCGCCGATAGCCTGAACGTTAAGCTTGCTACATCACTTTTCAATGGCCAAAACTACCTAGCATAGTCGGAATCTGTGGTTATGTCCCTAAACGGAAGAGGGAAGATGGGGTATATCAATGGAAAAATTAAAGCACCTAACACCGAGGATGCCTCGCATCTGCAGAAGGCAGTAGAGGAATAGGAATATTGTTCTCAGCCTCTTTGCTTCTTCTCTTAATCCATGTACCCTTGGAGTAAACCAACAATTCCTTTTCCTTTGGCAATCCTTGTTTAGGAGTACTTTTAGGAGTACTTGGCTCTACTTCCATCACTTCCTCTACCTCTACATTTTCAGTTTCCTTTTCTTTCTGAGGTAGCACACCAACGGGAATAATGGGAATAACTGGAATTTCCGGTAAAGTACCAAGAATCTCTTCACTGTGCTTCTCCCCCTGAAGAGGTGTCTTGGAATGCCCAAAATAAGGAACAGACTCATAATATGTGACATCCATAGACACATACCACTTCCTAGACTCAGGATGATAACATTTGTAGCCTTTCTGGGTAGGCGAGTATCCCACAGAGACACACTTAAGAGCCCGAGGATCTAACTTTTGACGAGGAGGAGAGTGATTGTGTACAAAACAGACACACCCAAAGACTCGAGGAGGAATAGAGAAAAGAGAAGACAAAGACTCGGATAAAAGTTCAATGGGAGCCCTTTTATTGAGAACCTGAGTGGGCAGTCTATTAATGAGTTATGTAGCCGTAAGGACCGCATCGCCCTAATATGATTTGGGAGCATTAGCCGTGAAAAGCATAGAACGAACAACATTAAATAAGTGACGATTCTTACGTTCTGCTACCCTATTTTGTTGTGGGGTGTCAGTGCAAGACATCTGATGAATAATCCCTTTTGAAGAAAAATGTACTCTCCCCCTTGATCAGAACGAAGTATCTTAATCCCCTTTCCAAATTGATCAACAGCATTTGGTAGAAGTTTTTGAAAATGGAAACAACTTCATTTTTGTTTTTCATCAGGTAAATCCAAGTGGTACGTGAATAATCATCAACAAAGCTAACAAACCAACGATAACCTTTTAAAGACAAAATACGAGAGGGACCCCATACATCATAATGAACCAAGGTAAAAGGAGCTAAGTTTTTATTAATACTCGGTGCAAAAGATGCCCGGTGATGTTTCCGAAGTTCACATGACACATATAAATATTCTGAAATATCATTATTAACAAGTAAAGACGGAAATAAATGCTTAAGTAAATAAAAGGAGAGGTGGCCTAATCTCTTATGCCATAGCCAAATGTCAGCAGACTTATTCTCATAAACTATAGTGTGATATGCTCCTTTGGTTCCAACATCCAACATGTAAAGACCATACTCCTCTCTCCCGCTGCCAATCGTCCTCCGTGTGATGAGGTCCTAAAAAACACAATGTGAAGGGAAAAAGGTTACACTATAATTAAGATCACGAGTGATACGACTAATAGATAAAAGGTTAGAAGTGAAACTCGGAACATTTAATACAGAAGACGGAGGTAGAGAGAGAGTGGCATGGATGACACCCTTTCCTAAAACAAAATAAAAGGTGCCATCGGCGAAACAAATTTTCTCTTGACCTGAAGGAGTATACACGGAAAACAAATCGGATGAACTAGACGAATGATCTGAAGCACCAGAATCAATAATCCAAGGGAGGAGCGATGAGCGAGACAAATATGTCGTGGCAGAGTGTACTAAGTTACCTATCAAGGCAAATGAGGTGGGAGCACCTATGGGAGTAGATGGAGAGCGGCGAGTCATCAGCCTGCGAAGAGCATCTAAACCCCGCAAAGCATCCTCATACTCCGTGGTAGATAAAGGGGCTAATGGAGGTATCCCGGGCTGAGCTGTGGACCCGGAGTCTGTAACATCAATGACCTCAGTATGGTGAGCACGAGATTGCCCTCCACCACCGCCACGTCCTCCACGACCGCCAGAGCGACCTCCACGTATCCCAGGTGGACGACCATGAAGACCCCAACAAGTAGCCCTAACATGTCCACGACGATTGCAATAATCACACCATTTCTGCGATTTCTCAGAAGAGTCAGACCCACTCAGAGAAGGTGTACCACGAGACTGCGGAGGCCCCTCTGAAGAGGAAGGGGCAGAAACAAGAGCAAAATGATCTGTAGAGGTAACCGGAAGCATAGCAGCGACTCTCCTCATTCTGAACAAACACAAATGCTTCCCGAAGAGAGGGAAGAGTATTCATCCCAAGTCCCCTACTACGAATAGAACCGTACTCGGAATTAAGCCCCTGAAGGAACTTGAATACCCGTTGCTTCTCTAGAAGTTTCTGATACCCCATAACGTCCTGAAGGCAAGCCGGATGATTGTCCTGAAGATGATCCACACGTTTCCACTGGGTAGTGAGAAAGGTGTAGTACTAAATAACCGTCATGGTTCCCTGCTCTGAGCCATCGATCACCCTAGACAGCTCAAACTCCTGAGCATAATTTCCCTTACGGGAGTAGGTATGAGCAACTGTATCCCAAATATCACGGGATGTAGTCATGCCCAAAAACCCTTCACCAATTTCAGGTACCATAGAGTGAATTAGTCATGCCCTCACAAGAGCATTCTCAACCTTCCATTTCGCATAACTAGCATCAACAACATTCGGTGCTTGGATAGTCCCATCAATATATCCCTCCTTCGCTTTCCCTTCCAAGTATAGAAGAATAGACTGTGACCAAGGTACATAATTTTGGCCATTGAATAAAGAGGTCGTGATTTTAAGAGTTGGGTTGTCCTAAGAAGTAACTAATTGGCTCATCTGAGGCTATTGAGGAACTCCGGGTGACGTAATTTTATCGTCAACCATGGTGCCAACAAACAAAGGAAACACCACAATAATCACACCAAAAAACCAAAAAACACAAAGGTAGGGAGCAGAGTTGGGACTGTTAAGGCATACGGATCAGCAATAGGCTGATTATGAACCCAAAAAAAAATTGAAACTAAACTTCAATCAAAACGAGGACCTCGTAATGATGTGATGTTGGGAAAGAGAAACCAGAATAAAAAGGATGATATATAAGTGGTGTAGCTGAATAAGACCAACATAGAACAATCTGAGAGGTTGGGATATGTTGTATATGTCTTGGATGGACTAGGTTTGTGGTGTATGGAAGTCGGTTGGACTGGGTGATGAGTAATGGGTTCGGTGCAGGCTGGGTGAGGCCAAGAAGGTGCGGCGCAGGTTGGGTGAGGGTAGGAGGGCTCGGCGCTGACTAAGTGAGGGTAGGGAGGCACAGCGCAGGTTGGGTGAGGGAAGGGAGGCTCGGCGCAGGTTGGGTGAGTGTAGGAGGGTGCGGCGTAGGCTGGGTAGAGGTAGATGGTGCGGCGCAGTTGGTGGTAGATGGTGGTGTTGGGCGGCGCAGGTAGTGTTAAGGTTGAAGGTTGGTGGTGGTAAATTTACATGGCTCTCATACCATGTTAACAAGATATTTGACAAAGCTTATGTTAATCAATTGATTAACCCATGTATATATATTATTAAGAGAACAAAACATAAGATTACAATAGTGTCCTTGACACTTACAAAATAAGAAGATAAAAGTTCATATCTTACAAATAAACCTGTTTCTGTGTATTTTTGTAAACCTTGTGAACTTGGGAAACACCATCGGACTCTTTTGCTCCGAGCATTAATAAAAGTTTAACTCCTTTCTCCTTAGTTCATTCTGATGTGTGCTGTCCTTCTTGTATTAATTCTCTTAAAGGTCATCATTGGTATGTTATTTTTAATGATGATTATTCACACACTACATGGCTTTATTTGATGAAAGAAAAGAGTGAAGTGTTTCTATCTTCAAATCGTTCTATGCAACAGTTTTAACCCAATTTGGGGCAGGTATAAAAATTTTACATTCTGATGAAGGGGGTGAGTCTATTTACTCGGGTCTAGGTGAATTTTTTACCTCAAACGGCATTTTACATCAAACCGCTTGTACTGATACTCCTCAACAAAATGGAGTTGCGGAACGTAAGAATGTCATTTGCTTGATGTTGCCCGTTCTTTGATGTTCACTCCTAATGCTCCCAAACCTTACTGGGGTGACACTGTCTTAACGACTTATCTCATTAATAGCCTTACTTCCCAGGTACTTGATAAAAAAGCTCCTATTGATCTTCTATCTCATTTCTCTTCCAGTTTGTCTTATCCCTTCTAGTGTCTTTGGGTGTGTGAGTTTGTCCACAACCACTCTCCTACTAGGGGGAAACTCGATCCTAGAGCCATTAAAGGTATTTTCTAGGATACTCTCCTGCTCAAAAAGGATACAAGTGTTATAACCCTGATAATCGAAAGTTGTATGAATCTATCGATGTCACTTTCCATGAATTTGTAGCTCACTTCAGGGGGAGACTAGTCAAGAAGGGGTTTTGGGATCAGTCTTACCTGCAATTCCTACTATTTTAATCCCTGAAAGGAAATCCTGTTAGAGTTAGAGTAATTTTTATGTTTCTTGTTATTTTGTTATTTCAGTGTGGGTCATATTGTAATAACTTTTTCCTTTAACCTTGTTTATATATAAAAGGGGTAAGACAATTTGTCTAACCCTAAGCTTTACCACAAATAATGTGTTCTAACATGGTATCAGAGCCAATCTGAACAGATCCACCACCATCCACCACCACCAATCTCCACCGCTGGACCACCCAACCCTGCGCCTTCAACCCTAGCCCACCCAGCCCTTGGCCGCAGCCTACCAAGGCCTCCCCTGCCTGCGCCGAAGCCTACCCAGGCTCCCTGCCTGCGCCGCAGCCTCCCAAGGCCCCTCCAGCCTGCGCCGCAGCCTCCTAAGGCCCCTCCTGCCTGCGCCGAACCCCTATGCTCCACTAACCCTTGCGCACACCACCATAACCCTACCCAAAGTCCAGCCGACAGTGTTCATGCCATAGTAGATCATCCCCGAGATCTACCCAACCTTTTTTAGCCTCTGAATCTTACTCACCACCATACAATCCACTGTATTGATTGAAGTTTCAGTTCCAGCAGTTTTTTAGGTCCCTATATGGACCATTAAATTGACCTAGTTGGTCTACAAACACCCAACTTCCCTCGTTTTCCTTCGTCTTGTTGTGGGTTTTCCATTTGTTATCTGGAACTATGTCTGACTTTGAGAAGCCAGTGGCTACAGGTTCCACCACAGTTCAGACTGTGGTTTCCCCCTTGGATCCCAATCTAAAAATTACTACCGTCCCATTCAATGGCCAAAATTACTTGAAGTGGTCACAGGCGGTAGAACTTTATTTGAAGGCACGCGGGAAGATGGGTCATCTTGATGGGCGTATTGTGGCCCCTCCCACTACAGATCCGGGTTATGACAAGTGGGAGATTGAGAACTCTATTATTATGTCTTGGCTCATCAATTCCATGGTCCCTGAGATTGGTGAGAGTTTTTATCGGATGAAGACAGCTAGGGCTATTTGGGACACTGTTGCTTCCACTTTTTCTCGGAGGGGGAATTATGCTCAGGAGTTTGAGCTTATCCGCTCTATCGACCGTTCAGAGCAGGGTGAACTGACAGTCACCCAATACTATACCTTCCTTACTACTAGTTGGGACAGAGTAGATCATCTACAATCCTTTCAGCCCGTTTGTGCCACCGATGCAGAGGAGTACCGGAAGCTACTTGAGAAACAACGGGTCTTCAAGTTTCTTCAAGGGCTTCATCCCGATTATGATGCTGTTCGTAGTCGGGTTCTTGGGATGGATGTTCTCCCTCCCCTTCAGGAGGCCTTTGCTTATGTTCAGAACGAGGAGAGTCGACGTTCTGTTATGCTTCCGCCTGCATCCACTGAGCGTTCAGCTCTACTTTCTGTTCCACCTAGAGAGGGGATCCAGCCGAGTACTCCCTCTGACCGGCCTGTTGTGATTTGTGATTATTGTAATCGGCCTCATCATACTCGAGCCAATTGTTGGAGTCTCCATGGACGCCCCCCCGGTGGACGTGGGGGTCGTGGAGGCGGTCGTGGTGGAGGCCGTGGGGGTCGAGGAGGCAGGGGAAGTGGTTCTCGTGCCCATCATACTACTACTGATATTGAGACCCCAGCTAGTGTTGAGACTGCTCCAACTACTAATATGAACCCTTTATCTCCTGCTGAGCTTGACACTATAAGGAACTTGATGTCCAGGTGTTCTTCATCATCAGCTGCTAGTACCTCATCTTCTTTTGCACAATCAGGTAATATTGTCGCACCCGCAAGAGCTTTCCTCTCTCTTTCCTCATCTCATTGGATTATAGATTCAGGTGCTTCTGATCATATGTCTCGTTCCTCTGACCTTTTTTGTGATTATAAGCCCAGTTCAGGTCAGGACAAAGTTAGAATTGCTGATGGTACCTTTTCCTCTGTCTCGGGGAAAGGTCTTATTCGTGTCACTCCTTCTCTCTCCTTGAACTCAGTTTTACATATTCCTAGTTTCTCTCATAATCTTTTATCCTTGAGTCGTATTACTCAAGATTTAAATTGTTTTGTAACCTTCTTTCCCTCTCATTGTGTCTTTCAGGATCTAATCACGAAGAGGGTGATTGGCAGTGGTAGAGAGATGCAGGGGCTGTATATTCTGGATGAGGGAGAGCAGAATCTAGATGAGGAGGAGAATGTTGCTAATAAGGAGAAGGTTGCTAATAATTCTGTCGGTTTGAAGAATAAAGCTGAAGATTTGGTCCTTTGGCATAGGAGATTAGGACATCCATCATTGTCTCTACTTAAACATATGTTTCCTTCTTTAGTTACGAATAATAATATTTCAAATTTCAAGTTTTCCTGTGATGCATGTGAACTTGGTAAACATTTTCGGGCATCTTATGCTCCCAGCAATAATAAAAGTTCTGTCCCTTTTGCTTTAATACATTCTGATGTTTGGGGTCCTTCCCGTACTGTGTCCTTAAAGGGTCATAGATGGTTTGTATCTTTTATAGATGATTGTTCTCGTACTACATGGTTGTATATGATGAAGGAAAAACGGGAAGTTTTTTCTATATTTCAAAGTTTCCATAAAATGGTGTGTACCCAGTTTGGGGCAGTTGTGAAAGTCTTAAGGTCTGACAATGGGGGTGAGTACATTGATTCAGGTTTAGGTCAATATTTCAGCTCTCATGGTATTATTCACCAGACTTCTTGCACTGACACCCCACAACAAAATGGTGTAGCCGAGCGTAAGAATCGTCACCTTTTAGATGTAGCTCGGTCCTTGCTTTTCCAGGCTCAAGCCTCTCGTTCTTATTGGGGAGAGGCAGTGTTAACCGCAGCTTACCTTATCAATCGCCTACCTACCCGTGTGTTGGATCAGAAAACACCTCTTCAGGTTCTTTCTCACTCTTCTTTTTCTTCCTCTATACCTCCTCGTGTATTTGGTTGTGTTTGCTTTGTTCACAATCACAGTCCAACCCGTGGGAAATTAGACCCTCGTGCTATTAAGTGTGTGTTTGTCGGTTATTCCCCCACTCAAAAAGGTTACAAGTGCTATCATCCTCCGTCTAGGAAATGGTTTGTAACTATGGATGTCACATTTAATGAGTCCCAGTCCTACTTCATTGCCCCTCAGGTATCTCTTCAGGGGGAGCAGAGGTGTGAAGAGATACCAGTTCTACCTATGGTGATGGAGATAGAAACAGAAAAGGAACCTATGGTGATGGAGATAGAAACAGAAAAGGAACCTATGGTTGAGGTGGAGATAGAAAAGGAACCTGAAAGAGAGGGGAGTGAGATGAGGGTGTCTGAAAGAGAGGGGAGTGAGATGAGGGTATATTCCAGGGGGACATGGAGTAAAAGAAAGACTAGAGAGACTCCAGAAGTTACTGTTACTGCTCCTGTTTCTCCACTGCCATTGCCATTCTCTCTTAGTGATGAAGATTCAGGTAATTCCTCTGATACACCACCCTCTCTTCACATAGATGATTTAGATGTTCCTATTGCTGTTCGAAAGGGTGTTAGATCCTGCACTCAACATCCTATATCTAACTTTGTATCTTATTCTCATCTATCTCCTTCATATAAAGCCTTTCTTTCAAAAATTTCCTCTGTTAGTGTTCCTAACCATGTTCAGGAAGCTCTTGCTGATCCCAAGTGGAAACATGCCATGATTGAAGAGATGAATGCTCTTCGAAAGACTGGTACTTGGGAGTTGACCATATTGCCTACAGGAAAGAGGACTGTGGGGTGCAAGTGGGTGTATACTGTGAAGCACAGGGCTGATGGTTCTATTGAGAGATATAAAGCTCGGTTAGTAGCAAAAGGGTTCACTCAGACCTATGGGGTGGACTATGAGGAGACCTTTGCGCCAGTCGCAAAGATGAATTCCATTAGAGTTCTCCTTTCTCTGGCAGCTAATCAGAATTGGCCTCTTCACCAGTTTGATGTGAAGAATGCTTTCTTGCACGGTGACCTAGAAGAAGAAGTTTACATGGACATCCCTCCAGGGTTTGAGGACTCCAAGTCAGATGGAAAGGTGTGTAGACTTAGAAAGTCTCTGTATGGTCTCAAACAGTCACCAAGGGCCTGGTTTGAGAGATTCACGCAGGCTATGATTCGGTTTGGGTTTAAACAAAGTCATGCAGATCATACATTGTTCATCAAACATTCCTCACAGGGTAAAACTACTGCTCTTATTGTGTATGTTGATGATATTGTTCTGACAGGCGATGATCTGGAGGAAATGGATCAACTGAAGAAGCAATTAGCCACTGAATTCGAGATAAAAGACTTGGGGGTCCTTAAGTTTTTCCTTGGAATCGAAGTTGCTCGATCCAAGCATGGGATCTTTATTTCCCAGAGAAAGTATGTTCTAGATCTGTTAAAAGAGACAGGGATGCTGGGCAGTAAAGCGTGTGATACGCCTATGGAGCAGAATCAGAAACTTGGTGAGGACAGTAGTGGGGAATTAGTTGACAGGGGGAGTTATCAGAGACTTGTTGGAAAGCTCATATATCTCTCCCATACTCGCCCAGATATTGCTTTTTCTGTTAGTGTCGTCAGTCAGTTTATGCACTCTCCACGACAGTCACATCAAGAAGCCGTCTTTCGGATCCTTCGATATTTGAAGTCTGCTCCAGGGAAAGGTTTGTTCTTTGCAAAGCATGACCACCTAAGGGTGGAAGGGTACACTGATGCAGATTGGGCTGGCTCTATTACTGATAGGAGGTCTACCTCAGGGTACTGCACATTTGTGGGAGGTAATCTCGTTACCTGGAGAAGTAAGAAGCAGAATGTTGTGGCCAGGTCAAGTGCAGAAGCTGAATTCAGGGCTATGGCCCAAGGCATTTGTGAGTTATTGTGGATTAAGTCATTACTAAGGGATCTGAATGTTGATCAGACAGAGTCTATGAAGCTTTTTTGTGACAACAAAGCGGCCATTAGTATAGCTCATAACCCTGTCCAACATGACAGAACAAAGCATGTGGAGATAGATCGACATTTCATTAAAGAGAAGATTTGTAATGGTACTATCTGTGTTCCCTTCGTGAAGACTGGCGATCAAGTTGCGGATGTTCTTACCAAAGCTATTGGGAGTCGTCCTTTCTACACTATCTTAGACAAGCTGGGAATGAGAGATATTTTCGTACCAGCTTGAGGGGGAGTGTTAGAGTTAGAGTAATTTTTATGTTTCTTGTTATTTTGTTATTTCAGTGTGGGTCATATTGTAATAACTTTTTCCTTTAACCTTGTTTATATATAAAAGGGGTAAGACAATTTGTCTAACCCTAAGCTTTACCACAAATAATGTGTTCTAACAAATCCCAGCGGGAAGGAATAGGGAGCGAGGAGAAAGTGGAGGAAGAACCTGTAACTCCTAGGCAGAATGAGTTGTGTGAAGGAGAGGTAGAGCAAGTAACCCCTAAACAGAAAGAGTTGTTAGTGTACTCCAAAGGTACGTGGAGTAAGAGAAAAAAAAAAAACAAAGAGGCAGAGGCCAGTACTCCTATTTCCCTATTGCCATCTTCTCCAACTGGTGATGTCCCTGATAACTCTCCAGGTAACACTGATAACTTTATTTCTCTAGACTCTGATGATCTCGATGTTCCTATTGCTCTTAGAAAGGGTGTTAGATCTTGTACTCAACACCCTATATCTAACTTTGTGTCTTATTCTCACTTGTCTCCTACTCATCGTTCCTTCCTTTCAAATATTGCCTCTGTTTCTATTCCTAATCATGTTCAGGATGCTCTCAGTGATCCCAAGTGGAGACATGCCACGAATGAAGAGATGAAAGCTCGTCATAAGAATGGCACTTGGGAGTTGACTAAGTTACCTATGGGCAAAGAACAAATTTCGTTTCGTGTCAGTCGAAACCACCGAAACTTTTCGGTTTCGTGGCCCACCAACACAAATCATCATGGGAATCTCGAAATTCCAGAGATTCGACGAGTTTCGTGAGTTTCCATGTGTTTCGAACGAAACACGTATGTTTCGAACGAAACAGTTACGTGATTCGACTGTGAGGCAGAGAAATTTGGGGCAAAGATCTGTTTATAAAAACTTACTTGGTCAAGATTCAAGTCACTTCTTCTTCTTCTTCTTCTTCTTCTTCTTCTTCTTCGCTGGTTTCCTCTTCTTCTTCTTCGCTGGTTCCTTCTTCTTCTTCCTCTTCTCGCTTCTGCTTCTTTCCTCTTCTTCTTCTTCTTCTTCTTCTTCTTCTTCTTCTTCCTCTTCTTCTTCCACTGCCGCTAGAGTCAATTTCGGTTTTAATCGAGAGGAGCCCTAATTGGACTCTGTGTATATATCTATATCTATATATATCAAATACTTTACTACTTACTTACTTGGTCTACTTAGTACGATTATTAGTTATATTAGTTTATAACTTATTACTTATAACTCTTATTTATTTTTATTTTTTTTAATGAAAATAACTTAAAAACTTATTCCTTATTACTTATCACTTATAACTTATAACTTTACAAATTATACTCATTTTTTATAATACTCATTTAAACTAATATTCTTAGAAATATAAAAATTAGTTGTAATAAATTTAATAATTAGTGTATACTAATTGCAATTAATACTAATTAGTAATTAGTCATACAATTGTGATATACTAATTTTAATTTATAAAAATCCGTATAAAATATTAAAAAAATTGAAGAAGAGAGAATTATGTATTCTATGAACTGCTTGACAGTAAATTGACGCCTAAAATATTATGTATTTTCAAATTGAAACTACATATTATAGTTATAACTACATATATTGACCTCTCAAAGGTTCAATTAGTCAATTATAAGCTTTATATGTGCATACAGTTTAGTTTGAAGTTATGTTTCCACAATTTTCTTAGTGTTTCCAAATTTTTCCGGTGTCTCCACATGTTTCCGAAACGTTTCCGAAAAGTTTCCGTTTCCAGGAACACCGAAACGAAATTTTGATCCTTGCCTATGGGCAAAAGAACAGTGAGGTGCAAGTGGGTGTATGCTGTGAAGCACAGAGCAGATGATACAATTGAAAGGTTTAAAGCCCGGCTAGTTGCTAAGGGTTTCACTCAAACCTATAGAGTGGACTATCAGGAGACCTGTGCTCCAGTTGCTAAGATAAGCTCTATCAGGATCCTTTTATCTCTTGCAGCCAACTGTGATTGACCTCTTCACCAATTTGATGTGAAGAACGCATTCTTACATGGCAATTTAGAAGAAGTGGTGTACATGGATATCCCTTCTGGATATGAGAGCCCGAAAACAGAAGGTAAGGTATGTAGGCTCAGGAAGCCATTGTATGGCCTCAACCAGTCTCCAAGGGCGTGGTTTGAGAGATTTACATATCCTATGTGTAGATACGGGTTCAAACAAAGTCAAGTTGATCATACCTTGTTCATTAAACACTCTTTGCAAGGTAAGACTACTGCACTTATTGTGTATGTGGATGATATTGTTCTCACAGGTGATGACTTAGAAGAAATGCAACGACTAAAGGAGTACATGGCAAGGGAATTTGAATAAAATATCTAGGGGAGCTTAAGTACTTTCTGGGAGTTGAACTGGATAGATCTAAGCATGGAATCTTTATCTCTCAAAGAAAGTATGCCCTGGATCTCTTGAGTGAAATCGGAATGCTTTGAAATATAGCATGTGATACACCTGTGGAATCTAACCAGAAATTGAGTGATGACAAAAGTGGAAAAATGGTAGACGGGGAGATATCAAAGACCTATAGGAAGGTTTATCTATCTTTCTCATACTCGTCTGGACATTACATTTGCTGTAAGTGTAGTAAGTCAATTCATGCATGCTCCTTATGAGACACATATGGATGCAGTTTACAGGATCTTGAGATATCTTGAGTGTGCTCCTGGTAAGGGCTTATTTTTTGGTAAGCATGATCATTTCAGAATAGAAGCATATACTGGCGCTGATTGGGCAGGCTCTGTGACAAACAGAAGGTCCACTTCATGGTATTACACTTTTGTTGGAGGTAACCTTGTTACTTGGAGAAACAAGAAACAGAATGTTGTGGCAAGGTCTAGTGTCGAGGCTGAATTTAGAGCAATGACACAAGGCGTGTGTGAACTTCTATGGATAAAGTTACTACTGAAAGACTTGAAGATTGGGCATGAGGATTCAATGAAGTTGTATTGAGATAGTAAGTCTACAATCAGTATTGCTCGCAAGTCACTATTAGAGTTATTTATGTTTATTGTTATTTAGTTATTAGAGTGTGGGTCATATTGTAATTTTTCTTTTCTTTAATATTGTTTTATATAAAAGGGGTCAGACTAGTTGTCTAACCCTTAGCTTTACCACAAATATTGTGTTTAACATGGTATCAAAGCCAACCTACAAAGAATTTTCCACCACCCACCACCACCAATCCCCACTGCCAGACCACCCAACCCTGAGCCTACCAACCCTAGCCCTACCAGCCTTAGCCGCAGCCTACCAAGGCTTCCAAGCCTGCGCCGCAGCCTACACAGGCCCCCCAGTCTGCGCCGACCACCTATGGTCCCCTAAATCTTGCACCAACCACCATATACTCCACCAGCACCTAGCCGACATTGTTTATGCCATAGTAGATCCCAACCGAGACCTACCCAACTATTTTTTAGCCTTCCGAATCTCACTCAGAACCCATATAATCCACTGTTTGATTGAAGTTCCAGTTTCAGCAGTATTTAAGGTCCCTATATGGACCTTTAAATTGGCATAGTTGGTCTACAAATACCCAACTTCCCTTGTTTTCCTTCACCTTGTTGTAGGTTTTCTATTTGTTATCCGGAACAATGACCGACTTTGAGAAACCAGCGGCTGCAAGTTCCACCACAGTTCAGACTGTGGTTACCCTAAAAATTACTACCCGTTCCTTTCAATGGCCAAAATTACTTGAAGTGGTCACAGGCGGTAGAACTTTATTTGAAGGCACGCGGGAAGATGGGTCATCTTGATGGGTGAATTGTGGCCTCTTCCACTACCGATCCAAGTTATGACTAGTGGGAGATTGAGAACTCTATTATTATGTCTTGGCTCATCAATTCCATGGTTCCTGAGATTGGTGAGAGCTTTTATCGAATGAAGACAGCTAAGGCTATTTGGGACACCGTTGCTTCCACTTTCTCTCGGAGGGGAAATTATGCTCAGGAGTTTGAGCTTATCCGCTCCATTGACCGTTCTGAGCAAGGTGAGATGACAGTCACCCAATATTATACCTTCCTTACTACTAGTTGGGACAGAGTAGATTATCTACACTCCTTTCAGCCCATTTGTACCACTGATGTAGAGGAGTACCGGAAGCTACTTGAGAAACAACAGGTCTTCAAATTTCTTCAAGGGCTTCATTCCGATTACAATGCTGTTCGTAGTCGGGTTCTTGGGATGGATGTTCTCCCTCCCCTTCAGGAGGCCTTTGCTTATGTTCAGAACGAGGAGAGTCGACGTTCTGTTATGCTTCCGCCAGTATCCACTGAGCGTTCAGCTCTACTTTCTGTCCCGCCCAGAGAGGGGACCCAGCTGAGCACCCCTTCAGACCGGCCCGTTGTGATTTGTGATTATTGCCCTTGGCCCCATCATACTCGGGCCAATTGTTGGAGCCTTCATGGACGTCCCTCCTGGTTGACGCGACTGTCGTGGAGGCGGTCGTAGCGAAGGCCATAGGGGTCGAGGAGGCCGAGGAGGTGGTCCTCGTGCCCATCATACTACTACTGATACTGAGACTCCAGCTAGTGTTGAGGTTGCTCCAACTACTGATATGACTCCTTTATCTCATGCCGAGCTTGACACTCTCAGAAACTTGATGTCCAGGTGTTCTTCATCACCAACTGCTAGTGCCACATCCTCTTTTGCACAATCAGGCAACATTGTCGCACCAGCAAGAGCTTTTCTCTCTCTTTCTTCATCCCATTGGATTATAGATTCAAGTGATTCTTATCATATGTCTAGTTCTTCTGATCTTTTTTGTGATTATAAGCCCTGTTCAGGTCAGGACAAAGTTAGAATTGCCGATGGTACCTTTTCCTCTGTCTTGGGGAAAGGTCTTATTCGTGTCATTCCTTTATCCCTGAGCTCAGTTTTACATGTTCCTAGTTTTTTCTTATAATCTTTTATCCTTGAGTCATATTACTCGGGATTTGAATTGTTCTACAACCTTTTTTTCCCTCTCATTGTGTCTTTTAGGATCTTATCACAAAGAGGGTGATTGGCATTGGTAGAGAGACACGGGGGATTTATATTCTGGATGAGGGAGAGAAGAATCTGGATGAGGGGGAGAAGATTGCTAATAATTCTGTCGTTTTGAAGAATAAAGCTGAAGATTTGGTGCTTTGGCATAGAAGATTAGGACACCCATCTTTGTCTCTACTTAAATATATGTTTCCTTCTCTTGTTACGAATAATAGTATTTCAAATTTCAAGTTTTCTTGTGATGCATGTGAACTTGATAAACATTTTCGAGCATCTTATCCCAGCAATAATAAAAGTTCAGTTCCTTTTGCTTTAATACATTCTGATGTTTGGGGCCCTTCCCGTACTGTCCTTAAAAGGTCACAGATGATTTGTGTCTTTTATAGATGATTGTTCCCGTACTACATGGTTGTATATGATGAAAGAAAAGCAGGAAGTTTTTTCTATATTTCAAAGTTTCCATAAAATGGTGTGTAGCCAATTTGGGGCGTTTGTAAAAGTCTTAAGGTCTGACAATGGGGGTGAGTACATTGATTCGAGTTTAGGTCAGTATTTCACCTCTCATAGCATTCTTCACCAGACTTCTTGCACTGACACCCCCACCCAAAACGGCGTGGCCAAGCGTAAGAATCGTCACCTTTTAGATGTAGCCCGGTCCTTGCTTTTTCAGGTACAAGCCCCTCGTTCTTATTGGGGTGAGGCAGTGTTAACCACAGCTTACCTTATCAATCGCCTACCCACCCGTGTGTTGGACCAGAAAACACCACTTCAGGTCCTTTCCCACTCTTCTTTTTCTTCATCCATTCCTTCTCATGTATTTGGTTATGTCTGCTTTGTTCATAATCACAGTCCAACCTGTGGGAAATTAGACCCTCGTGGTATTAAGTGTGTGTTTATCGGTTACTCTCCCACTCAAAAAGGTTACAAGTGCTACCATCCTCCGTCTAGGAAATGGTTTGTTACTATGAATGTCACATTTCATGAGTCACAGCCCTACTTTCTTGACTCTCTGGTACCTCTTTAGGGGGAGCCGAGGTGTGAAGAGATACCAGTTTTACCTATGATGATTGAGATGGAGACAGAAAAGGAACCTATGATTGAGGTAGAGACAGAAAAGCAACCTGAACCCGAGGGAGAAAGAGAGAGAGAGAAGTGAGAGGAGGGTGCCTGAAGGAGTAATTGAGGGACCAAGGGTGAATGAGCTGAGGGTATATTCCAGGGGAACATGCAGTAAAAGAAAGACCAGAGAGACTCCAGAAGTTATTGCTCCTGTTTCTCCACTGCCATTGCCATTTTCTCTTAGTGATGAAGATTCAGGTAATTCCTCTGATACACCCTCTCTTAACATAGATGATTTAGATGTTCCTATTGTTGTTCGAAAGGGTGTTATCTAACTTTGTATCTTATTCTCATCTATCTCCTTCCTATAAAGCCTTTCTTTCCAAAATTTCCTTTGTTAGTGTTCCTAACCATGTCCAGGAAACTCTCGCTGATCCCAAGTGGAAACATGCTATGGTTGAAGAGATGAAAGTTCTTCGGAGGACTGGTACTTGGGAGTTAACCATGTTGCCTACAGGAAAGAGAACTGTGGGGTGAAAGTGGGTGTACACTGTGAAGCACAG
Source organism: Hydrangea macrophylla (assembly GCA_033977485.1). Lineage (NCBI taxonomy): Eukaryota > Viridiplantae > Streptophyta > Magnoliopsida > Cornales > Hydrangeaceae > Hydrangea > Hydrangea macrophylla. The sequence goes on from CM066982.1 coordinate 51,810,495, forward strand.
GGCTGATGGTTCTATTGAGAGATATAAAGCTAGGTTGGTAGCAAAAGAGTTCACTCAGACCTACGGGGTTGACTATGAGGAGACCTTTGCCCCAGTCGCAAAGATGAATTCCATTAGAGTTTTCCTTCCTCTGGCAGCTAATCAGAATTGGCATCGTCACCAGTTTGATGTGAAGAACGCTTTCTTGCATGGTGACCTAGAAGAAGAAATTTACATGGACATCACTCCAGGGTTCGAAGACTCCAAGACAGATGGGAAGGTGTGTAGACTTAAAAAATCTCTGAATGGTCTCAAACAGTCACCAAGGGCCTGGTTTGAGAGATTTACGCAGGCTATGCTTCGGTTTGGGTTTAGACAAAGTCATGCAGATCACACATTGTTCATCAAATATTCCTCGCAGGGTAAAACTACTGCTCTTATTGTGTACGTTGATGATATTGTTCTGACAGGAGATGATCTGGAGGAAATGGATCGATTGAAGAAGCAATTAGCCACTGAATTTGAGATAAAAAACTTGGGGGCCCTAAAGTTTTTTCTTGGGATCGAAATTGCTCGATCCAAACATGGGATCTTTATTTCCCAGAGGAAGTATGTTCTAGATTTGTTAAAAGAGACCGGAATGCTGGGCAGTAAAGTGTGTGATACGCCTATGGAGTAAAATCAGAAACTTGGTGAGGACAGTAGTGGGGAGTTAGTTGACAGGGGGAGTTATCAGAGACTTGTTGGTAAGCGCATATACCTCTCTCCTACTCGTCCGGATATTGCCTTTTCTGTTAGTGGCGTCAGTCAGTTTATGCATTCTCCATGACAGTCACATCAAGAAGCCGTCCTACGAATACTTCAATATTTAAAGTCTGCTCCAGGGAAAGGTTTGTTCTTTGCAAAACATGACCACCTAAGGGTAGATAGGTACACTGATGCAGATTGGGCTGGCTCTATTACTGATAGGAGGTCTACTTCAGGGTACTGCACATTTGCAGGAGGTAATCTCGTTACCTGGAGAAGTAAGAAGCAGAATGTAGTGGTCAGGTCGAGTGCAGAAGCTGAATTCAGGGCTATGACCCAAGGTATTTGTGAATTGTTGTGGATTAAGTCATTACTAAAGGATCTAAATGTTGATCAGACAGAGTCTATGAAGCTTTTTTGTGACAACAAAGTGGCCAGTAGTATAGCTCATAACCCTGTACAACATGATAGAACAAAGTATGTGGAGATCGATCGACACCTTATCAAAGAGAAGAATAGTAATGGTACTATCCGTGTTCCCTTCGTGAAGACTAGCGATCAAGTTGCGGATGTTCTTACCAAAGCTATTGGGAATCGACCTTTCCACACTATCTTAGACAAGCTGGGAATGAGAGATATTTTTGTACCAGCTTGAGGGGGAGTGTTAGAGTTATTTATGTTTATTGTTATTTAGTTATTAAAGTGTGGGTCATATTGTAATTTTTCTTTTCTTTAATATTGTTTTATATAAAAGGGGTCAGACAAGTTGTCTAACCCTTAGCTTTACCACAAATATTGTATTTAACAGTCATAACCCAATCCAGCATGACAGGACTAAACATATTGAGATTGACAGGCATTTTATTAAAGAGAACCTCAACAATGGAACAATTTTCACTCCATTTCTGAAGAGTAGTGATCAGCTTGCTGATGTTCTTACTAAAGGAGTTAGGGTTAGACAGTTTCGTGATATGCTTAACAAGATGGGACTGAGAGATATCTTCGCACCAGCTTGAGGGGGAGTATTAGATATATCATGTAATTTTATATTGGTATAGTTACAAATGACTAGCTTGTAATTACTTTTTCTACTACTTCTAAATAATATATAAGGGTGTGACTCATTAGTAAACCCTAAGTTTTTGGATTAATCTTTGTTAACAGAAATAGGACGAGGTCCACGTGAACGTGACTAGAGCGGGGTGGGGTCGACATTGAGACTACTCACAACTCAGGGCATGACAAGAAGGGTGGCCCCGCCCCATATCCTCCGCATTGCCATCCCTACTCACCCCAATATCAACCATCTTAGAAGAAAATTAGCTCCCTCACCCTCAATTAACGGGAACCAGGACTAGGTATTGGCCTTCTTTTTTATTTGTCCTCTCTTCACATTTTTAGTAATTCTAAAAACATCATAAGTTCAGTCATACAAACAAAAACTTGGGATTGTCTATTAACAAGTAATGTACTAGACTCAAAGCTTGTGTTGCTAACAGATGCTTGCCTATCAAGCAGCAGCATTGATTTGATCTAGTTCTATCTTTGTCCAACAAACCTTAGATAGAAGTTCTTTTATGATGGAGACTTAACAATATAATTCTAAATTTCACAATCCCAAACAAAGAAAGAGATAAAAGAAAATCCCTTGAAGACACTTATTCAAAAGTCGGCATCAAACGTATGGAACTACCTGGGAAGTGAAGGCAAGATAACCTCCACGAAACTCGGGATGCACTGTATGATCACTAGCACTGTTAAAAAGGAACAACACAGATTATTGTAAGGAACAACAGCCTCCAACAAAAGTTGACAGGAATGCTGTACTATCAGTCTATCACAATGATAAAAAATAGTAATAATAATAAGTCCTTCCAAACAGTGTCAGACAAAGTAAACAGTGAAATATAGTCCTAGGGAAGGGTGTTAGCAGGATCCTTGCCGCAATTTTATGACCAACTATGAGTTCAGTAGGTGGGATTTCCTGAGAATATTCTAGAATGTGATGACCTCACAAAATTTTCACAGAAATGTTTCAGGAAGAGAAATTTCCAATAAGGAAAATTGAGTAGATACCTGAAATCTCTTATATGCAATTCATAAATACTGATGTCTGAGAAAGAAAGAAGAGCAGGTTTCTCATCGGCCAAACTATCCCATCCTTCAGGTTTTAAGGCATCAGAATCAAGATCGACAAACAATGTGCGCCTGCCATCAGCTGAGAGCCTATTCGAACACTGAAACACTGTTAACATGACGTACAGAAAAGCATGTGTATGCTTGGAAGCTATGTAGCACGGACACTTCAGTTTGGGTGTTGTGTCCCTGTTGGACACGCAAAAAAACTTATCTTTGGTTTAGATTTTACTTCAGACACACTGCAGACATGACCGGACATGGAAGCCTACACTGTAAAGTGGCTAATTTGAAAATGCTCTTAAAATTTAAGGTTAAAGGCTTAAATGCTTAAGATGGTAAAAGAGGAGATAAGTACTCAGCTTATTTGAAAATTTAGGAAAGGGTATAGTGGACATGTCTCGGTCAAATATAATTAACTAGTATATATAATCTTTGTTCGTCATGTCTGTATCTTACATTTTAAATTTGCCGTGTCGCAATGTCGGTATCATGTCGTGCCCGTGTCCATGTCTGTGCTACATAGTTTGAAGGTACATACATAAACATATATACGTACTAAAAATGACAAAACGTTAGGAAATTGAGACACCTTAGCTAATCTAATAGTAGTACCATTGACTAAACAGAATCAGCATTACCCTCTAGCATATGGATCATTCGCAATGCATGTTTCGATTCGCAAGGTGCTAGGATGGTAGACAGAGACCTCATACACATAATAACATCCTTCCCAGTGTCTTGGCCCATTGGTGCTCCATACACCATTGAACTCCTCAAGCTGGATAATACTTAGGGGATCCCCTCCAGATGGATCACTATAAATGCAAGCTTTCACTACCTGTTACGATGCATTATAAGAGATAAACATACACTTGATGGAAGCAATATGAGAATGGAGATGGGGGTGACATAAGGAATAGCAGAAAGTGGGAACGATTGGTTTAAATCACAAAAACAAACTATACTTGAGCAGTAGGAGCCCAAAGGTGGAGTGAAACAGCTTCTTTTGAAAAAACTGCACCAAGGGGACCGTTGTACGAGAATAATTCATCAAGTATACCAGGTAACTGCAAACCAGTAGCATTGCTGCATTCCCCATTAGCTATGAAAAGATTCAATAAAAATTAAATAAAAAAAGAGAATTGTCACTGTTTAAGAATCAGAAAGTGTGTCCAATATTAATCCACATTCGTAGGAAAGAACCTTATGCTCTGTTTGGTACGAAGCGACTTTTTTTTGTACTATATGTATCAACAGTGGTATTATATATAAAGAGAACAAGAGAGCGCGAAAAAAATAACCAAAATAGGAGTAGAGAGGGAGATAGAAACATTATAGAGTGAGAGTTATTTGCTACAGAAGTTGAGGAGAATGCGGCTCCATCACCCCAATGCATGTCCTCATGTGCAAAACACCACCTCCAACTCAAAAGCAGAAGCAAGACAGACTTGGTTTTGTGAAAATCTAAATTGTAATAGAATGCATCTTTAAAATAAGTTGATAATGAAGAGGATAAAGTTAGTTTATTGGTGAGAATGCCTTCAAACACACCATTAATCAACCAACAAAAGAGATTAAAGTGAATCCTCAAAACAATCTAACACTAATGCAATCCATCAAATAAATAGGAAAATACATAGTAACACTGAACCAGCTATATGCCCAAACCAACAAAATTGTTAAACAGGCTCCACCATGAAATGAAGTATTAATCTCATGTGCCACAGCAAGAGACATGTTAAAGATTACCTGGCTCTTTACTCTCATTAACGAGTTCTATGTATGAGACATCTTATTTTGGTATGTGACCTTGTAAAAAGATATATGTGCCTTCTATCCCCAATATTCCCTGATGTTTCTCTTTTTATTTCTTAAATGGAAACATAAACAGTCATGGTGAAATGCTTACAACTGTAAGTAGCTACAGCCAACTGGCATTTGAGAAGGCTTTTAACATCCAAAAAAGGAGGAACCTTGAAAGCTCTATAATCTCGAATGTGAGGAAATTTTTCCTTCACCTGGATTGCCAGTATAAAATGCCAACATTAAAAAAATGAGTACTGGAATTTCTTCAAATTTAAAGAGAAGCTATATCATGTGAGAATCTTTATCCACCAGCAAAGTATAACTATAAACAAAACAAAACAAAATATCTTGTGAAAACAATAACAGGGCATCTATGAGCAAACAAACAAAGGAGACCATCAATAAGAAATTGGTCTGACAATTACAGTAAATCTCACAAATAAATTGATGAGCTTACATTTTTTGAAAGCCCAGCAATGTCTCCTTCAAGCTTGATTTTCACATCATAGCCTAATTGTAAAGAAACATTCACCCTTAGCTACACTTGTTTCTAAATAGACCATAAAACTTACCAAAATCAGAACAAACCTTGAATTCCATTGATTGTAACAGATAAAGCAGCAGTTTCACTTGCATACAGAAAACATGAACTATCTCGGGCATCCACATTCCAAGCAATTATGGAGTTATTCACCCAGTATGCTCGGGAGAATAACAAACTTTCCTGCAACTAATAAAACATTGACATTAAGGATTCCATTTAAGTGGACCATGTGCTTATTTTTTGGATTGGTTGTGGCTTTTGCGTTTAGCGAGAGATAGAAAAAGAAGAAATTGGTTGGAAACTATATTAAGAAGTTCTTTGGGAACAATATTCATGGAGTTTGGATTAGTTTGGAAGTTGATACTTGTTCTTTGTAGTCACAAGGGCACAGTGGGAATTAATATATATATATATTCATTCATTAAACCCCCCTAATCTGCTTCACACATCACGTTTGGGCTGAAGCACGTCTCTACCTACTTCAGCCGAAACGGGCTTTTGAGGCTCTAAAGTGCTTTCTGAAATTAATCTAAACATGCTAAATATATGTGTATTGGATCCCAGAAGCATGTTTGGGCCCAAACGTGCATAAGGGAACGGCCCAAACGTGCATAAGGGAACGGCCCAAACGGAAGTGATTCCAAACAGGCCCTATAAGTGAACAAGATAAGAATGAGATGCACCTGCACCAAAATAATAAGTTCAGAATAGATCTAGTGGTATTATTCCGCTTGTATAACCAACTAAAGGGGCCGACAAAAATGTTCATTTGAGGGGGTAAAATCTCAAGTACAATATTACCCTTAGTCCATAACAAGAGAAAAAATGAGAAGAAAAAGATAAAAATAAATAATAACTTCCAACAAAAGAAACACCCAAACAGGTGCAGCAATATTTGATTCACTTGAGACAATGAACGTTGAAATTTTTTTAGTTCACAGACAGTCCTATTTCAAATAAGCTTAAACCAAGCCTTAATTGACTAAAAGAACAAGACAGCAACAACCTAGTACTGATCATGAGCCCTCCTTATATTCAGGCAGCACGTGAACCACATTTCATCGCACTTGATGTTGAAATTTTCTCACAGGCAGGTAAAGAAATAAAGGATCCTACTTAAAGTAGTCCTCATTCACATTGACATGACTTTTAACTACTTGTTCATTTTTGAGCTTTGTTAGATTTATTAAAAAAAAAGTTGACTAGATTTTCTGGAAGATGCCTCTTGGATTTATACATGGTTTATTTAGTTTTTCCCCAGTAGACCCATTGTCGCATTTCCATGTGAAAATAAAATGTTTTGCTCTTCCTCTTTCATTGAATTCCTATTGGTTTTCCTAAAGCACAAGTTGAATGGAGTAATAAACCACCAATTGCAGTGGATAGGAACTGTTTTTAAGAAACCACCAATGAAGTAAAACCACCAACAGATTTGTTTTCTGTAATTATTTGTTGAGTAAACTACAGATTTGTTCTCTATAATTGATTTGTCGAGTGTATATCACTCTTTTGTATTCGTCTTTTCATATAGTGAAAATATTCTCTCTTTTTCCTTCACCTATCTTTATCCTTCACCTATCTTTATCCTCTCAACTCCTGTCGCGCCCCAAAACCCGTGCCACGGGGGCGAGTTCAAAGAGTCAAAGAAGGGAAAAAAGATGAGAGAATTGTTGAATGTTATATTGTTATCTCATGTGAGGGTCTCTTTGATATTTTTAGTATGGTTGAGGGTTTATAATGTAATTGACATATTAGTCCTATTGTGGTTAATATAATAAGAGAGAGGGGCAAATGTACTCTCTAAGCTTTTCAAAAATATTGCTCAACATGGTATCAGAGCCACCCTAAATAGGGTTACCAGCAAAACTCCAACCCACCACAACTAGCCACAGCCACTCCAACACATCCCACACCCTGCGCCACACCTTCCCCACCCAACCCACACCCTGCGCCGAGCCCTAGAACATCGTCAGCCCTAGTCACACCCTCCATAGGCCCATTTTGGCCTAGCCGAACCCTCACCACACCTCCCCTGGCCTAATCGACAACCGCCTCCTCCCACCCCCCCTCCCCCCCCCCCCCCCCCCCTCTGACTCTACCTCTAGCCGATAGCCTCTAAGGCATCCACAGCTATTTTCTCTTCTCAGTCTTCATACTTCAACCTTCTTCCTTAAATCAGATATAGGTCATACCACAATGTTGATCTGAGTACAACGTGTCGTGGCTTTCCGTTTTTTTTCTTTAGGTCCCATTCGGGCCAATGATTCGATGATTGCACTTGTGTAGTGCCTATGATTGCTAAGTTGCCGTGGTTGCGGTGTGCATTCGGTCCATCCAAGATTTGACCTCACTATGGCGAAAGACGATTTGCCATCCGAAAAGTCTCCAACCGGTGTTATGAGTGTTAGAAGTTACTTGTTTTATTTTATTTTTATTTTATTCCTCTTACGCTAATGTATTTGACGTAGGGTTACTATTGTAATTTTATTTTCCTTCTCTTCATATAATAAAATACAGGAGACATCATTTGTCTCCTAAGCTTGCCTTAATCTAAATCTACATGGTATCTGAGCTTCCCGAACAGGGATCTCTAATCACCACCACAAACCACCACCATCTACAACCAGCCGCTGCCCCTGTTGGAATTAGGGGATTTGATCCCAAATTTATTCTATTATTTATGGTCATGTTGACCACATTTAAGTTATTTTATTTCTTTCCATTTTCTTGTTATTTCCTTTCCTTCTTTATTCACAGTGTAACATTATATAAACCTTGGGATGTACAGTAATAAAGATTATCCTTTTTCCCAAATCTCTCTTTGGTATCAGAGCCTAACACGACCTACCACCACCACAGCCTGCGCCGCAGCCCTCACACCACCACCACAACCTTGCCGCAACCCTTCACCTACCAAGGCCTCGCCGCAACCTCTCACCCCTCACCCACCCCTCGGCGACCACACCACCACACTCAGCCACTGCGCCGCAGTCCCTAGGGCTTCTCCTTTTTGCGGTGCAGCTTACCAAGCCTTCGGCTTGGTGTTGCAACCTCTCAGCTGCTTCTGTGCCCTTGTAAGGGCCTGTTTGTGATGTACCAAGAGCCCGTCTAGTGCTCTCCGTCTTCAGTCTAGGTGACCGAGTTTCCGGTTACCCATGTCTTTCGCCGAGTTTCCAACCGTGACCGAGTTTCCGGTTGTTCCTTTTTTTTTTACGCCGAGTTTCTGGCAGTGCTTGTCGCTGCTACTAAATCAGTGTGAGTATTCCAGCAGCCTCTATTCATCCTTCTTTGCATCATGGTTGATTCTGGTAAGGATGTTGTTACTATTCCTGTTGTTGCTCGTTCGGATCTCTCTGTCTCATCCAACACAAATCATCATGGGAATCTCGAAATTCCAGAGATTCGACAAGCTTCATGAGTTTCCATGAGTTTCGAACAAAACAGTGACGTGATTCAATGTAGAGGCAGAGAAATTTGGGGGAAATAATTGAAGAGGAGACATTTGGGGGAAAGATCTGTTTATAATAACTTACTTGGTCGGTGATTCAGGTCAGTTCTTCTTTTTCTTCTTCTTCTTCTTCTTCTTCTTCTTCTTCTTCATCTTCTTCTTCTTCGCTGGTTCTCTTTCTGGTTTCCTCTTCTTCTTCTTCTTCTTCGCTGGTTTCTTCTTGTTCTTCCTCTTTTTCTTCTCGCTTCTTCTTCTTTCTTCTTTCTTCTTTCTTCTTCTTCGCTTCTTCTTAAACTGCCGCTAGAGAGGATTTCTTGTTTAATCGAGACTCTCGGACCGAGAGTAGCCCTAAGGTAATTGGACTGTGTGTATATATATATAATGCTTTACTGCTTATTAGTTATATAAGTTAAAAACTTAAAACTTATTACTTATATAATTTATATAACTTTTATTCTTAGAAATATAAAAATTAGTTATAAATTACTAATTAGTGTATACTAATTGCAATTAATACTAACCAGCAGTGGCCCACTCATTTTGTGAGCGGAGAGATTTTAGGGGAAGTTAAAAGTAGTTTCTGTGTGATATTTTTGTAACATTTTAGTCCATTGTATACATTTATTAGGGAAAGAAACTTAATGATATTTGTGTAATTATTGATGGTAGAAAAATTTCTCATGATACCCCTCCCTTTACATTTATGATAGTATAGATTAGTAATTAGTCATATAATTATTGTATACTAATTCCAATTTATAAATTGTAATTTCTTATTATACTCATTGAAACTAATATTCTTATAAATATAAAAATTTGTTGTAATAAATTTAATAAGTAGTGTATACAAATTGCAATTAATACTAATTAGTAATTAGTCATATAATTGTGGTATACTAATTCCAATTTACAAATATTCTTATAAATATATAAAATAAAAAATAAAATATAAATTTAAATATAAATATAAAATTAAATAATCTCACACCAACACCAGACGGTTGGACAATAGATTGACGTCTAAATTATCATGTATTTTTAAATTGAACTATATAATATTGATATAACTACATATATAGACCTCTCTAGGTTCTAACTGTTACTAAAACTACATTTCATATATTTTGTTTTCCTCCTACTTATCTTTAGCCCTTTTGTCTCCAGTGCTTATCTCCAAGTTTCAAGTTTAGTGTTGAGTCCCTCCTTTAGTCTCATCAACCAAGACAATATCATCTGCGAACATACATAATGTGACATCATCTTGGATGTGTCTAGTTAATTCATCCATAATAGGGCGAATAAATATGTGCCCAAGGTCGTCCCTTGGTGTAAGCCTTTGGTAATTGGAAATTTGCTTGTTTTCACAGCCGATGATCTAATTGCAGTAACATCATCATACATATCATTCACAACGTCAATATAACCCTTGGTCACTCCCTTCTTCTCTAGCACCCACTGAATTAAATCCCTGGGCACCCTATCATAAGCTTTCTCTAAATCAATGGAAAACCATATATATATCTTTTTTCTTCTCTCTATACTTTTCCTTTAGTCTCATAAGTAAATAAATTGCTTCCATAGTAGACCTCCCAGGCATAAATCAAAACTGATCTTCTAACGCCGATGTTGTGCATCTTAAGCGATATTCCATCACTCTCTCCCAAAGCTGCATAGTATGGCTCGTTAACTTAATACCTCTGTAGTTGTTGCATTATTGTAGATCCCCTTTATTCTTATATATAGGCACTAGAATGTTCTTCCTCCACACAGCAGGGCATTTTTCTAGATAACTTTTGTAACTTAACAAATAAAGTGTTTACATAGTTGACACAACCTTTTATATTCTCTTTTACTCCATTTTATTAGCAACCAAACAGAAAAACACTAAAAAAAAACTTGTGAATCTAATTAAAAATTCTTGAGAGTTAGTTCTTCCATTGTTTTGAACCGTAATTCATTGCCTAGACATTCCAAATAACTTGACCTAAGACAATTGTATAATTTTCAAACATTTTTATCACACAATTTTCTCGGTAACAAACGGAGGGAAAATGTATGTAAAGAAGAGAGAGAAACCTGAGAAGACAGTGAAGTGGGCCCCTCAAAGGGCATAGCCAAGCAGCAGCGGATGGTTTGCCGTCTTTGGATGGTTCTAGTTTGGACAGCGATATTGGAACCGAGTCGCTGCCGAGTCAAGAAACTCGTTCCCTTTTTCAGGTGAGTTGGAAGGCGAACACGGATGGACTCAGAAGGAGTGGAGGTAGCAGAAAGAGGAGTGGATGATAGTAAAAGAGACATTCGAGTATTATAGTATAATAATACACACTTTCTTCAGTACACTGCTTTCCACATCCTCCTTTTCTGCTTTACTCCTTTTTTGCAGACTGTTTTAGAGAAAGATCCGGTTTTCTGAATCATGTGGGGTTGGTAAACACTATTCAAAAAAAGATTGTAAAGAGTAAAAATTAAAATTTGTGTGGTACTGCATTGGGTGTTTCCGGTCAGGGTTTAGTCGGTTTTTAAAGTTATACCAATCGGTGTTAGATTGTTTGAGTAAATTACACTTTAGCCTATTAAATTATACACATATTATTAATTGGGTCCATAAACTTTTTTTTTTATGTAATTGGGTCCTTAAATTTCAAAAATTCATTTAATCAGACTCAATTTCTGACACTGTTAGCTTAAAATATTAGAAATTGTCACGTACGTGCGCGTAATACTTATCTGTCACATGTTAGATTAAGACAAACACGGAAGACTGTGATTGAATGGCTAAAAAATGATGTGATTTTGGGTATGATTGAATGCAATTTTGGATCTAGTCGAATGTGTTTTCGAAGTTGATTGAACACGATTTCAAATATGATTGAATGCGATTTTATGCACTTATCACAATCTCTTATGTTTGTCTCAACCTAATATGTGACAGGTAAGCATTACGCGCAACGTACATGACAATTTCAAATAGTTTAAGTTAACAGTGTCAGAATTTGGATCTGATTGAATGAATTTTTGTAGTTTAAGGATCCAATTGCAAAAAAAAAAATATTTATGGACCGAATTGAAAATAGGTTATAGTTTAATGGACTAAAGTGTAATTTTCCCTGATTGTTTTGGTTTCAGTCAAATTTCGGTTTTTGACTTTTTTTGAACACGCGTAGTGCTTCTACCCCACATGGGTGCTGTCGAGAATGGCAGCCAATGATCCAAAACCCTTCGTCAAACTCATATAATATTTAAATTTGGTTAAAGCTCTAGAAACATTCTTCGGTCATGACTCAAACTCATACTCCATTCGTCTCATATTAAGATTTTCTTTTGAGAAGGGAATTCCAACTCTTTAAGCGAACATTTTTTATTGTGTTGAAATTTTATAACTTTCTATTATTGTCCTTTTTGAATTTCAAAATTCTAATGTCACATTGCTATTTTGGACTCCCTTTTTTACTATTCAGTTAACCGAATTAATATTTCAGATAACCGAACCGAAATAATCGACATATAAATCGATCGATTTTCATTACTAAAGTTAGCAAACTGAACCGAACAAACCTGAACCAAATTTTGCTAAATTTAATTGAAGTGACTAGATGCCCACCCCTAGTGTCACACATCAAAGAAAATGTGGAGAGTTTTTTTATAGTTAAGGGTCAATTTGAAAACTGTGTAGTTAAAGTACAATAATACATTGACTTTTTAGATGGACTATTAAAATGCGACATCAAAAAATGGAATCAATGACTCTTAATTTGGGACGGATAGAGTATCAAATTGTATTTTACTCAAACTTGAACCCAAATTGAAGTACCGTACTCAAATTTTGATATGAGTTTGTGTAAGGATTGTGGAGCATTTTTTTTTTTAAGTTTTTTTTTTACTCATATTTGATTTTATAGGAGTTTGAGTAAGGTCTGTACTCAAATAAAGTAAAGTAATAGTATAATAAAAATATTTTATTGTGACTATTAGAGAATCCACACCAAATGAAGTTTTTACTCAAATTTGAGTAAAAAATTAAGTAATGGTTGGAGATGAAGCCAGCCTTCATGTCAAAAGGTCCATTATCAGTTTGTAATACTTTTTTATTTGATTGAATGGTTGTAATACATCTTAAAATAATGGCTCTATTTGTTTTAGCTTTATAAGCTCCCAGTTATAGCTTATAAAAATAAATAAAAATAAAAATAAATAAAAACTGAAATGAAGTGTTTATTGTGACTGATAGCTTTATAACTTATAGATTTTCCGAGCTTATTTAAGGCCTCAATAGCCTATTTATTTGAAGTTGGATTGGAGGTACTTTTCCAGCTTGCTTATTTGCAATCTCATGAATCTTTAATTTAACTTCCGAGACCTGAACAAAACCAGTCCAAAGGACGACTTTCCCCTTCCGCACATAGACGTATTAGTGGACAACACGGCGGGACAAGAACTCTTGTCTGTCATGGACGGGTTCTCTGGATATAATCAGATATTAATGGCACCTAAGGATAGAGAACAGACCACTTTCATCCCACACTGGGGCATATATTGCTATAGGGTCATGCATTTCGGCTTAAGAATGTTGGAGCAACCTATCAGAGGGCAGCAACCACGTTATTGCATGATGTGATCCATACAGAAGTAGAGGTGTACGTGGATGACATGATTGTAAAATCAAAGAAGAGAAAAGGACATCTAAAGGCCCTAGGAAAATTCTTTGAAAGGTTGAAAAAGTATAGGATGATGCTAAACCCGCAGAAATGCACTTTTGGGGTTACCACTGGGAAATTGCTAGGGTTCTTAATCACCCAGAGAGGAATAGAAGTAGACCCCACCAAGATCAAGGCCATTATGGAGATGCCTCTACCGAAAAATGTAAAAGAGGTTAGAGGGTTCCTGGGTAGACTCTAATTCATTAGCCGATTCATTTCGAAACTCACCATGACTTGTGACCAGCTTTTTAGGCTATTAAGAAAAAGGGGAAATTCAAATGTGATAGTCAATGCCAAGAAGCCTTCGATAAGATCAAACCCTACCTCTAGAAACCACCAATTATTTCACCTCCAAATCCAGATAAGCCCTTATTCCTTTTTCTGCCACTCACCGAGAATTCAATGGGATGTATGCTAACCCAAGAGGGGGAGGGGAAACATTCTGAGAGGGCCATCTACTAAGTAAGAGAATGACCGATCATGAGTTAAACTATTCACCGATAGAAACGACTTGCTAGGCTCTAGTCTGGTGTACCCATCGTCTTAGGCATTACATGCTAGCCTTTCCTGTCATACTCATTTTTTGCACGGATTTGCTCAAGTACCTATTTGAAAAGCCTACCCTACCTAGTAGGTTCTCCCAATGGATGCTAGTGTTAGCAAAATTCAATCTTAGATATGTCACCGCTATGTCTGTCAAAGGAAGAGCCATTGCGGAACATTTGGCTAACATTGCCGTAGAATTAGAGCAGAAGGAGAATTCCAGTTCCCTGATGAGGAGACCATGGAGGTAAGGGAAGGCATGTGGAAAATGCATTTTGATGGAGCTGCAAACTGAAATGGTTATGGGGTAGGAATCATTCTTGTCACACCTGGTGGAGCCCACACTCCACTAGGCATTAAGCTCAAATGCACCTCCACCAATAATATCGCTAAATACAAAGCCTGTATCCTCATCCCTAAGCCTAGGAGTTAGGAGGATAGATGTTTTTGGAGATTCCAACCTAATTATATCCGAAGTCCGAGGAGAATGGAAGGTGAAGCATGAGAAGTTGATACCATATCAAGAGTACTTGGAAAGTCTTAGACTCCAATTCGAGAAAAACATCTTCTATTACTTACCCCGCGAAGAGAAACCAGTTAGCCGATTCCTTAGCAACCTTGGCCTTGATGATTGAAATCCCCATAAGTGTTAAGATCACTCTACTCACAATAAAACAAAAGGACAATCTCTCCTTTAAAATGGTTGCAATCATAAAAGGACCTGAGGATGAATTGCCGTTGTACTTAGATGTATGGAACTTTATTGAGAAGGAAGAATATCTTGAAAGGTCATCAGTAAAGGACAAGAAGGCAGTAAGACAATTTTTTAGCTCAGTTCATTATTTGTGCATATAAGTTGTGGAAGAAGTCATATGCGGGATATATCTAGAGTACTTATATGGGAAAGAAGCCAAGAGAATGATGAAAGAAATACATAAGAGAGTCAGTGGCCACCACATGAATGGGCACACATTGGCAAAGATAATAATCAGGCAAGGATACTATTGGACCACTCTTGAAAAAGACTATTGTGAGTATGTGAAGAAATATCACAAATGCCAGATCCATGCCAATTTAATGCACACTGTAGACACCCCAATTTTGACCGACTGTCGAATTTAGGGGATTATTACCTCTAAAATTTATGAAGACTATATCCAACAGAATTTGAAAAAATTGGCATGCAGCCCATGCGACTACACTCACTGGGTGCTGCGGACTAGTCAGTGAGTGCTGCCTACTGTAACAGTTTGTTTATCTCAAGTACGTATTGAACACCCAAAGATCACACTTCACATGCTTTGAACACCCCGAATTTACTAAATTAGCCTCTCCCAAGTGGTCTATATAAGGAGAGGTGTATCTTTGTTACAAAGGGTTAGCTAATTTTGGTGAATTGCTAAGAGAATTTTGGAGAATTGAGAGGATTTTGGAGAGAAGGCATTGAAGAGAGATTGAAGAAGAGTGTGAAGAGCCCTTTAAGATCTTCATAAACCACAACAATCTAGGAAAATTCAGAGGTAATTCTCTCATCTTAAGTTATATTTTGTCATAAGTCAATCACAATTCATAGTTTGAACTAGGATTTTTACATATTTTCAAAAGGTCTCTTCTCTATCACGTTCTTCATACACCACTTCAATTGTGATTGAATTCTCTTTTGTATTTGTTGATTTGGATTTAGATGATCATGGATTTCATATGAAATAAGTTTTCTAATTAAAATTTGCCTTGGATCAACAAGTTGGTTTAGATTTCACCTCTTCTTGCTCATGATCTTCTCTTGGAATTCATGGGATCTTCAATATACCATTTGAATTCTTTGAGTTTGATCTCTTAATTTTCTATAAATTTATGATTTATATGAAGATTAATATTGGTCTGGACCATATTTATGTACAATTGGTAGATCTAAGTCCTATATTCATGACTTGGGTCCATTAACTTGGAGTTTCATGAATTTCCTTTCATATTTCATTGAAATTCATGAGGGTGAGTCTATAGTCTGCAAGGATCATTGATTTGAAGGAAGAATCAAACAAATCAAGTCACGTTCCTCAAAGATCATCAACTTGGGAGAGGAATTGGATTTAGTCAATTTTCATGGTTTGATTGTTGGATTGGAACAAATCTAAGTACTTAAGTATATTTATGAGATTGAGTAAGTCCTTAGAGACCATTTTTGGATCCTTTCATGAGATCCTCATTGGGGTCTCTTTAAGGCTAAGTCTATAAATTCCTCCAATGCTTTGATTGGTGGTCTTTATCAATACTTAGTCCAAATTCTCCCTAGAACTTTGGATTAAGTTAGATTCAAATAATGGATATCAATTCAACAATGGTGCAATGACTTCATTGACAAACTGTGATCAAGGATTTTTAATTAAATCATGATCCATTGGATTTGAATGAGACCAATTGGAATGTGTCCATAACACCTAGATTTACCACTGTAATTTTTGTTTTGCTCTAATTGTATGGTTAACATGGTTTGATAATAGGTTTGTAATCTAGTCACTCTTTGTCTAGAATTCCAGAACAGTGAACCTATTTTAAAATGTTTGGATCAGAGTCTTGACCAAGTAGCTTAGGCTTTATACTATTTTTCATATGAACTATGATTAGTTAACTACATTCTCCAATAAATTTTAGAGGTTTGGGAATAATTTTCTATTTTAATAAATCATACAAATCTCTGGACAGAGAGTTGATAAATTCTGAGTGATGTCTAGTCTTGGTCCAATTCCTAGAGATTGGACCATTTGATCTTTGATTTTTATTTTGGATTAGATACTACAGAGGTTCATCATACATGAAAATCCCTAAGATCAAACCGTAGGAACCATGATATTTCTATTTTGAATGTCTGGATTCTTCTCTGTAAATTCTAGAATTCTGAGACAGATTTGGCAAATCTTACCAATGATTATCCAAATGATTTTCAAATACTTTAAGGCTTTAATCATGATTTTAATGGAAGTAATTGGACTCAAATCTACAGGTTAAATGATTCAAATCAAAAAACAATTCATGTGTTGTTCATTCTCATGAATCCATGGTTGTCATATTTAGAAGTCATGCTTGTATTTTAGGAATATTAGATTATTGGTTATAGGAGTAGATTGTAATTGATTGAACTTAGTGATGAATTCTCTTCAACCACGTTGAAGTCATGTCACTTCTATATGGACTTTACATTGACTCGAGGTTAAGGTCCCTCTGGACCTTCCCGTTGAGACTTTTATATTTATAGGAGTGTTGCGACTTCCTTGTTTGGAAAGAATTCAAAACTTTGTCGATTTCCTTCATTCTCGTTAGATTTAGGTGAAAATTTGATAATATTTGTGTTCAAAGCATGTTGACTAACTTCTGTTTTGTAGCGCTATCAAGGAATGACACTTTTGAGTTTGTTCTTATTTATTCCTTATTGATTTTATTGATTTTTGACTCCATGCGCGACACCTTAGATTAGGGTTTTGCTTTATGTGTATATATTTGAATTAGAGACCTTTTCCTAGGTTTTCTATTTGATTGTATGCATTGCACGTTTCCTTATCGCAGCTGGATCCCGGTGAGTTCTCTCGTTCCCTAATGTATATCATATTGCTTGCAAATCTAGCAATCTTGCACCCCTTTGGACATGCTTTTGGAATGGATATCTATATCTATGTATTATTTGAGGGCATATTTTAATTATTAATTTGATTACAAGGAAGTTGAGTAGAGGCCTATCGTGAGATAGGATGAAAGGGGGTATTTTAGTCCGTCGGGCTCCTTCCCCTCTCATTCTATAATCCCTGGACCTAGTAAATCTCTAGTTTCTAAAAGAATAGTAGCTTTTAAAAATGGTTTCTTAGTTTTCCTTAAAAAAATTTAGTGGCGACTCTTTCTTTAGATTCTTTTGAAAAATCAAACGTGGGCCCAAATGCCAGTATCCACACACACACACCTGTCCCAGCTTTATAGTATGACTACCCCATGCCCTTCTCAGTGTAAGGAATTCATACACTTGGTGAGATTACTCTGAATGCATCAAATGGACATCGATACATCGTTGTGGCAATCGATTATTTCACCAAATGGGTGGAAGTTGCATCGTACGCAACCTTGAAGGCAAAAGATGAGATGAAGTTTATCCAGAGGAATATAATCTGTTGATGTGGAGTTCGAGGTGAATTGATATTAGATCATGACAGTTATTTCCAGAAAGAAGTCATCCTGTTCTTAGAGAAGTATAAGATCACTCACCACCAATCCTCTCCTTATATGTCGCAAAACAATGGAGCAGTTGAGGCAGCTAATAAGAATGTCAAGTAAATTTTGAAAAATATGACAGATACCTATAAGGATTCGGCATGAAAAGTTGCCATTTGCATTGTAGGGATACTGAACATCTGTGAGGACTTCTATTAGGGCATCACCGTATTCATTAGTTTATGGGATGGAGGTTGTTTTACTAATTGAAGTTGAGATACCATCTTTACATATATGGGAAAAATGTGAAGTGTCAGGATTCAACTGGTTGCGTGAAAGATACGAAAAGTTAGCAATCATGGATAAAAAGAGATTATCGGCCCTAAACCATATTCGAGGATATCAGAAGAGAATAGCCCGTGCCTTTAACAAAAAGGTTCACCATAGGAAGCTTGTTGAGGGTGACCTTGTACTCACAGAATTAAAGGCACTAGTCTATGGCACTAGAGGAAAATTCAAGCTAAATTGGGTCGGTCCTTACATCATCAAAACGCTTCTCTTTGGAGGAGTTGTTTACCTCATGGACTTAAATGGAGTCGAGTTTAAGCAACAGGTCATTATTGATCGCTTCAAGAGATATTTTTCTTAAGAGCCTTCTTTTTTAGACCATTCCTTCAAAACCTCCCACCTTGATGAACTATGTTTTGACCTGATTTCCATTCGAGGATACATAGGCAACCTGCTCACTTTGGTCACAACATTACACTACATGATATTTCTCTTTTAGGCCTCAATCGAACTACTATAGGACTTGATGCCCATTGGGGATAAGTAGGCGGGCCTCCCAAGGTCTTCAGTCTAAAAGAACCTGACGAATCAATGTGTTATCCCTTAAACTAGGGCAAACTTGCGTTTGACCGAAAACCACATCATCACCCTCAAGCCAGGGGCAAACTTCATTTACCTAGCACATAAAAGCCCCCTATCAAACTAGGGGCAAATTGTCATTTTCCAAAAAAAAACCAAACCTCTATCTCTGAGTCCACTGGCTTTCAAAGTAAGAATCAAGTTTGAATACTCTAAATTCATGAAGTTAAGGGATGAAATTTTAAATGCATGAATCTAAAACTGAGTGACAAAAGCTAAAAAATAACATGGAAATGAAAAAAAATTCACTATCATAAGTCAATTGAGAAGGAAGAAACAATGAAGGAGTATTGTGGGATGATTTTTTTCCCTAAGCTAAATAGAGTTTTCCTATGACGCTTGTAATCAGAAAGCGCAAAAGATGATCTGTCATAATATTTGTAAATATGTGTGTGTCCCTACTAAGTCTGAGTCTGTCTCTCGATCATTCTCTGGATCTCTAAGATATACTCATCAGACAGGTAGATAGAAGTCGGAATCCTCGAGAAAGGGGAAATAATCTCCTGACTCCAGTACCATCCTTGGATGTGTCCTGGTGATGGCCATGTTGTATGGAAATTCGATCTGGAATGGAAAAGGTAATGGCATGCAGACCAGAAAGCCAAATCCCATTTCATTCAGGGGCCCTTACACTGACTGGGCGATACTCCCAGAGAGCGTAGACCCAACAAATGTCCTCAGTAGATAAGGCAATGAACCATGCAAGGCAATCAGTACATGCGCTAAAAAGCCCCTGCACATGTCTCTTATCAAAAGGTGGAACCCTGGAAAGACCATGAGGAGAATCTAAGAGCCTCAGATGCTCCAAGATCCAAAACTGCAAAATCAATAAGACACCAACATGAAGAATAGTCCTGTTAGTATGAGCCTAATCTAAATCGATCACAATCTCAGTAAGGACCAACATCATAGGGTTCCACTACACATGGAGTCTACAAGCGATGGGGACAAGGGTATTAGAAGAAGAGGAGAAGAGGAAGGAGAAAATTATGGCTAGACCAAAAGCACTCCACCTGGATGCATGATGATCAAAATGCCCACCCATAGCAGGACAGTAGCAGGCAAAATAATGGGGAAAAATCAATCTCTTAATCTGAAATCAGAGAACTTGCAATCAAAAGAGTACAACCAAGAATTGATGATCCTGTACATACCAACTTAAACAGTGTACATTTTTGGAATTTATTAATAAATAAGACTTTACACTAATTCCCATCCCAATCAATTGCCATGTTGTACCAATCGATTACCACTTTTTGGATGCCAATCGATTGACGTTCCCCAATCAATTACCATCCTGCTAACCTAAATTCATTACATGGTATATACTAATCAATTACACTTGACTCACAATCGATTATCACAAAATATCTGTAACCAATTGATTGCTTATGCTTCTAATAAATTGGCATCTATAGAGACTTGTGTTCAACTTTACTTAGTGGTTTGACACATGGCACTCATTTTCTCTATATATATACAACCCCATTTCATCCATTTGAACCTCTTGGATAGTTTGAGATTGAGAGAGAGTGAGTTATATACATACACTCAAACATATATATATCCATATATTTATATATACACAAGCATACATATACACACACTCTCTGGAGAAAAAAGAGAAGAATAGAAAGAAGAGAAGAGAAAGAAGAAGGGAAAAAAGAGAAGAAGAGACAGAAGATGGAAAGAGAAGAGGAGAAAGAGAAAGCTTGGACGTTCAAGCTAAAACACCCCACACTTATCTAGGTGAGTTCTAAACTCACTTGGTCTTACTATATGATTTTTTATAAGCTTTGATATGGATTAGATGTATTAATACGTTCTTAAGATATTTATATATTCTGTTTTATGTTTCTATTGGAGAAGACGGAGTACCAATCGATTGCCATCAATTGAGTCCCAATCGATTGGATAAATTATAATCGATTACCATTGATTATAACCCAATCGATTACCAAAGTTATCAATTGATTGACATTGGTTTGGATCCAATTGATTGACATTTTTCCTCAATCGATTGTTATGAGTTTTATCCCAATCGATTGGATCCTTGTCCCAATTGATTGTCCAATCAATTAGCATTAGTGAAACATGGATTATTTCTTTTGCTTATTATATAAAGGGTTCGATCGCTCAATTCAAACTTTCAGTATGCGATTATGGCTGGATCAGAGATAATGTAACAACAAAGATAAGTACGATTAAGAATAACATATTTAACGTGATGATATTAGATGCTATGTGGTTTATGTTTGAGTCGATATTCGTTCATTTCAATCAGAGTAGTTAGGACACAGTGGGATGTCATGTATCTGCCCTATTATGAAACTTAGATAAGTCTTGATAAGTTTCTGGGAATTTGTACGTGGGTGGACGTCTGGTCATATTATGCCCTTAACAAGTGGTGGACGGAGAGATGTCCTTAACGAGAAATAGGCGGGACCAAGTAGTTCAAGGATAGCCAAGTGATCTATATTATATCCTTAATGAGTAGTGGGTGGGCTATGTCCTTAATGAGCGGTGGATGGGGGATCACTAGAAATATGTCTCTAAGTCGTGGCAATAGATTGATATGCCGTTGTTCTAAGCAATGAATCCATAACTTGCGGTGGACTGTGAATATGTACTCTATATTCTCAACCACGGTCGACAGAGCAGTGGTGTATCTAGGAATATTACAATTAGATCTGTGTCTTATGATTTAGTTTCTATAGGTTTGTGCATAATAAGAAGTGTATTCAGGTAAAGCGGGGTTGAATAAAGAGAAGATATTACTTAGTAGAACTATATCTCATGACTTTTATAACATGTTATTATGTTATATAATTTGTACCTTATGAGTTTCTATTCACTCAGCTCTCAGTAAGCTGATGGTCGTTCTTGCCTGGACATTCCCCGTCCAGACTACCATGTCCTTCTTAATGTAGATAATGGAGCTTATGGCAATAGCTACTACCTTGATGGGGAATATACAGAGGGTGACCCCACTAGTGTCGGTTATGCTAGAGAAGGCTGTTACACTGACGACTACCCTTATGCTAGCTAAAGATAAAGAAGTTATATTTAGTTTTATATTTTGGTTGAACTTTAGTAGTTGAACGGGTACTTGGGTATGTGTTGTCTTTAGACCTGTTATTTCATGTAGTGCACTCTGATGATTATAATCACTAGAAATTCTATAAATATTCAGTTTGATAAATTTATTGATTGGTTACTTCTAGTTGATTGGTATTGTGTGGTGTGGACAAATTAGTAACATTCACCTGTTATTCCCTATGGACCCAAAAAAGAAATTAATTTTTCTCTATTTTTGCTATTCCGGAGCGTGATACAGTGGGAATTATCAAATCAAAGAGTGGCTAAAGCCAAGAAAAGCACAGAACTCCTCAAACATAGGAGTAATCTCTTGATAGTCAAACTGGAATACATGAAACTCTAGGTCCTAGCATTGAATGGAAGCATGAAGGATATCCTCCTGTAGCCTCACATGACGAAGAGAATGGAGAATGCTGAGATTGAAATACTGAAAGTGAAGAAGATCCAGGCTGGTAACATCATCCATCCATGGGAAAAGAACTTTGGATCGAGAGGAGCCATTTGAAAGTGAAACGAAAGAGAAAGAATGGTGTTTTTCTCAAAGGGAAAATGTTGTCTTTTGTAACACCCTATACTTTCATTGTACTTTTATATTACTTTTTTATATAATAAGATTCAGTGTACTTGTCTTTACATTTACTATAATTTCAGTTTCAACTGATCGAGCAAGCTCCGAGCGATCGAGAGTTTCATTCTTCAATTGATCTAGCCCACTTCGAGCGATCGAATCTCTGTCGACCTGAATTTATGACGTATCCCCTTTCTCAAGCGATTGAATCCTTCTCAATCGATTAAACCCTAATCGACATGTTCTCAATTGAACGAACTCACTTCGATCGATCAAACTTCGTATTTCCAGTATACATGTTCTGCCACCTGCACCCTCACACTCCTCTATATATATGTATCACACATTTTTGAAGGTTCTCGAACTTTGGGAGAGAGTTAGAGAGATATATAGTTTATGTATATATGCGCACTCATATATATACACACTTAGATATATTTATGTATATATAAGCACTCCCTCACACACTCTCGGTTTTGGGAAAAAAGGAAGAAGGAGAGGAAGAAGAAGAAAAAGGTAGAGGAGGAGACAAAGAGAAAGAGAAAGAGACCACCGAGGAACCCGTGGCCACCCCGAGCTCGCAAGCGTCATCGACATTAATGGTGAGTGTCTATACTTACTTAGTAGCATTGATATTGTTGTATATATATGTTTTAGCAAGATAGAACAGACCCCGAATGTACACAGGAAGTCCAGTTCAATTTGAGAAGAAAACCATTTTTGGATCGATGGAACTGCTTTCAAGCGATTGAACATAGACCGATCTCGATTGATCGAACATTGTTCAATCGATCAAACTTTAGTATTCTCAATTGATCGAACATTTCCAAATCGATCGAGCATGACAATATGTTAAATGTTTAGTTTGTTTATGTCTGATGAACTGTTAAGCTGTATATTATCACGCGTTGATATTGAGAAGCTGTATTGGAATAATACACACGTGGAATAATAGACTTAATGCATTGAACAATGGAACTAGTGGTAAAATGATAATATAATGTTGTAAATCAGATTGAGAAGCCGACGTGCATAGTAGTGGGTCTATCGACCACAGAGGTCGATACTATTAATGATTGATGCATGGGAAAATGTGATCGCGAAGATCATACAATATGGGTTGCAGTAAGCGTATGTTGCCTTACTCCTCAGGAGTGACTAAGAGATATATTAGTTGGTATCGCCTTAGTCCATGGGAGGGACTAAGGGATACATCAGTAGTATTGGTGGTACATCTCCTTGGTCCATAAGAGAGACTAAGGTATACGTATCATGAAAACAGATGTGGTTTATGGGCAACCTATGTTGCCTTAGTCCATGAGAGAGAGACTAAGGGATACATTTGTGATGTCGCCTTAGTCCACGAGAGAGACTAAGGGATACATATTTGTGAGAACGGTAGTATGGCTAGCACCCTAGTCTGATAGAGGCTAACAGAATGTCGCCTTGCCCATGATCGAGACATGAGAGATCGATAGAGACAAGGGCATGTCATGTTAGTCCAGGACCGAGACTGAGGGTTATGCCGATATTGTCATCTTAATCCGACAAAGGCTAACGGAATATTACCTTATCCATGACAAGGGCGCGAGATCAGATTAAAGGCTATAGGAATGTGTCACTTTAGTCCATGACCAAGATTAAGAAGGATACATCATGAACTTAGTCTGATAGAGGCTGAAGGTACATCACTGATCTTGTCAGAATCAAGATATAAAGTATGCTTTACTTTTTAAGGATTTGTAGTGCGGAAGTAAAGATCGAACCTACAGGGATTGATTATTTTTATCCTTTAATTAAGAAAACCTAAATTTATTTAATTATTGAGAATAGAAGTTTGAATGGTTGTTGATTTAATTCCTACTATTAACTAAATTATGAATTTAAACTATGGAATTCTGGAAGTAAGATTCTAAAATTAAACTAAATAAACTAATGCAAAATTTGAGATTGTTTTAATATATAGAGATGAGATCTAGGATTACAAATCCACCACTAACTATGCATTGGAGGTCTAGACTTTCTACTTTAAGTTCTATGATTGGATAGTTATGATCTATTGTAGCTACAAGCCCAATAGTATCAACAAGAGGATATCACTAGTTTAATCTAAGCATAACTCATCTTTGGTTCACATGAATTATCTACCTATAACTAGGGTGTAGCATAACTCATCTTTCCTAAGTATGAATTATAAAAGATGTAAATATCGCAATCACATAAGCACTATTGTATGTAAATATTCCTATCAATCACAGAAATCAAGGAATATTGAGTTCAACAAGCATAAGGAAAAATCTAAGACAAGAATAGATGCAAAATACTCTTGATTATTATCATTAAAAATTGATTATATATAAATAATCCTCAAACATACAATTACTATCCAATACATAAAATCCTAAAGTAAGAAAGCGAAGAAATCCCCCTTTACATAGCTAGGGTTTCATTGAAACCCTAAAAGAGTGGTTTAGTTGTGCATATTCGAGGGAAACATTGAGATGAATTTAGATGTAGCCATCAGAAACCTTCAAATCTAGATCCTCTTCTTCTCCTTGCTTCCAATGGATGTAAGTATTGTTGTGTAAAGTTGTATTTAACCCTCCAATAGCTTTAGATTCATCTATATATAGTTCTAGAGGGTTTTTGAGAGCCTTTGTAAACCTACACCGACTGAAACTACTGTATTTCCCTCTTTGGACGTAATTAGGCAATTTCATTCACTCAGGGGTCTTCAGTACATTGAAATAAATATGCAACTTTGATTTTAGGTTGCGCGAGCGGGCCGCTCGAGCGCATTTTTGGGAGGTCGCGCAAGTGGGCCGCGAGAGCGGGGTACGAATATGTCGCGCAAGCAGGCCGCTCGCGCGAAGTGGCTTTTTCTTGTTCTTTCTTCTTGCTTTTTCTCCTTATTTAGCCTGGAACTCTTGCTTTCTTCTAGATCCTGACAGAAAATGAAAAACAAAATAAAAGTACACAAAACAGGCTAAAAAGTTCTAACAAATGTGAATTAAGGCGTATAATTAGGATTTGTTCTCTTCCGATCACACCCCTAAACCTACATTTTGCTAGTCCTCGAGCAAAAAGAATAGAAAAATAAAAGTACTAATAAAAACAAAATTCCTATTCCATTTTCACATGGATCGCGATTGCACTTAGCTTGTGCAACAAGCCTTTTAAACCTCTAGGTGTCCCTAGTCGGACGAGTGAAGTCTCGTGAGGGTTCTCGTCAACAAGTCACCCATAACCATCTTTGTTAACTTTAAAAAAAAACTTTATTTAAAAATTCAATATTTCAACATTGACATTTTTCCTTGATAAAACCGAATTTCACGTAAAAACTTTAAATTATTGAGAATAATATAATCATATGTCCACCCAAATCATGAAAATAATCTGAAAACATATATTGAAAGAATCAATAGAATATATTGAAGATCTGTATGTGTGTGAATGGTAATTAAGTGGATATATGATGATTATGAACTTGGAATATAACTCAGATAGCTATATAGCGATGCTTTGACTACAAATCTCACATTGTTAATCACACTCTAAAATAAAATCTCTTGGAAACATGTGTAATCACTTGAATATCTGCGAAGAAGATAAGAATTTGCAAAGCAAAAAGATCTTGCATATGATGCAAAATAACGTATGACATGATGGAAAAATAGTCTCACGAATAGATATTGATCGTCAAGTAACTATTATTACTACCATGCTTTTATTCCCTTTTTCTATCGATTCCATATTCAAATAACGTTTTTCTAGGATAAAATATGACTTTACAAAGGTTGTAATGTCGGTCAAGGGTTATAGCTAAGAAAAGAAGGGTAAAATAATTTCAAAAAGTCCTTAAATAGCTTATGAATGGTCGTAACATGTTACACCGAGGGCTTTTACTACGACTATTTATTAATTTTTTTCTACTACTTCGTATATTCTTTTTTTCTTTTTCCCTTTTTTTTTCGGCATCTACTTTTTCTTTGTATACTCTTTTTATTTATTTATTTTATTTTTTAATCTAAAATACTCTATTAGTCACTTATTAGCCCATTTTCTTTATGAAAAGCTATTCTTCAACTACTCTTGGACATGGGTTAGGCAATTTTTATATCGGCAAACTCCATATTAGAGTGGGTAGGAGAATAGGTGAATAAAGAAAAGGCTTATTTAAAAGGCTCAAAGGACTAACTAAGGATATAAACTATAAACTATATTTGATTGGCCTACAATCATTTCCTAGAATCACATGATTCTTCAATGTTACGATATTAAAGAAAATAGATTATTAATATTTCTTTTAAACATGGTAATTACAATACTGACTCGACTTTCAATCAAAAGAACGAAATAATGAGACTAATCAACGAAATGGTGCGCTTTGTCAAAGAAATTCGATAAAGTAATTTTAAAACCCTCAATCAAAGATGAAAGGCTCTAAAACTTACTGGGTTTTAGTCTCCACACTATTGCTATCTAGAAATTCGAAATATCTTATAATTCAATGTTAACATGCATCCACATGACTACGTGCTGTGAAAAAATAGATATGCAAGTATAAGATATTAAACAGTGATTCCAACGATATATAATTTCAAAAATACCTTCATAACTCTAGTAGACAATGGATCACATACTCTCTTAACGTCAAGTTTCAAAGAAATCTAGTTAAAACAAGGAATAATGCAACATTGAACAATATTAAAAGCAATATAAGAAAACGTACTTTATTTCTTATTACTACTACTAGAATTAAATGTTTTTGCTTTTGTTTTGTTTTGTTTTTTTGCTTTTTTTTTTACAACTAATGAAAGAAATAACGAATGAAAGAAAATGAAAGAAACAATTAAAATGAAATGAAACTAAAGAGTACTAAAACTATTAACAATTAAAGCTAAACAAAACAAAAGAAAATACTATTCCTAAAAACAAACAAAAATCCATATACTCCCCCAAACCTAGTCACCGCATGTCCCTAAGCAAGTGAGAACATGACAATGACATGGATATAAGCCTCGGTGAAGATGACCAAGACGTCCACTCCACGAAAAGCGTCTGAAGGAGGTGGCACATCAGCTCTGGTATACCAATCAATCAACTCCCACTCCGGATGCTCAGGAGGATCGAACGACGGTCCTATCTCCTCGTACTCATCCTCCGCAAGAATCTCTGGAACCAACTCTACCTCATCCTCCTCAATGACACCTAGTCCCAAATCGACCGCATCGTCCTCGAGGCTGGCATAAGGTGCAAAGATCGAGGCTATATCCTCAGGAGACCAGTTAGGGTGACCCGGATGTTGTCAAACAACATCCGACATGTAATCAGGTAGGTCCCTATATGGATAGGTAACCTCAGGTAAAGGTACAATGGGCGAAATAGGCATAATATCATCGAAACTCGGGTTAACTCCCTCATCATCCTTAGCCTCATCATCATCAGTCGAATAATCGGTCGAATCGGACGAAGAAGAAGACTCAGAGGATGTAGGTGGGGCGCCATAAGGGCCATCGATAACTGTCGGGTCATCTCCAAAGAGATTGTCCTCGTCGAAAGAATCAGAACAGATATGAATAGGAACACGAGCACGACGACAGCACCAACTGGGATGGTTGACTGGATCGTATTGTAACAACCTGCATTTTCATTTACTTATTTGTATTTTCATTTCCATATTTAAATCCAATTTGTATTATCTATTTTCAATTTATTTCAACGGTCATGTTTTATAACCTTATGGCCTATTTTGTTGTACATTGAAATTTTTTTTTGGTTCAAACTGCGATTTTATAAAATTTAGCAATACCTGTGTTGGATTTTGAAACTGCATTTCAAAACAGTAGAAATGTTTGCTTTTGACTCAATCAGTATTTTTATAAAACCAGAAAATTATTTCCTACGTTAAAATGAAATTTCTGTATTTTGAGGTAATCACCGCGCCACGAAAATATCAGTTTACGTTCAAAACTGTTCGCGCCATGTTAGGCTCCTTCAGTTTTGGATTCCCCGTCAAGCAGACTTGACATATGCTTTAAACTCATTAAATTCACCCAATGATTATACTGTGCCTTGTTTGGGAGTGCTTTTGTAGTATGTGTTTGTCACGCCCCGGAGCAGCATAAATAGAGAAAAATAAATTTCCTTTATGGGTCCATAGGGAATGACGGGTGAATAACCGCATTGTCATCTAATCAACCAACAAACACCACGATAGGGAGGATACTATTCATATCTTATTAACATAATCAGAGGCTACAGCGGAAGCTATAAAAGGTATGAAAGCAACAGGTGCCCAAGTACCAATTATAAAAGTCCACTAAAACTATTACAACAGCTGGCTTAAAGTCTGAAGCCTATAACAATAACAGCAACAGTACAATAGATATACAAACTAACTATTACAAGCAGCACGTCTTCGTCTCCAAGCCTTTAGCTCCAAGACCGGCAGAACATCAGTATCTCGTCCTCAAGTCCTGCGAAGCTCTAGACATTGGAATGTCCAGGGCATAAACGCCATCAGCTTTGGATACAAAGCTGAGTGAGTACATTAAACAACACTCCTCACCGTTATTGTTCAGCATCTTAAAATGCGGTTAATCTCTTAACAATGGCGTCACTCACGGACATAGCAAAGGTCTCATTAAACTGTATATGAATTCAACGATAACAGAAATCATATTAAATGAAAACAATAATAACGATCATGGAATAAATATCTCATCACGTATTCACCAAATCCATGCATGTAACCGTGCAACCACCCATGCATATACCTTTACGCCGGGACGCTGAATCCACGACTGAACCTTTATCTCCTCATATCCATACTCATATTCATATCTCTATCCATCTCTGTATCCATACGTCAACCCCATCATTCCAATCTGATATCCATTCGTCGATATAATACTGCCAATCGGAATCACCCGACTAGGCAGCAGGTCCCACAATCCCTTGATAGGGTTACCGGTCGTCTACACGGTACCACCTATCTGTAAACGATAGAACATGACATCGGACGTCTTCAACGATGCGTATACTCCCACTGGTCGTCTACACAGCTGAGAATACATTAGAGCACTAGCCGGACGTCTTCAACGGTACACTGGACGTCTTCAATAGTGCATACGCATCACTGGACGTCTTCAACAGCGAGAGGCGCACTAGGAACTCTAACCATCCCACGTCCACCCGACTCGTCAGCCGTTGATCCCACGGATCCCAAAGTACACATATCTCATTATTCCATATAAATCACAGTTCCCCTTTCTCATCATATCTTCTCATCTCTTCATATCAATATCCCATTTCTCATCATATTCTCTTGTCTCGTCATAACACTATCCCATTTCTCATCAGATTCTCTTATCTCTTCATAACACTATCCCATGCATGCTGACCACATGTTGTGCAATGCTCATGCTTTAGATAACCAGATTTCCACATGCTCTGTATTCATCATATCTACTCATTTCTGATTATTAACATGCTGTCGTGTTCCATTCTACTATTCAGTTTGACAATAACATATGGTAGTTACTTAACCATTAGAGCATCTCATATCGACAGTTAATAATAAACAGTTCATCTTGTAATATTAACATAAACATCATATAAGGCTAACGTAGTATCATGTTAACTAAGCACATATCCAATATCACGTATGGTACAACCATTAGCAGCTTGGGTACATTACAATCAGCTCATAACATATAACAATAGATAAACAACATTCTGCTCTTCCCCAATCGATTGAACAAACATGTCAATCGATTGGAAAATAATGTTAATCGATTGAACTAACATGTCAATCGATTGGAAAACAATATCAATCGATTGAACAAAATAGCAATCGATTGGAAATAATGTCAATCGATTGACATATCAATCGATTGGAACCCATGGCAATCGATTGGAAAATTATCCAATCGATTGGATCCAATGCCAATCGATTGAACTCTGTCTTCTTCCTCAAAACTGCTGGTTTTATTATAAAAACGTTGGGGTCCTCTTTCCTTCTTATGCACGTTATTATACACACATAAACATCACAAAAACAAACCTCTTTGAGTGAGTTAATAAACTCACCTCTCCCGGAGTTCCGTTGACGGCGTCCCGAGCTCCGCGGCGGCGGTTATGGTGAGTTCTCTTTCCCTCTCTCTGTCTGTCTTTTCTCTCTGGTCTCCTCTCCTCTTCCTTCTTCTTCTTCTTCTTCTTCTTCTTCTTCTTCTCTTCTTCTTCTTCTCTAACCCGAGAGTGTGTGTGTGTAATATATATATACAATATATATGTGTGTATATATATATGAGAGTATGTATCTCTCTCTCTCAAGGCTGCCAAAACTTGGCCCAAGGCCACAAATGAATAAGTATATATAGGGGTTAAGAGTGCCACACGTTTAAAGCTGAAGGAAAGAAGAAAATATGTCTCAGCTTATGTCAATCGATTGAACTTAATGTCAATCGATTGGAGACAGATATTTGTAGTCAATCGATTGGAATAATGTCAATCGATTGGAATGAATGGAAATCGATTGGGATGTTGACACGTAATCACTTTTAGTCGGTTGAATGTCAATCGATTGGGATACTTATCAATCGATTGGTATCTGAAAAGTGTCAATCGATTGGGAAAACCTATCAATCGATTGGTATCAAAATTCACCAAAAGGAAGAGAAAGTTTATACGAGTATAGAAATGAAATACCAGGTCTTATTAATATACCAAAATACAGGGTATTACAGTGTTAATTAGTGACCAAAAGCTAATTTTCCCAAACACTTCTAGCTCTTGCCCCCTATACATCTATGTTTGGCTCTTGGGCAACTATGAAGCTCTTGTAATCTGTGCATAGTGCATATAAGTATATGTAATTGTTGTATTTAGTTAATTATTAAACAAAATCCTTCTTATTCCCCATAGCCAAAGCTTGGATTTGAATTTCCTATATTGTGTCTCTTTCTCAACAATATTCTTCTATCTCAATCTTTGTGAGTATTTTAAACTCACTCCAAATGTAATTTCATGCTTAATTACTGTTTGTATGTATGTATATGTTGATCACCATTGTTAATTCTCATGAAAACTTGAAACTTGAAAAAGGTTAATTTAACAAACTTAACCAAAATTCATTTTCTGAATGAAATATGAAAGATTATAGTATATAGAGTATACGATTATAAAATTAGAACTTAATTTGTTCGTATGGCGATGTATGATTAAAATGAAGTTTTCGTCAACTCTCAGTTTTTCGTAAAATCTGAGAGGTACGGATCGATTCAAGTAAAATTGATCATAGATTCTTAATCCTTGCGAAAAACCGAAGAAAATCATATATTACATGTCCTATTTACTTTGGAATTGCAAAATGGATCAAAATGGACCCTTAAACTGAAAACAGGGGTTTTTGTGACGAGAAGATGAAGCACTGCCTGAACTCGCGCGATCGGCCTGCGCGAGCGGCCCATGCGCGCGAGCTGTGTGTTTTCAGGCAGACAGAAAAGATTTTAAAAGAAAATGAAAAATGGGCATATCGCGCAAGCGCGAGCGGTCCGCGTGCGCGACTTTGGGTAGTTTCTGGTTTTTGCTTATTTTATGTTAAGGGACTATTTGGGTGATGTTTAATAAATTTTAAGGCTCTGTTTGGAAGATATTTCAGTACAGGCTCGGTTTTGTTATGTTTTGGTTATCAAATAGTGATTATGGTTTCGTTTCATTTCAAATATATACGGCTATCATTTCTGGCATTTCATATGTTCTGTTTATAGTTGCACAACATTCATATAGGGCCAGTTCTACATACATGGTGAGTATGAGTGTTGGTCAATGTGGAAAAGAGTAATGGTCAGTGTGGTAACGAGTGTGTGGTTGAGATTATGTTGTGGACACTCCCTGGTAAGTGAGTACCAAAGTGTGTTGTGGTTGAGATTGCGGCTAGAGTGTCTTTAAAATGCGACGGTGGCAAAACTAGACACTCCCTGACGCCTATGGAAGCGTTAAGATGTGTGACGCCGAACTTGGACATTCCTTGGCACCCATGGTAGTGCTAAAGTGTGGCCTACGGACACTCCCTAATACCCGAGTCTGGATACTATGTGATGCATTTGCGAGGCAGATTAGGTACTAAAGTGTGAGGCATTGGACATTCCCTAGCACCCCGTGCTAAAAGTGTGAGGCAAACTGGACATTCCCTGGCACCCCTGTGCTAAAGTGTGGCTATCAGAGTATTTCAAAGATACTGGTGTGAGATGGTGGGTTGTTGTGTTTGTCGAGATAAAAGAGTCGGTAAGATGAGATGTTGCATTATTTTCATACACGGTCACATATATGTGAATTATAGCTTTCAAATGATATCGTGGTTGTTTTCTAAAATGAACTCTTTACTCTAATGTAAACTTGTTGAATTAAATGGGATTTTGAAAATGGTAAATGAGTATGTCTTACATTCAAAGTTATGTTTTTAATACTCACCAGCTTCTTGAAGCTGACGACGTTGATGCGTCCTGGACATTTGTGTCTAGACTTTTTAGGTTTTGATCAAGCTGAACATTATGACTACACTAACTGAGAATGGATGCTTTTGGAAGATAGAACTGTTATCAATATCCTATGATTTAATTTATGAACTATTTTTTAGTAAGGATGACTATAATAGATGTTAAGTTATTATTTTGATTTAAGGCGATTTGTGCCTTTAGAGACCCCGTGCTGTAATAACTATTAAGTTAGAAAAATATTCTAAGCCTTGATTGCTCTGCTCTGATTATTATGTTTTTGTTGTTGACGTTTGGGACGGAATTGATCCTTCAAACTGTCATGTCCTACGGGTCTATAAAGGAAATTAAACGCTTTCCTTATTTATGCTACGCCGGGGCATGACATGATTTAGTGGTATCAGAGCTAGGTTTTATCTCAGAATAGTTTAGCCAGGTTAGGGTTTACCAGTATAGACCCGATTCCACATTCTGTTAGCTTTAGATTTTGCACACTCGATGATACGATAGGGAGGATAGACTCAATTACCCAAACGCCTAAGATTATCTCTATCCTGATTTAAGTTAGTACCTTTTTCAGGCATGGATCCAGCTCAGCCACTTTTTGTACTCGATGCTTTTAGAGGGCACTGGGTTACCTTGGGAGCGATAGTACCAACTTTGACGATACTTTATTTCACCGCTATCGTGCAGCGGGCAACTGCGACAGTCGAGTTAGATCTCTTGCACCAAATCCACGTGTTAGGGCTGGTTGACTTATCCCATGCTCGCCTCGAGATCCTTTACTTTGTTGAGATTCAGTACTTAGTACTCGTAGAGATTGATTGCTTGGTTAACAGTGATGCTTTCTATTTACCTCTTGAGGTTCAGGTTGTGCAGGCTCACCTTGCACAGCTGGAGGTAGCCTCCACTAGTTGTCCCCGCTGATGAGGACGATGTTGAGGTGGTTCATTTAGCTCCTATAGGTGGGAAAGGTGTTGATGAGGAGGATGGCATAGGTTGGGACGACTTCGTAGTTAACCTTGAGGAGGCACTAGCACTCGAGCTAGCTTTTCCAGAGGCAGATGTCCAATCACTCGCTTCGTTGGTGACCTCACATAGCTATAATTTTGGGGCAGTCCCCTCTAATGTTCAACGACTTCATCAGGCCGACTAGCTTGACCATTTGATGGCTACCTACGATGTTGACTGGCCGTTTAGATATCGCCTTGTATATATTAACTATTTTTTTGACTAGTAGCTCTATTCTCTTTTTGCAAACTGTATCTGCATGCATTCGAGTATAGGGAAATGATGCCATTTTTGTAACTCTAACTCTTGTATGGACAATGTACGTCCTAACCCATACAGATAGGGTAGGCACTGATTCGATCATACACGCTTTTTGTATCAACTTGATAAGAAGTTATATATAGAAATACTCTTTTGATGTTGTTGGCAT
The DNA here is from genome assembly GCA_033977485.1 of Hydrangea macrophylla. Taxonomy (NCBI): domain Eukaryota; kingdom Viridiplantae; phylum Streptophyta; class Magnoliopsida; order Cornales; family Hydrangeaceae; genus Hydrangea; species Hydrangea macrophylla. The sequence goes on from CM066982.1 coordinate 51,845,126, forward strand.
TTAAACTGCTTTGTACTTCTATTGCATGCATTTTCCTTATTCTACTATCACTATCATGCATAGAATGGCTGGAGGACTAAGGAAGAACCAGAATTTGATCGAAGATGCACCTTTAGCTACCGACCCCACCAGGATGTTTGAAGCCTTCGTCAGACGTCTCAAAAGGTTTAGTAATCAGAATGAAAATTGACGAGACTGCCAAATGGGACATAAGCTTCTAGAGAGATTTCGTGCGCTAAGGCTCGAGCAGTTTGCGGGTATCGCAGAATCATGGAAGGCAGAACAGTGGTTAAGACAGATGGACCGCATGTTCGAGGCTGTCCAGTGCAATGAGAGGGACAAGAGGAGGTTAGCTACCTTTTAATTAACCGATGTCGCCGCAGATTGGTGGGATTCGGTCATAGCTACTATCGGGAATGGAGCTACAATGGGAATGACGTGGACTGCATTAAAAGGGAGATTTTTGGAGAAATATTTTTCGGCTATAGAAAGGCACAAAAGAGAGAAGGAGTTCATGGATCTAACACAAGGAACCAAGTCGGTGCAAGAGTACACCACTCAGTTCGAGAGACTGTCTCGGTTCGCCCCTTATATGGTTGATACCGAGGAGAAGAGCATCTATAAGTATAACCAAGGGATGACACCACAGATTCGCTGTAATACTCTCGGTGACCTAGATAAGTCTTTCGAGGGACTAGTTGGCTTGGCTACTGATTTAGAAGAGGACGCTCGAGTGAACCTAAATCAATTCGAATTTCGACCGCCTTAAAGGGGTAACTTTGGAAACAAGCCACCAATGTATCGTACCCAAGGACAAAAGAGGAATTTCAATGGGATCAAGAGAACCCAAGCTATCACCTATCTGACTCAACCTTGAGTGGGAGAAGGTAGTAATGCCAGAAAATGCTTCAACTGTGGTAACCCCGGTCCTCTGGCTCGAGATTACAAGGCATAGTTTCCTATAACTATGGTAAACCAGGTCACATCAATAAGTTCTGTACTGCCCCTAAACAAGTGACTTATGGTCAGTAAAGGTTAAACTCACATGAATGCCGTTATTCCTAATGCCGCTGGATATGATGGGACTGTGTACGAAGAAGGATGTTATGAAGAAGCATAACTTGATCAACAAGCAGTGGAAGGTACATTAACTCTGTTTAACTCTCATGTTAAAGTGTTATTTAATACGGGTGCTGCTCTTTCATTCATATCTATTAACACTATTCGGAGATTAGGTATTTTACCTTATCATTTAGAGAAAGCTTTGAGGGCTACTTTACCATTAGGGGCTGTAGTCAGATTAGGACACGTGTGCAAGGTTTGTTCCTTATGACTAGGAAAGTGTGAAATCCCTATAAGGCTGATTGTTCTATCGATGATGGAGTTTGACATAATCCTAGGAATGGATTGGCTCTCTCAGAATCAAGCAAAGTTGGATTGTTTGAGGAAGAGAATTACATTCCCCGATAATGAGAATCGGCCCTTTGATTTTCAATATAACCCTTCGGGAGATATGTTCCTCACAAGATGCTTAGCAAACATCAAAGTCGTTAGTACAGAGATGACAGCGTTGTCTATACTTGTAGTCAAGGACTTTGAAGAAGTATTTGAAGATGTTTCTGGTCTACCGCCTGAGAGAAGTATAGAGTTCTGTATTGAGCTTATACCGGGTACCGTAGCAATCACCAAGGTTCCCTACAGAATGGCACCCACCGAACTATCAGAGTTGAAGGAACAAGTTCAAGAGCTCGAGAACCTAGGTTTTATACATCCAAGTACATTGCCTTGGGGAGCACCAGTACTATTTGGAAAGAATAAGGATGGGACGATCAGGCTGTGTATCGACTACAGAGAACTGAACCGCGTGACTATCAAGAACAAGTATCCCTTACCTCAGATCGATGACTTGTTTGATCAACTACAAGGACCTATGACGTTTTCCAAAATAGACCTAAGGTCGGGATATCATTAGTTGAGGGTACGGAAGGAAGACATACCTAAGACTGTATTCAGAACTCAATATGGTCACTATGAGTTTTTGGTAATGCCGTTTGGAATGACGTATTCCCCGGCAGTGTTTATGGATCTGATGAACAGAGTGTTCAAGCCTTATTTGTATCAGTTTGTCATCGTCTTCATTGATATAATTTTGATCTATTTCAAGTCATAGGAAGAACACAAGAAACATCTATGGATTGCAATGCAGACGCTTAAGGACCATCAATTGTATACTAAGTTCAGTAAGTGTGAGTTCTGGTTGTAAGAAGTAAAATTTTTGGGACACAAGGTGTCATCTCAAGGAATTTTTGTGGATTCATCCAAGACAGATGCTGTGTCAAACTGGGTCAGACCAAGCAACCCTACGGAGGTTAGGAGTTTTCTAGGACTCGCAGGCTATTATCAGAGATTTGTTGAAGGGTTTTCTAAAATAGCTGCACCATTAACCGGATTGACGAAGAAGAATTTGAAGTTTGACTGGATAGAGAAGCATGAGCGCGCCTTTCTAGAGTTGAAAGAGAGACTCACTACCGCACCGGTACTAGCTATACCCAAGCCTAATAAGAAGTTCACTATGTTTAGTGACGTGTCATATCAAGGACTAGGGTGTGTACTTATGCAAGATGGTAGAGTTATCGCTTATAGATCCAGATAGCTAAAGCCGAATGAGTTAACCTACCCCATTCATGATTTAGAATTAGCTGCAGTGGTATTTGCACTTAAGATTTGGAGACATTATCTCTACGGTGAGAAGTTTGATTTAATCTTCGATCACAAGAGTCTGAAATATTTGTTCATACAGAAAGAGTTGAACATGAGACAACGCAGATGGATGGAGATGATCAAAGATTACGACTTCATGTTAGAGTACCACCCTGGTAATGCTAATGTGGTCGCTGATGCTTTGAGTCGGCAGACTCGTGAGACGATTGCCTCCTTAATGGTTAGAGAATGTTGAGCATTGGAGACGTTGGCGGAGTTTGATGTACAGAGTGCTAAAGAAGGAGAAGGACAACTTTTTGGATGTCTCATCGTATAGCCTATTCTTATCGACCGCATTATTGGAGCTCAGAAAGAAGATGAGAAGTTTCAAACATGGTTTGTTAAAATGTCAGAAAAAGACTCGACTGGTTAGAAGGTGGGAAGTGATGAAGGGTATCGATGCAGAGACAGATTATGTGTACCAGATTGTGGGGGTTTGAGAAATAATATTCTGGAAGAAGCACATAAGTCAAAATATACAGTTCACCCGGGAGGAAGGAAAATGTACAAGGATTTGAAAAGAAATTTCTGGTGGGAAGGTATGAAGAAGGATGTGGCCGAATTTGTATCCAAGTGTTTGACGTGTCAATAAGTCAAAGCCTAACATCAGAGACCATCAAGATTGTTACAACCGCTACCTATTCCTAGTTGGAAGTAGGAGCACATCACGATGGTTTTTGTAGTGGGATTGCCTCGATCGCAACAGAATCATGACACCATTTGGGTAATTGTGGATCGACTGACTAAGTCGGTACATTTCATCGCTTACAATATGATATACCTGGTAGAAAAGATGAGCTGGTGTGACTTCACAGTGCACCTGTGTCGATTGTGTCAGACAGTGATGCACGTTTTACTTTTGGATTTTGGGAAAGTCTGCAAGAAGCTATGGGAACCTCACTCAAGATGAGTATTTCTTTTCACCCTCAGACAGATAGGCAGACTGAGTGTGTCAATCAGATCATTGAGGATATGCTTAGGCTTGTGTTATTGATTTCGAAGAATCTTGGGAGACACACTTGCCTTTAGTTGAATTTGCCTACAACAATAGTTATCACACGAGTATCAGGATGGCTCCGTTCGAAGCATTGTACAGATGACCATGTCGTTCCTCGTTGTGTTGGGCAGAAGTTGGGGATACAGAATTGTTGGGACCAGATTTGGTTAGAGAAACCAACAAGAAAATTTCTTTGGTCAAGGAAAGAAATAAAACCGCGCAAAGACGATATAAGAGTTATGCCGATCGACGCCGAAAAGATTTGGAGTTTAGCGTCGGAGATCACGTACTTCTGAAGGTTTCACCGACCCGAGAAGTAGTACGCTTCGGTCTCATGAGAGGGAAATTGGCTCCGCATTTCATTGGACCGTTCAAGATTTTGGAAGGTGTCGGGAAAGTGGCATATCGATTGGCGCTACCACCGAAGATGTCTGGGGTTCACAATGTATTTCATGTGAGTATGCTGAGAAAGTACATATGGGCTGAAAAAGCTCGTCGATCCAAATAACCCCTCGTACATGATTAGTTATGACGATATTGAGACGAGTCATAACGTTTCTTACAAGGAGAGATCCGTGAAGATTCTGGATGAGAGTATCAAGAAGTTGAGAAACAAAGACATTCCGTTGGTGAAGGTTCAGTGGAATCACTATGACCAGAACGAAGCCTCGTGGGAAGTGGAAGCTGATATGAGGAAGAAGTACCCGGAGTTGTTTCAGGACTAGTTAGTCTTGATTTCGGGGACGAAATCCTGTTTAAGGGAGGAAGGGTGTAACAACCTGCATTTTCATTTACTTATCTGTATTTTCATTTCCACATTTAAATCCAATTTGTATTATCTGTGTTCATTTTATTTCAATGGTCATGTTTTATAACCTTATGGCCTATTTTGTTGTACATTGAAAATTCTTTTGGGGTCAAACTGCAATTTTATAAAATTTAACAATACCTGTGTTGGATTTTAAAACTATATTTCAAAACGGTGGAAATGTTTTCTTTTGACTCAATCAGTATTTTTATAAAACCAGAAAATCATTTCCAACGTTAAAATGAAAATTTTGTATTTTGTGGTAATCACCGCGCCACGAAAATACCAGTTTACGTTCAAAACTGTTTGCGCCATGTTAGGCTCCTACAGTTTTGGATTCCCCGTCAATCAGACTTGACATATGCTTTAAACTCATTAAATTCACCCAATGATTATACTGTGCCTTGTTTGGGAGTGCTTTTGTACTATGTGTTAATTAGTGACCAAAAGCGAATTTTCCCAAACACTTCAAGCTCTTGCCCACTATACATCTATGTTTGGTCTTGGGCAACTATGGAGCTCTTATAATCTGTGTATAGTGCATATACGTATATTTAATTGTTGCATTTAGTTAATTGTTAAACAAAATCCAATTTGTTGAGTGTATAAGGATCTACTTGGGCTCCAAGTTGAGCAAATCCATCCTTCTATATATACATCATATACTCTTCACTTTCTGCACACTATTTTCATAACTGAAATTTTAGAGAGTTTAAAGAGACCACAGAGAATTCCTACAGAAAATTTTAGAGAGAGAGAGAGCTCTTAATCCCCATAGCCAAAGCTTGGGTTTGAATTTCCTATATTGTTTCTCTTTCTCAACAATTTTCTTCTATCTCAATCTCTGTGAGTATTTTAAACTCACTCCAAATGTAATTTCATGCTTAATTACTGTTTGTATGTATGTATATGTTGATCACCATTATTAATTCTCATGAAAACTTGAAACTTGAAAAAGGGTAATTTAACAAACTTAACCAAAATTCGTTTTCTGAATAAAATATGAAAGATTATAGTATGTAGAGTATACGATTGTAAAATTAGAACTTCATTTGTTCGTATGGCGATGTATGATTAAAACGAAGTTTCCGTCAACTCTCGGTTTTTCGTAAAATCCGAGAGCTACGGATCGATTCAAGTAAAATTGATCATAGATTCTTAATCCTTGCGAAGAACTGAAAAAAAATCATATATTACATGTCCTATTTACTTCAGAATTGCAAAATGGGTCAAAATGGACCCTTAAACTGAAAAGAGGGGATTTTTGACGAAGAAGATGAAGCTACTGCCTGAACTCGCCCGCGCAAGCGACCCATCACGCGAACAGCCTGCGCGCGCGAGCTGTGTGTTTTCAAGCAGACAGAAAAGATTTTAAAAGAAATTGAAAAATGGGCATATCGCGCAATGGCCCGCGCGCGAGAGCTGTGTGTTTTCAGGCAGACATAAAAGATTTTAAAAGAAAATGAAAAATGGGCATATCGCGCAAGCGCGAGTGGCCCGTGTACGCGACTTTGGGCAGTTTTTGGTTTTTGCTTGTTTTAAGTTAAGGAACTGTTTGAGTGATGTTCAATAAATTTTAAGGCTCTATTTGGAAGATATTTCAATACAGGCTCGGTTTTGTTATGTTTTGGTTATCAAATAGTGATTATGGTTTCGTTTCATTTCAAATATACATGGCTATCATTCCCGGCATTTCATATGTTCTATTTATAGTTGCACGACATTCATATAGTGTCAGTTCTACATACATGGTGAGTGTGAGTGTTGGTCAGTGTGGAAAAGAGTAATGGTCAGTGTGGTAAAGAGTGTGTGGTTGAGATTGTGTTGTGGACACTCCCTGGTAGGTGAGTACCAAAGTGTGTTGTGGTTGAGATTGCGACTAGAGTGTCTTGAAAATGCGACGGTGGCAAAACTGGACACTCCCTGACGCCTATGGAAGCGTTAAGATGTGTGACGCCGAACTTGGACATTCCCTGGCACCCATGGTAGTGCTAAAGTATGGCCTACGGATAATCCCTAGTACCCGAGTCTAGATACTGTGTGATGCATTTGCGAGGCAGATTAGGTACTAAAGTGTGAGGCATTGGACATTCCCTAGCACCCCGTGCTAAAGTGTGAGGCAAACTGGACATTCCCTGGCACCCCTGTGCTAAAGTGTGGCTATCAGAGTATTTCAAAGATACTGGTGTGAGATGGTGGGTTGTTGTGTTTGTCGAGATAAAAGAGTCGGTAAGATGAGATGTTGCATTACTTTCATACACGGTCACATATATGTGAATTATAGCTTTCAAATGATATCGTGGTTGTTTTCTAAAATGGACTCTTTACTCTAATATAAACTTGTTGAATTAAATGGGATTTTGAAAATGGTAAATGAGTATGTCTTACATTCAAAGTTATGTTTGTAATACTCACCAGCTTCTTGAAGCTGATGACGTTGATGCGTCCTGGACATTTGTGTCTAGGCTTTTTAGGTTTTGATCAAGCTGAACATTATGACTACGCTAACTGAGAATGGCTGCTTTTGGAAGATAGAACTATTATCAATATCCTATGATTTAATTTATGAAGTGTTTTTTAATAAGGATGACTATAATAGATGTTAAGTTATTATTTTGATTTAAGGCGGTTTGTGCCTTTAGAGACCCCGTGCTGTAATAACTATTAAGTTAGAAAAATATTCTAAGCCTTGATTGCTCTGCCCTGATTATTATGTTTTTGTTGTTGATGTTTGGGACGGAATTGATCCTTCAAACTATCACGTCCTACGGGTCTATAAAGGAAATTAAACGCTTTCATTATTTATACTACGTCGGGGCATGACAGGATTTAGTGGTATCAGAGCCAGGTTTTATCTCATAATAGTTTAGCCAGGTTAGGGTTTACCAGTATAGACCCGATTCCACATTCTGTTAGCTTAAGATTTTGCACACTCAATGATACGATAGGGAGGATAGACTCAATTACCCAAACGCCTAAGATTATCTCTATCCTGATTTAAGTTAGTACCTTTTTCAGGTATGGATCCAGCTCAGCCACTTTTTGTACCCGATGCTTTTAGAGGGCACTGGGTTACCTTGGGAGCGATAGTACCAGCTTTGACGATACTTTATTTCACCGCTATCGAGCAGCGGGCAACTGCGACAGTCGAGTTAGATCTCTGGCACCAAATCCACGTGTTAGGGCTGGTTGACTTATCCCGTGCTCGCCTCGAGATCCTTTACTTTGTTGAGATTCAGTGCTTAGTACTCGTAGAGATGGTTTGCTTGGTTAACAGTGATGCCTTCTATTTACCTCTTGAGGTTCAGGTTGTGCAGGCTCACCTTGCACAGCTGGAGGTAGCCTCCACTAGTTGTCCCCGCTGATGGAGGACGATGTTGAGGTGGTTCATTTAGCTCCTATAGGTAGGGAAGGTGTTGATGAGGAGAATGGCATGGGTTGGGACGACTTCGCAGTTGACCTTGAGGAGGTACTAGCACTCGAGCTAGCTTTTCCAGAGGCAGATGCCCAATCACCCGCTTAGTTGTTGACCTCACATAGCTATAATTTTGGGGCAGTCCCCTCTCATGTTCAACGACTTCATCAGGCCAACTCGCTTGACCTTTTGATGGCTACCTACGATGTTGACTGACTGTTTAGATATCGCCTTGTATATATTGACTATTTTTTTGACTAGTAGCTCTATTCTCTTTTTGCAAACTGTATCTGCATGCATTCGAGTATAGGGCAATGATCCAATTTTTGTAACTCTAACTCTTACGTGGACAATGTACGTCCTAACCCATACAGATAGGGTAGGCACTGATCTGATCATACACGCTTTTTGTATCAACTTGATAAGAAGTTATATATAGAAATACTCTTTTGATGTTGTTGGCATTTAAACTGCTTTGTACTTCTATTGCATGCATTTTCCTTATTCTACTATCACTATCATGCATAGAATGGCTGGAGGACTAAGGAGGAACCGAAATTTGATCGAAGTTGCACCTTTAGCTACCGACCCCACCAGGATGTTTGAAGCCTTCGTCAGACGTCTCAAAATGTTTAGTAATCAGAATGAAAATCGATGAGACCTCCAAACGTGAGATAAGCTGCTAGAGAGATTTCGTGTGTTAAGGCTCGAGCAGTTTGCAGATACCACAGAATCATGGAAGGTGGAACAGTGGTTAAGACAGATGGACCGCATGTTCGAGGCTGTCCAGTGCAATGAGATGGACAAGAGGAGGTTAGCTACCTTTCAATTAACTGATGCTGCCGCAGCTTGGTGGGATTCGGTCATAGATACTATCGGGAATGGAGCTGCAATGGGAATGACGTGGACTGCGTTCAAAGGGAGATTTTTGGAGAAATATTTTTCGGCTACGAAAAGGCACAAAAGAGAGAAGGAGTTTATGGATCTAACACAAAGAACCAAGTCGGTGCAAGAGTACACCACTCAGTTCGAGAGACTGTCTCGGTTCGCCCCTTATATGGTTGATACCAAGGAGAAGAGGATCTATAAGTATAACCAAGGGCTGACACTGCAGATTCGCCGCATGACTCTCGGTCACCTAGATAAGTCTTTCGAGGGACTAGTTGGCTTGGCTACTGATCTAGAAGATGACGCTCGAGTGAACCGAAAGCAATTCAAATTCCCACCGCCTCAAAGGGGTAACTTTGGAAACAAGCCACCAATGTATCGTACCCAAGGACAAAAGAGGAATTTCAATGGGATCAAGAGAACCAAAGCTATCACCTATCCGACTCAACCCTGAGTGGGAGAAGGTAGTAATACCGAAAAATACCTCAATTGTGGCAACCCAGGTCATCTGGCTCGAGATTACAAGGCACCAAGGCGTGCTACTCAGTAAGGCATAGTTTGCTACAACTGTGGTGAACCAAGTCACATCAGCAAGTTCTGTACTGCCCCTAAGCAAGTGACTTATGGTCAGCAAGGTCAGACTCACATGATGCCGCTGGATATGATGGGACTGTGTACGAAGAAGGAGGTTATGAAGAAGCTCAACTTGATCAACAAGCAGTGGAATGTACATTAACTCTGTTTAACTCCCATGTTAAAGTGTTATTTGATACGGGTGGTGCTCTTTCATTCATATCTATTAACACTATTCGGAGATTAGGTATTTTACCTTATCATTTAGAGATAGCTTTGAGGGCTACTTCACCATTAGGGGCTGTAGTCAGATTAGGACACGTGTGCAAGGATTGTCCCTTACAACTAGGAAACTGTGAAATCCCTATAAGGCTAATTGTTCTATCGATGAAGGAGTTTGACATAATCCTAGGAATGGATTGGCTCTCTCAGAATCAAGCAAAGTTGGATTGTTCGAGGAAGCGAATTACATTCCCCGATAATGAGAATCAACCCTTTGATTTTTAATGTAACCCTTCGGGAGATAGGTTCCTCACAAGATGCTTAGCAAACATCAAAGTCGTTAGTACAGAGATGAAAGCGTCATCTATACCTGTAGTCAAGGACTTTGAAGAAGTATTTCAAGATGTTTCTGGTCTGCCGCCTGAGAGAAGTATAGAGTTCTGTATTAAGCTTATACCGGGTACCGTAGAAATCACCAAGGTTCCCTACAGAATGGCCCCCACCAAACTATCAGAGTTGAAGGAACAAGTTCAAGAGCTCGAGAACCTTGGTTTTGTACGTCCAAGTACATTGCCTTGGGGAGCACCAGTACTATTTGTGAAGAAGAAGGATGGGACGCTCAGGCTGTGTATCGACTACAAAGAACTGAACTGCGTGACTATCAAGAACAAGTATCCCTTGCCTCAGATCGATGACTTGTTTGATCAACTACAAGGAGCTACGACGTTTTCCAAAATAGACCTAAGGTCGGGATATCATTAGTTGAGGGTACGGAAGGAAGACATACCTAAGACTGCATTCAGAACTCAATAAGGTCACTATAAGTTTTTGGTAATGCCGTTTGGAATGACGAATTCCCCGGCAGTGTTTATGGATCTGATGAACAGAGTGTTCAAGCCTTATTTGGATCAGTTTGTCATCGTCTTCATTGATGATATTTTGATCTATTTTAAGTCAAAGGAAGAACACAAGAAACATCTACGGATTACAATGCAGACTCTTAAGGACCATCATTTATATGCTAAGTTCAGTAAGTGTGAGTTCTGGTTGCAAGAGGTAAAATTTTTGGGACACAAGGTGTTATCTCAAGGAATTTTTGTGGATTCATCCAAGACAGATGCTGTGTCAAACTGGGTCAGACCAAGCAACCCTACGGAGGTTAGGAGTTTTCTAGGACTCGTAGGCTATTATCGGAGATTTGTTGAAGGGTTTTCTAAAATAGCTGCACCATTAACCGGATTGACAAAGAAGAATTTGAAGTTTGACTGGATAGAGAAGCATGAGCGCGCCTTTCTAGAGTTAAAAGAGAGACTCACTACCGCACCGGTACTAGCTATACCCAAGCTAATGAGAAGTTCACTATGTTTAGTGACACGTCATATCAAGGACTAGGGTGTGTACTTATGCAAGATGGTAGAGTTATCGCTTATAGATCCAGACAGCTAAAGCCGAATGAGTTAAACTACCCATTCATGATTTGGAATTAGCTGTAGTGGTATTTGCACTCAAGATTTGGAGACATTATCTCTACGGTGAGAAGTTTGATTTATTCTCCGATCACAAGAGTCTGAAATATTTGTTCATACAGAAAGAGTTGAACATGAGACAGCGCAGATGGATGGAGCTGATCAAAGATTACGACTGCATGTTAGAGTACCACCCTGGTAAAGCTAATGTGGTCGCTGATGCTTTGAGTCGGCAGACTCGTGAGACGATCGCCTCCTTAATGGTTAGAGAATGGTGAGCATTGGAGACGTTGGCGGAGTTCGATGTACAGAGTACTAAAGAAGGAGAAGGACAACTTTTTGGATGTCTCATCCTACAGCATGTTCTTATCGACCGCATTATTGGAGCTCAGAAAGAAGATGAGAAGTTTCAAACATGGTTCATGAAAATGTCAGAAAAAGACCCGACCGGTTGGAAGGTGTGAAGTGACGAAGCGTATCGATGCAGAGACAGATTATGTGTATCAGACTGTGGGGGTTTGAGAAATAATATTCTGGAAGAAGCACATAAGTCAAAATATACAATTCACCCGGGAGGAACGAAAATGTACAAGGATTTGAAAAGAAATTTTTGGTGGAAAGGTATGAAGAAGGATGTGGCCGAATTTGTATCTAAATGTTTGACGTGTCAACAAGTCAAAGCCGAACATCAGAGACCATCAAGATTGTTGCAACCGCTACCTATTCCCGGTTGGAAGTGGGAGCACATCACGGTGGTTTTTGTAGTGGGATTGCCTCGATCGCAACAGAATCATGACGCCATTTGGGTAATTATGGATCGACTGAGTAAGTCGGTACATTTCATCACTTACAATATGATATACCTGGTAGAAAAGATGAGCTGGATGTACATACAACAAGTTGTGCGACTTTACAGTGCACCTGTGTCGATTGTGTTAGACCGTGATGCACGTTTTACTTCTGGATTTTGGGAAAGTCTGCAAGAAGCTATGGGAACCTCACTCAAGATGAGTATTTCTTTTCACCCTCAGACAGATGGACAGACTGAGTGTGTCAATCAGATCATGGAGGATATGCTTAGGCTTGTGTTATTGATTTTGAAGAATCTTGGAAGACACACTTTCTGCACACTATTTTCATGACTGAAAATTTAGAGAGTTTAGAGAGACCACAGAGAACTCCTACAGAAAATTTTAGAGAGAGAGAGAGCTCTTAATCCCCATAGCCAAAGCTTGGGTTTGAATTTCCTATATTGTTTCTCTTTCTCAACAATTTTCTTCTATCTCAATCTCTGTGAGTATTTTAAACTCACTGCAAATGTAATTTCATGCTTAATTACTGTTTGTATGTATGTATATGTTGATCACCATTATTAATTCTCATGAAAACTTGAAACTTGAAAAAGGGTAATATAACAAACTTAACCAAAATTTGTTTTCTGAATAAAATATGAAAGATTATAGTATGTAGAGTATACGATTGTAAAATTAGAACTTCATTTGTGCGTATGGCGATGTATGATTAAAACGAAGTTTCTGTCAACTCTCGGTTTTTCTTAAAATTTGAGAGCTATGGATCGATTCAAGTAAATTTGATCATAGATTCTTAATCCTTGCGAAAAACTGTAAAAAAAATCATGTATTACATGTCCTATTTACTTTGGAATTGCAAAATGGGTCAAAATGGACCCTTAAACTGAAAACAGGGGATTTCTGACGAAGAAGATGAAGCTAATGCTTGAACTCGCGTGCGCGATTGTGCGAGCGGCCCCCGTGAGCGACCCATCACATGAGCAGCCCCCGCGCGCGAGCTGTGTGTTTTCAGGCAGACATAAAAGATTTTAAAAGAAAATAAAAAATGGGCATATCGCACAAGCGGCCCGCGCGCGCGAGCTGTGTGTTTTCAGGCAAACAGAAAAGATTTTAAATGAAAATGAAAAATGGGCATATCACGCAAGCGCGAGCGGCCCGCGTGCGCGACCTTGGGCAGTTTATGGTTTTTGCTTGTTTTATGTTAAGGAACTATTTGGGTGATGTTTAATAAATTTTAAGGCTCTGTTTGGAAAATATTTCAATACAGGCTCGGTTTTGTTATGTTTTGGTTATCAAATAGTGATTATGGTTTTGTTTCATTTCAAATATACACGGCTATCATTTCCGACATTTCATATGTTCTGTTTATAGTTGCATGACATTCATATAGTGTCAGTTCTACATACATGGTGAGTGTGAGTGTTGGTCAGTGTGGAAAAGAGTAATGGTCAGTGTGGTAAAGAGTGTGTGGTTGAGATTGTGTTGTGGACACTCCCTGGTAAGTGAGTACCAAAGTGTGTTGTGGTTGAGATTGCGGCTAGAGTGTCTTTAAAATGCGACGGTGGCAAAACTGGACACTCCCTGACGCCTATGGAAGCGTTAAGATGTGTGACGCCGAACTTGGACATTCCTTGGTACCCATGGTAGTGCTAAAGTGTGGCCTACGGACACTCCCTGGTACCCGAGTCTGGATACTGTGTAATGCATTTGCGAGGCAGATTAGGTACTAAAGTATGAGGCATTGGACATTCCCTAGCACCCCGTGCTAAAGTGTGAGGCAAGCTGGACATTCCCTGGCACCCCTGTGCTAAAGTGTGGCTATCGGAGTATTTCAAAGATACTGGTGTGAGATGGTGGGTTGTTGTGTTTGTCGAGATAAAAGAGTCGGTAAGATGAGATGTTGCATTATTTTCATACAGGGTCATATATATGTGAATTATAGCTTTCAAATGATATCGTGGTTGTTTTCTAAAATGAACTCTTTACTCTAATGTAAACTTGTTGAATTAAATGGGATTTTGAAAATGGTAAATGAGTATGTCTTACATTCAAAGTTATGTTTTTAATACTCATCAGCTTCTTGAAGCTGACGACGTTGATGCGTCCTGGACATTTGTGTCTAGGCTTTTCAGGTTTTGATCAAGCTAAACATTATGACTACGCTAACTGAGAATGGCTGCTTTTGGAAGATAGAACTGTTATCAATATCCTATGATTTAATTTGTGAACTGTTTTTTAATAAGGATGACTATAATAGATGTTAAGTTATTATTTTGATTTAAGGCGGTTTGTGCCTTTAGAGACCTAGTGCTGTAATAACTATTAAGTTAGAAAAATATTCTAAGCCTTAATTGCTCTGTTCTGGTTATTATGTTTTTGTTGTTGACGTTTGGGACAGAATTGATCCTTCAAGCTGTCACGTCCTACAGGTCTATAAAGGAAATTAAATACTTTCTTTATTTATGCTTCGTCGGGGCATGACACGTATGGTTTGGCTACCCTAGGACTTAGTGAAACGTCATCGGTGGAAGAACCAGAGTCGGTATGATGACTTGACATACTCAAAGACCTATCAGGTGAAGAAGGCGGAGATAAGGGGTGGTCCATAGTACAAGGATGAAAATACGATCTGAGGATAGAGGCATGCTATATGGATATGTTGAAACTATAAACCTGAAATCAAAAATAGATCATAGCTGAAATTTTATTAGTTCTCGATATTTGAATAAGAAATAAAATTACTGTTATTGGATTACCGAGAATGGTTAGGATGAACGATTGAAATTATAACTTATGCAACTAATTTGAATTTCAAAGCAATATTTAGGCATTATTTCCCCCAAGCCTGAATCTTATTGATTCCTGTAAAGTGCAATGGGGCAAGATTTGCTTGCGATGAATGAATTCAATGAAGTTCACAATTGAATCATTCAAAACATTTTATAGAGAATGATGTATGTAGAAGCATAACCAGTAAACAGTAATGTAACTGTGCAACTAATATAAGGTTTAGGAATATAACAAACCACAAAGAAAAGAAAAAAAAAATGCAGAAATAATAAATACAGACCCAAATTAAAAAAAATGAAATAAAGATACTAACTGAACTAGACTGGTCGCAGCCGGGTACATCAATATCCTAATAATAAACAAATGAAACTGAAACGTAAAAGCATAACCATAAAATAATATATAGGCCAATGTTTGAGAATGTCTAAATCCACCCACCAAATATAAGAAAAAGTGAAAAAGAAATGAATGTCGAACACCCCCATCATCACCAACCCTAATCATCGTCTCCCTTAACCAACACCGGCACCAACCCCGTACTCCCCTAACCTGTGTCACCATCACCATCTCCATCGCCATCGCTCCCATCACACCCTCACTGCCCTCGTCACCAACCTCCTTCTCCTCACTAACCACCTCTGTAGCCTGCTGCGCAGGTCGTGGAAATGTGGACTGGTATGCAGCCTTCCCCTGAGCCAGAATGTCCTCGTTGATCTGGATGTGCTAGTTGGAAATAGGAACATATGTAGAACTGTAGTCAAAGGGTCTCGCCGCTAAAAGCACACACATTGCTGTAGGTCCAAGGATAGGGTGTATCCTCCGATGGAGGTGGACCCTGTGCCTCCCGCTTCGGCCTTGCCTGGGCTTGGTCTCAGGCCCTCCTAACCCCCATGTCTAAATGATCCAGGCTCAACTTCCAATCAGCAGAAGCAAACTCTGGGATCTGTCTATCAATGGGCTCGTCGGTAGGTATCAGAAAAGCCTTGTACCAAAGGATAGCTGTGATGGTCCGAGGGTAAGGCAAGAGGAGTTTGGACTCGGTGGTGTGGTCAATGGTGTGACTGGCGATACGCATGCCCTCCATAATAACGAGGCCTAGGTGAAACTAGTCTCTGTGGTAGATAGCGTGGAGGGCATGGTGGATTTCCTTGGACCTTTCTTGTTCGTGACCAAGGGGTTAAAGGTTACATTTGAAGACATGGTCGACAAACCAGATCTGGCGGGGCATGTGAGATTGGCAAATAGTTTTCCCCGAACCAGAGTGGCCACCGCACATGTCTTGGGTGATGTGGGTGAACAGGTGTAACTGAGAGATAACATTTGATTTAGGGACTTGGTATGAGTGGGAGGGGAGCTAAAGGGCATCAACGATGTTGTCTGGGTTAATGGTGATGTCGTGGCCGTCTGGGTTATGCTCAAGTAGGCGTGTTGGCTCAGGGATTGTTTATGGTATTGTTGGTTTTGGTAAAATAAACATACAAGGCATGGGTAACTGATGAGGTTTGGTTTTCAGAAAAAGAGAGGTGGGGCCAGTTTTTGGATGACTAAGGTGTTATAGCCCACCTTGCATCGTCATCAGTCGCGAAGAAATCAACGTCGATGGCGGTCTCATAGTTTAGGCCGCGGTTGGCGTATTTGGGTCCCAGTTCATTAGGGTTAGGGTTAGGGTTAGGGTCAGGGCCAGGTGGGGGGTCCAGTCTGTTTCTCTTTTCCTTTAGATTTCTTTTGCAGTGGTTGGGAACTTGAGGCTAATTTTATGGATCTTTTGGTAATGTTTAAGAGATGGGTGTATAAGGTACAAGAAATTTTTTGGAAATGCCAGCTTAAAAAATTGGATGTGCCCAGAAAAGAAAGAAGAGAAAAGAGGAGGGGGAAAGGGTCACCTACAAAGAAAAATCCCAACATGGGATACAATTAATGTAATTTCAACAGCAAAAATAAAATGGGGTTCACGGGGGAATACCTAACAACTGTGAGAAGAGACTGCCCCTTCCCACTCATCATCCCAATAAGGGTACACACATTGCGGCAAGTCACGGGGTACTTGTCGCGTGTTTAAAATCAATGTAGACAAATATAAAAGAAACTCATTTACGGAGATTGTAATTGAGGTAATGACTTTGTGGTGCACAAGTTTGGTTTACGTCATTAGTATTCCTAAATTCAAAGAGTAGAGGTCGTATTAAAGAATTTTGAAAGTCGAACTCAATTTTCATGTATGAACAGTTTAAGCTTATGTCTAAGTGAGGGTTAGATTCAGATGCTCGATGTAAACCAAACTAAGAAGCAATGAAACATGTTAGCATTAAATCTAGATTCGATCTACATTTTAGGTATGTGAGTACTTGACGATTACTTCTCAATTGATGGATTAGAGTTTGTGGGAATGTGTATGAGTCTATAAATCTCAATCATTATGTGAATAGAGGTTAGGGTTCAGAGAGATTTATGAGTGAAGGTCTGTATTAATGAAATTACTCTATAATCAAACCCTAACACAAACCCACATATCTTAAATCAACCAAAAATGTTGTTAAAGCAGTGTGGGTATATGCCAAAGTACATTTATAAATTTACATATATGAATATGTAGATATAGAACCCACCCCCCAAATCACAAATCCTAATCAAATCATCAGTGTGTATGTGCCAATCTGGTTTAAGATCAGGGTGTCGAAAAGTTGAGGGAACTGTGATCTCATAACAATATTGCCGCAACGAATATTTTTGCACCCAAGATCAACATTCAAGTCTCAAAAGTAAATTGGATATTAAACTTGGTTCAGTGCTCATTTGAGAGCTTGGAAACAAAGTTTGGGTTTATGAGATTTTGAGAACCCTAATTGAGGTTATAGAGGGTTAGGGTTTGTGCAATAATATCCATGGAATGAGTTCAGGTATGTGTATGTTCATGTACAGGGACATCTAGATGAGTTGAGCTTTAGGGTTTCAAAAACCCTAAATCTCTAACCTTCAGAATAATCAGTGAGTCTGTGTGTACATACCAATGTTAAAGGTGTGGGTTGATCATAAAAAAAACATGCGTATGAGGATCTGAGTGTAAACATATATGTATATAAACATGTTTATATCTGTGTGGAAAAAACTACATATGCATATATAGAAAACCTTAGCAAGTGTGTACCTATATATATATGTATAAATCGAAATAGTCTAAAATTAACCTCTGGAGTGAACTAGATATATATATATATGTGTAAAAATGTGTACATGGATAGGTATATATACACAAGTATACATGCAAGAGGATAAAAATGGGCACAAGCAACGAGATTTGGCCGCTATACACAGCAGCACTGCGGTAGGGGCACGGTTGTCACGGCTGTCGTTGGTGGGCGGCGGTCCGACGTTGATGTAGCGGCGACGTCTGGTCGGTGGTATGGTGGTACGGGGGTGTGGAGGAAGGAATGTGAGAGAGAGAGAGAGAGAGAATTGCGAGACAGAAGACGAAGAAGAGAGAAAGAATGTTTTCTAAAAATTAGGGCTGAGAAAGCCCTATTTATAGGCGAATGGGATCCTCGCTCGTGCGAGTTCCTCCAGAGGAGAAGCTGAGGCTTAGTTATGTTCTTACAAATTTTTTTGCTAAGTTAGAACTTCGCATGAGTGGGCCGCTCGAGCGAGGACCACTCGCGCGCACGATTCCAATAACGAGTTAATACTGAGGGTTCTTATAAAACTTTTCAAAATTTTTGTCTAAGGGGCAATCTCGCACGAGTGACCTGTCGCGCGAGTGGGCCGCGAGCGCGATAGGCCAAATTTTTTCTTTTGTCCCTTGTTTTGATATTTAAGGGTATAAATAGTCAAACTTTCTTCTGTTAGGTCATCGAAAATTCTGACATTTGCCCTAAAACTACTAAAAAGTGTACAAAACTTAAAGAAAAACTCTTTAAATGCTTGGGTTGCCTCCCAAGAAGCGCTAAGTTTTACATCGTTAGCTCGACCGATGCAATTGCTCAGTCAAGATAGATTGGATCTACCAGATCTATGGATTCAATTTTCCTTTCATCTGTCTCTTCAGACTGGTACGGCTTAAGCCGTTGCCCGTTTACCTTAAAAGGTGTTTCGCTGTTTGTATCTTATATTTCTATCGCTCCATGCGGAAGCACATGCGTTATTACGAATAGATCGTCCCATTGGGAACGTAGCTTACCCAGGAATAATCTTAATTTTGAGTTAAATAACCATACGCGTTGTCCAACTTTGAAATTTTTTCTTATGATCGTTTTATCATGGAAAGCTTTCAATCGTTCTTTATAGATTTTAGCTTTCTTAGAGGCCTCCTTTCTTAATTCCTCCAATTCTTGTATTGGAAGTTTATGGTGGCACCCTGCCACTCTTACATCTTGGTTAAGCGATTTTACGGCCCATTAGGATCTATGTTCAAGTTCCACCGGTAGGTGGCACGCTTTTCCAAAGACTAGTCGGTAAGGAGACATTCCAATTGGAGTTTTATAAGCTGTCTGATATACCCAGAGCGCATTGGTTAGTCGTTGCGACCAATCTTTGCGATTAGGACCTATCGTTTTTCCAGTATACTTTTTACTTCTCTATTTGAAACTTCAACTTGACCTTGGGTTTGAGGATGGTATGTGGTTCCTACCTTATGAGTGACGGAATATTTTTGGATGAGGGCTTCAAAATGACGATTACAGAAATGTTTTCCCCCATCACTTATGATTGCTCATGGTGTACCAAATCGACAAAAAGATATTATCTTGAATAAAAGAAACCACAACTTTATGGTTATTGGTTCTCGTCGCCACTACCTCTACCCACTTAGAAACGTAGTCGACCGCGACTGAAATGTATTTGAAACCACAAGACGAAGGAAACGAACCCATAAAGTCGATGCCCTACAAATCAAATATTTCAATAATAAGGATTGGGGTAAGAGGCATCGCATTGCAACGATGCATATTACCTGCTTATTGACAACGTATACACTTTAGACAATATTCATACGCATCCTTAAACAAGGTTGGCCAATATAACTCACTTTGGAGGACCTTAGAAGCAGTATGACGGCCTCCAAAGTATCCTCCGCATTCTAGAGAGTGACAAAAGTTTAATACAGAGTTGAACTCACTCTCTGGAGCACAAAGTCGTATTATTTGATCAGAACAGTGCTGAAATAAAAGTGGGTCGTCCCAATAATAATGTTTAATTTGTGAAAAGAAATGATCGTTATCTTGGTTAGACCATGTATGCGGGATATATCCCGTAGCTAGGAAATTAACAATGTCGCTGAACCATGGACATTTCATAGCAGCTAGAGCAAATAATTGTTCGTCCGAAAATGAATCTTGGAGAGGGGTAATATCGTTCGACTTGACAAAGATCCGTGACAGGTGATCGGCAATAACGTTTTCACAACCCTTTTTATCTCTTATCTCGTAATCAAATACCTAAATGAGTAAGATCCAACGAATTAAATGAGGTTTTGTTTCTTTCTTATTCAACAAATGACGTAATGCGGCATGATCAGTATAAACTATAACCTTTGACCCTAATAAATATGAACGGAATTTGTCATGGGCAAACACGACCGCGAGTAATTCTTTTTCTGTAGTTATGTAATTCAATTGAGCGTCATTTAGGGTTTTACTCGCATAATATATCACATGAGGCACTTTATTACTTTTTGGCCTAGGATGGCTCCAACGGCATAATTGGAAGCGTCGCACATTAATTCAAACGAAAGTGACCAATCAGGGGATTGGATCACCGGAGCCATGGACAGTAGGGATCTTAACGTTTCAAATGCCTTCAGACATTCATTATCAAAGACAAAAGGGACTTCCTTGGCGAGCAGATTGCACAAGGGTCTTGAAATTTTACTAAAATTTTTGATAAACCTTCGGTAAAACCGGCATGACCGAGAAATGAACGGATTTGACAAATGGAAGAAGGTGGTGGAAGTTTGTCAATTAATTCAATTTTTGCTTTGTTGACCTCTATACCAAGTTTCGAAACAACATGACCCAACACTATTCCTTCTTGAACCATAAAGTGGCTCTTCTCCCAACTCAAAACCAAATTTGCTTTCTCGTAATGGGCGAGGACTTTCGTAAGGTTTTGAAGACACTCTTTAAACGTAGGACCAAAAATTGAGAAATCATCCATAAACACCTCTAGAAATTTTCAACCATGTCTGAAAAAATTGCCATCACACACCGTTGAAAGGTAGCCGGTGCATTGCACAAACCAAACAACATCCGGTGATAAGCAAAAGTACTAAAGGGACATGTGAACGTTGTTTTCTCTTGGTCATCAGGATAGACAGGTACTTGGTTATAACCACAGTACCCATCTAGAAAACAATAAAAGCTTTGACTGAATAGACGTTCCAATGTTTGATCGATGAATGGGAGTGGGAAATGGTCTTTACGAGTCATTATATTAAGTTTACGATCGTCAATGCACACACGCCAACCAGTAGTTTGACGGTTGGGTATGAGGACTCCTTTTTTGTTTGGCATAACCGTAATTCCCGATTTCTTTGGGACAACCTGCATGGGGCTAACCCAGTTACTATTGGAGATCGGGTAAATAATACCTGCATCTATGAGTTTTATGACTTCTTTTATGACCACTTCTTCATATTAGGATTAAGACATCGTTGCATTTCTCTCGATGGTTTAGCATTTTCTTCTAAGTTGATTCGATGTATGCAAATAGACGGGTCAATTCCTTTTAAATCAGCTACCATCCACCCTATTGCTTTCTTATGATTTCTTAGGACCTTTAATAGTTGCACTTCTTGACTTATAGTTAAATTTGAAGTAATTATAACTGAGAGTGTCGTATTAGGTCCTAGAAACACATATTTCAACGAGTTCGGTAACAATTTAAGTTCAAGTGTCGGGGGACACTCGATGGATGGTAGTGCAGGTTCATGCACGAGAGACGGCAGGGCCTCTATCTTGGCCATCCATGGAAGGGCACTAGTCATGTTTACTGATTCCAACAATTTATTTAAATCTTCAATATTCGTATCAATGTTGAAATCATTAAAATTGAAATGAGATAAACATGTTTCCAAGGCTTCTTTCGTTAATATAAAAGGCGCCGCCGCTTCTACTAATTCTTTAATTAAGTCAATAGCATAATAGTTTGCCTCCTCGTCATCTGTATAAGGTTAATTCGATGCATTAAAAATGTTAAGACAAACAGTCATGTTCCCAAACATTATATCCATTACTCCAGTCCTAAAGTTGATAATCAAATTAGTTGTAGCTAAGAAAGGACGTCCTAGAATAACTGGGATGTATTTACTAGCATCGAGGACTGGTTCAATGTCTAGCACAATGAAATCGATCGGGTAGTAGCATATATCCACCTTTACCAATACATCCTCTATCACCCCACGTGCTACTTTAATTGAACGATCCGCTAGCTGTAAGGTAGCAGCAGTTGGTTTTAATTCTCCTAAGCCCAAGTGTTCATATACTGAATAAGGTAATAGATTCACACTCATTCCAAGGTCAAGCAGGGCCTGGTGAATATATTTGTCACCTATGTGACACGCGATTGTAGGTGTACCTGGGTCCTTGTACTTGAGTGTGTTGTGTTGAAACATAGAGCTAACTTTTTCCGTTAAAAAGACTTTTTTAGATAAATGATTTCTAGATTTCCTCTTTTGAGTACATAAGTCTTTTAGAAATTTCGCATATGGAGGTATTTGCTTAATGGCATCGAGCAGTGGAATATTTATTTTTACCTCTTTAAATGTCTCTAGGATATCCTCTGGTCGTCTTCCCTTCTTCGAAAAGTGAGATGGGATGTCTGTACTTGGGGGAAACAACATCATAGGTACATAATTTGACGGGTTTGTCGCTTTAGATGCATTAGTTACCAAAGAAGTCAGGTCATTCGTAACTATATTATCTTTTTCTTTACTGATTTCTTTTTCCTTATCTTTTCGAGGCTCGGGAGAAGGTAAGACCTCTTCCAAATGCTCAGTTGTTCTAGTCGACACTACATTTACTTGGTCACTCGCTGTTCCTACCTCATACTGCCCTTTAGGATTTTGAACCAGTTAACTTGGTAACTTTCCCTCATTACGATGATTTAATTTATTAGCTAATTATCCCATTTGGGATTCTAGCTTAGCGATAGATTGCGTATGAGAGTTAATGAGTTAAGACTGTGATTGTGATTGGGCCTCTAAGTTTTTCAACGATGCCAACACACTCTCTTCAAAAGTTTTATCCCTAGGAGGATTAGCACGGAAGGGGGCTGTTGGTATTGATTAGGTTGAGGCCTGTATGCATTTGTAAAGTTTGTAATCTCCAGTTTTGAATACGGTCCTTCTCTATTTGACTTCCATGAGAGGTTTGGGTGAGATCTGCATGTCGTGTCCAATTTATAACCAGTGGGGTTATAACATGGTCTTTGGAACTATTGAACAACATTAATATGTTGTTCCATATATTCCGAAAACTGTGAAGCAGACGGACATGCCAGTGTGGAACGAGACGGATCATAGCATAACTGACATATTTCAACATGAGTAGGTGGGCCTTGTATGTGGCCCATCATCATGAGTTGGTCCATTTTCTTATTTAATTCTTGAATTTCAAATGAATGGCTTGACTCAACTTTAGCCTCTCTTTTTGGTTGTGGTGGAAGATAACCCTATAGGCGTACAGACACAACTTGGTGCATTGAATTTTCACTCAAAGTTTCGAATATCTTCCATGCTTCGTTGGCACTCTTGTGGAGGAACATCCCCGCACAAATGGCATCGACTGTGTTGTGAACGGCGGGAATGAATCCCTCATAGAAAACCTGTACTAATTGCCATTTAGGTATCTGATTATGAGGGCATGAACGTAGAAGTTCCTTAAATTGTTCCCATGTGTCGTAAAGTGACTCACCATCTTCCATCGTGAAATTCGTTATAGATTTTCTAATTTGATTTGTGCGAGTGATGGGAAAAAACTATTGTAGGAAAGCCGTATGCAACCCATCCCATGTTCTTATAGAGTTTAGTTCCAAGGATTGGAGCCAATAATTTTCTTTATCTTTAAGGGAAAAGGGAAAAAGTCACAATTTCAGCTCATCATCTATTAAGTTATGAATTTTTAAAGTAGCACAAATACCCTAAAATTCACCTAAATGATTATAAGGATCTTCCTTAGCACAACCGTGAAAAGATGGCAGGAGTGCATTGGTCGATGACTTGATCTCAAAGTGAGCTGCAGTCACCTCCGGTAGCTCTATGCACGACGGTGGTGTATAAGTAGTGGGGGTAAAATAATCTTTTAGCGGTGGAGGCAGAGGTATGTTGGGATTGCCCCCATTATTTGGATTATTTCCATTATTCCCATTATTCCCGTTATTTCCAAAATCAGCCATTGGAATAGGTTCGATTTTTATAGTTCTAGTTTTTCTTAGGTGTTTGAGCATACTTCTAATTTTAGACTCTGATAAAGATGATGTTTCAGGTGTGGATTCGTCGTCTAGCATCAACGGAGCTCTAGAAGCTTGGGTTGAAGACCTAAGAACTCTAAGGGTACGTTCAAGTTCAAGATTAAGCGGATTTAACTTAGGTTTACTTGAACGAGTACCAAACATAAACTAAAGAAACTGACACTATAATAAGGACTGACTCAATAAAAAAAAAAACTAAGCAATTAACCAAGCACGCAAGCACATAGTACTACTATGATGCATGTAGTTATCCTGTTATACAGTGATTCGCGTCAAAGCCCAGCACCCCAGGTTTCCTAGCTAATGCAGTTCTCACTCCACACCTAACCTAATGCAAGTAATTGCGTTTCAATGCCCTGACTTACAGTGGTTTGATGCAAAATTTAAAACAACGAGTTTACTTGATATTTTTATTTTATTGCAATTTTATTTTTCACATTCGCGTAAGCTTGACGTGCATAGCTGCTCCACTCGAACTTGCTAGAATTTGACAACTTGTAATCTGCAAAAACACGGATAATTTTAGCGACTCAAAAATTAAACTAGAAATAAGGAAAATAAAATCTAAACTAATATGTACTAACTATTGAAATTAAGATTCTAAAAATTAATGGCAAAAATTGCCAATCTTCGACAACGGCACCAAAAATTGATCTTGTCAGAATCAAGATATAAAGTATGCTTTACTTTTTAAGGATTTGTAGTGCGGAAGTAAAGGTTGAACCCATAGGGATTGATTATTTATATCCTTTAATTAAGAAAACCTAAATCTATTTAGTTATTGAGAACATGAGTTTGAATGGTTGTTGATTTAATTCCTACTGTTAACTCAATTATGAATTTAAACTATGGAATTCTGGAAGTAAGATTCTAAAATTAAACTAAATAAACTAATGCAAAATTTGAAATTGTTTTAATATATGGAGATGAGATCTAGGATTACAAATCCACCACTAACTATGCATCGGAGGTCTAGACTTTCTACTTTAAGTTCTATGATTGGATAGTTGTGATCTATTGCAGCTATATGCCCAATAGTATCAACAAGAGGATATCACTAGTTTAATCTAAGCATAACTCATCTTCGGCTCACATGAATTATCTACCTATAACTAGGGTGTAGCATATCTCATCTTTCCTAAACATGAATTATAAAAGATGTAAACATCGCAATCACATAAACACTATTGTATGTAAATATTCCTATCAATCACAGAAATCAAGGAATATTAAGTTCAACAGGCATAAGGAAAAATCTAAGACAAGAATAGAGGCAAAATACTCTTGATTATTATCATTAAAAACTGATTATATATAAAAAATCCTCAAACATACAATTACTATCCAATACATAAAATCCTAAAGTAAGAAAGAGAAAAAATCCCCCTTTACATAGCTAGGGTTTCATTAAAACCCTAGAAAAGTGGTTTAGTTGCGCATATTCGAGGGAAACATTGAGATGAATTTAGATGTAGCCATCAGAAACCATCAAAGCTAGATCCTCTTCTTCTCCTTGCCTCCAATGGATGTAAGTATTGTTGTGTAAAGATGTGTGTAACCCTCCAATAGCTTTAGATTCATCTATATATAGTTCTAAAGGGTTTTTGAGTGCCTTTATAAACCTACTCTGACTGAAACTACTGTATTTCCCTTTCTGGACGTAATTAGGCAATTTCGTTCATGCAGGGTTTTTCAGTACATTAAAATATGTAACTTTGATTTTTACATAGGTCGCGCGAGCGGGCCGCTCGAGCGCATTTTTGGGAGGTCGCGCAAGCGGGCAGCGCGAGCGAGGTGCGGATATGTACCACGAGCGGGCTGCTCGTGCGAAGTGGCTTTTTTTGTTCTTTCTTCTTGCTTTTTCTCCTTATTTAGCTTGGAACTCTTGCTTTCTTCTAAATCCTGACAAAAAATGAAAAACAAAGTAAAAGTACACAAAATAGGCTAAAAAGTTCTAATAAATGTGAATTAAGGCGTATAATTAAGATTTGTTCTCTCCCGATCAATCACCTCAGTCTGAGATGGGAGATCTGATTGAGGCTAAGGGATGTCACTTTAGTCCATGACCGAGACTAGGAGGAATACAATTATGGAAGAGATGTTGGTTGGGCGTGTTGGCCATAATATATCAAGTATGTTGGCTCGGCGTATTGGCCAAGGTGTATCGAGCCATTTTGTTGGGATATATGGGAATGTGTGTATCGGGATTTGATACACATCTAATTAATGTGGACCCAAGGGTGTACGTTAAGTTTGGGATGAGATTGGGACGACGTTCGTAAGATTAGGATGATGTTCGTTGTGATATATTGAGTTGGTGCATACAGGCATGCGAACGATGGGATGATCCTTTTAATGATGTTGTTGCTTATATATGCTGCCAATCTATAGATATTTTGTTAGTGTTTGCATTCACTCGCCTTTCATAGATGACAGCGTCTATGTCGCTGGATATTCGACGTCCAGCTAGCCAGGGTTATGAGTGTGCAGGTGATGCATACATGGATAGGGGCTATGAGGATGGAGCCTATGACGATGGAGGCTATGCTGGTGCTGACTACTACACAAGCTAAAGACCTAAAGCTTCAGACCTGAAGCTTCACTGTAGTTTAGTTTATGTTAATGTATCAGAGCCTGTCCCCAGCCGGAAGTGTAGGACTATATCGAGGTTTGATAGTCTACATCGCCTGGGAGGAGTTGGAGAAGGTAGAAAAATATTTGTTTTATAAAACAAAATATACTATATTTGTTTTAAACATTATTTTAATAAATTTATGAAGTTATTTGCCAAATGCTTTTATCTCTAGATTTCGGGACGAAATCTCTGTTAAGGAGGGTAGATTGTAATAACCCATATGTTCATGTTTAAATTGACGATTTAGACTTCGTGTGCGATTTTAGCGAAAATTGGTCACAGGGGTATTTTGGTCATTTTTCCAAATTTTATAAGTCATGAGCTGAAAATGTAATTTTTGGAAAAAGTTGCGTAAGATTGAATGATTTGCTATTCGTATTGGAAGTTAAGAGTTTTCGATATCTATTTAGAAGATATCTCGATTTTAGTCAACAAAATATCGTAAAGAATATTATATAGCATATTCTATTTTGAGAAAATATCTTAAAGATTATTCTATAGCATATTCCCTTTTGAAAAACTATATTTATGGATGTTATGCTTCATTTATTTTACACCAAAAGTTCATAGAAATCAACGAGAAGTTCTAAGAGAAAGTTAGATGAATAAGAATAAGCGAAGTGTTTGGGAGTTGCTCAACATCATTTATAGGTACCGAGTTGTGTACAATATGCTTTCTAATTCTCCGGAGTATTTATTTGTTCTCTCTACTTGTACCGTTTTTGCAGTTATATTGTGCTTTCATTTGAAATCAATGAGTATGTGTTTATTGCTAAGTGCTATGGGACTAAAGGGTCATGAGCGAAGAGCACCTATCAATAGTCCAACAGGTCTTAGGGACCGACATACTAGAGACGGGTGAGGTGAGGTAAGGTGACTCTTTTCTATGTGACCAAGAGGAATATGGTATGATGCTCTTTGTGTGAGCGGTTGGTTCGAGTGAGCGGTTGGTTTGTGTGATTGGTCTATTTATTTGATTTTGTTGTACCTTTTGAGCCTTTGATATTCCTATCATATTGCATACTTCCCGGTGTGGTTTTTAGATGCAGGTAGTGCCGATAACCGAAGCTTGGAAGGGAGATAAGGCTAAGGATGATATAGGAGATCCGTGGAGTATATGGAACTGTTGGGAGTTTTAAAGAATGTTGTACTTTTATTTTAAAGAATCAAAGTGTAATTCATTTTATTTTTTCAATAGAAATACGCTTTATTTTTTAGGGACATCACAGTTGTGATATATTGAGTTGGTACATACAGGCATGCGAACGATGGTATGATCCTTTTAATGATGGTGTTGCTTATATATGTTACCAATCTATAGATATTTTGTTAGTGTTTGCATTCACTCGGCTTTCATAGGTGACGACGTTTATGCTGCTGGATATTCGACGTCCAGCTGGCTAGGGTTATGAGTGTACAGGTGATGCATACATGGATAGGGGCTATGAGGATGGAGCCTACGACGATGGAGGCTATGCTGGTGCTGACTACTACACAAGCTGAAGACCTAAAGCTTCAGACCTGAAGCTTCACCGTAGTTTAGTTTATGTTTATGTTTATGTTTAAGAGACTAGTGTAATAGTTAAGGTTGTAATCGGTATATGTTGTCGTAGTACTATATTTATGTTTCTACAAACACTTTGGTTTTGCAATAGTTAGTATTGAAATATGATTATACACATTAATCTTAGAACTTTCCAATGCGTGGTTTGGTTCATTACTCTGATCATTAGACTTTGGGTATGGACAATGTGGTGACTTTCAACTATCATGGCCTATGGGTCCAATTTTTTTTTAATTTTCTCTATTTTTGCTACTACAGGGTGTGACAAGATTTTTTGTATCAGAGCCTAGGTTTAGTATATGCATTCACCAATTATCCAACATTTCTTGAGTTTGAACCTTAAGATTCCTTGAGATAGGGGATGACTCTAAGTTTGTGTTCTGGAGATTATCCCTATGAAGTTCTCCGTGCCATTAATGTGATAATAGTTATAACTATTATGTTTAGTTGAGAATTACTTTCTATAACTATTTTTGGGGTTGACGACTAACCGACAGATGTCTATATAGGTACCCAACCTTACTGCATCGATGGTAGGAGTGCCTACTCAGAATCGTCCCACTCAAATTGAAGATGCCCCCCAAGCACCCCAAGCTACTGATTCGACTAGACTATTTGAAGCCTTTGTGCGTAGGATGGAACGAATCAACAACCCCAATAGGAGCAAAGGTAATAACCATAGACCACCTCCAAGGCCAGTTAAGGATCGCATAGTAGAACGTTTTTGTCATTTTCTTCCAGAGAAGTTTGACGGGAATACTGAGCCGTGGCAAGCGGAACAATGGCTCTGAGAGATGGAAGCAATCTTTGATACCCTTGGATGTAATGAGATCGAGAAGCATTGAATGGTGACATTTTAGTTGACTTAAGCAGCTGTCAATTGGTGGGAATCAGAGAAGGCGAGCGTAGGAGAAGACGCGTCCGGAAGGATGCCATGGATCACATTTAAAGGGCAATTTTTGGAGAATTACTTTCCTCAGACAGAGAGGAACAAAAAGGAGAGAGAATTCATCAAGCTAAGATAAGGGAACCAAATTGTAAGGGAGTATACGGTGCAGTTTGAATGGTTTTCTCGATTTTCCCTTCATATGATCAATACACCGGAGAAGAAGATTAGGTAGTATCACCAAGGTCTTTCGCTGCCACTACAATGGACGACTCTAAATCATCAGGGTCAGAATTTCAAGGCCATGTTCGGAATGGCAATTGGGAATGAGGATATCAACGGTCGGGAACAAGGACGCTTTGGAAATTGACTACCACCCAGGAATAACCAAGGACCGAGACCTCCGTTATGGTTCCAAGGGAACAAGCGTAACTAGACTGGAGAGAGGAGGCCACAACCTGTGTTTCCTCATAACTACTATGCAGCAAATCAAGCACCTCCCCCCACTAGGAATACCCGCTGCTACTGGAGGCAATGCCGGTGGATGTTTCAACTGCGGAAAACCTGGTCATTTGGCGAAGGAGTATTGAGCTACAAGGAACCAGAATCGTCCGAAAGTTGTCTGTTACAACTGTGGCAAGCGTGGCCATATGAGTAAGAACTGCAAATCACCCCGTGGAGGATATAAGGGACCAATTGCTTATGGACCAGTTAGAAAGGCTCATTTCAATGCTATCATCCCAGAGAATGCGGGATATGATGAAGCTGAACAGTAGAACATGGAAGGTACTCTTACGTTATTCAGCACTCGAGATAAAGTTCTATTTGATCTGGTACTTCAAATTCGTTAATTGCTATCGGGATTGTTAAACTTTTGGGTTTAGTACCTCATGCACTTGACATAGCTCTAAATGCTGTATCACCTTTGGGAGTAACCGTAAGAATAGGGAAAGTGTGCAAGGACTATGCCTATCACACCCCGATTCGCACGGGCGGATTAGGACACGCGTAACAAGACTATACGCGTCCCAAACTACACTAATTAGGAAAAAAACATGAATTAACCCACTTTAAAGAACTTTATGGTGACAAAACAGCCCCAAGGGGTAAAATGGTCATTGATAAAGTATATATAATTTTATGCCAAAAGATAGGTTTTTGAGTCCCGGTTCTAACACAAAAAATGGCGCGTAAATCCAAATTTTCTATAAAAAAATTATGCACGTTTCCATAAGAGTGGACAACTACTGGGAAACAGGGGCGGATCGATCTGCCCATAAAACCTGGATCGATCTGACTTTATTGCTTCTCACAGAGTATCCCCAAGAAGAGCTAGATCGATCCACCCTTTGCACCCGAATTGATCCTGTTCTACAAGGTAGTCTCCCTGGTGCTAAAAACATCATATTCTCAAGTTTAAAATATACCAAAACCAACCCAAACTTCATGAAACTTTGGGAAACCATTCCAAACACCCTCCCAAACATTATTAAACATAAACCAAGCATAAGAAACACCATTACCACCACACAAGATACAAACTCAACCTTATTTGAAGCAAAATAAGGATTCAAATTCTTAGTTTTACCAAAACTAACATTAATGTAGGAACTTGTTGAAATAAGTTCATAAACTTAGCCACCAACTTGATTACAACCAAAACTCATTCAAAACATACACACAACTTCTTTTTGAGTCAAAAGAACACATAACACCCATCCCTTGCTCAAAACCACATTGCAATGAAGATTTTTACCCAAAACATTTCCAAAACTTTGCATTTCATTTGTTTATAACCAAGACTCGTCCAAAACACTTGCGACACCAAACCGGACTTGCCGAAGAGGTCCATCCTTACCAACATACACAAACCATAGTTTAAACTTAAGGAAAGACATAAAGTTCATGATTGAAACTCCATACTCCTACATGCTTATATTGCAACATGAGGTCAAAAAATCCCAAAACAACTAGTTACATGCTAAAACAAGATCATAACCATCAAACAAGATCTAAATCTTCCCCATTCCCCCGCACACGTCATTTCCACTCCTCTCGCACCATACTTGCGGTGGTTATTCAATAACCACAACAGAAAAATGATATATGTTTAAGCTTTCGCTTAGTGAGTAAAGCTAATCACATGTATGAGTGTATGTCATACTCAATGCACAAGTCAAAAATCAACATATCATTTAGTCTCTACAAGACCAAAAATCAATTTACCGTGACGTCGCTCTTGCCTTTTCCCTTATGCGCATATAGCACCTCTAATTCACACCATCTCACATATTCTTCCACAGTTGGATCATCACCCCCTCACCTTTACACAGTTAAGTGGTGAGTACCCTTACACCGTTGGGTTTTTCCGCGTCTCCTTATTATGGAGTAAATCCACGGTGAATCCACATAAGGATTTTTTCAACCCACATAATACATAATCACATAATCATCTCAACATGGCAATCCTTGTAAAATTAGGCATAATAACTTTCAATTTTGAGTAAATTAATCAAAACCACATAGATTCACATGCTATTCACAATTCTATATCCATATATTAATCAACAAGAGTTCAACATACTAGCATAAATATTAACACATTATATACATTCAACCCAAGGATTATAGTCACTCACCTCTTATAGATTTTTTCCCAAATAAGCGAATTCCTTAACGATTCTTCCCCAAATCCTACTCCGGAGTAATTCCTATAAGTTTTCGACAATCGCTTGTCACCATTTAGAGTGAGCTACCAAAATCCAAAAATTAGAACATAAATAGAAGATATAGAAACGATTGTCTCACCCCCACGAGTCCAAATATGGCTTCGGCTCACGAATTGGACGTCAGACGGTGATGGAACGACATGAATTGGAAGGTGGCGTCTCGTGTTCTCTTCTCTCTCTCTCTCTCTCTCTCTCTTCGATTCTCTCCCTTTCTTTTCTTTATTTTCTATAAATTGAGAGACTCCTTAGTCTCTTGACATACATGCACTATGCATGTTGTGCTGTCAATGCCACATTTTCCCATCTTCTCATTTATACCTTAGGAATTCTTAAGTTCTTATTATGAAATCTCCCAAACACTCCATTAACTACCCAATTATCTAATAAGTGTTTGTCTAAGTCTTGTATGGGCCCCACATGTGGGCCCAAATATTTATGAAATTGCTAACGTACCTACTAATTATGCACCTTTTTTCAAAAATGCCCTTATTGGGTTAATTATTATATATCAAACACGTTAACCATTTGATATGGAAGCAATCAAACATAATTCAATTAGTCATATAAAATTCATATAATAATTTAAATGCAAATTATTTTATATTTTATTTGGGCCCTTCACTGGGTCCTACTTCCAAACCTGTCCCTCCGCACTGGGGACTTTTCCATGGATAAGTCCAAACCTCCCCTTAATCCACCATATACACTAATTAATATTAATTAATGCATATTACGGGTGTTACAGTGCCTTAACACTTTGAGGACAGAATTCTTTCCACAGATCTAATCGTTTTGTCAATGAAAGGAATTTGACATCATCTTAGGATTTGATTGGCTCACGAAGTATCATGCCAAGTTGGACTGTGCCAATAGGATGATTACCTTTTTGGAACTAGGAAGTCAGCCTTTTGATTTTTAATGCAATCTCTCTAGTGATGCTTTCCTCACCAATCGTCTAGCACCTTTCGAGAGCTCAAGGTCAGAACTCATGATTGCACAGATTCTTGTAGTTTGAGACTTTGAAGATGTGTTTTTAAACATTTTAGGATTGCCACCTAAGCGTGAGATTGACTTCTGTATCGAGTTAGTGCCGAGTACCTTACCATAATTGAAGGCTCCTTATTAGATGGCACCAATAGAGATGCAAGAACTGAAGAAGCAAGTACAGGAGTTAGAAGATCTCAAGTTTGTTCGACCCAGTATGTCGCCTTAGGGAGTACCAGTGCTATTCGTTGAGAAGAAGGATGGAACTCAATGACTTTGTATCTGCTATAGGGAGCTCAACAAGGTCACGATTAAGATTAAGTACCCACTCCCTAGAATCAATGATCTGTTTGATCAGCCACAAGGAGCAACGAATTTCTCGAAGATTGATCTACGTTCTGAATATCACCAACTGTTGGTTCGACCTGAGGATATTTCAAAGACTACTTTCAGGATGAGGTATGGGCATTATGAAAACTTGGTTATGTCTTTTAGATTAACCAATGCCCCAGCAGTATTCATAGATCTAATGAACAGAGTAATTAGACCCTACTTTGGACCAGTTCATTATCGTGCGCATTGACGATATTCTAATCTACTCGAACACCAAGGAGGAATATGTAAGGATCACACTACAAACCCTCTGAGATAATCAATTGTATGCGAAGTTTAGCAAGTGTGGATTTTAGTTAAAGAAAGTCAAATTTCTAGGGCATGTCATCTCGCAGGATGGAATAGCTGTAGACTCGTCAAAGATAGACGTAATGTTAGATTAGAATATACCAACCACCGCAATGGAAGTCAGAAGTTTTCTTGGTTTGGCTGGATACTATCAGAGATTTGTGGAAGGATTCACCAAGATCGCAACTCCTCTTACTGGACTAACAAAGAAGCATTTGAAGGTTGAATGGAGTAACAAGCATGAGCGCTCATTTTAGGAACTGAAAGAAAGATTGACCACAGCACCAGTGCTTATAATACCTAAGAGCGATGAATAGTTCACCACTTATAGCGATGCATCATACCAAGGACTTGGATGTATTCTGATGCAAGACAGAAGGGTAATCGTGTATGGATTGTAACAATTGAAGCCGCATGAGATGAATTATTTGATACATGACCTTGAGCTAATCGCGATTGTTTTTTCTTTCAAGATTTGGAGGCACTACCTCTATGGTGAGAAGTTTGATTTGTTTTTGGACCACAAGAGTTTGAGATATTTGTTCTCTCAGAAGGAGTTGAACATGAGGCAATGACGTTGGATGGAATTATTGAAACACTATAATTTCACATTGCAGCATCACCCTAGAAAGGCAAACGTGGTGGTTGATGCATTGAGTTAGAAACCCTGGAGGATAGTAGTAGCTTCTCTCATGGTCAAAGAGTTGCGAGCACTGGAAACCTTGGCTGAATCTTGTATTCAAGCCTCCGATCCAAGTGAAAGACGACACTTTGGATGTCTCATGGTGCAACCAATACTCATCAATCATATTTTGGAGGCACAAAAGAAGAATGAAGGAATTTAGGAGTGGTTTATAAGAAAAGTGGTAAAAGAACCAGAGAATTGGAGTATTGGTTCAGATGGAGCACTCAGATGTAGAGGCAGCCTTTGTGTGCCGGATGAAGATAATATCAGGAAGGATATGTTGAAAAAAGCTCACAAGTTGCGTATGACTATCTACCCAGGAGGCACAAAGATGTACAAGGATTTGAAGAGGAACTTCTAGTGGGAAGGAATGAAGCGAGAAGTTGCAGAACATATGTCTCAATGTCTTACGTGTAAGCAAGTGAAGGCGGAACATTAGAAGCCTCCAGGATTCCTACAACCACAGCCAGTTCCCGGATGGAAATGGGAGCATATCACCATGAACTTTGTGGTAGGATTGCAATCATCATAGCAAAACCACGACACTATTTGGGTATTGTGGATCGACTTACCAAATCGGTGCATTTCATAGCTTACAGTAAGGACTCTAAAGAATTTCTTCTTTTTACAAAATTGGGTCCAAGGACCCCCAAAGAATTTTATTTTTACAAAATTGGGTCCAAGAACTCCAAAGAATTTCCTTTTTTATAAAATGGGGTCCAAGGACCCCAAAGAACTTCCTTTTTTAAAAAAATTGGGTCCAAGGACCCCAAAGAATTCTATTTTTACAAAATTGGGTCCAAGTACTCCAAAGATTTCATTTCATATCTTTCTTCTTTTTTATCCTTATCTTTTGCCAGTGGAAGAGATTTTCATCCTACGGAGGCAAATTCAGGAAGCTCAAATGAGCCAAGGAGGCTGCTATCATAGGGATGCTGGAGGCAGCGGCCAAGGTGGAGATGGTGGTGGTGATGGAGGCAATGATGGTGATGGTAGAGCTGGGAGACGTCAGATAGCTCCACCGGCACCTAGGATGAATTCCTGCTGCCGACGAGGATGATTTATGCTTATCCTCTCTTATTTTAGGATGTCCCTACGTGGACAAAATGAAACAATATCGAAATTTCTTTCTTTTTTGGATTTTATTAGATTGGTGGATAGAAAACATGTATGCATGTATGGTGGCCTTGGAGCCAATTTTATGCTTATGCTTGACTGCATTGATCGAACATTTATTTATGTTAGTACTATTTTGATCTTTCTTATTGATGAATGGTGCAAAGGAATCGATACTTGAATACGATTTGGTAGTATTTTCAATTTTCTTATGCAGGTTTTGGGCTAATTAAGATTACAAACTACTCCAGGAACTGCTTGGACTCTGATCGGCACTCAGTGATGCTGACCGGCACTCACTGAATGCCCCGCGACACTCATCAAGTGTAATACCCTGTATTTTGGTATATTAATAAGACCTGGTATTTCATTTCTATACTCGTATAAACTTTCTCTTCCTTTTGGTGAATTTTGATACCAATCGATTGACATATTCCTAATCGATTGACACTTTTTGATACTAATCGATTGATAAGTTTTCTCAATCGATTGACACTTTTCTGATACCAATCGATTGATAAGTTATCCCAATCGATTTACATTCAACCGAATAAAAGTGATGACGTGTCAACATCCCAATCGATTGCCATTCATCCCAATTGATTGACATTGTTTTCAATCGATTGACTACAAATATCTGTTGCCAATCAATTGACTTGTGTCTCAATCGATTGACATAAGCTGAGAAATGTTTTCTTCTTTCCTTCAGCTTTAAACGTGTGGCACTCCCATACCCCTATATATACTTGTTCATTTGTGGCCTTGGGTCATTGTGACAGCCTTGGGAGAGAAAGATACATACTCTTGAGATATATACATACATATATCTATATATCTACATATATACACACTCTATACACACGCTCACTGCCTTAGCAGCCGGGAGACAGAAAGAAGGAGAAATAGAAAGAAGAAGAGAGAAGAAAGAAGGAGACAGAGAGGGAAGACAGAGACAGAGAAGAGGAGAAAGAGAGAAAGCTTGGAGGTTTCAAGCTTTGAACACACCCAAACGCACCCTAGGTGAGTTCTAACTCACTTGGTCCCTTTATGTGATGTTTATGCAAGTTGTTATGACCTTTAGATGTGATAATAGTATGATTTCTACATTTATATATGCTGTTTTTACAATCTGCTGGGGAAGATGTAGTACCAATCGATTGACATAAATCTCAATCGATTGACATCAGTTGCATCCCAATCGATTGAATAGGATTTCAATCGATTAACATCCCAATCGATTGAATAGGATTTCAATCGATTGACATTTCCAATCGATTGACATGTTTATCAATCGATTGATATAACTTTTTGTCCCAATCGATTGAACCTCTGTTCCAATCGATTGACATGATCAGAACATGGTTTTCTTTGCCTATTTATTATATAAGAGGTTTAGTTGTTCGATTTCTAATTCAGAATTCCATTATGCGACTATGGGGTAGACAGGAGTAATGTGACACCAAATATTTATGAATAATGAATAAAAAGTAATATGAAGACGTGGGTGACGTGTTGTTTCTGATATGAAATTGATGTCCGCTTTCTTTCATTCCGAGTAGTCAGGCCACATTGGGAATTGTCATGTGTCGATGTAGAATGGAACGTAAGTAGGTTTGGTAAGTTCTGGGAATGGTACGTGGATGGACGATTGGTCATGATATGCTCTTAAAAGCGGTGAACCGGACCATGGTTCTTAAAAACGGTGAGCTGGACCAACAAGTCTTAAGATAGACTGGATGATCTGTGATATGCTCTTAAAAGCGGTGAACCGGACCATGGTTCTTAAAAGCGGTGAGCTGGGATCACTAGTAGATGACGTTAAGTCGTGGCAATAGATTGATATGCCTTGTTCGAAACGTTATATCCCTGAAATGCGGTGAACAGGACCATTGTTCTTAAAAGCTGGGGACAGACTGACGTGGAGTCCATGACATGCGGTGAGCAGGACCATTGCTCTTAAAAGCGATGGACAGAATAAGGGTGTATCCCTAGAGTTAAACGATTGAGTCTGTTCATGAAGATCAGAATATGTTGAGTTCGGTATTCGAGTAACAAGACGATAAGGGTCGGTTTATAAGAATGAATAGAGGAACAAGATAATGTTATTCTTTATAATAAGACGTTAACTCGTGTTTTCATAAGCTTGTGTTTACTTCAGATAACTGGTACCTCGTTAGTTTATGCTCACTCAGCTCTCAGTAAGCTGACGGCCTTTTATTGCCTGGACATTCCCCGTCCAAAATATCCTGCCCCTTATTCTGCAGGTAAGGACCAGTACACTGACGATTATTATCCAGAGGAGGGCCCCACCGATGACAGTTACACCAGGAAGGATTATCCTTATGCCAGTTGAAGACTGAAGATGTTATAGTTAGATTTAATTTCAGTTGTTCTGTTAAACCCTTTTGTTAACGGGTACTTGGGCATTTGTGGTCTTCAGACCTGTTGTGATCCTGTGGACCATACTCTGATATTTTGTAATAGTTAGCACTGTGTGCTATTTTCAGTTGATTACTGTTGCTTTTGTTTTGGACTAGTACTGCGTGGTGTGGATTATTAGTGACTTTCACCTGTCATTCCTTATGGACCCATAAAGGAAATTTATTTTTCTCTATTTATGCTGCTCCGGGGCGTGACATCAAGTGCCGGCTGGCGTTCAGTGAGTGCAGCCGCTTTTCATCGAGTGCCGCTCAGTGCCTTTTTCTTTATAAAGAAGGTTCTTACTCATTTAAATTTTCAAGCCCCTTTATTCTCCTTCTCATCTTGATTTCTCATCCCACACTCATTTTTCCTTCATCTCTCATGGCTCCTATCATTTTCGACATACTTTTTTCGTGGATGGATTCCCTTTCATGTATTGACAGACTTAACTTCGAGTCTCATAGATTAATGGATCTCTTTTCTTTCTGTCGAATAACTTTAGATAAGGATTTGCTTCGAATTGGTATTAGGTGTTAGGATCCCTCATTGCATGTCTTCTGATTTAGTTAGGAGGAGGTCTACCCACTTTTTAAGGAGTTCAGTGCTATCCTTCATACTGAACCTTTTGCAGATCTGGTAGTTCCACAGGTGCAGGTAGGATACATTCAAGATTTATCAGGTCTTCTTCACAAAGCCATAGTCAAGCGATCGTAGACATTTCGATCGATTGAAGTATGATGCTGTCCGATCGATCGAGAGCGCTTCAATCGATTGAACTTGTTGATTCCTGAGATGATTCTTTTAAGTAATCCAAGACTTTATGCTTTAGAAATCTATCATCAAATTGTCCCTATAAGCTCATTTTGTCACAACAGTGTTTAGAACTCAAAGCCTTAAGGTTATTTTCTTCAATGTCTTTTGAAAATCACTTTGAATGCTAACACCATTGAGAGTGCAAGTATAAACCATTGTTTTAAACCATCTTCTAAGTATTTTAAATCAACTGTGATGATTTAGTCTTGGTCATGTAAGGGCGATTGATTCTTTATCTTTAGAAAAATACGAAATACTGAAGAGGAATAAACTCCATAGAATGTTAAAGAATATGCATGGTAGATGGTTAGGATCAATGTGGATTCACATGTTTCAAACACTTTTAGTTTATCTATTTAATTAGTTATGTTTCTTTATGCTTTAGTTGGTTATTTAGTTTAATTTAATTAATTAGAATTCGTTAGAACTTTCACTCTTACAATTTATCTTTTCTTTTTCTTTAGGTAGTAACTTAGCATATTTTCTTCCTATTCCTTCCCTGTGGGAGCGACCTGTACTTATGCAGTATTACTTGCACGATCACCTACACTTGGGTGTTGCACAAGAGTGCACAAATTTTTAGTCATGTCATCGTTCATGAATAAAGGAACTGGCAGCACTGCGAGTTAGGAAACTAATGAGAAGATAAATTTTGAAGGCAAGGAAAGGATGCGAACAATGCAGAATAGACACAAAAGTTATGCGAATAAACATCGTAGAAGTTTGGAATTGTCAGGTTTGGACAAAAGAGAGGAAAGTTAGCACCGTGTTTCATTGGACCATTTGAGATCCTCGAACATGTAGAAAAAGTTGCTTACAGACTCGCATTACTGCCTAAGATGTCAGGAGTACACAATGTGTTTCATGTTAGCATGTTAAGCAAGTGTGCTCACAACCCGAGTCATGAGATCAACTTTGAAGACATCGAGGTTAATGATAATGTGTCATTTTATGAAGGACCAATGCAAATTCTCAATTAAGGAGTTAAGAAGCTAGGAAACAAGGAAATTCCACTGGTGAAGATCCAGTGGAAGTTTCACGATGAAGCAGAAGTTTCTTGGGAATTGGAGTCGAAGATGAGGGAGAAGTATCCAGATTTATTCCAGGACGCTTAGTTCGGATTTCAGGGATGAAATCTTTATTTAGAGGGGGATGATGTAATACCTTGTATTTTCATTGTACTTTTATATTACTTTTTGATATAATAAGATTCAGTGTACTTATCTTTATATTTCCTATAATTTCAGTTTCAACCGATCAAGCAAGCTGCGAGCGATCGAGAGTTTAGTTCTTCAATCGATCTAGCCCACTTCAAGCGATCGAATCTCTGCCGATCTAAATTTATGACGTGTCCCCTTTCTCAAGTGATTGAATCCTTCTTAATCGATCGAACCATGACCGACCTATTCTCAATCTATCAAACTCACTTCCATGGATCGAACTTCATATTTCCAGTATACGTGTTCTTCTACCTGCACCCTTCTTTTCCTCTATATATCTATCTCACACACATTTTTGAAGGTTGTTGAACTTTGGGAGATAGTTAGAGAGATATATATAGTTTATATATATACACACACTCATGTATATACACATACACACCCGAATATATTTATATATATACAAACACTCCCTCGCACACTCTCGATTTTG
The DNA here is from genome assembly GCA_033977485.1 of Hydrangea macrophylla. NCBI lineage: Eukaryota > Viridiplantae > Streptophyta > Magnoliopsida > Cornales > Hydrangeaceae > Hydrangea > Hydrangea macrophylla. The sequence continues at coordinate 51,885,480 of CM066982.1, forward strand.
GGAAAAGAGGAAGAAGGAGAGGAAGAAGAAGAAGAAGGCAGAGGAGTAGACAAAGAGAAAGAGAAAGAGAAGAAGAGAAAGAGACCACCAAGGAACCCGCGGCTACCCTGAGCTTTCCGGCATTGTCGACATTAATGGTGAGTGTCTATACTCACTTAGTAGCATAGATATGGTTGTATATATATGTTTTAACAAGATAGAACGGACCCCGAACATACACAGGAAGTCCAGTTCCGTTTAAGAAGAAAACCATCATTGGATCGCTGGAACTGCTTTCAAGTGATTGAACACAGACTGATCTCGATCGATCGAATATTGTTCAATTGATCAAACTTTAATATTCTTAATTGATCAAACATTTTCCAATCGATCAAACATGACAACATGTTAAATATTTAGTTTGTTTATGTCTGATGAACTATTAAGTTGTATATTATCATGCGTTGATGTTGACAAGCTATATTGGAATAATACACACGTGGAATAATAGACTTAATGTATTGAATTGTGGAGTAGTGGTAAAATGATGATATAATGTTGTAAATCATATTGAGAAGCCGACATGCATAGTAGTGGGTCTATCGACCACAGAGGTCGATACTATTTTTGTTTGATGTGTGGAAAAATGTGATAGCGAAGATCATACAATGTGGGTTGCAGTAAACGTATGTTTTCTTAGTCCACGGGAGAGACTAAGGGATATATTAGTTGGTATTGCCTTAGTCCATGGGAGAGACTAAGGGATATATCAGTAGTATTGGTGGTACATTGCCTTGGCCATAAGAGAGACCAAGGTATACGAATCGAGAAAACAGATGTGGTTTATGGGGCGACCTATGTTGCCTTAGTCCATGAGAGAGAGACTAAGGGATATATTTCTGATGTCGACTTAGTCCATAATAGAGATTAAGGGATACATATTTGTGAGAGCAGTAGCGTGGCTAGCACCCTAGTCGGATAGAGGCTAACGGAATGTCGCCTTGCCCATGACCGAGACATGAGAGATCCGATAGAGACAAGAGCATGGTCACGTTAGTCCAAGACTGAGACTGAGGGTTATGTCGGTGTTGACATCTTATTCCGAAAGAGGCTAATGCAAAATTACCATAGTCCATGACAGGGACGGGAAATCTGAATAGAGGCTACAGGAATATTTCACTTTATTCTATAACCGAGATTAAGAAGGATACATCATGAACCTAGTCTGATAGAGGCTCAAGGTACATCACCTTGGTCCGAGATGGGAGATCCGACAGAGGCTAAGGGATGTCTCTTTAGTCCATGACCGAGACTAAGAGGAATGTGATTATGGAAGAGATGTTGGTTGGGCATGTTGGCCGTAATGTATCAAGCATGTTGGCTGGGCGTATTGGCCAAGGTGTATCGAGCCACTTGGCTGGGATATATAGGAATGTGTGTGTTAGGATTTGATAGACCGTAGGTATGGGACTACGCGTCTGATTAATGTGGACCAAAGAGTCTACGTTAAGTTTGGGATGAGATTGGGACGATGTCTGTGAGATTGGGATGATGTTCGTTGTGATATATTGAGTTGGTGCATACTCGCATGCGAACAATGTGATGATCCTTTTAATGATGTTGTTGCTTATATATGGTGGCAATCTATAGATATTCTGTTAGTGTTTGGATTCACTCAGCTTTCGTAGTTGACGACGTTTATGCCGCTGGATATTCGATGCCCAGTTAGCCAAGTTATGAGTGTGCAGGTAATGCATACATGGATAGGAGCTATGAGGATGGAGCCTACGACGACGAAGGCTATGTTGGTATTGACCACTATGCAAGCTGAAGACCTAAAGTTTTGCCATAGCTTAGTTTATGTTTATGTTTATGTTTAAGAGACTAGTGTAATAGTTAAGGTTGTAATCGACATCTGTTATTATAGTACTGTATTTATGTTTCTGCAAACACTTTGGTTTTGTAATAGTTAGTATTGAAATCTGATTATATACATCAACCTTAGAACTTTCCAATGCGTGGTTTGGTTCATTGCTCTGATGATTAGACTTTGGGTATGGACAATATGGTGACTTTCAACTATCATGGCCTACGGGTCCAAAAAGAAATTTATTTTCTCTATTTTTGCTACTGCGGGATTGTGACATCTTTTGAACAGAAAATGAAGAAAAAACCCCTTCCATAGCCATTGAGCGACACATAATGAATCGAGTAGCACCCAATAAGTACCACTTCGGTAGACTCTGATTGCCACACCGGCACTTGCCAAGTGCCGTTCAGGCACTTTGAGTGCTGTAGAGAGCCCTTTTCCTGCTAAAAACCATTTCAAATGCTCTTAAACCAAACCTACAAAGAAAACACAACAACCAAAATCAACAACTGTATTTTTTTTGAACTTGCACATGCATCATTCACTGCAGTCACTAACAGCCATGTATCAAATAACAAAAATGGGAGACATCTACAAAAACATAATTAGCATGACCAAGCCATGGTCACATCCATAAACATAAACATACATGTAAACAAAATCAAAAATGCTGATCCATGAGATAAATAGGCATATGCTACCCTGTCAATGTCCTAATCCTATCCAAACCAATCCAGCTATCCAAGCCATCATCAAAAGAATAATACAGTAATCTACATGTGCTAAACCTCCCTAAATACTCAAGAAAAGAAAAGATAAAATATCAACCCTAATCTTGGTCTTGATGAGTGGTCTGCCTGAGGGGCTCCTACTCCGAAGCAGTATTGCTCTCTGCTCCATCGGCTCTGCTCGCTCCGTGACCTCTAGCCCTACTGCCACTAGCAACTCCATGAGCACCACTAGGACCTGCCTCGAACTACAGCTCTAGCTCTCTGACCTGAAGGGCCAAGGCCCTAATCACTTCATCTTGAATGATAAGAAAACAAAGAAAATAAGTTAAAAATAGTCAAACAAATGAAAACTCAAACTAAAAATGAAACTAAAACTCACCCTAGCTCTCAACTGGGCCTCAGCAACCACCCGAGCCATGTTAGCCTAAAAAGAAGAGATATAAATGGATTAGTAAATGGATTAGAAAGTCGAGAATGGGAATAAACCAGAACAGTAAAAAAAAATTAGAAAAGCAAGAAAGAAGGGTTCTTAGGTGAATAAAAAATAAGTTACATGAGTTCAAGTAGAAATCGGAAAGAGCTGAGTTTCAAAAAAATACCCTCAACTCTCATCCATGAACCCAACGGCTCACATTGTGAGCCTGAAGCAAGCCCTCAACATAGCTCTAAGGAACATCGTCATAGTGGAGAGGAATGACAGGGACACCCTGTGAATGTCATGCCCCGCAGTAGCAAAAATAGAGAAAATAAATTCCTTTTTGGACTCGTAGGCCATGACAGTTGAAAGTTACTATATTGTGCATGAATAAAAGTTTAACCATCAGAGTAATGATTCAAACCACACTTTGGAAATTCTAAGTTCGACAAACAAAATCAAAGTTCATTACTAACTTATTACAAACCATGAGTATTTGCGAAAGTATAAATAAGTATTACGGCAACATATACGGATTATAAACTTTACTATTATAGTAGTCTCTAAATAAGAACATAAACTATCTATCGCGAAGCTCCAAGTCTTCATCTCGCGTTGTATTCATCTCCAGCATAGCCTCCGTCATAGTAGACTTCATCCTTATAGCCCTTAGCCACGTGCTGCTCACCTGCGATCTCATAACCCTGGCTAACTGGGCGTCGAATATCCAGTGCCAAAAAACACCGTCAGCTACACAAGCCGAGTGAATTCAAATACTAGCAAAGTATCCATAGATATGCAGTATAAAAACAACATCATTAAATAATCATCTCGTTTCTCGTACTCATGTATGCACTAGCTTATTATAACAACTTCATCCCAACCAATCCCCATCATAACATGAACTCTTAGATAGACATCTCACACATAGCTTTACTTTCTACTTTCTTATCCTGGCCCGTAGCCTAGTACATTCTGACTCATCAAGCTCGACACGCAGACTATATATTCTGGTTAACATGTCCTGATTCATTCTCATCCACAATTATATCCCTCCTAGTCCAATCATGAACCAAAGTGACATCCCTTAGCCTCTGTCGGATCTCTTGTCTCAGACCGAGGTGATGTGCTTTTAGCCTCTATCAGACTAGGTTGATGATGTATCCTTCTTAGTCTCGGTCATGGACAAAAGTGACATATTCCTATAGTCTCTATTTGGATCTCCCGTCCTGGTCATGGACTAAGGTAATATTCTTTTAGCCTATGTTGGACTGATAGCATCGACATAACCCTCAGTCTTAGTCTTGGACTAACGTGACCATGCCCTTGTCCCTATCAGATCTCTAATGTCTCGGTCTTGGACAAGGCGACATTCTGTTAGCCTCTATCGAACTAGGGTGCTAGCCACATTACCGTTCCCACCATATGTACCCCTAAGTCTCTCTCATGGACTAAGGCAATTCCAATCGTATATCCCTTAGTCTCTCTCGTGGACCAAGGTGATGCTTACTATATATCCCTTAGTTTCTCTCATGGACCAAGGCGATGCTAACTGTATATCCCCAAGTCCCTCTCATGGACTAAAGTGATATAGGTACTCTACACAAACCACATCTGTTCACCACCAAGCCCGACTATCTCAACTCATTTAGTTCCCACGCCCAATGTTGTACGATCTTTGCCATGACATTCACGTGTATCGATATAAATAATATCAACCTCTGCGGTAGATAGATCCACTATCATGCACGTCGGCTTCTTATTCTTGTTTGCCATATTTAATCATCATTAAACAAATGTTTCACTATTTAATGCATTAGTCCATTATTCAACGCGTGCATTATTCCAATACAGTATCACATTATCACTTATTATCCCATAGTCGCATCACGAAAGTTTGGATTGATAATCAAATGATCAAACCCCTTGTATAATAAACAAAAGAAACAATCCATATTCTACAATTGCCAATCGATTGGATCCAAAACAATGCCAATCGATTACAAGCTTTAGCAATCGATTGGGTTACAACCAGTGGCAATCGATTGGTAAACTTTATAATTGATTGGGTCCAGACTGATGGTAATTGATTAGTATAAAAGCCAATCGATTGGGACTTCGTCTTCTCTAGTGAGAAAATAATACAACATATATAACATCCTTAGGACGTATTAACTACGTCTATTCTTTATAAAAACTTATTAAACATAATATAAATATAACCAAGTGAGTTAAACCTAGCAAGGGTGAGTTTGGCTATGGAAGCTCCGAAGCTTCTCCTTCTATATCTCCTCTTCTTTCTTTCTTCTCTATCTCTCTCTGTCTCTCTTTTTCCTTTTTGATCTTCTCTTCTTCTCTTATTTCTTCTGCCAAAGGGCAGTGTGTGTATATATTGTGTATATATATATGTGTGTTTATATATGATATATATGTATATATGATATATATAACACTCTCAAGCTCAAGATTGTCAAAACAAGCTCAAGGGAATAAAATGAGCTCATATATATAAAGAAATGAAGTGCTACACATCAAACTACGAAGCAAAGAAGAAAACTTGTCTCTACAGGTGCCAATTGATTGGAACCGGAGGCAGTTGATTGAGCACATATATTTCAAGGAAAATCGATTATACAATAAGGCAATCGATTGGGATAGTGCCACGTAATGAATTCAGGTCGACATCATGACAATCGATTGGTAAAGATGGCGATCGACTGGAGTTTAAAAGATGCAATTGACTAGTATAAAGGCCAATCGATTGGGACCTAAAATTTGACAAAGACAAGAATAAATCAAAGGGTCTTTATTTATATAAACAAGAATAAAAAAGTATAATGAAAATATAGGGTATTACAGTGAATAGGCTGTAAGAAGGAAGAAATGAAATTAAAGGCCAGTTAAATGAATTCAAAAGAAGGTCACCTCCATCAGAGGGAAATTCTTCATCAGTTTTGTAGCATAGAATGTGGCACACCCAGTAAGGGGCTCCATGAAGTCCTGAAATTCAAAGACATTCAAGGCATTCATTAGAGCATTACCATGAAGGGACTTAAGAATCCTCACGGTGTCCGATGGTGGATCTGGCATATAGAATCTAGAAGCTTCCAGGGTCTATCTGGTCTCTCTCTCTCTCTCTCTCTCTCTCTCTCTCTCTTTCTCTCCCAAATACTACTCCTGGTTACCAGGACCATCCAACAGTAGTCTTAACTGGAGATACCCAGAGGACCTCTGCTTCTCTTGAGAGAGAGAGAGTGGAAAACACATTAACCTAGGGCTACCACCTGATTTGGGAATCCCTTAGATTCATTAGAAAATTCCTTAATGCAATAAAGTAGTGTGCATCGGTCTTTCGCCCGACTCACCCTTTTGTGCCATTTCAGGCCCTGGGGCATGACAAGAGCATCATCTACCTATGCTGTGGTGGCATCATGTATAGGTACTTAAAGGACCAGATTTGAAAAAGAGAAAATATAAAATGAAGGGTTTAGAATTTGGGAAATACAGAAAAAAAGAGATGAAAAAGAAAAAAGGAAAATTGAAGGAAGTTCACACCTCCCATGCTCTCCAGAAGCTTCTAGAGGAGGAGGACTAGTCACAGGATATCTCTCCCATATGCCTGTAAAGGATGGGTAATCTTGGCCCAGTCGTACTTATAGAGTCAGTCCACCTCCTCCAATGACCCAACTATGATACCTGGATCAGGTCACCCTTAGTGCTCAGCAGAGACCACCCTAGCAGATACATGATGAAGGCCCTCACCATCTACTCATCTGAATAGCCCTCTTGGTCCATGAAGGTATCAATGAACCACTTCACCGGAATCAGAGGATTCTGTAGGAGTGCTCCTAATATCACGAGCACCCTGTCCCACTCCGTCACCATGTCCAGCATCCTCAGACAATGATCCCCGAATGGAATACCTATAATCATGCTGAAGTCAAGAGGGTTCATCGTCATCTTTCTAAACTTGAAGTGGAATGTATTGGTAGTGTCCGTCCTACAACTGCTCAACCAGAGCGTGAATCTATCAGAGATCGTTAAAACTCTTGGTAAGGAGGATGAACTCACAAAACTCAGTTCCATCAACTAAACCCTTCACGGTATCATTCAGGGTCCCATACCACTCCAAACTATGGGTTAGGCTGCCATGGCCCTTCAACGACTCGAGTGGAAGTTGCAAAATCATAGAAAATTTGGCATCAGTTCGACATAAAATCAATAAACCCAAGACAAAAACAAATAGAAAACAATAGTATAAATCCTTAGCACGCTCATGAACGCCCAAAAAGATACCCAAAATGATAAATCAAAAAATGTCAACAAAAGGGGAGTATATGAATTCAGAGACTCATCAGAGTCAAAACATGTGCATTCTGGCATCATTGGAAGGTAACAAGAAAATGTATCAAGGAATCAAATCAAGGGAGTAAAGAGGTACCTCTCATCGGAAGGCCTGAGCCGATATGTGCGACTCGGGGTCCCTCAACAAGAATGTGGGGTCATCATAGGAACAAGCTTGTACTTCTTTTGCTTCTTGCCCGAGCCACCTGAACCACTGGCCATGGCAGCAAATCTACCACGAGAGAAGAAGAGTAAAGAAAGGAAAAATATCAAGTTTTTATTAGAAAAAGGGGAGAAAAAGAAATACAAAAAATAACAAGAGAGAAAATGAGATTTCAATTGAGAGGAACTAACCTGTGGGTCTTTAAGATTAGCGGAGATAAGTAAAGGAAATCCTTATGAAGAAAAATCAAATCGAGGAGAAGTGGGAATGAAAGAAAAATAAAGAAAACAAGCTAAATTTAGGCATAATGGTACTCGGTAATTAGTGAGCTAAATAGTGATTAAGGCTCAATTTGGGCCTAGAATGTCCCCCTTTGAAACATTTTTTTTGGGTACAAAAATCAATTCTTTGAGTCTAAGTGACTCTTGGCATCAGCGATCATTTCTTTTAGTTTGATGGACTCTTGTTATTCCAAAATCAATAAATTAGTCCGAAATGACTCTGAATTTTGAAGAAAAATAAATTTTTGAGTCTAAGTAGAAAAATAAAATTTTGAGTCCGAAGTGACTCTGAATTTTTAAGGAAAAAAACAAATTTTTGAGTTCAAAGTGACTCTTAGTTTTGAAGAAAACTGATTTTTGAGTCCAACATGACTATGAGTTTGGAAGAAAATTGATTTTTGAGTCTGAAGTGACTTTGAGATTTGAAAAAAAAACTAATTTTTGAGTTTGAAATGACTCCCAGTTTTGAAGAAAACTGATTTTTGAGTCCAAAATGACTCCCAGTTTTGAAAAAAAATGATTTTTGAGTCCGAAGTGACCCAGTGTTTTGAAGAGAACCAATCCTTGAGTCTGAAGTGGTTCCGTGTTCTGAAGAGAACCGATCCTTGAGTCCGAAATGACTCATTGTTATGAAGAGAACCAATGCTTGAGTTTGAAGTGACTCCGTGTTTTGAAGAGAGCCAATCCTTGAGTCCGAAATGACTCCGTGTTCAGAAGAGAACCAATCGTCAAGTCCAAAGTGACTCAGAATTATGAAGAAAACTAATCCTTGGGTCTGAAGTGACTCCAAGAATCAAAAGTTGATAAGTAGTATAAGGCATGAAACACATCTGTGTCGATCACATCATTAAAAATATGGCCTCCCTTTAAAGGGACAACATCATACCAGTGTAACACATGGAGCGCATTTGTATTGTTTAAAGCAGCATGATCTCGAATCATCGCATTTGCATTGCATGAAAACATAAAGCATGAACTTAAATTAGCATGATCATTGCACGATCATATGCATCACGATAGGATATGTGCATTCATCCATATGTCTATCTACGTTTGCGTATGCTCCCTTTGTCTAAACTATGCCCTGGTTTGATTCCATCAAGGATAAGTAGGCAGCTCGCCGTTGAGCACAACCAACACCAGCCACCTCCACAATCATTTTTACAACATATTTTGTTTTTTTACCTAATTTCAAATAGCCTGGTCAAAGGCTTGTCTTCTCACAGGCTTCCACATTTCTCTTGTGATACGTTCCATGAACTTTGATGAGTTGGTAAAAATCCCTAAGAAATATGGGTATCTTAGGATTGATGTGCTATTTTTAATAAATCATGCAAGATTTCTAGACAGGGAGGTGATAGAATCTGAATGACCTTTGTTCCAAGGTCAATTCCCAGAGTTTGAGCCATGTGATCTTTGATTTTGTTTTTGATTTAAAAACTAGACTCACAGAAGCATGTTATATATGAAAATCATCTACATCAAACAGTACGAACCACTATTTTCTAATTTTGAAGTTTGTGGTCCTGTTGTGTAAATTCTAAAATTCTGAGACAGATTTAATAAACCTTGCTAATTTGGATCCAAATGATGTTTCAAGGCCTTAAGGCTCAAATTATGTTTTATTTATGACTAATTGAACCTAATCCAGAGACTTAAAGGTCCAATTCAAGTGATTCATGTCATGTTTATTTTCATGCATCCTCATTATCATGATTTAGATAATTCTTGTATCTTAGGAGTGTTAGAGCATAGATTATGATGATGAACTATAATTGTTAACTTAGTTAATGATTCTTCTGATCAGGTTGAGGTCATGTGACTTCCATGCTTCTAGGTTAAGGTTTCTTTTGAATTTCCCGTTGAGACTCGTATATCCATAGAAGTATTTTGGCTTCCTTGATAAGAAAGGGTCAGGGACTTTGTTAGGTGGATTATTATTATTCTTCTCTATCCATGTGGATCAACTCTCTGTTTTGTACGCTCTCAAGGTATGATTCCTCATGTTTCCTCCTATTTATCTAGTCTTAATTGGTTTATCAAATTTCATAACTCCATGCGCAACACCTTAGGCTAGGGAAATTCCTTATGTGTTTATGTGAATTAGAGACCCTTTTCTTAGGTTTTGTAGTTATGTATGCATTACACGTTTCCCTATAGCTGCCAGATTCTAGTGAGCTTTCTTGTTGCCTTTCGCATCGCATATCATGTGGTATTTGGACCTACTTAGTTTTGGATGCCACTTTAGGAATCTTACACCCTTTTTAACTTGCTTATGCCATTTATATCTATATCTATGTATTATTTGGGATGCATAAGAGCTTTTCAATTAAATAAAAGGATAGTGACTGGAGGCCTATCTATGATAAGATGAAAGGGGCTGCTTTAGTCCTACTGGGCTCCTTCCCCTCTCATTCGATAATCCCCAGACCTAGAAATCTCTAGTTTCAAAGAACAGTAGCTTTTAAAATGGTTTCTTAATTTTTCCTTAAAAAAATTAAGTGGCGACTCTTATTCTTTTGGAAATATCAAAAAACTCAGAGAAGCCATGGAGGGTAATGTCCACAACATATAATGAACTGGGCCGAGAATCGACTTATTGCTTTCTTATCTTTTTTTTTATGATCCTTCAAGGTATTCTCCTTTCTCGATGAAGTTCCACACATCCAGATACCATGGCAGTTCATCCTTAGGTTTTTCTATGATTGCAACCATTTCAAAGGAGGACTTATCTCTTTGTTCTATTATGAGTGGGGTAATCTTGACACCTATAAGAATTTGGATCATTGAGGCTAGGGTGGCTAGGGAATCAGCAAGTTGGTTCTCATCACGGGGTAGGTAATAGAAGGTTATTTGCTTGAATTGGGTTCTTAAGTTCTCTAGGTATTCATGGTATGGTATTTGATTCTCATGCTTCACCTTCCATTCTTCTCAGACTTGGGATGTGGTTTGGAATATCTGAAAACATCAATCTTCTGAACTCCTAGGCTTAGGGCTGCTTCCAGTCCTAGAATGCAGGCTTTATACTTGGCAGTATTGTTGATAGAAGTATACTTATGCTTGATGGCTAGGGGTGTGGGCTTTGTCGAGTGCTACTAGGATGATTCCTACCCCATAATCTTTCTGATTTGCAGCTTCATCAAAATGCATTTTCCATATGCCTTCTCCCACTCCATTACTTCCTCATTGGGGAATTAGAATTCTCTTTCCTCCTTTTGATCTATGGAAAAGTTGGCTAGATGTTCTACTATGGCTCTTCCTTTGACAGATTTAGTGGTGACATAAGGTCAAACTCCGCTAACCTCAACCGGGAGATCCTACTAGTTAGGGTGGGTTTTTTAAAAAAGTATTTGAGTGGGTCTATACAGGAGATAAGTATGACAGGAAATGCCAACATGTAGTGCCTAAGGCAACAAGTATATCAGACTAGAGCCCAACACGTCTTTTTTATTAGTGAGTAGTTTAGTTCGTATTCGATCATCCTCTTACTTAGGTAATAAATAGCTTTCTTCGAATGGCCCTCTTCCCTTTTTTGAGACAACATACATCCCATCAATTCTTAGGTAACGGATAGGTATAGCAGCAAGGGTTTATTGGGTTAGGTGGTGATAGGACGGGTGGTTTCTGAAGGTAGGATTTGATTTTATTGAAAGCTTTTTGGCATTGGCTATCCCAGTCAAATTTCTCCCCCTTCCTTAATAGCCTAAAGAATGGGTCACAGTCATGGTAAGTTAAAAAATGAATTGGCCAATGAACTGAATTCTACCCAGGAATCCTCTAACCTCTTTCTCATTCATCAGTGGTTACATTTCCATGATGGCTTTGATCTTGGTAGGGTCTACTTCTATTCCCCTCTGAGTGATTAAGAATCCTAGCAATTTCTAAGTGGTGACCCTGAATGTGCATTTTTGTGGGTTCATCTCATACTATACGTCCTTAAGTCTTTCAAAGAATTTCCCTAGGGCTTCTAGATGTCATTCTCTCTTCTTGTATTTTACGATCATGTCATCTACATATATTGATCAGGAACGAATAACTCCCGTTTATAGTCCTGAAGATTCATTTTATTAGCCTACTTCATGAATTATTAATTATTTTTAATAAGTATTCTATGTTTTATAGGTTTTGAAGCTTTAACTCGAAAGTGCACTAAAATTCAATGATTAGTGGCTTTGGAAGATATTCTATGCTTAAAAGGTGATTCTGATAAAAGCTGGAGACAGTGGCAGCCTCGGTAAATTGCATTTTTGATAATGAAGACTTTAGATTTGAGAAATTTCTCCAAAGATAAAAATTTTAGATCTTCAAGATACGGACGCGTGGCCACAAATGAAGAGTCAATCCAAAGTCCGAGTCAAAAGTTATCGCAATTCTACGATCGGTGTGCAAAGTTAAGAATATATGAGAAAAGTGGAAAAATGGGCATTTCGTGCTCACGCGATTTTGCAGCATTGCGCACGAGCAGCCTGCTCAAGTGACCCCTTGATAAATCAAAAATGCATATTTTGATGTACTGAAGAGCCCTGTACGATCTGAATTGGCTGAATACCTCCAAAATCGTAAATAAAACATTTTTAGTGCAATTAGGCTTAGAAAAGATTCCAAAACTTGCTCCAAATATATATATATATATATAAATCCTCTTTTAAGTCAAATTAGGGGTTACACAACATTATGCATATTCTTCAACAACTAAAACTTCAGCCATTGAAGAAGAAGAAGAAGAAGAAGAAGAAGAAGAAGAAGAAGGCCAATGATTCCCATGGCCTCCTCCATCAAAATCTTCGATTCTATGGCCGCTTAGACCGATATCTAGGATTTCAATGAAACCCTAGCCAAGTAAAGGGGTGTTATTTATGTTTTTCTTTTAGATTTATTATGTATGGATGATGATTACATGTTTCGAGGATTTTGAATAATAAAATCGTATTCATTGATTAAATCATTGCTTTCAAAATCTATTCTTGTCATAGATCGATTTTGGATGTGATGTGCTCAATAGGTCTATATTTGCTATGCTTGTATAGATTATTTACATGTAATAGTGCTTAGTGTGAAGACGGAGTATGCCGCAACCCTAGTTTAGTGTGAGACACTCCGTGCCAACCGAATATGAATTATGTTGATGATTGAATCATAGTTATCTTCTTGACTGAGGAATTGGGCTTGTAGCTACAATTCCTCATTATCATCTAACGTAATAAGCTAATTGAATGCATAGATAGCCATATTATGAAGCTAGTGGTGGATTTGCAATCCTAGGTTCAATGCACATATTTATCAAAACTTTTAATCTCTTTCATAGTTAGATTAATTTCCTTAGTTTCTTAGTTTAATTAAAATCAAAATCTTTATTTTATTTTCTTAATTAACTCGGTTTAGGTTTTAAAATTAATGTGCTTTAGTATTTCAATCTCTGTGGGTTCGACCTCTACTTCTGATCGGCGACGATTGGTTCCCGTTTATAGTCCTAAAGTTACGCATTGTTAGCTCATTTAATTTAATTATTAGTTGTTTTTTTAATAAGTATTCTAAATTTTGTAAGTTTTGGAGCTTTAACTTGAAAATGCACAAAAATCTAATGATTGGTGGCTCAAAAGTTGATTCCGGTGAAAACTGAATGCAGTAGTAGACTCGGTAAATCATATTTTTTACAATGAATAATTTGAATTTGAGAAATTTCTCTAGAGCTATAAAATGTAGATCTTCGAGTTACGGATGCATGGCCATAAACAATGAGTCAATACGAGGTCCGAGTCAAAAGTTATCACAATTATACAATCAGTGCGCGAATTTGAGAAAATCAGAGAAAAGCTAGAAAAGGCCATCTTGTTGGAGCGACCCGTGCGAGTGACCTGTTGAAAAAGTCCAAAATGTGTATTTCGAGGTACTAAAGAGCCATGTGCAATCCGAATTGGCTGAATACGTCCAGAAACGTAAAAAACAACAGTTTTAGTGCGATTAGGTTGAGAAAAAGCCTCCTAATTCTTCCAAAATCTATATAAATCCTATTCTAAATCAATTTTGGGGTTACACAACAATATACACATCCATATATAACAAAAACATCAGCCATTGAAGAGAGAGGAAAGCAAGGAGAAGAAGAAGAAGACCAAGGATTCCCATGGCCTCCTCCATCAACCTCTTGCCAATCTTCAATTCTATGGCCACTTAGACCAAGATCTAAGGTTTCAATGAAACCCCAGCCAAGTAATAGGGTGTTATTTATGTTTTTTTTTTCTTTTAGATTTATTACGTATGGATGATGATTACATGTTCAGAGGATTTTTTATAATAAAATCGTACTTCTATTGATTAAATCATTGCTTTCAAAGTTTATTCTTGTCTTAGATCTATTTTGAATGTGATGTGCTCAATAATCTATATTTGCTATGCTTGTATGGATTATTTACATGTAATGGTGCTTAATTAAATTATGATATCAAGTAGTCGAATAGTTCATGCTTAGGGAAGACGGAGTGTGCCGCAACCCCAATTTAGTCTAAGACACTCCGTGCCAACCGAATATGAATTATGTTGATGCTTGAATCGTGGTTATCTGCTTGACGGAGGAATTGGGCTTGTAGCTACGATTCTCCATTATTTTCATGCAATGTCATAAGCTAATTGAATGCATAAATACCTTTATTATGAAGCTACTGGTGGATTTGAAATCCTAGATTCAATACACATATTTATCAAACAATAAAATCGCTTTCATAGTTTAGATTTATTTTTATTATTCTTAGTTTAATAAAAATCAAAATCAAAATCAAAATTCCATTTTCTTAATTAATTAGGTTTAGTAGTATTTCAATCTCTGTGGGATCGACCTCTACTTCCACACTACAAATCTTTTAAACTAGAGTATACTTTTTATCTTGATTTTGACAATATCAACTTCCACATTGCAAATTTGTTAAAGTAGAGTATACTTTTTATTTTGATTTTGACGAGATAAATTTTTGGCACCGTTGCTGGGGATTGCAAATTGCTACTTTTAGTTCTAGAATCTTAGTTTAGTTAATTTGTAAATGTTAGATTAGGCTTTCTTTTTCCTATTTTCGGTAATTGTTTTGAGTCACAAACTTTTCCTTTTATTTTGTAGTTCTTGAGTCATCAAATTCTAGCATTTCAGAGTGGAAAAGCTTAGCACATCAAAGGGGCTTATGCAAATCAATTAAAAAAAATTGCAAAAAAACAAAAATTTAAGTAAATCACTTCCTTTAAAATTCGCTTCAAACCACTATAAGACAGGGCGCTGAGACGTACTGTTTGCATTAGTTTAGGGGTGATTTGCACGTGCATTAGCTAGGAAACCCGGGGCACTAGGGTTTGACGCGAATCACTGCATAACAGGATAATTGCATGCATCATAGTAGTGTTGTGTGCCTGGTCTATTTATTTGCGTTGTTTCTTTGCTTAATTGGTTTGAGTCAGTCTTAGTTTAGATTAGTTCTCGTAGTGTATGTTCGGTGCCCGGTCGAAGCAACCCAAGTTACACTAGCTTAACCTTGAACTCGAACGTACTTTAAGAGTCCTTAGGTCATCACCCAAGCTTCTAGAGCTCGGTTGATGTTAGACTATGAATCAACTCTAAAACCGTCGTCGTTGTTACATACCGAAATTCAAAGCACCCTAAAATGTTTAATAAAAACTCGAACTATTAACATCAAACCTATTCCAATGGCTGACTTTGGAAATAACGGGAACAACAAAAATAATAGAAATAACCCTAACATACCTCAACCTCCTCCGCTAAAAGATTCTTTCATTCCCACGGCCTACACACCACAAGTATGTATCAAATTGCCGGAGGTGACGGCATCTCACTTTGAGATAAAGTCATCTACCATCGCACTTCTCCCTTCATTCCATGGCTGTATTAAAGAAGATCATTATCATTACTTAGGAGAGTTTCAAGACGTATGCTCTACATTGAAAATCCAAAATCTAACTGATACTGAATTAAAATTACGTCTCTTCCCATTCTACTTAAAAGATAAAGCTAAGTATTGGCTCCAATCTTTTGAGCCAAACACTATTAGAACATGGGAAGCATTACATATCGCATTTTTATAAAAAAAATTTCCCATCACAAGAACTAATCAAATAAGAAAATCCATGACGAACTTTGTGATGCAAGATGGGGAAACGCTCTATGACACTTGAGAACAATTTAAAGAACTATTACGCTCTTACCCACATCATCAAATTCCTAAGTAGAAATTGGTGTAGATCTTCTATGAGGACTTGTTCCCTTAGTTTGTAATACCGTCGATGTCATTTGTGCAGGTACCTTCCTAAACAAAAGCGCCAACGAGGCATGAAATTTTTTTGAAACATTAAGTGAAAATTCAATGCATCAAGCCATGTCGGTACGTCCAGAGGGGTACCTTCCCCCTCAACCTAAGCAAGAGGAGCGGTTTAAGTCAAGTCACTCAATTGAATTTCAAGAACTATCTAAAAAACTTAACCGATTTATGATGGTGAACCAAACGTTGGGCTCACCCTCGTACAAAATTAATTTGTCAAATATGTTTCGATCCTTCGCATTCTACACTTGCATGCCCATTCGCATCTCATTTTCTGGAATTTGTGGAGCAACACATACACTTTATTCAACAATTTCCACAAAATATTAAAATCCTATGACGAACAATCCGGATGCCCCATGCAGAAGTCATCCTAACTTCTCGTGGAGATCTAATAATAATGAGATGACTAATTTTTCTAATACTTACCGACACCAATTTCAACAAAGTCAATACCAATTCCCCCCTCCTAATCCTAACCCTCCAAGGGATAACACTTTTGAGGAGAAGGTGTTGACATCCCTTAAGAATATATAAACGCAAGTGCAAGCACAAGCACAAATAGTGCACTCTCACTCACAATCCATTGCAAAGCTTTAGTCCCAAATGGGATAACTATCTAATGCGATGAGTTGTAGAAATGAGGGTAAGTTGCCAAGTCAAACTATTCAAAACCCTAAGGAACAATACGAGATTGGGGGTATAAGTGAGAAAGTACATGTCATCTCAACTAGGATGACTACAGGAGAGGAAGAAGTTATAGAGATTCCGAGAGATGATTTAAAAGATGTGAAAATTAAATCGAATCAAGAGAAAGGTGAGGACACGAGTCGAATTATGAAAGAAAATGAACTGGCCCCAAATAATTATGTTTTAAAAATGCCTTTCCCATCAAATTGAGGAACCATCACATTTTTTTAAAGAAAGGGTCAAAATTGAAGACATACTTGAGGTATTTAAACAAGTTAAATTTAATATCCTATTCCTCGATGCTATAAAACAAATTCCTGTATATGCTAAGTGTCTTAAAGACTTGTACACTCAAAAGTGCAAGTTGCGTAGTCATATTCCGAAAAAGGTCTTCCTCACAGAAAAAGTAGGTTTAATCTTTAAACATGCTCCTCCAAAGTATAAGGATCCCGGTACACCAACGATTTCATGTGTCATTGGTGACACTATCATTCATTGGGCTCTTCTTGACTTAGGAGCAAGTGTTAATCTCTTACCTTACATCATCTACAAACAACTAGGATTTTGTGAACTTAGACCCATGGCCGCTACCATACGTTTAGCAGATCGTTCCGTCAAAATCCCCAGGGAAATCATCGAAGACGTCCTAGTTAAAGTTGATAAATGCTATTATCGTGTCAATTTCATGGTCCTTGATATTGAACTAGTGATAGATGCTAGGAAACACACTCCTGTCATTCTTGATCGTCCATTCTTAGCCACCGCTAATGCGCGTGTCAATTGTCGAACGGGGGCAATGAAAGTGTCATTTGGGAACATGAACCTTAAATTAAACATTTTTAACATTATTGATCAACCTCCTAATGATGGTGATTGCCCATGTGTGACAGATAGTGAGGTTAGACGAACTATTGAACATAATGAAGAAATAAATGTGTATAAGGAGAACAATATAGTGAGTAATGAGCGGACGAATTCGAATAATTTGGATCCTAATGAGGAATTTAATCAAAAGGTGAAAAATTGATTTGAATATGATCAGGGAGAATCGTCGAACAAACAAATTAACTCATAGCGACATTATTTTAGTCTTCAACCATGGTCTTCCTCCTATTAATTGGGGTACAAAGACCGAGTTTCAACCTCCATAAGTTTTTAGTGTAGCATGGTCTAGCTGAAAATGTAAAAGACAGTGCTTCTTAGGAGGCAAATCAAGCTTTGATCATTTCATTCCCTCATTTTTGTACATTGATGGGTCGCTAGCGTGACCCGTGCGCGCGAATTAGAGATTTTTGTGTTTTTCTCTTTTGTTCTCTTCTTCTCACTCCCAACCCCTACTTATGTGTTTTTCTTCTTTCTATTTGCTCTCTTAGGTCCCTTTTAGATCGAGTCCTTCTTTGTTTTGATAGTTCCATTTGTGCTTGTTCTTTTTGATTTTCGTTGAGTCTTTTAGTTTTGGTTTAGTTTCTCAACAAGTATGCCACGGTCTACAATATATATATTTCTATTAGCTATCGTTGTTCTTTTATTTGTTTCTTTTCTTTTGTCGAGTATTGACAGGTGAATTAGTGGCTCCATTTGGAGCAATTGAACTTTATTGCCATATTCATACACATTCACCTGGTTTGTGATTGCTGAGATCGAGGTAATGTTGTTCCTTCCTTACATACTCTCCTTTCTTTCATTTAGTTGTTTTATTAGGGACAATGAAAGTTTTAGATTTGGGGGTATCCACTCACATGCACATTATTATGCACCAATTTTTCAAATTTTTTTGATACTTGTGCTTAAATAAGCGATGTTACCGACATTTTTACAATCTCGAGTGAATACTTCTTATTAGGTAACTTGGATTGTTATAGAATGGTAAACATGAGAAGATGTGGTTAAACATTTGCTAAAGTCACTATGCGACATTGAGGATATGTATCGTTTGAATCGTAATTTTATATCATAGATTTGCACACAAACCTATGCACTACACATAGTTGCTTGAATACATGTTAGATGTGAACTATAATATGATTCAGATTTCTAGATAACACATATTGTGGAGACTAAACCCGGTGAGCTTTTGAGTCTATCTTTTCTTGTTAGAGGGTTATAAATGCATTTTGTGTTTGTCAAATTTCAATGAAATAGCACATTAACTTGTTGTTTGGTCTCATTATTCTTGTCTTGGTTGATTGTCAAGTTAAAATGTTTCCTACTGTTAGCCTTACGGTATATTAAGGCATATTTAATTATGTTTTGATGATGTCAAATATGCTATGATAATTACATGATTCATATTGATTCATTCTTTGTCATTTTAATGCTCATATATAATCTCATATATTAATATTGTATCAAGGTTTTAACATCTTTGTGCGCATGAGATTTAATTGATGTAGATCAAGATTACAAGGAGCTCAACAAGGATCAAGCTTGAAGACTTGAAGATATTTCATCCTTGGTTGAATTCTAGGACCATCATTGTAAGGCATCTTGATCTAACACTCTTAGGGGCTCAAACAAATGCTAAAAATTAAAGTTTTGGAAACAAATTTTAAACAGGTCATCTTTAAAGAAATGCCCCAACCAATTGGAGAACAATTAGATGTTTAGTTTTATATGGTTGGAAAGGTATTTGAATCTAGTTTCCAAAACATCAAACGGATCTCAAAAATTCATTTTGTAGAGGGAGTTATGGCCGTTTTAGTGAAGAGGTGTCAGTCTGCCAAAACCAGCAGAAAACCAGTCGACTGATTTTTGAAGGGCAGTCGGCTGAGGGCCCGATGCAGTCGACTGAAGTGAGCAGAATGCAAACAGAACCCTCTGTAAACACATTTCAGTCGACTGCTTCATGTTCTAGTCGGCTGAAGCGACCTGAAAAGGCATAATGGCTAGTTTTTAAAGGGGCTTTTAATTACCAAACTTGCCACCAACGGCTATAATCTTTCTTGGACTACAAATACATGTTTTCCCACACCATTTCATGTTGATCAATCCATTGGAAAACATCTATTTCAATCACACATCTTGTTGATTCTTAATCATTCACAATTGAGCCCTAGTTGTGTGAGTTTATCAATTTGCTCTAGCTTTCAATTGTAATCTTTGAGAGAGTGAATTGTAGTGAGCTTTCAATTGTATTATCCACTCTATAAAGAGAGTTCAATTTGTATCAAAATTAATTGTAAAGAGTGAGGGTTAGTAACCCGTGTGTGCAAAGAAAAGGTGTTCTTCTTTGGGAGAGATCATAGGCTCTTGTAACGGTTTGGTGCACACCTGTAAGTGCTCCGGGAAACGGTTTGGTCGACACCCGTGAAGTAGATCGGAGTAAAGGAATCCTCAAGAGGTGTTCTTGAGGGGTGGACGTAGGCCACGGGGTGCGATTGCCGAACCACTTGAAAAATTGGTTTGCAAGTTTCTCTTCCCTTATCTCTTTACTTAATTGCTTGTGATTGTGTTTTAATTTGCAATTGTGTTTTAAAAGGTTAATTTCCGCTAAAACCTTATTCACCCCCCCTCTAAGGTTTCCATATTTGGGCCAACAATTGGTATCAGAGCCTCGGCTCTTCTTTTTCAAAAGATTTTTGAAAAACTAGTGATAAGATCCAATGGAAACCGACTCTTCTTACATTTATTATTGTGAGGGTCAATCGATATTAAGACCACCATGTTTTAATGGCTCAAACTATGCCTATTGGAAAAATAGAATGAGAATCTATATGATTTCTCAAGATTTTGATTTATGGCAAATTGTGGTCAAAGGTCTTATCTACCCACAAAAATTGAAAATGGTTTTTCTATTCCAAAGACGGTAGATGAATATAATGATGCCGATAAGAAACTCATAAAAATAAATGCTATGGCAATGAATTTATTATATTGTGGTTTAGACCCAAATGAATACAATAGAATTTCATCTTGCGAATCTGCAAAAGAAATTTGGGATAAACTTGAAAATGCTCATGAGGGAACAAGCCAAGTTAAAAAGTCTAAAATCAATTTGCTTGTTCAAACTTATGAAATGTTTAAAATGTTGCCATATGAATCTATTGGAGATATGTTCTCTCGTTTTACCATTCTTATTAATAACTTGAAAAACCTTGGTAAAGTTTATACTAATGAAGAAATGATTGAGAAAGTGCTTAGGTCTTTACCAAAGGATTGGCAACCAAAGGTCACGGCGGTTCGTGAAGCAAAGGAGCTTTCAACACTCTCCTTGGAACAATTCATGGGTTCTCTTATAACTCATGAAATGGAATTGGCCGTCTTCGAAAGTGAAGACAAGAAATTGGAAGTGAAAGAGGCCAAAAGGAGAGACATGGCTTTAAAATCCTCAAGCTCAAAGAAAAAGATGAAAGATGTTGAGAGTGATGAGGATGAGGAAATGACAAAGATCACCCGAAAATTTGCCAAGTTTCTAAAGAAAGAAAAATCGGGAAAGAAGTCACCCAAGGAGGAAAAACACAAAAAGAAGACAATCAAGGCCACTAATAGTAGTTCCGAGAGCGAATCATCGGACGACGACTCAAATGGTGAAGAGATTGTCAATCTTTGCCTCATGATAATGGAAAGGGCCTTTCCTACCACCTCGGCAAATAGAGCATCCAAGAAATGCTTGGACAAAGGTTAAGTATTGATTTGGTAATGGTAGGTTAGTAGGAAATTTTGTTTTGATTTATTTTCATCATCCTACTTAAATTTTTTTTTGATTGATTTCATATCATACTCTTATTTATTTCAAATTGCTTTGCTTTTGTTTAGATATGCATACTTGATTTTTTATGCATAATCTTGTTTCATCCACATGTGATTTGGATGTCTTTACATAAATCATCATGCTCTTGATATTGCTTATTTGAAAAATGATGATATGCTTTTGTTTGATTAGACAAGGTTTTAAGAATAGTTAGACCAAATGATGTTTTGTGAATCATTCAAATTTTTGCTGCTGAACTGTCATTTTTATGAACTGCTGAACAAAGCAGTCGACTGGTACCCCGACACAGTCAACTGATTTAGCTGTAAGGCTTTAAATTTTTTGATTCTGCTTTGTTAAGTCGACCGAGGAGTCGACTGATTGAATGCACAGTCGACTATTGCTTGTTTGTTTTCGTCGACTGAGGCTTATTTAAATTTGATTTCAAAATTTCCTTTTGATTCAGTCGACTGACAAGTCGATCCAGTCGACTGATCCGACTGAATTGTTTGTTTATATTAGATTTTGAGTTCTCCAACTTTATTATTGGTATCTTTTGGGAGATTATGCTCTCTATTCATATCTTTTGGTATCTTTTTATCATTGCACATGCTTAGGGAGAGCACTTTCATGTATCATTTGCTCACATGTGGTTATATTTGTTTATTTTTGGTATCATTTTGGCCTTTTGTTTTGTATGCCTATTGTGAGGGGGAGCTTTGTGCATTATCCCCAAATCTTTTTGATAATGTCAAAGGGGGAGAAATATGAGAAGTATTGGGGAGAAGTAATTGAGTAATTATCATTCATGTTCCTTAACATTTGATATCCTTTATGAGTGATAATATGAAAATGACCAAACGTGGTTATTTTGGCATATCCTTCATTGGTTGTTTGCCATCATCAAAAAGGGGGAGATTGTTAGCCTTAAGGTATATTAAGGTATATTTAATTATGTTTTGATGATGTCAAATATGCTATGATAATTACATGATTCATATTGATTCATTCTTTGTCATTTTAATGCTCATATATAATCTCATGTATTAATATTGTATCAAGGTTTTAACATCTTTGTATGCATGAGATTTAATTGATGTAGATCAAGATTACAAGGAGCTCAACAAGGATCAAGCTTGAAGACTTGAAGATATTTCATCCTTGGTTGAAGTCTAGGACCATCATTGTAAGGCATCTTGATCTCACACTCTTAGGGGCTCAAACAAATGCTAAAAGTTAAAGTTTTGGAACCAAATTTTAAGTGGGTCATCTTTAAAGCAATGACCCAACCAATTGGAGAATAATTAGATGTTGAGTTTTATATGGTTGGAAAGGTATTTGAATCTAGTTTCCAAAACATTAAACGGAT
Organism: Hydrangea macrophylla; assembly: GCA_033977485.1. Taxonomy (NCBI): domain Eukaryota; kingdom Viridiplantae; phylum Streptophyta; class Magnoliopsida; order Cornales; family Hydrangeaceae; genus Hydrangea; species Hydrangea macrophylla. The sequence goes on from CM066982.1 coordinate 51,908,327, forward strand.
CTCAAAAATTCATTTTGTAGAGGGAGTTATGGCCGTTTTAGTGAAGAGGTATCAGTCTGCCAAAACCAGCAGAAAACCAGTCGACTGATTTCTGAAGGGCAATCGACTGAGGGCCCGATGCAGTCGACCAAAGTGAGCAGAATGCAAACAAAACCCTCTGTAAACACATTTCAGTCGACTGCCTCAAGGACCAGTCGACTGCTTCATGTTCCAGTCGACTGAAGTGACCTGAAAAGGCATAACGGCTAGTTTTTAAAGGGGCTTTTAATTACCAAACTTGCCACCAACGGCTATAATCTTTCTTGGCCTATAAATACATGTTTTCCCACACCATTTCATGTTGATAAATCCATTGGAAAACATCTATTTCAATCACACGACTTGTTGATTCTTAATTATTCACAATTGAGCCCTAGTTGTGTGAGTTTATCACTTTGCTCTAGCTTTCAATTGTAATCTTTGAGAGAGTGAATTGTAGTGAGCTTTCAATTGTATTATCCACTCTATAAAGAGAGTTCAATTTGTATCAAAATCAATTGTAAAGAGTGAGGGTTAGTAACCCTTGTGTGCAAAGAAGAGGTGTTCTTCTTTGGGAGAGATCATAGGCTCTTGTAACGGTTTGGTGCACACCCGTAAGTGCTCCGGGAAACGGTTTGGTCTACACCCGTGAAGTAGATCGGAGTAAAGGAATCCTCAAGAGGTGTTCTTGAGGGGTGGACGTAGGCCGCGGGGTGCGATTGCCGAACCACTTGAAAAATTGGTTTGCAAGTTTCTCTTCCCTTATCTCTTTACTTAATTGCTTTTGATTGTGTTTTAATTTGCAATTTTGTTTTAAAAGATTAATTTCCGCTAAAACCTTATTCACCCCCCCTCTAAGGTTTCCATATTTGGGCCAACAACTACCATGCTAAATAATCTTCCGTTGTAAATGTTAAAGAACCGTATCACCCTAGGACATGGTTTTAGGCCTTTTTTACCACCCTTTTGACCTTTGACCTATCCAGATAAATTGTAAAATTTCCTTAGTTTGCCCCTTTGAGCCTTTAATATGCCTCTTTTTCTCCAAACACCATTCGTTTTTTTTTTTTGCTCAAACTTGGCCAACTTGGAGTTTGCCACTGAAAGATGGATCAACTTTTAGTGTTGATAAGGCGATGTGTTGATTCAAGAGGAATAGAAAATAAGACGCTATTGGGGTAGCTGCCTTGTACTTCGATGAATAATTATTCCAAAAGAAACAAAAAAGAAAAAGAAAGAGGTTGAAAGAAAAAAAGAAGAAAAAAAAAGAGGAAAGAAATAAAAAGAAGAGAATGAAAAGATGAAATTTGGTTGAAGAGATGATGAAAGAAATTGAACATGCCTTACAACGCCACTCTAAAACTACTTAATGAATCCTTTCTATCATTTTTCATTTCCTAAGCCACGGTACAACCTTTAAAAAGTCCTATTTGATCCTAGAAAACATAGTTTGGATATATAAATGATGGAAGGGGGATTAAAACATGGTAATGATTAATTTTTCTTGACTGTTGGCATCCTATCCTTGAGACTACTTTTTCTTCGTGTCATGCATCTTTTTCGAGTCATATGTGAGCATTTCTCGTTTTGAAACATATTTCCTTTGCTCACATATACTAGAGAGATTACGTATGTTCTGAGCGTTTCACTTGAGAGTGTAATTAACATTGTGAGATTCGTAGTCGAAGCATAGTTCGATGGTTATCCGAGTTATATTCCAAATTCATGATATACGCATGTTCATTTGACTACCACATCACACACGTGCAATTTTATGAGAAACTCTATTGATTTATACGATGCATGTGATTGGGATTGTTTTTCTTGACGTAGGTGGACGTCTGGTTCTGTTTCTTCTTATTTGTTATTCTATTTCAAATCATTGTTTTATAATAAGGAGTATTGAATGCTATGTTTTTTGTCTTTAATAAAACTTTTGATGTACAAGTTAACAAAGATGGTTGTGGTGTCTTATTCAATGAGAACTCTCACGAGACTTCACTCGTCCTATTAGGGACACCTAGGGCTTTAAAAGGCTTATTGCATGTGCTAAATGCAATCGCATTGCCTGCGATAGTGAGTTAGCATATTTTAATTGTACTTCAATTTTATTTTTATGTTTTTCTTTGCTCAAGGACTAGCAAAGTGTAGGTTTGGGGGTGTGATCAGGAACAAATAGTTCCCTTTTATAGTCTTGAAGATATGCTTTGTTAGCCCACTTCATTTAATTATTAATTGCTTTTAATAAGTATTCTATGTTTTGTAGGTTTTGAAGCTTTAACTCGAAAATGTACTAAAATCCAATGATTAGTGGCTTTGGAAGACATTCTGTGCTCAAAAGGTGATTTTCGGTGAAATCTGGAGACAGTTGTAGTCTAGGTAAATTGTAATTTTGACAATGAAGACTTTAGATTTTATAAATTTCTCTAGAAATACAAATTGTAGATCTTCGAGTTGCGGAAGTGTGGCCACAAATAGCGAGTCAATCCAATGTCCGAGTAAAAAGTTATCGCAATTCTACGATCGTTGCGCAAAGTTGAGAAAATCTAAAAAAGAAAAAAAAAATGGCCATTTCACTGGAGCGACCCGCTCGCGTGATTTTGCAGCATTGCGCACGAGCAGCCCACATAAGCAACCCCTTGAAAATCCAAAAATGTGTCTTTCGATGTGCTGAAGAGCCCTGTACGATCCAAATTGGCTGAATACGTCCAGAAACGTAAATAAAATAGTTTTAGTGCGATTAGGTTTAGAAAAGCTTCCAAAACTTGCTCCAAACTATATATAATCTTTTAAGTCAAATTAAGGGTTACACAATATTATACACATCCTTCAATAACTAAAACATCAGCCATTGAAGAAGGAGAAGTAAGTCGAAGAAGAAGAAGAAGACCAAGGATTCCCATGGCCTCCTTGTAGACACCCCATTTTGTCGGCTATCAGATTTAGGAGATCCATAGCTTGGTTGTTCACAATGATCGTAAAAGACTCAAAAAGACTCCTGGAAGACAGTCTTATCTCTCAGAATGCTCAGAATGACCAAAATGCCCCTGAAAGCCCAAAAGCTCCCAGATTTGGACCAAAAGTTCTGGAAACATGCTACGTCGTAAGAAAAGTGATAAAACGAGTTTTAAAGTAAAATCAGATGAAATCGTCAGCTCCAGAGACCCCCGGATGTCCCGAAAATTCCCGGAAAGTCCCCGTTGACCGGTTTGACCAAGTTTGACTAAGGTTTGACCAAGTTTGACCAAAATTGTCCGAATTCGCCGGAATCACTCTAGATCACGAGAAAAGTATTAAAATGAGTTTTAAAAGAAAATCGAGCGAAAACGTCAGATCCTGGGAACTCCCGGAGATTTCCAAAACTTTCCGGGAATCCTAGGTTTGACCAGTGTGACCAGAATTTGACTTTAGAACTGGGGCACCATAAAATTTTGAAATACTTTTCATGAATACTAGAGGTCAATAGCTTTCCAATGGTATATCGCACATAATTTTCGGATTTAAAACGAGTTTATTATGAATTTCTGAAGGCGAAAAAGGCGATCAAATCGGCTTTTATCGCAAATACCGCAAAACTTTTCAAAGTGACCTATTCCCGATTTATTTTTTCTATGTAAAATAGACTCCATTACCTTTCCAACGGTATATCACAACCTCAATTTGGAGTTCATGTGCATTTTCTGTGAATTTCGGATGAAATAGGGCCTTTTCGCGAATACCAGAACCTCTGGGGGCCTAAACAGGATTATCCAGACGATTGAAGAGCAGTGCCGCCGCGGCACTGGCCCACTGCCGCCGCGGCACAGGCCCAGTGCCGCTGCGGCAGTCTCCTCCAGAACAGTGTATTTTTGTAATTTTGATTAATTGAAAACCAAAACGACGTAGTTTTATGTTTACAAATGTTTGGGACCAATAGGAACACTTCTAAAACCCCAAAATCACCCCAAATTGGCCTATAGAAACCCTTCTTGACTTCTCATTTAGGGGGTGGCAAATGTAAGCTTTGAAAAGTTTGGGAGAGAAAATTGTAGAGATAAGGTTAGAATAGAGAGAAAAGAAGCTTCCTTCTTTGATTTTCCAAACAAAAGTGAGTTCTAAACTTTGTTTTTTACTTCATTACTCCTATTCCCTTCAACATTCAATACACCCAACCACCATTTTAGTGAGCATTTAAGAGATAGGAAGCTTCTTCCATGTCCAATGTCATCACATATGAGTGAAACGCCAAATTACAAGTTCAATACATCATGAATATCATCTATTGATTATTATCTATTTGCTTGTTTATACAATGCTCATCTCTTCTTACCTCATTTCTTTTTTATTTTTCTTTATTTAATTACTAGTTCATCATCTTCTAGGTGATGACATGAAGTTTGAGGTGAGTGAATCCTTATGGATAGTAGCTCTTGACCTCAAAAACATGTTTGATAGATGATGATCATAACTTCAATACCTCCAAGGTATCCTTGAAGTTATGTTCAAAATGAAAATAAATCTCTCCAACAATCTTGGAGGCTCTTGATGATGAGTTTGATGTTGACATTTTAAGTGGCTATAATCTTTATTGAGTATTTAAAATACATTTTCAAAACCTCTATTTCAAAACCCCCCTCAATCCCTCTCATTTTGATCTCAAGAAAGAAAACCTTGTTTTTCCCAAAATCTTCAAAATAGTAAGTCAAAACAGTTAGTGAGCTGAGTTCAAAGATTTCTCTAGAACTCAATACTCAATGTATGGATGAAAGGCCACTTGTAAAGTCTTCCTAACTCATTATAGAACACCCACGATTTTTGGTTTGACTTGGAAATACTTGAAAATGGTCCATTTGGATCCAAACATTCCTTCCAGACATTCTGCCTCTGCTGTCACAGCAGCTTAGTTAACTTCCAACTTCTTTTTCAGAAACCTTTTCCAAAAGGGTGGTCCCAACTTATTTTTTCCTTAAACTTCTATGTCTTAGGGAACTTTCTGTATAAAATGGGCTCCTAGATCATTTGTTTTCATTTTCTAAGATTTTTCAACATTTCAGTCGACAGTACGGACTCTGTTTCTGAGTGACCTTCATTGTTTATATGATTTCTCTCAATCTGTGACAGTTATTAAAGATTGGATTTTTGGGTTGTGTTCTAGACACAATAAGGAAGATCTCCATAACAAACCATGCATTGAAAATACCCCTAACCCCTCTTTTCAATTTTTAAAAGATCTAGTTACTGTTCTGTCCACTATTCACAGCAAGCACATTTTAACTTTCATTCTTTGATTTGATGCTTACATGCACTCCAAATTAGCTCATATCTTAGGAAGTAGTTCATACTACATTTGTACATATTCCACGATGATTTCATTCATCCATTCATGCATATTTTAGACTTCCAAGTCATTCTAGGAATCCATGAACACAAAGCACAGTACAACCTTCGCACACTCTAGATACATACATTGCATCCATGCAAAGATTTGGGGTTTTTGTAACTCTTAATCTAAGAAGATTATAAGGAATGATCATGATCACACGTTCATGTTTCCCCTCAATCTAATCATCCTTTCTCATCCGTCCCGGGGATTGAGAGATCTTCTTTTCTTAAAGAATAACATGCATCATGCTAGCTTGCTAAGCATATTTTGATTTCTTTGATTATTTTGTTTCAAGAACAATTCATGTCCCCTTTTAGATTAGGAAAACTTGATTATTTGATATGCGATTAGACGATTTTTTCCTAGGTTTGTTTGTGTGATCTTTCACTTTTGCATTGTGTGATATTTAGCTTAGATCTTATGAATGATATCTTATCTTTTGATCTTCTATTTCAAATTTTCTTATGTGATGTAATATACTGTCATAGTATTAATTGTCGAACCATACATAGTATAAGATGATTATTTGGATGATAATTGAGGCCCGTCGAAAGACGGGGCGAGTTGAGGGTGTTTTAGTCGCGACAAAGGCTCATTCCTCTCTCGTACCAAAATCCCGAGTCAAGTTCTTTGGTTATGAAGGGTCGGTGCCCTTTATCCATTTGGCTGAGTCAAAATTAGGTTTCTTGGTTCCTTAAAGACCAAGTGGCGACTCTGTATCTGTTTTCAACAGACCCTTCATTTTCTTTCTTTGATCCAAATCAATTTCAAACAAGTTTCAAAACAAACAAGAGTGGTGGAATGCCGCGTGTCCACAATCTGGCGACTCCACTGGGGATATTTATTTTTAAAACAAAATAATACAGAGGTTTGACTCATAAGAAGCATCCTTAAAATCATCTTTTTACTGCGTTTGGTTCACCGCATTGCACTTCTGCATTTTCCCCTCCGACTGTGTCTGAAACGCGGCGCTGACATTGTTCAGGTCTTATTGTGCCAGGGCACAAGTCACCGTTGATACTATACCTTCCAAGGTATATCAAAAAGAGTAAAAAACCTCCGTATTGTCTCCCTGACGGTATATTGGAACTCTCATCAACGGACCCTCTTTGACTAAACCCAGCCTTTGCATATAGATTCCTGTAGAACCTTTCATAGGACTGTTCATTTATCTTTTCAGATAGGACAATATGATATAACAGCTGTATGCCCTGATGGGATTACCTGAGCGGTGTAGATGCTTATGTGGCATAGAATAAAACCTCTTTCTTATGATCCCTAAGGCAATCACTCACATGTGATCACATTGAGTTGACCTGCCCATGTACCATGACAAGGATGTCTGCTCAATTCTCACAAAGATATACACCGCAAACCTTGTTTATCAGTCCTAAGACATAGGAGTATGAAAACCTGCTAGACAGTATGATCACTATCACCACACGCTAACCAGTTTCTCCCAGAAACTCTGTCTAGATTGTAGACACCCCATTTTGTCGGCTATCAGATTTAGGAGACCCATAGCTTGGTGGTTCAAAATGATCGAAAAAGACTTAAAAGGATTCTTGGAAGTTAGTTCCATCTCTCAGAATGCTTAGAATAACCAAAATACCCCTGAAAGCCCGAAAACTCCCCAAATTCGGTCCCAAAGTTCTGAAAACATGCTACATCGTACGAAAAGTGATAAGATGAGTTTTTAAGCAAAATTGGATGAAATGGTCAGCTCCCAGAGACCCCCGGAAGTCCCGGAAGTTCCCGGAAAGTCCCCGTTGACTGGTTTGACCAAGGCTTGACCAGGTTTGACCAAGTTTGACCAGGTTTGACCAAGTTTGACCAAAATCGTCCGAATTCACCGGAATCATTTTAAATCATGAGAAAAGTGTTAAAACGAGTTCCAAAAGAAAATCGAGCGAAAACATCAGATCCCAGGAACTCCCAGAGGTTTCCAGAACTTCCCGGGAATCCCAGGTTTGACCAGTTTGACCAGAATTTGACTTTGGAACCGGGGCACCAAAACAATTTTCAAACATTTTTCATGGATACTAGAGCTCAATATCTTTCCAACGGTATATCGCACATAATTTCTGGATTGAAAACGAATTTATTATGAATTTCCAAAGGCGAAAAAGGCGATCAAATCGGCTTTTATCGCGAATACCGCAGAACTTTTCAAAGTGACCTATGCCCGAACTATTTGTTATGTATAGTAGACTCCATTACCTTTCCAACGGTATATCACAACCTCAATTTGGAGTTTGTATCCATTTCCTGTGAATTTCGGACGAAATAGGGCCTTTTCACGAATACCGGAACCTCTGGGGGCCTAAACAGCATTATCTGGACGAAGGAGGAGCAGTGCCGCCGCGGCACTCCCCTCCAGAATAGTATGTTTTTGTAAATAATTTTGTGGTTCCATTTTGATTCATTGAAAACCAAAACGACGTAGTTTTATGATTTCAGAGGTTTGGGACCAATGGGAATACTTCTAAAACCCCAAAACCACCCCAAGTTGGCCTATATAAACCCCCCATTGCTCTTCATTTTAGAGGGGCCAAGTGCAAAAGCTTGAAAAGTTGTAGAGAAGAAGAGAGATAGAGATAGGTTTAGAAGAGAGAAAAGGAGCTTCCTCCTACTATTTTGCTATAGAAAGTGAGTTTTAATCTTGTGTTCTTCCATTACCTCTCTTATACTTCACATTCCAAACACCCCCAATCACCATTCTTGAGCATTCTTGAGTTAGGAAGCTACTTCCATGTCCAAATGTCAAAATCTATGAGTGAAACACCAAGCTACAAGTCCAAAATCATATTGATTATCATCTATTGATTGTTATTTACTTGCTTGTTCATATTATGTTCATCTCTTCTTAATCTCATTTCTTTTTATTTTCTTAATTTACTTACTAGTTCATCATCATCTAAATGATGACATGAAGTTTGGGGTGAGTGAATCCTTATGGATAGTAGCTCTTGACCTCAAAAACATGTTTGATAGATGATGATCATAACTTCAATACCTCCAAGGTACTCTTGAAGTTATGTTCAAAATAAAATGAATCTCTCCAACAATCTTGGAGGTTCTTGATAATGAGTTTGATGTTGATATTCCAAGAGGTTACAATCTCTATTTGATGTTAAAAATATACTTTCAAAGCAACTATTTCAAAATCCCTCTCAATCCCTCTCCTTTTGGTTTCAAGAAACAAAACCTTGTTTTCTCCAAAATCTTCAAAATTATGAGTCAACAGTGAGTGAGCTGAGTTCAAAGATTTCTATAGAACTCAATACTCAACATATGGATGCAAGGCCACTTGGAAGTCTTCCTAACTCATTGGAGAACACCCATGATTTTTGGTTTGACTTGGAAGTACTTGGAAATGATCCATTTGGACCCAAACATTCCTTCCAGACATTCTGTCTTTGCTGTCACAGCAGCTTGGTCCACTTCCAACTTCTTTTTCAGAAAACGTTTCCAAAAGGGGTGGTCCTAACTTATTTTTCCCTTAAAATTAAATGTCTTAGGGAACATTCTGTATAAAATGGGCCTCTAGATCATTAGTTTTCATGTTCTAAGATTTTTCAACATTTCAATCGACGGTACAGACTCTGTTTCTGAGTGACCTTCATTGTTTATATGATTTCTCTCAATCTGTGATAGATATTTAAGATTGGCCTTTTGGGCTGTGTTCTAGACACAATAAGGAAGATCTCCATAAAAAATCATGCATTGAAAACATTCCTAACCCCTCCTTTCAATTTTCAAAAGATCATGCTATTGTTCTGTCCACTATTCACAGCAAGCACATTTCAACTTTCATTCTTTGATTTGATGCCCATATGCATCCCAAATTAGCTCATGTCCTAGGAAGTAGTTTATACTACATTTTACATATCCCATATTGATTTCATTCATTCATTCATACACATTTTAGACTTCTAAGTCATTCTAGGAAACCATGTACACAAAACACACTACAACCTTTGCACATTTTAGATATATGCATTGCATTCATGCAAGATTTGGGGTTTTTGTAACCCTTAATCTAAGAAGATTATAAGGAATGAACTCGATCACACGTTCATGCTTCCCCTTGATCTAATCATCCTTTCTCATCCGTCCCGGGGATTGAGGGCTTCTTTTCTCAAAGAATAACATGCATCATACTAGATTGCTAAGCATACTTCGATTTCTTTGTTTATTTGTTTCAAGAACAATTCATGTCCCCTTTAGATTAAGGAAAATTAATTACTTGATACGTGATTAGACGATTTTTCTTAGGTTTATTTGTGTGATCTTTCACTTTACAGTGCATGATACTTGACTTAGATCTTATGAACGATATTTTATCTTTAGATCTTCCATTTCAAATTTTCTTATGTGATATAATATACTATCGTAGTATTAATTGTCGAACCAAACATAGTATAAGATGATTATTTGGATGCTAATTGAGGCCCGTCAAAAGACGGGGCAAGTTGAGGGTGTTTTAGTCGCGACAAATGCTCCTTCCTCTCTCGTACCAAAACCCCGAACCAAGTTCTTTGGTTATGAAGGGCCGGTGCCCTTATCCGCTTGGGTGAGTCAAATTAGGTTTCTTGGTTCCTTAAAGACCAAGTGGCGACTCTGTATCTGTTTTCAACAAACCTACCATTTTCTTTCTTTGATCAATTTCAAACAAGTTTCAAGAACCCAACAAAGAGTCGGAAGCCCGGTATCCACACAGATATCCCAGATATAACCAGTTTCTCCCAAAGACTCTGTCCATATATTCCAGATATAACCCATTTTTCCCAGAAACTCTGTCCAGATATCCCAGATATAACCCATTCCTCCCAGAAACTCTGTCCAGATATCCCAGATATAACCCATTTCTCCCAGAAACTCTGTCCAGATCAACCTGAAATGTCCAGTCTCTCCTAGAAGCCTACATAAAAACCTGGAAACCCCTGTTATCCCTTGGTGATCATACTGGAAAGTAAAGTTGGCACACTCAATATGGTTAGTACCTTATTTTCTTAACTGCTATCTGTTAGAAATAGGAGCATCATATAGATTAGGACTTACATCCGCATGCTTGTTGACACGAGAATTTTTCTGTGCGCTCTTGTGCAATACCCAAGTGTAGGTAGACGTGCAAGTAATATCTGGTAAGACCAGGTCAATCCCACAGGGAAGGTGTTGACCTATTGAATTAGACTAACCTCTAAAGAAAATAAAATAAAATGAATAAGATTAAGCAATGGTGCAGAACACAAAGTCCCACAGCTAAGATTACTAAAGAAAATGACTAACGATCTAACTAGCTAATTAAAACAATACTTGAAATTAGGATGTTTAACTTTAAAAGAAAGTGTTGGGATTACACGAATCCGCAGTAATCTAGCCATCTACCATGCATTTACCTTGAAGCACAAAGGAGTATGTTACCCACAGTTTTCCGTATTCCTCTAAAGATAGAGAATCCATGGCCCTTTCATGACCGGGACCATATCATCACAGTTAAATTAAGATATATGAAAGCGGTTTAATCCAATAGTTAAGACTCGCATCCTCAATGGTGTTAGCATTGAAGATGGTTTGCAAAATGTATTGAAAGAAAATGCCTTAGGGCCTTAGTTTTAAAACTGTTTTGACAAACTGAGCATTTATTTGGGACAGAATGATAACAAATCCTAAAACAAAAGGTCCTGGAATACTGCAGGGAACATCCTCAAGAATCCGAGAGTTCGATCGATCGACGCGCTTTCGATCGATCGAAGACCTTCATCCCTCAATCGATCGAACTGACTTCGATCGATTGACTGTCGCTGGTTCGATCGATCGAACTAACTTCGATCGATCGAACACAACGATTATTCTGCTGCATGGCAGAGGCTGGAGATCACTGTTTCATCGTGTTCTCCCAACCTAGGACTACTCAGACATAGTCTGGAGTGTCAAAGATTGATTTTTAACGTAAAAGAACATTAACACCTTGTTTGGTTGTGAGTTTTTCATGAAAAATCCGAAAACTATGGTTTTATAAATATTTAGCATGTAACACTATAAGACAAGCAAGTAAACTACGACTACCAAGTGCAAGATATGAATAAACACTAAATATAAAACCTGGAATGAAGAATACTCGTATTAAGCTTAAGCAATCTGATTCACAAATGAAACTTCAATGAATAACCTACAAAACCAAACACAAGCCTCTATCTCTCTCTCTAAAAAAACTGTAAAAAAAATGTAAAGTGGGCGTCCCCTGGACGTGTACAATACTCCTATATATAAGAAAACCTAAGAAACTAGGGTTAAAACCCGCATCTGCTGCGCACGCAAATGTTACTGGAAATACCCCGTTCGATCGATCGAACTGCTCTCGATCGATCGAACCCTTAAGCCTCAAGCGCTTCCACTCTCTTTGAGCGATCGAACTCTCGATCGATCGAACCTTCTTAGATCGATCGAACTCCACATTTCAGCTTGGGCTTATTTTGTTTTCATTCCAGCATTCCATTTATTCTGATGTTCATCTGTTTAGTCCACACAGCAGTAATCTGCACAAACAACAGCTAAAACAATACAACTTATCATAGATTAATCATAGTGTATAGAAATTAGCCTTGCAATGCAAATCGCAGATAAAACGGGAAGTTGTGATAAAAACTAATACAATTCTTTCCTTTAGCGCGGTTGTATTTTACAAATACCCCCGCTTTGCACAACCCCCAACTAGCTTATTGCTAGTCCCTAGCGATAAAGCGAAAATAAAATAAAATAAAAACTCCTAAACTAATACTACCACAACTAAGAAACAAAGAAAAACTAAAAACAACCTAAACTAAGATAGAAAGAAAGATCCTAACTCACTTTCGCAGGAATCGCGGTTGCATTTAGCAAATGCAACAAGCCGTTAAACCCCTAGGTTCCCCCTAGTGGACGAGTGTTGTCTCGTGAGGGTTTGCAGTGAATATACCCACAAAATTCTCCAATTTTAAGCTCAAAAAGATTCAGAATAACTTGTGGAATTCACCCTTCCATTAAATTGTTAACTAAACTCCACAATAATATAATATCCTCTATCAACCCCTGAAAGAGACCCACATGCTCCCCCATATCACCAAGTAAAATATAACACATGTATTACCATCATGCACCCGTGTGTGTGTGAAATTAACAACCATGCGTCCAACCTTATTAAGAGTTATATAGACTATTGTACTTTGGAAAACTTGCAGTTTTAGCTCAATTCTCACATTGGTCACACTAAAAAATAACGTCTCTCAGAAACTTGCTTTACAATGATCACACATCGTATGAAAGCTTTGATAAAGATGATATTATAAATGCTAATGCTTTCATACTCGACTCTATGAAAAACGGACATTTAAGAGTGTATAGTCTCATGAATGGAACACTACTTACTAGAGGAGCGAAATACCGTGGATAACTCAACTCACACTTCCATGTTCAAATCAATTATTGAGAATCTTCAAGACTTTGACTTGCGGCTTTTATTTAGTAGGTAGGAGGGTTGTAGAGAAGAGTGTGCTTTTTTTAGTATGTGATGGAATTTCAACTTCTCTTTTTATTCTTAATTCTTTTCTCCACCCAATCTCCCATTCATTTCATTTTTTTTTTTTTTAACCTGCTTCTCCTTCATTCATTATTCATTTCATTTTTTTTTTTTTTTTTAACACTAAATATATCCCACAACTACTTTCTTCCATTTCACATACTTTGATGACTCATTCCCAACAAATATTTTAAACGGCTCGATGAGGTCAAGGTATAGATCAAGGGTATGAATTCTTATGATTATATTGGAAATATTTAATTAAGGTGTGGGATCAGGGATGAAATAATTCAATGAATGTAGGTAATAGTTATATCAGGTAAAAGAATGGGTAAACGATGGCTTGAATCATTTTCTCAACTTTCAATTTTTAGCACTTAAGTGTTCATTGAGTTTTAATTGGTAAATCCTGAACGTTCTCCTCTAACAAGCAGTCAAAACTTTAAAGAAAACTGAGACTTAACAACGAATTCACGAAGTATATGCAAGAAAAGACCATTCGACAATGTATGAGAATCCCCTCAGAAATGACGATTGGCTCAATAGCTCACAAAGGGTTACTAGCTTCCACTACTTGTTCTTTTTCACACAATATTCATATTAACTCAACTTTCAGGTTCTCTACATAGCTACCAATTAGTGCACAGTATTGGGTACATAATAGCTTTACAAATGCAATTTATTTCAGTGATACAGAAAAACGCATGGATTTAATCCATAAGAAGATGAGAATACTACAAATGTGTCATTGTCTAATCAACAAGCAGGAGAGATTATTCAGAGTTATTCTAACAATACGATTAAAAATTTTCAAAATTTTAACATTCTGTGTTCTCATTAAATTTAAAACATATCTAAGTGCAAAACCTGATTATTACGGGTGTATACCTATCTATTATCTCCTACCCCCAACTGAAAACAACAAAGTCCCCAGAAGTTGATTTTCAACAAATAAAATAGATGGGTATCACCTGGATGGAGCAAATTGATGATCGCAAGCAAAGCAACCTAGCATAGACAAGTAGAACACAATCTCCAAAACAAACAGGATCAATAGATAAGAGTAAGACGATAAAAAGCATGATCCAAGCAAAACAAACCACTGTAATATGAACATAATAAAATACAAATAGAGATACATAATGTCCATACAAAAACCAACCAACCAAATAATACAACCAAAACCACCAACATATCCAACCAACCATAACCAAATATCAGTACAAAAACTGACCAAAAATACAGAAACACCACCTCCCCAACTAAAACTAATCGACACCAGATGGCGTATCATCAGCTACATCGGAAGGGATGTCGATAGGAGCAGGCGGCAACGATGTAGTAGCAGGGGCTGCAGCAGATGGATCGGCAAGTGGTGGATCGGCTGCAGCAGAAGAAGTGGATGGACCTGTAGTAGCAGAATCTGGGGCAGCAGCAGATGATGGATCAGTAGTAGGTGGTGCAGACGGGGTCGTCGATGGATGCGGAGTAGAATGAACAGTCGACTCAACCCCAATCTGAATCAAAATGGACTCCAGTAAAGTCTGGAGATGGTCTATCCTGCCCTCGAGTCTAATCCTGGCCTCTCTCTCCTCCAATAGTAGCTCGTGAACTGTCGGGAGAGGCACAGAAGAAGAAAACTCTCCCTGGGCCTGAGTCTGCGACCGCTGTCGCAGCTCAAACTGCTGAACCGCAGCAACTGGATCATCCTCATCATCCGAATCAAGCTCCTCCACCTCAGTAGGTGTCCCTGAAGCTCCGGCCTCCGTGTCCGTCCCACCACGCCTCTTCTTCCTCCCCCTCACTCTCGCTTTCCCTTTCCCCTTTCGCTTCCTCTTCTGGGCGTCGGAGCGGCGAGCAGCCGCCTCGCTAAATCTGCGGGGAGAAGGGCGAACATCATCGCCAGCAAGCACGGGGAAACCGGCCTCAGCCATCACCCTCTGAATAGCCCAAGTACCCTTCAGGTGCTTCTTGGACGAGATATAACGGGTGGGGTGGACCATAAAGTCAATATATAGGCGTGATATACAAACTGGCTGTCCCGTCCCCACTGCATATAAGACTCGCGCATACCAAGCTGCGATCTTCTCTCGATAGGAAGTCACTAGGAGGCAGTTACTGAGGACCAAGTGAATCATATGGTAGCCATCAGTGAGAAAATGGTCCTCGATCAAAGCATCGCCATCCCAAGACGGAACGGCGCCTCCAGTGAGCTCACGGATGATAGTGGATGGTGGGGTCACTGGTGCATCTGGCCGGTGGGGGCAAACATAATCTGGTACCTCTGGTACCCCCAACGCGGCTGAAACGGTGGCTGGACTGATAATGAATGAGCGACTCCGGAAGAAGGCATGGTAGGTGAATGGTGCAACCGGGTCGCTGATCATAGTCGCGCAAGCACCGCGAATCCAAGACAGATTGACACTCTTGGCCAACAACAGGAGATGGAACCAGTGAGGCATAGAGCGGATCCGTGTAAGGAACCATGGGCTCTCTGTCCAGATATGCTCAATAGGGCGCTCGACCATCACCATCCTCGTCTGAAAGTGCCGCTCGTACCACAGCCTATCCTCGTCATTCCGGAACCCGTGTGCAGGTACCGGATCTGGTATAATACGGCTGAGGGGCTTAGACTTATGGTAGCCCATCACTGGATTCATCGGGCAGCCCTGAAAATAAGACACAACATGATACAGATAAGAACAGGGAGACAAAGAAACAAAACTGCCACTGCTTGAGTTCGATCGATTGAACTGGGTTCGATCGATTGAACTGGAGTAGACTTCGATCGCTTGAACATTGTTCGATTGATCGAACATCTCCCCTTCGATCGCTCGAATTCAGTTCGAGCGATCGAACACAGCGGTGTGCAAAGATCGCAGAAACGAAAAGGAAACAACAGTTACACTAATCAAAAGAAGATCCTAAGACCAAGGGGGCACCCCCTTGAGATTTTCTAACACGAATATTAAGGAAAAGGAAGACACAAACAAGTGGGGCCTACCTCGGTGTAGAACACGCAGTGGAGATGGAGGGGATGATGATATGACGGTGAGGATGATCAAAGGGGTGATCAGGGCGTCTTATTGAGTGCGAGGAATTGAGAATTTCCGATTCGCCCTCCCTCTGTGTTCGAGCGATTGAGAGTGAGAGTGAGGGAAATGAAAAGGTGTACTGAAGACGCCTCGTTTAAAAGCTTCGTTCGATCGATCGAACTATGGTCGATCGATCGAACACAAATCCCTCAATCGATTGAACAGAAAATACAAGCGCTTGAACATCCAGGTTTCGATCGATCGAACTGGGTTCGATCGATCGAACACAAAAATTCCAGAATTCAATTGGGGCATGAACCACATCACCCCCAACTATCAGAAACAATTCTGGACATGCAGAGAGACTAAAAAAACAGTTGAAGTACAAGCATGTATGACAGAAATTCATCCTCAGAATAGAAAATTGCAATTTATATATAAAAAAATAAAACTTTATAAGTGCATCCAAATTGCAACAGTGTTACCCCCAACTGTGTTTAAAACCTTATTTAACTAAAGAAAACTAAAAATAAAATCAAAACTAAAAACCAATAACATTCTGTTAAGGATTACATTCCAGTTGATAAACAAAAGATGAAATTGAACAAAACAGCTGAAATGCAGCACTAATCTTCGAGTATAAAGATTTCCTCTTCCACAATCTCTTCATAACCCGCCGAATCTTCAGAAGTGAAGTCCAAACTCGATGATTCCCTTTCCCAGAACAATCGAAAAGCAGCAAGGACATCATCAAACAAGTCTGGCATCTCCACAGAATTGAAAGCCCATGCAAGAGGTGATCCGGATGGAGACAAGGATAAAGGAGTGTGATTTCGCAACGGACTGTCCTCTTGCGGCGGAGTGTGTGGGGGCCTTATGTAGGGCCCAAGACCATGAATCAGTTGATGTGGGAGAAATACCGGAATACCATTTAGGAACATAGTGACAATCCTGGACAAAAAACAACAACTGAAAATAAAATAACAGAACACAAGAAACACGAATTAACACGAAAAGAAAACAATGAACAGAAACAAAAAAATACAAAGGAGTGTGAGAAGTTCCAACCTCACTATTGGCATAGGTTCCCAAAATGCACTGGCTGGTAATGGGCATTGGAGCCTGAATAGCAGGTAGCTCAGGTGCACGTAGCGGTATGGGACCAACTCAGGAACACGGAAATCGTCCACGAAAACAAAGACGGCATTGTGGCGATCTGGGACGACATCCTGAAGGTCATGATCCTCCCATGGCTCCCACATATCATCATTTTCCCACTGGGCCATGAGTGCATCATCCACCATGCGTCCCATGTACAGGTCATCATCCTCCTCCACATCATCATCATCCTGAAATCCCATATTTTCGTATGGATTGATGTCCAGGAGGGCTGGTGGATATGGAATGTACCCTTGAGCAGCATCAATAAGAGAATGAGCTTCAGGATCTTGATGAAGCAAAGGGCAGGGTATGAGTTCACCCTCAGTCCAGGTACCACAACGACATTCTGAATCAGCCCAAGAACCGACAGAATGAACATCATCACCTCGCATCTATGCACCTGCAACAGAGTGGTTTAAGGTATAATGGATTAGAACTAAATCACAAACACGAAATAAAGAACGAAAACCAAAAAGAAACAAAAGAGAGAGAAACTAAAATGCAAGGAAAGAAAAGAAATACAACAACAATTGGAACTTCACTTTGGATTTTTAATCATGAGAATAGCTGGGCTCATCCAGCTGGATGTGCTCAACTTCAGTGTGGAAGTTTTCCAAGAACGGTTTCAATCTTTGGCCATTGACCTTGAAACAATCATCGTTCTTTGGGTTGACAATCTCAACCGCCCCATGTGGAAAAACAGTTTTTACGATGAACGGGCCTGTCCAACGGGAACGGAGCTTTCCTGGGAAAAGGTGGAGGCGAGAGTCATACAGCAAGACTTTCTGCCCCGGCTCAAATGATTTACGAAAAATCGTACGATCATGGCGAGCCTTCAACTTTTCCTTATGTAACTTTGCAGAGTCATACGCATCTCGTCGTATTTCCTCTAGCTCTGCAAGTTGAAGCTTGCGTAGCTGACCTCCCTCTTGAATATCAAAGTTCAATGAGCGTGTTGCCCAATAAGCTTTATGTTCAATTTCAACGGGGAGGTGGCAAGCTTTCCCGTAAACCAATCTGTACGGGGACATACCAAGATTCGTCTTATAGGCAGTACGGTATGCCCATAACGCGTCTGTCAATTTGTATGCCCAGTCTTTTCGATTGGAACTAACCGTCTTCTCGAGAATATGCTTGATTTCTCGGTTAGCCAATTCTGCTTGCCCATTAGACTGTGGATGATAGGCAAGAGCGATTTTATGATGGACTCCGTATTTCTTGAGAAGTGACTCCAAGGGCCTATTGCAGAAATGCTTGCCTTGGTCACTTAATAAAGCTTTCGGAGTACCAAAATGAGACAAAATATGCTCTCTTAGAAATGACATGACCGTTCTATGGTCATTTCGTCTCGTTGGTATCGCTTCTACCCATTTCGATACATACTCCACAGCAAGGAGTATGTATTCACAGTTATTTGACTTGGGAAATGGGCCCATAAAATCTATGCCCCAACAATCAAATATCTCAATTGTGATGATAGGGGTTAAAGGCATAGAATTCCTTTTAGAAATGGTTCCAAGCTTTTGACAGCGTTGGCATGTCTTGCAAAAGGAATAAGCATCTTTGAAGACTGTGGGCCAGTAAAAACCGCTTTGTAAGACTTTTTGTGCGGTCTTTTGTGACGCGAAGTGGCCACCGCATGCCTCAGAATGGCATGACGCTAATATTACGGTTATATCCTCATTGGGGACGCAGCGCCTGATGACCTGATCAGCACAGTACTTGAAAAGGTATGGGTCATCAAAGAAGAAGTGACGCGCGAACGAGAGGAACCGTTTCCTATCTTGATTCGACCAATGAGTTGGTGTTTCACCCGTGACGAGGTAGTTTACAATATCAGCATACCAAGGCAGACTACTTACTGCCAGTAGCTGTTCGTCTGGGAACTCATCTTTAATGGATTGGGATTCAGTATTGTCAACAAAAGTCAACCGGGACAAATGATCCGCAACCACATTCTCTACTCCTTTCTTGTCCTTGATTGTTAGATCAAACTCTTGGAGTAAGAGTATCCAGCGAATAAGCCGTTGTTTAGCGTCTTTCTTTGTCAGCAGATATTTGAGGGCCGAATGATCTGTAAAACAGACGATTGGTGACCCTATCAGATAAGACCTAAACTTGTCCAGGGCGAATACTACAGCCAGCAGCTCCTTCTCAGTGGTAGTGTAATTCATTTGAGCGTCATTCAAAGTTCGGCTGGCTTATTGTCCTTTCTCTGGCCTAGGACTGCGCCAATGGCGTAATCACTAGCGTCGCACATTAATTCAAAAGGCAAACTCCAGTCGGGTGCCTGTATTATAGGTGCGGAGGTGAGGAGATCTTTTAGATCCTCAAAGGACTTTTGGCAACTCTCTGACCACTCGAACGGTGCATCTTTGACAAGAAGTTGACAAAGGGGTCGAGAAATTGCACTGAAATTTTGGATAAATTGACGATAAAAACCTGCATGCCCCAAGAATGAACGAATGTCTCTTATTGTACGGGGAACAGGTAAATTTGAGATTATGTCGATTTTAGCCTTATCCACTTGAATGCCTTCATCGGATATTATGTGGCCGAGGACTATTCCCTTGGTCACCATGAAGTGACACTTCTCCCAATTCAAGACTAGGTGTTTGTCCTCACACCTCATTAAAACCTGCTCGAGATTGCTGAGGCAATCTTCGAAGCTATGGCCAAATACCGAAAAATCATCCATGAAAACTTCAAGGATGTTTTCGACCATGTCACTGAATATACTCAGCATGCACCGCTGAAAGGTAGCCGGTGCATTACATAGACCAAACGGCATTCGTCGGTAGGCAAAAGTACCGAATGGACACGTGAATGTGGTTTTCTCCTGATCTTCAGGAGCAATCTCAATTTGATTATATCCACTGTATCCATCCAAGAAGCAGTAATACTTGTGACCCGCCACGCGTTCTAGCATTTGATCCATAAATGGCAAAGGAAAATGGTCCTTTCGGGTCACAGTATTTAACTTCCTGTAGTCAATACACATCCTCCATCCAGTGGGAACACGTGTTGGTACCAATTCACCATCTTTGTTCGGGATGACCGTTATGCCTGCTTTCTTAGGAACTACTTGGGTAGGACTAACCCAAGGACTGTCAGATATCGGATATATCATCCCAACATCAAGTAGTTTAAGCACTTCCTTTTTAACTACTTCTTGCATGTTGGGATTCAGACGCCTTTGCATTTGCCTTGAGGGTTTAGCGTCTTCCTCCAGATATATCTTATGCGTGCATATGGATGGGCTTATGCCTTTGAGGTCAGCAATTGTCCATCCCATAGCATCCTTATGCTTGGTAAGCATTTCCACTAGCTTACTTTCCTGTTCATGAGTTAAAGCAGCTGAAATGATCACAGGATAAGTTTTTCCAGTCCCTAGGAATGCGTATTTTAGCTCTTTGGGAAGCTCCTTCAATTCTAACTCCGGAAACTGGAAACTAGAGGGCATTACCAACTTGGTTTTAGGAGGCAGTTGTTCATATGGCTGTATCCACATGCAATCGGCTCTATCCTCCTCTTTCTTATCCATCATAAGACACGTCTGGTTCAGGTCAGCATCCAATGGGGTGGACTCTGCAGGCTGATAAATATCGCCAAATTGAGTCATCACAACTTCCAAAGGATCTTTATAGTCGACCAAGTCAACTTCATCTTCAATGACCGTGTCTATATAATGGATTTCTTCCTCATCATCGTATTCTTCAGGTCAGGGATTAGAAAAGATCTTGATATTCAACGTCATGTTCCCGAATACGATAGTCATGATACCAGTTCTAATCTTGATTGTGGCATCAATGGTGTTGAGGAATGGACGTCCAAAAATAACCGGGATATGTGCACCAGGATTAGACACAGGTTCTGTGTCCAATATCACGAAATCAACCGGAAAGACAAAAGAGTCTATTTGGACAAGGACGTCCTCTAACACCCCTCTAGGGTACTTTACAGATATGTCTGCCAATTGCAAAGCAACTCGGGTGGGTTTGAGTTCACCCAACCCCAGCTGTTTATAGACTGAATATGGCAGCAGGTTCACGCTTGCTCCTAAATCGAGGAGTGCGTTGTCTATCTTTTGATTCCCAATTCTGCATGAGACAGTAGGTGTGCCGGGATCTTTGAGTTTTGGAGGCAACTCATTTTGAATGATCGCACTGGCTTGGCACGCGACATATGCATGTTTTTTCACGCTTTGCCTCCTCTTGACCGTGCATAGATCTTTGAGATACTTAGCATAGGCCGGCACTTGCTTGATAGCATCTAGGAGTGGAAGGTTAATTTTAACTTGCTTAAACAGTTCCAGAAACTCCTGATTCTTCGTCTCATTCTTGGGTTTCTTCAACCGTTGAGGATAAGGTGCAGGAAAGGGGCATTTTGGTGGTTCCTCCTTAACAGACTCCTTCCCAGGCCTTCGCTCAACTTCTTCCTCTACTCTAGGAGCTTCAATGTTTGCCTTGATTGGTTCGTCATTGGTAGACTGCTCCTCCTCTTGAGTAGATGGTAGCTCAACTTCTTTATCCACCACTTCCTCCTCATCGTACACTTCGGGAGTGGACAGAGGCATGCTTTTCCCTATGATTTTTCCACTTCTCAGTGTAGTCACAGCTTTAGCATGTTCTTGATTGTTAGGACCATTGTTATGTCCCTTTGGATTTGGAAGTGGTTGGGCAGGGAATGTTCCTCCTGAACCTTCTTGCCGTGCATCTATCCTTTCTAATGTGGCAGACATTCTACTCATCATCTGTATGAGTTACTGCGTTAGATTGGCATTAGCAAGTGGCTCTTCTTCTTGTACCTTCTTGTGCGGTGGCACATAGGTATTGGTTTGTGGTGCATTGGAGGGTTGAGCTTGATTGTAATTATTGGTTCTGTTTTGATTGTAATGCTGGGCTGGCCTATTGTTTTGCCCTTGATATTGATTGTTGTTGTAGGGCTGCTGTTGATATTGATTTTGGGCCCCAACATTATTTCTCCAATCAAACCCGGGGTGATTCCATCTATTGTTATTTTGAAAGTTATTGTTGGAATTCCCGCCCCTCGAAAACCTTGCATGGCATTCATCTCCATAGGGGCTTGCTCTTGAAAATATGGCACATTAGGACAATATTGAGTTGTATGTCCCAACATGTTGCATGTGCCACATGGTTCTTCAGGCATGACTTGCCTAGAGCTCTCTCCTTTCATGCTTAACTCCTCTACCTTCTTTGCTAGCTCTGCATACTTCGTCATGAGGTGATCTTCATTGGTTAGCTGGTATAGGCTTTTCTCCTCTACACAGGATATCTGTGAGTGTGAGATATTGTCAGAATTTGACCATTCATGAGCGTATTCAGCTAACCATTCGAAATGGGCTTCGGCCTCTTCAGTGTTTTTACGCAGAAATGGTCCAGAGCTCATTGTTTCCACCAACTTCTTTGTTTCACCATTCAATCCCTGATAAAAGAAGCTGATAGTTCGCCATTTCTCAAACCCATGGTGTGGGCACGAGAGAAGCAAATCTTTGAAACGCTCCCACGCTTGTGTGAAGGTTTCATTGCTCTTTTGTTTATAGGAATTGATTTGACGCTGAAGGTCTGTGGTCATGCGAGTAGGATAGAATTTCTTCAAAAACGCGGTGCTCATCGCATGCCAGGTGAAAATTGAATTAGGTTTTAGGGAGTGGAGCCACGCCTTCGCTTTATCTTTCAAAGTGAAGGGGAATAACATTAGATGCGTCACCTACCTAGGACAAGTTTGCGAGAATGTTTTGCAAACATCCTCGAAATCGGTGACATGTAAATACGCCTTCTCGCTTTCCATCCCATGAAAAGTGGGAAGCAGTTGAATCATCCCATTGCGAAACTGAAATTCGCCATTATGCGGTGGGATTTGAATGCAAGAGGGCGTAGGTGCATGTTCTGGTTGCATGAGATCGCAAAGAGGACGGAGTGCCTCATCAATTGGTACCACAACATTGTCACCATTTTCACTCTGATGATCATCCATTGATGCAGTTGGAGTGGCTATTGGGTTGATGGAACTATCAGAGTCAGACAATTAGAAAGGATTTCCAAAAATTCCTTCAATAGAATTCTCGGACATGAACTAGGAGAGTCCCTAGGGTGAGAACTTACCCAAAAGAACTGAAAAGAAGAGAAAATAAAAATAGAAAGAGATGAAGAGAGACTGAGGTAATCTAAGGAATTGATCGTCGCCTTCCCCGGCAACGGCGCCAAAAACTTGACACGAGAATTATTCTGTGCGCTCTTGTGCAATACCCAAGTGTAGGTAGACGTGCAAGTAATATCTGGTAAGACCAGGTCGATCCCACAGGGAAGGTGTTGACCTATTGAATTATACTAACCTCTAAAGAAAATAAAATAAAATGAATAAGATTAAGCAATGGTGCGGAACACAAAGTCCCACAGCTAAGATTACTAAAGAAAATGACTAACGATCTAACTAGCTAATTAAAACAGTACTTGAAATTAGGATGTTTAACTTTAAAAGAAAGTGTTGGGATTACACGAATCCGCAGTAATCTAGCCATCTACCATGCATTTACCTTGAAGCACAAAGGAGTATGTTACCCACAGTTTTCCGTATTCCTCTAAAGATAGAGAATCCATGGCCCTTTCATGACCGGGACCATATCATCACAGTTAAATTAAGATACATGAAAGCGGTTTAATCCAATAGTTAAGGCTCGCATCCTCAATGGTGTTAGCATTGAAGATGGTTTGCAAAATGTATTGAAAGAAAATGCCTTAGGGCCTTAGTTTTAAAACTGTTTTGACAAACTGAGCATTTATTTGGGACAGAATGATAACAAATCCTAAAACAAAAGGTCCTGGAATACTGCAGGGAACATCCTCAAGAATCCGAGAGTTCGATCGATCGACGCGCTTTCGATCGATCGAAGACCTTCATCCCTCAATCGATCTAACTGACTTCGATCGATTGACTGTCGCTGGTTCGATCGATCGAACTAACTTCGATCGATCGAACACAGCGATTATTCTGCTGCATGGCAGAGGCTGGAGATCACTGTTTCATCGTGTTCTCCCAACCTAGGACTACTCAGACATAGTCTGGAGTGTCAAAGATTGATTTTTAACATAAAAGAACATTAACACCTTGTTTGGTTGTGAGTTTTTCATGAAAAATCCGAAAACTATGGTTTTATAAATATTTAGCATGTAACACTATAAGACAAGCAAGTAAACTACGACTACCAAGTGCAAGATATGAATAAACACTAAATATAAAACCTGGAATGAAGAATACTCGTATTAATCTTAAGCAATCTGATTCACAAATGAAACTTCAATGAATAACCTACAAAACCAAACACAAGCCTCTATCTCTCTCTCTAAAAAAACTGTAAAAAAAATGTAAAGTGGGCGTCCCCTGGACGTGTACAATACTCCTATATATAAGAAAACCTAAGAAACTAGGGTTAAAACCCGCATCTGCTGCGCACGCAAATGTTACTGGAAATACCCCGTTCGATCGATCGAACTGCTCTCGATCGATCGAACCCTTAAGCCTCAAGCGCTTCCACTCTCTTTGAGCGATCGAACTCTCGATCGATCGAACCTTCTTAGATCGATCGAACTCCACATTTCAGCTTGGGCTTATTTTGTTTTCATTCCAGCATTCCATTTATTCTGATGTTCATCTGTTTAGTCCACACAGCAGTAATCTGCACAAACAACAGCTAAAACAATACAACTTATCATAGATTAATCATAGTGTATAGAAATTAGCCTTGCAATGCAAATCGCAGATAAAACGGGAAGTTGTGATAAAAACTAATACAATTCTTTCCTTTAGCGCGGTTGTATTTTACAAATACCCCCGCTTTGCACTTGTCTCATTTGCATGCACCATTCCTATCGGTCTGTACGCATTGTCTCAGTCCATCTTACATAAGTTGGTCCACGTCTGTTAACATCACTGTCACTGTCTATCTAAAGTCGTCACTATCAAAATCTGATCAAGTCCTCTCAAAATCTGTCAGGTCACTATAGGTTCCCGGAGTCAGCAGCTAGGATCCTTGTCTTGGGTCATGAGTTCAGATAACCGTTTGGTCAGAATCAGTCCGACAGCTTGCTTCAGCATGAATCGATAAGAGTTGGAGAACAAGGTTACCGAGTTGGGAGCAACCATAAGCCAGCAGTCTGATAGCCTAGCCCAAGTTCTGATGTTCATGGAAGAATTAAAGCAGTAGCGGCCGCAACCTTCGCCTGGGTTCCACCACCGGGGTTTGAACCACCCCCACATGAGAATAATGGGGAGGAAAACTGGTTTCAAGGGGTCCCACCACTTGCGTATGAGAAGAAGCTTCAAGAGAAAATGGATAAGGTTGACAAGTTGGAAAGCGTACTGAGGAAAAGCAAGGGGGTCGATGATTACATGCTAGACCTGGAAGGCCTCTTTGAGCCTGTTAAGCTGAAACTGCCAGAGAATTTCAAGATGCCTGCCATAGACTGTTTTGACGTAACTGGGAATCCAAAAAGTCATGTGAAGCTATGTATGAGTATCTTCCAGTCCATGGGTTGTACCCACGAGCACATTGTGATGTTGTTCCCGCAAACTCTTGCAAAGTCTACACTATCGTGGTTCCTAACCTTGGAAACCTCCAAAACCCGGGCATGGGAAGACATTGTTTGAGTCTTCGTCGATCATTACTCCTATAATCAAGAGCTGGATGTCACTATCAGGGATTTGGAAACAACCCGGCAGAATAACAATGAATCCTTCGCTGCATTTCTGAGCAGATGGAGGAACAAGGTGGCCCAAATGACCCACCGGCCGATTAAGAAGGAACAAGTGAGAATGCTAATCCAAAATCTGCAACCGCTCTACCATGAGAAATTGTTCTACCAGTCCATCTCCACCTTTGAGGAGTTGTTTGAAGTTGGAACTCAAATTGAAGACGCTATCAGAGAAGGAAAGATCAAAAAGGAAGAGCCTCCGAGTCAGTTAAGAAGGCCCAACTACTCCCAGAATCCCCCGGATGTCAATGCCTTTAGCAGCCAACCCATGGCGTACCCTCCTAGGCCATACCATCCCTCCAACCAGGCAAATTCCTCCAATTGCCCTTTCCAGAAAAAGGCCCCTCGCAACTTCGCCAAGTTAGAAATCTCTCTCTCCTCAGCCTTAGACCGCCTCCTCAAAAAGGGCCATCTCCAACTACTCCAGCCTCGAAATACCCCGCCCCCGCCTAACTGTGATATGTCCAAATGATGTACCTACCACCAAGACCCTGGCCACAACACCGATGATTGCATGCGCCTCCGCCATGATATCCAGGACCTCATTGACCAAAATATCATTGAGCCGCCTCCGAAGCAGCCCCATATCACTCAAAATCCTCTACCAAACCACCAAAATGTCAGCCTCATCGAATCCAACCCTGTATCCTTCAACCCCACTACTTATATCATCCCACTAGGACAACCCTTACCCCTCATTGACACCCCAGACTTTGTGGGAATTCATCTGATTGAAGGGGAGAATGATGAGTGGCAGCAACAGTTGTTGATGAACAAGACCTATTCTTCCTGGAAGAACACGATCTAGGGGTAGTGGACCTCAAATGGTACGATCCCAACAACGAGAGCAATGCTTCTATCTGGAGCGAGCCGAAAAAGCCCTTTGTGGGAACATATTGTGACTGGTTCAAACAAGATGGGACTGTAGAAGGGCCTACCCCTGCCGAGATTGATCACTTCTCCTTGATCTAATCATCCTTTCTCATCCGTCCCGGGGATTGAGAGGGCTTCTTTTCTCAAAGAATAACATGCATCAATACTAGCTTGCTAAGCATACTTCGATTTATTTGTTTATTTGTTTCAAGAACAATTCATGTCCCCTTTAGATTAAGGAAAATTAATTACTTGATACGTGATTAGACGATTTTTCTTAGGTTTATTTGTGTGATCTTTCACTTACATTGCATGATACTTGACTTAGATCTTATGAACGATATTTTATCTTTAGATCTTCCATTTCAAATTTTCTTATGTGATGTAATATACTATCATAGTATTAATTTTCGAACCAAACATAGTATAAGATGATTATTTGGATGCTAATTGATGCCCGTCGAAAGACGGGGCGAGTTGAGGGTGTTTTAGTCGCGACAAAGGCTCCTTCCTCTCTCGTACCAAAACCCCGAACCAAGTTCTTTGGTTATGAAGGGCCGGTGCCCTTATCCGCTTGGGTGAGTCAAATTAGGTTTCTTGGTTCCTTAAAGACCAAGTGGCGACTCTGTATCTGTTTTCAACAGACCTACCATTTTCTTTCTTTGATCAATTTCAAACAAGTTTCAAGAACCCAACAAAGAGGCGGAAGCCCGGTATCCATAATTTGGCGACTCCACTGGGGATATTTATTTTTAAAACAAAATAATACAGAGGTTTGACTCATAAGAAGCATCCTTAAAATCATCTTTTTACTGTGTTTGGTTCACCGCATTGCACTTCTGCATTTTCACCCTCCGACTGTGTCTGAAACGCGGCGCTGACATTGTTCAGGTCTTGTTGTGCCAGGGCACAAGTCACCGTTGATATTGTGCCTTCCAAGGTATATCAAAAAGAGTAAAAACCTCCGTACTGTCTCTCCGACGGTATATTGGAACTCTCGTCAACGGACCCTCTTTGACTAAACCCAGCCTTTGCATATAGATTCCTGTAGAACCCTTCATAGGGCTGTTGATTTATCTTTTCAGATAGGACAATATGATATAACTGCTGTATGCCCTGGTGGGATTACCTGCGCGGTGTAGATGCTTATGTGGCATGAGGCAGAACCTCTTTCTTATGATCCTCAAGGCAATCACTCACATGTGATCACATTGAGTTGACCTGCCTAGGCACCATGACAAAGATGTCTGCTCCATGCTCACAAAGATATACATCGCAAACCTTGTTTGTTGGTCCTAAGACATAGGAGTATGAAAACCTGCTAGATAGTATGATCACTATCACCATATTAACCAGTTTCTTCCAGAAACTCTGTCCAGATATCCCAGATATAACCATATTAACCAGTTCTTCCCAGAAACTCTGTCTAAATCTCCCAGATATGCCAATTCCTCCAAGAAACTTTGTCCTATCTTCCCAGATATACTAGTTTCTCCCAGAAACTCTATCCAAATTTCCTAGAAATACCCAAAGTACCTGTTTTCCCAGAAGATCTGCCCAAATCTCCCGGATTCTCCAAAAATCCCAGCATCTCTGCCCAAATCACCTAGAAATGCCCAGATATACTAGTTTCTCCCAGAAACTCTGTCCAGATATCCCAGATATAACCCACTTCTCCAAGAAACTCTGCCCGGATATCCCAGATATAACCCATTTCTCCCAAACTCTGTCCAGATATCCCAGATATAACCATACTAACCCGTTTCTCCCAGAAACTCTGTCCGACTTACCCAATTATACCTGTTTCCCCAGAAGCTCTGTCCAAATCTCTCAGATTACCCAGAAATCTCAATTTCTCCCAGAAACTCTGGTATACTTGTTTCTCCCAGAAACTCTGTCCAACTTACCCAAATCTCCAAGATTTCCCAAAAATTCCAGCAACTCCATCTAAACTTCCCAAAAATGCCTAGATGTAACAATTTTGCAATTTCTCCTAAAAGCTCAGTCCAAATCAACCAGAAATCCCTATTTCTCCAAGAAACTCAAATGACTTCTAGAAATTTCTCCAAATCTTCCAAATATCTATTTCTCCCAGAAACTCTGTCCAAAATTCTCGAAGTTTCCCGAAAATCCCTATTGTCCCTTGGTGATCACACTAGAAAGTAAGGTTAGCACACTTTGTATGGCTAGGACCTTATTTGTTTAACTTCTATCTGTTAGAAATAGGAGCATCATATTGATTAGGGCTTGCATCCGCATGCTTATCTCATGTGCATGCACCATTCTCATCAGTCAGCGCACACTATCTCAGTCAGTCTGTACATAAGCCGGTCCATCTTCCTTAACATCAATGTCATTGTCTCTCTAGTCATCACTATCAGAATCTGATACACTCCTCTCGAATCGATAGGTCATTATAGATTCCCAAAGTCAGCCTCTGAGATCCCCACCCTGGGTCAGAAGTTCGAGCAGTCATTTGGTTAGAATCAGTCCGCCGAGAAAATTCAACATGAATCAAGAAACTTTGGAAGCCAAGGTCACTGAACAGTCAGATCGGCTGACTCAAGTTCTGAAATTTATGGAAGAGTTCTGACAACAGCAGCCACAGTATCCACCTGGGTTCAGGCCACCACCACCACCTGGATTTGGACCGCCTCCCGAAAATAATGGAGAAGAAGAATGGTTTCAAGGGGTCCCGCCGCCTGCATATGAGAAAAAGCTCCAAGAGAAAATGGACAAGGTCGACAAGCTTGAGAACATACTAAGGAAGAGTAAGGGGGTCGATGGTTACATGTTAGATCTGGAAGGATTGTTTGAGCCCAACAAGGTGAGGCTACCCGAGAACTTCAAGATGCCTGAAATTGACCGTTTTGACGGAACTGGAAATCTGAAGAGCCACGTGAAGTTTTGTATGAGCATTTTCCAGTCAATGGGCTGCACCCATGAACACATAGCAATACTGTTCCCTCAAACCCTCCAGAAAGCCACACTATCCTGGTTCCTAACCCTTGAAACTTCCAAGACCCGAGTTTGGGAAGATGTTGCTAGAACTTTTATTGATCAATACTCCTACAACCAAGAGCTTGATGTCACCATCCGAGATCTGGAAACTACCAGGCAGAATTTCAATGAGTCCTTCGCTGCATTCTTGAGCAGATGGAGGAATAAAGTAGCCCAAATGATCCACAGGCCTGTTGAGAAAGAGCAAGTACGTATGCTGGTCAAGAACCTGTAACCAGTATACCATGAAAAACTATTCTACCAGTCCATCTCAACATTTGAAGAGTTGTTTGAGGTTGGGACTAGAATCGAGGATGCTATCTGTGAAGCCAAGATCAATGGAGCTGGGTCACTAAAAAAGGAGAAGAGACCCCATACCTTTGGTGAAGATCAAGAGAGCCTAGATGTCAATGCCTTAAGCCCATCATCAAGCCAAAATGATTGCAGTAAGAGGTACAAGAAAGGAAACCAAAGAGTCTTCACACCACTTGACATGAGCTTATCCTCCGCTCTCAGTCACCTTGTTCAAAAGGGCCACCTTGTACCTTTGGAGCCCAGTAAGCCTCCTAATCACCCACCTCCTGGGGATATTGAATCCAAGTATTGTGATTACCACCAAGACCAAGGCCATGAGACCGACAACTGTAAGAGGCTCCGTCACTCAATTCAAGATCTCTTAGATGATGCGCCGCACCACAATCCAATCCACTACCTCGGCCTGGACCAACCCTTGACCTATCCGTTTAAATGATCCCCTTCGCTGAGGACCATGAATGTTGAACCTGTGTAAGTGAAGTGATGGTGTTTGGGACTTTTGGTAGCTCTTTAAAAAAAAAAAAAAAAAAAAAAAAAGAGAAAATAAGTGAGTCACCGTGGCACTCCTTGAGACCAGGTCGAGTCTGTTCTATGTTTTGAGTCTATTTCAAGTTTAGTCTTGTGGTCAAGTCTGTCTGTCATCGAGTTGTTGTGAGTCTGTATCGGGTAATGTAATCCCTCTCTTGCTAATGGAATGAAATCTTGTTTTGCTTAATCTGGTGTGTGTAGTCATAAGTGCATGAATCGCTGAACTGAAAATGTCACTTTTCAAATTGCCATTACTCTGCTAATAAATTTTTGCATCAAACAAAAAATAGAATCCTAAAAAGGTCAAAGTCAATTTCGCGTTGGCACCAATGAAGAGCCGAGAATTGAATAGTCTTACTTTTAGAATTTAAAGATGCTTTTGCTCAAATCTTGAAAAGACATACTTGAGACTGATTTGGGGCTTGCCCAACACCCTTTCCACCATTTCTACCATTTTAAAGCCTTGGGCTCAACCCAATTGATAGCCATGCGAACCTGTGCGGACTTGGTCCTTAATGGTAGCCAAACATTTCAATGAGTTTCGTCTCCACTTTAAAAAAAAAAGAAAAGAGAAAAGAAAAGAAAAGCTCGCTAGGTTGAAAACCCGAAGGGGCACCTAGGCAAAAGTTAGAGCTGAAAAGGTATTGATTTCCAAGATCTGACCTTAGCCAGTCAAAATGATGGAGAAAATGAAAGATAGAAATTTTTGATGAAACAAATGAGAGAATCGTATGCTTCAAGGTACATCATAAGAATGTGCCTAGATCACACTTCCAAAGGCACGGAACAGCCACAAATAAATTCCGAGAGCTGACATTTCGGAATTCTAAGATTGCGATTGAAAGATCTTGCAAAGCAAAATTGACTGGCTAGGCGAAAGTGAAAAGGATCAATCCTCAAAACAAAAGAAAAATAAAAAGAAAAGAAAAGAAAAGAAAAGAAAAGAAAAGAAAGGGAGATGGAAACTGAATCCTCCTCTTTAAGGCTACCATAACTAACCCAAGTTTGAACTTCTTTGACGATTGGTTTGAAAAACCCTCATACCTCAAACCAATTTCCTTCAAGCCTTGCCTTGAACTACGCTTGACCTGATTCCCACTCGGGGATACGTAGGCAACCATATCGGTTCCGTCAACACCATCATAATCAAACCCTTTCTTTCAAGACCTTGCCTTAAACTACACTCGACCTGATTCCCACTCGGGGATACGTAGGCAACCACAACGGTTCGGTCGCCACACCTACCTAAAAATCAACCCGCTTCTTTCCGACCATGGCCCGAACTACGTTGGACCTGATCCCCACTTGGGGGTACGTAGGCAGACTTGCAAAAAAGAAAAAAAAAGGATGGCTCGCTAGGTCGAAAATCCGAAAGGATGCCTAGGCAAAAATTAGAGTTAAATCCAAGGTGAGCAATAACAAAAGAGAGAAAAGAGCTTGCTAGGTCACCTCACTGGTGCCTAGACAAAAGTTATGAGCATTTGAGAGATTAAAGTCACGTTCCATGCCTCAAGCCAGAAAAACACCTTCCACACTAGGGGCAAACTTCGGCTACCCACCTCGTTTGCCTGACTTTTACTATCTACCCTTCATACAAGGGGCAAACTTCGGTCACCTACCTCGTTTGCCCAAAACCTCCAATAAACCATCATCCAAACTAGGGGCGAACTTCGGTCACCCACCTCGTTTGCTTATGAATCCCACTTTGTACACCTCAAACTAGGGGCAAACTCCGTTTGCCTAACACAATCCCTTCACACCGAGGGCGAGTTTTCAAGTTACCAAGTTATTTTGAAAATTTTGAAATAGAGCATCTTTTACTCTAAAAGCTAAGGCACTAATTGAAAGCACTTCCTGGGAGAAGTAGAAAATTGACTAGATCACTAGGGAGGAATTTTCAAAAAAAAATAAAAAATCAGATTTATCAGCAAAGTGTTACCATGTTAAGATGAGGGGTGAACACCAAAAGAGAAATGGTACATCGTTTATGACAAAATCACATCAAGTTTTGACAAGACGTGCTTGTTTCATTTTGGTGTCAAATGTTTCGTCCTCGTGCATCAGTGTCTGTCAAGTTTTTGAGTCTGTTGTAGTCTCAAATGTGTAAGTCAATAGTGACTAATAAAATTTTTAAATCAAGTTATAAAGAGCATGCCAATACAAGCAGAAGTACCAAACACCATTACTGCACTGGTTAAGGCGTCAGCATGAGAAGCATCCAAACTTAGGGCAAATGCGAATTTTGTCAAAAGTTGACCATCATCTCCTTGCAACATAAGTACATGAGTGGCTATTGATCTTCCTTCATGCAACATAAGTCCATGAGTGGCGGTTGATTACCTTCCTTTGTTCATGCAACATAAGTCCATGAGTGGCTGTTGACGATCTTCTTTTTCCCAGCAACATAAGTCCATGAGTGGCTGTTGATCTTTCATCTTTTTTTTTCTTGCAACATATGTCCATGAGTGGCTGTTGATCTTTCATCTTTTTTTTTTCATGCAACATAAGTCCATGAGTGGCTGTTGATTACCTTCCTTTGGTCATGCAACATAAGTCCATGAGTGGCTGTTGATGATCTTCTTTTATCCTAGCAACATAAGTCCATGAGTGGCTGTTGATCGCTCATCTTCATTCATGCAACATAAGTCCATGAGTGGCTGTTGATGATCTTCTTTCATCTTAGCAACATAAGTCCATGAGTGGCTGTTGATCGCTCATCTTCGTTCATGCAACATAAGTCCATGAGTGGCTGTTGATGATCTTCCTTTCTCCTAGCAACATAAGTCCATGAGTGGCTGTTGATCGCTCATCTTCGTTCATGCAACATAAGTCCATGAGTGGCTGTTGATGATCTTCTTTCATCTTAGCAACATAAGTCCATGAGTGGCTGTTGATCGCTCATCTTCGTTCATGCAACATAAGTCCATGAGTGGCTGTTGACGATCTTCCTTTCTCCTAGCAACATAAGTCCATGAGTGGCTGTTGATCTTTCATCTTTCTTCATGCAACATAAGTCCATGAGTGGCTGTTGATGATCTTCTTTCATCTTAGCAACATAAGTCCATAAGTGGTCATCTTCGTTCATGCAACATAAGTCCATGAGTGGCTGTTGATGATCTTCCTTTCTCCTAGCAACATAAGTCCATG
Source organism: Hydrangea macrophylla (assembly GCA_033977485.1). NCBI lineage: Eukaryota > Viridiplantae > Streptophyta > Magnoliopsida > Cornales > Hydrangeaceae > Hydrangea > Hydrangea macrophylla. The sequence continues at coordinate 51,942,098 of CM066982.1, forward strand.
AGTGGCTGTTGATCTTTCATCTTTTTTTTTTCATGCAACATAAGTCCATGAGTGGCCGTTGATGACCTTCTTTCATCTTAAAGAAACATAAGTCCGTGAGTGATTGTTGATCACCCTCCTCTTTCAATATCAAACCTTAACTGCCGCGGACCATCTCTGTATTACTCATCACCAATAGAATGATACCTTTACTCCCATTTAATGGACGTATTTCCTTCTTCCTAGTAGAGTACGTTATCCTTTAGCTCCCGAAGGCCCTAACCAGCTCTTTTGGATTGAGCATTACAGAATCTGACCAACCACGATAGATTCAAAGATGGATCCTGGGTCTAGGTCAAGAATTGAAAAGAGATTCTCCGAGAACCCTACATCATCCCCCGAGGACAGAAACAGAAAGATACCAGCTCCCGGAGGCCCCGACCGTCCCTCTGGGATTGAGCACCGAAATATTTGATCAGCCGTGAGAGATTCAGAGATGGGTCCTGGTTCCCCGATCAAAAAAAGAGAGATTCTCCGAGAACCCTGTGTCACCCCCCGAGGACAGATACAGAAAGATACTAGCTCCCACTACCCTCAGCAGAAAGTAACAAAAGAGGATCCGACTCCCAAAAATCAGCCATCAGGAACAATCAGAACATGTCCCGCATCCTGATCTCCCGATTATCACAAGCTTTCTCGTATGTCCATTTTCATCACAAAATCCCTCGGTCACCTTGGGCTGTCATCTGCTAAACGAAGCGCATCTGATCTATCTCACTCATTTGCGAAGCATACCTCCCGAGTTTCAGAAGTTTTGCCCCTAGACCCAGAGCCTCCTAAAGCCTTGGTGTCCTTATCAGAGTCATCCACCACATCACAGTCACTAGCACAACACCCGCCCACTCGAAGTGGCACACCCCACAACACCTGCTCATACTAGGATCATAACAATAGGTATGATAGGACTCGTGACACAAATCATATCACATCCATGCGTTACATATCATCATCACAGCATAGCATCTGCATGTCTTGTTGTGTATGTGTGATTTGTTACTTTGTGCCCTGAACTACGTCCTGGTCTGATTTTCCTTGGGATACGTAGGCAGCTCACGCAGAGCACGACCAGCACTAACCTTATCATCCTTACATCTTTTGCAACGCTTTTATCCTAAATCTATAGCCTCCAAAAAGTCCTGTCTCTTCAAAGCTTTGGCACTCGCTTGCGACATGCGTTGCCTCGCAAGTTCATGCCAAAGAGGGGCAAACTGTAGACACCCCATTTTGTCGGCTATCAGATTTAGGAGACCCATATCTTGGTGGTTCACAATGATCGAAAAAGACTTAAAAGGATTCCTGGAAGTTAGTTCAATCTCTCAGAATGCTCAGAATGACCAAAATACCCCTGAAAGCTCGAAAACTCCCCAAATTCAGTCCCAAAGTTTTGAAAACATGCTACGTCATAAGAAAAGTGATAAGATGAGTTTTTAAGAAAAATTAGATGAAATCGTCAGCTCCTAGAGACCCCCGGAAGTCCCAGAAGTTCCCGGAAAGTCCCCGTTGACCGGTTTGACCAAGGCTTGACCAGGTTTGACCAGATTTAACCAAGTTTGACCGAAATCGTCCGAATTCACCGGAATCATTTTAAATCATGAGAAAAGTGTTAAAACGAGTTCCAAAAGAAAATCGAACGAAAACATCAGCTCCCGGGAACTCCCAGAGGTTTCCAGAACTTCCCGGGAATCCCAGGTTTGACCAGTTGGACCAGAATTTGACTTTGGAACCGGGGCATGTAGACACCCCAATTTTGACCGGCCGTCGAATTTAGGAGAGCGTCACCTCCACGTCCAATGATGACAATGACCGAAATTTTCGAAGTATTCCAAGCTCTTCAGAAAGTTCTCCAAAACGCGATAAAATTTCACAGAAAGAGGGAAATACCAGGTATTTAGGAGAATTCAGATATGAAACACAACTTTTGGAAAAGATATTCAAAAATAATTTGTTTCAAAAAGAGAAAAGACCTAAAAGGGGAACCTTAGCCAAAAAACGGCACACGGCAGACTGCCGCGGCACTCCCTGAGTGCCGCGCGGCAGTCAGAGAGTGCCGTTCCGGCGTTCACCGAGTGCCGCCACAGATTTCTGACTGCCGTTCGCTTTTAAAGTCTATATTTTGCAGAGCAATACGTATGCGTATGCGAATAAGAACAAAAAACTAATAAAGTAAGACTGACAAAAATGCGGCAATCCATTAATGGCCGCGACATTTGATGAATGCCGCGCGGCAGTCATGAAGTGCCGCAACGGCAGTCATGAAATGCCGTAGCGGCAGTCACGGACTGCCGCGGTAGTATCTGGACTGCCGCGCTGGACAGCAGTCTATCTAAATTCAGAAAGTACACATTGTGCCACTAAATGAGAGAATTACACCTGTTTTTTTACTCCAAAATTCACCAAAAATACCTGGTAATTTTGCTTATAAAAGAGAAGGGATCTTCCTAAAAGAGCAGAGACCAAGAAGAACACCAAGAAACATATTGGGAGAGAGAGCACATGCAAAAATACTTCCATTACACCAACATTTTTAGAGAGAAAAGAGAGTGTTTAGAGAATTAGAGAGAAGAGCTTGGAAGATCTTCAAAGAATAGAAAACTTTGAGGATAATTTGGAGGTGATCCTCTAACCATAGATTATTGGCTTTTTCTTTCTTCTCTTAAAATCTCTAATCCTAAAATCTTTCACTATTTTCTTTGTTTATCAAGTAAACTTAGGAGTTTCTTTTGTTTCCATATTACTTTCTTCCACTTTCTTATTTATATTCTTCTCTTGGAGGTCTTGGAGATCTTCAATATCTCTTTTGATCTCTTGAGCATGATCTTTTGAATCCCATGTAGGCTTGTGCTTCACATAGGAGTCAAAGTTTGATCACCACTTCATAAGAGGATCCAAGTCCATACTCATGAGTTGGATCTTATAAATTTGATGTCTTGAGGAATCCCTTCTATATTCCTTTAGGACTCATGGGTCATAGTCATGTCTCCCTCTCCAATGACCATCAAATGGTAGGAGAATGTAGTTTTGAGTCTAAACCCATCTCCATGGTTTAGATTCCTTAACTTATAGATTTCATGAAGTCTATCCATATTTCATTTGAAATCTATGAAGAATAAAGGTTTGTAGTCTCTAATGGCCATCAAATGGTAGGAGAAGTGGTTTGGTTCAACTCAACTTCATGGTTTAATAGTTGGAGTTACCAAATAAAAGTTGAACTAGCAAAGTAAAAACAGTGAATCCACAAACTGTTTTTGATCAAAGATTTTTAGTTCGAAATCTAACCGTTGAAATCAAGTGAAACCAACGGGAAAGTGTCAATAACATGATATTCTACCACTGTAATCTTTGTTTTAAGGTGGTTTCATGTTTAGGATGGTTTGATCATGAGTTTTGTGACACAAATACAATCTGTCCAGAATTTCAGAATAGTTTCAGAACAGTGACACTCTTTTGAAACAATTAAATCAGAGTTCTAATAAAGTGTTTGTGACTCCAAATATTTTTTTCTATGAAGTTTAATGTGTTAGGAAGTCACCCTAAAAAGAACAAAGCAATTCGGAGTTTATTACTATTTTTAATAAATCGTGCAAGAATTCGTGACGGAAGGTTGTAAAGTGCTGAGTGATGTCTAGTATTTTTCATATTTCCGGAGATCCGACCGTTGAAACTTTGATTTTCTTTTTGATTTGAACACTAGACTCACGGATGCATATTGAGTCCAAAAATCATCAAGATCAAACCACAGGAGCCATGCCTTTTATTTCTTTGAAGTTCGGGTCTGCTCTCTGGAATTTTCAGAGTTTTGCTACAAGTTATACTTACTTTGTAAATAATGGTCCAAATGACTTTTCTATGATCTAGGGCTTAAACCATGCTTTAATAATGATTAGTTGAGCTTGAATTCAAAGTTTAAGAGTATTTCATAGTTTATCCTTGTCCATGTACATATTCATCTATATGGTTCGACACTTGTAATTAAGACTTATTTGCTTTGGATTTAATTACATTAGATAGATGTAAGCTAGAAATTTAGGATTGTCATTTTTAACATCGTATTTTGCATATCATGTGGACTAACCTTTTGTTTTGTAGTGCTATTAAGGTATGATTTCTAGAACTCCTCTTTAGTTTATCTTAATTCCTTGATTTTATTGATTTTTCAACTTAATGCGCGACACCTTAGAATTAGGTTTTGCCTTATGTGTATATGTGATTAGAGACTCTTTTTTAGGATTTTCTTTTATTCGCATGCATTGCACGTTTACTATCGCTGCTGGATCCCGGGTAAGTTCACTTGTTCCCTATTGCATATCATATCGCTTGCTACCTGAATTATGTGGCTTTTGAATGGTATTTTGTCAATTGCAATTTTACACCCTTTGGACATGCTTTTGTGATGTATATATATATATGTATTAGTTGAGGGCATGCTTAGATTAATAAATTCAATTAAAAGGATATTGAGTAGAGGTCTATCGCAAGATAGAATGAGAGAGGGTGTTTTAGTCCAACGGGCTCCTTCCTCTCTCATTCCATAATCCCCGGACCTAGTTAATCTTTGGTTTCGCAAAAAGATCGGTTGCTTTAAAATGGTTTCTTAATTTTCCTTTTAAAAATTAAGTGGCGACTCATTTTGTTTTTGAATTTGATTTTGAAAAGCTGTGGGTAAGTCAACCTGCGATATCCACAATCTGGCGACTTTGCTGGGGATCGAACCCAGAATCTCTGGTTTCGCAGACCAGAATTCTGATTTTGGGTTCACTTGAGGATTAGACTTGAAAAACATCCTTTTAATCAAATTTATTAATTTTTGTGTGCCTGTTGCATTTCACTTGCATGTCCAGCCAGTCGATTGCACGGAACTATGACCTTGGAGGCTCGGGGCAACCCGGTCGGTCAAGTCATCATGGGACTGTGTGATCACCCTTGATCTCGTACCATGATTTGGTATATTAAGCGTCCTATCGGATGTGTGTCAAGGGTCCCTTATTTGACCAAAACCCGGCCCTTGCATAGTAGTTTCCATAGAACCTTTCAAAATTAGGAATTTAATTCTTGATTAGGATTTATGTGCTAGGGAGTTTTGTATGCCCGAAAGGGATTAATTGAGATGATGACGATGCTTACTTGATAAAAGATGTGTAACCTCTTAATCACTTTTGGGCAATTCCTTTTCATGTCCTATGACATTTGAGAATAAGCCGAGTCTTGATTATAAGATTACACTTCTTATATCGCGTTAGCTAAGCATCATTGACCTTGTATGTATCCAAACCCATGAAAAGTACGATGATGATCTTATCACGTGACCCTTCTACCCTAGGGGTGGCCATGGGCCGGGCCAGGCCGGGCTCGGGCCGGGTTTGCACTCTATACTAAGGGTAAGTACCTTTGTCCAAGCCCGGCCCGGCCCGTGGCGGGCCTACAATTGGTTGCCCAAGCCCGGCACGGCACCAACCACTAAAATCCCAAGCCCGGTCCGCGGGCCAGCCTATTGCTATTTTTTATTTTATATTTTTAAAAACTTGAACTAAAAAAATTAAAAAATTATCATAAATGATGTTTTGAATGATTACTAAGACATATTATTCACAAAAATGCAATAAAACTCTTGTGATAATACATATACATTGAATATCTTATGTAAAATTATATTAATTTATATATAATAAAATAGAAAATACAAAAAATATATATATTTTACTAATAGTCGGGCCGGGCCGGGCCTAAGCGGGCCTCATTTGTTTTGACCAAGCCCGACCATAAAATTGATCGGGCCTAAAATTGATTGCCCAAGCCCGCTTGAACGGGCCAATATCTTTGCCCAAGCCCTGAAAAATTAGGGCCGGGCTGGGCGGGCCACGGGGGCCACGGGCCGTTTGGCCACCCCTATTCTACCCTGAGAATTTTAAAATCAGCCTTCGAAGAATAAGATTTCCGTGGCCTTTATTCAAAACCACTCTTTCAAAGGACTTGGGGGATTTCAAAATCAAGATTTCGAAAAAATTCATGCTTTTCAAAAACAGAAATTTTTGACCCAATCACCTTATGATCAAAAATTCTTGAAAACTGCTTTCTAAAGATACTTCCCAAAATGGATTTCAAGAATCCCCAAAATTTTTCAAAACTTCGAAGGATGGGAAAAGAGGGCCACAATGAATGGAGAAATCATCGTACTTGACATAGGTAAAGGTTTTATGTGCTTATGTGTTTATGTGTTAGGGTTAGATTTTTCGTTTTCTTTGGCATATAGAGTAGGCACACACGCACACATGCATTGCATCCGCATAACATACAAAATAAAAGTTTTTTGCTAAAATAAAGGTAAAAAGGTATCCTAAAAAAAAATAAAATCTGCTGTAGGAGCAAAGATAGCCAATCAAGCGTGGTTCAGGGATCCTACGACAAGACTTGTAAGGAGAGGATACGCTAACATGGCCGAAGAAAGAAACAACGAAGAGATGACCGGATTAAGGGTACTAGTCGAATAGCAAGCGGAACAAATGAGGAGACAGGCCGAGAACATGAACCGCATGATGGGAATGATAGAGGAGCTGAATCGCCGACCGCCGCCGCATGTAATTCCACCCATTATAGACCCGCCTTTGGGAGGAGGAGACGGAGATTGGTTCGACGATCAAGAGGCACATTGGAATGATGCACTAAGAGCCAACAGGGACAGAGAGAAAGATGAGAAGGAGAAGCTGTTGACCGAGAAGATAGAAAAGTTGGAAAGGGTAATGCGCAAGGCTCAGGGAGTGGATACCTATCTGATGTAACTGGAAGGATTGTATGACGGAGTCCACAAAACGCTGCCTGCTGGTTCAAAATGCCAGTTTTCGATAAGTTTGATGGCACAGGCAATCCCCGCAGTCATGTTCGAATGTGCATAGGAGCTTTTTAGCCTAGTGGACTGAGCACTACCATGATGGCTGTCCTATTTCAACAAACCTTAACAGGAGCTGCTCTATCATGGTACCTTACACTTGAGCCAAGCAAAACCAGAGTATGGGAAGAAGTGATTAAGGCATTTGTGGCACAATACGAGTACAATCAGGATTTGGATGTTACTATCCGAGATTTGGAAACGACCAGGCAAGGGAACAAAGAATCATTCACCGAGTATTTGAGCCGATGGAGAGGAAAGGCAGCTAAAATGGTACAAAGGCCGCCTGAGAAAGACCAGATCCGAATGCTAATGAAAAATCTGCAGCCAGTTTACCAGGAAAAGATGAGATTTCAGCCAATCAACACCTTTGCTGAGGTATTCGATGTAGGGACGAGAATCGAAGATGCAATTCAAGAAGGAACAATCAAGAAGGAGGAACCACAGAACCGATATCGGAGGCCCAGTTATGGATCAAATAGAGGGCACTCGGGGGGTCACTCTGGCCCCACTGATGTCAATGCACTTAGCAAGCCTGAGAGAAAGTTCGATATCACCAGAAACCATCCAAGAGGAGGAGAGGATAAGCCACTGAGGAAGTTTTCGGATTTGGGAGTGTCACTATCAACCGCCCTCGATAGGCTGTTAGTGAAAGGGCATCTCCGTCAGCTAGAACCTCGACCCCCGCCGAGTCCACTCCCACCACACTTCAAGGGAGATCTCTACTGCAAGTATCATCAACAAAAGGGCCACTCGACGGATCGGTGCATGAGGTTAAGGCACGAAATCCAAGACCTCATTGACAACAAAGTGATATCCGAGCCACCTGTCAAAACCCCCAATGTCAACAAGAATCCTCTGCCAAACCATCGTGCTGTGCCACCACCACGGGGTCTTTATTTCTTAGGGGTAGAAGAAGCGGCATTCGATCCATCCGAGTTAATCACAAAGGTCGGAGAGCCAAAGAAGTTCTATCAGTTGCCAGAAATTTCAGGGATCTGCATGCTTGGAAGCCAGCCAGGGATATGGGAAAACGAAGTGACGAGGCAGTCAGATTGGTGGGTCCAAGAAAGCAATGATCGGAACATAGGCCGGGTAGGGGCGGATGATCTATGGTGTCAAGGCGACGAAGAGGCAAAAGAGGGCTCAAAGACCGTTTCAGAAACCGACAATATTTGGGCAAAAGAAGAAATCGACCATTTGACTCGATCTGGTAGGCACTTCAAGCCGCATGAATTAGAGGAAGATCACCCGGGGAGGGAGTTGGAGAAAGGAAAAGGAAAAATGAACGAGGAAGAAGAAGAGGATCGGGTCCTAAAACAGATGAAGAAGACTCAGGCTAACATCACTATCTGGGGGTTGCTGATTGCCTCCAAACGCCATAGACAGGCGGTCCTAGACGCTCTGAATCAAGCTGACGTGTCTATCGACACCACCCCGGAAGACCTCACAGGATTGATCGGCAAAATCCCGACTTCGGCTATCACCTTTTCATCGAATGACCTACCTCCGGAAGGACCCACGCTCAACAAGCCGCTGTATATCACCGTTGAATGTTTGGGGAACACCGTGCCCGCTTGTCTCGTTGACAACAGGTCTGCTCTTAATGTATGTCCCTTCCGCACAGCCAAGCGAATGGGCTTAGATGAATCTTCCTTTGTGCCGTCTTAACAGAAAGTCCGGGCATATGACAACACCCAAAGGGCAGTCATGGGCATTATCTTTCTTAATCTCGCTATTGGGCCGATGGACAAAGAAGCTGAGTTCCAAATCATCGATATCCCCGCTTCTTTCAATCTGCTGCTGGGAAGGCCTTGGTTGGACAGTTTGGGCGCTATACCATCGACGATCCATCAAAAGGTTAAATATGTCTGGGAAAACAAAGTCTGTGATATCCTCGGAGACAGTTGGGTTCGTTCGTCCGAAGCGTCGTCAAGTGCACCGGTCCTAGAATTACAGCTGCAAGAAGAAGAAGCGAAAATGGGAGGATTCGAGTTCATCAGCGTGATAGAAGAAGGAAAGTCGGGAGAGTCCCTACCACCCCATTTTGATCAATATACTAGTCCAGTCGCAGTCCCTACTCAGACTCACACTCACAGTCTAGGGTATCAGCCAACGAAGAAGGAGCTGAGAGCAAAGAAGAAGGACGTCAATGCGCCACTAGACCCTTACTTAAAGACTCTCAATGGGTATTTTGTGAAGGAAGGAGAAGATTTCCCCTTTTGCGGTTTCCCAGAACCATGGATGGACCAAAAAGACAAATGCATGAAGCCGGGGTTCGAGATCTTCTTCTCCCATGAATTTTCTGGGTACAAAGGCCCATTTTTGCAAATGCCTGAAAAGTCTGTTGCTGCCAAGGACTGGATTGGTACGCTAGACGGTTCTGCCATGAAAGATCTGCTAGGCGAAGGGAACGCAGAGGTCATGAAGGAGGATCCCGGAAAGACCAAAGGTGAATACGTCGAGGGCATAGTGGAGGAAGCTGCCGAGAGTGAAGAAGGTGAGGAAGGGAACGCTGAGGAAGAAGAGATGCAGGAAATCACCAAGACAGGAGGTCCGGAAGAATGCTTTATTACTGGCCTGGGAGGAGAGCACAAGAAGGAGTGGGTTTTTGAGTCTAGTGATAGGTTCCCCCCACACCCAGAGTCTGTAATGGCCCAAATGAGGCGTCTTTCAATTTCTATGTCTGTTGTAATCACTCCAAAGAAAATCAATGAAAGTATGACTGATTCTGCCTACTCGAACGCGCTTAATGAATGTGATGAATGTGATGATCATGAAATACCTATTGAACTGCAAAAACTAATTGAAAAAGAAAAAGAATCTGCATGTAAAATCATTGAGGACACCCTAACAATTAATCTTTGAAATGAGAACAATCCTCAAAATGTCTTCATCGGCTCTACACTTAGCAATAAAGAAAGTAAAGAACTAATCAGTCTATTAAATGAATTCAAAGATGTTTTTGCATGGTCTTACAATGATATGCCAGGTATCGATCCAAAAATAGTCCAACACCACATCCCCCTCTTTCCCAATTCAAAGCCCATAAAACAAAAATTGAGGTGAATGAGGCCAGAATGGGCACTCAAAGTAAAAGAGGAGGTTGAAAAGCAATTAAGAGCTGGATTCTTGATGGTCACCGAGTATCCCGAGTGGATTGCCAACATTGTGCCTGTCCCAAAGAAGGATGGTCGTGTTAGGGTTTGCGTGGATTTTCGGGATTTGAATAAAGCAAGCCCTAAAGACGATTTCCCATTACCCCACATCGACGTGTTGGTTGATAACACTGCGGGACATGAACTTCTATCTTTCATGGATGGATTCTCCGGGTATAATCAAATCCTCATGGCTCCCGAGGATAGAGAGAAAACCACATTCATCACTCCGTGGGGGACATATTGCTATAGGGTCATGCCATTCCGACTCAAGAATGCAGGCGCAACCTATCAAAGGGCTGCCACCACTTTACTGCACGACATGATCCACAAAGAGGTAGAGGTGTATGTGGACGATATGATTGTGAAATCTAAGGAGAGGGGAGGGCACCTAGAGGCTTTGAGAAAGTTCTTTGGGAGATTGAGGGAGTTCAAGATGAGGCTGAACCCGCAGAAATGCACGTTCGGAGTCACTACTGGCAAGCTGTTAGGATTTCTCATTACCCAAAGGGGAATAAAAGTGGACCCTACCAAAATAAAGGCCTTAACCGAGATGAACCCACCGAAAAATGAGAAAGAACTGAGAGGGTTCCTGGGTAGAATACAATTTATAAGTCGTTTCATCTCAAAGCTCACCATGACCTGCGACCCGCTGTTCAAGCTACTCAGAAAGGGAGAGAGATTCAATTGGGACACCCCGTGTCAACAAGCCTTCGACAAAATCAAAACCTACCTCCAGAACCCACCTGTCTTGTCGCCACCTTCGCCTGGGAGACCTTTGTTACTTTATCTCTCTGTATCCGAAGATTCAATGGGATGTATGCTGGCCCAAGAAGGAGAAGAGGGGCACGTGGAGAAGGCCATTTACTACTTAAGTAAGAGGATGGTAGGATATGAGTTAAAGTATTCTCCCTTGGAGAAGGCCTGTTGGGCCTTGGTTTGGTGTACACGTCGCCTCTGCCACTACATGCTAGCCTTCCCTGTAATCCTGATATCCCGAATGGACCCATTAAAATACCTGTTCGAAAAACCCATCTTGACCAGTAGGATTTCCCGTTGGACCATGATGCTGGCTGAGTTCGACATCAGATATATCACCGCCAAGTCCGTAAAAGGAAGGGCTGTCGCCGAGTTTTTAGCCGACCTCGCTGTAGAATCTGAGGACAAGGGAGACATCAAGTTCCCAGATGAAGGAATAATGGAGGTTAAGGAGGATTTGTGGAAGATGTACTTCGATGGAGCAGCCAACCAAATGGGTTACGGAGTTGGAATCATTCTCGTAGCACCAGACGGGATCCCTACCCCACTAGCCGTCAAACTCAAGTATAACTCAACTAACAATACCGCGGAGTACGAAGCATGCATAATTGGGATGGAAGCAGCCTTGGCTTTGAAGATCAGAAAGATTGATGTCTTCGGAGATTCCAACTTGATCATATCCCAGGTCCGAGGAGATTGGAGGGTAAAACATGAGAAATTGAGACCTTACCATGACTATCTGGAAAGCCTGAAAGCACAATTCCGAAGGATTTCCTTTTACCACCTCCCTCGCGAAGAAAACCAACTAGCCGACTCTTTGGCTACCTTAGCCTCGATGATCCAAATCCCTTCCAAAATTGCCATGATCCCGCTGTCCATAGAAGTAAGGAATCAACCGTCATTCGAAATGATCGCAGCCATAGAGAGAGAAGATGAAGTGCCTTGGTATGTGGACGTGTGGAAGTTCATTAAAGAAGGAGAATACCCCGAAGGAGCCTCAGAAAAGGACAAGAAGGCGATACGACGATTTGCTGCTCAATTTGTGATCTACGCGGATAAACTATGGAAGAAGTCCTACACCGGGTATAATTTGGAGTGTTTATATGGAAGGGAAGCTAAGAGAATGATGGAGGAAATACATGAGGGAGTATGCGGGCCCCACATGAACGGGCACATGCTGGCGAAGAAGATCATTCGACAAGGGTACTATTGGACGACCTTGGACAAAGACTGTTGTGAATATGTTAGAAGGTGTCACAAGTGTCAGATTCATGCAAATTTGATGCACACCCCACCGTCGCAGCTCTATAGCATGACCACCCCTTGGCCATTTTCCGTATGGGGGATTGATATCATCGGTGAGATAGTTCCAAAAGCTTCCAATGGGCACCGGTATATAATCGTGGCGATCGATTATTTTACAAAATGGGTAGAAGCGGCCTCATATGCGACTTTGAAAGCCAAAGATGTGGTGAGTTTCATTGAGAAGAACATAATCTGCAGATACGGAGTCCCGGACGAGTTTATTTCCAATCATGGCAGTCATTTCCAGGGGGAAGTTATCCCGCTCTTAGAAAAGTATAAGATCACTCGCCATCAGTCATCCCCGTATAGGCCCCAGACGAATGGAGCAGTAGAGGCAGCGAATAAGAATGTTAAAGCAATCTTGGGGAAGACGACAGATACATATAAGGATTGGCATGAGAAGCTGCCATTTGCTTTATGGGGGTATCAGACGTCAGTAAGGACTTCAACGGGTGCTACGCCATACTCTCTAGTCTACGGAATGGAGGCAGTCCTTCCAGTCGAGGTGGAAATACCCTCTCTCAGAGTCTTAATAGAATGTGAAGTGACAGAATCAGAATGGATACAGGGAAGGTATGAGGAATTGATGCTGCTCGATGAAAAGAGGCTGACCGCGATAAACCATACTCGGGGGTACCAGAAGAGAATAGCTCGTGCTTTCAACAAAAAGGTCCGCCCAAGGAAGCTTACTGAGGGTGACCTGGTCCTCAAAGAACTGAAGGTGCCTGTTTATGACCCCAGAGGAAAGTTCAAACCCAATTGGGTCGGGCCGTACATCATTAAGACCCTCCTTTCCGGAGGGGTGGCCTATCTCATGGACCTGGACGGGGTTGAATTTAAACAGCCGATTAACCTCGATCGCCTCAAGAAATACTTTGCTTGAAACCATTTCTTTCGAAGCCTCCTACCTTGATGAACTACGCTTGACCTGATTCCCGCTAGGGGATACGTAGGCAACCAACTTGGTTCGGTCATTTAAAAAAAAAAAAAAAAAAAAAAAAAAAAAACGGTGCTAAACTAGGGGCAAACTAGCGTTTTCCCAAAGCCGCTTCAAAGCCATAAAACCAGGGGCAAACTTCGTTTGCTAAGCCGAAGAACCCAGATACAAAACCCTCCCTTGGATCATCTGGCTATCGAGATAAGTACTATAAAAAAGCAAATGAGAATTCATAGAAGGATTAAAGTTTAAAGCAAAGAAGCAAAGTAAAGAGCCAAGTTAAGACATTAAAAGGATAATTCTTCATAAAAGATTAATCGAAAGGGTGGACACTTTAGATTTAGCATGACAACACTTTTTGAAAAGGAAAAATAAGAAAAATCACATTCAAAAGCGCAAACAAAGGGTAGGCAGGGTCTGTCAAAAGAGTTCCGTAAAATGTCAGGCATTTTCCCTGTTTTCGTCTACTTTATTATGCATGTGTCTGTCAAGTTCGCCTCGCAGCCAAGGTTTGGATCTCTAGAAGATACTCAGTAGTAGGCACAGTCAGAGCAGGAATCCTCGGGAACGGAGCAGCCATTCTGCCATGCCAAGCCTCCATGAAAGCTTTCACTATGGAGGGACGCAAAGCGAACCCCTTAGTAAAATCAGCAGTTATAGAATCGGTAGCGCCTTGTAAGAGTCCAAACTGACGGACCACCCGGCCAGGGATGTAAAAAGTAGTGGTATACAAACCGGGCAGCCAAATGCCAGGTCGCCCAGGGAGGCGCACAGCAATAGAGCGACAGGTCCACGACGGACAAACCCAGCAAATGTCACTAGAAGAAAGGCCCTGCAGCCAACCAAGCCACGCATCGGCAGACTGAAACAAGCTATGAATCTCCACGCGATCATAAGGAAGTGACCCACGGAGATGGGAAGCATGTATGAAGAGATCTAGACGCTCCATGAGCCAAACTTGCAGAACGAAAGGTGCCCCGGTAGATAACATAACCCCAGTAGCATGGGCATGGCCCAGCCCGATCAGAGTTTCACCAAGGACCAGCATAACAGCACTTTTCATCTCCCGCAAGTCGCATGCCATGGGTATAAGAATGTCAGAAGATGACTGGAATAGGAAGTAAGAGAGCATGGCGATTGACAAGGCACTACGTCGAATGATCTGGTACTCACCGTCATAGGGGTCCCCTATGGGAGCATAAATAGAGGCAAGGCGCTCAAAATCAATATGCCTGTCACAAATAAAGGAGCCAGCCGCATTTTGAGATATGTGGAGAAGAGTGGCTAAATCCCGAACATACCCGGCCTGAATCTGAGGGACCATCAATTCAACAGAAGAGTCAGTATGGAGAATGGCGCTAAACTCCTCAAACAAGGGGCAGATCTCTTGAGAACCAAAGCGGAAGACGTTGAAAGTGGGATCCCAACATTGAATGGCAGCCCGAAGTAGGCCCTCATTCAAACTCATCCGTCGAAACGAAAAGAGATCGTTCAGTCTGAAACACTCAAAGTTAAGTCTGTCAATACCCGAGAGAGTATCCATCCATGGGAAGAGGATTTGAGAACCAATGGGGGCCATTGAGGGGAGAATGAGGAGAAATGAGAAGTGTTTTGCGGAAATTTTGAGAATGAAGGGATATAAATAGAAGAATAAGGCTGTCTACCTACCCGCGGCACTCGATAAAGTGCAGCGGCACTCGATGAAGTGCCGCGCGGCAGTAAGTGAATGCTGTTGCGGCATTTACAGACTGCCGTAGCGGCTCTCACTGAGTGCCGCGGAGACCTAACCGAGTGTCGTTCTGAGTTTTTCATTGGCCATGATCTGTTTGTAACACGGTCAGCCCACCTGCAAACAGAAAACTAATTGGGAAGCAATAAAAACGTGTGCATCATGCAGCACGTACAAATACATTCATTCATTTCATTTATTTTCCAAAAGATAAAAGAAGCAAGAGCATTCAAAGATAAAATAAAGACGGGATCAAGCCATGATCCCACATACAGCGAGAATTGGACCAAGCTATGGTCACACATACGGTGAAAAGCAATAATGTAATAATAAAAGTATTAGGAAAGCCTATCCTACCAACCATCAGGGAGCGGTTATCAAAATAAAGCATATGTGTATATATACAGTCATCCACCAAAATAAAATAAAAAATCCTCTCAAAAAAAAAAAAAAAAACAAAAACAAAAAATAAGTAGGATCAGCTCTGACCCCGACCCCGGCCGCGAGTCTGACGAGTCGTGCGCCTGAGAGGCTCCTCCTCTGACTCGGTCCCGCTGCCTCCACCACTCTCTCCACGCCCGCTAGCTCGGCCTCTGCCACCGCTAGTACCCTCGCCGACGCCTCCGCCACGCCCAGCACCGCTACCTCCGGGGGCATCGCTGAGAGAGATGCCGAGCTGCTGAAGCCGATGCTGGAGCTGTCCCACCTGCTGAGATAGGACTCTGTTCTCCTCCATCTGGAAGAGAAAGGATGAGTCCAGAAAAGTGTTGAAAAGACATTTGGAATACTAAGAATATGGAAAGGGTAGAAGATCATACCTGGGCCCTCAACTGAACCGCAGCAGTCGCCCGAGCTCCCTCAGCCTGAAAACAAGAACCAGGAATAAGGATTAGTAAATGGAGGTACCATCCCAATCAAAAGTAGGAGTGGGGATAAATTCCTTACCATCCACTCCTGCCTGAGAACCCACTGTCGCACGCTATGGGCATACGCTAGGCCCTCCTCCGCATAAGCACGCGGGACGACGTCATAATGTAAAGGTATGGTGGGAGCACCATGTGAAAGCCGAGGAATCGTCGTCGAGTGGGGCTCTCCGAATGAGACGGTCGACATAGTCCAGTCCCACTCGGGCAAGGCAGGAGCTCGAACCGCAGCAGGAACAGGCTGCAAACAAAGGTAATAAAACATGAAAAAGGAATAAAAGGAGAATTCACCAAAATAATAAAAGGATCGTTTACTCACCCGAGTCACTTCCATCAGAGGGAAGTTCGGCATCAGCTTGGCGGCACGGAAAGCCGCATATCCTGACGGGTCGTCCAAAAAGCCGTGGATACCGAAGCCGGCTCGAGCAGCCGTGAGATCGCCGCCCTGAAGCGTGTCTGTGGCCCTCATAGAGTCGGGAGGAGGGAACGGCACAAAGAACCCGGGGGCCGATATCGACTGCCGGGTCACTCTCTCTCCCAAATACCACGCCATACCCTCTGACCCACCATCAAAAAGTTGCCTCGTCGGGTCATACCCGGCCGACTCTCGCAACCCCACCCTAGCCTCAGGCAAGACCCTGAGCCACAACTGCCAGTGCACATGCCCCTCCCTCAGGTTCGTCAGGAAGTTCCTGAACGAAATGAAATCATGGGCCTTGGTCTTCCTCCCAACCCTGTCCTTCGCCCATTTCAGCCCCTGGGGCATGATAAGGGCGTCGGCATCACGTGTCTGAGGAGACATCATGCGAAGATACTCGTGGGACCAAATCTGTGATAAAAAAGAAAAGAGAAAAAAAAAAAGAAGGATTAGTCTCACATTTTTTAATAAAAAAAATAATAATAACAGGCAATGGAATATAGGAAAAGGGTATACCTCCAATACCCGCCAGTAGCAGCCGACCTATCTCGGGAGATGTCGCTCATGTGCCTATATAGGATGGCCAACCCTGTACCAGCCCAGTCGTACTCGGCAACCCGGTCCAGGAGCTCCAGCGACGCCACCAAGGGAGCAGAAATCCGATCACCCCTGGTGCTCAACAAGGAGTACCCCAACACATACATCAAGAAACCTCGGGCCATCTGCTCGTCCGTAAAATCGGGTTTCCCCCGGAAAGTATCCATAAACCATCGAGCTGTGACCAAGGCCTCCTCCGGGACCACCCCTAGCAAGGGCTCCATCTGATCCCACTCTTGGTCTGTAAGGTGCCGCAGGGGCTCTCCTCCGAATGGAATCCCCGTGATCATGCTGAAGTCTAGAGGGGTCATCGTCATCTCCCCAAAATCGAAGTGGAAGGTACTCGTGGTATCCCACCACCGCTCAGCCAGCGCATGCATCTGCTGTAGATCGTTGGAGCTCTTCGTCAAAAGTTTGACGAAGTCTCCAAACCCTGCTGCGTCCACTAGAGCCCTCACGGTCGGGCTCAGCTCTGTGTACCACTCGTGGCCGTGGGCGAGGCTGCCATGCCCCTTCAGCACCTTCGGTTGCAGCTGCAAGAAAAGAATAAAAGGTTTGTTGTTAGGGAATGGATAAAGAAGAGAGCAATAACAGCGAATAAATAATTAATAAATGGAAAGTCCAGAAGTGTTCATAGAGGATTTCACACTTGTTTGCATTCAGGAGGAAATGAATAAGAGAAAATGCTCGATTTTCTAACAAGGTTCCGAAAAGAAAAGAAAAGAAAAAGAGTAGTTTGTCCACATTCTCTGAAATACATGCACATATAAAGAGATTTTAGGCCCGAAAAAGTATAAGTTTTGAAATGCGTAATTGCAAACATTCGAGAATCATTTTTTTTGAATAATTAAAGACTCGGCAATACAGGAGAAGGTTCGGGATCGTGTATTCATGGGCATTGGGTGTTTGAAGTTTTGATTAAATGGTTTTCAAAAAATCTTTGAGGAAAGTTAAAGAAAAAAAATAATAAATGAGTGTTCAAAAAATTCAAGCGTAACATCCAGTCTCTGAAAATTCATAAAATAAAAAAACTCCTTTGCAAGAGGGGCATGAAATAAAGCGATCAAGGACGCTCGGAGGTGCCATGGGCACGAAATTCAGAACAGGGTATCTAAAAGATGTGGCAATCCTACGTTACATTCATACAAGAGAAGGAAATGCGAGAAAGAAATACGAAAAATAAAATGAAGGGAGTGTTTACCATGCGCTTGAACGCGCGGGCCGACAGATGCTCATCAGGGTCCCTCAGTAGGAGCGTGGCGTCCGGGTGATGAGTGGCGGTGTATCTGGCCCTCTTCTTGCGCCCTGAACCACTCGCCATAATCTGTCAAAGAAAAAGAGAGATTCCACGCGTACATTAGTAACGATTCGGAAAAACAATAAATAAACGAGTTTAATCAAGCTCTGATCTAACAGAACTAACCTGTGAATGTCGTAGATCAATATAGAAGCAAAGAAAGGATGAGAGAAAAATTTATCCAGAGAGATTCCGAGATGAAGAGAGTTGGGAGAATGAAAGAAATGAGAGAACCCCGGCGGTTTTAACCACTGTCGCTCAAACGCGGCACTCATTTTTCCGTGCGCGGCAGTCAGTCAACTGCCGCGCGGCACTCGCCGAGTGCCGCAACGGCACTCCGTGAGTGTCGCGCCACAGTCACGGAGTGCCGCGAAAAACCGCGTGTGCCGCGATTAAGGCGGTTCAAAGATATTTATTTCCCCCCCGAAAATTCAAATCAAGTCCCAAAAATTGAATTTGAGCCCCCCAAAGTGTGCCCTCATTACACTTTTTGACCCCGATTTTGTTTCCAGGTTTAAATCGGCTACAAATTTCAAAATACGGGTATAAATTTGAGCCTGTGGGCTCCCAACTCCCAGAAATCGAAATAAAATTCGAGCCTGTGGGCCCCAAAATTCAAAAGATGAAATCCTAGCCTGTGGGCCCCGGGTCTCGAAGATATAAAGTAGATTCCAAGCCCGTGGGCTCCCGAACTTTGAAATTTGAGAGTATAACGGATTTATATTCCCAGTTTTCGCAACATATTTGCGTTAACCCTCATTTTGAGAATATAACGGACTTATATTCCCGGTTTTCGCAACGGACTTGCGTCAACCCCCGTTTTGAGAATATAACGGACTTATATTCCCGGTTTTCGCAACGGACTTGCGTCAACCCTCGTTTTTGAGAATATAACGGACTTATATTCCCGGTTTTCACAACGGACTTGCGTCAACCCTCGTTTTTGAGAATATAACGGACTTATATTCCCGGTTTTCGCAACGGACTTGCGTCAACCCTCGTTTTTGAGAATATAACGGACTTATATTCCCGGTTTTCGCAACGGACTTGCGTCAACCCTCGTTTTTGAGAATATAACGGACTTATATTCCCGGTTTTCGCAACGGACTTGCATCAACCCCCGTTTTTGATAATATAACGGACTTATATTCCCGGTTTTCGCAACGGACTTGCGTCAACCCCCGTTTTTGAGAATATAACGGACTTATATTCCCGGTTTTCGCAATGGACTTGCGTCAACCCTCATTTTTGAGAATATAACGGACTTATTATATTCCCGGTTTTCACAACGGACTTGTGTCAACCCCCGTTTTGAGAATATAACGGACTTATATTCCCGGTTTTCGCAACGGACTTGCGTCAACCCTCGTTTTTGAAAATATAACGGACTTATATTCCCTGTTTTTGCAACGGACTTGCGTCAACCCTCGTTTTTGAGAATATAACGGACTTATATTCCCGGTTTTCGCAACGGACTTGCGTCAACCCCCGTTTTTGAGAATATAACGGACTTATATTCCCGGTTTTCGCAACGGACTTGCGTCAACCCCCGTTTTTGAGAATATAACGGACTTATATTCCCGGTTTTCGCAACGGACTTGCGTTGACCTTCGTGATCAAATCAAAAGCACTCTCATGACTCCTGTGACAGATTCTCGCATAGATAATCTTCCCTGACTAACACGCTATGAAATGCGCGTCATACATAGGGAAAATGTGATAAGCATGACATTTACATAACCAAGTTAATTCAGACAAAACCGTTGCATAGCACGTGCATCACGACAGGATAGGTGCATCCATCTGTGTGACTACTTGCGTTTGTGTGTGTTCGACCCCGTGCCCAAACTACGTCTTGGTCTGACTCCCGATGGGATACGTAGGCAGCTCGTCATGGAGTACGACCAATTAGAATTCCGCTGCACGCCCGTTTTTGCAATGCATTTTGTTTTTGCCTAAATTCGACAGTCAGGTCAAAGGCTTGTCTTCACACAGGCTTTGACATTCACTTATGGGACGCGTTGCTCCACAAGCTCTGTCAAAGAGGGACAAACTGTAGACACCCCAATTTTGACCGGCCGTCGAATTTAGGAGAGCGTCACCTCCACGTCCAATGATGACAATGACCGAAAAATTTGAAGTATTCCAAGCTCTTCAGAAAGTTCTCCAAAACGCGATAAAATTTCACAGAAAGAGGGAAATACCAGGTATTTAGGAGAATTCAGATATAAAACACAACTTTTGGAAAAGATATTCAAAAATAATTTGTTTCAAAAAGAGAAAAGACCTAAAAGGGGAACCTTAGCCAAAAAACGGCACACGGCAGACTGCCGCGGCACTTCCTGAGTGCCGCGCGGCAGTCAGAGAGTGCCGTTCCGGCATTCACCGAGTGCCGCCACAGATTTCTGACTGCCGTTCGCTTTTAAAGTCTGTATTTTGCAGAGCAATACGTATGCGTATGCGAATAAGAACAAAAAACTAATAAAGTAAGACTGACAAAAATGCGGCAATCCTTTAATGGCCGCGGCATTTGATGAATGCCGCGCGGCAGTCATGAAGTGCCGCAACGGCAGTCATGAAATGCTGTAGCGGCAGTCACGTACTGCCGCGGCAGTATCTGGACTGCCGCGCTGGACAGCAGTCTATCTAAATTCAGAAAGTACACATTGTGCCACCAAATGAGAGAATTACACCTGTTTTTTTGCTCCGAAATTCACCAAAAATACCTGGTAATTTTGCTTATAAAAGAGAAGGGATCTTCCTAAAAGAGCAGAGACCAAGAAGAACACCAAGAAACATATTGGGAGAGAGAGCACATGCAAAAATACTTCCATTACACCAACATTTTTAGAGAGAAAAGAGAGTGTTTAGAGAATTAGAGAGAAGAGCTTGGAAGATTTTCAAAGAAAAGAAAACTTTGAGGATAATTTGGAGGTGATCCTCTAACCATAGATTATTGGCTTTTTCTTTCTTCTCTTAAAATCTCTAATCCTAAAATCTTTCACTATTTTTTTTGTTTATCAAGTAAACTTAGGAGTTTCTTTTGTTTCCATATTACTTTCTTCCACTTTCTTGTTTATATTCTTCTCTTGGAGGTCTTGGAGATCTTCAATATCTCTTTTGATCTCTTGAGCATGATCTTTTGAATCCCATGTAGGCTTGTGCTTCACATAGGAGTCAAAGTTTGATCACCACTTCATAAGAGGATCCAAGTCCATACTCATGAGTTGGATCTTCTAAATTTGATGTCTTGAGGAATCCCTTCTATATTCCTTTAGGACTCATGGGTCATAGTCATGTCTCCCTCTCAAATGACCATCAAATGGTAGGAGAATGTAGTTTTTGAGTCTAAACCCATCTCCATGGTTTAGATTCCTTATCTTATAGATTTCATGAAGTCTATCCATATTTCATTTGAAATCTATGAAGAATAAAGGTTTGTAGTCTCTAA
Source organism: Hydrangea macrophylla (assembly GCA_033977485.1). Lineage (NCBI taxonomy): Eukaryota > Viridiplantae > Streptophyta > Magnoliopsida > Cornales > Hydrangeaceae > Hydrangea > Hydrangea macrophylla. Next base: position 51,963,591 of record CM066982.1, read on the forward strand.
TGGCCATCAAATGGTAGGAGAAGTGGTTTGGTTCAACTCAACTTCATGGTTTAATAGTTGGAGTTACCAAATAAAAGTTGAACTAGCAAAGTAAAAACAGTGAATCCACAAACTGTTTTTGATCAAAGATTTTTAGTTCAAAATCTAACCGTTGAAATCAAGTGAAACCAACGGGAAAGTGTCAATAACATGATATTCTACCACTGTAATTTTTTTTAAGGTGGTTTCATGTTTAGGATGGTTTGATCATGAGTTTTGTGACACAAATACAATCTGTCCAGAATTTTAGAATAGTTTCAGAACAGTGACACTCTTTTGAAACAATTAAATCAGAGTTCTAATAAAGTGTTTGTGACTCCAAATATTTTTTTCTATGAAGTTTAATGTGTTAGGAAGTCACCCTAAAAAGAACAAAGCAATTCGGATTTTATTACTATTTTTAATAAATCGTGCAAGAATTCTGGACGGAAGGTTGTAAAGTGCTGAGTGATGTCTAGTATTTTTCATATTCCCGGAGATCCGACCGTTGGAACTTTGATTTTCTTTCTGATTTGAAAACTAGACTCACGGAGGCATATTGAGTCCAAAAATCATCAAGATCAAACCACAGGAGCCATGCCTTTTATTTCTTTGACGTTCGGGTCTGCTCTCTGGAATTTTCAGAGTTTTGCTACAAGTTATACTTACTTTGTAAATAATGGTCCAAATGACTTTTCTATGATCTAGGGCTTAAACCATGCTTTAATAATGATTAGTTGAGCTTGAATTCAAAGTTTAAGAGTATTTCATAGTTTATCCTTGTCTATGTACATATTCATCTATATGGTTCGACACTTGTAATTAAGACTTATTTGCTTTGGATTTAATTACATTAGATAGATGTAAGCTAGAAATTTAGGATTGTCATTTTTAACATCGTATTTTGCATATCATGTGGACTAACCTTTTGTTTTGTAGTGCTATTAAGGTATGATTTCTAGAACTCCTCTTTAGTTTATCTTAATTCCTTGATTTTATTGATTTTTCGACTTAATGCGCGACACCTTAGAATTAGGTTTTGCCTTATGTGTATATGTGATTAGAGACTCTTTTTTAGGATTTTCTTTTATTCGCATGCATTGCACGTTTACTATCGCTGCTGGATCCCGGGTAAGTTCACTTGTTCCCTATTGCATATCATATCGCTTGCTACCTGAATTATGTGGCTTTTGAATGGTATTTTGTCAATTGCAATTTTACACCTTTTGGACATGCTTTTGTGATGTATATGTATATATGTATTAGTTGAGGGCATGCTTAGATTAATAAATTTGATTAAAAGGATATTGAGTAGAGGCCTATCGCAAGATAGGATGAGAGAGGGTGTTTTAGTCCAACGGGCTCCTTCCTCTCTCATTCCATAATCCCCGGACCTAGTTAATCTTGGTTTCGCAAAAAGATCGGTTGCTTTAAAATGGTTTCTTAATTTTCCTTTTAAAAATTAAGTGGCGACTCATTTTGTTTTTGAATTTGATTTTGAAAAGCTGTGGGTAAGTCAACCTGCGATATCCACAATCTAGCGACTCTGCTGGGGATCGAACCCAGAATCTCTGGTTTCGCAGACCAGAATTCTGATTTTGGGTTCACTTGAGGATTAGACTTGAAAAACATCCTTTTAATCAAATTTATTAATCTTTGTGTGCCTGTTGCATTTCACTTGCATGTCCAGCCAGTCGATTGCACGGAACTATGACCTTGGAGGCTCGGGGCAACCCGGTCGGTCAAGTCATCATGGGACTGTGTGATCACCCTTGATCTCGTACCATGATTTGGTATATTAAGCGTCCTATCGGATGTGTGTCAAGGGTCCCTTATTTGACCAAAACCCGGCCCTTGCATAGTAGTTTCCATAGAACCTTTCAAAATTAGGAATTCAATTCTTGATTAGGATTTATGTGCTAGGGAGTTTTGTATGCCCGAAAGGGATTACTTGAGATGATGACGATGCTTACTTGATAAAAGATGTGTAACCTCTTAATCACTTTTGGGCAATTCCTTTTCATGTCCTATGACATTTGAGAATAAGCCGAGTCTTGATTATAAGATTACACTTCTTATATCGCGTTAGCTAAGCATCATTGACCTTGTATGTATCCAAACCCATGAAAAGTACGATGATGATCTTATCACGTTACCCTTCTACCCTAGGGGTGGCCATGGGCCGGGCCAGGCCGGGCTCGGGCCGGGTTTGCACTCTATACTAAGGGTAAGTACCTTTGTCCAAGCCCGGCCCGGCCCGTGGCGGGCCTACAATTGGTTGCCCAAGCCCGGCACGGCACCAACCACTAAAATCCCAAGCCCGGTCCGCGGGCCAGCCTATTGCTATTTTTTATTTTATATTTTTAAAAACTTGAACTAAAAAAATTAAAAAATTATCATAAATGATGTTTTGAATGATTACTAAGACATATTATTCACAAAAATGCAATAAAACTCTTGTGATAATACATATACATTGAATATCTTATGTAAAATTATATTAATTTATATATAACAAAATAGAAAATACAAAAAATATATATATTTTACTAATAGTCGGGCCGGGCCGGGCCTAAGCGGGCCTCATTTGTTTTGACCAAGCCCGACCCTAAAATTGATCGGGCCTAAAATTGATTGCCCAAGCCCGCTTGAATGGGCCAATATCTTTGCCCAAGCCCTGAAAAATTAGGGCCGGGCTGGGCGGGCCAAGCGGGCCACGGGCCGTTTGGCCACCCCTATTCTACCCTGAGAATTTTAAAATCAGCCTTCGAAGAATAAGATTTCCGTGGCCTTTATTCAAAACCACTCTTTCAAAGGACTTGGGGGATTTCAAAATCAAGATTTCGAAAAAATTCATGCTTTTCAAAAACAGAAATTTTTGACCCAATCACCTTATGATCCAAAATTCTTGAAAACTGCTTTCTAAAGATGCTTCCCAAAATGGAATTCAAGAATCCTCAAAATTTTTCAAAACTTTGAAGGATGGGAAAAGAGGGCCACAATGAATGGAGAAATCATCGTACTTGACATGGGTAAAGGTTTTATGTGCTTATGTGTTTATGTGTTAGGGTTAGATTTTTCGTTTTCTTTGGCATATAGAGTAGGCACACATGCACACATGCATTGCATCCGCATAACATACAAAATAAAAGTTTTTTGCTAAAATAAAGGTAAAAAGGTATCCTAAAAAAAAAAAAAAATCTGCTGTAGGAGCAAAGATAGCCAATCAAGCGTGGTTCAGGGATCCTACGACAAGACTTGTAAGGAGAGGATACGCTAACATGGCCGAAGAAAGAAACAACGAAGAGATGACCGGATTAAGGGTACTAGTCGAACAGCAAGCGAAACAAATGAGGAGACAGGCCGAGAACATGAACCGCATGATGGGAATGATAGAGGAGCTGAATCGCCGACCGCCGCCGCATGTAATTCCACCCATTATAGACCCGCCTTTGGGAGGAGGAGACGGAGATTGGTTCGACGATCAAGAGGCACATTGGAATGATGCACTAAGAGCCAACAGGGACAGAGAGAAAGATGAGAAGGAGAAGCTGTTGACCGAGAAGATAGAAAAGTTGGAAAGGGTAATGCGCAAGGCTCAGGGAGTGGATACCTATCTGATGGAACTGGAAGGATTGTATGACGGAGTCCACAAAACGCTGCCTGCTGGTTTCAAAATGCCAGTTTTCGATAAGTTTGATGGCACATGCAATCCCCGCAGTCATGTTCGAATGTGCATAGGAGCTTTTTAGCCTAGTGGACTGAGCACTACCATGATGGCTGTCCTATTTCAACAAACCTTAACAGGAGCTGCTCTGTCATGGTACCTTACACTTGAGCCAAGCAAAACCAGAGTATGGGAAGAAGTGATTAAGGCATTTGTGGCACAATACGAGTACAATCAGGATTTGGATGTTACTGTCTGAGATTTGGAAACGACCAGGCAAGGGAACAAAGAATCATTCACCGAGTATTTGAGCCGATGGAGAGGAAAGGCAGCTAAAATGGTACAAAGGCCGCCTGAGAAAGACCAGATCCGAATGCTAATGAAAAATCTGCAGCCAGTTTACCAGGAAAAGATGAGATTTCAGTCAATCAACACCTTTGCTGAGGTATTCGATGTAGGGACGAGAATCGAAGATGCAATTCAAGAAGGAACAATCAAGAAGGAGGAACCACAGAACCGATATCGGAGGCCCAGTTATGGATCAAATGGAGGGCACTCGGGGGGTCACTCTGGCCCCACCGATGTCAATGCACTTAGCAAGCCTGAGAGAAAGTTCGATATCACCAGAAACCATCCAAGAGGAGGAGAGGATAAGCCACTGAGGAAGTTTTCGGATTTGGGAGTGTCACTATCAACCGCCCTCGATAGGCTGTTAGCGAAAGGGCATCTCCGTCAGCTAGAACCTCGACCCCCGCCGAGTCCACTCCCACCACACTTCAAGGGAGATCTCTACTGCAAGTATCATCAACAAAAGGGCCACTCGACGGATCGGTGCATGAGGTTAAGGCACGAAATCCAAGACCTCATTGACAACAAAGTGATATCCGAGCCACCTGTCAAAACCCCCAATGTCACCAAGAATCCTCTGCCAAACCATCGTGCTGTGCCACCACCACGGGGTCTTTATTTCTTAGGGGTAGAAGAAGCGGCATTCGATCCATCCGAGTTAATCACAAAGGTCGGAGAGCCAAAGAAGTTCTATCAGTTGCCAGAAAATTCAGGGATCTGCATGCTTGGAAGCCAGCCAGGGATATGGGAAAACGAAGTGACGAGGCAGTCAGATTGGTGGGTCCAAGAAAGCAATGATCGGAACATAGGCCGGGTAGGGGCGGATGATCTATGGTATCAAAGCTACGAAGAGGCAAAAGAGGGCTCAAAGACCGTTTCAGAAACCGACAATATTTGGGCAAAAGAAGAAATCGACCATTTGACTCGATCTGGTAGGCACTTCAAGCCGCATGAATTAGAGGAAGATCACCCGGGGAGGGAGTTGGAGAAAGGAAAAGGAAAAATGAACGAGGAAGAAGAAGAGGATCGGGTCCTAAAACAGATGAAGAAGACTCAGGCTAACATCACTATCTGGGGGTTGCTGATTGCCTCCAAACGCCATAGACAGGCGGTCCTAGACGCTCTGAATCAAGCTGACGTGTCTATCGACACCACCCCGGAAGACCTCATAGGATTGATCGGCAAAATCCCGACTTCGGCTATCACCTTTTCATCGAATGACCTACCTCCGGAAGGACCCACGCTCAACAAGCCGCTGTATATCACCGTTGAATGTTTGGGGAACACCGTGCCCGCTTGTCTCGTTGACAACGGGTCTGCTCTTAATGTATGTCCCTTCCGCACAGCCAAGCGAATGGGCTTAGATGAATCTTCCTTTGTGCCGTCTCAACAGAAAGTCCGGGCATATGACAACACCCAAAGGGCAGTCATGGGCATTATCTTTCTTAATCTCGCTATCGGGCTGATGGACAAAGAAGCTGAGTTCCAAATCATCGATATCCCCGCTTCTTTCAATCTGCTGCTGGGAAGGCCTTGGTTGGACAGTTTGGGCGCTATACCATCGACGATCCATCAAAAGGTTAAATATGTCTGGGAAAACAAAGTCTGTGATATCCTCGGAGACAGTTGGGTTCGTTCGTCCGAAGCGTCGTCAAGTGCACCGGTCCTAGAATTACAGCTGCAAGAAGAAGAAGCGAAAATGGGAGGATTCGAGTTCATCAGCGTGATAGAAGAAGGAAAGTCGGGAGAGTCCCTACCACCCCATTTTGATCAATATACTAGTCCAGTCGTCGCCGGAATCATGAAGAAAATGGGCTTCTTTCCAGGATTGGGGTTGGAGAAGAATCTTCAGGGCCTGCCAGAGGCTCCAAGAATCCCTACTCAGACTCACACTCACGGTCTAGGGTATCAGCCAACGAAGAAGGAGCTGAGAGCAAAGAAGAAGGACGTCAATGCGCCACTAGACCCTTACTTAAAGACTCTCAATGGGTATTTTGTGAAGGAAGGAGAAGATTTCCCCTTTTGCGGTTTCCCAGAACCATGGATGGACCAAAAAGACAAATGCATGAAGCCGGGGTTCGAGATCTTCTTCTCCCATGAATTTTCTGGGTACAAAGGCCCATTTTTACAAATGCCTGAAAAGTCTGTTGCTGCCAAGGACTGGATTGGTACGCTAGACGGTTCTGCCATGAAAGATCTGCTAGGCGAAGGGAATGCAGAGGTCATGAAGGAGGATCCCGGAAAGACCAAAGGTGAATACGTCGAGGGCATAGTGGAGGAAGCTGCCGAGAGTGAAGAAGGTGAGGAAGGGAAGGCTGAGGAAGAAGAGATGGAGGAAATCACCAAGACAGGAGGTCCGGAAGAATGCTTTATTACTGGCCTGGGAGGAGAGCACAAGAAGGAGTGGGTTTTTGAGTCTAGTGATAGGTTCCCCCCACACCCAGAGTCTGTAATGGCCCAAATGAGGCGTCTTTCAATTTCTATGTCTGTTGTAATCACTCCAAAGAAAATCAATGAAAGTATGACTGATTCTGCCTACTCGAACGCGCTTAATGAATGTGATGAATGTGATGATCATGAAATACCTATTGAACTGCAAAAACTAATTGAAAAAGAAAAAGAATCTGCATGTTAAATCATTGAGGACACCCTAACAATTAATCTTGGAAATGAGAACAATCCTCAAAATGTCTTCATCGGCTCTACACTTAGCAATAAAGAAAGTAAAGAACTAATCAGTCTATTAAATGAATTCAAAGATGTTTTTGCATGGTCTTACAATGATATGCCAGGTATCGATCCAAAAATAGTCCAACACCACATCCCCCCTCTTTCCCAATTCAAAGCCCATAAAACAAAAATTGAGGCGAATGAGGCCAGAATGGGCACTCAAAGTAAAAGAGGAGGTTGAAAAGCAATTAAGAGCTGGATTCTTGATGGTCACCGAGTATCCCGAGTGGATTGCCAACATTGTGCCTGTCCCAAAGAAGGATGGTCGTGTTAGGGTTTGCGTGGATTTTCGGGATTTGAATAAAGCAAGCCCTAAAGACGATTTCCCATTACCCCACATCGACGTGTTGGTTGATAACACTGCGGGACATGAACTTCTATCTTTCATGGATGGATTCTCCGAGTATAATCAAATCCTCATGGCTCCCAAGGATAGAGAGAAAACCACGTTCATCACTCCGTAGGGGACATATTGCTATAGGGTCATGCCATTCGGACTCAAGAATGCAGGCGCAACCTATCAAAGGGCTGCCACCACTTTACTGCACGACATGATCCACAAAGAGGTAGAGGTGTATGTGGACGATATGATTGTGAAATCCAAGGAGAGGGGAGGGTACCTAGAGGCTTTGAGAAAGTTCTTTGGGAGATTGAGGGAGTTCAAGATGAGGCTGAACACGCAGAAATGCACGTTCGGAGTCACTACTGGCAAGCTGTTAGGATTTCTCATTACCCAAAGGGGAATAGAAGTGGACCCTACCAAAATAAAGGCCTTAACCGAGATGAACCCACCGAAAAATGAGAAAGAACTGAGAGGGTTCCTGGGTAGAATACAATTTATAAGTCGTTTCATCTCAAAGCTCACCATGACCTGCGACCCGCTGTTCAAGCTACTCAGAACGGGAGAGAGATTCAATTGGGACACCCCGTGTCAACAAGCCTTCGACAAAATCAAAACCTACCTCCAGAACCCACCTGTCTTGTCGCCACCTTCGCCTGGGAGACCTTTGTTACTTTATCTCTCCGTATCCGAAGATTCAATGGGATGTATGCTGTCACGCCCCGGAGTAAGCCAAAAATAGGGAAAATAAAAATTTTCCTTTATGGGTCCGTAGACACGTGACTAGTTTGTTAACCGTTCTGTCCTTCTAACTCCGCACCATAAAAATCATAAGGGAATGCAAGAACATAAGCATAATCTAAACTTATCAGAGTATAAATACAGCGGCGGAAATTAAACAGGGATTACAATAACTTCAATCTTAATACAAGAGGCCATGCTAAACAATTTATACAATCTTAAAACTTGAGAAACTGTCTATCAGGTCCTGGGCAAGGCTTTGTTCTCCTTGGCTCCACGGTACAGCACCCTGAACTCTTCTATCTATCTCCAAACCTGCAACACTCTGGGCATACGAATGCCCAGGGCGTAACATGCCGTCAGCCTTGGAACAAGGCTGAGTGAGAGTCTCAACCGCACAATAATCAGTAAATACAATACATCTCTCAACTCACGTCATAGTTTAGTACTTTAAAGCACGGTTATTCTCTTATCAAAAGACGCATTCTCACCACGGGCATAATAGAGGTTTCAACAAGAAAGATAAATAGATAAATATAACATCATATAATACATTCTCTTTATTATAAACTCGTGCGTGCAAATGCATGATCAATAAGACTCATTCCCAACTCTTTTCAAAGGCACTTGCTTTTAAAACCGATATTTTCAAAACCATTTTATTTTAAAACCAAAACTTTCCAAAACCAAATCATTTGTACCAGATCATTTCCTCCTCCACTCAATCTCATCATTCACTTTCTCTCTCTCTCTCATCCACTTGACAACACGCGGTATATCAAGGATTAAAATATACTATCACAGCCAATTCATACTCATTCCCTTGATAGGCCACCGGACGTCTTCACGGCGCACACTATCTGTAAACAATGAAACTGGCGCATGGGACGTCTTCAACCATGTGTATACTCTCACCGGTCGTCTACAGCTGAGAAGTATATTAGAGCACTAGCCGGATGTATTCAACGATACATGGGACGTCTTCAACCACGTATGCGCATCACCGGACGTCTTCAACGGCGAGAGGCGCGCTAGGAACCCCAACCGTTCATGTCCACCCGGCTCGTCAGCCGTTGATCCATAGGATCCAGAAATCACATCTCATCTCATTCACATTCTCATCAAACCCTTCTCTTTCTCATACATGACGCATGCTGACACATGTCATGAAATGCACGTGTGTCCATCATCGATACTCATGTGCAATTCTACTTTTATTCCTCTTTATTAATAACATAGCATGCGTTATCTATTCAGTCAACAACATCGTAAAACGTGCATTTAACACATAGCAGCAGAAACGTAACATATAGAGCATAGATCATATAACATGGATTTGATACCGATAAACATATAGATAAAACCCTTGACATGCTCACGTATGCGATAGCACTACCATAACATGCTTTTAGACATCTTATAATTAACGGCAATACACTTGACATCATAAATCAGCTCATCACTTATACAGAATATCATACATGTGACTTTAATCATCTTATATTAGTCATAATAGGATTAGAGTGAGGTTAGGAAACTCACCTCGAGTCGCCGCTCCTCGAAACGCAGATAAACGTCAAGTTCTACAACAATAAACGGAATAAACAGAAGTAATGTATGAGTACAACTATAGGGGCAAAATGGTAATTTTACCAAATGAGGTCATAAACCTCAAGGTAGTGATCTACGTGTCATTCTAAGTCCAACGCCATTGACTAGACTCAAATCGGAGTCCGTCGCGTTTTTCGAGGTAATATGCGGGGCTTACTACACTAATGCAGACCCTAAAAGACAGGCTGTATTTTCGACCGAGTCGAAAAGTCACCAAACTTTACGGGAATGTTCTAGACATTATTCTAGGACTCTGGGAACTGACCGCGTAATTTTTGGAGTCCTAGATTATTTATTATGAATTATTGAAGATAATATATATCAGAAAATACCCAAAACGGGATTTAAATATGTTATTATAATTATACAGAGAAATCAGTACTTAAAAGTATTTTTATTAAATACTAGATATTAAAATACACTATCAGTATTTATTTCATAATTTTCGGAGCTCGTTTGGTATTTTTAATAATTAATATACTCATAAAATAGCTCCTTATTAATTATTAAAAATAGTAGACTATAATATTATAACTTTATAATTTACACTCTATAATAAAATAGTCCCTGGGTCATTACCCTAATTTTCTAGAATTTATAAATACTCATAGGTATTTATTAACTATTTAAAACCATTTAAAACTAATATTTATTATTTATATAAACCATATAAATAATAAATATACAATATTTATAATATAATAATGATATCTAGAATATTAAAATAATATTCTATAATATTAAAAACCTTAATGGCATAATTATAAATTATTTATAATTATTAAACCACTTAAAACCTTTTAAACTAATAATAATCATAATAATAATAATAATAATAATATTAATAATAATAATAATAATATTAATATATTCTGAGACCCGACGGGTCAACCCGAACCGACCCATGGGTAAACAGGTTACCCGTTTATACTCACAAAGGAACCCAATCAGAATTCGCGGGTTTGACCCGAACCCGAATCCAAATCCTAAACGGGTTACCCATTATAACTCACAACTAAACCCAAATTAAAACCCATTCGGGTTGGATCTGACCCGAACCCGAAGCCCACTTATACACACAAATCTATCCTACCCATTAACCCAAACCCTAACCAGACCCGGACCAAACCTTGACCCATACCTACTCACATACTAACCCGCCCTAGCAACCCGACCGAGTCAAACCTAACCCGAACCCGAGACCCAACTCCTCTCACTAACTAGCCCAGTCCAGTAGCCCAAACCCGGACTGAACCCGACCCAAAGCCTAACCCATCTACAGACACAACACGGCCCGCCCCAGAACCCGGAACCCAACCCGATGCCAAAACGGCGTCGTCCCACTAAAGGGAACCCGTGGGTTATCTAAACCCAATCCGACCCGATACCCTAACCCATCTACACACTCAGACTAACCCTACCTAAACCCGACCCGGACCCACCTATTATAACCCGAGCCTAAACGGGTCGTCATCTTCTTCTCCGGCGATCCCGATGCCGCCGGCGATGGCGATTTCGCCGGAACTCTTTCTCTCCTCATAACTCTCTCATTTCTCAACCAAAATGCATGAGGTCAACGGGGAAATGACCGGAATGAAGTCCTCTGTCACATACTAGGAGCTGGAGAGATGGTTTATTCGTTTGGTGGTCCTACGAGTGGATTATTCTTTCGGTCGTTTGAAAGAATAATGGCCTGCATGGCCATTCAAACCTCTCCCAAATCCATTCCTGCTACAAGGGGGTCTACCTGGGACTAATTGGGTTTGATTGGTGTAGATTTTAGGGGCCTTGGTTAATTTTAGGAAAATCAAGCTCAAGCTTGAGTTTTAATGGTTGCCGGAGCTTACAGAGAGCCTTAGGCTCTGTTTGGGGCCGTGCATGTGTTCCTAGGTGCTCCTAGATGACATGCAAGAACTAAAAATGAAATGAGGGGGTAGGGTTTACCTTGAAGAAGTCTCAAACTCTCTCTCAACCTCCGATCTCCCTCTTCTCTCTCCTCTGCGCCTCTTCTTCCTCTTTCTGTCTCCCTGGTCTTCTGCGTGTGTGTGTGTGTATAGAGACAGTGTAGAGAGTGAAGAGAGGTTGTGTGTGTAGTGTGTACCCAATGTGGGGTGTGGGAGTGTGTACAAGCCGAGAGTGTGTGTGTGGTGTTTAGATCTTCTCAAGCTCTTTCTCACCTCTCTCTCGGTTACTCTCTCTCTAACCCATCTGTAAAGACAGATTTGTGTGGGTGAAATGGTGGTGAGGGGAGGTGCTTTTATAGAGGAGATGGTGAGGGGGTTTGGTTGTGTATGTAGTTGGTGTATCAAATGCATACTTAGGTATGTGTGTTTGTGTGTTCAAGGGTAGATTAAGGGTGGGGTCCACATGACCGTCAAGTGGTGGTGTGGGTCCCACTCTTGAGTTGGCGTGCTTAAGGCAAGTGCCAGCGTCTCAGTTGTGCCTACAGTAGTGAAAACGAAGATAGGTATAGATGTAGGTATTAACGGGGCTGTGCATATGCCTAGACATAAATCTGACTTCTAATTAAATTAAAGACATCGAGGTCACGACTATGCTATTAGGTTCTAGGTTAGACTTAATGTTGTCGCCAAGACGTTGACTATGGGATTTTAATAAGGACTCCTAATTAGGGTCACCCTAATGGGCCTTCTGTAACTGCACTACGGCGATGTCACCAATCTGATATTCCTACGTGGAATTTGTATAAAATTCTGGGTGCTACATCTCTACCCACCTTATTTGAGGATTTCGTCCTCGAAATCTAGAGTTTGCTAGATCTTAAACGTATAAAGTCTTATTCGCAAGGTTAGTCATTCTATACTATCTCAGGCGCTCTTATCAATCTAAATGGTCTTCCTGACCATAAGTTGTTGTCCACTATTCCTGGGTCTGATTTCTATGGAATACATCAGCTCCTTCTCACAATTTCTCTTGAACTTTCCCAAACATCTTGTAACATCATTTCCATATAGAGTTCAGAATTCTAGCAGTGGGCATGGTACCTTCAGTCTTCCATTCTGTTCAGTGCTGGAATTGATTCCCTGATCTGCGTGTTCTCTTTCTGGATATTTGTGGTGGTGGAGCATTGTTCTGAACTTCTTGTTCGGGACAAACTTTGCGTACATGCCCAGTCTTTCCACAATTGAAACACCGTACTTGTTTCCCGGTGAGTTGTCTCGGTGCTGTGCATTCTTTGGAGTGGTGTCCAAGTGTTCCGCAGTTGTAGCAGATATCACGTTGCTTTACATGTGTCTGAACGGCTGTCTGGCTAACTTTTCTGTCACTGATTTGCTGTCTCTTGTTAGGATTCTGAGTGCGCTCAGAGTTTCCTCTAGTGATTACAGACTGCATTCGAGCGCTTGCTCGTGACACTTGATTGCCTCTTCGACTTTCTCCTGGGTTGGTTGTCTGGAACCAGTTGTCTTTTTCTCCTTGTGGGTGGCTTTTTAGTTTCTTGCTGTTCAGAGCTATGTTCTCTAGTTGTGTGGCTAATTCGGCCATTTCTTCGAACGGTTGGTCAAGGTATACTGCTGCTGTCTTTTGAATATCTGGATTTAGTCCTCCGTAATATTGTAGTGTCTTATTTTGCTGAGTATCTACCATGAATGGAGCAAATCGTGATAGTCTCTCAAATTTCGACGTGTATTCTTGCACCGTCATGTCGCCTTGAACTAGCTCTATGAATTCCTTTTTCTTCTTGTTTCTTTCCGTTCTTGGGAAGTACTTTGCTAGGAATTTCGTTTTGAATGCTTCCCACGTCATTTTCCTCGTAATATCTTCGCCCACTGTAGCTTCAGCAGATTCCCACCAGTCGGCTGCCGAATACGTCAATTGGAAAACAGCCAAGCGTCTTTTTTTCCGTTTCGTTGCATTCAAGGGCTTGAAACATTCGTTCCATATCACGAAGCCATTGCTCAGCTTCCCATGCCTCTGTCATTCCAGTGAAAGTTCCTGGTTTAAGTGCACGGAATCTCTCAAGCAGTTTATCTCCTGCCTGACAAGTATTTCCGTTGTTGATGACGCGGTCCAGGTGATCACTTGCTTGTTCCACGCGTCGGACAAGGGCTCCTATCAATCCAGTTGGATCTACTGCTGGAGGTATCACGTTTGTTGGTCCGTTGGATGAATTCTGAGTATTCCGTTTCCTCTTAACCATGGTGTACGCTAGAAAGGGTTACACCTACGAGTTAATCACCTATTTGGTCAATACCTTATCTTATCTTGTCTGATCATATGACAAGTAACAATATTGAGTTAACAGAGATTTCTAGCATATAACGATCATCACAACTACTACTAGGATTAAGGGTAAGGCATCCTTATCATTGGTCCTTCTAGACTCTAGGTTGAGCTGACTGTTCTGAGATATATCTCAGGAAGTTTGTCAGTGCCTAAAACATCTATCAACTAATGGTCAAGCCTATTTTCTTGTTAATAATAAACATATAAGAGGTAAGAGTAGCAATTAGTTAAAAGTAAGAAATCATCTCATCCATACAATTATAGGTAAGTCAAGTCAGAAACATCTACTACTGATCAGAAAATAAAAGGGTACATCAACAGTACGAATATTAATTCTACGAATCTGGAATACATCAAGAGAAGTGGAACAATTAAAATATAAGATGAATCTAGCTAAGAATCCATCCTCCATCTCTCTCCACATCGGAGTCCGAGGTCACCTCTCCTAGATCACTAGATGGTGGAAAGTCAATCGGAGGGATACCAACAAATGCATCCCAGGCTGGCTCTAGGGGCCAATCAAGGTCCTCTATCATCTCTGGCTCCGCTAGTGGTTCCTCATCTGGATCATCATCTGAGTCATCGTCAGAACCTGCAGGAGTAACATAGTGTACTATGTCCTCTTGTGGCTCTTCCTGGTCATGGATGGCAAGGTTTCCAAGGGCATGAGGAATCTCCTCCATCTCCGCGGACAGTAAACGCGGTGCTACTACTCTGTGATACGCTATCTCTGGAACAGGTCTCTCACGGAAGAAACAGCGTGTCCACTTCCTATCTCCCTACGGCATTGGGCCTGATAGTGGCACCAATATGGGTTGAACCTCAGGAAATGACCTTCCTATCCATGGTGGTCTTGTGCTCTTCATCTTCAGCGTCATACTTTCTTTGTTACTCCATACTACCTGCTTGAAGGAAAACTATCTTAGCATCGGTTACTATCTCCGGAATATCTTACGGTTCTTAACTTAAGAGTGACGGACAGACGGTGAACTTCTAAACCTGGCTCTGATACCACTAAATCCCTGTCACGCCCCGGAGTAAGCCAAAAATAGGGAAAATAAAAATTTTCCTTTATGGGTCCGTAGACACGTGACTAGTTTGTTAACCGTTCTGTCCTTCTAACTCCGCACCATAAAAATCATAAGGGAATGCTAGAACATAAGCATAATCTAAACTTATCAGAGTATAAATACAGCGGCGGAAATTAAATAGGGATTACAATAACTTCAATCTTAATACAAGAGGCCATGCTAAACAATTTATACAATCTTAAAACTTGAGAAACTGTCTATCAGGTCCTGGGCAAGGCTTTGTTCTCCTTGGCTCCACGGTACAGCACCCTGAACTCTTCTATCTATCTCCAAACCTGCAACACTCTGGGCATACGAATGCCCAGGGCGTAACATGCCGTCAGCCTTGGAACAAGGCTGAGTGAGAGTCTCAACCGCACAATAATCAGTAAATACAATACATCTCTCAACTCACGTCATAGTTTAGTACTTTAAAGCACGGTTATTCTCTTATCAAAAGACGCATTCTCACCACGGGCATAATAGAGGTTTCAACAAGAAAGATAAATAGATAAATATAACATCATATAATACATTCTCTTTATTATAAACTCGTGCGTGCAAATGCATGATCAATAAGACTCATTCCCAACTCTTTTCAAAGGCACTTGCTTTTAAAACCGATATTTTCAAAACCATTTTATTTTAAAACCAAAACTTTCCAAAACCAAATCATTTGTACCAGATCATTTCCTCCTCCACTCAATCTCATCATTCACTTTCTCTCTCTCTCTCATCCACTTGACAACACGCGGTATATCAAGGATGAAAATATACTATCACAGCCAATTCATACTCATTCCCTTGATAGGCCACCGGACGTCTTCACGGCGCACACTATCTGTAAACAATGAAACTGGCGCATGGGACGTCTTCAACCATGTGTATACTCTCACCGGTCGTCTACAGCTGAGAAGTATATTAGAGCACTAGCCGGATGTATTCAACGATACATGGGACGTCTTCAACCACGTATGCGCATCACCGGACGTCTTCAACGGCGAGAGGCGCGCTAGGAACCCCAACCGTTCATGTCCACCCGGCTCGTCAGCCGTTGATCCATAGGATCCAGAAATCACATCTCATCTCATTCACATTCTCATCAAACCCTTCTCTTTCTCATACATGACGCATGCTGACACATGTCATGAAATGCACGTGTGTCCATCATCGATACTCATGTGCAATTCTACTTTTATTCCTCTTTATTAATAACATAGCATGCGTTATCTATTCAGTCAACAACATCGTAAAACGTGCATTTAACACATAGCAGCAGAAACGTAACATATAGAGCATAGATCATATAACATGGATTTGATACCGATAAACATATAGATAAAACCCTTGACATGCTCACGTATGCGATAGCACTACCATAACATGCTTTTAGACATCTTATAATTAACGGCAATACACTTGACATCATAAATCAGCTCATCACTTATACAGAATATCATATATGTGACTTTAATCATCTTATATTAGTCATAATAGGATTAGAGTGAGGTTAGGAAACTCACCTCGAGTCGCCGCTCCTCGAAACGCAGATAAACGTCAAGTTCTACAACAATAAACGGAATAAACAGAAGTAATGTATGAGTACAACTATAGGGGCAAAATGGTAATTTTACCAAATGAGGTCATAAACCTCAAGGTAGTGATCTACGTGTCATTCTAAGTCCAACGCCATTGACTAGACTCAAATCGGAGTCCGTCGCGTTTTTCGAGGTAATATGCGGGGCTTACTACACTAATGCAGACCCTAAAAGACAGGCTGTATTTTCGACCGAGTCGAAAAGTCACCAAACTTTACGGGAATGTTCTAGACATTATTCTAGGACTCTGGGAACTGACCGCGTAATTTTTGGAGTCCTAGATTATTTATTATGAATTATTGAAGATAATATATATCAGAAAATACCCAAAACGGGATTTAAATATGTTATTATAATTATACAGAGAAATCAGTACTTAAAAGTATTTTTATTAAATACTAGATATTAAAATACACTATCAGTATTTATTTCATAATTTTCGGAGCTCGTTTGGTATTTTTAATAATTAATATACTCATAAAATAGCTCCTTATTAATTATTAAAAATAGTAGACTATAATATTATAACTTTATAATTTACACTCTATAATAAAATAGTCCCTGGGTCATTACCCTAATTTTCTAGAATTTATAAATACTCATAGGTATTTATTAACTATTTAAAACCATTTAAAACTAATATTTATTATTTATATAAACCATATAAATAATAAATATACAATATTTATAATATAATAATGATATCTAGAATATTAAAATAATATTCTATAATATTAAAAACCTTAATGGCATAATTATAAATTATTTATAATTATTAAACCACTTAAAACCTTTTAAACTAATAATAATCATAATAATAATAATAATAATAATATTAATAATAATAATAATAATATTAATATATTCTGAGACCCGACGGGTCAACCCGAACCGACCCATGGGTAAACAGGTTACCCGTTTATACTCACAAAGGAACCCAATCAGAATTCGCGGGTTTGACCCGAACCCGAATCCAAATCCTAAACGGGTTACCCATTATAACTCACAACTAAACCCAAATTAAAACCCATTCGGGTTGGATCTGACCCGAGCCCGAAGCCCACTTATACACACAAATCTATCCTACCCATTAACCCAAACCCTAACCAGACCCGGACCAAACTTTGACCCATACCTACTCACATACTAACCCGCCCTAGCAACCCGACCGAGTCAAACCTAACCCGAACCCGAGACCCAACTCCTCTCACTAACTAGCCCAGTCCAGTAGCCCAAACCCGGACTGAACCCGACCCAAAGCCTAACCCATCTACAGACACAACACGGCCCGCCCCAGAACCCGGAACCCAACCCGATGCCAAAACGGCGTCGTCCCACTAAAGGGAACCCGTGGGTTATCTAAACCCAATCCGACCCGATACCCTAACCCATCTACACACTCAGACTAACCCTACCCAAACCCGACCCGGACCCACCTATTATAACCCGAGCCTAAACGGGTCGTCATCTTCTTCTCCGGCGATCCCGATGCCGCCGGCGATGGCGATTTCGCCGGAACTCTTTCTCTCCTCATAACTCTCTCATTTCTCAACCAAAATGCATGAGGTCAACGGGGAAATGACCGGAATGAAGTCCTCTGTCACATACTAGGAGCTGGAGAGATGGTTTATTCGTTTGGTGGTCCTACGAGTGGATTATTCTTTCGGTCGTTTGAAAGAATAATGGCCTGCATGGCCATTCAAACCTCTCCCAAATCCATTCCTGCTACAAGGGGGTCTACCTGGGACTAATTGGGTTTGATTGGTGTAGATTTTAGGGGCCTTGGTTAATTTTAGGAAAATCAAGCTCAAGCTTGAGTTTTAATGGTTGCCGGAGCTTACAGAGAGCCTTAGGCTCTGTTTGGGGCCGTGCATGTGTTCCTAGGTGCTCCTAGATGACATGCAAGAACTAAAAATGAAATGAGGGGGTAGGGTTTACCTTGAAGAAGTCTCAAACTCTCTCTCAACCTCCGATCTCCCTCTTCTCTCTCCTCTGCGCCTCTTCTTCCTCTTTCTGTCTCCCTGGTCTTCTGCGTGTGTGTGTGTGTATAGAGACAGTGTAGAGAGTGAAGAGAGGTTGTGTGTGTAGTGTGTACCCAATGTGGGGTGTGGGAGTGTGTACAAGCCGAGAGTGTGTGTGTGGTGTTTAGATCTTCTCAAGCTCTTTCTCACCTCTCTCTCGGTTACTCTCTCTCTAACCCATCTGTAAAGACAGATTTGTGTGGGTGAAATGGTGGTGAGGGGAGGTGCTTTTATAGAGGAGATGGTGAGGGGGTTTGGTTGTGTATGTAGTTGGTGTATCAAATGCATACTTAGGTATGTGTGTTTGTGTGTTCAAGGGTAGATTAAGGGTGGGGTCCACATGACCGTCAAGTGGTGGTGTGGGTCCCACTCTTGAGTTGGCGTGCTTAAGGCAAGTGCCAGCGTCTCAGTTGTGCCTACAGTAGTGAAAACGAAGATAGGTATAGATGTAGGTATTAACGGGGCTGTGCATATGCCTAGACATAAATCTGACTTCTAATTAAATTAAAGACATCGAGGTCACGACTATGCTATTAGGTTCTAGGTTAGACTTAATGTTGTCGCCAAGACGTTGACTATGGGATTTTAATAAGGACTCCTAATTAGGGTCACCCTAATGGGCCTTCTGTAACTGCACTACGGCGATGTCACCAATCTGATATTCCTACGTGGAATTTGTATAAAATTCTGGGTGCTACATATGCTGACCCAAGAAGGAGAAGAGGGGCACGTGGAGAAGGCCATTTACTACTTAAGCAAGAGGATGGTAGGATATGAGTTAAAGTATTCTCCCTTGGAGAAGGCCTGTTGGGCCTTGGTTTGGTGTACACGTCGCCTCCGCCACTACATGCTAGCCTTCCCTGTAATCCTGATATCCCGAATGGACCCATTAAAATACCTGTTCGAAAAACCCATCTTGACCAGTAGGATTTCCCGTTGGACCATGATGCTGGCTGAGTTCGACATCAGATATGTCACCGCCAAGTCCGTAAAAGGAAGGGCTGTCGCCGAGTTTTTAGCCGACCTCGCTGTAGAATCTGAGGACAAGGGAGACTTCAAGTTCCCAGATGAAGGAATAATGGAGGTTAAGGAGGATTTGTGGAAGATGTACTTCGATGGAGCAGCCAACCAAATGGGTTACGGAGTTGGAATCATTCTCGTAGCACCAGACGGGATCCCTACCCCACTAGCCGTCAAACTCAAGTATAACTCAACTAACAATATCGCGGAGTACGAAGCATGCATAATTGGGATGGAAGCAGCCTTGGCTTTGAAGATCAGAAAGATTGATGTCTTCGGAGATTCCAACTTGATCATATCCCAGGTCCGAGGAGATTGGAGGGTAAAACATGAGAAATTGAGACCTTACCATGACTATCTGGAAAGCTTGAAAGCACAATTCCGAAGGATTTCCTTTTACCACCTCCCTCGCGAAGAAAACCAACTAGCCGACTCTTTGGCTACCTTAGCCTCGATGATCCAAATCCCTTCCAAAATTGCCATGATCCCGCTGTCCATAGAAGTAAGGAATCAACCGTCATTCGAAATGATCGCAGCCATAGAGAGAGAAGATGAAGTGCCTTGGTATGTGGACGTGTGGAAGTTCATTAAAGAAGGAGAATACCCCGAAGGAGCCTCAGAAAAGGACAAGAAGGCGATACGACGATTTGCTGCTCAATTTGTGATCTACGCGGATAAACTATGGAAGAAGTCCTACACCGGGTATAATTTGGAGTGTTTATATGGAAGGGAAGCTAAGAGAATGATGGAGGAAATACATGAGGGAGTATGCGGGCCCCACATGAACGGGCACATGCTGGCGAAGAAGATCATTCGACAAGGGTACTATTGGACGACCTTGGACAAAGACTGTTGTGAATATGTTAGAAGGTGTCACAAGTGTCAGATTCATGCAAATTTGATGCACACCCCACCGTCGCAGCTCTATAGCATGACCACCCCTTGGCCATTTTCCGTATGGGGGATTGATATCATCGGTGAGATAGTTCCAAAAGCTTCCAATGGGCACCGGTATATAATCGTGGCGATCGATTATTTTACAAAATGGGTAGAAGCGGCCTCATATGCGACTTTGAAAGCCAAAGATGTGGTGAGTTTCATTGAGAAGAACATAATCTGCAGATACGGAGTCCCGGACGAGTTTATTTCCAATCATGGCAGTCATTTCCAGGGGGAAGTTATCCCGCTCTTAGAAAAGTATAAGATCACTCGCCATCAGTCATCCCCGTATAGGCCCCAGACGAATGGAGCAGTAGAGGCAGCGAATAAGAATGTTAAAGCAATCTTGGGGAAGACGACAGATACATATAAGGATTGGCATGAGAAGCTGCCATTTGCTTTATGGGGGTATCGGACGTCAGTAAGGACTTCAACGGGTGCTACGCCATACTCTCTAGTCTACGGAATGGAGGCAGTCCTTCCAGTCGAGGTGGAAATACCCTCTCTCAGAGTCTTAACAGAATGTGAAGTGACAGAATCAGAATGGATACAGGGAAGGTATGAGGAATTGATGCTGCTCGATGAAAAGAGGCTGACCGCGATAAACCATACTCGGGGTACCAGAAGAGAATAGCTCGTGCTTTCAACAAAAAGGTCCGCCCAAGGAAGCTTACTGAGGGTGACCTGGTCCTCAAAGAACTGAAGGTGCCTGTTTATGACCCCAGAGGAAAGTTCAAACCCAATTGGGTCGGGCCGTACATCATTAAGACCCTCCTTTCCGGAGGGGCGACCTATCTCATGGACCTGGACGGGGTTGAATTTAAACAGCCGATTAACCTCGATCGCCTCAAGAAATACTTTGCTTGAAACCATTTCTTTCGAAGCCTCCTATCTTGATGAACTACGCTTGACCTGATTCCCTCTAGGGGATACGTAGGCAACCAACTTGGTTCGGTCATTTCAAAAAAAAAAAAAAAAAAAAAAAAAAACGGTGCTAAACTAGGGGCAAACTAGCGTTTTCCCAAAGCCGCTTCAAAGCCATAAAACCAGGGGCAAACTTCGTTTGCTAAGCCGAAGAACCCAGATACAAAACCCTCCCTTGGATCATCTGGCTATCGAGATAAGTACTATAAAAAAGCAAATGAGAATTCATAGAAGGATTAAAGTTTAAAGCAAAGAAGCAAAGTAAAGAGCCAAGTTAAGACATTAAAAGGATAATTCTTCATAAAAGATTAATCGAAAGGGTGGACACTTTAGATTTAGCATGACAACACTTTTTGAAAAGGAAAAATAAGAAAAATCACATTCAAAAGCGCAAACAAAGGGTAGGCAGGATCTGTCAAAAGAGTTCCGTAAAATGTCAGGCATTTTCCCTGTTTTCGTCTACTTTATTATGCATGTGTCTGTCAAGTTTGCCTCGCAGCCAAGGTTTGGATATCTAGAAGATACTCAGTAGTAGGCACAGTCAGAGCAGGAATCCTCGGGAACGAAGCAGCCATTCTGCCATGCCAAGCCTCCATGAAAGCTTTCACTATGGAGGGACGCAAAGCGAACCCCTTAGTAAAATCAGCAGTTATAGAATCGGTAGCGCCTTGTAAGAGTCCAAACTGACGGACCACCCGGCCAGGGATGTAAAAAGTAGTGGTATACAAACCGGGCAGCCAAATGCCAGTTCGCCCAGGGAGGCGCACAGCAATAGAGCGACAGGTCCACGACGGACAAACCCAGCAAATGTCACTAGAAGAAAGGCCCTGCAGCCAACCAAGCCACGCATCGGCAGACTGAAACAAGCTATGAATCTCCACGCGATCATAAGGAAGTGACCCACGGAGATGGGAAGCATGTATGAAGAGATCTAGACGCTCCATGAGCCAAACTTGCAGAACGAAAGGTGCCCCGGCAGATAACATAACCCCAGTAGCATGGGCATGGCCCAGCCCGATCAGAGTTTCACCAAGGACCAGCATAACAGCACTTTTCATCTCCCGCAAGCCGCATGCCATGGGTATAAGAATGTCAGAAGATGACTGGAATAGGAAGTAAGAGAGCATGGCGATTGACAAGGCACTACGTCGAATGATCTGGTACTCACCGTCATAGGGGTCCCCTATGGGAGCATAAACAGAGGCAAGGCGCTCAAAATCAATATGCCTGTCACAAATAAAGGAGCCCGTCGCATTTTGAGATATGTGGAGAAGAGTGGCTAAATCCCGAACATACCCGGCCTGAATCTGAGGGACCATCAATTCAGCAGAAGAGTCAGTATGGAGAATGGCGCTAAACTCCTCAAACAAGGGGCAGATCTCTTGAGAACCAAAGCGGAAGACGTTGAAAGTGGGATCCCAACATTGAATGGCAGCCCAAAGTAGGCCCTCATTCAAACTCATCCGTCGAAACGAAAAGAGATCGTTCAGTCTGAAACACTCAAAGTTAAGTCTGTCAATACCCGAGAGAGTATCCATCCATGGGAAGAGGATTTGAGAACCAATGGGGGCCATTGAGGGGAGAATGAGGAGAAATGAGAAGTGTTTTGCGGAAATTTTGAGAATGAAGGGATATAAATAGAAGAATAAGGCTGTCTACCTACCCGCGGCACTCGATAAAGTGCAGCGGCACTCGATGAAGTGCCGCGCGACAGTCAGTGAATGCTGTTGCGGCATTTACAGATTGCCGTAGCGGCTCTCACTGAGTGCCGCGGAGACCTAACCAAGTGTCGTTCTGAGTTTTTCATTGGCCATGATCTGTTTGTAACACGGTCAGCCCACCTGCAAACAGAAAACTAATTGGGAAGCAATAAAAACGTGTGCATCATGCAGCACGTACAAATACATTCATTCATTCATTCATTTCATTTATTTTCCAAAAGATAAAAGAAGCAAGAGCATTCAAAGATAAAATAAAGACGGGATCAAGCCATGATCCCACATACGGCGAGAATTGGACCAAGCTATGGTCACACATACGGTGAAAAGCAATAATGTAATAATAAAAGTATTAGGAAAGCCTATCTACCAACCATCAGGGAGCGGTTATCAAAATAAAGCATATGTGTATATATACAGTCATCCACCAAAATAAAATAAAAAATCCTCTCAAAAAAAAAAAAAAAAAAAAAAAAAAAAAAACAAAAACAAAAAATAAGCAGGATCAGCTCCGACCCCGACCCCGGCCGCGAGTCTGACGAGTCGTGCGCCTGAGAGGCTCCTCCTCTGACTCGGTCCCGCTGCCTCCACCACTCTCTCCACGCCCGCTAGTTCGGCCTCTGCCACCGCTAGTACCCTCGCCGACGCCTCCGCCACGCCCAGCACCGCTACCTCCGGGGGCATCGCTGAGAGAGATGCCGAGCTGCTGAAGCCGATGCTGGAGCTGTCCCACCTGCTGAGATAGGACTCTGTTCTCCTCCATCTGGAAGAGAAAGGATGAGTCCAGAAAAGTGTTGAAAAGACATTTGGAATACTAAGAATATGGAAAGGGTAGAAGATCATACCTGGGCCCTCAACTGAACCGCAGCAGTCGCCCGAGCTCCCTCAGCCTGAAAACAAGAACCAGGAATAAGGATTAGTAAATGGAGGTACCATCCCAATCAAAAGTAGGAGTGGGGATAAATTCCTTACCATCCACTCCTGCCCGAGAACCCACTGTCGCACGCTATGGGCATACGCTAGGCCCTCCTCCGCATAAGCACGCGGGACGACGTCATAATGTAAAGGTATGGTGGGAGCACCATGTGAAAGCCGAGGAATCGTCGTCGAGTGGGGCTCTCCAAATGAGACGGTCGACATAGTCCAATCCCACTCGGGCAAGGCAGGAGCTCGAACTGCGGCAGGAACAGGCTGCAAACAAAGGTAATAAAACATGAAAAAGGAATAAAAGGAGAATTCACCAAAATAATAAAAGGATCGTTTACTCACCCGAGTCACTTCCATCAGAGGGAAGTTCGGCATCAGCTTGGCGGCACGGAAAGCCGCATATCCTGACGGATCGTCCAAAAAGCTGTGGATACCGAAGCCGGCTCGAGCAGCCGTGAGATCGCCGCCCTGAAGCGTGTCTGTGGCCCTCATAGAGTCGGGAGGAGGGAACGGCACAAAGAACCCAGGGACCGCTATCGACTGCCGGGTCACTCTCTCTCCCAAATACCACGCCATACCCTCTGACCCACCATCAAGAAGTCGCCTCGTCGGGTCATACCCGGCCGACTCTCGCAACCCCACCCTAGCCTCAGGCAAGACCTTGAGCCACGACTGCCAGTGCACATGCCCCTCCCTCAGGTTCGTCAGGAAGTTCCTGAACGAAACGAAATCATGGGCCCCGGTCTTCCTCCCAACCCTGTCCTTCGCCCATTTCAGCCCCTGGGGCATGATAAGGGCGTCGGCATCACGTGTCTGAGGAGACATCATGCGAAGATACTCGTGGGACCAAATCTGTGATAAAAAAGAAAAGAGAAAAAAAAGAAGAAGGATTAGTCTCACATTTTTTAATAAAAAAATAATAATAACAGGCAATGGAATATAGGAAAAGGGTATACCTCCAATACCCGCCGGTAGCAGCCGACCTATCTCGGGAGATGTCGCTCATGTGCCTATATAGGATGGCCAACCCTGTACCAGCCCAGTCGTACTCGGCAACCCGGTCCAGGCGCTCCAGCGACGCCACCAAGGGAGCAGAAATCCAATCACCCCTGGTGCTCAACAAGGAGTACCCCAGCACATACATCAAGAAACCTCGGGCCATCTGCTCGTCCGTAAAATCGGGTTTCCCCCGGAAAGTATCCATAAACCATCGAGCTGTGACCAAGGCCTCCTCAGGGACCACCCCTAGCAAGGGCTCCATCTGATCCCACTCCTGGTCTGTAAGGTGCCGCAGGGGCTCTCCTCCGAATGGAATCCCCGTGATCATGCTGAAGTCTAGAGGGGTCATCGTCATCTCCCCAAAATCGAAGTGGAAGGTACTCGTGGTATCCCACCACCGCTCAGCCAGCGCATGCATCTGCTGTAGATCTTTGGAGCTCTTCGTCAAAAGTTTGACGAAGTCTCCAAACCCTGCTGCGTCCACTAGAGCCCTCACGGTCGGGCTCAGCTCTGTGTACCACTCGTGGCCGTGGGCGAGGCTGCCATGCCCCTTCAGCACCTTCGGTTGCAGCTGCAAGAAAAGAATAAAAGGTTTGTTGTTAGGGAATGGATAAAGAAGAGAGCAATAACAGCGAATAAATAATTAATAAATGGAAAGTCCAGAAGTGTTCATAGAGGATTTCACACTTGTTTGCATTCAGGAGGAAATGAATAAGAGAAAATGCTCGATTTTCTAACAAGGTTCCGAAAAGAAAAGAAAAGAAAAAGAGTAGTTTGTCCACATTCTCTGAAATACATGCACATATAAAGAGATTTTAGGCCCGAAAAAGTATAAGTTTCGAAATGCGTAATTGCAAACATTCGAGAATCATTTTTTTTGAATAATTAAAGACTCGGCAATACAGGAGAAGGTTCGGGATCGTGTATTCATGGGCATTGGGTGTTTGAAGTTTTGATTAAATGGTTTTCAAAAAATCTTTGAGGAAAGTTAAAGAAAAAAATAATAAATGAGTGTTCAAAAAATTCAAGCGTAACATCCAGTCTCTGAAAATTCATAAAATAAAAAAACTCCTTTGCAAGAGGGGCATGAAATAAAGCGATCAAGGACGCTCGGAGGTGCCATGGGCACGAAATTCAGAACAGGGTATCTAAAAGATGTGGCAATCCTACGTTACATTCATACAAGAGAAGGAAATGCGAGAAAGAAATGCGAAAAATAAAATGAAGGGAGTGTTTACCATGCGCTTGAACGCGCGGGCCGACAGATGCTCATCAGGGTCCCTCAGTAGGAGCGTGGCGTCCGGGTGATGAGTGGCGGTGTATCTGGCCCTCTTCTTGCGCCCTGAACCACTCGCCATAATCTGTCAAAGAAAAAGAGAGATTCCACGCGTACATTAGTAACGATTCGAAAAAACAATAAATAAACGAGTTTAATCAAGCTCTGATCTAACAGAACTAACCTGTGAATGTCGTAGATCAATATAGAAGCAAAGAAAGGATGAGAGAAAAATTTATCCAGAGAGATTCCGAGATGAAGAGAGTTGGGAGAATGAAAGAAATGAGAGAACCCCGGCGGTTTTAACCACTGCCGCTCAAACGCGGCACTCATTTTTCCGTGCGCGGCAGTCAGTCAACTGCCGCGCGGCACTCGCCGAGTGCCGCAACGGCACTCCGTGAGTGCCGCGCGGCAGTCACGGAGTGCCGCGAATAACCGCGTGTGCCGCGATTAAGGCGGTTCAAAGATATTTATTTCCCCCCCGAAAATTCAAATCAAGTCCCAAAAATTGAATTTGAGCCCCCCAAAGTGTGCCCTCATTACACTTTTTGACCCCGATTTTGTTTCCAGGTTTAAATCGGCTACAAATTTCAAAATACGGGTATAAATTTGAGCCTGTGGGCTCCCAACTCCCAGAAATCAAAATAAAATTCGAGCCTGTGGGCCCCAAAATTCAAAAGATGAAATCCTAGCCTGTGGGCCCCGGGTCTCGAAGATATAAAGTAGATTCCAAGCCCGTGGGCTCCCGAACTTTGAAATTTGAGAGTATAACGGATTTATATTCCCAGTTTTTGCAACATATTTGCGTTAACCCTCATTTTGAGAATATAACGGACTTATATTCCCGGTTTTCGCAACGGACTTGCGTCAACCCCCGTTTTGAGAATATAACGGACTTATATTCCCGGTTTTCGCAACGGACTTGCGTCAACCCTCGTTTTTGAGAATATAACAGACTTATATTCCCGGTTTTCACAACGGACTTGCGTCAACCCTCGTTTTTGAGAATATAACGGACTTATATTCCCGATTTTCGCAACGGACTTGCGTCAACCCTCGTTTTTGAGAATATAACGGACTTATATTCCCGGTTTTCGCAACGGACTTGCGTCAACCCTCGTTTTTGAGAATATAACGGACTTATATTCCCGGTTTTCGCAACGGACTTGCGTCAACCCTCGTTTTTGAGAATATAACGGACTTATATTCCCGGTTTTCGCAACGGACTTGCGTCAACCCCCGTTTTGAGAATATAACGGACTTATATTCCCGGTTTTCGCAACGGACTTGCGTCAACCCTCGTTTTTGAGAATATAACGGACTTATATTCCCGGTTTTCGCAACGGACTTGCGTCAACCCCCGTTTTTGAGAATATAACGGACTTATATTCCCGGTTTTCGCAACGGACTTGCGTCAACCCCCGTTTTTGAGAATATAACGGACTTATATTCCCGATTTTTGCAACGGACTTGCGTCGACCCTCGTTTTTGAGAATATAACGGACTTATTATATTCCCGATTTTCACAACGGACTTGCGTCAACCCCCGTTTTGAGAATATAACGGACTTATATTCCCGATTTTCGCAACGGACTTGCGTCAACCCTCGTTTTTGAGAATATAACGGACTTATATTCCCGGTTTTCGCAACGGACTTGCGTCAAGCCTCGTTTTTGAGAATATAACGGACTTATATTCCCGGTTTTCGCAACGGACTTGCGTCAACCCCCGTTTTTGAGAATATAACGGACTTATATTCCCGGTTTTCGCAACGGACTTGCGTCAACCCCCATTTTTGAGAATATAACGGACTTATATTCCCGGTTTTCGCAACGGACTTGCGTTGACCTTCGTGATCAAATCAAAAGCACTCTCATGACTCCTGTGACAGATTCTCGCATAGATAATCTTCCCTGACTAACACGCCACGAAATGCGCGTCATACATAGGGAAAATGTGATAAGCATGACATTTACATAACCAGGTTAATTCAGACAACACCGTTGCATAGCACGTGCATCACGACAGGATAGGTGCATCCATCCGTGTGACTACTTGCGTTTGTGTGTGTTCGACCCCGTGCCCAAACTACGTCTTGGTCTGACTCCCGATGGGATACGTAGGCAGCTCGTCATGGAGTACGACCAATTAGAATTCCGCTGCACGCCCGTTTTTGCAACGCATTTTGTTTTTGCCTAAATTCGACAGTCAGGTCAAAGGCTTGTCTTCACACAGGCTTTGACATTCACTTATGGGACGCGTTGCTCCACAAGCTCTGTCAAAGAGGGACAAACTGTAGACACCCCAATTTTGACCGGCCGTCGAATTTAAGAGAGCGTCACCTGCATGTCCAATGATGACAATGACCGAAAAATTTGAAGTATTCCAAGCTCTTCAGAAAGTTCTCCAAAACGCGATAAAATTTCACAGAAAGAGGGAAATACCAGGTATTTAGGAGAATTCAGATATAAAACACAACTTTTGGAAAAGATATTCAAAAGTAATTTGTTTCAAAAAGAGAAAAGACCTAAAAGGGGAACCTTAGCCAAAAAACGGCACACGGCAGACTACCGCGGCACTCCCTGAGTGCCGCGCGGCAGTCAGAGAGTGCCGTTCCGGTGTTCACCGAGTGCCGCCACAGATTTCTGACTGCCGTTCGCTTTTAAAGTCTGTATTTTGCAGAGCAATACGTATGCGTATGCGAATAAGAACCAAAAACTAATAAAGTAAGACTGACAAAAATGCGGCAATCCATTAATGGCCGCGGCATTTGATGAATGCCGCGCGGCAGTCATAAAGTGCCGCAACGGCAGTCATGAAATGCCGTAGCGGCAGTCACGGACTGCCGCGGCAGTATCTGGACTGCCGCGCTGGACAGCAGTCTGTCTAAATTCAGAAAGTACACATTGTGCCACCAAATGAGAGAATTACACCTGTTTTTTTGCTCCGAAATTCACCAAAAATACCTGGTAATTTTGCTTATAAAAGAGAAGGGATCTTCCTAAAAGAGCAGAGACCAAGAAGAACACCAAGAAACATATTGGGAGAGAGAGCACATGCAAAAATACTTCCATTACACCAACATTTTTAGAGAGAAAAGAGAATGTTTAGAGAATTAGAGAGAAGAGCTTGGAAGATTTTCAAAGAAAAAAAAACTTTGAGGATAATTTGGAGGTGATCCTCTAACCATAGATTATTGGCTTTTTCTTTCTTCTCTTAAAATCTCTAATCCTAAAATCTTTCACTATTTTCTTTGTTTATCAAGTAAACTTAGGAGTTTCTTTTGTTTCCATATTACTTTCTTCCACTTTCTTGTTTATATTCTTCTCTTGGAGGTCTTGGAGATCTTCAATATCTCTTTTGATCTCTTGAGCATGATCTTTTGAATCCCATGTAGGCTTGTGCTTCACATAGGAGTCAAAGTTTGATCACCACTTCATAAGAGGATCCAAGTCCATACTCATGAGTTGGATCTTCTAAATTTGATGTCTTGAGGAATCCCTTCTATATTCCTTTAGGACTCATGGGTCATAGTCATGTCTCCCTCTCCAATGACCATCAAATGGTAGGAGAATGTAGTTTTGAGTCTAAACCCATCTCCATGGTTTAGATTCCTTATCTTATAGATTTCATGAAGTCTATCCATATGTCATTTGAAATCTATGAAGAATAAAGGTTTGTAGTCTCTAATGGCCATCAAATGGTAGGAGAAGTGGTTTGGTTCAACTCAACTTCATGGTTTAATAGTTGGAGTTACCAAATAAAAGTTGAACTAGCAAAGTAAAAACAGTGAATCCACAAACTGTTTTTGATCAAAGATTTTTAGTTCGAAATCTAACCGTTGAAATCAAGTGAAACCAACGGGAAAGTGTCAATAACATGATATTCTACCACTGTAATTTTTTTTTTAAGGTGGTTTCATGTTTAGGATGGTTTGATCATGAGTTTTGTGACACAAATACAATCTGTCCAGAATTTCAGAATAGTTTCAGAACAGTGACACTCTTTTGAAACAATTAAATCAGAGTTCTAATAAAGTGTTTGTGACTCCAAATATTTTTTTCTATGAAGTTTAATGTGTTAGGAAGTCACCCTAAAAAGAACAAAGCAATTCGGATTTTACTACTATTTTTAATAAATCGTGCAAGAATTCTGGACGGAAGGTTGTAAAGTGCTGAGTGATGTCTAGTATTTTTCATATTCCCGGAGATCCGACCGTTGGAACTTTGATTTTCTTTTTGATTTGAAAACTAGACTCACGGAGGCATATTGAGTCCAAAAATCATCAAGATCAAACCACAGGAGCCATGCCTTTTATTTCTTTGACGTTCGGGTCTGCTCTCTGGAATTTTCAGAGTTTTGCTACAAGTTATACTTACTTTGTAAATAATGGTCCAAATGACTTTTCTATGATCTAGGGCTTAAACCATGCTTTAATAATGATTAGTTGAGCTTGAATTCAAAGTTTAAGAGTATTTCATAGTTTATCCTTGTCCATGTACATATTCATCTATATGGTTCGACACTTGTAATTAAGACTTATTTCTTTGGATTTAATTACATTAGATAGATGTAAGCTAGAAATTTAGGATTGTCATTTTTAACATCGTATTTTGCATATCATGTGGACTAACCTTTTGTTTTGTAGTGCTATTAAGGTATGATTTCTAGAACTCCTCTTTAGTTTATCTTAATTCCTTGATTTTATTGATTTTTCGACTTAATGCGCGACACCTTAGAATTAGGTTTTGCCTTATGTGTATATGTGATTAGAGACTCTTTTTTAGGATTTTCTTTTATTCGCATGCATTGCACGTTTACTATCGCTGCTGGATCCCGGGTAAGTTCACTTGTTCCCTATTGCATATCATATCGCTTGCTACCTGAATTATGTGGCTTTTGAATGGTATTTTGTCAATTGCAATTTTACACCTTTTGGACATGCTTTTGTGATGTATATGTATATATGTATTAGTTGAGGGCATGCTTAGATTAATAAATTCGATTAAAAGGATATTGAGTAGAGGCCTATCGCAAGATAGGATGAGAGAGGGTGTTTTAGTCCAACGGGCTCCTTCCTCTCTCATTCCATAATCCCCGGACCTAGTTAATCTTTGGTTTCGCAAAAAGATCGGTTGCTTTAAAATGGTTTCTTAATTTTCCTTTTAAAAATTAAGTGGCGACTCATTTTGTTTTTGAATTTGATTTTGAAAAGCTGTGGGTAAGTCAACCTGCGATATCCACAGGGCACCAAAACAATTTTCAAACATTTTTCATGGATACTAGAGGTCAATAGCTTTCCAACGGTATATCGCACATAATTTCTGGATTTAAAATGAATTTATTATGAATTTCCAAAGGCGAAAAAGACGATCAAATCGGCTTTTATCGCGAATACCGTAGAACTTTTCAAAGTGACCTATCCCCGAACTATTTGTTATGTATAGTAGACTCCATTACCTTTCCAACAGTATATCACAACCTCAATTTGGAGTTTGTATGCATTTCCTGTGAATTTCAGATGAAATAGGGCCTTTTCGCGAATACCGAAACCTCTGGGGGCCTAAACAGCATTATCTGGACGAAGGAGGAGCAGTGCCGCCACGACACTGGCTCAGTGCCGCCGCGGCACTCCCCTCCAGAATAGTATGTTTTTGTAAATAATTTTGTGGTTCCATTTTGATTAATTGAAAACCAAAACGACGTAGTTTTATGATTTCAGAGGTTTGGGACCAATGGGAATACTTCTAAAACCCCAAAAACCACCCCAAGTTGGCCTATATAAACCCCCCATTGCTCTTCATTTTAGAGGGGCCAAGTGCAAAAGCTTGAAAAGTTATAGAGAAGAAGAGAGATAGAGATAGGTTTAGAAGAGAGAAAAGGAGCTTCCTCCTACTATTTTGCTATAGAAAGTGAGTTTTAATCTTGTGTTCTTCCATTACCTCTCTTATACTTCACATTCCAAACACCCCCAATCACCATTCTTGAGCATTCTTGAGTTAGGAAGCTACTTCCATGTCCAAATGTCAAATCTATGAGTGAAACACCAAGCTACAAGTCCAAAATCATATTGATTATCATCTATTGATTGTAATTTACCTGCTTGTTCATATTATGTTCATCTCTTCTTAATCTCATTTCTTTTTATTTTCTTTATTTACTTACTAGTTCATCATCATCTAAATGATGACATCAAGTTTGGAGTGAGTGAATCCTTATGGATAGTAGCTCTTGACCTCAAAAACATGTTTGACAGATGATGATCATAACTTCAATACCTCCAAGGTATTCTTGAAGTTATGTTCAAAATAAAATGAATCTCTCCAACAATCTTGGAGGTTCTTGATAATGAGTTTGATGTTGATATTCCAAGAGGTTATAATCTCTATTTGATGTTGAAAATATACTTTCAAAACCCCTCTCAATCCCTCTCCTTTTGGTTTCAAGAAACAAAACCTTGTTTTCTCCAAAATCTTCAAAATAATGAGTCAAAACAGTGAGTGGGCTGAGTTCAAAGATTTCTCTAGAACTCAATACTCAACATATGGATGCAAGGCCACTTGGAAAGTCTTTCTAACTCATTGGATAAAACCCATGATTTTTGGTTTGACTTGGAAGTACTTGGAAATGGTCCATTTGGACCCAAACATTCCTTCCAGACATTCTGTCTTTGCTGTCACAACAGCTTGGTCCACTTCCAACTTCTTTTTCAGAAAACGTTTCCAAAAGGGGTGGTCCTAACTTATTTTTCCCTTAAACTTAAATGTCTTAGGGAACAGTCTGTATAAAATGGGCTTCTAGATCATTAGTTTTCATTTTCTAAAATTTTTCAACATTTCAGTCGACGGTACAGACTCTGTTTCTGAGTGACCTTTATTGTTTATATGATTTCTCTCAATCTGTGATAGCTATTTAAGATTGGCCTTTTGGGTTGTGTTCTAGACACAATAAGGAAGATCTCCATAAAAAATCACGCATTTAAAACATTCCTAACCCCTCCTTTCAATTTTCAAAAGATCATGCTATTGTTCTGTCCACTATTCACAGCAAGCACATTTCAACTTTCATTCTTTGATTTGATGCCCATATGCATCCCAAATTAGCTCATGTCCTAGGAAGTAGTTTATACTACATTTTACATATCCCATATTGATTTCATTCATTCATTCATACACATTTTAGACTTCTAAGTCATTCTAGGAAACCATGTACACAAAACACACTACAACCTTTGCACATTTTAGATACATGCATTGCATTCATGCAAGATTTGGGGTTTTTGTAACCCTTAATCTAAGAAGATTATAAGGAATGAACTCGATCACACGTTCATGCTTCCCCTTGATCTAATCATCCTTTCTCATCCGTCCCGGGGATTGAGAGGGCTTCTTTTCTCAAAGAATAACATGCATCATACTAGATTGCTAAGCATACTTCGATTTCTTTGTTTATTTGTTTCAAGAACAATTCATGTCCCCTTTAGATTAAGGAAAATTAATTACTTGATACGTGATTAGACGATTTTTCTTAGGTTTATTTGTGTGATCTTTCACTTTACAGTGCATGATACTTGACTTAGATCTTATGAACGATATTTTATCTTTAGATCTTCCATTTCAAATTTTCTTATGTGATGTAATATACTATCATAGTATTAATTGTCGAACCAAACATAGTATAAGATGATTATTTGGATGCTAATTGAGGCCCGTCGAAAGACGGGGTAAGTTGAGGGTGTTTGAGTCGCGACAAAGGCTCCTTCCTCTCTCGTACCAAAACCCCGAACCAAGTTCTTTGGTTATGAAGGGCCGGTGCCCTTATCCGCTTGGGTGAGTCAAATTAGGTTTCTTGGTTCCTTAAAGACCAAGTGGCGACTCTGTATCTGTTTTCAACAGACCTACCATTTTCTTTCTTTGATCAATTTCAAACAAGTTTCAAGAACCCAACAAAGAGGCGGATGCCCGGTATCCATACAGATATCCCAGATATAACTAGTTTCTCCCAGAGACTCTGTCCATATATTCCAGATATAACCCATTTTTCCCAGAAACTCTGTCCAGATATCCCAGATATAACCCATTTCTCCCAGAAACTCTGTCCAGATATCCTAGATATAACCCATTTCTCCCAGAAACTCTGTCCAGATCAACCTGAAATGTCCAGTCTCTCCTAGAAGCCTACATAAAAACCTGGAAACCCCTGTTATCCCTTGGTGATCATACTGGAAAGTAAAGTTGGCACACTCAATATGGTTAGTACCTTATTTGCTTAACTACTATCTGTTAGAAATAGGAGCATCATATAGATTAGGACTTACATCCGCATGCTTGTCTCATTTGCATGCACCATTCCTATCGGTCTGCACGCATTGTCTCAGTCCATCTTACACAAGTTGGTCCACGTCTATTAACATCACTGTCATTGTCTATCTAAAGTCGTCACTATCAAAATCTGATCAAGTCCTCTCAAAATCTGTCAGGTCAGTATAGGTTCCCAGAGTCAGTAGCTAGGATCCTTGTCTTGGGTCATGAGTTCATATAAACGTTTGGTCAGAATCAGTCCGACAACTTGCTTCAGCATGAATCGATAAGAGTTAGAGAACAAGGTTATCGAGTTGGGAGCAACCATAAGCCAGCAGTCTGACAGCCTAGCCCAAGTTCTGATGTTCATGGAAGAATTGAAGCAGTAGCGGCCGCAACCTTCGCCTGGGTTCACCACCGGGGTTTGAACCACCCCCACATAAGAATAATGGGGAGGAAAACTGGTTTCAAGGGGTCCCACCACTTGCGTATGAGAAGAAGCTTCAAGAGAAAATGGATAAGGTTGACAAGTTGGAAAGCGTACTGAGGAAAAGCAAGGGGGTCGATGATTACATGCTAGACCTGGAAGGCCTCTTTGAGCCTGTTAAGCTGAAACTGCCAGAGAATTTCAAGATGCCTGCCATAGACTGTTTTGACGGAACTGGGAATCCAAAAAGTCATGTGAAGCTATGTATGAGTATCTTCCAGTCCATGGGTTGTACCCACGAGCACATTGCGATGTTGTTCCCGCAAACTCTTGCAAAGTCTACAGTATCGTGGTTCCTAACCTTGGAAACCTCCAAAACCCGGGCATTGGAAGACATTGTTTGAGTCTTCGTCGATCATTACTCCTATAATCAAGAGCTGGATGTCACTATCAGGGATTTGGAAACAACCCAACAGAATAACAATGAATCCTTCACTGCATTTCTGAGGAGATGGAGTAACAAGGTAGCCCAAATGACCCACCGGCTGATTAAGAAGGAACAAGTGAGAATGCTAATCCAAAATCTGCAACCGCTCTACCATGAGAAATTGTTCTACCAGTCCATCTCCACCTTTGAGGAGTTGTTTGAAGTTGGAACTCAAATTGAAGACGCTATCAGAGAAGGAAAGATCAAAAAGGAAGAGCCTCCGAGTCAGTTAAGAAGGCCCAACTACTCCCAGAATCCCCCAGATGTCAATGCCTTTAGCAGCCAACCCATAGCGTACCCTCCTAGGCCATACCAACCCTCCAACCAGGCAAATTCCTCCAATTGCCCTTTCCAGAAAAAGCCCCCTCGCAACTTTGCCAAGTTAGAAATCTCTCTCTCCTCAGCCTTAGACCGCCTCCTCAAAAAGGGCCATCTCCAACTACTCCAGCCTCGAAATACCCCGCCCCCGCCTAACTGTGATATGTCCAAATGATGTACCTACCACCAAGCCCTTGGCCACAACACCGATGATTGCATGCGCCTCCGCCATGATATCCAGAACCTCATTGACCAAAAAATCATTGAGCCACCTCCGAAGCAGCCCCATATCACTCAAAATCCTCTACCAAAACACCAAAATGTCAGCCTCATCGAATCCAACCCTGTATCCTTCAACCCCGCTACTTATATCATCCCCCTAGGACAACCCTTACCCCTCATTGACATCCCAGACTCTGTGGGAAATCATCTGATTGAAGGGGAGAATGACGAGTGGCAGCAACAGCTGGTTGATGAACAAGACCTATACTTCTTGGAAGAACACGATCTAGGGGTAGTGGACCTCAAATAGTACGATCCCAACAACGAGAGCGATGCTTCTATCTGGAGCGAGCCGAAAAAGCCCTTTGTGGGAACGGATTGTGATTGGTTCAAACAAGATGGGACTGTAGAAGGGCCTACCCCTGCCAAGATTGATCACTTGACTAGGTCTAGCCGACATTATCAGTCTCTACAGCCTACCACTGAAGCAACCAAAAAAAGTTCGGTCAAAGACAAGGGAAAGGGAAAAATGGACGAGGTCATCGAAGAAGACAACGAGTTGATAAAGCAATTGAAGAAAACCCAAGCACATCTCTCGATGTGGGACATCATGGTAATATCCTACAAGCATCATCAAGCTGTGTTGAATGCCTTGGCTGGAATAGAGGTCCCCATTGACGCTGCACCGGAGGACATGGTGGCTTTTTTGGGCGTACTTACCCCTGACCCGATCATTACATTTTCTGATGAAGACCTGCCACCCAAAGGATCTGCATATAACAAAGCATTATACATCACTGTCGGATGTAAGGAACAGCAAGTGCCATTTTGTCTGGTCGATACAGGTTCTGCCTTAAATGTTTGTGCCCTAAGGACTGCCACCGCCTTGGGGGTCGATGTCCTTCACATCACACCATTTGTGCAATCCGTGAGGGCCTACGATAACACCAAGAGGAATGTGATGGGAACTGTTTCTCTATAAATATGGGTAGGATCTTTGGTAAGCACTGAAATCTTTTAAGTCATGGACATACCAGCCTCGTTCAACTTGTTGATCGGAAGGCCTTGGCTGCATGTCAACAAAGCCGTATCATCCACCGTGCATCAAATGATCAAGTACATTCATGAGAAGGAAGTAAAAATCATCCTCGGTAATAGTTGGGGTACTGAAGCTTTCTCGAACTACGCTCCCATTTTCAAAATCCAAATACTTGAGCTAGAAGAAGGAGAAATCGGAGGATTCTTCATGGAAGAAGTCCACATGATCAATGATGAAGATAGGTTCCCCGAGATCCACTCCGCAGTTGTCAACATTGTCTGCAAAATGAACTACTTCACCGGAATGGGATTGGGCCGACGTCGGCAAGGGATTCGCGAGTTCCCTCAGATCAAAGGCAACAAGGCACTTTTGGGTTAGGGCACAAGCCCACTGAAGAAGACGTCGAGCTACAGAGGCCATGGAAGAAAAGGGTAAAGGGTCTCCCACCATACTGTAAGACCTTGAATGGACAGTTCATCAAAGAAGGGGATGATTTCCTCTACTTTCGGTTCCCCGAACCCTAGATCCATCAAACCACTGGAAAAAGGCACCCTGGGCTTGAAATCTTCGTTGACTGCGAAAGGCCCCCATATCAAGATCCGTTCTATCCCGAAGAAGTTGAGAAGACCCCGGAGGAAGACTGGTTGAAATACCTGGACACTGAAGCCATTGAGAAAATGTGGGAGGAATCCGCTGAGAAGAAGGAAGAAAAGAGGGCCAAGAGCCAAGATGATCAGATTAAGCCAACTAAGGAGGGTCTGAGCAACCGGGCTGTAGAGTCATCTGTCTGTGTCTCCCTATCCCCTGTTCCCCCAGAGTCTGTACTACCACATATCGAGTCTGTACCCGAGTCGGCTGCTGTAAGCCCACCACTGTCCAATGTAATCACTTCACCTGTCATGAATGAAATGAAAAACGATTCTGCTTACTCCTCTGTGTCTAATACTTGTGAATGCACAGATCCCCCCGAGGATCTCCCAATCGAACTTAAGCAACTAATTGAAAAACCACCTGCTTATGAAATAATCAAAGACACTTTATCAGTTAACCTGGGTGAAATAGATAATCCACAAATTGTGCAAATTGGCTCAACTCTTAATAAAGAAGAAAAAGAAAAATTAACCCTCTTGCTAAAAGAATTCAAAGATGTTTTTGCTTGGTCTTACAAGGACATGCCTGGGGTCGATCTCGACATTGTCCAACATCATATTCCCCTCCTCCCCAATTCTAAATCTGTCAAGCAGAAACTGAGGCGCATGAGGCCAGAATGGGCACTCAAGGTTAAAGAAGAAGTGGAGAAGCAATTCAAGGCAGGGTTCATCATTGTCACCGAATATCCGGAATGGGTTGCCAATATCGTGCCAGTCCCAAAGAAAGATGGAAAATTTCGTGTGTGCGTCGACTTCCGTGATCTAAACAAATCCAATCCCAAGGATGACTTCCTGCTTCCCCACATTGATGTCTTGGTGGATAACACAGCTGGACATGAGCTGCTTTCATTCATGGATGGCTTTTCAGGGTACAATCAGATTCTAATGGCACCAGAAGATCAGGAAAAGGCGACATTCAGCACCCCTTGGGGGACCTACTGTTATAGAGTAATGCCTTTCGGACTCAAGAATACTGGGGCAACCTACCAGAGAGCTGCCACCACTCTGCTGCATGACATGATTCACAAGGAAGTAGAAGTGCATGTAGATGACATGATCGTGAAGTCCAGGTATAGAGAAGGACACCTGGTAGCACTGGAAAAGTTTTTTGAAAGGTTGCACAAATACAAGATGAGGTTGAATCCAAAGAAATGCACTTTCGGTGTGACCTCCGGTAAACTCCTGTGTGTTCTCATCACACAAAGGGGGATAGAGGTGGATCCCTCTAAGATCAAGGCAATCCTAGAAATGACACCACCGCAGAATGAAAAAGAAGTGAAGGGGTTCCTCGAAAGAATCCAATTTATCAGCCGCTTCATTTCCAAGCTCATAACCACATGCGATACTTTGTTCCGATTGCTGAGAAAAGGAGAAAAATTCCAATGGGATGGCCAATGCCAAGCCGCTTTCGACAAAATAAAAGCCTACCTTCAAAATCCGCCTGTCCTCTCACCACCCACTCCTCATAAGCCCTTATTCCTTTACCTATCTGTCTCTGAAAATGCCATGGGTTGCATGCTAGCCCAAGAAGGGGAAAAAATCCACTCGAAAAAAGCCATATACTACCTCAGCAAGAAGATGACTGGGTATGAGCTCAACTACTCTACCCTCGAAAAAACATGTTGGGCCTTGGTTTGGTGCACTCGCCGACTGAGGCACTACATGCTGGCCTTCTCGGTTGTGCTCATATCCCGCATGGATCCTCTAAAATACCTTCTCGAAAAACCCGCCCTGACCGGTCGTATATCCTGTTGGTTACTCCTACTATCCGAATTCGATATCAAGTATGTTACGAGCAAATCGGTAAAAGGGAGAACCGTAGCTGAGCATCTCGCAGAACATGTCGTTGACTCCGAAGAAAGTGGGGACTTTCCATTTCTAGACGATAATATCATGGAAATCAAGGAAGAACAGTGGAAGTTGTACTTTGATGGAGCAGCCAACATGAAAGGATACAGAGTAGGAATAATTCTAGTATCACCAAATGGAGACCACACTCCACTGGCAGTCAAACTCAATTATAACTCCACCAACAACACTGCTGAATACAAAGCATGCATTCTGGGAATGGAAGCAGCCATAGAGCTGAAAGTTCGAAAGTTGGATGTCTTCGAGGATTCAAACCTCATCATATCACAAGCTAGCGGAGAATGGAAAGTAATAGAAGAAAGGTTGAAGCCTTATCATGATCATCTCGGCCGACTCAAGAGGCAGTTCGAAAACATCACATTCTTCTACTTGCCCAGGGAAGAGAATTAGCTAGCAGATTCATTGGCTACCTTAGCCTCTATGATCAAGATTCCTGTGGGATTCAAGATGATGCCTTTGGTAATTGAGCAAAAGTACGAGCCTTCGTTCAACTTAGTCGTCGCAATCGAAGAAGAAGAGACTGAAACACCGTGGTATCAGGATGTCTCGGACTTCATAGAAAAGGGGACGTACCCCCAAGAGTCTACCGAGAAAGACAAAAGGGCCATTCGAAGATTCGCAGCGCAATTCATCATTTACGGTGGGAAATTGTTGACGAAAGGGTACCACGGTCACAACCTGACTTGCTTGTTTGGAAAAAGCTCCAGAAGAATGATGGAGGAAATACACGAGGGGGTATGCGGTCTGCACATGAACGGTCACATGCT
Source organism: Hydrangea macrophylla (assembly GCA_033977485.1). Classification (NCBI taxonomy): domain Eukaryota; kingdom Viridiplantae; phylum Streptophyta; class Magnoliopsida; order Cornales; family Hydrangeaceae; genus Hydrangea; species Hydrangea macrophylla. The sequence continues at coordinate 52,003,862 of CM066982.1, forward strand.
AGCCAAGAAAATTATAAGACAAGGGTATTACTGGACAACATTGGAGAAAGATTGTTGCGAATATATAAGAAGGTGTCACAAGTGCCAGATCCATGCAAACATGATGCATGTACCACCATCCCTTCTATACAACATGACCTCACCTTGGCCATTCTCAACCTGGGGAATCGATTTCATCGGTGAAGTCATTCCAAAAGCCTCAAATGGAAATTGGTACATTTTGGTGGCCATCGACTACTTCACAAAATGGGTAGAAGTCGCATCCTACAGCAAGTTGGGGGCTAAGGAAATGGCCAAGTTCATCAAGAGAAATCTCATCTGCCGTTATAGAGTCCCCCATGAGATTATTTTGGACAACGGGAGTCATTTCAAAGCGGAAGTCAGGGATCTGTTTGAGGAATACAAAATCACTTATCATAAGTCATCACCATACAGACCACAGACTAATGGGGCAGTCGAAGCTGCAAATAAGAATGTCAAGGCCATACTGTAGAAATCAGCCGATACCTACAAAGACTGGCATGAAAAGCTCCCATTAGCACTTTGGGGATACAGAACATCAATAAGGACGTCCACAGGAGTAACTCCTCACTCACTAGTGTATGGGATGGAAGCGGTACTTCCGATCGAGATAGAACTACCATCCCTGCGCGTGATGGAAGAATGTGAAATTTTGGAGTCAGATTGGTTGAGGGAAAGATACGAAGAATCGGCTCTCATAGATGAAAAGTGCCTAGCGGCAGTCGACCATGTCCGAATCTATCAAAAGAGGATTGCCCATGCTTTCAACAAAAGGGTTCATCCGAGAAAGATTGTTAAGGGCGACCTGGTCCTTAAGGAATTGCGAGCTCCGATCTTTGATCCCCGTGTGAAGTTTAAACCTAATTGGGTCGGCCCTTACATCGTCAAGACCATTCTTTCCGGAGGACCAACTTATCTCATGGACCTCGATGGTGTCGAATTCAAAGAACCAGTCAACATGGACTGCCTCAAAAAGTACTATGCTTGACCATTCCCCAAAACCGATTTCTTTCAAGCTTTGCCCTGAACTACGCTCGACCTGATTCCCACTCGGGGATACGTAGGCAACCATATCGGTTCGGTTGCTCCACTCACAAAAATAGCCCAATTTCTTTCAAGCTTTGGCCCGAACTACGTTGGACCTGATCCCCGTTCGGGGGTACGTAGGCAGACTTTAAAAAAAAAAAAGGATGGCTCGCTAGATCAAAAATCCGAAAGGACGCCTAGGCAAAAGTTAGAGTTAAATCCAAGTGAGCAATAACAAAAGAGAGAAAAGAGCTCTCTAGGTCACCTAACTGGTGCCTAGGCAAAATTATGAGCGTGTGAGAAAAATAAAGTCGCGGTCCTTACCATAACCCAGAAATCACCCTCCACACTAGCGGCAAACTTCGGCCACTCGCCTCGTTTGCCTGAACCTCTTCTAAACTAGGGGCAAACGTCGGTCATCTACCTCGTTTGCCTCACAACCATACATATCCCAAACTAGGGGCAAACTTCGGCCACCCGCCTCGTTTGCCTCTAATCATCCTAGCATGCCCAAGCAAGTACCAAAAACAACATATAATTGAAATCTCGGTTACAAAATGTTTTTGAAAGCTAAAATGCATAAAATGAGATTCCCAAAGTAACTAAGGTTCACCGATAAACAAACTTTGAATATTACATAAGCGGGAATGATCAAAGAAATAAAAGTCTTTCAAAAAGCAATCACACATGATCAAAGACACTTGGAGGAATGAGCAGAATCACTCAGGTCTAGTTTTATCTTTGTGTCTTTTATTTCTTCAAAGGTCTTTAGAAGTAGGCCTTTACTCGGTCAGTCCAACCATCAATGATAGTGGCAGCCCTGATCCTGGAAGCAAAGAGACCCTCTCAGTAAACCCCCGGGGAACCTCCTGAACCTGCCCATACTATCTGGCTAAACGGCGAGGATGATAAAAAGAAGTCTCTCTCAAATCCATCAACCATACTCTCTAGTGACCCCTGAGGCTCGTGGTAACAGCATGAAGGCCCCAACGCCTCATGATCCAGCAAATGTTAGCCTCAGATAAACCACCCATCATACCCACCCAATCGACAAAGGTATAATGAGGGTGAAGCACTACTCTGCAAAAATAACTGGCGGCACATTACCTGTCCATAACTGAAGAAGCTCGTAGAGCCAAGCCTGTAACACCAAAGGCGCCCAGAAAGTAGAAGCGTCCCTTGATTAGAAGCACGATCCAAACCATTTAGGGTTTCAGCCAGGACCATGGCCATGGGGTTCCTGCTAAGTTTCAGCCCAAGGCACACGTGCACCAAGTCAACCGAAGCGCTCGAGAATAGAAAATGCGAAGTCATGCACAGTATCAGAGTGGCCCCGCGGGTAGCATCATATATGCTAGGATTCCCAGGACTGGCATACCGGGCAATGATGGAAGCAATGTCAAGAACCTTACCCTGAATCAGCCGGCGGGAAATAGTGATGGAATAATTCAGATATTCAACCAAGCCTCGCGTAGGACTGAGGGTATCAGCAGAAGGGAGAATCAGGTCAGAGTCAGAATCATAGCCAAGGGTAGCACAGAACTCGTCAAACAGGGGGCATATCTCCAGGCCATTGAAATTGAAGACATGGTTCACCGGGTCCCAGTGGGCAATGGCAGCATGCAAGAACTCAGTGTTCAGGGTCATCTGGCGAAGAGAGAATAGCTCGGTCAAGCCGTAGCTAAAGAGGTTGATCCGTTCCACACCATCCGTGATGTTTAGCCAAGCTGTGAGTTGAGCGGGATCATACAAAGCCATATTTTTGGTCGCTGCTCTAGAAAAAATTTGAAATTTCGGCAGCACCTCCCTGTTTCACGGACTATCCCACCTGTAAGGCAAAAACACTCACTATCATAAAACTGCCCATCGCAGACTCGCAGTAACACCCAACAATCGTAGTGCACATGTATCATCACATGATCATCAACTAAAACAAGCACACAACTACGCCTCCAAATCGAAAGCTATCTGGCCTAAAAGGCAAAACATCATAATAATCTGTCAAAGGTCACAAACTGTTCCACACATCATCTTACACTGTCCAAATAGTCACATCACCAATACAACCCAATCGAAAACATGAAAAGAAGATAAAACAAAATTCCCATTTAGGAGGCCTCAGTCCTCCTCTTCCTCGTCCTCTGTCGGACCACCCAGAGTGTATGTCGGCGATGGCCTCCTCCTACCACCTCTGCACCTCGGTCCAGTCCTCGATGAGCCAGCCCCGTCTCCACGGTACTGCACACACAAATAAAGGCAATCAGTTAAAAAAAAAAGAAGCACAAAAACAGAGTCGAGTCAGAAACCTACCAAGGATGCCATCTGATTAGTGGCAAATTGCCGCATACCGTCCATCTGTCAAGGGTAAAATCAGGATTAGAACCTCATAACCTTAAGGAGCGTAAAATTAGAGACATACCCGATGGTCTCGTGTGAGGACCAAGGATTGTAAGCTAGCCGCTAAGGCGTGACCCTCGTCAGCGTAACTCCAAGGAATGTTGAGGACGCCCACTAGCTGAGTAGGGTACCCGCATGTGACTCGTGGCACCTCCATCACTTGGGGAGTGCCATCAGTGCCTAGAACATTGAAGGTCCAATCCCAAGGAGGGATAGGATCGAAAGCTAGAGGAGCCTGTCTCCTGTACATCTCGCGAAGCTATAGGGACAAAATAAGTTAGGAAAAAGATGAGTCAAAAACATAGGCAACAGATAGAGAAAAAATGTAAAGGAAACTCACCTCCAGGAGTGGGAAGTTGGGCATCAGAAAGCGGCCACGGTAGGCCTCATAGCCGGTCTCAGAGAGAAAATGATCCCAAACATCGGTGCTGGCTAAGGCCCCCAGCAAAGCATCACCAGAAAGGTCACTAGCATCCATCACAGGGGGATTATGAGGGACGCGATACCTTGAACCGCCGACCACCTGCCGAGACACTCGCTCACCAAGGAACCATTGCCTGCACTCGGTACTCTCCATCAGAAGTCGGCAAGAGGAAAGAGGTTTGACCACTTGTATCTCCTCTGGGGCAGCATAGGCGATGCGATCCCAAGGCATCCAATCAACACTAGCAGCCATCAGCTCGGTCAAGAAGTTTCTGAGCAAAACAATTCGGTGGGCCCCGCTCTTAACCCCGGTAACATCCCTCCGCCATCTCAAGCCTCGCGGGAATAAAGGCGCAGGAGCCATGCCATCCTCGTCTTCGCCAGATTCATCCGCAGGGGAGGGAGCCAACATCTTCAGGTACTTAAAGCTCCAAAGCTGCACAGACAAAGGAGAAAATCAGAAAGAGAACAAAAATCAAAAAGCCAAAAGATAAAAGAAGTTGCAGTACATACCTCCCAAGCTCACCAAAATCCCCCTGTCGATTTGATATTACCCCGGGAAACCTCATCCATGTGCTTGTAAAGATGGGCCAGGGAAGCACCACCCCAGTCGTAGAAAGGGATCTCATTAATGGCCGTCAGGCAAGATAGGAGTCTCAAGCTCACCCGGTCATTCCGTGTCACAAAGATCGAGCAACCAAGGACATACAGAAGATACACCCTCAAAAGTTGAGAATTGTTCAGGTTATGATTCCCTCTGCCGTAGGTCCGGTAAAGCCAGCCACAAGGAAACCAGTGCCTCTCCAAATTAGGGAGAACAGCCCCGATCAACATCTCGACAGCCTCAGGGTCGATCTCATAGAAATAATCCAGAATCAGGCGTTTTCCGCCAACCCTCAAGCCGGTAATCATAGAGAAATCAAAGGGCGTCATTGTCATCTCACCAAACGGTAGGTGGAAAGTATTGGTGGTGTCCCACCACCTCTCAGCCAGAGCATAAAAGTGTGCCAGATCATTACTGCTCTTTGAAACTAGCCGCCAAACCCGCCAAACCAGGCGTCATCTACCATCCTCTTGACAGTAGGCGAGAGTTGAGTATACCAAAGAAAAGCATGAGCGAGGCTACCGTGGCCCTTCAATGTCACTTCTGGCACCTACACATACCAAAGACAACAAAAATGATGCACAAAATCACTATTCATGACCCGAGTTCCAAATTCACAAAATCAATATTTGATCACAAATCGGACTTCCAACGATCTCTAGGTGCACACTACAGCTCACAAAACTAGAGCAATACATGAAAATAGTCCTAAACTGTCAAAAGTTTCACATACCAAGCTCGCTAGAGCCGCGGCCGAAAGATGACATTGGGGGTCCCGTAAAATCAAGTCCGGGGTTTGCATCTCGGCTTTTATTCGTTCCTTGGCCTTCTTAGACGGTCTCCTCGAGCTCGTAGCCATGGATCTACAAAGAAAATGGAAGTCAAAGTTAAACTTTCTTCTTGAAAATTTGAGCAAACCAAAACACTGATCAAAATTCTAACCACGGGGAAAGATTACTCACCTGAGCGCGCATAAGCTGCGTTTTGACGGATATTGGCTCCAAAAACACCCCAAAATGGCCAAGAGTGAGCTTGAAAAGCTCAAAAACCTGAAATATACACAAATGGAGTCCGGCCACCTAGTGCCACCGCGGCACTGGCCAACTGACGCCGCAGCAGTGGTCCAGTGCCACCGTGGTACTGCTCCCTGCGGGCCCCGCTTCGCTCCATTTTGACCCATTTTGGCCCTTTTTCAGCCCATTTTTGGCCCCAATCAGCCCCGGTGACCCATTTCGGTCAATATTTATGCCCCAATAGTCCAAATGTTGTCAGGGCTACCTCCAGTAGGCAGAAACTGAGAAACTTAGACTCCTGAAGATCTGAATCGGCTGCTTCGGGATGACCGTCACAAATATTGATCAAGCACAAGAGTTTTGATAACGAATCCTGGATTTTGGCCAATGCACCAAAGAAATAGAAAAAGAGATTTTCTGAGAACCCTACATCATTCCCTGAGGACAAAAACCGAAAGGTACTAGCTCCCGGAGGCCCCGACCGGCCCTCTTGGAATGAGCGCCGAAAGATTTGATCAACCGTGAGAGATTCAGAGATGGGTCCTGGTTCCCGATCAAAGAAAAGAGATTCTCTGAGAACCCTACATCATCCCCTGAGGACAGATACAGAAAGATACCAGTTCCCGGAGGCCCTGACCGGCCCTCTTGGATTGAGCGCCGAAAGATTTGATCAACCGTGAGAGATTCAGAGATGGGTCCAGGTTCCCGATCAAAGAAAAGAGATTCTCCGAGAACCCTACATCATCCCCTGAGGACAAAAACAGAAAGATACCAGCTCCCGAAGGCCCCGACCAGCCCTCTTGAATTGAGCACCGAAAGATTTGATCAATTGTGAGAGATTCAGAGATGGGTCCTGGTTCCCGATCAAAGAAAAGAGATTCCCTGAGAATCCTACATCATCCCCCGAGGACAGAAGTAGATAGATACCAGCTCCCGGAGGCCCCAATCAGCCCTCTTAGATTGAGCACCAAAAGATTTGATCAACCGTGAGAGATTCAGAAATGGGTCCTGGTTCCCGATCAAGAAAAAGAGATTCCCCGAGAACCCTACGACAGATACGGAAAGATACTAGTTCCCACTACCCTCAGCAGAAAGTAACAAAAGAGGAATGGACTCCCGAAAATTGGCCGTCAGGAATGATCAAAACATCGCCCGCATCCAGATCTCCTGATTATCAAGAATTTTCTCATTTGTCCCCTTTTTATCACAAGATCCCTCGGTCACGTTTGGCTGTCGTCTTCTAAACAAAGCACATCTGATCTATCTTACTCGTTTGCAAAGCACAATTCCCAAGTTTTAGACCAAGAGTCTTCTAAACCTTGGTGTCCTCATCCGAGTCATCCACATCACAGTCACCAGCACAACACTAGCCCACTCGGAGTGGCACACCCCACAGCACCTGCTCACACTAGGGTTGTAATACTAGACACGATAGGACTCATGACACAATTCATATCACATCCATGTATGGCATATCACTCATATAGCATAGCATCCGCCTGATTGTTGTGTACATACATGTGTGATTTATTTTGTTGTGCCCTGAAGTACTACGTCCTGGTCTGATTCCCTTTGGGATACGTAGGCGGCTCACGCAGAGCACGACCAGCACTAGACCTCAGCATCATTGCATCTTTTGCAACGCTTTTATCCTAAATCTATAGCCTCCAAAAAGTCCTGCCTCTTCATAGCTTTGGCACTCGCTTGCGACCTGCGTTGCCTCGCAAGTTCATGCCAAAGAGGGGCAAACTATAAACACCCCATTTTTTCGGCTATCAGATTTAGGAGACCCATAGCTTGGTGGTTCAAAATGATCATAAAAGACTCAAAAAGACTCCTGGAAGACGGTCCTATCTCTCAGAATGCTCAGAATGACCAAAATGCCCTTGAAAGCCCAAAAGCTCCCAGATTTGGACCAAAAGTTTTGGAAATATGCTACGTCGTAAGAAAAGTGATAAAATGAGTTTTTAAGTAAAATCGGATAAAATTGTCAGCTCCTCCCAGAGACCCCCGAAAGTCCTGAAAATTCCCAGAAAGTCCCTGTTGACCGATTTGGCCAAGGTTTGACCAAGTTCGACCAAGTTTGACCAAAATCGCCCGATTTCGCCGGAATCACTCTAGTTCACGAGAAAAGTATTAAAATGAGTTTTAAAAGAAAATCGAACGAAAACGTCAGCTCTTGGAACTCCTGGAGATTTCTAGAACTTCCCGGGAATCCCAGGTTTGACCAGTTTGACCAGAATTTGACTTTAGAATCGGGGTACCATAACAATTTTCAAATACTTTTTATGAATATTAGAGGTCAATAGCTTTCCAATGGTATATCGCTCATAATTTTCGGATTTAAAACGAGTTTATTATGAATTTCTAAAGGCAAAAAAGGCGATCAAATCGTCTTTTATCACAAATACCGCAAAACTTTTCAAAGTGACCTATCCCCGATTTATTTGTTTATGTAAAATAGACTTCATTACCTTTCCAACGGTATATCACAACCTCCAGTTGGAGTTTGTATGCATTTTCTGTGAATTTCGGACAAAATAGGGCCTTTTCGCGAATACCGAAACCTCTGGAGGCCTAAACAGGATTATTCAAACGATTGAAGAGCAGTGCCGTCGTGGTACTTGCCCACTGCCGTCACGGCACAGGCCCAGTGCCGCCGCGGCACTCTCCTCCAAAACAGTGTATTTTTGTAATTTTTCTTGGGGGTTCATTTTGATTAATTGAAAACCAAAACGACATAGTTCTATGTTCACAGATGTTTGGGACCAATGGGCACACTTCTAAAACCCCAAAACCACCCCAAATTGGCCTATATAAACCCCCTTGACTTCTCATTTAGGGGGTGTCAAATGTAAGCTTTGATAAGTTTGGGAGAGAAAGTTGTAGAGATAAGGTTAGAATAGAGAGAGAATAGAAGCTTCCTTCTTTGATTTTCCAAACAAAAGTGAGTTCTATACTTTGTTTTTTTTACTTCATTACTCCTATTCACTTCAACATTCAATACACCCAACCTCCATTTTAGTGAGCATTTAAGAGATAGGAAGCTTCTTCAATGTCCAATGTCATCACATATGAGTGAAACACCAAACTACAAGTTCAATACATCATGAATATCATCTATTGATTATTATCTACTTGCTTGTTTATACAATGTTCATCTCTTCTTACCTCATTTCTTTTTTATTTTTCTTTATTTACTTACTAGTTCATCATCATATAGGTGATGACATGAAGTTTGAGGTGAGTGAATCCTTATGGATAGTAGCTCTTGACCTCAAAAACATGTTTGATAGATGATGATCATAACTTCAATACCTCTAAGGTATCCTTGAAGTTATGTTCAAAATGAAAATAAATCTCTCCAACAATCTTGGAGGCTCTTGATGATGAGTTTGATGTTGACATTTTAAGTGACTATAATCTTTATTGAGTATTGAAAATACATTTTCAAAACCTCTATTTCAAAACCCCCCTCAATCCCTCTCATTTTGATCTCAAGAAAGAAAACCTTGTTTTCCCCAAAATCTTCAAAATAGTGAGTGAGCTGAGTTCAAAGATTTCTCTAGAACTCAATACTCAATGTATAGATGAAAGGCCACTTGGAAAGTCTTCCTAACTCATTATAGAACACCCATGATTTTTGGTTTGACTTGAAAATACTTGAAAATGGTCCATTTGGATCCAAACATTCCTTCGAGACATTCTGCCTCTGCTGTCACAGCAGCTTAGTTAACTTCCAACTTCTTTTTATGAAAACGTTTCCAAAAGGGGTGGTCCCAACTTATTTTTCCCTTAAACGTCAATGTCTTAGGGAACGTTCTATATAAAATGGTCTCCTAGATCATTTGTTTTCATTTTCTAAGATATTTCAACATTTCAGTCGACAGTACGGACTCTGTTTCTGAGTGACCTTCATTATTTATATGATTTCTCTCAATCTGTGATAGTTATTAATGATTAGCTTTTTGGGTTGTGTTCTAGACACAATAAGGAAGATCTCCATAAAAAATCATGCATTCAAAATACTCCTAACCCCTCTTTTCAATTTTAAAAAATCTAGTTACTGTTCTGTCCGCTATTCACAGCAAGCACATTTTAACTTTCATTCTTTGATTTGATGCTTACATGCACTCCAAATTAGCTCATGTCTTAGGAAGCAGTTCATACTACATTTGTACATATTCCATGATGATTTCATTCATCCATTCATGCATATTTTAGACTTCCAAGTCATTCTAGGAATCCATGAACACAAAGCACACTACAACCTTGGCACACTCTAGATACATACATTGCATCCATGCAAAGATTTGGGGTTTTTGTAACTCCTAATCTAAGAAGATTATAAGGAATGATCATGATCACACGTTCATGTTTCCCCTCGATCTAATCATCCTTTCTCATCCGTCCCGGGGATTGAGAGATCTTCTTTTCTCAAAGAATAACATGCATCATGCTAGCTTGCTAAGCATATTTTGATTTCTTTGATTATTTTGTTCCAAGAACAATTCATGTCCCCTTTTAGATTAGGAAAACTTGATTATTTGATATGCGATTAGACGATTTTTTCCTAGGTTTGTTTGTGTGATCTTTCACTTTTGCATTGTGTGATATTTGGCTTAGATCTTATGAATGATATCTTATCTTTTGATCTTCCATTTCAAATCTTCTTATGTGATGTAATATACTGTCATAGTATTAATTGTCAAACCATACACAGTATAAGATGATTATTTGGATGCTAATTGAGGCTAGTCGAAAGACGAGGCGAGTTGAGGGTGTTTTAGTCGCGACAAAGGCTCCTTCCTCTCTCGTACCAAAACCCCGAGCCAAGTTCTTTGGTTTTGAAGGGCCGGTGCCCTTTATCCATTTGGGTGAGTCAAAATTAGGTTTCTTGGTTCCTTAAGAACCAAGTGGCGACTCTGTATCTATTTTCAACAGACCCTTCATTTTCTTTCTTTGATCCAAATCAATTTCAAACAAGTTTCAAAACAAACAAGAGTGGTGGAACGCCGCGTGTCCACACTCCTCCATCAAAATCTTTGATTCTATGGCCGCCTAGACTGATATCTAGGGTTTTAATGAAACCCTAGCCAAGTAATAGGGTGTTATTTATGTTTTACTTTTAGATTTATTATGTATGGATGATGATTACATATTTCAAAGATTTTGAATAATAAAATCGTATTCATTGATTAAATCATTGCTTTCAAAATCTAGTCTTGTCTTAGATCTATTTTGGATGTGATGTGCTCAATAGTCTATCTTTGCTATGCTTGTATAGATTGGTTATGTGTAATAGTGCTTATTTGAATTGTGATATCAAGAAGTTAAATAGTTCATGCCTAAGGAAGATAGAGTATGCCGCAACCCTAGTTTAGTGTGAGACACTCCGTGCCAATTGAAGATGAATTATATTGATGCTTGAATTGTAGTTATCTTTCTTAATGGAGGAATTGGGCTTGTAGCTTCAATTTCCCTTTATCATCCAATATATCATCCAATATAATAAGCTAATTGAATGCACAGATACCCTTATTATGAAGCTAGTGGTGGATTTGCAATCCTAGGTTCCATACACATATTTATAAAAACAACTTTTAATCGCTTTTATAGTTAGATTTATTTCCTTAGTTTCTTAGTTTAATTAAAATCAAAATCAAAATTCCGTTTTCTTAATTAACTAGGCTTAGGTTTTAAAATTAAAGTGCTTTAGTATTTCAATCTTTGAGGGTTCGACCTCTATTTCCACACTATAAATCTTTTAAAGTAGAGTATAATTTTTATCTTGATTTTGACGAGATCATATGCCTCCACTTTCTTATGAATCATATCGTGCAATAGTGTGGTGGTGGCCCTCTACTATCTTGCCATGACCCTATAATAATATGTTCCCCAATGTGTGATAAATGTGGTCTTTTCCATGTCCTTAGGTGCCATTAGTATCTGATTATACCTAAAGAACCCATGCATTAAGGACAAGAGTTTGTGCCTTGTTGTGTTATCTACCAATACATCTATGTGCAGAAGGGAAAAGTCGTCCTTCAGACTAGCATTATTTAGATCTCGAAAGTCAACACACACTCGGATGTGCCCATCTTGCTTTGGGACAGGTACTATGTTGGCTACCCATTCTGGATATTTTGTGACTGTTAGGAACCCTGCTTTAAACTGTTTCTCAACTTATTCCTTAATCTTGAGAGTCCAATTTGGTCTTATTCACCTCAACTTTTGCTTAACGGGTTTAGAGTTTGGAAAAAGAGGGATATAGTGTTGGACAATCTCTAGGTCTATTCCTGGCATATCATCATAAGACCATGCAAAAACATCTTTGAATTCTTTTAACAAAGAGATTAATTCCATGCTTTCGTCTTTACTGAGAGTAGTGCCAATAAAAACATTTTAGGGATTGTCTTCACCACCTAAGTTAATATATAAGGTTTCTTCAATGATCTTGCATGCAGGTTCATTTTCTTTTTCAATAAGCTTTTGTAAATTAGATGGAATGTCTATTTCGCAATCATTATAAATGTTAAGCACAGTTAAGTAAGCAGAATCGGTCACATTTTCATTGATAACTTCATTTTGGTTACATCAACATTTTTAACATTAGAAATAGAAAGTTGGCTTATATTGGCCATTACAGACTCTAGGGAGGGGAAACCATATCACTAGACCCATACAATCAAAACTCAAAGTTCGCCCACTGGTTCTTCTTGGTAGGTACATACCACTTTACTTCTTCTGCCTTCTTTTTCTCTTCAAACCCTTCTTTCTCCATCAAAGATTGCATTGCGTCGGTATCCAATCACTGAATGAAGCCGATTTCAAGGACGCTGGAAGGTAATCCTTGTTCTTGGAAAATTTATGATCAAAGAAGATTTTGAATCCCGGTTTAGGAGCATATCAACCTGATCTAGCCAAGGCTCTGGAAAACCACAATAAGGGAACTCATTCCCTTCCTTGACAGAGTACCCATTCAATGTCTTCCTATATGACTTCATCTTTTATGCAACCCTTTCTATTTATTTTTCTCGTCTTCCTCTGCTGGCACATACCCAACCCCAAAACTATTCTTCTAACTCTTTTTGGAAATTTTGACAACCCTGATTTCTTTTTCCTAGCCCCATCCATGGAAATAACCCCATTTTCCTAATGATCCCTACTACCATTAGGTTATACTGATCGAAATAAAGCGGTAATAGTTCAGATGACATTTCTTCCTCTATCATGTTGATTTGGACAAGTTCAACACCTTTGATATAACTTTCATCTTCTGGGAAGTGAACTTGCAATACAGGCTCATCATCTCGATTCTTTCTCGCATATTTCTCCAACCTTTCTTTTCGATGCATCCTTCACTATGTATTTGACCTTCTGGTGATGTGTGGATGATACCCATCAGTACTATGAATCCAAGGCCTTATCAACAATAGCTTGAGTGATGATGGTATGTTAATGAATTGAAACATTGTTTCCTTTTCTAAAGGACCCGTAGTTAAATTGAGGGTCACTACTCCAATAATAGCATTTTTGGGAGTATCATACGTGAGCACGACCTAGGTAGGTGGTTGAAATGTTGGCTAATCTAAACCTATCCTTCTAGTAGTCCTCAATGGGCAGACATTAAGAGCCGACCTGCTATCAACAAGACCAACATGTATGGTATTTCTTAGACATTTAACAGTGATATGTAGTGGCTTACTGTGAACTAGCCCTTCTGGCGATAGGTTGTCATCGATGAATGTGATCATAGTACAGGTGTATGGGTATTTATAATGGCAACCAGTTCATTAGGTGCGATTTCAACAGAGATTTCAAACCTATGTAGTGCATCCAATACAGCCTGCTTGTATGACTTTGAGGAGATCAACAACCCCCAAATGGAATCTTTGCTTGAATTTTCTTCATTTGTCTCAAGTTCATCCTCTTCCATCACTTTCACTTTTCTCTTTTCTAGTTCTCTTCGTGGGTGATTCCCCTTCTAATTTGTGAGGTTTAAAGTGTCTCCCTGACCTTGTGAGGTGGTCAATTTCTCCATCTTTAGCCCAAAGATCACTTGACTGTGTCTGGTTGACAGATCATGACCCTACTTTTGTTTCACTTTCTTCTACCTCAAACCATAATCCCTTAGTATCATTGTACTACTCTTGCTCATACCAAATGGAATCATCGATAGGATTGTTTGGATCCCCGAGTTGATTACGATGACCCCTTAGTATCATTGTACTACTCTTCCTCGAACTCTTGTTCTTCATCTCCTTTTTCAAACCAAACTTCTTTCTCACCCCAATAATACAGATCTTTTGTTCTTCTAGAAATTTATACGGCTTGGTTCCCTACCTAAGCAATGTGATCAAGACTGATGGATCTAAAATCTCGTCCTCTAACTCTAAAAAATTAATGTTGCATGGTGGTGGAACTATATGATGATTCATGAGCGAATTGCGGGTAACATTCGATCGGTTCACTGGTGGGGGTGAGATAACCTTGTTGTCTAGTAAATCTTGTATCTCATGCCTCATTCTCATACATCAGTCTATGTGACACGGAATTAATTTTGTGTGCACTTGTGTGCTATACCCAAGTGTAGGTAGACGTATAAGTAGTACTAGATAGGTCCAGGTCGATCCCACAGAGAAGGTGTTAAACTAGCTACCTAGATAACTCAAAGAGAATAAAAAATCGATGATTAAAGAAAGGTGTAGAACACGAAGTTCCACAATTAACAACTACTAAAATAAAGCGACTATGTAAAAAAAATGATTAACTAATTAACTAAAGAGATTATTAAAAAGGTTTTACTTTTATAAAAAGGGAACGTTGGGGTCACACGAATCCGCAGTGACCTTGCCATCTACCATGTAGTTACGTTAAAGCTCAATGGAGTACATCTCTCTACAATATTCTGTATTTTCTAAAGATAAAGACTCAATAGTCCTTTCATGACCAAGACTATATCATCGCAGTTGATTTAAAAATACATGAAGGCGGTTTAAAACAATAGTCAAGACTCGTACTCTGAATGGTGTTAGCATTCAAAGTGGTTTGCAAAAGTTATTAAAGAAAAATGCCTTAAGGCTTAAAGTTTAGAAACTATTTTAACAAACTGAGCATTTGGGGACAGTTTAATAACAAATCTTAAAAACAGAAAGTCTAGGAATACTACAAAGGACTATCTCAAGAATCTGACGGTTCGATCGATCGATTTACTCTCGATCGATCGAACATCATCATCTCTCAATCGATCAAAATGTCTTCGATCACTTGACTGTCTCTCTGTTTCGATCGATCGAACTAACTTTGATCGGTCGAACACAGGTTTTATACTACTGCATGGCAAAGGCTGGAGATCACTATTTCATTGTGATCTCCTAACTCTGGGACTACTCAGACATAGTTTGGAGTATCTCAGATTGGTTTTTAACATGAAAGTTCATTAAGGCTGCATTTGTTTGCGATTTTAACATGAAACTTATGAAAACTTATGAATTAACAATAAACTATCATATAAACTACAATTATTACAACTTCTACTACTCGAAATCACAAGCAGAATGTAAACAACTAATAAAATGAAACCTAGTTGCACTCCAAACTTATATTAAACTATAAATCTTCAAAGCAAAGTAGTATCCAATGTATGAAAACCTACAAAACCAACAAACTCTCCCTCTCTCTATATAAAAACTGTGAAACTTATATTGGACGTCCTTATGGACATGTTAATAACTACTATATATAGATAGTCTTAGGGCTAAAAACACTTCTTTCTGCTATGTATGCGTAAATTCTTATAAAAGGCATGTTCGATCGATCAAACGTCCTTCGATCGCTTGAACTTTGAATTACTCGAGCGCTTGAACTAGATTTGATCGATCGAACACCCGATCGCTTGAACCTCCTTCAATCGCTCGAACTCCACTTTTCTTCTTTGAAGTGCCTTGCTTATAATCAAGCTTTCCCCTATATCCTATAATTCATTTTTGGACACAGTAGAATAGTGATCTGCATAAAACAACAACTAAGACAACACAACTCATCGTGGATTAGTCACATTGTATAAAAGCTGGCATTGTAACACAAACTGCAGATAAAACAAGGAGTTGTAAACTAAATCAGTTTATTTCTTTCTTTTAGCGTGGTTGTATTTTACAAATACCCCCGCTTGTCACAAACCCCAACTAGCTTATTGCTAGTCCCTAGCGATAAAGCGATAATAAAAATAAGCTAAACTACTACTACAACGACTAAAAGAAAATAAAATAAACTAAAATAAACTAACCTAAAGAGATAACTCCTAACTCACTTTCGCAGGAATCGCAATTGCATTTAGCAAATGCAACAAGCCGTTAAACCCCTAGGTTCCCCCTAGAGGGCGAGTGTTGTTTCGTGAGGGTTTATAGTGAATAAGCCCACAAAATTCTCCATTTTAAGTTAAAAAAGAATAAGAACAACTTTAAACACTTCCTCCCCTTTAGTTGCTAATTTAGCTCAAGAAAGATATATCAGTCTCAAACAAACCATGAAAAAAAATTACATGCTCCCCATGCCACCAAGATATATATATATATATACATATGTATCGCATCCATGCATTCGTGGGTGTGTGAAGTCAACAGCTATGCGTCAAACCTTATTTAGAGTTATTTAGTACCTCTAAAACTCGTAGTTCTAACTCAATTCTCATATTGGTTTACACTAAAAAAGAACGTCTCTCAGAAACTTGCTTAATAATGATCGCACATGTATAAAAGCTTTGATAAGAGTGACATTTTCGGGTACTAATGCTTTTATACTTAACTCTATGAAAAACGAACATTTGGAGTGTGTAGTCTCACGCATAGAATACTACTTACTAGAGGAGCGAAATACCGTGGATAACACATTTTTACACATTCATGTTCAAACTAATTCGTTAAGAATCATTAAGACTTTGAATTTTTGGTTTGTATAAGATAGTCAAAGATGATGAGAGAGAGACTGTGTGTCTAAATATGCAATGAAGTTTATCTTCTCCTTTTCTTCTTTTCACATCTCCACCAGCTTTCCCTTCTTTGCACAAGTTTATATATATATACTCCCTTTTCACATTCAAGCATTTCTTTTCCCTCTTTTCTTCTTCTTCTTCTTTTATTATTACTCCCACAACTACTCTCCTCCAACCACATACTTTGACAATTTATTCATATTAAAGGTCTATTGGGGTCAAGATATAAAGTTAGGAGTTTGTATTCTCGAGAGAAACTTGGAAATATTGAATCGGTGTGGGTTTAGAAAGGAAACAACTTCTTGGGTATAGGTAAAGGGATATGTATAGATTACTGAATGGGTAGAGATGGCTTAAATCATTTTCTTAAGTTCTTAGTTTTCGCATTTCAAAGTTCATGGAGTTTAGTTGGTAGATCCTGAACGTTCTCCTCTAGTAAACAACCAAAATGAAAAATTAATTGAGACTATTTCAACGAATTTAATAAGCATAATCAAGAAAAATAGTTCGAGTTTATGTGACAATTCCCTCAAAAACGAAGATTGGATCAAAAGCTCACTAAGGGTACCTAATTTTCACTACTCCTTTTTTTAGCACACAATAATCGTATTAACTCACTTTTTTTAGGTTTTCTGCAAAGCTATCAAGTAGTGCATATAGATGTTGGATGCATGAAAGGTCAACACATGCAATCATCCTACTGATACTAGAAAAACGTGTGAACTTAATTCATAAAAGGATGAGAGTAATATGAATGTGTCATTGCATCATAATAGCTAAGCAAGAGTGGATGTTCAAAAGTTATTCTATCATTTCAGTTCAAAGTTTTCAAAAAAATTTTTATTACTTTTATTTAGATTGTATTTTTAATGATATATCTTAAAATTTCAAGGTGCTAAATGTGAAATACGCAGGTGACTACCTATCTATCCCCTACCCCCAACTAAAAATAACAAAGTCCTCAGAAGTTGATTTTGAAAGAAAATAGATGGGTATCACCTGGTAGAAGCAAACTAATAACAGCACACATAGCAACCTGTAATTAGAATATACAATCTCCAATAACCAGGATCACAAGAAATAATATATAATGACAGAACATGATCCATACATAAGAAAATAACCAATCACTAGGATGATAAAACAATAAAAGTACAGAACATTGATCATAATGTCCAAAATATCCAAACAGTCCCAAAATATCCAATTATCCAAAAGAGTACTAAGAGAGCGAAGAGAGAAAAATAGAAATAAACTAAATACAACAAAACTCCCATACGCTCAACTAGCATAATCAACTAATCATAAGCAATATCAGATAAAATCTTAATGGTCGCGGCTGGAGCATCAACATCTCTGCCATCAGTAACCAGAGGTGGTGGAAGTGGGGTCTCAGAGGTGGTCGACAGTGCTGTTGACGTAGACGGAGTAGCTGGATCAGAGAGTAGTGGAGTAGATGATGATGGTTCAGATGTGGATGGTATAGCTGGGGTCTAGGCAGGTGTGTGCAAAGACTGAGCAACCTCCAACTGAACCAGTAGTGTATCAAGCTGGGTAGCCAGGTGGTCGACCTTGCCCTCGAGTCTGATTTGGGCTTCTCTTTCCTCTAAAAATAATGTGTGAATGGTCTGGAGAGACACGGATGAAGACTTTCCCTGGGCCAGAGCCTAAGACTGCTGTCTTACCGCTGTCTTTGCTCGAACTACTGTGTGGCAGCGATAGGGTCCTCTTCCTCATTGGTATCCTTCTCCTTAGCCTCGGTCAGCGTCCCAGAAGCAACTCCCTTGGTTTTTGTCACTCCCTTCCTCTTCTTCTTCACCCCAACTTTCTCTTTGCCTTTCCCTTCTCTCTTCTTCTTCTAAACATCTGAGCGGTGGGCCACTGTCTTGCCAAATCTACTAGAAGAAGACTGAAATGCATCAGCAGGGAGGGGGAGTAAACTAGACTAGGCCACAACGCTATGAATCACCCATGTGCCTTTCAGATGTTTCCTTACAGAAACATACTGCGTGGGTTAAACCAGAAACTCCATATATAAATACAGGAGGCAAACCCGCTTTCACATACCCACAGCGTATAATGCACGAACGTAACATGGTGCCATCTTTTCATGATAAGAAGTCATGAAGATGCAATTACACTGCACCAGATGGAGCATATAGTAATCATCAGTCAAGTGCTGATCCTCGATAAGCGACTAGGCATTCTAGAACTAGATGGCACCACTTGTAATCTCCCATACAATCATGGCATATGGGGTCTCAGGAGCTCCCACCCTCTAGGGACAATCACAATCAGGCTCCTTAAGGACTCCTAAAGCAGCAGATAATGTCACAGGATTGAATATAATCTCCCGACCGTGGAAGAATGAGCGATATGTGAATGGGGCAGTCGGGTCCTTGATTATGGTAGTAAAGGCTTTTCTTACCCAAGAGATATTGACCCTCCTAAGCTGGGTCAACATCTGATACCACTGTAGCATCGCCTGAATTTGAGCCAAGAACCATGGGGCAGAAAGCCAAACTATCTCGAGGGGTCACTCCAGCATAACCTTACGGTGGCTGAAGAAAGGCATATACCAGGACTGTTCCTGGAACCCATAATTAGGTACCGAGTTTGGAATGGTCAGGTCAAAGGGCTTCTCCCTATGATACCCAGTTGTGGGGTTCATGGCGACGATCCTAAAAAGAAAGGACTAATTAAAACCAGAACAAAAGAACAAAAATAGAAACTGCTTCTGTAGTGGTTCGATCGATCGACCATTTCTCGATCAATTGAACAAGGACTGGGCTCAAGCGCTTGAGCCCAGTTCAATCGATCGAATGCAGAAGAAACGTGGGGGCAAGAAAACAACATAGAAATGAAAAGGAAAAATGAGATACATGATTAAAACATTATTTAAGTTGTCAAATGACCAATGGGGGTGACATGCCCTCACGAATTGAACAAGAATGAATAAGGAAATATAGGGACCGTACCTCAACTACACGCATAGTGGAGAAGAGATGATGGTGATGATTTGGGTACCGAGGATTTACCACTTGACGTGTGTGTACGGGGGAAAAGAAATCGCTGAAGTTCTCCCTCTGTTTAAAATCACTTAAGAGTATGAGGGAGAGAGAGAAATTGATGAAGTGTACGCTAGATGACAAGCGGGAGTATTTGTAAAATACAATCGCACTAAAAGAAGAAAATACACTGATTTAGTTTACAATTCCCTTATTTATCTGTAATTAGAATTACAATGCCAATTTTTTACACAATAAGATTAATCTATGATAAGTGGTATTATTTTAGTGGTTATTTGTGCAGATTGCTGTTGCTGTGTGAAGAATTGAATAAGTAAGATAAAAGGAATTGCCTGGGTTCAATGAAGATAATTCAAACATGAAAAGAGAGATTCGAGCAATCGAAGAGGTCTTGAGCGATCGAGGTTAAGAATGATCGAAAGCAGTTTAAGCGCTCGAATATCCCAGAAGTTCAATCGATCGAGAAATGTTCGATCGATCGAACATGGTTTTTATCAGAACTTACGCGCATGCAGCGGGGGCATCTTTTGTAACCCTAGCCTTAGGTTTTTCTATGTATACCAGTTATATTCACGTCCAAGGGACGCCCACTTTCAGTTTTTTTTTAGTTTTACATAGAGAAATAAAGAGTTTACATGTTTTTGTAGGGTTGATCAAGGTTTTAGCGTGTTTTGGCTTGGATTCTCATACCTTTAATTAAAGTTCTCCATTTCAGGTTACATTTTATTGTTCTATTTACTTTTCAATTGCAGTTTATCATAGTTTAAGCTATTAGATTGTAGTTTTGCATGTTAGTTAGTGTTAAACCATTAGTTTTCATAGTTTCCATGTTAAAATCACAACCAAACGCATCCCTAATGGATCTTTACTTTAAAAATGAATCTAAGACACTCCAGACTATGTCTGAGTAGTCCTCGGGTTGGGAGATCATGATGAAACCGTGATCTTAAGCCTCTGCCATGCATCAGAATAATCACTGTGTTCGATCGATCGAAGTTAGTTCGATCGATCGAGACAAAGATGCAGTCAATCGATCGAAGACATTTCGATCGATCGAGAGATGAAGATGTTCGATCGATCGAGAGCGCGTCGATCGATCGAACCCTCTGATTCTTGAGAACATTCAATACAGTATTCCTAGACTTTCTATTTCACAGATTTGTTATCAAACTATCCCCAAATGCTCAGTTTATCAAAACAGTCTTCGAACTTAAAGCTTTAAAGCATTTTTCTTCAAAATCTTTTGCAAACCACCCTCAATGCTAACACCATTGTAGGTGCGAGTCTTAACTATTGTTTTAAACCGCTTTCATGTATTTCAAAATTAATTTGGATGATATAGTCCCGGTCATGAAAGGGCTATGGATTCTCTACCTTTAGATAAATACGGAATATTATAGAAGATATACTCCAATGAGCTTTAACGTAATTGCATGGTAGATGGCTAGGCCACTGTGGATTCGTGCAAGCCCAACACTTCTCTTTTATTAAGAAAACCAGTTTTAAAATATTGCTCTAGTTAACTAGTTAGTTGTCAATTTAAAGTAATTTAGTTGCTTTTAATTTTAATAGTTGTTAATTGTAGAACTCCGTGTTCTACTGTTTCCTTAAGCATTAAATTTTCTTTTTTTTTAGAGTTTAATCTAAGTAATTAATTTTCCACCTTCCCTGTGGGATCGACCTAGACTTCCAGTACTATATTACTTCCACGATTACCTACACTTGGGTATAGCATACAAGCGCACACAAAAAAATTCTCGTGTAACTAGACGCTTCATTTAAATACAAGTCTTGATCGATCGAGATGGTTCGATCGATTGAATAGTCAATCGATTGAAACATTTTCAAGCGCTTGAGGGTATTAGACCTTCGGTCGATCGAGAGTGGTTCGATCGATAGAACACAAAATTGCAAGGACTCTTTGGATTAGTGTACCTAAGTACCCCCAACTAATAGAAACTATTCTGGATATACAGAAATAACATAAAGCAGTATAATACAGAACATGTAAGCCAGAAACAATCATCAAAGTAATATAAATTACAAATTTTATAAATATAAATTCAAATAGCATCCTTTTGCAAAATTATGTCCCCCAAATTGGTACTTAAGACCTTATTACAATGAAAAACTAGAAAATAAACTAAAGATAACTAAGATTTGTAAAGGATTACACTTCAATTGCAAACGGATAGACAAATGGAAAACTACAATTGCAGTGAACCACTATTCGTCAAGCATGAAAACTCCGTCTTCCATAGTTGCTTCATACTCTGCCATATCTTTGAAATTGGAGTCCAAAATTGACAATTCACGATTCTAGAAGGATCTGAAAGCGTCAAGAGTATCATCGATTGTGTTTAAAACATCCAAATAATTGAGAGCACAAACAAGAAGTGATCTTGGTGAGCCGCGTCAAAGATAAAGGAGTGTAACTCCTCAGCTGTTATTTCTCTTATAGCGGAGTACCAGGAGACCTAATGGGAGGTCCATGAAACAGTAAGTACGAAAGGAACACTGGTAGACCATTGTGGTTCATAGTGATAATCCTGGACACGAAAAAACAAAAGGAAATAAAAGGAAAATAAGACAAGGAAAACAAGGAATAGAAATAAATGAAACAAATGTGAGAGAAAGAATTTAAACAAAGGAGAATATGACATTGTCTTAACCACACTATTGGCATGGATGCCCAGCGTGCACTAGATAGTAAAGGACATTAAAGCCTGAATAGCAAGTAGCTTAGGTGCACGTAAAGGTATGGGACCAGCTCGAGAATGAAAAAGTCATCAACAAACGTGAAAACAACATTGTGGCATTCAGGCACAACATCTTGTATGTCATTCTCGTCCTAGGGTTCCCACTTTGAATCATTCTCCCACTGTTCTAGGAGTGCATCGTCAACCTCACCAATAAAGTAACCCTCTGCTTCTTTTTCTTCTTCAGGGAGTTTTATATTTTTAAAAGGATTAATGTCAAGGAGAACTAGTGGGTATGGGATATATCCTTGAGATATGTCAATAAAAACATTCGCATCTGGCACTTCATATGGTGAAAGGTAGAATGCGACCTCCTCAGCTGTCCATGGAGGGTTTCGATATTCAGAATCAGCACAAGAGCCTATCAAATGGACATCATCATATATCATTTTTGAAGCTGCAGTTAAGTGATATGAGGAGTAGCGGATTAAGAACAACGTCACATTAAAGAAGAAAAATTAAAGCAAAAACAACAGAAATAAAACAAAATGCAAGAAATGAAAGTTTACAACAATAGGATGTGACTCTCTTCGATATTTTAGGTGGAAGAATAGTTGGGCTCATCCAGTTGGATGTGCTCAGCTTCGGTTTGGAAGTTCTCCAAGAACGACTTTAACCTTTGGCCATTCACCTTGAAACTTTCATCGTTCTTGGGATTTATGAGCTCAATGGCCCCATGTGGAAAAATGGATTTCATGATAAATGGACCTATCCACCGGGATCGGAGCTTACCTGGAAAAAGGTGAAGGCGAGAGTCATACAGCAAGACTTTCTGCCCCGGCGCGAATATTTTTTGAAAAAGCGTTTGATCATGGCGAGCCTTCAAGCTTTCCTTATGCAACTTCGGAGAGTTATACGCATCTCTATGAATTTTCTCTAGCTCTGCGAGTTAGAGTTTTCATAGCTACCCTCCCTCTTTAATATCAAAGTTTAATGAGCGAACTCGCCCAATATGCTTTATGCTCAATCTCGACAGGGAGGTGGCAAGCTTTTTCATACACTAGCTTGTACGGGGACATTCCTAGGTTTGTTTATACGTGATACAATACGCCTATAGAGCATCGGTCAACTTATATGCCTAGTCTTTCCTATTGGAGTTAGCCATTTTTTTTAGAATATGTTTAATTTCTCGGTTAGCCAATTCTGCCTGCCCATTAGTTTATCTTGTGATTGACCCCATATTTTTTGAGGAGTGACTCCAAAGGCCTACTATAGAAGTGCTTTCCTTGGTCACTTATTGACGCCCTCAGGGTTTCAAAACACGACAAAACATGTTCTTTTAGAAAGGACAGTACTGTTCTATGGTCATTGCATCTCGTCGATATCGCTTCTACCCATTTTGAGACATATTCTACAACTAGGAGTATGTATTCATAGTTGTTTGATTTTGGAAACGGGCCTATGAAATCTATGCCCCAATAATCGAATATTTCAATTATGATAATGGGAGTCAAGGGTATAGAGTTCCTTTTTGAAATTATACCAAGCTTTTGACAGCGTTGGCACATTTTGCAAAAGGAATAGGCATCCTTAAATATGGTGGGCCAGTAGAGACCGCTGTGTAGGACCACCGCAGGCTTTTGAATGGCATGATTCTAAAATTATGGTTATATCCTCATTTGGAATGCAACGTCTGATGACCTGATCAGTGCAGTATTTGAACAAGTATGGGTCATCAAAGAAGAAGTGACGTGCGAATGAGAAGAATCGTTTCTTATCTTGATTTGACTAATGCTTAGGATTTTCTCCTGCAACTAGATAATTTACTATATCTGCATACCAGGGCAAACTAGAAATAGTCATCAGTTGCTCATCTGGGAATTTATCCTTAATCGGCAGTGGTTCAGTATTGTCAATAAACGTTAACCGAGATAAATGGTCCGTGACCACATTCTATAATCCTTTCTTATCCTTGATTATGAGATCAAACTCTTGGAGTAGAAGTATCTAATGGATAAGCCTTTATTTCGCGTCTTTCTTAGATAGAAAATATTTAAGGGCCGAGTGGTCTGTAAAATAGACAATTGGGGACCCTATTAGATAAGACCTGAATTTATTCAAGGCAAATACTATAGCTAGTAGCTCTTTTTCAGTAGTTGTATAATTCATCCGAGCTTCATTCAGCGTTCGACTGGCATAGTACATACTGTATGGCTTATTATCCTTTCGTTGTCCTAGAACTGCTCCAATAGCGTAGTCGCTAGCATCGCACATCAGTTCGAAAGGCAAACTCCAGTCGAGTGCCTGTATTATTGGTGCGGAGGTAAGGTGGTCTTTTAGTGCATCGAAAGATGTTTGAAAGCTTTTCGACCATTCAAATGGTGTGTCTTTAACAAGCAGTTAACATAGTTGTCGGGAGATTGCACTAAATTTTTTGAAAAATAGACAATAGAATCTCGCATGCCCCAAGAAAGAACAAATATCTTTAACTGTACAGGGGACAAGTAGATTCGAGATTATGTCAATTTTGGCATTATCCATTTGGATACCTTTATCGGAGATTATATGGCCGAGGATTATTCCCTTGGTCACCATAAAGTGACATTTTTCCCAGTTTAGTACTAGGTGTTTGTCCTCGCATCGTGCTAGCACACGTTTAAGATTTTCCAAGCAATTTTCAAAACTATGGCCGAACACAGAAAAATCTTCTATAAAGACTTCGAGTATTTGTTCGGCCATATCACTAAAGATGCTTAACATACACTGCTAAAAAGTAGCAGGTGCATTGCATAAATCGAAGGGCATGCGACGGTAAGCAAAAGTACCAAATAGGCACGTAAAAGTTGTTTTCTCCTGATCTTCAAGAGCGATTTCAATTTGGTTATACCCACTGTATCCATCTAGAAAATAGTCGTACTTGTGTCCTGCCACTAGTTCTAGCATTTGGTCCATGAACGGCAACGGAAAGTGGTCCTTCCGGGTCACAGTGTTTAGTTTTTGGTAATCGATACACATCCTGCATCTGGTGGGGACGCATGTCAGTACTAGCTCGCCATCGATATTTTGAATGACGATTATACCCGCTTTCTTCAGTACTACCTGGGTTGGGCTAACCCAAGGGCTGTTAGAGATAGGATAAATGTCCCGACGTCAAGTAGTTTTAAGACTTCCTTTTTGACCACTTCTTGTATGTTGGAATTCAGATGCCTTTTCATTTGTCGTGATGGTTTAGCGTCTTCTTCAAAATATATTTTATAGGTGCAAATGGACGGACTTATGCCTTTGAGGTCAGTAATAGTCCATCCCAATGCTCCCTTTGTTGTTTCAGCATTTGAATTAATTTACCCTCTTGCTCGAGACTTAAACTAGATGACATAATAACAGGGTACGTCTTTTTCAGTCCCTAAGAAAGCATATTTGAGCTCCTTAGGAAGCTCCTTTAATTCCAAATCAGGAAACTAAAAGTTTGAGGGCATTGCTAATTTTGTTTTAGGAGGCAATGGTTCATATGGAGCTATTTACATGCATTCAACTCTATCCTCCTCTTTTGGTTCCATCATGAGGCAGATTTGATTAAGGTCAGCATCCAATAGAGTAGAATCATTAGGTCGATAGACTGCATTAAATTATGACACAACTACCTCCAAAGGATCTTTGTAATCGACAACATCAGCCTCAGCTTCAATGACCGTCTTGATGAGGTTCACTTCTTCCTCATCGCCGTATTCTTCAGATCGAGGAGTAGAAAAGATTTTGATGTTTAAATTCATATTCCCGAATACGATGGTCATTATACCACTTCTTATCTTTATCGTGGTATCAATTGTGTTGAGGAATGGGTGTCCAAAAATCAATGGGATTTGTGCACATGGATTGGACACAGGTTTAGTGTCTAAGATCACGAAATCAATCAGGAAGACAAATGAGTCTATTTGAACAAGGACGTCCTCTAGTATTCCTCTAGGATATTTCATAGACCTATCTGCCAATTATAGTGCAACTCAAGTAGGTTTAAGTTCACCCAACCCTAGCTGTTTATAGACAGAGTATGGCAGGAGGTTAACACTCGCTCCTAGATCTAGGAGTGCATTGTATATTCTTTGATTCCCAATTTGGCATGAGACAGTAGGAGTACTGGGGTCTTTGAGTTTAGGCGGCAGTTCATTTTGGATGATTGCACTTGCTTGGCAAGCGACATATGGGTGTTTCTTCACACTTTGTCGCCTCTTGACCGTGCATAAATCTTTAAGATATTTAGCATAGGCCGGTACTTGTTTGATTGAATCAAGGAGTGGAAGGTTTATTTTAATTGTTTAAACAGTTTTAAGAACTCCTGATTCTTTATCTCATTTTTAGGCTTCTTTAGCCTTTGAGGGTAAGGTGCGGGGAAAGGGCATTTAGGTAATTCATCCTTAATGGGCTCCTTTCCAGGCCTTTTCTGAACTTCTTCTACTTCTTTAAGAGCTGCATCATTTGATTATAATGGTTCATTGTTAGTAGATGGATCCTCTTCTTGAGTAGAAGGTTGTTCTTTGTTCACCACTTCCTCCTTTTCATATTCTTCCGGTGTAGAAAGAGGCATGTTGTGCCCTATAATCTTGCCATTTCTTAGAGTAGTTACGACTTTAGCATGTTCTTGATTATTGGGACCATTGTTGTATCCCTTAGGGTTTGGAAGTGGTTGGGCAGGAAATGTTCCTCCCGATCCCTCTTGTTGTGCATCTATTCTCTCTAATGTTGCAGACATTTTACTTATCATTTGAATCAATTGCTGAGTCAGGTTTGCGTTAGAGAGCGGATCTTCTTCTTGTACCTTTTTATGTGGTGGCACGTATACATTAGAATGTTGGTTATTAGAGGGCTGAGCTTGGTTGTAGTTATTAGATCTATTTTGATTGAATGGTTAAGACTGCCTATTGTATTGCCCTTGATATTGGTTATTGTTACTAATATTGATTTTGGGTCTCGGCGTCGTTTTTCCAATCAAAACTGAGGTGATTCCATCGATTGTTATTTTGAAATTATTGTTGTAGGAATTCCCCGCCCCTCTATATCCTTATATGGCATTCATTTCCATAGGGGTCTGTTCTTAAAAATACTGCACATTGGGATAGTATTGAGTTGTGTGTCCCAACATATTGCATGTGCCGCATGGTTCTTCAGGCAAAATCTGCTTAGAACTATCGCCTTTCATTCCTAACTCCTCTACCTATTTTGCTAGTTCTTCGTAGTCATTAGATGATCTTCACTTTTTAGCTGATAAATACTTTTCTCCTCTATAACTGATAGTTATGCACGTGAAACCTCTTCAGAGTTAGACCATTCATGAGCCTGTTTAGCTAACCACTCGAAGTGGGCTTCAGCCTCTTTAGTGTTTTTGCTAAGAAATGGACCTACGCTCATTGTTTTTAACCAATTTTTTTGTTTCACCATTTAGTCCTTCGTAAAATGAGCTAATGGTTCTCCATTTCTTACACCCGTGATGTGGGCATGAGAGAAGCAAATCTTTAAAATGCTCCCAAGTTTAAGTGAAGGTTTCATTACTCTTTTTCTTGTAGGATTTTATTTGTCATTTAAGTTCCATGGTCATGCGAGGTGGGAAGAATTTCTTTAAAAATGCAGTGTTCATCGCATGCCAGGTGAAGATTGAATTTGGCTTGAGTGTGAGCAGCCACGCTTTTGCTTTATCCTTCAGAGTAAAGGTAAATAACATTAAGCATGTCACACCTACAGGGTAGTTCTGAGAGAATGTTTTACAAACATCCTCAAATTCCTTAACATGTAGATATGCCTTCTCGCTCTCCATTCCGTGAAATGTTGGAAGGAGTTGAATCATTCTATTACAAAATTGAAATTTGCCTGCATGGGGTGGAATGAGAATACAAGAAGGAATTGATGCGTGTTCAGGTTGCATGAGATTGCGCAAAGGACGCAGCGAAACGTCAATAGGCACAACCCTATTCTCACCATTTTCACTCTGTAGGTATGGCAACGGGGTTGGTAGAACTAGAAGAATTAGATGAGTAGAGTGGCTTTCCGAAGAATCCTTCAATGGAATTATTGGACATGAAAGGGAAAAGGCTAAAAAGATTTTAAACCTAAAGAAAAAGAAAAAGAATAACAAAAATAGATGAAAAAGAGCAAGGAAATCTACATACTAGCAGGTTGCCTTCCCCGGCAACGGCACCAAAAACATGACACATAATTAATTTTGTGTTCGCTTGTATGCTATACCCAAGTGTAGGTAGATGTGCAAGTAGTACTAGATAGGTCCAGGTCGATCCTACAGAGAAGGTTCAAACTAGCTACTTAGATTAACTCAAAGACAAAATAAAAATTCGATGATTAAAGAAAGGTGTAGAACACGAAGTTCCACAATTAACAACTACTAAAATAAAGTGACTACGTAAAACTAATGATTAACTAATTAACTAAAGCGATTATTAAAAAGGTTTTACTTTTATAAAAAGGGAACGTTGGGGTCACACTAATCCACACTCACCTTGCCATCTACCATGCAGTTACGTTAAAGCTCAATGGAGTACATTTCTCTACAGTATTTCATATTTTCTAAAGATAAAGACTCAATAGTCCTTTCATGACCGGGACTATATCATCTCAGTTGATTTAAAAATACATGAAGGCGGTTTAAAACAATAGTCAAGTCTCGCACTCTGAATTTGTGTTAGCATTCAAAGTGGTTTTCAATAGTTATTGAAAAAAAATGCCTTAAGGCTTAAAGTTCAGAAGCTATTTTGACAAACTGAGCATTTGAGGACAGTTTGATAACAAATCTCAAAAATAGAAAGTCTAAGAATACTACAAAGGATCATCTCAAGAATTTGACGGTTCGATCGATCAACACGATCTCGATCGATCGAACATCATCATCTCTCAATCGATCGAAATGTGTTCGATCGCTAGAATGTATCTTTGTTTCGATCGATAGAGCTAACTTCGATCGATCGAACGTAGGTTTTATACTACTGCATGACAGAGGCTAGAGATCACTATTTCATTGTGATCTCCCATCTCTGGGACTACTCAGACATAGTCTGGAATATCTCAGATTGGTTTTTAACATGAAAGTTCATTAAGGCTGCGTTTGTTTGTAATTTTACCATGAAACTTATCAAAACTTATGGATTAACAATAAACTATCATGCAAACTACGATTATTACTACGTCTACTACTCAAAATCACAAGCAGAATGTAAACAACTAATAAAATGAAACCTGGTTGAACTGTAAACTTTTATTAAACTATACATCTTCAAAGCAAAGTAGTATCGAATGTATGAAAACCTACAAAACCAACAAACTCTCTCTCTCTCTCTCTATATATATATATATACATATATATATATAAAAACTGTGAA
The DNA here is from genome assembly GCA_033977485.1 of Hydrangea macrophylla. Taxonomy (NCBI): domain Eukaryota; kingdom Viridiplantae; phylum Streptophyta; class Magnoliopsida; order Cornales; family Hydrangeaceae; genus Hydrangea; species Hydrangea macrophylla. Next base: position 52,033,446 of record CM066982.1, read on the forward strand.
GCTAATATTGGGCGTTCTTATGGATGTGTTAATAACTAGTATATATAGACAGTCTTAGGGCTAGGGTTAACAACACTTCTTTCTACTGCGTATGCGTAAATTCTGATAAAAGGCATGTTCGATCGATCGAACATCCTTTGATCACTTGAACTTTGAATTACTCGAGCACTTAAACTGGATTTGATCGATCGAACACTCGATCACTTAAACCTCCTTCGATCGCTCGAACTCCACTTTTCTTATTTGAATTGCCTTGCTTATAATCAAGCTTTTCCCTTTATCCTGTTATTCATTTCTGCACACAGTAGAACAGTGATCTGCACAAAACAACAACTGATGATGCCAAAAATTAGTAAGAAGGATCTAAAAAGAGAAAAAGACACAAGCAAGTTATCTGTGGTTCAGCCCCGTTAACAAGGTGACCTACGTCCATGGTTGCGTCTGTGTGCGTTCACTAGCAGATCACCGGCAGGCCTGGTGAGCCAACAAAGAGGGGCGACACTATCAGTAATACCGACCGGGTATATGCGTACAATGGTAAATTCTGTGTTCTATGCTTGTTAGCTAGAGAGTTCTTTGGATCCCTGTAGACAGGGTAGGTAGGCTCTTTTATAGGTGCAAGAGTCCACCCATACATGGTAAGCTAGTCAGATTAGGAAGCCTAATCTGATTACAATTAATTTGCATGGTTTGGGGAGAGTTTCCTAAGCAATTTAGGAAACTGCCACATTCCCTCTTACAGTCTTGCAGCTGGTTTAGGAAACTGCTGGTTAGGCCAGGTCCACGGGATGCCGCGGCCTTTCGTGCCGGTTCCGTTGGCACGAACCGGGCGGTCCTGACGAACACCTCGGGATCGCTGGGCTATTGGCGTCGTTACCGAAATAACCAGCACCTCTCGGTGATGTGGTAGACTGACTTCATGACTGGATAATCTTGGATATCAACTGCCCCCCATTTTCAGAACTGACTGGATGCTTCATCGGGTGAGGATCAAAAATCAGTATCACCTTGGAAACTGTCCGGATACCCTTTGGGAATGTTGCCCGGGAGGGGACCCACCTTCCAGATCACCCGGTGGAATAATCGACCGGTACAGAGAGGAGCCCAGGCATTGGTGTTGCTACATGTCAGGGAGTAGTTGTCCTAGTCAGGATCCATCAAAGTTGGTTCGAAGGTAACCAAACAGCTGCGTGGTAACCGGACCATCACGTCACACATTTAATGCGCACGCTTTTTGAGGCAAACTTTTACGTGCCCGTGGCGACAACTGTCGAACGGTTTTTGGTGGGAAATCTCCTGAGTCGTTGGATCTGATTGATCTAGACTTCTCGTTATTCCTATATAAGGAACACTTGTTCATTTCTTCAATTCCTGCTACTAAGTGATAGCGATTACCGAGCGGTTTGAGAGCGAACAAGATCCCGAGCAAGATTCCCGATCCCTTTTATGCTCTAAACTTTGTAAGTCTCTCCTTTCTGTCTTCAGTTCTTCATTCTCTTCTTTTTTTTTGAGCGAACCTGGAGGGAGTGAACCCACTTAGGTCGAAACGGGCGTGGGATTTTTTCTTTCTTAGGTTCTGTTACTTCTTCCAATCAGGAGGTACTTTAGTGCAATTGGACCGAACGGGTGTTCCCAGGAGAGTGTTGAGAGAGTGTTACTTTTCATCCAGAGTCTTATACGACCTGCCCTTCAGGTTATCAGATCTACTTCCCTTGTATCTCAGGCTTGGAGTCCTTGACCCATTTTTAGGGCACCGTCTGCCTCCTAGGTCCACCGTAGAATTAGATATGTGCCACTCTGACTTCAACTCATCATCCCGATCAAAAGACGAGCAGTCACGATGAGAAACCCTGAGCACAAGCCTAGACCCTCCTTCCTTGGCCTCCTCTAATCAGAACAGTGAGGGAAGGATCCCTGCCCAGGCATCTCACTAGGAAATGCGCCAGAGCTCTTGTGTGGCCTCGGCATCTCGGGGGTCGGGCGATGAAGGGTCTGTACCGAACAGTCCTGGCGTTGTCTTCGCCTATGAGTTGATCATCAGCACCCCTGCGCGTCCTTGATTTAGGTCGAATTAGGGAGAGATATGATATTCCCGACCCTTTCTCTCTGTCAGTCCACAACGGTGGGGCTCACCTCTATGAATCCGGCTTCGTTACCTTGTATGAGGACGCCTTTATGGCAGGCCTTCGCCTACCGCTCTATCCTATTTCCTGGGATGCACTCATCTACCTCTGGATTTCCCCAGGGTAGCTCGCCCCGAACGGTTGGCGTTATCTGATGTGGTCCATATCCTTGTGGCCCCAAGTCCTCGGGTACGAGCTTACCCTGTAGGAGTTCTTTTGGACCCACGGGCCATTCCAAGTTCATGGGGAGTCTGACTTCTTCTCGTTTAGGGCTAGGCAGGGGCAGAAGATGACAGTCAACTACCCGAGCAATAATAAGGGGTGGAAGAAGAAATTCTTCCAAGTATCCACCCTGGGGCTATGTGAAAAGGCACCGGGTGTGCAGTTGAGGACCTCTTGGGCGGGGCAGTTGAGGAGTAAGCCCAATCACTTTCCTTTCATGATTAGTCTCTTTTTTTTACCACGACTAACCTATTTGTATTTTTGCTTTGTAGTGGGATCAGTTGACCTGCCCAGTCTTCCTGACGAGTGCCAAGATAGGATCTTGTCTTTGGTAGAGGACCCGACCGACATCAATAAGGTGCTGACTCGGTCGGGAAACCCGAAGGTTTCTGACGAGCCCAAGCATCACTTCGTAGCTCCCATACTCCCGTCGATCATTCCTAGTAAATTCCGTTACTTGACTTTTCGGTTACCTTTTTTATTTGGCACTTTGTGGAGCTCTCATGCGCTCTTCCCCGGTTTTACAAAAATGGCTCCCAAGAGTGCGACAGCTCTGAAGGAAAAGGAGGCGGCCCTGGTGGCTCGGGCTAGCCAGAAGAGGAAGAAGCAAGACCCCACCGAGGGCCAGCCCCTCAAAAGGATCTCCCAGGTGATCTCAATTCTGGCAGAGAGGGAGGCTGCTGCGACCTCGACACCCGGTGTTACTATTGCCGCACCATCACCTCTTTCTCCCGCCGCCAAGCCGTCGGGGGTCTCCTTCCCCAGCATGGAGGAGACGGCTCGCGCGGGTCCTTCCTCGAGGCCGGCGGTCGAGAAAGCGGATGACGTCCGTGGAAGGGTCCGGCCCGGGCTGCTACAGAGTCAGGTAGACAAATGCACTCTGTCGAGTCCCGAGGCCATAATCGGTTGGCTCTACAGCATCAGCCACATGGTAAGTCATTCTGTAATATGAGCATTAGCCATTCTTCCATATGTATACTGACATTGTTTTGATCTTGCAAGTTGGCTGCATTGCGGCAAGGGCTGAAGCTACCCTTCCCGGTGTTGCCGAGAGGTTGGCCGCTGTGGAGGTCACCTTGTCGGTGGAGAAGGCTGCCCGGGAGTCCGCGGAGTTTGCTCTCTCCGTGGAGGAGGAAAAGTCCCGGGAAGTGGCCCTGGAGCTAGGAAAGACACGCAAATCTCCCTCAACTGAGCGAGCTGCTCGAAAGATTACAGAGATGAAGGATGCAGCAGCGGAAGCTGGGAGGATCACTACCGATAAAGACCTGGCGGCCATGAGAGATACACTTTCTGAGCTCGTCGCCACTCGGGACGCTGAAGCTAAGGACACCGAGGAGGAGTTCGAGGCAGGATTCCTTACTGGCTACGCTGATTTTGGCTGAGCGGGCTGCTACCGACCACCTCGAATGGGACCTGTTTGGCTACTCGTGAACAGAGTCCAGTTACTGGAAGAGGTCATTGCTGAAGCTGCACCGATCAGGGACCCTATTGTGGAAGAGCAGGCCGCTGGGGAGGAAGAGTTGGTCCTCGTAGACAACCCATGACCTATGAGTGTGTTTTTGTTTTTTTTTTATTTTTTTAGGGAAGGCTACTATAATTGCCCCCCGGGTAGTGTACATACTTTTGTAATTAATGAAAAGGCCCTCGAGGCCAATTTTCTTTCCATTAACTCCTTACTATTGTCTACACTTTGCCTGTTTATGATTCCTTGTATCTGCCTGGTTTTTAGCCGACCTAAGCCCCTGCCTTAGCAAATGGTTTAGGACCGTAACTAGTAGAACACCTGATCTTCTCGACCTATTTTAAAGGTAATTGCCCAGTGTACCATAGGAACTTGTTCTGTTTAGCGTCCGGGATGTCCCAGTGTATTATAGGAGTATCCTATTTTACCGTCCGGGATGTCCTGGTGTATGATAGGAGAATCCTATTTTACCATCCGGGGTATCTATCTCTGATCACTATATGTACTTAGGAATGTCGGGATTCCAAGTTCTTTTAGTGACCGGTGTGATTTCCTGGTCTGGCCTAATATTCCCCTGCCCCCAAGCATTTTGCTAAGGCGGGAGTACCGGAGTGAGTGGCCATAGGAAACCGACCTGGAACATGGGTGGTTGTAGGGTCCTTTGAAGCTTGCCATCGTCAGCCACCTAGGGGTTTGCCCCCGTCGTCAGTTGGACCTAAGCAAAGCGTTGTGTAATTTCCTGTTTGGGTCTGGTATCCTCTTCCCCCGAGCGTCCTACGAAGGCGGGGGCGAGGAGAGGAGTGACCGTAGGAAACCAACATGGAACATGGGTGGTTGCAGGGTCCTTTGAAGCTTGCCATCATCAACCACCTAGGGGTTTTCCCCCATCGTCGGTTGGACCTAAGCGAAGCCGGTGCCTCGGGGGTGACCCCGAGGTCTTTTGTGCCTGGGTTCGGAGCCCGAAGTCTTTTCTGCCTTGGTTGTTAGCCAAGGTCTTTCATGTCTCGGGGTTAGGCCTGAGGACTTTTCTGCGTTGCACGGGATACTGACAGGAGTAAATTTGCAAAGTAAACTATTCAATTTTATTTAAAAACAAAAATTTATAACAGTTGCTCAATGAGAGCTACAATGCTAAATTTTCCCTACCAATGCTAAATTTCCCGTGGCCAAGTGTTACTGATAGTACTTGGGGAGGTGTTGCACATTCCAAGGATGAGAGTGATCGTGCCCGTCCAGGCTCTGTAGCCAGTAAGTTCCCGATCGGTTGCACTGAGTTACTTTATACGGGCCTTCCTAGTTTGGTCCCAAATTTTCCATGCCTCGGGATTTGGGTGGACTGGTTCACTACCTTAAAGATGAGGTCTCCCACTTGAAAACTATGATGCTTCACCTTACTGTTGTAGTATCGAGAGACCTGTTGTTTGTAGGTTGCCACCTTTAGATAGGCTTGGTCTCTTTTTTCCTCCACCAGATCCAGTTCTGATCGGAGAGCTTCTTCGTTGTCTGGCGCACTGAAATTTGCCACCCGATACGTAGGTAACCTGAGCTCTGTGGGGACGACTGCCTCAAATCCGTAGGTTAAAGAGAACGGCGGCTCATGTATTGCCGCTCGGGGTATAGTGCGGTAGGCCCACAGGAGGGTTGGCAGTTCTTCAGCCCATAACCCTTTGACCCCTTCAACCCTTATTTTGATTGACTGCAAGATTGTCCGGTTTGTCACCTAGGCTTGACCATTGGCTTGAGGGTGCTCGGGGGAGGAATAGTGATTGAGTATCCCGTAGCTTGAACAGAACTGCCTGAAGATAGGGGTGTCGATTTGTCTACCGTTATCGCTGACCAGAACCTAGGGGATGCCGAACCTACTGAGGATATTCCTTTCCACGAAGCTTTCCATTTTCTGTTCGATTATTGTTGCCAAGGGCTCGGCCTCTGCCCATTTGGTGAAGTAATCAAAAGTGATGATGGCGAACTTGACTTGTCCTTTTCCCATCAGCATGGGATCGACAATGTCGATACCCCACTGGGCAAACAACCAGGGGCTATGGATTGGTGTCTGGAGCTCTCCCGGTCGGTTAATCATAGGGGAGTATCTTTGAAACTTATCGCACCTTCTGATGTACTCTTGAGAATCCCGGGCCATGGTTGGCCAGTAGCAACCTTGCAATAGGGCCTTCCTGGAGAGTGCCTGGCCTCCAATGTGATTCTTGCACACTCCTTCGTAGATTTCAAACAATGCCGCTTGGACCTGCGCGGGGTGGACACAATGGAGGTACGGGATAGAGAATCCTCTCTTGTAGAGGATGCCGTAAACAAGATGGTATCGGGCCGCCCGGTACTTGACCCGACAGGCCTCTTCTTTCTCATTTGGTAGCGCACCTGTTGTCAAGAATGCCACGATCGGGTCCATCCAGCTGGGTCCCAGGGCGACCGGATCTACTTCCATGCCTTCTAAGTTCATCACACTTGGCTCGGGTAGATATTCTATCCTTATCCCGGGCAAGTCTGACTCAGAAGATAAGGCAAGGCAGGCTAACCGGTCGGCCCTGGTGTTTTCCTCTCTGGGTATCTGCGTGATGGAAAATCCCCGGAGCTTCTTGGAAACCGCTCGGATAAGGGCTAAGTAGGCTACCATGTTGTCTTCCCGCGCTTCATACTCTTGGTTGACCTGATTGACCACGAGCTGGGAATCATTGTATCCCTGAACCTGTTGTGCACTCATAGAAGTGCCCAATTGCAATCCAACCAATAAGGCTTCATATTCAGCCTCGTTGTTGGAGGCACGGAACCCAAACCTTAGCGCGTACTCGAGCTGGATGCCATCGGGGGTAGTTAGGATGATTCCTAGCCCATTGCCTTGCTGATTCGATGAACCGTCCATGTGCAGTACGCAGGTAGGGATGTCAACCTGTAACCCGGGTGGTAGGGCTGGCAGCTCGGACTCTTCAACCGGGTCTTCAAGATACGTAAACTCAACCAGAAAGTCTGCTACGACTTGTCCCTTGATGGCCGTTCGGGGTCGGTAGACCACTTCAAATTCTTCCAAATCCAAGGCCCACTTAACGAGCCTCCCGGACGTGTCGGGCTGGCTTAGGATCCTGCGGAGAGGTTGGTCTATGAGGGCCACAATGACATGGGCCTGAAAGTACGGACGGAGCCTTCAGACCGAGGTAATGAGGGCGAACGCCAGCTTTTCGATATGGGAGTATCTGCTCTCTGCCCCTTGGAGCGCCTGACTGGTATAGTACACTGGGAATTGTATCCTGTGCTTTTCCCGAATGAGTGCCGAGCTAACCGCTGAGGGTGACACTACCAAGTATAAGAACAATTCTTCCCTCGGCACGGGTGTTGAGAGTAGAGGAGGGGACGCCAAGTACTTCTTGAGTTCCTGGAAAGCCTCTTTACACTCTTCTGACCACTAAAATGCCTTGCGGAGGATTTTAAAGAATGGCAGGCACCGGTCGGTAGCTCGGGAGATAAATCTGTTTAATACGGCCACACGTCCGGCTAAGCTCTGAACCTCCTTCGTCGATTTGGGCGACCACATCTTGATGATGGCTTGGATCTTTTCGGGGTTTACCTCAATCCCCCCTCTACTAACTGGATGGCCCAAAAATTTCCCGAATGAGACGCCGAAGGTGTATTTGGCTAGGTTCAACCTCATCCCAAATTTTCTCAAAATGCTAAAGGCCCCAGCCAGATGCTCAAGGTGGTCGAACTCGTCCGGCTTTTGACCAGCAGATCATCCACGTACACTTCCATAGACTTCCCGATCAGGTCCTTGAACATGTAGTTGACTAGGTATTGGTAGGTGGCCCCGGCATTCTTGAGGCCAAATGGCATAATCTTGTAACAATACGTCCCCTGGTCAGTGATGAATGCAGTCTTCTCTTTGTCCCCAAGGTACATGCTGATCTGGTTCTACCCCGAGTATCCATGAACCAGAGGAGTGAGTGACCGGCCATGGAATCCACAAGGAGGTCTATCCTGGGCAGCGGATAGCAATCCTTGGGGCAGGCTTTGTTGAGGTCGGTGAAGTCCACACACATCCTCCACTTTTCGTTGCTTTTCTTGACCAGAGTGACATTAGCTAACCAGACGGGATAGTGGACCTCTCGAATGGACTTTGCCTTCAGGAGCTTTTCCATCTCTTCGGATACCATTTTCTGCCTCTCGGGGGTCATGCCCCTTCTCTTTTGCTTCACCGACCGGCAATTTGGGCTGACATTAAGACGATGGGACATTATCCGGTGGTCAATCCCGGGCATATCCTCATAACTCCAAGCGAAAATGTCCTGATTTTGCTGCAGGAACTGAGTTAGTTTTACCTTCAGGCCGGGTTCCAGTAGGGTACCAATGCTGACCGTGCAGTCTGGGTACTCGGGATTCAACATCACTCTTTCAAATTCTTCCACCGGACCTATCGTGTCACTCTGGCCCTGGGGGTCCATCTCCTGGATGTTTAACATTTCGGTGATAGCCCCCCGACGCAAAGAGCTAACATAGCAACTCCGGGCAGTAGTCTGATCTCCACGCAAGCTTTCGAGTCTCTGAGGAGTTGGGAACTTCACCGTTAAGCTGTAAGTTGAGACGACCGCCCTGGCCTTATTTAGGGTCGGCCTCCCAAGAATGACATTATAGGCCGATGGGGCTTCCATGATCACAAAATTTGTAAGCATGAAAGCCTGCTGAGGGTAGGTCCCCATGAGAACTGGGAGCTCGATTGTTCCAAGCGGTTGTGTGCTAGAGCCATTGAACCCTACCAGGGGGTAGCAACCGACCGGAGCCGATCCCTGAATATCCCGAGATGATCAAATGCCGATGTGAACATGATGTCGGATGAGCTGCCCATGTCCTCCAGCACCCTCTTGACCATGTAGTTGGCTATAGAAAGCGTCACAACTAGCGGGTCATCATGGGGGCAGTGGACGCCCTACAAATCGTCGAAGGTGAATGTCAGAACATCAGTTGACGGGGAGCTCGTGGATTTGACCTGCCAGACATCCACCAGGGATTCCCGAGCATACCTCTTCCATGCCGACTGTGAGTCTCCGTCGCCTGATGTTCCTCCAGAGATCACATTAGTTTGACCGAGAGGCTGTATTTGAGCAGGAGCTCGGGCTCCTTATGCAGGCCGTCCATCTATTGCGACGTACTCTGCAAGATAACCTTGGTCAATCAATTTTTTAATTGCTATCTTTAACTTGAAGTAGTCCTCTGTGTTGTGGCCGTGGTCTCTATGGAAATGGCAAAACTTGTCCCAATTCTTCTTCCCGAGCAGGGCTTTGAGCTTTGCTGGCTGTTGAAGCAACCTTTGTGCCTCGGCGGTGGCCATGACTTCTTGTATAGGCTGGGAAAGGGGTGTAAAAGCAATCGGGGGCTGACCCCGGACATCCTTCTGATCTTGCTTCAGCTTCTTTCCCGGGCCCTTCTCAAATCCTTCACGCTTCTGCTTAGCCTTTGGGGATTCGTCTCCTACCTAGCCGGCGCGCTTCATTTTCAGGAACTCCTCGATGTCTATGTACTTACCGACCCTCTTCGAGAGCTCCACCAGGGTTGCCGGTTGGTCACGATGAAATGATGTGGCAACTTTGGTGTGTTGAACTCCCGAACAGAAGGCCATGATTGTGGCCATTTCATTGAGATTGCAGATTTGAAGCCTTTACTGGTTAAAATGGTCCACATACTCCCTTAGGGACTCCCCCTTGTGCTGCTTGACGGTCAGCAGCTGAGTGTCTGATTGTGACCGATCGAGCATCCCGACAAACTGGCTGATGAACAGCTTGCTGAGGGCTTTGAAGTCATCGGCCGTCCGGGGCTTTAGAGCATGGAACCAATGTGCTGTTGACCCTTTGAGGGTACTGGGAAAGGCCAAGCATAGTAGCTCGTCCACCGTGGTGACCAGTGCCATCTGAGCCTTGTAAGTACTAACGTGGTCCACCAGGCTCCCTGTGCCGTCGTAGGAGCTACGGCAAGGGGGTTTGAACTTCCGCGGGATAGGGAACTGCGTCACCCAAGCAGTGTAGGGTAATTTCCTCTCCGTGTTGGTGAGGTTGTGGCTGGACTTGCGGCTCAACCTCTCAATCTGCTATTGCAGTTCCTCGAATTGGGTCTTAACATCATCCCACCCGGTTCTCTTCTCTATATCCGAGCGGTAGGTCGGATCGAATGACGAGGCCTCTTCCTCAAAGCGTGTCGATCTTGGGGATAGAGCCCGGCTCTGGGTCTAAGTAATCGTGTGCCTAAGGTCCCCCTGGCTCTGGGTCGGAGGGTCTTTGGCTGATTCTCGTGCCTTCCGTCCTGGCTCCTCCCCTCTGGCTACGCACAGCCGATTGATGATAGTTCTGGCATCCTCCACCCGGCAAGGATTGGGCCGAGCTCGCCTCTGCAAGCGCCTGGTTGCCTGGCTACGCTCGCCGTCACCGAGGTGTTCCTAGTTCGGTGGGGACACCGGGGCGGGACGGGCTTGCCTTCATACCCGAGCGGGCTCCTAAACAGGGTCACTTTTCTTGGGCTGATCTTCTGATGCAGGATGCTTTTCCTACCGGGCCAAAAGCACCTCAATTTGTTCATGCGTTCACCACTGGCCCTCCAAGAGTTGCGCCAGTGCTGCTGTTACCTGTTATGTGGTCATGGAGGCAGCCGGTCGCCCGGGCTGTGAATCCTCCTGATCGGGCAGGGTAATGGCCTTCTTACTCCTAGGCGGTATATTGATCAGTCAGTATTTGTTTTTTTTAGAGGAAATGGTAGTTTTCCATAGACGGTGCCAAACTGATGATGCCAAAAATTGGTAAGAAGGATCTAAAGAGAGAAAAAGACACAAGCAAGTTATATGTGGTTCGGCCCCATTAACAAGGTGACCTACGTCCACGGTTGCGTCTGTGCGCGTTCACTAACAGATCATCGGCGGGCCTGGTGAGCCAACAAAGAGGGGAGGCACTACCAGTAATACCGGCCGGGTATATGCATATAATGGTGAATTCTGTGTTCTATGCTGGTTAGCTAGAGAGTTCTTCGGATCCCTGTAGACAGGGTAGGTGGGCTCTTTTATAGGTGCAAGAGTCCGCCTATACATGGTAAGCTAGTCAGATTAGGAAGCCTAATCTGATTATAATTGATTTGCATGATTTGGGGAGAGTTTCCCAAGCGGTTTAGGAAACTGCCACATTACCTCTTGCAGTCTTGTAGCTGGTTTAGGAAACTGCTGGTTAGGCCAGGTCCACGGGATGCCGCAGTCTTTCGTACCCGGCTCGTTGGCACGAACCAGGCGGTCCTAACGAACACTTCAGGATCGCTGGGCTATTGGCGTCGTTACCGAAGTAACCAGTAGCTCTCGATGATGTGGAAGACTGACTTCATGACTGGATAATCTTGGACATATCAATAGCTAAAACCACACAAATCATCGTGGATTGGTCACATTGTATAAAAGCTGGCATTGTAACACCAAATGTAGATAAAATAGGGAGTTGTAAACTAAATCAGTGTATTTCCTTCTTTTAGCGTAGTTGTATTTTACAAATACCCCCGCTTGTCACTATGGTGGCCATAGCTCTAGTGGTATTCACATTATAGATTCATGTTAAACTTTGGTAGAAGAGGGTCAGGGATTGGCCTTGTATCCAATGGTTCCAAGTGTCCCTTATCCCCTAATTGCTTGAGTGACGTGGTTAATGAAATACCCAAATATGTAAAGAAATGGAATTTTTATTCCAACCTTGGTTCCGATGAACTATTTTCTTTCGACGAACTCTGATTCCACCATGGCTAACTTAATGCATTAACATCAGTTGGCTATTGATTATTCAAAATTTCCCCATAACTAGGCCTTTTAGACCTATTGTTCTATGAATCTTCCCTCTAAATTTTGCTATCTCAAATTGCATCTTCTATCCTCGTCCCTATCTCAAATAACTCGGTGAAAGTAGTAATATAATGGAACACTAGCTTCTCTTGATAAACATTCTGCAGATTCTTCACCATAATCTAGATTTGTTCTTTTTCAAAGGGCCTCTGAGTCATTTTTGCTGCTTTTCCCCTTCAACGGGCCAAAAATTCAGCGAATGACTCCTTGTATCCTGCTTTTTTGTCTCTAGGTCCCTGATGGTCACATCTAACTCCTGATTATACTCATATTGGGTGACAAATGCTTATACTATCTCTTCCCAAACATGAGCCTTGCATGGCTCAAAGAGAAGTACCAAGACAAAGCTACGCCAGTCAAGGTTTGTTGAAACAACATGGCCATCATTGTGGTGCTCAGGCCACTAGGCTGGAAGGCTACTATACACATTCGAAGATGATTCCTAGGGTTGCTTGTTCCATCAAACTTATCAATGTTGGACATTTTGAACCCACTGGGTAACTTCTCTTGGATTCCTTCAAATAGTCCATCTAATTCCAACAGGTAGCTATCTTTTTTTTCATCTTAGTTCTTGCTTTCTTAGCTTTTTCTTTCTCAATTTTCTCAACTTTATCCTTTTTCGCTGTCTCTCTTTTTGCTCTAGGTATTTTAGCCCTAGGAAGTTCAGGGTCCTCATACCAATCGTTCTCTCTTACCCGAACTACAGGTGTAGGAAGAGGAAGGTCAACTACTGGTGGATTCTCTCAGCTTGTAGTTTTACCACTGTTCTCAACTTTGCTATTTCCCAGGTAATATGCTCTTGTTTCATTTCTCTTTCAGTCACAAACTCTCTTTTGATTAACCTTGAATTTGAATCTCTAACCCAAACTGACCCATAATTGGATGCTATCTCGTCTACAATCACGTTTTCATTATGTTAAGGTTTTATTTTGGAATTTTTTGTTGTCCGATAATTTTTTTTTGCAAATGTTTTTAGAAAGATTTAAAAAAGGCATGATAATGTGAATCGCATACATGTCATGCGGATGACAATGCATGTGAGATGCATCTACTCTATATGCTAACAAAAGGGAAAATTCCCCTAGCACATAGCACATAAGCACATAAAATCCTTGTTCATGTTAAGTGCGCCGATTTCTCCTTTTAATGTGATCTTCATTACCTCTTTTTGAAAATTATATTCTTTAAAATTTTTACAGTTCATTTTTAAAGCATGCTTTGAAAAGGTAGGGTTCTCTTTGAATATGGGAAATGAATTTGTTTTTGAAGATTGAATTTCTGACTTTTTTTTCTTTTTAAAAATTAAGGTTTGAAAATGATTTTTAAATTATTTTTTTCAATTGTGTGGGTAGGAGGATCACTTTATCATGAATTTGGATAAATACAAGCTCAATGATACTTACCCAACAAGATGTAAGAGGTATAATCTTATAATCAAGAGTTGGCATATTCTCGAATGTTGTGGGACATAAGGAGAATTGCTATAAAGTGATTAAGAGGTTATACACCATCTCACATAATCCCTTTTTCGGGAATCCAAGAGTTTCATAACATAGTTCTAATCAGAATCGAATCCTAATTTTGAAAGGTTCTATGGAAACTAATATGCAAAAGGCCGGGTTTTGGTCTCAAATAAGTGTCCCTTGATGAATTCCCTTTATACCTTCCTAAGGTAGGAATGGCACATGGGTGGCTTTTGATATACCAATACATGGTAAGAGATCAAGGGTTACGGCTCCATGATAACTCAGCCAACCGGGTTGCCCTGTGCCTCCAAGGTCATAGTTCTGTCTAATCGACATGGAGAACATGCAAGTGATATGCAATGGACACACATAAATCTAATAAATTGATTAAAATGATCAAGTGAATCCAAAATTGGACCTAGTATATGAAACCAGAGATTCTGGGTTCGATCCCAAGAAGAGTCACTAGATTGTGGACACCACATTTTTTCTCTAGGATCTCCACATTTTGATTTATTGTATTGATACACATAAATCTAATAAATTGATTAAAAGGATGCTTTTGACCATAATCCTCAAGTGAACCCAAAATTGGATCTGGTTTGCAAAACCAGAGATTCTGGGTTTGATCCCCAACAGAGTTGCCAAATTTTGGACACTACCTTTTTTTCTCTAGGATCTCCACATTTTGATTTTTTGTTTTTGAAAAGAGTTGCCACTTAATTGTAGAGAAATTAATAAATTCAGTAAAAGGTTGCTTTCGAGACTAATCCTCAAGTGAACTCAAAATTGGGCTTGGTCTGTGAATCCAAAGATTCTGGGTTCGAACCCCAGCAGAATCTCTAGATTGTGGATACCTCCTTTTCTTTCTCTTGGATCTCCACATTTTGATTTTTTTTGTTTTCGAAAAGAGTCGCCACTTAATTTTACAGATGATCGAGAGTGAACAAATCCTAATTACACGCCTTAATTCACATTTGTTATTTGTTAGCACTTTTCATCCTATTTTTGTCTACTTTTACTTCATTTTCCATTTTCTGTCAGGTTTTAGAAGAAAGCAAGAGTTCCAGACTAAAAAGGGTGTGAAAAAAGAAAAAAAAAAGCAGAAAAACCCATATCGCGCGTGCGGCTCGCTCGCACGACTTTCCAGAATCATACTCGCACGAGCCGCTCGCGTGACCTAAAAAAATGGTGAAAATGCGTATTTTTAAGTGCTAAAGTCCCCTACGTAAATCGAATTGCCTAATTACGTCCAGAAAGTGAATTTTTGTTGTTTTAGATGGATTAGGTTTACAAAATCTTTCCTAATCCCTCTACAACTATATCTACATCATTATAATTCACTTTTGGGGACACACATCACAATATACAACTTTGGAGGTAGCTTGGGAGAGGAAAGAAAGAGAAGAGAAGATCTAGCTTAAAGGTCTCTAATGGTGACAAATATCTCCATCTACTTGTTTTCATCGACTATGCACAACTAAACACCTATTCTAGGATTTCAATGAAACCCTAGCATTGTAAAGGGGGATTCTTTGCTTTCTTTCTTTAGGATTTTATGTATTTGGATAGTTATCGTATATTTGAGGATTATGAATATATAAACGGATTTTGAATGTTAAATAATCAATGATACTTTGGATTTATTCTTGTCTTAGATTCTTCCTTGTATTTATTGAACCCAATATTCCTTGATTTCTGTGATTGATTGGAATATTTACATACGATAGTGCTTATGTGATTGCGATGTTTATATCTTTTATAATTTGTGCTTAGGAATGATGGGTTGTGCTACACCCTAGTTATAGGTAGACAATTCATGCCAACTGAAGATGAGTTATGCTTAGGTTAAACTAGTAATATCCTCTTGTTGATACTATCGGGCTTGTAGCTATGATCGATAGATCTTAACTATCCAATCATAAATCTTAAAGTAAGAAGTGTAGGCCCCGATGCATGGTTAGTGGTGGATTTGTAATCCTAGATCTCATTCACTTAAGTCAGGGTGCTGAAACGCATTACTTGCATTAGCTTAGGTGTGGTATGAGCACGTGAATTAGCTAGGAAACCCAAGGCACTGGGCTTTGATGCGAATCACTGCAAAACAAGATAATTACATGCATCATAGTAGTGTTGTATGCCTATTTAATTATTCGCATAGTGTATTCTTTTATTTGGTTAAGTCAGTCTTTATAGTGTCATTTCCTTTAGTTTATGTTTGGTACCCGTTCAAAGTAACCTGAATTACATCTGCTTAATCTTGTACTCGAGCAAATCCTTAGAGTCCTTAGGTCCTAAAACGTCGTCTTTGTTTGAGTCCAAAATCCAAAGCACTCTTAAACGTTTAAGGAAAACTAGACTATTAAGATCGACCCTATTCCAATGGCCAATTTTGGAAATAACAGGAATAACCAAAATAATAGAGGTAACTCGAACATACCTCCACCTCCGCCTCTAGAAAATTATTTTACTTCTACAGCTTATACGCCGCCATCATGCATAGAGTTACCGGAGATGATTGCGTCTCACTTTGAGATAAAGTCATCAACCATTTCACTTCTTCCGTGTTTTGATGGTCGCGTTAAGGAAGATATATACCATCATTTACGTGAATTTCAAGATATATGTGCTACATTGAAAATTCAAAATTTAACTGATGATGAGCTAAAATTGCGTCTCTTTCCATTTTCTCTTAAGGATAAAGCTAAGTATTGGCTCCAATCTCTTGAGTCAAACTCTATAAGAACATGGGATGGGATGGGTTGCATACTGCGTTCCTACAAAATTTTTCCCCATCACTCGAACTAATCAAATTCGAAAATATATAACGAACTTCACAATGCAAGATGGTGAAACACTATACGATACGTGGTAACAATTTAAAGAACTTTTACGCTCTTGTCCTCATCATCAAATCCTTAAATGGAAATTGGTACAAGTTTTCTACGAGGGAATTGGTCTCTCTGTTCGCAACACATTCGATGCTGTTTATGTGGGGACATTCCTCCACAAAAGTGCCGACGAATCTTAGAAAATATTCAAAACCTTAAGTGAAAATTCAATGCACCAAGCTGTGTCTATATGTCCGGAGGGATGTCTTCCACTGAAACCTAAACGAGAGGCAAAGACTGAGTTAGTCATTTAATTAAAATTCAAGAACTATCTAGGAAACTTGACCAACTAATGATGATGGGCCATATGGAGAGCCCAACTCCAACTGAAATATGCCAATTATGTTTCGATCCATCTCATTCTACACTTGCATGTCCGTCAGTTTCATAATTTTTGGAATTTGTGGAACAACATATCAATGCTGTTCAACAATTCTAAACCTAATTATAACCCCACTGGTTATAAATCGAACACGACATGGAAACCTCACCCAAACCTCTAATGGAGGTCTAATATTAAAGGACCATATTTGTCCCAGAAACTAGAGACGACAAACTTTCCTAATGCATATAGGCCTCAACCTAATCAATACCAAAAACCTCCTTTCTGTGCTAATCCTCCAAGGGATAAATCTTTTGAAGATAGTTTGTTGGCATCCTTGAAAAATTTAGAGGCCCAATCTTAGTTGCAGTCTCAACTCGTTAACTCCTATACACAATCTATTACTAAATTAGAATCACAAATGGGACAACTAGCGAATACATTAAATCGTCATAATGAAGAACCTAAAAGGGCAATATGAAGTAGGTACAACAAGTGACCAAGTGAATGTAGTATCCATGAGAATAATTGAGCTTCCTAAGGAGGTCATACCTCCTCCTGAACCTAGAATAGATAAAGGAAAAGAAATCAACAAAGAACAAGATGGGAATAAGAATAAAGTCATGAAGGACCCCTAATCCCTCCGAGCCCAGTGCATCGAATGCAACAAACCCATCGAATTACGTTCCTAGGATACCATTTCCCCCAGGCAATAAGATGCCCCATCTCACTTTTCAAAGAAAGGAACAAGACTGGAAGATATTTTGGAAACCTTTAAAGAGGTAAAAATCAATATCCCGCTTCTCGATGCCATTAAGCAAATACCAGCTTATGCTAAATTTCTAAAAGACTTGTGTACTCAAAAGAGGAAGTCTCGAAATCATCTATCGAAAAAAGTCTTTTTAACAAAAAAGGTTAGCTCTATCTTCCAATACAATATGCTTAAATATAAGGACCCGGGTACACCAGCAATCACGTGTCATATCGGTGACAAATATATCCACCGAGCCCTTCTCGATCTTGGAGTGAGCGTAAACCTATACCCGTACAGTGTATGAACATCTTGGTCTAGGCGATCTAAAACCAACTATCGATACCTTACAGTTAGTGGATCATTCCATTAAAGTTCCACGAGGTGTGATAGAAGACATTTTGGTAAAGGTAGATAGGTGTTTTTATCTGATCAATTTCATTGTGCTTGATACAGAACCAGTCCTTGATGCTAATAATCGCATCCCGGTTATCCTAGGATGTCCTTTCTTAGCTACCGCCAACTCAATTATAATTTATAGGTATGGGGTTATGGATATCACATTTGGAAATATGACCGTTTGTCTTAATGTATTTAATGCATCAAATGAACCTCATAGGGATGACGACGAGAAGGATTACTATGCGATAGACTTAATGGATGAGTTAGTAGAAGAGGCAGCCCCTTTATACTAACCAAAGAAGTCTTAGAAGCATGCTTATCACATTTCAATTTTAATGATTTTGACGTTGATGAATCAATTGAGGAATTGATTAACCAATTGGAATCAATAAACACGATAAAAAAATTTCTATGGAAGCCAAGGTAGAGGCTCTTCCTCCTCTTGCACATGAACCTGGATTGCTGTCCACCGAGTGTCCATCGACGCTTGAACTAAAACTGTTACCAAACCCTCTTAAGTATGCATTTCTAGGACCCAATACTACACTGCCAACCATAATAGCATCAAATTTATCTATGGACTAGGAGATTCAACTATTAGAAGTCCATCATAAGAAAGCTATTGGTTGGACGGTAGTCGACTTAAAAGTAATTGACCCGTCTATCTGCAAGCATCGAATAAACTTAGAGGAAAATCCGAAACCCTCTCGGGAAATGCAAAGACGTCTTAATGCTAATATGAAAGAAGTAGTCATGAAAGAGGTTATTACACTCTTAGATGCGGGCATCATTTATCCGATCTTCGATAGTAATTGGGTCAGTCCCATGCAGGTTATTCCAAAGAAATTGGGCCTCACGATTGTGCCAAATAAAAAAGGAGAACTTGTCCCCACCTGCCAAACCACTGGTTGGCAGGTATGTATGATTTGGCAGGTGGGGACAAGTTCTGATCAAATCATACGACAATGTGTTCCAGAGAGTGAGTTTAACTCCATTTTAAATTTTTGTCAATCTTAGAATGTGGAGGTCACTTTGGTGGCCGTCATACGGCCAATAATGTACTCCAGAGTGGGTTGTACTGGCCTTCTTTTTTTTAGGACGCACATGAATTTTGTGAAAAGTGTGTGCATTGCCAACAAACCGGCAATATGTCGCATTGTGATGCAATGCCTCTAACACCAATCTTGATATTTGAAATTTTTGACGTGTGGGCCATTGATTTTATGGGGCCGTTTCCATCGTCTTTTGGTTTTGAGTATATTCTAGTCACGGTCGACTATGTTTCCAAGTGAGTGGAGGCAGTAGCAATGAAAAAGAACAATCACATACTAGTAATACAATTTATAAAAGATAATATCTTTTGTAATTTCGGTACACCACGAGCTATTATAAGTGACAGTGGCACACATTTCTGTAATCGTTCTTTCGAAGCCCTTGTACGCAAATATTCTGTTACTCATAAGGTTGGAACCGCATATCATCCTTTAACTAAAGGTCAAGCTAAAGTCTCTAATAGAGAAGTAAAAAGCATATTAGAAAAAAGGGTACGCCCTTATCGCAAAGATTGGTCACAACGCCTAAGTGACTTACTTTGGGCCAACTTCACTGCATATAAAACTCCTGTCAGGATGTCCCTATATTGATTAGTGTTTCGAAAAGTATGCCACTTACACGTTGAATTAGAGCACAAATTGTATTGGGCCGTTAAAGCCTTTATTCAAGATATAAAATTGGTAGGATGTCACCGAAAGCTTCAACTACAAGAGCTTGAAGAACTAAGAAATGAAGCCTATGAGAATGCGAGAATCTATAAAAAAAAATGATCGAAAGCATTTCACGATAAAATAATCATTCATAAAAACTTCAAGGTTGGGCAACGTCTATGGCTATTTACTTCAAAATTGAGGTTATTTCCAGGTAAATTACATTCTCGATTGGATGGCCCGTTCATAGCACCGCAGGTGTTTCCACATGGAGCAATAAAAATACAAGATACAAATGGCAGAACACCTTTTAAGGTAAATGGCCAATAGCTTAAATCGTACCGGACTGAGGAGATAGATGAAAGAAAGATTGAATCCATAGATCTGGTAGATCCGATCTATTTTGACTGAGCACTTGCATCGGTTAAGCTAGTGATGTGAAACCTAGTGCTTATTGGGAGGCAACCCAAGCATTTAATAGAGTTTTCTTTAATTTTGTACACTATTAAGGAGTTTTTCAGCCAATGTCTGAGTTTTTGAATACCCGACAGAAGAAAATTTGATCATTTAAACCCGTATACAAGAAAACAAGTGAGAAAAGAGAAAAAGACTTCCTTGCGCACGCAGCCTGCTCGCGCGAGTTTGTGCCTTAGGAAAAATTTTCAAACTTCTTTATATATGCCCTCAGACTCAGGTCATGCCTCAAATCGTGTAAGTGAGACTAGTCACTTGAGTTTCCCGCTCGTGCGATTATTTGACTTAGATTTTTTTTAAGAACCTTTAAAACAGACCTTAGATTTACCTCGCAGAGGGACTCACGCGCGCGAAGGCTACTCGCGCGGCCTTCCCATCCGTATATAAATAGGGCTTTCCAGCCCTAATTTTTTTTTTCAGACTTTTTCCTCTCTTCTCTCCCTTGCGATTCTCTCTCTCCCTGTCACTTGATTTCTCCCTCTTCCTCTCTCCTCCCTCCCACAAACAACCATCAACCACTACTACAACCAGACGCCGGACCGTTGTCGCCAAACGAAACCACCGCCACAACACTGCCGCGAATCGCGACCATGTCTTCCTCTCTGCGTTTGGTGTTCTCTCCACCTAGGTATATATACATATATATATCTACATACATATATATACAGATTCTTAAACATATATATACACATATAGTTACACCTCCAAAACTTAACCCCTGATTTATATTTACATATGTGCACACACACTGATGATATTTAGGGTTTGAGTTTTAGGGTTTCATATCTACATATGTATTTGTATACATAAATACATGTACCGATCTGGACCGATATACACAAAACTGGTACATACATATGTGTGTATATTCACCTCTATATACACACACAGAGAATTGTACACTGAATTTTCATGACCCTAACCCTAACCCTAACCCTATCCCTATCCCTATCCCTAGTTCGAATAAACATACCCCCTGAGGTATTTTTACATGTTGATTTCTAACTACCTCAGGGAATATAAATTTCCAACATACTGATTTTATAGATTCTTAGAGGTATTTTTTTTATACACATGCTGGGTTTGTGCCCTCAAACCATTACTATATGTATTAGACATTAGCATTTTAATATATGGATATCAGCATTACATTTTATGATGTATGCTTCGTTCATGAGATGATTGTTTAATCCATAAGTATCATAGTAAGTATTTTGTGTATGTATGAGATACATACAATGACATACGAATTACTATTCTTTGATACTTAAAGCTTGTCACAGTGGATGATGTGACTGGATATCTCATCAGGTATACACTGTAGAATCATTAACTACCATTGGATGGAGTGATAAATCTCAATCACTAGAGTGTGACTCTTGGTTAGTATGCTAGTGCTTATAGTGCATTGACGGACCTGAGTTTCCTATTGACGCTCAATGCTGTCAACAGTCAATAGGAACTCATAACTTGTATAAGGTATGTGTTTTCAATCTTGAGACGATTATGAACACAGACGGTGGATATGACTGTTTTGACTTACCAATCAGTGAGGTCTATAGAAGATCAACACCTGGGTATCTTGGGTATGTCATGTTCATAGGGTTGTGAACATATATTGTCAAGATAGAATCTACCCTCTGATTCAGAGTAAGCATTCCCTTAAGAATGTCACCAAGTCGATTACTGAGTACTGCAGTCTTGTTGATAAGAGTTATCAACATGTTTGGTAATCATAAGAGGTGAATGGGACTTAAGGATTATAAGAAGTAATCATGATTCAGGTTGACAGTAACTGTTTATCTGACTACCTGAACATGATTGCGAATGCTGACGGTAGAGGGACATTAGTACAACATACAAGTCTAGTTATCGCTTCGGATATGTTCTTTTGCGTTGGAGTTCAGTTATCATTTTATAGTGGAGTAAACGTTAACTGATCAGTCGATTAATTTGCTGATCAAAGAGTTTGGTCATGGGAGTTAATCAACTGATCTGAACCAACAATAAAGAGCCTAAGAGGTCCAACTCTTAGCTCTGCTAGGATGCTTGGAAAGGCAAATGAGGATGATGTCAAGACAGGTTCGATCGATCGAAGTTGTCTCGATCGATTGAAGTCTAGACAGGTTCGATCGATTGAATATGGTTCGATCGATCGAATGTTCGATCGATCGAAGCCACTTCGATCGCTCGAGAGATAGGTCGGTTGTGGGAATCTATAAATAGGGCAGCTGCGTTCTGGAAAAGAGGTTGTTCGTCGTTTTGAACGTCAGAAGCTGCAGAAACTGTTTTGGAGCCCCAAAACCTTCTGTATCCTCTCCATTAGGGTTCCCACCAACCTTAGCCCTTTCTGCGAGCATCCATAGGAGTCATAAGAGTGAAGACCATCTAGTGGAGGCTGCTGGAAGTCAGAGATTTCAGAATTGGGTTCAAGACAGTAAGGTATAATTCTTGTCCCCTCTTGTGCGCATCTATAGAGTTGATGGGTAGTAGATCCGGGCATGCCAATTAAGTTTTATAACTTGATTTTTCCGCTGCGCGTTTAAACTTAGAACTTAAACCGGTTTTTCCAACAATTGGTATCAGAGCCACGCTCGTTTGGATCTATAGATGCGTTTTGGAACACTATTTTGATTTGTATGTTGATTTTAGAACTGTTTTTGAAACTGGATCGTCACAGATCTGTTTCTATAGTGTTATCGCAGCAGTATACAAATCTGTGATTGCATAGGATGCAAGGCGGGTTCGATCGATCGAACATATTTCGATCGATCGAACATACTATTCTCAAGCGATCGAACAGTCTTCGATCGATCGAAACCTTCTGGTATTCGATCGATCGAATGAAGTTAGATCGATCGAGATAGATACTTTGTCAGGTTCTCTATTTCACAGTTTTTAAGAGTTTTGAAATTAAAAACTTTAATTTTAAAATATTCTGTAAAATTTTCAAATCATTCTGTGAAACAGAATGTTCAAGCGATTGAACAGTGTTCAATCGATCGAAGGTTTGAGCGATCGAACGATCTTCGATCGATTGAACTGTGACAGAGAAGTAAGATGTTGTTTTAAGTTCTAATTCAGTATGTAAAGATCGAAGTTACATATATTTGTTATGTATGTATGGATGCGTGTACGACTAACCCTTTTGCAGCTAGATTAGTCGCTATCTCCCATGGCACCAAATCATTTGAATATTTGTATTTAAATTGTTTGAGATTGGTGCATGTTGTAATTTAAGTTTGGTTTGGTTTTAAGGCATGTGTAAAGGGCGCTGCGACTTCAATCCTATGAAAAGGAAAGTCGCACCGGTTTCCCTAGCCTTTTATTTTGTTGTTATTTCTATTTCTAGATAAATTGTAAACTTCGAAAGAAGCATAGGACAAATGTAATAGAATTAGAAAATCCATGAAGATGGAGCAAGGAGCCGTTATCCATGAAGATGGAGCTAGAGGCGATCAAACCAAAAGGAGGTTCTATAGAGATAGAGCCATGGGAGATAGAGGCATTGTTTGAATGCCTATATTTCGTTTTAGTTTTTTGTTTTATGTGCTTGGTTTGTGATTGGCGTATAATACATTGTTGCATGCACGCAAAACAAGTTTTCTAAAATAAAATTCAAAAACCGTTTTCAACATATTAGTAAACATTAGATGTTTATGGGAAGTGTGTAGAAACAGATTTTCTCAAAAAGCAAAATCCTTTTTACTAAAACTAGTGGGAGAGGGTCTTATTAATTACACCCACGATCTTCCATTAACGGTTCACTGTAAGATGAGTGGTGCATTCTATGTCACCTCGTCAGGGGTGATCATTCCATACGGAGGGTGCATTACTCATTGGTTACTAGATGTGAACTTCTTTTGATAGGATCAATCAGACGTGTTAGAGGGTGACCACCACACGGAGGTGCTACTTGAGACGATTGTGATTGGATCCTAGTTAATGGTACACACTAGCTAAGCTATGGATAAGGGATCCCACACGGGGCATTATTCATAAACTTAGAGATCAAATAGGTTCGGAAGTCATAACTTGTTTTGCAAGAGTTGCATAGCGGATAAGTTATGATAAATCGAAAGATCGAACATTGACCACCACACGGAGGCTTTATTCTTTCGTTTCGATATTCCGGCAACTTTGTTTTAAAATAAGAGTTTTAAAAGGATTCTTTTATTTTAAACTGTCAAATTCTGATATCTATATTTATTTTGTTTTGATTTTACAGTAAATCATAATGTCTGGATCTGCATTTAGTCCACTTGCCACCATACTCACTCAAAACAAGTTAATTGGAAACAACTACACTGAATGGAAATGTAACCTTGACATCGTGTTAACTGCGGAGGATCACATATATGTCCTCACCACCCCAAGCCCTGAAGAACCCGCGGCAAATGCTTCGGCAGCTGCCAGACGCGAGTTCGACAAATGGAAGAAGTCGAATGGAATGGCTCGTTGCTATATTCTGGCCTCAATGGCTGGTGTGTTGCAACACCAATTCCAATCGAATGATTCTGCCAGTGACATTATCACATCCCTGAAAAAGATGTTTGGGGAGCATGGCAGGCCTGCCAGGCAGGTAGCCATGCAAAAGATAATGAGTGCAAAGATGTCGGAAGGGACTCCAGTTAAGGAACATGTTTTAAAAATGATTGGTTATTTAAACGAGCTGGAGACCCTAGGTGCCAACATCGATGCACAGACCCAAGTTGATATGATCCTTAATTCGCTGTCGCCTTCATTCGCTCAATTTAAACTTAACTATAATATGAATCAAATGAATTTTTCAATGAGCGAATTGATGAGTTCTCTTTTGGCAGCGAAAGGGGTGATCAAACCCGGGGTCAACGTTTTGAACGTTGAGAAAAGCGCTTCCTCTTCCCGATCTGTGCCGAAAGGAAAGAAAGGGAAGAAGAAAGCTAGCACTGGTGGTTTAAGTGTTGGACCAGTCCCTAAGATTGCAAAATCTAAGGGAAAAGGTAAGGGCAAAGGGAAGGTGGGTGGTCAAGGCAAAGAAAAGTGTTTCCAATGCGGTGAGAAGGGCCACTGAAAGAGGAACTGTCCAGAATTCTTAGCTACAAGAGTTCAAGGTATGATTGAATCACATGTGATTGAAGTAAGTTTTATAACGGATACTTCAAACACTTGGTGCATTGATTCTGGTGCAACTAACCATATCTGTAATTCATTGCAGGGATTCAGATCAACCAGGAGGTGCAGTGATGGGGAAATTGTACTTACTCTAGGTTCTAGCGCAACCGTTTCTGCGGTTGCTATAGGAGTCGTAGTTTTAGAATTTCTAGACAATAAAATTTTGATTTTATCAGATGTACTTTACGTCCATTCAATGAGACGTAATTTAATTTCAGTTTCTAATTTATCGAATAAATGGTTATTCTTTTCATTTTGGAACTGAAGTTGTGATTAAAAGAAATAGTTCTTTTATATGTTCTGGTGTTAAATCAAATGGTTTGTATGTGATTACTCCCAATATTTCTAAAGACTCTTGCATGGAACTTAATAACTCAATGGTTACTGTACCATCTAAAAGAAAGAGACCTTTCACTAATCCAACAAGGCTTTGGCATATGAGGCTTGGCCATATCAATCTAAATAGGATTGGCAGACTAGTCAAAGAAGGGATCTTAGGCGATTTGGTTCTAGAACCAATGGAAGTCTGCGAGTCTTGTTTAGAGGGTAAGATGACCAAAAGGCCCTTTCCTACAAAGGGAAATAGAACCGATGCATTGTTGGAATTAGTTCATACTGATGTGTGTGGACCAATAAATATTAGAGCCAGGGGTGGTTATGAGTATTTCATAACATTTACTGATGACAACTCCAGGTATGGATATGTGTACCTAATGCAGCACAAGTCTGAAGCCTTTGAAAAGTTCAAAGAGTTTAGGGCTGAAGTGGAGAAGCAATTGGACACACATATCAAGGCCATTCGATCTGATTGAGGTGGCGAGTACCTCTCTAATGAGTTTATTGATCACCTCGTACAGAATGGGATTCTGTCACAGTTGACTGCACCTGGTACGCCTCAGCAGAACGGTGTAGCGGAGAGAAGGAATCGAACTCTTTTAGACATGACTAGGTCGATGATGAGTTACTCGGAGTTGCCATTATTCCTTTGGGGTTATGCTTTGGAAACCGCTGCGTACATACTAAATCTAGTACCAAGCAAATCTATTCCCAGGACACCACGAGAGATGTGGATTGGGCGCAAGCCTTCTTTGCAACATCTCCGGATATGGGGGTGTCCGGCACATGTGCTGAAAGGAAAGATGAGCAAGTTGGATTCTAGATCGGAAGTATGTTACTTCGTAGGGTATCCAAAGGGTACTTATGGATGGTATTTTTATGATCCAAGAGAGCAGAAAGTGTTTGTTAGTACGAATGCTGTTTTCTTGGAGGATGACTATATCATGAACCATAAACCTAAGGGAAGGATAGATCTTAGAGAGATAGAAGGAGAGCCCTCAGTCCAACCCGTAGTTGATAATGATATAAATCAAGAAAATACCACTTCTTCACCCATTTTTGCACCGGTACCTCGTCGTAGTGGGAGGATTATCAGCTAACCTGATAGATACATGTTCTTAGGAGAAGTTTTTGAAGCTGTCTCCATAGAATCTGAATCTGATCCTGCCACATACGAAGAGGCAATGGCTGATGTAGAGTCGGCTCATTGGATTAAAGCTATGAAGGCTGAATTGGAATCTATGGATTCTAATCAGGTATGGGATCTTGTAGAACTTCCAGCCAATATTAAACCCATTGGCTGTAAGTGGGTCTACAAGAGGAAAAGAGGATCTGATGGAAAGGTTGAAACCTTTAAGGCTAGGCTTGTAGCGAAAGGTTATACTCAAAGGGAGGGCATTGACTATGAGGAAACCTTCTCGCCGGTAGCCATGCTGAAGTCCATCAGAATACTCTTATCCATTGCTGCATTCCTAGATTATGAGATCTGGCAGATGGACGTCAAGACTGTATTCTTGAATGGTAATCTTGAGGAGGACATCTATATGCAACAACCAGAAGGGTTCATAGCTGGTCGAAAAGGTAACTTGGTATGCAAGTTACAAAAGTCCATTTATGGGCTTAAGCAAGCATCCAGAAGTTGGAACATCCGATTTGACCAAGCGGTCAAGTCGTTTGGTTTCATACAGAATCTGGATAAACCTTATGTATACAAGAAGAGTGAAGGGAAAGTGGTGGCCTTTCTTGTGCTTTACGTTGACGACATTCTACTCATTGGAAATGATGTAGCGGCGCTGTCAACAGTCAAGGTTTGGCTAGCTAATACTTTTGATATGAAGGATCTAGGAGAGGCGAGCTATATTCTAGGGATAAAGCTCTTTCGGGATCGCAAGCGAAAAATAATGGGATTATCTGAAGCTGGTTATATCGATAAGGTGCTAATTAGGTTTTCAATGGATAATTCGAAGAAAGGTTTGTTACCTTTCAGGCATGGTTTAGCGTTCTCCAAGAACCAGTGTCCAAAGACACAGGAGGAGAGGAATCGCATGACAGGAGTTCCCTATGCTTCAGCAGTGGGAAGTCTTATGTATGCGATGTTATGCACTAGACCAGATATTTGCTTTGCCGTTGGCATGGTTAGCAGATATCAGTCGAATCTAGGTCCAGAGCACTGGACAGCTGTCAAGCACATTCTTAAGTACTTGAGAAGGACTAAAGATTACATGCTTATGTACGGTGGTAGTGAGTTAATTCCAGTAGGATACACTGACTCGGACTTTATGTCAGATAAAGATTCGAGGAAGTCGACGTCTGGTCATCTCTTTACCTTGGGAGGTGGTGTTGTCAGTTGGAGGAACATTAAGTAGAAATGCATTGCAGACTCAACTACAGAAGCTGAGTATGTGGCTGCTTGTGAAGCCGCAAAGGAAGCTGTTTGGCTCAAGAAGTTTCTTATGGAGCTCGAGGTGGTACCAGCGTCACTATCACCTATTACGCTTTATTGTGATAATAGTTGGGCAGTGGCTCAGTCCAAGGAGCCAAGGAACCACAGAAATGGAAAGCACGTAGAGCAGAAATATCATCTTATCCAAGATATTGTTCAACGTGGAGATGTGACTGTCACCAAGATTGCCACCGCTGACAATCTTGCTGATCCGTTTACAAAGGCCTTGCCACAGAAGGTCTTTGATTGTCATCTAGATAGTCTAGGTCTCAGATGTAATCCTGTATGGTTATGAGTGCAAGTGGGAGTTTGTTGGGTTTGTGCCCTCAAACCATTACTATATGTATTAGACATTAGCATTTTAATATATGGATATCAGCTTTACATTTTATGATGTATGCTTCGTTCATGAGATGATTGTTTAATCCATAAGTATCATAGTAAGTATTTCGTGTGTGTATGAGATACATACAATGAGATACGAATTACTATTCTTTGATACTTAAAGCTTGTCACAGTGGATGATGAGACTGGATATCTCATCAGGTATACGCTGTAGCATCATTAACTACTATTTGATGGAGTGATAAATCTCAATCACTAGAGTATGACTCTTGGTTAGTATGCTAGTGCTTATAGTGCATTGACGGACCTGAGTTTCCTATTGACGCTCAATGCTGTCAACAGTCAATAGGAACTCATAACTTGTATAAGGTATGTGTTCTCAATCTTGAGACGATTATGAACACAGACTGTGGATATGACTGGTTGACTTACCAATCAGTGAGGTCTATAGAAGATCAACACCTGGGTATCTTGGGTATGTCATGTTCATAGGGTTTTGAACATATATTGTCAAGATAGAATCTACCCTCTGATTCAGAGTAAGCATTCCCTTGAGAATGTCACCAAGTCGATTACTGAGTACTGCAGTCTTGTTGATAAGAGTTATCAACATGTTTGGTAATCATGAGAGGTGAATGAGACTCAAGGATTATAAGAAGTAATCATGATTCAGGTTGACAGTAACTGTTTATCCGACTACCTGAATATGATTGCGAATGCTGACGGTAGAGGGACATTAGTACAACATACAAGTCTAGTTATCGCTTCGGATATGTTCTTTTGCGTTGGAGTTCAGTTATCATTTTATAGTGGAGTAAACGTTAACTGATCAGTCGATTAATTTGCTGCTCAAAGAGTTTGGTCATGGGAGTTAATAAACTGATCTGAGCCAACAATAAAGAGCCTAGGAGGTCCCACTCTTAGCTCTGCTAGGATGCTTGGAAAGGCAAATGAGGATGATGTCAAGACAGGTTCGATCGATCGAAGTTGTCTCGATCGATTGAAGTCTAGACAGGTTCGATTGATTGAATATGGGTCGATCGATCGAATGTTCGATCGATCGACTCGAGAGCTAGGTCGGTTCTGGGAATCTATAAATAGGGCAGCTGCGTTCTGGAAAAGAGGTTGTTCGTCGTTTTGAACGTCAGAAGTTGCAGAAACTGTTTTGGAGCCCCAAAACCTTAAGTATCCTCTCCATTAGGGTTCCCACCAACCTTAGCCCTTCCTGCGAGCATCCATAGGAGTCATAAGAGTGAAGACCATCTAGTGGAGGCTGCTGGAAGTCAGAGATTTCAGAATTGGGTTCAAGACAGTAAGGTATAATTCTTGTCCCCTCTTGTGCGCATCTATAGAGTTGATGGGTAGTAGATCCGGGCATGCCAATTAAGTTTTATAACTTGATTTTTCCGCTGTGCGTTTAAACTTAGAACTTAAACCGGTTTTTCCAACAACACATTGCTACATATTAACGAAATTGTGACCCTAAATTTAATTCTTGATCCTGTCAGGAAGTTGATCTCGTCTCGACTGAACGTTGAATGTAACCCAATTGGGTTTATGATCCATTTGTAATAGCATGAATATATAAAATCTGTATCCTTGCCTCCGTTTGAAAATGATTTAGTTCAACTTAATTTATGGTAGAATGGAAATGAGCGTTATTCTAGATGATACAATTCGATACAACGATTCACAAACCCTTTGTGCACGTTTTCAAATTTTTTGAAATTAAGTCAATTACACGAACATGTTTTGGACCAAAGGTTTATTTCATATTATGCTTTTAAAATTCGGATTTTGAAATTCAAGCAACATATGATTAATGAACTCTCCAACCTTAGCTCAACTTTCAAAATTCTATAATACGACCTTAAATTTTTGAATTTAAAGAAAGCAACACCATAAACACACTCGTAACCCTAAGAAGCCATCTCAATTTTATTATTTCAACAAATGAGATACTTTTGAATAGATTTATATTATTTCTGAACACGCAGCAAGTACCCCATGACTTGCTGCAATGTGTGTGCCCATATTGGGACAATGAGTGGGAAGGGGGCAGTCCCTTCTAATAGCTAGTAGGTGTCACCTTATTGGCCCTATTTTATTTTATTTGCAAAATACTATATTGATTGTAGCCCTTGCTGGGATTTCTTTTTTTGCAGGTGACCTTTCTGTCTTCCCCTCTTTCCCTTTCTTTTTCTAGGTATTCGACCAATTTTAAAGCGGACATTTTTTATTTTTTCCTTTTGACCCATACACATTCATAATTATGACCAAATGATCTATTAAATCCGCATTGAGTTCTCAACCACCTCAGAAAAAATCAAAAGGCAAAGAAAAACAAACCGAGTTGACAGTCAACCCAAACGACCTCTCACCCAAATACGCCAACCGCGGTCTAAATTACGAGACCACCATCAATGTTGATTTCTTCGTATCTGATGTCAACACTAGGTGGGGCCACAACACTTTGACCATCCAAAAACTAGCCCCACTGTTCTTCTTCCAAAACCAGGACCTAATCAGCTACCCTCGTCTCGTCTGCCTATTCTACCAAAACCTCCATTACCATAAAGAATCATTGGGCCAATATGCATACCTAAGTACCACCATAGACACCCACACTGTCACTGTGACAACCAAGAGCCAATACTCCTGAGGCAGGATGGCCAAGATGGATGAGGTGAGGTTGAGTGTGGGGGCTTGTCTCACATCGCCTGGGGTGAAGTTCCTGAACTAGTTTATAAGGATTAATCGCCCATCTATATGCAACAAGGCCTTTTAAAATCGTGAGGGAGCTAAACATGAAAGAACTTCACAGTTAAGCGTGCTGCTGCCAGAGCAGTACCAGGGATGGGTGACCCCCTGGGAAGCTCTTTGTGTTTAGACCTAAAGCGGACAGTATTGTTGCCAGATGGGGAGGTGGGTCGTTACAAATGGTATCAGAGCGGAAACCCAACTGGAAGTGTGGGGCGAGTCCCACACGAGGACGTGTGGCTCTTAAGGAGGGTGGATTGTGACGACCAAGAGCCAATACTCCTGAGGTAGGATGGCCAAGATGGATGAGGTGAGGTTGAGTGTGGGGGCTTGTCTCACATCACCTGGGGTGAAGTTCCTGAACTAGTTTATAAGGATTAATCGCCCATTTATATGCAACAAGGCCTTTTAAAACCGTGAGGAAGCTAAACATGAAAGAACTTCACAGTTAAGTGTGCTGCTGCCAGAGCAGTACCAGGAATGGGTGACCCCCTGGGAAGCTCTTTGTGTTTAGACCTAAAGCGGACAGTATTGTTGCCAGATGGGGAGGTGGGTCGTTACAATCACCATCAACCTTGACAACATCTCTGAGGCCCTCCAACTCCCTTCCCTCTCTTACCAAGTCCAAAAACTCAATGTCCTATCCAGACAACACCATTTTACCCACATCACACAGGACATGTGCGGCGGCCGCACTGGTTTAGGGCAAACTATACGATGATCACACATGCCCTTCCAGATGTGGTTTATCAACCATGTCTTCAAACAAAATCTCTACCCTCTAGGCCATGAGCAGGAGAGAACAAAGAGATACACCATGCCCTCTACACCGTCTATCGCGGCGATTGGTTTTACCTTAGTTTGATTATCATGGAGGGCATGCGTATAATTAGCTATATTATCGACCATGCCACCAACTCCAAGCTGCTCCTGCCTTATCCCCAAATAATCACAATGATCCTCCAATCAAAAGCCTTTCCTATACTTTCAGATGATCTTGTTGATAGACGTACCCCGGAGTTCGCTTCCACCGATTGGAAGTTGAGCCTTGATTGATTAGATATAGAGGTTAGGAGGGCTAGGGATCAGACCCAAGCATGTCGTGAGAGAGAAGAACATCATCCACGTCTAACTGAGGATACACTATATGCTTGGACCTACGACGACGTCTATGCTTTTAGAGGTGAGACCCTCCAGCTATAGTCCTACATGCGTTCATACTTCCAGCTAGCTCATCCTGACTAGTTGGAGAATATTTTAGCCTAGGGAGAGGCCACTTATCAGTCCATATTTCCACGACCTATACAATAGGCTGCTGAGATGGCTGGTGAGGAGGAAGAGGCTCTTAAGGCTGGTGATGATGGAGGTGATGACGAGGGTAGGAGTGATGGTGATGGTGATGGCAAGGGGGTTATATGTTGGAGTTAGTTTTGGTTGAGGGTGATGACGACTAGGGTTGCATATAGTTGGGTGATAAACATTTTTTTTTACACATTTTACTTGTATTTGATGGGTGGGTATCAGACATTTTCAGACGCTTGGCATGTATATTCTTTCATTTTATTGCTGTAACTTTTCTATTTACGTC
The DNA here is from genome assembly GCA_033977485.1 of Hydrangea macrophylla. Classification (NCBI taxonomy): domain Eukaryota; kingdom Viridiplantae; phylum Streptophyta; class Magnoliopsida; order Cornales; family Hydrangeaceae; genus Hydrangea; species Hydrangea macrophylla. The sequence continues at coordinate 52,065,749 of CM066982.1, forward strand.
TTCTTTTTGTTTATTAGGACATTGATGTGACCGACTATGACCAGTTTAGTTTATGTTTCCCTACTGTTATTTCCATTTGGGTCTGTACCTATTTTGTTTCGGCACTTTTTCATTTCTTTTTGGTGTGGTTATCGTTCTACTGGTTATCTTAGTCATGTTAATTGTAGCATTATGGTTGAGAATTGATGCATAAATTGTTAACAGTTCTTGTTATTGTCAAAGTTAATGCAACTTTCATACTTAGTGCCATGTTTATTTCCATGCACCTCTCTCGTCCCTATATGCACTTAACATATATACAGTTTCGTTCAGGTTTTGGGGGAGGTGTTGTTTAGATTTTGAAAACACCTAGCATGACACCTTTTGTGTGCTCACACCACTTCAAGAATTTTATTTTTGAATATTGCATGTTTTCGGTCATCAATAATGCTAATTGGATCTCCCGATGTAACAATAATGACTAATCAAGTTATAGTTTGTGATTTGTTGTGTTTTTAGGTTTTTAATTTCAAAGATCCATGAAAGCTAACCTCTCTCCTCTTTAAATTCAATCCACGTTAAAAATGGACCACCCTATTTCTCCACCATCTTTCCCAAATAGGAACTTTAGTGAGTCGAGTTATCATTCCAACTCTAGTTCATCTACCGACAATACCTCACCTAGATCAAATGTACCTAAAGCCAAATCTTATGGTCCAGTCGGCCAACCCGGTTGTGACCTATGTTCATGGTACCGTCGTCGTCCTCGCATCTGTATTTCTATTTGTTTTGATTCTTCGGACGATGAGGACGATTTGTTTGGTGATGATCCCACAGTTTTTGATGGTCTCTATGGTGCACCCCGACTTCTTCAGAGTCTATCTCTTCTTTAGATTCGACCGAGTGCTCGATCGATGACGATGAGGACGAGGATGACGAGAGCATTATACAAAGTCAAGGTGATATCCATTACGTTGAGCCTATCGAGACCACTGTCACTTTGTCCGAGGTCATGTATCCTTATCGGGATTTGTCAGATTATATCCTAGACGTTGTGAGACAATGACTTGGACACCCGGATTGGTCCCCAGAGGATATCGCTTCCATTTTCGCACCCTACGATGGTCCAGAGGAGGATGAGGTAGACTTAGCTCCAGAGATTAAGGAGGAGGATGAGATAGGGTTGACCCCATTTGACCTTGTGGAACATCCAAATTGGGAGCTATTCGATACATACAGACATAATGCCCATCCACCTTCAGATACTTTTCAAGGTGTGGACGTGCTGATTATCTTCACCATGGAGTACATCCATGTTATTGTCATGTTCCCACCGACATAGGGACATGCGGTGACTTGGTTTGGGGGAAGTATCGTGGTTTCTTGTTTAGTAGGAAGTAGTAGCTTTATTTCATTTTGTTTAATTTTTTTTTATTGTAGCTTTGGCAGTTAGAAGCCTTACTAGTAGCATTCTATAAAGAAAGTCTTCTGTTATTTTCGATTTTATTAGTAGCTTTTCAATTTTCGATTCCTTTATTCATTGTAAAAATAAAAAAAATAAAAAAATAATAGTCATACTAATATTACAAAAAGTACGAATTTAATACTGTTCAACGTTCAATTTCTTTCTTGATTGATTAGATTTCATTGAGAACTTGAGGTTAAGAGAGTACACAATCCAATGTCTACTAAAAATATTAAGGTAAGTCTTGAAAATTATATATCGTTGGAATCATTTATTTTGTATCTTGAACTTGCATACTTACTTGTGCACGACACGTAGTCAGGTGGATGCATGCTCATATTTGTTTACACCATAAAATAATATTAAAAGTGGGTCCACCAAATTACACATGGAATGTGTATGAAGGCAGGCTGATTGGGAAAGCAGGCTGATTAAACATAACAAGGCCATAATCTAGGACGCAAGCCACATCAGTGGTGGGATAGTTATTGGCGGTTATGTTGAATTAAATGAATGACTTGTGTAATGGCAAAGTAGTAACAAGAAGCCCATTATACCTAGATTATGGAGATAGTGGGCAGTTTCTCAGTACAGGGGCAATGGTTACCACTACTATTACCTATTTAAAGTAATGAAGAAACAAGGAGAAAGGATCCCTGAAGATCAAGAATATTTAGTATGTTCTAGACTCTGCATTATGTCTTTCCTTTACCTTTATCTTTAATTGTCAGTCTGCTAGGAGTAGTTTTTAATTAAACTCCAATTAGAAGGTGAGATTACGACTTCTAATTGTACTATGTTCTTTGAAGGATTTAATGGAGTTTACTCTCTGTTCCTTTTTACCAGTATCAGTTTTCTTCACATTTTAAGTCCTTGATCGTTGGTTAAGGCAATCTGAGCCTATTTAGAGAAATTTTGTTCCTCTGTTTCTTTATTCGTCTGATTCATCAAATTGTTCCCTTCTAGAGGACATTTGTCTAGCACAGCCGTAATTTAATATTTTCATAAATTTTGCCATACAATTTTTGGCACGCCCGGTGGGACATTTATGAAGAATTGAGCAGTTTATCATACCACCAAAAAAGAATTTGACAAAAGATAAAGGGGTCGTAGCTGACAAGCGGGGGTATTTGTAAAATACAACTGCGCTAAAAGAATAAAATACATTAATTTAGTTCACAATTCTCTCATTTATCTGAAATATGAATTACAACATCAGTTTCTACACATTACGACTAATCTATGATAAGTTGTGGGTGTTAGCTGTGATTTTTGCAGATTACTGTCGCTGTGTGAATAATTGATTGAGCAGGATTAAAAGGGAGTGATTGGCTTTAATGAAGACAATTCAAAGTTGAAAACTGAAGATCGATCGATCGAGATCCTCTCAAGTGATCGAGAGTTCGATCGATCTAACCTATCTCAGGCGATCGAATAATCCAGAAGTTCAATCGATCGAGAGTTTTTCGATCGATCGAACATGCCTTTTAGCAGAATACGCGCACGCAGCAAAAGACGGAATTTTTAACCCTAGCATGAGGTTTTCTACTATATAAACTCATTTTGTAAGCGTCCAGAAGGACGCCCCACTTGTTTTTTATCAGTTTTCATAGAGAGAGTAGAGTTTATTCTTGTTTTGTAGGTTATTACTCAAGGTTCTACACTGATAGTTTGGATTCTCTGTGGTTTAATACGAGTTCTTTGATCCAGGTTATTTAGTTACTGTTTTATTTGCATATTGCACTTAGTTAATGGTAGTTGGTGTTTAATCTTACTGTTTGTTTATGCTAGATAAGTTAAAATCTCAAGTTTTCATAAGTTTTAATGAAAAACTCGCAACCAAATGACGCCTTAATGATGTTTTACGTTAAGAACGAATCTGGGACACTCCAGACTATGTCTGAGTAGTCCGAGGTTGGGAAATCGCGATGAAACTATGATTTCAAGCTTCTGCCATGCACCAGAATAATATCTGTGTTCGATCGATCGGAGGTATTTCGATCGATCGAGACAGAAACATAGTCAATCGATCTAAGACATTTCGAGCGATCGAGGGAAGATGATTGTCGATCGATCGAAAGCGCGTCGATCGATCAAACTCTCAGATTCTTGAGTACATCCAACAATACATTATTCCAAGACTTTCTGTTTTAAGGATTTGTTATCAAAGTGTCCCCAAATGCTGAGTTTGTCAAAACAGTCTTTGAACTTAAGGCATTTTCTTTCAATATATTTTGCAAACCACCCTCAATGCTAACACCATTGTAGGTGCAAGTCTTAACTATTGAATTAAATCGCTTTCATGTATTTCAAACTTAATTGAGATGATATAGTCCCGGTCATGAAAGGGCTATTGATTCTAGATCCTTAGAGAAGTACGGGATTCTGTAGAAGATGTATTCCATTGAGCTTAAATTGCAATTGCATGGTAGACGGACATGTCATGGTGGATTCGCGTAATCCCAACACTTTCTTTTATTAAGTAAAACCGTTTTTAAAATTTCGCTTTAGTTAAATAGTAATTGTTAGTTAATTTAACTTAGTTGTTTTTAATTTTGATAGTTGTTAATTGTAGAACTCTGTGTTCTACACCTCCTTCAAAACATTGAATTTTCTTTTCTGTTCGAGTCTAATCTAGGTTAGTTAATTCTCAACCTTCCCTGTGGGATCGACCTGGACTTAATCCAGTTTACTACTTGCACGGTTACCTACACTTGGGTATAGCACACAAGCGCACAGAAAAATATTCGTGTCAAGTTTTTGGCGCCGTTGCCGGGGAAGGCGACAAGTTAATACTTAGGTTACCTCAATCTCTCTTCATCTCTTTCTGTTTTTCTTTTCTTTTCTTTCAGAGTCTATTGGTAAACACTCATCTTAGGAACTCTCATAGTTCATGTCCAAAACTTCCATTGAAGGAATTTTTGGAAATCCTTTCTACTGTTCTGACTCTGATAGTTCCATTAATCCCGTAGCCACTCCAACTGAATCAATGGATGATAATCAGAGTGAACATGGTGACAATGTGGTGATATATACCGATTGATGAGGCGCTACGTCCTCTGTGCGATCTCATGCAACCAGAACATGCACCTACGCCCTCTTGCATTCGAATCCCACCACATGTTGGGGAATTTCAATTTCGAAACGGGATGATCCAACTACTTCCCACCTTTCATGAGATGGAAAGTGAGAAGGCATACTTACATGTCACAGATTTTGAGGATGTTTGCAAAACATTCTCACAAAGTTATCCTAGGGAGGTGACACATCTAATGTTATTCCCCTTCACCTTGAAGGATAAAGCAAAGGCATGGCTACACTCCCTTAAACCCAATTCAATCTTTACCCGGCATGCGATGAGCACCGCGTTTCTAAAGAAATTCTATCCTACTCGCATGACCATAGACCTTCAACGTCAAATCAATTCCTATAAACAAAAGAGCAATGAAACCTTCACTCAAACATGGGAGCGTTTCAGAGATTTGCTTCTCTCGTGCCCACACCATGGGTTTGAGAAATGGCGAACTATCAGCTTCTTTTATCAAGGATTGAATGGTGAAACGAAGAAGTTGGTAGAAACTATGAGTTCTGGACTATTTCTCCGTAAAAACACCGAAGAGGCTGAAGCCCATTTCGAATGGTTGGCCGAATACGCTCATGAATGGTCAAATTCTGACAACGTCTCACGCTCACAGATATCCTGTGTAGAAGAGAAAAGCCTATACCAGCTAAATAGTGAAGATCACCTCATGACTAAATATGAAGAACTAACAAAGAAAGTAGAAGAGTTAGGCATGAGAGGAGGAAGTTCAAGGCAGCATTTGCCTGAAGAACCATGCGGCATATGTAATATGTTGGGACATACTACTCAGTATTGTCCTAATGTGCCGTATTTTCAAGAACAACCCCCCATGGAAATGAATGCCATGCAAGGGTATAGGGGGGCAGGGAATTCCTATAACAACAATAATTCGCAAAATAATAACAACCGTTGGAATCACCCTGGTTTTGACTGGAAAAATGATGCTGGGACACAAAATCAACATCAACAATAGCAGCCCTACAATAACCAATATCAAGGGCAATACAATAGGCAGTCCCAGCCATACAATCAAAACAGATTTAATAATTACAACCAAGGGCAACCCTCTAATAATCAACATTCTAATGTGTACGTGCCACCACACAAAAAGGTGCAAGAGGAAGATCCTCTCTCTAATGTCAACCTAACTCAACAATTAATTCAAATGATGAGTAAAATGTCTACGACATTAGACAGAATGGATGAACGTTAAGAGGGATCGGGCGGAACATTTCCTGCCCAACCACTTCAAAACCCTAAGGGATACAATAACGGTCCCCCGAATCACGAACAAGCAAAAGCCGTGACGACTCTGAGAAGCGGCAGGATTATAGGGCAGAATGTGCCTATCTCTACCCCTGAGGAGTATGAGGAGGACAGAGTGGTCAATACTAATAAACCTTGTACTCAAGAAGAGGAGCCCACTACTAGTAAAGAACCATTAGAAACGAATATTGAAGCTCCTAAAGAAGTGGAAGAAGTTGAGAGAAGGCCTGGAAAGGAACCCATTAATGATGAAGTACCAAAATGCCCTTTCCCCGCACCTTATCCTCAAAGGTTAAAGAAACCCAAAAATGAGGCGAAGAATCAGGAGTTCTTGGAATTATTTAAACAAGTTAAAATCAATCTCCCACTCCTTGATGCTATAAAACAAGTGCTGGCCTACGCTAAGTATCTCAAAGACTTATGTACGGTCAAAAGGAGGCAAAGTGTGAGGAAACACGCTTACGTCGCTTGCCAAGCAAGTGCAATTATCCAAAATGAATTGCCTTCTAAACTCAAAGACCCTGGCACTCCCACTGTCTCATGTCAAATTGGGAATCAAAAGATAGACAACGCACTCCTCGACCTAGGAGCTAGCGCAAACCTTCTGCCTTACTCGGTTTATAAACAACTAGGGTTAGGTGAATACAAACCTACCCGAGTTGCATTGGAATTGGAAGATAGGTCTGTTAAATACCCAAGAGGAGTTCTGGAAGACGTCCTTGTTCAAATAGACCCATTTATCTTCCTGGTCGATTTTGTCATCTTAGACACCGAACCTGTGTCCAACCCAGGCTCACAAATCCCGGTCATTTTTGGACGTCCGTTCCTAAACACAATAGATGCCACAATAAAAGTGAGAAGTGGTATAATGACCATCGTATTCGGGAATATGACGTTAAATGTCAAAATTTTCTCAAATCCCCGACCTGAAGAATATGATGATGAGGAGGAAGTGAATTACATCAACACAGTCATAGAAGATGAGGCCGATTTCGTTGATTACAAAGATCCTGTGGAGGTAGTGGTGTCATAATTTGATGCTATCTATCAACCTAAAGAGTCTACTCCATTGGATTCTGCTTTAAATCACACTTGCCTCATGTTGGATACATTAGAGGAGGATAAAGCTAAATGCATGTGGGTAACACTATATGAACCACTGCCTCCTAAAACAAAGCTAGTTATGCCCTCAAACATGCAGTTTCCCGAATTGGAATTAAAGGAGCTTCCAAAAGAGCTCAAATACACTTTCCTAGGGACTGAGAAGACTAATCCTGTCATAATCTCATCTACTTCAAATTCTGAACAAGAGGATAGGTTAATCGAGGTGTTAAAACAACATAAGGGAGCATTAGGATGGACTATTGCCGACCTCAAAGGCATAAGCCCATCTGTGTGCACACATAAGATATATTTGGAGGAAGACGCAAAACCTTCGCGATAAATCAAAGGCGTCTGAATCCCAACATGTAAGAAGTAGTCAAAAAGGAAGTGCTAAAACTACTTGATGTTGGGATTATATATCCAATATCTGACAGTCCTTGGGTTAGTCCAACCCAAGTAGTGCCAAAGAAGGCAGGCATAACGGTCATACCGAATAAAGATGGTGAATTAGTATCAACACGCATTCCCACTGGATGGAGGATGTGTATCGATTACCGAAAACTAAACACCGTGACCCGGAAAGACCATTTCCCCTTACCTTTCATGGATCAAATGCTAGAACGAGTAGCGGGTCATAAGTACTACTGCTTCTTGGATGGATACAGTGGGTATAACCAAATTGAAATCACTCCTGAAGATCAGGAGAAGACTACGTTCACGTGTCCATTCGGTACTTTCGCTTACCGTCGTATGCCATTCGGCTTATGCAATGCACCTGCTACCTTTCAGCGGTGGATGTTAAGCATATTCAGCGACATGGTCGAACAAATACTCGAAGTCTTTATGGACGATTTTTCTGTGTTTGGCCATAGTTTCAAAAATTGCTTAGACAACCTTGAATGTGTGCTAGCAAGATGCGAGGACAAACACCTAGTACTAAATTGGGAAAAGTGTCACTTCATGGTGACCAAGGGAATTGTCCTCAGCCACATCATTTTTGATAAAGGTATCCAGGTTAATAAAGCTAAAATCGATATAATCTCAAATTTACCTGTCCCTCATACAGTCAGAGGCATTCAATCTTTTCTGGGGCATGCGGGATTTTATCGTCACTTTATCCAAAACTTTAGTGCAATTTCCCGACCACTGTGCCAACTTTTAGTCAAAGACGCACCTTTCGAGTGGTCAGATAACTGTCAAACATCTTTTGACGCACTAAAGGAACACCTTACCTCCGCACCGATAATCCAGGCACCCGACTGGGGTTTGCCTTTCGAACTAATGTGCGACGCTAGTGATTACGCCATTGGTGCAGTCCTAGGGCAGAGGAAGGATAACAAGCCTTACGTGATTTACTATGCCAGTCGAACACTTAACGAGGCACAAATGAGCTATACAACTACTGAAAAAGAGCTCCTGGCAATAGTATTCGCTTTGGACAAGTTCAGGTTATATCTGATAGGGTCTCCAATCGTCTATTTTACGGACCATTCGGCTCTCAAGTACCTGCTGTCTAAAAAGATGCAAAACAAAGGCTTATCCGTTGGATTCTCCTACTCCAAGAATTCAATATAACGATCAAAGATAAAAAGGGAGTAGAGAATATGGTCGCCGACCATTTATCTCGGTTACCTTTTGTTGACAACACTGAACCCACACCGATAAAAGACAAATTCCCAGATGAGCAGCTGATGACTGTTTCGGGTTTGCCCTGGTATGCTGATATAGTAAATTATCTTGCCACAGGAGAAACCCCAAGTCATTGGTCCAAACCAGATAGGAAGCGGTTCCTCTCTTTCGCACGTCATTTCTTCTTCGATGACCCGTACTTATTCAAGTATTGTGCTGATCAGGTCATCAGAGGTTGCGTCCCAAATGAGGATATAACTGTCATTTTAGCATCATGCCATTCTGAGGCATGCGGTGGCCATTTCGCATCACAAAAGACCGCGTAAAAAGTTCTACATAGCGATTTCTACTGGCCCACCTTGTTTAAAGACGCTTATGCTTTTTGCAAAACGTGCCAACACTGTCAACAGCTTGGTACAATTTCAAAAAGGAACTCCATGCCCTTAACTCCTATTATCACGATTGAAATATTCGATTGTTGGGGCATAGACTTCATGGGCCCGTTCCCTAAATCAAATAACTGTGAATACATACTCCTAGCTGTGGAGTATGTGTCAAAATGGGTGGAAGCAATACCAACAAGACGCAATGACCACAAAATAGTGATGTCCTTTCTTAAGGAACACATTCTATCGCGTTTTGGAACCCCAAAAGCCCTAATAAGTGACCAGGGCAAGCATTTCTGCAATAGGCCTTTGGAGTCACTCCTTAAGAAATATGGGGTCAGCCACAAAATTGCTCTCGCCTACCATCCACAAACAAATGCGCAAGCAGAGTTAGCTAACCGAGAAATCAAACATATTCTCGAAAAGACGGTTAGTTTCAAAAGGAAGGATTGGGCTTACAAACTGACTGATGCATTATGGGCTTACTGCACGGCTTTTAAAACAAATCTGGGAATGTCTCCGTATAGGCTAGTTTACGAAAAAGCATGTCACCTCCCTGTCAAAATCGAACACAAAGCTTATTGGGCGACACGCTCATTAAACTTTGATATTAAAGAGGGAGGGCATCTTTGAAAACTCCAATTGGCCGAATTGGAATAAATACGTTGAGATGCATACGACAATGCTCGATTATATAAGGAAAGGTTGAAGGCTCACCACGATAGAACAATTTGTCATAAATCATTCGAGCCGGGGCAGAAAGTCTTGCTGTACGACTCTCGCCTCCACCTCTTCCCAAGCAAACTCCGATCTTGGTGGACAGGACCATTCATAGTCAAATCTGTCTTTCCACATGGGGCGGTCGCGCTAATAAACCCCAAGAACAATGCAGTTTTCAAGGTCAATGGCCAAAGGCTAAAACCGCTCTTGGAGAATTTCCAAACAGAGGCTGAGTTCATCCAACTGGATGAACCCAAATACTCTTGATCTCAAACGTTAAGCGTTCTTCCCGTTGTTGTTGTATATCGTTACTTTTGATGTTTTTCAATTTTTAATTATTTCTATCTTTCTCTACAAGTGATTTTGATCCTAATCTGTTGTTTCATATTACCTACCCTATGCAGGTTTTTCAATATGAGAGATGATGATATCCATTCTATAGGGTTATGGGCTGATTCTGAATACTAGAACCCACCTTGGACTACTGATGAGATATCATTCTGCTTATCTCCTTACCAAGGACCAGGGGTAGATGATATGGTGGACCTGACCTATGGATACATCCCTTGTGATCCTGCTCTCCTCCAAATTAACCCCTTCGAGCATATGGACCTTTCTGGAGAAGAAGGAGAGCCTGAAGGGTACGCTGTTGGAGAAGTGGATGACGCACTATTGGAGCAATGGGAAAATGATTCCATGTGGAAGCCATGGGAAGAAGAGGACCTCCAAGATGTGGTGCCCGAACGCAACAACGTTGTTTTCACCTTTGTTGATGGCTTCCTTTCCATCGCAATGGTTCCTTACATTTATGTGCACCTGAGCTATTTGCTGTTTCGGCTTCAATGCCCACTTCCTGCTAGTGCACATGGGTGTCTCATGCCAATAGTGAGGTTAATTCGTTGTCACTTCTCTTTCTCTTGTTTTCGTTATTTAATTATTTCTTTCTGTTGTCGTTTTCTTTAGCTCTTATTTTATTCTTTTTCTTCTTTTTGTTGTTTTCATTTGGTTTTTCCTTTGTCAGGATTGTCACTATGCATCCACCGGTACCACCGTTCTTCTTGCCACATTAACTTTTTCATGGCTTTGGACCATACATAAGGTCCCCAGACACTCCACCGCAAGAGGAAAGTCCATTGCACAATTCCACTCCGTTATCCGTGTCTCCAACGGGATCACCTCTTGCATGGGCTTTCAATTCCTTAGAGAGTTCAGACTTGCTCGATGATGTCCTGGCTGCTTTCCGACTGTTCTGGGAAAGGGAATCATCCTGTTTGGGCTCCACATGCAAAGAGTTAGCGGGGAATGAAGCAATGGTGGAAGAAGACATTTTCTTGCTCGAAGAATAGTGTTCACTTCAGTTGTATTTTGTCATTGGTCTTTCTGTTATCAATTGAAGTGTAATCCTAGACAAACAATTTCATTACTTTAGTTTTATTTTTAGTTTTCTTTAGTTAAATAAGGTTGAGATACCAGTTGGGGGCATTAATGTTGCAATATGGATGCTATTATAAAGTTTTATTTAAATAAAAATTGTAATTTTCTATTATGAGGATAAGTTTTTGGCTTACATGTCCTGTCAATGCATGGTTTTTACCATTTCCTGTATGACCAGATTAATTTGGGTCAGTTGGGGGTACTTAATTTTTTCATTCTGTGATATCTATGAATTTTCGGGTTCGATCGATCGCACATTTCTCGATCGATCGACATTGTCACATCCTCGAGCGCTTGAAAGAGTCTCAATCGATCTAATGTTCGATCGATCGAAAGGTTCTCGATTGCTCGAGACTTGTATTTAAACGAGGCGTCCAGCGTACACTTCATCAGTTCTCTTCATCTCTCTCTCTCTCTTCGAGCGCTCGGCGATAGGGTGATTTGGGGCGATTCTCACCTACTACCACACTAATTTTTGAAGGCTCCGGGTCCCACTCTTCATCCCCGAATCTTCATCTTCATCACCATCTTCCCCTCTGCACATATTCCAAGGTAAGGCCTGAGTCACCCCCTCTTTCCAATTTTCTTATTCGAATCTTAATGGGGGTGCCCCTATTGGTCATACGACCAGTTTTATTAAGGTTATAGTCCCCTTACCTTGTTTCTTTGTTTTCCGTTCTTTTCCGTTTGTGTTCTTGTTACTGCCGCATCTCTGTGCTCGATCGATCGAGAAGTTTCCAGCGATCGACGATTCGCATTGCTCGATCGATCGAGAAGGTTCGAGCGATCGACGAGTTGCATTGTTCGATCGATCGATAATAGTTCGATCGCTCGAACTCTAGCAGTGGCAGTTTCTTTGTTTTCTTTTCAATTCCTATTTTTAATTGTCGTTTTCTTTTTTCTTTTTTTTCATTTCAGGAGCTTCACAATGAACCCCATTACAGGGTATCACAGGGAGAAGCCCTTTGACTTAGCCATTCCTAACTCGGTCCCACATCATGGCTACCGAAACACCCCCGACCGCCAGTGGTTCACGCGCTATTTTCAGTCCCAGAAGGTCATGATTGAGCGACCACTCGAGACGGCATGGCTCACTACTCCTTGGTATCTCGCCCGCCTCCGAGCCATGGCACACTGGTACCATTTTCTCTCTCAGGCAAAGAGAGTGAATCTTTCGTGGATCCGAGCGGCGTGTACGATGATGATCCGAGATCCCGATGCCGCATTCACACTACGATCATTCTTCCGCGGTCAAGAGTTAGTGTTCAGTCCAGCCACCATCTCAGCTGCTCTAGGAGTCCCGGAGGTGCCTGACTGTGTATGCTCGCACCGTGCTGGTACGCCAGTGCTCTCACCGATTGCTGTCATCCGAGAGCTTATCGGGGGTGCATTACCGAGCTGGGATGGTATATCCCTTATTGCCGATGTTTATCTGACCGATAATTACCATATGCTCCACCTTGCTCTCAGCAACTGTCTTTTGGTGACCTCCTACTGGGAGAAGATTGCAGCCTGGTATGCCCATGTTTTATATGCCATAGGGACGGGGTTGCCGGTTTGTTTGCCTCGCCTGTACATTGACTTTATGAGGCACCCCACTCGCTACATTGCTGCTAAGAAGCACCTAAAAGGTGCTTGGGCCATTCACCGGGTGATTGAGCAGGCTGGCCTCCTTCCCTTACCTGATGATGCGACCTCTCAGGCTCGCAGCCGGTTTGGCGAGACAGCTTCTCACCGATCGGATGCGCAGAAGAGAAAAAGGAAGGGTAAAGGGAAAGTGAAAGTTGGAGAGAAGAGAAGGAGAGCTGATGGCACCGATATTGAGGGTGCAGCTTCAGGGACGCCGACAGAGGCTGAGGAGCTTGATTCTGATGATGAGGTTGATCCTCTGGTGGAGGTTGCACAGTTTGAACTGAGACAGCGATCTCAGGCTCAAACTCAGGCCCAGGGAGAGTCTTCGTTATCCATGCCTCTTCCGACTGTTCATGAGTTATTACTGGAGGAGAGAGAGGCTCGGATCAGACTCGAGGGCCGAGTGGACCACATGACGACATTGCTCGAGGCCATTCTTATTCAATTGGGGGTTGACCAGTCATTACGTACTCCCCCATCTACCACTACTCCCCCTACTGCACATACTGCTGTCGATCCATCCATAGCTGATCCCCCACCGCCACCTGCTGATCCTGCTGCACCATCATCCTCAGCGGCACCACCTTCTGCGGAGCCCCCACTTCCACCACCTCCAGTCATGACTGAGAGTGACCCGGCGACGGCTAGTACTGTTGCTGAGGGTGGAGTTGAGGATACCCCCCCTGTGCCGATAGAGATATTATCAGATGTCGCGGATGATGTTTAGATTTTGTTGTTGGGAGTGTTTGGAGAGTTTTGTTGTATTTTCTTTTTCTTATTTCTATCTCTCTGCTCTCCTCTTATATCTTTTGGATTGTTGTTCTGTGGTGCTATACATGGATATGTGGTTTTGTTGGTTAGGTTGGGTTGTTTACATTTTATTATCACTACTCTGTCATTTTCATTGTCTTATCTTTCCAGTGATATTGTTTTTGTTATTTATAGATCATATGCTTGTTTTATCCATTTCCTATCTTTTTGATCTTTGCTGCTTGGAGTGTGTATGCTTTCTGTCCAGGTTGTTACTGTTACGATTCTTATGATGCTATTTCAGGTGCTATCTCTCTCTATTTTTGAAAATCAACTTTTGAGGTCATCGCAATTTTTAGTTGGGGGTAGGATATAGATAGATAGTCACCTGTGCATATTTTCTATTTAGCAATCTGGATCGCTCTTTCTATTGCAAACATCATACAATCTCCAATTTTTATTAAAATAAAAAATGGAAAAATTTTCAAAAATTTCAAACTAGTAACAAAATTTTGAACTTAAATTGGTAGGATAATTGTGAATGTTCACTTCTATTTAACTGTTATCAAGCAATGTTACATTCATGTTAATCTCATCCTTTTATCAATTACATTCTCACGTTTTTCTAGTGTCACTTAGACGAATGCATATGTTGACCATTCTAATATCCAACATCCATTTGCACGCGTTAATAGCTATGCTGAAAACTTAAATAAGAGTAATACGATTGTTATGCTTTAAGGAATAAGTAGTAGAAACTAGTTACCCATTAGTCATTGTAGTAGTAGTTAGCTTGTTTTATCTTCGCTTTATTGCTAGGGACTAGCAACTCGCTAGTTGGGGGTTGTGACAAGCGGGGGTATTTGTAAAATACAACCGCGCTAAAAGAATAAAATACATTAATTTAGTTCACAATTCTCTCATTTATCTGCAATTTGAATTACAACATCAGTTTCTACACATTACGACTAATCTATGATAAGTTGTGGGTGTTAGCTGTGATTTTTACAGATTACTGTCGCTGTGTGAATAATTGATTGAGCAGGATAAAAAGGGAGTGATTGGCTTTAATGAAGACAATTCAAAGTTGAAAACTGAAGATCGATCGATCGAGATCCTCTCAAGTGATCGAGAGTTCGATCGATCTATCCTGTCTCAAGCGATCGAATAATCCAGAAGTTCAATCGATCGAGAGTTTTTCGATCGATCGAACATGCCTTTTAGCAGAATACGCGCACGTAGCAAAAGACGGGATTTTCAACCCTAGCATGGGGTTTTCTACTATATAAACTCATTTTGTAAGCGTCCAGAAGGACGCCCCACTTGTTTTTTATCAGCTTTCATAGAGAGAGTAGAGTTTATTCTTGTTTTGTAGGTTATTACTCAAGGTTCTACATTGATAGTTTGGATTCTCTGTGGTTTAATACGAGTTCTTTGATCCAGGTTATTTAGTTACTATTTTATTTGCATATTGCACTTAGTTAATGGTAGTTGGTGTTTAATCTTACTATTTGTGTATGCTAGATAAGTTAAAATCTCAAGTTTTCATAAGTTTTAATGAAAAACTCGCAACTAAACGACACCTTAATGATGTTTTACGTTAAGAACGAATCTAGGACACTCCAGACTATGTCTGAGTAGCCCGAGGTTGGGAAATCACGATGAAACTGTGATTTCAGGCTTCTGCCATGCACCAGAATAATATATGTGTTCGATCGATCAGAGGTATTTCGATCGATCGAGACAGAAACATCGTCGATCGATCTAAGACATTTCGAGCGATCAAGGGAAGATGATTGTCGATCGATCGAAAGCGCGTCGATCGATCGAACTCTCAGATTCTTGAGTACATCCAATACATTATTCCAAGACTTTCTGTTTTAAGGATTTGTTATCAAACTGTCCCCAAATGCTCAGTTTGTCAAAACAGTCGTTGAACTTAAGGCCTTAAGGCATTTTCTTTCAATATATTTT
Organism: Hydrangea macrophylla; assembly: GCA_033977485.1. Classification (NCBI taxonomy): domain Eukaryota; kingdom Viridiplantae; phylum Streptophyta; class Magnoliopsida; order Cornales; family Hydrangeaceae; genus Hydrangea; species Hydrangea macrophylla. The sequence goes on from CM066982.1 coordinate 52,081,170, forward strand.
GCAAACCACCCTCAATGCTAACACCATTGTAGGTGAAAGTCTTAACTATTGAATTAAACCGTTTTCATGTATTTCAAACTTAATTGAGATGATATAGTCCCGGTCATGAAAGGGCTATTGATTCTAGATCCTTAGAGAAGTACGGGATTCTGTAGAAGTTGTATTCCATTGAGCTTAAATTGCAATTACATGGTAGACGGACAGGTCACGGTGGATTCGCATAATCCCAACACTTTCTTTTATTAAGTAAAACCGTTTTTAAAATTTTGCTTTAATTAAATAGTAATTGTTAGTTAATTTAACTTAGTTGTTTTTAATTTTGATAGTTGTTAATTGTAGAACTCTGTGTTCTACACCTCCTTCAAAACATTGAATTTTCTTTTCTGTTTGAGTCTAATCTAGGTTAGTTAATTCTCAACCTTCCCTGTGGGATCGACCTAGACTTAATCTAGTTTACTACTTGCACGGTTACCTACACTTGGGTATAGCACACAAGCGTACAGAAAAATATTCGTGTCAGTAGCGCTACCAGAAATGGATGTGCTGACAACAGAAGAAAACGTTGAAAGTGAAATTCATGGTAATACTAGTGACCAGCCTCACACTGGTGGTCATGAATCACTCCAACAATAGCCTCAACATGTTAAGACCACTATAAGTAGGCCAGACTAACAGGCTCTGAAGGATTATGCCTCAGCAATGCGTTTCAATATGGATAGTACGCTGCATGATTGACTTCAAGCCAACTCACAACAAATATCTACAATTGTGAAACCATTCACGGATATAATGCAGAAGATGGGAGATTAGATTGCTAAGAGTATTGGCTAGCAGATACTGTACATGATGGAAAATTTTAGTCCAATGTCTTTGTCACGCCCCGGAGTAAGATGGACTAACAGTCCTATTACATAATCCTTCGATCATCCGGGTCCTAGATCTTCGACTTTCCCTTCCCAGCTATGTCTTTCTTGGGTGGCTTCTTGCTCGCATTCTTAGTTGGGTCAGCATTGATTGAGGAATCAGCATCCTCCACAGAATTGGTCTCCTTTGCTGAAACTTCTCCATCATCATCCTTCTCCCTATCAGTCCCCATGACTGACTCAACAGTCAAGGGTGTATCAACTATGGACTCCTCTGGTACTGGAGGTGGTATAGCAGAAGATGGTCCTACGCGTCCTGGTGGGGGTGTCATCTTAACTCGAAAAGTCATGACTTGGAGGGTATGGCTGTCATGAGTCATCTCAGCAGCTTCCTGATGAACAAGTCTAAGGGTGTTTTCTCGATAATATGCCTCTCTCTGCAGAATCTCTGGGTCCTCAATCCCCAACACATGTACATCATGCCACATATTTTCCTCCAAATGTAGCTGAGCACTCCGTCGGATCCTTTGTCGGTATAATACTGGGTATGCAGGCTCTATACGATCTGGATAAACCCAATGTCCTCCAAACCCGTCGTGGACATAGAATGGTTCCATGCTAACCTGTCCAATATAAACTATCATAGGGTTAGTATCTTCATAATTAGGGAAAAGATCTAATGGTTTATAACTTAAAGTGCATAGGACAAACGGTAAATGCCTAACCTAGGCTCTGATACCACTAAAAACCCTGTCACGCCCCGGAGTAAGCCAAAAATAGGGAAAATAAAAATTTTCCTTTATGGGTCCGTAGACACGTGACTAGTTTGATAACCGTTCTGTCCTTCTAACTCCGCACCATGCAATCATAAGGGAAATGCTAGGGCATAAGCATAATCTAAACTTATCAGAGCGTAAATACAACAGCGGAAATTAAACAAGGGTTACAATAACTTAAATCTTAATACAAGAGGCCATACTAAACAATTTACATAATCTTAAAACTTGAGAAACTGTCTATCAGGTCTTGGGCAAGGCTTTATTCTCCTTGGCTCCACGGTACTGCATCCTGAGCTCTTCTATCTATCTCCAAACCTGCAACACTCTGGGCATACGAATGCCCAGGGCGTAACATGCCGTCAGCCTTGGAACAAGGCTGAGTGAGAGTCTCAACCGCACAATAATCAGTAAATACATAACATCTCTCAACTCACGTCATAGTTTAAGGTGATGTGTGATTGAGAAGAAGAAAAGATGCTATTGGGGTAGTTGCTTGATATTCGATAAATAATCATTTGAGAAGCAAGAAAAGAAAAAGGAAAAGAAAAAAATAAAGAAGAGGAAGGTTGAAAAAAAATGATGAAAGAAAAGAAGAAAAAAAAAATGAAAAGGAATGAAGAGAAAGAAAAGATGAAAGTTTGTAGAAGAAGAATGAAAGAAAATCGAACATGCTTTACAATGCCATTCTGAAACTACCTGATATATCTGTTCTATACTTTTTCATTATCTGAGCCACATTACAACCTTTGAAAAGTCCTATTTGATCCTAGAAAAGATGGTTTGGATATGTAAACGATGGGAGAGGGATTAAAACATGGTAATGATTAATTTTTCTTGATTATTGGCATCCTATTCTTGAGACTACTATTCTTTCGTGTCATGCGTCTTTTCGAGTCATATGTGAGCATTTCTCGTTTTGAACATATATTTCCTTTACTCACATTTATTAGAAAAATTACACATGTTTCTGAGTGTTTCATTTGAGAGTGTAATTCATTGTGAGATTCGTAGTCGAAGCATAGTTAGATGGTTATCCGGGTTATATTCCAAGTTCATGACAAGCGCGTGTTCACTTGACTACCTCATCACACACGTGCAATTTTATGAGAAACTCTATTGATTTATACGATGCATGTGCTTGAGATTGTTCTTCATGATGTATGTAGACGTTTGATTCTGTTTCTTTATGTTCGTTATTCTATTTCAAATCTTTGTTGTATAATAAGGAGTATTGAATATTATGTTCTTTGTTTTTAATAAAAGTTTTTAAATTAATAAGTTAATAAAGATGGTTGTGGGTAACTTGTTGATGAGAACCCTCACGAGACTTCACTCGTCCGACTAGGGACACCTAGGGGTTTAAAAGGCCTGTTGCATACGCTAAATGCAATCGTGATCCATACAAAAATGGAATAGATTTTTATTAGTAGTTTTTATTTTAGTTTTGCTCGAGGACTAGCAAAATGTAGGTTTGGGGGTGTGATCGGGAGAGAACTAATCCTAATTATACGCTTTAACGCGCATTTGTTAGACCATTTTATCCTGTTTTTGTATATTTTTACTTCGTTTTCTAGTTTCTGACAGGTTTTGGAAGAAATCAGCTAAACCAGGCTAAACAGGGTAAAAAGTCAGAAAGAAAGAAGCTGAAAAATGCAAGTCGCGCGCGCGACCCGCGCCCGCGAAAATTAGAGAATCGCTCGCGCGAGACCCCCAATAACTCGCTCGCGCGATCCGCGCGCGCGAAGGACCAAAAGTCGCGCTCGCGCGACCCGCTCGCGCGATATGCCCAAAAATCAATGTTGCGTATTTCAGTATACTGAAGACTCCTGTGCAAACGAAACTGCTAAACGACGTCCAGACTGTAAATTACATGCGTTTCAGTTCGTTTCGGGTTAGGAAGCCTTCCAAAGCTTGTACAAACTCTATATAAACTCCAAATTTACTCAATTATGGGGTTGGCAACTATTATACAAATTCATATACAGCCATATACACACACTTCCAGCCCTTGAAGAGGGAGAAGCAAGGAGAAGAAGAAGAAGACCAAGGATTTCCATGGCCTCCTCCATCAACTACTTGCCGATCTCTACTCCTATGGCAGCTTAGATCTTAGATCTAGGGTTTCAATGAAGCCCTAGATGAGTAATAGGGTTTTATTTATGCTTTTATTTTAGTTTTATTGTGTATGGATGACAGTCACATGTTTAGAGGATTTTATAAACAAATCGTACTTACATTGATTAAATCATTGCTTTCAGAATTTATTCTTGTCTTAGATCTATTTTGACTGTGATGTGCTCAACGATCTATTCTTGCTGTGCTTGTTTAGATTGTTTACATGTGATGGTGCTTTATTGATTCGTGCTATCAAGTATCCGAATAGTCCATGCCTAGGTTAGACGGATTAGATCACAACCCTAGTTTAGTGTGAGATAATTCGTGCTATCCGCAGATGGATTATGTTGGTGCTTGAACCATGATTATCTTCTTGTCGGAGGAATTGAGCTTGTAGCTACAATTCCCCATATTCATCCAACGTAATAAGCTAAAGTAATTCATAAATATTCCTATTATGAAGCTAGTGGTGGATTTGTAATCCTAGGTTTCCTTTAAATATTCATTAAAAACACTTGTAATTGCTTTCATAGTTTAGATTTATTTTTATGTTCTTAGTTTAATTAAATCTAAATCAAAATCCGTTTTTCCTAATTAATTAGACTTAGGTTTTAAAATTAAGTCGCTGTAGCAATCAATCTCTGTGGGTTCGACCTTTACTTCCACACTGCAAATCCTTTGAAAAGTAAAGAATACTTTTATATCTTAATTCTGACAACATCAATTTTTGGCGCCGTTGCCGGGGATTGTATTACTACTCTTAGTTTTATAATCGTAGTTTAGTTAATTCGTAAATATTAGATTAGTTTTTATTTTCCTTATTTTCTGTTTTTGTTTTTAGTTACTAACTTTTCCTTTTATTTTGTAGTCAACGTTTCCGAGTGGAGCAGCTAATTACATCAAAGGAGCTTACGCAAATAAAAATAAAAATAAAAATAAAAATTAAATAAATTGCTTCCTTTGGAATTCGCTTTAAACCGCTGTAAGTCAGGGCGCTGTGACGCACTATTTGCATTAGTTTAGGGTTAATTGCACTGCATTAGCTAGGAAACCCGGGGCGCTGGGCTTGACGCGGTCATTGCATTACAGGATAATTTGCATGCATCATAGTAGTTGAGTGCTTGTTATCTTACTTGCGTGATTGCTATTTGTTTTTTTTTGTTTAGTTAGTCTTTGTTTTTAATTTCTTTTCTTTTCTTTTAGTTTATGGTAGGTACACTTTCAAACAAACCAGATTTAAAATCTTTCGATCTTGAACTTGAACGTACCTTAAGAACTAGTAAGTCCACAAGCCAAGCTTCTAGAGCTAGGTTGCAAGACGACGAATCAACTCCGATTCCGTCGTCGTTGTTTGAGGCCGAAATTCAAAGTACCCGTGAACGGTTAAGGAGAGCTCGAACTTTTAAAATCAAACCGATTAAAATGGCTGACGGTGGAAATAACAACAACAATCAAAACGATGATGCTAATATGAATAATCTTAATATACCGCCACCTCCTCCACTTATAAATTATTTTATTCCTACTACTTACACGCCACAATCCGGTATCGAATTACCGGAGGCTACGGCATCTCATTTTGAGATAAAGTCGTCTACGATCTCGCTATTACCTTCCTTCCATGGCCGTCTAAATGAAGACCCTTACCAACACTTAGGGGATTTTCAGGGTATATGCTCTACTTTGAAAATACAGAACCTAAATAATGATGAATTAAAATTGCGGCTCTTCCCATTCTCTTTGGGAGACAAAGCTAAGTTTTGGCTCCAATCACTTGAGCCAAACACAATAAAAACATGGGAAGCCCTACACACCGCCTTTTTACAAAAGTTTTTCCCTATTATGCGTACAAATAAGATAAGAAAAGACATAACTAATTTTGTGATGCAAGATGGGGAATCACTTTATGACACGTGGGAAAAATTTAAAGAATTATTACGTTCGTGTCCACATCATCAGGTTCCCAAGTGGCAATTGGTTCAAGTCTTCTACGAGGGGCTTATTCCCTCTGTTAGGAATACCGTCGATGCCGTTTGTGCGGGAACTTTCCTACACAAAAGCGCCGACGAGGCCTGGAAAATATTTGAAACGTTAAGCGAGAACTCGATGCATCAGGCTGTGTCGGTACGTTCTGAGGGATACCTTCAACCTAAGCGAGAGGTGACAGTTGAGTCAAGTCAATCATTTCAAATACAAGAATTAAATAGAAAACTTGACCGACTTATGCAAATGAACAAACCGTCTAATCCATCCTCTTTAGAAGTATGTGCATTATGTTCTGAACTGTCCCATAATATCTTTGCATGTCCTTCTGCATCTCAATATCCGGAATTTGTTGAACAACACGTTAATTCTATGCAATAATTCCCACAAAATAATTATAATCCTAGATCGACTAATTTTCCAAATACGTACCGACCCCAATACCAACAAGGTCAATACCAACCACCTCCTCCACCTCCACGCAATAATGCATTTGAGGAGAAGGTGTTGGCCTCACTTGAAAACTTTGGTTCGGTGGTTCAGTTAGTACACTCTCACACACAATCCATCGCAAAACTGGAGTCCCAAGTAGGGCAAATTGTTAATACATTAAACCGTTTAACTGAGAGTAAGTTGCCGAGTCAACCTACTCAGCAACCTAAGGGGCAATACGCAGTGGGTAGTACGAGTGAGAGTGTGAACGCTGTTTCGACTAGGACGACTGCTCGAGATGAGGAAGTTGTTGTAATTCCGGATGAGAGTGAGAAAGATGGGAAAATTAATTTAAATATGAATAAGGAGGGTGAGGGAACGAGTAGAATTCAAAAAGATAAAGGACCGGCCCCAACAAACTATATTCCAAGAATGCCATATCCACCAAACGTTGAGGGACCGTCACATTCGCCTAAGAAAGGGTCTAAGGTTGAGGATATACTCGAGGTGTTCAAACAAGTTAAAATCAATATTCCTTTCCTCGATGCTATAAAACAAATTCCCGCTTATGCTAAATGTCTAAAAGACCTTTGTAATCAAAAGCGCAAAATACGGAGTCATACTCCTAAAAAGGTCTTTCTCACGGAAAAAGTAAGCTCTATATTCCAACACGCTCCTCCAAAATATAAAGATCCTGGTACGCCTACGATTTCATGTGTCATAGGTGACACTATCATTCATAGGGCTCTCCTTGACTTAGGTGCGAGTGTTAATCTTATACCTTATCATGTCTATAAACAACTAGGTCTAGGTGAACTTAAACCTACGGCCGCTACAATACAATTAGCGGATCGTTCCGTCAAAGTACCTAGAGGAATCGTCGAGGATGTACTAGTAAAGGTTGATAAATGCTATTATCCTGTCGACTTCATGGTCCTTGACACTGAGCCCGTGCTAGATGCTAGAAAACACACTCCTGTCATTCTAGGCCGTCCATTCTTAGCCACGGCCAACGCACGTGTCAATTGTAGAACAGGGGTGATGAAAGTGTCGTTTGGAAACATGAATTTAAAATTAAACGTTTTTAATGCTATGGATCAACCTCCTAAAGACGACGATTACCTATGTGAGGCGGAAGGTGAGGTAACACGGAATATTGAGCCTACTAAAGAAATAAAGGTGAGTGGGGAAAACAATATAGCGGACGATGATGAGTGGATGAATCCTAATCCCGTGGACCCTAATGCGGAATCTACTCGGAAGGTAAGAAATCGATTTGAAAATACTGATAAACCGTCGATTGAATTAATTCAAAGCGACGTAATTTCTGCTTACCATCGAGCTCTTCCTGACATCTTAAAGGGTTCACAGTCTGATTTTCAACCTCCATGAGTCTTATGCTAGAAAGGTCTAGCTAAAGACGTAAAAGTTAGCGCTTCTTGGGAGGCAACCCAAGCTTTATTTCATTCGTTTTTCTTATTTTTGGTTGTTTTTGGGTCTGTTTGTGTCTGTTTTGGACATTCTGGATAGGTTTGGGGGTTGGAATTAATTTATTTTAATAGTATATACATAATTTTAGTTAAAAAATGGAGAACACCATTCTCGCGCGCGCGGCCCGCTGGCGCGAGACGTCGCTCGCGCGGCCCGCTGGCGCGAGATGGCCCCTTAGTGTTTTTTTTCTTTGTTTTCTGTTTATGAGGCCTCAGGATCTCCTCGCGCCTGGAATCGCGGGCGCGAGGTACCTCGCTCGCGCGAAATTTAAAAAAAAAAAAAAAAAAAAATCCTGGGAATTCGCGCGCTCGACGGCCGCTCGCGCGGACCGCTCGCTCGATTTCCCCAATTTCTGTTTTTTCTCTTTTAATTTCTATATTCTTTCCCCCTACCTATTTTCTTTGTGTTTCTTTTCTGTTTTTGTTTATTTGTTCAGTTTAGTTCAAGTTAGTTGTTGTTTTCCTTATTACATTTATACTTTTTCGTTTATTTCTTTTCCATTTATTCGTTTCGTTTAGTTTTGATTAGTTTATCGATTTATATTTTGTATTTAGATTTCATTTACTTTTAATATTCTTTTGTTAGTTCTTTTCGTTTATTACACAGTAACAGGTAACATTGAACTGTATTGACATATTCCTTTGTGTCACCTGTGCTATGCTTGTCAAGATTAAGGTGCTATCGTTTCTTTCCTTATGTACTCTCCGTTCTTTCGTTTTATTGTTTCATTGGGGACAATGAAAGGTTTAGGTTTGGGGGTATGCACACACATGCACATTAGTTTATGCTAAATTTTAAAATTTTTCAATAAGTGTGTTTAAATAAACGATAGTACTAATGTTTTTGCAATATCAATTTGATACTTCTTGTTCAATAACCTTGGATTGTTATAGAATGGTAAACAAAAGGAAATATGTGATTAAACATTTAATAAAGTCATGATGAAATGTTTTAAGTTATGTATTGTTTGAATCGTAGTTTTATATCATAGATTTGCACATAAACTTATGCACTGCACGTAGTCGCTTGAATACATGTTTGATGTGAACTATAATATGATTCGGATTTCTAGATAACACATGGTGGAGACTAAGCCCGGTGAGCTTTTGAGCCTATCTTTTCTGTTTAGAGGGTTATAAATACATCTTGTGTTTGTCGAATTTCATTGAAATAGCGCATTAACTCGTTGTTTAGTCTCATTATTCTTGTTTTGGTTAATAGTCAAGTTAAAATATTTGTTACCATGCTAAATAATCTTCCATTGTAAACATTGAAGAACCATATAACCATAGGAAATGATTTTAGGCCTTCTTTGTTTATTACCGACCGATAAATGAATAATTTTCCTTAGTTCGCCCTTTGAGCCATTAAAATACCATCTTTTTCTTCAATTACCGTTATCCTGTTTTTGCTCCAACTTGACCAACTTGGAGTTCACCACTGAAAGATTTGTCACCTTTTAGTAGTGTTAAGGTGATGTGTGATTGAGAAGAAGAAAAGATGCTATTGGGGTAGTTGCTTGATATTCGATAAATAATCATTTGAGAAGCAAGAAAAGAAAAAGGAAAAGAAAAAAATAAAGAAGAGGAAGGTTGAAAAAAAATGATGAAAGAAAAGAAGAAAAAAAAATGAAAAGGAATGAAGAGAAAGAAAAGATGAAAGTTTGTAGAAGAAGAATGAAAGAAAATCGAACATGCTTTACAATGCCATTCTGAAACTACCTGATATATCTGTTCTATACTTTTTCATTATCTGAGCCACATTACAACCTTTGAAAAGTCCTATTTGATCCTAGAAAAGATGGTTTGGATATGTAAACGATGGGAGAGGGATTAAAACATGGTAATGATTAATTTTTCTTGATTATTGGCATCCTATTCTTGAGACTACTATTCTTTCGTGTCATGCGTCTTTTCGAGTCATATGTGAGCATTTCTCGTTTTGAACATATATTTCCTTTACTCACATTTATTAGAAAAATTACACATGTTTCTGAGTGTTTCATTTGAGAGTGTAATTCATTGTGAGATTCGTAGTCGAAGCATAGTTAGATGGTTATCCGGGTTATATTCCAAGTTCATGACAAGCGCGTGTTCACTTGACTACCTCATCACACACGTGCAATTTTATGAGAAACTCTATTGATTTATACGATGCATGTGCTTGAGATTGTTCTTCATGATGTATGTAGACGTTTGATTCTGTTTCTTTATGTTCGTTATTCTATTTCAAATCTTTGTTGTATGATAAGGAGTATTGAATATTATGTTCTTTGTTTTTAATAAAAGTTTTTAAATTAATAAGTTAATAAAGATGGTTGTGGGTAACTTGTTGATGAGAACCCTCACGAGACTTCACTCGTCCGACTAGGGACACCTAGGGGTTTAAAAGGCTTGTTGCATACGCTAAATGCAATCGTGATCCATACGAAAATGGAATAGATTTTTATTAGTAGTTTTTATTTTAGTTTTGCTCGAGGACTAGCAAAATGTAGGTTTGGGGGTGTGATCGGGAGAGAACTAATCCTAATTATACGCTTTAACGCGCATTTGTTAGACCATTTTATCCTGTTTTTGTATATTTTTACTTCGTTTTCTAGTTTCTGACAGGTTTTGGAAGAAATCAGCTAAACCAGGCTAAACAGGGTGAAAAGTCAGAAAGAAAGAAGCTGAAAAATGCAAGTCGCGCGCGCGACCCGCGCCCGCGAAAATTAGAGAATCGCTCGCGCGAGACCCCCAATAACTCGCTCGCGCGATCCGCGCGCGCGAAGGACCAAAAGTCGCGCTCGCGCGACCAGCTCGCGCGATATGCCCAAAAATCAATGTTGCGTATTTCAGTATACTGAAGACTCCTGTGCAAACGAAACTGCTAAACGACGTCCAGACTGTAAATTACATGCGTTTCAGTTCGTTTCGGGTTAGGAAGCCTTCCAAAGCTTGTACAAACTCTATATAAACTCCAAATTTACTCAATTATGGGGTTGGCAACTATTATACACATTCATATACAGCCATATACACACACTTCCAGCCCTTGAAGAGGGAGAAGCAAGGAGAAGAAGAAGAAGACCAAGGATTTCCATGGCCTCCTCCATCAACTACTTGCCGATCTCTACTCCTATGGCAGCTTAGATCTTAGATCTAGGGTTTCAATGAAGCCCTAGATGAGTAATAGGGTTTTATTTATGCTTTTATTTTAGTTTTATTGTGTATGGATGACAGTCACATGTTTAGAGGATTTTATAAACAAATCGTACTTACATTGATTAAATCATTGCTTTCAGAATTTATTCTTGTCTTAGATCTATTTTGACTGTGATGTGCTCAACGATCTATTCTTGCTGTGCTTGTTTAGATTGTTTACATGTGATGGTGCTTTATTGATTCGTGCTATCAAGTATCCGAATAGTCCATGCCTAGGTTAGACGGATTAGATCACAACCCTAGTTTAGTGTGAGATAATTCGTGCTATCCGCAGATGGATTATGTTGGTGCTTGAACCATGATTATCTTCTTGTCGGAGGAATTGGGCTTGTAGCTACAATTCCCCATATTCATCCAACGTAATAAGCTAAAGTAATTCATAAATATTCCTATTATGAAGCTAGTGGTGGATTTGTAATCCTAGGTTTCCTTTAAATATTCATTAAAAACACTTTTAATTGCTTTCATAGTTTAGATTTATTTTTATGTTCTTAGTTTAATTAAATCTAAATCAAAATCCGTTTTTCCTAATTAATTAGACTTAGGTTTTAAAATTAAGTCGCTGTAGCAATCAATCTCTGTGGGTTCGACCTTTACTTCCACACTGCAAATCCTTTGAAAAGTAAAGAATACTTTTATATCTTGATTCTGACAACATCAATAACTATTGTTGTAAGCGAACTCTATCAAAGGTAAGTGTATCTCCCAAGGATTCTCAAAATCAATAACACAAGCACGTAACATGTCCTCCATTACTTGATTAACTCTCTCCGTCTGTCCATCGGTCTGTGGATGAAAAGCTAAACTCAAGTTAAAAGTTGTTTCCATTGCTGTCTGAAGACTCTTCCAAAACTCTGCAGTAAAGCGCGAATCTCGATCTGATACGATAGAAACAGGTACTCCGTGTAACCGTACTACGTTCTGTAAATACATTCGGCTCAACCGTTCCACTGGATACGTCATACTGTAGGCAATAAAATGTGTCATCTTCGTAAGTCGATCCACAATTACCTAAATAGCGTCGTGGTTCTGCTGCGATTTCGGTAATCCTACCACAAAATCCATGGTGATGTGTTCCCATTTCCATTGAGGAATTGGTAACGGCTGTAGAAGTCCAGGTGGTTTCTGATGTTCTGCCTTTACTTGTTTACAAGCAAGACACTGAGAAACATACTCAGCCACTTCTCGCTTCATTCCTTCCCACCAAAAATTTCTCTTCAAGTCCTTGTACATCTTTGTACCTCCAGGATGAATCGTCATCCGTGATTTATGAGCTTCATCCAATATGTCTTTCCAAAGTTTTTCTTTGTCAGGTACATAGAGTCTACCTTTACATCGTAAAGCTCCGTCTGTACTAACACTCCAGATCTCAGGTTCTTTTGCTGCCATCTTGGTGAACCATAACTTCAAATCCTCTGCTGTCTGCTGAGCTTCTATGATACGGCTGATCAAAGTTGGTTGTACCATCAGACATCCAAAATGTTGTCTTTCCATTGGTTCCACTGGCTGAAGCTTGAATTCGGCTAAAACTTCCAATGCTTTCCATTCTCGAATTAGCAATGCAGCGATCACTAGTCGAGGTTTATGGCTCAAAGCATCTGCTACGACATTTGCTTTACCTGGATGGTATTGCAATGAGAAGTCATAGTCCTTGAGTAACACCATCCATCTTCGTTGTCGCATGTTCAACTCCTTTTGAGAGAACAAATACTTCAAGCTCTTATGATCGGAAAACAGATCAAACTTTTCTCCATAGAGATAGTGTCTCCAAATCTTCAATGCAAACACTATTGCTGTCAATTCCAAATTATGCGTCGGATAATTCTTCTCGTATACCTTCAATTGTCTTGATCCATATGCAATAACATTCCCGTCTTGCATGAGCACACATCCAAGTCCTTGGTGCGATGCGTCACTGTAGATCACATATCTTTCTCCACTCTTAGGTATCGCAAGTACTGGTGCAGAAGTCAATCTTTCTTTTAACTCCTGGAATGCACCCTCATGCTTGTCCGTCCATTCATTCTTCGTCTCCTTCCTTGTTAAATTCGTCAGTGGTCCTGCTAACTTGGAGCTTCTACGAATCTTCTGTAATATCCTGCTAACCCAAGAAAACTTCTGACCTCTGTCACATTGGTCGGTCTATTCCAGCTTAAGACTGCATCAATCTTAGATGAGTCCACAGAGATACCATCTCGAGATATAACATGTCCCAAGAATTTGACTTCCCGTAGCCAAAACTCACACTTGCTGAACTTTGCATACAACTTGCTGTCTCGAAGTGTCTGTAAGGCAACCTGTAAATGCTTCTTGTGATCCTCTTCTATCTTCGAGTAGATCAGTATATCATCGATGAACACTATAATGAATTGATCCAGATATGGTCTGAATACTCTATTCATTAAGTCCATAAATACTGTTGGCGCATTCGTCAATCCAAAAGGCATAACTAAAAACTCGTAATGCCCGTATCTTGTCCTGAATGCAGTCTTCGATACATCCTCTGGTCGAACTAACAGTTGGTGATATCCTGAACGTAAATCGATCTTTGAAAAGATCCTAGATCCTTGTAACTGGTCGAATAGGTCATCTATCCGAGGAAGTGGATATCTATTCTTGATCGTAACCTTGTTCAACTCCCTGTAGTCTATGCAGAGTCGAAGTGTTCCGTCCTTCTTCTTTACAAACAAAACTGGTGTTCCCCAAGGTGACATACTCGGGCGAAAAAATCCTAAGTCTTCAAGCTCTTGAACTTGCTTCTTCAATTCCAACATCTCAGTTGGTGCCATCCTATATGGAGTCTTGGAAATCGGCAATGTACCAGGTACTAGTTTCACACAGAAGTCTATTTCTCTTTTTGGTGGAAGTCCTTTAATATCCTGAAATACATCCTGAAAGTCTTGCACCATAGGAATCTGATCCATCGTGAGCTCTGTACTTGTACTCCCGATCGTAGCCAAACTACTTGTAAGAAACATATCGCTCGTTGGCTGACACTGAAATCTAATCGTCGGCCTTCCTTGTCTCAGAAATACAATCGTCTTAGTAGGGCAATCCAAATTGGCACCATACTTAGTTAACCAATCCATCCCTAGGATAACATCAAATCCTGACATTGACAGAACTACCAAGTCTGCCGGAAGATTCCTATCTCCCAAAGTTAATGAGCAATCTTTACACACTTTACTCAACTTAACTGTCACTCCCAAAGGTGACACAACATCCAGTGTTGACTCAAGTATCTGGGATTCTAAACCTAATTGACGCACAATCTTAACAGCAATAAATGAGCGTGCAGCTCCAGTATCAAATAAAGCTTTAACTGAACTATGAAAGAGTACAAGCGTACCTTCCAAATGTTGTTGCTCATCAGCGTTAAAGCCTGCTTCTCCTGGAATGATAGCATTCATCCTTGTCTGATCTGGAGGTCCTTGTATCCCTTGAATTGATGCTCCATAGTATCCTCCGCGAGGTGCACGACAATCTTTACTTAGATGTCCTGGCTTGTTGCAATTCCGACAGACAATATACATTCTGCGATTAACTCTAGGGGTTGTACAGAATTTGGCAACGTGCCCTGGCTTTCCGCAATTAAAACATCCTCCGCTATTGCTTGGTGGTGCTGTCAGTAGTGCCTGCGGCTGTGATTCTCGCTGGCGATATTGCTGGGGTCGAGTATAGCTCTGCTGTGGCTTTCTGGTTCCTTCCCAGGTTCTCTTATTACCTTGGAGATTTCCCTATGGTCTCCAACCTTGGGTATTCCTTTGTGGTATGGTAAGCATCCATACGCATCTGCGTCGGCTGTCACATAAAGTGCTCTCCACATGTCCTCCTCCAAATGTCTACTAGCTATCTGGCACACACGCTCACGATAAAACTCTGGGTCAGCTGGCTCCACGGTATCCCCATGGATCACGTGTCCTCCATAAGCATCGGTAACAAACTGATGGAACTCTGGATCCATGCTATCCTGCAAAGGAAAACTATCTATCGTCAGGAAGACGAACTTATCTTATAATCATATCTCATCTCAGGAAATCTTAAATAGTGGAACCAGATGGTGTGGGACGAATAGTGAATGAAACTATCACAACCTAGGCTCTGATACCAAAAAACCTGTCACGCCCCGGAGCAGCATAAATAGAGAAAAATAAATTTCCTTTATGGGTCCATAGGGAATGATAAGTGAAAGTCACTAACATCCACACCACACAGTGCTAGTCCAAATAGAAATAGTAAATAACTGAAATATAAACACGGTTCTATCTATTACAAACATCAGAGTACGGTCCACAGGATCGCAACAGGTCTGGAGACAACATATGCCCAAGTACCCGTTAACTACAAAGTACAACAGTAAAAGGAAAAGTAGTAACATAAACTACTATTTATCTTCAGGTCTTCAGCTGGCGTACGGATAGTCATCAGCCTGACCGGCAACAGTAGGGCCATCCTCTGCGTAACTCCCTTCAGGATAATAGTTATTGCCATATGTTCCGTCATCTGCATTGTAAAGAACAGGGTAGTCTGGACGGGGAATGTCCAGGCAATAAAGGCCGTCAGCTTGTTGAAAGCTGAGTGAGCACTAACTAACACAGTCTCATAGAAATGACATAATTACCATTATGAACAATATATGATAGTGATACTAAATATATTCCTCACTCGTTTATTCAGACATATCATTAATCGATTCTTATCAACTCCCACTCTAAGACTGATTTCACAATACCCAACTGACTATCTCGAACTGATTATATCAGCACAACATACCAGTGCTCTTGTTCACCGCTATACCGCTTTTAAGAACTCTTGCGAGCACCCATACATCGTTCTCATATAACGACTGGTCCATGGATGTACCCATACTCTTGTTCACCGCTTTTAAGAACTCTTACTGTTCACCGCTTTTAAGAACGCTTGCGAGTACGATACATACACAGCTCTGGTAAATATAAATCATGGGCGTGCCACAATTACTCTTGTTCACCGCTTTTAAGAATCTTACTGTTCACCGCTTTTAAGAACTCTTGCGAGTACTGTGCACCCATAATTCTCACGATCCTGATCAAGCGAATCATCAGCTCGACTTACACAACTTTGAACATACACATCCTCTTACTGACTCACTTCTCACTTATCCAATACTACCCAGTATTATCATCTCAAACTTACTATGTTATCGCGTCATACTATTACTAGCGTTTTGAACCCGACTACGTTACTCACTATGTTATCTCAATCTCGTTATCGTATCCCCCTTTCCTCCGTAATCCATAATATCGCATAATAGGAATATGGAACAACAATAAAACAACTACGCATTATGAATTATAACTGAAAGGAAAATACATTCATGTTCTACTCGGGTTCGATCGATTGAGGTCCTCTCGATCGATTGAGGAAAAGTGATGTTCGATCGATTGAAGTCTTCTCGATCGATCAAAGTTTAAGTGGTCTCGATCGATTGAACTCCGTTCGATCGATTGGGACTCACTGATGTTCGATCGATTGAACTCAGTTCGATCGGTCGAACTTCGTCTTCAACAGATTCTGCCAGTGAACGTGCAGAATGTGCTAGGGGTGTTTGGGTTATAATTAATATGTCCAGAATATGTAAAACATCATAACTAAGTTACCGAGTGAGTTTGGAACTCACCAAAAGTTGTTAAGGGTGCGTTTGGCAGGTTAAAAGCTTCCAAGCTTTAATGGTGGCCTCTCTCCTTTTCCTCTGCTCCTCTCTTCGTCTCGGTCTCTTCCTCTCTTTCTCTTCTTCTTCTGATCTTTCTTTTTCTCTTCTGTTACTCTCTCTTTCTCTCACACACAAGATATATATGTATATATAAGCGTGTGTATATAAATGTGTATATATATCAATGCACCCCAAAACTCACAACTCTCCCTCACTCTCAAACTCTCAGGTGTTTTTAAACCTCACACACACACGAATACAAAGCATATATATAGAGAATGGGGAGGGCAGATGGCAGTTTCTGCAGAAAACTGGAATTCCAATCATTACAAGTTCGATCGATCGAAGTAAGTTCGATCGCTCGAGATCGATTCGGCTCGCTTTGATCGATCGAGAAGGGTTTGATCGATTGAAGTGGGGACCACGTATTAAATTCAGGTCGGTAGGGTTTTGATCGATTGAACAAGGCTCGATCGCTTGAACTTCTGGAATGCTCGATCGCTCGAACGAGATTCGATCGATCGAAGATGAAATTTCATAAAGGGTCAAAGGAAGTATATAGAATCTCTCTGCATTAAATATTTATTGAAAATACGGGGTATTACATTTTCCATTGGGGAACTAGTTATGAGGGCTGTTTTTCCATTAGGATTCAAAGACCATAGGTTGGGTAAGTGGTCTCCCAACTGGGAAAGACCCTTTAAAATTCATGAAGTGCTAAAACGAGGGGTCTACCATTTGAGGAATTTAGATGGGCTAGTACACAACATGCTTATAAATGGAAAATATCTAATGAAATATAAGCCCTGTATATAGGAAGCATATTTACACTAGTTGGAGCAAGAAATTGAGAATGCCCAGGATGTTCGGGTTATTCCTGATCAGTCTGAAAATTTAAACTCAGACAGATGGAGTTGGATAGAGAACTGAAAATCAGTTAAATCGTGGCATGTTAAGAAACAAAATGATATACAAATATGAGCATGCTATATAAGAGCAAACGCGACTACATAAACAAAGACAAGTAGTTTTGGCCCCATGGCCACTTAGTAGAGTTTGAAACTACAAAAAACCATAAAGTCCCAAGAGAAAAAGGATAAGAAATCATGGAAAAAATGGAGCCAGAAGGACTAGGGCTTGAGTCCATTGTTCATCAATCTGGGATAGGGCAGTGGTCACAGTTTTTTGAACAGCCAACCATGATTCTTCTTGTGCATCTAAGGCTGAAATCTCATCGGTCAATTGATCAAGTTGTTCTAGAACTTTCTTTAAGTCAGCCTATTGGGAAGCATAATTAGTTTCCATCTTTTCAAGGGCAGCCTGCACCAAAAGTAAGGCATAACTTTTCATCCCAGGCTCTGTGATATCAGCCAATAGGATACATTGGTTAGTAACCTTCTCTCTCTTTTTAAAGAACTCTTTCACATCAGCTAGTATTTAGATTGCCTCAACCATAGTGCTAGCAATTCTCTTGAACTATTGCAAAAAGAATCTAACGGTGAGAAGGAAGAACAACCGACAAAATCATTAGAAAGCAAGGATACGACATTCTCAATGGCTTCTTGTTGATACGTGGTGAAAAGTGCATATTTCTAGTGTATTACGTGGTATTTTATGCATCTTTTATCCCCAAAGTCCCTACATTTAGGTGCATTCTAATAACAATGTTCTTTTTATTGTGTTAATGCTAAAATATATGTTTTTGCATTGTTTTATAGGTATTAGGATGTAAATCAATGAAGTGGAGCTAAAGAAAGTGATTCTGGTGAAGAGAACAACAGAAGCAGCTGGGAAAATGCCAATTTTGACAATGATGACTTCAGATTTGGAAGATTTTCTCAGAGACATGAAATGTAGATCTTTGAGTTACGGTCGCGTGGCCGTAAACGGGAGGTCAATCCGAGGTCCGAGTGAAAAGTTATGGCCATTCTCCCATCGGTGTGCAGTGCTGTCAAAATCAGAGAGTTCAAGCGATTGAAGGAGAGTTCGATCGATCGAACCTTCGATCGATCGAACTCTATTTTCACCCAAAAGTTGCGTAAACTCTGTGGGAACCCTATATATACGTCGTTTTGACGCCAGACGAAGGGGGGACGCTCCAGAACACGAAAAACAGCAGTTTAGGGTAGTTTTAGGGTTAGATTAGGAGTAGTTTAGGTTAGATTCATGTTATTTTTCATCTTTTCCATTGATTCATTGAAGATTATTGATGATTCAACTGTATTCCAAGTTATTTACAAGTTTATTTCAGATTATTTACAGGTTTTTCTTCTCCTTTCCCTCGGTTTGATTGTTTATTAGTTTAGATGTTGATGATTGTCTTGTTTTACTATTTCTGTAATAGTTTTATTATGTTTCCGTAGTTTAGATGTTGGGAATATGTGATGAAACATTGATTCCCAACCTCTGCCATGCAACCTTTAGAAACCTTGGGCTCGATCGATCGAAGGTATTTCGATCGATCGAACCCGAGCCATAGTCAAGCGATCGAAGGCACTTCGATCGATTGAAAGATGACTGTCTGATCGATCGAGAGCGCTTCGATCGATCGAACATGTTGATTCTTGAGATGATTCTTCTAAGTATTCCATGACTTTTTGTTTTAGAAATCTGTCATCAAATTGTCCCTATAAGCTCAGTTTGTCACAACAGTTTTTAGAACTTAAAGCCTTAAGGCCTTTTCTTCAATGACTTTTGAAAACCACTTTGAATGCTAACACCATTTAGAGTGCAAGTAATTATTATTGTTTTAAACCGTCTTCTAAGTATTTTAAATCACTTGTGATGATGTAGTCCCGGTCATGAAAGGGCTATTGATTCTTTATCTTTAGAAAAATACGGAATACTGAAGAGGAATGAACTCCATAGAATATTAATGAGTATGCATGGTAGATGGTTAGGATCAATGTGGATTCACGTATTTCTAACACCTTTAGTTTATTGATTTAATTAGTTATGTTTCTATATGCTTAGTTTATTATTTAGTTTAATTTAATTAATTAGGATTTGTTAGTACACCTTCAATTATTCATTTTTATTTTCTTTCTTTAGGTTATAACTTAGTAGACATTCTTCCTATTCCTTCCCTGTGGGATCGACCTAGACTTATCCAGTATTACTTGCACGATCACCTACACTTGGGTGTTGCACAAGAGCGCACAACTATTTAGTCGTGTCACTTGTTGTCCCATAGCATTTTTGAAGGTCGAAGAGCGTAAGGAAGCCAAAAGGCTCTTTGCTTGAACTTCAGCCTCTGTACAAGCTGGGATGGATTTTGTTGGGTTAGGCCTCAAAGGTAAGGAAGCTGAACCAAGCCTTTAAGAAAGGGCTTCGAAGCCGGAGATCCTTAATGTTAGAAGGTAATTGAGGGTCTGAAGAAGCGTGGCTCATAGAAGCAGAGGAGCCAAGTCTTGCTATTGAGGAAGGAGGTTGAGAAAAAAGAGTCTTTCAACATTGAGAGATTTTGGGGAGAACATCTGGGTCATCAACAAGGTCTTTCGAAACTCCGGTATCTCTTTGGCCAGGGAGAGGGGAAGCCTTGGCAAATGAAGGACTTTTTAAAGAGGATGGGAAAAGATCTGTAATTTTTGTGATTCTTGATTTCTAGATGGAGTCAAAAGAGGATTGAGAGCTACTCAATGCTAGCTTATCTTGTAATTTCTTCTGAGCTCGGGCTTTAAGTCGTACCTTTTTGGTTGTCTTAGGGGTTTCCTGTTGAAGGGCGTGCTTAATCTCCTCCTCTTCTAGATGAATAGGATGATCAAAAGTAGTCTCCTCTAAGGAGATTTTCTTCACCATCTCTGTGTAATCTGAACTATTAGTGTCCTTGGAACAATGACAGAGTAGAATGGAGGTGGGAGCCTTTAGAGAAATAACCTTTTTCTTGGATGACATAGCGGCAACAGGGTATGGATAACCTGACCAAAAGAAAAGGAACAATGAGTAAAATAACATCAAAACAAAATAAAAACATTATCTCTTAGTATCAAGCTATCAAAGAAAGTTTAGAGACCAAGGGGAAAGATTGACTAGTAAATCAGGGAAATGTCCAAGCAACCTGATGATTGATTGTAGGGATGCCACCAAAGGTAGTGGGTATGGAGTGTTTAGACTGATAATCTGCTACAATAACTCCTACAGGTACATCAGTCTAAGTCACAGGTTCAGCAATGCCAAATTCGGCCAAGGGTGGAAAACGGCAGGTCTTTCTTACCCAATTTCTTGGCAGAAGCATAAAGCTGTTGCCAGTTTGGAATCTTGCCATGTTTTTCTGATATTCACGATCCTTCTTTTTCACCCATTTCTTTTTTAGCCAAATTCGAATGCGACTTGCTTCAGAAATTGACTCCGAAGGGTTTAGAGGATTTCATTTTAGCTTATAAAATTCCTTAAACTTTACGATGGAATCATAATTAGCTTTAATATCAAGATCCATTCCTGGGCCTCTCTTCCTCTTTCCTACAGTCTGAACAAGTGAAGGATTAGTAGTGGTGATGGCAGTGGAGAGCAGTAATCAAAATGTTCCATCCAAAAAGCATCAAAGGAAGGAGTGAATGTAGGGTGAAGAGAGAAGGACTGGAATTCAAACTGATCGAGGAGAGGTTTATTGTGTTCATCCACCTGTTGCACTGATTCATAGGACCTAAAGACTATACGAGTAAAGAAATCTGGATTGGATGACAAGAAATTGGGATAAGGAAGTGTTCGGGTTAGACCAAATTGGCGTGCTTGATAGTTTGAGAAATAATTTTCCACGCCGCATTGGTTATTTCTAAAATTCTCTTTCATCACTCTGTGGTGACAAGAGAGACCAAGTACTATGCCCATAGTTCGGGGTAATTGTTTGACTCAGAAAGGGAATCTTTAAACTAGACCGGTCCGTACAGAGGAGGATGATAAGGTAAGAACCTATTAGGAGTAGGAGTCCTGAGGGAGAAGAAGACGCCTAAACAATTCAAAAACCCAAAAGGGCTGGAAGAATATGTGGCCAAATTTTGGCCATAAACAAATGAGTCAAATACGGTCATGCAAGGAGGGCTAACCTCAGGGAAATATAGATGGAGCCACAACTGTAAGATCCATAAAGGACCACCCCAAGTATCCAGATTACTACTGATTAGCCAAAAATAGCCTCGATAAATTTGAGCCAGAAAAAAGGGGCTTAATGCCAGAACCTGACCAGAAGCTAAAGCAAGGGCCAAAGGAAGATCAAATTTGACTACCTTGAAGGAAGGGGGACAAGTCAAGTATCTACAAATCCAGAAGGTATGAAAGGTAAGATACTCTACGTCAGTCAAAGGACCATCATCTTTTTTGTGTTTTAGGATAAAAGACTGATAGTTGGTGTTTTTCTCAAAATCGGAGGTGATGGGAAAAATGGGGTATACCTATTGGGATAATAGATCATTGATTGGGATACCATCCAGTCTTACCCCGATTAGGACAGCTAGGTCAAGAAGAGCGGGTGACATCATCCCACAGGGAAAATGAAAAGAGTTGGTGGAAATAGACCAAAAGGCTAGAGCTGAGGAGAGAAGAGAGGTATTCATAGGTAATGGCACGGTGGTCAATTGTATTAGGTCATGGATATGTTGCCTACGTCATTTGTCCGATTTAATAGGAGTAACTTTGGCCACCCAGGTTAGCCATTCCGATAGAGGTTTTGATGGCCAGAAACGAACGTCGTTGTTATTGTTTCATCTTTTCAGCGGGGGACTGGGATGCTCAGACAAGAAAAGACCATTATGGGGAAAGAGATTAGAAACCTGAGGAATGATGAACTCTTGAGCTATGCTTGGACGAGGATAGGGGAGGTAAAGTTAGGTGAGGATGCCATTACCTATAGACTGACACCTTTGAAAGCAGTAACACAAAATTGTCTCAAAGATTCTTTGGCCCGTGATTGAGGATCAGAGGCGATCTCCTCTGTACTGGGAGATGAAGTGGATTCTGCAGGGTTTTCAGCCATGGTAGATAGGAAAAGATTGAAGAAGGAATGAAATGATTTTGGGTAAAGAAGAAATTTGAGGCTAAGAAAACTCGAAGAAGGGTTTAAGTAGTAGAGGTGTGGAAGGATACGAAAGGATTTTGAATGGGAATTTGTTTCAAAATTGGAATTTCCCCAAAAGCTTGTGCTGATTACAAGTTAGAATTCCTAAAGATCATAAGGTAGGTGATATAACGGTACAAATAGGAAATAAATGTGGGTTAGGTCAGCATCTTTTCAAGAAACGATCATTTCTATCCCTAGGGTGCCACCTATAATCCCCTAAAAATTGGCGATTATGGAGTCAAGGAATTAGATTGACTTCCTTAAAGGAAATTATGATATGGTGGCCCAATGTGTAGACTAACAACATCCCATCAAGTGATGATTGCTCACACCTTAACTTGAGAGGAATGTTGGGGGGCATTGTTTGCACCACAAAATATTATTAAAAGTGGGTCCACCAAATTGTACATGGAATGTGTACGAAGGCAGGCTGATGGAGAAAGCAGGCTGGTTCAACATAACAATGCCATAATCTAGGACGCAAGCCACATCAGTGGTGGGACAGTTATTGGCAGTTATGTTGAATTAAATGAATGACACGTGTGATGCAAAGCACTAACAAGAAGCCCATTATCTCTAGATTATGGAGCTAGTGGGTAGTTTCTCAGCATAGGGACAGCGATTACCACTACTATTACCTATTTAAAGTAACGAAGAAACAAGAAGAAAGGATCTCTGAAGATCAAGAATATTTAGCATATTTTAGAATCTGTATTATGTCTTTGCTTTACCTTTATCTTTAATTGTCAGTCTGTTAGGAGTAGTTTGTAATTAAACTCTGATTAGAAGGCGAGATTATGACTTCTAATTGTACTATGTTCTTTGAAGGATTTAATGGAGTTCGCTCTCTGTTCCTTTTTACTAGTCTCAGTTTTCTTCACATTTTAAGTCCTTAATCTTTGCTTAAGGTAATCTGAACCTATTTAGAGAAATCTCGTTCCTCTGTTTCTCTACTCGTATGATTCGTTAAATTGTTTGCTTCAAGAGGACATTTGTCTGGCATGCCTGCACTTTAACATTTATATAATTTCTACCATACAATATTGAATTATAATATAGCTTGGATTTCTAGATAGCGACATTGTGGAGACTAAACTGGTGAGCATTAAAGCCTCTCATCCTTGTTTGAGGGTAATAAATTTACTTTATCGAATCTCATTGGCAAAGTGCATCTTGTTGATGAGTCTCATTATTTCTTTACTTTGATTGAAAGTTGAGTTATTATTATAATTACCATATTTAATAAAATATAAATTTATTTCCCTTGATATCGTAACATTGAAAGACCATGTGACCTTAGGAGATGATATTAGGCCATCCTTCTAAACCTTTTTGGCCTTTGACCTGCCTATTAAAATAATTTAATATCCTTCGTTAGTCCCTTGAGCCTTTAAAATGAGCCTTTTTTTTCACCCATTATCCTACCCACTCCGATACGGAGTTCACCAATATAAAAGATTACCTAACCCATGTTCAAGAGTGGTTGAAAATGGTCATCCATAAAGAAATTGGGCTAATAACGACTAGTAGAAAGTAGAGTATTGAGTAGTAAGAAAAAATAAAGAAGAAGTGATATAAAAAAAAGTATATATCGAAAAAAGATAGAAGGAAAAAAAAAAGAAAAGAGTTGAATTTATGTCTTGAAAAAAAAAGAAGAGAAAAAATATATGAAGTAGTTAATGAGAAACAAATAATCGTTTTAGTAAAAACTCTTGTATTACATGTTACACCCGTTCATATCTACTTGAGGACATTTTGAATCCCTTTACCTTTCTTTTCTAGGTATAACCCTTGACCGACATTATAACCCTTGTTAAAGTCCTATTTGATCCTAGGGAAACGTGATTTGAATGCAGATCCGATAGAATAGGGGAATACAACATGGTAGTGATGATATTCACTTGACGATCAATATCTATTTGTGAGACTATTTTTCTTTCGTGTCATACGTTGTTTTGTGTCATATGCGAGATTTATTTGTTTTATGAGTGATTATCTTCCTCGCATATACTTGAGTGATTACACCTATTTCGGAATGTTTCATTTTAGAGTGTGACTGACAACATGAGATTTGCAGTCGAAGCATTGGTAAATATTTATCCGAGCTATATTCCAAGTTCATGATCCACGCGTATCCACTTGATTACCACTCATACACATGCAAGTTATTCATATACTCTATTGATTCTTTTGATATATGTGTTCGAAATATTTTCATGATTTGGGTGGACGTATGATTGTGTTACTCTCGATGCTTTATGGTAGAGATTTTCAGTTTTAGTAAAGAATTATGCGAATGTTGAACTTTTAAATAAAATTTTTCTTTTTACAAGTTAATAAAGATGGCTATGGGTGACTTGTTGATGAGAACCCTCACGAGACTTCACTCATCCGACTAGGGACACCTAGAGGTTTAAAAGGCTTGTTGCACATGCTAAGTGCACCCGCGATCCATGCGACAATGATGTATGATTTTTATTAGTAGTTGTATTTTTCTGTTCTTTTTGCTCTAGCAAAATGTAGGTTTGGGGGTGTGATCAGGAGTGAACAAGTCCTAATTATACGCCTGAATTCACATTTGTTAGCACTTTTCATCCTGTTTTTGTGTACGTTTACTTCGTTTTCCATTTTTTGTCCAGTTTTAGAAGAAAGCAAGATTTCCAGGCTAAAAAGGGTGTGAAAATAGAAGAAAAGAAGCAGAAAAACCCATATCGCGCGTGGCCTGCTCGCGCGACTTTCCAGAATCGAGCTTGCGCGGCCCGCTCGCACGACCTATAGGAAAAAGTGAAAATGCATATTTTTAAGTGCGGAAGATCCCTACATGAACGGATTTGCCTAATTACGTCCAGAAAGTGAAATTTAGTTGTTTTAGACGGATTAGGTTTACAAAATCTTTCCTAATCCCTCTAAAACTATATATACATCATTCTAATTGACTTTTGGTGACACACATCACAATATACAACTTTGGAGGTAGCTTGGGAGAGGAAAGAAAGAGAAGAAAAGATCTAGCTTGAAGGTCTCTAATGGCGACAGTCATCTCCATCTACTTGTGTTCATCGACTATGCGCAACTAAACACCTATTCAAGGGTTTTAATGAAACCCTAGCTTTATAAAGGGGGATTCTTTGCTTTCTTTCTTTAGGATTTTATGTACTTGGATTGTGATTGTATGTTTGAGGATTATGAATATATAATCAGATTTTGAATGTTAAATAATCAATAATACTTTGGATTTTTTCCTGTCTTAGATTCTTCCTTGTATTTATTGAACCCAATATTCCTTGATTTCTATGATTGATAGGAATATTTACATACGATAGTGCTTATGTGATTGTGATGTTTATATCTTTTATGATTCATGCTTAGGAAAGATGGGTTATGCTACACCCTAGTTATAGGTAGACAATTAAAGTCAACCGAAGATGAGTTATGCTTAGGTTAAACTAGTAATATCCTCTTGTTGATACTATCTGGCTTGTAGATACAATCGATAGATCTTAACTATCCAATCATAAATCTTAAAGTAAGAAGTGTAGGCTCCCAATGCATGGTTAGTGGTGGATTTGTAATCCTAGTTCCCATTCACTCATATTAAACAAACTTAAATTTTGCATTTGTTTACTTAGTTTTAATCTTAGTATATTATTTCTACAATTTCATAGGTTCGTAGTAGTAGTTAGACCAACAACCAATCAAACATTTGTTTTTATAACTAAATAGATTTAGGTTTTACTAATTAAAGGACAAAAATCATCAATCTCTGTGGATTCGACCTTTACTTCCGCACTACAAATCTTAGAAAGTAAAGCATACTTTTATATCTTGATTTTGACGAGATCAACAGAGAAATTAAGAAACCACTTTAAAAGCTACTGCTCTTTGAAACCAAAGATTTTTAGGTCCGGGGATTATGGAATGAGAGGGGTAGGAGCCCGATGGGACCAAAGCACTCCCTCTCATCCTATCATAGATAGACCTCTAGTCATCATCATTTTATCCAATTTATAAGTTCATGTATGTCCCAAACAATACATAGATATAGATATACATAACATAAGCAAGTTGAAAGGGGTGTAAGATTGCTTAAAAAGGCATCCAAAATCATATAGGTTCAAATAGCATGCGATATGATATGCGTGAAGGAACAAGAAAGCTCACTGGGATCTAGTTATGATAGGGAAACATGAAATTCATAAATAAATATAAAATCTAAGAAATGGTCTCTAATTCACATACGCATATAAGGAATAACCCCAATCTAAGGTGTCTTGCATGGAGGTTGTAAAATTCGATAAAATAACTAAAACCAAATAAAATAAGAGATAGTGTAGACACCCCATTTTGTCGACTATCAGATTTAGGAGACCCATAGCTTGGTGATTCACAATGATCGGAAAAGACTCAAAAGGACTCTTGGAAGTCAGTTCTATCTCTCAGAATGCTCAGAATGACAAAAATGCCCCTGAAAGCCCGAAAA
Organism: Hydrangea macrophylla; assembly: GCA_033977485.1. NCBI lineage: Eukaryota > Viridiplantae > Streptophyta > Magnoliopsida > Cornales > Hydrangeaceae > Hydrangea > Hydrangea macrophylla. Next base: position 52,108,260 of record CM066982.1, read on the forward strand.
CTCCCAGATTTGGTCCCAAAGTTCTGGAAACATGCTATGTCATAAGAAAAGTAAAAAAAATGAGCCTTTAAGTAAAACCGGATGAAATCATCAGCTCCCAGAGACCCCCGGAAGTTCCCGGAAAGTCCCTGTTGACCGGTTTGACCAAGGTTTGACCAGGTTTGACCAAAGTTTGACCAAGTTTGACCGAAATCGTCCGAATTCACCAGAATCATTCTAGATCTTGAGAAAAGTATTAAAATGAGTTTTAAAAGAAAATCGAACGAAAACGTCAGCTCCTGGGAGCTCCTGAAGATTTCTAGAACTTCCCGAGAATCCCAGGTTTGACCAGTTTGACCAAAATTTGACTTTAGAACCTGAGCACCGTAACATTTTTCAAACATTTTTCATGGATACTAGAGGTCAATAGCTTTCCAACAGTATATCGCACATAATTTCTAGATTTAAAACGAATTTATTATGAATTTCCAAAGGCAAAAAAGGTGATCAAATCGGCTTTTATCGCAAATACCGCAAAACTTTTTGACCTATCTCCGAACTATTTTTTATGTAAAGTAAACTCCAATACCTTTCCAACGGTATATCACAACCTCAGTTTGGAGTTCATATGCATTTTCTGTGAATTTCGGACAAAATAGGGCCTTTTCGCGAATACCGGAACCTCTGGGGGCCTAAACAGCATTATCTGGACGAAGGAAGAGCAGTGCCGCCGCGGCACTGGCCCACTGCCGCCGCGGCACAGGCCCAGTGCCGCCGCAGCACTCTCCCCCAGAACAGTATGTTTTTGTATTTTCTTTTGGGAGTCCAATTTAATATATTAGAAATCAAAACGACGTAGTTTTGGTTCCCAGCTTATTTTGGACCAATGGGAGACCATTTTAAACTTTTTAAAACTCCATTTACCACCCCTCCTTTGCCTATAAAAGAAGCCATTTACTTCCATTTAGAGGAGAGACATGGAAGCTTAGAGAGAGCTTAGGAAGAAACCCTAGAGAAATATAGAGAGAGAAAGAGAAGAAGTAGTCTTCTTCTTCTATTTTCTCCATCAAAGTGAGTTTTCTTCTTACTTGAGTTTGCTATCAAAACTTCAATCATCCAAACATTTCTTTCACCACCATTCTTGAGCATCTATGAGATAGGAAGCTACTTCCATGTCCAAATGTCACCATATATGAGTGAAATACCAAGCTACAAGTCCAATATCTCAATGATTATCAACTATTGATTGCTATTTTGAATGTTTGTTTACTTTAATGTTTATCTCTCTCCTAACCTCATTTCTTTTGACTTTTCATTGATTATTTAGTTGTTCATCATCATCTAGATGACATGTTGTTTGAGGAGAGTGAATCCTTATGGATAGTAGCTCTTGACCTCAAAGACATGTTTGATGGATGATGATTTTACCTTCAATACATTCATATGTATTCTTGAAGCCATATTCTCAAACAAAACTATGTTTGTGCAAATAATATTGGGAGTTCTTTGATGATTCAAGGTTGGATGAGATTCTAAGTGGTCACATGGTCATCTCAAGAGTTTAAGTTCACGCTTTGAACATCTATTTCAAAACCCCCAATCAAGAACTCAAACTCTATTTCAAAACCCAAATCCATTTTCTTCAAGAATGATCCAAAACAGTGAGTTGTTCAGATTCAAAGATTTGTTTTGAATTAAACACTTGAGTTATGAAGATGAAACAACTTGGAAAATCTTCCTAAGACATCATAGTTTGTCGCCAATTTTTCCCATCAATTATAGAGATATGAAAGTATTTGTTTTGGATGTGAGAAGTTCATTTTCATAATCTGCCTCTATTCTCACCGAATGTTCACCCAACGTCTTGCACTTATTCTGGATTTGTTCGTCACTGTACATATATCTTTTCTATTTTTTTATAAAACTTGGGTGTCTTAGGAAACTTTTGGTATATAATGGGTCATCATAAACCCTTTCTTTGATTTATGAAAAATCATACAAAATCAGTCAACAGTGCAGCTTTTGTTTCTGAGTCATGTGTACATTCTGATTTATTTATATTAATCTGTGATAGCTATTGATGTTTGGCTTTTTGGGTTATTTTGTAGACACAATAAGGATGATCTCTGATTTTTCCCACATTTTCCTAGGCACGTTGACCTCCCATTATAATGTTATAAAGTAATGCATACAGTCTGTCCACTATTCACAGCATTTCACTTTTTAACTTTCACACTTTGATGCAACACTCTCTTGTATCTAGATGAACCCATGTCCCATGAACATGTTCTTTGCCACTTTTATCATGCAATATCATATCATGTATTATCTAGCCTCTCATGTATCATACTCCCATAGATTCTTGAGTTTAATTTCCAAATAAAACCATGGTTTGCAAATACTTGGGAAGTTCTTGAAATAAGTTAGGAATTGATATTCCAAGTGGTTAGAATATTCGTCCAAGATCTGGAAGTATACTTTCAAAACCCTCATTTCAAAACCCCCTCTTAAACCCCTCATTTTGATTTCAAGAAATAAACCTTGTTTTTTTTCTCAAAACCCTCAATACTCAATGTATGAATGCAAGACCACTTGGAAAGTCTTTCTAACTCATTGGAGAACACCCATGATTTTTGGTTTGACTTGGAAGTACTTGGAATTGGTCCATTTGGACCCAAACATTCTTTCCAAACATTCTGCCTTTGCTGTCACAGCAGCTAGGTCCACATCCAACTTCTTTTTTCAGAAAACCTTTCCAAACGGGGTGGTCCTAACTTATTTTTCCCTTACACTTCAATGTCTTAGGGAACGTTCAGTATAAAATGGGCCTCTAGATCATTAGTTTTCATTTTCTAAGATTTTTCAACATTTCAGTCGACGGTACGGACTCTGTTTCTGAGTGACCTTCATTGTTTATATGATTTTTCTCAATCTGTGATAGTTATTCATGATTGGCCTTTTGGGTAGTGTTCTAGACACAATAAGGAATCTCTCCATAAAAAATCATTCATTGAAAACATTCCTAACCCCTCTTTTCAATTTCCACAAGATCATGCTAATGTTCTGTCCACTATTCACAGCAAGCACATTTTAATTTTCATTCTTTGATTTGATGCTTGTATGCATTCAAAATTAGTTCATATCTTAGGGAGTAGTTCATAATAAATTTGTACATATTCCATGTTGATTGCATTCATCCATTCATACACATTTTAGACTTCTAAGTCATTCTACAAATCCATGTACCCAAACACACACTACAACCTTTGCACATTTTAGATACATACATTGCATTCATGCAAGATTTAGGATTTTTGTAACTCTTAATCTAAGAAGATTATAAGGAATGAACTCGATCACACGTTCATGCTTCCCCTTGATCTAATCATCCTTTCTCATCCGTCCCGGGGATTGAGAGATCTTCTTTTTCTCAAAGATTAACATGCATCATACTAGCTTGCTAAGCATATTTAGATTTCTTTGATTATTTGTTTCAAGAACAATTCATGTCCCCCTTTTAGATTAGGAAGTCTTGATTATTTGATATATGATTAGACGATTTTTCCTAGGTTTATTTGTTTGATCTTTCACTTTGCATTGTGTGATACTCGGCTTAGATCTTATGAATGATATCTTATCTTTTGATCTTCCAATTTCAAGATTCTTATGCAATGTATATACTTATCATAAATATTAATTGTCGAACCGAACATAGTAGAAGATGATTATTTGGATGCTAATTGAGGCCCGTCGAAAGACGGGGCGAGTTGAGGGTGTTTTAGTCGCGACAAAGGCTCCTTCCTCTCTCGTACCAAAACCCCGAACCAAGTTCTTTGGTTATGAAGGGCCGGTGCCCTTATCCGCTTGGGTGAGTCAAATTAGGTTTCTTGGTTCCTTAAAGACCAAGTGGCGTCTCTGTATCTGTTTTCAACAGACCATTTTCTTTCTTTGATCAATTTCAAACAAGTTTCAAAACACAACAAAGAGGCGGAAGCCCGGTATCCACAATCTTGCGACTCTGCTGTGGATATTTATTTTCAAAACGAAATAATACAGAGGTTTGACTCATAAGAAGCATCCTTAAAATCATCTTTTTACTGCGTCTGGTTCACCGCATTGCACCTTGCATTTTCCCCCCCTCTGACTGTGTTTGAAACGCGGCGCTGACATTGTTCAGGTCTTACTGTGCCAGGACACAAGACACCGTTGATACTGTACCTTCCAAGGTATATCAAAAAGAGTAAAAACCTCCGTACTGTCTCCCTGACGGTATATTGGAACTCTCGTCAATGGGGCCTCTTTGACTAAACCCAGCCTTTGCATATAGATTCCTGTAGAATCTTTCATAGGGCTATTGATTTATCTTTTCAGATAGGACAATGTGATATAACTGTTGTATGCCCTGGTGGGATTATCTGCGCGGTGTAGACGCTTATGTGGCATGAGGCAGAACCTCTTTCTTATGATCCCCAAGGCAATCACTCACATGTGATCACATTGAGTTGACTTGCCTAGGCACCACGATAAGGATGTCTGCTCTATGCTCACAAAGATATACACCGCAAACCTTGTTTGTTGGTCCTGAGACATAGGAATATGAAAACTTGCTAGACAGTATGATCACCATCATCACCTATTCCCGTCGTATATCCCTATTTTTCCAGAAACTCTACCCAACTCATCCGGATATCCCTGTTTCTCCTAGAATTAAACTCTGTCCGAATCACCCAAATTTCCTAGAAATCCCTATTTCTCTCCAGATTACCCAGAAATCTCAATTTCTCCCAGAAACTCCGATATACTAATGTCCCCCCAGATATTCTTGCTTCCCCCAAAATACCCAGAAACCTCAGTTTTTGTTATAAATTCTGATATACTTGTTTCTCCCAGAAACTCTGTCTGACTTACCCAGTTATATCTGTTTTCCCAGAAGCTCTGTCCAAATCTCTCAGATTACCCAGAAATCTCAATTTCTCCCAGAAATTCCGGTATACTGGTTTCTCCCAAAAACTCTGTCCAACTTACCCAAGTTTTCATGTTTTCCCATAAGCTCTATCCAAATCTCCAAGATTTCCCAAAAATTCCAACAACTCCATCCAAACTTCCCAAAAATGCCTAGATGTACCAATTTCTCCTTGAAATTCTGATTTCCCAATTTTTCCTAGAAGCTCAGTCCAAATCAACCAAAAATCCCTATTTTTCCTAGAAACTCAAATGACTTCTAGAAATTTCTCCGAATCTTCCAAATCCCTATTTCTCCCAGAAACTCTGTCCAAAATTCCCGAAGTATCCCAGAAATCCCTGTTATCTCTTGGTGATCACACTGGAAAGTAAGGTTAGCACACTTTGTATGGTTAGGACCTTATTTGTTTAGCTGTTATCTGTTAGAAATAGGAGCATCATATAGATTAGGGCTTGCATCCGCATGTTTGTCTCATATACATACACAATTTGTGTCAGTCTACATGCACACACATCTTATTAGTCTCACACATTTCAGTCTCTACACATCAAATGCATACATGTCATCATTTTCACTCATGTCAATCGTTATATAGGGGTCATGTACATACTGCGACCGTCATCGGTTCACATCGATGAATTCTTCAAAAATCTTGATCATCTATCCCCAAGGAGTCCGTAAGAAGTATTTTGCGCCTCTGCTAATTTGGGCTTTACTTCTATTTGCAGAGAACGTAGCCCCAGGTAAGCGCACTTCAATACCTCCCAGAATTCATTATCTTAATCGAAGGCTAAACCATCATCGATCCACCAATGGCCCATAAAGCTCTGGAAGAGAAAGTAAACAAACTACAAACCACTATTGAGCAGCTGAATTTAAGGGTGAGTCGGTTTGAGAAGATGGCGTAGAGCATTGTTAAAGAGCTATCTGAAATAGGAACCAGGATAGAGGATGCCATCAGAGAAGAGAAGTTCAAGAAGGATGAACCCCAACACCAGTCCAAGAGGCCTAAATACTCTCGACACTCCCCGGATGTCAACACCCTGTGCAGCCAACCCATGGCATACCCTCATCGGCCATACCAATCCTCCAACCAAACCACTAGTTGCCCTTACCAAAAAAAGCAACCCCATACCTTTGCCAAACTAGATATCTCCCCCTCCATAGCCTTAGGCCGGCTGCTAAAAAAAGGACACCTCCAACTCCTTCAGCCTTGTGCCGATCCCCCACCACCTAACTGTGACCTGTCCAAACGATGTGCCTACCACCAAGGCCCAGGCCATGACACCGACCAGTGCATACGTCTCCGCCATGATTTCCAGGACCTCATCGACCAAAGCATCATTGAGCCACCACCCATTCAACCCCGTGTCACCTAAGCCCCTGGCTTACCTATTTGAATGATCCTCTTCGCTAAGGCCCATGAATGTTGAACTTGTGCAAGTGAAGTGGTGGTGTTTGGGACTTTTGCTGGCAAAGAAAATGAGGATGCTCTTTCAAAAAAAAATAAGCGAGTCATCGTGACACTCTGTCAAGTCTAGTCGAGTCTGTCCTATGTTTTGAATCTATTTCAAGTTTAGTCTTGTGGTCGAGTCAGCCTACCATCGAGTAGTTATAGGTTTGTGTCGAGTAATGTAATCCCTCTCTCTTGCTGATGGAATGAAATCTCATTTTGCCTAATCTAATGTGCTTAGTCATAGATGCATGAATCGCTGAACTGAAGTGTCACTTTTCAAATTACCATGGATATTACTGTGCTAAAAAAAAGGTATTTTTTTTTTACTCAAAATCCTGAAAGGTCAAAGTCAATTTTGCGCCGACACCGATGAAGAGCCGAGAATTGAATAGTCTTACTTTAAAAATTTAAAGATGCTTTTGCTAAAATCTTGAAAAGACATACTTGAGACTGATTTGGGCCTTGCCCAACACCCTTTCCACAATTTATACCATTTCAAAGCCTTGGGCCCAACCCAATTGTTAGCCATGTGAACCTGTGCGGACTTGGTCCTTGATGGTAGCCAAACATTTCAGTGAGTTTCATCTCCACTTTCAAAAAAAAAAAAAAAACTTGCTAGGTTGAAAACCCGAAAGGGCACCTAGGCAAAAGTTAGAGCTGAAAAAGGTGTTGATTTCAAAGATCTTACCTTAGCCAGTCAAAATGATGGGGAAAATAAAAGGAAGAAAATTTTGGTGATACAGAGAATTATACACTTCAAGGTACGTCATGAGAACATGCCTAGAGCACATTTCAAAAGGCTCGGAACGACCACAAATAAATTCTGAGAACTGATATGCACATTCTGGAATTCTGAAATTGTAATCAAAAGATCTCACAAGAATCAACTATGTGAAAAGGAAAATTGACTGGCTAGGCAAAAGTGAAAAGGATCAATCCTCAAAACAAAAGAAAAAGAAAAAGAAAAAGAAAAAAAAAAGAAAAGAAAAGAAAAGAAAAGAAAAGAAAAGAAAAGAAAGGGAGATGGAAACCGAATCCTCCTCTTCAAGGCTACCATAAGTAACCCAAGTTTGAACTTCTTTGACGATTGGTTTGAAAAACCCTCATACCCAATTTCTTTCAAAGCCTTGCCTTGAACTACGCTTGACCTGATTCTCACTCGGGGATACGTAGGCAACCACATCGGTTCGGTCAACACCATCATAATCAAACCAATTTCCTTCAAGCCTTGCCTTGAACTACGCTTGACCTGATTCCCACTCCGGGATACGTAGGCAACCACATCGGTTTGGTCAACACCATCATAATCAAACCAATTTCCTTCAAGCCTTGCCTTAAACTACGCTCGATCTGATTCCCGCTCGGGAATACGTAGGAAACCACAATGGTTCGGTCACCCACCTACCTAAAAATCAACCCGCTTCTTTCAAATCATGGCCCGAACTACGTTGGACCTGATCCCCGCTCGGGGGTATGTAGGCAGACTTCCAAAAAGAAAAGAAGGATGGCTCGCTAGGTCGAAAATCCGAAAGGACGCCTAGGCAAAAATTAGAGCTAAATCCAAGGTGAGCAATAACAAAAGAGAGAAAAGAGCTTGCTAGGTCACCTCACTAGTGCCTAGACAAAAGTTATGAGCATTTGAGAGATTAAAGTCACGGTCCTTGCCTCAAGCCAGAAAATCACCTTCCATACTAGGGGTAAACTTCGGCTACTCGCCTCGTTTGCCTGAATTTTACTATCTACCCTTCATACAAGGGGCAAACTTCGGTCTCGTACCTCGTTTGCCCAAAACCTCTAATAAACCATCATCCAAAACTAGGGGCGAACTTCGGTCACCCACCTCGTTTGCTTATGAATCCCACTTTGTATACCTCAAACTAGGGGCAAACTCCGTTTGCCTAACACAATCCCTTCACACCGAGGGCTAGTTTTCAAGTTACCAAGTTGTTTTGAAAATTTTGAAATAGAGCATCTTTTACTCTAAAAGCTAAGGCACTAATTCAAAGCACTTCCTGGGAGAAGTAGAAAATTGACTAGATCACTAGGGAGGAATTTTCAAAAAATCAGATTTATCATAAAACTGCTACCATGTTAAGATGAGGGGTGAACACCAAAAGAGAAATGGTACATCGTTTATGACAAAAGCACATCATGTTTTGATAAGACTAGCTTGTTTCATTTTGGTGTCAAATGTGTCATCCTCGTGCGTCAATGTCTGTCAAGTTTTTGAGTCTGTTGTAGTCTCAAATGTGTAAGTCAATAGTGACTAATAAAATTTTCAAATCAAGTTATAAAGAGCATGCCAATACAAGCAGAAGTACCAAACACCATTACTTTACCGGCTAAGGCATCAGCATGAGAAGCGTCCAAACTTAGGGCAAATGCGAATTTCATCCCTTTCCAAACCATCGAAAGTTGACCATCATCTCCTTGCAACATAAGTCCATGAGTGGCTGTTGATCTTTCTTCATGCAACATAAGTCCATGAGTGGTTGTTGATCTTTCATTTTTCTTCATGCAACATAAGTCCATGAGTGGCTATTGATGATCCTCCTTCATCCATGCAACATAAGTCCCTGAGTGGCTGTTGATGATCTTCCTTTCTCCTAGCAACATAAGTCCATGAGTGGCTATTGATCTTACATTTTTCTTCATGCAACATAAGTCTATGAGTGGCTGTTGATGATCTTCCTTTCTCCTAGCAACATAAGTCCAGAGTGGCTATTGATCTTTCATTTTTCTTCATGCAACATAAGTCCATGATGGCTGTTGATGATCCTCCGTCGTCCATGCAACATAAGTCCATGAGTGGCTGTTGATGATCTTCCTTTCTCCTAGCAACATAAGTCCATGAGTGGCTGTTGATCTTTCATCTTTCTTTATGCAACATAAGTCCATGAGTGGCTGTTGATGATCTTCTTTCATCTTAGGAACATAAGTCCATGAGCGGCTGTTGATCTTTCATCTTTCTCTCAGCAACATAAGTCCATGAGTGGCTGTTGATCTTTTATCCTTTTTCATGCAACATAAGTCCATGAGTGGATGTTGATGATCTTCTTTCATCCTAGCAACATAAGTCCATGAGTGGCCGTTGATGACCTTCTTTCATCCTAAAGCATCATAAGTCCATCACTCTCCTCTTTCAAAATCAAAACTTTAACTGCCGCAGGCCGTCTCTGTATCCCTCATCACAAATAGAATGATACCTCCAGCTCCCGAAGGCCCTAACCGGCTCTTTTGGATTGAGCATTACGAGATCTGACCAACCACGAGAGATTCAGAGATGGATCCTAGTTCTAGGTCAAGAATTGAAGAGAGATTCTCAGAGAGTCCATCAGCTCCTGAAGGCCCTAACCGGCTCTTTTGGATTGAGCATTACGAGATCTGACCAACCACGAGAGATTCAGAGATGGATCCTGGTTCTAGGTCAAGAATTGAAGAGAGATTCTCAGAGAGTCCATCAGCTCCCGAAGGCCCTAACCGGCTCTTTTAGATTGAGCATTACGAGATCTGACCAACCATGAGAGATTCAGAGATGGATCCTGGTTCTAGGTCAAGAATTGAAGAGAGATTCTCAGAGAGTCCATCAGCTCCTGAAGGCCCTAACCTGCTCTTTTGGATTGAGCATTGCAGAAGCTGACCAACCAAGAGAGATTCAGAGATGGATCCTGGTTCTAGGTCAAGAATTGAAGAGAGATTCTCAGAGAGTCCATCAGCTCAAGAAGGCCCTAACCGGCTCTTTTGGATTAAGCATTGCAGAATCTGACCAACCAAGAGAGATTCAGAGATGGATCCTGGTTCTAGGTCAAGAATTAAAGAGAGATTTTCAGAGAGTCCATCAGCTCCTGAAGGCCCTAACCGGCTCTTTTAGATTGAGCATTGCAGAATCTGACCAACCACGAGAGATTCAGAGATGGATCCTGGTTCTAGGTCAAGAATTGAAGAGAGATTCTCAAAGAGTCCATCAGCTCCCGAAAGCCCTAACCGGCTCTTTTGGATTGAGCATTACAGAATCTGACCAACCAAGAGAGATTCAGAGATGGATCCTGGTTCTAGGTCAAGAATTGAAGAGAGATTCTCAGAGAGTCCATCCGCTCCCGAAGGCCCTAACCGGCTCTTTTAGATTGAGCATTACAGAATCTGACCAACCACGAGAGATTCAGAGAAGGATCCTGGATCTAGGTCAAGAATTGAAGAGAGATGCTCAGAGAGTCCATCAGCTCCCGAAGGCCCTAACCGACTCTTTTGGATTGAGCATTACAAAATCTGACCAACCACGAGAGATTCAGAGATGGATCCTGGTTCTAGGTCAAGAATTGAAGAGAGATTCTCAGAGAGTCCCCTACCATCCCCAGCAGAAGATAACAGAAGTCCGAACCAATTCTCCGGAACTTGTCATCATAAGGATCGGCCAACGATTGAAAACATCACCCATAGTCAAATCACCCCGATTCCTAGGACAAGCACTATCTATTCGCAATTCAAGGATCCGTGTCCACTGATTATCATGAGCTTTCTCACCTGTCAGTCATCATGAGTTTCCTTACTTATCGTGAGCTTCTTCACTCCGGTTATCTCACCTGTCAATTATCGTGAGCTACCCCACTTATTATGAGCCTCCTCACTTTAGTTATTATAAAACTGTCGGTTATCATTAACTCCCTCACCTATGGGTTATCTTTAGTAGTCATCCTCAAAGACCCCACATCCGATCCCATTCGCTTGTAAAGCACACTTCCCGTAATTCCAGAAGTTTGCCCCTAGACCCAGAGTCTTCTAAACCTTGATGTCCTTATCCGAGTCATCCACCACACCACAGTCGCAAACACTAGCACAACACCAGCCCACTCGGAGTGGCACACCCCACAGCACTTGCTCATACTAGGGTCATAACACTAGACATGATAGGACTCATGACACAATTCATATCACATCCATGCATTGCATATCACTCTTATAGCATAGCATCCGCCTGATTGTTGTGTATGTGCATGTGTGATTTATTCCTTTTTGCCCTGAACTACGTCCTGGTCTGATTCCCCTTGGGATACGTAGGCAGCTCACGCAGAGCACGACCAGCACTGACCTCAGCATCTTTTTTTTCATCATTGCATCTTTTGCAACGCTTTTATCCTAAATCTATAGCCTCCCAAAAGACCTGTCTCTTTAAAGCTTTGGCACTCGCTTGGGACATGCGTTGCCTTGCAAGTTCATGCCAAAGAGGGAAAAACTGTAGACACCCCATTTTGTCGGCTATCAGATTTAGGAGACCCATAGCTTGGTGATTCACAATGATCGGAAAAGACTGAAAAGGACTCTTGGAAGTCAGTTCTATCTCTCAGAATGCTCAGAATGACCAAAATGCCCCTGAAAGCCCGAAAACTCCCAGATTTGGTCTCAAAGTTCTGGAAACATGCTATGTCATAAGAAAAGTAAAAAAAATGAGCCTTTAAGTAAAATCGGATGAAATCGTCAGCTCCCAGAGACCCCCGGAAGTTCCTGGAAAGTCCTTGTTGACCGGTTTGACCAAGGTTTGACCAGGTTAGACCAAAGTTTGACCAAGTTTGACCAAGTTTGACCGAAATCGTCCGAATTCACCAAAATCATTCTATATCTTGAGAAAAGTATTAAAATGAGTTTTAAAAGAAAATCGAGCGAAAACGTCAGCTCCTGGGAACTCCTGGAGATTTCCAGAACTTCCCGGGAATCCCAAGTTTGACCAGTTTGACCAAAATTTGACTTTAGAACCGAAGCACCGTAACATTTTTCAAACATTTTTCATGGATACTAGAGGTCAATAGCTTTCCAACGGTATATCGTACATAATTTCTAGATTTAAAACGAATTTATTATGAATTTCCAAAGGCAAAAAAGGTGATCAAATTGGCTTTTATCGTGAATACCGCAAAACTTTTTGACCTATCTCCAAACTATTTTTTATGTAAAGTAGACTCCAATACCTTTCCAACGGTATATCACAACCTCAGTTTGGAGTTCATATGCATTTTCTGTGAATTTCGGACGAAATAGGGCCTTTTCGCGAATACCGGAACCTCTGGGGGCCTAAACAGCATTATCTGGACAAAGGAAGAGCAGTGCCGCCGCAGCATTAGCCCACTACCGCCGTGGCACAGGCCCAGTGCTGCCGTGGCACTCTCCCCCCGAACAGTATATTTTTTGTATTTTCTTTTGGGGGTCCAATTTGATATATTAGAAATCAAAACGACGTAGTTTTGGTTCCCAGCTTATTTTGGACCAATGGGAGACCATTTTAAACTTTTTAAAACTCCATTTACCACCCTTCCTTTGCCTATAAAAGAAGCCATTTACTTCCATTTAGAGGAGAGACATGGAAGCTTAGAGAAAGCTTAGGAAGACACCCTAGAGAAATATAGAGAGAGAGAGAGAAGAAGTTGTCTTCTTCTTCTATTTTCTCCATCAAAGTGAGTTTTCTTCTTACTTGAGTTTGCTATCAAAACTTCAATCATCCAACCATTTCTTTCACCACCATTCTTGAGCATCCATGAGATAGGAAGCTACTTCCATGTCCAAATGTCACCATATATGAGTGAAACACCAAGCTACAAGTCCAATATCTCAATGATTATCAACTATTGATTGCTATTTGAATGTTTGTTTACTTTAATGTTTATCTCTCTCCTAACCTCATTTCTTTTGACTTTTCTTTGATTATTTAGTTGTTCATCATCATCTGGATGACATGTTGTTTGAGGAGAGTGAATCCTTATGGATAGTAGCTCTTGACCTCAAAGACATGTTTGATGGATGATTATTTTACCTTCAATACATTCATATGTATTCTTGAAGCCATATTCTCAAACAAAACTATGTTTGCGCAAATAATATTGGGAGTTCTTTGATGATTCAAGGTTGGATGAGATTCTAAGTGGTCACATGGTCATATCAAGAGTTTAAGTTCATGCTTTGAACATCTATTTCAAAACCCCAAATCAAGAACTCAAACTCTATTTCAAAACCCAAATCCATTTTCTTCAAGAATGATCCAAAACAGTGAGCTGTTCAGATTCAAAGATTGATTTTGAATTAAATACTTCAGTTATGATGATGAAACAACTTGAAAAATCTTCCTAAGACATCATAGTTTGTCCCCAATTTTTCCCATCAATTATAGAGATGTGAAAGTATTTGTTTTGGATGTGAGAAGTTCATATTCATAATCTGCCTTATGAAAAATCATACAAAATCAGTCAACAGTGCAGCTTTTGTTTCTGAGTCATGTGTACATTCTGATTTATTTATTTTAATCTGTGATAGCTATTGATGTTTGGCTTTATGGGTTATTTTCTAGACACAATAAGGATGATCTCTGATTTTCCCACATTTTCCTAGGCACGTTTGACCTCCCATTATAATGTTATAAAGTAATGCATACAGTCTGTCCACTATTCACAGCATTTCACTTTTTGACTTTCACACTTTGATGCAACACTCTCTTGTATCTAGATGAACCCATGTCCCATGAACATGTTCTTTACCACTTTTATCATGCAATATCATATCATGTATCATCTAGCCTCTCATGTATCATACTCCCATAGATTCTTGAGTTTGATTTCCAAATAAAACCATGGTTTGCAAATACTTGGGAAGTTCTTGAAATAAGTTAAGAATTGATATTCCAAGTGGTTAGAATATTCATCCAAGATCTGGAAGTATACTTTCAAAACCCTCATTTCAAAACCCCTCTTAAACCCCTCATTTTGATTTCAAGAAATAAACCTTGTTTTTTTTTCTCAAAACCCTCAAAACAGTGAGTCATTTAACTTCAAGGAATTATTTTGAGTTCAATACTCAATGTATGAATGCAAGACCACTTGGAAAGTCTTTCTAACTCATTGGAGAACACCCATGATTTTTGGTTTGACTTGGAAGTACTTGGAAATGGACCATTTGGACCCAAACATTCCTTCCAAACATTCTGCCTTTGTTGTCACAGCAGCTAGGTCCACTTCCAACTTCTTTTTTCAGAAAACCTTTCCAAAAGGGGTGGTCCTAACTTATTTTTACCTTAAACTTCAATGTCTTAGGGAACTTTCTGTATCAAATGGGCCTCTATATCATTAGTTTTCATTTTCTAAGATTTTTCAACATTTCAGTCGACGGTACGGACTCTGTTTCTGAGTGACCTTCATTGTTTATATGTTTTCTCTCAATCTGTGATAGCTATTCAAGATTTGACTTTTGGGTAGTGTTCTAGACACAATAACGAATCTCTCCATAAAAAATCATTCATTGAAAACATTCCTAACCCCTCTTTTCAATTTCCACAAGATCATGCTACTGTTCTGTCCACTATTCACAGCAAGCACATTTTAATTTTCATTCTTTGATTTGATGCTTGTATGCATTCCAAATTAGTTCATATCTTAGGGAGTAGTTCATATCTTAGTGTTCTAGACACAATAAGGAATCTCTCCATAAAAAATCATTCATTGAAAACATTCCTAACCCCTCTTTTCAATTTCCACAAGATCATGCTACTGTTCTGTCCACTATTCACAGCAAGCACATTTTAATTTTCATTCTTTGATTTGATGCTTGTATGCATTCCAAATTAGTTCATATCTTAGGGAGTAGTTCATACTACATTTGTACATATTCCATGTTGATTGCATTCATCCATTCATACACATTTTAGACTTCTAAGTCATTTTACAAATCCATGTACCCAAAACACACTACAACCTTTGCACATTTTAGATACATACATTGCATTCATGCAAGATTTGGGGTTTTGTAACTCTTAATCTAAGAAGATTATAAGGAATGAACTCGATCACACGTTCATGCTTCCCCTTGATCTAATCATCCTTTCTCATCCGTCCCGGGGATTGAGAGATCTTCTTTTTCTCAAAGATTAACATTCACCATACTAGCTTGCTAAGCATATTTAGATTTCTTTGATTATTTGTTTCAAGAACAATTCATGTCCCCCTTTTAGATTAGGAAGTCTTGATTATTTGATATATGATTAGATGATTTTTCCTAGGTTTATTTGTGTGATCTTTCACTTTGCATTGTGTGATACTCGGCTTAGATCTTATGAATGATATCTTATCTTTTGATCTTCCAATTTCAAGATTCTTATGCAATGTAATATACTTATCATAAATATTAATTGTCGAACCAAACATAGTAGAAGATGAATATTTGGATGCTAATTGAGGCCCGTCGAAAGACGGGGCGAGTTGAGGGTGTTTTAGTCGCGACAAAGGCTCCTTCCTCTCTCGTACCAAAACCCCGAACCAAGTTCTTTGGTTATGAAGGGCCGGTGCCCTTATCCGCTTGGGTGAGTCAAATTAGGTTTCTTGGTTCCTTAAAGACCAAGTGGCGACTCTGTATCTGTTTTCAACAGACCATTTTCTTTCTTTGATCAATTCAAACAAGTTTCAAAACACAACAAAGAGGCGGAAGCCCGGTATCCATAGATAGCCTAGGAGATGTACCTTGATTGCACTACAAAACAAGGGTGTAGTCCACATGGATAGGAAACCTAAATCTAATGGGAGAGGAATAACGAAGTCTTGAACCCTTCTTATCAAGGAAGCCGCAACGGTTCTATAGATATATGAGTCTCGACGAGAAGATCAAAAGAACCTTAACCTAAATCCATCGTAATGTCAACATAGAAGTGATACGACCTGAATGTGATCTGGAAGAACTCTCAACTTTGTTTGCAACTACAATTCATCTGTATGATTAACATTCCAACATTCCTAAGTTACGAGAATTATTCTATCACAAGATGATAAAGAAGCATGGCAATAAAGCACGTTATGAATTACTTGAATTAGATCATTTAATCTCTGGATTTGGGTTCAATTGTTCACAAAAACATAGTTTGAGCCTTAAGACCTTAGTAAACCATTTGGATTCAAACTTGACAAGTTTATCAAAACTATCTCTGCATACTAAGTTTTCAGAACAGAAACATGAAATTGAAAACTTGGAAACTACTCGTTACTATGGTTTGATCTTGATTAATTTCACACAAAACATTCTAAAACGAGTCTAGCACTGCACCAGATTGGCCGATTTGTCACTGCTCTGGGAGGTGACAAAGGGCCTTTGTCACTGCTTTGGATCATGACAATCCCAGGGGTGACAAACGAAATTTTCACTGCTCTAAGCAGTGACAATTTGTTTGTCACTGCCCACTTAAGGACCCATTAAAGGGTAAATTTCCTTCCCTTTGTCACCGCTACTAACCGTGACAATAATTTTAAATTTTTCACTGCTCTAAGCGGTGACAGTGTTAGTGACAATAATTTTGAATTTGTTACTGCTCATAGCAGTGACAACGTTGGTGATAATAATTTTTAACTTGTCACTGCTCTGAGTAGTGACAAATGGTGGTGTCCATTTATCAAATTTGTCATAGCTATTAACTTTATGGGTTTGTCATTGCTTTGAAATGTGACAAATTTTAAGAGAATTTTTTTAAAAAAATACCATGTTTCTTTTAGTACCTATACAATTACAATAATGATTTAATTATAAACAAAAGTTGCTAAACACCATTTGTTCAAATTCGAAAAAACGTAAACACAATCTACTTAAATTCAAAAAAAGATTACAACAAATTACATGATTCACCAACATTAGAACAAATTGCTAGAGTGTACTTTAGACTCTGATTACGAAAAATGTCAACTTCTACACCAGATAGCCTCCAAGTTTGGAAAGTGCTGACCAAATTAGAGTTCACAAATAGTCTAACAATCATTGAAAATTGAATCTAAACTTTAGAGCTCTGTTCATCTCAGGCCGCAATATGTAGAACTCAAATTCCCATGAATGAGAACTCTAAGAGAACTAGCTGTTTGCTGTAATTTGCGCGGGCATGCCAGAACCAATCTGTGGTTCGGTGTGTGTGTGTGTATGCGTGTAAACTAATTTCCTATCCGCTTGTGTGAGTGATACACAAGGCTTAATGAATCTAACTTCTAAAAAGGGTGATTGTGTATAGTGAGTAGGAAAGTACCCTCACTGTAAGTTCTTTAGCAGTACTGAAGCGCACAAGCTAAAAAGTATCAAGTTTAACAGGTAAACAAAATCATAAACGGTTTAATAAAATAGATTTTATTAAATGCTTGGAAAAACTAAACAGATCTCAAGAACACACCAGAAAAGGCTGAATATTCAAAAGAATAAAAGAAAATAACAAAAGGACAGACCTATTTGCTAATGAAGGCTGAAGAACATAAAGACTAAGTGTGCTTTGAATGCTTTTTTGGACTGAATACTGAATGCTGTGTATGCTGTTTTCGAGAGAGACGCGGAGTCCTTTTCTTGGATGGCCTGCCCCAATATTTATAGCGGCCATGGATTGATTTCCATTTGGACTAGGATTCCTTAACTTGCGCCCCAAGCTGCTTAATTGATGGGCTGATTAAAGAAGTCCTTTTATATCAACGATTCCTACCTTATCCAGAACTTAATTGAATTAATCCCTTTAATTTAGGGATCAGACGGCTCAATCCAGCTGGCAACGAACAACTCCTTTCCTAAACGGACTCTTGTTTCCAAAAACTCTCAGAGATGACGTCATCATGCCAGCTGTAGATAGCACTGCCTTCTTCTTACGGTCAATCGGTCTCACCACTGACTCCCCTGGATGAATCGGGCTTAATCTATTTCCATGCCTCCCTTCATGCCCGATTACCTTTCTTCAACCACTCATAAACCATCGGACTTTAACTCTTGACTTTACCTCCCCTCTTCATTATACAGTATCCGTTCGGGCTTCCTGTTGCTGCTTTCCACCACCGGGCTTTCAACATGCTAGGTTATGTTTCCCTAAAGCCCGATAATCTTTACCTCTATCCAATGTTCCCATCGGGCTCTCCTTGTAATACCTACCGGCCTTAATCCTCATTAGTCCCACGTCTGTACTCAAGTCCGATGAGTCATTCACTCCTTAGCCCGGCCTCTCCTCTAACGTGAATCGGGATCAAAAACCATTGACGGTTTTTGGGTGCAAACAATTGCCCCCCAAAAGGTCATATCAAACATCCTGCCTTGATTGATGTGACGCTTTGAATTTTAAACATTGCCACGCATCAATCATGCAGCCATTGTCAGATTGTGGAGAATCCCACCAGTCACTCCCCATTTAATGCGTCATGATTACAACCTTGTAGTTTTTCAATAGCCCTTCTTTCAAAACCCTTCACGCATTTGCATTCTCATGCTCTCTCTCTACAGTTAAGCAAAATAGAGCTTCTCTCTCTAGACCTCCATCTTTTTCGGCGACCTTTCCTCTCTACCACAGACATGGCTCCTAAAACTGCTCCGGCCACCTCCAAAGGCAAGAAAACCTTCATTGATGCTCCTCCACCACAAAACCGATGCAGGGAGGTTAGGGCTTTAGCCAAAGCTCACGCCGCTGGCATCTCCACCGATTACCTCACCCCCTATAATTCCTCTGATGGTTCTCCCGTCGCACCAGGGCTGGGAGCGGCGTTTCTGGGCCATCCTCCGGCGGCTTTTTTACCATTTTTCCCTCCAGTAGACAATGAAGCATTCCTTCAAGTCCCTGCCCACTGGGACAAAGTCCAAAGTGCTAACCAGCCTATTCGGGGATGGCCAACCCCTGCCGCAGACTGGGACAAATGGGTTACCAGGGTTTCGGCCTCTAAGGCCGGTGTCTGGAAGCAAACGGGCATTTATGATGCAATAATGCTCAGTCGGTCTCGAATAGAGATAGACCGACCTCTTCTTCTGTCAGCCTTGTTATTCTGGTCCTCTTCTTGCAACGGCTTCCTGTTTTGTTGCGGACCAATGGCTCCCACCGTCAAAGATATCAGTTATCTGCTCGGCCTTCGCCCTCATGGACAAGAAATCATTCCCGGGCTTGACGTTGGAACAGCCAGCTTCGCCTATCCTCAACAAGCAATTGTCAGGGACGGGGCCGTTTCTCACAGGCCGATTACAGCCTTTGGAGGCTTTCTGACTGCCTGCATCGGGGTAGACGATACGGCGGTGTCCGATATAGAACACATTGCCTTCCTCATCTATTGGCTCAACAAATATCTCTTCTGCTCGGTCAGCCAGGCCATTACTAAAGAGTATACAACCTTGGACCTGGCTCTTGCATCGGGATAGCCCTTGGACATGGCTACACTGGTTTGGGCACACCTTGTCCGAGGCATAACAGATTTTGTCCATTCGGGCTTCGGAGCTGGTGGGAGCCCGATATGGTGCTTCAGTTGTGGCTCCACTCTTATTTCCCGGAGTTTCAACCCTCCATCCGCCAATTGGCCGACGTTCCCATCTCTGCCGTCCAATTCATGGACGTAATTCCTTCTTCCCACTCCTTCGAGGAGTGTTTTACTTTCTTTTATCAAGGTTGTTTCCCTCGGGATATCAACCTCTTTACCCCATTCTTTTCTCTTCAATTCTCTTCTTTCCTTCAGCTTTCCAATAATCCTTCCAACTGGGGTTCGGGCACCCCGTCCACTTACAATGAGATCTTCTCTAGCTACTTAGTAGCTAGAGACATTATTTTTAGCTCGAGCATCCCGTCGGCCAATAATAAATGTGGGGCTGAATATTGCTTCGCTCCTCTATACGCCCGCCAATTCGGGCTTACACAACTCGTGCCCGTTCCCCCTGGCATTACTGTCAATGTTGACTGGGTGGAACGCGGACTCATCGTTAATGACGGGCAGGTGAAGAAAATAAAAGAAAGGTTCGACCGGCTCAAAGCGGCATTCAACTTTATACCCTTCTCTGCCCGGCCCATGGTGTCAGAGGAATTCACCCAGTGGTGGGGTGAACGGGCACATAACATTTTTCCAGGCACTGCTGCTGAGGCCCTTGTGCCTTTTACTGCCTCATCGGCCACTGAGGCCGACGCTCCTGTCCCGACGGCAGCTCCAGTCAGACGCAAACAGGTAGCCAAAAACCTGGCCGCAAAGCTGCTCCGAGCAAAGGTCCTTCTCAGAAGAAACAAAAAATAACACCGGCCTCCACTCAGGTTAGATTTTACCATCTTTTCACAACCAAACCCGATTTTCCTTCATTCAGTGTTAACCCTTTGTTTTGCAGCTCGTTGATGAAGACTCAGGAGAGGATCCAACTCCAACTCAGACTCTTCCTCCAACTCTCCCTACATCACCGGCGTCTGTAGCAGCCTATCTGGAACGGGTAGCAGTGCTGGTGATGCCACTCCACATCGTGCCTCCTCTCACCCCTTCTAGTGGAGATGAAGACCTTGCTCATACCAGCCAAGCTCCTGATCAAGTTGTCCTCTCCTCCAGCACTGAGGGCGAGGCCGATACTGGGACTACCACAGAGGCAGTTAAAGATGAGGTAGATCAAGCTATTCCTCCTGAAGTTGGAACTCTCTCCGGGCAAAGGGAACCTTCTGCAGCCACCGGATCTTCCATTCCTTCAGCAGTGGAACCGGTAGTGGCCGAGGTCAATTTTCCTGAAGAGTCTACCACTCAGGCCGGTGTTGATAATCCGAGCGCAGTCCCAGAGGCCAAAGTCTTGCAAGCGATGGCGGCCTTAATCAGTCCAGGGGCTGAGACCGGCCATGCTTCCTCCTCTTCGGGGTTGGTTCAATCTCCTTCCCAACCAACATCTTCGCAACCCAGTGAGGCCGATGTTCGTAAAGCAATTTTGGCCTCACTTGGTCCTCACACCCAGGTATTTCAGTGTTTCTTTACTTTCATTTGTATAATTTTTAAAGACCATATCTAACTGCATTCTCTTGAACAGGCCAATCCCATAGGTCCAGTGCCAATTCCCTTCAACGAGTTCTTCTCGGGCCTGGACCTGGGAGCTTTTGACCTTGGTCCCCTGGAGCCCCAAGCAGTCTCACCTTCCCTCCTTCAACAAGCCAAGGACCTACTCTTCGGGCTCATTGACCAGGAACTATCCAACCTTCCTGCTGCTGCTGAACTTGACGCAGCCTTGACCACTCTCCTGGCCGATCCTTCACTTTCAGACGGGCAGCTATCATTACTCCTTGAGATAAAAGAGAGACTCCCCAGTGCCCGTCTTGTGGACCGATCGGCCTTGAAAATTCAGGCTGATGCAGAACTTCATTTAAGCTCACGGCAGAAAGCATTGAAATTCTTGGAAGGGGCGAAAGCCAAGTTTGAAGCAGGGAAGGCCTCTCAGGCTCAGGTTTTTGCAAGGGACTCTTGGCTGCAGAACCGTATTGCTGCACTACAGGCTCAACTTGCCCAATGTGAGGCCGAGGTCGTCACCAACAACGCTGCCCTCGGGAAGATTTATGAAGCATTGTCTTCACTAGGCGGCGATACCCAGAAGTGCAGCGATCAACTGCAAGCCAGTGTTCCGATATCCCGGGCATGGGCACAAAAGCTAGAAAAAGCCAAACGGGATCGGTCTGGAGCCATCAAAACCTGGGAGGACCTGAAGGCTAAGCTTAGGAATTTTGAGTCGGCCTAGAGGCCGACTCCTATTTTGTATTTTGTAGAGTATCTTTTTTCTTTTTTCTATCATATTGTAAGTAAGCTGTGCTCAGCCTATCAATACAAAAACAATGTTTTATCTAAATCATTCGGGCTCAGGCTTATAGTTTATCAACTGATCATATTCCAGCCCAGGACTCGGTTTATAATCCAGATCAATGGTCTTCCATAACGTAGGGTAATAAGACTTTAAATACTGACCATTGATTAGTCGGACATGAATAGTTCCATCTAAATCACGAAGCTTGTAAGCACCTCCTCTTCTGACTTGGTGGACTATGAACGGGCCTTCCCAATTGACCGACCATTTACCATAACGATTATCCTTGTCCCCAATTGGTAACACGGCCTTCCATACCAAATCATCAGTACAGAAAGACTTCTCCTTCACCCTCTTATTATAAGCTCGGGCTGCCCGTTGCTTCTGCACTCTTAATGAATCCAAAGCCGTTAGCCTTATTTCATCAAGTCCTTCCAATTCAGCTATCATAGCCTCTGTGTACTCAGCGGGCTCTAGCAGATTTTGTAAAGCTCTTCTTGCCGATCGGACTATTACTTCCATAGGTAACATCGCATCATGCCCGTAAGTCAGCATGAACGGTGTAATCCCAGTACTTGACCTTTTAGATGTCCGATAGGCCCATAATGCTTCGGACAAGAGCTTGTCCCATTCTCTAGGATTCTCAACAATCATTTTTTCAATGATCCCCTTGAGGATTTTGTTAGTGGACTCGGCCTAACCATTAGCCTGAGCATAATAGGGCGTAGAATTGAGAATTTTGATTCCCCTACTTTCTACAAAGGCCGATGTTTCCGTCCCAGTAAACACGGATCCTTGGTCGGCCGTGATTGTTTCTAGAAGGCCGAACCTATGGATAATGTGTTCTTCAATAAACTTGATGACGGTGGCTTATGTCACCATTCTACAAGGTATGGCCTCGGCCCACTTAGTGAAGTAGTCCGTAGCCACTATTATGAAACAATGCTGGCCCGATGATGGCGGTAGGACTTTGCCAATTAAATCCATCGCCCATCCTCTAAACGGCCATGGTTTGATTATTGGTTGCAACTCTTTGGCCGGCACATGTTGGATTGGACCATGCTTCTGACAAGGTTGACAACCCTTGACATAACTAATACAATCTTTCAACATGCCGGTTCAGTAATAATTGTATCTTCTCAGCAACCACTTTATTTTGGTTCTGGCCTAATGTGCCCCACAAATACCTTCATGTACCTCGGCCATAACCTGCATGGCCTGTTTCTTCCCTAGACATCTCAAGACCACATCATCACCGATTGGTTTCTTGAATAATTCTCCATCAAGTACCACGAATCGGACAGCAAATAACCTAACCCTTCGGTCTACCCTGATATTTGAGTGATTCAGGTATTCAATGATGGGGATTCTCCAATTGTCGTCCTCCATCAAGATCGAATTGGCAGTAGCATACCATCCTCTCTTTGCTATGGATGGTAATGATCAGACATGAACCGTGATAAGTTGGTCTTCTGCACTCTTCTGGGAAGACGAGGCTGATCCTGTTTTTGCCAACTTATCGGCCTTAGTATTTGTTGTTCTTGGGATATAGCTCACGCTAATGTCATCAAATGCCTCCATCAGTTGAGTGGCAACTGCGTGGAACGGGCATAGCTCCAAACTCCTTATCTAAAACTCCCCGGCTATCTGTCCGATCACCAACCTTGAGTCTCCCTTTATGTGCACGGACGATGCCCCCATTTCAAGGAGTATCTCCAGTCCGATGATAAGTACTTCGTACTCGGCCTGATTATTAGTACATTTAAAATTGAGCCGAAAAGACATTTTTGTTTTCTTGTACTTGGGTGATACATTCACCACACCTGTCCCAGCACCTTCTGCGTTTTTGGAACCGTCAAAGATTAAAGTCCATGGGACTAAGGATGTGCTCAGGACCTTGGGGGCTAGAGGCAGTTCCCCCAAATCAGTAGGATCTGGGTGATCGGCCAAGAAATTGGCTATGGCCTGGCCTTTCACCGATTGCTGCGATCGGTATTGGATGGCAAACTCCATTAGGGCCAAGGTCCATTTCCCAATTCGGCCTCTCATGATTGGTCTTGACAACATGTATTTTATCACATCAGTTTGACATATTATGTAAGTTGAAACAGGAAGCATATATGTTCTTAACTTTTGTGAAGAAAAATACAAAGCTAAGCATAACTTCTCAATCGACGCATAGCGCTGTTCGATTGGAGTCAACACTCTACTTAAATAATAAACGGCCTGCTCGTTGCCTTGCTCATTATCTTGAGCTAGCATACTTCCTATAGAGCAATCAGAGGCCGATATATACAATTTTAGGTACCTACCCTTCTTGGGTGGCATTAATACTGGAGGAGTAGACAAATACTATTTGATTCCTTCAAAGGCTTATTGATGGCTGTCTTCCCATTTGAAGTCTTCATCGGTCTTGATCTTCAATAATGGGGTCCATACTTGGGTCTTCCCTACACAATTTGATATAAATCTTCTTAAGAAATTGATCTATTCGAGCAATCTCTGAAGCTCTTTCTTATTAGCAGGTGACCTTGCTGCCTGGATAGCCCGAGACTTATTCTTGTCAATCTCTATTCCCCTTTGATGTACTAAGAAACCTAGAAAGTTCCCTGCTGTAACGCCGAATGCACATTTGAGAGGGTTCATCTTTAGCTTATGCACCCCTATCCTTTCAAATGCCTTTTCCAAATCCCTCAAATGATCGGCGTTATCCCCTGATTTCACCACCACATCATCTATGTAAACCTCCATGAACTGTCCGATCATGTCATGGAAGATTGAATTCATTGCCTGTTGATAGGTGGCTCCAGAGTTCTTTAGCCCGAAAGGCATGACAACCCACTCAAAGGTTCCAATTGCCCCCGGACACCGAAAAGCAGTCTTTGGGACATCCTCTTCGGCGATGTAAATCTGGTTATACCCCGAATGCCCGTCCATAAATGACAAGATTTTATATTTAGCAGCCGAATTGATTAATTGATCGGCCATTGGCATGGGATACTCATCTTTTGGGGTAGCTAGGTTCAAGTTCCTGAAGTCAATGCAAACTCTCAGCTTCCCATTTTTCTTCACTACTGGCACCACATTTGAGACCCATTCAACATATCGGGCTGTCCGAATGAAACCGGCGTCCAGTAATCTCTCGATTTCTTCTTTCACTTTTAGTGTTACCTCCGGTGACATGCGCCGAGGTAGCTGCTTGAACGGCCTAAACCCGGATTTAATCGGCAATCGGTGTTCCACCAACTCTCTTGACAAACCAGGCATCTCGTCATATTCCTAGGCAAAACAATCTTTGTAGTTATGTAGGAGTGCAATCAACTCGGCCTGACACTGAGGTTCCAGCATCTGACTTACATAGGTAGGTTTGTGCTCTCCCTCCTTGCCTAGGTTGACTTCCAAGAGAGGGTCTTGGACATCGGCCTTTAGATCATCCAGCTTCGCCGTGGCCGTTTCCAATTCGTCTATCTGGATCTCTTCATCCTTCGGCGCTTCTTCTTCGTAGATACAATCAGCTAGATTGATCATTTTGTCACAAGGGCCGATTTCCAATCTTCGGTCAGCCAGGTATGCACACCATCTGGCCATCCTGGCCCTCAAGGCCAGCAGCTTCTGCTCTTCAATTATCGGAGTCCTCATGAATATCTTCCTGTTCGACGATCTCGATCGGCCTTGACTCCTCTGTCCGACTGAGATTATGGAAATACGCTTTGATGTCTGACATACTTCCTTTTAGGAAAGTCGCTGCATTCGGTCTTCCCATTTTTTTGCACCCCAGCAACTTAAGAGGCCCGATGTCATCCTCATACAAGACTGCATCGGCCGTCTGCACCCGGGCTACGAATGGCTTGGTGTCTGCCCCCACCACTTCTACCTCATCACCCCTCCAGAAAATCAACAACTGATGGAGCGTGGAGGGGATACAATAATTAGGGTGTATCCAGTCCTGGCCTAGTAAAGCATTATAGGCTGCTGAGGTTTCCACAATGAAGAAAGCTGTCATGACCGTTTTACTGCCAACGGTCAGTTCGAGGGGTAGGATTCCCTCGGTCTTTGAAGGTATACCCGTGAAGCTCTGGACATTCATTTCAGTCGGAATTAGCTCCGACTCAGATTTCTTCAAGATCCTTAACATAATTTGAGGCATGATATTGATTGTGGATCCCCCATCCACAAGAATCCTGTTTACTGGAACGCCCTCAATGTGCCCTTTTACATACAAGGGCTTCAGATGCTATGACATCTGGTGTGTTGCCTTTTTAAACACCACTTTAACCGGTCTAGTCCTCAATCCATCCTCAGTCTGATGCCCTTTCAGCCTCAAGATGGTGATCTTAGGCTGATCGGTCTGGTTATCGGTGGCGTCTATATTTTTACTCGTGGCTTCCACCACTTTAGGCTTAACGGTCTCTCCCCCGTTCCAAAAGATATCTTCCATCACGGCCGAGTCCTTAGCTAGGCCTTCTACTACATCCCCCTCCATGGCCGATGGATGGCCCGGCTTGCCATAAAGGACATTGGTAGCGTAAACACCATGTTGGATGACAAGCCTAATGGGATAGTTCCGAATTGTATTGGCGAAAAACTTGAGTCCGACAGATCTCCATCGGACTCTACACTCATCTTGTCCGATGTAACTCTTCTTTTATACTTTTCTAGTCCGACTCTTTCCATTGTCTGCTCAGTGGATGCAGGATGGTTTCCATCCCGATTTAGGCGCTCTCGCTCGGCCTTCTTCATTCTCTGATATCTCCTTTTTTGGGATTTACTATATTGTGGCCGTGCTGGAAATTTAGAGTGTTCAGCTCTGTGCCACTTCTGATCCTTCACCCGAGGTGGTAACACAATTCTCAGGCCCCTGCTTGAGGTTGATGCTTGTATCTGAGGCGCTGGGATTGTCTGGGAACTCCTTTCCCCCAGTCGGCCGGATCCACCTAGGCTGACTCGCTTTGCCAACGGATGGTTTGCCCTCCACTCGGGCTTGGTCTGACCTTGCCATGGTATTGACAATCTCTCATGTACAGGATTTCTCGGGCTTGATTCCTGCTGTTCGTAGCTTCTTGGCCTCTTACTTGGGCTCGAGACTTCCTTCCTAACATCGGTCTTACACCTCGGGCAAAGGCCTTGTTTGATGATTTCTAATTGTCTCCGCAAATCAGCTATCAGATTGTCTGTGTTGGATCTAGCCGTTTCTTCGGTCTCGGCCTTGTGGTTTTCCTTTTTGCACTCCAAGTAGCTCCTCTGGAGGTCATGTATTGTCACCTTCGGCCCTTCAGTGGCCAAAACAGCGATTTGCTTTCCTTCCCTTTGTTTTGGCACGAACTCCACGTCAGACAAGTCTATCTTTGGTCTCGGCCTCAAAAGCTTGGTTAGTCGGGCATCACCATGTTTGTGCCCGTAATCTGAGGAAAAGGATTTGAATCGATCCCCATTGCTTTGTCTGAGAATTTGAAAACTCCCTTCTTGACGTTTTCCTGTATGAATTTGCGAAAAACAACACAATTGTTAGTAGAGTGCTTCCAAGAATTGTGCCATTTACAGTACACTTTATTTTTTATGTCATCGGCCTTTGGGATCCGATGCCCTTCGCTTAGCTTGATCACTTTATCGGCCAACAGGGCATCGAATATTTGATCAGCCATTGTTATATCGAAAGTATAGTTTTTTCCCACCTCGAATGCCATTTTCTTTGCAGCGGCGTTATTATTAACAGGCTTGTTGAAGGCATTGCATACGATTGGCCATTTGCAAATCAACTCGGCCATATCACTTTCTACTTCAAGGTCACACTCTGCTAAGTGGACCTCGTAATTGGGGTCTTTATAATATATTCCCTTGGAAGAGTTTTTCTTCTCCTGCTCATCCAAAAGAATACGCTCGTAGCGACCAGCCCGTGTGGCCAGCTCGAATAGGTCACGGAAGTCAGTTCCCTCAAACCTCTTGCGAAGCTCGAAGGACATGCCCCCCATGGCCATTTTTGCATACTCCTCCTCAGGAAAAACTGTCTTACACCGATATTTTGCCTTTCAGAAACGGGCTATGTAGGTTTCCACGGTCTCCCCTATTAGTTGCATCATCCTGGACAAATCTGCCAGCGATGTCTTGGGCTCAGTCCTATAGAACTGGCCGTGAAATAGTTCTTCCATCCCTTGCCAAGTTAACACCGAGTTGGCTGGGAGATTAACGTACCACAAAAATGCCATGCCCGTTAGCGAGTTTGGGAATAGTCGTAACTTTAATGGGTCACTGTGACCCGTATGGCCGCATTGAACAATAAAATGGCCAATGTGCTCAACTGAGGACTGTTCACTCTCTCCAGAAAATAGAGTGAAATTCGGTACCTTGTACCCCTGAGGAAATATGACTTGGTCAATTTCAGGGGGGGTACGGCCGTCTGTAAGTCGGCCGTTCCAATCTTCGCATAAACGGGCCATACTCTTCGTGTATGGCCGCTACCAGCTCCTCCCTATTGATGGGTTGAACTACGGGCTGACCATTTCTTATCAATGGCAGCGGTCCGTGCTGTTGGTTGTGGGCCTGATGGGTCCAAAATCCACCGTTGTTCCTTTGCCCCCCATGGCCGTGACCTAGGGGCTGTATGTGGCCGACTGAACTTTCAATGTGGCCTGTGGATCTACCAATACCTGGTGTCACCGATCCGTTGGGATCGGTGACTACCACTCCGCTTGTCATGCCGGTCTGTGACTCAGACTGCCTACCTGAGCCATTACCATTCCTTATGTTCAGACAGACATAAGGCTGGTCTTTCGGTGTATGTGTGTATGCGTGCAAACTAATTTCCTATCCGCTTGAGTGAGTGATACACAAGGCTTAATGAATCTAACTTCTAAAAAGGGTGATTGTGTATAGTGAGTAAGAAAGTACCCTCACTGTAAGTTCTTTAGCAATACTGAAGCGCACAAGCTAAAAAGTATCAAGTTTAACAGGTAAACAAAATCACAAACGGTTTAATAAAATAGATTTTATTAAATGCTTGGAAAAACTAAACAGATCTCAAGAACACACCAAAAAAGGCTGAATATTCAAAAGAATAAAAGAAAATAACAAAAGGACAGACCTATTTGCTAATGAAGGCTGAAGAACATAAAGACTAAGTGTGCTTTGAATGCTTTTTTGGACTGAATACTGAATGCTGTGTATGCTGTTTTCGAGAGAGATGCGGAGTCCTTTTCTTGGATGGCCTGCCCAATATTTATAGCGGCCATGGATTGATTTCCATTTGGACTAGGATTCCTTAACTTATGCCCCAAGCTGCTTAATTGATGGGCTGATTGAAGAAGTCCTTCTATATCAACGATTCCTACCTTATCCATAACTCAATTGAATTAATCCCTTTAATTTAGGGATCAGACGGCTCAATCCAGCTGGCAACGAACAACTCCTTTCCTAAACGGACTCTTGTTTCCAAAAACTCTCAGAGATGACGTCATCATGCCAGCTGTAGATATCACTGCCTTCTTCTTCCGGTCAATCGGTCTCACCACTGACTCCCCTGGATGAATCGGGCTTAATCTGTTTCCATGCCTCCCTTCATGCCCGATTACCTTTCTTCAACCACTCATAACCCATCGGACTTTAACTCTTGACTTTACCTCCCCTCTTCATTATACAGTGTCCGTTCGGGCTTCCTGTTGCTGCTTTCCACCACCGGGCTTTCAACATGCTAGGTTATGTTTCCCTAAAGCCCGATAATCTTTACCTCTATCCAATGTTCCCATCGGGCTCTCCTTGTAATACCTACCGACCTTAATCCTCATTAGTCCCACGTCTGTACTCAAGTCCGATGAGTCATTCACTCCTTAGCCCTGCCTCTCCTCTAACATGAATCGGGCTCAAAAACCATTGACGGTTTTTGGGTGCAAACACTAGCATTAGATATTCTTTTCACCCCCCAACCCAAACCCTCAGTCACGAGTGTGCTAATGGTTGTATCAGTCACGTCCCTCAGCAAGTGTTCCAACCCTTACCCAAAGATGATATGAGAAGTATGAGATCAAAAAATCCACAAATAAAACCACTTTTTTATCTCTACAATTTTGAATGGGTAAAAATCTGCTTTGATGTGGGCAATAAGAGGTTACGACAAATAAGCATTCCATAGATAAGTCACATTAGCACAACATATAAGCATACTTTTGATATGAGAATACCTTTAGAAGCCTAATGAAATCAAGAGAGCAATGAAATGCTGCAAGCATAAATTGCAAGAGCATATTTTGAACCTATAGACAGATGCACGACAAGATAAGTCCTCCCTTAATAAAAAAAATTGAAAATAAACAAGTTATCATGAATACTTTAAACATTAAAAAGGAAGGCAACATCCAAAAAAATTTAATCCAGAGAAAAAGGAATGTACAATGAAACTTTACCTAATGATAACTATCAAAATGTTTGTGCACCTTAAGGTCCTTGATGTAAGAAGAGACAAAAGCAACTAACATTCATATCAAATGAGGAGAGATGAAAAGGAGCGGGATATCTCAGGAATGTAAGTATTTAATTCCAGCCTAACTGATAAACAATATGAAACCTTGCTGAAAACTTTTCGTTGGGGCCCTGTTTGTTCACTAACGACTATTTACTATTTTCATAAATGAAGCTTAGGCTAAATGTAAGTAAGAACTTGAAAGGCTGAAATGCTACCTAGAAATCAAAGTTTTTTTTTACCTACAACTATTGTTTTTGGACTTAAACATCTCTGAAACAATGAAATCTATCCTCAACACAATGGCATTAGCCTTCCCATTAATTTCCATTTACTGATAGGAGGCTGTCCGTAGGCCCTTACAAAGTTAAGGTAAGAACCAAAATGCTCATCAATAGACAAATAAATTTCTTGATAGTGCTTTGTATAGGGGCGATCAACACTCATCAAAACGATATTCCATTTAGCATGAATCAAAATGACATTCCCTAGTCCCTCAATGCCATGTCCACTGCCATTTCTATTGCCCATTTGTATAAGCGTTAGCTTGAGCAATAATTTTCAATTCTACTGGTCCTTATTCACTCTATATCTGTATAATAAAAAATTAATATATGTACACACACATTAGTGGGGAACTACGTGCGTTACACGTAGTAATGGTTGTGTGTTTTTGCTTGTGTTTTTTTACTTGGTTGTATGTGTCTGTCTCAGTAGGAACTTGATGTCTACTAGATATGGAGCATATCCCTTTCAATAGAAGTTGATGCATGAAATAACTATTTTGACTCGACAAGTGTATGCGATTTTTAAATACAAAAATGCTTTGCATCACAAGAAAATTGGCACAACTTAAGGATTAGGAAAAAATTAATGCTGGAAGAGTCCCTCAGTACTTTCATTGAACTATTTTACCTATTAGTGGTTGGATAGAAAATTCTCCGATGACGTTGTAGTTATTTTACCAAAATTTCTATTCTATCGTCATTTCTGTTGATACAACTGTAAGTTCCTTTTGTTGATATAATTATACATCCTTTTCTATGTTTATTCCCTTTGGAATAACTGCCCAACTTGTCAATGTTATCGAGCATTCTGGACATGATGGCCATGGATGTTGTCTTTCAACAACAAAAAGAAAATTTAAATCAAGAATATCATGATACTAAATAAGTAACGTAGTTAGCCTCCATTACACAATCAGTTGGGGCAACAATGGCACCTTGTGTATAATTATTTGTCAAGCAACTACTGCTCCAGCACTCTAAACTCCCTTATAAATCCCAGTGTACCTATAGCATAAGTAAGAAATTGATCATTGAAAATTAGCTTTTTATAAATTTGTGATATTCACATATATTTTAATAAGAAGCAATTGAGAAAGGAAACATACTAAAGCACAAACTAAGTAGCCATGGTATGGGAATAATCCAAACTTCTTCATGCATATGTACAACTTAGAGTTTTGTGAATTTGTGAAAATGAGAATCTAAAGTCTTAACATGTGTTGTACAAATGTGTACAATCAAACATGGTTAAGGACTGAGAAAAAGGAATGGTATGAGTTACAGAATGTAATTCACCCATTTGTAATAACGCAAACACTAAAAAGCAAAACTAAAGTTGATTAAAATTTTAAAAAAATTGGATATGTGGTCACTATGGAAACTAAAAGTCATATCAGAGTCCTATAATTGTTGAATTAGTTAATTGAGTTCATTTCATAACTGATCCACCTCAAATATTTGCAGAAAGGGAACACTATATTCAATATGAATACGCTAACAGTATAAAGTGTCAATATTTAACTAACAAAACATAAGAAATCCATATCAAATAAGAGTGGTGTTATGTACACTGGCTTGGAGTCATATTAAGAAACCCATTTCAATTTCCTCATGCCTTAAATTTCTTAAAGAAACCCTGAATTGAAACCAATTTATTGCAATTTAAGCACCTTTTAATACCCATACACATCAAGATCACAGAGAGGCTAAAAGTTTAATAAACAAATCAAAGAAAAACTATAAAGAAAAGTGAAATCCAATACCTTTTCTTGGAAACTACAACAACATTCTTCATAAGGAGGCCCTTAAGAAGAAAGTCACCAAGTTGAGTTAAATCTTGCTTAAGTCACAAATTAGCATAAAAAGATAGTTTTACTCTGTATCAATTGATATGATAGGAAGAAAGATTCATGGTTAGAAATTTATAGTATTCTTCAGGACTTGAACCAATATGGTGATTTGTTTGGCTAGCTGGCCACTAACATTGCCAACACTAATCTCAGTCCAAGATTTATTTTGTAGAAATGAAAGAACTTTTGAGTCCCATAATTTAAAAAAGAAAAAAAGAAAAAAGTACATATTGACACAGAAAGAATTATAGGGAGACCTAAAAAGTTTCTGCTACATTTCAAGTTAGACTAACTCCTAGATCATTCCAATCCAGTTGCTGTTTTAAGTGAACATAAACATAGAAAACCAAATCATAAAGAACTGATCTGTTTGTTAGTTCTCCAACCAAATTTGGAAGAATGTATCCAAATTTCCTAATAGTGAGCAATTATACCCAAACTAAGACTAAGAAAGAAAAAGAATAATATAACTCACTCAATTAATGTAACTTCTAGGATGATAACAGTGACAATGTACAGTTAAAATTCAATCCCTACATGGACTTTTATAGCTCTAGGTGACTAGGACTGATAGTAGTTAG
This sequence comes from Hydrangea macrophylla, assembly GCA_033977485.1. NCBI lineage: Eukaryota > Viridiplantae > Streptophyta > Magnoliopsida > Cornales > Hydrangeaceae > Hydrangea > Hydrangea macrophylla. Next base: position 52,141,356 of record CM066982.1, read on the forward strand.
TTACTAGGAAAGAGTGTGAGCTCTCACCACTCTAGTTGGAATGGGATATCATAGAGGTTGGAGCACAGTTAATGTTATTAACATCTAGACTTTTTGCTTCAAGTTTAAACCAAAATTGTGAAAAACAATCCTTTCAAGATACCAAAAGGTCTATAACCAAATGTGTTTTGGGCAACGGTCTATAGCAACAGTCAAATAAACCATAAAATGATTAAAACATATTTTAGGATAACAATTTCTACATAGTATGAAGCTCCATTAGCCAATGTCATCAATAAGCATGAAAAAATGATTAATTACAAAACCTTAAGAGACCATTTTGCAACTAAAAATGGTAACTAAAACAATATGAGCCACACATACCTCATTTGCTACGAGCATCTGGCCATTGCTCTCAAGCTTCCTCAAAATTACCTTCAAAAGTAAATTGAATCATTATAAACTGAAAATAGAACACCAAATCCAATACAATCAAACTCATCAAATTATCAGCTATAGACACATACATACATAGGTATACTGCATATGTAGACACATGTTCATATTATATCTAATATATATATATATGAATGATACGTACCAGTACTTGGATTTGGTCCGAACCTCGTTGGTGGCCCTATAACAAGGGTGAGAGAAACAGTGACTGAAGAAAAGAAAATAAAATAAACATATGTTAGAGACCCATAACTAATTTGCCCATTCTATTTAGTCGTCAATAGTTATGAATCATGTATGAACTTGAGTTTTATTAATCTAATTAGAATAACTTGTAGAGAAAAAAATTGCTCCATGCATTTGGGTTATTCCTGAAAAAGAGTACAAAGAAAACCAACTTTACATGATGTTATGATATATTTACATGATGTATTTGGATTTTCTAAGAAAATGTAGGAAAACAAAAAGTCAAATTAGAGAGTCCTAAATGTTTCCACTATTTGGGATTCGAGATATTAAACATCACCCCCGCCGAGGTCACTTCTTCAAGTTGCAAAAAGATAAATTAGAGATTATTGCTGTTATTTTGATCCCTTTTTTTTTCCACAAGTTGTTGGGCAACAAAACAATCGAAGGAAAGTAGAAAAATGAAAGCAAACTTTTTGATTCAGACAATAAGATCAGAACCCTAATTGGTAAAGAAACATGAAAATTGAAAACCTAAAAAAATATATCATTTCACCGCAAAAAAAAAAAAAAAAAAACCCCAACTATATGTATGTTTTTTACTTTTTAGCTCAATTTTTTCAAAAAATAATACTAGAAGGGGAATTGATTTCTGTCGAAGTTGCCTTCTTAGAAGAGGATGAGGAAGAATATACGGAGCTCGGCATTTTTTAGCTTCATGTGGTAGATCTTGGGATATGCTCATTAGTCTCTAATGGGAGAGCTCTTCCTACAACCTGGTACTGATGAAACAACACACAAATCCACCAAAATACCTAAGATCTGATAGATTTTGATTAGATTGGAACACAGAATCAGAGAAAATAGATATGTACATTTTGGAGGTGGAGGTAGAGGAGGAGGAAAGAAGGAGGATAAAGAAGAGAGGGAGCAAGATGGAGGTAGAGGTACGGTGGAGGAAGCTAAGGAAATGAAGAGGAGGAGGAGGAGCAGGAGGGAGATAATGGATAGATTCGATGAGGGTTTCGCAAGTCGGAAGTCAGTGGGGGGAACCCACTCTTGGATTTGTATATGTTCTCATTTGTTATTACTGGGGGGAAACCAAAATTTTGAGGGGGGAGGGGTTGGGAGTGTTCAGTTAGGCAAGGTTTGTCACCGTTTATAACAGTGACAATTGTACAATAAAGATTCTCACTATTGTAGGGCGGTGATAACATGTTACTTTTATCACCAATTTTAATTTGTCACTGTCTAGGATGGTGACAATTTTGTCACTGTCTTTAGCAGTGACAAAGCTAGAAAAAATAAGAGTGACAAAATTGATGTTTTGGTGTAGTGTAGTTTAAGGATCATAAAGATAATCCAAAATCACATGGCTAGATCTCTTGGAATTGGATCCGGATCAAGCATCACTCAGATTATGACAACTCTCTGTCCACTGATTTTGTAAGAAACATTACAAATAAGATACTATTCTAAAACCTTTCAAATTTCTCAAATATTTTAACTAACTCATTATAGTTTATGAGAAAATTAATTTGATAGCAAAATAACTTTATTAAGGTTCTGATCTATTCATTTCAAAATACATTCACTATTCTAGAAATTTGGATAGAGAGCTATCCTCTTAGAAAATCACCAATCAAACCATGTTAACATAATAATTGAAGCAAACCAAAAATTATAGTGGTAGATCTATGTGTTCGGAACACAATCCAATTGGTCTCATCTAAATCGAATGGATCATGAATTAATAGAAAATCGTTGATCATAGATCGTCATTAGAATCACAACACCATTGATGAATTTGATGTTCATGTTCATATCAAGTTTGATCTACAATTCTATGAAGAATTTAGATCTAGCATGACAATAAGAAATCAAATACCATATACATAATCACGAAATTCCATGGATTTTGCCTCTTAGAGATCCTATCATAGACCTCATGAGAAGCCCAGAAATGGATCCTTGAGGACTTGCTCAATCCTCTTAGATGAATATAGATCTTTCAATTTGAGAATTCAAATAAGAAACCAATTGAATTTATATATAAATCCTCTCACAAACACATGATCCTTGAGAATTTATACCCAATTCTCATAGAAATTCAATGAAACATAGTGGGTTTCATAAACTTCAAGAGACTGAAGATGGGTGATGATCTATAGGATTAGATCCTCCCAATTCACATTGAAATGACTTAGATCAACTCAAATTCCCATGCAAATAATAAATTACAGAGAATTCAAGGCTCTAATCTCTAGGAATTCAAATGAAACATTGAAGGTTTTATAAACTCGAAGAAAAGGGCATAGGAGAGAAGAGATATTTCAAGTCAAATGTGGATGATCCATAGTGTAATTTGCTTTGAAAACATGTTATACAGAGATTAAATGATGGTTCAAATCAAAATCAAGAACAATTCATGAGAATTCAATCACAATTGTATTTAACACATCCAATCAACCTTCATTTAATGATGACAATGACGCAAATTGCTTTATAGTTGAATCACTAGAAAAATTAATTCTAGAAGCCTCCCTGAATATCTTAACTAAAGATCCTCTTGGGGCCCTTCTTAATTCTTTTAATTTTAAGGACTTCGATATCAAACAATCCATCAGAGAGCTCATAACGGTCCTCGAATCTAATTAGAATACAAGTTCCCTTCCATGGAAACCTCGAATTGAATCATCGCCACCTTTGGCGATTTCTCCTGCTCTCTCCTCTATTGAGTGTCTGCCCACTTTGGAGTTGAAACCACTCCCAGAGTCCCTCAAATCTGCCTTCCTAGGCACCGATAAGACTCTGCCTATAATCATTGCATCAAATTTTTCCTCTCAACAAGAGGACCAACTTTTAGAAGTCTTAGGAACACACAAAAGCCATAGGATGGATAGTGGTAGACCTTAAGGTGGTAGACGTTAAGGTGATAGACCCCTCCATTTTCATGCATAGAATTCATTTAGAAAACGATGCTTAACCATCTAGAGAGATGCAACGAAGGTCCAAACATGAAGGAAGTAGTTATGAAAGAAGTCGTTAGACTGTTAAATGCATGTATTACATACCCAATTTTTGATAGCAAATGGGTAAGCCCTACCCAAGTCATTCCAAAAGTATTGGGGATAACAGTAGTCCCCAATGCCTCTAGAGAACTAGTCCCTAAGAGCCAAACCATGGGTTGGCGGGTATGCATAGACTATAGGAAATTGAATACAATGACCTGTAAAGATGACTTCCCTCTTCCATTCATTGACCAGATTCTAGAACATCTAGTCGGACAAAGTTGTTTCTTAGATGGTTACTCTGGGTACAACCAAGGTCCTGTCTATCTTGACGATCATGAAAAGATAACATTCATATGTCCATTCAGTACGTTTGCTTACAGACGCACACCTTTTGACTTGTGCAATGCACCCTTGATTTTTGAATGGTTCATGATGTAAATTTCCTCCGGTATAGTAGAAAAGTTCCTGGAAGTCTTTATGGATGACTTTTTGATTTTTGGTCATATGTTTGAGGATTGTCTCTAAAACCTCACCAAAGTTCTAACTGAATATGAGGAGATAAACCTAATATTAAATTGGGAGAAGAGTCATTTTATGGCCCAATAAGGCATTGTTTTGGGTCACATAGTTTTGAAAAAGGGGATAGAGGTTGGCAAAGCTACGATAGACTTTATAGCAAAACTCCCACCACCATCCTCGGTGAGACAAATCTGATCGTTTCTTAGACACGCCAATTTTTATCATCAGTTTATAAAGGATTTTTAGCAAATATCACGTCCCTTATGCAGTTTGCTTGCCAAGGATGCATCCTTTGTTTTTGATGATGAGTGTTTGAAAGCCTTTGAAATACTCTGAACTTTTCGACAGCACTCGTAATTTAATCTCTGGATTGGTCTCTACCATTTGAACTAATGTGTGACTTATCAGATTATGTTGTAGGAGCTGTCCTTGGCCAATAATGAATAAAGTTCCTCATGTTATTTACTATGCAAGTAAAACTCTTTTCGATGCACAATTAAATTACATGACAACTGAGAAAGAATTACTCATAGTAGTTTTTGTGTTAGATAAGTTTCAGTTCCAAGGTAATTGTATACACTGATCACTTAGCACTTCGATACCTATTATCTAAGAAAGATATGAAACCTAGGCTTATTTAGGTGGATTCTTCTTCTTCAAGAATTCTATGATGAGATTAAAGATAAAAAAAAAGGGATCTGAGAATGTAGTAGCAGATCACTTATCACTTATTTTAATAGAGTTTGCATACAATCACATTTTGCTACGTGATTCTTTCCCTTACGAATAGTTGTTCAAAGTATCGCAAGGACAACCATGGTTTGCTGATATAGTGAATTTTTTGGCAACTGGTAGAACCTCGTACCATTGGTCTAAACAAGATAAAAGTTCTTTTCTCAAGTTAAATATTTTAATTGGGATGATCCATTATTGTTTAAACACTGCCCTGACCAAATCATTCGGCGTATGTTCTTAAGAGTGAATTTCATTCAATTCTAAATTTTTTTTGCTCGAATGTAGAGGACATTTTGGTGGTCGAAGGACCACTACAAAAGTCCTCCAATGTGGATTTTATTGGCCAACTATGTTCAAAGATGAAAATGAGTTCTACACTAATTGTTTAAATTGTCAACAGTCAGGGAATATTTCATGCTGTAATGAAATGCCTATGACCCCTATACTAATTATCGAGATCTTTGTCATTTGGGGAATAGATTTTATGGGTCCGTTCCCAAAATCTTTCGATTTTCAATACATTTTAGTTGTTGTTGACTATCTGTCTAAGTGGGTTGACGCTATAGCTACGAAAACGAATGACCACAAAGTTGTTTTTCAATTCATAAAAGAGAACATCTTTTGTCGGTTTGGCATCCCACAAGCTATCATTAGTGATTGTGGCTCACATTTCTGTAACCGGCCATTTGAGGTCTTAGTATTTAAATACTCTGTTACACATAAAATAGGCACGGCATACCATCCACAATCCAGTGGACAAGTAGAAGTGTCCAACAGAGAAATCAAGAGTATTCTAGAGAAAATGGTTCGACCAGATTGCAAAGATTGGTCACTCCGGTTAGCTGATGCACTTAGTATACAAAACTCCAAAAGAAATATCACCATATCGTCACATTTTTGGAAAAGCTTGCCACCTTCTGGTTGAACTTGAACATAGAGCATTCTGGGCCATTAAGGCCTTTAACCAATATATAAAATTAACCAAATTTCACTGAAAACTGCAAATCTAGGAATTAGAAGAGTTGAGAAATGAAGCATATGAAAACGCAAAACTTTATAAGGAACGATCTAAAGCATTCCATGTTAATTAATACGTCGTTGGGATTTTCAGGTCGGCCAACAGGTTTGGCTATTCAAGTCTAAACTACGTCTACATCCTGGAAAGCTATTTAGATGGGGAGGATCATATACTATCACAAAAGTTTTTTCGCATGGTACAATCAAAATCTGTGATGCGAAGGATGGGAGACCGTTCAAAGTTAATGGCCAACGATTGAAACCATATATTAATAGAGATGTTAGAGAATAAGTAGAGGCCATTGAGTTGGCCAATCCAATCTATTTTGATTAATTATACTTGGAGAGGTCGCTCTAACAACGTGAAACATATCGCTTCTTGGGAGGCAACCCAAGTGTTGTACACTTGATTTAAATTCTTCGTTGTCCTCAATTGTGTTTTGTGTATCGTTTTGGTCTTTGAATAGGTTTGGGGAAAAGTTTCATTAAATAGAGAGTTATTTTAAAATTAATAAGAACCAAGAAAAAGGAACCAAAAATAAAGAATCCCCTTGCTGAAATGCCGCCTACACGAGACACTACTCAGGCGGGTGTTGCTCGAGCGATCTGCGTGAGTGGACATACGTGTTTTAACTATTTTTTTTTCTACCCTTCCCTCTCTGGAATCTTGCCCATCCTTTAGTCTACTCAAGTGGATTTTTGAACTCAAAATTTTTATCCTCTGTGCCTCTCTGAAATGTAGCCTACCAGTATGTTCGCTCGAGCCGGCACAGCCAGGGCGGTCTACTCGGGTGGACGACGTGAATTTCTATATAAAGGGGACATCAACTTCAACCTCTCGCCTTCCCATTTTCTCTCTCCTCCCTCTATTTTTCTCTCTTCTGGTCTCTTTGGTTCCATCGTCGTCGCTGACTATACATCAGTGTCATCTCCGGCCACACATCCCCTCCCTCCCAGGTTTGTTTTCTCCCTCCTCTGTTCACTTTCTCTCTCTTTGTATGTCTTTATTTCTTTTTTTGTCATGCACCTCTTTGATGTACTTGGTCCTTCTTTGGATAAGCTCTCCTATAGGTATCTACATGTATTGATACTTCTAGACCATATACAGGTATATATACATTCATGTCTCAATCTATCCTCCCTTTACTATTCTTTCTACTCTCCTTCGAGTGCCACGACGCCATGCTCGCACTAATCATACAATTCCTAGGGGTGAATTAGTTTTATCTGCTCAAGTAAGTAGCTGATTGTTGATTGATAAATTTTAAAAATTTTCATGCATAATTGTTTAGTCTACATTTGGGAGTAGCATTATAATACTGTGCACGTGGTGATCCCCTGTGGTCCCTCCCTTGGTTTCTACTTTCAGAAAGAAAAAAAAACAATTACATAAATTATATTGGGAATGTGTTGCCAGTTGAATTAATCCCACGTGTTTGACCCCGAGTGAACCAAGTGGTCACGATATATAAATTAGCAACATTACTATTTCCTTTGTCGGGACTAGCAGGGGCCCATTTTTTTTTTCTCTTGTCTTGGTTGGGATTATCTACTTCTGGGGGGAGGGATCAATTTTCATTTTTTTTGTCTTCCACTCTTTATTTCTTTCATCTTTTCTATCTCATATTATATAGTCATGGCTAGGAAGCGACCATCAGACCCATCACTATTGCTTAAGGATCACGTTTCACATAAGCAGGCCCATCCTAGAAACAACAAAAAGGAAAAGAGAGGGTCCCCAACCACTCTCAACCACACAAAAACCCACCTTCTAAACTTATAATTCCCGTGGGTTCCTTTACGAACACAATGTCAACTCTGACTACTTTGAGACTGACCCCAATACCCAATTGGGTACTGCCATTTTGACTCGAGAACGTCTAGGTCCCCCAATCTACTTTTGTGACCACGAGCTCATCACCTACCCCTATCTAGTCTGCTTATTTTATCAACACTTGGTGTTTTTCAACCCTAAATACCATTGCCCATACTGTCTCAACACTCTAATTGATAATACCCATCTCACCATCACTGTTGATATTATTTGTGTAGCCCTGGGTATTCGCACCGATCGGACTGCGACCCCTCACATTAAGTCACCCACCACTCATGATTTCGTAGAGATTAGCTCCTGGATAGCTCAGGGTAGGGCAGGATCCAACCAGTCAGTTCGACGGAGGGACTTTCCTTGGGAGATGTGGTTTGTCGACAATGTCTTCAAGAGGAATGTCTATCCTTTAGGGCATCACTAGGAGAGGACCTCGGTAATCCATAAAGCCCTTTATGCCTTATGGATTAGCAAGTTGTTCCATATCAGTTGAGTCATCTTGTCTTGTATGCACCTCACCAAAAATCTAATTGTCCATAACCCCCGAGCTTTTGCTATTCTCTAGTACTATTTCTGCCATCATCTGTCATCTGTCATTCCCTTTCCTCGACCATGACGAGGTCAATATGACTTTTTATGTATTTGGCATAGTTGAGTAGGGAAGGAGTTTATTGGCTTTGGATTATGAGGCTGCTTGCGTACATCCCGCGACTGGCCATAAGCATCGCCAGCCTCCTATTCCTCCTCACAGTCCTGAGCAGGCCTCTTTTCGTTGGACTCACCTTGATTATCAATGCTTGCTTTGTGAGTTATTTTGCACCCAATCATAGGTCCATCCTTTGTTCACTGCTTTCATGCCGGACCAGACTACGGCTTTTATTGCCCATGGGGTGACATCTTATTAGAGAGATTTTTCTACTCCCCAGGTCCAGATTTTGGGGACGATGATGGAGGTGCTGATGAGGATGGCGATGCTGATGAGGTAGGGGATGATGGTGGAGATGGTGATGGTAATGGTGATGACAATGATGATGACGATACCGGTGATGAGACGTTTGATATGGATGCCTTATTTGAGGAGTAGGCAGTTGGTTGGTTTGTTGTGGTTTGGTTTGGCTAGGGGGTCGATATTCATATGTTCGACCACAGTTTGCCTTGTTCTAGTCCAAATTTTAATTTATTGTCCTTTTTAGTTGTACTTTTATCTTTTTAGTAGTCTTATGTAGGTTTGTTCACATGTTACAGATTGAGTCCTGTACTTTTCTGATTTTTTTCTATTCTTAGGATATCTTTGTCCTCCGACTTCAATCAGAGTAGTTTATTTGTAGATATTCCATTTTTGTTATTTTTCTTCATTTATTCTGGGCATGTACTGGACCACTAGGCCATGGACTGGACCACCAGGCCCTGGACTGTTATTCTTTTAGGCTGATAGTCCTTTATTACATTTCTGTACTTGTTTTTCTATATGTTTAGATATTTTCATTCACATGATTGTGCTCGTTATCCGATCTAGACTTGGTTTGTTTTTTATTAACTACTTTATGATTGTTGTTGCTATGTTATCAATTTTCTTCACTATAATTTCTTCTAATCTTGCCTATTTCATTGGGGACAATGAAAGGTTTAGGTTTGGGGGGATAGCGCCAACGCAATCAATGAGCAATCCAATGCGAATAAAAGAAAATTAAGAAATTCTTTATTACTAATAAAGGAATCAAAACAAGTCACAATTTAAAAAGGAATAAATAAAAACAAAATTATTATTTGACAATTATAATCAAAGTTACGTTATAATAAAAGGAAAAGATCAGATAACCAACACCTTAGTTTTTTTAGGAAGTAGTTTCTTTCATTATTCTATTAGAACCCATATCACTGTTACTAACAAACTTATCACAACCTTTTGTGTACGTAGATCATTTTTGATATACCCATTAGTTACAGATGGAGCATCCTATTTTCCCACCTTCTTCACTGGATAGGAGCTAGAGCGTTAGTGATTCTGAGGTAGATTCGATTCCAAGCATGTGATCCCAGCTAACCCCATTTGTACTAGACATAGCTGCATAGGCTAGTAGGCATCTTCAGGACCAGATACTCCTTAGGGGGTAGTGCCCTATTTCCCTAATGCCGACCCCCTAGGATCATCCTAGCTCCAAGTAGTTTAGGCTCATCCTCTTTCGAGTCAGGCACCTCTATCTACTCTTCAGATGATGATAGCTTATTTGGGGATGATCCCATAGGTAGGGTTGGGATATATAGTGCATCACCTAGTTCTGAGGAGTCTTCTTCCGATTCACCTTCTTTAGATTATTCATCTGATAAAGAGGGTGAGGAAGAGATGATGATGCCTATCTAGCCTGTTTCAGATAGCTTAGTGGAGGAGGCTGAAGAGGAGGTTTCTTACCCCTATTGTGACCTCCTCGATTAGGTGCTTGAGATAGTTTGTCAGAGACGAGAACATCCAGACTGGTCTCCTCAGGACATTGTAGAGATTTTCACACCAATCGAGAGTCCTGCGGAGGATGATAGTATCTTACTGCCAATTCATGGCCTTTAGGAGGAGGAGATAGACTGGACCTCCTTTCACCCTTCTTAGCATCTAGATTGGGAGTTAGTTAACTCTTACAGATTGCTTTGAGCCGGGGCCACGCCCACATCAGATCAATTTTGAGGAGTCACGGAAGTCGCTACTATTTTTTTTTATGCTATTACTGTCGTGATTCATTGGCCATCTGCATAGAGATATGCAGGTTAGCGGGGTAGTTGCTGGTAGGATGTTTTTGGAGGTTTCGATGGATTTTCATTTTTGTTTACATTTTACACATTTGCTTTACTTCTAGTAGTTCATTTTGGGATTGTAGTCTTAACAGTGAGTTTCTTTGTCTTCTTGTTTTAGAATTCTTTCATACTTTTTGTGTTTTGTTGAAGGTACTCCTTATCATGTCTATGGAACAAATTAAATGATGTGTTTGAAACTTTAGTACTTGCTTACTTGATTCTTGACTTATAATTCTGGTAATGTGCACTCTAAATAATGGTTTGTATCTTTAAATGACACATGTTTAGCGCACTGCACGTAGTCACGTGAATGCATGTTGTAGATTGAATTGGAATATGAATTGGATTACTGGATTATGAACTGTGGAGACTAAACCCTTGTGAGATTTTGTGCCTAACTTTCTTTTCGAGGGTTACAAATATTAAATATTTGTTAGATTCTTTGAAAAGCATGCCATATTGTTGATTAGTCTTATTTTCCTTGTTATTTGGTTAATAGTCAAGAAGAGTTTCAAAAGGGAGAAAAAAATTTGCCATGTTAAAAAAATTGCATGAGAAGTCCTAGAAAATATATATATATATATATATATGCATAGAGAAATAAACCATACTCTCTTAGGAGATGATTGTAGGCCGTTTTTGTTATTCACATCTTTTTGGCCTTTTACGTACCCTTTTAAAAAAAAGTAAATATAGTTTACATCCCTAGGTTAAGAGTGTAATGAAATTGGGAATCCAAAGAAAACAAAAAGGGCTAGTAGTGATGATTGTTAAGATTTGCTCCTGTGTTGCAACATATATATAAATGAGACTGGGTGTGTGAAAAGAGGAGTAGTAGTAGTAATAATAATTAAAAAAGGGTAAAAAAGAGTTCATAAAAAGAAATGGGTTAAAAAAATGGTTTGATGTTAAAAAAACAAAGATTGAATGATGAATAAAAGCCTTTGAGTTGTTCTAATGTCCATTTAAAATCTCTCTCAAACTTTTTGCTTATCCTTTTTCCCTTCATTCTTGAACGATGAACCCTAACATATGTTTCGTCCTTTTTAGTGAAGTCCTTGTTGATTCTTGGGTGGTATATATGGTGGAAAGAAAATCCTATACATTAAATATAAATAATTGGGGACTGGCATGGTAAGTACGATAACCCGTGGGACAATTTTTTATTGTTGGTATCATATTCATGAGACTTTCATTCTATGTGTTTTACATCTTTTGTTAATGTCGTATGTGAGATTTTGTGTCTTGGAATATTATTCCTCCTCACATACATTTGAGAGATTACACTAGTTTCATAGAGATTTCATTTTTGAGTGTAGTGACCTAGTCAGATTTGTAGTCGAGGCATAGTCTGAAGTCATCCCAGTTATATTTTTTTAATTCATGACAATCGCGTGTTTTATTGACTACCATCTCACACACATGCAATTTTAAGATGTGCTCTATTTGTTCCGATTACATAATTATTTAGAATCATTAATGAGTAATGTTTGATAATATCGTTTTCATGGCATATTGTTACAATTCTGTGTATAGTGATCTTGTCAAAATCAAGATATAAAAAGTATGCTTTAATTTCAAAGATTTGCAGTGTGGAAATAAATGTCGAACCCACAAGAATGCAATACTAAAGCACTTTAACTTTAAAACCTAAAACTAGTTAATTAAGAAAATAGAGTTTGAATTTTGATTTTAATTAAACTAAGAACAATGAAAATAAATCTAAACTATGAAAGCAATTAAAAGTTGTTTTGATAAATATGGGAATTGAACCTAGGATTGCAAATCCACCACTAGCTTCATAATAAGGGTATCTATGCATTCTATTAGCTTATTACATTGGATGATAATGGGGAATCGTAGCTACAAGCCCAATTCCTCCGACAAGAAAATAACTACGATTCAAGCATCAACATAATTCATCTTCAGTTGGCACGGAGTGTCTCACAGTAAACTAGGGTTGCGACATACTCCGTCTTCCCTAGGCTTGAACTATTCGACTACTTGATATCATAATTCAATTAAGTACCATTACTTGTAAATAATCCATACACGCACAGCAAATATAGATCATTGAGCACATCACATTCAAAATAGATGTAAGACAAGAATAAACTTTGAAAGTAACGATTTAATCAATAGAAGTTCAATTTTATTATAAAAAAATCCTCTGAACATGTAATCATCATCCATACATAACAAATCTAAAAAAACAACGTAAATAACACCCTATTACTTGGCTAGGGTTTCATTGAAACCCTAGATATCGGTCTAAGTGGCTATAGAATCAAAGATTGGCAAGACGTTGATGGAGGAGCCATGGGAATCCTTGGTCTTTTTCTTCTTCTCCTTTGCTTTCCTCTCTCCAATGATTGAAGTTTTAGGTGTGTACAATGTTGTGTATAAAGGTGTGTAACAATGTGTAACCCCAAAATTGAATTAGAATAGGGTATATATAATTTTGGAGCAAGTTTGGAGGCTTTCCTAAACCTATTCGCACTAAAACTGCTATATTTCACTTTCTGGACGTAATTAGGCAGTTTTGTTCACATAGGGATCTTCAGTACACTGAAATACGCAACTTTGGTTTTTACATAGGTCACGCGAATAGGCCGCGTTAGCACATTTTTGGAAAGTCGCACTAGCGAGGTGCTGGATTGTCGCACGAGCGAGCCGCTCGCGCGAGGTGGCTTTTTCTGCTTCTTTCAGTCTGTTTTTACACCCTTTTTAACCTGGAATTACTGTTTTCTTCTATATCTTGCCAGAAAATGGAAAACGAACTAAAAATACACAAAAACAGGATAAAAAAGTGCTAATAAATGTGAATTAAGGCGTGTGATTAGGACTTGTTCACTCCTGATCACACCCCTAAACCTACATTTTGCTAGTCCTCGAGCAAAAATAACAGAAAAATAAAACTACTAATAAAATAAAAATTCCTACTCCCTTTTCGCATGGATTGCGATTACATTTAGCATATGCAACAAGCCTTTTAAACCTCTAGGTGTTCCTAGTCGGACGAGTGAAGTCTCGTGAGGGTTCTCGTCAACAAGTCACCCACGACCATCTTTATTTCATTAAGTATTTAAAAGTTCTATTAAAAAAAAAAAACTTAACATTCAATACTCCTTATCATAAAACAATGATTTGAAATAGAATAACGAACAAAAAGAAACGGAATCAAACGTCCACCTACGTCATGAAAAATAATCCCAAGCATATGCATCGTATAAATCAATAGAGTTTCTCATAAAATTGCACGTGTGTGATGTGGTAGTCAAATGAACACGCGCATGTCATAAACTTGGAATATAACTCGGATAACCATCCAACTATGCTTCGACTACGAATCTCACAATGTTAATTACACTCTCAAATGAAACACTCAGAAACGGGTGTAATTTCTTTTATATATGGGAGCAAAGGAAATATATTTTCAAAACGAGAAACACTCACATATGACTCGTAAAAGACGAATGACACAAAAGAAAAGTAGTCGTATGGATAGGACGTCAACAATCAAGAAAAATTAATCGTTACCATGTTTTAATCCCCCTCCCATCGTTTACATATCCAAACCATGTTTTCTAGGATCAAATAGAACTTTTCAAAGGTTGTAACATGGCTCGGGCAATAAAAAAAGATAGAAATGATTCGTTAGGTAGCCTTCAAAATAGCCTTGTAAGGCATATTCGATTTCTTTCATTCATTCTTTTACCAACTTTCATTTTTTCATCATCTTCTTTTCATATTTTTTTTATTACTTTCCTCTTCTTTTTTTTCTTTTCTTCTTCTTCCAACCTTTTTCTTTTTCTTTCTTTTCGTTACTTTTGAAACGAATAATTATTGAATACCAAGGCAACTACCCCAAACATAATCTTGTTTCTTTCTTCTTCTCAATCGACACACCGCCTTATCAACACTAAAAGTTGACGAATCTCTCAGTGGTGAGCTCCAAGTTGGTCAAGTTGGAGCAAATAAAAAGGATAATGGTAATTAAAGAAAAAGGCCATTTTAAAGTTCAAGGGGGTGAACTAAGAAATTTTTTATCATTTATCGGTCAGTGGTAAACAAAAAGGGCCTACCATCATTTCCTATGGTCATATGGTTCTTCAACGTTTACAATGGAAGATCATTTAGCATGGTAGCAAATATTTTAACTTGACTATCAACCAAAACAATAATAATGAGACTAAACAATGAGTTAATGTGCTATTTCAATGAAATTCGACAAACACAAAATGTATTTATAACCCTCTAAAAAGAAAAGATAGGCGCAAAGCTCACCGGGTTTAGTCTCCACACTATGTGTTATCTAGATATTCGAATCATATTACAATTCACATCAAACATGTATTCAAGCAACTATGTGCAGTGCATAGGTTTGTGTGCAAATCTATGATATACAACAATGATTCGAACGATACATATCCTAAAACGTCGCATCATGACTTCAACAAATGTTTAACCACATCTTCTCATGTCTACCATTCTTTAACAATCCAAGTTACATAACAAGAAGTATTAACTCGAGATTACAAAAACCTAGGTAATCTCATTTATTTAAGCACAAGTATCAAAAATTTTTTTAAAAAAAAATTAGTGCATAGTAATGTGCATGTGAGTGCATACCCCCAAACCTAGACCTTTCATTGTCCCCAATGAAATAATAAAATGAAAGAAAGGAGAGTACATGAGGAGGGAAAGACAATACCTCAATTTCGGTAATCACAAAACAGGTGAACGTATATAAATATGGCAATAAAGTTTAATTACTCCAAATAGAGCTACTAAGTCACCTGGTAATACTCGACAAAAGAAAATAAATAACAAAAGAACAACAATAGTCCATAGAAATATATATATATATGTAATGCAGACCGTGACATACTTGTTGAGAAACTAAACTAACAAAACAGAGAAAAACAGAACTAATGGAACTAAGACTCAACGAAAGTAAAAAGGAACAAGCACAAACAGAAACTATCAAAATAAAGAAAGACTTGCTCTACAAGGGACCTATGAGAGAAAACAGAAAGGGTAAAACAAAACAACTAACAAGGTTTGGGAGAAGGAAGGTAAGAAACAAAGAAAAACATTAAAAAAAAAACCCTCCCTCGTGTGAGTAGGCCACGCGAGCGACCTTCGCGCGCGCGAGTACCCCTGAGAGGTAGATCTGAGGCTGCTTTTAAGTTTCAAAAACAAAAATTTCTAAGGCAAAGACGGTACAAGCAGGCCGCTCGGGCGACAGACCCTCGCGCGTGTGATTTGAGGTGCGACATCAATCTGAGGCTATATATAAAAAGTTTGAAAAAAATTTCTCTAAGGTAAAATCTCGCGCTAGCGGGCCGCTCGTGTGACATGTCTTTTTTTTTCTTCTCTTTTTTCCTCCTTTTAATGTGAATAAATTCAAAAAAAATTGATCTTGACACCCAAACCTGTCCAGAACAACCAGAACGGACTCAAAACTGACCCAAACCAAAAAGTGTGCAAAAATGAGAAAACGAAACGATGAAAGCATGGGTTGCCTCCCAAGAAGCGTTGTCTTTTATGTCTTTAGCTAGACCATTCTAGCTCAAGACTCATGGAGGCCGAAACTCAGTGTTTGTACCCTTGAAGACATTAGGGATACTCCGATGGAAAGCAAAAATAATGTCATTATTTCTTAACTCAATTATAGAGTTGTATGGACTAACTTGGATTCTTAGAATTTTCCTAACCGAGAAAAGTAGTCAGATGAGAGAAAGTTTGGTGTCTATGCGTGCTCCTCGTCGGAAGAAGTAATTTTAATGCACGGATATTTGTCCGGAGATCGTCGGATCTAGATGATACCAAGGGTGTTATCCCTAAGCTTCTAGGGTTTCAAGGGTTTGAGGCCTTAGAGATAGAGGAGAGAGATACAGAGTGATAAAGAACTGACAACTTATGAAGAATAAACCTAATATGTTCTATTTATAGTAAGTGATTAGGTACAGCTCTTAAAACACGTGGTACCACTCACATAAGCTGCTATATTTCACTAACCGCACCAGTTATGACAAAATTTAAAACACAAATAGTGAATCATTTGAGCACACGCCCCTTTCAGCCCAAATTTTTTAAAATTTTAGGTCAAGTCTAACATCACATGTACAAATGACCAAAATACCCCTGTGACCAATTTTTTGAAAAAGTTTCAAATTAGTCTCCATTTTCATACTAAGTATTTAAATGTTGAATTAAGGTAAACAAACATTTAAGCCCAATTAAAATGTAGATTATTACAATCAACCCCCCTTAAAAGAATTTTGCCCACGAAATTCGTATCGTACCACAATCCTGAGATAAGTGAGGATATCGCTCGCGAATTTCCTTCTCATTTTCCAATGTAGTCTCCTCGGTCCCATGGTGTCACCACAAGACCTGCCTGCACTAAGGATAAGTTCTCCTTGGAAGAATGTGTTCATTTGCCTCCAAAATCTTAATCGATTGTTCTTCATAGGATGCATCAATTTGTAAAGGTAGCTCCTTCCAATCCAGGACATGTGTCCTATCTAGTTCGTACTTACGGAGCATCGAGACATGAAAGAAATTATGAACATTGGATTAAGGGGCAAAGCTAGCTGGTAGGCAACCTCTCTAATTCGTTCAAGGATTTTAAAAGGTCCAATGTAACTGGGTGACAATTTCTTATCTTGCCCAAAACGTAGAACCCGACATCGAGGATAAACTCAAAGAAAGATGACCTTCTATGCTTATCTGCATAGCTTTTCTGTCTGGTTTGAGTGGTGAGTAGACATTTTTGAATAATCAGAATTTTCTCAGTGGTTTCACGAACTATGTTGGGTCCTAGCAAGGATGCATCCCCAACTTCTGTCCAACACACCGGTGAATGACAAGGTTGGCCATTCAAGGCCTCAAAAGGTTCCATCTGAATACTCACTTGGTAACTTTTATTGTAAGCAAACTGAACTAGCGATAAGTGATCTTCCCAACTACCCTTGAAGGTCATAACACAATCGTATCATATCTTCTAAAATCTGATTAGTACGCTCTGATTGGCCGTTCATTTGAGGATGAAAAGTCATACTCAAAATTAATTGTGTCCCCAGAGCCCTTTGGAGACCTTCCCAAAGTAAAGAAGTAAAATATGGATCACGATCAGAGACACAACAAAAACTAGAACACCATGGAGATGAACAATCTCTTAGTTATACAATCGACTTAGAACTTTAATTGAGTTGGTTAATCACATAGGCAAGAAATGGGCAGATTTCGTTAAACGATCAATAACTACCCAAACGGCATCATGACTACAAGGTGATCTAGGGAGTGCGGTGACAAAGTCCATGGTCACATGCTCCCATTTCCACTCTGGAATAGGCAAGGGTTTGCAACAAATCCAGAGGTCGACGATGTTTGGCTTTAACCTATTGTCAAGTCAAACAACGAGGAATGAAACTAGCGATGTCACACTTTAAACCCTTCTACAAAAACTGACGACGAAGGTTATGGTATATCTTGGTTCCTCCTAGATGAACCACTAAAGGATAGTGATGAAATTCCTTTAGGACAAGATCACGGATCGGTGAAGAAACAAATAAGTGGTTATGAAACTTCAATCAACGATCGTACTCAAAAGTCCACCCTTCCAAAATCTCACTACTAGACAGACAGGTACTCAAAGATAAGGCCTCACTATCGAACCTCTGCATACTAATAACTTGATGCACAAGAGTGGGTTGTATAATCATGGCACACAAGGAGGAATGATTCTCCGAATCATTCAAATCCAAGATAAAGTTTGAGAGTCTTATCAAGGGGAGTGTTGTTTTGGCTTATGGAGTAGCAATGTGGATGTCTATCTATGTGAAGGACTGAAAAGCTTATTTAGGAGTTGGAGACAGAGATTGGATAGCTGGACTGCTTATGTGATCAACTGGTTTTCTTATCTCTATTGATTATCTACTATTTTTTTGATGCAGAATCGTTTACTATTGGTATTCTGGATTTCTTATCTTCTGATGCGGATGTCATCAACGGGCATTCTAGATTTCTTATGATTATGTTGCTGCTATTCTTATATATGGGAACTCTATTCTGTATGATTTCTCTAGAGTAATTATCGACGATATTCTTTTCTCTGTGACATATTATGATCTGGATGGTTATGGATTTATCTTCAATGGCAGTATCGTCTTCTCAATCTTATTATTAGCAAGGTGTTTTGGAAGAATGAGCAATCTCGGATACATTGGTTGATCAGTGAGTAGTATTCCAAGGAGTATTGGAGTGGGGGTAAATGGTTTCGTTCATAATTTTATTCTTATATGTTGCATTATTATCTCTGTCTTAATTACCTTCTAACATTTAGCAATTAACTATATGAGGCTAAATGTATATACATGAGGGTTTTCTTGTTTGGATTATTCGCTCGACGTACTAGGCCTTGTATTGTTGAGAGTTAAATGTGAATCTGTGTTTTCTATTAGTTGTGTGTTTAACAATATTTGTGAATAAGTAATTGAATTATCATCGCTTCAAATTTTGGGATGAAATTTTCTTTAAGGAGGGTAGAATGTAACAACCCAAATTTTCTAAGTGCTTTTAGTAATTTTTATATTATTTTTTTCAAGTATTAGACATTAACTATGTGTATGTATCTTAGTGACACCTAATAAAAGTGTTGAAGTAGCGTATACAGGTCATTAGTATGTTAAGTAGTGTACTTAACATAGAAATTTAGTACCCGGGGTCATGGGTACCCATTGGGCTAATCATTTCACTTTAGAATGCATTTTTGGGCCCATATAAAGCCTTTTTGTGAGGCCCTTAGACATAAAATGGGATTTACATGTGTTGTGTGTGTTTTATTGATAAGTGTTGTGTGTAAAATATATATATACACATATCAAACCCTAGCCCCTATTTAACAAAAAAAAAGGGAAGAGAAGAAAAGAAAAGAAAATGGAGAACAGATGTAGAGAGAGAGAGAGAGAGAGAGAGAGAGAGAGAAGAAGAAGAAGAAGAAGAAGAAGAAGAAGAAGAAGAAGATGAAAAAGAAGAAGAGAATAAGAAAGAAGAAGAGGCACCCCGAACTTATGTTTTGCGTAATCATCATCAACCTTAAAGCTCTAAATCAGTGAGTTAAACTTTTGTTTTGAATATATATATATATATTGGAATATATATATATGTATTTGAATCCATGTGTAAACTAGGGTTTACAATGAAGATTGATGTTTGTGATCTTGATGTGGTTATGAATATGTGCCTATTTTGATTAATATAAATTTACGGTGGCTGAAGGTTAAAATAATTCATATAAAATCGTGGTTATTGAATTTTGAAATTCTGCTTGTGTATCCCATGTAAAACATGATTCTGTTCGTGTTTCGTCTAATGGTGTTTTTCTCAATTTTGCACCGTTTGGGTAGAAAATTCATATTAGAGTAGCAGTTTTATGAAGGTTAAAATAGACATATTTGCTATATCACATTTGTATGTGATTTCATGTTCGTTAATTTGAATTAATTTGTTTGTACTTAGAGAGATATGAGTTCTCATGTATAGTTGAGCTTTGTGAAATTGTGACTATGAGATTTTGTGCGGGTTATGAATCTGTGTGAACATGTGTGAACATGTAGCTGTTAATATGTCTTTAACGAAAATTTGATTTGAGATATATGAATCTCTTAAAAGTTGAGTTTTGTGAAAAACGTGGATGTATGAACATTAGAAAAGTCTTTAGAGTTCATCACTACTCCTTATGATTTTAGGCAACAATTTCGTGGATGACATGTCCTTGTGTGATTAGACGGCGACTACGTGGATGACCCGTCTCTTCATTTTTAAGCATTATGCCCGGCTTGTTGTTCTATTTCATGTGTATTTAGACATTGTTTATTGACGTCAAGAACGTAAGGACTAACCTTTCGGTGTATACTCAAATCCTAGTGATACCCCATGGGAGTTGGGACCGGAGTGGGAGTTAGTATAAAGTTAGGAGACACATGGGATATATGTGTAGGCTGAGCCATGGATGGGTAGCCGTCGAGCCGAGTTGGTGAACATAAGGTGTAATTGGATCGAATATTATGTGTTTTTTTTTTTTTTAATTTGCAGCTTTACGGTCGTAATGTGTTTTATTATTTCGAGTTATATGAAATTCTAGGAATTGGTAGACATGTAGTTTTCATGATTTTAAATTTCATTTTTGTGCCCGTTAACTGAAACGATATTCTATTATGTGTAATGTATCATTTTTTTGGGATCGTAGTAATTTGATAATAAAGTGGATCAGATTAGTAAATTGAATATTTTGGATACTTAGATTCATAGTATATGGTTGTTTCACGTAAACTGAAGTAAAACGATGATCCGAACAACTTTTGTTTTTTACACTTTTCCTAAAAACGTCGTCTTGACACTATTTTCATAGATTTTCAGAATCTGCTGAACATTGTCTATATAAGAGCTGAAGATTAATAATTAATTTTTGAATTATTCATTTAGAATTAATGAACGAGGATGCAACTCTTTCCTTGGAAATTTTATTCTGGACGTTTTTCGTGTTTTAAGTTTTGTCTAATTCTAGCTCTTTGTTGGAGATAAATTCATTTTGATTAATAGCACCTTGTTATTGGTTTTCTACTATTGAATTAATTTCAATTTGTACAGGATGGTAGGCCCACTAATGGTTTGCAGGTATCCGCCTACCATACTTAAGAAAGGTAAGTATTTAGTTGTTTTACTTCGGGCAAGAAATTAGTTACCTCCACATAAATGGAAACTACTCTATTTGTCCAGATATGTGTGTGGAACTACTTGTCTTAGCCCAAGAATGTTGTAGTGTGGTTTTTAATCTATGGGTTCAAGTTGAATCCATAAGACTTGCATTTTTTTTAACTCATACCAGCCATGTGACTTACCCGAGTGTGTTATGCATTCGGGTACGTTTCTGTTTGAAACGTAGTCGGATGACATGTGCAGGATAGTATAGTTGGAGTTCATTGTGGAGCAGCCGATCTGTTTGTGAAGTTGAAGATATCTACTTTTCATTCTTTATGTATTATATGATTTTTTTATTTATTTAGTTGGCATTGTGAGCCAAGGTTGAGAGCTTGTATTAGATGTAGTTATATTTCAGTTGTATTATTAGACTTAGGGGGACGTTTGTAGCTGATTTGACCTGAGATAGTGTAGTGTTGGAAATTATTCCATTGATTATTATAACCAAATAATTTTATTGTGATTCAATGGAGGAAATTATACTATTTCTATGTAAAGGGAAACGTTTGGTTTTCATTTTGTAATAAATGAGAATGGAGAAAATTTGAAACTGTAGACACCCCAATTTTGACCAAACGTCGAGTTAAGGGGAGTGATACCTCCAAGATCCGATGATGACAATGTCCGGCTAATCTAGGACTTCCAAAGATGATTTAAGCTCTTCGAAAGACTCTCCAACCTGAACAAAAAGCAAAAAAAAATGATGATGAAAGGAAAAAAAAAAAAAAAGAGGCAGAGCGGCACTTGAGACAATTTGCAGCAGTCACGGGCTGCCGCTGCGGTAGTCTCTGGACTGCCGGACGACATTCTGTGAATGCCGCGAATTTCAGCAAGTGCCGCGAAAAAATGAATTTTTACAAAAAACGACAGTCCCTGGAGTTGTCCGCGGCATTCATTGAGTGCCGCATCGGCATTCAGTGAATGCCGCAACGGCAATCACTGAGTGCCGTTCCGGCATTCAGTGAATGCTGCAACGGCAATCACTGAGTGCCGTTCCGGCATTCAGTGAGTGCCGCTTCCATCTCCATTGAGTGTCGCATTTTTGTAACAGACAGTTGTAATACAGCACATTTTATACTATCAAAAGGACGCCTGAATTAGGGTTTTCTACTCTAAAATGACTGAAATACCCCTCTAAAATTGTCTATAAATAGAGGATGAATATCCTCTTGCAAAGGGTTGGATTATCTCTGAATCTATAGGTTATACTAGTATTCTCTTTATCTTAACTTTAAAAAAGCTTTCTTAAACACAATTAGAAGTAGGTTTTAAGAAGGTTTAAGGGGGTATTTGAGTAGAATTAGAGTGGAAGAGCTTGATTAGTCTTTGGAAGTTCTCCAAAAATCACCAAGTTGAGGATACTTTGGAGGTAAAACTCTAGAATAATTAGTCTTTGTTCAAGTTTAATTATAGCATGCATAGAGTTCTTTAATTTCTCCTTTCATTTGTTGTGTTCATCCCTTGGGTTCATAAGGCTTACAATGCCTTACTTGAATCTTTTGGTTTGAAATCCCTTAATCTCTTTGTATTCTTATGATTCATGGGAGGATTAAGATTGGTACTAGAATATCTAGCTAATGGTGTCACACCCGTCCTGGAAAATCTTAAATGTTTTAAAAATGCAAAATCATTTTTTGAGAATTATCAATATTATTTGGTAATTGTGGAATTGGTAGACTGTGGCCAACGGAGGGTGTCAAGTGAGGACACGGTAATTCGATATCCATTGAGGCATTCGTGTGATTAAAGGACATTTATACGATTTAAATGTAATTTGACTTATCTGGTAAATTGTGAATAGTAAATTTACCTGTGTAGAGTAAATTTCTAGTAGTTTTGATATTGATATATATCATTTTGAACCCTGTGGTGAGAATGTGAGTGACACGTTGCATAAAAGGTAGGTGGTATAGAGATTTCACATAATTAGTTTTCAGAACGTAATTTCGGACCCAAACGGAACTTAGACAAAAACTTTTATAATTTATAGTTTTCACTCGTGAAGTCATAAAATGGACGTGCACAACGTTTCAGTGGATAATTAGAAGTTTAAAAAACTCGCGGGGAGTTAAACACGATTTTCAAAAGTCGTGCCTATATGTAGAAAATCATGAGATATTTTCATTAGTTATAATCTTCTAACCTAAATCAAGAGAGAGGCAAAAAGGGGATTTATTGCTTCGAGCTTCAAGACACAAATCGACGAACTTTCGATCGTCAACTTTTTTCCAAATTTTATATTCGGACTCCTTGAGGTATTAGCTATGTTTTGATGTCTATTAGGCCACGTTTGGCAAATTAATTCTGAAAAGCTAATTTTAAAAATTTGGGGAAAACATGTGTATACTTGTAGGAATCGCTTGTAATCGGATATTCGACGTTTAATTGGTGTCTAAGTACTTTTCCTGAAGTATTAGAGATATAGCACGAGGTATGAATTCTTGACTTATATTATATAGTGAATTTTGGATGCTTTAAATATCAAACATGATTTGTGATCCGAGCAAAATTCATGTGGTAGTTAGGCCCGTTAATTTACTCGTGAATACGTATGAAAGCATGTTTGTATGGTTATGTGAGTATGCTAAATGTCTATGTGGGTCAAAGGGGAGATTATACAAATTCATGCCGCGGGTAAGCTTCTCGATGTTTGAGAATTTAGTAGCGACGGCTACTGTGCATGGTTTGGGAGAAGGCCCAGCCAGGGCACTGGATGAGTAGTTTAGGAGAAGGCCCAGCTACGGCATCAATTCCATTACCGGGTGAACGCTTATCTCTCTCCCTAGCGATTATTTGTTATTGTGATGATATTAAGGCATGAATTGCCCATATGCATTTGTTTAGAATTGTACACTCAACATATAGCTGAGCAATGGAGATTTACTCCATTGCAGGTATGAAGAAAAGAAAGATTGAATGCGAGCGATGAGGCCGTTGGGATCATTCGGAGGAATTGGGGTATAGATTTTTATAACCGAATCATACAAGCTCTGTATTATTATTGAGTTGATGTAATATTCTTTTAAAAACCTTTTTAAGTTGGTTGGAAGTAACCTGGAACTCTTGAGTCCGCGTCTTGATGTTTAACACGTTGAATTTCATGTTTTATGAATTATTGTAGCACTTATGAGATTTTGATCCAAACGAGTCTTTGACTCGTTCCGTTAATGTTTTCAAAGCTTAGACATGCAGTCTAATATATTTATGTACCTTTGGTAAAGTCTTAGAACGATTGGGAATTTGTATGTTGAGTTTTGTCGTAATTGCGATGTTTTCAAAAAAGTAAAAATAGGCAAAAGTGGGTTGCTCGTGAATAGTGTTTTTACAATGGAAGTATCTTTTTCGAAAAATATTGAACTGTTCTATTTTTCTTTTAGGGTACATTTGGGGTCCCTAATAACAATTTTATTGTTAATTTGAAATATAATTAACTTTTCAAATTAATACGGATTTTACGGACTCATAGTTCAATGTTTTGTTTTTCTTCCAAAATGAACTATGTTTTAAAGAGTTTCTTTAAGTTTCTTTTCCGCTGCTAGAATTATAGAATGAATTGGATGAGCCTCGGTGGCATGCCACATGTCCTATTTCCACCTGTAGCGGGATGGGTCGTGACATTTATTGGCATCAGAGCTATAGGTAACAAACCTTTGGGAACGTTCGACGTTGAGTGGAGTGTTGAGTGAATTGTTGCATATTCTAGAATGCATCCACATATTGTAGAGATGTTTGATGCATATGGTATGTTGTTATACATACATGATTATGATATTGTTATACATG
This sequence comes from Hydrangea macrophylla, assembly GCA_033977485.1. Lineage (NCBI taxonomy): Eukaryota > Viridiplantae > Streptophyta > Magnoliopsida > Cornales > Hydrangeaceae > Hydrangea > Hydrangea macrophylla. Next base: position 52,166,427 of record CM066982.1, read on the forward strand.
CATGGTATTTATGCATTTGTGAATTGGTGGAATTATACGGGGGTGGAGCCGTATGATGAGATGAGGTTTACCATGCGTTATCATAGGCATTGTGTGGTGGCGCGAGGGAGAGATGATATATTGGTGGTGATGAACTGTTGAATTTTCTAAACGAAAATAAAATGATTTTTGATTGAATGGTGAATGTTTTAAACATCAGAGGAGATTTCCTTATATTGCACATAGAGAAAGAAAGTTCGTGGTTGAGTTTTGAGATTGGGATTGATTGATAAAATTTCTACTTCAGACATGGGTTAAACGTCGTGATGTGAGAGAATAGAGATGTGTAGTTGGGTATTATGGTAGCAAGATAGTCCAGTAACATGTATTGCTCGTGTATGGGGTAGGTGAGGAATCTCTCACCTTATCTTATAGTGTTATCTTACGGTGTGATCGTACAGGTTATCTCGTGGTTTTCTCTCACAGTGTATGTTGGGTAGTTGAAGAATCTTTCAACTTATTATTCGGTATTGAGAAGACTGGATGGTTGAGGAATCTCTCAATCTATCTTACGATATGTATTGGATGGTTGAGGAATCTCTCAACTTATCTTACGGTAGGTATTGGGGGTTGAAGAATATCTCAACAGATTGTGTGTATCATGGTTGTTCAGGAATCTCTCAACTGAACCTGGTTTCGAATGGTTATGGCACCAAGGTAGATTCAGATGTGGTATGAGGATTAGAAGTGAATGCTACTGGATCGATTGTGTGTGTGAAAATGTTGGGATTGGAGGATTGACCTAAGATGTGGGGTTAAGAATGGGAATGATAGAGTATACTTTGATGGTTTGAAACTACAGTTGGTAGAAGTTTAATTGATGACATACTTTGGGAGTGGTTACTTAGACTTGATGATTATGTGCGTATGGATGTAACAATAAGGACGATATGGGTTGGAGAAGAAATTGTAGAATTTCTTGATGGAGAGTAAATGGACAGAAATGAAGAGTAATAAGATTCCCTAGTGTTTTGCAGTGGTTTGTCAGAAGTGATAGAATAAAGGAAGCAGGAATAGGAGACTGGGAGTAAAAGATAAGTGTGAATTATGGAACGTGATAAGAGATTCAGAGGAATCGAGTGGATATTTGGATATCATGGAGATGAGAGGACCATGATAGGGAGCTTGTATCGAAGGTTGTTATCACAGAGAGTTGTAGTACGGGCGACCTCGAACCTGTATTTTGAATGTATTTTCAAAAAAAAAATGAAAACATTTTCTTCTAATGCTTTTAAAACATCTTTTGTTTGAGTAAGAAAAGTGGTAATAGGAGCTGATGACAAGTTATCAAGTAGACTTTGGAATCGGATTTCGTGGAAGGATATGGTATGCTTTGTTCTTGGGATACAACAGTGTTTGTCAAACAAATGAGTTCTACCTGAGCAGATTATGAACTTGGAAATTCTAAAGTAAGGGGTCAGTGGGATGTTGTACACTTGGACTTAATAAGTTGGAGGTAGTGCCACTAAATGAGTTGGCTTGAGTATTGTTCTAAAGGGTACTTGATCTTGGTTTAAATATTGGAGTAACCTGAGATTATGAATGATTTGAAGTTTTGAATGATCAGGAACTTGATGAGATCCGTAAAGTGTGAAGCATTTAAAGAAAGTAGTTATGAATGGGTTGACATTAGTACCCGAAGTGAGAATAGGTGACCTTGAGTATTGTCATGAAAAGTGTGTGAGTTGGAAGGCCATAGGGGAATTTATCAAACACAGTGAGACTATGGTACTTGTTTGGGAAGATCGAATTACTGAGTTGTCTTCAGATGGTTACAGGAATAGTATGAATTCTTGAGCAACAGGTTCTTCGAGAATAATGAATTTGAGATCAGAATAGCAAAGATAAAGGATTAGAGAATCTGAATTGGAGTTAATTCACGTTGAGTAGAGTTATGAAATATTAAACTGGTGAATAAAGTATAGTGCCTTGAGATGTTATACGAAGAGTATACGTTTAGTGTAAAGGGTTATCAGGAACTCAGTAAGAGTTGAGACACATGAGTACGAATGGTATGGGCTTGTGCAAAGGTGAAAGTGAATTACCAGAGACTTATGCAGTCGTATAACTACGTAAATGGTAGCGGATCTACCTGGACTGATAGACTAAAGGATCGCATGCGAGTGGGGTATGAGATGAGAATGGATTACATTACAATTGAGATCTCCTACAGAAAAGCATCGGCTCAGTGTATGTGTACACTATATGAATAATAATGGATTACGAATGGTCAAAGGTTTGAGACAGGAACAGGTATGTTCTGAGTATGGGAATGTGTTATGATGAACGCTGTGGTACGTGTACGATTGACTAAGTCAATTTTTGGTTCACAATGTTATTTGTTGTGACGTATAATGAAGTAAATATGTTGTGAAAGAGATAAAAGTGTTATGTGAGATTTCAAAATAATTTGTTTTAAAAACTTGAATGAGAAATGTATTTTGACTTTGTTAAAAGTTTGAAATCAAAATTTAAGGTGTAATCTTCCATGTTATTCGACGGTAGTTCGAGTATAGGATTGGAGAAATAAATGACAAGTGTGTTTATTTATTCGGGATATCAGGTGGGTTCGAAGAAGTAGAAAAATATGAAATTGTCAGTTAGGAATCTGGATAGTATCTTCGAGGCATGTATGATTGGAAGTATAATACGAGGTTGGATTAAACCGAAATGGAATTTGATGAGGAATGAAAGTCATTTGAAACGTGTTTTCGTTCTACAAGTATTCCGCGATTAGTAGGATAAGGGATTGAATCTACTGTATATGAAATAGTTGGTTGAAGCATTGACTTATAGACAGAGTATGTATGTCTGATAGTATTCAGTTTTGGTTCAATTCGAGATGAAGGATTGTGTATGGTTGTTAACCAGTTGAGAGGTGTTGGAAACAAGTTTCAGTCAAAAAGAAAGATGGGTGAAAATGAGATGGGTGATTTCTGTTGTTTTGGGTATCGTGATGAAACTTTTGAGTTTCAGAAAAGATATGTGACAAGTGCAATGAAAGTGTATGCGAGTTGACATTCCGAGGCCGCGATGAGATTGAATGTCATATTTGACTATTGAGTATGATCTACTCAGGTATTGATGTCCTTACTTATCGAGGTGCTTCGATGTATTACTAGAATGTGGTTTAAATCTTCAATCGGATTGAAACGATGTCTCTAAGAATTTATTTTCCTTCAGAGCTTGAGGATTTATTTTCCTCGTGAGATTGTAATATCTAAGTAGAGATGTGTAGTTTGTAATGAGACAAACGTTGGAAGTGCTTATGAGAAGTCGTCGTGATTTGGTGAGATGGTATAAGTTTGGGGACAAACTTTCTTTTTGGAGGGGAGAGTTGTCACACCCGTCCCGGAAAATCTTAAATGTTTTAAAAATGCAAAATCAGTTTTTGAGAATTATCAATATTATTTGGTAATTGTGGTATTGGTTGACTGTGGCCAACGGAGGGTGTCAAGTGAGGACTCGGTAATTCGATATCCATTGAGGCATTCGTGTGATTAAATGACATTTATACGATTTAAATGTTATTTGACTTATCTGGTAAATTGTGAATAGTAAATTTACCTGTGCAGAATAAATTTCTAGTAGTTTTGATATTGATAAATATTATTTTGAACCATGTGGTGAGAATGTGAGTGACACGTTGCATAAAAGGTAGGTGGTATGGAGATTTCACATAATTAGTTTTCAGAACGTAATTACGGACCCAAACGGAACTTAGACAAAAACTTTTATAATTTATAGTTTTCACTCGTGAAGTCATAAAATGGACGTTCACAACGTTTCAGGGGATAATTAGAAGTTTAAAAAACTCGCGGGGAGTTAAACACGATTTCCGAAAGTCGTGCCTATATGTAGAAAATCATGAGATATTTTCATTAGTTATAATCTTCTAACCTAAATCAAGAGAGAGGCAAAAAGGGGATTTATTGCTTCGAGCTTCAAGACACAAATCTACGAACTTTCGATCGTCAACTTTTTTCCAAATTTTATATTCGGACTCCTTGAGGTATTAGCTATGTTTTGATGTCTATTAGGCCACGTTTGGCAAATTAATTCTGAAAAGCTAATTTTAAGAATTTGGGGAAAACATGTGTATACTTATAGGAATCGCTTGTAATCGGATATTCGACGTTTAATTGTTGTCTAAGTACTTTTCCTGAAGTATTAGAGATATAGCACGAGGTATGAATTCTTGACTTATATTATATAGTGAATTTTGGATGCTTTAAATATCAAACATGATTTGTGATCCGAGCAAAATTCATGTGGTAGTTAGGCCCGTTAATTTACTCATGAATACGTATGAAAGCATGTTTGTATGGTTATGTGAGTATGCTAAATGTCTATGTGGGTCAAAGGGGAGATTATACAAATTCATGCCGCGGGTAAGCTTCTCGATGTTTGAGAATTTAGTAGCGACGGCTACTGTGCATGGTTTGGGAGAAGGCCCAGCCAGGGCACTGGATGAGTAGTTTAGGAGAAGGCCCAGCTACGGCATCAATTCCATTACCGGGTGAACGCGTATCTCTCTCCCTAGCGATTATTTGTTATTGTGATGATATTAAGGCATGAATTGCCCATATGCATTTGTTTAGAATTGTACACTCAACATATAGCTGAGCAATGGAGATTTACTCCATTGCAGGTATGAAGAAAAGAAAGATGGAATGCAAGAGATGAGGCCGTTGGGATCATTCGGAGGAATTGGGGTATAGATTTTTGTAACCGAATCATAGAAGCTCTGGATTATTTTTGAGTTGATGTAATATTCTTTTGAAAACCTTTTTAAGTTGGTTGAAAGTGACCTAGAATTCTTGAGTCCGCGTCTTGATGTTTAACACGTTGAATTTCATGTTTTATGAATTATTGTAGCACTTATGAGATTTTGATCCAAGCGAGTTTTTGACTCGTTCCGTTAATGTTTTCAAAGCTTAGACATGCAGTCTAATATATTTATATACCTTTGGTAAAGTTTCAGAACGATTGGGAATTTGTATGTTGAGTTTTGTCATAATTGCGACGTTTTCAAAAAAGTAAAAATTGGCAAAAGTGGGCTGCCCGTGAATAGTGTTTTTTACAAAGGAAGTACCTTTTTTCGGAAAATATTAAACTGTTCTATTTTGCTTTCAGGGTACATTTGGGGTCCCTAATAACACTTTTATAGTTAATTTGAAATATAATTAACTTTTCAAATTGATACGGATTTTACGGACTCATAGTTCAATGTTCTGTTTTTCTTCCAAAATGAACTATGTTTTAAAGAGTTTCTTTAAGTTCTTTTCCGCTGCTAGAATTATGGAATGAATTGGATGAGCCTCGGTGGCGTGCCACGTGTCCTATTTCTGCCCGTAGCGGGATGGGTCGTGACAAATGGACCCAAACCTATCTTCATGGTTTGAGGTTTGTTATGACTAAGTTTCATGAAATTCTTCCATTCTTCTTTGAAATTTACAAATATGAATATCTTTATTCTCCAATGACCATCAAATTGTAAGAGAGTTAGCTTTAGACAAACCCAACTCCATGACCTATTTGTCTAAATTGATAAGAATAAGATGAACTAACCCGGTGTGTAGTGAGTTCACAATCTGTTTTTGATTGTAGATTTTTAGTTGAACATCGAATCGTTGGAACTGAATGAAACCAACGGGAAAGTGTTTATAACTCAAAGTTCTACCACTGTAATTTTTGTTTTAAGGTAGTTTCATGTTTGGAGTGGTTTGATCAAGGGTTTTGTGGAACAACTATAATCTGTCCAGAGTTTCAGAACAGTAACACTCTTTTAAAATAAGTAAATCAGAACCTTAATCAAGCACTCTTGACCCAAAATAAAATTTTCTAAGTAGTTTAATGTGTTAGGAAGCTACCCTAAAAAGACCAAAGCTGTAACGCCCTGTATTTTATTATCATTAATAAATAAATATGGCGTTTCATTCCCATGAGTATTTTAATTTAATTTCTCTTTGTAATAATTATCTGGGGTCAAACTGTAATTTCCAAAATATTTTCTATGGTTTCAAAAACGATATCTATATTTTTGTATAACCGGGAATTTATTCCTACGCTAATATAATTCTCTGTATTTTTATTTCAACCGCAAAATACCAGTTTTATGTTTTAAATCTGCGTTATACCGCGTTTGGGTGTGGGAGCACGTGAGCTCAACCACACCGGAGAAATTCTTGGTTTAGCTTGGAGCCCAAACATATCAGTTTATATATACGTTGCTCTCTCTCTCAATCAGGGAGTTTCCCATATCTTACTCTCAAACTCTCTGCTTCTCTCATTCTCTCTCAATCTCCCTCAATTCTCTCAAGAACACACACACATACATACATACATACATAGATATATATATCAAGAACGGAGGAAGAAAATTATTGGACGACGGAATCGCGGCGGAAAACTCTCGGTCCCAATTCTCGGTGTAATTAACCTCAGTGAGTAATTTAAACTCACTCTCAATGTCTATATATGTATTTTTCAGTGTATATAAGTGTGTATATATGTATATATATGAAAACACCATGAGAGCTTGAAAATTGAAGTTTTAGAAATCGTAACCAAAATCGATTCTGTAAATTGGGAATGGAAGATATTGATCCCGATAAGCTGTGGTTCAAATCCTACGCAGTAATTTACCCGTATCGCGACGTACTGTTTATTTTAAGTTTTGTCACTCTAACTTTAATCGCAGAAATTAATCGATACAATCCGTATTAGTTAAAATTGGTCGCGTATTCGTAATCTACGCGGAAAACTGAAGAGATCCATATATTGCACGACATAATTGAAACATAAAACAGAAATGGGTAATTTCAGTCCAGAAATTGAAAACAGGGGAGAAAACGAAGAAGATGGCATTCTGCAAGAACTCGCGCGCGCGACCCGCTCGCGCGAGGCTCGCTCGCGCGGACCATTTCTCCCCTTCGCGCGCGCGATCCGCTCGCGCGACCTGTTCTGCCCTTTCGCGCGCGCGATTCGCTCGCGCGATATGTCCTCCCCCTCGCTCGCGCGATCCGCTCGCACGATCTGCCCTCCCCCTCGCTCGCGCGATCCGCTCGCGCGAGGTGGCAGTTTTGGCAGTTTGTATAATTTTTGGTAAGGGACTGTTTGGAAAATGTTTTGGGAGATTTCAAAGAACTGTTTGACAAATACACTGTTTTAAAGGCTCACTGTTAGACTTTGGACTTGTAAGAACGATTAAGATCGAGATTTATGTTGAACGTATATTCAGCTTTGAGATTATTAACCGATACTGCAAAACTATGAACATTGACATACATATTTGGGTCAAGGTTGTGTCGACATGCATGTGTGTGAGAAAGCGTGAAAAGAGTAAAGGGTGGCAGTTTGGTGTGTGACCTCAATATCGATCGGATAGTATTCCTGGTATTGGAGATGATAATGTTGTGTACGACTTAGATATCGATCGGATAGTATTCCTGGTATCTAAGGCGCGTGTTTTCGGATATTGATCGGATAGTATTCCTGATATCCGAAGCGATGGTGATAGTGTTGTGTACGACTTAGATATCGATCGGATAGTATTCCTGGTATCTAAGGCGCGCGTTTCGGATATTGATCGGATAGTATTCCTGATATCCGGAGCGATGGTTGGTTGTGTTTGGTCTAGATATCGATCGGATATTATTCCTGGTATCTGAGGTAGTAGTGTGGCGTGTGACTTCAATACCGATCGGATAGTATCCCTGGTATTGGAGGCGATAGTGTAGCGTATGAATTGGATGACTGAATACTTATTACTCCTGGTAGCTGAAATGATGTGTTGATTGAATTGGATTGTTCTAAAAGAAAGAATTGGCAAAGTAAGATGTTTCACAATTCATGTACAATTTCGTATTTTAATATTCCCCCGTGATTCATGTTGGAATTGGAACCTTGAATATATTACTGTTAAAGTTAAATGGTACTGTTGTTTATTTGCTTATATATACATTGCGAGCACTTGTTTATTTTACTCACCAGCTTTCATAAGCTGACGGCGTTGATGCGTCCTGGACTGTATGTCCAGATTTTCAGGGGCAGGAGCAGCCAGGGTACTCCGACTATGCTAGTTAGAGGCAGGAAACTTTCCAGGAGGCTGCTTATTATTTTTCCTATGTCTTTCATTTCTGAAGTTGTAATAGACTGGAGAATAGCTTGGAAATAAGGGCGTTTTGTGCCTAAGACATTGACTTATGTAATAGTTTAGCAAGTTTTAAATTTCGGAGCTTATGTTTATTAGTATCCTTTCTTTTAGAAATGTTGTTAAGTTATTTGTTGCAGGGACAATTGGTCATACTCACTTGTCACGACCTACGAGTCCATAAAGGAAATTAAATGCTTTCCTGAATTTTGCTACGTCGGGGCGTGACAGGCTTTTTGGTATCAAAGCCAGGTTTTGGCTCGACCGATTGTCCAGAACACCTAGGATCTGCCGTTAAGATAGAATTGAGATAAGATAGTTCGACTTTATTCCGTGTCTAGTCGCTTTCTATCGTTTAGAGTTTTCTTTCTTCTCGAGGGGTTGACCGAATTCTATTGATTGATGGATAGGTACCGTTCTCTCGATCAGATGGCTGGAAGAAATCTCAGGAATCGTCCCGCTATTGAAGATGCACCCCCGGTAATAGATCCAACCGGGATGTTCGAAGCTTTTGTAAGGAGGTTGGAGAGGGTTAGTGATCAGAACGCAAGGAACAATAATCAGAATGGGAATTACAACGGGAATGGGAGGCAAGCCCACCAGACTGGAGACAAGCTTCTCAAGGAATTTTGCGCTCTGCGACCTGAGTATTTTGCTGGAACTGATGAACCCTGGCAAGCAGAACAGTGGCTACGCCAGATGGAGCGTATCTTTGAGACCATAGAGTGCACTGATCTGGAGAAGAAGCGTCTAGCTATCTTTCAGCTGTCGTATGCAGCAGCTGATTGGTGGGATGCAGAAAAGGCGACCATAGGGGAAGAAGCTGCAAGGAGAATGCCATGGATTATGTTCAAAGAAAGGTTTCTCGAGAAGTATTTTCCTGAAGAAGAGAAGGACAAGAGAGAGAAAGAGTTTATGGAGTTGACTCAAGGGAATCTAACTGTCCGAGAGTACACTACTCGATTTGAGCGTCTGTCTCGCTTTGCTCCACATATGGTGGACACACCCCAGAAGAAAATCAAGAAGTATCACCGGGGTCTCAACCTGTCTCTTCGACATCTCACTATGGGGCATCTGGGCCAATCATTTGAAGCCCTAGTGAGATTGGCTACGGGGTTAGAAAATGATGGTTGTCAGAACTCGAAGCCGTTTGGAAATCGACCTCCGCAGAAGGGATATTCAGGACAGAAACCTGGGTACCCTCAAGGACAGAAAAGGACCTGGGATGGAGGAAAGAAACCACAGCAGACACAAGCAGTTCAGCAATATCAGCCTCTAGCAATAGAAGGGGCCAAAAACAATAACTGCTTCAATTGTGGAGTTCCTGGTCACCGAGCTAAAGATTGCAGAGCACCTAGGCGTGCGGATCGTCCAGGAGTTGTGTGCTATAATTGTGGCATGCCAGGTCACATAAGTCCGGAATGCAAGGCTCCTAGGAAAGGCAACTATGGTCAGCAAGGACAGGCCCGCCTGAATGCTGTTATTCCCGAGGCTGCTGGTTATGAAGAAACAGGGTATGAAGGAGGTGCTTATGAGGAGGGACTGCCTGAGCAACGAGCAGTGGAAGGTACTCTAACCTTGTTTAACTCTCATGTTAAAGTTTTATTCGACACGGGTGCTACACATTCTTTTATATCTGTTAAGATCGTTCAGAAGTTGGGTATAGTACCGCAACGTTTAGAGGAAGCTTTGAGTGCTGTCTCACCCTTAGGGACCACCGTCAAGTTATTACATGTGTGTAAGGATTGTCCTCTACGGTTGGGAGACCGTGAACTTTTGGCAAGTTTGGTGGTTCTGTCGATGAAGGAGTTTGATATAATCCTGGGAATGGATTGGCTCGAGAAGAATGATGCGAAGTTGGATTGTGCAAGGAAGAGGATCACATTTGCGGACAAGGGGAATCAACTCTTCGATTTCCAATGTAACCCTTCGGGTGATATGTTCCTCACTAGATGCCTAGTAAACATTGAGGTTGTCAGTGCAGAGGTGACAGTATCATCTATACCGGTAATCAAAGAGTTCGAGGAAGTATTCCGAGATATTTCAGGATTACCGCCGGAAAGGGACATAGAATTCTGTGTGGAATTGGTACTAGGTACTCGACCTATAACCAAGGTTCCCTACAGGATGGCCCCTACAGAGTTGTTGGAGCTGAAGGAACAAGTTCAAGAACTTGAGAAGTTGGGTTTTGTTCGTCCAAGTACTTCACCCTGGGGAGCACCAGTGTTGTTTGTGAAGAAGAAGGATGGGTCAATGCGGCTGTGTATTGACTACCGAGAACTGAATAAGGTTACTATCAAGAATAAGTATCCTTTACCTCGGATAGACGATCTGTTTGATCAGTTGCAAGGAGCCACGACCTTTTCTAAGATTGATCTACGGTCAGGGTATCACCAGTTGAGGGTGCGGAAGGAAGACATACCTAAGACTGCTTTCAGGACGAGATACGGGCACTATGAGTTCTTAGTGATGCCATTTGGGATGACGAATGCTCCGGCTGTGTTTATGGACTTGATGAATAGAGTATTCAAGCCCTATTTGGATCAATTCGTTATTGTCTTTATTGATGATATTTTGATCTATTCCAAGTCAGAGGAAGAGCACGAACAACACCTGAGGATCGCGTTGCAGACTCTCAAGGATCACCGCCTGTATGCTAAATTCAGCAAGTGTGAATTCTGGCTTCAGGAAGTTAAGTTTTTCGGGCATGTGATCTCACAACAAGGAATCGCAGTTGACTCCTCAAAGACCGATGCAGTGGCGAATTGGACTCGGCCGACCAATGCTACAGAAGTCAGAAGTTTTCTGGGACTAGCTGGTTACTATCGGAGATTTGTAGAAGGTTTCTCCAAGATAGCAGCCCCGTTAACTGGTTTGACTAAGAAAGATTTGAAGTTTGAATGGACTGATAAGCATGAACGCACTTTTCTGAAATTGAAAGAGAGATTGACAACAGCGCCAGTGCTTGCGATACCAAGGGATGGTGAGAAGTTCACTATTTTTAGTGACGCCTCGTATCAAGGATTGGGATGCGTCCTTATGCAAGACGGAAAGGTCATCGCGTATGGTTCACGACAGTTGAAGCCAAATGAATTGAATTACCCAACTCATGATTTGGAGCTGGCAGCAGTAGTGTTCGCGCTTAAGATCTGGAGACATTACCTCTATGGGGAGAAGTTTGAATTGTTCTCAGACCACAAAAGCCTTAAGTATTTGTTTACTCAGAAGGAGTTAAACATGAGGCAACGTCGGTGGATGGAACTGATCAAGGACTATGACTTCACATTAGAGTACCACCCTGGTAAGGCTAACGTAGTCGCTGACGCCCTAAGCCGAAAACCTCAAGGAATGATTGCTTCATTGATGTTGAGGGAATGGAAAGCCTTGGAGACAATCGCAGAATTTGATGTGCAGATTTCAGAGGGAAGTGCCGGGCAGCACTTTGGATGCCTCGTAGTACAACCAACACTTGTAAGTCAAATCATCGAAGCCCAGAAGGGAGATGAAAAGTTTCAAGTATGGTTCGCAAAGATGTTAGAGAAGGACCCGACAGAATGGAAGGTTGGGGCCGATGGAGGGTACAGATGTCGAGACAGATTGTGTGTGCCAGATTCAGGAGGTTTGAGAAAAGATATTCTCGAAGAAGCACATAAATCGAGACTGACAGTACACCCAGGAGGAACAAAGATGTATAAGGATTTGAAGAGAAACTTCTGGTGGGAAGGGATGAAGCGAGAAGTAGCCGAGTTTGTGTCTAAATGTTTGACTTGTCAACAAGTGAAGGCCGAACATCAGAGACCCTCGGGATTGTTGCAACCCTTACGTGTTCCAGGATGGAAGTGGGAGCACATAACTATGGATTTTGTGGTTGGATTACCCCGATCACAACAGAATCATGACGCGATTTGGGTAATTGTGGATCGTTTGACGAAGTCTGCACACTTTATCGCGTACAATATGACTTACCCAGTAGAAAGGATGAGTCGAATGTACCTACAGCAAGTGGTGCGACTGCACGGTGCGCCTGTGTCAATTGTATCAGACCGCGATGCACGTTTTACCTCGGGATTTTGGGAAAGTTTGCAGAAGGCTATGGGAACTTCGCTCAAGATGAGTACTGCTTTCCATCCTCAGACCGATGGACAGACCGAGCGTGTGAATCAGATTATGGAAGATATGCTCAGAGCTTGTGCAATTGACTTTGAAGAGTCTTGGGAGACGCACTTACCTTTGGTTGAATTTGCGTATAACAACAGTTATCACTCAAGTATTGGAATGGCACCATTTGAGGCATTGTACGGACGGCCATGTCGATCTCCGTTGTGTTGGGCAGAAGTGGGAGACACAGAACTTTTGGGACCAGATTTGGTGAGAGAGACCAATGAGAAGATTTCACTGGTCAAGGAAAGGATGACAACTGCACAGAGTAGACACAAGAGTTATGCGGATCGACGACGAAAGGACTTGGAGTTCAGTATCGGTGATCACGTACTCCTTAAGGTTTCACCTGTTCGTGGAATAGTACGTTTTGGTCAGAAGAGAGGGAAGCTGGCACCTCGTTTCATCGGACCGTTCGAGGTTTTGGAGCTTGTTGGGAAAGTGGCTTATCGGCTCGCGTTGCCACCAAAGATGTCTGGTGTTCATAATGTGTTCCATGTCAGTATGTTAAGGAAATACATACGGGATCCTTCACATGTGGTTAATTTTGATGATATTGAGACGAGTCAGGATGTTGTCTACAAGGATAGACCTGTGAGGATTCTTGACCAGAGTATCAAGAGGCTGAGAAGAAGAGACGTTCCTTTGGTTAAGGTTCAGTGGAGGCATCATGACGAAGGAGAAGCGTCGTGGGAGTTAGAGTCAGACATGAGGATTAGATACCCCGAGTTGTTTCAGGATTAGTTAGCTCAGATTTCGGGGCGAAATCTCTGTTAAGGTGGGTAGGGTGTAACGCCCTGTATTTTATTATCATTAATAAATAAATATGGCGTTTCATTTCCATGAGTATTTTAATTTAATTTCTCTTTGTAATAATTATCTGGGGTCAAACTGTAATTTCCAAAATATTTTCTATGGTTTCAAAAACGATATCTATATTTTTGTATAACCGGGAATTTATTCCTACGCTAATATAATTCTCTGTATTTTTATTTCAACCGCAAAATACCAGTTTTATGTTTTAAATCTGCGTTATACCGCGTTTGGGTGTGGGAGCACGTGAGCTCAACCACACCGGAGAAATTCTTGGTTTAGCTTGGAGCCCAAACATATCAGTTTATATATACGTTGCTCTCTCTCTCAATCAGGGAGTTTCCCATATCTCACTCTCAAACTCTCTGCTTCTCTCATTCTCTCTCAATCTCCCTCAATTCTCTCAAGAACACACACACATACATACATACATACATAGATATATATATCAAGAACGGAGGAAGAAAATTATTGGACGACGGAATCGCGGCGGAAAACTCTCGGTCTCAATTCTCGGTGTAATTAACCTCAGTGAGTAATTTAAACTCACTCTCAATGTCTATATATGTATTTTTCAGTGTATATAAGTGTGTATATATGTATATATATGAAAACACCATGAGAGCTTGAAAATTGAAGTTTTAGAAATCGTAACCAAAATCGATTCTGTAAATTGGGAATGGAAGATATTGATCCCGATAAGCTGTGGTTCGAATCCTACGCAGTAGTTTACCCGTATCGCGACGTACTGTTGATTTTAAGTTTTGTCACTCTAACTTTAATCGCAGAAATTAATCGATACAATCCGTATTAGTTAAAATTGGTCGCGTATTCGTAATCTACGCGGAAAACTGAAGAGATCCATATATTGCACGACATAATTGAAACAGAAAACAGAAATGGGTAATTTCAGTCCAGAAATTGAAAACAGGGGAGAAAACGAAGAAGATGGCATTCTGCAAGAACTCGCGCGCGCGACCCGCTCGCGCGAGGCTCGCTCGCGCGGACCATTTCCCCCCTTCGCGCGCGCGATCCGCTCGCGCGACCTGTTCTGCCCTTTCGCGCGCGCGATCCGCTCGCGCGATATGTCCTCCCCCTCGCTCGCGCGATCCGCTCGCGCGATCTGCCCTCCCCCTCGCTCGCGCGATCCGCTCGCGCAAGGTGGCAGTTTTGGCAGTTTGTATAATTTTTGGTAAGGGACTGTTTGGAAAATGTTTTGGGAGATTTCAAAGAACTGTTTGACAAATACACTGTTTTAAAGGCTCACTGTTAGACTTTGGACTTGTAAGAACGATTAAGATCGAGATTTATGTTGAACGTATATTCAGCTTTGAGATTATTAACCGATACTGCAAAACTATGAACATTGACATACATATTTGGGTCAAGGTTGTGTCGACATGCATGTGTGTGAGAAAGCGTGAAAAGAGTAAAGGGTGGCAGTTTGGTGTGTGACCTCAATATCGATCGGATAGTATTCCTGGTATTGGAGATGATAATGTTGTGTACGACTTAGATATCGATCGGATAGTATTCCTGGTATCTAAGGCGCGTGTTTTCGGATATTGATCGGATAGTATTCCTGATATCCGAAGCGATGGTGATAGTGTTGTGTACGACTTAGATATCGATCGGATAGTATTCCTGGTATCTAAGGCGCGCGTTTCGGATATTGATCGGATAGTATTCCTGATATCCGGAGCGATGGTTGGTTGTGTTTGGTCTAGATATCGATCGGATATTATTCCTGGTATCTGAGGTAGTAGTGTGGCGTGTGACTTCAATACCGATCGGATAGTATCCCTGGTATTGGAGGCGATAGTGTAGCGTATGAATTGGATGACTGAATACTTATTACTCCTGGTAGCTGAAATGATGTGTTGATTGAATTGGATTGTTCTAAAAGAAAGAATTGGCAAAGTAAGATGTTTCACAATTCATGTACAATTTCGTATTTTAATATTCCCCCGTGATTCATGTTGGAATTGGAACCTTGAATATATTACTGTTAAAGTTAAATGGTACTGTTGTTTATTTGCTTATATATACATTGCGAGCACTTGTTTATTTTACTCACCAGCTTTCATAAGCTGACGGCGTTGATGCGTCCTGGACTGTATGTCCAGATTTTCAGGGGCAGGAGCAGCCAGGGTACTCCGACTATGCTAGTTAGAGGCAGGAAACTTTCCAGGAGGCTGCTTATTATTTTTCCTATGTCTTTCATTTCTGAAGTTGTAATAGACTGGAGAATAGCTTGGAAATAAGGGCGTTTTGTGCCTAAGACATTGACTTATGTAATAGTTTAGCAAGTTTTAAATTTCGGAGCTTATGTTTATTAGTATCCTTTCTTTTAGAAATGTTGTTAAGTTATTTGTTGCAGGGACAATTGGTCATACTCACTTGTCACGACCTACGAGTCCATAAAGGAAATTAAATGCTTTCCTGAATTTTGCTACGTCGGGGCGTGACAAAAGCCTTTGTGATTTTTTTTTTTTTACTATTTTTAGAAAATCATACAAAAACTCTGGACGGGGAGTTGTAAGTCTTTGAGTGATGTCTAGTGTTTGCCCAATTTTCGGAGATCTAACCGTTGAAACTTCAATTTTCTTTTTGAGTCAAAAACTAAACACACAGAGGCATCTTGTGTCCAAAATTTTATCAAGATCAAGCCATGGGAACCATACTTTTTATTTATTTGAAGTTCTGATTTACTCTCAGCAATTTTTAGAATTCTGTAACAATTCTGATCAATCTTATAAATAATGGTTTAGATAATATTTTCATGAGCTAAGGTTCAAACCCTGTTTCAATAATGATTAGTTAAGCTTGAATTCAAGGTCTAAGCGACCTAAATCGATAAGTAATTCATAACTTGTTCTTGCACATATTCACCTATGTGGCTTGACACTCGTAATTATGGCTTGTTTGCTTTAGGTTTAATCACATTTGATAGGTCTAAGCTAGAAGCCTAGGATTACCATCAATTTTATATCTTGTACATTATGTGGACTAACCCTTATTTTGTAGCGCCGATGAGGTATGACTTTTCGACTCTCCCTTAGCTTAGTTTTTCTTTGATTTTATTGATTTCTTGACCTCATGTGTGACACTGTAGAATTAAGATTTTCCTTATGTGTATAAGAGACCCTCTTCTTAGTTTTTATTTATTTGCATGCATTGCACGTCTAATATTCGCGGCTGGATCCCGGGTAAGTTCCCTTTTTCCTTACTGCATATCATATTGCTTGCTACTTGAATTATATGATTTTTGAATGATAATTTATCACTTGCAATCTTACACCCTTTAGACATGCTTTGGTAATGTATATTTATACATATGTATTAATTGAGGACATGCTTAAATTATTAATTCGATTAAAAGGATGTTGATTAGAGGCCATCACGAGATAGGATGAGAAGGGTCCGTTGGGCTCATTCCCTTCTCATTCCATAATCTCCGGACCTAGTTTAATCTTCGGTTTCGCAAAAAGATCAGTTGCTTTAAAATGGTTTCTTAATTTTTCCCTTTTAAAAAAAATTAAGTGGCGACTCATTGTTTTGTGTTTTAAATTGAAAAAGATTTTAAAAGAAAATCTGTTGGTAGAAGAAGGAAAAATTGCGATATCCACATAAACGTGGAATTTTCTTTTAATATTTTTGAGAATGAGTTTGATAATAAATGAGTTTTGTTTAAAAAGAGAAAAGGTGGTTTATGAAAGTAATATAAATTCAATTTATATTAAAATGGTCTTTTAAAATTAAGTATGGGTTAGCAACCTTGGATTTTTAGAGTGGTTGAATATTGATCAAGGTATGCACTTAATTGGATATTTGGCTTTTCAAAAATCGGGTTGAGCAACATTATTTGGAATCCCTTGTTTGACTGCTTAGAACTGCCACCCCCCCCCCCCCCCCCCCCCCCCCCCCCACCCCCCCTCTCACTTTGAGTTTGTCAAATATTTAAGAGTTAGGCTATGCTTTTAAAATTTTTATTTCAAAAGTACTTTTGAAATAATATGGTAGTAGGGTCATGTCTAATACAGTGGGATCGGTTGAATTTTGATTGAAAGTTATTACTCTAACCCCAGTGCTACATCGTTTGAGAAGCACTTTTGGTGATAGAAATTTGTGAAGCATAGCATTACTCAATATTTAATGCCAAACGAACAATATGAATTTGGTCATACTTTGAAATTTCCAATATCTGAATATAGAGTGCAATATTCTCATTTAATACTGAGCTCTGCTATATTAACCAATAAGAAAGAAAGATGAGCAATGAATGAGCAAACATGTGTTCATGAATATAATCCACTTGGGCTCAACTTGTTGAAGATCTAGTCTTTGTGCGTGTGTGATCACAAGGAAATTGATCAAGTCATAGTCGGCAGTTGGCACGCATAGAGGCCCCCAATTCAACACTTAGCCCTTCCAAGGGGGGTGACCATGTTCTCACTCTCTCTCTCTCTCTAGCATGTGCGCCTAATGAAAGTGACTTAACAAATTTAACAAAACAAACATTCTTAAAGTTTGTTATGGTTTCATATTTTCCATTTGACTCCGCACATAAATTGGTCTTGATCAGACAATGATTACGATCCTTTCTAGCCAAAATAAACCAGAATTTCAAGGTTTTGGCTCTATGTTTTCAAAATGAGTTCGACTAACATGAATTTGGTCCACATATAATTGATTAACCATTGGATGGGCTAATATTATGTAAATATAAAATATACATATGCGTGTATATAAACCTGATTTTGTAGGTGGGGTCTGGTTCAATTGCATTTTGTATGACAGTGAAATTGGTCTAATTATAATCCATTTGTAATGGCAGACACAGACCATGCACGGTAGGTGCGCTTCATGGAAAGCAAGATCCATGACAAGATCTTTGATTGCTTTTTTTTTTTTTTGCTAAGCAAGATCTTTGATTGCTTGTTCAGGTCATACATACAACACATTGGGGAAATTACATTTACACCCCTTTACTTAAAGGCCATATTCACCGTCAACCCCATGTATTTCTATTTATGTTCTAATTCCTCTTGTACTGTCAACCCACATATTTATATTTGTATACTAATTCCTCTTGTACTTTGGACGAAAGTGTTACCATTAGTAAATCTATTAAATCTAACGAAACAGATCATGTATAGGGGTGCATTCGAAATATATGCTAACTACAGGTGGTGTATATATAATTAACTATAAAAACTTTTGCTACCTTATCTTTTAACAAATTTATAGCGGAAAGTATAGGGGTCACAGTGAAAATAACCTTAAGTACTAGGGGTGTAAGTGTAATTCCCCTATAACAGGAAATTACACTTACACCTCCCTTGCTTAAGATTATTTTCACTTTGACCTCATGTATTTCTATTTGTGAAAATAATTTGTGTACTTTCAACTAAACTGTCACTGTTAGTAAATGTTGTAAATTTAGCATAATAGAGTCTGTATAGGGTGTGTACCTAATAAATGTGCTTAGCTTAGGGGGTGTATCTATTATTAACTCAAGGTCAAGAGACAAGTTTTTATTTTCTTTACCACAAATCCGTACATCTTTTTTATGTTGATACTACAGGATCTGAAGAGGAAGAGATGTATGCATGATCGCACATGTGGCGATGGGGGAGGCGAAACAACTTACTGTTAACTGGGTTGTTACTCTTTTTTCGTTTGTTGTATAGGGGATGTATCTAAAAAATGTGCTAACCTTAGACGGTGCATCTATAATTAACTTAAGGATAAGTTAACTATGAACACTTTTGCTCTTTGTTCTGTTAAATTTAAAAGATTTTACTGACGGTGACACTTTACTCGAGGAATTAATGTCACGAACAGAAGTATATGAGGTGGTTGTGAAAACGATCTCAAGTATAGGGTTGTAAGTGTAATTTTTCCAAAAAATAATAACAGACAAAAGCAAGAATAACCAACATGTGAAGCAAATAAAATTTAGTTATATAATCTCTTATCATAATCACAGGTCCAAATCAACAGAATCTACCAAGATCCAATTACATATAACCAAAGACAAGGCATTAATATATAATTCCCCACTATTTTGGAGAATTCAAGCCCTCAGTTCACATTTGACAAGGAAATTAGACTACTCATATAGTAAACAAAATATTGAAGAAGAAGGTAAAAAGAAAAAGGAAGATCAAGTCTCAATCCAACATGAAAAGCTAAAAAAAGGCTTTGAATACCTTTAACACTCTCTCTTTGAGGTTAGGAAATCTAAATTTCTAAGACAACTATTATACAAATTGTAAGTAATTAACTCCATGATGGCCTCCCACTAGTTCATGCTTTTTTTTTTCCTCTTTTTTTTTTTTTTTTTGACACCACGAAAAGGATGAGTATGATAATAAATTATGGTGATTGGTGAAAAACCTTTTGATACTTGGTCTTTGGGGAAGAATCAGAGGCTTCGCAGTGCACCAGTTCTCTTTTCTTAGTTGAGATAGAAGAGATGGTAATTGGTGGGATCTCAATGGAATTGAGTTTGGGAGGTGGGTGTTGCCACTGAGGAAGTGGTCCAGCCAATAGGAGTGTCTGGAGTAGTGGGCCAGCTTCCATGACCGCGTGCAGTAACTTTCCTTTCTCTGGCAATGCCTTTTTTGGCGCCAATCTTTCAATTGGCGGTGGCGGTGGCAGTGGTAGTGGTGGTGGTGGTGAAATTGGGTCCTTACACGGTGATGGAATTAAGTTTTCATCGGTATCGGAGTATGAAAATCCAATGTTAAATTCTCCCCCTTTCTTTTCATCTTCATTACTTGTAGTGATCCCCAATTTAGGAGCAACATTGATCTCTAGTTGTTGTAGGAGTATGAGTTTTTCCAAAGTTAGCCTTTGGCATTTTGCTTGAGCTTCATTTCTCTCTCTAAAAGTGGTGGTCAACAAATCTTGTAGGTGTACCAATTCACCTTCTTTTCTTGCAATTTCCTCATGGGCAGAGAGAATT
This sequence comes from Hydrangea macrophylla, assembly GCA_033977485.1. NCBI lineage: Eukaryota > Viridiplantae > Streptophyta > Magnoliopsida > Cornales > Hydrangeaceae > Hydrangea > Hydrangea macrophylla. The sequence continues at coordinate 52,186,565 of CM066982.1, forward strand.
GTGGTCTCTAACTCTAAAGTTGTGTACAAGAGATCATGCTTTAACTCCTCAATTCCCTGTTAAAAAACAATGCCCCATTAATTAGTACAAATGAACAACACAAATCAAGAAAGTTTAAAAAATAAATAAATAAAGCCCTTTAGGAAATATTACCTCTTCTTGATAGTAGTATGGCCAGTTAAGAGGACTACATTGATCCTCCATTTCTTGAAATTGCTTAAAACAAATAATGCTAGACTCTAGAGAAAGGGATATATAAGATTTTGAGTACTTGATTTTTTTTTTGCTTTTCTTCTTTAACTTTTTCTATTGGTTCATGGGACATAGGGTTGGACAAAAACACAAAAGACCAAAAGCATGAAAAGGCATAATGCTTGGTGAATATCTTTATACTTTAGATTCTTGGTACATAAAGGAGTATGGAGTGAAGGAAGGAGGGAATGTGAACTCAGACATAAAAGTTGGGGGCTAATTAAATTGTCCTCATATGTACATTTTCTATACTCACTCAGATTGTACAAACTTGTAGAGAGACATGTTTCGTTGTATATATGGATATCTATATATATAGGACAATGCTAGGGGCACTAACAACTTCCACTAACACTTACTAACACACTCTATCTCTCTCCTAGTGGTACTACGGGGTCCACTGCGGACCCCACAGTACCACTAGGAGAGAGATAGAGTGTGTTAGTAAGTGTTAGTGGAAGTTGTTAGTGCCCCAAATATTACTCATATATATATATATATATATATATATATAAAGCGTTAAATATACTTTATCTTTCATGGTCGGACCCATTTTTACTGTAGCTCTTATGGTTTAAAAATTGATACTTAGACCCCTGTAATTATGTGTTAAGTGCAAAAAAATCCTAATAGTGTTAAACTGTTGGCTTCAAATGATACTATCGCTTCACTCACAACCACAGGGAGTTCAATGTCCATTTTTGAACCATATGAGGGGTAAAGTGAAAATGGGTCGAATCGTAGGGGAGTAAAATGTATTTAATATGCTAGTTTTAACAGAAAACTTACTATTTTACTGCAGTCACAACCACAGAGGGTGGCCTAAATGTTTACTTTTGAACCATAGGGAGGTGAAATGAGAATGAGTCCTACCATAGAAGGGTTGAATATATTTAACACAAAAAAAAAAATGTGTATCAGATATGCTTTGCAATTAACACGCATGCAGTATGGGTGAATTTGTACATGCTTTTTGTACATAATGTTAGATTCGAAGTGTGAATGAGAGCTTATGTAAGCTCAAGGGGATCGTTAAGATCGCTATGAACCGGCTCGATGCTAAGGGAAATGTTTGGAACATTAAGTTTCAAGATTCTAGCAGAGCGGTTTTCAACTAGTCGACCTGGTCCCTTCGACTGGTCAACCGGGTCAACGGTCATATGAAGTTTTAAACATTTTTGGCAGAGGGGCATTCGACCGGACCCAATTTGTGAATAATCACAACTTTTCATGTAGAAACTTTGAATTTGTTTGAATGTCATCTATTCTAATGGCTGATAAATATGGATATAGTGATATACATGTAAGTGGTTTGTTTGCCGGATAGGATAAAGGGAAATTGTATAAAAGTGTAGTTAGTTATCCTGAGATAACTAACCATAGGATTAAATAGTGCAGTATTATTTTTATCCTGTGTTTGGTTCGAGCCAAATTATGTTGGGCATAAAATTAAAACAATCATACCCTCTGTTTGGATGAGCATGTAAAGTTATGGATAAATTTGTAAAATTCTAAAAATACCCTTTTATTAAAATAAAAATATATATATATATATATATATATATATATATGTACACACTGTTGTGCTCCCATCATTGCCAAAAACTTAATCCATCTCATTCAAAATCCTGATGTTAAATAAGTCCTTCACTGTATAGCATCTTCATATGCATCTCCATGGATAGATCATTCAAGTGCATAATAGAAATCAGTTCCAGATTGTGGCAAAACAATGGACCAGTCGCAGATTTTAGAACTAAAAAAAAAGGGAAAGAAGAATAAACTTGAGTAGATCTAAGTAGAAGAACTCAAAGTATCTTAGATTTACAACGATTTAAATTAAAAAAAAAAAAAGGCTTAGATCTAACGAGAAGAACTCATAAAAACATGTAGATCTAATAGTTTGGGGGATTGTAAGAAACCCTAATTTCTCAAATCTCAAAAAAATATATATATATATATATATATGTATATATATTTAAATAAGTAAAATAAAATTAAAAAAATAAATTTCTCAGAAAAGAGATAAAAAAAACCTCCTGATTCCAGCGTGATTATGAGAATATAGGTGAAGAATGTCCTGATTCCGACGACATTCTGCTCGGATTCGTCTCTCTCTCACTCTCTCTGGGTCTGTTCCTACTGGGAATGGTTCAACGTGAATGAAATTTAGTTTGACTTATTTATACGAGAGGGGTATTATTGACATTTGACTTACAATCCCACTTAACCCCAATCTGCGTGTTTTTAATACCACCCCTCAGCTGTTATTTTTTTTATATCCTATACAGGATATTAGTCTTAACCACAAGAAGGTTTTTTCTTGGGTTAACTTATATCATAAAAGTTAAAACAAATGCAATATAAGCCAGGATTGAACTAATTAGTCCAATCCGTCCCAATTTATTCGACAACCAAACATGCCCGTAGTATATAGGTGTTGGGACACGATAATTTGTATAGAGAGGCATCTTTTACCCAATAGACAACTCTATTTATGTTCTACATAGTTAGTTATTTTGATATACGTTTTACAGATTTTATCTTATCTTCTTCATATATTCTAGAGTCATTTTGAGAGCAGTTCATACACATATATTCTGCAGAGTATAATAGAGTATATTGTCTCTATTATACTAGATCGTACTGATGTTGTCAATATCAAGATATAAAAAGTGTACTTTACTTTTCTAAGAATTTGTAGTAGTGAAAGCAAAGGTCGAACCCACAGAGATTGAATTACTACGTCTCTTAATTTTAAAACCTAAATCTAATTAATTATAAAAATGAGATTTTGATCTTGAATTTAATTAAACTAAGAACAATAAAATAGATCTAAATTATGAAAACGATTTAAAAGTGTTTTCGTAAATATGTTTAAAGGAACCTAGGATTGCAAATCCACCACTAGCTTCATAATAGGAATATTTATGCATTCAATTAGATTATTAAGTTGGATGATAATGGGGAATTGTAGCTACAAGTCCAATTCCTCCGTCAAGAAAATAACTATGGTTCAAGCACCAACATAATTCATCTTCGGTTAGCACGAATTATCCCACACTAAACTAGGGTTGTGGTATATTCCATCTAATCTAGGTATGGACTATTCGGATACTTGATAGTACAATTCAATTTAAGCATCATTACATGTAAACAATCCATACAAGCACAGCAAATATAGATCATTGAGCACATCACAGTCAAAATAGATCTAAGACAAGAATAAACTTTGAAAGTAATGATTTAATCAATAAAAGTACGATTTATTTATAAAAATCCTCTAAACATGTAATCATCATCCATACATAATAAATCTAAAAGAAAAGCATAAAATACACCCTATTACTTGGCTAGGGTTTCATTGAAACCCTAGATCTAGAGTTTAGTTGTCCATAGAATTGATGGACAACAAGAGGTTGATGGAGGAGGCCATGGGAATCCTTGGTTTTCTTCTTCTTCTCCTTGCTTTCCTCTCTTCAATGGCTGAAATTTTTGTTGTATATGGTTGTATCTAATGTTGTGTAATGATGTGTAACCACAAAATTGATTTAGAATAGGATTTATATAGAGTTTGGAAGGATTTAGGAAGCTTTCCTAAGCCAAATCGCACTAAAACAGCTATATTTACGTTTCTGGACGTCGTATGCACAAACCACCTTCGCTGGGCACTTTAATTTAATAAAATACGTATTTTTGGTTTTTTCAAAGGTCGCTCGCGCGAGGTCATTTTTGCTGCACTGCGCGACTTTCGTAGAATTGCGATAACGTTTTGCTCAGAACTCGGATTGACTCGCCGTTTGAAGCCACGAGTCCGTAACTCGAAGATCTACATTTTATATCTTTGGAGAAATTTCTCAAATCCAAAGTATTCTTTATCAAAAATGCAATTTTTCGAGACTGCTACTACATTCAACTTTCACCGGAATCACTGTTTGAGCCCAAAATGACTTCCAAAGCCACTAATCATTGGATTTTTGTGCATTTTCAAGTTAAAGCTCCAAATCCTACAAAATTTAGAATACTTATTAAAAAATAACTAATAACTACATGAAATGGGCTAACAAAACGTATTTTTAGAACTATAAACGGCAACTATTCGTCGCCGATCACACCCCCAAACCTATTCTTTGCTAGTCCTCGAGCAAAAAGAAAAGAAAAATAAAACTACTACTACAAATACTACTCCATTTTCGCATGGATCACGATTGCATTTAGCATATTCAACAAGCCTTTTAAACCTCTAGGTGTCCCTAGTCGGACGAGTGAAGTCTCATGAGGGTTCTCGTCAACAAGTTACCCACAACCATCTTTATTAACTTATCAATTTAAAAACTTTTATTAAAAACAAAGAACATAATATTCAATACTCCTGCATCATATAACAAAGATTTGAAATAGAATAACGAACATAAAGAAACATAATGAAACATCCACCTAAATCATGAAAAACAATCTCAAGCACATGCATCGTATAAATCAATAGAGTTCCTCATACAATTGCACGTGTGTGATATGGTAGTCAAATAAACACGCGCATGTCATGAACTTGGAATATACTTCGGATAACCAATTAACTATGTCTCGACTACGAATCTCATAATGTCAATTACACTCTAAAATGAAACACTCAAAAATAGGTGTAATTTTTCGAAAATATGTGAGTAAAGGAAATATGTTTTCAAAACGAGAAATGCTCACATATGACTCGAAAAAGGCGCATGACACGAAAGAACAGTAGTCTCATGGATAGGATGCCAACAATCAAGAAAAATTACTCATTACCATGTTTTAATCCCCCTCCCATCGTTTACATATCCAAACCATGTTTCATAGGATCAAATAGGACTTTTCAAAGGTTGTAATGTGGCTCAGACAATGAAAAAGAATAGAAAAGATTCATTAAGTAGTTTTAGAATGGCATTGTAAGGCATGTTCGATTTCTTTCATTCGTCTCTTCTACCAACTTTCATCTTCTCATTCTTTTCTTTTCATTCTTTTCAATTTTTTCTCCTTCTGTTTCTTTTTCTTCTTTTTTTTTTCAACCTTATTCTTTTTTTTTTTTCTTTTTTTTTCTTTTTCTTTTCGTTGCTTTTTGAATAATCAATCAATAAATAACAAAGCAAACACCCCAAACATCATCTTATTTTCTTTTTCTTCTTAATCGACACATCGCCTTAATACCATTAAAAGTTGACGAATCTCTCAGTGGTAAACTCCAAGTTGGTCAAGTTGGAGCAAAAACAAGGATAATGGTGATTAAGGGAAAAGGGCATTTTAACGGCTCAAAGGGAGAACTAAGGAAATTTTTATCATTTTTCTGGATAGTGGTAAACAAAGAGGACCTATAATCATGTCCTGTGGTTATATGATTCTTCAATATTTACGACGGAAGATTATTTAGCATGGAAGCAAATATTTTAACTTGACTATCAACCAAAACAAGAATAATGAGACTAAACAACAAGTTAATGCGCTATTTCAATGAAATTCGACAAACACAAGATGTATTTATAACCCTCTAAAAAGAAAAGATAGGCTCAAAAGCTCACCGGGTTTAGTCTCCACCTTGTGTTATCTAGAAATCCGAATCATATTATAGTTCATATCAGACATGTATTCAAGCGACTACGTGCAGTGCATAGGTTTGTGTGCAAATCTATGATATAAAACTACGATTCGAACTATACCTAAAACGTTGCATCATGACTTCAACAAGTGTTTAATTACATCTTCTCTTGTTTACCATTCTATAACAATCCAGGTTACATAACAAGATGTATCAAATTTATATTGCAAAAACTTCGGTAATCATCATTTATTTAAGCACAAGTATCGAATTTTTTTTGAAAAATTTAGTGTAATAATAATAATGTGAGTGCATACCCCCAAACCTAAACCTTACCCCCAATGAAAGAAATGAAAGTACGTAAGGAAGGAACGATAATACCTCGATCTTGACAAGCATAAAACAGGTGAACACAAAGGAATATGGCGATAAAGTTCAATGTTACCTGTTACTTCTTGATAAAAGAAAACAAACAAACAAAATAATAAAAGCAGCTAAAAGAATTATAACTAAGCTAAACTAAACTAAATAAACTATAAGACTTAAAGAAAGTACGAAAACAAAAAGATAATCAACTAAAAAATAAATAAAACATAACTAGAATAATGAAACAATACATGACTTGATCTAAAAGTACCTAAGAAACAGAAATAGAAAAAATAAAAACTATTCGAACAGGTGGGGAGAAGGATATAGAAAACAAAACAAAAAATAGGAAAATGGGGGATCGCGCGAGCGGTCCGCGCTAGCGGCCGTCGCGCGCGCAAATCCTAATTTTATTTTTTTGAAGTCAGTCGCTCGAGCGAGATACCTCGCGCGCGCGAAACAAGGCGCGAGGAGAACCCGAGAGCTCATAAAAATAATAACCAAAAATTTTACTAAGGCACAGTCTCGCGCGAGCGGGCCGCACGAGCGGGCCACGCGAGCGACGTCTTGCGCGAGCGGGTCGCGCGTGCGAGAATGGTATTTCTCGTGGCTCACTTATTTTATGTATATTAAGCAAAAATAAAATTACTCTGACCCCCAAACCTGTTCAGAAAGACCACAGCTGACTCAACAAGACCCAAAAACGACCAAAAACAAGAGAAATGGACGGAATAAAGCTTAGGTTGCCTCCCAAGAAGCGCTATCTTTTACGTCTTTAGCTAGACCATCCTAGCTCAAGATTTATGGAGGCTGAAACTCGGACTGTGTACTCCTAAGAATATATGGAAGAGCCCGGTGGTAAGCAGAAAGAGTACCGCTATGAATTAATTCATTTGACAGATCATCCTTATTATGTTCAAATCTTTTTCTTACCTTCCGAGTGAATTCATCGTTAGGGTCCAGGTTATTTGCATTCAACCGCTCATTATTCACTATATTATTCCCCTCACTCATATGTATTTCTTTATTACGTTCAACAGTTCTTCTAACCTCACTGCCTTCCATATATTGGTAATCATCGTCTTTGGGGGTTGATCAACAGCGTTAAAAATGTTTAGTTTGAGGTTCATGTTCCCGAACGACACTTTCATTACCCCCGTTCGACAATTGAAACGCGCATTAGCCGTGGCTAAGAACGGATGACCTAAGATAACCGGAGTGTGTTTCCTAGCATCTAGTACCGGTTCAGTGTCAAGGATCATGAAGTCAACAGGATAATAGCATTTATCAACTTTAACTAAGACGTCCTCGACGATTCCTCTAGGTATTTTAATAGAACGATCTGCTAATTGAATAGTAGCGGCCGTGAGCTTAAGTTCACCTAGTCCTAGTTGTTTGTAGACGTGGTAAGGTAAAAGATTAACACTAGCTCGTAAGTCAAGGAGAGCCCTATGAATGACCGTGTCACCTATAACACATGAAATCATAGGCGTACCTGGATCTTTATATTTTGGAGTAGCGTGTTGAAAAATTGAGCTTACTTTTTCCGTGAGGAAGACCTTTTTCGGAATATGACTGCGCAGCTTGCGTTTTTGAGTGCAAAGGTCTTTAAGACATTTAGCGTAAGCGGGAATTTGTTTTATAGCATCGAGGAATGGAATATTGATTTTTACTTGTTTGAACACCTCGAGTATATCTTCTGTTTTCGAATTTTTCTTAGAAAAATTTGATAGTTCCTCAACGTTTGGTGGATATGGCATTCTCAGAATATAATTCGTTGGGACCGGTTCTTTTTCTTTTCTACTTTGAGTCACGTCCTCACCCCTCTCTCTGTTCAAGTTAACGTTTTCATCCCTCATGACTTCCCTCGGAATCTCAACAACTTCTTCCTCTCGAGTAGTCATGCTAGTTGACACAGCGTTCACTTGCTCATTCGTACCACCCACCTCGTATTGTCCCTTAGGGTTCGGAATAGGTTGACTTGGAAACTTACTCTCGGTTAAACGATTTAGCATGTTAGCTATTTGTCCCACTTGGGACTCCAGTTTTGCAATGGACTGGGTGTGGGAATGTACTAACTGGATCACCGGACCAAAACTTTCAAGTGAGGCCAACACCTTCTCCTCAAATGCATTATTACATGGAGGTGGATGAGGAGGTTGTTGGTATTGACATTGTTGAGGTCTATAAGCATTAGGGAAAGTACTCATCTCACTATTACTGTTATTATTATTATTATTATTTTTCCATGAAAAATTTGGGTGCATCCAGATTATTTGTCATAGGATTATAGTTATTCCGTGAGAATTGTCGAATAGAATTAATGTGTTGCTCCACAAATTCCGGGAATTGACTCTCCGATGGACATGCAAGTATAGAATGTGAAGGATCATAACATAATGCACAAATTTCATGAGCGGGTGAGGTAATCATTTGGTTCATTGTTAAAAGTCGGTCCAGTTTTTTAGACAGTTCTTTTATTTCAATTGACTGACTTGACTCGAACTTTACCTCTCTCTTAGGTTGTGAATGATATCCCTCAGAACGTACTGACACAGCCTGATGCATCGAATTCTCGCTTAATGTTTCAAAGATTTTTGTCACACCCCGATTTTTGGAAAGCCAAATAATCAGCATAGAACTAAATCTAGACTACTATTCGACTGTCCAACTATCGGAGTGAACACCACGATCCTAATAAAACTTTTTAATGGAAATAGATGTTCTTAAAAACCTGGTTAAAACATTTGTAATAAATTTCCATTTATGTTTTTAAAACAAAACCACCACATTTCCATTTTAAAAAAAAACACTCATGCGGTTCCGAAAATACTCAAATATATATGATTAAAGCTACAACTACTAAATCACTTATATTGAAAAGCGGAAGCTGAATAAACATTTCTAAATTCTCATTAAGAATAAAAATCTTTTCATTTACAATTAAAGCTTTGAAAGAATAACCTCTATTACAACCTTTGGTCACAGCTACTAAACGTCCCAATACCAACTACAATAATGGCCCACAATGCCAAATAAATGAAAATAGCAAATGAACAGTAAAGGTCTTCATGCCCTCAAGCAAATCCATGCAATCCAATAGTCATACCGGCCTACTCCTTAATCTGCAAAACGGCTGCGTTTCCCAAGAAACGCCCCCGCATGATAAACATCACACGGGTCAGCATTGTATAACAACACTGGCATGAGTAAACACGCTCCAGTATCAAGGATCACTCGTGGTCCCCTCAACTCCAACCCAACAATAATCAATTAACATAATAATACCCAATAAATTTTCCGGAGGTTGGGAATCCGCTGGACTCCCTCCCTCTCTTGAACACAAACACATACAAAGTTGTAGGCAGAACTGTAGTTCCACACGTGAGTGAGGACAAGCGGTAGTTTCCTCGAGTCACGGCAGCAGTTTGTTCCACCCACAAAGTAAAAGAAACACTTACTCTTAAATGACATGGTGAGCCAAAGCCTGCTTACAATGGTTAGTGGGCCCACCATCCTGCAACTCGAGAGTTAGTACAAATCCTTAGTATCATAATAAGCAATTCTCCAATACCAAATCATTTAATCAATTTTCTTCGCATTATACCACAGTAACCATTTCGAGTTTTCAATTTCATGTTTCGCAACAGTTTATCCATTTGCATTTGACGCACTACAATCACTGTCATTTTTTTCTTGCCCTAGGTTCACCACTAAGGTCACCCTACTCATGGTCAACTTACTTTTTTTTATGAATGATTCATTATTCAATTTCCTAGGTTCACCACTTGGTCACCCTCCATGGTACACCCACACATATATCCCATGTGTGCCCGGACATACTACTAACATCCACTCTGGTGCTAGTTTGGTTGGGGTATCAACCAAACCAGGTATACACACAGAAGGCCAGTCAATATGCCTAGACGTCTAACAAATAAGCCGGGCATAAGGCTTAGGCCAGCTTGATCACGAAGCCACTGGCAAAAGGGTATACTCAGCAAGTCGAGCTACCAAAAAAAACATATCACACAACGGGGAGAAGGAACTTGAAACCACTTTTTTTTTACCATCTACGTTAATTCACACAAGTACCATTCATGAGGATTTAATCACGTCATTAACCACTTCAAAAATTTATCATTTATTACATGGATTATGATTATCCGATTATTCACAATAAGGCCCTTGTGCCAAACTTCTATTCACGTCTCTAACGTAGTATTTCCACAATCATCATTTAATACCGCACATAGCATAAGTTATAGCATTTAAAATCGGCATTCAACAGTACTATTTAAAACGGTCTCAAACAAACCTTATATTAAACAGCCCCAAAACTAGCATGGGTTGAAATTGTTCTTCATAATCATACCGTATAAAGAAACATCTCTAACAATTTTCATAAACATAATTCAAAATTCGGAGTTAACATTTACTGCTACTGTAATATGAATTTTCTGCCCAAACGGTGCAGAATTGAGAAAAATACCATTAGACGAAAAACGTGCAGAATCGCGTTTTACATTGACTTACGCGAACAGTTTTACCAAAAACAAAATGTATGAATTAATACGAATTATTTTCTAAAACAGATCTGAGAGTTTTCTTCAATTTTACCCAAATCCGAATTTGTGTTAGTCTTTTTTTTTTTTTTCTTCAATTTTCTAAATAACTTATATCTAACCTTTGATATATATATATATATAAATGTATATGTATATATCACTACAGATCCGTATTATATAAACACCCATCCAAACGATTTATTCAAACTATAATGAACACAAATCGAAAATCAATCAAACTACGAATCAACCCTACAAATCTAAATGTTTACTCACCAAATTGGGAAAAGCAATATGATGTTGATGATGGTGAACTCCCTTCTTTTCTCTTCTCTTCTCTTCTTCTTCTCCTTCTAGGTGGGTAGGGTTGCCTCTTCTCTCTCTCTTTCTCTCTCTCTCTCTCTCTCTTGAGACTGCTCTTTTTTTTTTTTGGTAATTGAATATTAGTCCGGATACAGGCTTTGGATTGAACATTTGGTTGTCTAAAAAATCGGGGTGTGACAATTTTCCAGGCCTCGTCGGCGCTTTTGTTTAGGAAGGTACCCGCACAAACGGCATCGACGGTGTTACGGATAGAGGGAATAAGTCCCTCATAGAAAACCTGTACCAACTGCCACTTAGGAACCTGATGATGTGGGCAAGAGCGTAATAGTTCTTTAAATTTCTCCCAAGTGTCATAAAGCGTCTCCCCATCTTGCATCACAAAATTAGTTATAGATTTTCTTATCTGATTAGTTCTTGTGATTGGGAAAAACTTTTGTAAAAATGCGTTGTGTAAGGCTTCCCAAGTTTTAATCGTGTTTGGCTCAAGTGACTGAAGCCAATACTTCGCTTTATCTTTTAAAGAGAATGGAAAGAGCCGCAATTTTAATTCATCATCATTGAAATGTTGGATTTTTAAAGTGGAGCATATATCTTGGAAATCTCCTAAGTGTTGATATGGATCTTCATTTAAATGGCCATGGAAAGAAGGAAGTAACGAGATGGTAGACGACTTTATCTCAAAGTGAGATGTCGTCGCCTCCGGTAAATCAATACATGTTTGAGGCGTGTAAGTCGTAGGAATAAAATAATCTTTAAGCGGAGGAGGTGGCGGTATATTAAGATTATTCATATTATTTCTGTTGTTTGCGTCATCCATTTTAATCGGTTCGATTTTAAAAGTTCGAGTTTTTCTTAACCGTTTAAGGGTACTTTGAATTTCGGCCTCAAACAACGACGATGGTTTCGGAGTTGATTCGTCGTCTTGCAACCTAGCTCTAGAAGCTTGGATTGTGGACTTACTAACTCTTAAAGTACGTTCAAGTTCAAGATCGATAGAATGTAATTCAGGTTTATTTGAACGCGTACCAAACATAAACTTAAAAAGAAAAGAAATTAAAATTAGGACTGACTCAACAAATTCAAAAATAATTACGCAAATCAGACAACAAGCAAGCACACAGTACTACTATGATGCATGAATATTATCCTGTAATGCAATGACCGCGTCAAGCCCAGCGCCCCGGGTTTCCTAGCTAATGCAGTGCCATTAACCCTAAACTAATGCAAATAGTGCGTCACAGCGCCCTGACTTACAGTGGTTTAAAGTGAGTTTCACAAGAAGCAATTTACTTGAATTTTATTATTATTATTTTTTTTTATATTTTTTTTTTCGCGTAAGCTCCTTTGATGTGCTAAGCTATTCCTCTCGGAAACGTTAGAATTTGATGACTCGAGAAACTACAAAATGAAAAGAAAAGTTAGTGACTCAAAATAAAACAAAAAATAAGAAAAAGAAAACCTAATATAATATTTACGAATTAACTAAACTAAGATTCTAAAACTAAAGGTAGTAATTTGCAATCCCCGACAACGGCGCCAAAAATTGATGTTGTCAATATCAAGATATAAAAAGTGTACTTTACTTTTCTAAGGATTTGTAGTAGTTAAAGCAAAGGTCGAACCCACAGAGATTGAATTACTACGACTCTTAATTTTAAAACCTAAATCTAATTAATTATAAAAACGAGATTTTGATCTTGAATTTAATTAAACTAAGAACAATAAAATAGATCTAAATTATGAAAGCGATTTAAAAGTGTTTTTGTAAATATGTTTAAAGGAACCTAGGATTGCAAATTCACCACTAGCTTCATAATAGGAATATTTATGTATTCAATTAGATTATTAAGTTGTATGATAATGGGGAATTGTAGCTACAAGCCCAATTCCTCCGTCAAGAAAATAACTATGGTTCAAGCACCAACATAATCCATCTTTGGTTAGCACGAATTATCCCACACTAAACTAGGGTTGTGGTATAATCCATCTAATCTAGGCATGGACTATTCGGATACTTGATAGCACAATTCAATTTAAGCACCATTACATGTAAACAATCCATACAAGCACAGCAAATATAGATCATTGAGCACATCACAGTCAAAATAGATCTAAGACAAGAATAAACTTTGAAAGTAATGATTTAATCAATAAAAGTACGATTTATTTATAAAAATCCTCTAAACATGTAATCATCATCCATACATAATAAATCTAAAAGAAAAGCATAAAATACACCCTATTACTTGGCTAGGGTTTCATTGAAACCCTAGATCTAGAGTTTAGTTGTCCATAGAATTGATGAACAACAAGAGGTTGATGGATGAGGCCATGGGAATCCTTGGTCTTCTTCTTCTTCTCCTTGCTTTCCTCTCTTCAATGGCAGAAATTTTTGTTGTATATGGTTGTATCTAATGTTGTGTAATGATGTGTAACCACAAAATTGATTTAGAATAGGATTTATATAGAGTTTGGAAGGATTTAGGAAGCTTTCCTAAGCCAAATCGCACTAAAATAGCTATATTTACATTTCTGGAAGTCATATGCACAAACCACCTTCGTTAGGCACTTTAATTTAATAAAATACGCATTTTTGGTTTTTTCAAAGGTCGCTCGTGCGGCTCGCTCGCGCGAGGTCATTTTTGTTGCACTCCGCGACTTTCGTAGAATTGCGATAACGTTTTGCTCGGAACTTGGATTGACTTGCCGTTTGAAGCCACACGTCCGTAACTCGAAGATCTACATTTTATATCTCTGGAGAAATTTCTCAAATCTAAAGTATTCTTTATCAAAAATGCAACTTTCCGAGACTGCTACTGCATTCAGCTTTCACCGGAATCACCGTTTGAGCCCAGAATGACTTCCAAAGCCACTAATCATTGGATTTTTGTGCATTTTCAAGTTAAATCTCCAAATCCTACAAAATTTAGAATACTCATTAAAAAATAACTAATAACTACATGAAATGAGCTAACAAAGCGTATTTTTAGAACTATAAACGGCAACTATTCGTCGCCGATCATACTATCCTCAAGAACGATACATCTTAGTCCACAAAACAACTAAGTGTGGGACGTAAATTCGTTTTTCGAACAATGCTTTTCATGCTCGATCTAGTCGCTATTTTATTTTGTTTCATACACATAGTTTCCAACAATCGAAAAATAAAGTTCATATTTGTTGGAAGTATGGCCATTGAAACAACAACTGTTGTCAAGAACTCACATGCCGAGAAGCCCGAAAAGTTCAAGGAAGCAGACTTCAAGAGATGGAAAATGAAGATGATGTTCTATCTCACAACGCTCAATCTTGCACACATCCTAGCTACGATAAGAAAAGCCGATGGTTCCAACAGAAAATCCTTCAAAAGAACAAGAGGTCGCATTAGAAGCGTGGAATCATTCCGATTTTCTATGTCGTAATTATATTCAAAATGAGCTAGAAGATGTTCTCTATAATGTCTATTCAACTTTTACTACCGCAAAGAGTTATAGGAGTCCTTGGAGAAAAAGTACAAAACCGAGGATGCGGGGACTAAGAAATTCATTGTTGGAAGTTTCCTACATTTCAAGATGATGGATTCTATTCCCTTAATGAAGTAATTGAAAGAGATTCAAGTGATCATTAACTAGATTATATTAGAAGGAATGGCGATTAGTGAACCGTTCCAAGTGGCATCCATAATTGAAAAATTGCCGCCTTTGTGGAAGGAATTCAAGAGTTATCTCAAGCACAAGCACAAGGAATTAGCAATGGAAGATCTTGTGGTTCGTTTGAGGATTGAGGTAGACAGCCAGAAAGGATATAATAATGGGCAGCAAAGATCTATGGAGTTGAAAGCCAATCTCGTTGAAGGTGAGTATTCTAAATCTAAACCTAAGTAAAGGTTTATGGGAGGCAAGAGGAAATCTGCATACAACGGGTCTAAGAACCGCAATTCCAAGAAGATTAAAGGGGATTGTTGGGTGTGTAGAATACCCGGACATCGTACAAGTGAGTGTCGAAATAAGAAAGGATCTAATGGAGGAAACAAGAAGTCCAATCAAGCTAACATGATGGAGACCAACGATCTTGCAGCGATGGTCATGGAAACTTGTGTAGTGATCGACTCTAAAGGTTGGTGGATAGACACCGAGGCCACTAAACACATTTGTGGAGATAGAAACATATTTTCTACCTACACAAAGGCGAATAGTGGTGACAATCTTTTATGGGCAATGACACAGCTTCAACCGTTGAAGGCAAGGGGAATGTGATTATTTAGTTCACTTCCAGTAAAGAGATTGTAGACACCCCATTTTGGCGGGTATCAGATTTAGGAGACCCATAGCTTGGTGGTTCACAATGATCAAAAAAGACTCAAAAGGACTCCTGGAAGTTAGTTCTATGTCTCAAAATGCTCAGAATGACCAAAATGCCCCTGAAAGCCCGAAAACTCCCAGATTTTGACCAAAAGTTCTGGAAACATGCTATGTCGTAAGAAAAATAAGTAAATGAGTTTTTAAGTAAAATCAGATGAAATCGTCAGCTCCCAGAGACCCCCGGAAGACCCGAAAGTTCCCGGAAAGTCTCCGTCGACCGGTTTAACCAAGGTTTGACAAGGTTTGACCAAGTTTGACCAGTTTGACCAAAATCATCCAAATCCGCCGGGATCATTCTAGATCATGTGGAAAGTTTTAAAATGAGTCTTAAAAGAAAATCGAACGAAAACGTCAGCTCTTGGAAGCTCCTAGAGGTTTCCAGAACTTCCCAGGAATCCCAAGTTTGACCAGTTTGACCAAAAGTTGACTTTAAAACTGGAGCACCGTATCATTTTTCAAATATTTTTCATGGATACTAGAGGTCAATAGCTTTCCAATGGTATGTCACACATAATTTCTGGATTTAAAACGGGTTTATTATGAATTTCCGAAGGTGAAAAAGGGGAGCAAATTGGCTTTTATCGCAAATACCATAAAACTTTTCAAAGTGACCTATCCCTGAACTATTTTTATGTAAATTAGACTCCATTACCTTTCCAACGGTATATCACAACCTCAATTTGGAGTTCGTATGCATTTTCTATGAATTTCGGACAAAATGGGGCCTTTTTGCGAATACCGGAACCTCTGGGGGCCTAAACAGCATTATCTGGACGAAGGAGGAGCAGTGCCGCCGTGGCACTGGCCCACTGCCGGCGCGGCACAGGCCCAGTGCCGCCGCGGCACTCTCCCACAGAATAGTCCATTTTTGTAATTTTGATTGGGGGTCCAAATTGATTAATTAGAAACCAAAACGACGTAGTTTTGGTTTCTAGCTTATTTTGGACCAATGGGAGACCTTTTTATACTTTTTAAAATCCCATTTACCACCCCTCATTTGCCTATAAAAGAAGTAATTTACTTCCATTTAGGGGAGAGACATGGAAGCTTAGAGAGAGCTTAGGAAGAAACTCTAGAGAAATATAGAGAGAGAAAGAGAAGAAGTAGTCTTCTTCTTTTATTTTCTCCATCAAAGTGAGTTTTCCTTTTTATTTGAGTTTGCTATCAAAACTTCAATCATCCAAACATTTCTTTCACCACCATTCTTGAGTATTCATGAGATAGGAAGCTACTTCCATATCCAAATGTCACCATATATGAGTGAAACACCAAGCTACAAGTCCAAAATCACATTGATTATCATCTATTGATTGTTATTTACTTATTTGTTCATATTATGTTTGTCTCTTCCTAACCTCATTTTTTTTTATTTTTCTTTATTTACTTACTTGTTATTCATCATCTAAATGATGACATGAAGTTTGAGGTGAGTGAATCCTTATGGATAGTAGCTCTTGACCTCAAAAACATGTTTAATAGATGATGATTATAACTTCAATACCTCCAAGGTATCCTTGAAGTTATGTTCAAAATAAAAATGAATCTCTCCAATAATAATGGGGGTTCTTGATGATGAGTTTGATGTTGATATTCCAAGAGGTTATAATCTCTATTTGATGTTGAAAATATACTTTCCAAACCTCTATTTCAAAACCCCTCTTAAAACCCCTCATTTTGATCTCAAGAAAGAAAACTCTAGTTTTTCCCAAAATCTTCAAAACAGTGAGTCAAAACAGTGAGTGGTCTGAGTCAAAGATTTCTCTAGAACTCAATACTCAATATATGGATACAAGACCACTTGGAAAGTCTTCCTAACTCATTATAGAACACCCATGATTTTTGGTTTGACTTAGAAATACTTGAAAATGGTTCATTTGGACCCAAACATTCTCTCCAGATATTCTGTTTTTGTTGTCACAGCAGCTTGGTCTACTTTCAACTTGTTTTACAGAAATATTTTCCAAAAGGAGTGGTCCTAAACTATTTTTACCTTAAACTTTAGTGTCTTAGGGAACCTTCTGTATAATATGGGCCTCTAGATGTTTTGTTTTCATTTTCTAAGATTTTTTGACATTTCAGTCGACAGTACAAACTCTGTTTCTGAGTAACCTCCATTGTTCATATGATTTCTTTCAATCTGTAATAGTTATTAAAGATTGGCTTTTTTGGTTGTGTTCTAGACACAATAAGGAAGATCTCCATAAAAAATCATGCATTGAAAACATTCCTAACCCTTCTTTTCCATTTTAAAAAAATCATGTTACTGTTCTGTCCACTATTCACAGCAAGCACACTTTTACTTTCCCCCTTTGATTTGATGCTTACATGGACTCCAAATTAGCTCATGTCTTAGAAAGTAGTTCATACTACATTTGTACATATCCCATGATGACCTCCTTCATTCATTCATACACATTCTAGACTTCTAAGTCATTCTAGGAATCCATGAACACAAAACACACTACAACCTTGGCACATTCTAGATACATACATTGCATTCATGCAAGATTTAGAGTTTTTGTAACTCCTAATATAAGAAGATTATAAGGAATGATCATGATCACACGTTCATGCTTCCCCTCGATCTAATCATCCTTTCTCATCCGTCTCGGGGATTGAGAGATCTTCTCTTCTCAAAGATTAACATGCATCATTCTAGCTTGCTAAGCATCCTTGTTTTTTCTTTGATTTATTTGTTTCAAGAAAAATTCATGTCCCCTTAGATTAGGAAAACTTTATTACTTGATATGTGATTAGACGATTTTTCCTAGGTTTATTTTGTGTGATCTTTCACTTTGCATTGTGTGATACTTGGATTAGATCTTATGAATGATATCTTATCTTTAGATCTTCTATTTCAATTTTTTTTTATGTGATGTAATATGCTATCATAGTATTAATTGTCGAACCATACATAGTATAAGATGATTATTTGGATGCTAATTGAGGCCCGTCGAAAGACGGGGCGAGTTGAGGGTATTTTAGTCGCGACAAAGGCTCCTTCCTCTCTCGTACTAAAACCCTGAGCCAAGTTCTTTGGTTATGAAGGGTCGGTGCCCTTTATCCGTTTGGGTGAGTCAAAATTAGGCTTCTTGGTTCATTAAAGACCAAGTGGTGACTCTGTATCTGTTTTCAAAAGACTTTTCTTTGTCCTTTCAAAACAATCTCAAACAGACAAAGAGGTGCAATTTCGCGTGTCCATAGAGATGACCCTCCTAGATGTGCTACATGTAACATGTTCTAGAAATTTGCAAGAATTTGGTGTCCGAGCCTATGCTAAGCAAGAAAGGATTCAAGCTAGTCTTCGAATTTGATAAATTTGTTTTGACTAAGGGTGGAATGTATGTAGGAAAGGATTACCTCAATGAAGGGCTCTTCAAGATCAATTGTAATCCTAAAATTATTATTAATGAGAATGCTATATATTCTTCTTATATTGTTGAGTTGAGTTCATTGTGGCATTCTAGATTAAGACATATGAATTTCAAATATATGCATAAAATGATGAATCTTGGATTATAGCCTAAATTTGAAATTGACAAGTCACATAAATGTTAACACATGTGTAGAATCAAAATTTGATAGAAAGCCATTTAAATCCATAGATAAAACAAGTGAATTACTAGACTTAATTCCTACCGACTTATGTGATTTAAACTCCAACAAGAGGTGGAAGGAAATATTTTGTTACACTTATAGATGATAGTAGTAGATATTGTTATGTTTATTTGCTTAGTTCTAAAGATAAAACAATGCATAAATTTAAGACATATAGAGCTAAAATTGAAAAACAATTACCTGAAACAATAAAACGAGTTAGAACGGATAGAGGGGGTGAATATGCTTCAACTCTACTAGCTGAGTATTGTGCTAATAATGAGATTATTCATGAAACCACTGCATCGTATACACCACAACAAAATGGTGTAGCCGAGAGGAAAAATAGAACCCTCAAGGAAATGGCAAATGCTATGCTAAATAGCTCGGTGTGCCACATAACTTGTGGGGGGATGCCACTCTTATAACAAATGTCATTCTTAATAGAATTTCACGTAAGAAGACTAACAAGTCTCCTTTTGAAGTTTGCAAAGGTATAGTACCCTCGTATAAAAAGCTCAAAGTGTGGGGGTGTCTAACTAAGGTACAAGTTTCGCATCCTAAACGAACGAAACTAGGACCTAAAATCGTAGATTGTGCATTTATCGGCTATGCTAATAATAATGCTACATATCGATTCCTTGTGGTTAAGTTCAAGAATGTAGACATTCGTGTCAACACATTCATGGAATCAGTAGATGTCAAGTTCTTCAAAAACATCTTTCTTTTTAAGGAAGGAAGACAAAATTCAGCATCTAAAAGAAGTGTTGAAAAGATTTCTTCAAATTCTAAGGATGACGAAGAAATTGAAGTTGTTCCTAAAAAGAGCAAAAGAATTAGGAAATCTACTTCTTTTGGACCAAATTTTGTGACTCTAGTTACCATAGGTAAACCTCAAACCTTTAACGAGGGTATGAGTACACCCGAAGCACCGTATTGGTAAGAAGTGATAAATAGTAAGATGGACACCATTATACAAAACCATACATGAGAGTTGGTTGACCTACTTCCGGGTAGTAAACCAATTGATTGAAAATGGATTTTTAAGAAGAAACTCAAAGCTGATGGTACCATAGATAAGTACAAAATTAGGCTAGTCGCAAAAGGCTATAGACAAAAAGAGGGAATAGATTTCTTTGATACTTATTCCCCGGTTACTGGGATTACTTCCATTAGGATGGTAATCGCTATAGCTGCCATTTATGACCTAGAATTGCATTAAATGGATGTGAAAATTGCATTCCTTAATAGATATCTAGATGAGGAGATCTATATGGAATAACCGGAAGGGTTTGTTGTAAAGGGACAAGAACATAAAGTGTGTCGACTTGTTAAGTCTCTTTATGGTTTGAAGCAAGCTCCAAAGTAATGGCATAAAAAATTCGACCACACCATGATCGCAAATGGTTTTAAAATCAATAAATGCAATAAGTGTGTGTAAAAGGGCTTGTTGTAAATGGACAAGAACATAAAGTGTGTCAACTTGTTAAGTCTCTTTATGGTTTGAAACAAGCTCCAAAGTAATGGCATGAGGAATTCGACCACAACATGATCGCAAATGGTTTAAAATCAATGAATGCGATAAGTGTGTGTATGTTAAGGAATTTGATGACTCATGTGTTATTGATTGTTTGTATGTTGACTACTTACTTATTACGGTAACGAATAAGAAAGTAATCAACGAAACCAAAAAAATGTTAAGCTCAAGCTTTGACATGAAGGTCATGGGTAAAACCGATGTTATTCTTGGTATACAAGTGAGACAAACTTCTTAAGGATATCTTCTCACACAATCACATTATGTTGAGAAAATATTAAAGAAGTTTGGGCAATTGGATAGCAAATCGGCAATAACTCCGTTTGACTCCAACTATAAGTTGAGAAAGAATATGGGTGAAATCATATCTCAACTCGAACATTCACAAGTAATCGGGAGTTTAATGTATGTTATGAATTGTACACGTTCGGATATTGCATATTCGATGGGAAGGCTTGCTAGATACACTATGTAACACCCGTACCAGGAAAAGGGTTAAATATTTATTTTTAATATGCATTAATTATCGTGATTAGTGTATATGATGGATTAAGAGGAGGCTTTCGACTCGCCCATGAAAAGTGTTCATTAAAGGACACAGTTAGAAAAGTCCCCAGTAAGGTGGGACAGGTAATGAAGTGGGATCCAGTGAAGCGCCCGAATAATATTATTTGCACTTTACACGATTAAATGCATTTATATGATTAAGTGAATATTCATTTAAATGCTTCCATATTATATGATGATATATGTGTTCGTATTTGGTACCATATAAGGGCATAACTGAAAAAGATTCAAAATTAGTAGGTGCGATAGCAACTTTGTAAAATAATTGGGACCCATACGGGACTTAAACAAATATTCATTAGATAATTGGTTAGTTAATGGAGTGTTGGGGGTATTTCATAATAAGAACTTTAGAATTCTAGGGGTGTAAATGAGAAGATGGGAAATGTGGCATTGACAACACAACATGTATAGTGGATGTGTGTCAAGAGACTAATGATTCTCTTAATTTATAGAAAATAAAGAAAAGAAAGAGAGAGAATTGGAGAGAGAAAAGAGAACACAAAACGCCGACGCCGTAGAATTGCCGTTCCGCCACCGTTCGTCGTCCAATTCGTGAAACGAAGCCT
This sequence comes from Hydrangea macrophylla, assembly GCA_033977485.1. Classification (NCBI taxonomy): domain Eukaryota; kingdom Viridiplantae; phylum Streptophyta; class Magnoliopsida; order Cornales; family Hydrangeaceae; genus Hydrangea; species Hydrangea macrophylla. Next base: position 52,208,275 of record CM066982.1, read on the forward strand.
TATTCGGACTCGTGGAGGTGAGACGATCATTTCTATACCTTTAATTTATGTTTTAATTGTTGTAATTTTGGTATCTTACGCTAATCAGTGACACGCAGTTGCCGAATTCTTGTAGGATTTACTCCGAAGAGAGAATAGAGCTAAGATTTGGTGAAATTCTACATTTCTTGGGTTAATTTGGGTATAATCTGAGTAAGTTGAGTTGTCTAATTAAACTTTGATTCTTCCTAAATGTGTTTAATGCTTCAATGATGCTTAGAGATGACAAGCCATGCTTAGAGGTTTCATGAATGCTAATTTTGAGATGTTCATGTCAAATATGTGAAATCGCCATGTTTATGTGCTTATGTGTTTACGTGGTAACCAATGAGCACCAGAAAAATGATTCATTATTGGGAGTAATAAGGGAGGAGAAGAGGAAGAATCCGATAAATATGGAAGTTCAAGGGATAGAAGTGACCACAGGACCAATGGAGGTCTTCGGGTCTGTATGAATCATTGAACCGGTGACTCGGGGATTACGGATACGATTTCTGTGTTTAATTGTAGCATTGCATATGTTTGGAATTCAATCATGTTTAGATTTCTCACTAAGCGTAATGCTTAAGAAAACCCATTTTCCTTTTATGTTGTGGTAAATAACAACCACCGCAGGTTCAGAGCAATACCCGGAGAGAAAATGACGTACGTTGGGAAGATGGGAGAGATTTGGGGCTTGTTCATGTGTTATGTTTAACTTGTGAAATGTTGTAAAATATGGTTCCTTTATGGTAATGTTGGTACTTTTGTTGAAGCTGTGGGATTTAAACTCTACAACTTGTAATTTGGTAGTATTGGTGTTAAGCTTAAAAAAGTCTTATGTAAATTCCTATATTTTGGTTGATTATGCAAAGGTTGTCGTGTTGAGCCGATCCGACAAGTTCGTATTGTGCCGCTAGCATTTTGGACAAGTTCCTTGTATAGTTGTGATGTTGGTTTAAGTGTTGAATTCATTTCCAACAAGTTTCCTTAGATGTTGGTATGATAGGAGATGAAAGTCAAGAATGTAATCTAATTCAGGGAAGGATGAGTTCAAGGTTTGTTTTGATCCTAATGAAGTTACGTATACATTTGTCATGCTTAGAAAATGTCTAAGGATGTTTAGAAATGTGTTTGAAATGTTTTATAAAAGTTTCATGAAGTTTGGGTTGGTTTTGGTATGTTTTAAACTTGGAAATCTGATGTTTTTAGGCACCAGGAGACTGCCCTGTAGAATCGGATCTATCCAGCTCTTGAACGTGGATCGATTCGGCCCTTCTTAGGGACATTCTGTGAGAAATAATAAAGTAGGATCGATCCGTGTTTTGTGGGCGGATCAATTCGCCCCTGTTTCCCAACAGTTATCCACTTTTACGAAAACAAGCATATCTCTTCCTAGAAAACTCGAATTCGCGTGCCCTTTTTTGTGTTGGAACCGGGATTCAGAGACCTATCTTTTAGTATAAAATTTGGCTATACTTTATTAATGACTATTTTTCCCTTAGGGCTATTTTTGTCATAATAAAGTTCTTCAAAGTGGTTTAATTCATGTTTTTCTTCCTAATTAGTGTATTTTGGATGTGTGTAATCTTGTTACACGTGTCCTAATCTGCCGGGGTGGGTTGGGGTGTGATATACTAGCAATCTGGGAAGAGATCATTGGGACGCTCTTGTGAGGGTGTTAAGATATCTAAAGCATACCATGAGTTATGGTTTGCACTACACACGATACCCACCCATAGTAGAGGGATATTCCGATGCGAGTTGGATTTCGGATAGTCAAGAGACTAAGTCTACAAGTATTCACTTTAGGTGGAGCTGCGATTTCTTAGAAATCAACTAAGCAAACGTGTATAGCACATCCGACGATGGAATCAGAGTTCATAGCTTTAGACAAAGCGAGAGAGGAAGCCAAATGGCTTCAAAACTTCCTAGAGGATATTCCATTATGGCCAAACCTAGTAACGGCCATAGTAGTGCATTGTGACTACAATGCGGCATCTTTCATAGCTAAATATACTATCTACAAAGGCAAGTCAAGTCATAAAAGACGAAGACACAACACAATCAAGCAATTGCTCTCTAGTGGTGTAATCACGATTGACTATGTTAAGCAAAGGAAAACATTGCGGATCCTCTTACGAAAGGATTACCTAGAGATCAAGTTCAATATACAACGAAAGGAATGGGCCTAAAGCCAATACTTTGTACAACTTGGCGGAAACCTAACCTAGTTGACTGGAGATCCAAAGATCTAGGTCAAAAGGCAAACTAGTTAGGAAAGTTCATGTTGTAGACACACACTTAATGTGGCTCTATTCATGTATATTGTTCAAAGTGTGTAATAAAATTTGATGAGGTTATGTTTACATTTAATGATATTGATGAGTAAATGTTAGTACTCTAAATTGGTATCACCTATATAAGAATAGAAGTTGGGTCACTTCTATGAGAACTTCAAATGCTTGGTTCTCTAAGGGTTCTCGTGAGTAATGATCAGTTCAGTACCAAAATAAACACAACCGAATCAATTAATATGTGCAAGGATATGTGGTATATGTTATCTAGTGTTGGTTTACACTAATAGGTTGAACATTTCAATGCTTAATGTACACTGCCTCACCGAGTAAATCCAGTAGATATATACTAAGGGAAACTTCACGTCCAAAAGACACTCTCCTAACGCATCGCAAATCCATGAATTGCTCTCGTAGTTTTATTGTATTTCATTTTTGGTTTAGATAGCCATAATCATTCACATGTGGGGGATTGTTAGATTTGGGGTGTGAATGGGAGCTTACGTAAGCTCAAGGGAATCTTTAGGATCGCCATGGACCGGTTCGATGCTAAGGGAAATGTTTGGAACATTAAGTTTTAAGATTCTAATAGAGGGGTTCTCGATCGATCGACTGGGTCCCTTCGACCAGTCGACCGGGTCGGTCAACAGTTATATGAAGTTTTAAACATTTCTAGCAGAGGGGCATTCGACCGGTCGACTGGACCAAATTTTTGAATAATCACAACTTTTTATGTAGAAAATTTGAATTTGTTTGAATTTCATCTGTTCTAATGGTTGATAAACATGGATATAGTGATATATATATGTAATATATAGGTGTTAGGACACAACCATATGTGTAGAAAGGCATCTCTTATCCAATAGACACTTCTAAATATGTTCTATGTTGTAACACCCGTACCCGGAAAAGAAGATTAATGTGATAATAATATGTGTTAATTAAAGATAATTAATGCATGAGATGAATTAAGGTGGGGATATGAACCCACATGTGAAAAGGTGTTCAAATGCGGACATAGATGAAAGTCCTGTGAAAGGCAGGACTGGTATAAAAGTGGAGCCCAACGAGGGTTTAATTAAAATAATTTGCATTTTTATGTCATTATGTGCTTATATGATTACTTGTTTAAATGCTTATTGATATTATTATGTCTTATGATAGGAAAGGGGACCAATTTGGGTACCCATGTGAGGGCGTATTTGAATAAAATTGATAACTGGTAGGTTTTATAGCAACCTCATAATTTATGTGGGACCACATTTGGGACCCACGCGGGCCTTAGATTAAATCCATTTAGAAAATGTGGGTAGATATTGTAATTGACTTGGGGGTTTCATAATAAAGCTTAAGAAAGAGTGGGGGGTGTAAATGCAATATAGGGAAAGTCAATGACAACACATATGCATGAGTCATATGTGTCTCATTAACAATATATCTCCAGTAATTTAGAGAGAACGAGAGCTCGGGTCGGCGACGGAAATCTCGACGACGTTTCTTGCCGTTCGTTTGCCATTCGGCGTCGGATTTACGATCCGAGACCACTTTTGGACTCGTGGAGGTAAGAGGATCACAAGCATGTAATTTATTTTCATTTTCGGCAACGTTTTTACGGCAACCGTCTTTGATGAATGATGTTCTTGGTATCAAACTTGTGTAGGATTATCACCAACTAGGAATTGAGCTAAACTTGGGAAGGAATTGGGAAAAATCTAAGCTTAGTTGTGTATAAATCAAAGAGGTGAGTGTCCTAATGTCTCAATTGGATGTTTAGCTATGATAATGTGATAATTTTGGTTCATAGTTGTTAAACTCATGCTCATGTATGTATATGTTGTTGAATTTGGGCAAAAAAGCATGCCAATAAGGTGAAATTGTTATGCTTATGTGCTAAGTTGCTTAAATGTTTATATGGATCAAAGGGAAGTCAAGTAGTGGTCACCATTTATAGGTCCCATATGTAAGGGATAGGAAGTCCTCAATGAGTAGGACGTGGTGACGACCACAATGAAATGCCGGTGACACCTTCAGGGTCAGAAGAGAGTGTGTGTTGCACAATATGCGCCAAAAGTGAGAAAGATCCGGGGTGAGAAGGACCCGGGGGTGGTGGCTGGAATGACTTGACTTCTCGGAAATCATTTTGTTGTCATTTATAATGATTGTTGCATTTACATACTTTGCATTCCAATGGCATGATTAGTTCCCTCACTAAGCGAAAGCTTAAAAGAAAATATATTTCTGTTGTGGTTATTAAATAACCATCGCAGGTACCAAGCGAGACGAGGAGAGGAAATGATCCGCACGACGGGTTGGGCGTGGGAGTTGTCCTTGTAAATATGTTCATATGTCTAGCTATTTATGTTTAACATGTATCTCTATTGACAATGTATAATACCTTGTGTTTTAGAGTCTTTGTAACATGTTTAGTTGGGTATGGTTGGGAGAGACTTGAGCAAGTTGGGTAACTTTTGGTTGAAAAGTAACTTAGTTTCTCCTTATGGATTAAGGTTTATGTATAAGTTTCAAGAATATGAACTTGAATGTAAATTAAGTTTCTTAGTTGGAATTCCATGGATTATGAATGGTTAAACTATTTTTCAAATGTTTGGTAATGGTTGGGAAAACTCTTATGATGTTTGGGTAAAGTTTTGGGACACTTGGGTACATTCCTAAATGGTTTTGGATGTGGCTATGAGGATTTGGTATGGATTAATCAAGTTTTGACAGCATTTTTACTCTTATTTTGAGGAAGTTTGTAATATGTCAAGTTGGGGGTTTATGTTTGGTTGTATAGCAAACCATGTGTCATGGTTGCTAGTTACTAGTCATGTGTCTTGGGAGTAACTTGGAAGAACCTAAGTGATTTTTGCTATAAATTTAACTTGGTTTTTCCTATATTGAATGGTTGTGTGTGTATTTGAGAGAAACATGGATTTTGGAATGAACTTATGAACCACATGAGGAATTGATGTATTTTGATTGTCCATTCTTACTTGGATAGGTTATGTAGATGTTTTAAAACATTTGTAAATGTTTTGGTAAAGGTCATTAATGTTTCTCCAAAGTTTGGTTATGTTTGGTGATGATTTGAACTCAAAATTTGGTGTTTTAGTAGCAGGTAAACTCTTCTGCAGAAACCGGATCGATCCGGGTCTAGTGCGGATCGATCCGGGACATCTGGAGCTGCAGAAAATCACAATTTGCTAAAACCGGATCGATCCGGATTTTGGGCGGATCGATCCGCTGGTCCTGTTTCAGCACGACGGCTTTTACGGAAACGAGCATAACTCTCTCTAGAAAACTCGGATTCGCGCACCGTTTTTTGCGTTGGAACCGGGACTCAAAGAGCTATATTTCCATATAAAATTTTCTATACTTTATTATTGACCATTTTGCCATTGAGTCTGTTTTGTGTCAACGGAGCTGTTTTATGAGGTCTAATTCATGTGTTTCTTAATGAATTAAGGGTGTTTTGAACATGTGGGCTTGTTACACGTGTCCCAACTTGCCCGAGGTGGGTTGGGGTGTGACATATGTAGTTAGTTATTTTGATATACTTTTTACTGATTTTATCTTCTTTTCTTCATCTATTCTAGAGTCATTTTGAGAGCAGTTCATATACATATATTCTGCAGAGTATAATAGAGTCTGTTGTCTCTATTATAGTAGATCGTAGTATCCTTAAGAACGATACGTCTTAGTCCACAAACAACTAAGTGTGGGACGTAAACTCGTTTTTCGGACAACACTTTGCATGCTCCATCTAGTCACTGTTTTATTTTGTTTCATATACATAGTTTCCAACACATAATACCTTGAATTTTCTCAGTTCACCTTAATTTCTCAATATATGAACTAAATCAAGTTTGTCTAGTGTAATTTATGGTATTAACTTGACGTTACTTATGACGCTCTTAATTGATAGCTTTGTACAATCACTAGGTAGTACATGGCACGTACGAGGCACTTGCCAGCTGAAAAGATGTGTTATAATTAACCTAATGCTATAAATTTAGCGTCCTCATGTTTTAATCATAAATTTTGTTCTCAAATTAATGTGTTGATAGTTGTAGTTAGGGGTGTGTTTCGGCCGGAATGGATCGGAATACCCTTTTTCGAATTTTTTTCTTCTTCAGAAATTAAAGAGGTGTTCCGATATTTTCGGAATTTCATTTTCCTTTCCGATTTCGGAATTTCAAAATTTTTGGAATTGAAATCGGAAATTTTCATAATTTTGGGAATTTTCAGAATATACATACTATTGAAAGAGTAGGTCATACTTTTGTAGAGAGTCCCCTACTTTATCCTTTCTCTGTTTATTCGATGTGGGACAAACAAGTCCACATCGAATAAATAGATGGACTAAAATAAGACATTTGGACCACATTGCTTATATTTAGAAACTTCTGGGACTAAAGTGACACAATTGAAAATACATGGACTAAAATAAGACTGGGACCAAACTTCAAGATTTTGTTTTGTATTTAAGCCTAAAAATTATTAATGTCAGCTTATCTAAGTTTCAATTGTTTGTATTTGGATGGATAAAATAAATATAGACTTTTGTCCAATTAAGTAGTGCTATGGTTACCAAGGGCCTAGTAGCCCAGTTGGTATCCGGTCTCTCACTCCTCTTGGAGTGGGGGAGTTCGACTCCTCTTGGAGTCGTCCCTTCGGGGAGTTTGCCCTTGGGGCAAAGTTGGGTTGTGGGTCTGTGGCCCCCCTATGTGTGTGCGTGACGCCTGTGAGTGCTTTGTCATCAGAAAAAAAAAAAAAAAAAAAGTAGTACTATGGTTCAAAAAATTGAATAAAATAATGTAAAAAAATATAGGTCCTGTATATTTATCCAATGAAGTGAACATATTTTATTTTTTCTTTAAATCTGATACTATGTTTTCTAAATTTGATTGAAGAAAGTTGAGGTAGGCATCTGAGACACTGTTATATGTGTTTGAAAACTATTTAAGATACAAAATTTACTAAATATGCCTTAGGGTGTGTTTGATAACCCAATTAAGTGATGAAAATGAAAAGTTTCAGCATTTATTTTTTTCAGTGTGTTTGATAATCTATCACTTAATTGAAAAGCACCCAAAAATCCAATGAAAACTTTAAGGGAAAATTTTCTACTGAAAATAATCACTGAATGTAGTCAATTTCAATACTTGAAACACTGTTTTTATCACTATAGATCCAATCGCTTAAAATTTGAAGTACTTAAAATTCAGCACTTAATTTTCAATTTTATCAAACGCACCCTTAGTCTTTCCTTATATCTTGGTGCAAGATTAATGAAAAATTCTTTGAACAAGTTTGTAAGCACGTGTGAGAAGAGACGAAAAATTTCTTTGAAGATGTTCTTTTGACAAGTCTCTGGCACTTCACGTGAGCAGCACATTCCAAAATTATCAAAATTAATTTAAAAATATAAGATTTAATCTATTTTTAATTGTTTTATTAGAAGTTAAGGGTTAGATTAGAAATAAATTATTGATTAGTCATAGTAATTAGAAATATGTCCTTTTCACAAATTTAATAAATTTTTAATGTCTAAACTATCCTTAATCACATGGTCAATTATATACATATAAATTCATGTATATATATATATATATATATGAACGTAATATATATTTGAAATTAACGTCATTAACTGATAATGAGATTATGTTCCCTTAATTTAAGGGATTCCCTTAATACGTTTTGCTCAAAGAGCAAGAATTTCTCAATCTTTTGTGAGAATTTCTTAGTCTTGATACAGCCCAACTTTTAAGGTTTGCTTAAGATCTGAACTGTATATTCGTGTATCTATATATGGACATATAGATATAGATTTTAAGGTAATGTCATTAACTAATAATGGGATTATGTTCCCTTAATTTAAGAAATCTCCTTATTTGCTCACCATAATTTATTGGTTGAAATTCAAATTATTATTATTATTATTTTTTTATATGGGGGAGGGGAAGAGGTTCGAACTCTGAACTTATGCATTGGAGGGGACTTATATATGTCAAGCTCTTTGCCACTTGAGCTATACCAACCTATGCAAAATTCAAATTATTTAATACGTTTTGCAGACTTGATTCATTCAGTTGGTTGTCATTATAATACAAATTTGAATTTAGTGAGAAATTTCTCAGTGTCTGACCTATAAAAAAAACACAATCATTTTTTTGCGTAAAGAATTTCTACTATTTTGTTAATTTTCTCAGTGTTTGTCGTAAAAATCCACACAACACGAGAGCATTTTTTGAGAAATTTTTTAGTATTTGACCTATAAAGAACCATAATCATTTTTATGCATAAAAAAAATTCTACCATTTGTGAAATTTCTCAGTGTTTGTCATAAACTCCTCACTCACACGGTTAGTTATGTACATATATATATATATATATATATATTCGTGTATCTATATATGGACACATAGATATAGATTTGAAGTTAATGTCGCTAATTGATAATGAGATTAAGTTCCCTTAATTCAAGTAATCTCTTTATCTGCTCATCATGATCTTTTGGTTGAAATTCATTTAATACATTTTGCAGACTTGATTCATCTAGTTTGGTTGTCATTATAACAGTCTGGATCTTAAGTGAACCTTAAAAAACGGACCTAAAAGACAGACTATGTAAAGACTGAGAAATTCTCACTCTTTGAAATTTCTCAGTCTTTTGTGAGAATTTCTCACTCTTAGAAAATTTTCAGTCTTTTGTGAGAATTTCTCAATCTTTACACAGTTCGTCTCTTAGGTCCGCTTAAGATCCGAACTGGTCATTATAATACAGATCTAAATTTAGTGAGAAATATATATATCTCAGTGTTTGACCTACAAAAAACCATAATCATTTTTTTTGCATGAAGAAATTCTACTATTTTGTTAATTTACTTAGTGTTTATCATAAAACTCCAAACAACACAGCGGCATTTAGTGAGAAATTTCTCAGTATTTGACCTACAAAAAATAATAAGTATTTTTTTGCATGAAAATTTTCTACTATTTGTTAAATTTCTCAGCATTTGTCATAAACCTCCGCACAATACGACAACATTTAGTGAGAAATTTCTTAGTATTTGATCTATAAAAAACAATAATTATGTTTTTGCATGAAAAATTTCTACTATTGTTAAATTTCTCCATGTTTGTCATAAAACTCCACAAACCAGAAAATTGTTAAGAAAAAAAATCCATTATGCCCAAACCCAAATCCTTAACTTTTGTTAAAAATTTCACATAAAAATAGTTAATTATGTGACTTTCTTATATTTCATAGAACTTTTTAAGAAATTTCACACAAATGAATATTGCTAAGGAAGTATCAAAATACATTTTTCACTCAATAAAAAATTCATCCAAACTCAACCTCAACAATTCTGAACCAAACAAGCATTTGCCTTCCACGATCTGTTACTATACTAATCAAGTCACTTTTTGAATCCACCTTTTCAGCCATTAACATCATCATCATCAAATCATTCGCATGTAAACTTCAAAAGCTTCATCACTGGCTCTGTATTCTCCCACCGATTGGTTTGCTTCAAACTTCACTTTAGAATGAATGAGAAACCCTCACAGATTCAGAAAAGGGAAGGATTCCAAGAAGGAGAGATCGAATGACTGGAAGGTGGTGACGACGACAACCAAGAATGGGTGACGAAGGCGTGGCTGGATGTGGTGGTGCCGGCAGTGGAGGGGCTACTGACCTCTCTCTTCTTTCTTCCTCTTTCTCTCTCTCTTCATCTTTCTCTCTTTAGTAGAAATCTCTTTCCAAATATGGTTGCAGATTCTCTCTCTCTCTCTCTCTATATCTATATATATATATATATATATAAATATCTATTGGGTTTTGAATTTTAATAATAAGATCTTTGATATATATGTACATATAGAGAGATATGATAATATAGAAGTATTTACGTTTATAGCAACGCAAAGGGATTAATTTTTAAATTCAGATATAAAAAAGACCTATTTCTAAAAAAAGTTAAGATTATGGACTAATTCCTACTTTACTATTGCACGCATTACCACGGAGCTCCCTCTTTTTTTATGTGTAGATAGTAGATGTGTAAGTGTGTCCATTTACATGATTGCCTCTTACCATTTTAGTATTCTTGAATTTTCACTAAATTTTCATGTTCTAGGCTCTCTCTGGGATTACAGAACTTTTTGGAGCCAAATGAATATTATCGTTCAAATTGCTTTTGAGTAAAATAAAAAAAATATAATAATAATAAGTAAACATTTGCTAGTGCACGAGACTCGTGTACATACAGCTTTGTATAAATAATCTTACAAAATGTCGTGACAAGTGTGAACTGTGAAGTCCTAATTTACATTAAATAGCTGGAAAGAAATTTTGTATATATTTTGGATTGGGTCAATATTAATTCTTTGTTTTCATATTCAGAAAATTGAAACCCATGTTTGACCTGGAGATAGACCTTCGTGCATTAATTAAGTACCAAGATCAACTGCATTTGCACAGTTCTTTTGAGATAGACCTCTTTGGTCAGGTTAGTTGGAAAAAGGTCAGAATGATGAAATGATTAAAGCTATTTGATCCCTTTTTTTTTTTTTTTTTTGAGTGCATATGCTTATGTTTTCTTCTTTATTTATTTATTTTTTACTCAAAAGAAAGGAAGCAAGATGGTAGCCTAATGTTGGAGAAACTATACATCTCGTGTGACTTCTGTTATAATTTGTGTATTTTATGTTTTGAGTGAAGTCTGCAGCAAGGAAGAGATCATAGTAGTCACCACACAGTATGATAATTTAATCTCACAATATAGTGTATACATTTGTTTTGAATTTTCGTACAAAAAAAAAAACTAAAAAAAAAAAAAAACATGCAGAAACCATATTCCTCTATTACGACTATGTATATATATATATATATATATATGTAAATATGTACATGTGAACATGTATATGAGAATGGAGGCAAATGAAAAGTTGAAGAAAGGAGATAACGGTAGGTTCCTGGTGGACCTACAAAAAATATTTAAATGGTTCATTGCAAGGGAAAGAATAATGGCTTCTATATATTTTGAATAATCAAGACCTAACTGTTTTAGAGGGGGTAGTTTGAAAGCTTTGCCATGTGGGTCCTAAAACTTTTTAGTTTCTACCAATGGAATGTAGTTGGACCCCTCCAAGTTGTGAAGATGTGGGTCCTAAAACATTTTAGTTTCTACCAATGGAATGTAATTGGACCTGTCCAAGTTGTGAAGCCTTTTATACGTCATGGGATTTGTTAAAAATGCACTCACTAAATTTTTCTATGAATCTACATACTTGTACAATATGAGATGTTGTATGTACTTTTTCTTAATCTATAATATAATGTGCGTGTAGAGAAAAATTTGAAAGATAACAATCATCCACCATTTGTGGAGGTCGAGTAATGTCCACTTTGTGCAACAATGACCCATAATTACAGTTAGAAAGTACGGTGTAAGTCTACCACTTAAATTGGTGATAAGAACTTCCCAATATTTCTGTAAAGTAAACTACAGTTTTCATATCCCTCAGAAAAAAAAAATGAAAGTTTATTAAAGGTATTTAAAGTCTAGCCAAAACTAACGAATACCCCATTAGGTTTAGGCGTATCAAAGGATCGGATTCAGATTGAATTCATGAAATCCAAATCCATTTTGTTACAAAATTGGATTTGTCTATCAAATCGGATTTGTGTGTATGATGTCCATATCTGGATTTGTTAACTTTCGGATAATTCAACTGCTATTCCTTTCTGATAAGCAATCTATTGTTTTTTCAAAATAAAAAAATATATGTTCCTTTGAAGTCAAATCTAGATATTTATTATATTAACAGCAATTTTTATGGCAGTATAAATACCATTCCTTTTTCTTTTCTTTTTTTAATTTTATTACAGTATAAATACCATTCTAATTGTATAAGATAATTGTATATCATTTTATTGTATAAGTATTATATATACTATTTTTAAGTATATAATGTTACTATACAGATTCGGATTTTAAATGGAGCGAATTAGCCAAATTCAAATCTGTTACGGTAAACAAACCTACTAACAAATTTGAATTCAGATTTTATATTACAACGAAATCCAGTTATATGTAACAGATTCGGATCAGAATCTGATCTATTGACATGCCTAATTAGGCCCCTCACTAATGAACTTTTATTGGAGGAGATCCACATTTTATTAACTTCTAATTAATTGTAAAAAAATACCGCTACTTTTTTTTTTACTTACCTGGATCTGGACTGAATACACACACTCCACACACACGCACACTCCTGCCCCAATCCAATCTCCAAAGCCCCACACTGACCCACAGCAAAGTCCAACAAGTATCACTCATTCCGACTGAAGAATAATTAGTGGGCAAGCAACTATATAGAATCCCCTATGGGGGTTTGAACCATCTTCCTCTCCACTGGGAATAAAGAGGCTATGTAATTGGGCTATAGCCTGCTCGGCAAAAATACTCATACTTAAAGCAAGTTGACAACTGGAATGTGGCGTTGAAGAAAGTTATTTAATAACTTTCAACTCATCGAGTTGGGTGGCCCAGTGGTTTGGACTTTTGTTGTGGACAAGTAGGTCTCAAGTTCAAATTGGGGGAGGACATAAGTCAATGGATTTGTTGTCACTGAATTCTACTTGCGGAGTTAAACCCCAAATTGGCTTGCGATTGGTCCTACACAATTAAGGACTCACACTGTGGCACTTCGGGGGGGGGCTCCTTGGTTAGTGCACCTTTCACGGGGGCGTCCTATCAAGGAACCCTGACCCGCGGGTAGAAGACTCCCACAGTTGCCCCTCTCCAACCCTTTTTTTCTTAGCAAAAAAAATAATAATAAATAAATAAAACAAAATATAACTCACGATATATATACATATATTTCTTTAAAATAAATTTATGTTTTTGGATTAGTGAAGCTAAGATCTCTCAAATAAGAATCAATCATAAATATTAAAATTCTGCAATAAAAAAAAATATATTCAAAATTTGTTTAGCAGATTTTCAATGATTTTATCTGTTAGAGATAAAATTATTTGTCCTAAAAGTCCACTTCAAACGGTTATACCTTTTTTTTTTTTTTTTTGTGTGTGCGCACGCGCGCGCTCAGTGCGCGCGCCTTTTGAGTGCATTATTGTTAAATTTTCTTTTGGAAAGATATATGGATTGGGCTTGCCAATTTTGCCAAACCATCCCATTTCCAGCTTCAAATTATGTTTTTTTTTTCCCACCACAAAGTAGATAAAATCTTTATATTTCTTACCTTTTTTAGAGATGAACTTGAAACAGTCATAAGATTCTCAACTTTTGGTTTTTGTGGTGTAAATATTTATTGACGTCACTTATTTTCTCAAGATGAATCCATGAACTTTAGGTTTAGCAACGAAATAGATAAAATCCAAAAATTTTACTTGTTTGAAGTTGAACTTGAAAATGTCATAACTTTCTCATTTTTTTTAACTTTTTTTGGTGAATTTTTTTAATTCATTTATTTTTTCCTATATCTATACAAGGAGCTGCCATTTTTGTAAAAACATCACATTTATCGGCCTCAATTCAAGCTTTTTGAGGTTCAACAACACGACAAATAAAATCTCTAATATTACCAAACTTGAAACGATTATAACTTTCTCAATTTTTAGCCTCTTAGATTGTGAATTTATTTATGTATTTTTTTGGTGAGTGAGTGTGGTCATTTCTTGTATTTTTTTCAAAAACTTTGCACTTGGCTTGCCAATTTTACAATAACATCCCATTTTTAATTAGTTCTAATTTAAGCTTTTATGGTTCGATTACGAAAAGATAAATATCGATCTATTTACTTGAAAAATGAAATGTGGCAAAGTGAGTATAACTCATTTGGTGTCGAGTTGGGTCTTAGGCCCCTTCATTGCATAGGTCAAGTGTTCAACCCCTTGTAATAATAAAAATAACAAACAGTGAATTGGGAGATATTTATTGTAACATATATTATATGTTAATATATGTTAACGTTGTAAGATATATGGTCTCTTCCTTATAACAACGATGTCAACAAAGATTATTGTTCATTACAATACGAGATATCTATTTGCAGCAAGAAGTTTTATTTTCTTTTTATTTCCCGAAATTTTTTTAGTTCAAATTATTTGTTAGTCGATCTGTTAGTTTTTCTTCAGAATTGCCTACTCAATATGGATCCAATTGGAAATATCTAATTTTCTAATTCTAAACTCTCAAATTTTGTTGCATGTGTCAGTGGTGTCATATTGAGACAAAATATGCATTCAGCTTTTTATGTATATCTTAATATTGATATACAATATAGGTAGTTGCAAAGGGCTAGGCTGGGTTATAAATATTTGGAATTTTTTTTTTTTTTTTTGTACATGTGATGTTTTAGTTCAAATATAGTTCAGCCTACTCACCCTAAAATTTGAGAAATCTTTTAATACAGGTGATGTTTTAGCCCAAATGTAATCTAGTCCGCCCTAATAATATATAATTGTCCGTGTGATATTTTAGCGCAAGTCCATCTTAATATTTGATACCAAACCTTATAATGCCATTTTCATTTCAGCCCAACCCAATTAAGTGTTCTAAATTCAAATTATAGTCAAACCTTATTATGTTTATTCTTATTTAGCTCAATCCAATTAAGTATTCTAAACCAATTTGAAAGCATACATTGTTGATTAAAATAGTTTATGATGATGTCAAAATTTGGTAAGAGTAAAGTAAAGCTATTCAAGGAGAGAGAGAGTGAGAGACTATTTTTTGTATGTGGTTCGGCCCTGTTAATGAAGGTACCTACGTCCACGTGTGTGTCTGAGTACGTTCACTAGCAGAACAGCGGCGGGCCTGGTTAGCCAACAAAGAGGGGCGGCACTACCAGTAATACCGGTCGGGTGTATGCGTATAATGGTGAATTATAGAGGTGCTGTGTAGACTGAGAAATTGGCAGCCCCTTCAATGGGGGGTGAGAGATCTCAATTATAGATTTAAGAGACCCACTCATACATGGATAAGGAAATATAATCCTATTGATATAGATTGACATTAATTATGGGGATTTCCTAATTGGATTAGGAAATAGTGTGCACTTTCCATTAGTCTTCTAGCTTGAGTAGGAAACTGCACGTAATTCTCGGGATCACGCCTATGGGCCCGGATGAGCTGTTCCCGCGGTGGGATGTGCCTGTGCGTTTTTCCTAACCTGTTGGCCGGGTCATGAATGAACCGCTCGGGATGATGAGTAGACTAAACCGCTCGGGCTGATGCTTCTGAGGAGTTGTGCATGATTTGCCCGGGGCATGGACTTGCTACTGATTTGAACCGCTCGGTCATAAGATAGAGCCAATTTTGGGTGTATCAGCTGCCTCCCATTTCCAAGATTGGCCAGATGCTATATCGGGGCAAGTTTGGAAATCGGTTTGATGTTACTTGTCGCTGTTTGAGTGCTTGTGAAAGCTGCCTCGGGGCTTCTGAGCCTGGTGAGTCCTCGGGAACTGGCTGAGAGTTGAGACCTAGCCTAGCTCGGGACCATTAAGTGCTCGGGAACTGACCGGGAGTTGAGACCCAGCCTAATTCGGAGTCTTTTTTGCTTGAGTTAGCTCCCAGGATGGTTATCTTCTGCCCGTAAACCTTCGTCAAGGTTGTGGGTAGAAGGATTTTACCATGTTGGAAAAGCCGACCTAAAGCGTATTGCTCTAAGGTCCTTTTTTTATGTTAACTCCCCAGGATGGTTGTCTTCCGCCCAGCCAGCCTTCGTCAAGATTGTTGGGAGAAGAGCTTGACCATGTTGGTGGAGCCGACCTAAATCACGTTGCTTTAGGGTCCTTTTGCTCCTCTATCGTCGGCCAACCTAAGAGATTTTAGTCACCTCTATCGTCGGTCTGGACCTAAGTGGAGCTAATGCCTCTGAGTACTGTAGGTGCTCGGGTTGTCCAAGATTTTGAATTGGTTATGCGCGAGGTCTGTAGATACCCGGAGTGATTACCTGTTTAGTTCACTGCGCCATCTTGCCCCCCAAGCTTTCACTAAGACGAGAGTCTTACAAAGGCTATGATTGTAGGTAATCGACCTCGAACATGGTGGTTGCAGGGTCTTTTAAAGCTTGCCATCATCAGCCACCTAGGGGGTTTGCCCCCATCGTTGGTTGGACCTAAGCGAAGCCGGTGCCTTGGGCGTGACCCTAAGGTCTTTAGTGCCTGGGTTCGGAGCCCGAGGTCTTCTGAGTGCCTGGGTTCGAAGCCCGAGGTCTTTTGAGATGCCTCAGGGTTAGGCCCGAGGTCTTTGTATGCCTCGGGGTTAGGCCTGAGGTCTTTGTATGCCTCGGGGTTAGGCCCAAGGTCTTTGTATGCCTCGGGGTTAGGCCCGAGGACTTTGGAAGGGGTCTCTGACAATCGGCGGAGCTTCATGTGGTGATCAGGCAAACACCACTGTAGTCGGACTCATCTAGACCGATGGAGATAGGAGGTCGGATCAGGATCGTCGGGCTCCAGATTTCTCTGGGCTGGAGGCAAAGTCAAAACTGCTTGATCCTGATCGATGTGAACTGGAGGTCGGGTCGAGGTTGCCGGACTCTGCTTGCTGTGAGCTGGAGGTCGGGTCGGGGCTGCCTGACCTGGACTGCTGTGAACTGGAAGAATTGTCAGAACTCCCGGACTGATCTCGCTTTCGCTTACTTCTGGAAGACTCATTGCTTTCTTGCCCGGGGTCTTTGATCTTTAGAAATTCTTCAGTGTCAATGTATTTTCCAACCCTCTCTGCGAGTTCGACCAAGGTTACCGGTCGGTTTCGGTGGAACGACGCGGCGCATTTGGTGTGTTGAACTCCCGAGCAGAAGGCTATGATGGCAATTGTCTCATTCAGATTGCGGATTTAAAGCTTCTGTTGGTTGAACCGGTCGGTGAACTCCTAAAGGGACTCATTATTCCGTTGTCTGACCGTCAGTAGCTGTATGTCTGGCTTTGGCCGCTCATACATACCGGCGAACTGGTTGATGAACTGCTTGCTGAGTTGTTTGAAACTGCAGACTGATCGGGGCTGCAAGGAGTAGAACCACTGCATGGCCGGGCCTTTCAAAGTGCTGGGGAAGGCTAGGCAGTGTAGCTCATCGGAGTTGGTGGCTAGGGCCATCTGAGCCTTATAGGTCCGGACGTGGTTGACCGGGCTTCCCGAGCCATTATATAAATCTTGCCGAGGCTGCTTAAATTTGCGCGGGATGGAGAACCTCGTGATCTGGCTGGAGAATGGTGACTCTGTCTCGGTATTGCCTTGATTCGGAACATGGTTTTGACCAAGCTTTTTGGCCACTCCGTCGATCTGCTTTTGCAAGTCCTGGATTCGGGCTTCCACTCCTTCCCGACCGGTATCTGAGGAACTGGTCGGGTTGGTGGAAGAGGCTTCTTCATGGCGGGGTGCTGTCCTCTGGGATCGGGCTCGGCTATGACCCCGGGTAACCGTTCGCCTAGGGACAACTCGGCTCTTGACCGAGTGACCCAGGACTGATTCCCGGGACATATGCTCCTGCCTTTCCTCTCAGGCAGCAGGCCCTCTATTGACGTCTTTGGCATCCTTAACACGGGACGAGATGGCTCGGGCACGTTGTCTGGTCAAGATCGATTCCTAACCGTACGCAACGTTCCCGGGTCGTTTCCCGGCCCCTGGAGGACTGCTTTGCTGGGCTAACATGGCTTCGATCTGTTGCTGGATTTGACGCTGGCCCTCCAGGAGTTGTGTGAGGGTTGCGGTGATATGCTCAGATATCATGACTGCCGCAGCCAGTGCCGGGGCCGGAGGAACATCCCGGTCGGACTGCTGGTCAGCCTTCTTACTCTTCTTCGGTGGCATGACGATCAGTTAAGAAATTTGTTGATAAGAATACTTGTCGTTTCCCACAGACAGCGCCAAACTGATGATGTCAAAATTTGGTAAGAGTAAAGTAAATCTATTCAAGGAGAGAGAGAGTGAGAGACTATTTTTTGTATGTGGTTCGGCCCTATTAATGAAGGTACCTACGTCCACGTGTGTGTCTGAGCACGTTCACTAGCAGATCACTGGCGGGCCTGGTGAGCCAACAAAGAGGGGCGGCACTACCAGTAATACCGGCCGGGTGTATGCGTATAATGGTGAATTATAGAGGTGCTGTGTAGACTGAGAAATTGGTGGCCCTTTCAATGGGGGATGAGAGGTCTCTTTTATAGATGTAAGAGGCCCACTCATACATGGATAAGGAAATATAATCCTATTGATATAGATTGGCATTAATTATGGGGATTTCCTAATTGGATTAGGAAATAGTGTGCAACTTTCATTAGTCTTCTAGCTTGAGTAGGAAACTGCCCGTAATGCTCGGGGTCACGCTTGTGGTTCCGGATGAGCTATTCCCGCGGTGGGATGTGCCTGTGCATTTTTCCCGACCTGTTGGCCGGGTCATGAATGAACCGCTCGGGATGATGAGTAGATTGAACCGCTCGGGCTGATGCTTCTGAGGAGTTGTGCATGATTTGCCCGGAGCATGGACTAGCTGCTGATTTAAACCGCCTGGTCATAAGGTAGAGCCAATTTTGGATGTATCAGTTTATATCCATCTCTCCTTATATATATTTATCTCATTATGTTCTCTTATATATCTCATTATTAAATAGATAAATATATATATATATATATAAAGAGGCCCCAAAAAAGAATTTTCGAGGGTACTGTCCCCTAACCCACGTATACTTCCTCAATCAGTCCTCCAAAAATAATTCCTGGCTTCACCTTTGTTGATATATACAAATCTCTGGAAAAATAATATTAATATATATGCTCTGAGCAAAATGTAATTGTATTTGGTAAACATAAAAATAAAAATGGAAAGAATATCGATCAGGAATAAGTTATAAATTCCAAGGTTACAAATAAGAAACGAAGACATTGAAGCAACTATCTAATGCATATTCATTGTTGTTTTAAGTACAATTTGAATGATGCAAAAGATATAAATAATGGTATGCTTCCGAAACTTGGTTCTCAAATGACTTATCAATTATATTACAGTTATGCATATGGTATAACTGACAAAATATTTAGAAACCAAATTGAGATTAAATTTAGGAAGCATAACAAAAAAATTCAACAAAAATACATATGAACGTTACGAATTATTCTGCGTTGTAATTACTTTAAAATGTGATTATATATGTATAGTTTGTAAAAAACTATACATATATATATATGTATAGTTTCACATTGGATGCAGGGGCAGACCTATGTTAAGGCCAAGGGGGCCATGGCCCCTGCAAAAAACTTTAAAATGTGATTATATATGTATAGTTTGTAAAATTTAAAAGTTAACATACATGTTGGCCCCTACAAATTTATAGTTTTTACAAAATTCTTTATGCCTCTATATAATTGCAACAAAACTTGAAACCATGGTTTTGAAAATCGGACCGGATCGATCGATTGGACCGTCGACTGGTCAATTTTTTTGGTTTGATTTGACTTGGTACCTGTTTGTAGCACAAATATTACCCAGAATCGATGGGAATTGTTCGGAAATCGTTCAAATGTCACGCATGTACCGGAGTAGCAAAGTAGGGAAAAATAAATTTCCTACCTTTGGACCCGTGAACACGTGACTGGTTGGAGATGCTCCAAATTGTCATTGACAGAAGGTATTAATGTCATGACCCATCCTGCTACACGCGAAAGTAGGACACTTGGCACGCACCAAGGCTCATCCAATTCTATTAAAGTAAAAATAGCAGCGGAAAACATAAGTACAATCTTTTAAAGTCAGAGTTTTAAAAAGTTTTGCTCAATTGACATACTTCTAAAAGAATTCATTTTGAAAACCAGAGGTCCAGTTGATTGTATCGAGGACCCAGTCGACCGGAGATCTAAAGCAGCAAGTTTAAAAAGATTAACAGCCCGGTCCAATCGACTGTGTCGGGGACCCAATCTACTGGTGCCTAAATTTCTCGGTCGACTGACCCTCGTCTGGTCTACTGCACACCATTCAAGTAGAAAGTCATGTTTTGGGACCCCATCCAATTGACTATTTTCTCAACCCAGTCGACTGATCCCCAAACATATCAAGTAGTGTTCAGTTCAACACAATGATCCAATCGACTGATTGGCATCAGCACACTAAGTATTCTGCAGAATTTCAAGCTTAGGTCCTCCGATTCCAAACCAATGCAAACACAGGGGTATACTAACGATTCAAAACATAACTACAAGAGTATACTAGTGATACAATACTTACAAAACTATCCCACGATTCGATTACAATATTATACAAGCTTTCCAAAATCCTTATTACAAGTTAGGAATGGAAGAAAATAAAAACAAGTAGTGACTCCTCGGCATTCTTCGGCCTCACTCCTCACTCTTTTTCTTGCCCTTCTTCTTTTCACCTACAATAGAGTAAAGCTCCATTGCTCAGCTATATGTTGAGTGCACAAGTACTAACGTATGCATATATGACAAAACATGCTTTAATCTCATAATTCATATCAAATAATCTCAAGGGAGAAAATACATATTCATCCGGTAGCGGCAAGTCTAAGCCTTAAACCGCGATGCCAACGGCTAGTCCAAGCCTACAACCATTGCATCCCCAAGTGCCATGGAAAGTCCGTATCTTAAACCATGCACAGTAGCCGTCGCTACTACAATTCTCCAACATCGAGAAGTTTACCCCGGCATGAATTTGTATAAACTCCCCTTTGACCCACATAATCAACTCAACATGCTCGCGTATAAGTAGACATGCTTTTCACATTTAAGCGCGTGCATAATTAACGGGCCTACATTTAATACATGAATTTTGCCCGGATCACAATTTCGTCGTCGAAATTTAAAACATGCATATTCCTATATAACACAGGTTAGGACTTCATACCTCGTGCGAATTCTCTCAAACTTTGAAGGATCGACTAGAGGCCTGAATAAATGCGGATCTCGAATTTCAGGTGATTCCTACAAGTTTACAGGGGTTTTCCCCAAATTCCTAGGAATTAGTTTTTCATAAAAAGTTGGCCAAACGAGTCCTAAGAGGTATCAAAACGTAGATCTTACCTCGGGGAGTTCAAATATAAAATCTGGACAAAATCTGACAGATGAAAGGTTGCCGATTGTCACTGCAAAGCTCGTAGCAATGAAATCTCCCTTTTTTCTCTCTCTCTCTCTCTCTCTCTCTCTCTCTCAAGATATTTAGAAGTTGTAACTAATGAGAAATTCATCCACTCCTATTTATAGGAAAACTATCTAGAAATCGCGTTTACCTCCCCGCGAGTTCTCAAAACTTCTAATTAACTCCTAAAACGTCGCACACATCCATTTTATGTAGAATCTGAAACTAAATTCTGTAGAATCTCTACGCAACCTACCTTTTTATATAACGTCTCACTCACATTCTTACCATAGTTCTCAAAATGATATACAACAATATCAAAATTACCAGAATTTACTTTACATAGGTAAGTTACTATTCATCAAAATACCAGAAAGTCAAATAACATTTAAATCACATAAATGTCATTTAATCGTGCCAATGCAAAAATGAACTTTCAAGTTCTCGTGTCTCCACTGACACATCACTGTTGACCCACGTCAACCCAACTGAACTTATTAGTAAACATTAATAATTTCACAGAATCTCAAATTATGCAAGTTAAAACAATGAAATTCTGGAACGGGTGTGACAACTCTCCCCTCCAAAAAGGAAGTTTGTCCACAAACTTATACCTCATACGTCGAACAAGTACGGATACTCATTCCTCATTTTTTCCTCACTTTCTCATATAGCCTCTTCAACTATATGACTACGCCATAATACCTTTACCATTGGAATCGTCTTCATTCT
This sequence comes from Hydrangea macrophylla, assembly GCA_033977485.1. Classification (NCBI taxonomy): domain Eukaryota; kingdom Viridiplantae; phylum Streptophyta; class Magnoliopsida; order Cornales; family Hydrangeaceae; genus Hydrangea; species Hydrangea macrophylla. The sequence continues at coordinate 52,230,447 of CM066982.1, forward strand.
CAATAATTGCTCTTTTCGATCTAGAATCTCTATCGGTTGCTCCACATAAGTCAAGTCTTCCTGAATCTGCAACGGTTCAAGTACAATGATCTTGTTCACATCAGTCATACATTGTCTCAACATCGATATGTGGAATACGTTATGCATATGCTCTAATTCTGATGACAAGGCCAATCTATAAGCCACTAGTCCTACTCTCTCTAGGATCTCAAGAGGTCCTATAAATCTTGGATTATGCTTTCCCCTCTTTCCGAATCGTACAATGCCTTTCGAAGGTGATACTATTAAGTGGACAAAGTCTCCCACTTCAAAGGTCATCGGTCGTCGCTTTGAGTCTGCATAACTCTTATAACGACTCCGAGCTACCTTAAGTCGCTCTCGTATCAACTTTACCTTTTCAGTAGTCATCTGTACTATCTCAGGTCCTAGCAACTTTCTTTCTCCAACATTAGTCCAATAAACTGGTGATCTACATTTACGCCCACACAAAGCCTTATATGGCGCCATTCCGATACTTGATTGAAATCCATTATTGAAAGCAAATTAAATCAACGGTTAAGTGTTTATCCCAATCACTCCCAAAATCTAGAATGCACAATTGAAGCATATCCTCTAACGTCTAAATCATTCGTTCTGACTGTCCGTCGGTCTGAGGATGAAATTCAGTACTAAAACTTAGTTTAGTACCCATAGCCTTCTGTAGACTTCCCCAAAACTTTGACATAAAACTACTATCATGATACAATTTCGCTGAAACTACTAGAAAATACGCTGTAGAAAATACGCTGATTTTGTTAACCTATCAACTATAACCCAAATCTTATCATTCTTGTTGAACGATCTTGGAAATCCTGAAACAAAGTCCATCGTGATCTCATCCCATTTCCACTCTACCACAGGTATTGGCTGTAGTAGTCCTGCAGGTACTTGTCTTTCTGCCTTGACTTGTTGACATGCTGAACACTCTGAAACATACTTGACAACTTCTCGCTTCATACCTTTCCACCAAAAGTTTTCTCACAAATTCTGGTACATCTTGTTACTCCCCGGATGCACTGAATATTTTATACTATGAGCTTCCTCTAAGAGTCTTTCTTTCAGGTCTTTCATAATTGGTACACGCAATCAGTTCCCAAGTATTAATACTCCTTGTTCCATCAAAAAACCCGGTCATTTTTCCAAAGGTATCTCATCTCTCATCTTGCACAAGTAGATCATAAATTGTTCTACCTTGATTTCATCAATAATGTCTGGGTGATCTATGATCGCCATCATTAAGCTACCATTGGTTTTTGGAATCACATCTAACTCTAACTGTTCCATCTCCTTTACCAATTCTTTTTTCTGAGTTAGCTCATCGACTAAGCTCCTTGTCATCTTCCGACTTAAAGCATCGACTACTACATTAGCCTTCCCTAGATGATACTCAATTGAAAGGTCATAATCATTCATCAACTCCAACCATCTTCTCTGTCTCATATTCAAATCCCGTTGTACAAAAATATACTTCAAACTCTTGTGATCCGTGAAGATCTCACATTTCTCCTCGTATAAATAATGTCTCCAAATCTTCAAAGCATGAATTACCGCGGCCAATTCAAGATCGTGTGTCGAATAATTTATCTTATGTGTCTTCAACTGTCTTGAAGCATAAGCAATCACCTTACCACCTTACATGAGTGCACATCCTAAACCCTAATATGAAGCATCACTATAGATCACAAATCCCTCAGTTCCAGATGGTATTATCAGAATAGGCGCTCTTGTCAATCTTGACTTCAACTCTTAAAAACTGTCTTCACATTCCCTTCCTTATCAACCTTGTCATTGGTAATGAAATCTTTGAAAAATTCTCGATAAAACAGCTGCAGTATCTAGCTAATCCCAAGAAACTTCGGATCTCGGATACGGATGTCGGCCTTTGCCAATTCGACACTGGTTCTACCTTGTGAGGATTAACTGAAACTCCATTCTTGTCAATCATGTGACCAAGAAAAGTAATACTAGGCAACCAGAATTCACACTTCTTCAATTTACCAAACAGTTGTTTCTCTCGCAATCTCTAAAGTATAAGTCTCAAATGGTTCTCGTGCTATACCTCACTCGGCGAGTAAATAAGAATTTCATCAATGAATACTATCACAAAATCATCCAAGTATTCCTTGAAGACTCGGTTCATAAGATCCATGAATGCGACTGGTGCATTTGTAACTCCAAATGGCATGACTAAGAACTCATAGTGTCCGTAATGCATTCTAAAAGCTGTCTTTTCAACATCTTTGGCCTTTACTTTCAACTGGTGGTAGCCTAATCTCAGATCGATCTTGGAAAATACTTGTGCCCCACGAAGTTCATCAAACAAGTCATCGATTATGGGTAACGGGTACTTGTTCTTGATTGTCAACTTATTTTTGATTGTCAACTTGTTTAGTTCTCGATAGTCCACACACATTCTCATCGAACCATCTTTCTTCTTTACGAACAACACTGGAGCTCCCCATAACGATATACTAGGTCGAATGAAACCTTTGTTAAGTAGTTCCTGTAGTTGAATTTTCAATTCTTGTAACTCCACGGGTGCCATTCTATATGGTGCTTTCGATACAGGTATTGAGTCTGCAATAGCCTCAATGGTGAACTCAATCTCCCTCTTGATAAGGACATTTGGTAGGTCGTCGGGAAACACATTTGGGTATTCTCGTACTATTGGAATATCGTCTACTTTCAATTCAGTCACCAAAGTGTTAATTACTGAACATAGATATCCTCGATGTCCCTTTCTCGACAACTTACCCGCTCGGATAGCTGAAATCAAGTACGGTGGCGATGTAACCCCACTCCCTTGGAAACAAGAGTTCACATGCACCGGTGATCAAAAATTAACTTCTTTTCGTTCACAATCTATCGTGGCTTGGTTAAAAGCTAACCAATCCATTCCCAAAATCACGTCGAAATGGTTTATAACAATTGGTATAAGGTCTACGATCATCAACTTCTCACCTAGTTGGATTTCACAGTTCTTGTACACTATAGACATCACTATCGACTTACTAAGCGGTATAGCAATAGACAATTCGTATCCTAACGGTGCCGATCTAATATTCAAATGTTCAACAATGTTATGTAATACAAATGAATGCGTAGATCATGAGTCAACAAGTATGCATGCTAATTGTGAACATACAAGCACCATACCTGATACCACTGTCTCTGAAGTAGACATATCTCCTGGGTTCATCTGAAATGCTCTCCCTTGACGTTGCTCTGTCCTTTATCCCCCATCATTAGTCTATCTAGGCTTCAAACCACTGGAAGCCATAGAACTAGCTCCTTGCTAAGAAAGCTTCCTCAGACAATCCTTGGCTTGATGCCCAAATACTCCATAGTCATAACACTTGCCCCTCATGTCAGGTGTCAAATTAGTACTACCCCTTTCCTGGTTCTTATTATGGGGTTTGGTTATGAAACATCGACCTGAGTGTGGTCGGTTGTAAAGTAAGCACAACGGTATGTTACTTAGCATCCTCCTGAACTCACTGAAACTAGAACCAGAGCCTCTTGAAAGATCTGCCTTGGTTCCGATCACCATCTTTATTACCCTGTTTGCTTGTTGATTTTGTCTCGATCTTTCCCATCCACTTTCTACCACAAGTGCTGTTTATTGTACTGCACCAACGGTTGAGTGTTCATAAGGTTCCACTGTCAGACAAATATTCTCCCTTAACCATTCTTCAAACTTCCTTACTCTATCCTCCTCCTCTAATACTGAACCCTTACCGAGTCTTAATAATGCATTGTACTTGGACGTATATTCAGTTACGGTCATGTCTCCCTGTCGGAGATTATCGAACTCTCTCATTTTCACATTGTGAGCGGCTCGCGAAAATAATCAGTGATGTAACTCTGCCTTGAACCCTTCCCAAGTAATTGGTGCCCTTTGATCCAGAACATTTACCCACTAATTATGAGCTTCACCCTTCAGCACATCACTTGCATTCTCAATTATCTCCCTATCGAACATCAGAATAGATCAGAAAATTCTCTCCATGTCCATAACCCAATGCTCTACTAGCGTTGTGTCAGGTGTCCCATGAAATTCCATTGGCTTCTTCCTAGTAAATTGTTCTGATACAGATCTTATACCCCTATTCTTAGGTGTATGAACCACAACTATCGGTGCTAGCTCAAATAGAGGTGTTGGAGGTAATCGCTCCACCATGTTCCGTATCTTATCCCCCATATTCCCAATCATTTCTGTCATTTCATTCATATGCCGGGTATGCAGTGATAAATCTTGGTCATCGCTCATGATTGTATAATCCTATAAGTCTCAATGCATAAACACTATGCACGCACAACAATATTTATAACATGTATGTACAATAACATACATATGCATCAAACATGTCTATAATGTATGAATGCATTCTGGTGTTGGGTTTGTGCTCTCAAACCATTTCTTTATGTATGAGACATTGATATTATAATATATCGCTATCAGCTTTACATTTCATTATGTATGTTTCTTTCATGAGATGATTGTTAATCCTTAAGTATCATAGTAAGTAATTCGTGTATGAATGAGATGCATACAATGAGATACGAATTACTATTCTTTGATACTTAGAGCTTGTCACAGTGGATGATGAAACTGGATATCTCATCAGGTATACACTGTAGCATGATTGACTACTATTGGATGGACTGATGAATCTTAATCAATAGAGTATGACTCTTAGTTAATATGCTAGTGCTTATAGTACATTGACGGACCTGAGCTTTCCTATTGACACTTAAGACTATCAACAGTCGATAGGAAATCATAACTTGTTTAAGGTACGTGTCCTCAATCTTGAGACGATTATGAACACAGACTATGGATATGGCTGCTTTGACTTACCAATCAGTGAGGTCTATAAAAGATCAACACCCGGGTATCTTGGGTATGTCATGTTCATAGGGTTGTGAACATATATTGTCAAGATAGAATCTACCCTCTGATTCAGAGTAAGTGTTCCCTTGAGAATGTCACCAAGTTGATTACTGAGAACTGCAGTCTTGTTGATAAGTTGTTATCAACATGTTTGGTAATCATGAGAGGTAAAATAGGACTCAAGGAACACAAGAAGTAATCATGATTTAGGTTGACAATAACCGTTTATCCGACTACCTAAATATGATTATGAATGCTAATGGTAGAGGGACATTAGTACACAAAACAAGTCTAGTTACTGCTTCAGATATGTTCTTTTGAGTTGGAGTTCAGTTATCATTTTTATAGTGGAGTAAACGTTAACTGAGCAGTTGGTTAGTATGCTGATCAAAGAGTTTGATCATGGTGATTAACTACTGGTTTGAGCCAACAATAAAGAGCCTTGGAGGTCCCACTCTTAGCTCCGCCAGGATACTTGGAAAGGCACATAAAGATGAAGTCAAGACAGGCTCGATCGATCGAAGGAGTTTCGATCGATTGAAGTCTAGATAGGTTCGATCGCTCGAAGATGGTTCGATCGATCGAACCCACTTCGATTGCTTGAACGTTAGGTCAGTTATGGGAATCTATAAATAGGGAGTGTTCATCATTTTTATGCATCAGAAGCTACAGAAATTGTTTTTAGAGCTCATAAACCTTTTCTTTCCTCTCTATTAGAGATCCCACCATCTCTAGCCTCTCCGGAAAGCATTTATAGGAGACATAAGGGTGAAGACTACCTAGTAGAGGCTGCTGCATAATCTAGGAAGAAGAATATCAGAATTGGGTTCAAGACCTGAGGTATAATTCTTGTTCCTTTTGTTAGTATGCATTTATAGAATTGACGAGTAGTAGGTCCGGGCTACCAATAAGTTTTTGAAACTTGATCTTTCCGCTACTCGTTTAAAACAATTTTAAACCTAATTTTTCCAACAATTGGTACCCGAGCCACGCTTGTTTGGATTTATAGATGCATTTTGGAACACTAGTTTTGATTTACATGTTGATTTTAGAGTTATTTTTTAAACTGCATCGTCACAGATCTATTTCTGTAGTGATTACACAATATAATATAAATCTATGAATGCATTGGATACATGATGGATTCGATCGATCGAAGTAGTCTCGATTGATCAAATTGTTCTCAAGCGATCGAAATGGTTTCGATCGATTGGACTTTATTTTGTTCGATCTATTGAATTGTGTTCGATCGATCGAGACTGCTTCTCTGTCCAGGTGTTTAGTTTATAGTTTTAAAGATTTTAAAATATTTACTTTAATTTTTTATTATTCTATTATATTTTCAAAATAGTCTATGAAACTGAAAGGTTAATCGATTGAACTATGTTCAATCGATCAAAGGTTTGATCGATCGAACGTTTTTCGATCGATCGAAGTGTGACAGAGAAGTGTGATGCTGTTTAAGTTCTAATTCAGTATATAAAGAGCTTATATACTGTGTGAATCAATTAGGGTTCCAATAGTTACATATATTTATTATATATGCATGGTTGTGCATACGGCTTACCCTTTTGCAGCAAGATTAGTCTTCTATCTCCCATGGCATCAAGATCAAAGTTTTCAATTATTGTATTTAAATGTTTTGTTTGGTGTATGTGTTATTTAATTATTGGTCTAATTTAAGGCATGTGTAAAGGGCGCTGCGATTTCAATCCTACGAAAAGGAAAGTCGCACCGGTTTTCCTAGCCATTTTATTATTCTATTGTTGTTTTCTATTTCTAGATAAATTGTAAGCTTCGAAACAAGCATAGGACCAATGTAATAGAATTAGAAATTCCATGAAGATGGAGCAAGGAACCGTTGTCCATGAAGATGGAGCTGGAGACGATCAAACCAAGAAGGAGGTTCTATGGAGATAGAGCCATGGGAGATAGAGGCATATGATTGCCTTTATTTTCAATTTTAGTTTTTTGTTTTATGTGCTTGGTTTGTGATTGGCATTTGATAATATTGTTACTAATTGCATGAACGTAAGTTTTCTAAAATAAAATTCAAAAACCATTTTCAACGCATTAGTAAACATTGGATGTTTATAGGTAATGTGTAGAAATTTTTTTTCTTAAAAAGCAAAATCCTTATTTACTAAATCTAGTGGGAGAGGGTCTTATTAATAACACCCACGATATTCCATTAACGGTTCACTGTAAGATGAGTAGTGCATTCTGTGTTACCTCGCAAGGGGTGATCATTCCATACGGAGGGTACACTACTCATTGGTTACTAGATGTGAACTTTCTTTGGATATGATCAATCAGACGTGTTAGAGGGTGACCACCACACAGAGGCACTACTTGAGGCGGTTGTGATTAGATCCTAGTTAATGGTGTATACTAGCTAAGCTATGGATAAGGGATCCCACATGGGGCATTATTCAGAAACTTAGAAATCAAATAGGTTCAGGAGTTATGACTTGTTTTGCAAGAGTTGCATAGCGGATAAGTCATGGTAAATCGAAAGATCGAACACTGACCACCACGCGGAAGCTTTATTCTTTCGTTTCGATATTCTGGCGACTTTGTTTTTTTTAAAATAAGAGTTTTAAGGATTCTTTTATTTCAAACTGTCAAATTCTGATATCCATCTTTATTGTGTATGTTTGATTTTTCAGTAATCATAATGTCTGGATCTACATTTAGTCCACTTACCACCATACTCACTTAAAACAAGTTAACTGGAAATAACTACACAGAATGGAAACAAAACCTTGACATCATGTTAACTGCAGAGGATCACATATATGTCCTTACCACCCCATGCCTCGAAGAACCTGCTGCAAATGCTACGGCTGCTGCTAGACGCAAGTTCGACAAGTGGAAGAAGTTGAATGGAATGGCTCATTGCTACATTCTGGCCTCAATGGCTAGTGTGTTGCAATACCAATTCCAGTCGAATAATTCTGCCAGTGACATTAACGAATCCCTAAAATAGATGTTTGGGGAGCATGGTAGGCCTGCCAGGATGGTAGCCATGGAGAAGATATTAAGTGCAAAGATCTCGGAAGGGATTCTAGTCAAAGAACATGTTTTAAAAATGATTAGTTATTTGAACGATTTGGAGACCCTAGGTGCCAGCATCGATGCACAAACCCAAGTTGATATGATCTTTAATACGCTATCGCCGTTATTCGCTCAATTTAAACTAAATTATAATATGAATAAAATGGATTTCTCAATGAGCGAATTAATGAGATTTTTACTAGCAGCGGAAGGAGTGATCAAACCTGGGGGCAACGTTCTGAACGTTGAGAAAAGCTCTTTCTCTTCCCGATTTACGTCGAAAGGAAAGAAAGGTAAGAAGAAGGTTGGCACTGGTGGTCTAATTGTTGGACCGGTCCCTAAGATTGCAAAATCTAAGGGAAAAGGTAAGGGCAAAGTGAAGGTGGGTAGCCAAGGCAAGGGAAAGTGTTTCCAATGCGGTGAGAAGGGCCACTAGAAGAGGAACTGTCCAAAATTCTTAGCTACAAGAGTTCAAGGTATGACTGAATCACATATGATTGAAGTAAGTTTTATTACGGATACTTCAAACACTTAGTGCATTGATTCTAGTGCGACTAACCATATCTATAATTCATTACAGGGGTTCAGATCAACCAGGAGATGCAGTGATAGGGAGATCGTACTTACTCTAGGTTCTAGCGCAACCATATCTGTAATTGCTATAGGAGTGGTAGTTTTAGAATTTGAAGATAATAAGATTTTAGTTTTATCAGATGTACTTTACGTCCCTTTGATGAGATGTAATTTAATTTATGTTTCAGATTTATCGAATAAAAATTATTCTTTTCATTTTAGAACAAAAGTTGTCATTAAAAGAAATGGTTCTTTTATATGTTATGTTGTTAAAACTAATGGCTTGTACGTGATTACTCCCAATATTTCTAACGATTCTTGTATAGAACTTAATAACTCAATGGTAACTGTACCATCTGAAAGAAAGGAACCTTCCACTAATCGAACAAGGCTTTGGCATATGAGGCTTAGACATATCAATCTGAATAGGATTGGCAGACTAGTCAAAGAAGAGGTCTTAGGCGATTTGGTTCTCGAACCAATGGAAGTTTACGAGTCCTGTTTAGAGGGTAAGATGAACAAGAGGCCCTTTCCTGCAAAGGACAATAGGACCAATGCATTGTTGGAATTAGTTCATGCTGATGTGTGTGGACCAATAAATATTAGAGCACGAGGTGGTTTTGATTATTTCATAACATTTACTGATGACTACTCTAGGTATGGATGTGTGTACCTAATGCAACATAAGTTTGAAGCCTTTGAAGAATTCAAAGAGTTTAGGGCTGAAGTGGAGAAGCAATTGGGCACACATATCAAGGCCATTTGATCTGATCGAGGTAGTGAGTACCTCTCTAATGAGTTTATTGACCACCTTGTACAGAATGGGATTCTGTCATAGTTGACTGCACCTGGTATGCCTCAGTAGAACGGTGTAGCAGAGAGAAGAATTCAGACTCTTTTAGACATGACTAGGTCGATGATGAGTTATTCCAAGTTGCCATTATTCCTTTAGGGTTATGCTTTGGAAACTGCTGCATACGTACTAAATCTAGTACCAAGCAAATCTGTTCCCAGGACACCAAGAGAGATGTGGATTAGGCGCAAGCCTTCTTTGCAACATCTCAGGATATGGAGGAATCCGGCACATGTTCTGAAAGGAAAGATAAGCAAATTGGATTCTAGATCAGAAGTATACTATTTCGTAGGGTATCCAAAGGGTACTTATGGCTGGTATTTTTATGATCCAAGAGAACAGAAAGTGTTTGTTAGTACAAATGTTATTTTCTTGGAGGATGATTATATCATGAACCATAAACCTAAGAGAGGGATAGATCTTAAAGAGATAGAAGGAGAGCCCTCAATCCAACCTGTAGTTGATAACAATGTAAACAAGAAAATACCACTTCTTCACCCATTTCTGCACCGGTACCTCATTGTAGTAGGAGGATTATCAGCCAACCTGATAGATACATGTTCTTAGGAGAAGTTTTTGAAGCTATCTCCATAGAATCTAAATCTGATCCTGCCACATACGAAGAGGCAATGGCTGATGTTGATTCAGCTCATTGGGTTAAACCTATAAAGGCTGAATTGGAATCTATAGATTCTAATCAGTTCTGGGATCTTGTAGAGCTTCCAGCCAATATTAAACCCATTGGCTGCGAGTGGGTCTACAAGAGGAAAAAAGGATCTGATGGAAAGGTTGAGACCTTTAAGGCAAGGCTTGTAGTGAAAGATTATAATCAGAGGGAGGGCATTGACTATGAGGAAACCTTCTCGCTGGTAGCCATGCTCAAGTCCATCAGGATACTCTTATCCATTACTGCATGCCTAGATTATGAGATCTGGCAGATGGACGTCAAGACTGCATTCTTAAATGGCAATCTTAAGGAGGACATCTATATGCAGCAATCATAAGGGTTCATAGCTAGTCGGAAAGGTAACTTGGTATGCAAGTTGCAAAAGTCCATTTATGGGCTTAAGTAGCCATCCAGGAGTTGGAACATTCATTTTGACCAAGCGATCAAGTCGTTTGATTTCATACAGAATCTGGATTAGCCTTGTGTATACAAGTAGTGTGAAGGAAAAGTGGTGGCTTTTCTTGTACTTTACGTTGATGACATTCTACTCATTAGGAATGATGCAACATCGTTATCAACAGTTAAGGTTTAGCTAGCTAGTACTTTTGATATGAAGGATCTTGGAGTGGCGACCTATATTCTTGGGATAAAGCTCTTTTGGGATCGTAAGTGAAAGATAATGGGATTATCTCAAGCTAGTTATATCGATAAGGTACTAACTAGGTTTTGAATGGATAATTCGAATAAAGGTTTATTACCTTTTGGGCATGGTTTAGCATTCTCCAAGGACCAGTGTCCAAAGACACAGGAGGAGAGGAATCACATGGTAGGAATTCCCTATGCTTCAGTAGTGGGAAGTCTCATGTATGCGATGTTATGCACTAGAACAGATATCTGCTTTACCGTTGGCATGGTTAGCAGATATCAATTGAATCCAGGTCTAGAACACTGGACAGTTGTTAAGCACATTCTTAAATACTTGAGAAGGACTAAAGATTACATGCTTATGTAAGGCGGTAGTGAGTTAATTCCAGTAGGATACACTAACTCGGACTTTATGTAAGATAAAGATTAGAGAAAGTCAACATCCGGACATCTCTTTACCTTGGGAGGTGGTGTTGTTAGTTGGAGGAGCATGAAGTAGAAATGCATTGCAGACTCAACTATAGAAGCTGAGTATGTGGCTGCATGTGAAGCCACAAAGGAAGCTGCTTGGCTCAAGAAGTTCCTTATGGAGCTCGAGATGGTTCCAGCATCACTGTCACCTATTACACTATACTGTGATAATAGTGGGGCAGTGGCTGAGTCCAAGGAGCCAAGGAACCACAGAAAAGGAAAGCACGTAGAGCGAAAATATCTCTAATTCGAGATATTGTTCAACGTGGAGATGTGACTGCCACCAAGATTGCCACCGCTGACAATCTTGCGGTTCTATTTACAAAGGCCTTGCCACAGAAGGTCTTTGATCGTCATCTAGATAGTCTAGGTCTCCGATGCAGTTCTAAATGGTTATGTGTGTAATTGGGAGTTTGTTGGGTTTGTGCCCTCAAACCATTTCTTTATGTATGAGACATTGACATTATAATATATGGATATCAGCTTTACATTTCATTGTGTATGTTTCTTTCATGAGATGATTGTTAATCCTTAAGTATCATAGTAATTAATTCGTGTATGTATGAGATGCATACAATGAGATACGAATTACTATTCTTTGATACTTAGAGCTTGTCACAGTGGATGATGAAACTGGATATCTCATCAGGTATACACTGTAGCATGATTGACTACCATTGGATGGAGTGATGAATCTCAATCACTAGAGTGTGACTCTTAGTTAATATGCTAGTGCTTATAGTGCATTGACGGACCTGAGCTTTCCTATTGATACTCAAGATTGTCAATAGTCGATAGGAACTCATAACTTGTATAAGGTATGTGTTCTCAATCTCGAGACGATTATGAACACATACTATGGATATGGCTGCTTTGACTTACCAATCAGTGAGGTCTATAAAAGATCAACACCTAGGTATCTTGGGCATGTCGTGTTCATAGGGTTGTGAACATATATTGTCAAGATAGAATCTACCCTCTGATTCAGAGTAAGCGTTCCCTTGAGAATGTCACCAAGGTGATTACTGAGAACTGCAGTCATGTTGATAAGTAGTTATCAACATGTTTGGTAATCATGAGAGGTGAAATGGGACTCAGGGAACACAAGAAGTAATCAAATCATAATTCAGGTTGACAGTAACCGTTTATCCGACTACCTGAATATGATTACGAATGCTAACGGTAGAAGGACATTAGTACACCATACAAGTCTAGTTACCGCTTCGAATTTTTTCTTTTGTGTTGTAGTTCAGTTATCGTTTTATAGTGGAGTAAACGTTAACTGACCAGTTGGTTAGTTTGCTGATCAAAGAGTTTGATCATGGTGATTAACTACTGGTTTGAGCCAACAATAAAGAGCCTAGGAGGTCCCACTTTTAGCTCTGCCAGGATACTTGGAAAGGTACATGAGGATGAAGTCAAGACGGGTTCGATCGATTGAAGGAGGTTCGATCGATTGAAGTCTAGACAGGTTCGATCGCTCGAAGATGGTTCGATCAATTGAAGGTTCGATCGATCGAAGCCACTACGATCGCTTGAACGTTAGGTCTGTTCTGGAAATCTATAAATAGGCAGGTGGGTCCAGAAAAAAGTGTTCATCATTTTTATACGTCAGAAGCTGTAGAAACTGTTTTAGAGCTCCCAAACCTTCTCTTTCCTCTCTATTAGAGATCCCACCATCTCTAGCCTCTTCGGGAAGCATTCATAGGAGACATAAGGGTGAATACTAGAGGCTGCTACATAATGAAGAAAGAAGAATATCAGAATTGGGTTCAAGACCTGAGGTATAATTCTTGTTCCCTTTTGTTAGTACGTATCCATAGAATTGACGAGTAGTAGGTCCAAGCTACCAATAAGTTTTTGAAACTTGATCTTTCCGTTGTGCATTTAAAACAATTTTAAACCTAATTTTTCCAACATCTGGAACATGTGTCAATTCACTCAGCACTCCACTCGTCGTCGAACGTTCCTTAAAATTTTGTTACCTATAGCTCTGATACCACTAAATATCACGATCCATCCCGCTATGTGCGAAAATAGGACACGTGGCACGCCACCAAGGCTCATCCAATTCCATTAAAGTAAAAACAGCAGCAGAAAACATAAGTACAATCCTTAAAATTAGAGTTATAAAAAGTTTTGCTCAATTGACACACTTCCAAAAGAATTCATTTTGAAAACCAGAGGTCCAGTCGACTGGAGATCTAAAGTAGCAAGTTTAAAAAGATTAACAGCCCGGTCCAATCGACTGTGTCGGGGAACCAGTCGACTGGTGCCTAAATTTCTCATTCGACTAACCCTCGTTCGGTCGACTGCACACCATTTAAGCAGAAAGTCATGTTCTGGGACCCCATCCAGTCTACTGTTTTCTCAACATATCAAGCAGTGTTCAGTTCAACACAGTAATCCAGTCGATTGATCGACATCAGCACACTAAGTATTCTGCAGAATTTCAAGCTTAGTTCCTCCAATTCTAAACCAACGCAAACACAGGGGTATACCAACGATTCAAAACATAACTACAAGAGTTTACTAGTGATACTATTCTTACAAAACTATCCCACGATTCTAGTACAATAATATACAAGCTTATCAGAGTCCTTATTACAAGTTCGGAATGGAACAAAAATAAAAAACAATTAGTTATTCCTCGGCCTCACTCCTCACACTTTTTTTTGCCCTTCTTCTTTTCACCTGCAATGGAGTAAAGCTCTATTGCTCAGCTATATGCTGAGTGCACAAGTGCTAACGTATGCATATATGACAAAACATGCTTTAATCTCATAATTCATATCAAATAGTCTCTAGGGAGAAAATGCGCGTTCATCCGGCAGCGGCAAGTCCAAGCCTTAAACCGCGATGCCAACGGCTAGTCCAAGCCTATAATCATTGTATCCCCAAGTGCCATGGCAAGTCCACGTCTTAAACCATGCACAGTAGTCGTGGCTAATACAATTCTCCAACATCGAGATGCTTACCCCGACATGAATTTGTATAAACTCCCTTGTGACCCACATAATCAACTCAACGTGCTCGCGTACAAGTAGACATGCTTTTCATATTTAAGCTCGTGCATAATTAACAGGCCTACATTTAATGCATGAATTTTTCCCGGATCACAATTCTGTCGTCAAAATTTAAAACATGCATATTCCTATATAACACAGGTTAGGACTTCATACCTCGTGTGAATTCTCTCAAATTTTGAGGGATCGACTAGAGACCCGAATAAATGCGGATCTCGGATTTCAGGTGATTCCTACAAGTTTACAGGGGTTTTCCCAATTTTCTAGAAATTAGCTTTTCATAAAAAGTTGGTCAAACGTGGCCTTAGAGGTATCAAAATGTAGATCTTACCTCGAGGAATTCAAATATAAAATCTAGTCAAAATTTGATGGACGAAAGGTCGCCGATCGTCACCGCAAAGCTCGTAGTAATGAAATCTCCCTTCTCTCTCTCTCTCTCTCTCTCTCTCTCTCTCAAGATATTTAGAAGTTGTAACTAATGAGAAATTCATCCACTCCTATTTATATGAAACTATCTAGAAATCACCATTACCTCCCCGCGAGTTTTCCAAATTTCTAATTAACTCCTGAAGCGTCGCACACATCAATTTTATGCCTTTACGAGTGAAAACTATAAATTACAAAAGTTTTCGACTAAGTCTCGTTTGGGTCCAAAATTAGGATCCGAAACTAAATTCTATGGAATCTCTACGCAACCTACCTTTTATATAATGTGTCACTCACGTTCTCACCATAGTTCTCAAAATGAAATACAACAAATATCGAAATTACCAGAATTTACTCTAAACAGGTAAATTTACAATTCATCAAAATACCAGAAAGTCAAATAACATTTAAATCACATAAATGTCATTTAATCGTGCCAATGCAAAAATGAACTTTTAAGTTCATGTGTCTCCACTGACACCTCATTGTTGACCCACGTCAACCCTAACTGAAATTATTAGTAAACATTAATAATTTCATAGAATCTCAAATTATGCATGCTAAAACAATGAAATTCTGGAACATGTGTGACAATTAACAAGAAGCATAATAATATTAGGGATGTATCTAATTCAAACACAACTATTAATATTAAACGATACCAAGTAATATGTCAATATTATAATACAGACCCCAAATAAAACCAAAGGAACATAATAAGAGAAGTAGTCTTATGACATCCAGTGTCACGGAATTCGACAACAACTATTTATTACATCAAAAGAGAAAAGATAAATAGGAAACTAGAATCTTCATCTTCAACTGGAAAATTCGTAGTAGTCCCCGTACAAATCTTCTCCCGAGTATTCCCCTCCATAGGCCTCCTCAAGCTGAGCCTTACCTGCTAAATCTGGCATCGCTGGACATAGAAAGTCCAGCGGCATAAAACGCTGTCAACTTGAATACAAGCTAAGTGAGCATAAATTCTAACAAAGCACTGTTAGTAATAGTTAAGAAAACACTCAGGGTTATTATCCTCTTAGTCGGCTTTTGAACGTCTTTTAAACATTAACCACCCAAAACATGGAAAAGATACAAAATCCATGCCCTCACAGTGATTCTAGGGTGGGGGACAAACTCACTAGACAACTGACTCAATCCATAACTTCCACACCATAACTCTTCCTTTTACGCAATTTGTGACTTAAACCATGTAACAACTCACCTTGTAACTATCAACTCACTTTACTACCATTAACTCACTTTACAATTGTACTCACTTTGCAGTCGTTAACTTACTTTACATCTGTCATCTCACTTTACAGCCAATACTAACTCGCTTACAGCTAACTCAAACTTTCTTTATAGCTACGTAACATTAATCATCACATCACCCTTTGTTACTAGCGTATAGCACAATCGCATATGTCCAATAACCTCATTGTCGACACATGATACCAACATTAACAACCAATAGGACTCCCATGGCCTGACAGATTCTCCAAAGATGCACAATGAAATGCTTAGATCGACATCAAGAAAACTAATCCAAGTACAAGAGTTTACAATACGTAGCACAGCGAACCAGTTGTAGAGTTATTTATAAATTTTGATCTTATTACGCGTAGATTATTTTCATTATTAGAGTCAGCATATCATGGAAAATGTCGTCATTCCAAGTTTGAGACTAATACTCAAGTCAACACATATGTATGGTTAGCAGCTCAGTATATAATTTAAGTTCATGTGTGTCCAAGTGAACATGCAGAGTCTAAAAATGAAGTCACCATATATATATAACAACAATCTCCAGAAACATAACAAAACTAGAAACATAATAGATCTGGCAGGCTCGAGCGCTCAGGGAGCTTGAGCACTCCCACTAAGTGCGAGTGCTTAGGTTAAGCAGTAAACAGACTCTGAGTAAAACTCACATACATGTATGAAAATGATTTGGATCTTCTTGCATGCTACCAAAAATCATGTAAAAATAATTCCTAAAGGTTTCTAGGTGAGAATCTATACTCACAAATGCTTGAGGTGTGTATGGATGATGAATATATAGAAGATTTTGTTGAGAATGCTTGTAAATTGAGCTATAGAGCTTCAATCCTCCTTGTCTAGAGCTTGATCATGGAAGAGATCATCCTCTAGGATTCGTCTTCAAGCTCCTCGTGAAATCCTAGCAACAATGGAGATGCATGCAAGAAGAAATGTGGATGTGTGTGTGTAGATGTGAGAGTATGTGTGTATATGTGCTTGGATTAATACACGCAAGGGGTTATGAGGGGTGTATGGGGTGTTTATGAGTGAAAAAGGTGGTATGAAAGTATTCTCTCACTCTCATACTCTTAGTTGTTAGAAGAACTTTTCGTCCAAAATGAAATAACATGAGAGGTATTTATAGGCAAAACACTACTTGGCTTGAGCGCTCCCGCTGAGCTCGAGCGCTCAGGGGGCTCAAGCGCTCGGGTTTACTTTCTAATGAAGTTTCCCCAAGGGCCCAGCATGCAAGCATAAACAAAACCAAACATATAAATAGTCAGAATTATAAAGAAACTCGAAAAGAGGCAATTTTATTTTATATAACAGAGAGTATTACAAAGAGAAATACAAGAATTCGGGATAGTAGATAGAAAAATATAGGTGTGAGATCAAAACCGATAAAAAAAGTTAAAAATTGCTTTTTGACCAAAACCGCTCAAAGCTGTTTTTATGCCTACAAAAGTTTTTTTAAAATTTTTTATTTATTTATTTTTCTCTACATTTTTTGATACTATGAATCTATTAATAATTTATACTTATGATAGGAAAGTGTGGAAAAAAAATTGAGTTTTTTTTGCATTTTTGTATTTTTTTTTTGTTCATATTTACTTATTAAAACTTATGTATAAATATAAATAATTAAATATTATATAATTGTGACATCACGGGTTGATTACGATTCACTCGACGGTTGAACCTCTAACCTGTGATCTGGTCAATTTTCCGATTCGACAAACGGTCCGGTTTTCAAAACATTGCTTGAAACCAAGTGATTACAATACTTAGTGACCACGTTTATTTCGTAGGATTAAAGGGGTGATTGGACTATTACTTCATTTACATTGAAGTAGTGCATTGTTTGGCTCATCCATATTGTGGGACTATTAATCTATTTTAACAATTGTTTACAACCAAAAACTGCTAAAGGCTTTTGAGCCCGAGTGACATGAAATTGGATAGGGGGGAGGCCGGCCCAAAGGTTGTAATAGCTTATCGGGCTCAAGAGGACGATGTCATATGGTCTTTAAGAGACCTATAGCTGTTGGTTAAATATGGTGAGTGATGAGCAGTCTAATCGGGTGATAGTTATGATGTGAGCTCGATTGGAAGGTTGGGCATGAATGAGGACCAACGGGCTTATGAGTAACATAACCTAACGCAGTGTAAGCCCGATGGTAGATCAAAGCAGCATGAAGGCCAATCGGACACCGTATAGTTAAGGATGGCTGTATGAGTCCGATCGGCCATAGGCATTCGTAAAAAGGTAATAGGGCATGAAATACAGTATTGAAATTGGCCAAGCCCAATTCAGCTAAAAGAAGAAGTTGGCAAGGCCGATGGACTAAAAGGGGAAGGTGGTGCTATTCACAGCTGTCAAGGCGACAGAGTCCAAGATTTTGAGGAAGCAAGAGTTTGGTTTAGATGGTATTTAATCACGTTCAGCTGGATTGGAAGGTTGATCCCTAGAATATAGGGATTGGTTCAATCAAGATAGAGATAAGTAAAGAGTTAGAGATTAAGAAGCTTTCTGCCAATCAGCCAATCGGCCACACAGCTTACGGCGCAAGCTAAGGAGTTCTTTCCTTATCAGAATTCCTAGAGGCCGCTAAAAATATGGAACCAGGCCAACCGAGCAGGGGACTCCGCGTAATCTCGAAAAACAGCACACATTGCATCCAAAAAACATTCATAGCATTCAAACCTTTATGTTCTTTCTGCATTCATAGCAAATAGGTCTACCCTCGTTTGTTATTTTCTTTACTGTTTTCATTCTTACGAATAGTCAGAGCCTGTTCTGATTCTGTTCTTCGCTTATATGTTATATTTTCCAAACACTTAGTAAAAGCTGTATTTTATTAATCGTTTGTGATTTGTTTACCTGGTAAACTACACTATTTGGCTTGTCCGCTTCAGTATTGCTAAGGGATTTTTGGTGAGGGTACTTTCCTACTCATCACACACAATCACTCCGTTAGAAGTCAGATCTAAAGTCTTGTGTATTACTCACACAAGCAATATAAGAAATTAGTTTGCACCTACACCGAGCCCGCGTGGCTCTGGCACGCCCGCACAAACTACTAGCAAACAACAAAATAGTGTAGAATATGGGCAACTATGTATATATATATATATATATATATCACGATGTTGGTTTTAATGCATAATCGATGTTGGTTTTAATACATAGTCTCAGAAATAGTCCATTAAAGTGGACCAATTCTCCAATCTCATGCAAAGCATTCAAACATGGCCGATGGGATTACAAACTCCAAACCTCCCAACTCTCAAAATGAACAAAAGATTTCACATGGTAAAAGTATACTTTGTTTAATCCAAAAAATCATCCCCAATATATATAATCATCCCCAAAATATATAAATAGATTCAAAAATTTTGTCTTGTGGGCACTACCCCAAAACCCCCGTATAGCCTTGTTTGATAACCTATCCAATAACTCGGCCCCGAGTACAAACTGAGTCCGCCACTAATTGAATGGATGCACCACTCACGTTTCAAAACATTTCAAAATGTTAGTAACCAACTCCAGCAGTGTATCATGTAACAAAGAGCACAATTGCCCTTACATGTTCTCCTACAAGAATGGATGTCTCATTCAATAATCTATGTTTCAAACACAAGGAATTGAACATGATATATGTAGAGCTATTAGTATATTTTTGGTTTTTTTTTTCCCCCTTTGGATCAAGAAAAGGTACAATTAAGTGTGTTGGTTAGGTAAATTACAGTTACAAATACAATCATTTCTTTTGAGAAAGACACTATCATTTTTAATATTCTGTAATACCACAAAAAGTGGAGACAAAGAAATTATGCCAAAATGTCTTTCTCAAACACACTCACCTCAAATTTATCTTAATGCTTATATAATTGTTTAACTTCAAAGAAACGTAGTACAAATAGTTAGGGTTGGATGGACATGCATATAGTGGCAGACCTACGGAGTTCAGGGGCAACTTTCTTGTGTCTATTTATATACATTCTCGGGTAGAAAAAAAAATTATTTTTTATTTATTTATATTTTTTTTGTACTCTTATCTCTTTTTCTTTCTATAATAAGGGTATATTGCCTACTAGCATTTAAAAAAGATGAATGAAAATAAACAATTTGAGTTTGACTAAATTGAGGCTTGACTTAATTGAAAAGTAATTAAAAAAAAAGGCGATGAGACAAAGATTTAGGGTGGACTGGATTACAATTTAGACAATTTATTGCACATGAATTTTTATTATTTTTTCCCCCAAATTTTTGGAAGAGCTGATTACACATTACAGATAATATATGTATTTATTTCTTTTTCCATTTTTTATTTTCAAAGAAAAATAGGTGCTATAGCTGACCCCAACCCTCCCTGTATGGTCTGACCTTGATTTTTTGTTTTTTCCTTTTTTTTTTTATTTTTTTTTTATAATAATTATTATTAACGGGAAAGGAGTGTGCGGTGTGCCTAAGAGTAGGTGCCCGCAAACTCAAATAGGACCTTAGTCGTGTCCACCATTGATCTTAACCACATCATCAACACTAAATTAAATCTACATTGAGCATCACAATGGGATGCATTTTACACTATGCTTAAGAGTTCTATGCTGTGTGACGTCTGTAATGGGTTGGTGTATACAACAGTATATAACAATTAAATTTAGTGAAATTTAAGTTTAGTGTGCAGCTAAGTTTTGTTAATGTATGAGGGCTACGACACAGAGTGTGCCGAGTGTGCCGTAAAAGAGTACACGGCACACAAAAAGCCGTGCCACTCCCAAACGGCACACATTATGCCGTCACAATTATCTCCCAAACGACACACACTGTGCCGTGCCACTTCCAAATTGCACAGTGTGTTTGCCTTTATTTTTATTTATTTTTATATTTTTTCTTCTTTTTATGGTGTAAACACTCACACACTTCCAAATGACTTTGTGTATGCAATGTGAGTTTTGTGCGGCATTGTGTGTACTATTTGGACAACTTATCCATTATTAATATATTAATTCTGTATACTAAACCTACCAAGTATTCTCTTTAAATTTATGGTATGCGTTGTGGATTGCTCTTACTATCTGTTATCACTCATTTTGTCCACTAAGCTCCCGGTATTGGATGTCAAATTACTTTTTCGAGCTTGCAAAGGTCTCAAGAGATGTAATTACAACTAATTCAAGTTACGCTAATGAACAGCATACACGCCTAAGATCAACAATCTTTACCAATATTATTTGTGCTAAGCAACTTGATATCCTAGATTAAAAGCATTCCTTTGTATGGCTCAGAAAATAAAATAAGATCCTCAATTTGGGTTGATAGTTTTTGCGAATTAGTTATTATGAGTTTCGTGAGATTTTCTTCTTCTTTCTTTTGGTTATATGTAATGAGATTTTCATAAATACGCTGAACCTGTACGTTTATATACTCAATATATAGGGATGTGTACAGACGAAATAACCCAAAAAAAAAAAATGAAAATAAAAGAAAATAAGCGAAAGAATATGCAAGTATAACACGCAATATATATCCTCTAAAAGCGACCAAAATCTTTATTAGTTATTTTTTATAGAGTTAAATATATTTTACCCTCCGTGATTAGTCTTGTTTGTACTTTACTCCCATGTGATTCAAAAGTGGATATTTAACCCCCTGTATTTTCAAATTAAAATGAAATCGTTATAATTTCTCTCAAAATTGGGAAAAAAAATCTAAAATTGACCAAAAATATTAACAATTAACCCCATTTGAGAAGTTAATTTTGGGGTCAATTCCCTATGTGGGGATAATGTTGCCATTTAAATCACCTACGTTGGGCTAATTTTTAACATTTAACCCATTTGGGGAGCTAATTTTTGGATTAACTGTGTATACGAAATTAATTTTGACACAAACGTTCTTAGGTGGGACTAATTTTAACACTTAATCACCGTGTAGGGTTATTCTGAGAGAAGTCTTAATAATTTCACTTTAATCCAAAGTTAATAGAGGGTCAAATATCCACTGTTAAATCACATAAGATAAAATAAAAATAGATATAACTATAAAAGGGTTAAAATATAATAAATCCATTTCTTATAAGTAGCCAAAATTTTATTGATGTAAACATTCTTTGCAAAGATTTCATTTCTTACTTTAATATGCTCTCAACAGTCAACAAACAAGATTATATTTATTAATTTTCAATCGTGCACCAACGCGGTTTTGGTTGTGGGGGGACTGAGGAGAGAAGGCTTTTTGTCATCTTCTTTTTCTCGTACACATGAGAGGTTGAGAGGTAGTGGGCCCCATCTATTAATTTTTCATGATGAGTAGTGAATGGAACATGGGTAATACTTGGGGAGAAATTTTTAGGTACCCAAGGTACCACGTGTAATGTCATTTGGTATCTCATATTTAATAGGTGTCTATCACATAAACAATGGAACTCAACACAAAAAATTTAAGGGTAATATTTGGGATACACCCAAAGACACAACTTTTGGGATACAACCCAAGAGATGTGTCTATCTCTTTCCTTTGTCACTGTGGGATCTAGTGACTTCACACGAGAGATATAGACACCTTTTTTGGGTTGTGCTCCAAACGTTGTGTCTTTGGGTGTATCTTAATCTTTACTCAAAATTTAAATGGTCTAACAATTCTGTGTGACTACCTCATTGGGTGGGGGGCTCCACACAGGCGCTACCTTGAGGGTACACAAAAACTTTTCGATACTTGGGACACATCCAAAGACACCACTTTTGTGACACAATCCAAAAGCCTTGTCTATCTCTCTCCTGTGTTAGAGCAAGGTTAATGCTTGGGACACACCCAAAGACACAACTTTTGGGACACAATCCAAGAGACATGTCTATATCTCTCCTGTTTCACTGTGGGGGTCCAGTGACATCACATGAGAGATATAGACACATATTTTGCTTTTTGTCTCAAAAGTTGTGTCTTTAGCTATGTCCCAATCTTTACTCAAGAAACAAACTCCTTCTAGAGATGAATGGATTTTTGCTCACCCCAAAATTGCTCACTTAATGTTCATCCAACTCTCTCATTGGTCAATGCAGTGAGATTCATGATTAAATGAGAATTAATTGATAGTGTAAAATCATATATAGCCCCCACTATATTGGTCAATAAGAGTGTTTGCACCCAAAAACCGTCAAAGGTTTTTGAGCTCGAGTGGCATGAAGTTGGATGGAGGGAAGGCCGGCCTAGGGAATCCATGTCTCATCGGACTCAAGTGGAGATTGTAAGCCTGATGGTAGGCACAAGGCTGTTGGGTGTGGTGTTATGAGCCCAATTGGAAGGATGGGCATGGATGAGGATTATCGGACACTAGAATAACATAATCTAATGCAATGTAAGCTCGATGGTGGATCAAAGCACACCGAGGCCAATCGGACACCGTGTAATGAATGATGGCTGTATGAGTCCGATCGGCCATAGGCATTCGTAAAAAGGTTATCGGGCATGAAAGACAGTATTTGAAATTGTACAAGCCCGATTCAGTTGAAAGAAGTAGTTGACAAGGCCGATGGACTGAAAGGGGAAGGCTGTGTTATTCACAACTGTCAAGGCGACGTCATCCCAGATTTTTAGGAAGCAAGAGTCCGGTTAGGAAGGTATTTAATCACGTCCAACTGGATTGGAAGGTTGATCCCTAGAATATAGGGATTGGTTCAATCAGGATAGAGATAAGTAAAGAGTTAGAGATTGATAAGGTTTATGCTAATCAGCCAATTAGCCACGCAGCTTAGGGCGCAAGCTAAGGAGTTCTTTCCTTATCAGAATTGAATTCCTAGAGGGCGCTATAAATATGGAAGCAGGCCAAGCATACAAACCACTCCGCGTCTTCTCGAAAACAGCATACACACTACATTCGAAGCATTTAAACCTTTGTTTTTCAGCATTCATAGCAAATAGGTATGTCATTTTGTTATTTCTTTTTATTCTTTTGGATAATCAGTCTGTTCTGGTTCATTCTTTAGATTTTTTTAATTTTCCAAACACTTAATAAAATCTACGTTTTATTAATCCGTTTGTGATTGTTTACCTGGTAAACTCTTAACACTGTTTAGCTTGTACGCTTCAGTACTGCTAAAGAATTTATGGTGAGAGTACTTTCCTACTCACTACACACAATCACTCTGTTTAAAAGTCAGATTCATAAAGCCTTGTGTATCACTCACACAAGCGTTTAGGAAATTAGTTTGCACACACACACACACCGAGCCAGTTTGGCTCTGGCACGCCCGTGCAAATTACAAGCAAACTATAAGAGAGTTGGATTAGCAATAGGTGAGCAAAATGCTCTCTCTAGAGATAGGTATTTAGATATAATGCATGCCTTATCATACACAAGGTATAACCGTCGCTGAAGGTACTATTGAATAATTCAAACTATGCACTGCTTTGGCTAATAACTATGGGATATATTAGGTCATAGACAGCTTAAAATTAAATGTATTAGTCAAAAACCTATATGATTTGGCCTTTTTTTTTTTAAAAAAAAAAAACACTCATTATTTTTTTTTGTTCAACGAAAAACCTCTGTAACATATATTATCTTTTAACAGACAAATAATATTAAAAAAATGACCATAATTTCTCTTTTTTGGGCCTTTTGGGATGATTAATTAATTAATTAGTTTATTTTTTTCATGTATTTCTTTGAGATCTATGAATTGGACTTGAAAATTTTACCAAAAAAACGAAGATAAGTTACAGCCATATTTTGAGATTTTATTTGTCTAACTGAAAATATTATCTGTTTGAAGAGAAATAATATTATCTGTCAACTTTAAACCATTACAACTTTGACAATTCTTGAATTTTTTGAGTGTTTTTTTTTATTTCCTATAATATTTTTTTAGAACTATGCATCTATGATTCCAGGTTTACAAAATGAATATGCTTTTATTAGATTTATGCCGAAAAAAAGCAAATTTTCATATTTGTTTAATTTTAGTTTTTTTTCCCCTGTATTTCATGACCAATATTGATCCTGTTTGATGATAGATCTCATTATAATGATTCTAAAACATCAAAATTTACAAAAATAGACATGTAGAGCAAAATATATAGCAATTGAAGTTGTTTAGGTATAAAAATGACCATGAATTAAAGAAAAATAACATGAATTTTGGCTTGAAAGGGTTTTATTTGAGGGGGCTATGGCCGAAGCTCCTAATAACTAACTCCACGTATCTTCGACACTTAATAACTAGGCGTGCCTTCAACACTTCCTAATAAATTAGGACAAAACATATTTGTATATGTTAAAACATTAACATGTATATGTTTTGAATATGTTGGTATATCTCAAGTGGTAAAGATCAGGGCATATGTAAGTCCCCTCATATGCATAGGTTCAGAGTTTGAACCACATCTCCCTTCTCCATATAATAAAAAAAAAACATGTATATGTTTTGATTTTTTTTCCTTCTTATGTCGATTGGAATTGTTATGATTCAAGGAAACAAAGAAGGTGACCCAAAAAAGGGGACGAGGCGAAAAATAAGGGAGACGCCCTTATAAGTAATTGTTAATCACATCGAAAATGCCATCTAAATGTTTATACTCATGTTACCTCACTAAATTCATGAATCAAACAAAATAATACGAACCAAACAAAAAAAAAAGAATTTTCTGTTGGATTTATCATACAATTGGGGCTTTTGGGTTATATAATTTCAAACTCACTTTCTTAAACCATAGGCTTTTTATTTAAAAAAAAACTCAAACTAAAGCCTTACAACTTGATTTGACTTTGAACTTCACATTGATTAAACATGAGTTATTTTTCCTCCTTATATATGGTTTCACTTCTTAAGCTTAGTAATCTTGTGTTATGGAAATGCTCTCTCATGTGTGCACAGGAAGGAAAAAATCTCGAATTTAGACTACTCAATTTGACTTCAAAATTGATACTTGTGTAGGCATGCTGTACAACTATTTTAAAGCCTCAAAATGTTTTCAATAGAGGTGTCAATTGGGTCGGGTTGGCCCGGCCTAGCCTGAGCCCGGATCAATTTTCCCTGCCTAAAAGCTCGGTCGGCCCGGTAGGCCCGAGCACTTTTGTCCGGTCCGGGGTGGACACACCTTGTCTCATCCACAGCCTGGCCCGCTCCTTTGCCCGAAACCCGGCCCCGCCCGCTAACCTGCTAGCCCGGCTCAAAAGCCCGGATGAACTAGCCGTTGTGGCCCGGCTCGGCCCGAAGCCCGGTTCGGTTGGCTCGCCCGAGCCCACAACGGCTAGTTTGGCCCTCTTTTAAAAATTTTTTCCCACTTTTTTACCCCTCTAACGGCTAGTTTTGGGGGTAAAAATGTAAATGTGATTTTTGACTTCCCAAAATGCCCCTTAGCCCATTTTCTATAAATACCAAACCTCCCACAACATATTTTCTCACACAAAAATAAATTCTCTCTCTCTAGTCTCTACTTTCTCTATACTACTCCATAAACTATAAGTCTACAAGCACTTGTACTCTACAAGTTGGTGATTCAATTTTCAAAGCTCTAGTTTGTAAAAACACTTCTAGTCTTCTACAACTTGAACTTACAAGCTCTCAAGTCTGAAGTCTTATTTTAATTGATAGTTGTTCACTTCTTCTTCTACAACTATAAGTTGAGGTAAATTTATTTATTGTTTCACTTCTTGCTTTAGTTGCTTATTTAATTGTTAGTACTTTTAATCTTTTAAATTTCTTTCCCTATTTTTTTATTGAAAAAAAATGGCTTCTCACTCTAGATCTTCAAATACTAGAGAAGGGCCAACTTATGACTTTGAAAATTTATAGATTATGGGGAAAGAAATGAGACTAATGATTTGGAATTAGAGGATGATGACGAAGTTAAAAGAAGTTGAAATTATGGGGTCTAATCCATTTCCTTCAAATCCTAATCCCACTACTGAAAGAAAATTAAAATCACCTGTTTGGTTATTTTTTAATTTAAATGAAGAAAAAAATGGAGCAATTTGCAAAATATGCAGACTCAAATTTTCTTATTGAGGTGGAGGAAATAACACACTTAAAAGGCACATCAAAGGCAAGATACAGGTGCATGGGAGGCTGGTATCGCTCAAGCGGGTGTTTGAACCCAAAAACTGCCAAAGGTTTTTAAGCACGGATGAACCAATCGGGCCGTCCCAAGGTTGTGGGCAGTGATCGGGCTCAAGAAGGCACGTGGTTCATAAGAATAAAGCATAGTATGGAGCCCGATAGATGATGAGGGTCAGATAAATAACGATCAGGCAACATACTTGGAACAAGTAAGCAAAGCACAGTATGGATCTCAATTGGTTGGATTATCGTGAATGTCCATCATTGGGGCATCCCTGAGAGGAACGCTTGGTAGGGGGAATGGATCAGCCCGATTTGTCAGAAATCGTGTATAGGCGTCATTGGACTCATCTGCGTCAGAAAGCACGACGAATGGGAGATTCTGTCATGCCCGTTCCAGAATTTCATAGTTTAATCATGCATGATATGAAATTTTATGAATTATCATTGATATATGATAATTGAGGATAAGTGGTTGACTGTGGTCAACGGTAAGGTGTCAGTAAGGACACGAGAATATGGAAGTTCATATTGCATAATCATGAGTAAATGACATTTATATGATTTAAATGTTATTTGACTTTATCTGGTATTCCTGTGAATAGTAATTATACCTGTGTAGTATAATTCTGGTAAATTTTGATTTGGTAGTATCATTTTGAGAACTGTGGTGAGAACGTGAGTGATACGTTAATTGAAAAGGTAGGTTGTGTAGAGATTCCACAGAATATAGTTTTCGGACGTTATTTTTGGACCCAAACGAAACCTAGTCGAAAACTTTTGAAATTTATAGTTTTCACTCGTAAAGTTATAAAATGGACGTGTGCGAAGTTTCATGGGTGAATGAGAAGTTTTGAGAAACTTGCGGGGAGGCAAACACTATTTCTGAGAAGTTTGCCTATAAATAGAAGTGGATGAGATTTCATTCTCATCGACAACTTTTATAAATATCTAGAGAGAGGAGAGAGAAAGGAGATTTGGAGCCAACGGGCTTTGCGACGCCGATCGACGACCGTTCGTCCGTCAGATTTTCTCCAGATTTCAGATTTGAACTCGTGGAGGTAAGATCTACGTTTTGATACCACTTAGGACGTGTTTGGCCAAGTTTTGTAAAGATCTTAATTTTAGACTTTTGGGAAAAACAGGTATAAACTTGTAGGAATTGTCTCAAATTCGAAATCCGACGATTATTTAGCCTCCTAGTCGATCCTTCAAAGTTTGGGGGAAATCGCACGAGGTATGAAGTTCTAACTTATGAAATATAGAGGAACACATGTTTTATATTTCGATGACGAAATTGAGATCTGGGCGAAATCCATGTGTTAATTGTAGGCCCGTTAATTATGCACGCGCTAATTTGTGAAATGCATGTCTAAATTTACGCGAGCACGTTGAGTTGTCTATGTGGGTCAAAGGGGAGTCTTATACAAATTCATGCCGGAGTAAGCTTCTCGATGTTTGAGAATTTAGTAGCGACGGCTACTGTGCATGGTTGATAGACTTGGACTTTCCATGGCACTTGTGGATACAATGGTTGATAGACTTGGACTTGCCATTGGTATCGCGGTTTAAGGCTTGGACTTGCCGCTACCGGATGAATGCGTATTTTTCTCCCTAGAGACTATTGTATGATTTATGAGATTAAAGCATGTTTTATCATATATTGCATATGTTAGAACTTGTACGCTCAGCATATAGCTGAGTAGTGGAGATGTACTCCATTGCAGGTAAGAAGAAGGATAAGAAGAAGCGCGATGAGTGAGGCCGATGAAAGCCGGGAAATCACACTTGTATATGTTTTTGTTTTAAATCCTAAACTTGTGTAAGGATTTGAATATTGTAAGATGTTGTAATAGAATCATGGATTAGTTCCGTAGTACCATAATCTCGTAATTGAACGTCTGTATTTATGTTTTAATATGTTGGAAATCAGTTATGGTTGTGTTTGTTGTTGGTTTTGAGAAGCATGTGTTGTAAATTTTCAACACAGGGCTGTCAGCAGGGGAGCAGTCGACTGGACCCAGGGTCAGTCGACTGGATCTCGTGTGTTTGAGACACTGTAAGTGAATAATAGAAAAGCAGTCGACTGGACCCCTTCATCAGCCGACTGAACCACTGTTGATTTTGGCTACTGCTTCTAATAATAGAAAAGCAGTCGACTGGGCAGTCGACTGGACCTCTGTTGAGGATTTAGAGTTTTAGTTTCTGCCAGG
The DNA here is from genome assembly GCA_033977485.1 of Hydrangea macrophylla. Lineage (NCBI taxonomy): Eukaryota > Viridiplantae > Streptophyta > Magnoliopsida > Cornales > Hydrangeaceae > Hydrangea > Hydrangea macrophylla. The sequence continues at coordinate 52,259,635 of CM066982.1, forward strand.
CACAGTCGACTAGACCCTAGTACAGTCGACTGGGCAGTCGACTGAACCTTTGTGTTTTGAATTGGATTCTTGTGAACGTTTTAAATTGAACAAATTTCTTTTTGTAACTCCATTTTCAATGGATTTTATCAAACTCAGAGGGTAACGTTCCCTAAGTTTTAAATACCCAGGGTTGTTTTGAAGTTCTTTCCGCTGCGTATAGTTATATTGTTGTTTGGATGAGCCTCGGTGGCGTGCCACGTGTCCTATTTCCACGCGTAGTGGGATGGGTCGTGACAAATTCAGCAGCCCGATGGAAAGAGAAAGGCATGGTTCATTAGCTTGGGAACCCGATTAGTTAGGTGGTTCTGGCTTACCAGTCATAATAGCAGTCATCCTAGAATAAAGGAAATAGAGTTCGTTTAGGAAGGAATCTGGGCACATCCAGCTAGATATGGAGGAGTAATCCCAATGATTATGGGATTGAATCAATCAGGATCAAGATGAAGAAAGAGTCTAAGGGGAGCAAGGATTATGCCAGCTACATCTTGCTTGGGGCGCAATTCAAGGAGTCCTTGCCATATTAGGATTGTTTTAAGGCCGTTATAAATACAAAGGCAGGCCAACCGTTCAAAGTACTCCGCGTTATCTTGAAAATAGCACTCAAAAGCATCTTTTACAACATTCAAAGGCATAACACTTTATGTTTCAAAGCTTTCTGTGTCTATAGCAATATATCTGTCCTTTTGTTGATTTCCTTTCACTGTTTCATCTTATTGAACAATTAGGGCCTGTTCTGATTTTGTTCCTTGTTTTTGTTTAGTTTTTCCAAACATTCAATAAGATACCTTCGTATTTTGTTAATCGTTTATGATTGTTTATCTGGTAAACTCTACACTAATTGGCTTGTGTACTTCAGTACTTCCATAGAACTTTCAGTGAGGGTACTTTCCTACTCACCACACACAATCACCTTGTTAGGAGTCAAATCTCCAAACCTTGTGTATCACTCACACAAGTGATTTAGGAAATTAGTTTGCATACACCGAACCACTATTGGTTCTAGCATGTCTATGCAAAACTACATGCAAACATTTTTGGCACACCCGATGGGACTGATAGTACTAGAATATGCGTCCAAAAAGAGATAACCAATCCAGGAAAATTGGATAGACGACCTGAACATTCCTGACCCACTAGAGGACGAGAGCACTACCCGTTCACCATAGAAAAGTGCCTTGACTCTACAAGCATTGTCAAAAGTCATGAGGCAGACCGTGGAACCTATGAGGCAAGACTATAATGTACTCCTAGGGTTTATGGGAAATTTTCAAACGCTAATTGAACAAACGCCCGAGAGGCAAAAAAGCCAAAATAAGTTGATAGCATTAGCGGAGGAAACTAATGCATCATTGAATGGTCTGGCTAGAATGATAGACCAACTCATAACTACTTATGAGGCCAAAAGCAATAAGGAGAAGGCCGGAGGATCAGGCTCTGGCACATAGTGTGTGATCGATAAGCCAAAGGATCGTGTTATGTGTGCCCAAATCTCTGAGAGCAGAACAAATCGGGTAGTACTGTAGTTACTGATCCAACTAGATCGACGACACCTATATTTATTCAACCTTTAGACTGAAATACAGACGTAATCGATAATATGGAGCCCCCTACCCATGCTGCTAGGGGGCAAAGAGCTAATAATGTTTTTTGGCCTCATCAGGCCAATAGCAACCAATACCAAATACCACCTCTAATAGTACCCCCTGTGGTAGCTCAGCCCACTGTCCCACAACCTATCAACAGGGAATAACTGATAACGGCCAACACGAAGAGTATGGCCCATTCATGAGGAGAATGGAGAGGCCTACGTATAGACGGTCGTATCTTCTTGAAGTTGACCAGGTCAATTTTCTTCAGGGATACAAGGTACCAAACTTTACCTTGTTCTCTGGGAAAAGTGAGCAGTCCTCTGTAGAGAATATATGCCATTTCATAGTGCAATGCGGCTATGTAGGCAGTAGTGACCCATTAAAACTAAGGTTGTTCCCAAACTCTCTTATATGGATAGCCTTCTTTTGGTATGCAACCTTCCTGCCAATTCTGTACGAGATTAGCTAGGGATGGAAGAGTTGTTTCACAGTCAAATCTATAGGACTGAGCCCGAAACTTCTCTGGCGGACCTATCGAGAATGCTCTAACTAGTAGGGGAGACAGTTGAAACCTACATAGCTCATTTCAGAAAGGCAAAATATAGATGCAAGACTGTTCTGCCCGAAGATGAGTATATCAAGATGGCCATGGGGGGATGTTATTCGAGCTTCTCAAAAGGTTTGAAGGGATTGACTTTTGTGATCTGTTTGAATTGGCCACCAGGGGCACTCGCTATGAGCGTATCCTTCTGGATGAACAGGAAAAGAAAAAATCATCCAAGGGTACATACTATAAAGATCCTAATTACGCTCTATCTAGCAGATTGTGACCTCGAAGCTGAAATTGACATGGCCGAGTTAGTTAGCAAATGGCCGATAGTGTGCAATGCCTTGAGCAAGCCCATAAATAATAACGCCACCATGAAGAAAATGGCATTTGAGGTAGGAAAAAACTATACTTTTGATATCATAATGCCGATCAGATTTTCGATGCCCTCTTGGCCGAAAAGGTGATCAAGCTAAGTGATAGTCATCGGATTCCAAAGGCTGATGACATTAAGAATAAGGAATACTGTAAATGGCATAACTCTTGGAAGCACTCTACTAATAATTGTGTTATTTTTTGTAATGTGTTACAGGAAAATGTGGAAAAAAGGAGTGTTCAAGTTCTCGGACAAAGCCATGGGTATTAATGCCAATCCGTTTCCCTAGATCACCGGTACCAACATGGTGGTGCCCGATCTGACTAAGTTAACTAGGCCCAGACTAAAGATTGACTTGTCGACAATAGAAAAAAGGCCAAAGCAAAGGGAAGGAAAAAAAATTGCCACTCTGGCCATGGAGGGGCCAGAGATAACAATTCATGAGCTTTGGAGGGCTTTCCAAGAGAGAAAACAAGCAGAATAGAAGATCAAAATTGAAATGGCCTGATCAAGCATGGATAGTTTGATCATCGATCTACAACGAAAACTGGACCTAATTGAACAAGGCCTCTACCTGAGGTGCAAGGTTGACATCAAGAAAGAGACAGCCTGCACGAGCAAAAGGCCCAGAGTGAGTGAGTACAACGAGAATAGCCCAAAAAGGTCTATGTACGAAAAGCTTATGCTGGCCAGGCAAAGTTAGTTTAAGCTTGAGTGGGAACCAAAGTCATCGCCATCATTGCAAACCGACCTAAGAGATTCAGGCCGGTTGGAGGTAAGGTGTCATCAGACGTCTTCCAAGCCAACTTTACTAGAAAAGGGCCCATCCTTGGACATACATCCAAGGATAGTAGTACTAGCATCCAGAGTGAATAAAGGAAAGTGGTATAGGGCTGAGCACCCTAAGTTCCCTACAGTGCCTAAATACAATAAATCTCAAAAGAGGAGGTTTCAAAGGGCGAGGCAGGCTGAAAGGGAACGACAGTATTGGGAAGGTTGAGCCAACAACCCCCCCAAGATTCTTCCACCTTCTGAACACCTAAAGGAAAGGTTTATGTAAGATAAGACAACAGAGGAGTATAAGAATGAGACGGACTTAATGGATGGCAAGACCGAGGGCTTCTCAGATTCGAACGATGCGCCAATCCAATTTGGGACTATCCTAATGAGTCTATCCTAAAACATAGTATTCACTTTGCCCATGTCCTTCATAGCTAAGCTAGACCAATCCACAGCCATGAAGGGAGATGTGATAGAAGGCCACAGACCGAAGAGTCGGCCATGATAGAAGACGTGTGTTGGAGTGGAGGAGAAACAGTCAAGCTCGATATGGTGGAAGCCACAAGCAAGAATGTGGATGCCATTATTCAATAGTCTGATCGACCTAAGACCACATCTTATGGCTGAAAGGGCAGCAAGCTGAGGAATGTTCAAAATCAAGAGGGCATATCAAGGTGGTCTTCGAAAAACCTACTTATTAGATGCCCCAACACTTTAAACCGCTGTATGTCAAGGGACATATTGAAGGAGTCCCAATAAATAGAATTCTCATTGATGGAGGATCCAATATCAACATCATGTCCCAGATCATGTTAAGGGTTCTCCAAAAATATGAGTTAGAGCTGATTCTGATTGAGATGAACGTCCAGAGCTTCACGGGGATGCCTTCAAGGACTAAAGGTATCCTACCTTTAGAACTAACTATGGGGAGCAAGACTATCATGACAACCTTCTTTATCATGGAGACATCGACAATATACAATGCACAGCTAGGTCGAGACTGGATCTATCCCAACTATTGCATTCCTTCTACCCTGCATCAAGTACTAATTTTCTAGAAAGGTGATAAGGTCGAAGTGGTGGGGGCTGATACAAAGCCATTCAAAGCACGTATGCAAATGGCTGACGCAGTTCTATATGAAGACGATAACGGGCCAGTAAAATTGTTCGGATGTGGTAAACTGGGAAAGCCGAACACAACAACATTCGTCAAAAGAACCCCCATGAGACATGAAATCATATTATCGTAATCCCAATCGGACTGAAGAGCTAAGGTCGATGGAGATTAATGACCAAGATGTTATCGATGAATCTACAACTAACTGAGGTTCGGAGATAGCTGGCCCTAAAGGCCAGTATGGTTAGATGGTGTGCATATATGACTGATAGAAGACTAGAGATTGGCCCAACTGATGGTATGGTAAACTTGGCTGATTGTATCTATGAGGAAGAGCTGCCAAAAGAGGAAGATATTCAAATGGAAGAATTAGAAAAGGCTACAATGAAGCTGGATGATCTAAAGGCCGACATTCAAGACCCCCTTTTGGAAGTCAACTTGGGCAATGAAGGAGAGCATAAGCCAACTTCTGTAAGCCAGATGCTAGAAATGCAGTTTTAGGCCGAGGTAATAGCACTCTTACATAAGTATAAAGATTGTTTTGCCTGGGACTATGATGAGATGCTAGGGCTATCTAGGGAACTAGTAGAACACCAACTACCAATCAAATCGGGGTTCAATCCGTTCAAACAGCTAACTAGGCGCATGTCACCAGAGGTTACACTGAAGATAAAGAAAGAAATAAAATGACTCCTTAGCGCTGGTTTCATTCGGACTTCAAGATATGTAGAATGGGTCTCGAATGTGGTCCTAGTGGTGAAGAAGAATGGGAAGCTCCTGGTTTGCATTGATTTTAGAAATCTAAACCTGGTTACCCCAAAAGATGAGTATCCGATGCCCATGGCCGATCAACTGATTGATTCGGCTGTTAAACACAAAAATTTGTCATCTATGGATGGACACTCGGGTGATTACCAAATATATATCACCAAAGAGGATGTCCCAAAGACAGCTTTTCGGTGCCCAGGGGCAATCGGGACCTTTGAGTGGGTTCTGATGCCTTTTAGGCTACAAATGCAGGAGCCATCTATCAGTGGGCAATGAACTCAATCTTTTATGACATGATTGGATGATTCATAGAAGTATACATCGATGACATGGTGGTTAAATTCAGAAGGAACGCCGAACATTTGGCTGACCTTGAGAAAGCGTTCAAAAGAATGCAGGCTCATAAGCTAAAAATGAATCCACTCAAATGTGCATTCGGCGTTTCAATGGGAAACTTCTTGGGTTTCCTAGTGCACCAGAGAGGTATAGAGATAGACAAGAACAAGGATCGAGCTGTCAAAGTAGAAAAGCCCCTAGCCAACAAGAAAGAGTTGCAAAGGCTGCTCGGGCAGATCAATTTCCTTAGGAGATTTATCTCCAAGTGTTCAGGGAAAGCCCAGATATGGACTCCATTAGTTAAGATCAAGACCAATGAAGAGTTCAAGTAAGAAGATAGCTACCAACATGCCTTTGAAGGAATAAAGCAGTACTTGTCTACCCCTCCAGTGCTGATGCCACCCAAGATGGATAGGTGTCTCAAATTGTATATATCAGCCTCTGATTGCTTTATAGGAAGCATGTTAGCTCTAGATAATGAGCAAGCAAGTGAGCATGGCATTTATTACTTAAGTAGAATGTTGACTCCAATCGAGCAGTGCTATACGCCGATTGAGAAGTTGTGCTTGGCACTGTACTTTTCATCACAAAAATTACGAACATATATGCTTCCTATTTCTACTTATATTATATGTCAAACTGATGTGATTAAGTACATGCTATTAAGACCCATTATGCATGGCCAAATTGGAAAATGGACCTTGGCCTTGATGGATTTTTCCATTCAATACTGATCATAGCAATCGGCAAAGGGCCAGGCCATAGCCAATTTTCTGGCCGATTACCCAGACCCTACTGATTTGGGGGATCCGTCACTGGCACCCAAAACACTAAACACGTCCTTAGTCCCATGGAAATTAATCTTTGATGGGACCAAGAATGTAGAAGGTGCTGGGACAGGGGTGGTCATTGTATCACCCAAACATAAAAAGACCAAGATGTCATTTTGACTTGATTTCAAGTGTACTAACAATCAAGCTGAATACGAAGCATTTATCATCAGAATGGAGATATTCCTTGAGATGGGGGCATCATCCGTACATATAAAAGGAGACTCAGGGCTAGTAATTAGATAAATATCCAGTGAATTCCAGATGAAAAGTTGGGAACTCTGCCCGTTCCACTCCGTTACCACTTAGCTCATGGATTCATTTGATGATGTAACTGTAAGTCATATTCCAAGGTCAACAAATACAAAGGCTGACTGGTTAGCCAAAGAGGGATTGGCCACAGCCTCACAAGAGAAAGTAAAAGATTAGGTAACTATAGTTCAAGTATGATCGCTAATATCAGTGTCAAAGAGGGGCTAGTACACTATAACCAATTTGGTCTTAATGGATGATTGTAGACACCCCATTTTTTCGGCTATCAGATTTAGGAGACCCATAGCTTGGTGGTTCACAATGATCGTAAAAGACTCAAAAGAATTCTCGGAAGTCAGCTCTATCTCTCAGAATGCTCAGAATGACCAAAATGCCCTTGAAAGTCCGAAAACTCCCAGATTTGGTCCCAAAGTTCTGAAAACATACTACGTCGTAAGAAAAGTGATAAAATGAGTTTTTTAAATAAAACCGGAAGAAATCGTCAGCTCCCAGAGACCCCCGGAAGTCCCGGAAGTTCCCCGAAAGTCCCCGTTGACCGGTTTGACCAAGGTTTGACCAGGTTTGACCAGAGTTTGACCAAGTTTGACCAAGTTTGACCGAAATTGTCTGAATTCACCAGAACCATTCTAAATCATGAGAAAAGTATTAAAACAAGTTCCAAAAGAAAATCGAGCGAAAACATCAGCTCCTGGGAGCTCCCAGAGGTTCCCAGAACTTCCCGGGAATCCCAGGTTTGACCGGTTTGACCAAGATTTGACTTTGGAATCGGGGCACCGAAACAATTTTCAAATATTTTTCATGGATACTAGAGGTCAATAGCTTTCCAACGGTATATCACACATAATTTCTGGATTTAAAACGAATTTATTATGAATTTCCAAAGGCGAAAAAGGCAATCAAATCGGCTTTTATCGCGAATACCGCAAAACTTTTCGAAGTGACCTATCCCCGAACTATTTTTTATGTAAAGTAGACTCCATTACCTTTCCAACGGTATATCACAACCTCAATTTGGAGTTCGTATGCATTTTCTGTGAATTTCGGACGAAATAGGGCCTTTTCGCGAATACCGGAACTTCGGGGGGCCTAAACAGCATTATCCAGACGAAGGGAGGAGCAGTGCCGCCGCGGCACTGGCCCACTTCCGCCGCGGCAGTGGCCCAGTGCCGCCGCGGCACTCCCCTCCAGAACAGTAAGTTTTTGTAAATATTCTTGTGGTCCCATTTTGATTAATTTAAATCCAAAACGACGTGGTTTCATGATTTCAGATGTTTGGGACCAATGGGAGTACTTTCTAAATCCCAAAAACACCCCAAGTTGGCCTATATAAACACCCCATTACTCCTCATTTGAGGGGGGAGTCAAATGCAAGTTTAGAGAAAGTTTGGGAGAGAAAGTGTAGAGATAAGGTTAGAGTGGAGAGAAAAGAAGCTTTCTTCTTTGATTTTTTCAAAACAAAAGTGAGTTTCTAACTTTGTTTTTACTTCATTACTTCCATTTACTTCAACATTCAATACTCCCAACCACCATTTTAGTGAGCATTCAAGAGTGTGGAAGCTTCTTCCATGTCTAGTGTCATTAAATATGAGTGATACACCAATCTACAAGTCTCATGCTTCATGAATATCATCTATTGATTATCATCTACTTGCTTGATTATATATATGTTCATCTCTCCTTATCTCATTTCTTTTTCTTTTCTTTATTTACTTACTAGTTCATCATCATCTAAGTGATGACATGAAGTTTGGGGTGAGTGAATCCTTATGGATAGTAGCTCTTGACCTCAAAAACATGTTTGATAGATGATGATCATAACCTCAATACTTCTAAGGTATTCTTGGAATGTATTGAAGTTATGCCCAAAAATAAAATAAATCTCTCCAACAATCTTGGAGGTTCTTAAATGATGGGTTTGATGTAGGTATTCTAAGTGGCTATGATCCTTATTGAGTGTTGAAAACATGTTTTCAAAACACCTATTTCAAAACCCCTCTCAATCCCTCTCATTTGGTTTCAAGAAACAAAACTTGGTTTTCTCCAAAATCTTCAAAACAATGAGTCAAAACAGTGAGTGAGTTGAGTTCAAAGATTTTTATAGAACACAATGCTCAACATATGGATACAAGGCCACTTGGAAAGTCTTCCTAACTCATTGGAGAACACCCATGATTTTTGGTTTGACTTGGAAGTACTTGGAAATGGTCCATTTGGGTCCCAACATTCCTTCCAAACATTCTGTTTTTTGCTGTCACAGCAGCTAGGTCAACTTACGACCTCTTTTCCAGAAAACTTTTCCAAACGTGGTAGTCCTAACTTATTTTTCCCTTAAAATTCAATGTCTTAGGAAACGTTTTGTATAAAATGGGCCTCTAGATCATTCTTTTTCATTTTCTAAGATTTTCTAACATTTCAGACGACAGTACGAACTCTGTTTCTGAGTGACCTCTATTGTTTGTGTAATTTCTCTCAATCTGTGATAGTTATTCAAGATTGGCTTTTTGGGTTGTGTTCTAGACACAATAAGGAACATCTCCATAAAAAATAATGCATTGAAAACATTCCTAACCCCTCTTTTCAAATTCCAAAAGATCATGCTACTGTTCTGTCCACTATTCACAGCAAGTACACTTTAACTTTCATTCTTTGATTTGAGGCCTATATGCATTCCAAATTAGTTCATATCTTAGGAAGTAGTCCATACTACATTTGTACACATCCCATGTTAATTTCATTCATTCATTCTTACACATTTTAGACTTCTAAGTCATTCTAGAAATACATGTACACAAAACACACTACAACCTTTGCACATTTTTAGATACATACATTGCATTCATGCAAGATTTGGGGTTTTTGTAACTCTTAATCTAAGGAGATTATAAGGAATGAACTCGATCACCCGTTCATGCTTCCCCTTGATCTAATCATCCTTTCTCATCCGTCCCGGGGATTGAGAGGTCTTCTTTTATCAAAGAATAACATGCATCATACTAGTTTGCTAAGCATATTTTGATTTCTTTGTTTATTTGTTTCAAGAACAATTCATGTCCCCCTTTAGATTAGGAAAACTTGATTAATTGATATATGATTAGACGATTTTTCCTAGGTTTATTTGTGTGATCTTTCACTTTACATTGCATGATATTTGATTTAGATCTTATGAATGATATTTTATCTTTAGATCTTCCATTTTCAAGTTTCTTATGTAATGTAATATACTATCATAGTATTAATTGCCGAACCATACATAGTATAAGATGATTATTTGGATGCTAATTGAGGCCCGTCAAAAGATGGGGCGAGTTGAGGGTGTTTTAGTCGCGACAAAGGCTCCTTCCTCTCTCGTACCAAAACCCCGAACCAAGTTCTTTGGTTATGAAGGGCCGGTGCCCTTTATCCATTTGGGTGAGTCAAAATTAGGTTTCTTGGTTCCTTAAAGACCAAGTGGCGACTCTGTATCTGTTTTCAACAGACCTTTCGTTTTCTTTCCTTGATTCAAATCAATTTCAAAACAATCTCAAACAAGAGAGAAGTGGTCCGATTCCGCGTGTCCACAATAATTTAGATTAAACCCAGAGGCTTAGGGATCCAAATTAGTGAATAAATTCATGTCTCATCCTTGTTCATGATCATTCATTCATTCATGTACATTGATGCTTATAGTTAGAACTAGTTCTTGGATGAAGTTGGACTTAGTTGAATTTAATTGAACATGACCTATGATTAATTACCTTTTGATATTATATCTTGTCTAAGGCATGTGTACTAACCTTTGTTTTGTAGCGCTTTGAGGTACAATTTCTCAACCCTTCTCTAGTTTAATCTATTTTATTGATTTTAATTGATTTTTCGACCCCATGTGCGACACCTTAGCTTAGGTTTTGCCTTATGTGTATATATGTGTTAGAGACCTTTCTTAGGTTTATTTTTGCATGCATTGCACGTTTGATATTCGCGGCCGGATCCCGGGTATGTTTTCTAGTTCTCTATTGCATATCATGATGTTTGCTAGTTGAATTATGTGACTTATGAATGATATTTTACCGTTAGCAATTTTGCACCCTTTCAACATGCTTGTGTTATGTATACCTATATATGTATTAATTGAGGGCATGCTTAGATTAATAACTTGATTAAAAAGGATGTTGAGTAGAGGCCTATCGTGAGATAGGATGAAAGGGGGTGTTTTAGTCCGCCGGGCTCCTTCCCCTTTCATTCCATAATCCCCGAACCCAGTTTATCTTTGGTTTCGCAAAAGATCAGTTTGCTTTTAAAATGGTTTCTTAATTTTTCCTTTTAAAAATTAAGTGGCGACTCTTTGAATTTGAAAATATTTGTTTTTTTAAAAGTGGGTAAAATTTTAAAACAACCTGCGATATCCACAATCTGGCGACTCTGCTGGGGATTTTTATTTTAAAACAAAATAATACAGAGGTTTGACTCATAAGAAGCATCCTTAAAATCATCTTTTTACTGTGTTTGGTTCACCGCATTGCACTCTTGCATTTCCCTCCTCTGACTGTGTCTGAAACGCGGCGCTGACATTGTTCAGGTCTTGCTGTGCCAGGGCACAAGTCACCGTTGATACTGTACCTTCCAAGGTATATCAAAAAGAGTAAAAACCTCCGTACTGTCTCCCTGACGGTATATTGGAACTCTCGTCAACGGACCCTCTTTGACTAAACCCAGCCTTTGCATATAGATTCCTGTAGAACCTTTCATAGGACTGTTCATTTATCTTTTCAGATAGGACAACATGATATAACTGCTGTATGCCCTGATGGGATTACCTGAGCAATGTAGACGCTTGTGTGACATAGAACAGAACCTCTTTCTTATGATTTCCAAGGCAATCACTCACATGTGGTCACATTGAGTTGACCTGCCTAAGCATCATGACAAGGATGTCTGCTCCATGCTCGCAAAGATATACACCGCAAACCTTGTTTGTCGGTCTTGAGACATAGGAGTATGAAAACCTGCTAGAAAGTATGATCACTATAACCGTACTTACCAGTTTCCCGGAAACTCTGTCCAAATATCCCAGATATAACTACATTAACCAGTTTCTCCCAGAAACTCTGTATCCCAGATATGACCGTACTAACCAGTTTCTCCCAGAAACTCTGTCCAAATATCCCAGATACAACCACATTGACCAGTTTCTCCCAGAAACTATGTCCGAATATCCCAGATATGACCATATTGACCAGTTTCTCCCAGAAACTCTGTCCGAATATCCCAGATATAACTACATTAACCAGTTTCTCCCAGAAACTCTGTCCAAATATCCCAGATACAACCACATTGACCAGTTTCTCCCAGAAACTCTGTCCAAATATCTCAGATACAACCACATTGACCAGTTTCCCACAGAAACTCTGTCCAAAATTTCCGGAGTATCTCGGAAATCCATGTCATCCCTCGGTGATCATACTAGAAAGTAAGGTTAGCACACTCTGTATGGCTAGGACCTTATTTGTTTAGCTGCTATCTGTTAGAAATAGGAGCATCATATAGACTAGGGCTTGCATCCGCATGTTTGTCCCATTCGCATGCACTATTCCCCATCAATTTGCACGCACTGTTTCGAGTCGGTCCACATCACTATCTTTGTCTGCCTAGAGTCACCACTGTCAAAGATCTAATCTAGACCTTTCAAAATCTGTCAGGTCAGTATAGATTCCCAAGGTCAGCAGTCAGGGTCTTATTCGTGGGTCAGAAGTGCGGATAATCGGTTAATCAGAATCAGTCCGACAGCTTACGTCAGCATGAATAGAGAAGAGTTGGAAAACAAGGTTGCTGAATTGGGAGCGACTATAAGCCAACAATCAGACAGTCTAGCCCAAGTCCTAAAATTCATGGAAGAACTGAAGCAGCAACAGCCGCGACCTCCGCCCGAGTTTCCGCCACCAGGGTTTGAACCTCCTCTATATGAGAATAATGGGGAGGAAAACTGGTTTCAAGGGGTCCCACCGCTTACGTATGAGAAGAAGCTCCAAGAAAAATTGGACAAGGTCGATAAACTGGAAAGCGTACTCAGGAAAAGCAAAGGTATCGACGATTACATGTTAAATCTGGAAGGCCTCTTCGAGCCTGTCAAGCTGAAACTGCCAGAGAATTTCAAAATGCCTGCCATAGATCGCTTTGATGGAACGGGAAACCCGAAAAGCCACGTGAAGCTATGTATGAGTATCTTCCAGTCCATGGGTTGCACTCACGAGCACATTGCGATGCTATTCCCGCAAACTCTGGCAAAATCTGCACTATTGTGGTTCCTAACCTTGGAAGCCTCCAAAACCCGGGCCTGGGAGGACATTGTTCGAGTCTTTGTCGATCATTACTCTTACAATCAAGAGCTGGACGTCACCGTCAGGGATTTGGAAACAACCCGGCAAAGCAACAACGAATCCTTCGCTACATTTCTGAGCAGATGGAGGAACAAGGTAGCCCAAATGACCCACCGGCCAATCGAGAAAGAACAGGTAAGGATGCTCATCCGGAATTTGCAGCCGCTCTATCATGAGAAATTATTCTACCAGTCCATCTCCACCTTTGAGGAGTTGTTTGAAGTCGGAACCCGAATCGAAGATGCTATCAGGGAGGGGAAGATCAAAAAGGAAGACCCTCCGAGTCAGCCAAGAAGGCCCAACTACTCCCGGAATCCCCCGGATGTCAATGCCCTTAGCGGCCAACCCATGGCATATCCTCCAAGGCCATACCAACCCTCCAACCAGGCAAATTCCTCCAACCGCCCTTTCCAGAAAAAGCCCCTTCGCAGTTTTGCCAAGCTAGAAATCTCTCTCTCCTCAGCCCTAGATCGCCTCCTCAAAAAAGGCCATCTCCAATTACTCCAGCCTCGAAATACCCCGCTCCCACCTAACTGCGATATGTCCAAGCGATGTACTTATCACCAAGCCCCCGGCCATAACACTGATGATTGCGTGCGCCTCCGCCACGACATCCAAGACCTCATCGACCAGAATATCATCGAGCCGCCACCAAAGCAGCCTCATATCACCCAAAATCCCCTACCAAACCACCAAAATGTCAACCTCATTGAGTCCAGTCCCGTACCCTTCAACCCTGCTACTTATATCACCCCCCTAGGACAACCCTTGCTTTGCATTGACATCCCGGATTCTGAGGGGATTCATCTGATCGGAGGGGAGAATGACGAGTGGCAGCAGCAGCTTGACGACGAGCAGGACTTGTTCTTCCTGGAAGAGCATGACCTAGGGGCGGTAGACCTCAAATGGTATGACCCTAACGACGAGAGTGATGCTTCCATCTGGAACGAGCCAGAAAAGCCATTTGTGGGAACGGATTGTGATTGGTTTAAAAAGGATGGGACTGTAGAAGGGCCTACTCCTGCTGAGATTGATCACCTAACCAGGTCAGGCCGCCATTATCAGCCTCCACAGCCTGCCACCGAAGCCATCGAAAAAGGTCCAGTTAAAGACAAAGGGAAAGGCAAGATGGATGAGGTCATCGAAGAAGACAATGAGCTGATCAAGCAGCTAAAGAAAACCCAAGCGCATCTCTCGATGTGGGATATTATGGTGACATCCTATAAGCACGGGCAAGCCGTGTTAAATGCCTTGGCTGGGATTGAAGTCCCCATCGATGCCGCGCCGGAGGACATGGTAGCTTTCTTGGGTGCGCTTACCCTCGACCCCATCATTACATTCTCCGACGAGGACCTGCCGCCAGAGGGATCCGCGCATAACAAGGCGTTATACATTACTGTGGGATGTAAGGAACAACAGGTGTCGTTTTGTCTAGTCGATACAGGTTCTGCTTTGAATGTTTGTGCCTTAAGAACTGCCACTGCTTTGGGGGTCAGTATCCTCGACATTACGCCATCTGTGCAATCCGTGAGAGCCTATGACAACACTAGAAGAAATGTGATGGGAACTGTTTCTCTCCAAATCCGGGTAGGATCTTTGGTGAGCACCGAGATTTTTCAAGTCATGGACATACCTGCCTCATTCAATCTGCTAATTGGGAGACCCTGGCTTCACGCCAACAAAGCTGTATCATCCACTATGCATCAAATGATCAAGTACATTCATGAGAGGGAGGTAAAGGTCATCCTCGGTAATAGTTGGGGAAGTGAGGCCTTCCCGAATTACGCTCCCATTTTTGAAGTCCAAATACCTGAACTGGAAGAAGGAGAAATCGGAGGATTTTTCATGGAAGAAGTTCATGTGATCGAAGACGAAGACCGATTCCCTGAGGTCCACTCTGCAGTCGTCAACATTGTCCGTAAGATGAACTACTTCCCCGGAATGGGGTTGGGTCGACGCCAGCAAGGAATTCGGGAATTCCCGCAGATCAAAGGGCAACAAGGCACTTTCGGGTTGGGGTACAAGCCCACTGATGAGGACGTCGAGCTACAAAGGCCATGGAAGAAGAGGGTGAAGGGTCTCCCGCCATACCGCAAGACTTTAAATGGACAATTCGTCAAGGAAGGGGATGATTTCCCTTACTTCGGGTTCCCTGAACCATGGATCCATCGAACCACCGGGAGAAGGCACCCTGGGCTTGAAATCTTCGCTGACTGCGAGAGGCCCCCGTATCAAGACCCGTTCTACCCCGAAGAAGTTGAAAAGACCCCAGAGGAAGACTGGTTAAAATACCTTGACACTGAGGCGATCAAGAAGATGTGGGAAGAATCCGCTGAAGAGGAAGAGAAGAAGAGGGCCAAGAGCCAAGATGATCAGATCAAGCCAGCTGAGGAGGGTCTGAGCAACCAGGCTGTAGAGTCATCTGTCTGTGTCTCCCAATCCCCTATCCCTCCAATGTCTGTACTACCAGTTATCGAGTCTGTACTGGAGTCGGCTGCTGTAAGCCCACCACTATCCAATGTAATCACTTCACCTGTCATGAATGAAATGAAAGACGATTCTGCTTACTCCTCTGTGTCTGACACTTGTGAATGCACAGATCCCTCCGAGGATCTCCCAATCGAACTAAAGCAACTAATTGAAAAACCACCTGCTTATGAAATAATCGAAGATACTTTATCAGTTAACTTAGGTGAAATAGATAATCCACAGATTGTGCAAATTGGCTCAACCCTTAATAAAGAAGAAAAAGAAAAATTAACCCTCTTGCTAAAAGAGTTCAAAGATGTTTTTGCTTGGTCTTACGAAGACATGCCTGGGGTCGATCCCGACATCGTCCAACATCATATTCCTCTCCTCCCTAATTCTAAACCTGTCAAGCAGAAACTGAGGCGCATGAGACCGGAATGGGCACTCAAGGTTAAAGAAGAGGTGGAGAAGCAGTTCAAGGCAGGGTTCATCATTGTCACCGAATACCCGGAATGGGTTGCCAATATCGTGCCAGTCCCGAAGAAGGATGGAAAAGTTCGTGTGTGCGTCGACTTTCGTGATCTGAACAAGGCCAGTCCCAAGGATGACTTCCCGCTTCCCCACATTGACGTTTTGGTAGATAACACCGCAGGACATGAGCTACTGTCTTTCATGGATGGCTTCTCAGGGTATAATCAAATTCTAATGGCGCCAGAAGATCGGGAAAAGACGACGTTCACCACCCCTTGGGGAACCTACTGTTATAGAGTAATGCCCTTTGGGCTCAAGAACGCAGGGGCAACGTACCAAAGAGCTGCCACCACTCTGCTGCATGATATGATTCACAAAGAGGTAGAAGTATATGTAGACGACATGATTGTAAAATCCAAGGATAGAGAAGGGCACCTGGTAGCGCTGGAAAAGTTCTTCGAAAGGTTGCGCAAATACAAGATGAGGCTGAATCCAAAGAAATGCACTTTCGGCGTAACCTCCGGTAAACTCCTGGGTTTTCTCATCACACAAAGGGGAATAGAGGTGGACCCCTCTAAGATCAAGGCAATCCTCGAAATGATGCCACCACGGAATGAAAAAGAAGTACGGGGGTTCCTCGGAAGAATCCAGTTCATCAGCCGTTTCATTTCTAAGCTCACAGCTACATGCGATCCTCTGTTCCGATTGTTGAGAAAAGGGGAGAAGTTCCAATGGGATGACCAATGCCAAGCCGCTTTCGACAAAATAAAAGCCTACCTTCAAAATCCACCTGTCCTTTCACCACCCACTCCTCATAAGCCCTTATTCCTTTACCTGTCTGTCTCCGAAAATGCCATGGGTTGCATGCTAGCCCAAGAAGGGAAAGAAAGCCACTCCGAAAAAACCATATATTACCTCAGCAAGAGGATGACTGGGTATGAGCTCAACTATTCTACCCTCGAAAAAACGTGTTGGGCCTTGGTTTGGTGTACTCGCCGACTGAGGCACTACATGCTGGCCTTTCCGGTTGTGCTCATATCCCGCATGGATCCTCTAAAATACCTTCTCGAAAAACCCGCCCTGACCGGTCGTATATCCCGTTGGTTACTTCTATTATCCGAATTCGATATCAAGTATGTTACGAGCAAGTCAGTAAAAGGGAGAACCGTAGCTGAGCATCTCGCAGAACATGCCGTTGACTCCGAAGAAAGTGGGGACTTTCCGTTTCCAGACGAGAGCATCATGGGAATCAAGGAAGAACAGTGGAAGTTGTACTTCGATGGAGCAGCCAACATGAAGGGATACGGAGTAGGGATGATCCTAGTATCGCCGAGTGGGGACCACACTCCATTGGCAGTCAAGCTCAATTATAACTCCACCAACAACACCGCTGAGTATGAAGCATGCATTCTGGGAATGGAAGCAGCCTTAGAGCTGAAAGTTCAGAAGTTGGATGTCTTCGGGGATTCAAACCTCATCATATCACAAGCCAGAGGAGAATGGAAAATAAAAGAAGAAAGGTTGAAGCCCTATCATGATCATCTCGACCAACTCAAAAGGCAGTTCGAAAATATCACATTCCTCTACTTGCCCAGGGAAGAGAACCAACTGGCAGATTCCTTGGCCACTCTAGCATCGATGATCAAAATTCCTGTGGGAGTCAGGATGATGCCCTTGGTAATTGAGCAGAGGTACGAGCCTTCGTTCAGCATGATCGCCACAATCGAAGAAGAAGAGAATGAAACACCATGGTACCAGGACATCTGGAACTTCATAGAAAAGGGGATGTACCCCCAAGAATCCACCGAGAGAGACAAAAGGGCAATTCAAAGATTCGCAGCGCAATTCATCATTTGCAGCGGGAAACTGCTGAAGAAAGGATACAACGGTCACAACCTGACTTGCTTGTTTGGGAAGAGCTCCAGAAGAATGATGGAAGAAATACACGAAGGGGTATGCGGCCCACACATGAACGGCCACATGCTGGCCAAGAAAATCGTGAGACAAGGATACTACTGGACAACATTGGAAAAAGATTGTTGCGAATACGTGAGAAAGTGTCACAAGTGCCAGATTCATGCAAACATGATGCACGTGCCACCATCCCTTCTGTACAGCATGACTTCACCTTGGCCATTCTCAACCTGGGGAATCGATATTATTGGTGAAATCATTCCGAAGGCCTCAAATGGAAATCGGTACATCCTGGTAGCCATAAATTACTTCACAAAATGGGTAGAAGCTGCATCTTACACTAAGTTGGGGGCCAAGGAAGTGGCCAAATTCATCAAGAGAAATCTCATCTGCCGCTATGGAGTTCCTCATGAGATTATTTCGGATAACGGAAGTCATTTCAAGGCAGAAGTCAGGGACCTGTTCAAGGAATACAAAATCACCTATCACAAGTCGTCGCCGTACCGACCACAGACCAATGGGGCAGTCGAAGCTGCAAATAAGAATGTCAAGGCCATACTGCAAAAATCAACTGATACCTACAAAGACTGGCATGAAAAGCTACCATTTGCACTTTGGGGATACAGAACATCGATAAGAACGTCCACAGGAGCGACTCCTTACTCACTAGTGTATGGGATGGAAGCGGTACTGCCGGTGGAGATAGAATTACCATCCCTACGCGTAATGGCAGAGTGTGAAATTTCTGAATCAGATTGGTTGAGAGAAAGGTATGAAGAATTGGCCCTCATAGATGAAAAGCGTCTGGCGGCAGTCGACCATGTCCGAATCTATCAGAAGAGGATAGCCCGTGCCTTCAACAAAAGGGTTCGCCCAAGGAAGATTGTCAAGGGCGACCTAGTCCTTGAGGAGTTGCGAGCTCCGATCTTTGATCCCCGTGGGAAGTTTAAGCCAAAATGGGTCGGCCCTTATATCGTCAAGACTGTTCTTTCCGGAGGAGCAACTTATCTCATGGACCTCGATGGTGTCGAATTCAAAGAACCGATCAACATGGATCGCCTCAAAAAGTACTATGCTTGACTATCCAATAACCATTCCTTTCAAGCCTTGCCTTGAACTACGCTCGACCTGATTCCCACTCGGGGATACGTAGGCAACCACATCGGTTCGGTCGCTCCACCAACAAAAATAACCTTTCCTTTCAAAACCTTGGCCCGAACTACGTTGGACCTGATCCCCGCTCGGGGGTACGTAGGCAGACTTTCAAAAAGAAAAAGAAGGATGGCTCGCTAGGTCGAAAATCAGAAAGGACGCCTAGGCAAAAATTAGAGCTAAATCCAAAGTGAGCAATAACAAAAGAGAGAAAATAGCTCGCTAGGTCACCTCACTGGTGCCTAGGCAAAAGTTATGAGCATTTGAGAGAATAAAGTCGCGGTCCTTACCATAACCCAAAAACCACCCTCCACACTAGGGGCAAACTTCGGCCACTCGCCTCGTTTGCCTGAACCTCTTCTAAACTAGGGGCAAACGTCGGTCATCTACCTCGTTTGCCTCACAACCATATATATCCCAAACTAGGGGCAAACTTCGGCTACCCGCCTCGTTTGCCTCTAACAACCCAAGCATGCTCAAGCAAGTACCAAAAGCAACAACTAAATGAAGTCTCAAGTTACAACATATTTTCAGGAAGCTAAAATGCATAAAATGAGATTCCCAAAATAACCAAGGTTCACCGATAAACAAACTTTGAATATTACATAAGCAGGAATAATCAAAGAAATAAAAGTCTTTCAAAAAGCAACCACATGTTCAAAGACACTTGGAGGAATGAGCAAAATCAGTCAGGACTAGTCTCGTCTTAGTGTCTTTTATTTCTTCAAAGGTCTTTAGAAGTAGGCCTTTACTCGGTCAGTCCAACCATCAATAAAAGCAGCAATAGTGGTAGCTCTGATCCTGGAAGCAAAGACCCTCTCAGTAAACCCCCGGGGAACCTCCTGAACCTGTCCATACTGTCGGGCCAAACGGCGAGGATGATAGAAAGAAGTCTCTCTCAGACCCATCAACCACACTCTCTGGTGACCCCTGAGGCTCGTGGTAATAGCATAGAGGCCCCAACGCCTCACGATCCAGCAAATGTCAGCCTCAGATAAGGTGCTCATCATGCCCACCCAATCGGCAAAGGTATAGTGAGAATGAAGCACGACTCGACGAAAGTAAACTGGTGGTATACGGCCTGTCCACAACTGAAGGCGCTCGTAAAGCCAAGCCTGTAACATCAAAGGCGCCCCAGAAAGAAGAGGAGTCCCTTGGTTGAAGGCATTATCCAAACCATTCAGAGTTTCAGCTAGAACCATGGCCATGGGATTCCTGCTAAGTTTCAGCCCGAGGCACACATGCACCAAGTCAACAGAAGTGCTCAAGAACAGGAAGTGCGAGGTTATGCACAATATCAAAGCGGCCCCACGGGAAGCATCATACATGCTGGGATTCCCAGGACTGGCATACCGGGCAATAATAGAAGCAATGTTGAGAACCTCACCTTGAATCAGCCGGCGGGAAATAGCGACAGAGCAATTCAGGTATTCAGCCAAGGCTCGCGTAGGGCTGAGGGTGTCAGCAGAAGGGAGAATCAAGTCGGAGTTAGAATCATAGCCGAGAATAGCGCAGAACTCCTCAAGCATGGGGCATATTTCCAGGCCGTTGAAGTTGAAGACATGGTTAACTGGGTCCCAGTGAGCAATGGAAGCACGCAAGAATTCTGTATTCAGGGTCATCTGGCGAAGAGAAAACAGCTCGGTCAAGCCATAGCTGAAGAGGTTGATCCGCTCCACGCCGTCCGTAATATTCAGCCAAGCCGTGAGATGAGCAGGATCATACAAAGCCATATTTTCTGTCACGGCCCTAGCAAAATTCAAAATTTCGGCAGCACCTCCCCGTTTCACGGACTATCCCACCTGCAAGGCAAAAGCACTCACTATCACAAAGCTGCCCATCGCAGTAACATCCAGCAATCACAATGCACATATATCAACAAGCACACAACTGCGCCTCTAAAATCGGAAGATATCCGGCCTAGGAGGCAAAACATCATAATACTCTGTCAAAAGGTCACAAATTGTGCTACACATCGTCCTACATTGTCCTAATAATCATATCCTCAGTACAACCCAATCGAAAACAGGAAAAGAAAATAAAATAATAATCCCCGCTTGGGAAGCCTCAGTCCTCCTCTTCTTCGTCCTCCGTCGGACCACCCGGAGTGTACGTCGGCGACGGCCTCCTCCTACCGCCTCTACATCTTGGACCAGTCCTCGATGAGCCAGCCCCGCCTCCACGATACTGCACACACAAATAAAAATGAGGGCAATCAGTAAGGGAACAACAAAAAGTACAAAAACAGAGTCGAGTCAGAGACTTACCAAGGAAGCCATCTGATTGGCGGCAAATTGCCGCATACCATCCATCTGTCAAAATAAAAAATCCAGGGTTAGAACCTTGTAACCTTAAGAAAGTGCAAAATTAGAGACATACCCGGTGGTCTCGTGTAAGGACCAGGGACCGTAGGCTAGCCGCCAAGGCGTGACCCTCCTCGGCATAACTCCAAGGAACGTTGAGGACGCCCGCTGGCTGAGTAGGGTACCTACATGTGACTCGCGGCACCTCCATCATTTGGGGAGTGCCATCAGCGCCTAGAACATTGACAGTCCAATCCCAAGGAGGAATAGGGTCGGGAGCCTGAGGAGCCTGTCTCCTGTACATCTCGCGAAGCTAAAGGCACAGAATAAGTTAGGAAAAGATAAATCAAAAACATGGACAATGAATATAAACAAAAAATACAAAAAAGAACTCACCTCCAGGAGTGGGAAGTTAGGCATCAGGAAACGGCCACGGTAAGCCTCATAACTGGTCTCAGAAAGAAAATGGTCCCAAACATTGGTGCCAGCTAAAGCCGCCAGCAGAGCATCTCCAGAAAGGTCACTAGCATCCATCACAGGAGGATCATGAGGGACGCGATACTGGGAACCACCAACCACCTGCCGAGACACCCGCTCACCAAGGAACCACTGCCTACACTCAGTACTCTCCAGCAGAAGGCGGCAAGAGGTAAGAGATTTAA
Source organism: Hydrangea macrophylla (assembly GCA_033977485.1). Classification (NCBI taxonomy): domain Eukaryota; kingdom Viridiplantae; phylum Streptophyta; class Magnoliopsida; order Cornales; family Hydrangeaceae; genus Hydrangea; species Hydrangea macrophylla. The sequence continues at coordinate 52,281,617 of CM066982.1, forward strand.
CCGCTTGTATCTCCTTAGTGGCGGCATAAGCGACGCCCTCCCAAGGCGTCCAATCAACACTAGAGGCTGTCAACCCAGTTAAGAAGTTCCGAAGCAAAACAATCCGATGGGCCCCGCTCTTCACCCCAACAACGTCCCTCCGCCATCTCAAGCCTCGTGGGAATAGAGGCACAGGAGCCATACCATCCTCATCCTCGCCTGACTCGTCCGCTGGGGAGGGAGCCAACATCTTCAAGTATTCAAAACTCCAAAGCTGCACAGACAAAGGAGAAATCAGAACAGGTATGAAAATCAAAGAGATGGAAAATAAAAGAAGAAGCAGTGCATACCTCCCAAGCCCGCCAGAATCCCCCAGTAGATTTAACATCGCCCCGAGAGACCTCCCCCATATGCTTGTAGAGATGAGCCAGGGCAGCACCGCCCCAGTTGTAGGAGGGGATCTCATCAATGGTCGCCAGGCAAGAAAGGAGCCTCAAGCTCACCCGGTCGTTCCTTGTCGCAAAGATGGAGCACCCGAGGACATACAGAAGGTAAACCCTCAAAAGCTGGGAATTGTTCAGATTGTGATTACCTCTACCATAGGCCCGGTAAAGCCAGCCGCATGGGAACCAATGCCTCTCCAAGTTAGGGGGAACAGCCCCAATCAACATCTCCACCGCCTCCGGGTCAATCTCATAAAAATAGTCCAGAACCAGGCGCTTCCCGCCGACCCTCAAGCCCGTGATCATGGAGAAATCAAAAGGCGTCATAGTCATCTCTCCGAACGGCAGGTGGAAAGTATTGGTAGTGTCCCACCACCTCTCGGCCAGTGCATAGAAGTGAGCCAGATCGTTGCTACTTTTCGAAACCAAGCGGACGAAGCCTCCGAACCCGGCATCATCAACCATCCTCTTAACGGTGGGCGAAAGCTGGGTATACCATAAGAAAGCATGGGCAAGGCTACCATGGCCTTTCAAGGCCACTTCCGGCACCTGCACACAACAAAGGCGACAAAAGATGCACAAAATCACTATTCACAACCCGAGAGCAAAAATTCACAAAATCAACATTTGAGCACAAGTCGAGCTTCTAACGGTCTCTAAGTGCACACTACGGCTCACAAAACTAGCATAGTACATAAAAGTGGTCCTAAAATGTCGAAAGTTTCACATACCAAGCTCGCTAAAGCCGCGGCCGAAAGATGGTGTTGGGGGTCTCGCAAAATCACGTCCGGGGTGTGCATCTCAGCCTTCATTCGTCCTTTGGCCTTCTTAGACGGTCTCCTTGAGCTCGAGGCCATGGATCTGCAAGAAAAATGAAAGTCACATTTAAACTTTCTTCTTGAAAATTTGGGCAAACCAAAACACCAATCAAAAATCTAACTACGGAGAAAGATTACTCACCTGAGCACGCACAAGCTGCGTTTTGGTGAATTTTGGCTTCAAAAACACCTCAAAATGGCCAAGAATGAGCTTGGAGAGCTCAAAAACCCGACATATAAGAAGATGAAGTCCGGCCACCCAGTGCCGCCGCGGCACTGCTCCCCGTGGGCCCCGCGTCGCTCCGTTTTGCTCCGTTTCGCCCCGTTTTGGCCCGTTTTGGCTTTTTTTTTTCAGCCCGTTTTTGGCCCTGATCAGCCCCGATGGCCCATTCCAATCAAGATCTATGAGGTTTTACCCCAAGCAGACTAAAAGTTGTCAGAACTACCTCCAGTAGGCAAAAACTGGGAAAAATCGGCTCCCGAAGACCCGAATCGGTCGTTTCAGGACAATCGTCGCGAATTCCGATAATTCTGGTAACTGATCCTGGTTTTCAGTTATTGCACCGAAGAAAGAAAAGAGATTCCCCGTGAACCCTGCATCATCCTCCGAGGACAAAAGCAGACAGATACCAGCTCCCAGAGGCCCTGACAGGCTCTCTTGGATTGAGCACCAAAAGAGATTCCCCGTGAACCCTGCATCATCCTCCGAGGACAGAAGCAGACAGATACCAGCTCCCAGAGGCCCTGACAGGCTCTCTTGGATTGAGCACCAAAAGAGATTCCCCATGAACCCTGCATCATCCTCCGAGGACAGAAGCAGACAGATACCAGCTCCCAGAGGCCCTGACAGGCTCTCTTGGATTGAGCACCAAAAGAGATTCCCCGTGAACCCTGCATCATCCTCCGAGGACAAAAGCAGACAGATATCAGCTCCCAGAGACCCCGGCAGGCCCGAAAGATTCGGTCAAAAGGAGCAGTTGAAGAGAGATCCTAGAAAGTATCGCTTCATCCCCAGCAGATTCAGATTAATCCTCAGCGGATTTATACACCGTCAGTAGTCCATTGTCGACTCGTCATCTCGATGCAAACATCGTCGGTCCATCGCTCTCATCACACCATTGGGGCCTCCATGTTCATCATAGGACGTCCCAGGATTTCACATTCGTCCCGTGACTTCTATGTCAGTCTCTTAATTTCCGGAGCCCTTGTGTCCGTCGGTTATTTGCCAAAAGACATCTTCGATCATAGTCCTTTGAGACCCCACACCCAATTACATTCGCTCGCAAAGCACACTTCCAGAAGTTTGCCCCTAAACCCGGAGTCTTCTAGACTTCAATGCCCTTATCTGAGTCACCCACCACGTCACAATCACAAACACTAGCACAACACTAGCCCACTCGGAGTGGCACACCCCTTGGCACCTGCTCATTCTAGGATCAGAAAACTAGGCATGATAGGACTCATGTATGAGATCATATCACATCCACACATTGCATATCATCCTCATATAGCATAGCATCCGCCTGATTGTCGTGTATGTGCATATGTGATTTATCCCTTTGTGTCCTGAACTACGTCCTGGTCTGATTCCCCTTGGGATACGTAGGCAGCTCACGCGGAGCACGACCAGCATCATCCTTGCATCTTTTGCAACGCTTTTTATCCTAAATCCATAGCCTCCAAAAAGTCCTGTCTCTTCAAAACTTTGGCACTCACTTGCGACATGCGTTGCCTCGCAAGTTCCTGCCAAAGAGGGGCAAACTGTAGACACCCCATTTTTTCGGCTATCAGATTTAGGAGACCCATAGCTTGGTGGTTCACAATGATCGTAAAAGACTCAAAAGAATTCTCAGAAGTCAGCTCTATCTCTCAGAATGCTCAGAATGACCAAAATGCCCTTGAAAGTCCGAAAACTCCCAGATTTGGTCCCAAAGTTCTGAAAACATACTACGTCGTAAGAAAAGTGATAAAATGAGTTTTTTAAATAAAACCGGAAGAAATCGTCAGCTCCCAGAGACCCCCGGAAGTCCCGGAAGTTCCCCGAAAGTCCCCGTTGACTGGTTTGACCAAGGTTTGACCAGGTTTGACCAGAGTTTGACCAGGTTTGACCGAGTTTGACCGAAATTGTCTGAATTCACCAGAACCATTCTAAATCATGAGAAAAGTATTAAAACAAGTTCCAAAAGAAAATCGAGCGAAAACATCAGCTCCTGGGAGCTCCCAGAGGTTCCCAGAACTTCCCGGGAATCCCAGGTTTGACCGGTTTGACCAAGATTTGACTTTGGAATCGGGGCACCGAAACAATTTTCAAATATTTTTCATGGATACTAGAGGTCAATAGCTTTCCAACGGTATATCGCACATAATTTCTGGATTTAAAACGAATTTATTATGAATTTCCAAAGGCGAAAAAGGCGATCAAATCGGCTTTTATCGCGAATACCGCAAAACTTTTCGAAGTGACTGTGGACCACTGCGAATGAGGAGCGGATCCTGACGCTCTCCCTCGATAGTGTCCCGGGACGGATCCCAAGGAGCACACTTCAGGGAAAACTAGGACTTCCTCACGCGATCCTAGAGACAAAGAGTCGCCACCTAATTTTTATCGGGAATTAGGAAACCCAAGTTTGACTCGCCCAAAATTGAATAAGGTTACTCGCCCTTCATTACCAGAAACAAGGTTCGGGGGTCTTGGTACGAGAGGGGAAGGAGCCCAAGCAGGACTAAAGCACCCCCTCCTCGCCCTACCGAATGGTAGGCCTTGATTCAAATATCCTTGTTATTAATTCATAATAGATGTTGTTTCCTCAAACATACTAGATAGATATATACATGGCAAAAAGAAACATCTAATGAAAATCATTTCAAGAGACTAAATCAAGTAGAAAGCGGATGCTCATGCAATACAAGGGAGAAGTATACTCACAGTGGCTAGTCCCGCCCGGGACCGATGCAAATAAAGTAAACATGTCATGATATGCAAAGGGAACGAGAAGACTTACATTGGTTGACTCAAGCGGAGTCGCGAAAGCAAAAAGAATGGAAACGTGCAATGCAATCATGCAACAATCCTAGATAAGATGTCTCTAACAAATAATCATATAAACGGAGACTACCCTAAAGGAAATGTGTCGTTGAAATCAAAGTTGTAAACCTAGAAAAATTCTAAAAGAAAGGATAGAGATAGTACATGATACATGGGCACTAAGCCACATGTAGACGAGGCAAACCACAAATCGACGTCCGGGTCCAAGGCACTTAATTCTCTGCACTAAGACACCAAAGAATACCCAAAGCATTGCAAAAATACAAGCAAACAAATGATATGCATGATAAACAAAGAAAACATGTCATCAATCAAATTTCCAGATTCAGCAACCTCTAATGAATCCTATCAAAAGTGGTCTTAAACATGAGCTGGATAAAAACCCTTTTACAGAAAGTTAGATACATGTCTTAGGGAACTTCTCCAAAAAGTGGGACCTCAATATCAATTTTATTGTTTGAGAAATAAATGTTTTGGGAACAGTGGATCAGGACTGTCCACTGTTCTTGTAAAAATCATAATTAAATCTACAAAAATCATATGAAGCTCTATTTGGTGTCAAAAGAAAGCTATTTCCTTGTAGTATATGATAAAAATAAACCCATGGACATTCTGTAATCACAAGGTTTCTGAAAAAGTGTTTTAAACAGACTCTGTTATTCTGGAAATTTGGTATCATTTGACAAATGAATGCAAAACATAATAGAAGTATAATAGAAGTTCATGAATCATGTTAACCAAGTTGATTTAAGCTTTTGATCTCTCATCCATTTATCCTAGGTGATTTCTAAACCAAGTTTTATTCATCAATTGTTGTTGAGTGATCAAGGTATGACCATTTTGTATACATAATCATATTTGTAATTAAACTTAGAAAATTCCAGAATAGTTGTATCAACTTTAAACGCTTAGAAAACGATCCTAACTCGATCGTATGCTCACGATTTTACATCGGCATATAGATATATGAGTTAGGAATCATCCCCAAAAAGCGGAACGTCGATAACTATTATAGATTTTCTGAAATTCAAGCACAAAGAGACGATGTTCAAATCTGTCAACCGATTTCTCAACAATTTCTAAAAATAGTATATGAATCCTAAAAGCTCTCAAAACGGACCGGATGAAAGCTAATTCATCAAAGTTTACCCAGAAAATTTGAAATCCATCAAACTATGGGTTTTGATGGACCAAATCTAATGGACAAAACCAATCTGCTTTGCTGAATTTTTATCTAGTTCATTTTAAAGTGTGAGGAAAACATTTTAGTGATAGTTGAAGCTTATTAGAGAGATCAAACTCATAGATCAACTTAATTATCATGATTCCCAATCAATTTAGCCCTCAAGTTCTATGAAGAACTTTTAGATCAAGGATCAAAGGGACTTATAAATATCATGTTGGAGATGAAATTCAATAGGAATCCTAGGTAATAGGAATAATCAAGAGATAGGTATGAACATAGAAATCATCCTTCTCATAGACCATATTTCCAAACCATCATGGAATTCAAAATAGATATATGTATATATATATAATCATGTATGCATGAATCTAAACTAAAATTGAAGAATGAAACCAAAATTGAAAATCAAAGTGAAAAACAATCTCTAATTGTAAATTATCAATAAAAATCAAAGAGATTTGGATCTAACTATGTGAGTGTGTGAAGAACATGAGAGGAAGAAGATGAGTGTTCTAATAAGTAGAAATAGAACTAAGTTAGATCCAAATCTTATAGATCTATATATACAAAGTAGGAATTAGAGATGAACTATAGTGTTTACCTCTTGGAGGATTCTCAATTACAAGACCAAAATTGATTTGAAGATCTTCTTCTTCAAGTGTTATTCAAGTGTTCTTCAAGCACTCATCCATGGAAGTTGAGGGAGGCAATTGATGTTCAAATTGTGGTCTAATTAGCCTAAGTTAATCTAAATTCAATTCATAATTTTCTCTCTCTAGAATTCACCTAAATTGAAAGTATATTCAAAGTATACTTATCTCTCTTGTATGTGCTTCTATGTGTGTTTGTATCTCCAAGTATATTCAAGTGTATCTCTTCCAAGTGTCTAGTGTGTTAAGATGTTGATCTCATATGAGATGTATGAGATCTTATATAGAGTTTTGAAGACTTAGCTCTTAAGTTTCAGGGTTAAAACAGGATTTTTAGAGCTTAAAAGAGGGTTAAAATGGCCATTTCGGAGCTTAAACGCAATTTCCAGGCAATTTCCTCGCAGTGGGAAGCTTCTAGAAGGGTCTGGAACTCAAAAAGCTCCGTGGAGGACACAAATGGAAGTGGCGGTTATGGTGGGACCCGCCACCCCCATACCCAAAACCGCCACTTACTATTCTTGCTCCTCTGGTCACCCACAAACCCTGTTTCAAAAATCACGTGCACTGCTTTTCCAGATTTTTGTAAAAATGCTTTTTGGTGTCCGAAATCGTCCGTTTACGTACCGTTGGAAAGTTGTCAGGTTGAATTTCAATATAAAAATATTTCCAGAGGTTTTATAATGAGAATTGAAGTCCAATTGAAGTCCGGAAGTCCTCCGGAACTTTCGTCGTCTTTTTGAAATCAAATGACGTCTTTTCCAAAATTGCTTTCAAATGTGCGTCGATTTCGAATTTTTCTTTAAAATTGAATCTCTGGATACCTAGAATACTGCATTTAGAACACTTAATGTTCATATAACCCTGAGAGAATATGAATTCTGAGAGATGATTTTGACAAAACCGGGATTTATCCATGGAAAAGGGCTTTTCTGAGCTTGAAGTCACTTTCCGAAGTCCGATCTTCTGATTGTGTGGAATCCAGTACCTTCCACGGGGTACTTTTCATCATCGAATCCTCCAAGACGTTGTCCACCCTAAATCCTATCAGTGTGGTCAAAATTGGGTGTCTACAGTTTGCCCCTCTTTGGCAGAGCTTGTTGTGAACAACGTGAACTGCAAGTGAGTGCCAAAGCCTTGAAGGCACCCAAATAACCATACTGAGAGGTTTTAGGAAAAACAAAAAAATTCGCAAAATCAAGAAATTCAAAATCAGAGAAAATCAAGAAATTACGAATGCAAGAATGCAATGCAATGCTGGGTAGAGGCGGCTAAGTTGAAGCTGATGCTGGTCGTGCTCCGCTGGAACTGCCTACGTATCCTTTCCAGGAATCAGACCAGGGCGTAGTTCAAGCGCGCGGGAAAACGGAAAACAAACAACAACAATGCGGATGAAATGCTCCTATCCTAGGATGCTGGTGCAGTATGAAAACGTGAAATGTGAAAGTGCTGGAGGAATCATCCTCAAGGGTTCCCTAGATGCAAAATCTAATGCAAAGGATGCAACGACTCTCTCTCACAGTCGAATATGCTAAAGGTATCTTGGATGATTCTCGAGGTTTTTGTCAAAGTTATTCTTCTGATCTTAAGGCTCGTAGGCGTCATCTGTATCCTGGACGACTCTTGAAATAGCGAAGTATCTTGGATGAATTCTGAGTCATGTCAAACAACTGGACGATTGCTGGTGTAGAGTCCTTCTGCTGGGGACGATCACTGATGTAGAGTCCTTCTGCTGGGGACGATTGTTGATGTAGAGTCCTTCTGCTGGGGACGATTGCTGAAATAGGTCCTTCTTCTGTGGACGATTGCTGATGTAGAGTCCTTCTGCTGGGGACGATTGCTGATGTAGAGTCCTTTTGCTGGGGACGATTGCTGGTGTAGAGTCCTTCTGCTGGGGACGATTGCTGATGTAGAGTCCTTCTGCCGGGGACGATTGCTGAAACAGGTCCTTCTTCTGTGGACGATTGCTGATGTAGAGTCCTTTTGCTGGGGACGATTGCTGATGTAGAGTCCTTCTGCTGGGGACGATTGCTGATGTAGAGTCCTTTTGCTGGGGACGATTGCTGATGTAGAGTCCTTTTGCTGGGGACAAATCTTCTGAAACAGGTCTCTCTGCCGGAGACAAATCTTCTGCTCTTCTGAAACAGGTCCTTCTTCTAGACAAATCTTCTGTAACAGGTCTGGAAACAAGTCTTCTGAAACAGGTCTCTCTGCCGGAGACAAATCTTCTGTTCTTCTGAAACAGGCCCTTTTTCCGAGGACAAATCTTCTGTGGCAGGTCTAGAAACAAATCTTCTGAAACAGGTCTCTCTGCCGGAGACAAATCCTCTGTTCTTCTGAAACAGGCCCTTCTTCTGGGGACAAATCTTCTGTGGCAGGTCTAGAAACAAATCTTCTGAAACAGGTCTCTCTGCCGGAGACAAATCCTCTGTTCTTCTAAAACAGGCCCTTCTTCTGAGGACAAACCTTCTGTTCTGATGCACGGATTCTGAGAGATACACAAATTCTGAGAGATGACCCTTCTTCTGAGAGCAACCCACGGATACACGATTCTGATTTTGAGAGAAACCCTACATTCTGGAGGCAACCCTGATATGCGATGCTGAGAAATACATGATTCTGAGAGAAACCCTACATTCTGGAGGCAACCCTAGATACACGATTCTGATTCTGAGAGAAACCCTACATTCTGGAGGCAACCCACGATTCTGAGAGAAACCCTACATTCTGAGAGCAACCCACGGATACACGATTCTTGGCATAAACCTTGTATTCTGGAGGCGACCCACGATTCTGATTCAGAGAGAAACCCTACATTCTGGAGGCAACCCACGATTCTGAGAGAAACCCTACATTCTGGAGGCAACCCTGGATACATGATGCTTGGCATAAACCTTGTATTCTGGAGGCGATTTTGATGCTCAAATTCTGAGAGATACCCTTTATCTGGAGGCAACCCGTGGATACATGATGCTTGCGAGAAACTTAATTCTGAAAGTTCTCTACTGGGGAGATCCTATGATTCTGAGAGATGCACGAATTCTGTATACCTTGACAATATCTGGAAATTCTCTGCTTGAGGAGATATCTGAGGTTTCTGGGACGCGAGCACATATTCTGGAGGCCCTGCTGATTCTTTCTGAGACTCATATTGGTGCTTCGACCAACGCAATCATTCTTGCAACACGTCAGGCTTACTCTAACCCTTTCTGAACATCTCGCATTCTGACCCATCTTCTGAAAGTCCTTTCTGGATGTAATTCTCAAGCGACAGTAGACTCAAATGTCCATTTTCTAAGACAACTCATAATCAATCCCAAAACGACGGGAGTTTGCCGTTTCTCGGCCACTTTCAGGCTGCGGTGCCTTTGATTCTTCTCATCTGGGGGACTTTTTTCAATTCTTGAATGGATTTTTACCAAGATTCAAATCTCCAGAGGTCCTCTAGACCAATTCCAACAAGTTTTAAGCACTCTCAAGGCTTATATATCAAAAATGGACCAATCCGGGATCAAATCAAGAGTTCCGGGGGTCAAAACGCGAATATAGAGCAAAATGGGGAAATGGCAGGAAGTGAATAGTAAATGGCGGTTCCCCACACCCCCTTGGGAACCGCCAGCCGCAACTTTGGGGTTTTAAACCCATTTTCTTCTTTGTTCTTCATTCATTTCTTCTTCAATGCATCACCTCTACCTTCTAAGGTGCTCAAATCTTGCAATTTCTTGATGTTTTGAGTGATTTCTTGCATTAAAACCTCCAAAAACTTTGTTGATTTCATCAACTCCTCCCTATTCTAGGGGATTCAAGTACCAAGGTTTTTACTATTCATCATCTTCAACCTCTTATCTTCAAGCTTCAAGCATCAACAACCATGAGTTCCCATGGACAAGGTGAAAGTTCTAGAACACGTAGAAGCCAATTTCAAGCTAGTGGAGCTTCATCAACTCAAACCATGGAGTATGCAACCATGAAAAATCCACTAAATCATATCTCTAGGAGGGCCTTTCGTCAAGAGGTAACCCATTCTTTAATTACTCCTTTGTTTCACATCTTCATACGTGTCTCTTTATTCTTGCGATTCCTTAGAAATCATCCTTTTTCTTTTTAGAATGTGGTTGGTCATCTTAGAGGTCATGGTAGCCATGGAAAATGCCTTGAATGGTTTAATGAATTGTCGGAGTCGCGTCCCCAAGTAGTAGCCAATATCAAGCAAGCGGGCTTTGGGTCGTTTGTAACCTTATTGGAGAGATCGACTAATGATTTGGCCATGATTCAAGCTCTTGCTGAAAGGTGGTGGGATTCCACAAATACTTTTCACATGCCTTTTGGGGAGATAACCATGACCCCTCTTGATTTTGCAATGATAACCGGCATCTCATTTGGCGGGCATCGTCTTGCCTTTGCAAAGAACATCCATAGACATCCTACTATCATTGAGTGTCTCCTAGGCATCATCCCATCCCAGAGAGATCTTCACGGATCGAGCGTAGGCATCACATGGTTCATCAACAACTTCAGGCCTTCTGAAAGAGCGGCTCAATTTACCGATATGCAGCTTACCCGTGCTTTCATCTTGTATTTGCTTGGTTGCTCTCTTCTTTCTACTCGAGCTGAGCGGATTACATTGAATATGCTTGATAGTCTTCGAAATCTTGAGGAGATTGCAGATTTTGATTGGGGCTCTGCTGGTTTAGCCATTCTGTATAGTCATATGGGGGAGCATTCTCGAGGCAAATCCCCTGGATTCGGCGGATTCTGGAGAGCTTGGGAGGTACTGAAAATATTTTCATTTCCAGTTTTTATCATTTGATGTTCTGCTGTTTTGACCACTGCTTTATTTTCTCTTGTAGGTGTGGGCCTTTGAGTATTTCTCCATGACGGCTCCATCATTCCGGGAGGAAGAGATTCATATTTTTCCACGGGCTCTGAAGTGGCGTCGCCAAGCCGTAGGTACCAAGAATGATGCTCATAATGTTATTTCTTGCCGGGATTTTCTTACCCGTCTCAGATTCACCCAAGTTAACTGGCATCCTTGGGTGACAAATGGAGATGTGACTGAGATTGGCTTAGCTAGACAGATGACTGGAGAGAGGATTCTTCTTGAGGGTCCCTCTGTTCTTGAGTGGTATCTTGGAGAGAGAGTAGCTCCTCAGACTGATTTGGAGGATCGTCTCTTAGTGCCACAGGATCCGCCTTCTTGTATGAGGTCGGCGCAGAATTTGGAAGATGAAGATCTTATTAATGCTTTGAACGGAATTCCTTCAGCCTCTTTTACTCTGTTTGAGGAGAACTATGACGTCTTCAGGGTTACTCATCTGATGCCTAATTTCCCGCTCTCGGATGACCCGCAGGTATTTCACGACTTCTTCATTTCTGATCGAATGCTTGCTTTATCTTATTTCTCATCATCATTTGCAGGGGAGTTCTTTTGTGGATGGCCCTGGTCGACCTCTACCTCTCATTCCTCCTTGTGATTGGCGAGCCTCGACCATGCTGCGCGGAGTTATATCTTCTGTAGAGATCCCCCGTGATCTTGTAGAGCCTCAGCTAGTTTCAGAACAACATGAGTCCGTTCCCCGAGCCGTTTTCAATGAAGAGCGAGCTTATGCACAGAATCTGAGGGCTTGGAGCCTTGCTCGTGAGGGACATGTAAGTAATTTCTGAACTCATTACCTCTGATTCTTCTGATCTTTCTGACCATATCTTTCTTCTCTTTGCAGTGGGATGGCATGTGCCAGACTTACATAGACCGTGATGCGGCCCTGGTAAATTTCTTGACCTTTTCTTCTTATCTCATTGCTTTTTCAAACCCCTATACTGATTCTTTTCTTCCACAGGTGGCTCAAGTTAGGCAGCTTCAATCACAGTTGGAGCGGATGAATGCAGGCCCTTCTGGTGGGGCTGGTGGGTCTAGGCGAAGGCGCCAAATTGAAGATGATGATAGCTCTACGGCCTCAGATATGCCTGCTCGGTACCCACGGGCTACTCGTCGTCGCTGATGATGATCATATGCACCCATGACTATCTTTCTGTTTTTCTTGCTTTCTGTGCTGAGACTGATGTTGATGTATTCTGTCTGAGACTTGATGGGCTTGTACTCTTGACTTTGCTTGATGCTGCTTTATGCTATCCTTCTGTTTCGCTTTGCATCCCTTGTCACGAGACTGATTTGATTGACACTTTGCACACTGACACACAGGACTCGATTTTACAGGGAAAGGAAATTTCTGACGATTCCTCTTTCTCGACAATGTCTTTTGACTTGGATATTTGAATTTTCTAAGGATTTGCATGTTTTGAAAATGAGATTTTATCTTGTAGCAGGATATTGTGTTGGCTTTGCATGTAATCTTGAAGCTTTTGAAAATTTTCCACATAATGTTTCAGTCTTGACATTAGATTCACATCTTTAGATTGCTAAAAAAAACTTTTCAACTTAATATCAAGAATTACCAGATTTTTCACTTAGGTGCTTTAATTCTGATAGCCAAGTGATCCAGAGAGGACAGGTAGCGAGGTATGGGCAAACGACAGTTTGCCCCTAGTTGACAGAGATAAATGGAAGTTTGGGCAAACGCAGTTTGCCCCTAGTGTGGCAGTGATATCTTGAGGCTTTGGGCAAACTTGAAAGTTTGCCCCTAGTTTGCAAGGTTCAGGGATCGAGAGCCAGGAAAGCTCGCCTACTTATCCCCAAGTGGGAATCAGATCCAAAGTAGTTCGGCCAGGTCTTGAAAGAAAGTATGGTTGAGGGTTTCAGGAGCAGTGACCGAACCGAGCAGGTTGCCTACATATCCCCAAGTGGGAATCAGGTCAAGTGTAGTTCCTCGAATGCTGGAGGTTTTGAAAGAACAGGTTTTGAAAGAAAAAGGCTTTTAAGCATAGTATCTCTTGAGACGGTCAATGTTGATTGGCTGATTGAACTCAACTCCATCTAGATCCATCAGGTATGCCGCTCCTCCAGAGAGAAGCTTCTTGATGACGTATGGGCCAACCCAATTTGGCTTGAATTTCCCTCTAGGATCGAAAACGGGTGCTTTTAAGGCTTTAAGCACAAGGTCGCCTTCCTCAAGTTTTCTTGGACGGACCTTCTTGTTGAATGCTCGAGCTATTCTTCTCTGATACACATGCACATGATCAATTGCGGCCAACCTTTTCTCATCAAGTAACATTAGCTCCTCATATCTATCTCTTAGCCAATCAAATTCTGGAATCTCGGATTCTGCCACAACTCTCAAAGATGGTAGTTCTATTTCAACTGGGAGTATTGCTTCCATTCCGTAAGCCAATGAATAAGGAGTGGCTCCTGTAGATGTTCGGATAGATGTTCTGTATCCCCACAGTGCATACGGTAACTTCTCATGCCAATCTCGGTATGTATCAGTCATCTTTCTTAGGATCGTCTTCAAATTCTTATTAGCTGCTTCAACTGCCCCATTTGTTTGTGGCCTATACGGCGCTGACATGTGGTGCATGATCTTGTATTCTTCTAGTAGATCCAAAACCTCTTTCTGGAAGTGACTGCCATGATCGGATATCAACTCATGAGGGACCCCGTATCGGCAGATTATATTTCTTCTGATAAATCTGGCCACATCTTTAGCCTTCAATGTCGTATAAGACTCTGCTTCCACCCATTTTGTGAAATAATCAATTGCTACCAGGATGTATTGATGCCCATTAGACGCCTTCAGGGTTACTTCTCCAATAACATCTATTCCCCAAACTGAGAATGGCCAAGGGGTAGTCATGTTGTATAGCAGTGACGGCGGCACATGCTTCATATTGGCATGGATCTGACATTTGTGACATTTTCTGACATATTCATAGCAGTCCTTGTCCATAGTAGTCCAATAATATCCTTGTCGGATGATCTTCTTAGCTACCATGTGTCCACTCATATGAGGACCACACACCCCTTCGTGAATTTGCTCCATCATCTTTCTCGCACTGTTTCCATACAGACATGTCAAGTTGAATCCATTGTGAGATCTCTTCAATAGATTTCCGCCACAAATCATGAATTGAGCCGAGAATCTTCTTATGGCTCTCTTGTCTTTCTCAGAGGCGCCTTTCGGATATTCCCCATTTTCAATGAAGTTCCACACGTCGGTGTACCACGGAAGTTCTTCTGCTTCTTCTATTTCCCCAATCATCTCATAAGACGGCTTTTCCCTTTGTTCAATCATCAAAGGAGTTAGCTTTATCCCCACAGGAATCTCAATCATTGACGCTAAAGTAGCCAAAGAGTCTGCTAGCTGATTTTCTTCTCGAGGCAGGTAGAAGAACGTGATATGCAAGAAACGAGTTCGTAAAGAATCAAGATACTCATGATAGGGTTTTAACTTCTCTTCCTTGACTTTCCAATCTCCTCGAACTTAGGATATGATCAAATTGGAATCCCCGAATACATCAAGTTTCCTTACCTCCAAAGTCAATGCGGCTTCTAGCCCCAAAATACAAGCTTCATACTCAGCAGTGTTGTTGGTGGAAGTGTACTTCAGCTTAATAGAGAACGGGGTATGTGCTCCTTCAGGGGATACAAGGATGATTCCTACTCCATATCCTTTTTGGTTTGCAGCTCCATCAATGTACATTTTCCACACATCTTCTTTTAATTCCATCAATCCTTCGTCAGGGAACATGAACTCTCCTTCGTTTTCCAGATTTATCGGATGTTCTGCTAAATGTTCTGCGACAGCCCTTCCTTTAACAGATTTACTCGTAGCATGTATCAAGTCAAACTCAGATAGCATCAATGTCCATCGGGAGATTCTTCCGGTCAATGCTGGTTTTTCAAATAGGTACTTCAAAGGATCCATTCGGGAGATTAAAACAACAGGGAAGGCCAACATATAATGCCTCAGACGACGAGTGGCCCAAACCAAAGCCCAACATGTCTTTTCTAACGGAGAATACTTCAATTCGTATCCAGTCATCCTTTTACTTAAGTAGTAAATGGCTTTCTCTGTACGCCCTTCATCTCCTTCTTGGGCTAACATGCATCCCATAGCATTCTCTGACACGGATAAGTACAACAGCAAAGGCTTCCCTGACTTTGGGGGTGAAAGAACCGATGGGTTTGATAAATAAGCCTTGATCTTGTCAAAAGCTTCTTGACATTGATTGTCCCATTCGAATTTCTTCCCTTTTCTCAACAAGCTGAAAAGCGGATCGCAAGTAGCAGTGAGCTTAGATATGAAGCGGCTGATGAATTGGATTCTTCCCAGAAATCCTCTTACTTCCTTTTCATTTGTCGGAGGCGGCATATCCATAATAGCCTTGATCTTTGTGGGGTCAACCTCAATTCCTCTCTGTGTGATGAGAAATCCTAGCAGCTTTCCGGTGGTAACTCCAAAAGTACACTTCTGTGGATTCAATCTCATTCTGTATTTCCTTAATCTTTCAAAGAACTTGGCGAGTGCTGTTAAATGCCCACTTCTTTGGACTTAACAATCATATCATCCACATAAACTTCTACCTCTTTATGGATCATGTCATGTAACAAAGTAGTAGCAGCTCTCTGATAGGTTGCGCCAGCATTCTTTAACCCAAATGGCATCACTCGGTAGCAATACGTCCCCTAGTGAGTTGTGAATGTAGTCTTTTCTCTGTCTTCGGGTGCCATTAAAATCTGATTGTACCCTGAGAAACCATCCATGACTGATAACAACTCATGCCCCGCGGTGCTATCTACCAGAACATCTATGTGTGGAAGCGGAAAATCATCCTTAGGACTAGCCTTGTTTAGATCTCTGAAGTCAACACATACACGGATCCTTCCATCCTTCTTTGGCACATGAACTATATTGGCTATCCATTCCGGATATTGGGTTACCATCAGGAATCCAGCTTTCAATTGTTTCTCAACTTCTTCTTTGATCTTCAAAGTCCATTCGGGTCTCATGCGTCTCAACTTTTGCTTAACAGGTTTTGAATTTGGAAAGAGAGGGATGTGGTGTTGGACAATCTCTGGATCGATGCCTGGCATATCTTGGTAGGACCAAGCGAAAACATCTTTAAATTCTTTTAATAAGTTGATTAGTTCATTGCTTTCTTGTGAAGTGAGCGTGGTGCCAATATGAACATTTTGTGGATTATCTTCATTATCCAAGTTTATTAGCAAAGTTTCTTCAATAATCTTGCATGCAGATTCATTTTCATTTTCAATTAATCTTTGCAAATCCTCAGAAATTTCAAAATCAAGGTCATCAGACACAGAAGAGTAAGCAAAATCCTCGTTCATTTCATTAACATTTTTGGGTACATCAAAAGCAAAAGCAGACTCAACATCATGGCTCATATTGGCCTTTACAGACTTTCGGGGAAATGGGGGAGGGGATTTGTTGACTTCCGATTCTATCACCCAATTGTTCAGAGCTCCCTCTATTGGCTTGATTTCTTTCACATTTCCCAGTGCTTCTTCGGCCCATTCTTCCTCTTCCATATTCCTCAAGATGCAAATTGCAGCGTCTTCCGGAAGTTGAACATCCATAGCTGGTTGATTCGAGGATGTGATGTAGATCTTTGGGTTATAAATCTGAGATCCTTCTTCTACAAAGTTAACATTTGGCATGTTCCCCTTATGATTAGGGAGAGGATTCTTCTGAACATTTGACTGAGAGGGAGGAGGGGAGATGACCCCTTTTTCAATCAAGTCTTCAATTTCATGGCGAAGTCTCCAGCATCTATCTGTGCTATGTCCAAGGCCTTGATGAAAGTCACAAAAGAACTCTGTTTTGAAACCCGGTGGAAGTGGATTTGGCTCTGGTTTAGGTTCCAATTTCTGCAAGTACCCTTTTTCTATCATTCTTTCAAGTGCGGTGCCTAGTGGCATCCCCAAGTCGGAAAATTCTCTTTTCTCTCTCGACTGTTTCTGATTTTGACTTCCTCTTGCATTAGCCATACTTCGACGCTCTTTCTGAAAAGACTGAGGAGATAGTGTGTTGACGTCAGCAGACTGATGATAGACTGGTCTTTCTGTCTTTCTGTATCGATTGCTCGTGCTTTCTTTCTTGATCTTTCCATCTCTAATGGCATCTTCTATCAAAGTTCCCACATCAAACAGCTGTTCGAAACTCACAATGGACTGAAATTCTAGCCTTTCCAAGTATTCGGGCTGTAGATTCTTGATGATCATTCGGACCTGATCTTTTTCCGCTGGCCTGCTAGTCATTTGAGCAGCTTTAGCTCTCCAACGAGTAAGGAAACCTGCGAAGGATTCCCTGTACTCTTGTCGGGTGGTTTCTAGATCTCTTGCAGTTACATCAAACAACTGGTTATATGAATATTGAGCCACGAAAGCTTTGGCCAATGCCTCCCAATCTCTGGTTATGGCTGGTTCCAACGTCAAGTACCATGAAAGTGCTGCTCCACTCAAAACTCTTGGAAACAATAGAGCGAAGAGGTCAGATCCAATGCCCATGGGCTGCAAAGTTCCTACATAAAGCCTCAGATAGCTCTTTGGATTTCCGGTTCCATTGAAAAATTCAATATGCGGCATCTTAAACTTCTCTGGGAGTTTGGCTTTTGGAGCGTCACACAACCCTTCAACATCGAACAAATACTCATCCACCCCTTTGCTCTTTCTGATCACACTCTCTAGTTTGTCGATCTTGGCCAACTTGTCCTGAATTTCCTGATCTAGCTGAACCTTTGGTTGAACTGTCTCCCCAAAATCTTCTTCTTCATGATGCTCTGGAGGTGGTGGTGGTGGATTAGTTAGCTGCTCAATCATTCTCATCATAGTGGCAAGTTGTTCTCGATTCTGCTCCCTGCTCTGATCCAAGGCAGCTTGCATTGCGGCCAATCTGGCTTCCATATCCGCTTCGTATGTCATATCTTCAACCCTAGTCGACTCGGCTGTTCCTTCTTCTAACCCTGATCTGATCAAACGGCTGTTCGGAGCTCTGACCCAGAAAGGAGTACAACTTTTCGGTCCTATCTTTTCTTATCTGGTTTATTTAGGGATTTTCAAATAATCAGGTATCTTTATTGCAAAAGAATTTTTCAAAGAATGATATAAGAAGGTGGATTTACAAAGATGGAAATCATAAATGGAAAATCATTTCCTTTTTCAAAAACATTTTTCTTAAAATCAAAGAAATCTTTTCAAGCTTTCAAAATTCTGAGGAAAACAAAACTTTTTTTTTTTTTAAAAAGTATATTAGAGGCGTCGCACTCGTGAGTCGTATATGCAATGCTCGTGTAGTGCATGCAAATGCAGATGAAATGCAATCTAATCTAAATGCAATGCACCTTAATCTAGCTTAGACCTAGCACATCAGCACATAAGCACATAAGATTCCTTGAGTATGCTAATCACCCTACTAATCCAATCATTATCCAAGGATTTTGAGTTTTGAAATTCTTGATGGTTCAGGTTTGAAAATTGAAATTTTTCATGAAAATCTTTGAAAGAGATGGGGAGATTTGTAATTTTCAAAAGAATTTTTGAACCATCAATGCTTGTGGTGAGAAATCATGATTCTTAAAAATTGAGGTGGGAATTTTGAAATTCTAAGATCTGAGAGGAAGATTTTGAAATTGAATCATCATGATTTCTTGAAGACCAAAGTAAAATTTTTTTTTTTGAAATTCTCTAAAATCTAGGAGAATTTGAAATTGAATCATCAAAGTGTGATCATGATTTCTGGAAATAGGAATTTTGAAATTCTCTAAAATCTAAGGAGAATTTTGGAAAGATTTTGTGAAAGTGAATCTCAAAGCAAATTTTCAAAAGGGATATTCTTGGAATTTTCAAAAGACTTGGGGTTTTTCAAAGAAGTGCTTATAGTTTCAAAAATTTTCAAAATTGTCCTCAAATAATGATTGGATGTTCGGATAAAGACCATACTATCCTAGAGGAATCCACCATACAAGGTTTGATGATGCCTTCGCATACACGTCCTCATCATCCACATAATCCCTTACGGGCAAGCGCAAGTAATTCATCACATTGTCCTAATCAAAGATGATAATCAAGATCCTAATTGAAGGGTTCTATAGAAACTATATGCAAAGGCCGGGTTTTAGTCTCATAAAGGGTCCATTAGCAAGCTCAGCGGTGTGGTTGACCGCCTCCCCGAGGGCGTGCCGTTCACACATAGGCTCTATATACCGCACGCGGTACAAGGCTAACGGTGACTACATGCTACCAAAACTCTTGACAAATAGAGGAAAGAGGACCCTCTATCTTCAAGGCAATGATCTCAAGCAGTCGCGGTGAAAGAACAATGCAAGTGCAAATGCAGGCAGAAACAACATGATTATTGAATTAATAACAAGGATATTCATTGGTTCAAGTCAAACCCTCGAAGAACAAGAAACCATCGGTTTCATGTTCAAATCCCCAGCAGAGTCGCCAGATTGTGGACCGCTGCGAATGAGGAGGTCCTGACGCTCTCCCTCGATAGTGTCCCGGGACGGATCCCAAGGAGCACACTTCAGGGAAAACTAGGACTTCCTCACGCGATCCTAGAGACAAAGAGTCGCCACCTAATTTTTATCGGGAATTAGGAAACCCAAGTTTGACTCGCCCAAAATTGAATAAGGTTACTCGCCCTTCATTACCAGAAACAAGGTTCGGGGGTCTTGGTACGAGAGGGGAAGGAGCCCAAGCAGGACTAAAGCACCCCCTCCTCGCCCTACCGAATGGTAGGCCTTGATTCAAATATCCTTGTTATTAATTCATAATAGATGTTGTTTCCTCAAACATACTAGATAGATATATACATGGCAAAAAGAAACATCTAATGAAAATCATTTCAAGAGACTAAATCAAGTAGAAAGCGGATGCTCATGCAATACAAGGGAGAAGTATACTCACAGTGGCTAGTCCCGCCCGGGACCGATGCAAATAAAGTAAACATGTCATGATATGCAAAGGGAACGAGAAGACTTACATTGGTTGACTCAAGCGGAGTCGCGAAAGCAAAAAGAATGGAAACGTGCAATGCAATCATGCAACAATCCTAGATAAGATGTCTCTAACAAATAATCATATAAACGGAGACTACCCTAAAGGAAATGTGTCGTTGAAATCAAAGTTGTAAACCTAGAAAAATTCTAAACGAAAGGATAGAGATAGTACATGATACATGGGCACTAAGCCACATGTAGACGAGGCAAACCACAAATCGACGTCCGGGTCCAAGGCACTTAATTCTCTGCACTAAGACACCAAAGAATACCCAAAGCATTGCAAAAATACAAGCAAACAAATGATATGCATGATAAACAAAGAAAACATGTCATCAATCAAATTTCCAGATTCAGCAACCTCTAATGAATCCTATCAAAAGTGGTCTTAAACATGAGCTGGATAAAAACCCTTTTACAGAAAGTTAGATACATGTCTTAGGGAACTTCTCCAAAAAGTGGGACCTCAATATCAATTTTATTGTTTGAGAAATAAATGTTTTGGGAACAGTGGATCAGGACTGTCCACTGTTCTTGTAAAAATCATAATTAAATCTACAAAAATCATATGAAGCTCTATTTGGTGTCAAAAGAAAGCTATTTCATTGTAGTATATGATAAAAATAAACCCATGGACATTCTGTAATCACAAGGTTTCTGAAAAAGTGTTTTAAACAGACTCTGTTATTCTGGAAATTTGGTATCATTTGACAAATGAATGCAAAACATAATAGAAGTATAATAGAAGTTCATGAATCATGTTAACCAAGTTGATTTAAGCTTTTGATCTCTCATCCATTTATCCTAGGTGATTTCTAAACCAAGTTTTATTCATCAATTGTTGTTGAGTGATCAAGGTATGACCATTTTGTATACATAATCATATTTGTAATTAAACTTAGAAAATTCCAGAATAGTTGTATCAACTTTAAACGCTTAGAAAACGATCCTAACTCGATCGTATGCTCACGATTTTACATCGGCATATAGATATATGAGTTAGGAATCATCCCCAAAAAGCGGAACGTCGATAACTATTATAGATTTTCTGAAATTCAAGCACAAAGAGACGATGTTCAAATCTGTCAACCGATTTCTCAACAATTTCTAAAAATAGTATATGAATCCTAAAAGCTCTCAAAACGGACCGGATGAAAGCTAATTCATCAAAGTTTACCCAGAAAATTTGAAATCCATCAAACTATGGGTTTTGATGGACCAAATCTAATGGACAAAACCAATCTGCTTTGCTGAATTTTTATCTAGTTCATTTTAAAGTGTGAGGAAAACATTTTAGTGATAGTTGAAGCTTATTAGAGAGATCAAACTCATAGATCAACTTAATTATCATGATTCCCAATCAATTTAGCCCTCAAGTTCTATGAAGAACTTTTAGATCAAGGATCAAAGGGACTTATAAATATCATGTTGGAGATGAAATTCAATAGGAATCCTAGGTAATAGGAATAATCAAGAGATAGGTATGAACATAGAAATCATCCTTCTCATAGACCATATTTCCAAACCATCATGGAATTCAAAATAGATATATGTATATATATATATAATCATGTATGCATGAATCTAAACTAAAATTGAAGAATGAAACCAAAATTGAAAATTAAAGTGAAAAACAATCTCTAATTGTAAATTATCAATAAAAATCAAAGAGATTTGGATCTAACTATGTGAGTGTGTGAAGAACATGAGAGGAAGAAGATGAGTGTTCTAATAAGTAGAAATAGAACTAAGTTAGATCCAAATCTTATAGATCTATATATACAAAGTAGGAATTAGAGATGAACTATAGTGTTTACCTCTTGGAGGATTCTCAATTACAAGACCAAAATTGATTTGAAGATCTTCTTCTTCAAGTGTTATTCAAGTGTTCTTCAAGCACTCATCCATGGAAGTTGAGGGAGGCAATTGATGTTCAAATTGTGGTCTAATTAGCCTAAGTTAATCTAAATTCAATTCATAATTTTCTCTCTCTAGAATTCACCTAAATTGAAAGTATATTCAAAGTATACTTATCTCTCTTGTATGTGCTTCTATGTGTGTTTGTATCTCCAAGTATATTCAAGTGTATCTCTTCCAAGTGTCTAGTGTGTTAAGATGTTGATCTCATATGAGATGTATGAGATCTTATATAGAGTTTTGAAGACTTAGCTCTTAAGTTTCAGGGTTAAAACAGGATTTTTAGAGCTTAAAAGAGGGTTAAAATGGCCATTTCGGAGCTTAAACGCAATTTCCAGGCAATTTCCTCGCAGTGGGAAGCTTCTAGAAGGGTCTGGAACTCAAAAAGCTCCGTGGAGGACACAAATGGAAGTGGCGGTTATGGTGGGACCCGCCACCCCCATACCCAAAACCGCCACTTACTATTCTTGCTCCTCTGGTCACCCACAAACCCTGTTTCAAAAATCACGTGCACTGCTTTTCCAGATTTTTGTAAAAATGCTTTTTGGTGTCCGAAATCGTCCGTTTACGTACCGTTGGAAAGTTGTCAGGTTGAATTTCAATATAAAAATATTTCCAGAGGTTTTATAATGAGAATTGAAGTCCAATTGAAGTCCGGAAGTCCTCCGGAACTTTCGTCGTCTTTTTGAAATCAAATGACGTCTTTTCCAAAATTGCTTTCAAATGTGCGTCGATTTCGAATTTTTCTTTAAAATTGAATCTCTGGATACCTAGAATACTGCGTTTAGAACACTTAATGTTCATATAACCCTGAGAGAATATGAATTCTGAGAGATGATTTTGACAAAACCGGGATTTATCCATGGAAAAGGGCTTTTCTGAGCTTGAAGTCACTTTCCGAAGTCCGATCTTCTGATTGTGTGGAATCCAGTACCTTCCACGGGGTACTTTTCATCATCGAATCCTCCAAGACGTTGTCCACCCTAAATCCTATCAGTGTGGTCAAAATTGGGTGTCTACAGTGACCTATCCCCGAACTATTTTTTATGTAAAGTAGACTCCATTACCTTTCCAACGGTATATCACAACCTCAATTTGGAGTTCATATGCATTTTCTGTGAATTTCGGACGAAATAGGGCCTTTTCGCGAATACCGGAACTTCGGGGGGCCTAAACAGCATTATCCAGACGAAGGGAGGAGCAGTGTCGCCGCGGCACTGGCCCACTGCCGCCGCGGCAGTGGCCCAGTGCCGCCGCGGCACTCCCCTCCAGAACAGTAAGTTTTTGTAAATATTCTTGTGGTCCCATTTTGATTAATTAAAATCCAAAACGACGTGGTTTCATGATTTCAGATGTTTGGGACCAATGGGAGTACTTTCTAAATCCCAAAAACACCCCAAGTTGGCCTATATAAACACCCCATTACTCCTCATTTGAGGGGGGAGTCAAATGCAAGTTTAGAGAAAGTTTGGGAGAGAAAGTGTAGAGATAAGGTTAGAGTGGAGAGAAAAGAAGCTTTCTTCTTTGATTTTTTCAAAACAAAAGTGAGTTTCTAACTTTGTTTTTACTTCATTACTTCCATTTACTTCAACATTCAATACTCCCAACCACCATTTTAGTGAGCATTCAAGAGTGTGGAAGCTTCTTCCATGTCTAGTGTCATTACATATGAGTGATACACCAATCTACAAGTCTCATGCTTCATGAATATCATCTATTGATTATCATCTACTTGCTTGATTATATATATGTTCATCTCTCCTTATCTCATTTCTTTTTCTTTTCTTTATTTACTTACTAGTTCATCATCATCTAAGTGATGACATGAAGTTTGGGGTGAGTGAATCCTTATGGATAGTAGCTCTTGACCTCAAAAACATGTTTGATAGATGATGATCATAACCTCAATACTTCCAAGGTATTCTTGGAATGTATTGAAGTTATGCCCAAAAATAAAATAAATCTCTCCAACAATCTTGGAGGTTCTTAAATAATGGGTTTGATGTAGGTATTCTAAGTGGCTATGATCCTTATTGAGTGTTGAAAACATGTTTTCAAAACACCTATTTCAAAACCCCTCTCAATCCCTCTCATTTGGTTTCAAGAAACAAAACTTGGTTTTCTCCAAAATCTTCAAAACAATGAGTCAAAACAGTGAGTGAGTTGAGTTCAAAGATTTTTCTAGAACACAATGCTCAACATATGGATACAAGGCCACTTGGAAAGTCTTCCTAACTCATTGGAGAACACCCATGATTTTTGGTTTGACTTGGAAGTACTTGGAAATGGTCCATTTGGGTCCCAACATTCCTTCCAAACATTCTGTTTTTTGCTGTCACAGCAGCTAGGTCAACTTACGACCTCTTTTCCAGAAAACTTTTCCAAACGGGGTAGTCCTAACTTATTGTTTCCTTAATATTCAATGTCTTAGGAAACTTTCTGTATAAAATGGGCCTCTAGATCATTCTTTTTCATTTTCTAAGATTTTCTAACATTTCAGACGACAGTACGAACTCTGTTTCTGAGTGACCTCTATTGTTTGTGTAATTTCTCTCAATCTGTGATAGTTATTCAAGATTGGATTTTTGGGTTGTGTTCTATACACAATAAGGAACATCTCCATAAAAAATCATGCATTGAAAACATTCCTAACCCCTCTTTTCAAATTCCAAAAGATCATGCTACTGTTCTGTCCACTATTCACAGCAAGTACACTTTAACTTTCATTCTTTGATTTGAGGCCTATATGCATTCCAAATTAGTTCATATCTTAGGAAGTAGTCCATACTACATTTGTACACATCCCATGTTAATTTCATTCATTCATTCTTACACATTTTAGACTTCTAAGTCATTCTAGAAATACATGTACACAAAACACACTACAACCTTTGCACATTTTTAGATACATACATTGCATTCATGCAAGATTTGGGGTTTTTGTAACTCTTAATCTAAGGAGATTATAAGGAATGAACTCGATCACCCGTTCATGCTTCCCCTTGATCTAATCATCCTTTCTCATCCGTCCCGGGGATTGAGAGGTCTTCTTTTATCAAAGAATAACATGCATCATACTAGTTTGCTAAGCATATTTTGATTTCTTTGTTTATTTGTTTCAAGAACAATTCATGTCCCCCTTTAGATTAGGAAAACTTGATTAATTGATATATGATTAGACGATTTTTCCTAGGTTTATTTGTGTGATCTTTCACTTTACATTGCATGATATTTGATTTAGATCTTATGAATGATATTTTATCTTTAGATCTTCCATTTTCAAGTTTTTTATGTAATGTAATATACTATCATAGTATTAATTGCCGAACCATACATAGTATAAGATGATTATTTGGATACTAATTGAGGCCCGTCAAAAGATGGGGCGAGTTGAGGGTGTTTTAGTCGCGACAAAGGCTCCTTCCTCTCTCGTACCAAAACCCCGAACCAAGTTCTTTGGTTATGAAGGGCCGGTGCCCTTTATCCATTTGGGTGAGTCAAAATTAGGTTTCTTGGTTCCTTAAAGACCAAGTGGCGACTCTGTATCTGTTTTCAACAGACCTTTCATTTTCTTTCCTTGATTCAAATCAATTTCAAAACAATCTCAAACAAGAGAGAAGTGGTCCGATTCCGCGTGTCCACAATAATTTAGATTAAACCCAGAGGCTTAGGGATCCAAATTAGTGAATAAATTCATGTCTCATCCTTGTTCATAATCATTCATTCATTCATGTACATTGATGCTTATAGTTAGAACTAGTTCTTGGATGAAGTTGGACTTAGTTGAATTTAATTGAACATGACCTATGATTAATTACCTTTTGATATTATATCTTGTCTAAGGCATGTGTACTAACCTTTGTTTTGTAGCGCTTTGAGGTACAATTTCTCAACCCTTCTCTAGTTTAATCTATTTTATTGATTTTAATTGATTTTTCGACCCCATGTGCGACACCTTAGCTTAGGTTTTGCCTTATGTGTATATATGTGTTAGAGACCTTTCTTAGGTTTATTTTTGCATGCATTGCACGTTTGATATTCGCGGCCGGATCCCGGGTATGTTTTCTAGTTCTCTATTGCATATCATGATGTTTGCTAGTTGAATTATGTGACTTATGAATGATATTTTACCGTTAGCAATTTTGCACCCTTTCAACATGCTTGTGTTATGTATACCTATATATGTATTAATTGAGGGCATGCTTAGATTAATAACTTGATTAAAAAGGATGTTGAGTAGAGGCCTATCGTGAGATAGGATGAAAGGGGGTGTTTTAGTCCGCCGGGCTCCTTCCCCTTTCATTCCATAATCCCCGAACCCAGTTTATCTTTGGTTTCGCAAAAGATCAGTTTGCTTTTAAAATGGTTTCTTAATTTTTCCTTTTAAAAATTAAGTGGCGACTCTTTGAATTTGAAAATATTTGTTTTTTTAAAAGTGGGTAAAATTTGAAAACAACCTGCGATATCCACAATGATGATGATTGAAGAACCCCTATCATCGAATATTTGAAACACCCAAATGTCAGGGTGGATAGAAAGAACCCCGATTTCTGGTGCTTGATGGGGAGTATCAAGAAACCTATCGGTGATGACGTGATCTTAAAATGCCTTGGCATGAAGCAAGCAATGCAGGTAATGGCCGAGATCCATGAAGGGATTTGTGGAGCACACTAGGCCAGAACTAAGATGAAGTGGCTTTTAAGGAGATACAACTATTATTGGCCAAGCATGTTAAAGGACTGCATTAGTTATGCTAAGGGTTGCCAAGCTTGCCAGAAGCACTGTCCGATTCAATGGGTGCCAGTCAAAGAACTCAAGCCTATAATAAAACCATTACCGTTTAGAGGATGGGTAATGGACTTAATTGGTAAAGTACTTCCACCTTCATCGGGCCAACATTGCTTCATCATAGTAGCTATAGACTACTTTACACAATGGGCCGAGGCTATACCTGCAGGATAGTGACTCAGGTTATAGTAATTAAATTTATAGAAGAACATGTAGTACACTACTTCAACCTCCCAGAAACCATAACGGCCGATTAGGGGTCAATGTTTATAGGAATAGAGACCATGGCCTTCACCCAGAGTAGAGGAATTAATATTTTTTAATTCCACCTCGTATTTTGCCCAAGCAAACAGACAGGCCGGGTCAATTAACAAGATCCTCAAAGGGATAATTGAAAAAATGGTTAAGAAGAACGCAAGAGGACGGGACAAGTTACTGTCTGAAGCACTCTGGGCCTATTGGACTTCCAAAAGATCAAGTACTGGAGTTACATAGTTTATGCTGACCTACGGGCATGATGCCATGTTACCTATGGAAGTTACAATCCGATTAGCTATGAGGGCCCTACAAAATCAGCTCGAGCTGCAGAATACACTAAAGCTATGATAGCTGAGTTAGAAGGACTCGATGAGATAAGATTATCAGCCTTGGACTCATTTAAAGTGCAGAAGCTACGGGCTACCTGAGCATACAACAAGAGGGTGAAAGATAAGTCTTTATGCACAGAGTATATGGTTTAGAAGGCCGTCTTGCCTATTGGAGACAAAGATAACTGTTATGGTAAATGTTAGGTCAACTAGGAAGGTTCTTTCATTGTCCACCAGGTCGAGAAAGGTAGGGCATACAGGCTGTGTGATATGAATGGACAAGTTCATGCCAGGCTAATAAACGGTCAGTATTTAAAGTCCTTTATCCTACTTTATGGGAAACCATTGATTTAGAGTAATGACCGAACCCTGGATTAGAATATGAGCTTCTTATTAACTATGAACCTGAATAATCAAAAAGCATTATTGTATTAAATAAGGCTAAGCACAGCTTACTTATAAAAATGAATAAACAAATATATATATATATATATATGCACAGAGATTAAAAGTCAGCCTGTAGGTTGACTCAAAGTTTCTAAGATTTGCTCTGAAGTCCTCCCAAGTCCTGTCAGTTCCAGCCCGATCTTGTTTAGATTTGGTGAGCTGTTGAGACCAAGTACGAGCAATTGAAGTGTTGGCTTGTAGTTGGTCACTGTACTTCTGAGCATCACCTCCCAACTAAGCCAAGGCCTCATCAACCTTTACCAAGGCTGCATCATAATAAAGACCTCAGCCTCACATTTTTTAGATGTACCTTAAGGGTGGAAATACGAGCTTGAAGGCAGGTATCTCAAGCAATTATTTGAGCCCTAGTTACCTTCCTAGCCTTATACTTTATCTTGGCAGACTGGAGAAACTGCATCGCCTTCTGCCGGGCATTAAGATAAGATTTAGCCTCAGTTTGAACAATTGAGGTAGAATGACCCCAGATGCGACAACCTGGTAGCCGTTCCTGGATTTCCACGAGCAAAGCATGCTGCCCGACGGAGAGCGATGGATCAGTAACAAGGGTGGCTAAAGAAGATTTCATGGGTTGGTAGGAGATTGCTCAGCCCATGGGAAGTAAGTCCGAGAATAAGGTCCTTAGATTGCTGTAAACTTGAGGGCGAGGCAGCATCAGGCTCAAACGAACCCAGGTCAAATGTCCCAAAATCTAGGCCAGTGTAAAAATCGTCAAAAGGGATGAATGGCTTTGGGCCCAAAGGAATGGCTTGTTCAAAAGTCTGAGGCTAAGTGTTAGCAATAGTGAAGAATACAAGAGAAATAAACCTAAATGTAAAGGAAATTACCTGGGCGGGCGAGGAAGTGGGAGCTGATACATCTTGTGATGTAATGGCCTCACTGATCGGATCTGGGACTGAAATTTGTATTAATAATTGGCTGGGTTTTGGAGGAGGATTCATAGTAGTATTCCCCATCTAAGTTTCAATGCCTAAACCTGTGATCGGTCGAGCATCAGTTTCAGTAGAAGGAACGACTATTGGAGTTCGATCCTCGCCACTTGGGATCGGGCTATTCAAAAAATTAGAAGCAATAGGATCGGCCACAATCATTTCTTCTATGCTCTCTTCGGCCAATCCCGTTGCAACAGCAGAGTCAGTCCGATGAGTCATAGTGTTAACACTAGTCCATCTGGCATGACAATGGCCGATTGTTCTACCTCCTCTCTAGCCGTCCCTAATATGGCATTACCTTCGGGCAATTCCTCACTACTGGAGAAAAGTACCACTTGATCTGGAATAGACCCATTAGTAGGGTCAAGATCATCATCTCCATCTGAAGGAGTTTGAGAGGGTATAATTTGGATGGGGATTGGTCCCCTATTCGTAACTTGTTCAAGAACAGTTACTGCCCATTCAACAAGAGTTGGAAAAGGAATTAGAGGTAGCACAACTTGCTAACGGGCAGATGAAGGTTGAACTGGTTGTGTTTAAAAGGCCTGCCCGATAAGTAATATATCCTCTTCAGAGCCCTCGTCCATGAGCTAAAACGAAACAAAAGGGGGTAAAAAGAAGAAAAGGATCAATCGGACAACACAAAGTGAAAAATAGGAGAATAATACTTGAGTGGAAGGAGCTGGAGTCATTTTCTTCTTGGTCAGCCCCGGACCTGGTGCCTTCTTTGAAGCTGGTCTCTTCGTTGCCTGTTTCTTACAAATGGCAACTAGTGTAGCTACAGGTTTGTTGGCCACAATGGCTGACGATACTACAAATTAAAAAAGAACCTCTGAAGTGGTACTCCTGAATATCTGGGCGGTCCGATCGGACCACCACTTCTTAAATTCTTCAAAAACTACCGATCGAGCTAAAAATGACTGGAAGCTGAACGACGCCTTTAACCGGTCCGATCGATCTTTTATTTTCTTCACTTCATTTTTGTTCACTATCAGACCCCGCTCAACCCAATCCACATGTACTGTGATGGCCGGTGGAACTGGTACCATTTGCGAAAGTTCAAATTGATGGGTATAGAGAGGAACAAAATAATACTCTACCCCACACTTATTATTGCTGGAGGGGATGCTCGGACTGAATATGATGTCTC
Source organism: Hydrangea macrophylla (assembly GCA_033977485.1). Classification (NCBI taxonomy): domain Eukaryota; kingdom Viridiplantae; phylum Streptophyta; class Magnoliopsida; order Cornales; family Hydrangeaceae; genus Hydrangea; species Hydrangea macrophylla. The sequence goes on from CM066982.1 coordinate 52,311,492, forward strand.
TAGCCACCAAGTAGCTAGAAAATATTTTGTTATAGGTGGTTTGAGTGCCCGAGTCCCAGTTGGTAGGATTGTTAGAGAGTTGAAGGAAATAATGAAATTGAAGAGAGAAAAAGGGATTAAAGAGATGAAGCCATGTCGGAGCACCCTTCATAGAAGAAAGCAAAACACTCTTCAAAGGAGTGGGAGAAAGGAGCAACATCCATATACTGGACTGTAAAAATAGGGATATCGGCCAACTGATGGGCAACTGGCTGAAATTCTAGAAAATATGAATATAGCCAAAGTTGGAGTATCCATATTGGGCTTCCTCCAGAATTGAAGCCCGAATGCACAAAATCTGTCATACCTCGGACAAAGTGCGCCTAAACAAGAGTGGCTACCTACCAGACGCCAAGGTCAAGGCTAATGTGGTATATTATTTTGTGATAACCTGGCTAGCCGAGTAGAAAAGGTACCTGTTTAGCCAGTAGATGAGGAAGGCGGTATGCTTAGAATTGGATACATGAGTTCCCTCTTTGCCCATGGAAACAGCCAAGAAGCCTTCGTAGGCTATAATGGGTTTGTAGGACATGGCCCCATCTCTAATAGACTCTTGTTGGGGATAGGAAAGCTGGCCGTAAGGATGGAGCCCGAGAAAATAACTAATGTCCTTAATAGTTGGCCCCATCGATCCACAGCGAAATAAGAATCCATTATAGGAGAAGGACTAGAAGAGAAGGGCAAAGAAAAAGAGAGATCGGTCTATCTCCAGTTTGGACCGACTGAGCATGGCATTATAGATGCCTTGTCCATTTCTAGAGGTCACCCTTCATAGCCGAAACTATTGTCACCCATTTATCCCTGTCTGTGGCAGGGGTAGGCCAGCCCTAATCGGATGGGAGGCAGACCAAACTTTACCCTAATTGGCTAGAGGTTGAAGAAATGACTCGTTGGCCATTAGAGAAAAATAGATGTTAAAAGCAGCGGGAGGGGTCGTCGCGAAACACCGTGCTGAAACTAGGAGCCGTTGGAGTTCTGTTGGTAGTGGTGTAGTTGACAAAACAATCCGTGGAAATTTTCGATGCGTGAGTCTTGGCCAGTTGTCTTACTTCCCTACACCAGTTCTAGGGAGGAGGGGCATCTAAAAATGTTTTCTTAGCCTTGGATGTTACCGCAGGGGTAGTCTTGGGAGCCATTTTAGTAGTAGGTGAAGAAAGTTGTTCGCTGGAAAATATGGGTTGTAGAGCCCAGCTCTGAGTTGCTGATCTCTAGAGAGAGGAAAATGTGAAGAGATTTGAAAAATACTATTATTTTATACATTCAGCATTAAATGGGAAGTGATTGGTGGGATTCTCGAGATACCTTGCACGACAAAAATGTGGCAACTTTTAAAATTCAAAATATCACAGCAATCGCATTGGGACGATTGGTTAATTAGCATGGTTCATTAGCTTGGGAGCCCAATTGATTAGCCAGTTCTGGCCTTACCCGTCATAACAACTATCATCCTAGAATAAAGGAAACAGAGTTTGTTTAGGAAGGAATTTGGGCACATCTAGCTGGATATGGAGGAGTAATCCCAATGATGATGGGATTGAATTAATCAGGATCAAGATGAGGAAAGAGTCTAACGGGAGCAAGGATTCTTCCAGCTATATCTTACTTGGGGCGCAATTTAAGGAGTCCTTGCCATATTAGGATTATTTTAAGGCCGTTATAAATACCAAGATAGGCCAACCGTTCAAAGTACTCTGCATCATCTTGAAAACAGCACTCAAAAGCATCTTTTACAACATTCACTACAACAAAAATAGCTTTTTGCAAAGAAAAAGTTCCTTGCTAAAGGCCACAATTTCATTGCAAAACCCTTTTGCAAGGAAAGCTCAATTCCTTGCAGAAGCTTCCTCTCTAAAGCTTCTAGCAACGAAAACAACTTTCCTTGCAAATTCTTAATTTTGGCAAGGAAAATTTTCCTTGCTAGTGCTCAGCTTTTTTGTTGCTAAATGACTAATTTCCTTGCAAAAAATATGGCTTTGTATTGTAATTTGGACAATTTGCAAGGAAAAAATTTGGTTGCTAAATATCCAAGTCTAAGGCAAGGAAATACGTTCCTTGCTAATAGTTACTTTTAACAAGGAAATCATGTTTTCTTGCAAATAATATTAACGTTAAGGCAACGAAATAATTTCCTTGTTAAAGGAGACTTCTAGCAAGGAAAAATTTGTTCGTTGCCCATTTTGTTCTCTTAAAAGTAACCCCAACAATACCTGTGCAATCCAATATTTATTTTTAATATTAATCCTGTAATATTTCAAAGCCTATTCAATTTATAAATTTAGAATAATCAAATACTTGTCCAACATAACATAATATTAAATATCACATCCAACATTACACAAGTTTCATATATCCAAAAAATACATAATAGGTCACAAAAAAATCCAACCTAACATAACTTTTCATATATCCGACATCCTAGCTACTAAATAAAAAGGTGTACAAAGTTTTAATCCTATAGAGTGACCGAGCCGAGGTTAAAGGAAGGAAATCAATTACAAAGGGAGTTCACCACTGTCTGAAATAGCAACTTTGCTTTTGGGGACCCCATTCTGTCTCCCTTGAGCTTCAATCTTGTTCACAACATCCATTCCAAAGAGCGTTTTGCCAAACACAACATGATGCCCATCCAACCTTCAAACAAAACCCAAGTAGAGGAATGTGAGTTTAAAAAATTCCACAGACATTGCTCTTGATTTGTAAATTTTGAGAAGGAAAATGAAATAAAAACGAGATAAGAACTATTATGTTATTAGTGAAATTCCATCTGTTATTAGTGAAACGTAGCTACTTAATGATTGGAATCTCTATTAAAAAAAAACCTGTCCTCTGTTTAGTAGGATCTCATGGAAGTTAACTCACAAATTAAGTGCTTTCAATATCACTCAACTGACAAGATTGTTGGTGTTGTAAGATACAATGAAGCTCTTAGAGAAACAAGGATCTCACAAATAAATGTCCAAATACACACCAAACAGGGCACAAAATTCAGTTCCTGTTTTGAAATCAAACAGCCACCAAAAATTACATAAAAGACCATATAACTTTTGACAATGATATAACTCAACAACTAGAAACTTATCTCTAATTTCTCAAGCAAAACAAGATGATTCTCCACTTGAAGTAAGGTAATTCCAGCATCAAGAGCTTCAGCTCTCTGTCCTCTGTTTTTTCTTTATTTTTTTCACCACCTTCTCTCCCTATATTTGCTTCACACTTAAGAAAAACAATCCTCTGTTTTGTATTATATAGCAGCCACTAAGCTAACCGACTAGCAGCCCACAAAAGACTTAACCGACTATAGCATATTATCTATAAGGACCTAAGAAAAAAAAATTGCAATTATCATTAATTCATTATTATTAGAACTAAGAGAAAGTTAATCGATAGCAAAAATGTAAACAAATTCACAATTAGTAAGGAATTGCAAAATCCTTGCAAAAAGTAGCTAACTAGTAATCGAACCAACTTGTTGAAAAATTTGATGATTGGCACACGTGCCTTAGCAATAACCTAAGAAATTTGGGGACAAAAGGTAGCATTAGATTATAGTTGGTAGTTAGAATAGCCTTCAACTTGTCAAAGATGGTTCCACCCGTATCTTTTTTGCTATTCCCCTTTGTCAAATTATGCAAACCAACTTGTTGAAGAGAATTATATAGGGACTTTACTAACTCCACTAACTGGGACCTTTACAATGTTAATGTTAATCCAAGAGAAAGAAAAACAAAACAAGTGCCAATGTCCAAAATTGAACTAAAGGCAGCAATCAACCACAACAAAAATCAATTAAATAATTGCATTTAACATTTTGGAGTTCTAGACATTATCAAAAGAAATGAGATAGGATACCTCCAACTTGTCTTCCTCCACTGCCAAGTTCTTCCATAAACTTTCTCGGGTGAGACAATGTCAAGAACAACCTTTATGCGTGTCAGTTAGGAAAAAAAAGACAAAGAAACATCAAATTGAGTACTATAAAAAAGATGCATATAGAGGACCATGCTGCTGAAACTATAAATCAAAAAAATAAATAAATAATAAAAAAATAAAAAGAATATGCATATCGCGTTGTAAGTCACATTTTTAAGGAATGCAAGACATTAACATACCTTGGTTATCACACAAACATCTATGTTGCTTCCACTTCCCAAGTCATTCATGGTCTCAAACAAACCTCTAATATTCTCAAAAGTTCTAATGCCTTTCATTGCAGCCACAAAGGCTTGTCATATGGCACATATTTGCCTAATCTTTTCTTATATAAGACAATACAAAGTGAAGCATCATCAAGTTTTGAATTAATCTAAAAGTACAGATTTTTTTTTCTTTGTGGGTGCAGAACCAATAAACTAGGTTGCAAACGCTAGTAAGAAAACATGCGCAACAATCTAAGTTGAAGATGTTGGCTTTCTATTACTCTTACTGGTTCATCATCACAAAGTCGATATCCCAAGTTAAAGCCAATTTTATTACCAAGAGTGTGTAAGCACAAGGAGACATGAGAAAAGAAAAAAAAAAACTACTTAACATGTATGAATTTCCGTTGCTATTAATTAAATAGTGAAATGGGTTAAACTTTAGTTCACTTCTTGATTCCTAAAATATCATGTATCAGTCAAAAGATGCTTAACATGTTTGTAACTTGATCTTTATTGAGTTGCCTTATCTTTCTTAAGGATTACATGTTCAGGGCAATTGGTTAAAGGTCCTTAGCCTTATGTATTCTCACAATATTTAAGGTGTTAGATATTGGAGGTCAATGATCATTTATTGAGATGTCAATTTATAACTTATTTTAAAGGTTAGAGACAAGTGTTGGGCGTATAGGTCTTCTTAATCACATCCATGGTGAGTTTTAAGAGTAAGATATACCAAACATGAGGGTGCAATCCTATGACTTATTGTGAGATTATTTTAAGCTAGTCATTAATTGTATTACAATTACCAAACTATAGTAATGCTATGCTTCCCAAATTTTGCAACCCAAACATGGTTTCCCAACACATGTGGCAATAGGATTACTTTATTTTCATTAGAGGATTTTGAAGTTGTCCCACCATTATTAAAGGTGGTATCATTACCACATGTGTTGGGAGCCACGTTGGGAATGCAAAATTTGCAAAGCATAGCATTACTCCTAAACAACTATTTCCAATAAGTCGATTACCATCTTTAATGGGTAATCAATCAATGATCTTGAAAGCACATGACAATATATAGATTGAAGGAATGTTCCTTGCTTTTTTGGAAGTTGAAAGCTAATATAAAAAGTCACTATTTGCATTTAGCAACCAAGAGGATAGAAGTTACTGTTGGAAATTATCTTAAGACTACGAAAATCAAACACAAATTGGACTTCCAAATGATGACCTTTGAAGTCCTAACAATAAAAACTATACACAAATCTCAAACATTGGATCAACACTTTTAAGAGGCAAAATTACAAACAGCTTCTGCGCATGACTAACAAAAAATAATTAAAGTTCTATCCCAGAACACAACCCCCTAAAGTTTAACTTCAAACCAAAATAGACCCACAACAAGGAAAAAACCCTGGACAATGATCAGCTTCTTTGTAGCCATCAATTGTGTCATCCATGCCTGACCTGGTCTTTCTCTTAGCCTATTTGTTTATTTATTGAGTTTAATAATAAGCAATCTTCAACTTTTCTCTAATTGTTTTATCAGTATTATACTTTAGAATTTCGGCAGAACTAACAAGAAAATGCCAAATTCAACACTGTTCAAGTATTAGAGGACCAACCAAAAAAAGTTTCCAGAATAGGAACTATAAACATTCAAATTTTACACAACTTTGACCTGAATCTTATTATATGTGTCTGCAATGTATATATATGCTGATAATTTTAGGGTTAGAGGACAAGCAAGAGAACAATACAGAAGCGGGCATATATATATATATATATATATTCGAGAGAGAGAGAGAGAGAGAGACAGAGAGAGAGAGAGAGAGAGAATACCTGACCGTGAGTAGTGTAGCCAGCAGCAAGGTGCGACGAAGAGGGGTGATGGTGCGGTGTGCCGGAATCGAGAGGGGTAGGGTTTGAGAGAGTTATTGGAATTTGAGAGGGATTGGGGGATGTGAGTCCACAGACACACATACATTACACACTCACACAATTGCAGAACACACACAATCGTAGCACACACCAGATGAGAGAGAGAGAGAGAGAGAGAGAGAGAGAGAGAGAGAGAGAGAGAGAGGGGAAAGAGATTGGTGCAAAATTTTTAGGAGGGAATTTTGAGGAGGGAAATTTCGGGGAAATTTGGGGGTAGGGCATATATATTCATATATATATATATATTTCTATATATGTATTAGTTAATTTAATTGTTTTAGCAAGGAAATACTTTCCTTGCAAAATGTGTTTTTTCTAAAAAAAAGAAAATTCATTTTAGACCGAATTTTAGGCAAGGAAAAAATAATTCATTGTTAAAAGTATATTTTAGCAAGGAAAACAAGCTTCCTTGCTAAAAGTAAGTATTAGCAAGGAAAACATTTCCTTGCCAGAAAGTATTTTCACAAATATTTACTTAACTTTAGGCAAGGAATAACAATTTCATTGCCAAAACATACTTTTAGCAAGGAATTTTTTTTCGTTGCAAAATAATTCACTATAGGCAAGGAAAATGAATTTTCGTTGCCAAAAGTTACACTTTTAGCAAGGAAATAAAAATTTCCTTGTCAAATGTGTGTGTCTTTCAGCCATTTGGCAACAAAATAATATTTCCTTGCTAATACTATACTTTTAGCAAGAAAATTTATTTTTCCTTGCCAAGCTTTGTTGCAAAAACCCATTTTTGTTGTAGTGATTCAAAGGCATAAAACTTTATGTTTCAAAGCTTTCTGTGTCTATAGCAATAGGTCTATCATTTTTATTTTCCTTCCACTGTGTCATCTTTTTGAATAATCAGAGCTTGTTCTGATTTTGTTCTTTGTTTTTGTTTAGTTTTTCCAAACATTTAATAAGATACCTTCATATTTTATTAATCATTTGTGATTATTTATCTGGTAAACTTTACACTAATCGGCTTGTGCGCTTCAATAGTGCCATAGAACTTTAGGAAATTAGTTTACACACACCGATCCACTATTGGTTCTAGCACGATGTGGACACTCGAAATTGGTTTCCTTTTGGTTTGAAATAGAAATGAAAAAGGTTTGTTGAAAACAGATACAGAGTTGCCACTTGGTCTTTAAGGAACCAAGAAACCTAATTTTGACTCACCCAAATAGATAAATGGCACCTGCCCTTCATAACCAAAGAACTTGGTTCGGAGTTTTGGTACGAGAGAGGAAGGAGCCTTTGTCGTGACTAAAATACCCTCAACTCGCCCTGTCTCTCGATGGGCCTCAATTAGCATCTCAATTACCATCTTATACTATGTTTGGTTCGACAATTCACATAAGAATCTTGAAATGAAGGATCTAAAGATAAGATATCATTCATAAGATCTAAGCCAAATATAACACAATGCAAAGGTGAAAGATCACACAAACAAACCTAGGAAAAATCATCTAATCACATATCAAGTAATCAAGTTTTTCAAGTCTAGAAGGGGGGGACATGAATTGTTCTTGAAACAAATAATCAAAGAAATCAAAATATGCTTAGCAAGCTAGAATGATGCATGTTATTCTTTGAGAAAAGAAGACATCTTAATCCCCGGGATGGATGAGAAAGGAAGATTAGATCGAGAGGAAGTATGAATGTATGATCAAGTTCATTCCTTATAATCTTCTTAGATTAGGAGTCACAAAAATCCCAAATCTTGCACGGATGTAATGTATGATTCTAGAATGTGCCAAGGTTGTAGTGTGTTTGTGTGCATGGACTTTCCAAAGTGACTTGGAAATCTAAAATATGCATGAATGAATGAAGGATGTTATTATAGGATGTGTACAAATGTAGTATGAACTACTTCCTGAGAGATGAGCTAATTTGGGATGTATGTAAACATCTAATCAAAGAACTAAAGTTAAAACATGCTTGCTATGAATAGTGGACAGAATAATGAGCTGATTTTGTAAAAATGGAAAAATGAGGTTTTCAATTCATGATGTTTTATGGAAATCACCATTATTGTGTCTATAATACATATCAAAAAGTCAGACTACAATAGCTATTACAGATTGAGAGAAATCATATGAACAAGAGAGGTTACTCAGAAACAGGGTCTGTACTGTCGACCGAAATGTAGAAAAATCTTAGAAAATGAAAACAAAATATTTAGAATCCCATATTATACAGAACGTTCCCCAAGACATTGAAGTTCAAGGGAAAAATGAGTTGGGACCACCCCTTTTGTAAACATTTTCTGAAAAATAAGTTGGAATTCAACCAAAGCTGCCGTGACAGAAAAATAGAATTTCTGGCAGGAATGTGTAGGTCAAGATAGGACACTTCCAAATATTTTCAAGTCAAACCAAAAATCTTGGGTGTTCTCTAATGAGTTAGGAAGACTTTCCAAATGGTTTCATGGTCATCCTTTGAGTATTGAATTCAGAATGTTATTTTAAAGTTGGATGACTCACTGTTTAAGAGATTTTTTTTGAGAAAACAAAGATTATTTTCTTGGAATCCAAATGCCGAGGTTTTAGAGAGGTTTTGAAATAGAGATTTTGAAAGCACATTTCCAAAACTAAAAGGAGATTACAACCACTTGGAATATTAGCATCAAACTCACTTCAAAAACTTCTAAGATTTTTGGAGAGCATTGTTTTCATTGTGGAAATAATTTTAAGAATACTTAGAGATGTATTGAAGTTAGAATCATCATCTATTAAATATGTTTTTGAGGTCAAGAGCTACTATCCATACAGATGCACTAATCTCAAATAGCATGTCATCATCTAGATAATGATGAACTGGTAAGTAATCAAAGAAAAACAAAAAAGAAATGAGATAGGGAGAGATGAACATATATAAAAACAAGCAAGTAAAAATAACAATCAAGAGTTGATAGTCATTGAGTTATTGTACTTGTAGCTTGGTGTTTTACTCATATATAGTGACTTTGGATATGGAAGTAGCTTCCAATCTCATAAATGCTCAAACAAATAGTGGTTGAGTGTATTGAATGTGAAGTAAAGAGAGGTAATGAAGTAAAAATAAGGTTGGGAACTCACTGTACTATTGAGAAATCAAAGAAGGAATCTTCTTTTCTCTCTATTCTAACCTTATCTTTACAATTTTCTCTCTAAAACTTTTTTAAACTTGCAATTGCCACCCCAAAATGAGAAGTCAAGGGGGGTTTATATAGGCCAATTTGGGGGTAGTTTGTGATTTAAAAGTGCTCCCATTGGTCCCAAACATCTGTGAATATAAAATTATGTCATTTTGGTTTTCAATTATTCAATTTGGGGCCACAAAACAAATTACAAAATATGGGCTTCTGGGGGAGAGTGTCATGCCAGCCCTGGGCCTATGTCGTGGCAGTAGTGGGCCAGTGCCGCGGCGGCACTGTTCTTGAGACGTCCAGATTATTCCGTTTAGGCCCCCAGAGGTTCCGGTATTCGAGAAAAGGCTCTATTTTGTCCAAAATTCATAGAAAATGCATGCGAACTCCAAACTGAGTTTGTGATATACCATTTGAAAGGGAATAGAGTCTACTTTCCATAATAAATAGTTCGGTGATAGGTCACTCTGAAAAGTTTTACGGTATTCGGAATAAAAGTCGATTTGATCACCTTTTTTACCTTCAAAAATTTGTAATAAATCTGTTTTAAATCTAAAAATTATGTGCGATATACTATTGGAAAGCTATTGACCTATAGTATCCATAAAAATATTTAAAAAATGATACGGTGCTCTAATTTTAATGTCAACTTTTAGGTCAAATCGGTCAAATTTGGGATCTCTAGAAAGTTCTGGGAACCTTTGGGAGCTCCCAGGAGTTGACGTTTTCGTCCGATTTTCTTTTAAAACTCATTTTAGTACTTTTCACATGATCTAGGATGATCTTGGAACTTTTGGGTGAGTTTGAATGATTTTGGTCAAACCCTGGTCAAACCTAGGTCAAACCGGTCAACGGGGACTTTTCGGGAACTTCTGGGACTTTCGGGACTTCCGGGGGTCTCTAAGAGCTGACGATTTGATTCGATTTTGTTTGAAAACTTATTTTCTTAATATTCTTATGACATAGCATGTTTCCAGAACTTTTGGTCTAAATCTGGGAGTATTTAGCTTTTAGTGGCATTTTGGTCATTTGTACTATTTTATGAGCATTTGAGAGATAGAACTAACTTTCAGGAGTCCGTATTGAGTCTTTTCCATCATTGTGAACCACCAAGCTATGGGTCTCCTAAATCTAATTGCCGAAAAAATGGGGTGTCTGTACACTCCAGCGCTAAACTACACGTAAACAGTGGGCGACCCAGTACAATCCCAAATTTCTGCTTCTACTGGCACAAGTGTTGGAACTTTTCTTTATATTAAAAAATGTGGGAAGGCTTGGCAAAATTTATTTGTGCATCCGATATGCCTTTTAATTTGGTTGAAAAAGAGTGTTTTACACGTTTTATTCAAACTTTTTTTACAACCCGCCTACCAACCTATTTCTAGAAATACCCTTTGAGTGATATACAATCTATTTTTCAACAAACCAAAAAAAGAATAATTGAGGATTTTTCTATTTTTAATTGTACAATTGCATCACTTCTAATTTGTGGACTGGTTGTAATAAAATAGGGTATATATGTATAACGACGCATTTTGTAAATGAAAATTAGAATATGAATAAAAAATATCATTGCTTTTCGTGCATTAGACTATCCTCATACTAGTGAAAGTATATATAACTATATAATCAAGGTTTTCAATGAGTATGATATTATGAAAAAAATTATAAGCATTACTTTTGACAATGCTAGTGCTAATACAAGTGCTATTGATCTGTTTAGAGATCTTATACGCCCAATGTTGAATGGAAAATTGTTTCATGGTCATTGTGTATGTCATATCATTAATTTGATTATCCAAGATGAAACAAAAATTAATGATCACATAGTTAAAATTAGAGAGGCAATGGTCTTTTTTTGTTCAACACCTAGCCATCTACAAGCATTTTATGCTGCTTGTAAACAAAATCATCTTAATTCAAAGAAATTGAACTGATATTAAAACTCATTGGAATTCTACTTATCTTATGATAGATTCTTGTAAAAGGTATAGAGGTATTATTACTCAATTTGTTAATACTAATTATCCTTTACTAAACTTGACTTCAAACAATTGGGATATGTGATTTGACTTTCATGGATTTTTAGAAGTATTTTACAATACTACAAATAAACTTTCTGGTGTTTACTATTCTGCTTCATGTTTAGTTCTTATGGAATTATATAATATGGTTCATACATTTCATAGTTATAAACAAAAAAATGACATTTTTATTGATATTTGCGAGAAAATGGAAAAAAAGTTTAAAAATATTGGTCTAACATTCCACCTTTATTTTACTTATCTACAATCTTGGATCATAGAATCAATTTTGATGGTGTTTGTGAAATGGTTAAACAAATATCTGAATTGATACAAGGACCAGAAGGTGAGTCTGGTCTAGAAATAACTACTTTTGAAATGGAAAATACTTTGGAATCATTGTTTTGTATTTACTATGAAAAATATACAAATAAAGAAAGTACTAATTCTTCTTCTACTTCTAATGTTGATTTAAGTTCGGGAGTGTCAGGTGGTTCCTGGGCAAGCTAATTTCAAGAAAGAAAAGGGTGTTAGTCAATCATTTGTAAGTAGTTCTAACGTTTTTGGTGAATTAAATAAGTATCGAGAAACATAGTGGGAAAGCCGATTAACTAACAAGGAAATGATTGATTTAAATCTTTTGACATGGTGGAAAAAACATGTAAGAGCTTTCCCTATTCTTTCCATCATGGCTCGTGATTTACTAACTCCTCTGACTTCCACAGTTGCCTCGGAGTATGCTTTTAGTGTAGGTGGAAGGGTGCTAGAGGAAAGGAGGAGCAGATTATCTCCTGATATGCTTGACTGCTTGATGTGCTTGAAGGATTGGGACCGTGCACAATATCAAACTCAAAGCCGCCAAGATCGTATTCTTGAAGACATCACAAATTTGGAAGTCACTGAAGAAAATTGAAGAATGAAGAATTGAAAAATGAATATAAAGAGTTGAAGATCATTCAGTTCCAAACAAATTTAATACTCCTGGCTAGCATGAGTATGAACTGTGAATGACTTTAAAAAAAAAACAAATTCAATTCTGTATAATGTAATCTTTACTTTTTATTATACAAATTAATGATAAGTCACCTTAATTATTCATCAGACTATATGTCGTGCCTGCCCCGAAGGTGGACGGCGGTCCCCTCGAGGATCGCCACCATTTTAAAAGGAAATAAAATGAAATGAGATGTTGGGTTTGTGCCCTCAAACCATTACTTTCTGTATGAGACATTGACATTTTAATATATGGATATCAGCTTTACATTTTATTGTGTATGTTCTTTTCATGAGATGATTGTTAATCCTTAAGTATTATAGTAAGTAATTCGTGTGTGTATGAGATGCACACAAGTGAGATACGAATTACTATTCTTTAATACTTAGAATGTGTCACAGTGGATGATGAGACTGGATACCTCATCAAGTCTACACTGTAGCATAATTAACTACCATTGGATGGAGTGATTAATCTCAATCACTAGAGTGTAGCTCTTAGTTGATATGCTAGTGCTTATAGTGCATTGACGGACCTGAGTTTCCTATTGACGCTTAAGACTGTCCAACAGTCAATAGGAACTCATAACTTGTATAAGGTACGTGTTCTTAATCTTGAGACGATTATGAACACAGACTGTGGATATGGCTGCTTTGACTTACCAATCAGTGAGGTCTATAAAAGATCAACACCTGGGTATCTTGGGTATGTCATATTCATAGGGTTGTGAACATATATTGTCAAGATAGAATCTACCCTCTGTTTCAGAGTAAGCATTCCCTTGAGAATGTCACCAAGTCGATTACTGAGTACTGCAGTCTTGTTGATAAGAGTTATCAACATGTTTGGTAATCATGAAGGGTGAATGGGACTCAAGGAATACAAGAAGTAATCATGATTCAGGTTGACAGTAACAGTTATCCGATTACCTGAATATGATTACGAATGCTGACGGTAGAGGGACATTAGTACAACATACAAGTCTAGTTATCGCTTCGGATATGTTCTTTTGCGTTAGAGTTCAGTTATCGTTTTATAGTGGAGTAAACTTTAACTGACCAGTTAGTTAGTTTGCTGATCAAAGAGTTTGGTCATGGTGATTAACAAACTGGTCTGAGCCAACAATAAAGAGCCTAGGAGGTCCCACTCTTAGCTCCGCCAGGATGCTTGGAAAGATGCTTGAGGATGATGTCCAGACAGGTTCGATCGATCGAAGATGGTTCGATCGATCGAATGTTCGATCGATCGAAGGTACTTCGATCGCTCGAAGTCTAGGTCGGTTCTGGGAATCTATAAATAGGGCAGCTGCGTTCTGGAAAAGGTTGTTCGTCGTTTTGAACGTCAGAAGCTGCAGAAACTGTTTTGGAGTCCCAAAACCTTCTCTATCCTCTCCATTAGGGTTCCCACCAACCCTAGTCTTTCTGGCAGGCATCCGCAGGAGTCATAAGGGTGAAGATCATCTAGTGGAGGCTGCTGGAAGCTGAAGATCAGAATTGGGTTCAAGACACTAAGGTATAACTCGTGTCCCCTCTTGTGCGCATCTGTAGAATTGACGAGTAGTAGATCCGGGCATGCCAATAAAGTTTCATAACTTGATTTTTCCGCTGCGTGTTTAAACTTTCCATTTAAACCTGTTTTTCCAACAATTGGTATCAGAGCCACGCTCGTTTGGATCTATAGATGCGTTTTTTGGAACACTATTTTGATTTGTATGTTGATTTTAGAACTGCTTTCGAAACTGCATCGTCACAGATCTGTTTCTGCAGTGTTATCACAGCAGTATACAAATCTGTGATTGCATTGGATGCAAGATGGGTTCGATCGATCGAAGTAGTCTCGATCGATCGAACGCTCTGTACTCGAGCGATCGAACAGGTTTCGATCGATCGAAACCTTCTGTTGTTCGAGCGATCGAATAGAATTCGATCGATCGACACAGACTCTTTGTCAGGTTTTCTGTTTCACAGTTTTAAAAGTATTTTGAAATTAAAAGTTTAATTTTAACGTATTCTGCAAAATTTTTAATCATTCTGTGAAATAGAATGTTCAAGCGATTGAACAGTGTTCAATCGATCGAAGGTTCGAGCGATCGAACGGTCTTCGATCGATCGAACTATGACAGAGAAGTTAGATGCTGTTTTGAGTTCTAATTCAGTATGTAAAGAGTTTATATACTGTGTGAATCAATTAAGGGTTCCAATAGTTATATTTTGTTATATATATGCGTGGATGTGTGTTCAACTAACCTTTTGCAGCAAAAGATTAGTCGCTATCTCCCATGGCGCCAAGAGCATTTAATTTTGTGTTTGAATGTTTTTAGATTGGTGTGTTATTTTAAGTTTGGTTTGGTTTTAAGGCATATGTAAAGGGCGCTGCGACTTCAATCCTACGAAAAGGAAAGTCGCACTGGTTTCCCTAGCCTTTTATTTTGTTGTTGCTATTTCTATTTCTAGATAAATTGTAAGCTTCAAAAGAGGCATAGGTTCAATGTAATAGAATTAGAATATCCATGTAGATGGAGCAAGGAGCCGTTGTCCATGAAGATGGAGCTGGAGGCGATCAAACCAAAAGCAGGTTCTATGGAGATAGAGCCATGGGAGATAGAGGCATCGTTTGGATGTCTTTTATTTCATTTTAGTTTTTTGTTTTATGTGCTTTGTTTGTGATTGGCGTACAATACATTGTTGCATGCACGCAAAACAAGTTTTCTAAAATAAAATTCAAAAACCGTTTTCAACACATTAGTAAACATTAGATGTTTATGGGAAGTGTGTAGAAACAGATTTTCTCAAAAAAAGCAAAATCCTTTTTTACTAAATCTAGTGGGAGAGGGTCTTATTAATTACACCCACGATCTTCCATTAACGGTTCACTGTAAGATGAGTGATGCATTCTGTGTCACCTCGCCAGGGGTGATCATTCCATACGGAGGATGCATTACTCATTGGTTACTAGATGTGAACTTCTTTTGATAAGGATCAATCAGACGTGTTAGAGGGTGACCACCATACGGAGGCGCTACTTGAGACGGTTGTGATTGGATCCTAGTTAATGGTACACACTAGCTAAGCTATGGATAAGGGATCCCACACGGGGCATTATTCAGAAACTTAGAGATCAAATAGGTTCGGAAGTCATAACTTGTTTTGCAAGAGTTGCATAGCGGATAAGTTATGATAAATTGAAAGATCGAACATTGACCACCACACGGAGGCTTTATTCTTTCGTTTCGATATTCCGGCGACTTAGTTTTAAAATAAGAGTTTTAAAAGGATTCTTTTATTTCAAACTGTCAAATTCTGATATCCATATTTATTTTGTTTTGATTTTTTCAGTAAATCATAATGTCTGGATCTGCATTTAGTCCACTTGCCACCATACTCACTCAAAACAAGTTAACTGGAAACAACTACACTGAATGGAAACGTAATCTTGACATCGTGTTAACTGCGGAGGATCACATATATGTCCTCACCACCCCATGCCCCGAAGAACCCGCTGCAAATGCTTCGGCTGCTGCTAGACGCGAGTTCGATAAATGGAAAAAGTCAAATGGGATGGCTCGTTGTTACATATTGGCTTCTATGGCTAATGTGTTACAACACCAATACCAGTCGAACAGTTCCGCCAGTGACATTATCGAATCCCTGAAAAAGATGTTTGGGGAGCATGGCAGGCCTGCCAGACAGGTAGCTATGCAGAAGATAATGAGTGCTAAGATGTCGGAAGGGACTCCAGTCAAAGAACATGTTTTGAAAATGATTGGTTATTTAAACGAGCTGGAGACCCTAGGTGCCAACATCGATGCACAGACCCAAGTTGATATGATCCTCAATACGCTGTCGCCATCATTCGCTCAATTTAAACTGAATTATAATATGAATAAAATGGTTTTTTCAATGAGCGAATTGATGAGCTCTTTATTGGCAGCGGAAGGGGTGATCAAACCTGGGGGCAGCGTTTTAAACGTTGAGAAAAGCGCTTCCTCTTCCCGATCTATGCCGAAAGGAAAGAAAGGGAAGAAGAAGGCTAGCACTGGTGGTTCAAGTGTTGGACCAGTCCCTAAGATTGCAAAATCTAAGGGAAAAGGTAAGGGCAAAGGGAAGGTGGGTGGCCAAGGCAAAGGAAAGTGTTTCCAATGCGGTGAGAAGGGCCACTGGAAGAGGAACTGTCCAGAATTCTTAGCTACAAGAGTTCAAGGTATGATTGAATCACATGTGATTGAAGTAAGTTTTATAACGGATACTTCAAACACTTGGTGCATTGATTCTGGTGCGACTAACCATATCTGTAATTCATTGCAGGGGTTCAGATCAACCAGGAAGTGCAGTGATGGGGAAATCGTACTTACTCTAGGTTCTAGCGCAACCGTTTCTGCGGTTGCTATAGGAGTCGTAGTTTTAGAATTTCTAGACAATAAAGTTTTGATTTTATCAGATGTACTTTATGTTCCTTCAATGAGACGTAATTTAATTTCAGTTTCTAATTTATCGAATAATGGTTATTCTTTTAATTTTGGAACTGAAGTTGTGATTAAAAGAAATAGTTCTTTTATATGTTCTGGTGTTAAATCAAATGATTTGTATGTGATTACTCCCAATATTTCTAAAGATTCTTGTATGGAACTTAATAACTCAGTGGTAACTGTACCATCTAAAAGAAAGAGACCTTCCACTAATCCAACAAAGCTTTGGCATATGAGGCTTGGTCATATCAATCTAAATAGGATTGGCAGACTAGTCAAAGAAGGGGTCTTAGGCGATTTGGTTCTCGAACCAATAGAAGTCTGCGAGTCTTGTTTAGAGGGTAAGATGACCAAAAGGCCCTTTCCTGCAAAGGGCAATAGAACCAATGCATTGTTGGAATTAGTTCATACTGATGTGTGTGGACCAATAAATATTAGAGCAAGGGGTGGTTATGAGTATTTCATAACATTTACTGATGACCACTCTAGGTATGGATATGTGTACCTAATGCAGCACAAGTCTGAAGCCTTTGAAAAGTTCAAAGAGTTTAGGGCTGAAGTGGAGAAGCAATTGGGCACACATATCAAGGCCATTCGATCTGATCGAGGTGGTGAGTACCTCTCTAATGAATTTATTGATCACCTCGTACAGAATGGGATTCTGTCACAGTTGACTGCACCTGGCACGCCTCAGCAAAATGGTGTAGCGGAGAGAAGGAATCGGACTCTTTTAGACATGACTAGGTCAATGATGAGTTATTCTGAGTTACCTTTATTTCTTTGGGGTTATGCTTTGGAAACCGCTGCTTACATACTAAATCTAGTACCAAGCAAATCTGTTCCCAGGACACCACGGGAGATGTGGATTGGGCGCAAGCCTTCTTTGCAACATCTCCGGATATGGGGATGTCCGGCACATGTGCTAAAAGGAAAGATGAGCAAGTTGGATTCTAGATCGGAAGTATGTTACTTCGTGGGGTATCCAAAGGGTACTTATGGATTGTATTTTTATGATCCAAGAGAACAGAAGGTGTTCGTCAGTACGAATGCTATTTTCTTGGAGGATGATTATATCATGAACCATAAACCTAAGGGAAGGATAGATCTTAGAGAGATAGAAGGAGAGCCCTCAGTCCAACCCGTAGTTAATAACGATGTAAATCAGGAAAACACCACTTCTTCACCTATTTCCGCACCAGTACCTCGTCGTAGTGGGAGGATTATCAGCCAGCCTGATAGATACATGTTCTTAGGAGAAGTTTTTGAAGCTGTCTCCATAGAATCTGAATCTGATCCTACCACATACGAAGAGGCAATGGCTGATGTTGATTCAGCTCATTGGGTTAAAGCTATGAAGGCTGAATTGGAATCTATGGATTCTAATCAGGTCTGGGATCTTGTAGAATTTCCAGCCAATATTAAACCCATTGGCTGTAAGTGGGTCTACAAGAGGAAAAGAGGATCTGATGGAAAGGTTGAGACCTTTAAGGCAAGGCTTGTTGCGAAAGGTTATACTCAGAGGGAGGGCATTGACTATGAGGAAACCTTCTCGCCGGTGGCCATGCTCAAGTCCATCAGAATACTCTTATCCGTTGCTGCATGCCTAGATTTTGAGATCTGGCAGATGGACGTCAAGACTGCATTCTTGAATGGCAATCTTGAGGAGGACATCTATATGCAACAACCAGAAGGGTTCATAGCTGGTCGGAAAGATAACTTGGTATGCAAGTTGCAAAAGTCCATTTATGGGCTTAAGCAGGCATCCAGAAGTTGGAACATACGATTTGACCAAGCGGTCAAATCGTTTGGTTTCATACAGAATCTGGATGAACCTTGTGTATACAAGAAGAGTGAAGGGAAAGTGGTGGCTTTTCTTGTGCTTTACATTGACGACATTCTACTCATTGGAAATGATGTAGCGGCATTGTCAACGGTCAAGGTTTGGCTAGCTAGTACTTTCGATATGAAGGATCTAGGAGAGGCGAGCTATATTCTTGGGATAAAGCTCTTTCGGGATCGCAAGCGAAAGATAATGGGATTATCTCAAGCTGGTTATATCGATAAGGTGCTAACTAGGTTTTCAATGGATAATTCGAAGAAAGGTTTGTTACCTTTCAGGCATGGTTTAGCGTTCTCCAAGGACCAGTGTCCAAAGACACAGGAGGAGAGGAATCGCATGACAGGAGTTCCCTATGCTTCTGCAGTGGGAAGTCTCATGTATGCGATGTTATGCACTAGACCAGATATCTGCTTTGCCGTTGGCATGGTTAGCAGATATCAGTCGAATCCGGGTCCAGAGCACTGGACAGCCGTTAAGCACATTCTTAAGTACTTGAGAAGAACTAAAGATTACATGCTTATGTACGGTGGTAGTGAGTTAATTCCAGTGGGATACACTGACTCGGACTTTATGTCAGATAAAGATTCGAGGAAGTCGACGTCCGGTCATCTCTTTACCTTGGGAGGTGGTGCTGTCAGTTAGAGGAGCATTAAGCAGAAATGCATTGCAGACTCAACTACAGAAGCTGAGTATGTGGCTGCTTGTGAAGCCGCAAAGGAAGCTGTTTGGCTCAAGAAGTTCCTTATGGAACTCGAGGTGGTACCAGCGTCGCTGTCGCCTATTACGCTTTATTGTGATAATAGTGGGGCAGTGGCTCAGTCCAAGGAGCCAAGGAACCACGGAAAGGGAAAGCACGTAGAGCGGAAATATCATCTTATCCGAGATATTGTTCAACGTGGAGATGTGACTGTCACCAAGATTGCCACAGCTGACAATCTTGCTGATCCGTTTACAAAGGCCTTGCCACAGAAGGTCTTTGATCGTCATCTAGATAGTCTAGGTCTTAGGTGTAATTCTGAATGGTTATGAGTGCAAGTGGGAGTTTGTTGGGTTTGTGCCCTCAAACCATTACTTTCTGTATGAGACATTGACATTTTAATATATGGATATCAGCTTTACATTTTATTGTGTATGTTCTTTTCATGAGATGATTGTTAATCCTTAAGTATTATAGTAAGTAATTCGTGTGTGTATGAGATGCACACAAGTGAGATACGAATTACTATTCTTTAATACTTAGAATGTGTCACAGTGGATGATGAGACTGGATACCTCATCAAGTCTACACTGTAGCATAATTAACTACCATTGGATGGAGTGATTAATCTCAATCACTATAGTGTAGCTCTTAGTTGATATGCTAGTGCTTATAGTGCATTGACGGACCTGAGTTTCCTATTGACGCTTAAGACTGTCCAACAGTCAATAGGAACTCATAACTTGTATAAGGTACGTGTTCTTAATCTTGAGACGATTATGAACACAGACTGTGGATATGGCTGCTTTGACTTACCAATCAGTGAGGTCTATAAAAGATCAACACCTGGGTATCTTGGGTATGTCATATTCATAGGGTTGTGAACATATATTGTCAAGATAGAATCTACCCTCTGTTTCAGAGTAAGCATTCCCTTGAGAATGTCACCAAGTCGATTACTGAGTACTGCAGTCTTGTTGATAAGAGTTATCAACATGTTTGGTAATCATGAAGGGTGAATGGGACTCAAGGAATACAAGAAGTAATCATGATTCAGGTTGACAGTAACAGTTATCCGATTACCTGAATATGATTACGAATGCTGACGGTAGAGGGACATTAGTACAACATACAAGTCTAGTTATCGCTTCGGATATGTTCTTTTGCGTTGGAGTTCAGTTATCGTTTTATAGTGGAGTAAACTTTAACTGACCAGTTAGTTAGTTTGCTGATCAAAGAGTTTGGTCATGGTGATTAACAAACTGGTCTGAGCCAACAATAAAGAGCCTAGGAGGTCCCACTCTTAGCTCCGCCAGGATGCTTGGAAAGATGCTTGAGGATGATGTCCAGACAGGTTCGATCGATCGAAGATGGTTCGATCGATCGAATGTTCGATCGATCGAAGGTACTTCGATCGCTCGAAGTCTAGGTCGGTTCTGGGAATCTATAAATAGGGCAGCTGCGTTCTGGAAAAGGTTGTTCGTCGTTTTGAACGTCAGAAGCTGCAGAAACTGTTTTGGAGTCCCAAAACCTTCTCTATCCTCTCCATTAGGGTTCCCACCAACCCTAGTCTTTCTGGCAGGCATCCGCAGGAGTCATAAGGGTGAAGATCATCTAGTGGAGGCTGCTGGAAGCTGAAGATCAGAATTGGGTTCAAGACACTAAGGTATAACTCGTGTCCCCTCTTGTGCGCATCTGTAGAATTGACGAGTAGTAGATCCGGGCATGCCAATAAAGT
This sequence comes from Hydrangea macrophylla, assembly GCA_033977485.1. Classification (NCBI taxonomy): domain Eukaryota; kingdom Viridiplantae; phylum Streptophyta; class Magnoliopsida; order Cornales; family Hydrangeaceae; genus Hydrangea; species Hydrangea macrophylla. The sequence continues at coordinate 52,332,490 of CM066982.1, forward strand.
TTCATAACTTGATTTTTCCGCTGCGTGTTTAAACTTTCCATTTAAACCTGTTTTTCCAACAATAAAAGGCTCAAAGAAGCGAACCAAAGTGCGAAAAAAATGTGTGAAAGTACGTACAAGTGGGAGTAGGGCCAAGTAAAAGTTCAGAGTCGCCACCTAACGGTATTGGGAGTTAGGATCCTTGTAAAGACGATTAGAGTAATCATCTTTGACTATTGAGAAACGGTTTGAGAAGAGCAGGCCCTTTTAAAAGTGTGACTCTTGATAGTCATGCTAAAACCAGAGTTCTTGAGATGGGTACGGGGACTCGATTATGTCGAGGGAAGGTATTAGGCACCATCGAACATCCGCGACACACTGTTGCCAGTTTAGTGGTTTTCATAGTAACAAGGTGTAAGTAAGAAGTAGTAGAATACATATACAAAAAATTAAATGCGAGCATCCGTGACACCCGGTTGCCGATTTACGTATCTCAACACGAGATAGTTTTGAAAGTATGTACGTATCTCGACTTGAGGTAGTTTGAAAGTATGTAGTTATGTATACGTATCTCAGCACAAAATAGTTTGAAAGTATCTACGTATCTCAACAGAGATAGTTTGAAAGTATTTACGTATCTCGACTCGAGATTGTTTGAAAGTATATGGTTATGTATACGTATCTCGACTGAAGATAGTTTGAAAGTATGTACGTATCTCAACACAAGATAGTTTGAAAGTATGTACATATCTCGACTCGAGATAGTTTGAAAGTATGTAGTTATGTATACGTATCCTGACACAAAATAGTTTAAAAGTATGTACATATATCGACACGAGATAGTTTAAAAGAAAATAGTTATGGCCGCACCCAAGTATGGGTTATATATGTATCTCGACACAATAATCAGGCCGTACATAGTTATGTGCTGGTATGTGTGTAGGTTTTTGGTCGATCTAGACTGTGAAAGTGTGAAATAGTGTTTTAAGTAAAGTTGGTGTAGCTAGGACCTTTAACCTGCACGGTATAGTCCTAAAGTTTAACCTTTGAATAGTAGCAAGTTTTGGAAAATGTGTAATAGATCGACCGTGTGAGTAATGAACGCTATGCCCAAACATCCTATCATCAAGCTATTGATTAACTTGACAGAATGGGCCTGTACGGGGTAAGTGAAAAAGTGTTTTTGCGTTTTATGTTTTATATTTTTTTGTCTTTTTGTTTTATGTACTGGAAGTAAGGTTCGGTGCCTAGTTGATTGAGAAAAAGTGCCAGAAGTAAGGGTCGGTGCCCAGTGAGGTGAGAAAAAGTGCCAGAAGTAAGGGTTAGTGCCTAGTGGTGTAAAAGAGTAACCGAAAATAAGGGTCGGTGCCCAGTGAATGAAACGTTTTACCAGAAGTACAGGTCGGTGCCCAATGATTTAAAAGAGTAATTGCATGTAAGGGTCGGCGCCCACTGGAAGTATGGGTCGGTGCCCAGTGATGTAAAAGAGTAATCAAAAGTAAGGGTCGGTGCCCAGTAATGTAAAAAAGATGATGTGAAAGTTTTACCAGAAGTACGGGTCGGTGCCCAATGAATGGAGAGAAGTATCAATTTTTTTGTGTTCTCTGATTTATATCAATGAATATCTAAAACAGGAGATAACATGCAGTCGGATTGGTCATTAGATCTCTTCTCGACTGACCCAGGTTATAAAGTCTAATTGGGTGGAGTTCGAGGCCTCCTTTCGACTAGCGTAGGATATAGCAGTTTGATAAAGTTCAGCCGGATGGGTCATTAGATCTCCTTCCGGTTGACGCAGGATGTAAAGTCCAATCGGGTGGAGTTTGAGGCCACCTTTCGACTGGCGCAGGATATAGCAGTTTGATAAAGTTCAGTCGGGTGGGTCATTAGATCTCTTTCCGGCTGACACAGGATATAAAATCCAATCGATAGAGTTCGAGGCCTCCTTCTGACTAGCGCAGGATATAGCAGTTTGATAAAGTTTAGCCGGGTGGGTCATTAGATCTCCTTCCGGTTGACGCAAGATACAAAGTCCAATCGGGTGGAGTTCGAAGGTCTCCTTCCGAATGACAAAAAAGAAGGCAGAATATCCGACCGGTGGATTTATAGGGAGCCCTAGACCACTAAAAGAAAATAAAAGAGAATGAAAAAGGCAAAATATTCGACCAGTGGATTTATAGGGAGCCCCAGACCACTAAGAGTATGAGTTTGAGTATGTTACCTATGTAGAAGGGGCTATTGAAACTTAGTCGATGTTTGTTGAGAAAGAATCTGGAGCTTTGAAAAGATTGTCATTGAGAAACGTCGCAGAAATAAGCCGAGGAGGCCCGAAGTCGCATTTTGACATGAAATTGACTTGAACGAACGTCATAGTTTGGGTGCAAAAGGGCCAAAAAAGTCAGAAAAGCCATAAGTCGGGCCAAAATAGGTCGTGTCTGAGTTGAGCGGGACCCACTAGGGTCAAAATCTGGCCAAGATAGCCTAAAATGGATATATAAAATGCCAAATAGGACTTAAAAGTTGGATTTGACCCAATCTGAGGTCATCGGTGCGTCCGAAATGGCCAAATTAGTTAGGAACAAGTGTCCGTTCGTCGAAATCCGGACCCAAACTGGAGAAAATTGGGAAAAATCAAAATTGGGGCGAACTGCCATGTCAGCAAGCTACGTGGCAGTCAATGCCACATGGCACCTTCTGATTGGCTAGTCAAAGCTAACGCGACACTAATTGGGCAATTAATTGGATGCATTAACTAGGCAGTCAAGTACACGTGGCAGACTGTAATTGGTTAGTCAAAGGTGACTATGCATTGATGTGGCAATATTATGGCATGCTGATGTGGCAGTCAATGCCACATGTCAAAACCTAGTTAGTTAGCCAACGCTGACTCAGTGCTGACTTGTCAAGACACGTGGTAGATGATGTGGCATTATACACCACGTGTCAATTTTGTATTGGATGTCAATGGTGACATGGCAGTACATGTGGTAGTCAACAGCCATGTGTTGTGTTTTGATTGGGTGGTCAGCGTTGACATGGTGCCACGTGCCATCCTCAGGTTGGTCAGTCAATGCTGACTTAGCATTGACTGGGCTTACCTGCGCGTGGACACGGGGTAGAGTGCTGGTAGCGAGTGCTGCGCGTGTGACCTTTTTCGGTGACTTTTGGAGGTCAGGCTTCCGGTGGCGGGATTGTCTTGGCCTGATGATTGGTTTGGTTGTGGTGATTTCTAGCATTTATTGTTGGAAAGTCTGTCGGTGCCAACTCTGTTCAGCGGCGGCGTGTGAAGTCTTTTGGAGGCGCGTAGACGTTTTGTGGAGTGGTTTAGTGGCGGGACCAGTGGGGTTTACTCTGATTTGGCCAGGAGGACCCACTTGATGGGGAGGTGAGATTCAGGGAGTTAGTTTAGGCTCTGTTTGGTTGGTATTCCAGTTTCTGGGAGTGGGCTAAAGGGCTGTTTGGTTTAAGCTCAAATCCTGGGCTTTGTGGGTGTGTTTAGAGGCTGGTTTTTTGAGGGGGACTAGGTAATGAGGTAAGGTTTATGGGGTTTGAGTGGTGGTGGCCATGGTGGTGTAGTGGTGGTATTATGGTGGTGTTTGGTTAATAACCAAACACAGTCTCAGGGTTTGGGAGTTTTCTTGTTTCTTCCCAAACAAAGCATTTAAAATTTGAGAGATGATCCCTTTTCTTTTTCTTTGTGCGTTGGGGGTAAGCTTTCTATTTATAGAAAGTTTTCCAAACCCTACATGGGTTTTGATCCCATGTAGGTGGAATGCGAAGTGGTATGTGGCAACCTCCGATCAGAATCGTCGATCGATCGTGGACTTTGATCTTTGAAATCTTTCAATCCAGACATCCAATTTGGACGATTTGAAAAGGTTTAATGTCCTCTTTAAATCCGTGTGGTTCGATCGGAATTCGTTTGAAACCCAAAAATGCCTCTATTTTCTTCAGACTATCGATGTTTGATCTAGAACGTCTTAACTTCAATTGTCGATATCTTTTGATCTGACCATCTGATCTTCCTGACTCAATATGATTTGAAATTGTATTGACATTCTCTTTGAATCGGTACGGTTCGATTGAGAATCTCAGACTTAGAAATGACCGTTTTGCCCTTGATCTTTTCCTGATTGTGCTTCAAAACTTTGATTGGATGCCGTTTCTTCTTTGATTGTCCGATTGGACTGATTCAAGTCTCCGAGCACTTTTTTTTTCTATGTTTGAGTCATTCGTGTCCCTTCGGACTTCTGGTGCTCCTAGGTTTATGATCATGTCCTTTTTTCTAGATTTTGGTGCATCGAGACTTCGATTAGAGCCCGATTCTCTGTCGGTTATCAGAATTTAATGATTTGAAGTCCTGTGGCCTACATTGATGCTTATTTTGCCTTAATGTAATTGAATTCGACCTTCGATCATCTTGGACTTGATTTTGGTCTTGAATTTTGTGCCAAACTTTGATTATGGTTGAAAATGTCATCGATTATTGTAATTAGAAGATCTCGAATTCTGGGACTCCGGTGGATGAGTTGTCATCTTCGTATTGCCTTTGATTTGACCTCTGGAGTTCTTTTTTGGATTCTGGAGCCCTTTCCTCGATTTCAGTGCCTGGTGGGCCTCCCTGTGATAGCTAATTTTTTTTTTGGCAAGTGAAAATGGGGTGTCTACAGCTGCCCCTCTTTGTTATGTTTTGCGAAGCAAATCATGACAAAGAAACAAGATGACCCATTTTGACCCTTTTCTATTAAGTGATAAGAAAAAGTAAAAAGATATGCCAAAGTAGGCGAGTGAATATGAGATTCTCATATAGGGAAGTGGGCGTGAGATGCCATTGTAGGCAAGTGAGTGGGGTGCCAAAGTGGGAAGATAGGGATTGTAACTACCGCCAGAGTAGGCAAATAGCTCCGCTGCGGATTGACAGCATTACCAGAATGGGTGAATGACTCCCTTGGGAATTCATGTGAGAATCAAGCAGAAGAAGGATGGTGTAGTCAAGAAGTGCATAACCGCATAATCTTGATCTTTAACCGAGAATATAGTAAAGTAAGGGTATGGTCGAGTTCTTAGAGCTGCCTATGTATCTCGGTAAGGAGAATCAGGTCAGACGTAGTTCGTTGACGATGGAATACGAGTGATAAAAAGTATGAGATGAGAGAAAAATGTCACGTTAGGCCATGATTGTTGTGGATGTGAGAGAGCAAAATGTCGCATGGGGCGTGATCACTGTGAGATAGTAAAGCAAAATGCCACATAGAGCGTGATTGTTGTGAAGATATAGAGTGGCAAAATACAATACGCGTGATTGTCGTGAAAGTGGGAGATAAGAGCAGGAAAATCCGATACAGGTGTTCGCTATGGAGATAAGATCAATAGAATGCGATGCGCATGATTGTTGAAGATATGAGAGAGCAAAATGCAAAGTAGGGTGTGATTACTATAAAGTGTTCAAGATAAGAGAAGCAAAATGCCAGATAGAGCGTGATTATTGTGAAGAGTGATAAAATTAGCAAAATATGGTATGCGTGATTGCTGTGGAAAGGTGAGGATAGCAAAATGCGATGCGCGTGATTGCTATAGAATGCGGGAGGGTAAGAGAAATACCTGATGCTCGATGCCGATGTAAGTTGGATGTCATTTGAGGGACTTATACCTGATGGTAGGTGATATGAACAGGATGCCAGTTGACGGACTCACTCCTAATATTGAATGATAGATGGTGATGTGAATAGGATTCTCCTTGATGGATTCACTCCTAATTCTGATGATTGATAGTGTGAATAGGATACCACTTGACGGACTTACTCTTAATTCCGATGATAGATAATGTGAGTAGGATGCCTCTTGACAGACTTACTTGTAATTTTTGTGATAGATAATGTGAATAGGATGCCACTTGACGGACTTACTGCTAACTCGTATAATTGATGGTGTGAATAGTATAAATAGGATGCCACTTGACGGACTCACTCCTGATTCTGGTGATGATAGTGTGAATAGGGTGCCACCTGATGGACTCACTCCTGATTCTTGTGATAGATAGTGTGAATAGGATGCCACTTGACGGACTCACTCCTGATTCCAGTGATAGATAGTGTGAATAGGATGCCACTTGATGGAATCACTCCTAATTTCGGTGATAGATAGTGTGAATAGGATGCCACTTGACGGACTCACTCCTGATTCTGACGCTTGTGATGGAATTGGACACCGTTTGAAGGACTCACTCCAGATTCTAATGATGAATTATGATGACGAGTGAACAGGATGCCGCTTGAGGGTCTTATACCTGATTCCAAATTTAAGCGTGAATGGTTAGACCTGAGCGAGGAATAGATTTCTTGACAATCTACCGAGGAGAAGACTGATTTGACATGTGGATCTGAGCAGATGGATCAGTGTGAAGTTGGCGAGCTGAGCAAAGGTTGATATCGTGGCTCAGTTAGTGGCGAGCTTTTTGGGTCATTCGAAAGTAGTGTCAGAGCCAGTTATCCCGGCTATAGAAAGTATGCACTGTCTGCTATGCTGAAAGATATGAATGGATTTTGAAAGTCATGTCATGCTAAGTATACGTATTTACAAGAGTATGATGCATGAATCTATCATCTATGAAAGAATGCTCATGAGTTAGTGGATATTGATCGTCTTGTCGCCTGTTGAGTACTAGAAAACAAAGTATTTGACTGTGTGGGCTTAGTGCCCCAGTGACCATCCTTCAGAAGGACCCAATTTTTCAGTATTTGATTTCTCTTGAGCTCTCATTCTCTCTAAAATCATTTTTTTCCTTCGGCGCCTTCATGGGTTTTCACCGAAACCTAATATGTGATCGTTGTACTTCAGTGTATCTTGTGATTTTGAGAATATATGGCACGTCTGTCATTTGGAATGATGGAAGTATGTGATCTTATGAACCCAACAAGGCTTATATCAATCAAAGTGGACTTTATTGGGTTGTAATGAAGGCCAGGGTCCCGGGTTGAGAAATGAAAGGATCGCATGAAGGCTCAAAGTTTGTTTTGAAAAGTCAATTAAGATTCCTGAGATCACCTTGTGCCCTGCGTCTTTCCTTCTTTTGATTTTTGCTCGTTTTCTGTTTGTTTTTATTTTTGTATTCATCCCAATCTAGTGTGGGGTACGTTATTGCCGAGTAAAGTATGTACTGGTGAGCATTGCCCCATTTTGAAGTATGTATTCGAGTCGGATCGTATCTTTTGTGGATTTGCTCCAGCTTTGCATTAAGTTCTATTTTGTTGGTTTTTTCTTTCTTTTTCCTTTTAGCATTGCCCTAGTATAGGGGGTGATCCTTAGGGGTTTAAGTTTGAAAAGAAATCATCATATGGCTTAAGTGGGCTAACGAGGAAAAGTAGTGTATAGATAGCTGAAATGATTGCCTCTAATCATTGTGACACAAGTCAAGTCGGGTTCAGAGATCACATATATGCATTATTGAAGTTACAGATTGTGGGAATACATATTTACTTTCCTGTTAAGAATTAAGGGGCCCCATGTGGGCCAGTAGTGATCATGATGACCTTTTTATTGAGTTATGGGGGACAAAGACTGCCCCAGTCTGTGTACATTATGATCCTGAGAATGGACCAAGGCATTCCCATTCTTGAATGCCTGTCGGCTGTCTACTCCGTCCTTGTGTACTGAGATGACATCAAGCTGTCATAAAGAAGTATACATTGAGTATGCTTTTGTGACCTGATTCATGTTAAGATGTGAGCATTGTCAGATGATGAAATGGTCGATTTGTGAACTTGAGTCGTTTCTCGACATGACCTTGTGTTGATCGTACTTTCAGGTGGAATCAAACATAGCTTTGTTACGTTCGAAAGTCTCGTACGAATAGGGGTGGCAATTTTCGACTCGACACGACACGGCAACCCGACACGAAAATAAACGGGTTTGGGTGACCCGTATAAGGGCACGGGTCATAAACGAGTCGACCCGTTTGACACGATTAATAAACGGGTTGAAGCGGGTCAACCCGTCTGACCCGATTAAGTATTTAAGTGCAGTTGGGGCATTTTTTTTAGTTTTAAAAATAATTTTTAATAATCTGAAAGTCTAAAATAAAAGTAATATAAAAAAATTTAAAATTTTTTTTTTTTTAAATTATTATTATTTTTTTTGAGAGAAAAAAATATTTAAAATATATATAGATATATATAAACTAAAATTGTTTTTTTTTTTTTGCTAAAAAAAAAAAGAGAGTAACCAACTTACCAAACAAGTAAATTTATGTATAATAATTAATAACTAATGTCATAAAAAAATAATAATTAATAACTAATTAGGGACGAAGGAAGCTGGAGCCTGGAAGCATTCATGCATCAAGCATTGCATAAAAAATAAAAATAAAAAATAATTAAAAAATAAAAAAGAAAGAAAAAAAAGGGAGGAAGCCCGCTTGGATTGCTGGATTGGGAGGGAGACAAATTAGTCAATTAGATAAATACAACTGTTAATTTTGATTCTTGATGGATGGCAAGTGAAGAAATTTTTTTATACTGTTAGTAAAAACAATATTTCTTCTTATTCAGTTTTTGTGGATGTGCTTGGGTGTTAAGTTTATAATAATTAGATATTGCTATATTTGTAGTATTTTGGTATTTAAGATATACGTGTTAATAATTGATACATTTGATGGAAGACTTGTTTGTGTTCTTAGTAGTGTTGTAAGCTTATTTTGAATAGCCGAATCGAGCTAACCGATTGGGTTTCTTAAATTACTTACAACTAAAAAATTGATCTGATCGCCAAAATTGGCAAAATAGATCGAATCGACCACTTCGGATGGTTTTCAAGACATGAAAAAAAATTGAAAATTAAAAAATAAAAAATCGATTCGATCCGATTCAATTCGATTCGATCCGATCCGAACCGAACTGAACCGATGACACCCTACACGGGTTAGACGGGTTAAACGGGTGACCCGTATATGACCCGGAACGATTATAACCCGACACGATTATGACACGTTAAGAATGACATGATTATAACCCGACACGACAATGACCTGACACGATAATGACCCGACAAGATTATGACCCGACACGACCCGATTGCCACCCCTACCGTACGATGTCTACATCATACTCAACAAGTTACATGACAGTCATAACCAATGAATCATGAGGCTTAGAATTAAAGCGAGATAATAGTTATTTGATGATGAAAAGAATGAGTTTTGTTTTTGTTTTTTCATTTAAAAGTATGTACTTATGCAAAGCAGACAAAGCATAAATTTAATAGTATGGAGGAACTACCCCTGTATGGCATATGATGCGGAGTAATGTTTCAGGACAGTAGGTGTAATACATGTAATTTCTACGTTCTATAGTATTATGAATTTCCATATTTGGTATATTATTATATTATTATTTTAATTGTATGACAGTTTTGACATGTGGTAGGATTCCTGATAGACTGTAGTAACCATACCGACTCGACCGTAATAAGATTAACTTAGTTCCGTACATGGACCCGGACATTAGAAGCAATATCCGTTTACACGTAAACCGGAATCGACACGCATAACGAGGAACTTATGCACGCAAACTGAGGAAGTAGCACAAAAGACCCGGACATTAGAAACAATGTCTATTTGCACGTAAACCAGAATTAACACGTATAACGAGGAACTTATGCACGCAAACTGAGGAAGTGGCACAAAACCTGAGATGGGATCCACAGGCCGGCCATATGGAAGCTACATGCAACCACATTGACACATGTCACCACCCCACGTGACACTTGTCCACATGTGGGACACTTGTCATTGCATGTGCACATGCAAACATGCATGAAGACACCTCCCCCTCCACCATCTCTATATAACCATGCATATACTCATGCATTTCATTTAATTTTGGCCTAAAAATCTGCACATGGAGAGAAGGCTAGGAGGTTAGAGATACATAGAGAGATAAAAGAGAAGTTAGGAGGAAAATCAAGAGTTGATCCTCCATTTCCTTGTGAGCACCTTCATATACACACTCATATACTTACATCCACACCACCATGGGGACTTAGGAACTGTGGTTATAAGTCCTAGAAGTCCAAGAAGATTCCTAGAAGAAAGAAAAGTCAAGAAATTAGAAGAAGAAGGAGTTTTACCATTGAAGCTTGTGTTCAAGCTTCTTAAGCTCAAATCCAAAGCCCAAGCTCAATTTTGAGTTTAGGTGAGTATTCTAACTCACTTTAGAACCTAAATAGTATGGAGTAATTTTTAGCAAGTGTTTGATGTTGTATTTTGAGGATCTATGCAACATGCAAGTCAAATCTTTAAATCTAAGAAACGGAAACCTCCAGCAGAATGTAGTTTAGTAAAATGAGTGTTTTAAGAAGCTCCGAAATCTGAATCAAGTTAGGTTTTTTTGTGGATAAATATAACTCATTTATCTACAAATAACTCTTCTATAGCTCAGTCTAAAAATCAATTCTTCATAGGTGAAATATACATACAACAAAGTACTTTAAATTTGAGAAACAGAAACTTCCAGCAAAATGTTGTTTAGTAAAATGAACATTTTGAGCAGTTCAAAAATGGGAATGAGGCTAGATTTTTTTATGGAGACAGCTAACTCATTTATATGCAAATAACTCTTCTATAGATCAGTCTAGAAATCACTACTTCATAGGTGAAATGCACATGCAATGCAGTACTATAAATCTGGGACAGAGCAGTCCGAAAATATAGAAATTTCTAAGTACAATAAATATTTTGAGCAGCTCAAAAATGTAATTGAAGCTAGATTTTGTTGCACACAAAGCTAATCCAATTATCTACACTGTTCTATTTTTGAATTTGACCTACAAATTAATTTATCATGCCCAAATAAATTATATCAATTAAGTCGACATAGTAAAATTAATTCCTGGCAGATTGTAGAACTACTTGTATGATGTGTTTATTGATGATGCTTGCTTTTTGATACCTGTGTAGTTATGGATATCTTGTGCTATCGTGTAGATGAGTATGTTAAGGCTTTCGTCAATATGGTTATTGATATCAAATCCATGTTATAGATCTATGAGCTACATGCTATGTTTTTCCGTTGTCGCGAATTTAGTGTATTGACCATTAAAAGTTCATACCCAAGCTTTTAGTATGTTGTACGACACGATTATTGCGTCGATAGCGATTAGGTAAGTTTCCATCGTAAGTATATTATAACAAAATAGAATGACAGATGTATAACGTAACTTCAAAAGTATAAATGAAAGTAATTAACAAACTAAACTACGGAATGAGTGATGCGAATGCGGTCCAAGATACGTATGGACTAGTTGTACTTGATCAGGAGCAGCGTATGTCAAGAATAAATGTTGGATAGGTAAACCAGGCTATGGGGGCCGGGAGGGTAAGAAAGGAATCTGTTGTTGAGTTGTGAAGTGGTGACTCTTAAGTATCCTTTCGATTCTTCGTGACAAAAGGGATACGGTTAAAATGTGACTATTGTAAGTATCCTTTCGGCTCTTCGTGATGAAAGGGATACGCGTAACGCTTTCGGTTCTTCGTGATGAAGCGGTGATTCTTTGAGTAAAGACTCCTTTCGGTTCTTCATGAGGAAATGGATGTTCTTGTACTCCTTAACGCTTTCGGTTCTTCGTGACGAAGCGGTGATTCTTTGAGTAAAGACTCCTTTCTGTTCTTTGTGAGGAAATGGATGTTCTTGTTCTTCGTAACGCTTTCGGTTCTTCGTGACAAAGTGGTGATTCTTTGAGTAATGACTCCTTTCGGTTTTTCGTGAGGAAATGGATGTTCTTGTACTCCGTAACGCTTTTAGTTCTTCATGACGAAGCGGTGATTCTTTGAGTAAAGACTCCTTTCGGTTCTTCGTGAGGAAATGGATGTTTTTGTACTCCGTAACGCTTTCGGTTCTTCGTGACAAAGCGGTGATGCTTTGAGTAAAGACTCCTTTTGGTTCTTGGTGAGGAAATGGATGTTCTTGTACTCCGTAACGCTTTCGGTTCTTCGTGACGAAGCGGTGATTCTTTGAGTTAATACTCGTTTCGGTTCTTTATGAGGAAATGGATGTTCTTGTACTCCTTAACGCTTTCGGTTATTCGTGATGAAGCGGTGACTCTTTGAGTAAAGACTCCTTTCGGTTCTTCGTGAGGAAATGGATGTTCTTGTACTCCGTAGCGCTTTCGGTTCTTCCTGACGAAGCGGTGATTCTTTGAGTAAAGACTCCTTTCGGTTCTTAGTGATGGAATGGATGTTCTTGTACTCCGTAAATGTTTTGGTTCTTCGTGACGAAACGGTATTTCTTTGAGTGAAGACTCCTTTCGATTCTTCGTGATGGAATGGATATTCTTACACTCCGTAACACTTCGGTTCTTTGTGACGTGGTGGTTGTTAAGAGATGTTTCGGTTGTTGGAAGATGTTTTGGTAAATGAAAGATGGTTTAGTTAGTAAGAGATGTTTTTGGGCTAGTAAATGAAGTCAGATGTTGGCAACAAGATGTTGGAAACAGATGATGGTGGCGTTAAGAATGTCGAGACGAGTTTTCTCAGTTGGACGTTTTCTTTTCGAATACGTGGTCGGGTATATTGGTAGTTATAACCTGACGGTGAGAACGCAAAGATCTTAAAATACGTGTTAAAAAGTAATAAGGGAATCTTTGTTGTGCTTTACTATATACGTTCCATTTGATTAGTTTTCTCACTCAGCTTTCGTTCATGTCGCTGGACATTCCCATGTCCAGCTTATCCAGGTCACAAGAACACAGTCTATGGAGCTACTCAAGAATATAACGTGGAAGAAGATTATACTGAGGAGGATTATGGTTATGCGAGTTAGGAAGAAGACAAGTAGCTTCCCTTTGTAAATATTTTTGTTGTAATTAGAAGACTTATCATAGTTTTGTAATAGTTTTTGTAAGGCCAAGAGCCATAAGACTCTTATGTATTTAATTAGCCAGTACCGTTGTAGCCTTTCATTGTAACATATTCCAGTAGTAGATGTTGCTTTTACCCTTTTGTCATAGCATTTAGTTATTATTATTTTAGTCTTCGACAATTCGGTACTTCCACCAGTCACGTGCCTCAGGGTCCAAGATGAAAATTTAAATTTTTCCATATTTTGGCTACGCCGGGGCGTGACAGGTATTTTTGGTATCAAAGCCTAGGTTTAGGCTTTTACCGTCTGTCTAACACAATTAAGCTATAAACCGTAAGATTTCTTAGACCAATACTGGTCATAGTTAGTTTTGTTAAGTAGGTGAGTTATGGACCCATACATAATACCAGACATCTTGTTGAAAAGTTGTAGTAGACATTCCAATCACATCCTTGGACCCAATTGAAAATCACAAGCCTCTTTCTTCTTTCACCTAACACCTCTTTTTCAAAGTCCTGATGATTTTAGGTAAATTGGATTTGTAGTTAAGGTAATGAGAGAGTTCTCCACAGTATCTCGCTCTTCTTGTGAAAAGTATCCTTTCATGAGACTTTGTGCACTAAAATGTCCGTTATTCTATATTTATATTTACTCTTTATAGCTTCCATATCATGAGTGACAATTATTACACCTAATTTGGAGTGATTTCATCTTGAGAGTGTAATCCCAGTGAGAGTTGAGTCAAAATGAACGTCTTGATAGTGTCTTAGGATATGCAAACTTTGAAATTAAAGTTTTGTATTTTGGTTGTCCATTCACACACACACTTGAAGATTGATAGGTATGGAATATTCTAATGACTTTGATAGTAGATTAACTATAATGTGTGTGTTGCATAGCTATGGCATACTAGAGAGTTTCATTAGATTGTTGAGCTTAACCACATTGCTAAATGAGAGGAAAAAATTCCTTAAAAACATTTAAATGAGAACCATTACCATAAACATGAATTTTGTGGGTAGATTCACTGTAAACCCTCACGAGACAACACTCGTCCACTAGGGGGAACCTAGGGGTTTGAAGGCTTGTTGCATACGCTAAATGCAATCGTGGTTCTTGCGAAAGTGAGTTAGGATTTTTATTTTTTTTTGTTTTCAATTTTTAGAGTTCAAATAAATATTGTTGTAGTTCGATTCATTGCTAGGGACTAGCAACGAGCTAGTTGGGGGGTGTGATTCGAGGTGAAAAATGCATATTCATAGTGTATTATATGGTCTTTTATGCATACTTTTATCCCCAACGTCCGTACATTTAGGTGCATTCTAATAACAATGTTCTTTTTATTGTGTTAATGCTGAAACATATGTTTATGCGTTATTTTATAGGTATTAGAATGGAATTCAATGAAGTGGAGCTAAAGAAAAGTGATTCTGGTGAAGAGAACAACAGAAGTAGCTGAGAAAACCCCATTTTTGACAATGAAGACTTCAGATTTGGAAGATTTCCCCAGAAATATAAAATGTAGATCTCTGAGTTATGGTCACGTGGCTGCAAACGAGAGGTCAATCCGAGGTTCGAGTGAAAAGTTATGGCCATTCTCCCATAGATGTGCAGAGCTGTCAAAATTAGAGAGTTCAAGGGATTGAGGATAGTTCAATCGATCGAACATTCGATCGATCAAACTAAGATCGATCGATCGAACTTTATTTTCACCCAAAAGTTGCGTAAACTCTGCAGGAACCCTATAAATAAGTTGTTTTGACATCAGACGAAGGGAGGACGCTCTAGAACGCAAAAAAAAGCAGTTTAGGGTAGTTTTAGGGTTAGATTAGGAGTAGATTAGATTAGATTCATGTTTTTTTTTCATCTTTTCCATTGTTTTACTCAAGATTATTGAAGATTCAACTTTATTTCAAGTTTATTACAAGTTATAATCAGATTATTCCAGGTTTTACTTTCTCTTTTCTTTATTTGATTGTTTATGAATCTAGTAGTTATGATTGTTATGTTTTACTGTTTCTACACTAGTTTATTTATATTTTCGTAGATTAGACGTTGGAAATATGTGATGAAATATTGATTCTTAGCCTCTGCCATGCAATCTTTATAAAACCTGGGCTCGATCGATCGAAGGTATTTCGATCGATCGAACCAGAGCCATAGTCAAGCGATCGAAGACATTTCGATCGATTGAAGGATGATGCTGTTCGATCGATCGAGAGAGCTTCGATCGATCGAACATGTTAATTCCTGAGATGATTCTTTTAAGTATTTCATTACTTTCTATTTTAGAAATCTGTCATTAAATTGTCCCTATAAGCTCAGTTTGTCACAACAGTTTTTTAGAACTTGAAGCCTTAAGACTATTTTCTTTAATGACTTTTGAAAACCACTTTGAATGCTAACACCATTTAGAGTGTAAGTAATAACCATTGTTTTAAACCATCTTCCATGTATTTTAAATTACTTGTGATGATATAGTCCCGGTCATGAAAGGGCTATTGATTCTTTATCTTTAGAAAAATAGAGAATACTGAAAAGGAATGAACTTCATAGAACGTTAATGAATGTGCATGGTAGATGGTTAGGATCAATATGGATTCACGTGTTTCCAACACCTTTATTTTATTTGTTTAATTACTTATGTTTCTTTATGCTTTAGTTTAATATTTTGTTTAATTTAATTAATTAGGATTCATTAGAACATCTACTCCCAACATTCTTATTTTCTTTTTTCTTTTCGTTAGGTTGTAACTTAGTATATATTCTTCCTATTCCTTCCATGTGGGATCGACCTAGACATCCAGTGCTATATTACTTGCATGATCACCTACACTTGGGTATTGTACAAGACCGCACAACTTTTTAGTCGTGTCAAGGGCCTAAGTGAAACTTTCTTCTGGTGTGATCCCGAGGTCTTTTAGTGCCTCAGGTGTGATCCCAAGGTCTTTTAGTGTCTCAGGTGTGATCCCAAGGTCTTTTAGTGCATCGGGTGCGATCCCGAGGTCTTTTTGGTGTCATGGAACACTATTAACACTTTTTAGAAAAAAGCTTTTTATTCAAACTGAAAAACTGCTAAAAGAGCTACATCTTCATGTAAACATAAGTCCCTAACTAGTTCTATTCCACAACTTACTGAAAATACTTCCGTAGATGCTCTACGTTCCAGGGGTGTGTTGATTCTTGGCCGTCTAGCGTTTGCAACTAGTAGGTTCCCGGACAGTTGACCCGGGTCACTATGTATGGGCCTTCCTAGTTTGGTCTGAGTTTTCCGTGACTCAGGACTTTAGTTGACTGATTGACTGCCTTGAGGATGAGATCCCCGACCTTGAAACTACGGTTCTTTTCCTTACTGTTGAAATACCATGCGACCCACTACTTGTAGGTTGCGACTTTCAAATACGCCCAGTTTCTTTTTTCTTCTATAAGGTCGAGTTCCCCTCTGAGGGCTTATTCGTTGCATTGTTCGCTGAAATTTACAACCTGATAAGTTGGCAATCCGAGCCCTATGGGTACCACTACCTCAAAGCCTTAGGTAAGTGAGAACGGTGTTTCTCTTATTGCCGCTCGAGGGGTAGTATTGTAGACCTACAGAAGTGTCGATAGTTCATCGGCCTAAAGTTCCTTAGCCTGTTCAAGCCTAGTTTTGATAGACTGTAGAATTGTCCAATTTGTCACCTCAGTTTGGCCATTGGTTTAAGAATGCTCGGGACACGAGTAGTGATTCGATATACCATAGCCTGAGCAGAATTTCCAGAATACCAGGGTGTCGAATAGCCTGCCATTATCGCTAACTAGTACCTGGGGCATGGTCGAGGGATGCCGAACCTACTGAGGATGTTCTTCTCAATAAAACCTTCCATCATGTTTTTGGTTATGGTTGCCAAGGGCTCGTCCTCTGCCTGCTTTGTAAAGTATTCCACTGCGATGACTGTAAACTTGACCTGCCCCTTTGCCATGGGGAGGGGTATGACTATGTCGATGCCCCATTGACCAAATGGCGAAGGGCTTAGGATTAGAGTTTGGAGCTCCACCGGGTGGTTGATCATGTAGGCATGCCTTTGACACTTGTCACACCATTTTACATATTCTTGGGAATCCCGGGCCATTGTTGGCCAGTAATAACCTTACAGCAGGGCCTTACGGGAGAGTGCCCGTCCTCGAACATGGCTCCCACACACTCCTTCATAGATTTTGTATAGTATCCCTTGGACCTGAGTAGGGTGGATGCACCGGAGGTAGGGGATAGAGAACTCCCTTTTGTAAAGGATGCTGTCCGGTACTTGACCCAGCGGGCTTCATCCTTCCCGTTCGGCAGATATCCGATGGTGAGGGACTTCATGATAGGATCCATCCAGCTGGGCCCTACATCGATCAGGTCAACATCCATGCCTTCCGAGTTGTACACACTTGGCTCAGTTAGATATTTTACCCTTATCCTGTGCAGATCTGACTCGGAAGACGATGCCAGACGCGCTAACCGGTCAGCTCTCGTATTCTCCTCTCTCGAGAACTTTTGATTAAGAAACCTTTGAGCTGTTTGGTGACCAACCTAACCAGGGCCAGGTAGGCCACCATGTTGTCTTCCCACGCCTCATACTCTTGATTGACATGGTTGACAACTAGCTGGGAGTCGCTGTATCCTTGGATTTGCTGCGCGCCCATTGAAGTAGCCAGTTGTAGTCCTACCAACAAGGCCTCACCCAAACCTTAGTACATACTCTAGTTAGATCCCATCAGGCATGGTTAGGATGATGCCTGCCCCGCAACCTTGTTTGTTGGAAGACCTGTCAACATAAAGTATCCAGGTCAGAGTATCAAGTTCTAACCCAAGCGATAGCTCAGGAGGGTTGAGCTCTTTAACTGGGTCTTTTGGATATGTGAACTCCACAAGAAAGTTTGCCACTGTCTGTCCCTTGATTGTCATCTGGGGTCTGTAGACCACTTCAAATTCTTCCAACTCCAATGCCCACTTAATGAGCCTTTCAGATGTTTTGGGTCTGTACAGGATCTGGTAAAGGAGTTGATCCGTGAGGACCACATTGACATGGGCTTGAAAGTATGGGCAGAGTCTCCGTGCAGAGGTGATGAGGGAAAAGGTAAGGTTTTTGATACGAGATTACTGGCTTTTTGTGCCTTGGAGCACCGGGCTTGAGTAATAAATCGAGAACTGCACCCCGTGCTCCTCTCGAATAAGTTCCAAGCTTACCGCTAAGGGTAACACGGCCAAGTATAGGAACAACTCCTCCATTGGTACATGTATAGAGAGTAGGGGAGGTGATGTCAGGTACTTCTTGAGGTCCTAAAATGCCTCTTCACACTCTTCTAACCGCTGAAAAGCTTTGCGGAGGATTTTGAAGAATGGCAGGCACCGGTTGGTAGCTCAGGATATAAATATGTTCAGCATTGCCAACCGTCCATCCAAAATTTGGACTTCTGTCGTTGACCTGGGTGACCGCATGTTGATGATTGCTTGGATTTTTTTGGGGTTCGCCTCAATTCCCCACCTACTGACTAGGTGTCCCTGGAACTTCTTAGACGAGACTCCAAATATGCATTTTGCTACGTTCAACCTCATCCGAAACTTTCTTAAGATGATGAAGGCCCTGGCCAAGTGCTCGAGATGGTAAAACTCATCCCGGATTTTGACCAGGAGGTCATCAACATACACCTCCATCATTTTTCGATCAGATCTTTGAACATATGGTTGACCAGGCACTGATAAGTTGGCCCATCATTTTTGAGGCGAAAGGGCATCACCTTGTAGCAATATGTCCCCTGGTTAGTGAAGAAAGAGGTCTTCTCTTCGTCCTCGGGATACATGCTGATCTGATTGTATCCCAAGTAGGCATCCATGAATGAGAGCAGTGAGTGGCCGGCTGTGGAGTCCATAAGAAGGTCTATCCTGGGTAGTGGATAATAATCCTTGGGGCATGCCTTATTTAGGCTGTTGAAATCCACGCACATTCTCCACTTTCCATTGCTTTTCTTGACTTGCACCACATTGACTAGCCAGTCAGGGTACTGCACTTCCCGGACGGATCTGGCTTTGAGAAGTTTCCCGAGTTTTTGTACACCACTTCTTGCCTTTGGGGGGTCATACTGCTCCTTTTTTGTTTGACTGGGCGGCAGCTCAGGTCAATGCTGAGTCGGTGGGACACGACCCGGGAGTCAACTCCGGGCCTGTCTTCATGGTTCCAAGTGAAGACGTCTTGGTTCTCTTTCAAGAACTGGATTAATCTTTCCCTCAGACTCGGTTCTAGGAGAGCACCAAAGTAAATAGTAAATAAAACAATGATATGTAACCTAAAATGAAGAACTTTACTTAAACTTATGAAAAACCAAGCTGAACAACGATAATCCTTGAAAAACCCTACAAAAGTCTAGAACAAAACTCTCTACTCTCTATAAACTATTGAAAAACAAGTGTGGTGTCACTTGGACATGAAAAAAATGAATATATACTAAAACCTAAAGCTAGGGTTAAAAACTGTGTCTCCACTGCGTGCACGTAAGTTCTGATAAAAGGCATGTTCGATCGATCAAACATCACTCGATCGATTGAACTACTGGAATCTTCGAGCGCTTTAACTGTCTTCAATCGATCGAACTCTCGATCGCTTGGGGGATTTTCGAACGCTCAATCTCAACATTTCATCTTTTATTTGTTTTGCTTGTAATTTAACTTTATCCTTTATCTGTCATTGACTCCTGCACACAGAACAACATCAATCTGCACCAATAACAGCTAAAATAACACAACTTATCATAGTTTAATCATTTTATGTAAAAGCTGCCATTGTAATTCAAATTGCCGATATATAAAGGAATTGTAGACTAAATCAGTGTATTTTCTTCTTTTAGCGCGGTTGTATTTTACAAATACCCCCGCTTGTCAAACTCAAGCCTACCCGAGTTACGTTGCAATTGGTAGATGGATCAGTGAAATGCCCAAGGGGGTGTTAGAGGACGTCCTCGTGAAAATTGATAAGTTTGTTTTCCTGGTAGATTTTGTGATCTTAGACACTAAACTAGTTTCCAATCCATGTGCACAAATACCGATAATCTTTGGACGTCCATTCCTAAACACAATCGATAATCTTGGTACAGGATGCCTGTAGTGCATTTATTCCCAACCTATAGAGGTAATCACCATGAATGTTGTGGGCTAAAGCAGGACGTCCTAATACTGATGGGAAAACTTTGTTTACCTCTGGTTTGGCAATACATATACGGCTCCAGGCAAACACAAGTTTGCCCCTAGTTTAAAGGAAGGAAACCAAAGGTGCAAAGGGTGATGCTTTCAATTTTAAAGATTATTATGGACTGAGAACCTTGGGATGTTCTCCTACTTATCCCTGAGTAGGAATCAAGTCAAAAGTAGTTCACCCAATGCTTGAAAGAAAGCGCTAGATTTTGGCAAGGGTGGCAATCGAACCAGGTAGGTTGCCTACGTATCCCCGAGTGAGAATCAGGTCATAACGTAGTTCATCGGCTCTGGAGGTCTTAAAAGAATAAGGCTTCAAAATTTTGTTGGCTCTTCTAGCCATGTTTCCATATGGGTAAAACGAAGCCCTTATGGTAGCTTTTGAACAGGACAATGAGCCATGTTTTTTTTGACTGGCTAGGAATCAGGTTTTGAAGTCAACACGCATCTTATTTTTGATCTTACTTTTGCCTAGGCGCTCTTTCGGGTTTTCATCCTAGCGAGCTCGTTTATTTTTTCTTTTTTTCTCTCTTTCTTTGTTTATTTTTTTATTTTTTTTGTGCTCTAACTTTTGCCTAGGCGCCCTTTCGAGTTTTCATACTAGCGAGCTTCTTTTTCTTTTTTTCCCTTTTTTTTTCTTTCTTATGAAAAAGTTCATTTAAAATATCTGGCTGCCATCAAGGACCAAGTTTATGGCTTTGGACTATGGGTTCATCTTTTTGGCTTGGTGATGATGCCAAAACTTTGGGTAAGAATAACAAAAATGAAGGCAATAGGATTTGTATGTGGTTCGGCCTCGTTAACTAGGAGACCTACATCCACGTGGTGTGCTAGAGCACTTGCACTATGAGGTAAATATCACCGGGGGTCTGTGGTGAACCAACAGGATTAGAGCTACCAATAACCGGCCGGGCAGAATGTGTTTTCTATATGCAAATAGGGACTTTATGGAGTAAACGTTGCAATCGAATCCATCCAGCTGGGCCATAAAGTGATCGGTTCGACCTCCATGCCTTCTGAGTTGACCACATTGGGCCTAGCTAACTATTCTATTCTTATCCCAGGTAGGTCTGACTCGAAGGATGAAGTAAGGAGGGCTAACCGGCTAGCCCTCGCTTCTCTTTCCTCAGGATATATTTGATGGAGAACCCCTTGAGCTTCTTTGAGACTGTGCGGACGAGGGTTAGGTAGGCCACCATGTTATTTTCCCAAGCTTTATACTCTTAATTGTCTTGATTGACCATGAGTTGGGAGTCACTGTACCCTAGATTTTCTGCACGCCCATCGAGTTGGCCAACTATAGCCCGACCAACAAAGCTTCATACTTGGCCTCGTTATTGGAGGCCCAGAATCTGAACCATAGCGCGTACTCCAGCTGGATTCCGTCGGGTGTGGTCAAGATGATCCCTGCCCGCTACCCTATTAGTTGTAAGACCCGTCCATATAAAGTACCTAGGTCGGGGTATCAGGTTCTAGACAGGGTAGTTGAACCGGCGGGTCGAGCTCTTCAACTGCGTCTTCTGGATATGTGAACTCCATAAGAAAGTTAGCCACTGCTTGCCCCTTGATTGACGTCCGGGGTCTGTAGACTACTTCAAATTCTTCCAACTCCAATACCCACTTAACGAGCTTTTTGGGCGTCTCAAGCTTGCTCGGGATTCAGCAGAGAGGCTAATCCATAAGGACCACAATTATATGGCCTGAAAGTATGGGCGGAGGTGATGAGGGTAAAGGCTAGCTTCTCGATGGGGGAGTACCATCTTTCGACACCTTGGAGCACTTGGCTAGGGTAATAAACTGGGAACTGTATCCCATTCTCTTCTCAGATGAGGGTCGTGCATACCTCTGAGGGTGACACTGCCAAATATAAGAACAACTCCTCCTCTGGTACGGGTGTTGAGAGTAGGGGAGGCAATGTCAGGTACTTCTTGAGTCCCTGAAACGCCTCCTCGTACTTCTCTGACCACTGAAAGGCTTTACGGAGGATTTTGAAAAATGACAGACACCGGTCAGTAGCTCGGGAAACGAATTTGTTCAATGCGGCCACCCATCTGGCTAGACTCTGAACTTCTTTGGTTGACCTGGGTGATCGCATGCTAATGATAGCTTGAATCTTCTCGGGGTTTGCCTCGATTCCTCACCGACTTACCAAATGACACAGAAACTTTTCGAATGAGACTCCAAATGTGCACTGGCCATGAGCAACCTCATCAACTACTTTCTTAAGATGCTGAAGGCCACGGCCAAGTACTGGAGATGGTCAAACTCGTTGTAGACACCCCAATTTTGACCGAACTATTAAACTTAGGGGGGTTTATCTCTAGAAATCAATGATGAATAATGTCCCGACGATTTTCTTCAAGTTCATCGCTTCGACTTCTGAAAAGCTTCAAGTTCCCAAACCTTGCTCCTAATATCCCTAGATTTGGCCAATCACTGACCATCTGTCTTGAGCTCACTGACCATTTGGTAACTCATATGATTAATTTAGATTTAAAATGAAAAATGTGTCTATACATATATATATATATAGGAAAAAGAAAATAATAAAAGAAAGTAGCCCATGTGATTTGGAGAGTTAGAGATCCCTTGGCATATTCCTTATCTAAGAAATACCCAAAAAGCCCTTTGTTGGGCACTAATCTCCCATGTGTTTTGAAGATGCTCTAGAATGTTCCTTTATTCTAGCCAACTTAAATGCTTTTCAAGTTTATTGGAATTACATAGAAGTGCCATGGAGAATTAGAGATGCCATAGAATATTCCTAACCCACCACAAATTGACATATCTACCCTTATCTTAGCCCCTAAGATAATGAAAGTCTATAAAAAAACCATTTTTCTCTCATTTTAAAAAAGGAAAAAAAGGGTTAGACACTTGAATTATATAGAGAAATATTGGGAGAGCTTTAGAGGAAGAAAATATAGAGAGAGAAACTCTACCAATCTCATACCCAAAACCCCACCAAAAAACTCTACCCAACCATCAAATCACCATTGAAGGAGCTTGAAGCTTGAGGAAGAAGAAGATGAAAAGCTTGAGGAATTCAACATCTCTACAAGTTTTGAGAAGATCTAGAGGTGAAGCCTTCAAATATATATATATAATAATTCAATCACAAGTTTTTAGATCTAGGAACTTTACACATTTTCAAAACCTCTTTTCTTACCCCATTTCATCACACACCACCAAGAACTTGTGATTGAACCTCATAACACTTCATTAATTTGGATCTAATTAATGCATTGGATTTGAGATAAATTAGTTTTGAAGAATTTATGTTCCTAAATAAAACTTTGATTTCCTTTATTTCTATTTCATTCATAAGGTTCATGAGATCTTCCATATCTCATTGAAACTCTTTGAATTTGATTCCTTAGTTTCCTATGATCTTATGATCCATATGGAGATTAAAATGAATCATGATTATAATCTACACATAGTTGGTGAGATGCTAGTATCAACTCATGACTAGGATCTCTTTACTATGAATCTTATGGAATTCATACTATATTCCATGGAGATTAGAGTAGATTTGCTTTTTTAGTCTCCAATGACCATCAAATGGTAGGAGAAATATTTTAGTTTAAGTTCATCACTATGGCTTGGACTAATCTCTTTCTTGGGTTTTGAGAAGTTCTTCATACTTCATCCAAAACCTACATGTATGTGTGTCTTTAGCCTCCAATGACCACCAAGTGGTAGGAGTAATGATTTGAACTCAAAGTTTTGGTCCATAAGTTTGAGTTCATTGTTTGGGATTTTGTGAAGTCCATTTCATACTTCATTAAAAGTCCATAAGTCTAAATAGGTCCTTAGTCTTCAATGACCATCAAATGGTAGAAGAAATGATTTGGTTTAGGCCCAACATTATGATTTATTAGTTGAGGTCAACCAACAAAGTTGAACTAGCAAAACGAAAACAGTGATTTCACAAACTGTTTTCGATCAAAGATTTTTAGTTCGAAATCTAACCGTTGAAATCAAGTGAAACCAACGGGAAAATGTCAATAAAACATTATTTTACCACTGTAATTTTTGTTTTGGTAAGATTTTATGCTTAGAATGGTTTGATCATGAATTTTGTGAGACAACCACAATCTGTCCAGAATTTCAGAATAGTTTCAGAATAGCAAACCGGTTTTAAAATTGATAGATCAGAGCTCTAACCAAGTTTTCATGACCTCTAATAATTGTTTATAAGAACCTTAATGTGTTAGGAAGGTTCCCTAAAAAGAAAGAAGCAATTCGGATCTGTTTGCTATTTTTAAAAAATCATGCAAGATCTCTGGACAGAGAGTTGTAAAATCCTGAGTGAGGTCTAGTATTTTCTGTATTTCCGGAGATCTAACCGTTCACACCTTGATTTTCTTTTTGGGTTAGACACTAGACTCACAGAGGCATAACATATCCAAAAAGCATTAAGATCCAACCATTGGAAGTATTTTATTCCTATTTTTGAACATCTGGTCTGCTCTCTGTAATTCATAAAAACTGCTACTATTTTTGTCTAATCTTATTTATTTCAACTCAAATGGTCTCCTAATGTCTTAGGACTCAAACCATGTTTTGAATAATGATAATTTAGATTAAACCCAGAGGCTTAGGGATCCAAATTAGTGAATAAATTCATATCTCATTCTTGTTCATATTCATGCATTCAATTGATACATGATAATATTCATAAGTAGGACTTATCTCTTGTCTTAGTTGAATCTAGTTGAACATGACCTATGATTAATTACTCTTTGATATTATATCTTGTCTAAGGCATGTGTACTAACCTTTGTTTTGTAGCGCATTTGAGGTACAACTTCTCGTCCCTTCTCTAGTTTAATTCATTTCTTTGATTTTGAATTGATTTTCAACTCCATGTGCGACACCTTAGCTTAGGTTTTGCCTTATGTGAATATGTGAATTAGAGACCTTTTCTTAGGCTTTGTATTTTGTGTATGCATTTCACATTTCCATTTTGCGGCTGGATCCCGGGTATGTTTTCTAGTTCTCTATTGCATATCATGTTGCTTGCTACTTGAATTACGTGGTTTATGAATGATATTTTAACATTAGCAATTTTACACCATTTCCAACATGCTTGTGTTATGTATACCTATATATGTATTAATTGAGGGCATGCTTAGATTATTAATTTGATTAAAAAGGATGTTGAGTAGAGGCCTATCGCGAGATAGGATGAAAGGGGGTGTTTTAGTCCGTCGGGCTCCTTCCCCTTTCATTCCATATTCCCCGGACCCAGTTTATCTTTGGTTTCGCAAAAGATCAGTTTGCTTTAAAATGGTTTCTTAATTTTCCTTTTAAAAATTAAGTGGCGACTCATTTGTTTTTAGAAATTGGTTTAAAAGAAAAGCTGTGGGTAAAAGAAAGAATAACTTGCGATATCCACAATCTGGCGACTCTGCTGGGGATCGAACCCAGAATCTCTGGTTTCGCAGACCAGCATTTCGGATTTTGGGTTCACTCGAGGATTAGACTTGAAAGCATCCTTTTAATCAAATTAATTAATTTTTGTGTGCCCGTTGCATTGCACTTGCATGTCTCACCAGTCGATTGCACGGAACCATGACCTTGGAGGCTCGGGACAACCCGGTCGGTCAAGCCATCATGGGGCCGTGTGATCACCCTTGATCTTGTACCATGTTTTGGTATATGAAGCATCCTATCGGGTGTGTGTCAAGGGTCCCTTATTCGACCAAAACCCGGCCTTTGCATAATAACTTCTATAGAACCTTTCGATCTTAGGAAATCAATTCTCAATTAGGATTTATGTGCTAGGGAGTTTTGTATGCCCGAAAGGGATTATTTGAGATGATGACGATGCTTTCTTGATGAAAGATGTTTAACCCTTTAATCACCTTTTAGCAATTCCTTCTCATGTCCCACGACATTTGGGAACATGCTGAATCTTGATTATATGATTACATCTTGTTAACTAAGCATCATTGACCTTGTATGCATCCGAATTCATGAAGAGTACGACAACAATCCGATCATGTGATCCTCTCACCCAAAGAATTTTAAATACGTCTTTGGAAGCAAATAGATTTTTGCTATCTTTATTCCAAGGTATTCAATCGTTCTTTAAAAAAAATCTTTGGAGTTCACTTTTTGATTAAAATTTCAAGTCAATCATCTTTGAAGGAAGAACCCAAAATTCTTGAAAGATTTTGAAAAGTTTCACCAACTAAAGAAACGCTTTTCAAAGCAAAATTCGACCCAATCACCTTTTGGTTGAGGAATATAATCCAAAATTCTTGAGAAATGTATTTGAGAGATCTCCCCAATTAAAGAAATGCTTTTCAAATGAATTTCAAAGCAACGTTTCAACCTAATCATTTTTTTTGTTGTTGAGAAATGTTGTTGCCTTTAAAGGAAAGCTTCTTAAGAATTTGAAAGATCCCATCATCTAGGGAAATGCTTGTCAAATGAATTTCAAAAATTCTAAAATTTTCAAACTTTGAAGGGGTAAAGAGGATCACAATGAAAGGAGAAATTAGCGCACTTGACATGGGTGATGATTTTTGTGCTTATATGTTTATGTGTTAGGATTAGAATTTTCCTTTCTTTTGCATATAGAGTAGGCACACACATACACTTGCATTTCATATGTGCACCATGTGCGCGGTGCATGCATTTAGCCACATCAAATCATCAAAGCATTGCATGCATATAGAATACAATTTACACCATCCTCTTTCCAGTCAAGATCAAAGTAATCCAATAGTTCCTCAAAATTCTTTGCCTCCTGAAAATCAATTCCGTGTGCGGACCTTTTACCTATCTATGTTGAAAGAGTGGAACAACTAGATTCCCTAGTGAGGACGCTTCTAACCTTCTTGGGTTGTTTTTCCATGATTTTAGTTAAAATGGCACACAAAGGGAATACTGGGGAAGTAACAGAGTTAAGGGCAATTGTGGAACAACAGGCCGAAAACATGAACCGCATGATGGCCATGATGGAGACAATGGCACGACAGCCGCCAGTTGTCGATCCTCCTCCACCTGTTAGGGATGAAGATTGGTTTGATGATTCAGAAAGAGCTGAAATGCTGAGGGCAGAAAAGGAAAAGATAGAGAAAGAAAGAGCTGAGAAAGAGAAAATAATGGGTGAGAAAGTAGAGAAACTTGAAAGGGTAGTCCTCAAGGCTCAAGGAGTTGACACTTTTTTCTTGAACTGGAGGGATTGTATGAAGGGGTGCAGGAAACGTTGCCTGTCAGTTTCAAGATGCCGATTTTTGATGGTACCGGTAATCCTCGCAGTCATATACGGATGTGCATTGGGGCTTTCCAACCCAGTGGTTTGAGCACTAAGATGATGGCTATTTTGTTTCAACAAACTCTGACCGGATCTGCCCTAGCATGGTACCTCACGATCGAGCCAAGTAGAACTAGGATCTGGGAAGAAGTAGTGAAGTTGTTCGTGGCCCAATATGAATACAACCAAGAGATAGATGTGACAGTCTGAGATTTGGAGACCACCAGGCAGGAATATGAGGAATCATTTGCTGAGTTTTTAAGCCGATGGAGGGGTAAAGCAGCCAAAATAGTTCAAAGGCCATCCGAAAAAGAGCAGATCAGAATGCTAATGAAAAATTTACAGCCGGTTTACCAAGAGAAGATGAGGTTCCAATCAATCAACACTTTTGTTGAGGTTTTTGATGTAGGGACAAGAATTGAAGACGCAATCCGTGAAGGGGTAATCAAAAGAGAGAATCAGGCGAACAAATATGTGGAACCAGGATCTGATGTTAACACTTTGGCACAAGCACCTCAACGGAAGGGCCATTATAAAAAAGGTAAACGATCAAGGTCTAATCAGGGTCGACATGGAGAGACCGCCGAATTCGGAATACCGTTGAGTGTGGCATTAGAACAGGCAGTAGAGAAAGGATATTTGAAAAAGTTGGATCCACAACCCGTGCCTGATCCCATCCCAAATGGATATAACATTGACCAGTATTGTGCTTATCATCAGATGTTGGGTCATGATACTGACCATTGTATGAGGTTGAAGCATGAAATTCGAAGGCTGATTGAGAAAGGGATTATGACACATGCTGTTGGGGAGTGATGAACTCGAAAGTTCAAATGATGATAGTTGGGTGATAGTGTTTGGGAATACTGTTGTTGAAACGAATCTGGATTCTCTTGGGGACCCAGTAAATTGAAAATCATCTGTGACACTCCAGTTGAGACCAAGTCTAGTCCGGTAGTCGAGTCATGTCAAGTAGGAGTTAAGTGTCAAGTCCAGTCGAGTCTTTGAGTCAGTCGGTTATCAAGTTTTTTTTTTAAGTCTCTTTTTATCGAGTCAAGTGATGTAATCCTTTTTCCCTACTAGTTGAATAAAATCTCATTCTCTTTGATTCAGTGTGCCAAGTCGTGAATGTATGGATCATTAAGCCAAGAAAGAAAAAAAGAAGAAAAAAAATAAAAATCATTTTTCAAATGATCATGGAAAATACTTTGTTAATAAATCTTTGCATTAAAAAGGATCCCCAAATGATCAAAGCAAATTCTGTGCCAAATTCAAGGAGGAGTAGAGAATTGATTAGCTTTACTTTAAGAATTTAAAGATGCTCTTGCTCAATCTTGAGAAGATGAACTTGGAACTTGAAGTTTGCTCACCATCCCCTTTTCTTAAATACCAAGCCTAAAAGATGAGCCCAACCAGTCCAAAGTCATAACTTGATCCTTGATGGTAGCCAAATGTTTTAAATGAACTTCTTCTTCCAAAAAAAAAAAAAGAAGAAAATAAAGAGCTCACTAGGATGAAAACCCAAAAGGGCGTCTAGGCAAAAGTGAGAGCACGAAAAAAAAAAGAGAAATTAAAAAAAAAAAAAAAAGAGAGAAGAAAAAGATGAAGATGAAGGAGCTCGCTAGGATGAAAACCCGAAAGGGCGCCTAGGCAAAAGTTAGAGCAAGAATAAGATGCGTGTTGATTTCAAAATCCGAATCCTAGCCAGTCAAAATCATGAAGAGAATAAGAGATAGTGAGGTAGAGAAAAGAAAGGAAAGAGAAAATAAAAGGCAAAGAATAAATAAGATTGAGAATTCTTGAGCACTTCAAAGTACTTCATTGGTACATGAATTATCCCAAATCTTTATGTTGTTCTCAACAAAGAAAATAAATTGGAAAGAGAGATTTGAAAGTATCAATTAGTATCAAAATGTTGTGAGAGGCTCATGGCTAAGTTAGCCTATAACAATGCAAAAGTATCTTGAAGAAAAATAATGAGTGATTTGGAGGGCTGCCATTGCTTTATGAGTATGGTACAGTATGATTTAAACACGATGTGTTATGAGAGTTGTAAACATTGACTGGCTAGTGAAAAGGTGAAAAGAATCAACCGCCATAAAAAAAAGAAAAAAAAGAGAAAAAAAGAAAAAAAATAATAAATAAAAGGGAGAAGTAGTTCATGTTCTCATCATCTCGTTCAAAAGTTACCACAAGGAATTTGTTTCAGAAAATCTGCCCAGAAAAAAAAAAAAAAAAAAAAAAAATAAGAGCGCTCGTTGGGCCCAAGTGAAAACATGGCTCGAAATGCCCACAAATTCTTGAAGCCTTATTCTTTCAAGACCTCCAGAGTCGATGAACTACGTTTTGACCTGATTCCCACTTGGGGATACGTAGGCAGCCAGTGCGGTTCGGTCACAAACACCGTTGCACCACGTGATATTTCTCTTTTAAGCCTCGGCCGAACTACTTTGGACCTGATTCCCACTTGGGGATAAGTAGGTGAACCTTCCAAGGTTCTCGGTCTATAACCATTCCTAAACCAAAAGCATCACCCTTTGCACCTTTGGTTTCCTTCCTTCAGACTAGGGGCAAACTTGTGTTTGCCTGGAGCCATATATCTATTGCCAAACCAGGGGCAAACAAAGTTTGCCCATCAGCATTGGGTTTCCTGCTTCAGCCCACCATATTCATGATGATTACCTTTAGGATGAGCCTATTTACCCTTAAGACTAGGGGCAAACTTTGTTTGCTAAAAGCCCTCTATGCCAGAGGCAAGTTCTTAAGTAATTGAGTTTGTTTTGAAAGGATTGAAATAGAGTGCCTTTCATTCTATAAGCTAAAGTACTAATTTGAAGCACATTCTAGATGGGCAAATAATTCGCTAAATCGAAAAGGAGAAGTTTTCAAAGCTTAGATTTATCAGCAAAGCACTACCATTGTTAGATGATGAATAAATGAAAGGTGGGATGATAAATTATTCACGATGAAAGCACATTCATTCATAATGAATGTAGTGTTTGAGTCAGTCATCTTGAGTAACTAGCTTTGTCAGGTCTGTCCTCCTTTGATGAGTCAATAAATGGTCTCAAATGTGTGGGTTTAAGATGATGAATAAAGATTTGAAAAGTCTTCATGAGCATCCCAAGATCAGTACGAGCAGAGATTTCAAACACTATCGCAACATGATGTTCAAGTGAAGATATAAGAAGAGTCCAAAACTAGGGGCCAAGGTGACTTCCCTCTTTTGACAGAATCGATGTGTTTCTTTGAAAGGTCCGTAAATATGGAAAATGATTATTTCTATCAGCTCCGTTCAAATTTTTGAGTCTCGTTTAGAAAATAGGTTGATTTGAGTTTGATTGACTCCCGATCTAAGAAACTGAACTGAATTGAATTGATTTGAGTGTGATTCTCATTTTTTGAATTAAATTGACATAAGTCCCTAAAAGGGCTGTTGAATGTCGCTTCTGCAACATAAGTCCTTGCGAGGCTGTTGATCTCTACTTTCGCAACATAAGTCCCCAAAAGGCTGTTTGATCTCTGCTTTTGAAACATAAGTCCTTGAAAGGCTATTGACTATCGTTCTTGCTTGTAAGCCCCTGAGTGGCTATTGACCAATATCTTACCATGTTGTTTAGTCCTCAATGGCATCTTCTCTTCATAAGCATTAGTCCTCAATGGCAGCTTCTCTAAGCATTAGTCCTCAATGGCAGCTTCTCTAAGCATTAGTCCTCAATGGCAACCTTGCATTAGTCCTCAATGGCAACCTTGCATTAGTCCTCAATGGCAGCATTATCGGCATTAGTCCTCAATGGAAACTTTGCGTTAGTCCTCAATGGCAGCATTATCGGTGTTAGTCCTCAATGGCAACCTTGCATTAGTCCTCAATGGCAGCATTATATTTGTTAGTCCTCAATGGCAACCTTGCATTAGTCCTCAATGGCAGCATCATCGGTGTTAGTCCTCAATGGAAACCTTGCATTAGTCCTCAATGGCAGCAATACATGTGTTAGTCTTCAATGGCAACCTTGCATTAGTCCTCAATGGCAGCATCATCGGTGCTAGTCCTCAATGGAAACCTTGCATTAGTCCTCAATGGCAGCATCATTTGTGTTAGGCCTCAATGGCAACCCTCATTAATCCTCAATGGCAATTTCTATTAGTCCTCAAAGGCAATCCCCATTAGTCCTCAATGGCAGCATCATTTGTGTTAGTCCTCAATGGAAACCTTGCGTTAGTCCTCAATGGCAGCATCTTTTGCATTAGTCCTCAATGGCAACCTTGCATTAGTCCTGAATGATAGCATCTTTTGCATTAGTCCTCAATGGCAGCATCATTAGTCCTCAATGGCAGCGTACTTTTTGTTAGTCCTCAATGGCAACCTCACATTCGCGTTGTTCCTCAATGATTCTTTGAGTCTCATTCAAACTCCCGATTTTGAAAATTCAAATTTTTCTGAGTCAAATTGACTCTAATGTTGTAAATTGAATTTTTTTTGTGTAGTCGAAGTGACTCCGATTTTGAAATTTGAAATTCTCTTTGAAAAATTGAATTCGTTCGAGTCAATTCGACTCCCAAATTTTGGAAATTTGAAAATTCTTTGAGTCTAATTGACTCCTGATCTATCCAAATATCCCCATTGTTGAGAATGTAACATATTTGCACTCTCGGTTCTCGCAACATATTTGCGTTAACCCTCATTTTGGGAATATAACGGATTTGTAATCTCGATCCTCGTAACATGTTTGCGTTGATCCTTTGTTTGAGAATGTAACATATTTACACTATCGGTTCTCGTAACATATTTGCGTTAACCCTCATTTTGGGAATATAACAGATTTGTATTCTCGATCCTCGTAACGTATTTGCGTTGATCCTTTGTTTGAGAATGTAACATATTTGCACTCTCGGTTCTCGCAACATATTTGCGTTAACCCTCATTTTGGGAATATAACGGATTTGTATTCTCGATCCTCGTAACATATTTGCGTTGATCCTTTATTTGAGAATGTAACATATTTACACTCTCGGTTCTCGTAACATATTTGCATTAACCCTCGATCCTCGTAACATATTTGCGTTGATCCTTTGTTTGAGAATGTAACATATTTACACTCTCGGTTCTCGTAACATATTTGCGTTAATCCTCGATTCTCGTAACATATTTACCTTGATCCTTGATAATGTAACATATTTGCACTCTCGGTTCTCGCAACATATTTGCGTTAACCCTCATTTTGGGAATATAACGGATTTGTATTCTCGATCCTCGTAACATATTTACGTTGATCCTTTGTTTGAGAATATAACATATTTGCACTCTCGGTTCTCGCAACATATTTGCGTTAACCCTCATTTTGGGGATATAACGGATTTGTATTCTCGATCCTCATAACATATTTGCTTTGATCCTAGAATGTAACATATGTGCACTCTCGGTTTTCGCAACAAATTTGGTCTGCATAGAATAAGCATGGCGTCTGCATAATCAGGTCTATTCAAAGAATACCATTGCATGGCACTTGCATCACGATAAGATAGGTGCATTCATCCGCATGGTTATTTGTGCTTGTGTATGTTTAGCTCCTGCTCGAACTACGTCCTGGTTTGATTCCCGATGGGATACATAGGCAGCTCACCATCGAGCACGACCAGCACCGACCGTCTCCGCGAATGTTTTGCAACGCATTTTATTTTTACCTAAGTTCAATAGCCCGGTCAAAGGCTTGTTTCACACAGGCTTCGACATACACTTGTGATAAGCGTTGCTTCACAAGCTCTGCCGAAGAGGGGCAAACTGTAGATACCCCAATTTTGACCGAACTATTAAACTTAGGGGGGTTTATCTCGAGAAATCAATGATGAATAATGTCCCGACGATTTTCTTCAAGTTCATCGCTTCGACTTCTGAAAAGCTTCAAGTTCCCAAACCTTGCTCCTAATATCCCTAGATTTGGCCAATCACTGACCATCTGTCTTGAGCTCACTGGATCATGGGTTACTTTCTAAAAACAATAGAATAGATTGAATAATAATAATAATTATTATTATATTTTCTAAAAATAACATTGTTTCCTGTATTTTATTTAGATTTAAAAAGAAAAAAAAATGCTATTTGGTAACTCATATGATTAATTTAGATTTAAAATGAAAAATGTGTCTATACATATATATATATATATATATATAGGAAAAAGAAAATAATAAAAGAAAGTAGCCCATGTGATTTGGAGAGTTAGAGATCCCTTGGCATATTCCTTATCTAAGAAATACCCAAAAAGCCCTTTGTTGGGCACTAATCTCCCATGTGTTTTGAAGATGCTCTAGAATGTTCCTTTATTCTAGCCAACTTAAATGCTTTTCAAGTTTATTGGAATTACATAGAAGTGCCATGGAGAATTAGAGATGCCATAGAATATTCCTAACCCACCACAAATTGACATATCTACCCTTATCTTAGCCCCTAAGATAATGAAAGTCTATAAAAAAACCATTTTTCTCTCATTTTAAAAAAGGAAAAAAAGGGTTAGACACTTGAATTATATAGAGAAATATTGGGAGAGCTTTAGAGGAAGAAAATATAGAGAGAGAAACTCTACCAATCTCATACCCAAAACCCCATCAAAAAAGTCTACCCAACCATCAAATCACCATTGAAGGAGCTTGAAGCTTGAGGAAGAAGAAGAAGAAAAGCTTGAAGAATTCAATATCTCTACAAGTTTTGAGAAGATCTAGAGGTAAAGCCTTCAAATATATGTATATATAATAATTTAATCACAAGTTCTTAGATCTAGGAACTTTACACATTTTCAAAACCTCTCTTCTTACCCCATTTCATCACACACTACCAAGAACTTGTGATTGAACCTCATAACACTTCATTAATTTGGATCTAATTAATGCCTTGGGTTTGAGATAAATTAGTTTTGAAGAATTTATGTTCCTAAATAAAACTTTGATTTCCTTTATTTCTATTTCATTCATAAGGTTCATGAGATCTTCCATATCTCATTGAAACTCTTTAAATTTGATTCCTTAGTTTCCTATGATCTTATGATCCATATGGAGATTAAAATGAATCATGATTATAATCTACACATAGTTGGTGAGATGCTAGTATCAACTCAAGACTAGGATCTCTTTACTATGAATCTTATGGAATTCATACTATATTCCATGGAGATTAGAGTAGATTTGCTTTTTTAGTCTCCAATGACCATCAAATGGTAGGAGAAATATTTTAGTTTAAGTCCATCTCTATAGCTTGGACTAATCTCTTCCTTGGGTTTTGAGAAGTTCTTCATACTTCATCCAAAACCTACATGTATGTGTGTTTTTAGCCTCCAATGACCACCAAGTGGTAGGAGTAATGATTTGAACTCAAAGTTTTGGTCCATAAGTTTGAGTTCATTGTTTGGGATTTTGTGAAGTCCATTTCATACTTCATTAAAAGTCCATAAGTCTAAATAGGTCCTTAGTCTTCAATGACCATCAAATGGTAGAAGAAATGATTTGGTTTAGGCCCAACATTATGATTTAATAGTTGAGGTCAACCAACAAAGTTGAACTAGCAAAACGAAAACAGTGATTTCACAAACTGTTTTCGATCAAAGATTTTTAGTTCGAAATCTAACCATTGAAATCAAGTGAAACTAACGGGAAAGTGTCAATAACACATTATTTTACCACTGTAATTTTTGTTTTGGTACGATTTTATGCTTAGAATGGTTTGATCATGAATTTTGTGAGACAACCACAATCTGTCAAGAATTTCAGAATAGTTTCAGAACAGCAAACCGGTTTTAAAATTGATAGATCAGAGCTCTAACCAAGTTTTCATGACCTCTAATAATTTGTTATAAGAACCTTAATGTGTTAGGAAGGTTCCCTAAAAAGAATGAAGCAATTCGGATTTGTTTGCTATTTTTAAAAAATCATGCAAGATCTCTGGACAGAGAGTTGTAAAATCCTGAGTGAGGTCTAGTATTTTCTGTATTTTCGGAGATCTAACCGTTCACACCTTGATTTTCTTTTTGGGTTAGAAACTAGACTCACAGAGACATAACATATCCAAAAAGCATTAAGATCCAACCATTGGAAGTATTTTATTCCTATTTTTGAACATCTGGTCTGCTCTCTGTAATTCATAAAAACTGCTACTATTTTTGTCTAATCTTATTTATTTCAACTCAAATGGTCTCTTAATGTCTTAGGATTCAAACCATGTTTTGAATTATGATAATTTAGATTAAACCCAGAGGCTTAGGGATCCAAATTAGTGAATAAATTCATATCTCATTCTTGTTCATATTCATGCATTCAATTGATACATGATAATATTCATAAGTAGGACTTATCTCTTGTCTTAGTTGAATCTAGTTGAACATGACCTATGATTAATTACTCTTTGATATTATATCTTGTCTAAGGCATGTGTACTAACCTTTGTTTTGTAGCGCATTTGAGGTACAACTTCTCGTCCCTTCTCTAGTTTAATTTATTTCTTTGATTTTGAATTGATTCTCAACTCCATGTGCGACACCTTAGCTTAGGTTTTGCCTTATGTGAATATGTGAATTAGAGACCTTTTCTTAGGCTTTGTATTTTGTGTATGCATTTCACGTTTCCATTTTGCGACTGGATCCCGGGTATGTTTTCTAGTTCTCTATTGCATATCATGTTGCTTGCTACTTGAATTACGTGGTTTATGAATGATATTTTACCATTAGCAATTTTACACCATTTCCAACATGCTTGTGTTATGTATACCTATATATGTATTATTTGAGGGCATGCTTAGATTATTAATTTGATTAAAAAGGATGTTGAGTAGAGGCCTATCGTGAGATAGGATGAAAGGGGGTGTTTTAGTCCGTCGAGCTCCTTCCCCTTTCATTCCATAATCCCCGGACCCAGTTTATCTTTGGTTTCGCAAAAGATCAGTTTGCTTTAAAATGGTTTCTTAATTTTCCTTTTAAAAACTAAGTGGCGACTCATTTGTTTTTAGAAATTGATTTAAAAGAAAAGCTGTGGGTAAAAGAAAGAATAACTTGCGATATCCACACTCGTCTCGAATTTTGACTACAATGTCATCAATGTACACCTCTATTAATTTCCTGATTAAATCTCTAAACATGGAATTGGCTAGGCATTGATAAGTTGCCCCGACATTTTTGAGGCCGAAGGGCATTACCTAGTAGCAGTACATACCCTGGTCAGTGATGAAAGAAGTATTTTCTTCGTCCCCGGGATACATGCTGATCTGGTTGTACCCCGACTAGGCATCCATGAATGAAAGATGTGAGTGGTCGGCCATAGAGTCCATAAGGAGGTCTATTCTAGGCAGCGGATAAAAATCCTTAGGGTAAGCCTTGTTGAAGTTGGTGAAGTCCATACACATTCTCCACTTCCCATTACTTTTCTTGACTAGTACCACATTGGCCAACTAGTTAGGATAGTGGAACTCTCAGACGGACTTCGCTTTCAGGAGCTTTTCAATTTCTTCGTGCACCGCTACTTATCTTTCAGGGGCCATGCCCCTCCTCTTCTACTTGACCAATCAAGAGTTCAGGTCGATGTTAAGACGATGGGACATGACCTGGGGTTCAATCCCAGGTATGTCATCGTGGCACCAGGCAATGATGCCCTGGCACTGTCGCAGGAACTGGATCAACGCCCCCCTAAGACCCGGCTCTAGAAGAGTGCCAATACTGAAGGACTGGTCAGGGAGTTGGGGGTCTAGGACCACTTGCTCCAACTCTTTTACCAGGCCTACTCCATCCCTCATGTCCCTCAGGTCCATCTCGTGAATGTTCAACATTTTTGTAGCTGATTCTCTGCACAAGGAGCTATCATAACAACTCTGAACGGTTGCCTGGGTCCGACCAAGCTTTTGGGACCCTAGGGGGTTGGAAACTTAATCATCAGGCCGTACCTTAACACAACCATCTTAGCCTTATTGAGCGTCGGCCTCCCTAGAATGACATTGTAAGAGGACGGGGCTTCTACCACCATAAAGTTTGTAAGTATGGAGACCTGCTGGGGGTAGGTCCCCATGAAAACTAGAAGCTCGATCGTACAGAGCAGTTATGTGCTATATCCATTGAACCCTACCAGGGGAGTGGCTATTGGTTGGAGTCGATCCCTTGATATCCCAAACTAATCGAAGGCTGAGATGAATAAAATATCAGAGGAGTTGCCCATGTCCACTAACACCCTTTTGACCACATAATTTGTTATAGAGAGTGTCACCATCAGCGGATTATCGTGGGGGCAATGCAGATCCTTTACATCATTGGATTAGAATATTAGCACATCGATCGGTGGGGAGCTAGCTGGTTGGACATGTAGGACATTTGATCGGGATGCCCGAGCATGCCTCTTCCTAATTGACTGTGAGTCCCCTCTACCCGATGCTCCTCTAGAGATCACGTTGATTTGACCTAGAGGTTGAGGTTACTCAAGAGCTCGGGTGTCTAGCCGAGGTCGTCTATCGACTATGATGAACTCAGCAAGATTGGCCCTGCTCTATGAGCTTCTCAATGGGGATCTTTAGCTTGAAGCAGTCATATGTATCGTGACCGTGATCTTTGTGATACAGGCAGAACTTATCCCGATTTCTATTCTTAGGCGGGCATTTCAGGTTCTTTGGCTATTTGAACAACCTCTGAGTCTCGGCAGCGACGACAATGACCTCGTGGATAGGTTGAGAAAGAGGTGTGAAGGCAATCGAGGCCTGATCTCAATCACCTCTCTACTAATCCTGCTTCGGCTTCTTTCCTGAGCCCTTTTCGGAGCCCTCGCGTTTGCGTTTGGATTTTGGGGACTCATCTCCCGCAAAGCTGGCATACTTGGATTTTAGGAACACCTCTGTATCGATGTACTTTCCAACCCTCTCTGAGAGTTCAACGAAGGTGGCCGGTCGGTCATGATGAAACGACGTGTAACCTTGGTGTGCTGTACTCCCGAATAGAAGGTCGTGATCACAACTGTCTCATTCAGGTTGCGAATCTAGAGCTTTTATTGATTGAAATGGCTAACATAATCTTTGAGGGACTCTCTCTTATGCTGCTTGACAACCAACAACTGGGTGTCCGGCTGTGATCGATTGAGCATCCCTACGAACTGGCTGACGAAAAGTTTGTTGAGCACTTTGAAGTCATCGACCGCTTGAGGTTTTAGTGTGTGGAATCAATGTGCGACCGGGCCTTTGAAGGTGCTAGGAAAAGCCATGCAGAGCATCTCGTCGGCACTAGTAACTAATTCCATCTGAGCCATGTAGGTCTGGACATAATCGATCGGACTCCCTGAACCGTCATAAGAATCAAGATGTGGTTGTTTGAATTTTTGCGGGATAGGGAATCCTATGATCTAGACGGTGAAGGGTGACTTAGTTTTGGTGTTGATGTGATCATAACCTGGGTGGTAGCTCAGTTTCTCGATTTGTTTCTACAGGTCCTCGATTTGGGCTTTGACGTCCTCCCTTCTAGTCTCTCGCACTGTATTCGTGCGGTAGGTTGGGTTAGATGATGAGGCCTCCTCTTCAAAGTGCATTGTGCACAGGGATGGGGCATGACTCTAACTCTAAGTAATCGTATGCCTAAGATCCTCACTACTCTTGGCCGGGTGTTCTCGGGCTGATTCCTGGGCCGTTTGTTCCTGCCCCACCCTCCTGGCTACGCCCCGGCTATTAATAATCTCTCTAGCATCTCCCACCCGGCTAGGGTTGGCCCGGGCACATCGCCAAGTCTACTCGGGACCAAGACTACACTCATCGTTCCCGGACTGCTTCAGAGCCTGAGGGGATACTAGTGCCGTACAGGTGCGCCGTGGAGTCTGTACGGGCATGCTATCACGTGCATCATTCCCGGGCTCATCCTTGTCTTGAGAATTTATTCTGTCGATCCAACAATGCATTAATCTGCTGCTGAGTTTGTCACTGGCCCTCTAGGAGTTGCGCAAGAGCCGCGGTGATCTGTTCGGAAGTCATAGAGGCGGTCGGTTGCCTGGCCTATGAGTCTACCTGACCTATTGGGGCAGTCTTCTTACCCTTCTTTGGAGGCATGACAATTAGTTAAGTGATTTATTTTCTGAGAAAGTTTGTCATTTTCCCACAGATGGTGCCAAACTGATGATGCCAAAAATTTGGTAAGAACAAGAAAATGAAGGCAAAAGGATTTATATGTTGTTCGGCCTTGTCAAAGAGGAGAGCTACATCCACATGGTGTGCTAGAGCAATTGCACTATGAGGTAAATGTCGTCGGGGGTTTGTGGTGAACCAACATGCTTGGAGCTACCAATAACCAGGAAAAATGTGTATTCCGTATGCAAATAGTGACTTTATGGAGTAAGAATGTGATTTCCTTTTAGGGGATGAAGGGTCTCTTTTATAGGTACAAGAGACCACTTGTACAAGGTAATTTAATAGATTAGGAAGTCCAATCCAATTACGATTGATTGATACCAATCATGGGAGTTTCCTAAGTGGATTAGGATGCAAATTGTACTTTCCATTAGCCTTCTAGCTAAGATAGGAAATTGCCTGGAGTCTTGTAAGCCAAGTGATATGATGTGCCCGGGCTGCGCTTCACGGCTTAATAACCAATGTCGTATGCCTGAGCTTCGGGCCTAGACCGAGCGGTCTTACTAGGACGACGTCGGATGGTTATGTAACAAGCACCCCCTCCGAATGACTTGGCGTCTCCTTGCTGAGGTGGCATAGATTGACTTTGACCTGATATTTTTGTGCCTATCACTTGGTATTTAGGAGAAAGAGATGGTGAGCAGGCCCCAAGTCCCAAGTTTATCTTTCCAAGATTGAGAGCATCTTTAAATTCTAAAATTAAAGCTAATCAATTCTCTGCTCCTCCTTGGATTTGGCACAAAATTTTACTTGTAATTTGGGGATCCTTTTCAATACAACGATTTGTTAAAAAAGAATTTTCAATGATTGTTTGAGAAAGTGATTTTTCCTTCCTTTCTCTCTCTCTCTCTCTCTCTAGCTTGCTCTCCCTTATTTTTTCTTTGGCTTACTAATCCATTCATTCATGACTTAGCACACCGAATCAAGCAAAATGAGATTTTATTCAACTAGGATAGAAGAAGGATTACATCACTCGACTCGATAAAAAAACTTGAAAAAAATACTTGATAATAGACTAACTTGAGGACTCGACTGGACTCGACTTTTTGACTCCTACATGACTCGACTAGTAACTGGACTAGACTCGAATTTGGGTCCCAATTGGAGTGTCACAGATGATCTTTAATTCATCAGATTCTTAAGAGCATTTCCAAACACTATTATCTCACTAGCATCTTCATCAGGTTCGTCATTCCTCTCATGTATGTTTGTAAGAACATCATCTGCCCCTATGGCCCATTTTCAATCAATTGCCCCTTTTTTTGAATCATTTGGCCCTGCACTCTGGTTAATCCCCATACACTCCTTTTCTTCTTCATATTTATCATTTGAATCGGACTCAAACCACTATAGTGTCTTCATAATAGATATGGTGTGGTGACCCAATAAAGGCTTGGATTGAGTGCTAGGAGAATTACGGTTACACAAAAGGTCATTTGGAGCGCTCATCCAAAGAGTGATGAGTTCTTTAATGTCATGGCTCAGCCTCATGCAAGAATCGGTCATATGACTAGGGGTCTGGTGGTAGGTGCAGTATAAGGATAGGTCACATTTGCGGGGTAAGGTATTTGGTAGTGGCCTTGGGTTTAGGGGGTTGAGGTGATCATTCTTAATGAGGTGACCAAGGGCTATGGATAATGGCATGCTAAGGTTGGTGAAGATTCTCGATTTGCAGGCTTGGCTTGATTTTGTATTTGACTTTGAGCTTGATCCGGCTTTTAGGTTTGGATATGAGGTTAGGTTCGAATATGGCTGTTAGTGCCTCTTTAAGTGATCCATTATTCTTTGACCCATCTTCACCTCATTGTTGGCCATCTGACCTTTGAGCAACTGAATGAACTCAAGCATTACCTTTTCCAATTCCTTCATCCTCGAATCTTGCTACTCAACAGTAGCTTGCAGCTTGTTCACTCTTTCCTCTAAAGTTCTCAAGAACATCGATGGATTAATCTCAAAATGATGGTCCATATTCTCCTAAAATCAAAGAAGACGAACCCAAGAAGGTTAGAAGTATCCTCACTAGGGGATTTGGTTGTTCCATTCTTTTTATAGATCCAACAATACAGATAGGTAAAAGGCCCGCATGCCAAATTGATTTTCAGGAGGCAAGGAATTTTGAGGAACTATTAGATTACTTTATGAATATGTATTCCACTGATATGATGAGAGTGAAAAAATGTACATGGTTTGATGATTTGATGTGGCTAAATGCATGCACCGCACACATGGCACATGGATGAATTGCAAGTGTGTGTATATGCCTATTCTATATGCAAAATAAAGAAAAATTGTAGTCCTAGCACATACAACACATAAGCACATAAAATCCTCCTCCATGTCAGGTGCGCCAATTTCTCTTCTCATTGTGATCCTCGTCACCTTTTCGAAGGTTGGACATTCCTTCGAGAAGTATATCTTAGATGATAAAGCCTTTTGAAAACAAATTTTGAGAATTCTTTTGAGAACGAGGATCTTAAACATTCCTCAACAAAGATGATTGGACTGAAATTTTGCTTTGAAATTCATTTGAAAAGCATTTCTCCCAAAAGCAATTCCTAATTTTTTTGGATTTTTCCTTTGAAGGTGATCATGTGAAAACATACTTTAACAAAGATTAGTTTGGAGCTTGAATCAAAAATTGAACTCCAAAGATTTTTGAAAGAGCGACTGAAAACTTTGGAATAAAGATGGTAAAAATTCGCTTGCTTTCAAAGATGGATTTAAAATTCCTTGGGTAAAAGGATCACATGATCGGATTATCACTGACCGGGTTGCCCCGAGCCTCCAAGGTCATAGTTCCATGCAATTGATTGGCTAGACATGCAAGTGCAATGCAACGGGCATACAAAAATTAATTAACTTGATTAAAGGGATGTTTTCAAGTCTAATCCTCGAGTGAACCCAAAATTAGAAATTCTAGTATGCGAAATCAGAGATTTTGGGTTTGATACTGGAAGTAAAGCATAAGTTAAGCACACTTTTATATCTTGATTTTGACAAGATCAATTTTTGGCGCTGTTGCTGTTTATAGTCTTACAAATACCCTTTGTTAGCTCATTTCATGTAGTTATTAGTTAATTTTTTAATAAGTATTCTAAATTTTGTAGGATTTGGAGCTTTAACTTGAAAATGAACAAAAATCCAATGATTAGTGGCTTTGGAAGTCATTCTGGGCTCAAACGGTGATTCCGGTGAAAGCTGAAAGCAGTAGTAACCTTGGCAAATTGTATTTTTTCCAAGGAATACTTCAGATTTGAGAAATTTCTCTAGAGATATAAAATGTAGATCTTCGAGTTATGGACGCGTGGCCGCAAACAGTGAGTCAATCCGAGTTCCGAGCAAAGACTTATCACAATTCTACGAACGTCGCGCAGTGCAGCGAAAAGGACCTCACACGAGCGGGCCGCGCGAGCGACCTGTGAAAAAACCAAAAACATGTAATTTGTTAAATTAAAGTGCCCAGCAAAGGTGGTTTGTGCATATGACGTCCAGAAACGTAAATATAGCAGTTTTAGTACGATTTGGCTTAGGAAAGCTTCCTAAATCCTTCCAAACTCTATATAAATCCTATTCTAAATCAATTTTGGGGTTACACATCATTACACAATATTAGATACATCCATATACAACCAAAACTTCAGCCATTGAAGAGAGAAAAGCAAGGAGAGGAAGAAGAAGACCAAGGATTTCCATGGCCTCCTCCATCAACCTCTTGCCGTTCATCAATTCTATGGCCAACTAAACTCAAGATCTAGGGTTTCAATGAAACCCTAGCCAAGTAATAGGGTGTATTTTATGTTTTTATTTTAGTTTTATTACGTATGGATGACAGTTACATGTTTCGAGAATTTTTATAAATAAATCGTACTTCTATTGATTAAATCGTTACTTTCAAAATATATTCTTGTCTTAGATCTATTTTGACTGTGATGTGCTCAATGATCTATATTTGCTGTGCTTGTATGGATTATTTACATGTAATGGTGCTTTATTGAATTGTGCTATCAAGTATCCGAATAGTCCATGCCTAGGTTAGACGGATTATGTCACAACCCTAGTTTAGTGTGGGATAATTCGTGCTAACCGAAGATGGATTATGTTGGTGCTTGAACCATAGTTATTTTCTTGACGGAGGAATTGGGCTTGTAGCTACAATTCCCCATTATCATCCAACTTAATAATCTAATTGAATGCATAAATATTCCTATTATGAAGCTAGTGGTGGATTTGCAATCCTAGGTTCCTTTAAACATATTTATAAAAACACTTTTAAGTCGCTTTCATAATTTAGATTTAATTTCATTAGTTTCATTAATTTAATTAAAATTCAAATCAAAATCTCGTTTTCATAATTAATTAGATTTATGTTTTAAAATTAAGAGTCGTAGTAATTCAATCTCTGTGGGTCCGACATTTGCTTTCACTACTACAAATCCTTAGAAAAGTAAAGTACACTTTTTACATCTTGATATTGACAACATCAGATACCTAGCAGAGTCGTCAGATTGTGGATATCGCAGTTTAACCGCGCTTTTTAAAACTTTTCAAATTTCAAATTCAAATACGAGTCGCCACTTAATTTTTTAAAGAAGAATTAAGAAACTATTTTAAAAGCAAACTAATATTTTAGAAATCAGAGATTTCTAGGTTCGGGGATGATGGAATGAGAGGAGAAGGAGCCCGACGGACTAAAACACCCCTTCTCATCCTATCTCGTGATATGCATCTACTCAAAATCCTTTTTAATCGAATTATTAATCTAAGCATGCTGTCAACTAATAATTATATACATTTACATTACAAAAGCATGTTGAAAGAGGTGCAAGATTGCTAACGATAAAAGGCATACAAACCATATAATTCAACTACCAAGCAAGAATGATATGCGAATAAGGAACAAGAGAACTTACCCGGGATCCAGTAGCAATATTGAAACGAGTAATGCATACAAATAAGTAAAACCTAAAAGAGTTTCTAATTCACATATACACATAAGGCAAAACCTAGTCTAAGGTATCGCGCATGAAGTCGAAAATCAATAAAATCAGATATAAAATAAACTAAAGAAAGAGTCAAGAAATTGTACGTCCATAGCACTACAAAATAGAGGGTTAGTCCACATGCCTTGATTAAGATATGAAATTGAATAACATTCCTAAACTTCTAGCTTAAATCTATCAAGCATGGAGAGAATTGGTA
Source organism: Hydrangea macrophylla (assembly GCA_033977485.1). Lineage (NCBI taxonomy): Eukaryota > Viridiplantae > Streptophyta > Magnoliopsida > Cornales > Hydrangeaceae > Hydrangea > Hydrangea macrophylla. The sequence goes on from CM066982.1 coordinate 52,377,123, forward strand.
TAACTTGAATTCCTTCCAACTAATTGTCCATATAGAGATAGTATGATCCCAACTTGACCATAAGGAACTGTGGATACCGCAATTTTCTCTTACCCATAGCTTTTATTTAAAACCTTTTCCAAATTCAAATTCAAAACGAGTCACCACTTAATTTTTAAAAGGAAAATTAAGAAACCATTTTTTTAAGACTAACTGATCTTTTGCGAAACCAAAGATAAACTTGGTCCGGGGATTATGCAATGAGAGAGGAAGGAGTCCGACGGACTAAAACACCCTCTCTTATCCTATCTCGCGATAGGCCTCTACTCAACATTCTTTTAATCAAATTAAAAATCTAAGCATGCCTCAACTAATACATATTTATATATACATTGCAAAAGCATGCCTAAAAGGGTGTAAGATTGCTAATAACAAAATATCATTTAAAATCACTTAATTTCAAGTAGCAAGCGAGATGATATGCGAAATAAGAAACTAGAGAACTTATCCAGGATCCGCTTGCGGACGTTAAACGTACAATGCATGAAAATAAACAAAACCTTAGCAAAGGAGTCTCTAGTCATATATACACGTAAGGCAAAACTTAATTCTTAGGTGTCGTACAAGTAGTCAAAAATCAATAAAGTAGAGAGAAGTTTTGAGAAATCATACCTCGATAGCGCTACAAAACAAATGGTTAGTCCACATGCTTTAAACAAGATACATTTATTGAATTCCTAATTAATAAATCCTAACCTAAGATGAATTATAATTGCAAGTATCAGTCTATATGGATGAATGCATATGGATATATGAATATGAACGGGATAAAGCTATGAACTATTCATTGATTTAGATCATCCAGCCTCTGGATTTAAGTTTCACTAATCATTAATATAGCATGGTAGAAGCCCTAAGTAAAAAAAAAAGGATCATTTGAACTATTACTTACAAAGTTTGTCAAATCTGTCATAAGGTTTCGAAAATTCCAGAGAGTAGACCTGAACTCCAGGAAAATAAAAGGCATTGTTCCCATGGTTTGATCTTGATGATTTTTAGACACAGAGTGCCTTTGTGAGTCTAGTTTTGAACCCAAAAAGAAAATCAACAATTGAACGGTTAGATCTCTGGGAATAAGGAAAACACTAGACAATACTCAGTAATCTGCAGCTCTCCGTCCAGAGTTTTTATATGATTTTCTAAAAATAGTAAAAAAGTGAAAAACACTTTGTTCTTTTTAGGAGATCTTCATAACACATTAAACTTCTTATAAAAAATTATTTAAAGTTCAAAATGTTTGAATAAAGGTCTAATTCGCCCAATTCAAAACTGACCTTCTGTTCTGGAATTCTAGACAAAATATGGATGTTCCATAAAACTCATGATCAAACCAAGTTAACCATGAAGTCTCACTTAAACAAAATTTACAGTGGTAAAACTTTGAGTTATTGACGCTTTCCCGTTTTTTTCACTCGATTCTAATAGTCCAATATTTAACTAAAAATCCTTGATCAAAAACAGTTTATAAAACCACTGCTTTCGTTGTCAAGTTTATCTTTGTTTGTTAACCCCAACTACTAAACCAAGAAGTTAGGCTTAAACCAAACCACTTCTCCTACCATTTGATGGTCATTGGAGACTAAGGACATTTATACTTGTGGATTTTAATGAAGTACGAAGAGACTTCATGAAACCTCAACACAATGAATCTAAACCGTGGATATGAGTTTAGACTCAAATTATTCCTCCTACCATTTGATGGTCATTGGAGACTAAGGACACTTAAACTTGTGGATTTTAATGATGTATGAAGAGACATCATAAAACCTCAACACAATGAATCTAAACCATGGATATGAGTTTAGACTCAAATTATTCCTCCTACCATTTGATGGTCATTGGAGATTAAGGACACTTAAACTTGTGGATTTTAATGAAGTATGAAGAGACTTCATAAAAGCCCAACACAATGAATCTAAACCATCGATATGAATTTAGACTAAAATTATTCCTCCTACCATTTGATGGTCATTGGAGACTAATGACACTTAAACTTGTAGATTTTGATGAAGTATGAAGAAACTTCATAAAACCTCAAAGTAAAGAGTTCAAACTATGGTAAAGTTCAAACTCATTAACTCAATACACTAATATCAACCTTAATCCCCTCATAATTCATGAGTTTATAAGAGTACTAGGGGTTTTTAAAAGATTTAAGTAAGACATTGAAAGTCTTAAGAATCTTAATAAATAAACACAATCAAGAGGAAGGAGGCCAAAGTTCGACTTCAAGATTTATTTAAGCTTTAAAACCTAAGCTATTTTGATCCAAACTCATGAAATGAAAGTTCAATCACAATATTAGTGGTGTGTGATGAAATGAGGTAGGAAGAGAGTTTTTAAAAATGTGTAAAGAGCCTAAAAGAATCTAAATATTGTGATTGAACTACTAAATAAACTAATTACTCTAGAGTTTACCTCTAATTATCCCAACTCTTTTGTTGCATTGGGACCTTCCAAATGATGATCAAGCTCTTCTCCTAGCTCCTTCTTCTAATTCTACTTCTCTCTTAATTTAGAAAGTTTTTAAAGGAGAATCAATATTGGGATCCTAACATTCTCTATTTCAAGTCAAATGGGATATTCACCTCTCTTATATAGGCAAACTTTGAGAGGGTATTCCAGTAAATTCATAGCAAGAAACCCTAATTTAGATATCCTTTTAAGGGTACAAGCGTACTATCTCATATATGGCAGTCATGAAAATGCGACACTTACTGAAGATGGAAGCGGCACTTAGTGAGTGCCAGAACGACACTTGATGAATGCCGCAACGACATTCAATGATTGCCGCGGCGGCATTCAGAGAATGCCGCGGACAACTCCAGAGACAACCGCTTTCTACGTAAATCCAATTTTTTTACAGCATTTGGTGAAAATCGCGACATTCACTAAATACCTTCCGGCACTCCATAGAGTGCCGCAACGGCAGCCCGTGACTGCCACAACCCTCACCATGTGCCGTTTTATCCTATTTTCCTTTTTCCTCTCTTTTCTTTTTTTGTCTTGAATTAAAAGAGCCTTCAAAAGAGCTTGAATCACCTTTGGAAGTCCTAGATTAGTCGGGCATTTATCATCATCGGATTTCGGAGGTAATGCTCCCCTAAATTTGGCATTAGGTCTAACTCGGGGTATGGAGTAATGCGTGTCACAAGTGAATGTCGAAGCCTATGTGAAAACAAGCCTTTAACCAGATTGCTGAATTTAGGTAAAAACAAAATGCGTTGGAAAAAATGACCGCACGAACGGTTCGTGTTGGTCGTGCTCAACAGTGAGCTGCCTACGTATCCTTTTTGGGAATCAGACCGAGACGTCATTCAGACTAGGGTCAATTATACACAAGCACAAGTAGTTATACAGATGAATGCACCTATCCTGTCGTGATGCACGTGCTCATGCAATGATGACTGAAGATGTTGCCACATGCTCTACAAAGGATGCGATTCGAAACATGCAATCCCGACGTGTGTTTTTTTAGATATAATCCATGCCTTATTGCTACTCGATGCTCATGTCAATTCTTTTCAAGACACATGGCCGTTCTGGCCAAAGGACGAATGCAATTGACTGGGCGGCGCTTTGAGACTTAAACCCCGGTGTCAATGCCGGTTTACTTTGAAAGTCCATAGTCGCTCGGCCTTGTCAGACATGTTTGCTCTATACTACGCGTTTTATTACATGAGGTATGATACATGATGCGGCAGTTAGAGGGAAGTTCTCAAACACTTGGCCAACGCAAATCTGTTATGAGGACCGAGAATATAAATATGTTATATTCCCAAAGCGGGGTCAACGCAAATCGATTGTGAGGATCGAGAATATAAATCTGTTATATTCCCAAAAGTGGGGCCAAGGAAAATCTTTTGCAAGGACTAAGAATATAAATCTGTTATATTCCCAAAAGTGGGGCCAACGCAAATCTGTTGTGATGATCGAGAATATAAATTTGTTATATTATCAAAAGTGGGGCCAATGCAAATCTATTGCGAGGATGGAGAATATAAATCTGTTATATTCCCAAAAGCAGGGCCAACGCAAATTTCTAAATCTGTTATATTCCCAAAAGCGGGGCCAACGAAAATCTATTGCGAGCACCGTGAATATAAATTTGTTTTATTCCCAAAAGTGGGGCCAATGCAAATCTATTGCGAGGATCGGGAATATAAATCTGTTATATTCCCAAAAGTGGGGCCAACGCAAATCTGTTGTGAGGACCGAGAATATAAATCTGTATATTCCCAAAACTTTGGTATTATATTCCTGAAACTTTGGAGTCAATCACATTTAGGTTAATCAGGAGTCCAGTAGACCCAAGTTCTTTTTAATTTTTAAAATCAGGAGTCCATCAGACTCATGTTCTTTTCAATTTTCAAAATCAAGAGTCAATCAAATTCAAATTCATTCAAATTTTCAAAATCAGGAGTCCATCGGACACAAGTTCTTTTCAATTTTCAAAATCAGGAGTCAATCAGACTCAAATTCATTCAAAATTTCAAAATCGGGGGTCCATCAGATCCAAGTTCTTTTCAATTTTCAAAATCAGGAGTCAATCAGACTCATATTCATTCAAAATTTCAAAATCAGGGGTCACGCGACTCCGAAAGATATTTTCTAAGACAAAAGTACCGAAAGTGGGCAAAATCAAGGGGGTTTAAGTTCAAATTTGGGGCTTATTTTAAAATTTGGGGGGAAATCAAATGGCACTTAAACCGCCTCAACCGCGGCATATGCTGAGGTTTGCGGTAGTCTGTATCTGCCGTACGACACTCACAGAATGTCGGAACGACACTCAGTAAGTGCCGCGCGGCACTTCATGGGCTACTGCGCATAGTTTTCCAAGTGCCATTCGGTGCGGCAGAATGCTTAAATTAGAATTTTCTTCCATTTTTCATTCACTCTCAAATCTCTCCAATCTGAAGTTCTCTCTGGATATTTTTTCATTTTCCTCACAGTGATCTTGAGGTTTCATAGATTAGTTTAACTCGATCATAATCTTAACACTCTCTTTATTTTTGTTGTTTTCTCGATTTATTCCAAAGTTTAACTCTCAGTTCTCTTTCTTGCAAGGTTATGGCTAGCGGTTCACGGAGCAAGAAGAAGGCCAAGTACACGGCCACTCCCCACCCTGATCCTACATTCTTGCTCTGGGATCCGGACAAGCATCTATCCGCACAGGCGTTCCAGCAGTAGGTATATAATCTTTATGAATGCAATGCGTGATCAACACAACTTCAAAATGCCTTTTTTGTGAACGTAAATGATGTGCTTGTAGTGCCCTCGAGCACTTCTAATGCTTTATTCAATGCTCATTCAAATTTTTTATCCTTTACCTTATTTCCCATGAACTTTATGAATGTAGGGACAAAGCTTCATATGAAAATGAATGCTTTGCTTGTGAATTTTTTTTAATGTTTCACCTTTATCAACTTCATTACTTTTACTTCAAATTTTCTCAAAGACTTTCGAATGCGATGCATGTTAACCAAAATTTCAAACATTCCTCATGAATAATGACCATTATGCTTGTGAATTTTCCGAGTGTTACGAACGCCCTTTCATTTGATCAAAATTGATTCGAATATTTATGTTTTTATCAAAAAAAGCAAATTTTAAATTTTGTGAAATCCCTTTAAGTACTTCTTTCGTCTTCCTCTTTTGCATATTCATTTATCTTTTATTATCACTCCTTGTTTATGTATTTTTACTTTCATTACTCTTGATTTCTTTATTTCCTTTCCTTCTTTCCTTCATTCACTTGTTGACATTTGAATCTTGCAATTTTGCAGCTTCATCCCAATGTGCTAAGAGCTCCAACGACTTGAGACAGATTCATGCCCTCTCTGAGCGTTGGTGGGACACCACCAACACATTCTACTTCTCATTCGGGGAGATGACGATGACCCCGCTCTACTTCTCTATGATCACTAGGATCCCTTTTGGGAGGGAGTGCCTCCACTACCTCGATATGGTAACGGAGTAGGACCGGGTGCTGCCTTTGCTAGGAGTCTTCCCCAAAGAGCCCTTAGTCACAGCCAAGTGGTTCATGGACACGTTCAGAGGCTAGCAGGGCTTTTCAAAGGAGAAGATGGCCCAGGGCTTTATCATGTATATACTAGGGTGCTCTCTATTGAGTACCAAGGGTGATCGGATCTCTGTGGCACTGGTAGGGTCCGTGGACCAGATGGGAGAGATTTACTAGTAAGATTGGGTTATTTTAGGATTGGCCATCCTTTACAGACATATGGAAGAGATTTCTCGAGATCGGCTTGCTTCCACAGGCAGCTTTTGGAGAGCGTGGGAGGTATACTTCTCCTTTTTGCTGTCTCTTATTTAAAACCTTGTACTTTCCTTTCAGTTTCTTAATTATGAATCTTGAAACTTATGATTTTTTTTCTTTTCTTGCAGATTTGGTCCCATGAGTATCTACATATGATGTCACCTATGATGTGACCAGGAGACGCCCTCATCATGCCCCAGGATCTGAAGTGGGCAAAGGAGCGAGTGGGATAGAAGAATGGGGCTCACGATTTCATCTCGTTCAGGAATTCCTGACGAATCTAGAGAGTTACACGTCCGATGATAGCCTTGGCTTGACGTGCTTCCCGAGGCTTCTCAGGAGATATGATAGTCGACTAGATACGACCTGCAGAGGATATTGTTGGAGGGTCTAGAGGGTTAGGAGTGGTATCTAGGGGAGAGGATAACTAGGCAGTCGTTGGCGGCTCTGGGTTTCTTTGTGTCGCTTCCCCCTCCTGAGTCCATGAGAGCTACAGAGATCCTCCAGGGTTCCACACTCATGGTCACCTTAGCTGGGTTCTCCATTTATGATTTCCTAGAGCCCCCGACGGGTACGAGGCCTTTCGCTCTGCCAAGCTGATGTCGAACTTCCCTCTGATGGAAGTGACCCGGGTAAGTTTTTTTTAGCCTTTCAACCTTTCTTTTAGCTCTTAACCATGCATGTGTATCTTCTCACTGGATTTACTTTTTCTTTGCAGCCTATCCCTGCTACAACTCGGGCTCCAGCTCTATTGCCCTGGGATTGGAGCCTTGGGACGGTCTCCTATGGCGAGCAAGGCATGACCATGGTCCCTCGATTTTAGGCGGGTGCTCCCACCATTCCACTCCAGTACGATCAAGTTCTGTGAGACTATGCGGAGGAGGGCTTACTTATGCTCACAGCTTGAGAGAGTGGATCTATGGCTGAGAGTGGAGGGTAACCTCTAAAACTTGTCTTTTGGTTTAAATTTTGCATTCTCGTTTTGATATTCTAACCCTTCTCTCTTTGACTTAGGCTAACAGGGCGCGGGCGGCTGCTGAGGCTCACACGAGGGCTCTGGTGAAAATAAATGCTCCTTTTTACTCATACTCACTTTTGGCATTTTAGCTTTTTAAATACAACTTGGTAATTCGATTTGTTTTCTCCATTCAGGAGGAGCAGGTTGGGGCTTTGGCCCGGCAGGTGGGAGAGCTTCAGCAGCGACTTTAGCAGTTCAGCACTAGCCTTAGCGATGCCCCTAGAGGTAGCAGTGTTGGATGAGGTGGAGGCAGTGGTGGGGGTACCAGTGGCGGCAGAGGTAGAGGTAGAGGTAGAGGAGGAGGTAGAGGAGGAACAAGCAGGATAGAGTCAAAGGAGTAGCCCCTCTGACGCATGACTCGCCAAACTCGAGGCCGGGGCCGGGGTTGACTTAGCCCTTTTTTTCTCTCTTTTCTATTTATGAGTGTTTTGGGGAGGATTCATATACTTGGATGACTGTATGCATATATACTCACTTATTATTATGATGGTTCCTGATAGCCAAGATAGGATAGGCATTTGCATCACTTTATTGCGATTGCTTTTTTTACTTTTTCTGTTTCTTACTATTGCTTATCATATGTGTGACCATGGCTTGGTCCTTTTATTTCATTTTAACCCTTTTTGTTTTTCTGTGATCTTGTGAGCATTGTTCTACTTCTATCGCTTATCCATGTGAATGAATGAATAATTGTGACCATAGCATGGTCGTGCTGCATGATGCGTGCGTTTTATTGTTTTTATTCAATTTTTTGCCTGCAGATGGGCTGAAAACATTACAAACACATCCTGGCCAAAAGAAAACTCTAAGTGGTACTTGGTTAGGCTTCAGCGGCAGTCAGTGACTACCGCAACGGCAGTAACGGACTACCACGCGACACTTACTCGAGTGTCGTTCTACTTTACTGAGTGTCGCCCTATGTTTTGGGTATATCCACTCTTTTTTAAATCCTCCCTTCATCAATTAGCTCCCAAATCCTCTTCCCATGGATGGATACTCTTTCTGGCATCAACAAGCTCAACTTTGAGTGTTTCAGACTAAATGACCTCTTCTCTTTCCGACGAATGATCTTAAATGAAAGTTTGCTTCGAGCTGCTATTCGGTGTTGGGATCCCTCTCTCCAAGTCTTTCGCTTTGGCTCCCAGGAGATCTGTTCTTTGTTTGAGGACTTTAGCACTATTTTGGATACTAATCCTTCTGCGGATCCGATAGTTCCTCTAATGCAGGCCGGGTATGTCCAAGACCTCACTGCTCTCCTTCACACATCTCAAAACGCAGCAGGCTCGTTTGTTCAAGACCGATAAATGAACTTTGAACACCTTTTTTTTGTCTACTCTCCTTACGATGGGGGGTATCAAGTCATTCGGCATAGTGCTTTATTGATAGACATGCTCTCTTACTTCCTCTTTTGGTCATCTTCTGATGTTCTCATTCCCGTTGCTTGTGGTTTGCGTGAGATGAAGAGTGCTATTATGCTGATCCTTGGTGAAACCTTGATTGGTTTAGACTGTGCCCATACTTCCAGGGCAATGCTATCTTTGGGGGCACCCTTCGTCTTACAAGTTTGACTCATGGAGCACCTTCATCTCTTCATACACTCCTCACACCTTCGTGGGTCACTTCCCTATGACCATATGGAGGTTCACCGCCTATTCTATTCTGCCGATGCTTGGCTTGGTTGGCTCCGGAGCCTTTCTGCTGGTGATAGCTGTTGGATCTGCCCGCAGTGGTCTTACCTTTCCATCACCGTGCAGATTCCCGAACGATCTGGTATCTGGCTACCTGGTTTGCATGCTACCACTTTCTATATTCCTGGCCGGGTGGCTCGCCAGTACGGGCTTCTCCAGGATATTACTGAGGCTATTACTGTTGATTTCATGAGGGGTTCGATCATGTGCCCTTCCATTGTGAAGGCTTTCATTTAGGCTTGGCATGACAGAGTGTCAACTCCTTTCCAGAGGATCCCTGCCTCGATCGTGCCTACTACTGAGTACCTTCTTCAGATCCAAACTCTGATCCAAGGACAGGCTTTGTAGACATACATGGGTAAAAGTAAAACAACAGGACAACGCTTTATTTTATAAAATTTCAGACAAGTCCTACCTGTCCTTTTACGCTTTTTAATGTGATTTTTCTCATTTCTCTTCTCAAAGAGTGTTCTTGTCTTTAGGAGATGTTCTGACATGTTTAATCAAAGTATTCACTCTTTCGATTAATATTTTTAAGTTATGAAAATTTTCCTTTTAATGTCTTTTTTTGGCTCTTTACTTTGCTTTGAGTCTCTAAAGTTTTAATCATTCTATACCATGAATTTTTGTTTGTTCTTTTATGGTACTTATTTTAACAGCGAGGAGAACCAGAGACAGGTTTCAAAGTAAATGTCTGGGTTCTTCGGATAGTAAATGAAGTTTGTCCCTGGTTTTGGGGCTTTGAGGTGGTTCCGGGCAAACGCAAGTTTGCCCCTAGTTTAGCACGGGGTTTTTCTTTTTTGATTTTCATGGACCGAAGGCTTTCGAGAGCCCGCCTACTTATCCCTGAATGGGTATCAAGTCCGCAGTAGTTCGGTTTAAGGCTTGACGGGAAGTGCCATTTTAGGCAATTATTAGTGACCGAACCTAGCAGGGTGCCTATGTATCCCCTAGCGGGAATCAGGTTAAGCGTAGTTCATCAACTCTGGAGGTTTTGAAAAAAAAAGGGGTTATAAGCAAAATACTTTTTGAGGCGATCAAGGTTAATTGGTTGTTTAAATTCAACCCCAATGAGATAGGCTGCTCCTCCAGAGAGGAGAGTCTTGATGATGTATAGCCCGACCCAGTTGCGTTTGAATTTTACTCTGGGCGGACCTTTTTGTTGAAAGCACGAGCTATCCTCTTTTGATATCCCCAAGTATAGTCTATTGCATCCAACCTCTTATCATCAAGCAACATCAACTCTTCATACCTCCCCCTCATCCATTCTAGCTCGGTTACTTTGTATTCTGCCAAGACCCTGAGAGAGGGTATTTCTACCTCAGTTGGAAGGACAGCCTCCATCCCATAAACCAACGAATACGGTGTGGCTCCTGTAGAAGTTTTCACAGAGGTCCGGTATCCCCACAGTGCAAACGACAACTTCTCATGCCAATCCTTATACGTATCTATTATTTTTCCCAAGATTGCCTTGACATTCTTATTTGCTGCTTCCACTGCTCCATTCGCTTGAGGCCTATACGGGGACGACTAATGGCGAGTGATCTTATATTTCTCTAAGAGCGGGATAACCTCTCCTTGAAAATGACTACCATGATCAGAAATGAACTCATTTGGGACCCCATATCTGCAGATTATGTTCTTCTTGATGAAGCTCACCACATCCTTGGCTTTTAAAGTCGCATACGAAGCTACCTCTACCCACTTGGTAAAATAATCAATTGCTACGATTATGTAACGGTGCCCGTTGGAGGCCTTTGGGACTATCTCACTAATGATATCGATTCCCCATACAGAAAATGGCCAAGGAGTGATCATGCTATAGAGTTGTGATGGCGGGGTGTGCATTAGATTTGCATGGATTTGGCATTTATGGCACCTTCTGACATATTCACAACAGTCTTTGTCCAAAGTCGTCCAATAGTATCCCTGTCGGATAATCTTCTTCACTAGCATGTGCCCATTCATGTGGGGTCCACACACTCCCTCGTGTATTTTCTCCATCATTCTCATAGCTTTCCTCTCATATAAACACTCTAGATTATACCAAGTGTAGGATTTCTTCCATAGTTTATCCGCGCAGATCACAAACTGGGCAGAAAATCGTCGAACCGCCTTTTTGTCCTTCTTTGAGGCTCCTTCGGGATACTTTTCCTTTTTAATGAAGTTCCATACATCCTCATACCAAAGCACTTTACCCTCTTCTTCTATGGCGGCAATCATTTCAAACGACGATTAGCTTCTTACTTCTATGGATAGTGGGATCATGGTAGTTCTCGAGGGGATCTGGATCATTGAGGCTACAGGGAAGGTAATAAAAGAAAATCTTTTTAAACTGCACTTTTAGGCTTTCTAGGTAGCTATGGTAAGGTCTCAACTTCTTATGCTTTACCCTCCAATCACCTCGTACTTGGGATATGATCAGGTTAGAATCTCCGAAAATGTTGATCCTTTCAACTTTCAGGGCTAAGGCTGCTTCCATCCCAATTATGCACGATTCGTACTCTGTGGTGTCATTGGTCGAGTCATACCTGAGTTTGACGGCCAATGGGGTAGGGGCCCCATCGAGTGCTATGAGAATGATTCCAACCCTGTAGCCTGTTTGGTTGGCTGCTCCATCAAAGTACATTTTCCACAAGTCCTCCTTCACCTCCATTACTCCCTCATCAAGAAACTTAAATTCTCCCCTATCCTCGAATTCTATGCCAAGATCTGCTAAAAACTCAGTGACAGCTCTTCCTTTTACAAACATGGCAGTGACCTATTTGATATTGAATTCAGCTAGCATCATGGTCCATCGAGAAATTCTACTGGTCAAGGCAGATTTTTCGAATAGGAATTTGAGTGGGTCCATTCGGGATATTAAGGTTACAGGGAAGGCTAACATGTAGTGGTGAAGGCGACGGGTACACCAGACAAAGGCCCAATAGGCTTTCTCTAAAGGTGAATATTTCAACTCGTATCCAGTCATCCTTTTGCTTAAGTAATAAATGGCTCTTTCCACATGCCCCTCTTCTCCTTCTTGGGCCAACATACACCCCCATTGAATCTTCAGAGATGGAAAAGTACAGTAGTAAAGGTCTTCCGGGTAAGGGTGGTGATGAAACAGGTGAGTTTTGAAGGTAAGTTTTAACCTTTTCGAAGGCTTGTTGGCACAAGGTATCCCATTTGAACTTATCTCCTTTTCTAAGTAGCTTAAACAAAGGGTCATAGGTTAGGGTGAGTTTTGAGATGAAGCGGCTTGTGAACTATATTCTACCAAGAAATCCCCTTAATTCCTTCTCATTCTTGGGCAGATGCATCTCGATTATGGCCTTTATTTTTGTTGAGTCCACCTCTATCCCTCTCTAAGTGATGAGAACCCCTAACAACTTTCCAGTAGTGACTCCGAAGGAGCACTTTTGAGGGTTCAGCCTCATTCTAAATTGCCTTAACCTTTCGAAGAATTTCCTCAATGCATCCAAGTGTCCTCCCCCTTCCTTGGATTTTACAATCATATCGTCCACATACACTTCTACCTCCTTATGGATCATATCATGCAACAATGTTGTAGCGGCCCGCTGATAAGTTGCGCCCGCATTTTTGAGCCCAAATGGCATCACCCTATAACAGTACGTGCCCTATGGTGTGATGAAAGTGGTTTTCTCTCTATCCTCTGGCACCATTAAAATCTGGTTATACCCTGAGAACCCATCCATAAAAGATAGGAGTTCATGTCCCGCTGTATTGTCCACTAACACATCAATGTGGGGTAAAGGAAAATCGTCCTTAGGGCTGGCTTTGTTCAGATCCTGGAAGACGACACAGAACCTAACGCGATCGTCCTTTTTCGGGACATGCACTATATTGGCGATCCATTCTGAATACTCGGTGACCATTAAGAATCTGGCTCTTAGCTGCTTTTCAACTTCCTCTTTGACTTTGAGTGCCCATTTAGGCCTTATTAGCCTCAATTTTTGTTTTACAGGTTTTGAATTGGAAAAGAGGGGGATATGGAGCTGGACTATTTTTGAATCGATACCTGGCATATCGCCGTAAGACCATGTAAACACATCTTTGAATTCATTTAATACATTGATTTATTCTTTACTTTCTTCTTCGCTGAGTGTAGAGCCAATGAAAACATTTTGAGGATTATCTTCATTTCCTAGATTGATCGTTAGAGTGTTCTCAATGATTTTACATGCAGATTCTTTTTCTTTTTTGATTAATTTTTGCAATTCATTTAGTATTTCATGATCATCACATTCATCACATTCATTAAGCACATTCGAGTAGGCAGAATCAGTCATACTTTTATTGATTTTCTTTGGAACAATTACTAGACATGGAAATTGAAAGGCGCCTCATTTTGGCCATTACAGACTTCGGGTGTGGGGGATACCTATCACTAGACTCAAAAACCCACTCTTTCTTGCTTTCTCCTCCCAGATCGGTGATGAAGCATTCCTCCGGACCTCCTGTCTTGGTAATCTCCTCCATTTCTTCCTTTTCTAGTTCTTCCATGTCATTCTCCTCGTCTTGTACCTCTTCTACTAATCCCTCAGCATGTTCTTTTCCGGCCTTGTCTTCCACAACCCCTTCTTCGCCTGTTCCCTCAATTTTTGTGCTTTCCTCGCTCAACAGATTCTTCATGACCGAGCCATCCAGCGCACCAATCCAATCTTTAGTGGTAGCTGACTTCGTGGGTACCTATAGATATGGATCCTGATACTCAGAGAATTCATGGGGGAAGAAGATCTCAAACCCTGGCTTAATATGTTTGTCCTGATCTACCCATGGTTCTGGGAAGCCACAAAAGGGGAAATCCTTTCCCTCATTCACAAAGTATCCATTGAGCATCTTCAGGTAATGGTCCAATGGTGCATCAGTTGTCTTCTTCTTATCTCTCAGTTCTTTCTTTCATGGTTGATAACCCAGACCATGAGTGTGGGTCTGAGTGGCGATCTTTCAAAATTCTGGTAGACCTTGATGATTATTACCCAATCCCATACCTAGGAAGAAACCCATCTTCTCCATGATACCAATGACCAATGAACTCCCGTATTGATCGAAATAGAACGACAGGAACTCTTTGGCTTCTCTCCCTCCAAAAGGTTAATAAACTCGAATCACCCCAGACTTGTCTCCTCTTCCTAGAATTGCACCTCTAGGACTGGTGCGCTTGATGAAGCTTCAGACGGACGGACCTAACTGTCCCTGAGAATATCACAGACCTTGATCTTCCAGACACACTTGACTCCATGAAAAATTTTCCCCTAGAATTGGTGTTTAGTACACTGTCCCCGAGAATATCGCAGACATTGATCTTCCCCTAGAATTGGTGTTTAGTACACTGTTTTGAACTCCGTGAAAAATTTTCAATCATCATCCCAAATCTTGGTATTTTAGAGCAATAAAAATCATGTTTTGTACAGTATTTCAATTGCTTAGAATATCTTAAATTGTTCGTTAATTTATGTAATTAAGCTTTTAGTGTTCTGTACACTAATTGGGACCCGAGTATAATGGTTGATAAATTCTCTCATATGATTTAGTCATTTTAGAGCAAGAAATGATGTTCAGTATATTACTTTAATTGCCTAAATCAACTTATTAATTTTTTAAATTAATGTCAAGTGTTTTGTACACTAATTTGTATACCTAAGAAATCATATGTTATTGGTTTACTTGAAATTTTGTATTTTTTGAGTAGCATGATTAGTTTTGTTGATATGCTTGACAAAACTATGATTAATCTGTTTTAAATTAATTTAACTATTTCAAATGAATTACACTTTTCAGTTAAGTGACTTATTATATTCTTGAAAAATAATTTTTTTGTTGAGGAAAATTTCATTTTTCTCATTAGATGTGTTTTTTTTCAATTATTTAAAATTAGTTTTAAATATTTGGGAGATTTCGAAGGGCAAATTTAATGATTAGTTTATTAATTTTTGCATTAGAGGTTCGAATCATTGTACGTTTTTTTTAATGCTATTTATGATTGGATTACCTTCAGACCTCTTATTCTCCCCCTTAAATTGAGAGATGGATGAGTCCATTCATTCTTGCAAGAGTAATACTTGGGACACAATCGAAAGATACAACTTTGGGACACAACCACTATTTTGTGTGTCTCTCTCTCTTGATGGGCCCTACAGTGCCAGTGGACCCCATAGTGCCCACTAGGAGAGAGATAAACACAAAATGGGGGTTGTGTCCCAAGGTTGTGTCTAATGGTTGTGCTCTAAGTATTACTCTTCTTCTAATAAAGACCACATGAGTGCTTGTTGTGTATGATTAATTAATTAATATGGATTGAATGAATTGATAACTGAAATTGACAATTTATTTTGAGCTCATGTTATCACGATGTATGTTCTAAGATTTTTTTCTATACATATGTGAAAAACAAAGCATCCCTATTTTTATGGCTATAAATGTTGAGGATGAGTGTTTTATTTTACGTTTTGGAAAAGCCTATTTGTAAAGGGATGAATTTCTTTGTTTTCACAATACATGCATTAATTACTTTAGCATAAGTTCTAGATTGTTAATTTTGGCTCTATGCACATTTATGCGTATACGACGCAATTATATTATTATTATGGATGATATTAGATGGATTACGTACTATCTATGCATGTTTGTTTAGAAAAATCGGTTATAAAATATTTTCTTCAGTTACAAGAGTAAAGTGATGACTACCAGCTTAAATTTTCGATCTTGGAATTGTGATAAAGGAAGATTTTTTGATAATTGGTTTCTAAAACAAACATTTATAGAAATAGGAAAATAATAATGTCATAACCCTTGCACATATTTTAGAATGTAGAGATGACTTCAGACGCCAAAATTAATTGATCTTAGGGAAGACAATTAGTTGATTAGGGAAAAAATTTGGCACCACAAGTAACATATACGTTTGAATGAGCAAAGATCTCTTGGAGAACTTATCTCAATCAACCTATTAATCCTAAATTGAACCTAGGGCCCAATGTTTCCAAAGACCTTAAGGGCCAATAGAATTTAATTCTAGAAAGATGATCACATGCACTTTATTTTGATAAAGCAACATGGATGATGATCTAATTTGGGTATATAATAACTACCCAATGACCTATGAATATGGAATAAGTTCAAATTTGTTTTAGAGCACATCCACTACAGGATTGAAGAATGTGGTACTAAAGCTCGAAGTGAACTGGAAAGATCCCGAACACATGATGATCGAGAATCTAAGGTTGAAATCCGGTATGATTCAAGATCTGTTAGGTTTCTGGGATTACCTGCACTGGTGAAAATAGGTTCAGGCTGTGATATATTTTCAGTCGATACACATGAAATAGTTCATAACATAGAATTAGAAAATTAAGATTTGTTCTGATTATTCTCGGCATGTTTACCTGGCAGCAAACTGTCATAAGGGAAGTCGCACACATGACCAGTATTTCCATAAGTGGAAGAATGCGAAAGGCCGGTGGGCCTATGTTCATTAAGCAAGCTAAGAGGTAGGGTGGGACTGACAATATGATGGATATTATGTTGCATGGTACATTTTTTGGACATGGTTATTTACGTAATACATTTTTAAGAGCTGAAATGTTAACTCTACTTCCTTTGTTTCTTAAGTTACTGAATTATCTATTGATTCTGTGACCTGGCCTGCTAAACTCGAACACGTAGGATGAGAAAAAGATGACTCGATTAGCTCATAGAGGCTTGTGGCCCACTTGCTAAAGTTGACCTGCCTACGCATGAGTCTTGATTAGGTGAGAGATAATCAATCTTTAGAGCTAGTTCACTCACACCTTGGACCTATGTTTGTAAATCCATTTTACAGTAACTCCAATTTTCTCACCTTCTCATCTCAATGCTATAAAACATTAGATTGCATCAAATGATTTGCAGCTAAGGTTGAGAATCAGATTCGAGAAGACTTTAGAGTCATCTCGTATGCCAGTATTTCTCGGATTAGTGCAGAGGAACTGTGTGAGGATAAAAGGGGTACATATACAACTTTTTGTTCTGGAAAATTCTGTAATAAAATGTTATTATAGAAAGAAGGAATAAAATATTTCTGGTTAAGTCTGGATCATTGATGCTGCAAGCTAGCTTTCCAATTTAGAAGGGTACACTCTTAGTTACTGCCCTCATACGCAAAATTGTGCCTTTATAGTCTGTTACTTCCAGTCTTTATGAACTAAGAACAGGAGAAAAGCCCAAATATGGAGTTTTTCTTCCCAAAGGACTCAATTGGTCATTTTCACTATGTTTCCCATGTAGTATGGGAAACTGGCCAGAAAGCTAGAAAGCATATTTTAAAAGATATTGTGATAGCTTGAAGGTCCTATTATATACAATAAACAACCAGATGTTAGAAATAGCTCGTTTAGAAATGTTTTCCCAATATCGATGTTGCTAAAAAAATCTTGACCTCTATGAGTTGGAGGAAATTGTAGACAACATACCATCTTGAGCGAGGGTGGGAAGATATTGACATTCCACATCTAGTAGTCACTAAAAATGGTACAAGTCTGCAGTCGATTGGGAGTACACCACTAGACGCTAGTGGGAGTATGCCAAAAAGTGGGATTGCACTACTGGTTACTCAAGATTTTTAGATAGCACAGTGCAGTTGACGAGCATGAGTACTCTGTCGGTGTTTTAAAATCTATGGGAGATATTTTCCTGTGCGCATTAGTAGATGATGTCGTGACAACTTCTTATGTACTCCTTCTGTCCCATAATAAGTCTCCACATTTCCTTTTTTGGATGTCCCACAATAAGTGTCCACTTTCCTAAATTGGCATCTAACTTTTACTTACTTTCCAAAGCTACCCTTGTAATAAAGACAAGGTAGCATTTATTTTTGGTCTCAAAACAAACAAAAGTCAAACATCTATCACATCTAAGGGTAAAATTGGAAAGTGGCCCTTTAATGAACCAAAAAAAACTAATATAATACAACTTTCTTAAATAATGTTCAAAATGGAAGTGGACACTTATTATGGGACGGAGGGAGCAGAATTTTTGTTCATCTACTAAAGCTGAGTGAATAGTTGCTATGAAGGATGATTGAGCTCTATAGACAAAGAATAAGGTCATGGAGTTAGTTGATATTGCATCTGAGCATAAGATTATTCGAAACAAGTAGGTTTTCAAAGTTAGATTCAAGGCGGATGGTTCAATTAACAAGAATAAAGGCGTTGGGGTGAAAGGTTAAACCCAAGAGTGGGTGTAGACCTAGAAGACACAATCTCCCTAGTGGTGAGATTTTGCATTCATCCACCTTATCATAGATATTATTGTGCATTTAGTTTTAAAACCCTTTTCAAATTGATGTTGAAGCTTCTTTTCTCGATGGAGAGACAAACAAAGAGATCTACATGCATCAACCTATTGGTTTTCATGACTGATGGGAATGAGCCAAAGTGCGGCATCTCAATTGACCTGTTTATGATCTCTAGCAATTGTTTAGGTAATGGCACTTGAGGTTTCATTCTTTGATCGATCTCTTTCCATTGAGAAGATTAAAGAGGATCAACTTGTGTACATTGATCAGTCCATAAAAGGTGTTCTAATTCTTACACTATATGACAACAATATCCTTTTTATTTAGATAAAAATGTCTTTTGTTTTGAGTTTAGTTATTATCACTATGAGCAAGCCTATGGTCCCCAGATCGGTCCCTGAGTTCTCCTGTATGGAGTGGGTAGTGAGCTTAGGGTGCAGGACCTAGTCAGGTTCAGGACTAGGTTCTCTATCCTTGACTCCTTTTCCTTCGCCATCCCAGAGAGGCCGTTCGGGGTCTGTTTTCATCAACCCGGGTACGTTACCTTTTACGAGGATGCATTCATAGCTAGCGCTTGCATTCCTCTGCATCCCTTAGCCCAGGATCTTCTAAGTTACCTCATGATTTCTCCTGCTCAACTCACAGCCAATGACTAGAGACTCCTGATGGGGGCGGTGTACTTGTGGCCCCAACTTTTGGTTACACGCTGACCCTCCAAGAGTTCTTGGGGATCTACCAAACTTTTCCTTTTGTAGAGGAGCTAGGGTTTTTCTCTCTGGGTGCTTGGTGAGGGAAGAAAATTATAAGTAGGTACCCGAGCAATAATAATGGATAGAAGAAGAAGTTCTTCCATGTGTCTTTCGGTGGGTTATACAAAACTGACCCCGGGACAGAAGTTGTCCTACCCTCGACCTAGTCGACTGAGTTGAGGTAAGGCTCTTACTGTCCTTTTTTAGCTTTCCTCGCACCACCTATTTTCTTTTGTTTTCTTTGGATACTAACCACCTTATGACTTGTTTGTAGTTGGTTCTACATCTATACCTAATATCCTGATCAAGTGTCAAGAGCAAATTCTAGACCTAGCCTGACCACCCTATCGACATCATCTAACTCTTGGGCAAGCTTAGTAATCAGGTAGAGAGCTTCAAGCCTAAGAAGTTGTTTCGGGCTCCCAATCTTCTGTCTCTCATCCCGACCCCCTAGTAAGATGCTTCCGATCTCTTCTACTCACTTTTTGCCCTTTTTGCCTTCGTGGTTGATTACTGACCCCATGCTTTTTTTGTTTTCTTGACAACAATGGCCCCTATAAAAGACATGGCTGCTCTCGTAACTAAGGAGGCTTCTTTAGCTAATAGAGTGGTTAGTAAGAGGAAGTGACCAAGAACCGTAGGAGAAAGTAGAGAGTTTCCACGATTGAGGAGAGTGGCTCCTACGGATGTCTCGACTCTTCCTCCGGAGAGGCTTGGGGAATTTGCAACCGCCCAATCAGTCAGGGTAAGCCTACCCAACCCGCTCTGTCTTACTTTAGGCAAGAGCTCCAGCCCCCTCGGCTACTCCTACACGGGAAAGGATCTGGGTAGCGCTAAACCCTGAGGATATCCAATGATGTTGGATGGAGTTGCTTAAAGATTACGACTTCACTTTGCAGTACCACCTCGGTAAAGCAAATGTAGTCACTAATGCTTTAAGTAGGAGACCTCGTAGTAGGATTGTTTCTTTGATGATCAGAGAGTGGCAAGCATTGAGAAGGAAGACACTTGGGGTACCTTGTCATCGAACCGACCCTTGTTAGTCGAATTATTAAAGTTCAAAAGAAGGATGAAGGATTGTGACAATGGTTTGAGAAAGCAACAGCTAAGGATCTAAAAGAGTGGATAATTGGACAAGACGGAAGATTTCGATGTCGAGACCGACTCTGTATGCCAAAGGATGATGGATTGAGAGAAGAAGTGATGAATGAAGTGCATAGGTCAAGACTAACAATTCATCCAGGGAGTACAAAGATGTGCAAGGTCCTAAAGAGGAGTTTTTCGTGGGAAGGTATAAAGAAGGATGTTGCAGAGCACATTTCAAAGTGTTTTACTTGTCAGTAAGTCCAGGCTGAGCATCAGAATCCGTCAGGACTTTTACAACCACTGCCTGTACCAAGATGGAAGTGGGAGCACATCTCGATGAACGTCGTCGTGGGATTGCCAAGGTCGCAACAAAACCAAGATGCTATTTGGTTAGTCATGGACCGACTCACAAATCAATGCACTTCATCGCGTACAACATGACGTATCCAGTTGAGAAGATGAGCCAACTCTACTTGCAACAGATTAATCGACTACACAATGTGCCTATTTTAATTGTTTCTGATCGTGATTTGCACTTTACAGTCAGATTTTGGGAGAGTCTACAAACAGCTTTGGGAACGTCATTGAAGTTGAGTTCTGCATTTCATCCCCAGGCTGATGGGCAGACGGAGCAGACACATCAAGTATTGGAAGATATACTGTGAGCATGCATGACCAACTTTGAAAGCTCATGGAAGACACATCTGTCGATCATTGAGTTTGCGTACAACAATAGTTATCACTCAAGCATCGAGATGGGACCATTTGAAGCGCATTTCGGAAGATCATGTCATTTACCTCTTTGTTGGGCAAAAGACGAAGAAGGCAAGATTTTGGAACCAGATATGGTTCAAAAAATGAACGAGAAGATCAACATTATCAGAGAATGGATTAAGGCAGCCCAGAACAGATAGAAGAGCAATGCGGACAAGCGCCAGAAGGATTTGGAATTTTTAAATTGGAGATCACATCTTGTTCAAGGTTTCTCCAATCAGAGGAGTTGTGAGGTTCAGACAGAAGAGTGGAAAGCTTTCACCCCGCTACATTGGATCATTCAAGATTTTGAGCATGTGGAAAAGGTCGCCTACGGATTGGCACTGCCGTCGAAGATGTCCAGAGTTCACAACATATTTTATGTCAGCATGCTAAGAAAATATGTGCATGGAATAATGCACAAGATCGACTTCAAAGATATCGAGGTAAACAATAGAGTAACATACACCGAAAGACCAGTTCGCATCTTAGTGAGAAAAATCAAGAAGCTGAGAAACAAAGAGATCCCACTGGTGAAAGTTCAATAGGAACATCACGACGAACTCGAAGCATCGTGGGAGATAGAGTCTGTTATGCAAAAGAAGTACCTGGAGTTGTTTGTTGAGTCTAAGCTCAGATTTTGGGGATAAAATCTTTTGTTTGGTGGTGGAGAGATATAACACCGGCCCTTTTTCCTGTATTTATCAATATTTGGATATATTTTAGTATTTCTGTATGTGTATACGTAAGTTACAATTGTTTGTGGATGAGTTTTGATGATAGATTCTTAAAACAATAGAAGGGTTGCTGAATCAGGAGGCCCGAGTGCTCGGACCCTGGGAGTGCTTGAGCTAGCATGAGCACTCAAGCTTTAAAATGGGTGAAATGACTATTTTGCCCCTGAGTCTCATAATGTCTAAAAATACCATGCATTTCTCAGCATTTTGTGCATGTAAACTTTGCATTTACACATAGCTCCATTGAGAGAAAGAGAGTTTGTGAGTTATACACATTTTATACACAAACACACACTCAAACATTCTTGTATGTCTCCCATTTCATGATCCATACACATAAACACTTGTATCATATCTCCTATGAAGTATTGGAAGTGAAGTTTAAGAGGTGTAGAGGAGGATCAATGTTTTGATTATGCTTTGAAGAGGACTTGAAGCTTGTACTTGGAGTTCTTGGAGGATCAAGTGCGCGCTCACACACACACACACACACACACACACACACATACACACACTTCTTTTCATATTTCTCCATTAAGATCATCTAGATCTTGTGTGAGTACTCCTACTCACTCTTAAAATATGTTTTTATAAGTTAACTTTACAATCTAGACTTATGCATGTGTCATATGTGAAGATCAAAGCATGGATTGATATACTTGGAAGTTTGATCTAGCATATACATACATGTTTTCATCATCCTAGTGCTACATGATCATCTAGATCCTTGTGAGTCTTAATAATAACTTATAAACATGCTCTATATAGTTATAGTGATGATCTAAGACCATGAATGTGACATGCATTGAGATTTCTATGCTTATAAACTACTGCTAAAACTGTTACTATTCTGTTCTGCAGAACCCGAGCACTCGAACCAATGCATGAGCACTCGAACCTATTGAACGGGCCA
The DNA here is from genome assembly GCA_033977485.1 of Hydrangea macrophylla. Classification (NCBI taxonomy): domain Eukaryota; kingdom Viridiplantae; phylum Streptophyta; class Magnoliopsida; order Cornales; family Hydrangeaceae; genus Hydrangea; species Hydrangea macrophylla. The sequence goes on from CM066982.1 coordinate 52,399,660, forward strand.
GGTGCGAGCGATTGAGAGGTGTGAGCGCTCGAGCTAGGTAGTATTTGTAAGAAGAGTTTGCTATGAATATATATAAAGAGTTATGCTAAGGTCAGTTGTACCATAAGCTATGATTATTGTACCGTGAGTTATACTTGATGTATTTACTGGTATATGCTTATTAGAAGTGGTACCTTATGTTTTTAGAGTAGTACCCTAGTAGCATAGCACTTTATGGAGAAAAGAAAAGGATGCATTTTTAACACGACGATGCTATAAATCGGTAGAACTTATACGTGCAATAAATGAGAACTATATGAATAACAATGTGATTTACTTAAATACACGACTCCGAGAATAATGTGCTTTAATGACTTGTACAACACGCGTTAATTGTTAATGATGCGGAAGATGCGATAATGTTCATAATAGGACATTTGTATCCTTCGGTCTGGTCTCTTGTGTTTTGTTCGTTGCTTGGTTAGTTTGAGAATGAGTAAAGAGTCTGGGTTCAGTTGTTGGGATGGTTAATGGCCGATGGACGACTAATGTCAAGCAAGTGGCCACTTTGAGCAAGATAACGAATAAACCAAGGCCTAATGGGATAAGATTGGGATTACCAAGTAATGAGGATAGATGTCAATTAGCCATTGGGCACGATGACAAGAGAATAGATGTCAATTAGCCATTTGGGCATGATGACAAGATGGTAACCCATGACCAAAAAGCGACGATATTCCAAGCCAACTGCACTCGTGTCGAATGCATGCAAAGAGTCGTATTTGTGAAAGATTGGGCATATTGTCCAAAAATTGGATCGGTGATCTAAAGAGTCGAGTAAAGATTGAACCTATGGTTCAAAGCAAAGAATCCGAGCCAGTATGAATTGGGATGTGGTCCCAAAGCGATCAATCAGTTATTGTCAGTTGTGTTTTAAAGATCCAAGTAAAATTGTTGAACGTTTCCTAAACATACACATTTCCTTAAGATTTAGAAGAATCGAGTCTTAAAGACGTGCTTTTAATAAGTTGAGAAAATAGAACGTTTTACTTTCTTAATAGATTAAGCAATGCTTTCTGAGCATGCTCAGTGTAGTAGGTTTACTTTGTAGTAAAGCTGATGACTTTCAGGTCTTGGACAATCAAACGTCCAAATCATACAGAGCCAGGTTACCCGGACGAGGAGTATGCCGAGGAAGGCTATGGGATTGTGAGTTATCTACCGAAAGTGAAGACTTTTGTTTATGTATCGTTTGTTTAGTTGAGGCACTGGATGCCAATCTTTTTATTATTATGTTGTAGGGCTTTAAGCATAGGATATTATTATCTTCTCTTTCAGGGTTGTAATAACAGATTTAAGACTCTGATGATGTTTAATATTTGTAAGCCTAGAACCACCATACTTATTATTACTGCTCTAGTTACTATTTACTGCTTTTATCTTGGTTCTTTCTTGTATGGACAAGTACACGATCCTTACACCAGTCACGTATCTACAGACCCATAAAGGAAATTTTAAAATTTCCCTATTTTTGGCTTACTTTGGGCGTGACATAACCAATAAGGTTTTGTAAAGGGATCTTCTAGATCATCTGCTGACTTGATCTATAGTACTCTCAACATTTTCATGTTGTACTATGTCCCCGAACAAAAGATGTTACCAGACATAATTGGATTTTGACTTTCTTAAAATTCAAATCTGATTAGAAAACAAAAATTTGTAAAGGGATCTTCCAAATCATCTGCTGACTTGATCTATAATACTCTCAACATTTTCATGTTTTACGATGTCCCAGAACAAAAGACGTCACAAGACATAACCGATTTTTGACTTTCTCAAAATCCAAATCTAATTAGAAAATTAGAATTCAGCATAGCTAATTCGAACACCATAACCTAGCATATACCCTCTAGTTCTTCTCAAGACCTTAAGAATATGCTCTATGGTTTCTCATCAAACTGAACATAGTTTGGATTGATATCTATCAAATAAACCATAACGGCTTAACAGATATTCAATATCTAATATCACATACATGAGGAAGGCCATAGCGAAAGCATATGGCATACCTACCATGCAAACTCTCTCACCTTGCGCCTTAAGACAGTAAACCCGAGATAATATTAGGACAAGTCCAAAGGGTAAGAACCTTTTCTAGAAATTTCTTATGTCAAAACCAATCAGTAACTTATCAATATAAGAAGTTTGAGATAATCTCATTATCTTCAACTTTACGTTCTCGAATCAGCATAATTCATAGAATATAGCTCGCCTTTCCTAGATCACAAATATCAAGTATGCTGAACAACTTAACCTAAACTATTGACAACACACCTTTATCATTCTCAATGATAAAGATGTCATCAACACTTAGAAACTACAATTACTACCATGCTTTCTTTACAAGAAACACATTGTAAATACAAGGTACATCCTTATTTTAGAAGAATCTAAAATATTTTGACTACTAGGTCAATACTAGATGTTCTTATCTCTGTATGTTTGATCAATTCAACGGACTTATGCAACTCACATACCACAACTTCCTCACCATTTGGTATCTGCATGTAGATGTCCTTGTCAAAATTATCTTTCACAAAGGTTATCTTGACATCTATCTACAAAATCTCAAAATTAAGATTCACAGCAATGAATAAGAGGATTCTAATGAAATCAAGCATAGCTACAATAACCTTACTTTACTTTTTGATATCATCCTCTTTTCCCTTTGTAGACACTTATACACCCTATAGGCAAAAGTATTTACTAAATACCCGAATATGATTGGAGTACAAACTCTCCAACTACAACATTCATGGTTCAATGCTCCGAATCTCCATTAGACATTGCCCATTTGTAATTAGAAGGATTAGATTCAAAGAATTTGTCAGCTTAGCTAACAATCCTCCCACTATGATAAGGTTCCGATGCAAGAATAGATAAAAGCGTAGTAAATTTTAGTTAGAAAAATTTATAAATTTCTTTGAGAGGCTAATACCTTTATTCCTTCTTTCTCAAGAATTGTCTTTCTTTTTGGGTACCCTATAAAAGTATCATACTTTCAATCTGACTTCCAAAACACTTATCTTTCCCTTTCTCACAAATGCTAGACAACATTATCCAATGTTTCCATGAACATGATTTGCATCTTTTGCACAACTTCGGGGTTGTCTATACGAAAGATTTGCTTCGAATAAGATTAAGTATGTATATTGTAGTTTCCAAAGAGAAATACCAAAAGTAGTAGCAACTCCAAATAACTTGTCTCATGACCCAGCTATATCTAAAAGATAATCAGTTCCTTTTTTCCACTATATCTTGTGAACTCAAACTTAGCGTAGACAACTTGAGAAAGAATCTTATTGTTATCTCATATGGACAATAATCTCATTTGACAGATACTCACCATTTTGATCGAATCAAAAGATAATGATATTCTTTACCAACAGCCCCATATTCCAAAATTCTTTGAAATTTTCCAAAGTATTGAGGCTTACGATGTAATAGATAAATTTATATTAGTATCTAAAATAGTCATAACTATTTCTAACTCTAATGTTTACGTTAGTATGCCCTAATTCTGCTAAGTCTTTGGCTATGTGATCTTTCAAAGAAATGATCTCACAATTTTATACTTTCTAAATAGGATTGATAGATAAGCAGTGGTTCTACAACCAAATGAGTTTAGGATCTCATCCTTTACACCTTATCTACCCTATTTAGATTAACATAATCTAACGTGCCAATGGCTTATGGGATTAGTTTGAAGGTCCTATCTTTAAGATGACAAAACACCAGTGAGCTATTTAAAATACTAAGTTAGATAATTTATAAGAGATTGGAATAAATGATAATGTACTTGCTTGACAAGTTATCAGACACACATATAATTACACTTTCTTTAAATAACCATTTCAGTGCCAAAATCAAATGAATAACTATTATTCACTAATTTGAACTGAAATCAAATATGACAACTTCAAAATTTTATAAGAAATAAAACTTCAAATCTAATTGTAACTCTTGCATTAGATCCCAAAAGCAATCAAGATCCTCTAATCACTATATAATCTAATTTATCTAAATGCCTAAAATAATTATAGATATGGTCAGAAACTCTAGAGTCAATGCATCAAGTATTTGAAGTATTCGTTTAACAACTTACTTCAATTACTAGTGATTTGATCGTACCTTGTATTTTAGCAGCCAAGTATTCGAAACAATTCCTTTTCCAATGCCCCTTCATGCCATAATGGAAACACTTTCCTTTTGTCTTAGCATCAACCTTTCCCTTTCCTTTTCCTTTTATTGCCTTCTTACCAATAGTAGGTTTAGGCTCACCCATCTCAAAGCCTTGCTTCCTCTTCTTCAAACTTATGCCCTTAGGTTTAGTTTCAAAAGATGAAGCATTTTCAATGTTCCAAACATTTGACTCTACTTTGACTATCTCCTCCATTGCATTAAGAGAGCTCATCAATTCACTCGTTGAAAAAATTATTTTAATCATTTTGAGATCCAATTTGAATTGAGTGAATTATACAGGCAACAAATACAAGATCATGTTAACTTGAGTCTCAACATCAATATCGGTACCTAGAACATTCAATACTTTAAAATAAGTGATCATTTTTTTAAAAAAATATGCTCTCTATTTGAAGTTCCTTCCGACATTCTGGTGTTCATGGCTCTCAGCCTTGCAGTCTGGCTCATCTCCCCAAGTGCTTCTTTGAGGTTCAGCATAATGACACCAACAGTACTAAAAACATGATGCTGCTACTTCAACATATCAGACATAGAGTCTAATATGTACCAGTGAGCCTTCCCATTAGCTTTTAACCATCGCCAATATTGATCCGCAAAGACTGTTGGGGTATGACGGCCTAGAGGTGGCGGACAGGGTATTGTAAGAACATACTTATATCCCTCAACAATTAATAATTCATCCAAGTCAAGCATCCATTCGACATAATTATTTCCAGCTAGCTCATTCTGAAATAATGTTGTAGCAAGTGGACTTGACATAATGAAATCTGAAATTAAATCATAGACACGTATGAATAAATGATCATGATATTTGACAATAATATGTCTTATTGAAATCCTCATAAATAATACAAAATATAATTTCTTCAGAATATCAATTTATAAAATAATGCCTCCGAGGGTAGGTCATTACTTTGCAAACTGATTGGGAAGCCCATCACAATCAATCGCCATGTAACTCTTACCAATTGATTTGTGACTCATGACACTTCAGTCTCCAATAACTTCCTTAAAAGTCCAAGGGGAGTCTCTTAATGAAACATTAGTCTAGTGTTTTACCATCATATAGAATCAACGATATCCATTTCAAGTAGTGCCTCCGAGGGGAAGTCACTCTCTAATACGTCTTATTGATTCTATCCTCCAGGAAGTTCATATCTAGTAATCGATGAATAGAACACCGTCCGATGGGAATGATCACAGATGAATCTATGACTGGTTGTATCCTATTTATTTTACAATGAACTATTGATGAAAGACTGTGAGGTTACATGAATTATAATCCTCTCTCCCACTAGATAATTTTTAATAGAGGATTTTTATGTGATCCATAGTTACACATTTTAATTGTAAATATCTCATATTTAATAATAGATTAACTTTCTTTTTAAATTAAACAATTTATTTAAAGAAAAGGTTTTAAGTGAGGTATGGGTCCATAGAGATGTTCAACATATTTATATCAAGCATATAAAAAAAACTTGAACATTAATTAAAGAGCATGCATAAATAAATTATAAATGCAATTAAAAGGTCATTCTCTCTCATGACCATCTTCATGATCTCTTCAAGACACGTCTTCATGAACTCCTTCATGATTGCTCCATCTTTCTTGTTTATACAATAGTCCCTACGCTAATTTACATTCATTCCTATACCTCTTGCGAGGTGTAAAATGATCTAAGGAAAAGTAAATTGCAAAATGGCCTAGGGAAACCATTACAGTTCTCTTATTCATAGGAATGGAGCTGCAATGCCCTTTACAATTGCCATAAAACCATAATTAAAATTAAATAAATATAAATTACTTCATGTAAGATTAGGGTTGTATGAGCTGCAAGAAAGAGGTTAGCGCATGCATTCACAATATACATATATTGTATCCATACATTTGAATTACATTCATAATTAAGGACTAACACAATAATTTAAGGATTTCCAAAAAAAATAATAATAATCCAAGTCTAATTTGGACTAATAAATATGATTAGGTGTCACACCCCTAGCATAGCAAAGTAGGGAAAAGTTAAAATTTCCACATTTGGACCCGTGGATACTTGACTGGTTTGAGGATCGCGTGCTTCTCCATACAAGAAAGAACCAAGAATAATGTAATAAATAATAAATAGATGTAGTAATAATAAGCATGGTGGTTCTAGGATTACATAATAGTAAATGTCATCAGAGTCTTAAACCCATTATTACAACCTACAAAAATGAAAAGAAGAGATAATACTATCCTGGGCGTAAAGCCCTACAACATAATAATGAATAGATCGGAATCTAGTGCCTTAACTAAAAACAAAAGTCTTCACTTTTGACAGCCAACTCGCAAACCCATAGCCTTCCTCGTTGTACTCATTGTCCGGGTAATCAGCCTCTGCAAGGTCTGGACGTTTGATTGTTTAGGACATGAAAGTCGTCAGCTTTACTGCAAGCTGAGTGAGTAAACCTACTACACTAAATGGGCTCAGAAAGCATTGGTTAATCTGTTAAGAAAGTAAAATGTTCCATTTTCTCTTCTTTAATGAAACCATATCTTTAAGTCTCAATTATTCTAATCTCGAGAAAATGCGTATTTTTGGAAACGCTTAATGATATTACTGAGATCTTTGAAACATGACTAACAACAATCCATTGATCTTTTTAGGACTACAGCCCAATCCACACTAACTCGGATACTTTGCTTTGAACCATAGGTTCAATCTATACAACTAGACTCTTTGGATCACCAATCCAATCTTTGGACTATAAGCCCAATCTTTCACAAATACGACTCTTTGCTTGCATCCGGCACGGGTGCCGTTGGCCTGGAATATTGCTGCTTACTGGTTATGGGTTACAATCTTGTCATCGAGTCCAAATGGCTAATTGACATCTATTCTCTTGTCATCGTGCCCAATGGCTAATTGACATCTGCCTTACTGAAGGAAAAAGTGGTTTAAAGTGAGAGTTTAAACGCGCAGCGGAAAAAGGTTATGTTATAAAACTTTTGGTAGCCCAGGATCTACTACTCGTCAATTCCATAGATGCGTACAAGGGGGTGCAAGATTTATACCTTAGTGTCTTGAACCCAATTCTGAACTTCAACTTCCAGCAACCTCCACTAGATGATCTTCACCCTTATGACTCCTGCGGATGCCTGCCGGAAAGACTAGGGTTGGTGGGAACCCTAATAGAGAGGATAGAGAAGGTTTTGGGACTCCAAAACAGTTTCTGCAATTTCTGACGTTCAAAACGACGAACAACCTTTTCCAGAACGCAGCTGCCCTATTTATAGATTCCCAGAACCGACCTAGACTTTGATCGATCGAAGTGACTTCGATCGATCGAACCTTCGATCGATCGAACCATTCTCGATCGATCGAACCTGTTGACTTCAATCGATCGAACATACTTCGATCGATCGAACTTGTCTTAACAGCTTCCTCAAGTGTCTTTCCAAGCATCCTAGCGGAGCTAAGAGTGGGACCTCCTAGACTCTTTATTGTTGGCTCAGACCAGTTTGTTAATTACCATGACCAAACTCTTTGATCAGCAAAGTAACTAACTGGTCAGTTAACGTTTATTCCACTATAAAACGATAACTGAACTCCAACGCAAAAGAACAAATCCGAAGCGATAACTAGACTTGTATGGTGTACTAATGTCCCTCTACCGTCAGCATTCGTAATCATATTCAGGTAGTCGGATAACTGTTACTGTCAACCTGAATCATGATTACTTCTTGTATTCCTTGAGTCCCATTCACTCCTCATGATTACCAAACATGTTGATAACTCTTATCAACAAGACTGCAGTACTCAGTAATCAACTTGGTGACATTCTCAAGGGAATGCTTACTCTGAATCAGAGGATAGATTCTATCTTGACAATATATGTTCACAACCCTATGGACATGACATACCCAAGATACCCAGGTGTTGATCTTCTATAGACCTCACTGATTGGTAAGTCAAAGCAGTCATATCCATAGTCTGTGTTCATAATCATCTCAAGATTGAGAACACGTACCTTATACAAGTTATGAGTTCCTATTGACTGTTGACAGCCTTAAGCGTCAATAGGAAAGCTCAGGTCCGTCAATGCACTATAAGCACTAGCATATCAACTAAGAGCTACACTCTAGTGATTGAGATTAATCACTCCATCCAATGGTAGTTAATTATGCTACAGTGTAGACCTGATGAGGTATCCAGTCTCATCATCCACTGTGACATATTCTAAGTATCAAAGAATAGTAATTCGTATCTCACTTGTGTGTATCTCATACACACACGAATTGCTTACTATGATACTTAAGGACAAAACAATCATCTCATGAAAGAAACATACACAATGAAATGTAAAGCTGATATCCATATATTATAATGTTAATGTCTCATACATAAAGTAATGGTTTGAGGGCACCAAAGCATAACCCCAAAGAAATAATGGCAACTCTGAATAACTCATCATCGACCTAGTTATGTCTAAAAGAGTCCGATTCCTTCTCTCCGCTACACCGTTCTGCTGAGGCGTACCAGGTGCAGTCAACTGTGACAGAATCCCATTCTGTACGAGGTGATCAATAAACTCATTAGAGAGGTACTCGCCACCTCGATCAGATCGAATGGCCTTGATATGTGTGCCCGATTGCTTCTCCACTTCAGCCCTAAACTCTTTGAACTTTTCAAAGGCTTCAGACTTGTGCTGCATTAGGTACACATATCCATACCTAGAGTGGTCATCGATAAATGTTATGAAATACTCATAACCACCCCTTGCTCTAATATTTATTGGTCCACACACATCAGTATGAACTAATTCCAACAATGCATTGGTCCTATTGCCCTTTGCAGAAAAGGGCCTTTTGGTCATCTTACCCTCCAAACAAGATTCGCAGACTTCCATTGGTTCGAGAACCAAATCGCCTAAGACCCCTTCTTTGACTAGTCTGCCAATCCTATTTAGATTGATATGGCCAAGCCTCATGTGCCAAAGCCTTGTTGGATTAGTGGAAGGTCTCTTTCTTTTAGATGGTATATTAACCACTGAGTTATTAAGTTCCATGCAAGAGTCTTTAGAAATATTGGGAGTAATCACATACAAACCATTTGATTTAATACCAGAACAAATAAAAGAACTATTTCTTTTAATAACAACTTCAGTTCCAAAATGAAAAGAATAACCATTATTCGATAAATTAGAAACTGAAATTAAATTACGTCTCATTAAAGGGACGTAAAGTACATCTGATAAAACCAAAACTTTATTGTCTAGAAATTCTAAAACTACGACTCCTATAGCAACCGCAGATACAGTTGCGCTAGAACCTAGAGTAAGGACGATCTCCCCATCACTGCATTTCCTGGTTGATCTGAACCCCTGCAACGAATTACAGATATGGTTAGTCGCACCAGAATCAATGCACCAAGTGTTTGAAGTATCCGTAATAAAACTTACTTCAATCACATGTGATTCAATCATACCTTGAACTCTTGTAGCTAAGAATTCTAGACAGTTCCTCTTCCAGTGGCCCTTCTCACCGCATTGGAAACACTTTCCTTTGCCTTGGCCATCCACCTTCCCTTTGCCCTTACCTTTTCCCTTAGATTTTGCAATCTTAGGGACCGGTCCAACATTTGAACCACCAGTGCCAACCTTCTTCTTTCCTTTCTTAACTTTCGGTGTAGATCGGGAAGAAGAAGCGTTTTTCTCAACGTTTAAAACGCTGCCCCCAGGTTTGATCACCCCTTCTGCTGCCAGTAAAGAACTCATTAATTCGCTCATTGAAAAATCCATTTGATTCATATTATAGTTAAGTTTGAATTGAGCGAATGATGGCGACAGTGAGTTGAGGATCATATCAACTTGGGTCTGTGCATCGATGTTGGCTCCCAAGGTCTCCAGTTCGTTTAAATAACCAATCATTTTTAAAACATGTTCTTTGACTGGAGTACCTTCCGACATCTTTGCACTCATTATCTTCTGCATGGCTACCTGTCTGGCTGGCCTGCCATGCTCCCCAAACATCTTTTTCAGGGATGTGATAATGTCACTGGCAGAATCGTTTGATTGGAATTGGTGTTGTAACACACCAGCCATTGAGGCCAGAATGTAACAACGGGCCATTCCATTCGACTTCTTCCATTTGTCGAACTCGCGTCTGGCAGCTGCCGAAGCATTTGCCGCGGGTTCTTCAGGGCTTGGGGTGGTGAGGACATATATGTGATCCTCCGCAGTTAAAACGATGCCAAGGTTACGTTTCCATTCAGTGTAGTTATTTCCAGTTAACTTGTTTTGAGTGAGTATGGTGGCAAGTGGACTAAATGCAGATCCAGACATTATGATTACTGAAAATCAAACAAACAAAATAAATATGGATATCAGAATTGACAGTTTGAAATAAAAGAATCCTTAAAACTCTTATTTAAAACAAAGTCGCCGGAATATCGAAACGAAAGAATAAAGCCTCCGTGTGGTGGTCAATGTTCGATCTTTCGATTTATCATGACTTATCCGCTATACAACTCTTGCAAAATAGCCATGACTCCCGAACCTATTTGATCTCTAAGTTTCTGAATAATGCCCCGTGTGGGATCCCTTATCCATAGCTTAGCTAGTGTGTACCATTAACTAGGATCCAATCACAACCGTCTCAAGTAGCGCCTCCGTGTGGTGGTCACCCTCTAACACGTCTGATTGATCCTACCCATAGGAAGTTCACATCTAGTAACCAATGAGCAGTGTACCCTCCGTATAGAATGATCACCCCTGGCGAGGTGACACAGAATACACTACTCATCTTACAATGAACCGTTAATGGAAGATCGTGGGTGTTATTTGATAAGACCCTCTCCCACTAGATTTAGTAAATTAAGGATTTTGCTTTTGAAAAATATTTCCACACACTACCCATAAACATCCAATGTTTACTAATGTGTTGAAAACGGTTTTTGAATTTTATTTTAGAAAACTTGTTTTAAGTGCATGCAACAATGTATTATATGCCAATCACAAAACAAGCACATAAAACAAAAAACTAAAATGAAATATAGGCATTCAAACAATGCCTCTATCTCCCATGGCTCTATTTCCATAGATCCACCTTCTTGGTTTGGTCGCCTCCGGCTCCATCTTTTATGGACAACGGCTCCTTGCTCCATCTTCATGGAATTTCTAATTCTATTACATTGGACCTATGCTTCTTTTGAAGCTTACAATTTATCTAGAAAAAGGAAATAGCAAAAATAAAAAAAAATAAAAGGCTAGGGAAACCGGTGCGACTTTCCTTTTCGTAGGATTGAAGCCGCAGCGCCCTTTACATACGCCTTAAAACCAAACCATTAATAAATTACAACATGCACCAATCTCAAACAATTTAAATATAAATATTTAAACGACTTGGTGCCATGGGAGATAGCGACTAATTTTGCTGCAAAAGGGTTAGTCGTACACGCATCCACACATACATAACAAATATATGTAACTATTGGAACACTAAATTGATTCACACAGTATATAAACACTTTACATACTGAATTAGAACTTAAAACAGCATCTTACTTCTCTGTCACAGTTCGATCGATCGAAGACCGTTCGATCGCTCGAACCTTCGATCGATTGAACACTGTTCAATCGCTTGAACATTCTGTTTCACAGAATGATTTAAAATTTTACAGAATATTTTAAAATTAAAGTTTTTAATTTCAAAACACTTTAAAACTGTGAAACAGAGAACCTGACAAAGACTCTGTCTCGATCGATCGAACCCTATTCGATCGATCGAACACCAGAAGGCTTCGATCAATCGAAACGAGTTCGATCGATTGAGAACAGAATGTTCGATCGATCAAAACAAGTTCGATCGATCGAACCCACCTTGCATCCTATGCAATCACAGTTTTGTATTCTGCTGCGATAACACTGCAGAAACAGATCTGTGATGATGTAGTTTCGAAAACAGTTCTAAAATCAACATGCAAATCAAAACTAGGGTTCCAAAAACGCATCTATAGATCCAAACGAGCGTGGCTCTGATACCAATTGAAGGAAAAAGTGGTTTAAAGTGAGAGTTTAAACGCGCAGCGGAAATAGGTTATGTTATAAAACTTTTGGTAGCCCAGGATCTACTACTCGTCAATTCCATAGATGCGTACAAGGGGGTGCAAGATTTATACCTTAGTGTCTTGAACCCAATTCTGAACTTCAACTTCCAGCAACCTCCACTAGATGATCTTCACCCTTATGACTCCTGCGGATGCCTGCCGGAAAGACTAGGGTTGGTGGGAACCCTAATAGAGAGGATAGAGAAGGTTTTGGGGCTCCAAAACAGTTTCTGCAATTTCTGACGTTCAAAACGACGAACAACCTTTTCCAGAACGCAGCTGCCCTATTTATAGATTCCTAGAACCGACCTAGACTTCGATCGATCGAAGTGACTTCGATCGATCGAACCTTCGATCGATCGAACCATTCTCGATCGATCGAACCTGTTGACTTCAATCGATCGAACATACTTCGATCGATCGAACTTGTCTTAACAGCTTCCTCAAGTGTCTTTCCAAGCATCCTAGCGGAGCTAAGAGTGGGACCTCCTAGGCTCTTTATTGTTGGCTCAGACCAGTTTGTTAATTACCATGACCAAACTCTTTGATCAGCAAAGTAACTAACTGGTCAGTTAACGTTTATTCCACTATAAAACGATAACTGAACTCCAACGCAAAAGAACAAATCCGAAGCGATAACTAGACTTGTATGGTGTACTAATGTCCCTCTACCGTCAGCATTCGTAATCATATTCAGGTTGTCGGATAACTGTTACTGTCAACCTGAATCATGATTACTTCTTGTATTCCTTGAGTCCCATTCACTCCTCATGATTACCAAACATGTTGATAACTCTTATCAACAAGACTGCAGTACTCAGTAATCAACTTGGTGACATTCTCAAGGGAATGCTTACTCTGAATCAGAGGATAGATTCTATCTTGACAATATATGTTCACAACCCTATGGACATGACATACCCAAGATACCCAGGTGTTGATCTTCTATAGACCTCACTGATTGGTAAGTCAAAGCAGCCATATCCATAGTCTGTGTTCATAATCATCTCAAGATTGAGAACACGTACCTTATACAAGTTATGAGTTCCTATTGACTGTTGACAACCTTTAGCGTCAATAGGAAAGCTCAGGTCCGTCAATGCACTATAAGCACTAGCATATCAACTAAGAGCTACACTCTAGTGATTGAGATTAATCACTCCATCCAATGGTAGTTAATTATGCTACAGTGTAGACCTGATGAGGTATCCAGTCTCATCATCCACTGTGACATATTCTAAGTATCAAAGAATAGTAATTCGTATCTCACTTGTGTGTATCTCATACACACACGAATTGCTTACTATGATACTTAAGGACAAAACAATCATCTCATGAAAGAAACATACACAATGAAATGTAAAGCTGATATCCATATATTATAATGCTAATGTCTCATACATAAAGTAATGGTTTGAGGGCACAAACCCAACACTTACAACCTCATTACTTGGTAATCCCAATCTTATTCCATTCGGCCTTGGTTAATTTGTCATCTTGCCTAAAGTGGCTACTTGCTTGGCATCAGCCCATCGGCTATTAACCATTTCAATAATTGAACCCAGACTCTTTACTCTTTCTTGAATTGACCAAGTAAACGAACGAAACACAAGAAACTAGACCAAAGGATACGAACATCTTGTTATTACCATTATCGCATCTTCTACATCGTTAACAACTAGCGCTCGTCGAACAAGTCGTTTAAGCACATTATTCATGGAGATATGTACTTAAGTACACTATGTTATGGTTCTTTTAGTTCTCTTATGTCATCCACATAAGTTCTACCAGTTAATCATAATATCATGTTCAGCAAGCATCGACTTCTTTTCCTTATAAAGTGGTACATTACTAAAGTACTATTAGATTAGCAAAAGGTACTGCTTAGAATAACCAATACAAGCATACATATTCAAGTACAACCCAAGGTACAACTATCACAGCTCATGGTACTATCATTCACTACATGGATCCTTCTAAATTTAACATGCAATAAACTAATCTTGTACATATTGTTGAACTTGAGCGCTCGCGCCTCTTTAGCGCTTGCACCAAGCCCCACAGTAGGCTCAAGCGCTTGCGCTTGGTCTGAGTGCTCGGGTTATGCAGTTCAGAATAGTAGCAGTTTTAGCAGATGATATGTATATGCTTTAATCTTCATGCATGAGTCTAGATTATAAATTAGACTTAAGAAAATATAATTTTCAGTGAGTAAGTATACTCACAAAGATCTAGATGATCTAGATGAAAAAATGTAAAAAAAATGTGTGTGATCTTTAAGCACTCTTCAATGCAACTTCAAGCAAGATCTAAGGCCATGATCCTCTTCCTTTCCTTCTTAACTCTTCAAGTCTTCCACTTACAGAAGTTCAATGCATGTAGTATGAGTGGTTTGATCATGATTTAGAAGCCATGTAAGGAGTGTTTGTGTATGAAATGTATTAAAATATAAACTCATGCCATCTCTATCTGAAAGGGTGTAGACACCTCGATTTTGACCAAACGTCGAATTAAGGAGAGTGTTACCTCCAAGTCCGATGATGACAACGTTCGAACAAACCTAGGACTCCCAAAGATGATTCAAGCTCTTCAAAAGACTCTAAAACCTAAAGAAGGCAAAATGGAAAAAAGAAAAGGAAGATGGAGGCAGAACGGTACTCGACCTCTTTCGCGGTAGTCACTGGCTGCCACTGCGGCAGTCTCTGGACTGCCGGGCCACATTCCATAATTGTCGCGAATTTCAGCAAGTCCAGCAAAAATGAATTTTTTTTAAAAAAATGGCAGTCCCTGGAGTTGTCTGCAGCATTCATTGATTGCCGCATCGGCATTCAGTGAATGCCGCAACGACAATCACTGAGTGCCGTTCCGGCATTCAGTGAGTGCCGTTTCCATCTCCATTGAGTGCCGCATTTTTGTAATAGACAGCTGCAAGGCAGCACATTTTGTACTATCAAAAGGACGCCTGAATTAGGGTTTTCAGTCCTAAAATGACTGAAATACCCCTATAAAATTGTCTATAAATAGAGGATGAATATTCACTTGTAGGGGGTGGAGATTTTCTTTGAATCTAGAGGTTATATAAGTGTTCTTCTTGCCTTAATTTTCATAATTAGGAGTGAGTTTAGAATAGTTTAAAGAAAGAGTTGTGTGAATTAGTGTAGAAGAGCTTGATTAGTCTTTGGAAGTTCTCCAAAATCACCAAGTTGAGGATACTTTCGAGGTAAACTCTAGAATAATTAGTCTTTGTCTAAATTTAATTATAGTATCCATTGAGTTCTTTAGTTTCCTTTTTTTTTATTTTGTGTTCATCCCTTGGATTCATAAGACTTTCAATGTCTTACTTGAATCTCTTGGCTTGAAATCTCTTAATCTCCTTGTAATCTTGTGATTCATAAGGGGACTAAGGTTGATACTAGAATATTTAGCATAATGGACTTAAACCTATTTTCATGGATTAAGGCTTGTTATGATTAAGTTTCATGAAGTTCTTCTATACTTCTTTCAAATTTACAAATATGAATGTATTTAGTCTCTAATGACCACCAAATGGTAGGAGAATTAGCTTTAGACAACCCCAATTCCGTGGCTTACTTGTCTAAATTGATAGGAATAAAGTGAATTAACCCATTAAGCAGTGAGTTCACAATCTATTTTTGATCATAGATTTTTAGCTGAACATCGAACCGTTAAAATGGAATGAAACCAACGGGAAAGTGCTTATAACTCAAAGTTCTACCACTTCAATTTTTGTTTTAAGGTAGGTTCATCTTTTGGGTGGTTTGATCAAGGGTTTTGTGAAACAACCATAATCTGTCCAGAGTTTCAGAACAGTAACACTCTTTTGAAATAAGCAAATCAGAACCTTAATCAAGCACTTTTGACCCAAACTAAATTTTTCTAAGTAGGTTAATGTGTTAGGAAGCTACCCTAAACAGAACGAAGCATTTTTTATTTTTTTTACTATTTTTTGAAAATCATGCAAGAACTCTGGACAGAGGGTTGTAGAATCCTGAGTGATGTCTGGTTTTTATCCAATTCCTGGAGATCTAACCGTTGAAACTTTGATTTCTTTTTTGGGTTAAGAACTAGACACATGGAGACATCTTGTGTCCAAAATTCGCCAAGATCAAACCATGGGAACCATGCTTTTTATTTCTTTGAAATTCTGATCTGCTCTCAGCAATTTCCAGAATTCTGTAACAATTTTGATCAATCTTATAAATAATGGCTTAGAGAATATTTTCATGAGTTAAGGTTTAAACCATGTTTAAATAACGATTAGTTAAGCTTGAATTTAAAGTTTAAGTGACCGAAATCAATAAGTACTTCATGATTTCTTCTCGTTTATGTTTACATTCATCTATGTGACTTGACATTCATAATTACGATTTGTTTGCTTTAGGTTAATTACATTTAATAGGTTTAGGTTAGAGGCCTAGGATCATTATTCAATTTTACGTGCTATATATCATGTGGACTAACCCTTGTTTTGTAGCGCTGATGAGGTATGACTTTTTGACTCTCCCCTAGCTTAACTTTCCATTGATTTTATCAATTTTATGACCTCATGCGCGACACATTAGAATTAGGATCTTGCCTTACGTGAATACGTGTGATTAGAGACTCTTTTCTAGGATTTTCTTTCATTTGTATGCATTGCACGTTTAATATCGTTACTGGATCCTGGGTAAGTTCTCTTGTTCCCTATTGCATATCATGTTGCTCGCTACTTGAATTATGTGGTTTTTGAATGATATTTTATCACTTGCAATCTTACACCCTTTAGACATGCTTTTGTAATGTATATTTATACATATGTATTAGTTGAGGGTACATTTAAATTAATAATTCAATTAAGAGGATGTTAAGTAGAGGCCTAATTCTACTAAGTCTTTGGCTATGTGATCTTTCAAAGAAATGATCTCACAATTTTATACTCTCTAAATAGGATTGATAGATAAGCAGTTGTTCTACAACCAAAAGAGTTTAGAATCTCATCCTTTACACCTTATCTACCCTATTTAGATTTAACACAATCTAACGTGCCAATGGCTTATGGGATTAGTTTGAAGGTCCTATCTTTAAGATGACAAAACACCAGTGAGCTATTTAAAATACTAAGTTAGATAATTTATAAGAGATTGGAATAAATGATAATGTACTTGCTTGACAAGTTATCAGACACACATATAATTACACTTTCTTTAAATAACCATTTCAGTGCCAAAATCAAATGAATAACTATTATTCACTAATTTGAACTGAAATCAAATATGACAACTTCAAAATTTTATAAGAAATAAAACTTCAAATCTAATTGCAACTCTTGCATTAGATCCCAAAAGCAATCAAGATCCTCTAATCACTATATAATCTAATTTATCTAAATGCCTAAAATAATTATAGATATGGTCAGAAACTCTAGAGTCAATGCATCAAGTATTTGAAGTATTCGTTTAACAACTTACTTCAATTACTAGTGATTTGATCGTACCTTGTATTTTAGCAGCCAAGTATTCGAAACAATTCCTTTTCCAATGCCCCTTCATGCCACAATGGAAACACTTTCCATTTGTCTTAGCATCAACCTTTCCCTTTCCTTTTCCTTTTATTGCCTTCTTACCAATAGTAAGTTCAAGCTCACCCATCTCAAAGCCTTGCTTCCTCTTCTTCAAACTTATGCCCTTAGGTTTAGTTTCAAAAGATGAAGCATTTTCAATGTTCCAAGCATTTGACTCTACTTTGACTATCTCCTCCATTGCATTAAGAGAGCTCATCAATTCACTCGTTGAAAAAATTATTTTAATCATTTTGGGATCCAATTTGAATTGAATGAATGATATAGGCAACAAATACAAGATCATGTTAACTTGAGTCTCAACATCAATATCGGCACCTGGAACTTTCAATACTTTAAAATAAGTGATCATTTTTTTTAAAAATATGCTCTCTATTTGAAGTTCCTTCCGACATTCTGGTGTTCATGGCTCTCAGCCTTGCAGTCTGGCTCATCTCCCCAAGTGCTTCTTTGATGTTCAGCATAATGACACCAACAGTACTAAAAACATGATGCTGCTACTTCAATATATCAGACATAGAGTCTAATATGTACCAGTGAGCCTTCCCATTAGCTTTTAACCATCGCCAATATTGATTCGCAAAGACTGTTGGGGTATGACGGCCTAGAGGTGGCGGAAAGGGTATTGTAAGAACATACTTATATCCCTCAACAATTAATAATTCATCCAAGTCAAGCATCCATTCGACATAATTATTTCCAGTTAGCTCATTCTGAAATAATGTTGTAGCAAGTGGACTTGACATAATGAAATCTGAAATTAAATCATAGACACGTATGAATAAATGATCATGATATTTGACAATAATATGTCTTATTGAAATCCTCATAAATAATACAAAATATAATTTCTTCAGAATATCAATTTATAAAATAATGCCTCCGAGGGTAGGTCATTACTTTGCAAACTGATTGGGAAGCCCATCACAATCAATCGCCATGTAACTCTTACCAATTGATTTGTGACTCATGACACTTCAGTCTCCAATAACTTCCTTAAAAGTCCATGGGGAGTCTCTTAATGAAACATTAGTCTAGTGTTTTACCATCATATAGAATCAACGTATCCATTTCAAGTAGTGCCTCCGAGGGGAAGTCACTCTCTAATACGTCTTATTGATTCTATCCTCCAGGAAGTTCATATCTAGTAATCGATGAATAGAACACCGTCCGAAGGGAATGATCACAGATGAATCTATGACTGGTTGTATCCTATTTATTTTACAATGAACTATTGATGAAAGACTGTGAGGTTACATGAATTATAATCCTCTCTCCCACTAGATAATTTTTAATAGAGGATTTTTATGTAATCCATAGTTACACATTTTAATTTTAAATATCTCATATTTAATAATAGATTAACTTTCTTTTTAAATTAAACAATTTATTTAAAGAAAAGGTTTTAAGTGAGGTATGGGTCCATAGAGATGTTCAACATATTTATATCAAGCATATAAAAAAAACTTGAACATTGATTAAAGAGCATGCATAAATAAATTATAAATGCAATTAAAAGGTCATTCTCTCTCATGACCATCTTCATGATCTCTTCAAGACACGTCTTCATGAACTCCTTCATGATTGCTCCATCTTTCTTGTTTATACAATAGTCCCTACGCTAATTTACATTCATTCCTATACCTCTTGCGAGGTGTAAAATGATCTAAGGAAAAGTAAATTGCAAAATGGCCTAGGGAAACCATTACAGTTCTCTTATTCATAGGAATGGAGCTGCAATGCCCTTTACAATTGCCATAAAACCATAATTAAAATTAAATAAATATAAATTACTTCATGTAAGATTAGGGATTTATGAGCTGCAAGAAAGAGGTTTGCGCATGCATTCATAATATACATATATTGTATCCATACATTTGAATTACATTCATAATTAAGGACTAACACAATAATTTAAGGATTTACAAATAAAATAATAATAATCCAAGTCTAATTTGGACTAATAAATATGATTAGGTGTCACACCCCTAGCATAGCAAAGTAGGGAAAAGTTAAAATTTCCACCTTTGGACCCGTGGATACTTGACTGGTTTGAGGATCGCGTGCTTCTCCATACAAGAAAGAACCAAGAATAATGTAATAAATAATAAATAGATGTAGTAATAATAAGCATGGTGGTTCTAGGATTACATAATAGTAAATGTCATCAGAGTCTTAAATCCATTATTACAACCTACAAAAATAAAAAGAAGAGATAATACTATCCTGGGCGTAAAGCCCTACAACATAATAATGAAAAGATCGGAATCTAGTGCCTTAACTAAAAACAAAAGTCTTCACTTTTGACAGCCAACTCGCAAACCCATAGCCTTCCTCGTTGTACTCATTGTCCAGGTAATCAGCCTCTGCAAGGTCTGGACGTTTGATTGTCTAGGACATGAAAGTCGTCAGCTTTACTGCAAGCTGAGTGAGTAAACCTACTACACTAAATGGGCTCAGAAAGCATTGGTTAATCCGTTAAGAAAGTAAAATGTTCCATTTTCTCTTCTTTAATGAAACCATATCTTTAAGTCTCAATTATTCTAATCTCGAGAAAATGCGTATTTTTGGAAACGCTTAATGATATTACTGAGATCTTTGAAACATGACTAACAACAATCCATTGATCTTTTTAGGACTACAGCCCAATCCACACTAACTCGGATACTTTGCTTTGAACCATAGGTTCAATCTATACAACTAGACTCTTTGGATCACCAATCCAATCTTTGGACTATAAGCCCAATCTTTCACAAATACGACTCTTTGCTTGCATCCGGCACGGGTGCCGTTGGCCTGGAATATTGCTGCTTACTGGTTATGGGTTACAATCTTGTCATCGAGTCCAAATGGCTAATTGACATCTATTCTCTTGTCATCGTGCCCAATGGCTAATTGACATCTGCCTTACAACCTCATTACTTGGTAATCCCAATCTTATTCCATTCGGCCTTGGTTAATTCGTCATCTTGCCTAAAGTGGCTACTTTCTTGGCATCAGCCCATCGGCTATTAACCATTTCAATAACTGAACCCAGACTCTTTACTCTTTCTTGAATTGACCAAGTAAACAAACGAAACACAAGAAACTAGACCAAAGGATACGAACATCTTGTCATTACCATTATCGCATCTTCTACATCGTTAACAACTAGCGCTCGTCGAACAAGTCGTTTAAGCACATTATTCATGGAGATATGTACTTAAGTACACTATATTATGGTTCTTTTAGTTCTCGTATGTCATCCACATAAGTTCTACCAGTTAATCATAATATCATGTTCAGCAAGCATCGACTTCTTTTCCTTATAAAGTGGTACATTACTAAAGTACTATTAGATTAGCATAAGGTATTGCTTAGAATAACCAATACAAGCATACATATTCAAGTACAACCCAAGGTACAACTATTACAGCTCATGGTACTATCATTCACTACATGGATCCTTCTAAATTTAACATGCAACAAACTAATCTTGTACATACTGCTGAACTTGAGCGCTCGCGCCTCTTTAGCGCTTGCACCAGGCCCACAGTAGGCTCAAGCTCTTGCGCTTGGTCTGAGTGCTCGGGTTACGCAGTTCAGAATAGTAGCAGTTTTAGCAGATGATATGTATATGCTTTAATCTTCATGCATTAGTCTAGATTATAAATTAGACTTAAGAAAATATAATTTTCAGTGAGTAAGTATACTCACAAAGATCTAGATGATCTAGATGAAAAAAATGTAAGAAAAATGTGTGTGATCTTTAAGCACTCTTCAATGCAACTTCAAGCAAGATCCAAGGCCATGATCCTCTTCCTTTCCTTCTTAACTCTTCAAGTCTTCCACTTACAGAAGTTCAATGCATGTAGTATGAGTGGTTTGATCATGATTTGGAAGCCATGTAAGGAGTGTTTGTGTATGAAATGTATGTGTGTATAAAAGTACATAAACTCATGCCATCTCTTTCTGAAAGGGTGTAGACACCTCGATTTTGACCAAACGTCGAATTAAGGAGAGTGTTACCTCCAAGTCCAATGATGACAACGTTTGAACAAACCTAGGACTCCCAAAGATGATTCAAGCTCTTCAAAAGACTCTAAAACCTAAAGAAGGAAAAAAGGAAAAAGAAAAGGAAGATGGAGGCAGAACGGTACTCGACCTCTTTCGCGGTAGTCACTGGCTGCCACTGCGGCAGTCTCTGGACTGCCGGGCGACATTCCATAAATGCCGCGAATTTCAGCAAGTGCCGCAAAAATGAATTTTTTTTTAAAAAAATGGCAGTCCCTGGAGTTGTCTGCAGCATTCATTGAGTGTCGCATCGGCATTCAGTGAATGCCGCAACGACAATCACTGAGTGCCGTTCCGGCATTCAGTGAGTGCCGCTTCCATCTCCATTGAGTGCCGCGTTTTTGTAATTGACAGCTGCAAGACAGCACATTTTGTACTATCAAAAGGACGCTTGAATTAGGATTTTCAGTCCTAAAATGACTGAAATACCCCTCTAAAATTGTCTATAAATAGAGGATGAATATTCACTTGTAGGGGGTGGAGATTTTCTTTGAATCTAGAGGTTATATAATTGTTCTTCTTGCCTTAATTTTCATAATTAGGAGTGAGTTTAGAATAGTTTAAAGAATGAGTTGTGTGAATTAGTGTAGAAGAGCTTGATTAGTCTTTGGAAGTTCTCCAAAATCACCAAGTTGAGGATACTTTCGAGGTAAACTCTAGAATAATTAGTCTTTATCTAAATTTAATTATAGTATGCATTGAGTTCTTTAGTTTCCTTTTTTTTATTTTGTGTTCATCTCTTGGATTCATAAGACTTTCAATGTCTTACTTGAATCTCTTGGCTTGAAATCCCTTAATCTCCTTGTAATCTTGTGATTCATAAGGGGACTAGGGTTGATACTAGAATATTTAGCATAATGGACTTAAACCTATTTTCATGGATTAAGGCTTGTTATGATTAAGTTTCATGAAGTTCTTCTATACTTCTTTCAAATTAACAAATATGAATGTATTTAGTCTCTAATGACCACCAAATGGTAGGAGAATTAGCTTTAGACAAGACCAATTCCGTGGCTTACTTGTCTAAATTGATAGGAATAATGTGAATTAACCCAATAAGCAGTGAGTTCACAATCTGTTTTTGATCATAGATTTTTAGTCGAACATCGAACCGTTAAAATGGAATGAAACCAACGGGAAAGTGCTTATAACTCAAAGTTCTACCACTTCAATTTTTGTTTTAAGGTAGTTTCATCTTTTAGGTAGTTTGATCAAGGGTTTTGTGAAACAACCATAATCTGTCCAGAGTTTCAGAACAGTAACACTCTTTTGAAATAAGCAAATCAGAACCTTAATCAAGCACTTTTGACCCAAACTAAATTTTTCTAAGTAGGTTAATGTGTTAGGAAGCTACCCTAAACAGAATGAAGTATTTCTGATTTCTTTGCTATTTTTTGAAAATCATGCAAGAACTCTGGACAGAGGGTTGTAGAATCATGAGTGATGTCTGGTTATTGTCCAATTCCTGGAGATCTAACCGTTGAAACTTTGATTTCTTTTTTGGGTTAAAAACTAGAAACACGGAGACATCTTGTGTCCAAAATTCACCAAGATCAAACCATGGGAACCATGCTTTTTTATTTCTTTGAAATTCTGATATGCTCTCAGCAATTTCTAGAATTCTGTAACAATTTTGATCAATCTTATAAATAATGGCTTAGATAATATTTTCATGAGTTAAGGTTTAAACCATTTTTAAATAACGATTAGTTAAGCTTGAATTTAAAGTTTAAGTGACCGAAATCAATAAGTACTTCATGATTTCTTCTCGTTTATGTTTACATTCATCTATGTGACTTGACATTCATAATTAGGATTTGTTTGCTTTAGGTTAATTACATTTAATAGGTTTAGGTTAGAGGCCTAGGATCATTATTCAATTTTACGTGCTATATATCATGTGGACTAACCCTTGTATTGTAGCGCTGATGAGGTATGACTTTTCGACTCTCCCCTAGCTTAACTTTCCATTGGTTTTATCGATTTTATGACCTCATGCGCGACACATTAGAATTAGGATCTTGCCTTACATGAATACGTGTGATTAGAGACTCTTTTCTAGGATTTTCTTTCATTTGTATGCATTGCACGTTTAATATCGCTACTGGATCCCGTGTAAGTTCTCTTGTTCCCTATTGCATATCATGTTGCTTGCTACTTGAATTATGTGGTTTTTGAATGATATTTTATCACTTGCAATCTTACACCCTTTAGACATGCTTTTGTAATGTATATTTATACATATGTATTAGTTGAGGGTACATTTAAATTAATAATTCAATTAAGAGGATGTTAAGTAGAGGCCTATCGCGAGATAATGAGAAGGGGTGTTTTAGTCCGATGGACTCCTTCCCTTCTCATTCTTTAATCCCCGGACCCAGTTAATCTTTGGTTTCGCAAAACGATCAGATGCTTTAAAATAGGTTTCTTAATTACCCCTTTAAAAATTAAGTGGCGTCTCATTTATTTTGAATTTGAAATTTTAAAAGAATTTTAAAAGAAAATCTGTGGATAAAGGAGAAAAATTGCGATATCCACAATCTGGCGACTGTACTAGGGATCGAACCCAAAATCTCTGGTTTCGCAGACCAGGAATTTCTGATTTTGGGTTCACTCAAGGATTTGACTTAAAAACATCCTTTTAATTGAATTAATTAATTTTTGTATGCCTGTTGCATTTCACTTGCATGTCTAACCAGTCGATGCCACGGAACTATGACCTTAGAGACTCAGGGCAACTAGGTTGGTCAAGTTATCATGGGACTATGTGATCACCCTTGATCTCGTACCATGTGTTTGTATATGAAGCATCCTATTGAATGTGTGTCAAGGGTCCCTTATTTGACCAAAACCCAGCTTTTGCATAGTAGCTTCTATAGAACCTTTCAAATCTTAGGAAATCAATTCTTGATTAGGATTATATGCTAGGAAGTTTTGTATGCCCAGAAAAGGGATTACTTGAGATGATGATGATGCTTGCGTGATAGAAGATGTGTAAACTCTTAATCACTTTTGAACAATTCCCTTCCTGTCCCACAACATTTGGGGAACATGTTGAACCTTGATTATAAGATTACGTCTCTTATATCATGTTTAGCTAAGCATCATTGACCTTGTATGTATCCAAATTCATGAAAAGTACAGTAATGATCTGATAATGTGATCCATCTATCCCCTGGGTATTTTTTAAATACATCTTTGGAAAATAATATTTTGATTCTAAAGCATTTAACCATTCTTTCAAAAATCTTTGGAATTCGCTTTGGCTAAAAATCCGAATCAACCTTTGTTGAGGTATATTTGCACATCCCCATCCTTGAAGAATCCAAAACTTTGGGAATTGTTTTTCAAAAGAAAAGTTTCAACCCAAAACACCTTTATTGAGAAATATTTTCACATCCTCATTTTTTAATAAAAGATTCAAAATCTTTGAGAATCGTTTTTCAAAGATCTCATCATAAAAAAAATGCTTTTCAAATAAATTTCGAAAGTTTTTGAATATCCGACCTTTGAAAGGGTATTGAAGATCACAATGAAAGGAGCAGTTGGCGCACTTGACATGAGTGAGGATCTTATGTGCTTATGTGCTTATGTGTTAGGATTTAGGATTTTCTTTTCTTTGGCATATAGAGTAGGCACACACAAATGCATGCATTGCATCCGTGTGACATATAAAAGAAAAGTTTTTTTCAAATGTTTTTATGTGACAAAAGGAAGCAGATAAAAAGTTTTTAAAAGGAAAATTTTCAAAATTTGTTATAGGGGTGAAAATCGCATCAAGATCAAATCAAGCATAGTTTAGGGATCCCATGACAAGGCTTGTAAGAAGAGAAGACGCTGACATGGCAGAAGAAAGAAACAACGAGGAAATAGTCGGGTTAAGAACATTGGTAGAACAACAAGCAGAGTATATGAGGCGGCAAGCCGAAAATATGAACTGTATGATGGGAATCATAGAAGCACTGAATCGCCGACCACAGCCTGTAGTTCCGCCAACTGTTGACCCACCTCTAAGGGGGGAAGGAGATTGGTTTGATGATCAGGAGGCACAATGGGCTGATGTGCGACAGGCCAACAGGGAAAGGGAGGAAACTGAGAAAGAGAAGCTACTGACCGAGAAAATAGAGAAGTTGGAAAGGGTGATGCGCATGGCTCAGGGAGTTGATACCTATCTGATGGAACTAGAAGGGTTGTATGACGAAGTACGTGAGACACTGCTTGTCGGGTTTAAGATGCCAATTTTTGACAAGTTTGATGGGACCGGGAATCCTTGTAGCCATGTAAGAATGTGCATTGGAGCTTTCCAATCGAGTGGGCTGAGCACAACCATGATGGTTGTCTTATTCCAACAGACTTTAACCAAAGCTGCTTTATCCTGGTATCTTACTCTCGAAACAAGCAAAACCAAGGTTTGGGAAGAAGTGATCAAAGCGTTTGTGGCATAGTATGAGTACAATCAAGATTTGGATGTCACTGTCCGAGATTTGGAGACAACTAGGCAAGGGAACAAAGAATCGTTCACTGAATATCTGAGCAGATGGAGGGGAAAAACAGCTAAAATGGTACAAAGGTCGTTTGAGAAAGACCAGATTCAAATGTTGATGAAGAATCTACAGCCAGTGTATCAAGAAAAGATGAGGTTTCAGTGAATCAACACCTTCGTCGAGGTTTTCGATGTCGGAAAAAGGATAGAGGATGCAATCCAAGAAGGGGTAATTAAGAAAGAGGAGCAACCAAACCGATACAGGAAGCCAAACTATGGGTCCAATGGAGGAAAAACAGGGGTCACTCTAGCCCCACCGATGTCAATGCACTGAACGGGCCAGAGAGGAAATTTGACATAATGTCGAGGAGAGGAGGGGACAAAGCACCCAGACAATTCTCAGATCTAGGAGTGTCACTATCGACTGCCCTCGATAGGCTATTAGCAAAAGGGCATCTTTGTCAGTTGGAACCTCGACCTCTACCACTAAGTTTATAAGGGGATCTCTTTTGCAAATTTCACCAGCAGAAGGGTCACTCAACGGATCGATGTATGAGATTAAGGCATGAAATCCAGAACCTCATCGATAATAAGGTAATTTTGGAACCACCTACCAAAGCTCCAAACGTTACTAGAAATCCGCTTCTGAATCATCAAGCTGTGCCACCACCACAGGGCCTTTATCTCTTAGGGATAGAAGAAGTAACCTTCGATCCGTCTAGGCTAATCACTAAGGCCAGGACACCAAGAAAGCCATACCAGCTGCCGAAGGATTCGATAATCTGTACTTTGGAGGATCAGCTGGAGAAAAGTTAAATAGAACAGTTAGACTGGTGGGTTAAAGGGAGTGATAGTCGAGACATGAGCTAGGTAGAAGATGATCTTTGGTACGAGAGAGAGAAAGAAATGGAGGTGGTGGAGGATACTTTGAAAGTTGATTCAGAAGTTGACAATCTGTGGGCAAGAGAAAAAGTCAGTCATTTACCAAGGTCGGGTAGACACTTTAAACTGCATGAGCTAGAGGAAGATCATCCGAGGAGAGAATTGGACAAGGGAAAAGGGAAAATGAACGAAGAAGAGGAAGAAGGCAGGGTTCTAAAGCACATAAAGAAAAATCATGCCAATATCCCCATTTGGGGGCTATTGATAGCATCAAAACGCCACAGGCAGGCAGTGTTGGACGCCCTAAACCAATCTGATGTTCCCATCAACACAGCTTCGGAAGATATTGTGGGAATGATTGGCAGAATCCCGACCTTGGCTATTACCTTTTCTTCAGATGACGTACCCCCCGGAGGGCCCATTCACAATAAGCCGTAGTATGTCACTGTCGAATGTTTGGGGAACACCGTACCCGCTTGTCTCATTGACAACGGGTCTGCTCTAAATGTATGCCCTTTCCGAACAGCGAAACGGATGGGCTTAGATGAATCATCCTTCATCCCATCCCAGCAAAAGGTCAGGGCATATGAAAACACTTAGAGAATGGTCATGGGCATCATCTTTCTTAACCTCGTTATATGACCGGTGGATAAAGAAGCTGAATTCCAAATCATTGATATCTCCGCCTCCTTTAATCTGCTGCTAGGGAGGCCATGGTTGGATAGCTTGGGTGCCATACCATCCACCATTCATCAAAAGGTCAAGTGTGTTTGGAAGAGCAAAGTCTGCGACATCCTCAGGGACAGTTGGGTTCGTTCGTCTGAAGCTTCATCAAGCGCACCGATTCTAGAATTACAGCTACAAGAAGAAGAAGAAAACATGGGAGGGTTCGAGTTTGTCGGCATGATTGAAGAAGAAAAGCCAAAAGAATTCCTGCCACTTTACTTTGATTAATACGCAAGCCCATTGGTCGCAGGGATCATGAAGAAAATGGGATTCTTTCCAGGTTTGGGGTTGGGAAAGAACCACCAAGGCCTGCCAGAGTTTCCAAAAATCCCTGCACAGACTCACACTCATAGTCTGGGGTACCAACCATCCAAGAAGGGACAAAAAGAAAAGAAGAAGGCCATCGATGCACCATTAGACCCCTACCTAAAGATGCTCAATGGATATTTTATGAAGGAAGGAGAAGATTTCCCCTTTTGCGGCTTCCCAAAACCATGGGTAGACCAGAAAGATAAGTGCTTGAAGCCAGGGTTTGAGATCTTCTTTCCCCACGAGTTTTCTGTATATGAAGATCCATATTTGCAGATGCCTGTTAAGTCGGTTACTGGCAAGGATTGGATTGGTGCGCTAGACGGCTCTGTCATAAAAGATCTACTGGGCGAAGGGAGCACAGAAGTTATGAAAACGGGTCATGGAAAGGCCGAGGATGAATGCATTGAAGGTCCGGTAGAGGAGGCAGCCGAGTGTGAGAAAACTGGGAACGATCGGGAGAAGACTGACAAAGGAGGGCCCGAGAAAGAAGAGATGGAGGAAATTACTAAGACAGGGGATCTGGAAGAATGTTTCATCACCGAGGAAAATGCAAGAAGGAGTGGGTTTTTAAGTCTAGTGATAGGTATCCCCCACATCTAGAGTCTGTAATGGCCCAAATGAGGCGTCTTTCAATTTCCATGTATGTTATAATCACTCCAAAGAAAATCAATGAAAGCATGACTAATTCTGCCTACTCGAATGCGCTTAATGAATGTGATGAATGTGATGATAATAAAATACCCATTGAATTGCAAAATTAATTAAAAAAGAAAAAGAATCTGCATGTAAAATCATTGAGGACACTCTAACAATTAATCTAGGAAGTGAAATAATCCTCAAAATGTCTTTATCGGCTCTACACTTGGCAAAGAAGAAAGCGAAGAATTAATCAAACTACTAAGTTAATTCAAAGATGTTTTTGCATGGTCTTATAATGATATGCCAGGCATTGATCCAGAGATAGTCCAACACCACATCCCCGTCTTCCCAAATTCGAAACCTATAAAACAAAAATTGAGGCGAATGAGGCCTGAATGGGCACTCAAAGTCAAAGAGGAAGTTAAAAAACAGTTAAGAGCCGGATTTTTAATGGTCACCAAGTACCCAGAATGGATCGCCAATATAGTGCCTGTCCCAAAAAAGGATGGTCATTTTAGGGTTTGCGTTGATTTCCGAGACCTAAACAAAGCAAGCCCTAAAGATGATTTCCCTTTACCACATATCGACGTCCTCGTTGATAACACCTCCGGGCATGAACTTCTGTCCTTCATGGATGGATTTTCCGGCTATAACCAGATCCTCATGGCACCAGAGGACAGAGAGAAAACCACTTTTATCACGCCATGGGGAACATACTACTATAGGGTGATGCCATTTGTGCTCAAGAATGCAGGAGCAACATATCAGCGGGCTGCTACCACATTATTGCACGACATGATCCATAAAGAGGTGGAAGTGTATGTGGACGATATGATTGTGAAATCTAAGGAGAGGAGAGGGCACTTGGAGGCTTTGAGGAAGATTTTTGGGAGGTTAAGGGAGTTTAGGATGAGGATAAACCCACAGAAATGTACCTTCGGGGTCACCATCAGAAAATTGTTAGGATTCCTTATTACTCAGAGGGGAATTGAAGTGGGCCCGACCAAGATAAAAGCCTTAGTCAAAATGCAGCCACCCAATAATGAAAAAGAGCTGAGGGGGTTCTTGGGTAGAATACAGTCCATAAGTCGTTTTATCTCAAAACTCATCATGACCTGCGACCCACTATTTAAACTGCTCAAAAAAGGGGAGAAGTTCGAGTGGGATACCTTGTGTCAGAAAGCCTTTGATAAAATCAAAACCTTCCTCCAAAACCCACCTGTCCTATATCCACCCTCACCCGGGAAGCCTTTGCTGCTATACCTTTTTGTGACCGAGGATTTAATGGGACGCATGCTGGCCCAAGAAGGAGAAGAAGGGCATGTAGAAAAGGCCATTTATTATTTGAGCAAGAGGATGACCGGATACGAGTTAAACTACTCACCCTTAGAGAAAGCCTATTGGGCTTTAGTCTGATGTACCCGTTGCCTTAGGCATTATATGTTAGCCTGCCCCATGATCTTAATCTTCCGAATGGACCCACTCAAACACTTGTTCGAAAAACCCGCCTTGACTAGTAGGATTTCCTGATGGACCATGATGCTAGCCGAGTTTGATATCAGATATGTCACCTCCAAATCTGTCAAAGGGAGAGCCATCGCCGAGTACCTAGCTGACCTTGCCGCAGAATCTGGGGAGAAATGAGAATTCTGGTTTCCTGACGAAGGAGTGATGGAGGTAAGGGAGGATTTATGGAGGATGTGTTTCGATGGGGCCGCCAATCAACTAGGCTACGGAGTCGGAGTTATCCTTGTAGCACCTGATGGAACCCCTACCCCACTGGCCATCAAGCTTAAATACAACTCAACCAATAACACAGCGGAGTATGAAGCATGCATAGTGGGAATGGAGGCGGCGCTGGCCTTAAAAGTTGAAAAAGTTGATGTGTTTGGAGATTCCAATTTGATCATATCCCAAGTGCGGGGAGATTGGAGGGTGAAACACGAGAAGTTGAGGTCATACCGTGACTATTTGGAGAGTTTGAAAGAACAATTCAAGAAGATATCATTCTACTACCTTCCCCGAGAGGAAAACCAATTGGCCCACCCCCTTGCAACCCTGGCATCAATGATACAGATCCCCTCAGGGGTCATGATGGTCCCATTATCCATAGAAATCAGAAATCAACCCTCATTTGAGACAGTCGCGGCCATAGAAGACGAGGTAGAAATGCCGCAATATGTGGATGTGTGGAATTTCATCAAAGAGGAAAATACCCCGAAGGAGCCTCAGAAAAGGACAGAAAGGCAATCTGAAGGTTCTCAGCCCAATTCGCGATCTATGTAGATAAGCTATGGAAAAGGTCATACACATGGTACAATTTAGAATGTCTATATAGAAAAGAGGCCAAAAGAATGATGGAGGAAATACATGAAGGAATTTGTGGGCCCCATATAAATGGGCACATGCTGGCAAAGAAGATCATTTGGCAAGGATATTATTGGACGACTATAGACAAAGATTGTTGTGAATACGTCAGAAGATGCCACAAGTGCCAAATCCACGCCAATCTAATGCATACCCCGCCTTCCCAGCTCTATAGCTTGACCACGCCTTGGCCTTTCTCTGTTTGGGGCATTGATATCATCGGTGAAATTGTTCCGAAGGCTTCCAATGGGCATCGGTATATAATCGTGGGGATAAACTACTTTACTAACTAGGTGGAGGCCGCGTCATACGCAACATTAAAGGCTAAGGATGTTGTGAGCTTCATCGAAAAGAACATAATCAGCAGGTATGGGGTCCCCAACGAGTTCTTCTCAGATCATGGTAGCCATTTCGAGGGAGAAGTAATCCCACTTTTGGAAAAGTACAGGATCACCCGCCATCAGTCCTCTCCATATAGGCCTCAAACGAACAGAGCGGTAGAAGCAGCTAATAAGAATATTAAAGCAATCTTGGGAAAAATGACAGATACGTACAAAGATTGGCACGAGAAGCTGCAGTTTGCACTATGGGGGTACCAGACCTCTGTAAGAACTTCTACAAGAGCTACACCTTATTCGTTGGTTTGCGGCATGGAGGCCATTCTCCCAGTTGAGGTAGAGATACCCTCTCTTAGGGTTTTGGCAGAATGTGAGATCACTGAATTGTAATGGACACGAGGAAGGTATGAGGAGTTGATGTTGCTCGATGAGAAGAGGTTGGCCGCAATAAACCATACTCGTGGATATCAGAAGAGGATAGCTCGTGCTTTCAACAAAAAGGTCTGCCCAAGGAAGCTTGCTGAGGGTTACCTGGTCCTCAAAGAACTGAAAGTGCTCGTTTATGACCCCAGAGGAAAATTCAAACCCAACTGGGTCGGGCCGTACATCATTAAGACTCTCCTCTCTGGAGGGACGACCTACCTTATGGACCTGGACGGGGTTGAATTTAAACAATCTATTAACCTCGATCGCCTCAAGAAATACTTTGCTTGAATCTATTCCTTTCAAAACCTCCTACCTTGATGAACTACGCTTGACCTGATTCCTGCTAGGGGATACGTAGGCAACTAGCTCGGTTCGGTTAATTAATAAAACGTCCAAGTGACATTCTCTGTCAATCCTTAAAATTGAACTACTGTGGGTCTGATACCCATTCGGGGATAAGTAGGCAGTTTCTCAAAAGCCCTCAGTCCATAAAACAAAGATCCCTGTGCCAAACTAGGGGCAAACTCCCGTTTGCCCAGAATCACTTCAGAGCCCCATAACTAGGGGCAAACTTCGTTTGCCAAATCGAAGAACCCAGATAATGTCTACACCCATCTTTGGATCTCCTGGTCATCAAAGTAAGTAATATAAAAGAACAAATGAGGATTCATCGTATAGGATGATTAAAGCTTCAAGCAAGGATTCAAAGCAAAAGTAACAAAAACTGGGAAGAGATTTTGAAAGGAGGATTTTCATAACTTAAAGATAAACTAAAAGAGTGAAAACATTGATTAAACATGCTAGGGTACGCCATTTCTTTTCTTAAACATAAAAACATTTTCTATAAATAAAAGAAGAACATCACATTCAGATGCACAAGAAAATAGGCAGGATCCATTTGAAATTTTGTAAAGCTTCGCCTTGTCTTGCTTTTTATCTATGAACATCTATAAAGCTAATCTCTCAACTAGGGTCTGAATCTGTGAGAGGTACTCAGCAGTAGGAACGATTGAAGCAGGAATCCTCCGAAAGGGAGTAGCTACCCTGTCATGCCAAGCCTCAACAAAAGCCCTTACAATAGAGGAATGCATGATCGAGCTCCTTGTGAAATCCACAGCAATATCTTCAGTAACATCCTAAACTAATCCAAACTGGTGGACCACCTGGCCAGGAATGTAGAAAGTAGTAGCGTGCAAACTAGGCAACCAGATACCAGGCTACCCAGGAAGCCGCACTGCAATAGAGCGATAAGACCAATCTGGGCAAAACCAGCGAATATCACCAGGAGATGGGGTTTTGAGCCAATTAAGCCATGTGTCATCCGAGCGGAACAAATGGTGAGCCTCAATGCGATCGTAGGGAAGCAACCCACGAAGGTGTGAAGGATGCACAAAGAGATCCAAGCACTCCATGAGCCAAAGTTGCAGGACAAAGGGGGCTCCAACAGATAACATGGCCCCGATGGCATGAGCCCGATCCAAACCTATCAAGGTTTTGCCAAGAACTAGCATGACAACGCTCTTCATCTCTCGCAGACCACAGGCAATGGGTATGAGAATGTCGGAAGACAACTGGAAGAGGAAGTAGGAAAGCATGGCAATCGATAATGCACTACGCCGGGTAATCTGATATCCGCCGTCATAAGGATCCCCTATGGGGGCATACACGGAAGAAAGTCAGTCAAAGTCAATTTGCCGGTCACGTATGAAAGAGCTCGTAGAATTACGAGATGTATGGAGTAGAATGGCCAAATCTTGAACATACCCCACCTGCACCGCGGGAACTATCAGATCCGCAAAAGGGTCTGTGTGGAGAATGGTGCTGAACTCCTCAAATAAAGGGCAGATCTCATGGGAACCAAAGCAAAAGACGTGAAAGGAGGGATCCCAACACTAAATCGCAGCTCGAAGCAAGCCTTCATTCTAAATCATTCGACGGAAAGAGAAGAGATCACTTTGTCTGAAACACTCAAAGTTGAGCCTATCGATGCCAGAGAGGGTATCCATCCATGAGAAGAGTATTTGAGAATTGATGGGGGCCATTTTGGGAAGAAGTGAAGAGGAAAAAAAATGGCGTTTTGCGGAGTATTGGGGGAAGAAAGTGGTATAAATAAGAGAATAAAGCTGCCTACCTACCCGCGGCACTCGATAAAGCAAAACGGCACTCAACTAAGTGCCGCGCAACAGTCCGTGAATGCCGTTGTGGCATTCAATGACTACCACAGCGGCAATCGTTGAATGTCGCAGAGGCCTAACCGAGTGTTGTTCTGTGTTTTATTTTGGCTAGGGTTTGTTTGAAACATTTTCAGCCCACCTACAATCAAGAAAACTAAATACAGGATAATAAAACATGCACATCATGCAGCACATACCAGCAAGACCAGGCCATGGTCTCATACATTCATTCATTCATGCATTTCAAAGTAAATAAATAAGAATAGAAGCATTCAAATAAAGGGGGAATCAAGCTATGGTCCCACATACGGCAAGGGTTCAGTGAAAATAAACGGACCAAGCTATGGTCACACATACGGTGAGCAGCGATGAAACAATAATAAAATAAAGAATAAGTATGTGCATATGTACATACAATCATCCAAAGTGCAAATCCTCTCCAGAAGCACTGAAAACATAATAAAAAAGAGAAAGAGAGTGATCAGCCCCGGTCTCGGCCTCGAGTCTGGCGAGTGACGCATTTAAGACGCTCCTCCTTTGACTCTTTGCCGCTCCCTCCATGACGGCCTCCTCCTCTACCTCCACATCTGCTGCCACTAGTGCTCTCACCACCGTCTCCTCCACGTCCAGCGCCGCTACCTCCAAGGGCATCGCTGAGAGGGATGCCAAAATGCTGCAGCCGCTGCTGGAGCACTCCTACTTGCCGGGACAAAGCCCCAACCTATTCCTCCTGAATGGAGAGAACAAATTAAGTTACCAGGTTGTAATAGAATTGATTGAAAAGCTAAAAGCAAAATAAAAGGAGCATTTATTTTACCAGAGCTCTTGTGTGGACCTCAGCGGCTGCCCGCGCCCCGTCAGCCTGAGTCAAAAAGAGAAAGGTTAGAATATCAGAATAAAACTACAGTTTTAAAACAAAAAGAAAAATTTTAAAAAATAAAATTACCCTCCACTCTCTGCCATAAATCCACTCTCTCACACTGTGAGCATAAAGCAAGCCCTCCTCTACATAGTCCCGTGGGACATGATCATACTGGAGCGAAATGGTAGGAGCACCTGCCTAATATTTGGGGACCATGGTAGTGGTCTGCTCATCGTAAGAGACCATCCTGAGGCTCCAATCCCAAGGCGGTAAAGTCGGAGCCCGAGCTGCAGCAGGAACGGGCTGCAAAGAAGAATGAATCCAATAAAGAGACAAACATACATGTTTTAAAAAAAATAATAAGATGAAGTTTGAAGAGGCTAAAAGAAACTCAACCAGGTCACCTCCATAAGGGGAAAGTTCCCCATCAGCTTTGCAGCACGAAAAGCTACGTATCACGCTGGAGGCTCCACGAAACCCTGAAGAGACAAACCGGCTAGGGCAACCTTGAGCGCGGAGCCCTGGAG
Organism: Hydrangea macrophylla; assembly: GCA_033977485.1. Lineage (NCBI taxonomy): Eukaryota > Viridiplantae > Streptophyta > Magnoliopsida > Cornales > Hydrangeaceae > Hydrangea > Hydrangea macrophylla. Next base: position 52,435,359 of record CM066982.1, read on the forward strand.
GGTATCCGCAGCTCTGATAGACTCCGACGGAGGGTATGGCACGAAGAAGGACTCAGCCGCTAAGGACTGTCTGGTCACCCTCTCTCCCAGGTACCACGCCCGAACCTCTGGTCCGTCCAATAAGATCCTCTGCGGGTCATACCCAGCTGACTCCCGTATCCCCTGGGAGACCTCAGGAAGCACGTCGATCCAGGGCTACCATCGGACATGCTGCTCCTATAGGTTTGCCAGGATATTCCTGAACGAAATGAAATCATGAGCCCTGGTCTTCCGCCAGACCCGATCCTTTGCCAATTTCAGCCCCTGGGGCATGATGAGGGCATCTGTCAGTCGCGCATCCGACGTCATCATATGCAAGTACTCATGGGACCAAATCTGCAAGAAAGAGAGAAGAGCATAAGTTTTGAGGAGCATGAATAAAGAAAATTTGAAATAAGAAATGCAAAGTTTAATTTAGGGTCAGGAAATTAGTAAAAGAAAAGAAGTATACCTCCTAAGCCCTCCAAAAACCACCAATAGAGGCTGGGCGATCCCGGGAAATCTCTCCCATGTGCTGATACAAGATGGCTAGCCCTGCCCCGGCCCAGTCATACTGGTATATCTGATCCATACGCTCCAAGGACCTAAGCAGCATCATAGAGATCTGGTCGCCCTTGGTGCTCAGCAGAGAGCACCCCAGCATATACATAATGAAGCTCGAGCCATCTGCTCATCAATGAAGCCCTACTGGCATCTGAAGGTGTCCATGAACCACTTGGCCGTGACCAAGGGCTCCTCCAGGACAACTCTTAGCAACGGCTTAACCTGGTCCCACTCCTTCGCCGTGTCCAAGTAGCATAGGAGCTCTCCGTCAAATGGGATCCCCGTAATCATGCTGAAGTCGAGGGGAGTCATCGTCATCTCCCCAAAACCAAAGTGGAAGGTATTGGTGGTATCCCACCACCGCTCTACCAATGCGTGAATCTGCCTCAAGTTGTTGGAGCTCTTCGTCAAAAGTTTGACGAAGTCCCCAAAACTGGCAGCCCTAACAAGTCCCTGCACAGCCTCACTCAACTCCCCGTACCAGGTAAACCCGTGAGCCAAGCTGCCGTACCCCTTCAGCCATCCTTCGGCAGCTGCAAAAGTTGAAAGATCCAAGATTAGTAAATGAATCAAGAAAGAAAAAGCAGAAAAGAATGATAATAATGAAAGACAATGGAAAAAATAACAAAAAAGAAAGAAAAGAAGAGAGAGAAAGGGAGAATCTGGAAAACTCATGAGAATTCCACAAGTATGGCACTCATATAAAGATTGGTGGCCGTTTACGAAATAATAAAAAGGAAAACGAGCGATGATGACATTTAAATGCTAGAGAGATTCCAAAAAGAAAAGAAAAGGAAGAGAAAAGGGTATTCACATTTTTGAAAAATAATAATAAAAAGTGAAGGGTCAAAAGGGATTTAGGTTCAAAAGTATTCGAATCAAATTTGAATGAATAAAAAACGGGGGAGTTTAGAACGCCCGAAAAAGTTCATAAGCATAGTGGTTGTATTCACGAGGAAATATAAAAAACTTCAGTTAAAATGGTTTGCGTTCATGAGTTTTGAAAAGATATATAAAAATAATAAAAAAAAAAGAGGGTCAAGGGACGATCTAATTAAATAGATGGGTAAGCACAGATGCGATTGAAACACCTGAAAACTCTACAAGCATAAGGAGGCACAAAAATTGTATTGATTGTGTATAGCATTCAGGAAGTTCAAAAAATGAGAGAAGAAAAGAATTGAAAGAGAGAAAAGAAAAAGGGCATTTACCTCGCGCTTGAACGCGCGGGCAGATAGATGCTCGTCTGGGTCCCGAAGCAGGAATGTAGCGTCAGGATGAGGAGTGACCCGGTTCTTGGCCCTCTTCCGACTGCCAGAGCCACTCTCCATAATCTGTCATAAAAAGAGAAATTCACGTATTAGAATCACGGAAAACTCAGAAAAACAATGAAATAAAAGAGTTTAACTGATTTTTTATCATGAGAAAATAACCTGATAGCCCTGGTAGCTCAATCCAAGCAAGGAGAAAGAAAAGAAAAAATTTTCTCCAGAGAATAATTGAATGAGAGAAGGTTGAGAGAATGAGAGAAATGAATTGAAACTACCGTTTTAGCGTTCTGCCGCTCAAACGTGGCACTCGGTTTGCATGCGCGGCAGTTGGAGAACTGCCGAACAGCACTCTGTGAGTGCCGCGTGGCAGTTACTGACTGCCGCAATTTCGAAGCATGTGCTACATTTAAGTCGGTTAAAAGATATTTTGCTTCCTCCCAAAACTTCAAATTAGTTCCTGAAAATTGAATTTAGACCCCCAAATTTCACCCTTGTAGAGTTTTTAACCCCCAGGGTCGGTTTTTAGGATCAAATTGGTCCTCAATTTCGTGAAAGTTAAAATAAATTTGAGTACGTGGACTCCAAATTTTGAATAGTGGAGTAAATTTGGGTCTGTGGGGCTCCGAATTTTGCAATTTGAAATAAAATTGAGTCTCTTGACCCAAAAATTTTGAAAATTGAAATGATTTTGAGTCCGTGCGCTCCAAAATTTTAAAAATTGAAATGATTTTGAGTCCGTGGGTCCAAAATTTTGAAAATTGGAATGATTTTGAGTCCGTGGGCTCCAAAATTTTGAAAATTGAAATGATTTTGAGTCCGTGGGCCGAATTACGCAACAGATTTGCGTTAACCTTCGTTCCGAGAATATAACAGATTTATATTCCTGATCCTCGTAATAGATTTACGTCGATCCTTTGGTTGAGAGTGTAATGGATTTGCATTCTCAGTTCTCACAACAGGTTTGCATTAACCTTGGTTCTGAGAATATAACAGATTTATGTCCTCGATCCTCGTAACAGATTTACATCGATCCTTTGGTTGAGAGTGTAACGGATTTGCATTCTCGATTCTCACAACAGATTTATGTTAATCTTCATTCCGAGAATATAATAGATTTATGTTCTCGATCGTCATAACAGATTTACGTCGATCCTTTGGTTGAGAGTGTAACGGATTTGTATTCTTGGTTCTCGCAACAGATTTGCGTTAACCTTCGTTCTGAGAATATAACAGATTTATGTTCTCGATCCTCATAACAGATTTATGTCGATCCTTTGGTTGAGAGTGTAAAGGATTTGCATTCTCGGTTTTCACAATAGATTTGCATTAACCATCGATTTTCAAAATTAGGAATGCGTTCCCTTGATCCGTGCGATGAATCTTTACATCGGTCAGCATTTGGTAATCTTCTTTGGCTAACACATCACGAAATGTGTGTCATATATAAGGAAGATATGATATAGAGAAAGCACGACGGTTGCTTGGTCGAATTTATTTGAAGAATGCCATTGCATGAGCACGTGCATCACGACAGGATAGATGCATCCATCCGTATGACTACTTGCGCCTGCATGTATTTTCCCCATGCCTGAACTACGCTTTGGTCTGATTCCTGATGGGATATGTAGGCAGCTCATCATGGAGCACGATCAATTAGAATTTCGTTGTACGCTTGCTTCCTTTTGCAACGCATTTTGTTTTTTCCTAATCTGACAGTTTGGTCAAAGGCTTATCTTCACACAGGCTTCGACGTTCGCTTGTGATTCGCGTTGCTCCACGAGCTCCGTCGAAGAGGGGCAAACTGTAGACACCCCGATTTTGACCAAACGTCGAATTAAGCAGAGTGTTACCTCGAAGTCTGATGATGACAACGTTCGAACAAACCTAGGACTTCCAAAGATGATTCAAGCTCTTCAAAAGACTCTCTAACCTAAAGAAGGAAAAAAGGGAAAAGAAAAGGAAGATGGATGCAGAATGGCACTCGACCTCTTTTGTGGCAGTCATGGGCTGCCGCTACGGCAATCTTTGGACTGCCGGGCAGCATACCGTAAATGCCGCATATTTCAGCAAGTGCTGTAAAAAATGAATTTTTACAAAAAAAAAGGCAGCCCCTAGAGTTGTTCGCAGCATTCAGTGAATGCCACAACGACAATCACTGAGTGTCGTTCCGGCATTCAGTGAGTGCCGCTTCCATCTCCATTGAGTGCCGCATTTTTGTAATAGACAGTTGTAAGACAGCACATTTTGTACTATCCAAAGGATGTCTGAATTAGGGTTTTCAATCCTGAAATGACTCAAATATCCCTCTAAAATTGTCTATAAATAGAGGATGAATATTCACTTGTAGGGGGTGGAGATTTTCTTTGAATCTAGAGGTTATATAAGTGTTCTTCTTGCCTTAATTTTCATAATTAGGTGTGAGTTTAGAATAGTTTAAAGAACGAATTTTGTGAATTAGTGTAGAAGAGCTTGATTAGTCTTTAGAAGTTCTCCAAAATCACCAAGTTGAGGATGCTTTGGAGGTAAACTCTAGAATAATTAGTCTTTGTCTAAATTTAATTATAGTATGCATTGAGTTCTATAGTTTCCTTTTTTTATTTTTTATTTTGTGTTCATCTCTTGGATTCATAAGACTTTCAATGTCTTACTTGAATCTCTTGGCTTGAAATCCCTTAATCTCCCTGTAATCTTGTGATTTATAAGGGGACTAAGGTTGATACTCGAATATTTAGCATAATGGACTTAAACCTGTCTTCATGGTTTGAGGCTTGTTATGATTAAGTTTCATGAAGTTCTTCTATACTTCTTTGAAATTTACAAATATGAATATATTCAGTCTCCAATGACCACCAAATGGTAAGAGAATTAGCTTTAGACAAGCCTAATTCCATGACTTACTTGTCTAAGTTGATAGGAATAAAGTGAATTAACCCAATGAGCAGTGAGATCACAATCTGTTTTTGATCGTAGATTTCTAGCCGAACATCGAACTGTTGAAATGGAATGAAACCAATGGGAAAGTGTTTATAACTCAAAGTTCTACCACTGTAATTTTTGTTTTAAGGTAGTTTCATGTTTTGGGTGGTTTGATCAGGGTTTTGTGGAACAACCATAATCTGTCCAGAGTTTCAGAACAGTAACACCCTTTTGAAATAAGCAAATCAGAACCTTAATCAAGCACTTTTGACCCAAAATAAAATTTTCTAAGTAGGATAATGTGTTAGGAAGCTACCCTAAAAATAACAAATCATTTCTGATGTTTTTTCTATTTTTAGAAAATCATGTAAGAACTCTGGATAGAGGGTTGTAGAATCGTGGGTGATGTCTGGTTTTTGTCCGGTTCCCGGAGATCTAACCGTCGAAACTTTGATTTCTTTTTTGGGTTAAAAACTAGACACACAGAGGCATCTTGTGTCCAAAATTCACCAAGATCAAACCATGAGAACCATGCTTTTTATTTCTTTGAAGTTCTGATCTGCTCTCAGCAATTTCCAGAATTATGTAACAATTTTGATCAATCTTATAAATAATGGCTTAGATGATATTTTCATGAGTTAAGGTTTAAACCATGTTTCAATAACGATTAGTTAAGCTTGAATTTAAAGTTTAAGTGACCTAAATCAACAAGTACTTCATGATTTCTTCTCGTTTATGTTTACATTCATCCATGTGACTTGACATTCATAATTAGGATTCATTTGCTTTAGATTAATTACATTTGATAGGTTTAGGTTAGAGGCCTAGGATCATTATTCAATTTTACGTGCTATATATCATGTGGACTAACCCTTGTTTTGTAGCGCTGATGAGGTATGACTTTTCGACTCTCCCTTAGCTAAACTTTCCTTTGATTTTATCAATTTTATGACCTCATGCGCCACACATTAGAATTAGGATCTTGCCTGACGTGAATACGTGTGATTAGAGACTCTTTTCTAGGATTTTCTTTCATTTGTATGCATTGCACGTTTAATATCGCAACTGGATCCCGGGTAAGTTCTCTTGTTCCCTATTGCATATCATGTTGCTTGCTATTTGAATTATGTGGTTTTTGAATGATATTTTATCACTTGCAATCTTACAACCTTTAGACATGCTTTTGTAATGTATATTTATACATATGTATTAGTTGAGTGCACATTTAAATTAATAATTCGATTAAGAGAATGTTAAGTAGAGGCCTATCGCGAGGTAGGATGAAAATGGGTGTTTTAGTCCGATGGACTCCTTCCCTTCTCATTCCATAATCCCCGGACCCAGTTAATCTTTGGTTTCGCAAAAAGATTAGTTGCTTTGAAATAGGTTTCTTAATTTCCCCTTTAAAAATTAAGTGGCGACTCATTTATTTTGAATTTGAAATTTTAAAAGAATTTTAAAAGAAAAGATGTGGGTAAAGGAGAAAAATTGCTATATCCACAATCTGGCAACTCTGCTGGGGATCGAACCCAGAATCTCTGGTTTCGCAGACAGTAATTTCTGATTTTGGGTTCACTTGAGGATTTGACTTGAAAACATCCTTTTAATTGAATTAATTAATTTCTGTATGCCTGTTGCATTTCACTTGCATGTCCAACCAGTCGATTGCATGGAACTATGACCTTGGAGACTCGGGGCAACCTGGTCGTTATCATGGGACTGTGTGATCACCCTTGATCTCATACCATGTGTTGGTATTTGAAGCATCCTATCAGGTGTGTGTCAAGGGTCCCTTATTTGACCAAAACCCAACTTTTGCATAGTAGCTTCCATAGAACCTTTCAAATCTTAGGAAATCAATTCTTGATTAGGATTATATGCTAGGAAGTTTTGTATGCCCGGAAAAGGGATTACTTGAGATGATGACGATGCTTCCCTGATAGAAGATGTGTAAACTCTTAATCACTTTTGAACAATTACCTTCATGTCCCACGACATTTGGGGAACATGTTGAACCTTGATTATAAGATTACGTCTCTTATATCATGTTTCGCTAAGCATCATTGTCCTTGTATGTGTCTGATTTCATGAAAAGTACAGTAATGATCTGATAATGTGATCCATCTATCCCCTGGGTATTTTTTAAATACATCTTTGGAAAATAATATTTTGACCCTAAAGCATTTAACCATTCTTTCAAAAATCTTTGGAATTCCCTATTGCATATCATGTTGCTTGCTACTTGAATTATGTGGTTTTTGAATGATATTTTATCACTTGCAATCTTACATCCTTTAGACATGCTTTTGTAATGTATATTTATACATATGTATTAGTTGATGGCACATTTAAATTAATAATTCGATTAAGAGAATGTTAAGTAGAGGCCTATCGCGAGATAGGATGAGAAGGGGTGTTTTAATCCGATGGACTCCTTCCCTTCTCATTCCATAATCCCCGAACCCAGTTAATCTTTGGTTTCACAAAAAGATCAGTTGCTTTAAAATAGGTTTCTTAATTTCCCCTCTAAAAATTATGTGGCGACTCATTTGTTTTGAATTTGAAATTTTAAAAGAATTTTAAAAGAAAAGTTGTGGGTAAAGAAAAAAAATTGCGATATCCACAAAGGGGCTCTCTGTTTTTACAGAGTTAAAATGTATTAAATGCTGGGAATGCAGGGATATTCATAGACTTTATGAGACCCAGGGAAAAATAGTCATTTCACCCATTTATAAGCTCGAGCGCTCTCAGGGGCTGAGCGCTCGGGCTTCCAGATTCAGCAATCCTTCCTTTATTTTAAGGATCCAAAGTTTTCAGTATAAACATCCATAGGAATAATCATCAAAGTTAATCGACATACGATCGTAACTAACATGTACGCATAAACAAATACTGAAATACATCCATATACTGATAAATAAAAGGGCTGGTGTTTGACACGACAATTATTTGTGTGCGCTTGTATGCTATACCGAAGTGTAGGTAATCGTGCAAGTAGTAATCTGGTTAAGACCAGGTCGATCCCACAGGAAAGGTGTTAAAATAAATACCTAGATTAATCTCTAAAGAGAAAATAAAATTCAATATTTGAAAGGTTGTAGAACACAAAGTTCTACAAAGTGACTACTAAATTTAAAGCAACTAAATTAAATTAAACAATGATTAACTAATTAACTAAAGCGATGTTTTAAAATGGGTTTTTTTTAATATAAGGGAATGTTGGGATTACACGAATCCACCGCGACCTAACCATCTACCATACAATTATATTGAAGCTCAATGGAGCACATTTTCTATAGTATTCTGGATTTCTCTTAGAATAAAGAATCCATAGTCCTTTCATGACCGGGACTATATCATCACAGTTAATTTGAAACACATGAAAGCGGTTTAAAACAATAGTTAAGACTTGCACCTACAATGTTGTTAGCATTGAAGGTGGTTTGAAAAAGATATTGAAGAAAAATGCCTTAAGGCCTTAAGTTCAGAGTCTGTTTTGATAAACTGAGCATTTGGGGACAGTTTGATAACGAATCTCTAAAGCAGAAAGTCTAGGAATACTGCATAGAATGTTCTCAAGAATCCGAGGGTTCGATCGATCGAATATCTTCATCTCTCGATCGATCGAAATGTATTCGATTGATTGACAGTGTCTCTAGTCCGATCGATTGAACTAACTACGATCGATAAAACACAGGAATTATTCTGCTGCATGGAAGAGGCTTGAGATCACAGTTTCATCGTGCTCTCCCAACCTGGGGACTACTCAGACATGGTCTGGAGTGTCTTAGATTTGTTTATAACGTAAAAGTCCATTAAAGACTTGTTTGGTTCTGATTCAAGCATGAAACTATGAAAACTAATGGTGATTTAAAGCTACTACTATGATACTACCAATGCTAACAGATTAAACTACAATATTAAGCAACAAGAATGCGAATAGACTGCGATAACAAAACCTGGAATAGAAGAACTTGTATTAAACTAAAGAAAAAGCAATCCAAAAGCAATATCCAAACTTCAAAACCTACAAAAACATGTAAACTCTCTATCTCTCTCTCTAAAACTGGTAAAAAGTGAAGTGGGCGTCCTCTGGGATGTCAATATAACAAGTATTTATACATAAACCTAAAGCTAGGGTTAAAAACTTGTTTCTGCTACGTGCGTGTAATTTTTGATAAAAGCCATGTTTGATCGATCGAACATCACTCGATCGATCAAATTCTGGAATCTTCGATCGCTTTAACGTAGTTAGATCGATCGAACCTTCGATCGATCGAATGTTCTTCAATCGATCGAGGTTCACTTTTCATCTTTGAGTTGTCTTCATTAAAACCAAGCAATTCCTTTTATCTTGCTCATTCAGTTCCTCACACAACAACAGTAATCTGCACAAATATCCACTAAAAGAATACCACTTATCATAGATTAAACATATTGTGTAAAAACTGGCATTGTAATTCAAATTGCAGATATACAAGGGAATTGTAGACTAAATCAGTGTAGTTTCTTCTTTTAGCATGGTTATATTTTACAAATACCCCCGCTTGTTACAACCCCCAACTAGCGATTTGCTAGTCCCTAGCATTAAAGTAAAAATAAAACAAGCTAAACTAATACTATAATGACTAAACAAAATAAAATAAAGCAACTAATCTAAAATAGAAAGAGAAAACTACCTAACTCACTTTCGCAGGAATCACCGTTGCATTTAGAGAATGCAACAAGCCGTTAAACCACTAGGTTCCCCCTAGTGGACGAGTGTTGTCTTGTGAGGGTTTACAGTGAATGTACCCACAAAATTCTTCGATTTTAAGCTCAAAAAGATATAGAATAACTTGTAAACACTCTCTCCCATCCAACTGTAAACTTAGCTCCACAAAACATAGCATCCTCATTCAAACCATGAAAGAAATACACATGCTCCTCATATTACCAAGATAAAAATAACATATGCATCACATCCATGTATCCGTGTGTGTGTGAAGTTAACAGCTATACATCAAACTTTATTTAGAGTTTTTTCGACTATCATACTCTCAGAACTTGTAGTTTCAACTCAATTCTCACAAGGTTTTACACTCAAGAATGAACATCTCACAGAAACTTGGTTAATAATGATCGCACATGGTGTGAAAACTTTGATAAAAATGAAATTTTAGTGACTAATGCTTTCACACCTGACTCAATAAAGGACGAATATTTGGAGTGTATAGTCTCAAAAGAAGGGATAGTACTTACTAGAGGAGCGAAATACCGTGGATAACTCATTAAGACTTTGACTTTTCGGGTTTTTGTATATTAGGACAGAAATGAGAGGGGTAAGAAATTGCACATCTTTAGCATATGATTGAGTTTAGTCATTTTTTTTATTTTTTTTTTAAGAAAACCTGGACTCCTTCGTCTTTCCTTTTCTCTTTTATGCAGTCCCTCCCACATTCACTCCTTCCTCGTCACACACTTCAACAATTTAATCACATTAGATGTGCAATGGGGTTCATTGAAGTCAAAGCGTAAGATTAGGGATTTGAATTTTCATAATAGACTTGCCAGTATTTACTGGTGTGGGGTTGAGAACAACGCATATTCTGGAGTGTTGATACAGGTATATGGAAAGGTAATGAGCGGATAACGATGGCTTAAATCATTTTCTCAACTTCTTAGTTTTTACACTTCAATGTTCATTGAGTTTAGTTGGTAAATCCTGAATGTTCTCCTCTAATACGCAGCCAAAATGAAGAATTAGAGACTATTCAACGAATTTAATACGCTTATTCAAGAAGAACAATTCAAATTTAATGTGATAATTCCCTCCGAATTGAAGATTGGATTCAAAAGCTCACTAAGGGTGACTAGTTTCCACTACTTATTCCTTACAGCACAAAAGTCGTATTAACTCTTATTTTCGGTTTTCTGCATAGCTATTAACATGTGCATATGGATTTTGGATACACGAATGGTCAATATATGCATTTATCCTAGTGAAACTAGAAGAACGCGTGAACTTAATCCATAAAATGATGAGAATAAAATGGTTATGTCATTACTTGATAACAGCTAAATAGAAGTGAATATTCAAAGTTATTCTACCAATTCAATTCAACAATTCCTTAATAATTTGAAATTAAATTATTTTTTTTCGAACTGTGGATGTAATATTCAAACTGTGGACGTACTAATCAAGATTGTATGAAATGTGCGATACAGTGATCTAGATTGCTAAATATAAACATGTGCAGGTGATTATCTACATCCCACCCCCAACTTGAAAATCGCAATGTCCTCATTTAGAATTTTTAAATATAGATAGAGAGATATCACCTGATAAAGTATTGCAATAACTGCAAGCGTAACAATCTGTAACGAAGGCATACAAACTCCAAGCAGCAAAGATCAAATAACATTGAAAAGATAGAGCAAGACATCCACGCATAAACAAAACTAATCACTGAAATGATAAAACTATGAATACAATAGAACAGTGATACTCCCGTCCATAAAAACTAAAGTCTACAATAACCAAGCCAACCAAAAAGTCTAAAATATCTAGGAACAACCACAAGAGAGGAGATAAAAACAACCAACCAAAAAAAAAGAGAGGCACTGAAATGGCATAAGCTAAGCATCATCGGCGACATCAGATAAGATCTCGATCAGAACGTTTGAAGCATCCACATCTCCACGCTCAGCAATAGTAGTAGCCATCGCCGGGTCACTCGCAGTCGTGGCAGCAGGTGCAGATAGTAATAGGTCAGCCACGACCGGAGGTGGTAGAAGTGGTGTCTTAGTAGAAGGTGGTGCCACTGATGAAGATGGAGCAGAAAGATCAACCTGTGGGGGTGGAATACCAGAAGTGGTAAATGGGGCAGTGGAAGTAGCTGGAGCAACTATAGATGGATCGTTGGTGGGTGGTACAGAAGCTGTGTCAACCGACTGATCGACTCTGATCTGGATCAAGATTGCCTCTAGCAAAGTCGTCATCTGATCCACCTTGCCCTCGAGTCTGATCCGGACCTCCCTCTCCTCCATAAGTAACGAGTGGCTGTCTCACCAAATCAGCTCAAGGAAGACTGATGGACATCGGTAGCGAGAGGGAGTAGGCCGCTCTGGGTCACAATGCGATGGATGCCCCACGCACCTTTCAGGTGCTTCTTGGCCAAGATATAGCATGTGGGCTGCACCAAGAACTCTATATATAATCGCAGGAGGCAGACCCGTCTCCCTGTCCCCACACAAAATAGCGCCCTCACATACCAAGCTGCCAGCTTCTCGTGATAAGAGGTCGGAAAGATACAATTCGAGAGTACGAGATGGAGCATGTGGTACCCGTCAGTCACGAACCGATCCTCTATATGAGATGAGCCGTTCCAGAACTGAATGGCACCGCCGGTAATCTCTCTAACAACCGTGGTAGAAGGGATCTCGGGAGTACCCACACGGTGAGGACAATCACTCTCCAATTCCTCATGGATTCTTATAGCAGCAGATAAAGTGGCAGGACTGATAATGATCTCTTGGCCGCGGATAAAAGATTGATAAGTGTATGGTGCAGATGGGTCCTTAATCATCGTTGCACAGACCTCTCGTAACCAAGAAATATTGACTTGTTTGGGCTGGGTCAACATCTCGTACCATCGTGGAATATCCTTGATTCTGGTTAAGAACCAAGGAGCAGAAAGCTAGGTCGTCTCGAGAGGTCTCTCTATCATCACCTTACGTGACTCAAAAATATGGCAGAACCCATGGTCGGGGACCGGATCTGGTATAGCAAAATTGAAAGATTTCTCCCAAAAATATCCCGTCGTGGGATTCATAATGGGTGACCTGAAATTGAAAATGAAAAAAGCAAACAAAAGAAAATGGGAAAGCAAAACAAAAAGGCAAAACTGTCACTGCTAAGCTTCGATCGATTGTAGTTTGGTCGATCGATCGAAAAAGAACTGAGTTTGATCTATTGAGCCTAGTTCGATCGGTTGAAAGGGACTGGGTTCGATCGCTCGAGCCTAGTTCGATCGATCGAACACAGTAGAGCCTAGTTCGATCGATCGATCGAACACAGTAGAAATGCAGGGACAAGAAAAAGAATGAGAAAAGATTGTAAACACAAAATAGAGAACAAGAACTAACAAAAACTAGTTTAAGGACCAATGGGGGGTTCCCCCACAAGAATTCGAAGAAAATGAAAAACAAGGGGGTCTTGAGACCATACCTTAGGAATATACGCAGGGAGGAGATGAGGGTGATGATGATGAGGATCAGGGGGAATCTGGAGGTCCCAAATGATGTGTGTGAGGGGGGAAAGGAAAGAAATCACCCCGAGTCGTCTCTGTCGCCAATCGCTCAAGAGTGGTTGAGGGAGAGAGTGAACTGATGAAATGTATGGACGATACCTCGTTTAAATACAAGTCTCGATCGATCGAGAAAGTTTGATTGATCTAACCTTCGATCAATTGAGACCTGTTAAAGCGCTTGAGGTTTGACGCTTTCGATCGATTGGAAAACACTCGATCGATCGAACCTAGAATTTCCAAAAACTCTCTAAATGGACAAAGTATGTACCCCCAACTAACAAAAATTGATCTGGACATATAGAATATCATAAAAGCAGTTCAAAGACAGGACCTGTAGGCCAGACATCATCATCAACAAGGTAAAATGTTGCAAATTTTCTAAATAAAAATTATTTAATAGCATCCATGGTGCAACATCATAATTCCAAAGTTGGCACTAAAGACCTTATAAAAAAAAAAGAAAAACTAAAACAAAACTGAAATTAATAAAACTTTTGTCTAGGTTTACACTTCAATTGATAAAAGAATGATCAAAAGACAAAGCACAATTGAAGTGACGCACTAATCTTTAAGCATGAATATTCCATCTTCCGCAATTGCTTCTTTCTCTGCCACATCTTCGAGTTTGGATTTCAAACCGGATGATTCCCCTTCCCAGAATAGTTGGAAATCAGCAAGGATGTCATCAAGTGAGTTTGAAATTTTTGAGGAGTTGATTGCACACGCAAGAGGTGATCCGAAAGGAGACAAAGATAACAGAGTGCAATTTTTCAACGGACTTTCCTCTTGCGGCGGAGTACCCGGGGACATTATGTATGGTCCAAATCCACGGAACAGCAGATGCGAAAGGAACAACGGTTGTAGCATATGATTCATAGTGAAAATCCTGACAAAGGAAAAACAAAAGACAACCAAAAAGGACAAAATTAAGTAACATAAAAGCACGAACCAATAGAAAGGAATAAACATAGAAAGATGAAAAGGAAAAGAAGTGTGACAAGGAATTAACCTCACTATAGGCATGATATCACCATGTGCACTAGCAGGTAGGGGGCATTGAAGCCGGAATAGCAAATAGCTCGAGTGCACATAAATGTATGGAACCAATTTGATGACAAGGAAGTCATCAACATAAGTGAAGACAACATTATGGCATTCAGGCACCAGATCCTGTAACTCATCTTCTTCCTATGATTCCCACATTGAATCATTCTCCCATTGTGCCGAGAGGGCATCATTGACTTCCCCAACAAAATATCCCTCTGGTTCGTCTTCCTCTTCAGGGAAGTCCATATACTCGAAGGGATTAATTTGGAGAAGTGCAGGATCGTAAGGGATATTCCCTTGGGTTAAGTCAACAACATCGTCTGCTCCAGGCCCTTGATAAGGGGAGAGACAGAATGCAATCTCCTCGGTAGTCCATAGAGGATTAGGATATTCAGAGTTAGCCCATGACCCGATTGAATGGACGTCATCGTCCCTCATATCTGGACAGCCTGTAGGAGAGAGATAGATGATGGTAGATTAGAATCGAAGTCGCACTCAAAAAGAGACAAAATTAAATGAAATAAAACAAGAATGCAGTAAAGAAAAGAATACAACAACAAAATGTGAACACGCTTTTAGGTGCTTTAGGAGGAATATCTGGGCTCATCTAACTCGATGTGCTCAGCTTTTGATAGAAAGTTCTCCAAGAACGATTTTAACCTTTGGCCGTTAACCTTGAAACAATCATCGTTCTTCGGATTTACCAGCTCAATGGCCCCATGTGGAAAAACAGATTTAACAGTGAATGGTCCTGTCCACCAGGATCGGAGCTTACCTGGAAAAAGGTGGAGGCAAGAGTTGTACAGCAAGAATTTTTGCCCCGGCTCAAATGATTTTTGAAAAATTGTCCTATCGTGACGAGCCTTTAACCTTTCCTTGTGTAGTTTAGCATTATCGTATGCATCTCGACGTATTTTTTCCAGTTCAGCCAACTGGAGTTTCCGAAGGTGACCTCCCTCTTTGATGTCGAAGTTCAATGTGCGTGTTGCCCAATATGCTTTGTGCTCGATTTCAACAGGAACGTGACACGCCTTGCTGTACACTAACCTATATGGGGACATCCCCAAGTTTGTCTTATAAGCGGTACGGTACGCCCATAGAGCATCTGTCAGTTTATATGCCCAGTCTTTTCGATTGAAACTAACCGTCTATTCTAGTATATTCTTGATTTCACGGTTAGCCAACTCTGCCTGTCCGTTAGTTTGTGGGTGGTAAGCTAGAGCGATCTTATGGTTGACCCCGTATTTCTTGATAAGTGACTCTAAAGGCCTGTTGCAAAAATGCTTGCCTTGGTCACTTATTAATGCTTTCGGAGTTCTGAAACACGACAAAATATTTTCCTTAAGAAAGGACATTACTGTTTTGTGATCATTGCGTCTCGTCGGTATTGCTTCTACCCATTTTGATACGTACTCCACAGCTAGGAGTATGTATTCATAGTTGTTTGATTTAGGAAACGGGCCCATAAAGTCTATGCCCCAACAATCGAAGGGCCCATAAAGTCTATGCCCCAACAATCGAATATTTCAATTATAATAATGGGAGTTAAGGGCATTGAATTCCTTTTCGAAATTGTACCAAGTTTTTGACAACGTTGGCACGATTTACAAAAATAATAGGCATCCTCGAACATGGTGGGCAAATAGAAGCTGTTGTGTAGGACTTTTGTGGTCTTTTGTAAAGAGAAATGACCACCGCAGGCTTCAGAATGACAAGAGGCTAATATTATAGTTATGTCCTCATTCGGGATGCAACGTCGGATGACCTGGTCAGCACAATACTTGAACAAGTAAGGGTCATCAAAAAAGAAATGACGTGCGAACGAAAGGAACCGTTTCTTGTCTTGATTCGACCAATGACTTGGAGTCTCTCCCATAACAAGATAATTCATTATATCTGCATACCAAGGCAAATTGGAAATAGCCATCAGTTGCTCATCTGGGAATTCATCTGTAATTGGTATGGGTTCAGTGTTGTCAATAAATGTTAACCGAGACAAATGGTCAGCGACCACATTCTCTACTCCTTTTTTATCCTTGATTGTGATATTGAATTCTTGGAGTAGGAGTATCCAACGGATAAGTCTTTGCTTCACGTCCTTCTTAGATAGCAGGTACTTGAGGGCCGAATGGTCTGTAAAACAGACTATTGGGGACCCTATTAGATATGACTTGAATTTGTCTAGAGCAAAAACTATTACCAGTAGCTCTTTTTTGGTAGTCGTGATTCTAGGTGAAAAGTGCATGTTCATAGCGCATTATATGGTCTTTTATGCATACTTTTATCCCCAAAGTCCCTACATTTAGGTTCATTCTAATAACAATGTTCTTTTTATTGTGTTAATGCTAAACTATATGTTTTTGCATGGTTTTATAGGTATTAGGATGTAAATCAATGAAGTGGAGCTAAAGAAAGTGATTCTGGTGAAGAGAACAACAGAAGCAGCTGGGAAAATGCCAATTTTGACAATGATGACTTCAGATTTGGAAGATTTTCCCAGAGACATGAAATGTAGATCTTTGAGTTACGGTCGCGTGGCCGCAAACGGGAGGTCAATCCGAGGTCCGAGTAAAAAGTTATGGCCATTCTCCCATCGGGGTGCAGAGCTGTCAAAATCAGAGGAGTTCAAGCGATTGAAGAGAGTTCAATCGATCGAACCTTCGATCGATCGAACTGAGCTCGATCGATCGAACTCTATTTTCACCCAAAAGTTGCGTAAACTCTGTGGGAACCCTATATATACGTCGTTTTGACGCCAGACGAAGGGGGGACGCTCCAGAACGCGAAAAACAGCAGTTTTAGGTAGTTTTAGGGTTAGATTAGGTGTAGATTAGGTTAGATTTATATTATTCTTCATCCTTTTCATTGTTTTACTCAAGATTATTGAAGATTGAAGTTACTTTCATGTTTATTTCAAGTTTATTTCAGATTATATCCAGGTTTTTCTTCCCAATCCTTGTTATTTGATTGCTATTAGTTTATATGCTATGATTAATCTAGTTTGTTATTCCTGTATTAGTTTAATCATGTTTCTGTAGTTTAGACGTTGGGAATATGTGATGAAACATTGAATCCCAGCCTCTGCCATGCAATCCTTAGAAACCTTGGGTTCGATCGATCGAAGGTATTTCGATCGATCGAACCAGAGCTAGTCAAGCGATCGAAGGCATTTCGATCGATTGAAGGATGATGCGGTCCGATCGATCGAGAGCGCTTCGATCGATCGAACATGCAGAATCTTGAGATGATTCTTTGAAGTATTCCATGACTTTTTGTTTTAGAAATCTGTCATCAAATTGTCCCAATAAGCTCAGTTTGTCACAACAGTTTTTAGAACTTAAAGCCTTAAGGCCTTTTCTTCAATGACTTTTGAAAACCACTTTGAATGCTAACACCATTTAGAGTGCAAGTAATAACCATTGTTTTAAATCGTCTTTCATGTATTTTAACTCACTTGTGATGATATAGTCCCGGGCATGAAAGGGCTATTGATTCTATATCTTTAGAAAAATACGGAATACTGAAGAGGAATGAACTCCATAGAACGTTAATGAATGTGCATGGTAGATGGTTAGGATTAATGTGGATTCACGTGTTTCCAACACCTTTAGTTTATTAGTTTAATTATTTATGTTTCTTTATGCTTTAGTTTGTAAGTTAGTTTAATTTAATTAATTAGGATTTAGTCGCTACTACAATTAAACTTTTCTTTTTTCTTTTGGTTGTAACTTAGTAGACATTCTCCCTATTCCTTCCCTGTGGGATCGACCTGGACTTCCAGTACTATATTACTTGCACGATCACCTACACTTGGGTGTTGCACAAGAGCGCACAAGATTTTTCTCGTGTCAAGTTTTTGGCGCCGTTGCCGGGGAAGGCAACTAGGTTAGGATTTTACTAAGTTATTTCCATTTTTTTCCTTTTTCTTTTAAAAAAAAAAAAAAAAATCATTGGACTTTTTCTCTCACAAGAAAAAAAAAAAAAAAAAAAAAAAAAAAAAATTCTTTTGTTTAAATATTTTGGGTAAACATGTCTTATCCATATTACCCTCCATATAACACAAATACCACGAATGGGTACACATTAGGTAATGAGAACTATACCCCGAGGTGGCAAGCACCCACATATGATGCACATTATCAACCTGAGTGCTACCAATCACCACAATGGGAAAACCATCGTGTTAGTCCCCCATGTTATCAAACGTATCAAGAACCTCCACCTGGAGAGTTCTATCAATCGCAATGGGGATATAACCAAAATGATAGTGTAGGATATAGTAGTAGTTCCCACGATTACCAAATGCACCAAGACTTTTCTTCTGGGGAGTCTTGCACACAAACACAATGGGAAGGGGACTATTACCAACAACAATGGGGTGAAACTTCATATAGTTATAATGAGGAGAATAACCAAGTTGAGGATACTGGTATGTTAGAATTGCTGCTTAGTGAAATGAAAAGGCTAGAGAGTGCAATTGATAAATTAGGAGCTAGATATCAACAAGCATTTGATAGCCAACCTTTAGAAGACTATACCAGTCCTTCAACGCTACAACCTGAATTTCAAGACACTAACAATGGAATGGAATTAGAGGACAATGATGGGTTCTTACCGAGTGAGGTTAACAACTCATTTGAGAAAGTGATAACCCAACAAGAACTCCAAAACCAAACCATAGAGCATGAAGTTGTAGAACCATCTTCTCCTCAACATACAACCCCAGACATCAACTCCTTCACTTCCTTGATAAAGTTGCACAATCTCTTTGTCCAGAGTACTTCAATAGATGACACATATAGTGAGGAGAGTTGCGAGGATGAGAATGAGGTCTTAAAAGATGATGAGAGTTTAGGTGATTGCACGCAATTAGGAAAGGAAGAGTCCCATGTTGACTCTACCCCTACCTTTGATAGTGACCCTAGGGTGGACGTTATTGAAATTTCTAAATTCGATTTAGATTCATCTGGTATTCATGAACCCTCACCTCTTTCGGCCGAAGAGGTGGTGTCACCAAGTTGCCCATCATCTATCCTTTCTATTAATCAAAACTCTCATCCTGAGCTTGAATGTTATGTGTACCCCATTCGTGAACAAACAGAATGTGTTGTGGAAGAGGATGGTAAGGATATTAGCACATGTTCTTCACAAAATTTTAACTTTCAAAATTCTTTGAGAGAAGACTTGGAAAATATTGGGCCCACTTTAGATGATCTTAAAATTCAACAAGAAGCTAGCAATCTTCTAGACTGCTTGACCTTCTTGAGTGATTATGACATTGAGGCCCAAATAGATAGCTTTATCCAAGTCCAGTCCAAAACCATGTGCATAGAACAGAAATTCAATTCCTATGATTATATCTCCATAGATTCTGTTCTAGGACAAGCGAAGGGTGGTGAAGCTTCATTAGAACATCACTTCGACCCTGCCGCTTTTATTGAACCATGGCCTCCCCCTGTTTTTAGTATTAAAATAGAGGCTGTTATAGGAAATACCAACACCAAAGATCGTTTCTTGCATATAATTCCTAAAAAGTGTGGTATTCCTTTTATAACTGTCCCAAAAAAATTTGGCAGCCATAGGTTCTGCATCATCTCCTCTGACCTTGAGCCTGACATTAGTTGGGGGGAGTTGCATTTTTATGAGGATCCCAACATTCTTCTCACTGTTAAATTATTTAATTGGAAAGATCCTCAAAAATTTCGGTTGTTAATCTATGACAAAAATCGTGATTAACCGAATTTAGTTAACTGAGTTGTTGTATTATATTCTCTATTTTTCTTGTTGCTACTAATGATTTTGCAGGTAACTTGAAAAAAAATTGGATATTAATGCCTCGAGGTAACATCCTTCCTTCTCTCGCTTTACTTTACATGTCCATGTGCTTAGTTTAGAACATTGGGGACAATGTTTAGTTTTAGTTGGGGGGAGTGAGTCATTGCATGCCTCATATCTTTTTGTTGTACTTTAGTGTCATATACCTGCTTAGCAACATGTGACTCAGTAAATTAAAATTGTCATTAATTTTTTTAAATTTTTATTTTTTTTAAAGATAATAAAATGGTTCTTGTTTTTTCTCTCTTAGTTAATGTAGTTAGTTACGATACATTAGTGTTATTTTCTGTATGTTATTAGTATGTGATATACTATGGTAGTTTGTTTACTATCTTACTTATAGTATGTTTTATGTCTTTTGATCTTCAAACAACTTTGAGCACGTTATGACAACCTTGTACTTAGCTAAAATGGATTAGTAAGCATAGTTTAAGTGTCTTGAAAGACTGTAGTGGAGACTAATAACTCAAGTGAGCTTTTGTGCCATTCTTTTGTTTTTGAGGGTTTTATAAAATTACTCTTACTTTTTGAAAAGCGTATTAATTCGTTGAAAGTCTCAATTTTCTTCATTTTGACTGATCACTAGAAGAGAACGTTCAGGATTTACCAAATTTAGAGCTCTTGAATTTACTAAAATGAATTATCCTATTAACTTAGAAGATGATTTAGGCCATCTTTTGACCATACATGGATAATACAGCCTTGGCCTACCTCTATGCTATTCCTTTACTTCACCTCTTGAGCTTATCATAATCGCCTTGTCTACACAATCCTAAAGTCAATACCTAACTCCAAATTAGGAGTTCAAGCCTCAGTTCTTTATCTAGGAATGATTGGGATGTGTTATCTTAACAAGAAGTTTGGTTCTGTGAATAAGGGAAAGTTGGCAAAGAAAAAAAAATGAAAAAAAAAGAAAAGAAAAAGAAAAGAAAATAAAAGAAAAAAAAAAAGCATGAAAAGAAAAAAAAAATGCCAATGGTTGTGACAAAAGAAAAAAAGGAATGAAAAGAAGAGTGTGAAAAAAATAAATAAAAGAAAAGAAGAAGAGAGAGATTGGAGATGTGGGAAGTTTGAAAAGTTATAGTAGACATTCCAATCACATCCTTTGACCCAATTGAATATCACGAGCCTCTTTCTTCTTTCACTTAATACCTCTTTTTCAAAGTCCTGATGATTTTAAGTAAATTGGATTTGAAGTTAAGGTAATGAGAGAGTTATCCACGGTATCTCGCTCTTCTAGTGAAAAGTATCCTTTCATGAGACTTTATGCACTAAAATTTCCGTTTTTCTATTTAGATATGAGAAGCATTAGATTCCATTTACAATTACTCTTTACAGCTTCCATATCATGAGTGATAATTATTACACCTAATTCAGAGTGATTTCATCTTAAGAGTGTAATCCCGGTGAGAATTGAGTCAAAATGAACGTCTTGATAGTGTCTTAGGTTATGCAAGCTTTGAAATTAAAGTTTTGTATTTTGGTTGTCCATTCACACACACACTTGAAGATTAATAGGTATGGAACATTCTAATGACTTTGATAGTAGATTAACTGTAATATGTGTGTTGCATGGCTATGGCATACTAGAGAGTTTCATGAGATTGTTGAGCTCAACTATATTGTTAATGAGAGGAAAATTCCTTGAAAACATTTAAATGAGAACCATTGCCTTAAACATGAATTTTGTGGGTAGATTCACTGCAAACCCTCACGAGACAACACTCGTCCACTAGGGGGAACCTAGGGGTTTAAAAAATCGCGATTCCTGCGAAAGTGATTTAGGATTTTTACTTTCTTTTGTTTTCAATTTTTAGAGTTAAATAAACATTGCTGTAGTTCGCTTCATTGCTAGGGACTAGCAACGAGCTAGTTGGGGGGTGTGATTCTAGGTGAAAAGTGCATGTTCATAGCACATTATATGGTCTTTTATGCATACTTTTATCCCCAAAGTCCCTACATTTAGGTTCATTCTAATAACAATGTTCTTTTTATTGTGTTAATGCTAAACTATATGTTTTTGCATGGTTTTATAGGTATTAGGATGTAAATCAATGAAGTGGAGCTAAAGAAAGTGATTCTGGTGAAGAGAACAATAGAAGCAGCTGGGAAAATGCCAATTTTGACAATGATGACTTCAGATTTGGAAGATTTTCCCAGAGACATGAAATGTAGATCTTTGAGTTACGGTCGCGTGGCCGCAAACGGGAGGTCAATCCGAGGTCCGAGTAAAGAGTTATGGCCATTCTCCCATCGGGGTGCAGAGCTGTCAAAATCAGAGGAGTTCAAGCGATTGAAGAGAGTTCAATCGATCGAACCTTCGATCGATCGAACTGAGCTCGATCGATCGAACTCTATTTTCACCCAAAAGTTGCGTAAACTCTGTGGGAACCCTATATATACGTCGTTTTGACGCCAGACGAAGGGGGGACGCTCCAGAACGCGAAAAACAGCAGTTTTAGGTAGTTTTAGGGTTAGATTAGGTGTAGATTAGGTTAGATTTATATTATTCTTCATCCTTTTCATTGTTTTACTCAAGATTATTGAAGATTGAAGTTACTTTCATGTTTATTTCAAGTTTATTTCAGATTATATCCAGGTTTTTCTTCCCAATCCTTGTTATTTGATTGCTATTAGTTTATATGCTATGATTAATCTAGTTTGTTATTCCTGTATTAGTTTAATCATGTTTCTGTAGTTTAGACGTTGGGAATATGTGATGAAACATTGAATCCCAGCCTCTGCCATGCAATCCTTAGAAACCTTGGGTTCGATCGATCGAAGGTATTTCGATCGATCGAACCAGAGCTAGTCAAGCGATCGAAGGCATTTCGATCGATTGAAGGATGATGCGGTCCGATCGATCGAGAGCGCTTCGATCGATCGAACATGCAGAATCTTGAGATGATTCTTTGAAGTATTCCATGACTTTTTGTTTTAGAAATCTGTCATCAAATTGTCCCAATAAGCTCAGTTTGTCACAATAGTTTTTAGAACTTAAAGCCTTAAGGCCTTTTCTTCAATGACTTTTGAAAACCACTTTGAATGCTAACACCATTTAGAGTGCAAGTAATAACCATTGTTTTAAATCGTCTTTCATGTATTTTAACTCACTTGTGATGATATAGTCCCGGGCATGAAAGGGCTATTGATTCTATATCTTTAGAAAAATACGGAATACTGAAGAGGAATGAACTCCATAGAACGTTAATGAATGTGCATGGTAGATGGTTAGGATTAATGTGGATTCACGTGTTTCCAACACCTTTAGTTTATTAGTTTAATTATTTATGTTTCTTTATGCTTTAGTTTGTAAGTTAGTTTAATTTAATTAATTAGGATTTAGTCGCTACTACAATTAAACTTTTCTTTTTTCTTTTGGTTGTAACTTAGTAGACATTCTCCCTATTCCTTCCCTGTGGGATCGACCTGGACTTCCAGTACTATATTACTTGCACGATCACCTACACTTGGGTGTTGCACAAGAGCGCACAAGATTTTTCTCGTGTCAAGTCGCATAGTTCATTTGAGCTTCGTTTAGTGTTCGACTGGCATAGCAAATAACATAGGGCTTATTATCCTTCCTTTGTCCTAGGACTGCACCGATGGCATAGTCACTAGCATCGCACATCAGTTCAAATGGAAAACTCCAGTCGGGTGCCTGTATTATCGGTGTAGAGGTAATTAAGTTGTTCCTTTAGTGTGTCAAAAGATGTTTGACAGTTCTCTGACCACTCGACTGGTGCGTCTTTAACTAAGAGTTGGCACAGTGGTCGGGAAATTGCACTAAAATTTTGGATAAAGTGATGATAAAATCCCACGTGCCCCAAAAAAGAGCGGATATCTTTAACTGTACGTGGGACAGGGAGGTTTGAGATTATATCAATTTTTGTTTTATCAACTTGGATACCTTTATCAGAAATAATGTGGCCGAGGACAATTACCTTGGTCACCATCAAGTGACACTTTTCCCAGTTTAGCACTAGGTGTTTGTCCTCGCATCTCGCTAACACTTTTTCAAGATTTTCCAGGCAGTTATTGAAATTATGGCCAAACACTGAGAAGTCGTCCATGAAAACCTAAAGTATTTGTTCAGTCATATCACTGAATATGCTCAACATGCACCGCTAAAAGGTAGTAGGTGCGTTACATAAGCCGAAGGGCATACGACGATAGGCGAACGTACAGAACAAACAAGTTGAAGTCGTTTTCTCCAGATCCCCAAGAGCGATTTTGATTTGGTTGTAGCCACTATATCCGTCAAAGAAGCAATAATATTTATGACCTGCCACTCGCTCTAGCATTTGATCTATGAATGGTAATGGAAAGTGGTCTTTCTGGGTCACTATATTCAATTTTTGGTAATCAATACACATCCGCCATCCGATGGGGACACGTGTTGGTACCAATTCACCATCTTTATTCGGGATTACCGTTATACCTGCCTTTTTGGGCACCACTTGGGTTGAACTAACCCAAGAACTATCAGAAATGGGATATATGGTCCCAACATCAAGTAGTTTTAACAGTTCCTTTTTATTATATGTTGGGATTCAGACGCCTTTGCATTTGTCATGAAGGTTTAGCGTCTTCCTCCAGATATATTTTATGAGTGCACACGAACGGGCTTATGCCTTTGAGGTCGGCAATAGTCCATCCTAATGCTCCTTTATGTTGTTTTAACAGTTGGATTAACTTACCCTGTTGTTCAGGATCTAATGTAGATGAAATTATGACAGGGTAAGTCTTTTTAGTCCCTAGAAAGGCATGTTTGAGCTATATTGGAACCTCCTTTAACTCCAAATCGGGAAACTAAAAATTAGATGGCATGACTAATTTCGTTTTTGGAGGTAGTGGTTCATATGGTGTTACCCACATGCATTTAGCTCTGTCCTCCTCTTTCGTCTCCATCATAAGGCAAGTGTGATTTAAGGTAGCATCCAATGGGGTAGAATCATTAGGTTGATAGATAGCATCAAATTGTGACGTAACTACCTCCAAGGGATCTTTGTAATCTATAAAATCAGCCTCGTCTTCGATGACCATTTCAATATAATTGATTTCTTCCTCATCCTCGTATTCTTCAGGTCGGGGATTTGAAAAAATCTTGACATTTAAAGTCATATTCCCGAATACGATGGTCATAATACCACTTCTTATTTTGATTGTGGCATCTATGGTGTTGAGGAATGGACGTCCAAATATCACTGAAATTTGTGAACCTGGATTAGACACAGGTTCAGTGTCCAAAATCACAAAATTGACCGGGAAGATAAATGAATCTATCTGCACCAGAATGTCCTCCAGTATTCCTCTAGGGTATTTGACTGACCTGTCTGCCAGTTGTAACCCAACTCGGGTAGGTTTGAGTTCACCCAACCCTAGTTGTTTATAGACTGAGTATGGCAACAAGTTTACGCTGGCTCCTAGATCAAGGAGTATGTTGTCTATCCTTTGATTTCCAATTTGGCACGAGACAGTTGGGGTACTGTGGTCTTTGAGTTTCGGGGGTAATTCATTTTGAATGATTGCGCTTGCTTGGCAAGCGGCATATGCATGTTTCTTCACACTTTGCCTCCTTTTGACCGTGCATAAGTCTTTAAGGTACTTAGCATAGGCCGGCACTTGTTTGATTGCATCAAGGTGTGGAAGATTTATTTTGACTTGTTTAAACAACTCCAAGAACTCCTGATTCTTTGCCTCATTTTTGGGTTTCTTAAGCCTTTGGGGGTAAGGCGCAGGGAAAGGGCATTTAGGTAATTCATCAAGGACAGGCTCCTTTTTGGGCCTTCTCTCAACTTGTTCTGCTTCTTTAGGAGCGTCATCATTTGATTCTAATGGTTTATCATCCGTGGATGACTCCTCTTCTTGAGTGGATGGTTTGATTTTATTTACCACTTCATCCTCTTTGTACTCTTCAGGGGTAGAGAGGGGTAAATTGCACCCTATAATCTTGTCGCTTCTCACAGTAGTCATGGATTTTCCCTATTCATGATTATTGGGACCATTGTTGTATCCCTTAGGGTTTTGAAGTGGTTGAGCAGGAAAGGTTCCCCTCAACCCCTCCGGTCGTGCATCCATTCTCTCTAATGTTGTGGACATTTTACTCATCATTTGAATTAACTATTGCGTTAAATTCGCATTAGAGATCGGATCTTCCTCTTGCACCTTTTTGTGAGGTGGCACGTAAACATTTGCTTGTTGATTATTAGGGGGTTGAGTTTGGTTATAGTTATTTGATCTATTTTGATTGAATGGCTAGGACTGCCTATTGTATTGCCCTTAGTATTGGTTATTGTTATTGTAGGGATGTTGTTGTTGGTATTGATTTTGTGTCCCAGCATCATTTTTCCAATCAAACCCGAGGTGAGTCCATCTATTCTTATTACTCTGAAAATTGTTGTTATATTTTGCGAGTTATGATTATTATAGGAATTCCCCGCCCCCTATACCCTTGCATGGCATTCTTTTCCATGGGGGGTTGTTCTTGAAAGTATGGCACATTGGGACAGTATTGATTAGTGTGTCCCAACATGTTGCATGTGCTGCATGGGTCTTCAGGTAAAACCTGCCTAGAACTCTCTCCTTTCATTCCCAACTCTTCTACTTTCTTAAGTAGTTCTTCATACTTGTTCATCAGATGATCCTCACTTTTTAATTGGTATAGACTTTTTTCTTCTACACAGGAATTCTGTGAGCGTGAGACATCTTCCGAATTGGACCACTCATGGGCATGTTCACCTAGCCACTCAAAGTGAGCTTCAACTTCTTCAGTGTTTTTGCGAAGAAATGGCCCTGAACTCATGGTTTCAACCAACTTTTTAGTTTTACCATTTAACCCTTTGTAAAAGTAGCTTATGGTTCACCATTTCTCATACCAGTGATGTGGGCAAGAGAGTAGCAAATCCTTGAAACGCTCCCAAGTTTGGGTGAAGGTTTCATTGCTCTTTTGTTTGTAAGAGTTTATTTGTCGTTTAAGCTCAGTGGTCATGCGAGATGGAAAGAATTTCTTTAGGAACGCAGTGTTCATCGCATGCCAGGTTTAGATTGAATTTGGTTTTAAAGTGAGTAGCCACACTTTTGCTTTATCCTTCAAGGTGAAGGTTAATAGCATTAGACGTGTCACGTTTACAGGAAAATTCTGTGAGAATGTTTTACAAACGTCCTCAAAGTCCTTGACGTGTAGATATGCCTTCTTGCTGTCCATTCCATGAAAGGTTGGAAGGAGTTGAATCATTCCGTTGCGAAATTGAAATTCGCCAGCATGAGGTGGAATGAGAATACAAGAAGGTGTAGGTGCGTGTTCGGGTGTCATGAGATCGCACAAAGGACGAAGTGAATCATCAATTGGTACAACCACACTCTCACCGTTTTCACTTTGATCATCAGCCATTGAATCGGTAGGTGTGGCTACAGGATTAATAGAATTAGAGGAATCGGTCAAGTAGAACAGATTTCCTTATATTCCTTCGATGGAATTATCAGACATAAAAGGAAAGATCCTAAGTGGTTTTAATCTAAAGAATAAAAGACAAAAGAAAACAGAAAGAGATAAGAATAGATTGAGATAATCTAAGTGTTAGCTTGTCGCCTTCCCCGGCAACGGCATCAAAAACTTGACACGACAATTATTTGTGTGCGCTTGTATGTTATATCCAAGTGTAGGTAATCGTGCAAGTAGTAATCTGGTTAAGACAAGGTCGATCCCACAGGGAAGGTGTTAAACTAAATACCTAGATTAATCTTTAAAGAGAAAATAAAAATCAATATTTGAAAGGTTGTAGAACATAGAGTTCTACAAAGTGACTACTAAATTTAAAGCAACTAAATTAAATTAAACTATTCATTAACTAATTAAATAAAGAGATGTTTTAAAATGGGTTTTTCTGAATATAAGGGAATGTTGGGATTACACGAATCCACCGCGACCTAACCATCTACCATGCAATTATATTGAAGCTCAATGGAGCACATTTTCTACAGTATTCTGTATTTCTCTTAGAATAAAGAATCCATAGTCCTTTCATGACTGGGACTATATCATCACAGTTAATTTGAAACACATGAAAGCGGTTTAAAATAACAGTTAAGACTCGCACCTACAATGGTGTTAGCATTGAAGGTGGTTTGAAAAAGATATTGAAGAAAAATGCCTTAAGGCCTTAAATTCAGAGACTGTTTGACAAATTGAGCACTTGGGGACAGTTTGATAACGAATCTCTAAAGCAGAAAGTCTAGGAATACTGTATAGAATGTTCTTAAGAATCCGAGTGTTCGATCGATCGAAGCGCTTTCGATCGATCGAATATCTTCATCTCTCGATCAATCGAAATGTATTCGATCGATTGACAGTGTCTCTGGTCCGATCGTTCGAACTAACTTTGATCGATCGAACACAGGAATTATTCTGCTGCATGGCAGAGGATTGAGATCACGGTTTCACCATGCTCTCTCAACCTAGGGACTACTCAGACATGGTCTGGAGTGTCTTAGATTTGTTTTTAACGTAAAAGTCCATTAAAGTCTTGTTTGGTTGTGATTCAAGCATGAAACTATGAAAACTAATGGTGATTTAAAGCTACTACTATGATACTACCAATACGAACAGATTAAACTACAATATTAAGCGACAAGAATGCGAATAGACTGTGATAACAAAACTTGGAATAGAAGAACTTGTATCAAACTAAAGAAAAAAAATCCAAAAGCAATATCCAAGCTTCAAAACCTACAAAAACATGTAAACTCTCTATCTCTCTCTCTAAAACTGGTAAAAAGTGAAGTGGGCGTCCTCTGGGAAGTCAATATAACAAGTATTTATACATAAACCTAAAGCTAGGGTTAAATTCTGTGTTTCTATTACGTGCGCATAATTTGTGATAAAAGCCATGTTCGATCGATCGAACATCACTCGATCGATCGAATTTTGGAATCTTCGATCGCTTTAACGTACTTAGATCGATCGAACCTTCGATCGATCGAATGTTCTTCAATCGATCGAGGTTCACTTTTCATCTTTGAGTTGTCTTCATTAAAACCAAGCACTTCCTTTTATCTTGCTCATTCAGTTCCTCGCACAACAACAGTAATCTGCACAAATACCCACTAAAACAATACCACTTATCATAGATTAAGCATATTGTGTAAAAATTGTTATTGTAATTCAAATTGAAGATATACAAGGGAATTGTAGACTAAATCAGTGTAGTTTCTTCTTTTAGCGCGGTTATATTTTACAAATACCCCCTCTTGTCAGTGTTGCATCAGGTCAACAGGATTATATACTTGCTTCTAAAGTAATGAAATCAAAGTTAATCCCCTTTTCCTTCAATATAAAAAACTTCCTTACAAAAAATAAGGCAAGGACCTAAATTTAATCAAACTTACTGAATAAAATTTATTCCTTTGAAATATTCATAGAATATTGATATACATATAATTATATTTAGGGCCTAATTTAAAATTACCTAAAATAAAATATACGTATATACACACATGTATACATACTAGTTAAAATTTTTTTTACAATTGATCTCATATATTTAAAAACTGTAGGGCATGACCGATCATGCTAGTTTTATGGGACCGGTCATGGTTAGAACCTGTCCTGCCTGTGTTTCGTGACCACTCATGGTCATTTTTAATAGAATTCTGCATGCAGCAGCCTTTGCACAACCACCATGGATTGATCCTTTCATAAGGTTTAAAACCCTAATGAACTTTGTCCTCATGCAACTATTGCAACCCAAGGAACACCATGGCCGAAACCTCAATGGGTTGTGTGTCTTATGCTTACAACTTTTGCAAGCTAACAAACACCATAGCCGAAACCCTTTGAAGATTTATTTTTAAGATTATAAAACAAACAGTGGATATCAAAAGTTTTGAGATCAAAATTAGGTTTTGGAAATAAAAAAATATTGGGATCAATTCATCATACATTAAAATATTTATGTGATCACCATGCATCAAAAATACATGTGATGGAAGTGATGAAAAGAGCCGAAGCTATTAGGGTTCAAAACCCTAAAGGCCGAAAATATTAGGGTTCTAAAAACCCTTATGGCTCAAACCCGTAGGGTTCATAATCATGATAATAAATTACTTCGGGAATCCATAACAATCATATGAAAGGAATAAGTTAGGCTCTGATACCAATTGTGGAAACAATTTCCAAACGTATCCCAAAAATTGGTTTTAAAGCTTATTTTAAAATAGATCTTGAAACTTATTCAACTATGTATGATTGACAGAGAAGAAAAAGAAGAACTTCACCTTTTAAGATTACCTGAATCTTAAAATGAGAACTCTTTGCGTCCTTCTCTTCTAGCAGTCTTCTACCATTTAAGTGCTGAAACTTATTCAACTATGTATGACTTCTTGTTGCTTGCATAGAGGCTAGGGTTTATGTGGGAAACCCTAAAGGAGAAGAGACTATAGAGATATGAAAGAAAGAGAGATTTCGGCTAGGGATATGCCAACCAAGTGGCCGGCCCCTCTCTCTATATCACATATATATAGAGTCTGTTACAACTCTATCTCTACCCTAGTCACCTCATCCCTGCAACCAAACAACCGTTAAGCTAGAGATGGGACATCTAGGGTCTAATAACCCAGCTAATGTAAAACTAATTTCCATCTAACTTAACTCTTAAGCTAAGGAAATAATTTTAATTAATTATTATCAATACCACTGTATGATAATAATTAAACTTCAGGTTTAATAGACATAATTACCCGAAGATAAAGCCTAGACTTGTATAATAAATCAGTAACATTCCTCTACCAAATGTATTCGTAACTATCTCAAAGATTAGTGTATCAACTATACTGTCAACTTGGAGTTAATTACCTCTTATTTTCCTTGAGCCCTAGTCACTTCTCATAAATTACTAAACATGTCAACAATGGCTTGCTAACAAGACTACAGTTCTCAGTAATTAACCCAGCGACCTTCTCAAGGGAATACTTACTCTTTACAGAGGGTAGATTCCATCTTGACAACTGGTGTTCACAGTACTGTTAACTTAATTACCCAAGATATACCGGTGTTGATCTGTGAAAACCTCACTGATTGATAAGTCAAAGCAATCAAGTCAACAACTTGTGTTCACAATCATCTCAGGATTAAGAACATCTGTCATATACAAATTTGAGTACCTATGAACCTATGACAGTTAATTGTTAATAGGTTTAACTCAATGTACGTCAATGCATTTCATGTACTAACACATTAATTAAGAGTCACTACTCTAATGAATGCGATTCATCACTCTATCATATAGAATGTGTTATAGTCTAGACCTGATAAGTTACCCATTCTTATCATTGACTGTGACAATTTGAAACAACTATCGTAGATGATTCATGTCTCCCTTGTAGTAATCTCATTAACACAAAGTAATCTGACAATGTTGTTTATGGATAAACATGCCAAAACATTCAACTCATGAATTACACATATATTTGAATATGTAAAGATCCTCATAAATAGATGAATCAAGGATGTCTAATTACAACAACTAGCTGGTTTGAGGGCACAATCCCAACAGAGTCATTGTGAGAGGTGGGAGAGAGATAGCCGACAGAATGAGAGAGGCCAAGAGAGATAGAGAAAGAGAGAGGCCAAGAGTGAGAGAGAGAGAGAGAGAGAGAGAGAGAACAAGAAGGAAAAGAAAAGGGAGAGAAGGAAAAGAAGAAGATTGAAAAGAAGAGGAAGTAAAGAAAAAGAAGAAAGAAATGGAAAGAGCTTACCCCGAGGCCGCCACGAACCACCACAGCAATCCTGAAACTTCCAGCGAGTTCCCTAACTCAATTGGTATACCAATTTATTGTCTGTGTAATGTGTTCCGATTATTATTCTGTTTATTGTTTATTATTGTTATTGTTATTCCGATTAATATCATGCTTAATATGTTATACCGAATTAATGTCTACATTATTATTCCATTTATTATTATTATTATTATTATTATTATTATTATTATTAATATTCTAGTTAACTTCATGCTTAATAAGTTATACTGAACTTATTATCCGCTTATTATTATGATGATTATTATTATTATTAGGATCCTGATTGTTATCATTAGTTATCTCTAGTCATTATTAATACTATGTCCTGGATAGTAATATATGCTTGACGAGTAGTACCACAAACTTGCGACCATTTCATATTTAGAGATTATTATTATCTTTATTGTTATTATATTCCATGATTATATTATTCCATGCTTCAACTTGTTGTACCTCCTCACTTTAACATGTTGTACTATGAGCTTACGACCCATATTATATTTCAAGAATAGTTTATGTTTAAATATCTTGCACCTTGCGCATATCACATGATACACCTCATGTAAGAATCAGTGTTGCAACGTCAAGTCGACGTGTACGTATATAGAGTCAAACGGTCATGAAGACCAAGTTTGTATGCATTATAAAAATAGGAGTAGTCGATTGTGGAGGTCCGAATGTTGAGATGTTGTAAGTCAATACTTGTTAAATGGTATTACAATTTTTCATATCGGCGATGATTGGTATTGTGGCCACTGGGAGGCGACTAATTACAGCAAAGTAACCATATCGATGGATATTGATTGAAAAATGAATAAAAATGGTTGGCCTTTAAGGTGAGATTACTACTGCGATCGCGACAACTAATGATAGTAAAGTAACTATTTCGTAAATAAGCGATGATATTCATAAGGCAAAGTCCCAGGAACCTAGAGTACATGGTTAGCCTGTAAGACAAGATTACTACTGTGCCCACTATGAGGAAACCAACAAATAGTAAAGTAACCATAGCTCGACCCATTGGGCGAGTCACTCTAAGCCAACGGCGTTACAGTGGTAATGTAACAAAGTTAAGTGAGTTGGATGTTAAGTCAAGTGAAGTCGAATATATCGATGATGCATATTTACGCACGGTCTCATTATAATTCATTCAACCATCATAACTAGTCGCTTTGAACTTTCGGATATGTTTTTTTATATTAGATGTGTTTGGTTATGATGTTCACTTAGCTATTATTAAGGCTAATGGCATATTATACCCTAGACATTCTGGCATCTAGACTTCAAAAGGTATGAGTATCCTGAGGAGGACTATCTAGAAGAAGCCTATGATGAAGTAGCCTATGAAGGGGACACCTACCATGATGAATGCTACAACTATGCCAGTTAAGGGCACGACTTCATGAGAGAAGACTTCGTTGATCATTATCGATTTATGTCCCATTTATAATAAGTTGTAAATTAGTGTCACACGCCTCACATCAATGCTCTTACACTTTCTTTTGCCTTTACTTATAAAGATGTAAACAACATCAAATGCCTTAATCTCTTTTACTCTTTTATCTTTTTGAAACTACAAACTCTGATGTCACAACTAGTAATCCTTTTGAAGCTATATTTAGTTTATGCTTCCTGTGGACACGCGGAATTCGTCGTCCACTTCGGTTTCTATTTCTGGGGTTTCGGAATTGATTTTCTTTTGTTTTGAAATTGATTTGAAAGAAAATAAGAGGTCTGTTGAAAATAGATACAGAGTCGCTACTTGGTCTGTAGGGAACTAAGAAACTCAATTTGACTCACCCAAACGGATAAAGGGCACCGACCTTTCATGACCAAAGAACTTGGCTGAGC
The DNA here is from genome assembly GCA_033977485.1 of Hydrangea macrophylla. Taxonomy (NCBI): domain Eukaryota; kingdom Viridiplantae; phylum Streptophyta; class Magnoliopsida; order Cornales; family Hydrangeaceae; genus Hydrangea; species Hydrangea macrophylla. The sequence goes on from CM066982.1 coordinate 52,468,948, forward strand.
CTTTGCCACGACTAAAACACCCTCAACTTGCCCCGCCTTTCGACGGGCCTCAATTAGCATCCAAATAATCATCTTTTACTATGTTTGGTTCGACAATTAGTACTATGATAGGCATATTACATCACATAAGAATCTTGAAAATGAAAGATCTAAAGATAAGATATCGTTCATAAGATCTAAGCCAAGTATCACACAATGCAAAATGAAAGATCACACAAAACAAACCTAAGAAAAAATCGTCTAATCACATATCAAGTAATCAAGTTTCTCTAATCTAAAGGGGACGTGGATTTTTCTTGAAACAAATAAATAAAAAGAAATCAAAATATGCTTAGCAAGCTAGTATGACGCATGTTAATCTTTGAGAAAAGAAGATCTCTCAATACCCGTGACGGATGAGAAAGAAAGATTAGATTGAGGGAGAGCATGAACATGTGATCAAGTTCATTCCTTATAATCCTCTTAGATTAGGGGACGCAAAAGCCCCAAATCTTGCATGGATGCAATGTATGATCCTAGAATGTGCAAAGGTTGTAGTGTGTTTGTATACATGAACTTTCTAAAGTGACTTAAAAATCTAAAATATGCATGAATGCATGAATCAAATCATCATGGGATATGTACAAATATGGTATGGACCACTTCCTAGGAGATGAACTAATTTGGAAGGCATGTAAGCATCAAATCAAAGAATGAAAGTAGAAGAATGCTTACTGTGAATAGTGGACAGAACAGTGACTTGATCTTGTGGAAAATGGAAAGTAGGGTTAGGAATGTTTTCAATACATGATTTTTTATGGAGATCATTATTATTGTGTCTAGAACACAAATCAAAAATCCAATCTTAAATAACCATTATAGATTGAGAGAAATCAAATGAAAAATTGAGGTTACTTAGAAACAGAGTCCGTACTGTCGACTGAAGTGTTAAAAAATATTATAAAATGAAAACAAAACATCTAGAGGCCCATATTATATAGAAAGTTTCTTAAGACATTGAAGTATAAGAGACAAATAAGTTGGGACCACTCTTTTTGGAAATGTTTTCTGGAAAACCAGTTGAAATTCAACAAAGGTGCTGTGACAGTAAAGACAGAATGTTTGAAAAGAATGTTTGGACAAAAAAGGACCCCTTTCAAGTGCTTTCAAGTCAAACCAAAAATCATGGGTGTTCTATAATGAGTTAGGAAAACTTTTCAAGTTGTCTTGCATCCATACCTTGAGTATTGAACTCGGAATAATTCTTTGAAATCAAACAACTCACTGTTTTGAAGATTTTTTTTAGAGAAATAAGGTTTATTTCTTGGAATCCCAATATTGGGGTTTTAGAGGGGTTTTGAAAGTATATTTTCAGCACTTAAATGGAGATTATGACCACTTGAAATCTCAACATTTGAACTCGTATCAAGAACCTGCAAGATTGTTGGAGAGACTATTTTATTTTGAAAATAACCTCAAGAATACATGGGGATGTATTGAGGTTGTAATCATCATCTATCAAACATGTTTTTGAGGTCAAGAGCTACTATCCATAAGGATACACTCACCTCAAACTTCATGTCCTCATCTAGATGATGACGAACTAGTAAGTAAACAAGAAAAAGGAAAAAGAAATTAGAAAAGAGGAGATGAACATCAAAGTAAACAAACAAGTATATAGCAATCAATTGATGATATTCATGATGATTTTGGACTTGTAGCTTGGTGTTTCACTCGTATATGCTGGCATTGGACATGGTAGTAGCTTCCTCTCTCTTAAATGCTCACTAAAATGGTTGTTGGGTGTATTGAATATGAAGTAAATGGAAGTAATGAAGTAAAAACAAAGTTTAGAACTCACTCTCTTGTTTAGAAATCAAAGAACGAAGCTTCTTTTCTCTCCACTCTAATCTTATCTCTACAACTTCCTCTCTAAAACTTTTCAAAACTTTTATTTGACACCCCCCTAAATGTGAAGTCAAGGGGGGTTTATATAGGTCAATTTGGGGGTGGTTTTGGGATTAAAAAAGTGTTACCATTGGTCCCAAACATCTGTTAACATAGAACTATGTAGTTTTGGTTTCTAATTAATCAATTTGGGACCCTAAAAGAATTTGCAAAAATGGACTATTCTGGAGGAGAGTGCCGCGGCGGCATTGGGCTGGTACCGCGGCAGTAGTGGGCCAGTTTCACGGCGGCACTGCTCCTCTGATGTCCATATAATTCTATTTAGGCCCCCAGAGGTTCTGGTATTCGCGAAAAGGCCCTATTTTGTCCGAAATTCACAAAAAATGCGTATGAACTCCAAACTTAGGTTGTGATATACCGTTGGAAAGGAAATGGAGTTTAATTTACATAAAAAAATAGTTTGGGGATAGGTCACTTTAAAAGTTTTGCGATATTCGCGATAAAATCCGATTTGATAGCCTTTTTCACCTTCAGAAATTTATAATAAATCCAGGAATTATGTACGATATACCATTAGAAAGCTATTCACCCCTAGTATTCATAAAAAAATCTTGAAAAATGATACGGTGCTCCGGTTTCAAAGTCAACCTTTAGGTCAAATCGGTCCAACCTGGGATTCCCGGAAAGTTCTGGGAACCTCTGGGAGCTCCCAGGAGCTGACGTTCTTGTCTGATTTTCTTTTTAAACTCATTTTAATACTTTTATTTTGATCTAAAAAGATCTCAAAACTTTTTGGCAAATTTGGATGATTTTGTCAAACCTTGGTCAAATCTGGTCAAACATCGATCAAACTGGTCAACGGGGACTTTTCGGGACTTTCGGGGGTCTCTGGGAGCTGACAATTTCATCCGATTTTGCTTGAAAACTCATTTTATGACTTTTCTTATGACATAGCATGTTTCCTGAACTTTCAGTCCAAATTTGGGAGTGTTTGGGCTTTTAAGGGCATTTTGGTCATTTGTACCACTTTTTGAGCATTTCGATAGACAGAACTAAACTTCCAAGAGTCCTTTTTGAGTCATTTTCATCATTGTGAACCACCAAGCTATGGGTCTCCTAAATCTGGTAGCCGACAAAATGCGGTGTCTACAGTTTGCCCCTCTTTGGCATGAACTTGAGAGGCAACGCATGTCGCAAGCGAATGCCAAAGCTTTGAAGAAACAGGTGTTTTTGGAGGCTATAGATTTAGGATAAAAGCATTGCAAGGGATGAAAAATGTGATGTTAAGGTCAGTGCTGGTCGTGCTCTACGAGAGCTGCCTACGTATCCCAAGGAGAATCAGACCAGGACGTAGTTCAGGGCATAAAAGAACAAATCATATATGCACAACAAGACACGCGGATGCTATGCTATGAGGATAATATGAAATACATGGATGTAATATGAATTGTATTATGAGTCCTATTATGCCTAGTGTTCTGATCCTAGTATGAGTTGGTGATGTGGGGTGTGTGCCACTTCGAGTGGACTTATATTGTGCTAGAGTTCATCTGACTCTTAACCAGCGATCGATTCTGATAAAGATATCAAAGGATTTGAAGACTCTAGGCCTCGGGGGCAAACTTTTTGAATTACAGGAAGTGTGCTTTGCGAGTGAATAGAATCGAATGTGGGGTCCTTGAGGATGACAATTAAAGATAATCGACGAACACTGAAGTGCTAGATACCAAATGATGGATGAGGAAGTTCAAGATAGCCAATTGAAGAAGGATTTCATGATAACTGGCAAGCAAGAAACTCACAATAGCTGATGGGTAGGTGAAGGGGTTCACAATTTTTGACAAAGGAGTGAGGAAGCTCATGATAAGCGAGAAGCTCACGAATTTTACTTGCTGAGGAAGCTCATGATCTTTTTTGAGGAAGCTCACGATAACCGATGGGTAGGTGAGGAAGCTCACAATTTTGAACAGTGGAGTGAGGAAGCTCACGATAAGTGAAAAAGCTCATGATAAGTGAGAAAGCTCACGAATTTGGACAAAGGAGTGAGGACACGATAAGTAAAGAAGATCACAATTTTGGGCAAAGGAGTTAGAAAGCTCATGATAAGTGAGAAAGCTCACGATAAGTGAAAAAACTCACAATTTTGGACAAAGGAGTGAGGAAGCTCACAATAAGTGAGAAAGCTCACGATTTTGGACGAAGGAGTGAGGAAGCTCGCGATAAGTGAGAAAGCTTTCAATTTTGGACAAAGGAGTGAGAAAGCTCATGATAAGTGAAGAAGCTCACGATTTTGGACAAAGGAGTGAGGAAGCTCATGATAAGTGAGAAAGGTCACGATTTTGGACAAAGGAATGAGGAAGCTCACGATTTTGGACAAAGGAATGAGGAAGCTCACGATAAGTAAGCAAGCTCACGATAAGTGAAGAAGCTCATGAGAAGTGAGAAAGCTCGTAATTTTGGATAAAGGAGTGAGGAAGCTCATGATAAGTGAGAAAGCTCACAATTTTGGACGAAGGAGTGACGAAGCTCACGATAAGTGAGAAAGCTCAATATTTCAGGCAAAGGAATGAGGAAGCTCACGATAAGTGAGAAAGCTCACAATTTTGGACAAATGAATGAGGAAGTTCACGATAAGTAAGCAAGCTCACGATAAGTGAAGAAGCTCATAATAAGTGAGAAAGCTCACGATTTTGGACAAAGGAGTGAGGAAGCTCACGATAAGTGAGAAAGTTGATGATTTTGGACGAAGGAGTGAGGAAGCTCATCATAAGTGAGAAAGATCACAATTTGGGACAAAGGAGTAAGGAAGCTTACGATAAGCGAGGAAGCTCATAATAAGTGAGAAAGCTCATGATTTTGGACAAAAGGAGTGAGGAAGCTCATGATTTTGGACAAAGGAATGAGGAAGCTCATGATAAGTGAGAAAGCTCACAGTTTTGGAAAAAGGAGTAAGGAAGCTCATGATAAGTGAGAAAGCTCACGATTTTGGATAAAGGAGTAAGAAAGCTCACGATAAGCGAGGAAGCTCACAATTTTGGACGAAGGAATGAAGAATCTCATGATAACCAACGGTCATGGAGCCTTGGATTGTGAATAGACAATGCTTGCCCTAGGAGTCGGCATCTTTTGACTGCGGGCAGTGTTTTTCAATCGTTGGCTGATTTTTATGACGACTAGTGCATAAATTTGGTTCAGGTTCTAATGTGGATCTAGGGGATTCCCTGAGAATCTCTCTTAACTATTTTAAATTCTTGACCGAGAATTAGGATTCAAATCCGAATCTCTCACGGTTAATCCAATCTTGCCATGGTCGGTCCGAAAATCCTATTCAGGCCTCCAAGATAATTGACGGATGTGGAAGTCCCAGATAGCAAAGAGTAAATGGGGTAGCCCGAGATAACTGGTGGACGCGAAAGTCCTACCTTAATCCAGAGGGTCTACTAAAAGATTTGCCTCAATTTAGAGGGCTGACAGTGAAAGATTTGTCTCAATCTAGAAGGTTGATGACAACAGATTTGCCTCAATGTTGAGGGCAGACTACAATAGATTTGCCTCAAACTAGAGGGCTAACAATGAAGGATTTTTCTCAATCTAGAGGGCTGATGACAACAGATTTGCCTCAATCTAGAGGGTTGACAATGATAGATTTGCCTCAATCTAGAGGGTTGACAATGATAGATTTGCCTCAAACTAGAGGGCTAACAACGAAGCATTTGCCTCAATCTAGAGGGCTGATGATAACATATTTGCCTCGTTCTAGAGGGCTGACAACGATAGATTTGCCTCATACTAGAGGGCCAACAACAAACAATTTGCCTCAATCTAGAAGGCTGATGATAACAGATTTCCCTCAAACTAGAGGGCTGACAACGAAGGATTTACCTCAATCTAAAGGGATGACAACAAAGAGTTTGCCTCGATTTAGCGGGCTGACGACAAAAGATTTTCCTCAAACTAGAGGGTTGACAATGAAGGATTTGCCTCAATCTAGAGGGTTGACAATAATAGATTTGCCTCAATCTAGAGGGCTGATAACGATAGATTTGCCTCAAACTAGAGGGCTGACAATGAAGCATTTACCTCAATCTAGAGGACTGATGATAACAGATTTGCCTCAATCTAGAGGGCTGACAATGATAGATTTTTCTTAATCTAGAGGACTGACAATGAAGGATTTGCCTCAATTTAGAGGACTGATAACAAAAGATTTTCCTCAATCTAAAGGGGATGATGAACACGACATATTTTGAATAAGAGTTATGGTGAACTAATGATTATTAATGAACTAACGATACACGAATCGAGATGATGAGTAGATAGTGAACTACTATAACTATCATATGTTGGAACAACAGTTGGACTAACCTTGATCAGAAGGACTGACGATTTATGAATTGAGATGATGAGTCGACAGTAAACTAATATGACTATCACAGATTGGACTGACGATGTACGAATCGAGATGACGAGTTGACAGTGAACTAATGTGACTGCCATGGATTGGACTGACGATGTACGAATCGATATGACAAGTCAACAGTGAACTACTGTGACTGTCACAGATTGGACTAACGATGTACGAATCGAGATGACGAGTCAATAGTGAACTACTGTGACTATCATGGATTGAACTGACGATGTACGAATCGAGATGACGAGTAGACAGTGAAGTACTGTGACCATCATGGATTGAACTGATGATGTACGAATCAAGATGACGAGTCGATAGTGAATTACTATGATTGTCACAGATTGGACTAATGATGTACGAATCGAGATGACGAGTTGACAGTGAACTTCTATGACTATCATGGATTGGATCAACGTTTAGACTAACCATGATTAGAAGGAATGACGATGAGCGAATCGAGATGACAAGTCGACAGTGAACTACTATGACTGTCATGGATTGGACCGACGATGTGCTAATTGATAAGCCAGCTGGGGATGAAGCGACTTTACTGGGGAGCAATGGATAAGATTCACACTTCTACGGAAGAAGGCAATACGCATGCTGATCGGAGTAAAGGTACGATTCTATTTATAGATGATCTGTGGCGGCTATAGATTTGACATTGATGGGGGGAAAATGATCAACAGCCACTCATGGACTTATGTTGCATGGATGAGAAAAGATGATCAGCAGTCACTCATGGACTTATGTTGTATAGATGAAGGAAAATCAACAGCCACTCATGGACTCATGTTGCACGAATGAAGAAAGATGATCAACAACCACTCATTGACTTATGTTGCTAGGAGATGATGGTTAACTTTTTCGGCGACTTAGAAAGGGATGAGATTTACCCCAAGTCTGGACACTTCTCATGCTGACGCCTTGACTGGTGCAGTGATAGTGTTTGGTTCTCCTACTTGTATCGTCCTTGGAATGCTTTTAAAAATTTTATAATTTGATTTGAAAATTTTATTATTAGTCATTGGTGACTTACGCATTTTAGACTACGATAGACTCAAAGATTGACAGACATCGACGCACGTACGAGGGCGACATATTTGACACCAAATTTGAATAAGCTTGACTTTGCCAAGATTTGATGTACATTTATCATAGATGATACCATTTCATTCCTCATCTTAATATGGTAGCACTTTGATGATAAATCTGATTTTTGAAAAATCCTCCCTATTGATCTAGTCGATTCTCTACTTTTCCCAGGATATGCTTTGAATTACTTCCTTAGCTTATAGAATAAAAGATACTCCATTTCAAAAAATTTCAAAACAACTTGGTGACTTGAAAACTCTCCCTTGGTGTGAAGGGATCGTGTTAGGCAAATAGAGTTTGCCCTTAGTTTGAGGTGTAAGAAGTAGAATTCATAGGCAAACGAGGTAGGTGACTTAAGTTTGCCCCTAGTTTGGATGATGGTTCTTTGAAGGTTTTGGGTAAACGAGGTAGGTGACCAAAGTTTGCCCCTTGTATGAAGGGTAGATAGTAAATTCAGGCAAACGAGGTGGGTAGCCGAAGTTTGCCCCTAATGTGGAAGGTGATTTCTAGCTTGTGGTAAGGACCATGACTTAAATCTCTCAAATGCCCATAAATTTTGCCTAGGCACTGGTGAAGTGACCTAGCGAGCTATTTTCTCTCTTTTGTTATTGTTCACTTTGAATTTAGCTCTAATTTTTGCCTAGGCGTCCTTTTAGATTTTCGACCTAGCAAGCCATCCTTCTTTTCTTTTTGGAAAGTCTGCTTACATACCCCCGAGTAGGGATCAGGTCCAACATAGTTCAGGCCAGGATCTTGAAAGAAGAGGAGTTAATATTGGTGTCAACCAAACTGATACAATTTCCTACATATCCCCGAGTGGGAATCAGGTTGAACGTAGTTCAAGGTAAGGCTTGAAGGAAATTGGTTTGATTATGATGGTGTCTACCGAACCGATGCGGTTGCCAATGCATCCCCAGTGGGAATCAGGTCGAGCGTAGTTCAAGGCAAGGCTTTGAAAGAAATTGGTTGAGAGTTTTTCAACCCAATCGTCAAAGATGTTTAAACTTAGGTCACTTGTGGTAGCTTTGAACAAGAAGATTCAGTTTCAGTCTCCCTTTCTTTTCTTTTCATTTCTTTTTTTTTATTTTTTTTTAGAATTGATCCTTTTCACTTTTACCTAGCCAGTCAAATTTGCTTTTCATGTAGTTGATTCATGTGAGATCTTTCGATCGCAATCTCAAAATTACATAATGTGCATGTCAGCTCTCAGAATTTGTTTATGGTCATTTGGGGCTTTTTGAAATATGATCTAGACACATTCTCATGATGTACCTTGAAGTTTACAATTCTTTGTATCACCAAAAATATTGTTTCTTTCCTTTTCTCCATCATTTTGACTGGTTAAGGTCAGATCTTGGAAATCAATACCTTTTCAGCTCTAACTTTTGCCTAGGTGCCCTTTCAGGTTTTCAACCTAGCGAGCTTTTTCTTTTTTTCTTTTCTTTTCTTCTTTTCTTTTTTTTTCCTTTTTTTTAAAAGTGGAGATGAAACTTGCTAAAATGTTTGGCTACCATTAAGGACTAAGTCTGCATTGCTTACAATCAGATAGATTGTATGGCTCCCAATTGGATTGGGCTTAAGGCTTCGAAATGGTGGGAAAAAGATGTTGGGCAAGCCCCAAGTCAGTTTCGAGTATGTCTATTTGAGATTTGAGCAAAAGATTCTTTTAAATTCTTAAAGTAAGACTATCCAATTCTCGGCTCTTCATCGGTGTCAGCGTGAAATCGACTTTGATCTTTTTAGGATTCTTCTTTTTTTTTTTTTTTGTTTAATGCAAAAATTTATAAGCAGAGTAATATCCATGGTAATTTGAAAAGTGACATTTCAGTTCGATGATTCGTACATTGATGACTAGACACATCAAATTAGGCAAAAAATGAGATTTCATTCCATCAAAAGAAGAAGGATTACATTACTCGACACAGACTCATAACAACTTGAAGACTGACAGACTCGATGACAAGACTAAACTTGAAAAAGATTCAAAACATAGGATAGACTCGACTAGACTTGGCTCGGTCTCCAATGGAGTATCACGGTGACTCGCTTATTCTTTTTTTCAAAAGAGCATCCTCATTTGTTTCGCTAGCAAAAGTCTCAAACACCATCGCTTCACCGGCACAGGTTCAACATTCATGGGTATCAGCAAAAGGGATCATTTGAAAAGATGAGCCAGGGGCTTTAGGTTCTATGAAGCTGACATTTTGGTTAACATAGGGCTGGATGGGTGATGGCTCGATGATTTTCTGATCGATGAGGTCTTGGATATCATGGCGAAGGCGCATGCAGTTGTCGGTGTCGTGGCTTGGGCCTTGGTGGTAGGCACAACATTTAGACAAGTTACAGTTAGGCGAAGGGATACTAGCACGAGCTGAAGAAGTTGGAGGTGCCCCTTTTTGACGAGGTTATCAAGGATAACGGACAACGGCATACCCAGGTTGGTAAAGGTCCTTGGGTTGCAGGCTTTGTTAAATTTTGAGTTCAAGTGGGTCCTCGGAGTGGCTCTTGTGTTTGGATATGGAATAGGATTACCCAAGCAAGTGTGTGGACTTGAACATGAATAAGGATTCAGATGTGGAAATGGGCTTGGATAAACGGTGTCAGACAACCCATACTTCCTTTTATTGATGTTCTGCACCATCTTCTCAAATCGGCTTATCCCTAAACTTAGATGTTCAATAGTGGTTTGTATTTTGATCACTTTTCCTTCGAGAGCTTCGTAGGCCATTAGTGGGTTTATGATAGCCCGGGCTAGCCTGCGATCATGACTATGAATTCGGAGAGGTACAATAGTGTCCTTACCTAGGGCTACATTTTCTACAAATAGAAGTAAAAGTCCAAATTAGCAGAGGCGCAAAAATACTTCTTATGGACTCCTAACAGGAGGAGATGATCATAATTTTGAAGGATTTAATGATGCAAACCGAGGACGGTTGCAGTAAGTATACGATTTCTATACAATAATTGAGATGGGTAAGGATGATGATACGTATGCATTTGATGTGTAGAGACTGACATGTGTGAGACTGACGGGATGTGCGTGTATGCAAACTGACATGAATTGTGTATGCATATGAGACATGCATGTGGATGCAAGCCCTAATCTATATGATGCCCCTACTTCTAACATATAGCAGTTAATCAAGTAAGGTTCTAACTATACAGAGTGTGCTAACTTTTCTTTCCAGGATAACTGCCGTCATGGGGAAGGTGAGAAAGACAAGTTTGTTCTTTGAGGAATAAGAATCTGGGAAATTGTATAAGTAGAGATTTTTGGGAAATTTGGGTGAATTTTGGCAGTGTCTCTAGGAAACAGGGATTTCTGGGAAATCTAGGTGATTTGAACAAAGTTTCTGAAAAAAAAAAAACAGGTATTTCTTGGTGAGTTGGTCAGAGTTTATGGGGGGAATTGCAAAACCAGAGTTTCTGGGAGAAATAAGGTAAATGGGAAAGGTTTCTAGGAAAAGCAGGGATTCTAAGGTTTCTGGGATAAACAGGGGATTTCTGGGAGAAATTGGGAAATCAAAATTTCTTGGAGAAATTGGTAAATCTAGATGTTTCTAGGAAGTTTGCATGGAGTTACTGGGATTTTTTGGAAATCTGGGATATTTGGACAGAGCGTATGGGAAAACAGGTACATTTGGGTAAGTTGGAAAGAGTTTCTGGGAGAAACTGAGATTTTTTGGTGATCTGGGGAGAAACAGGGATTTCTGGGTGAAACTAGAATTTTTAGAAAATCTGGATAAATTGGGTAGAGTTTTCGGAAGAAACAGGTATATATGAGAGTTTCTGGGACAAACAGGGATTTTAGAGTTTCTGTGTGAAACAGGGGTTTCTGGGTAATTTGGACAGAGTTGCTAAGAGAAGTAGGGATATCTGGATAGTTCGGGCAGTGTTTGGGTGAAACAGGGAGTGTTTGGGTGAGTTCCTAGGAAAATAGGTATATTTTGGAAATTTAGGAGATTTAGACAGAGTTTCAGGGAGAAATAGGGATTTCTGGTAAATCTAGGTGATTTGGACAGAGTTTGTGGAAGAAAATGGGCATTTCCAGGTGAGTTGGACAGAGTTTGAGAGTTTCAGGGAAAAACTGGTATATTTGGGAGATTTAGACAGAGTTTCTGGGGGAAACTGGTAAATATGACGAGAGCGAATGATGACGGTGATCATACTATCTAGCAAGTTTTCATACTCCTGTCTTAGGACCAACAATATCTTTGTAAACATGGAGCAGACATCCTTGTTATGGTGCCTAGGCATGTCAACTCAATGTAATCACATGTGAGTGATTGCCTTGGGAATCATAAGAAAGAGGTTTTGTTCTATGCCACATAAGCGTTTACACCGCGCAGGCAATCCCACCAGGGCATACAGCAGTTATATCATATTGTTCTATCTGAAAAGATAAATGAACAGTCCTATGAAAGGTTCTACAGGAATCTATATGCAAAGGCTAGGTTTAGTCAAAGAGGGTCCGTTGATGAGAGTTCCAATATACTGTCAAAGAGACAGTACAGAAGTGTTTACTCTTTTTGATATACCTTGGAAGGTATAGTACAGAAATGTCAGCACCGCATTTCAGACACAGTCGGAGGGAAAATGCAGGAGTGCAATGCAGTGAACCAGACACGGTAAAAAGGTGATTTTAAGGATGCTTCTTATGAGTCAGACCTCTGTATTATTTGTTTTAAAATAAAATTCCCATGCGGAATTCGTTGTCCACTCCCGTTTCTGTTTCTGTGGTTTCGAAATTGATTTTCCTTTGTTTTGAAATTGATTTGAAAGAAAACAAGAGGTTTGTTGAAAACAGATACAGAGTTGCCACTTGGTCTTTAGGGAACCAAAAAACCCAATTTGACTCACCCAAATGGATAAAGGGCACCGGTCTTTCATAACCAAATAACTTCGCTCGGGGTTTTGGTACGAGAGAGGAAGGAGCCTTTGTCACGACTAAAACACCCTCAACTCGCCCCGTCTTTCAACAGTCCTCAATTAGTATCCAAATAATCATATTTTACTATGTTTTGTTCGACAATTAATACTATGATAGGTATATTATACCACATAAGAATCTTGAAAATGGAAGATCTAAAGATCAGATATCATTCATAAGATCTAAACCAAGTATCACACAATGCAAAGTGAAAGATCACACAAAACAAACCTAGGAAAAATCGTCTAATCACATATCAAGTAACAAGTTTGTCTAATCTAAAGGGGACGTAGATTGTTCTTGAAACAAATAAATCAAAAGAAATCAAAATATGCTTAGCAAGCTAGTATGACGCATGTTAATCTTTGAGAAAAGAAGACCTCTCAATCCCCGGGATAGATAAGAAAGAAAGATTAGATCAGGGGGGAGCATGAATGTGTGATCAAGTTCATTCCTTATAATATTCTTAGATTAGGGGACGCAAAAGCCCCAAATCTTGCATGGATTCGATGTATGATCCTAGAATGTGCAAAGGTTGTAGTGTGCTTGTGTACATGGACTTTCTAAAGTGACATAGAAATCTAAAATATGCATGAATGCATGAATACTATCATCATGGGATATGTACAAATATGGTATGTCCTAGGAGATGAACTAATTTGGAAGGCATGTAAGCATCAAATCAAAGAATGAAAGTAGAAAAATGCATGCTATGAATAGGGGACAGAACAATGACTTGATCTTGTGGAAAATGGAAAGTAGGGTTATCAATGGTTTCAATGCATAATTTTCTATGGAGATCATCTTTATTGTGTCTAGAACACAAATCAAAAAGCCAATCTTCAATAACTATTACATATTGAGAAAAATCATATGAAAATAGAGGTTACTTAGAAACAGAGTCCGTACTGTCGACTAAAATGTTAAAAAAATATTAGATAATGAAAACAAAACATCTAGAGGCCCATATTATACAAAACGTTTCTTAAGACATTGAAGTTTAAGAGAAAAATAATTTGGGACCACTCTTTTTGGAAAAGTGTTCTGGAAAACAAATTGAAAGTCAACCAAACTGCTGTGACAATAAAGACAGAATGTTTGGAAAGAATGTTTGGACAAAAATGGATCCCTTTGAAGTGCTTTCATGTCAAGTCAAAACTCATGGGTGTTCTATAATGAGTTAGGAAGACTTTCCAAGTGGTCTTATATCCATACCTTGAGTATTGAACTCAGAATAATTCTTTGAAATCAAATAATACACTATTTTGAAGATTTTTTTTTAGAGAAATATGGTTTATTTCTTGGAATCCCAATATTGGGGTTTTAGAGGCGTTTTGAAATAGGGGTTTTGAAAGTATATTTTCAGCACTTAAATGCAGATTATGACCACTTGAAATATCAACATTTGAACTCATAATCAAGAACCTCCAAGATTGTTGGAGACATTGTTTTATTTTGGAAATAACCTCAAGAATACATGGGGATGTATTGAGGTTGTAATCATCATCTATCAAACATGTTTTTGAGGTCAAAAGCTACTATCCATAAGGATTCACTCACCTCAAACTTCATGTCCTCATCTAGATGATGCTGAACTAGTAAGTAAACAAGAAAAAGGAAAAGGAAATGAGATGAGAGGAGATGAACATCAAAGTAAACAAATAAGTATATAGCAATCAATAGATGATATTCATGATGATTTTGGACTTGAAGCTTGGTGTTTCACTCATATGTGGTGACATTGGACATGGAAGTAGCTTCCTCTCTCTTAAATGCTCACTAAAATGGTGGTTGGGTGCATTGAATATGAAGTAAATGGAAGTAATGAAGTAAAAACAAAGTTTAGATCTCACTCTCTTGTTTAGAAATCGAAGAAGGAAGCTTCTTTTTTCTCTACTCTAATCTTATCTCTACAACTTCCTCTCTAAAACTTTTCAAAGCTTGCATTTGATATCCCCTAAATGAGAATTCAAGGAGGGTTTATATAGGCCAATTTGGGGTGGTTTTGGTATTAAAAGAGTGTTCCCATTGGTCCCAAACATCTGTTAACATAGAACTATGTCGTTTTGGTTTTTAATTAATCAATTAGGGTCCCCAAAAGAATTTGCAAAAATGGACTATTCTGGAGGAGAGTGTCGCGGTGGCACTGGGCCTATGTCGCGATGGCAGTGGACCAGTGCCGCGGTGGCACTCCTTCCCGGATGTCCAAATAATTTTATTTAGGCCCCTAGAGTTCCGGTATTCGCAAAAGGCCCTATTTTGTCCAAAATTCACAGAAAATGCGTATGAACTCCAAATTGAGGTTGTGATATACCGTTGGAAAGGTAATGGAGTCTAATTTACATAAAAAATAGTTTGGAGATAGGTCACTTTAAAAAGTTTTGCGGTATTTGCGATAAAAGCTGATTTGATTGCTTTTTTCACCTTCAGAAATTCATAATAAATTCGTTTTAAATCCAGGAATTATGTGCAAAACACCATTGGAAAGCTATTGACCTCTAGTATTCATGAAAAATGTTTGAAAAATGATACCGTGCTCTGATTTCAAAGTCAACTTTTAGGTCAAATCGGTCAAACCTGGGATTCCCGGAAAGTTCTAGGAAGCTCTGGGAGCTCCTAGGAGCTGACATTTTCGTCTAATTTTCTTTTTAAACTCATTTGAATACTTTTCTCATTATCTAGAATGATCTCAAAACTTTTCAGCAAATTCGGATGATTTCGGTCAAATCTGGTCAAACTTCGATCAATGGGGACTTTTCGGGACTTTCGGGGGTCTCTGGGAGCTGAAGATTTCATCCGATTTTTCTTGAAAACTCATTTTATGACTTTTCCTATGACATATCATGTTTTTAGAACTTTTGGTCCAAATCTGGGAGTGTTTGGGCTTTCAAGGGCATTTTGGTCATTTTAACCACTTTTTGAGCATTTCGAGATATAGAACTAACTTCCAAGAGTCCTTTTTGAGTTGTTTCGATCATTGTAAACGACCAAGCTATGGGTCTCCTAAATCTGGTAGCTGACAAAATGGGGTGTCTACACTTCCATTTAAGTTACTATTTTATTTATCTATTGTATTTGTGGACAATCAGTTAATGTAACTAGTCATGGCTTACCGATCCAGAAAGGAAAATTTAATTTCCTCCTAATTTTTGCTACTCCAGGGTGAGATAGGATTTTGGGTATCAAAGCTCTAGGCTTACTAAGAAGTGCTTGCTAATTATCCTACACCTTTAAATTGTGACCCTTAAGATACTTTTGACTAGTGCTTATACTAAGATAGTTCTTTTGTTGGACAGGTAGCATGGATCTGATCTTCGTCCCAAATGCATTTGGAGGACACTAGGTCTATGCAGGCCATATAGAGTCGGCAGACCCGACATGCTATCTGATGAGGATCCGATAGAGTGTCATCAACAACATAGAAATAGACTTATCACACGATATGTACATGGTCGGGAACATGATCTTGATATGATGCATAGAGAGGCCATCTACCGCTGGGATACCATGTTCCGCATTCAGGCAAAGACACTAGAGCTACTAAGGGACCGCCATGCTTATCCGTGTCTACTCTCGACAATTATAAGGATGCCCTATAGACACCACCACCTCTACCAGAGGAGGAATAGCCGCTAGTCGTAGATCCTGTAATACCAGAAGGAGAGTCCGATGAGGAAGGAGAGTCCAATGAGGAGGAGGATCCTAATGAGGAAGGCAGTGATGATGAGGAACCTGAGATGGCACCTATAAAGGGTGATCCAGTAGAGGATGAACCAGTAGAGGATGAGCCAGTAGAAGATGAGGAGCCTGTCGATGATGAGGAGCCCAAGATAGCTCCGATGGTGTGAATACGGGACCATGAATGTTCTTAACTTTTTTAAAACAAAAAGAGTCGTCACTTAATTTTGAAGATAATTAGGAAACTATTTTAAAAGCCAACTAATTTTTTGGAAACTAGAGATTTCTAGGTCCGGGGACTATGGAATGAGAGGGGAAGGAGCGTGGCGGACTAAAATACCCCCTCTCATCCTATCTCATGATAGGCCCCCACTCAACATCCTTTTAATCAAATTAATGATCTAAGCATGCCCTTAGCTAATACATGGATATAAGTATACATTACAATAGAATATTGAAAGGGTGTAAGATTGCTAACGATAAAAGTCATACAAAACCAAGTATATGAAATAGCATGCAAAAGATGTGTGAAATAAAGAACAAGAGAACTTACTCGGGATCCGCTGCGAATGGGAAACGTGTAATGCATATGAATAATAGAAAACCTAAGAAAAGGTCTCTAATCCATATATACATATAAGGCCAAATCCTAGTCTAAGGTGTCGTGTATGGAGTCAAAAAGTCAATAAAATTGATAATGAAAATTAAACTTGGGAAGAGATAGAGCGACTCACCTCAGGTGCACTACAAAACACGGGTTAGTCCACATGTTATTATAATATTGTATTGAATTAATCCTAAATCTAACAAAATTAGGAGAAGGTTGATGAAATCTTGAATTCTTTCCAATTGTTGAGATCACTACATCCTTATAGATATACAAGTCTCAACGAGGAACCAATATAATGTCCATATAGAGATGGCATGATCTCAATATAGTTGGGAAAGAATCCATGACTTTGTTAATCAATCACAAGTCATTTCAATGATTTACAAGCTAATGTCCCAAGATACAATTATCACGATCACACATTATGGTTATGGATGCATGAGCATGAACAAGACATGAATTATTCCTTGATTTGGATCTTTTAGCCTATTTTATGATTAATTAACTTCATTCAAAACAAGCTTTAAGTATTAAGTCATAGAAAAGTTATTTGGATTATCATTAGTAAGGTTCATCAAATCTGTCACAGAATTCAGGATTTATAGAAATGAAATCAAATATTTAAAAATAGAAAAGTCACAGTTCTCATGGCTTGATCTTAGTGAAATTTGGACAGAAGAAAATCAAAGATCAAATGATCCAATCTCTAGGAATTGGACCAAGACGAGACATCACTAAGGTTTTATTAACTCTCTATCCAGAGATTTTATATGATTTATTAAAAATAGTAAACAAATCTGAATCCTTCTATACTTTTTGGAGGATGCTATTGACTCATTAAATTTCATAGAAAGTTTTATTTAAAGCTTAAAACAATTGTTTTGATTCCAGTTGTTTTGAGGTGACACAAAATAAACTTGTGCGCTCTTGTGCAACACCCAAGTGTAGGTGATCGTGCAAGTAGTAAACTAGATAAGACCAGGGCAATCCCATAGGGAAGGTGATTGTGTACTAACTTAGGCTAATCTCATAAATAAAATTAAAAATCAATAATTTAACAGTAGGTGTAGAACTACGGATTAACTACTAATTAAAGCAATTAAACTAAACTACTAATTACTAAATGACTATGTAGGTTTTAAAATGGGTTTTTACTTTATAAAAGAAAGGCGTTGGGATCACACGAATCCACAATATCCGTCTAACATGCACAATCATTATCGCTTTATGGAGTACATCTCTCTTTAGTATTTTGTATTTTTCTAAAGATAAAGAATCAGTAGTCCTTACATGACCAGGACTATATCATCACATTTAATTTAAAATACTTAAAAGATAATTTAAGACAATGGTTTAGACTCACGCTATGAATGGTGTTAGCATTCAAAGAGGTTTGCTAAAAGATATTGAAGAAAATAGCCTTAAGGCTTAAGGTTCTAAAAATGATTTTACAAACTGAGCTTACCTGGACAGTTTGAAAACAAATCTTAAAAATAAAAAGTCTTGGGATACTTAAAAGGATAATCTCAGGAATTACATGTTCGATCGATTGATCGAACTACATTATCCTTTAATTGATTAAAATATCTTCGATCGCTTGACTGTGTCCCCAATTCGATCGATTGAACTAACTTCGATCAATTGAATACAGGTTTTTCTGCAATGCATGGCAGAGGCTAGAGATCACTATTTCATCATGATCTCCCAACTCTGGACTATGCTGACATTATTTTAGTTGCAAAAAACAAGTTTTTAATGTATGAAATCATTAAGGCCATGTTTGGTTTGGTTTGGTTTTAAACATAAAACTTATGGAAAACTATGGCTTAACAACCTAGCATGCAAAACTACGATTGAAACAGATTATATCTACTAGAAACTAAAGACAGTGTAAAGAACTATGTTATAGAACCTGTATCAAACTTTAACTAGCAATCCCAGCTAAATCAATATCCAATCTAAAATTCCTACAAAAACATAAGAGCTCTCTATCTCTCTTTATAAATCTGATGTAACAAAAAGTGGGCGTCCTTTGGGATGTGTTTACATCAATTATTTATTGAGAAAACCTAAACTAGGTTTACAATACGCATTCTGCTGTGTTGCCCGTAAAGTTACGATAAAGCCATATTCGATCGAACGAACTGGGTTTGATCGCTTGAACTTCAGCAGTATTCAAACGCTTGATAAAACCTCGATTGCTTGAACATTCAATTGCTCGAGGGGTCTTCAATCGCTCAAGGTCTTCTTTTGAACTTTGCAATATCACCTTTGTACTTTGACTTGACCCTTTTTCTGCAATTCATTCCTACTCATAACAGTGCAGCATATCTGCATAGAATAATATCTAATACAATGAAACTTATCATAGATTCATCTCATTGTACATCAACTGGCAATGTAAAATAACTACAGATAAAATAGAGAGTTATAGACTAAATTGTTTTGTTTCATGATTATAGCGTGGTTGTATTCTACAAATACACCCACTTGTCATAACCCCTAACTAGCTAATTGCTAGTCCATAGAGATTAAGCAAAGAGAAACAAACAAGTAAATATTCTACGACACTAACAAAAACAAAATAAACTAAAATAAACTAACCTAAATAGAAAGAAAATTCCTAAATCACTTTCACAGGAATTGCGGTTGCATTTAGCTTATGCAACAAGCCATTAAACCCCTAGGTTCTCCTAGTGGAGGAGTGTTGTCTCATGAGGGTTTGTAGTGAATTTTCCTAGAAAATTTGCATTTTAAGATTAAAAAGATAAAACCAACTTCTAAACTGATCTCTCCCAATCAAATAAAAAACTCTACTCTACAAGGACAAATCATTCTCAGTCAAACCATGAAAAATGCCAACATGATTCTCATGCCACCAAGATAATTACAACACATGTATCACATTCATGCATCCTTGTGTGTGTGTGTGGAGTCAACAGTACACATCAAACCTTATTTAGAGTTGTTTAGACTTTCGTGGTCTTGGAACGTGTAGCTTCAACTCAATTCTTACATCGGTTTGCACTCATAAAAGAATGTCTCTCAGAAACGTGCATAAGAATGACTACTCGTTGTATGAATGCTTTGATAGGAGTTAATGGTATGGACACTAATGCTTTCATACTTGACTTTTGAAAAATAGATGTTTAGAGTGTATAGTCTCATGAATGGAATACCACTTACTAGAGAAATGAACTACCGTGGATAACTTAATTTACACCTACATGTTCAAACCAAATTATTAAGAATTCTTAAAACTTTGTTTAGGTTTTTTGTATGGTAGATAGAAGTAGTGGTAGAAGTACGCATGTCTTAGCATGTGATGGAGTCAATCTCCTGTCACTTTATTTTTTCAAATCTCTAACCATCTTCTATTATTGTATATTTTCTTTTCTTTTCTTTTCTTTACTCCATCACATTCAATTGTTTCATTTCTTTTCTTCTCTTATTGAACTTTTTTTTGCAACTTCCCATAACCACATCTTTCCAATCACATGCTTCAACAGTTTAGTCATACTAAGTAAACAATGAGTTTCATTGGGGTCAAGGCATATAATCGGGAGATATTGTCTCATAGAAGCATTGTTAGTATTTGATTTATCTGGGGTGAGAAGTATTAGGCATTTGAATGTAAGCATATATATAAGATACGGAGTAAGAATCGATAGCTTAATTCATTTTTTTTACCTTTTTAGTTTTCACATTTTGGTGTTCATCGAGTGTTAGTTGGTAATTCCTGTGCGTTCTCCTCTAACAAGTGGCCAAGTGAAGAAGTAATGAGACTTTTACGGCAAGTAATCTATGCATAAACAATAAAACGACTCAAATCTATTTGATAATTCTCTCAGAAATAAAGATTGGTTCAAAAACTCACTAAGCGTAATAAGTATGTACTACGCATTCCTTAAACACTATACAAGTGCATATGGTTATTGGATACATGAATGTTCAACATATGCAATCATCCCAGTGGTACTAAAAAAATGCGTAAATATAATCCATGAAAAGGCGAGAACAACATAAATGTGTCATTGCATAATAATCAACTAAACAGGAGAGAAAGTTCGAAATCATTCTATCGTTAAAGTTGATTTTTTTTAAAGATTGTAACGAAATTGTATGTTAAGTGATGTTGCAATGAAAAGAGCTAAGGTGCTAAGTGTGAA
Source organism: Hydrangea macrophylla (assembly GCA_033977485.1). Classification (NCBI taxonomy): domain Eukaryota; kingdom Viridiplantae; phylum Streptophyta; class Magnoliopsida; order Cornales; family Hydrangeaceae; genus Hydrangea; species Hydrangea macrophylla. Next base: position 52,489,728 of record CM066982.1, read on the forward strand.
ATGTGCAGGTAAAAGCCTATCTACTGTCTACCCCCCAATTGAAAACATCAATGTCCTTATTTGTTAATTTTCAAAACAAAGTGGATAAAATTCACCTGGTAATAACCAATGTAGCCACAAACAGTATTAGCAACCTGTTTATAGACATACAATCTCCTAAGACCAAATCAAAAGATATGGCAATATATACATGGTCCAAAAGTATCAAACAACCCATCACTGTAATATAACTGAGCAAATGAACAAACGTGGTAGTAACTAAGTTTAGAATACAAGAATGCAAAATATAGAGAGAAGAGAGAAAAGAAATATAAATACACCATAGCCCTAGCTCTCTCATCTAAACTATCCTAATCAATATGAATCGGGTCATTTGAAGCAGGCTCAAAAACATTGGTTGGAGCAAGAGGGATCAGTATATCAATGTCGGAAGTAGTGGTCCTGCCTCTAACCTCAGAAATCGCAAGAGCAGCCACTGGGTCACTCACAGTCGAGTCATGGAGTACAGTAGATGAAGGAACAACCACGGCCGGAGGTGGTGGAGGTGGTGGCTTAATAACAGGAGGCGGAGCTAAAGACGAAGACGAAGCAGTGGTAGATTGGGCAGCAGGGGTAGGTGGTGGTGTGTGGAGAGACTGATCAACCCCTAACTGAACCAAAATTGCATCCAACTAAATGGTAAGATGATCAACCTTGCCCTTGGGGCAAATCTGTGCATCCCTTTCCTCTATGAACTTCGCATGAGTGGTTTGGAGACACACAGAAGACTCTCCCTGGGTCTATGTCTGCTATCTTTGCCTTAGTTCAAATTGTTCCACCTCATCAACTGGATCAATATCCTCTTCCAAATCATGCTCCTCAGCCTCAGATGGCATCCCAGAAGCTGCCTCAGCATCGGTATCTCCTGTTCTCCTCCACTTTCCAACCTTCGCCTTTCCTTTCAAATTTTTTTTCTTTTAAGCATCCGAACGACGGGCTACCATCTTACCAAAGTGACTAAACACATTTTTATCCTCATTAGTAGCCAAGGCGAGTAAACCTGACTAGGCAATGACACGTGAATAGCCCACGCGCTCTTGAGGTGGCACTTGGCAGCAATGTAGCGAGTGGGCTATACCATGAAATCAATATAGAGTTGAGGTAAGTAGACTCTCTGCCCTGCCCCAATGGCATAAGGAACACGGGCATACCAAGGCACTAACTTCTCATGGTAGGATGTAAACAGGATGTAATTACATAATGCTAGGTAGAGAAGGTGATACTTATCGGTGAGGTGCTAATCCTCAATGAGTGATATGCCACTCCAACTCTGAACGGTTGAACCTATAATCTCATGGGCTATAGTCAAGGGTGAGGTCTCAGGGGCACCTAGTAGTTGAGGACAAACACAGTCAGGCACCTCAGGCATGCCTAAAGTAGTAGCAATGGTGGTCGGGCTAAAAATAAACTCCCGCCTACGGAAGAAGGATTGGTAAGTGAATTGTGAGGTGGGGGTCCCTGATCATGGTGGCACATGCCTCCCTAACCCAAGAACATTAATCCTCTTAGCCTGTGTTAGCACCTCAAACTAGTGAGGCAGGTCCTTGATTCATGCTAAGAACCATGGGAAAGATAACCAAGCCGACTCCAACAGTTTTTCAAGCATAACCTTCTAGTGTTGAAAGTAGCGATTAAACCATTGTTGATCTTATGGGTTTCGAAACCCGTGGTCAGGGATCAAATCCGGGATGAGGAGATCAAATGGTTTCTCCTTATGGTAACCTGTAGTAGGATTCATCTGGAAATAAACAAAATCAAAAGAACTAAGGAAAACTATACAATATAGCAACATCATAAATAGAAACTATTTCTACAAAAGTTTGATTGATCGAGAATTTTCAATCGATTGAGCCTAGTTCGATTTGTCGAACACAGGAATCTTGCAAACCAAAGAAAACAAGCACAAAAAATATAAAAAATTAAAATAAAAAAATAAAAAAAAAAAAAAGATTACAACCTATAGTGGGTTAACTAGTCTTACGACCAGCGGGGGCACCCCCTTTTCGTTTTCTAATTGGCTATGCATAGGGGGTTTCAAAGAACCCTTACTTCGATATGTGCACTAATAGGATGCTTGGATGAAAGTGATGATGAGTTGGGGAGGATGCTTGTGATGCTCAGAGGGGAATAGAAGCGTCTGGAGTGGAGAAAGGGAAAATCGCCAGATAAGCTGCTTCTCTCTCAAGCGATTAAGAAGTGTGAGAATGAGGGAGCTTCCAATAGATGCCTCATTTAAAAACAAAGTTTAAGCAATCGAGAAGGTTTGATCGATCAAATGTTCAATCGCTCTAACATATCTCAAGCGATTGAGAGAACAAAAAATTCAATCAATCGAGAGTTGTTCGATCGATCGAAGTCCAAATTAATTAGATTCCCTGTATAATAATAAATGTTCACCCCCAACATATAGAATACACAAAAATAGTCTGTGCATAGTATGTAAGACTAGAAATACTCATCATTGCGATATATAATTTTCAAAATCTAGTAATATAGTATTCTTTTACAGCATAGAATTGCAAAATTAACCCCTACTTAGTACTTAGACCTTATTACATCTAAAAATAAATAAAACGAGTGTCTAGGACTATAACTACAACTCGATAAAGATTGATCAACAAGAACGAGAGCTAAAGTTGGCCACAATTTCTTTTAGTTGGAACGTATCATCTTCCACATATGAATTATCGTAGTACTCTACCAATTCATCAATGTTGGAATCCAAGGTTGATAGTTCATGGTCTTAGAAAAATCTAAAAGCTTCGAAAATATTGTCGAGTGTGTTTAGATTCTCCCAAGACTTGAATGTGTGAGTGAGAAGAGATTGTGTTGATCTCGATGGAGAAATAGATAAAGGAGTATGACTCCTCAACTATCTTCGTCCCGTGGTGGAGTGCTAGGGGACCACGTGGGTGGCCTATGAAACAGTAGATGTGGAAGGAACACCGGTGGAGCATTGAGATTCATAGTGATAATCCTCCCTATTGGCAAGAATGCACAATGTACACCAGCTGGCAGAGGGCATTGAATCCTATAAAGCAGGTAGCTTAAGTGCACATATTGATAGGAAACCAACACAATTACAATAAAATCCTTATCAAACATGAATATGGTGTGGTGATTCCCGACCATGACATCATGTAGGTCATTGATGTCCCATTGCTGCCATAATTCATTATCTGCCAGCCTAATGTCATCCTCATCATCAGAGGGGAATATCATGTGTCCAAAGGGGTTAAAGGCAAGAAGGGCAGGTGGAATGGGGACATACCCATGGGATAAATAGATGAGTTCATCCGCCCCTAACCCTTCATATGGTGAAAGGCAAAATTCAATTTCTTCAACAGTCCAAGGTGGATGTGGGAACTCTGGATCCCCCCAAGAGTCTAAGGAATAGACCGACCAAGCGTCTTCGTTATCCCTCATGATTGATGCCTACAGATGAATATAAAATGGCAGAATAGTGGATGAGGAAGCAAGAGGTCACAAACTAAAAATTAAACTAAAGTAAACCAAAAGAAAGGCATAAAACTAAAGGTTACAACAACAACTATGATAGACTCATGGTGCTATAAACGGTGGAATAATCGGTCACAACCAATTAGATGTGCTCAATTTTTGGTTCAAAATTCTCAAAGAACGACTTTAACCGTTGGCCATTCACCTTGAAGTACTCATCCATTTTGGAGTTTATGAGTTTGACTGCTCCGTGTGGAAAGATAGATTTTATGATGAATGGTCCTATCCATCTCGAGTGGAACTTTCCTGGGAACAAATTGAGGCATGAGTAGTAAAGTAAGACTTTTTGTCCTGGCTCGAAGGATTTTCTTACAATTATTTGATCGTGGCGAGCTTTCAACTCCTCTTTATGCATTTTGGCATTATCATACATGTCGTTGCATGTTTCTTCGAGTTCAGCCAATTACAATTTTCGGAGATGTCATCCCTCTTTAATGTCAAAATTCAATGAGCAGGTCACCCAATATGCTTTGTGTTCGAGTTTGACAGGGAGGTGGCATGCTTTTCCGTACACCAGGTGGTACGGTGATATACCCAAGTTTGTTTTAAATGCGATTTGTTATGCCCACAACAGATCAGTCAACTTGTACAACTAGTCTTTTCTGTTTGAACTCACTGTCTTTTCTAGAACACACTTAATTTCTCAATTTGCCAATTCTGTCTACCCGTTGGTTTGTGAGTGATAAGCTAAAGCAATTTTGTGATTAACCCCATATTTCTTGAGTGACTCTAATGGCCTATTACATAAATGTTTGCCTTGGACACTTATTAACGCTCTAGGGGTTCCAATTTGGTCACTTATTAACACTCTAGGGGTCCCAAAACAAGAAAGGATATTTTCCTTAAGAAAGGATATAACTATTTTGTGGTCATTTTGGCGCATTGGAATGGCTTCCACCCACTTTTAGACATACTCCACAGCAAGGAGTATGTGCTCATGGTTATTAGATTTCGGGAATGGGCCCATGAAATCTATGCCCCAACAATAAAAAAAAATTTATTGTTATAATGGGAGTTAAGGGCATAACAATTCTTTTTTAAATTATGCCATGCTTTTGACAGCGTTGGCATGATTTACAAAAGGTATGGGCATCCTTGAATATGGTTGGCTAGTAGAAACCACTATGTAGGACTTTTTGTACAGTTTTTTGTGAAGCAAAATGGCCATCGTAGGCTTTAGAATGGTACGATGCCAGAATTAGTACACAACATCTGATGACCTTATCAGCACAGTATTTGAAGAGGTACGGGTCATCGAAAAAAAGTGACACGCAAACGAGCGGAATCATTCCTGTCTGGGTTTGACCAATGCGCGGGGATTTTTTTGGTTACTAAATAATTCACTACATCTGCGTACCATGGTAGATTAGAAACGGGAATTCATCTTTGATAGGCCTTGGTTCAGTGTTATCCACAAAAGTCAGTCTAGAAAGATGGTCTACGACCACATTTTCTACTCCCTTCCTTTCCCTGATGGTCAAGTCAAATTCCTAGAGAAGAAGTATCCATCGAATAAGCCTTTGTTTTGCATCCTTTTTGGAAAATGGAAATTTAAGGGCCGAATGATCTGTGAAACAGACTATCGATGACCCTATGCGGTAAGGTCGAAACTTGTCCAAGGCAAAAAATATCATTAGCAGATCCTTCTCAGTTGTTGTGTACTTCATTTGAGCTGCGTTCAAAGATCTGCTAGCATAGTAAATGATATACCGATTATTATCTTTCCTCTAGCCTTGGACCGGGCCAATGGTGTAATCACTAGCATCGCACATTAATTCAAAAGGGAGACTCCAATCAGGAGCTCGTATCATAGGTGCGGAAGTGAGGAGTTCCTTTAGTGTATCAAAAGATTTTTGACAATCATCTGACCACTCAAAAGCTATATCTTTGACAAGTAATTGATAAAGCGGTCGGGAAATGGCACTAAAGTTTTGGAAGAATCTTCGATAAAATCCTACGTGTCCCAGGAAAGAATGAATATCTCTAACTGTACCAGGGACAGGAAGGTTTAAGATAATATCAATTTTTGCCTTATCCACTTAGATACCTTCATCAAAAATTATGTGGTCGAGGACCATCCCTTTGGTCACCATGAAGTGACAATTTTCCAAGTTTAACACCAGGTGTTTGTCCTCGCATCTAGATAGAACTCGTTCCAGGTTTTCTAAACAATTATCAAAGATATGGCCAAAAATAGAAAAATCGTCCTTAAAAGACTTCTAGGATCTTTTCAACCATATTGCTGAATATACTTAACATGCACCGTTGAAAGGTAGCAGGTGCATTCCAAAGGCCAAATGGTATTGGTCGATAAACGAAAGTACCAAATGGATAAGTGAATGTTATTTTTTTCTGATCTTCAGGAGCTATTTTGATTTAGTTAATGGTACGCCCCGGCGAAGCAAAGTAGGGAAAAATTAAAATTTCCACCTTTGGACCCGTGGATACGTGACTAGTTTGAGGATCGCATGCTTGTCCATACAAGAAAGAACCAAGAATAAAGTAATAAACAATAAATAGAAGCAGTAATAATAAGCATGGTGGCTCTAGGTTTACATAATAGTAAACATCATCAGAGTCTTAAATCCACTATTACAAGCCACAGAAATGAAAAGAAAAGATAATATTATCCTGGGCGTAAAGCCCTACAACATAATAGTGAAAAGATAAACATCTAATGCCTCAACTAAAAACAAAAGATACATAAACAAAAGTCTTCACTTTTAGCAGTTAGCTCGGAAACCCACATCCTTCCTCGGCATACTCCTCGTCTGGGTAATCAGCCTCTACAAGGTGTGGATGTTTTATTATCCAAGACATAAAAGTTGCCAGCTTTACTACAAGCTAAGTGAGTAAACCTACTACACTGAACGAGCTCAGAAAGCATTTGTTAATCTGTTAATAAAGTAAACGTTCCATTTTCTCTTCGTTAATGAAAAATTGTCTTTAAGTCTCGATTATTCTAATATCAAGGAAATGCGTATGTTTAACAAACACTTAATGATATTACTCGGATCTTTGAAACACAGCTGACAACAACCGATTGATCGCTTTGGGACTACAGCCAAATCCATACTAACTCAGATACTTTGCTTTGAACCATAGGTTCAATCTTTACAACTCGACTCTTTGGATCACCGATCCAATCTTTGGACTATATGCCCAATCTTTCACAAATATGACTCTTTGCATGCATTCGGCACTGGTGCCATTGGCCTGGAATATCGCCACTTACCGGTCATGGGTTACCATCTTGTCATTGAGCCCAAATGGCTAGTTGACATCTATTCTCTTGTCATCGTGCCCAACGACTAATTGACATATGCTTTACGACCTTATTACTTGGTAATCCTAATCTTATTCCATTCAGCCTTGGTTAATTCATCATCTTACCCAAAGTGGCCACTTGCTTGACATCAGCCCATCGACTATTAACCATCTCAACAACTAAACCCAGACTCTTTACACTTTCTTGAATTGACTAAGCAAATGAACAAAACACAAGAGACCTGACCGAAGGATACGAACATCTTGTTACTACCGTTATCGCATCTTTTGCATCTTTAATAATTAGCGCGCGTCAAACAAGTCATTTAAGCACATTATTCATGGAGTCATGTACTTCAGTACATCGTGTTACGGTTCCTGTAGTTCTTGTACGTCATCCACATAAGTTCTACCGGTTAATTATAATATCATGTTCAGCAAGCATCTACTTCTTTTCCTTATAAAAGTGGTACGTTACTAAAGTACTACTAGATTATAAAAAGGTACTACTTATAGTAACCACATACAAGCATATATATCTAAGTACAACCCAAGGCACAACTATCACAGCTCTGGGTACAACCAACCTTAGCATAACTCATTATATATATCACAAACTATTCTTACAAACACTGCCAAGCCCGAGCCTCGTGCCTCTAGAGCACTCACACTTCGCCCATTCAATTGGCTCAAGCGCTCGCGCTAGCTTGAGTACCGGGTTAAGCAGTTTGTAACAGTGATAGTTTTAGCAGCAGTTTTTAGTCATTAAATCTCAATGCATGGCCTTAGATCATTCATATAACTATATAACACATGTTTATAAGTAAGTGTGAGGACTCACAAGGATCTGGACGATGATCTAGCACTAGGATGATGAAAACATAACAAAATATGTTTGTATATACTTTATTATGGTTGCAAGTATTTAACTCCATGGTTCAAGATTGTCAAGTTAACTTGTTGACAAGTGGGGGTATTTGTAAAATACAACCGCGCTAAAAGAAGAAAATACATTGATTTAGTCTACAATTCCTTTGTATATCTGTAATTTGGATTATAATGCCAACTTCTACATAATATGATTAATCTATGATAAGTTGTATTGTTTTGGCCATAATTTGTGCAGTTCACTATTTGCTGTGTAAAGAAATGAATAAGCAGGATAAAAGGAATGCTTGATTTTAAGGAAGACAACTCAATGATGAAAAGTGAAGCTCAAGCGATCGAAGATCTCTCAAGAGATTGACGTTTCGATCGATCGAGTACGTTCAAGCGCTTGAAGATTCCAGAAGTTCAATCGATCGAGTTATATTCGATCGATCGAGCATGGCTTTTATCAGAATTTACGCGCACGCAACAGAGACAGAGTTTATAACCCTAGCCCTAGGTTTATGTATAAATACTCGTTTAGTTAACGTCCAGGGGGAGCTAACTTTAGTTTCTCATCAGTTTATAGAGAGTAGAGAGCTTTTCATTGTTTTTCTTTTGTAGGTTTTTCAAGGATTACTATTATTTTGTCTTCGATTCTCTTAATTTGAATTAAAGTTCTTCATTCCAGGTTACATGTTATTGTTTTATTTACTTTTTGCTTGCAGTTTATCGTAATTTAATTTGTTAGATTGTAGCTTTGCATGTTAGTTAGTGTTAAACCATTAGTTTTCATCATTTACATGTTTAAACCGCAACCAAATAGGACTTTAATGGACGTTTACATTAAAAAAGAATCTGTGACACTCCAGACCATGTCTGAGTAGTCCCCAGGTTGGGAGATCACGATGAAACTGTGATCTCAAGCCTCTACCATGCAGCAGAATAATTCCTGTGTTCAATCGATCGAAGTTAGTTCAATCGATCGGACCAGACTACTGTCAATCGATCAAATAAAGTTCGATCAATTGAGAGAAGATGATATTTGATCGATCGAAAGTGCATCGATCGATCGAACTCTCTGATTCTTAAGAAAATTCTATGCAGTATTCCTGGACTTTTTGCTTTAGAGATTTGCTATCAAACAGTCCCCAAACTCTTAGTTTGTCAAAATAGTCTCTGAACTAAAGGCCTTAAAGCATTTTCCTTCTATATCGTTTGCAAACCACCCTCAATGCTAACACCATTGTAGGTGCAAGTCTTAACTATTGTTTTAAACCGCTTTCATGTGTTTCAAATTAACTGTGATGATATAGCCCCGGTCATGAAAGGGCTATGGATTCTTTATTTTTAGAGAAATACGGAATACTGTAAGATGCTCTCCATCGAGCTTCAATGTAACTGCATGGTAGATGGCTAGGTCGCGGTGGATTCGTGTGATCCCAACATTCCCCTTGTATTAAGTAAAAACACGATTTTAAAATATTGCTTTAGTTAATTAGTTAATCATTAGTTGCTTTATCTTTAGTAGTTGAGAATCGTGGAACTCCGTGTTCTACACTTTCCTTAAACATTATTTTTTATTTTCTTTTTAGAGACTATTCTAGGTACTTAGTTTCCAACCTTCCCTGTGGGATCGACCTGATCTTAACCAGATTACTACTTGCACGTCTACCTACACTTGGCTATAGCATACAAGCGCACACAAATAATTCTCGTGTCATGTTTTTGGCGCAGTTGTCGGGGAAGGCAACAAATTAATACTTAGATTACCTTATTCTATCTCTTATCTATTTCTATTTTCCTTTTCTTTTAATTCTTTAGATTAAAACCTTTTAGGATCCTTTCCCTTTCCTGTCTAATAATTCCATTGAAGGAATTCACGGAAATCTATTCTACTCATCTGATTCTTCTAGTTCTATTAATCCTGTAGCTACACCAACAGATTCAATGGCTGATAATCAAAGTGAAAATTGTGAGAATGCTGTTGTGCTTGACGAGTCATTATGTTCTTTGGACAATCTTATGCACCCCGACCATGCACCTACGCCTTCTTGTATTCTCATTCCACCCCATGCAGGCAAATTCCAATTTCGCAATGGAAAGCGAAAAGGCGTATCTATATGTCAAAAGTTTCGAGGATGTTTGCAAAACATTTTCGCAGAACTGTCCTATAGATGTGACACGCCTAATGCTATTTCCCTTCACTTTAAAGGACAAAGCAAAAGCGTGGCTACTCATCCTCAAGCCAATTTCGATTTTCACCTGGCATGCGATGAACACTGCATTTTTAAATAAATTCTTCCCACCTCGCATGACCACTGAACTTAAACGTCAAATAAATTCATACAAACAAAAGAGCAATGAAACCTTCACTCAAACTTGGGAATGTTTCAAGGATTTGCTTCTCTTATACCCACATCATGGATATGAGAAATGGCGGACCATCAGTTTCTTTTATGAAGAACTTAATGGTGAAACAAGAAACTAGTTAAAACCATGAGCTCAGGCCCATTTCTTTGCAAAAACACCGAAGAGGAAGAAGCCCATTTCGAGTGGTTAGCCGAACATGCTCACGAATGGTCTAGTTCTGAAGACGTCTCCCATGCTCAAATATCAGGTGTAGAGGAGAAAAGTACATATCAGCTAACAAGCGAAGATCGCCTAATGACCAAATATGAAGAACTAGCAAATAAAATAGAGGAGTTAGCACTACAACAAAAAGTGGTTTTAGTGAGAATTAATTTTCCTCGCCAAAAGTAACTAATTCCTCGCCAAAGCCTTTTGCGAGGAAAAAATTTCCTCGCCAATTTCGCCACCAAAGGGTTGCCTTATAAAGTATCTGGCGAGGAAAAACATTCCTCGCTAATGAAAACATTTTAGCAACAAACTTTTTCCTCGCTATTGAGTAAAAATTTCCTCACTAAAATTCAGATGTGTTCACAAATTTGATCATTGCCGACAAAAAATTTCCTCGCCAAAGATTCTCTAAATAATTTTCAAGAATAGGTTTGGGGAGGAAATATTTCCTCGCTAATGAGTTTTAACGAAATTTACTAAATAGCTTTGGCGACGAAAATTTTCGTCGCTACACATTTTTGTTTTGGTCTCAAATAGACCTGTTCTTATTCCTGTTTCTATACCCAACATCAAATAATAGTAATTAAAAATCAATACAAAATTCTGTCCAAAATCTGAACAAATTTCATTGAATAATTTTGCTTGGGCTATTCACGTAAAAAAAAAAAATTCCCTAAAACTTAACGAACTAATACATCGTGTCCATTCAAACATAAACTAATGGATAAAAAAAAATCATGAACTGATGTTTTCCCCCAACATAAAATGTAGTCGATCCTCTACCATCAACCACGTACATACCGAATCTGCGACAAAACAAATGAAAATCATTAGAGAATATTATAAGTTCTTAAAAAACAAGCAAACATATTGCGAATATGTACACATACACAAGCTTGTTTAATGAGAATCCAAAGAGAGAATTTTACAAGAACTATCACAAATCTATTGTCTAATGAGAATCCAAAGAGAGTGTGTTACAAGAACTATCACAACTCTATTTCAGAAGAGTAATGCTAGGTGTACACAAATTTGCACACACTTTTGCACACAAATGCTTTAAATGCACGTACCCTGTGTTGTATAAGTAGTGCACAGAAAAGTGTGAAAAATTCAAACAACACAAGGTACATGCATTTAAAGCATTTGTGTGCAAAAGTGTGTACAAAAGTTGTGTACACCTAGCATTACTCATTTCAGAATCTTCTTAGTTACACATCAAGAACTATTATTATTAGTTTCATTAATTTTTATTAGTGGAACGGGCATACATATATAATACATACAAGCCAAAATGCATTAATTCTACTATCTAGTTGTCTTCTCACTTTTGCAGTTCTTTCTGTATACAAGTCAACCCAGAGATTTGAATCCATTTATATAGAGTATCAGATTAGGCCATTGGAGCTACAAAATTCATAACCACCTTGGAATCATACTGTGCTTAGCAGTTGGCTCAACATTCCAATCAATCTCAAGTGTACTAATTTTTGTCCAATTCTAAATCCAATATGACAAGTTAGATGTCACCACATATAATGTTTGATTTTACCTCTAATACATTTTTTATAAATTAAAGATTTCCTCAAATACATAATGCATAGATTTTATTATTTTGTATTTTTTTGATAGCACAATGTGTAGATTGTTTGATAAAGAAACAATTCAGAAAGAGGAAAAAAAAAAGAAAGAAAAGAATTGAAAAGAAAACCCCTTACCACTTAAAATTGATTTTTTCAACAAATCATTTGCCAAAGATGCCCAGAATTTCTGAAATAGGACATAACAGCATCAGTCCACATAATTTATTTTACAGTCTTTCTCTACACAAGCAAGAGATTCATTAATAAGAAATACACACATGAATAGATGTAAAGATAGATGATATATAATGGAAACACTCAGAAACTCACTCAGGCAATAGAACAAGATAGCAAAAATCCTAAAAACGCATTCCAAGCATGTGCTTGTCCCTCCTAATCTGCAAAATGTTAAAAATAATTTTTATTAATAAAATCATGTCAATTTATTAATAAAATCTAGTGTAAAAATAAGACGTTAAAGAACTAAATTTTTGAAACACCAAAGTCTATGAATTCATGTATTTTGGCTCAACTTCTAAACTGGAAGTCAAATTGCATGTGGATTGTGTTGGAATATGATGCAAATTCCTACACATGTATGATGCTAATCTTCTAGATCATTCAAGCAGCACAAAGCTTGTGTTGCATAACTTCCATATATATGGACTAGCATGTCCTAGAAAAGTCAAGAAAGAAATTGATAAACAAAGCTTGGTAGAGGTCAGCATATAAACTAGTTGGATAAGCAATTACAGTATCATGTAATAAATTAAAGAAATCAAATAAGCTAGCTGTGGATAGGACTAGAATTAACTAGAGATTAGAAAAGTCTATACAATGAGTCAAAGACCCAAATGACGTGGAAATTACCACATCAATGTCGCCTTAGTCATGAAGCACGGACCGGCATATACACCTCTATATACACATAAACATGTGTATAATTTATTTATCAACTCATTCAATTCAATCAACAAAGATAAGAGACATTAATACAGTGTCTTTACCATGTCCAAATTATATATACAAATTGATGATTGATCAACTATCCCAATTAGATTATTTCCCGCTTCATATATTCCAATCAACCTATATATTTCACCAACTATTCCGCACAAACCAATATGGTATCGAGTAAATTTCTAACAGATTGTTACTAGCTACAAGTCTGTTCGAGTATGCAACTTGCAATTTATTCCAGCAATGCACATTAATTTATATGAGAGTTGCTACCTAGGAAGCACCGGTGCGGGTGCGGGGACGTGGGTGTGGAGAGTTAGGCAATTTTTCCAAAAGTAAGGGTGCGGGTGTGGCAACTTTTTGGAGTGTCCCTGTTTCATAGGTTGCTACTCTTAACAGTAGCAAATTGAATGATCTCAGGAATGAAAGCATCCCATCCTAGGCATGATGAAGTTGAAATAAGTCTCGCAGTGCAAGGAATTTTCAGACGAGCCTGACAACGCTATTTCTTGAAACTATCAACGCACAATAGTCAATGGACAAAATATGTGACTCTCCATGCCAAAAATAAAAAATAAAAATAGCAAAAGAACAATACAACAAAAAGTATCTAGTGAAAAGCTCATACAAAATTCTACAAATAAATTACACATACTGAAACAAATTCTTAATTTTCATCGAAATTCGCTAATGATGAACCCAAATCTTGAAAAAGTAAAGAAATCAAAGAAAATATTCACATAGAGTATGTTTCTTACCTAAAACTTGGTCATGACTTGTGTGTTTTTTATCTTCTGCAAATTTACCAAACCAATTGTAATTGAAGAACACATGTTAATAAGACAGTGACAGACTTAATAAGAAAGAGGGTAGTAAGAAAAATTACTGAACCCATAGCAAATAGCACGTTGTGTAAAGTAGCAAAACTAGGGTTAATGTTTAGACCTGCAACATAAAAAATAAAATAAAAAATCAGTGTTGGCCATTCAAAAAAACATAAGAACAGAGATTCACATCAGAAGGATAGAAATACCATAACAACTATTTGTGATTTTGAAGAGTACAGAGGGAGACTGAGAGAGGACGGAGTAAGAGAGAAGAAAGGGGGGTGAGTTTGCAGAGGTCAACGAAGGAGGGAGGTCTGGTGGCTGCATATGTCAACGGATGAGGGAGAACTGGCGGCGGCTGGGACGTCGACGGAGGAGGGAAGGCGGTGGTGGCCGAGGTCGACGAAGGAGGGAGGAGACGGTGGTCAAGCACTGTGTGTGAGGGACCGAGGTAGACGTCTACATTTTGGGGCAAATTTTGGGGAAAACTTTTGGGACATTGAATTTTTCCGGGAAATTGGATTAAGGGGGCAATTTTACCCGCCAAAAATATTGGCACACATTGGTGATTATTTTATTGAAAGTATTTTTGCTTCGTTTTTATTGGGTAATATGCGTCACATTTTATTCTTATTTTAATTTTGTAAAATATTAACATAATTTTTGATATAGAACACATGTCACCCAATTAAGACCTGATTGAATAAAAATGTTCTCATGTTTTTTTCCTACTTCAACATATTACGATTTTAAAAAAAAAATTATGTTTTTTTTTTTATTTTCTTTTTCTGAAAAATACAATTTGTTTAAAGTCGACTTTAATAAAATTGACTTCACTTCACCTTTTTGATTTTTAAATTGGCTTTAATAAAACCGACTTTCACTTCACCATTTCCATTGCCCACAACACCACCAATTGATATTAACATGATGTCGAAGTGTATACATCTAAAGCAATTTGAATTTTAATTAATGACTTTTGTAGAGTGTTACCATTTGATAAATCTGAAAATAAAGTGCTGAATTTTAAGTATTAAAATTTTTAAGCAAAACGAATTTGCAATATTGAAAACAGTTTTTCAAGTACTGAAATAGACTTCATTCAGTTCTTATTTTTAGTAAAAAAATTTCACTTAAAGTTTCAGTAGTTTTTTGGCTGTTTTTTCAATTAAGTGGTACGTTAACAAATGCACTGAAATAAAAATTATGTGCTGAAAGTTTTCATTTTCACCACTTAATTGGGTTATCAAACACACGCTTAGTCAATTTTTAATCTATGTCAATAGGATTTGTAGCGAGGATACATGATTTTACTCGCCAAAAGTAGGTTTTGGCGAGTTACTTTATTTTCTCGAAAAAAAGGATATCCCATAATTAATTTTTTAAACTCAACTTGAGGCGAGGAATCTATTCCCCTCGCCCAAACCTACTTTGTCGAGGAAATTTAAAAAATTTCATCATAAAAAGGGAAATTTTTTTTAAGAGCACACCTTTGGCGAGGAAAATTAGATTCGTCGCCAAATAAAGTACTTTATGTGAGAAAAATATTGTTTTGTCCCTATAACCTCACCTTTTGCAAGGAAATAATTTTTCCTCGCCAACATGATTCTTTTGGTGAGGAAATTTATTTCGTCGCCAAATAAAAGGGAAATAACAAATTTAGAGCTCACTTTAGGCGAGAAAAATTAATTTTCGTCGCCAAATTCAACACTATTGGCGAGGAAATTTATTTTTGTCGCCAAATTTGGCACTTTAGGCGAGGAAATTGAACATTTGTCGTTAGATGTGTGATTTTTCAGCCTTTTTGGTGACAAAATTTTATTTCCTTGCCAATATTCTACTTTTGGTGAGGAAATTTAAATTTCCTCGCCATGTTTTGTCGTTAAAACAAATTTTTGTTGTAGTGTAGGGATGAAAGGGGAGAGTTCTAGACAGGTTTTGCCTAAAGAACCATGCGGCACATGCAACATGTTGGGACATACTACTCAATATTGTTCCAATGTGCCGTACTTTCAAGAGCAAACCCCCATGGAAATGAATGACATGCAAGTGTATAGGGGGCCGGGTAATTCCTATAACAACAATAACTTTCGAAATAATAATAATCGATGGAATCACCCCGATTTTGATTGGAAAAATGACCCTGGGACCCAAAATTAATATCAACAACAATAGCCTTACAACAATAATAATCAATATCAAGGGCAATACAATAGACAGTCCCAGCCATTCAATCAAAATAGATCAAACAACTACAACCAAGCTCAACCTTTGAATAATCAACAGTCAAACGTGTACGTGCCACCATACAAAAAGGTGCAAGAAGAAGACCCACTCTCTAATGCGAATTTGACACAACAATTAATTCAAATGATGAGTAAAATGTCTACAACGTTAGAGAGAATGGATACACGATAAGAGGGGTCGAGTGGGATGTTTCCTGCCTAACCACTTCAAAATCCTAAGGGATACAACAATGGTCCCAATAATCAAGAACACGCAAAAGCTGTGACTACTCTGAGAAGCGGCAAGATTATAGAGCACAACATACCTCTCTCTACCTCTGAGATATATGAGGAGGACGAAGTGGTTAATAAAAATGAACCTACTACATAGGAAGAGGAGCCATCTACTAATCATGAACCATTAAATTCAAATGATGACGCTCCTAAAGAAGCAGAAGAAGTTGAGAGGAGGCCCAGAAAGGAACCTATCAATAACACACCACCAAAATGTCCTTTCCCCGCACCTTACCCTCAATGGCTTAAGAAACCCAAAAATGAGACAAAGAATCAGGAGTTCTTGGAATTGTTTAAATAAGTCAAAATAAACCTTCCACTCCTTGATGCTATTAAACAAGTACCGGCCTACGCTAAGTATCTCAAAGACTTATGTACGGTCAAAAGGAGGCAAAGTGTGAAGAAACACGCTTATGTCGCTTGCCAAGCAAGTGCAATCATTCAAAATGAGTTGCCTCCGAAACTAAAAGACCCCGGTACTCCCACTGTCTCATGTCGAATTGGGAATCAAAAGATAGACAACGTACTCCTCAATTTAGGAGCAAGCGTAAATTTACTACCCTACTCAGTCTACAAACAACTAGGCTTAGGTGAACTCAAACCTACCCGAGTTGCACTACAAATGGCAGATAGGTCAGCCAAATACCCTAGAGGAATACTGGAGGATGTCCTCGTTAAAATATACTCACTTGTCTTCCTGGTTGATTTCGTGATCTTAGATACTGAACCTGTGTCTAATCCATGTTCACAAATCCCAGTGATATTTGGACGCCCATTCCTCAACACAATTGATGTCACAATAAAAAATAAGAAGTGGCATAATGACCATCGTACTCGGGAACATGACTTTAAATGTCAAAATCTTTTCAAATCCCCAACCTGAAGAATACGAGGATGAGGAGGAAGTTAACTACCTTGAAACGGTTATTGAAGATGAGGCCGATCTGATCGATTACAAAGATCCTTTGGAGGTAGTGGTGTCACAATTTGATGTTGTCTACCAACCTAAAAACTCTACCCCATTGGACGGAGACCTTAATTTAACGTGCCTCATGATGGACACACTAGAGGAGGATAGAAATGAATACATGTGGGTAACACCATATGAACCACTGCCTCCCAAAACAAAAATAGTCATGCCCTCCAAATTTTAGTTCCCTGATTTAGAATTAAAGGAGCTTCCAAAAGAGCTCAAATACGCTGTGTACTCCGAACATCTTTGGCAGTAGTGCTAGTCTGTAGGCAACTTTTCCCACACATTCTAGAATTTTAAATAGTCCAATGAAGTGAGGGTAAAGCTATCATTTCTTATGTCAGAATATCACCACTCCTCTGACTAGCGAGTCCTTTAGCAGGATATGATCTCCCATGCAGAATTCTAGGTCCTTCCGATGCTTGTCTATATAGCTATTCTATCAGCTCTGGGATGCCTTCATCTGTTGTTTGACGATGTTAACCTTCTCATTGGTCTTCTAAACCATAACTCATCCAAAAATCTTAGCTTTTCTAACTTTTGCCTAGTAAAGGGGCAAATGGCACAGTCTTCCGTAGAGTGCTTCGAATGGTGCCATTCTAATGCTTGAATGATAGATGTTGTTGTAAGCAAACTCGATGAGTGGCAGATACGTCTCCCAAGTGCTTTCAAAGTCAATTACACAGGCTTATAGCATATATTCCTATACATAATTCATCCGTTCCATCAGACCATCTATCTGGGGATGAAATACAGATCTCATCTTCAATGAGGTTCCCATAGCTACTTTTAGACTCTCCCAAAATCCGACGGTAAAGCGCGAATCACGATCAGAAATAATCAAAATTGGTATGCCATATAGTCGAACAATTAGCTACAAGTAGAATCGGCTCATCTTCTCGACCGGATACATTATGTTGTACGTGATGAAGTGCACTACCTTAGTAAGCCTATTCAAAACCACCCAAATGGCATCATGGTTCTGTTGTGACCATGGCAGTCCCACGACAAAGTCCATAGAGATGTGCTCTAACTTCTATCCTAGTACATGAAATAGTTATAAAAATCATGACGGCTTCTGATGCTCTGCCATAACTTGTTGGCACATAAAACACTTCGACACGTGCTCTGCAACATGCCTCTTCATGCCTCCCATCAAAAATTTCTCTTTAGGTCCTTATATATTTTTGTACTCCCTGGGTGAACTATCAACCTCAACCTATGGGCTTCAACCATCACTTCCTCCCTCAGACCATTGTCCTTTGGCATACAAAGTCTTTATCACCATCAGAGGCTTCTGTCTTGCCCAGTCCTCCATTCCTTCGGATCCTTAGCTGCCGTTTTCTCAAACCATTACCGTAGTCCTTCATTCTTCTTCTGAGCTTCAATAATTCAGTTGATAAGGGTCAGTTCAATAACTAAACATCCAAAATGTCTCCCTTCTTCTAAATTCACAACTTGAATATCGAACTATGCTAGGGTCTCTAATGCTTGCCACTCTCTAATCATCATGGAAGCTAGTTTGCTATAGGGTTTTCTACTCAAAGCGTCCGCAACTATATTCACTTTACCAGGGTGGTATTGTAAGTAAAGTTGTAGTCTTTAACGAACTCTATCCAACGTCACTACCTCATATTCAGCTCCTTTTGAGAGAATAGGTACTTGAGGCTCTTATGGTCAAAGAATAGATCAAACTTCTTGCCAAACAAATAATGTTTCCAAATCTTGAGAGCAAAAACAATGGCTACTAGCTCCAAGTCATGCATGGGGCAGTTGACCTCATGTGGTTTCAGTTGTTATGATCCATAGGCGAGTCCTTGATATGAAGCATCACTATAGATTGTAAACTTTTCTCCATGCTTGGGTATAGTAAGCACTAGCACTAACGTCAACCTCTCCTTCAATTCCTGACAAGCGCATTCATGCTTGTCTAACCATTCATGCTCTGAACCCTTCTTCGCCAGGCTAGTCAATGGTATGGCTATTATTGAAAATCCTTCTACGAATCTCTGATAGTAACCTGCTAATCCAAGGAAACTCCTTACTTCTAAGGCATTAGATAGCCTATTATAGTTCAGGATAGCATCAGTCTTAGACGAGTCTATTGCAATTCCTTTTGAAGAAACTTTAAGATGTTGACGCAGTCTAAGAGAGTCAACATCAATTGGGTGCGGGAGGCGTGTGCGACCATGATTAAGAATCTTGCGGCTTCGTTCACATACCAATCATTTTTCTGGGGTCGCGAGATCATTTTTAGCCCAGCCACAGTTGCCGCTGTTATGGGTTCACCGGAGACTCCCGACCACTATTACCCACACATACCCGGTACACCAGAGACTTTGCCCTCTGTTATTATCTAGGAGATTACCGGTAGTGCGATTCAGATCTGGAATGGCATCTCCCTTAATGAGGACCAATTTTTGACCGAGCAGATCCATCTTCTCCACCTGGCATAGGCCAATTGCATTTTGATGACTTCTTATCATGAAAAGGTGGCGCTGTGGTATGCTCGAGTTCTGTATGCATTAGGACAGAGTGGCGTGTCTGCCTACCCCGACTCTATATCGACTTCTTTGTCCAGCCTATGCAGTACATTGCCTCCAAGTGCCATTTGAAGGGTGCTTGGCCCATCCATCGGGTGATTGAGCAGGCTGGATTGCTCCCATTGGCCACTAACACAATTTCACAGGCTTCAAGTCAGCTTGGTGAGACAGCAGTGTACCGTTCTGATGCGTAGAAAAAGAGAAAACTGAAAGGAAAAGCGAAGGTGGGAGCAAAGCAGAAGAGAGAAGGAGGCACCGACACAGAGGGCTCTGCTTCTGGGACGCCTATTGAGGCTGAGGAGCTAGATTCAGATGATGAGGATCCCGTTGCCGCCGTGCAGCAATTCGAGTTGAGACAATGGTCTCAGGCTCAGACCCAGGGAGAGTCATCTTCTGTATCCCTCCAGACTCTCCACTCACTGCTTATTGAGGAGAGGGGGGCACGGATCCGGCTCGAGGGCAAGATGGACCATATGACGACCTTACTAGAGGCAATACTGATACAGATTGGGGTAGATCAGGCTATCCACACAACTTCACATCCATCTGCTGTCCCTTCTGCACCGCCCACCATAGGTCCATCTTCTTCTATTCCGCTAGCATCTTCTGATCTAGCTACTCTAGCTACATCTACCGCTCCGCCTACTATCTCTGTTACTCCACCACCTGTTGATCCCTATGCCCCGTCATCATTATCTGCACCACCTCTAGTTGTGCCTGACCCATCATTCTCTACATCAGTTGCCCCGACTGTGAGTGACCTGGTGACGGCTACTACTGTTGCTGAGGGTGGAGATAAGGATGCTCCTGCTGCACCCATTGTGATTCTTTCCGATGTTGGTGATGATTAGATTATGCCTTGGGAGTGTGAGAGCTTTATTGTATTTTGTTTATTACTATTTCTCTCTCTTCTCTTTTTTTTTCTTTTGGGCTGTTTAGTTATGATGGGACTGATAGATCTTTTGAACATTTTTATCACTGTTCTGTACTTATATTGTTATATCTTTCCGGTGATTAGGTGTTTGTATTACATATGGACATTGCTTTATCAGTATCTATTAGTTCATTTGATTTTGGCTACTTGGAGTTTGTATGTCTTTACAGATTGCTATGCTTGTGGTGTTTGCTTGGTGTTATCAAGTGATATCTCTCTACTTATTTTGAAAATCAACTTCTGAGGACATCGCGATTTTCAGTTCGGGGTGGGATGTAGATAGATAATCACCTGCATATATTACCTGCACATGTTTTTACTTAGCTATCTAGATAACTTTATTGCACACATCGTACAATCTCTATTAGAATTGAATTAAACTCACATAAATTAAACAAATTGGAAAAATATATTTATATCTTGAATTTTTGAACTTTATTAGTTGAACAACTTTGAATTTTCACTCCTATTTAGCTGTTATCAAGCAATGTTACATTCATATTATTTTCATCTTTTTATGAATTAAGTTCACGCATTTTTCTAGTTTCACTAGGATGATTACAGATGTTGACCATTTTTGTATCCAAAAGCCATATGCACATATTAATAGCTATGTAGAAAACCTACAATAGAGTTAATATGACTTTTATGTTCTAAGGAATGAGTAGTGGAAACTATTTATCCCTTAGTGAGTTTTCGAATCCAATCTTCAATTCTGAGGGAAGTATCACATTATTTGAATTTTTTTCTTACATAAGCATATTAAATTCGTTGAATGGTCTCTAACTCTTCATTTCGACTACTTATTAGAGGAGAACGTTCAGGATTTACCAACTAAACTCAATGAACACTGAAGTACTAAAATTAAGAAGTTACGAAAATGATTTAAGCCATCGTTATCCGTTCTTTAACCTTTTTATCTACCTGTATCAACATTCCAGAATCTGCGTTCTTCTCAACCCCACACCTAGTAAATACTGCCAAGTCTATTATGAAAATCTAAATCCCTAATCTTATACTTTGACCTCAATGAACCCCATTGCACATCTAATGTGATTAAATTGTTGAAGTATGTGACAAGGAGGGAGTAAATGTGGGAGGGACCGCATAACAGGTTCTTTAAAAAAAAGAAAAAAAAACATATATGAGAATAGAGTATGGTTGGAATGAAGTGAAGAAAAAAATTACTAAACTCAATCACATGCTAAAGATGTGCGATTTGGTACCCCTCTCATTTCTGTCCCACTATTTAGAAAAAAAAAAACCGAAAAGTCAAAGCCTTAATGATTTTTAACAACTTAGTTTGAATATGTACGTGTAATTTGAGTTATCCACGGTATTTCGCTCCTCTAATGAGTCGTATCCTTTTCATGAGACTGTACACTCTAAATGTTCGTCCTTTATGGAGTCAGGTGTGAAAGCACTAGTAACCAAAATTTCATTCTTAAGAAAGCTTTCACGTCATGTGGGATCATTATTAAACTAGTTTCTGTGAGATATTCATTTTTGAGTGTAAACCCATGTGAGAATTGAGTTGAAACTAAAATTTCTGAGAGAGTAATAGTCTAAACAACTCTGAACAAGGTCCGATGCATAGTTGTTAATTTCACACACACACGGATACATGGATGTGACGCATATGTTATAGTTATCTTGGTGACATAAAGAGCATGTGAATTTCTTTCATGGTTTGAATGAGAGTGATATGTTTTACAGAGCTAAATTGACAGTTGTATGGGAGGGAATGTTTACAAGTTATTCTATATCTTTTTTAGCTTAAAAATTGGAGAATTTTGTGGGTATATTCACTGTAAACCCTCACGAGACAATACTCGTCCACTAGGGGAACCTAGGGGTTTAACGGCTTGTTGCATTCGCTAAATGCAACCGCGATCCTGCGAAAGTGAGTTAGGTAGTTTCTCTTTTTATTTTAGCTTAGTTTACCTTAGTTTAATTTATTTATTTTAGTCATTGTAGTAGCAGTTAGATTGTTTTTGCTCTATTGCTAGGGACTAGCAATTCGCTAGTTGGGGGTTGTGACAAGCGGGGGTATTTGTAAAATACAACCACGCTAAAAGAAGAAAATACACTGATCTAGTCTACAATTCCTTTATATATCTACAATTTGGATTACAATGCCATCTTTTACATAAAATGATTAAACTATGATAAGTTGTGTTGTTTTAGTCGTTATTGGTGCAGATTGCTGTTGTGGTGTGTGCAGGAATCAATTACAGATAAAGGATAGAGTTGAATTACAAGCAAAACAAATAAAAGATGAAATGATGAGTTCGAGTGATCGAAGATCCCCTAAGCGATCGATAGTTCGATCGATCGAAGATAGTTAAAGTGCTCGAAGATTCCAAAAGTTCAATCGATCGAGTGATGGTCGATCGATCGAACATGCCTTTTCTCTCCAGATATTCTGCCTTACTGTCACAGCAGCTTGGTCAACTTTCAACTTGTTTTACAGAAAACCTTTCCAAAAGGAGTGGTCCCAAACTATTTTTCCCTTAAACTTCAATGTCTTAGGGAACTTTCTGTATAAAATGGGCCCCTAGATCATTTGTTTTCATTTTCTAAAATTTTTTGACATTTCTGTCGACAGTATAAACTCTGTTTCTGAGTAACCTCTATTGTTCATATGATTTCTCTCAATCTGTAATAGTCATTAAAGATTGGCTTTTTAGGTTGTGTTCTAGACACAATAAGGAAGATTTCCATAAAAAAATCATGCATTGAAAACCTTCCTAACCCTTCTTTTCAATTTCCAAAAGATCATGTTACTGTTCTGTCCACTATTCACAGCAAGCATACTTTTACTTCCGTCGTTTGATTTGATGCTTACATGCACTCCAAATTAGCTCATGTCTTAGGAAGTAGTTCATACTACATTTGTACATACCCCATGATGATTTCCTTCATTCATTCATACACATTCTAGACTTCTAAGTCATTCTAGGAATCCATGAACACAAAACACACTACAACCTTGGCACATTCTAGATACATGGATTGCATCCATGCAAAGATTTGGAGCTTTTGTGACTCCTAATCTAAGAAGATTATAAGGAAGGATTTGGTCATACGTTCATTTTTCCCCCTCGATCTAATCGTCCTTTCTCATCCATCCCGGGGATTGAAAAGTCTTCTTTTCTCAAAGATTAACATGCATCATACTAGCTTGTTAAGCATATTTTGATTTCTTTATTTATTTGTTTCAAGAACAATCCATGTCCCCTCTTAGATTAGGAAAACTTGATTACTTGATATGTGATTAGACGATTTTTCCTAAGTTTGTTTGTGTGATCTTTCACCTTTACATTGTGTGATACTCGGCTTAGATCTTTTGAATGATATCTTATCTTTTGATCTTCCATTTCAAAATTCTTGTGTGATGTAATATACTATCGTAGTATTATTTGTCGAACCAAACATAATATAAGATGATTATTTGGATGCTAATTGAGGCTCGTCGAAAGACGGGACGAGTTGAGGGTGTTTTAGTCGCGACAAAGGCTCCTTCTTCTCTCATACCAAAACCCCGAGCCAAGTTCTTTGGTTATGAAGGGCCGGTGCTCTTTATCCATTTGAGTGAGTCAAAATTAGGTTTCTTGGTTCCTTAAAGACCAAGTGGCGACTTTGTATCTGTTTTCAACGTGTCCACAATCTGGCAACTCCACTGGGGATATTTATTATCAAAACAAAATAATATAGAGGTTTGACACATAAGAAGCATCCTTAAAATCATCTTTTTACTGTGTCTGGTTCACTGCATTGCACTCTTGCATTTCCCCCCTTCGACTGTGTATGAAACGCAGCGCTGACATTGTTCAGGTCTTGCTGTGCCAGGGCATAAGTCACCGTTGATACTGTGCCTTCCAAGGTATATCAAAAAGAGTAACAACTTCTATGCTGTCTCTCTGACGATATATTGGAACTCTCGTCAATGGACCCTCTTTGACTAAACCCAAGCCTTTGCATATAGATTTATGTAGAACCTTTCATAGGGCTGTTGATTTATCTTTTCAGATAGGACAATATGATATAACTGATGTATGCCCTGACGGGATTACCTGCTCAGTGTAGATGCTTATGTGGCATGAGGCAGAACCTCTTTCTTATGATTCCCAAGGCAATCACTCACATGTGATCACATTGAGTTGACCTGCCTAGGCACCATGATAAGGATGTCTGCTCCACGTTCACAAAGATATACACCGCAAACCTTATTTGTTGGTCCTAAGACATAGGAGTATGAAAACTTGCTAGACAGTATGATCACCGTCATCTAAATCTCCCAAATTTCCCAGATATAACAATTTATCCCAGAAACTCTGTCCGACTTACCCAAATATACCTGTTTTTCCAGAAGCTCTGTCCAAATCTCCCAGATTTCCCTAAATCCCAGCAACTCCGTCCAAACTTCCCAGAAACGTCTAGATGAACCAATTTCTCCCAAAAACTCTCAAACATAACCAGTTTCTCCCAGAAGCTCTGTCTAGTTTCTCAGAAATACCTGGATATAGCTAGTTTGTCCCAGAAACTCTATCCAAATTTCCCAAAAATCCCATAGTACTTGTTTCTCCCAAAAACTCTGCCCAAATCACCTAGAAATGCCCAGATATACTTGTTTCTCCTAGAAACTCTTTCCATATTTCTCAGAAATACCCAAAATACCAGTTTCTCCTCGAAGCTCAGTCCAAATCAACCAGAAATCCCTTTTTCTCCTAGAAACTCAAATAACTTCTAGAAATTTCTCTGAATCTTCCAAATCCCTGTTTCTCTCATAAACTCTGTCCCGAAGTATCCCAAAAATCACTGTTATCCCTTGGTGATCATACTGGAAAGTAAGGTTAGCACACTTTGTATCGCTAGGACCTTATTTATTTAACTGCTATCTGTTAAAAGTAGGACATCATATCTATTAGGGCTTGCATTTGCATGCTTGTCTCATATGCATACACAATTCATGACAGTTCGCATGCACGCACATCTTGTCAGTCTCACACATGTCAGTCTCTACACATCAAATGCATACATATCATCATCCTCACCCATCTCAATCATTGTACGAAAGTCATATACTTACTGCAACCGTCCTCGGTTCGCATCGTTAAATCCTTCAAAATTCTGATCATCTCTTCCCGCTAGGAGTCCATAAGAAGTATTTTTGTGCCTCTGCTAATTTGAGCTTTTACTTCTACTTGCAGAAAATGTAGCCCCAGGTAAGGACACTATTGTACCTCTCCGAATTCATTGTCGTGATCGCGAGCTAGCCCAGGTTATTATAAACCCACTAATGGCCTACCAAGCTCTCGAAGGGAAAGTGAACAAACTACAAACCACTATTGAACATCTAAGTTTAAGGATAAAGCCGATTTAAGAAGATGGTGCAGAGCATCAATAAAAGGAAGTATGGGTTGTCCGACGTAGTCTATCCAAGCCCATTTCCACATCTGAATCCTTACTCATGTCCAAGTCCACACCCTTGCTTGGGTAATCCTATTTCATATCCAAACACAAGAGCCACTCCGAGGACCCACTTGAACTCAAAGTTTAACAAAGCCCGCAATCCAAGAACCTTTACTAACCTGGGTATGCCGTTGTCCGTTATCCTTGATAACCTCATCACAAAGGGGTACCTCCAACTTCTCCAGCCTCGTGCTGGTATCCCTTCGCCTAACTGTAACCTATCCAAATGTTGTGCCTACCACCAAGGCCCAGGTCACGATACCGACAGCTGCATGCGCCTTCGCCATGATATCCAAGAACTCATGGATAAAAAAATCATCGAGCCTTCACCCATCCAACCCTATGTCAACCAAAATGTTAGCTTCATCGAACCTAAAGCCCCTGGCTCATCTGTTCAAATGATCCCTTTTGCTGATACCCATGAATATTGAACCTGTGCCGGTGAAGCGATGGTGTTTGGGAATTTGGCTAGCAAAACAAATGAGGATGCTCTTTAAAAAAAAAAAAGAATAAGAGAGTCACCATGACAATCCATTTGAGACCAAGCCGAGTATAGTCGAGTCTGTCCTATGTTTTGAATCTATTTCAAGTTTAGTCTTGTTATCGAGTCTGTCAGTCTTTGAGTTGTTATGAGTCTGTGTCGAGTAATACAATCCTTCTCCTTTAATGGAATGAAATCTCATTTTGCTTAATCTGATGTGTCTAGTCATAAATGCATGAATCATCAAACTGAAATGTCACTTTTCAAATTACCATAGATATTGCTCTGCTAATTTTTTTTCTGCAATAAAACAAAAAAAGAATCCTAAAAGGTCAAAGTCAATTTCACGCTGACACCGATGACGAGCTGAGAATTGAATAGTCTTACTTTAAGAATTTAAAGATGTTCTTGTCTCAATCATGAAAGACATGTTTGAAACTGACTTGGGGCTTGCCCAACACCCTTTTTCCACCATTTCAAAGCCTTGAACCCAATCCAATGGGGAGCCTTACAATCTGTTTGTTGAAAGCAGTGCAGACTTAGTTCTTGATGGTAGCCAAACACTTTCAATGAGTTTCTTCTCCCCTTTCAAAACAAAAGAGAAAACAAAACAATAAAAAGAGAAAAAAAAAAGAGAGAAAAAGAAAGAAAAGAAAAGCTTGCTAGGTTGAAACCCGAAAGAGCACCTAGGCAAAAGTTAGAGCTGAAAAAGGTGTTGATTTCCAAGATCTGACCTTAGCCAGTGAAGATGATGGAAAAAATGAAAGGAAGAAAATTTTGGTGATACAGAGAATTGTACACTTTAAGGTACATCATGAGAACATACCTAGATCACATTTCAAAAGGCTCGGAACAACCACAAATAAATTCCGAGAACTGATATGCACATTCCAGAATTCTGAAATTGTGATCAAAAGATCTCATAAGAATCAACTACATGAAAAATAAAATTGACTAGCTAGGTGAAAGTGAAAAGGATCAATCTTCAGAAAGAAAAGAAAAGAAAAGAAAAGAAAAGAAAGGGAGATCGAAACTGAATCCTTTTATCGTGAGCTTCCTCACTCCTTCATCCAAAATTGTGAGTTTTCTCACTTGTCGTGAGCTTTCTCACCTATCCTGAGCTTTCTCACTTCCTTGTCCAAAATTGTGAGCTTTCTCACTTATCATGAGCTTCCTCACTTCTTCATTCAAAATCGTTAGCTTTCTCACTTATCATGAGCTTCATCACTCCTTCGTCCAAAATCGTGAGCTTTCTCACTTATCTTGAACTTCCTCACTCCTTCATCCAAAATCATGAGCTTCCTTACTTATCGTGAGTTTTCTCACTCCTTTGTCCAAAATCGTGAGCTTTCTCACTTATCGTGAGCTTTCTCACCCCTTTGTCTAAAATCGTGAGCTTTCTCACTTATCGTGAGCTTCTTCACTTATCATGAGATTCCTCACTCCTTCGTCCAAAATCGTGAGCTTTCTCACTTATCGTGAGCTTCCTCACTCCTTCGTCCAAAATCGTGAGCTTTCTCACTTCTTTATCCAAACTCGTGAGCTTTCTCACTAATCGTGAGCTTTCTCACTTATTACGAGCTTTTTCACTTATCGTTAGCTTCCTCACTCCTCTGTCCAAAATTGTTGTCCCCCTCACCTACCCATCGGTTATCATTAGCTTTTTCAAATAAAGATTATGAGCTTCCTCAACAAACAAAAATTGTGTGCTTCTCCCTTATCGTGAGCTTCCTCACTCCCTTGTCAAAAATCATGAGCCCCCTCACCTACCCGTCAGCTATTGTGAGCTTTCTCACTTAACGGTTATCGCGAAACTCTTCTCCGATTGGCTATCTCAAACTTCCTCATCCATCGCTTGGTATCCAGGACTTCTGTGTCCGTCGATTATCTTTAATTGTCATCCTCTGGGACCCCACGTTCGATTACATTTGTTTACAAAGCACACTTCCCATAATTTAAGAAGTTTACCCGAGACCCAGAATCTTCAACACCTTGGTATCCTTATCAGGATCAAATAGAATGGCACTTGTTGTCCCTTGCATTCAACAGTGATGTACAAAGCTTTGTTATGTACAGACCCTTCTGGCGGCAGGTCTTCATCAGAAAAGGTAATGATTCGGTCAGGTGTGAGTGCGCCCAAGAAAGCCACCATGTCTTCCGGTGCGGCGTCGATGGGGACCTCAATTCCAGCCAAGGCATTCAACACGGCTTGCCTATGCTTGTAAGATGTTACCATGATGTCTCACATTGAGAGATGTGCTTGGGTTTTCTTCAACTGCTTTATGAACTCATTGTCTTCTTCAATGATCTCATCCATTTTTTCCTTTTCCCTTGTCCTTGACCTGACTTTTCTTAATCGCTTCAGTGGTAGGCTATGGAGGCTAATAATGATGGCCTGATCTAGTTAGATGACCAATCTCGGCAGGAGTAGGCCCTTCTATAGTCCCATCTTCTTTGAACTAGTCACAATCTATTCCCACAAATGGTTTCTCTGGCTCGTTCCAGATAAAGTATCACTTTCATTGTTGGGATCATACCATTTGAGGTCTACTACCACTAGATCGTGTTCTTCCAAGAAGAATAGATCTTGCTCATCAGCCAGTTGTTGCTGCCACTCATCATCCCCTCCTTCAATTAGATGAATTCCCCCAGAATCTGGGATGTCAATGCGGGCTAAGGGAAGTCCTATAGGGATTATGAGGGTAGAATAATCTAAAGTAGTGAGGTCATATTCAATGAGGCTGATATTTTGGTGGTTCGATAGGGGATTTTGGGTAACATGAGGCTGCTTGGGAGGGGGCTCAATGATATTCTAGTCAATGAGGTCTTGGATATCATGGCAAAGGTGCATGCATTCATTGGTGTGGTGGCCAGGGGCTTGGTGGTAGGTGCATCTTTTGGAGATATCACAATTGGGTGGTAGTGGGGTATTTCGAGGCGGAAGGAGTTAAAGGTTGCCTTTTTTGAGGAGGCGGTCTAAGGCTGAGGAAAGGGGGATTTCCAATTTGCGAAGTTGCGAGGAGGCTTCCTTGGGAAAGGGCGACTAGGGGAATTTGCTTGGTTGGGAGGTTGGTACAGCCGAGGAGGGTAAGCCATAGGTTGACTGCTAAGGGCATTGACATCCGGAGGGTTGTGGGAATAGTTGGGCCTATTTGACTTACTCAGAGGCTCTTCTTTTTTGATCTTTCCCTTCCTTATGGCATCTTCGATTCGAGTTCCAACTTCAAACAATTCTTCAAAGGTGGAGATGGACTGGTAAAGCAACTTCTCATGGTAGAGCGGTTGGAGATTCTGGATTAGCACCCTTACCTGTCCCTTTTCAATCGACTGGTGGGTCATCTGGGTTACTTTATTCCTCCATCTACTCAGAAATGCTGTGAAATATTCATTGTTGTTCTGCCGAGTTGTTTCCAAATCCCTGATAGTAACATCAAGTTCTTGGTTATAGGAATAGTGGTCCACGAACACCCAAACAATATCTTCCCATGCCCGAGTTTTAGAAGCTTCCAAGGTAAGGAACCATGACAGTGCAGATTTTGCGAGAGTTTGTGGGAACAACATAGCAATGTGCTCATGAGTGCAGCCCATCGATTGAAAAATGTTTATACACAACTTTACGTGGCTTTTTGGATTCCCAGTTCCATCAAAATGGTCAATGGCAGGCATCTTGAAGTTTTCTGGCAACTTCAGCTTAACAGGCTCGAAAAGTCCTTCTAAGTCTAGCATGTGATCATCAACCACTTTACTCTTCCTCAATACGCTTTCCAACTTGTCGACTTTGTCCATTTTCTCTTGGAACTTCTTCTCAAATGTCGGTGGTGGGCCCCTTGAAACCAGTCTTCTTCTCCATTATTCTCGGGATGCGGTACAAATCCAAACAGTGGTGATGGGAACTCAGGGGGACACTGCTGCCGCTGCTATTTCAGTTCTTCCATAAACTTTAGGACCTAGGCCAGGCTGTCGGATTGTTGGCTTATCGTGGCTCCTAATTCGGTGACCATGTTTTCTAGCTCTTCCTTATTCATGCTGAAATAACTTGGCGGGCTGATTCTGACAAAGCGATTATCTGAATTTCTGATCCAGGACGAAGATCCCAACTGCTAACTTTGAGAACCTATAGTGACCCTACAGATTCGAGAGGATTTGTATCAGATTCTAACAGTGATGATTTTATATAGACAATGACAGTGATGTTAACAGACGTGGACTGACTTATGTCAGACTGACCGAGATAGTACGTGCAAACCGATAGGAATTGTGCATGTATGTGAGACAAGCACGCGGATGTAAGCCCTAATCAATGTGATGCTTCTATTTCTAATAGATAGCAGTTAAACAAATAAGGTCTTAACCATATAGAGTGTGCTAACTTTTCTTTCCAGTATGATCCCCAAGGGATAACAGGTGTTTTCAGGGTTTTATGAAGGCTTCTAGGAGAGACTGGGCATTTCTGGTTGAGTTTCAGAGAAAAACTGGCATATCTGGGCATTTCTGGTTGGTTTGGACAGAGTTTTTGACAGAAACTGGTTAATATGGTTATATCTGGGATATCTGGACAGAGTTTTTGGAAGAAATTGGTTAATACAGTTATATCTGGAATATTTGGACAGAGTTTCTGGGAGAAACTGGTTAATGTGGTTATATTTGGGATATCTGGACAGAGTTTCTGGGAGAAACTGGTTAATACGGTTATATCTGGGATATCTGGACAGAGTTTCTAGGAGAAACTGGTTAATACGGTTATATCTGGGATATCTGGACAGAGTTTCTGGGAGAAACTGGTTAATATGGTTATATCTGCGATATGTGGACAGAGTTTCTGGGAGAAACAGGTTTTTTTTTATAAGAGCATGTAATGATGATGATCATACTGTCTAGCAAGTTTTCATACCCCTATGTCTTAGGACCGACAAACAAGGTTTGTAGTGTATATCTTTGTGAGCATAGACCAAACATCCTTGTCATGGTGCCTAGGCAGGTCAACTCAATGTGATCACATGTGAGTGATTGCCTTGGGAATCATAAGAACGAGGTTCTGCCTCGTGCCACATAAGCGTCTACACCGCGTAGGTAATCCCGTCAGGGCATACAGCAGTTATATCACATTGTCCTATCTGAAAAGATAAATGAACAGTACTATGAAAGATTCTACAGGAATCTATATGCAAAAGTTGGGTTTAGTCAAAAAGGGTCCGTTGACGAGAGTTCCAATATACCGTCAAACCTCTATACAGTACGGAGGTTTTTTACTCTGTTTGATATACCTTGGAAGGTACAGTATCAACGGTGACTTATGCCCTGGCATAGCAAGACCTGAACAATGTCAATGCCGCGTTTCAGACACAGTCAGAGGGGGGTAATGCACGAGTGCAATGCGGTGAACCAAACACAGTAAAAAGATGATTTTAAGGATGCTTCTTATGAGTCAAACCTCTGTATTATTTTATTTTGAAAATAAATATCCCCAGTGGAGTTGCCAGATTGTGGACACGCGGAATCGCTCATCCACTCTTTTTTGTTTGGTTTGAGATTGTTTTGAAGAAAACAAGAAGAACAGGAAGGACTGTTGAAAATAGATATAGAGTCGCCACTTGGTCTTTAGGGAACCAAGAAACCGAATTTGACTCAACCAAACGGATAAAGGGCACCGGCCTTTCATAACCAAAGAACTTGGCTCGGGGATTTTGTACTAGAGAGGAAGTAGCCTTTGACGCGACTAAAACACCCTCAAATCGCCCCGTCTTTCGACGGGCCTCAATTAGCATCCAAATAATCATCTTATACTATGTATGGTTCAATAATTAATACTATGGTAGTATATTACATCACATAAGAATTTTGAAATGGAAGATCAAAAGATAATATATCATTCATAAGATCTAAGTCAAATATCACACAATGCAAAGGTGAAAGATCACACAAACAAACCTAGGAAAAACGTCTAATCACATATCAAGTAATCAAGTTTCCCTAATCTAAAGGGGACATGAATTGTTATTGAAACAAATAAATAAAGAGAGATCAAAATATGCTTAGCAAGCTAGTATGATGCATGTTAATCTTTGAGAAAAGAAGACCTCTCAATCCCCGGGATGGACGAGAAAGGACAATTAGATTGAGGGGAAGCATAGACGTGTGATCAAGTTCATTCCTTATAATCTTCTTAGATTAAGGGTCACAAAAGTCCCAAATCTTGCATGGATGTAATGTATGATCCTAGAATGTGCAAAAGTTGTAGTGTGTTTGTGTACATGGACTTTCTAAAGTGACTTAGAAGTCTAAAATATGCATGAATGCATGAAGGAAATCATCATAGAATATGTATAAATGTAGTATGAATTACTTCCTAAGAGATGAACTAATTTGGAAGGCATATGAACATCAAATCAAAGGATGGAAGTAAAAGAGAGCTTGCTGTGAATAGTGGAAAGAGCAGTGACTTGATCTTGTGGAAAATGGAAAGCAGGGTTAGGAATGTTTTCAATGCATGATTTTTTATGGAGATCATCCTTAGTGTGTCTAGAACACAAATCAAAAATCCAATCCTCACTAACTATTACAGATTGAGAGAAATCATATTAAAAATAGATGTTATTCAGAAACAGAGTCCGTATTGTCGACTGAAATGTTGAAAAATATTAGAAAATTAAAACAAAACATCTAGAGGCCCACATTATATAGAACGTTTCTTAAGAAATTGAAGTTTAAGGAAAAAATAAGTTAGGACCACTCTTTGTGGAAAATTTTTCTGTAAAACAAGTTGAAAATCAACTAAGCTGCTGTGACAATAAAGACAGAATGTTTGGAAGGAATGTTTGGATAAAAATGGACCCCTTTCAAGTGCTTTCAAGTCAAGCCAAAAATTATGGGTGTTCTATAATAAATTAGGAAGATTTTCCAAGTGGTTTTGCATCCATACCTTGAGTATTGGACTCATAATAATTCTTTGATATCAAACAACTCACTATTTTGAAGATCTTTTGAGAGAAATAAGGTTTATTTCTTGGAATCCCAATATTGGGATTTTAGAGGGGTTTTGAAATAGGGGTTTTGAAAGTATTTTTTCAGCACTTAAATGGAGATTACAACCACTTGAAATATCAACATTTGAACTCATATTAAGAACCTTCAAGATTGTTGGACACATTGTTTTATTTTGGAAATAACCTCAAGAATACATGGGGATGTATTAAGGTTGTAACCATCATCTATCAAACATGTTTTTTGAGGTCAAGAGATAATATCCATAAGGATTCACTCACCTCAAACTTCATGTCCTCATCTAGATGATGATGAACTAGTAAGTAAACAAAAAAAAAAAAAAAAGAAATGAGATAAGAGGATATGAACATCAAAGTAAGCAAACAAGTATATAAACAATCAATAGATGATATTCAATGATGTATTGGACTTGTAACTTGGTGTTTCACTCATATGTGGTGACATTGGACATGGAAGTAGCTTTCTCTCTCTTAAATGCTTACTAAAATGGTGGTTAGGTGTATTGAATATGAAGTAAATGGAAGTAATGAAGTAAAAACAAAGTTTAGAACTCACTCTCTTGTTTGGAAATCAAAGAAGAAAGCTTCTTTTCTCTCTACTCTAACCTTATCTCTACAACTTTCTCTCTAAAACTTTTCAAAGCTTGCAATTGACCCCCTCAAATGAGAAGTCAAGGGGGATTTATATAGGCCAATTTGGGGTGGTTTTGGGATTTTAGAATTACTCCCATTGGTCCCAAACATCTGTGAACACAGAACTACGTCATTTTGGTTTCTAATTAATCCATTTTAACCCCCAAACGAAATTACAAAAAATAGACCATTCTGGGGGAGAGTGTTGCGGCGGCACTGGGCCTGTGCCGCGGTGGGAGTGGGCCAGTGCCGCGGCGGCACTGCTCCTCATTCTTCCAAATATCTTTTTAGGCCCGCGGAGGTTCCGGTATTCACGAAAAGGCCCTATTTTGTCCGAAATTAATAGAAAATGTATACAAACTCCAAACTGGGCTTGTGATATACCGTTCAAAAGGTAATGGAGTCTATATTCTATAAAAAAAAGTTTGGAGATAGGTCACTTTGAAAAGTTTTGCGGTATTCGCGTTAAAAGTCGATTTGATCGTCTTTTTCACCTTCGGAAATTCATAATAAATTCATTTTAAATCCAGAAATTATGTGCGATATACCATTGGAAAGCTATTGACAGCTAGTATCCATGAAAAATGTTTGAAAAATGATACGGCACTCTGGTTTCAAAGTCAGTTTTTAGGTCAAATCGGTCAAACCACGATTTCCAAGAAGTTCTGGGAACCTTTGGGAGCTCCCAGGAGCTGACGTTTTTGTCCGATTTTCTTTTTAAACTCATTTTAATACTTTTCGCATGATCTAGAATTATCCAAAAACTTTTAAGCAAATTTGGATGATTTTGGTCAAACCTTGGTCAAACTTGGTCAAACCGGTCAACGGGGACTTTTCGGGAACTTCCTGGACTTCTGGGGGTCTCTGGGAGCCGATGATTTCTTCTAATTTTGCTTGAAAACTCATTTGTAGTACTTTTTTATGACGTAGCATGTTTCCAGAACTTTCGGTCCAAATCTGGGAGTGTTCGGGCTTTTAGGGGCATCTTGGTTATTTGTACCACTTTCTGAGCATTTTGAGAGATAGAATTAACTTCCATGATTCCTTTTTGAGTCTTTTTCGATCATTTTGAACCACCAAGCTATGGGTCTCCTAAATCTGATAGCCGATAAAATGGGGTGTCTACAGCTCTAAGTGATGTTCTAATTTAGCTTCATTACCCTCCTCTTGTATTAGGAACAGAATCTATGGATATATGATCATAGGAATTTAATATGTTCTATGTAACTAGTTTTGGACTGGACTTGGATAAAACTATCTATTTGAGCCTCAATGTCATTATTACTCAAGAAGGTTAAGCAGTCTAGAAGATTACTAACTTCTTGTTGAAGTTTAAAATCATCTAATGTGGGCCCAATATTTTCCAAGTCTTCTTTCAAAGAATTTTGAAAGTTAAAATTCTGTAAAGAACATGTTCTAGAATCCTTACCATCCTCTTTCACAACACATTCATTTTGTTCAATATTGGGGTACACATGACTATCACACTCGAGATGAGAGCTTTGATTAATAGAGAGGATAGGTGATGGGCAACTTGTGACACAACCTCTTCGGCCGAAAGGGGTGAGGGTTCATGAATATCACATGAATCTAAACAGGATTTAGATTTTCAATTATGTCCTCCCAGGGGTCACTATCAAAGGTAGGGGTAGAGTCAACAGGGTACTCATCCTTTCCTAATTGCGTGCAGTCACCTAAACTCTCATTATCTGTAAAAACTTCATTGTCATCTGTGTAACTCTCCTCACTATATATGTCATCTATTGAGGTGCTTTGGACAAAGAAATTGTGCAACTTTATCCAGGTAGTGAAGAAGTTGATTTCTGGGGTTGTATATTGAGGAGAAGATGGTTCTACAACTTCATGCTCAATGGTTTGGTTTTGGAGTTCATGTTGGGATATCACTGTCTTGAATGAGTTGTTAACCTCATTCGGTATAAACCCGTTATAGTCCTCTATTTCCATTCCATTGTTAGTGTCTTGAAATTCGGGTTGTAATATTGAATGACTGGTATAGTCTTCTAAAGGTTGGCTAGCATATGCTTGTTGATATCTAGTTTCTAATTTATCAAGTGCACTATCTAGCCTTTTTATTTTACTAAGCAGTAATTTTAACATACCATTATCCTCAACTTGGTTATTCTCCTCATTATAATTTTATGAAGTTTTGTCTCATTGTTGTTGATGATAGTCCCCTTCCCATTGCGTCTGTGGACAAGACTCGCCAAAGGGAAAGCCTTGGTACGTTTGGTAAACGTAGGAACTACTAATATATCCTACATTATTATTTTGGTTATATCCCCATTGTTGTTGATAGAACTCTTCATGTGGAGGTTCTTGATACGTTTGATAATACGGGGGACTACCATTATTGTTTTCCTATTGTGACGGTTGGTAGCACTCGGGTTGATAATGCGCGTCATATGTGGATGCTTGCCAACTTGGGGAATAACTATTTTGATTTCCTACTATGTACCTATTCGTGGTGTTTGGGTTGTATGGAGGATAATATGGATATGACATGTTTATCCAAAAAAAAATTTTAAACTATAGAGATTTTATTCATTATTAATTTTTTTTTTTTTTAGAGAAAAAGTCCAAAGTTTTTTTTTAAGTAAGAAAAATTGGAAATAACTTAGTAAAATCCTAACCTAGTTACCTTCCCCGACAACGGCGCCAAAAACTTGACACGACTAAAAAGTTGTGCGCTCTTGTGCAACACTCAAGTGTAGGTGATTGTGTAAGTAATATAGTACTAGAAGTCCAGGTTGATCCCACAGGGAAGGAATAGGAAGAATATATACTAAGTTACAACCTAACGAAAAGGAAAAGAAAATAAGAATGTTGGGAGTGGATGTTCTAACGAATCCTAATTAATCAAATTAAACTAAATAATAAACTAAAGCATAAAGAAACATAACCAATTAAATAGATAAACTAAAGGTGTTGGAAATACGTGAATCCACATTGATCCTAACCATCCACCATGCACATTCATTAACGTTCTATGGAGTTCATTCCTCTTCAGCATTCCGTATTTTTCTAAAGATAAAGAATCAATACCCCTTTCATGACCGGGACTACATCATCACAAGTGATTTAAAATACTTAGAAGACGATTTAAAACTATGGTTATTACTTGCACTCTAAATGGTGTTAGCATTCAAACTGGTTTTCAAAAGTCATTGAAGAAAATAGCCTTAAGGCTTCAAGTTCTAAAAAACTGTTGTGACAAACTGAGCTTATACGGACAATTTGATGACAGATTTCTAAAACAGAAAGTCATGGAATACTTAAAAGAGTCATCTCAGGAATTAACATGTTCGATCGATCGAAACGCTCTCGATCGATCGGATAACATCATCCTTCAATTGATCGAAATGTCTTCGATCGCTTGACTATGGCTCTGGTTCGATCAATCGAAATACCTTCGATCTATTGAGCCCAGGTTTTCTATATCATACATGGCAGAGGCTAAGAATCAATATTTCATCACATATTTCCAACATCTAAACTACGAAAACATGATAAAACTAATGCAGAAATAGTAAAACATAGCAATCATAACAACTAGATTAACAAACAATCAAATAAAGAAAAGGAATAGAAAAATCTAGAATAAATCTGAATATAACTTGTAATAAACTTGAAACAAACTTGAACCTTGAATCTACAATGGAAAAAGGGGAAGAAAACATCAAACTAAACTAATCTACTCCTAAACTAACCCTAAAACTACCCTAAAACTGCTATTTTTTACGTTCTGGAGTGTCCTCTCTTCGTCTAGTATCAAAACGACTTATTTATAGGGTTCCTACAGAGTTTACGCAACTTTTGGGTGAAAATAAAGCTCAATCGATCAATCCTAGTTCGATCGATTGAAGGTTCGATCGATTGAACTCTCCTCAAGCCGTTAAACTCTCTGATTTTGACAACTCTGCGAACCGATGGGAGAATGGCCATAACTTTTCATTCAGACCTCGGATTGACCTCCCGTTTATGGCCACACGACCGTAACTCAAAGATCTAAATTTCATATCTCTGGGAAAATCTTCCAAATCTGAAGTCTTTATTGTCAAAATTGGCATTTTCTCAGCTGCTTCCGTTGTTCTCTTAACCAGAATTACTTTTCTTTATCTCCACTTCATTGAATTACATTCTAATACCTATAAAACAATGCAAAAACATATGTTTTAGCATTAATAGAATAAAAAGAACATTGTTATTAGAATGCACCTAAATGTAGGGACTTTGGGGATAAAAGTATGCATAAAAGACTATATAATACGCTATGAATATGCACTTTTCACCTCGAATCACCTACAAAAACATAAGAGCTCTCTATCTATCTCTATAAAATAGATGAAACAAAAAGTGGGCATCCTTTGGGACGTGTCTACATCGATTATTCATAGACAAAACCTAAACTAGGGTTACAATACGCATTCTGCTGCGCTGCCCATAAAGTTTTGATAAAGCCATGTTCAATCGATCGATCGAACCAGGTTCGATCGCTTGAACTTCAGCAGTATTCAAGCGCTTGATAAAGATCGCGTGAACCTTCGATCGCTCGAGGGGTCTTGTAGACACCCCATTTTTTCGGCTATTAGATTTAGGAGACGTATAGCTTGGTGGTTTACAATGATCGAAAAAGACTCAAAAATGGCTCTTGGAAGTTAGTTCTATCTCTCAAAATATTCAGAAAGTGGTACAAATGACCAAAATGTCCTGAAAGACCAAACATTCCTAAATTTGGACCGAAAGTTTTAGAAACAAGCTAAATCATAAGAAAAGTAATAAAATGAGTTTTAAACCAAAATCGGATGAAATCATCAACTCCAGAAGTCATTGACCATTTTGACCCAAGTTTGACCAAGGTTTGACTGAAAGTTCCAAGATTATCCTCAATTATATGAAAAGTACTAATAATGAGTTTTAAAAGAAAATCAGATAAAAATGTCAACTCCTGGGAGCTCCCAAAGGTTCCCAGAACTTCCTAGAGGTCCCCAGTTTGACCGGTTTGACCTAAAAGTTGACTTTAAAATTGGAGCACCGTATCATCTTCAAAACATTTTTCATGGATACTAGCGGTCAATAGCTTTCCAATGATATATCACACATAATTTATAAATTTCAAACGGATTTATTATGAATTTTCGTAGGTGAAAAAGGCGATAATATCGGCTTTTATCGCGAATACTGCAAACCTTTTCAAACTGACTTATCTCCAAACTATTTTTTTAATGAAAAATAGACTACAACCTTTCTAACGGTATATCACAAGCTCAGTTTGGAGTTCAAACGCATTTTTTTGTGAATTTTAGATAAAATAGGGCTTTTTAGCAAATACTAGAACCTCTGGGGGCTTCAAATGAATAATCTGGGGGACTGAGGAGCAGTGCCGCTGCGCCACAGGCCCAGCACCACCACGACACTCTCCCCCAGAGCATTCTATTTTTGTAATATGTTTTGGGGGTCCAAATTGACTAATTGAAACCTAAAATGACGTAGTTTCTTGTTCACAGATGATTGGGACCAATGATAGCACTTTTTAAATCACAAAATCATCCCAAATTGGCCTATATAAACCCCCCTTTGCTCTTCATTTTGGGGGGGCCAAGTGCAAAGCTTAAGAAATTTATAGAGAGAAAGAGAGATAGAGATAGGTTTAGAAGTGAGAAAGTGAACTTCCTCCACTGATTTTCTATAGAAAGTGAGTTCTAAACTAAAGTTCTTACATTACTACTCTTCATTTCTTATATTCAAATATCCCTCAATCATCATTCTTGAGCATTCATGAGTTAGGAATCTACTTTCATGTCCAAATGTCATTGTATATGAGTGAAACACCAAGCTACAAGTTCAATATCTCAATGATCATCATCTATTGACTGCTATTTGCATGATTGTTTATATATGTTCATCTCTTCTTACCTCATTTCTTTTTTATTTTTGTCCACTATTCACAGCAAGCAGGTTTTAAATTTAATTCTTTGATTGGATGTTCACATGCATTCTAAATTAACTCATATCTTAGGAAATATACTTTAGATTTCTTTGTACATATCTTTCAATAACATTCTTCATTCATTCGTGCTTACTTTAGATTTCTAAGTCACTTTAGAAAATCAATGAACACAAAACACACTGCTACTTTGCACATTCTAGGATCATACATTGCATCCATGCGAAATTTGGAGTTTTTGTGACTCCTAATCTAAGAAGATTATAAGGAATGAACTCGATCACACGTTCATGCTCCCCCGATCTAATCTTCCTTTCTCATCCATCCCGGGGATTGAGAGATCTTCTTTTCTAGAACAATTCATCTCTCCTTTAGATTAGGAAAAACTTGATTGCTTGATATGTAATTAGATGATTTTTCCTAGGTTTATTTTATGAGATCTTTTACCTTCACATTATGTGATAATTGGCTTAGATCTTATCGATGATATCTTATCTTTTGATCTTTTATTTCAAGATTCTTATGAGATGTAATATACCTATCATAAATATTAACTGTTGAACCAAGCATAGTATAAGATGATTCTTTGGATGCTAATGAAGTTCGTCGAGAGACGGGGCGAGTTGAGGGTGTTTTAGTCCTGACAAAGGCTCCTTCCTCTCTCATACCAAAACCCTGAGCCAAGCTCTTTGATCATGAAGGGCCGGTGCCCTTTATCTGTTTGGGTGAATCAAATTAGGTTTCTTGGTTCCCTAAAGACCAAGTGGTGACTTTGCATCTATTTTCACAGACCTTCTCTTTTCTTCAAATATTTTAAAGGAAAATCAATTTCGAAACCCCCATGACTGGGGGTGGACCCCGGATGCCGCGTTTCCACAATCTGGCAACTCTACTAGGGATTTTTAATTTAAAAACAAAATAAGACAGAGGTTTAACTCATAAGAAGCATCCTTAAAATCATCTTTTTGCTATGTCTAGTTCACCGCATTGCACTTTTGCATTTTCCCCTCCTACTGTGTCTGAAACGCAGTGCTGACATTGTTCAAGTCTTGCTGTGCCAAGTCACAAGTCTCCGTTGATACTGTACCTTCCAAGGTATATAAAAAAGAGTAAAAACTTCCGTACTATCTCTCTGACGGTGTATTAGAACTCTCGTCAACAAACCCTCTTTGACTAAACCCAACCTTTGCATATAGATTCTTGTAGAACCTTTCATAGCACTATTGATTTATCTTTTCAGATAGTACAATGTGATATAACTGTTGTATGCACTGATGGGATTACCTGCGCGGTGTAGATGCTTATGTGGCATAAAATAGGACCTCTTTCTTATGATTCCCAAGGCAATCACTCACATGTGATCACATTGAGTTGACATGCCTAGGCACCATGACAAGGATGTCTGCTCCATGTTCACAAAGATATACACCGCAAACCTTGTTTGTTGGTCCAAAGACATAGGAGTATGAAAACCTACTAGATAGTATGATCACCAACATTGCTTGCTCTTATCATATATCCTAGTTTCTCCCAGAAATCCTGTCCAAATTTCCTAGAAATGCCCAAAGTACCAGTTTCTCCCAGAAACTCTATTCAAGTCACTAAGAAATTCCCAGATATACCAGTTTCTCCTAGAAATTCTCTCCAAACATCTAAGAAATGCCCAGATATACCAGTTTCTCCCAGAAACTCTAACCAAACTTCCCAGAAATGCCTAGATATACCAGTTTATCCCAAAAACTCTGTCTGGACCATCCAGATATCCTTGCCTCTCTTAACAACTCTGTCCAAGTCGCCCAGAAACTCCTGTTTCCCCTACAAACTCTGAAATTCCTGTTTCTCCCAGAAACTCTCATATACGCTAGTTTTTCCTAGAAACTCTGTCCAATCCGCCTAGATTTCCCAGAAATCCCTATTTTTCCCCAGAAACTCTTCAATTCCTGTTTTTCCCAGAAACTTTCATATATGCCAGTTTCTCCCAGAAACTCTGTCTAATCCGTCTAGATTTACTAGAAATCCATGTTTCTCCCAAAAACCTTGAAATCCCTGCTTTTCCTAGAAACTTTTCCCAATATACCTTGTTTCTCCTAGAAACTCTGATTTTGCAGTTTCTCCTACAAACTCTGTCCAATTCACCCGAAAATACATGTTTCTTCCAGAAACTCTATCCAAATTACCTAAATTTCTTAGAAATCCCTATTTCTCCCATAAACTTCTTTCGAATCTCCCGAATATCCCAAAAATTCTATATTTCTTGTAGAA
This sequence comes from Hydrangea macrophylla, assembly GCA_033977485.1. Classification (NCBI taxonomy): domain Eukaryota; kingdom Viridiplantae; phylum Streptophyta; class Magnoliopsida; order Cornales; family Hydrangeaceae; genus Hydrangea; species Hydrangea macrophylla. The sequence goes on from CM066982.1 coordinate 52,532,156, forward strand.
AAATTTAATTCTCTCCTACTAGTGATCATACTAGAAAAAAAATGTTAGCACACTCTATATGACTAGGACTATACTTGCTTCACTGCTATATGTTAGAAGCAGGGGCATCATGCAGATTAGGGCTTGCATCTATATTCTTGTCTCATATGCATACATAATTCATGTCAGTCTGAATGCATGCACATCTCGTCAGTCTCACATGTGTCAGTTTGTACACATCAAATGGACACATATCATTATCCTCGTCCATCTCAATCATTGTATAGGAGTCGTATACTTACTACAATCATCACGGCTTAAATCGATAAATTCTTCAAAATTTCGACCATCTCTTCCCACTAGGAGTCCATGAGAAGTATTTCGCACCTCTGCTAATTTAGGCTTTTACTTCTATTTGCAAAAAATTGTAGCCTTGGGAAAGGACACTTTTGTACCTCCCCGAATTCATTGTCCTGGCTAGCCCAGACCGTCATTAACCCACCAAGGCCCAGTCTGTGACACCGACAGCTATATGTGCCTTCACCATGATATCCAAGACCTCGTCGATTGGAAAATCATCAAGCCATCACCCATCCAACCCTATGTCAACCAAATGTCGACTTTATCGAACCTATAGCCCCTAGCTTATTTTTTGAAATCATCCCCTTCGTTGAGACCCATGAATGTTGAACCTGTGCAAGTGCAGTGATGGTGTTTGGGACTTTTGCTAGCAAAATAAATGAGGATGCTCTTTAAAAAAGAAAAAATGAATAAGCGAGTCATCGTGACACTCCATTTGAGACAAGGTCAAGTTAATTCAAGTATGAGAGTCTATTTTGAGTTTAGTCTGTCTATTTTAAAGTTCGGTAGAGTCTATACCAAGAAGTGTAATCCTTCTCTATTGATGGAATGAAATCTCATTTGGCTTAATCTGATGTGTCTAGTCATAAATGCATGAATCATTGAACTGAAATGTCACTTCTTCAAATTACCATGGATATTACACTGTTAATAATATTTTGCAAAAAAAATGAATCTTGAAAGTTCAAAGTCGATTTCGTGCTAACACCGATGAAGAGCCGAGAATTGAATAGTCTTACTTTAAGAATTTCAAAGATGCTTTTGCTCAAATATCAAAAAGATATACTTGGAACTGACTTGGGGCTTGTCCAACACTATTTTCCCACCATTTCAAATCCTTGAGCCTAATCCAATTGGGAGCCATACAAATCCATCCAATTGAAAGCAATGCAGACTTAGTCCTTGATGGAAGCCAAACATTTTCAATGAGTTTCTTCTCCCTATCAAAAAAAAGGAAAGAAAATAAAAGAAAAGAAAAACTCGCTAGGTTGAAACCTGAAAGGGTACCTAGAAAAAGTTAGAGCTAAAAGGATGCTGTTTTCAAAAATCTGACCCTAGCCAATCAAAATGATAGAGGAAATGAAAGAAGAAAAAAGACAATTTTGATGAGACAAATGAGAGAATTGTACGCTTCAAGGTACATCATAAGAATGTGCTTAAATCACATTTCAAAAGGTTCGGAATGACCACAAACAAATTCTGAGAAATGACATACACATTGTGAAATTTTGAGATAGTGATCGAAAGATCTCACCTGAATCAACTATATGAAAAGAAAAATTGATTAGCAAAGTGAAAAGGATCAATACTCAACAAAAAAAGGGACACTGAAACTGAATACTCTTATTCAAGGCTACCATAAGTGACCCAAGTTTGAACTTCTTTGACGATTGGTTTGAAAAACCCTCATACCTTGACCTTTTCAATGATCTTTATGCCTTGAACTACGGTCGACCTGATTCCCACTTGGGCATATGTAGGCAACCGCATAGGTTCGGTTGACCCCATCATAATCAACCCCCTTTGTTTCAAAGCCTTGGCTTGAACTATGCTCGACCTGATTCCCACTTGGGGATACGGAGGCAACTGCATCAGTTCGATCAACACCATCATAATCAACCCCTCTTCTTTTAAAGCCTTGGCCCGAACTACGTCGGACCTGATCCCCACTCGGTAATATGTAGGTAGACTTTTAAAAAGAAAAGAAGGATGGCTTGCTAGGTTGAAAATCTAAAAGGACACCTAAGTAAAAATTAGAGCTAAATCGAAACGAAGCAATAAAAAAGAGAGAAAATAGCTCACTAGGTCACTCTACCAGTGCCTAGGCAAAATATATGAGCATCTGAGAGATTCAAAGTCGCGGTCCTTACCTTAAGTAAAAAATCACCTTCCACACTAGGGGCAAACTTTGGCTACTCGCCTCGTTTGCCTGAATTTTACTATCTACCCTTCGTACAAGGGGGCAAACTTTGGTCACCTACCTCATTTGCCCAAAATCTCCAATGAACCATCATTCAAACTAGGGGTAAACTTTGGTCACTTACCTTGTTTGCATATAAATTCCACTTCCTACACTTCAAACTAGGGGCAAACTTCATTTGCCTAACAACCCCTTCACACAAATGGCAAGTTTTCAAGTCACCAAGTTGTTTTGAAAATTTTGAAACATAGTATCTTTTAATCTCAAAGCTAGGACACTAATTCAAATCACACTTTGGGTAAGCAAATAATTGGCTAGACATTAGGGAGAAGCATTCAAAGCTTAGACTTATCAATAGAATGCTACCATGAATAGTCAAGAAGCGAACATATAAGTAAAGTGGTACATCAATTATGACAAAGACATATTGAATTATGGCAATTTGGGCTCTTCGTGCCATTACTTTTGTCAAGTCAATCCTTCTTTGGTTGAGTCAATAATAATCTGATCAAAAGTGTATCAGAGCTCAAAGTTCATACAAACCAACCCAGCTTGTCATCGTTATTTCCGTTAAGTCCATCCGTCCTGATGGTCTTAAATGTATGGGTTTAAGGTGATTCCCAATTACAAAAGCTATGGAAACAAGCATAAGTATCGAACACCATTACTGAACTAGTCAAGGCATTACCATGAAAAGTGTCCAAACTTAGGGCAAATGTGAATTTTATCCCTTTCCAAACCACTGAAAGTTGACCATCATCTCCGAGCAACATAAGTCCATGAGTGGTTGTTAATCATCTTTCTTTGTTCATACAACATAAGTCCATAAGTAGCTATTGATGATCTTCTTTCATCCTAGCAACATAAGTCCATAAGTGGCTATTGATCATCTTTCTTCATTCATGCAACATAAGTCCATGAGTGGCTGTTGATCGATCACCTTCCTCTATCAATGTCCAATCCTTAGTCGCCACAAATCATCTTTGAATGTTACCTTTACTCCCATTAGTAGGCGCATTTCATTCTTCCCTAGTAGAATACATTTAATCCTTTTCCCCAGTAGAGTCATTAGAGTCATTTCATCCCTAGCAGATTCGATTTATCTCAGGCTTATAAATTCTTACATCATCAGTTCTTTTGATAACGGTTAGTCCAACCATTGGTCCAATCCATGACAGTCATAGTAGTTCACTATCGACTCATCGTCTCAATTAGTACATAGCCAATAGTTCACTATCGACTCGTTATCTTGATGCATACATTGTCAGTTCATTAATCATCATTAGTTTACCGTCGCTCTCATTCAAAATATGTCATGTTCATAGTCCCCTCTAGATTGAGGCGAATCTCTCGCAATAATTCTTTCACAGAAAGCCCTCTAGATTAAGGCAATTATGTTCCTCTAGATTGAGGCAAATTTGTCAGCCCTCTAGATTGAGGTAAATCTATCAGCCCTCGAGATTGAGGCAAATCTATCAGCCCTCTAGATTGAGGCAAGTCGCATTGTTAGCCTCAAAATTGAGGCAAATCTATCATCATCAACCCTCTAGATTGAGGCAAATCCTTCGTTCTCAGTACTCCAGATTGAGGCAAATCTTTCATTGAAAACCATCTGAGTTCGGGTAGGACTTCTACATTCGTCAATCATTTCAGGGATTCAATGTCCATCATTAGGGTTTCCACATCCATTAGCTATCTTAAAGGCCCGAACTGACTTTTTGGACCGACCGTTTGATCAACCGTGAATGATTCGGATTTGAATCCTGGTTCCCGATTAAGAGAAATAGTCAAGAGAGATTCCTAGAGAGTCCCCTACCATCCCCAATAGAAAAAAATAGAGAAAATCAACTCCTAGAAACCCGAACCAACTTTCCAGATTGATCACTGCAAGAATCGGTAAATGATTAAAAACACCGCCAATAGTCAAGAGACCCTGACTCCCAGAGTAAGCATTCTTTATTCACAATCCAAGGTTCCGTGTCTGTTAGTTATTGTGAGCTTTCTCACTTATTGTGGGATTCCTCACTTGTCACTCATCGTGAGCTTCCTCACCTGTCAATTATCATGAGCTTTCTCACCTGTTGGTTATCGTAAGCTCTCTTGCCTGTTGGTTATCTTGAGCTTCCCCATTCGTCATTTTGTGTCAGGGCTCCTTGTCCATTGGTTATCATTAATTGTCATCCTCAAGGAACCCATATCCTATAACATCCGTTTGGAAGCACACTTCCCGAAATTCAAGAAGTTTGCTTCGAGATCCAGAGTCTTCAACACCTTGGTATCTTTATCATGGTCGACCACTGCAGAACAGTCGAAAACACTAGCACAACATAAGTCCACTCGGAGTGGCACACTTCTACAGTACCAGATCATACTAGAATCAAGATACCAGACATGATAGGACTCGGGACACAATTCATACCACGTCCATGCATTGCATATCATTCTCATAGCGTACCATCCACCTGTTCTGTTGTGCATTTGCATATGTGGTTTTGTCCCTTGTTCGCTCGAACTACGTCTTGGTCTGATTCCTCTGGGATACATAAGCACCTCATGAAGAGCGCGACAAACATCGGCCTCAGCATCCTGTTTGCATCTTTGTAATGCTTTTTGTCCTAATTCTATAGCCTCTAAAAAGACTTGTCTCTTCAAAACTTTGGCACTAGCTTGCAACATGCATTTCCTCGTAAGTTCATGCCAAAGAGGGGTAAACTGTAGACACCCCATTTTGTCGACTATCAGATTTAGGAGACCCATAGCTTGGTGGTTCACAATGATCAAAAAAGACTCAAAAAGGACTCTTAGAAGTTAGTTCTATCTCTCAAAATACTAAGAAAGTGGTATAAATGACCAAAATACCCCTGAAAGACCAAACACTCCCAAATTTGGACCGAAAGTTTTAAAAACAAGATACGTCGTAAGAAAAGTAATAAACTGAGTTTTAAAGCAAAATCAGATGAAATGGTCAGCTCCGAGAAGTCTCAGAAGTCCCCGAAAAGTCCCCATTGAAAGGTTTGACCCAGGTTTGATTAGGGTTTGACCAAAATCATCCAAATTTGCATGAAAGTTTTTAGATCATCCTAAATTATGTGAAATGTACTAAAAACAAGTTTTAAAAGAAAATTAGACGAAAACATCAGCTCTTGGGAGCTCCTAGAGGTTTCTAGAACTTCCGAGAAGTCCTCGGTTTGACCGATTTGACCTAAAAGTTGACTTTGAAACCACAGCACTATATCATTTTCAAACATCTTTCATGGATACTAGAGTTCAATAGCTTTCTAACGGTATATTGCACATAGTTTCTGGATTTAAAATAGATTTATTCTGAATTTTCGAAGGTGAAACAAGTGATCAAATCAGCTTTTATTGCGAATACCGCAAAACTTTTCAATGTGATCGATCTCTGAACTATTGTTTATGGAAATAGACTCCACTACCTTTCCAATGGTATATCACAAGTTTAGTTTGGAGTTTGTACGCATTTTTTGTGAAGTTCAAATGAAATAGGGCCTTTTTGCAAATACTAGAACCTCTGGGGGCCTGAAATGAATAATCTGGGCATCTAAGGAGTAGTGCCACCACGGCACTGGCCCACTGCCACCGCGGCATAGGCCCAGTGGTGCCACGTCACTCTCCCTCAGAGCAGTCCATTTTTATAATTTGTTTTGGGGGCCAAATTGAATAATTAAAACCCAAAAGACGTTGTTTCGTATTCTAGATGATGACATGGTGTTTGAGGTGAGTGAATCCTTATGGATTATAGCTCTTGACCTCAAAAACATGTTTGATAGATGACGATTCTAACTTCAATACTTCCCAAGTATTCTTGAAGTTTTCCAAAATAAAACAATGCTCTCTAAAAATCTTGGAAGTTCTTGAGATGAGCTAGATGCTGATATTCCAAGTGGTTATAATCTCCTTAGTGCTGGAAATGTACTCCCAAAACCCCAGTTTCAAAACCCCTCTTAAACTCCCTCATTTTGATTTCAAGAAATAAAACACTTGTTTTCTCAAAATCTTCAAAACAGTGAATTATTCAACTTTAAAATGTCATTCCAAGTTCAATACTCAATGGATGATTACGAGGCCACTTGTAAAGTCTTCCTAACTCATTAAGGAATGATCAAAATTTTTGGTTTATGTGGATATCGCAGTTGAACCATGCTTTTTAAAACTTTTTTGAATTCAAATACGAGTCACCGCTTAATTTTTTTAAAGGAAAATTAAGAAATCATTTTAAAAGTAAACTGATCTTTTTTTAAACCAGAGATTTCTAGGTCTGGGGATTATGGAATGAGAGGGGAAGGAGCCTGACAAACTAAAACACCCCATCTCACGACAGGCCTCTACTCAACATTCTTTTAATCAAATTACTAATCTAAGCGTGCCTTCAACTAATACATAGATAATAATATACACTTCACAAGTATGTTGAAACGGGTATAAGATTGCTAATGATAAAAGGAATACAAAATCAATTAGATTCACCTAGCAAGCGAATGATATGCAATGAGGATGAGAGAACTTACCGGGGATCCAGCTGTGACTATTAAACGTGCAATGCATACCAAAAAATGAAAAACCTTGAAAAGGGTCTCTAACACACATATATACACATAAGGCAAATCCCAATTCTAAGGCGTCATACATGAGGACAAAAATCAATGAAATCAAAAATGAGATAAACTTAGAGGAGTCAAGGAATTATACCTTCATAGCGCTACAAAACAAAGAGTTACTCCACATGCTTTGAACAAGATATAATGTCTAATCCCAAATACCATACCCAAGGTTCTAGCTTAAATCTGTCAAATTTTGAAGCAATAATCATGAATTCCTTCTAGTTAGTTGAAATTACAACACCTCTATAGATATACAAGTCTCAACTAGGAGCCAATATAATGTCCATATAGAGGTGATACAGTCCCAACATGATCACAAGGAACCCACGACTAGGTTTAACCAATTATGTCATCAACACAATGCAAACAAATGTCCTAATTACAAGAACCAATACACATAGATGAGTGCATGAACATGAGCAAGAACAAGCTATGAACTATTAATTAATTTGGATCTTTTAGCCTCTGGATTTAAGTTCAAACAATCATAATCAAAACATGGTTTAAGCCTTACTGCCTTAAGTCATGAAAAAGTCATTTGGGCCATTATTTGCAAAGTTTATCAAATCAATCACAGAATTCTAAAAATTACAAAGAGCAGGCCAAACTTTCAAAATAGGAAAAAGCACACTTCCCATGGTTTGATCTTAATGAGTTTTGGACACAAAATGCCATTTCTAGCCCAAAAAGAAAATCAAAGATCAAATGGTTCAATCTCCAGGAATTAGATCAAAACCAGATATCACTCAAAATTTAAAAACTCTCTGTCTAGAGATTTTGTGTGATTTTCTAAAAATAGTAAACGAATCTGAATTGCTTCATTCCTTTTAGGGGATCTTATTAACACATTAACTTTATACAAAAATTTATTTAATGTCAAAAATGTTTGGTTAAGGCTCTGATCAATTCAAATCAACACTGACTAACTATTCTGAAACTTTGGACAAAGAGTGACTAGTTCGCAAATCCTAAGACCAAACCATCTTAAACATGGATCTCATCAAAGCAAAAAATGCAGTGGTATATTTCTGTGTTAGAAACACAATCCAATAGGTCTCATTCAATTCCAATGGACCATGATTTAATTAAAAATCCTTGATCGTTGTTGATTATTGAACTCACTGCACCAATATTGACATCTAAGCCATTGGAGTTGGCTCTCTTCTTAAGCCCTAATTCCTCTCTCAAGTTGATGGTCCTTGAGGAATATAGACTTACTTTATTTAATTCTTTTCCCAAGTTAATGATCCTTGGGGACTAATTATGATCAAATCTATATAAACCTCAATGGAATATGAGGAGGACTCTATGAGACTTCAAATATGAGGATTCAAACCATGAGCCAAGACTTGGATCCACTAATTATATATGGACATAACTATGATCAACTTTAATTCCCATATAAATCACAAGATTATAGAGAATTTAAAGGATCAAACTCAAGGGAATCAAATAAGATATTGAAAATCTCAAGAATCCAAGCGAGGAATATATATACCAAAAAGGAGATGCAATCAAAACTCAATTGATGTTCTAAGTTAGACTTCTCTTTACAACTTATTTTGGTCTTAAGCCCAAAGCTATTTAGATCCAAATCAACGAATGACAATTGGAAATTCAATCTCAATTCTAGTGGTGTGTGATGAAATGTGGTAGGAAGAGACTTTTGGAAAATGTGTAAAAGATCCTAAGTAGTTCTATGAATTGTGATTGAATTTGAACTAAGAACTTAATAATACTAGAGGTTTCCTCCAATATCCTCAACTTCTTTGTAGTTTGGATGTCTTCACAAGATTCTCCAAGCTCTTCCTTCAAATTTGAAATGATTTTTTTTTAATTCTATCTAAGATTCTCTTAATGGTAGTCTCCTAATTACATCAAAAAATTGCTCGAGAATCCTCTAAGAAGTTGTTCAAGATTTAAGATCCTCTTGTAATGGGATATTTACTTCTTTATCTAGATAAATTTTCAAGGGTCATTTTGGTAAATTCAGGGGTGAAAACCCTAATCCCGAAAGTACTTTTGATGGTATAATGTGTACTATTTAAAATAGGCTATTAAAAAAGGGTGGCACTTGGTGGAGTTGTCTGCGACACTTAGTAAGCGTCATAATGGCACTCGCCAATTACCGAAACGACATTCATCGAGTGCCGGAGCGGCACTCAGAGAGTGCCATAGACAACTTGTGCACTGTCGTCTTTTTGTGCATCTCATTTTTCCTTGTTTTTTTATTTCTTTTTCTTTCTTTCTTATTCTTTTTCTTTCTTTTTGCTTTCAAAATTACTTCCAATTTTTGCAGTGTGGGTCTTACTGAATACCGCTACGGCAGTTAGTGAATGCTGCTGCGGCACCACGTGAGTGCTGATGGCCTCGCCGCGTGCCGTTTTCTTTTCTTTCTCATGTTCTCCCTATTTCTTTAATTTTCTTTCTTTTTAAATTGAAATTAAAGAGCTTTTCAAAGAGCTTGAATCACCTTGGAAACCCAAAATTTATCAAACATTGTCATCATTGATTTTGGAGGTAACAATCCCTTAGATTTGATAGTTGGTCAAAATCAGGGTGTTTACAGTTTGCCCCTCTTCGACAGAGCTTGTGGGGCAACACGTGTCATAAGTGAATGTCGAAGCCTGTGTGGAGACAAGCCTTTGACCAAGATGTCGAATTTAGGTAAAAACAAAATGCATTGCAAAAATTGTCACGCAAATGGTCCATGTTGGTCGTGCTTAATGGTGAACTACCTACGTATCCCTATGGGAATCAGACCAGGTCATAGTTCGGGTAAGGGACAAACTCACAAGCACCAATAGTCATACAGATGAATGCACCTATCCTATCGTGATGCACGTACTCATGCAATGACGGTCACCAAAGAAACTTCATGCTTCATACTTTTGAATTATGTAAATGCAATGATTTGAGATCATGCTATTTTGATGTATCTAGATGCAATCCATGTCAGATGTTACTTAATGCTTGTGGTCATCTCAACTTATCAAGTGAGCTATCTTCAGAACTCGGAGTCTCTTTGACTAATGGGTTGGTCCTCCTGACGAATCGTAGCCATTTTGGCTAATCAAGTGAATGCAATTGACTGGGCGGCACATAGCGACTTAGGCCCCGATGTCCACTCAGGTTTGCTCTAAATATCCACAGCCCATTGGCCCCGTCGGATATGTTTGCTCTCTAAATATCTATAGCCCTTCGGCCCCGGTGGATATGTTTGCCCTAAATATCCGCAACCTTTTAGCCCTGTCGAATATGTTTTCTCTCTAAATATCTGCAGCCCTTCTGTCCCGCAAGATATGTTTACTCTCTAAATATCAACAGCCCTTTGGCCCCACCGGATGTGTTTGCTGTAAATATCTGCAGCCCTTCAGCCCCGCCGGATATGTTTGCTTTCTAAATATCTGCAGCCCTTCGATCGGCCCTGCCGAATATGTTTGCTCTCTAAATATCCGCAACCCTTCGGCCCTGCCGGATATGTTTGCTCATCTTAATCTTCAAAATCAAGAGTCAGCCAAACTCGATTTTTACTTAATTTCAAAATCGGGAATCGATTAGACTCGAATAAAATCAAATTTTCAATATTAGGAGTCAATCGGACTCAAATCAGTTCAATTTTCAAAAATCGAATCGATTCCAAGATCATGAGTCCATCAAACTCAATTCAAATTATTTCCAAAACGGGAGTCTACTCGACTCAAATTATTTCAAATCTTTAAAAAATCCGGGGTCAAATCAGACTTAAAAGAATTTTAATTCCAGAGTCAATCAAACTCGATTCACACTAGCAATTTTCTAAAATCAAGAGTCAATCTGACTCAAATCTGATCAAATTAAATTTTCAAAATCAAGAGTCAAACAGACTCAAAAGAATTTAATTTCATAAAATCCAGGGTCAATCAGACTTAATTTCAAATTCATCTTTCAAAATTCAAAGCCACGTGGACATGAAAAAATTATTTGTCAGGGACCAAAGTGTGAAAGGCGGGCAAACTTTGGGGGTTTGAATTCAAAATTTGGGGACCAATTTTGAATTTTGGGGGAAAAACCAGCAACCATTTAGCTACTTCCTTCACGGCACATACGCATGAACGTGGCAGTCCGTGATTTCCATAGCAGCACTCATGGAATGCTGCGATGGCACTTAGTGAGTGCCATACGGTAAACAGAGACTGTCGTCGTGAATTCTTGAGTGTTGCTCGAGGTGCATATGGCTATATATGTTTCATTTTCTTTCATTTCTCTCACTTCTCAAAAACTCTACGATTCGAATCTCTCTCTTGAAATTTTTTTTGATTAATTTCTAGCGATCTACTGGGTTAGCAGGTTAGTTCCCCTCAATCAAAATCTTTTTTTTTTCTCCTCATTATTGTAATTTTACTGATTTCTTTTCTTTTCCCCACTTTTCTAAATCTTGATCTTTTTCTTTCTTTCTCTTGACAGGTTGACTGACATGGTTAGCGGCTTGGGCGGGAAGAAGAGGAAGTATAAGCCCACTCCCCATGCCGACCCCACTTTTCTACTCTAGGTCCCCGATGAGCACCTATCTGCTCGGGCGTTCTGACGAGAGGTAAATCTCTTTTCTCATTCCTTGATTTTCAATTCTTTGTTTTATTACCCCTAATGAATATAATGCATAATTACACAAAATTTCATATTTTTCCAATCATCAAATGGTATTTGGAATACATACGTTCTGTTCTAAAGATTTTCGAATGCCCTGATCATCTCTCTCACATAAATTTCATTTTATTCATTTTTTTCTTCTTTCTTTTTCTTTTTTTATCCATTCATTTTACTCGTATAAAAATTTTGTGACTTATTGCAGCTTCAGCCTAACTGACTGAAGGGTATCAGTAGCCTTGCTCACGGCTACGAATGGTACCAGTCTCTGAATCAGATTGTGCAAGATTCTATCATTGTAGCCGGCTTTGGGGATTTTGTTAAGCTCTTGACGAAGAGCTCAAACGACCTTAGGCTGATTCCTGCTCTCTCGGAGTAGTGGTGGGATACCACTAATAACTTCCATTTTGAGTTCAGGGAGATGGCGATGACCTTCTCGATTTTAGTATGATCACATGGATCCCCTTCGGGGGTGAGTGCGTACTGATGCTGGACACGGTGACCGAGTGGGGATCGGGTACCCGTGCTATTGGGAGTAGCCCTAGACGAGCCTCTGGTCACGGCTAAGTGATTCTTTTGCACATTCAAGGACTAGGAGGGCTTCTTAGATGAGCAAATGGCTAGGGGATTCATCATGTACTTGCGAGGGTACTCCCTGTTGAGCACCCAGAGTGACCGGATCACTATCTCGCTGCTAGGGTTTTTGGAGGACATGGACCGTATCTATGAGTATGATTGGGCCGACGTTGGACTGGCCATCCTCTACAGACATATAGGAGATCTCTCCCAGGATCGTCCAGCTTCCATGGGCGGCTTTTGGAGGGCGTGGGGGGTTCATTCCCTTTTTACTTTCTTTTTCCCTTTTTTTTCTTTTCCTTTTAATTTTTCCAATTCTGAGTTGTAAATATTACATCCTTCTTTTTATGCAGATTTGGTCCTATAAGTATCTCCATATGATACCGCCCTCGACACTACCAGTGGATGCCCTAGTCATGCCTTAAGGGTTAAAGTAACAGAAGGACCGCGTTTGGCGAAAGACCAGGGCCCACGATTTTATTGCGTTCAGGAACTTTCTGACAACCCTGAAGGAGCCCCATGTCAACTAGTAGCTGTGGGTTTCTGTACTTGCTACCCTCCCTCTAGAGAGGCAGAGATCGACAGGTTTTGACCCGATGATGTTGCTATTGGATGGTCTAGATGCTCGGGAGTGGTACCTGGGAGGGAGAGTGACCAAGTAGTCACTGATGGCTCCCGTATTCCACGTGCTGCATTCTACTCCTGGTTCTATGAGAGTTGTTGAGACTCTTCATGGCAGTGCCTTTATGGCTACCCTAAATGGTCTCTCGATTCAAGATTACATGGAGCCTCCCGAGGGATATGCAGCTTTTCATGCTCCTAAGCTGATGAAGAACTTCCCTCTGATGGAAGTGACTCGAGTAAGTTTCATTTATAGCTTTTTTTCATTTTCTCTTTTAGTCTCTTTTGCTTTTTATGAATTCTGTCTTCTTCCCCCACAGCCTGTTCATGCCGCGACCCGACCTCCTACTCTACCTTAGTGGGATCGGAGCCTTCAGACAGTTGTTCAGGGCAACTAGAGCAGAACCATGATCCCATGACACTTCCAGGGTGCTCCCACTATCCCACTCTAGAATGATCACGTCCCCAGAGACTATGCCGAGAAGGGCCTGCTTTATGCCTATAGTGTGAGGCATTGGGTTCATGGACGGGAGTGGAGGGTAATTTTTTTAAAACCCTATTGTTATTCTTTGTATTCTTTCTGACTTTCTAATTCTTATTTCTGGTTTCTAATTCAGGCTAACGGAGCTCGGGTAGCTGTTGAGGCTTAACTGCTGGCTAGGGTAAGATCCTTATTAATTTACTCATTTTGATTTTAAAATTTCAATCTTGCTTAACCAATTCTAGTTTAACTTTCCATTTCTTAGGATAAGGAGATCAGAGCTTTGACCCTATGGGTGAGGGAGCTAGAGCTATAGCTCGGAGCAGGCTCTAGTAGAGCTCATAAAGATACCAGTTGTGGTGGAGGTAGAGGCCATGGTACTGGGAGCGATTCGGAGTCGGTGCAGGAGCCCCTCAGAAGAGTCACTCGCCAGACCCGAGGTTGAGGCCGGGGTTGACTCAACATCTCTTCTCCCTAATTTTTTTTCTTTTTTTGAGTGTTGGAGAGAACACATACAAATTTGGATGACTATTTATATAAATATTATTTTGATGACAGTTTTGGGTAGCCGGAATTATCCTTTTGGATAGGATAGGCACACACCTACTTTACCGTTGACATGACTAGCGACCTTTATTTCTCTGCATGCTTTTATCGTGAATGCGACCATAGCTTGGTCATGCTTCTATTACTTGTGAATATCGCATTTTTATGAATGTGACCATGGCTTGGTCCTTTTTATTTTTTATTTCTATGATGCTCGTGATGCAAAATGATGCACACACTTGTAAATCTTGGTTTTCCTTTACAGGATGGGGTTAGAAACACTTCAAAACGGGTTTTGGCAAACACAGGCTCCTTGTAGCACTCGGTTACACCTGAACGGTACTCGATGAGTACCAGAGCGGCAATCAGTGACTGTCATGTGGCAATTAGTGACTAGCGCACGACACTCTCAAGAGTGCCGCTGAGTTCTTTAAGTGTCGTTCGGTGGTCTGGACATAATTTATTTCTCTGTTTATATTCTCTTTTCCTAAAAAAAACTCTGCAAAACACTTTTCACCCTCTTCTATTTCCCTCTCAAATGGCTTCTACTAGCTCTCAGATCCTCTTCCCATGGATGAATACTCTCTCAGGCGTCGACATGCTCAACTTTAAATGTTTTAGGCTGAACGACCTTTTCTTTTTTCGACGGATGGCCTGGATGAAAGTTTACTTCTAGCTGCCATCCAGTGTTGGGATCTCACTCTTCATGTCTTCCACTTCGGTCATCAGGAGATCTATCCTTTGTTTGAAGAGTTTATTGTTATTCTCCATACTAATCCATTTGCTAATCTGATGGTCCTCCCCGTGTAGGCTGGTTATACTCAAGATTTGCCTGCCTTCCTCCACATATCTTGTAATGATGCAAGTTCTTTTATTCATGATAGGCAGATCGACTTTGAGCGTCTTGCTTCAGTCTATGCTCCTATAGGGGACCCTTATGACGTCGGGTACCATATTATATGACACAGTTCATTATCTATTGCTATGCTTTCTCACTTTCTCTTCCAGTCATCTTCTGATGTTCTTATACCTATTACCTGTGGTTTGCGCAAATTGAAGAATGTCGTCATAAGGTTTTTTGGTGAGACTCTGTTGGGACTAGATCATGCCCATATTGCTGGAGCCATGTTATCCTCTGGGGCTCCCATTGTCTTACAGGTTTGGCTCATGGAGCATCTGGATCTCTTTATCCACCCTCTACTTTTCATCTGGTTATCTTGCTTGCATGCTACCACTTTTTATATCCCTGGCCGAGTGGTTCATCAATACAGACTTCTTCAGGATATTCCTGAGGATGTTATCATAGATTTCACGGGGAGTTCTACCATGCGCCCTTTCATTGTGAAGGATTTTACTGAGGCTTGGTATGATAGGGTGGTGGCTCCCTTTCGGAGAGTTCCTACTTTAGTTGTGCCTACTGTTGAGTATCTTCTAGAGATCTAGATGGCGGTTGAGAGACAGACTTCATAGACAGACATAGATGAAAGAAAAATAAACACAGGGCAAAGATTTATTTTACAAAACTTCTGACAAACCCTGTCTACTCTTTCACTCTTTTTTTAATGTGATTTACTTCTTTTTCTTTCTATAGAATGTTCTTGTATTAGAAAATGTTCTAAAATGTTCAATCAAAGTGTTCACTCTTTTGATCCATCTTTAAGTTATGAAAATATTCCTTTTAATGCCTTTTCTTTGCTTTTTATTACTTTGCCTTGAGTCTTGCTTAGAGCTTTAATCGTTCTATATCATGAATTCTCATTTATTCCTTCATAGTGCTCATTCTGATAGCCAGGGGATCCAAAGACGGATTAAGGTAAATATCTAGGTTCTTCGGATAGCAAACGAAGTTTGTCCTTGGTTATGGGAGTTTAACATGGTTCCTGGAAAAAATAAGTTTGCCCCTAGTTTAGCACAAGGATTTTCATGGACCGAAGGCTTTGGAGAGAACGCCTTCTTATCCCCAAGTGGGTATCAGGTCCAAAGTAGTTCAGTTTAAGGCTTAAAGGAAGGTGCCACCTAGGCAATTATTAGTGACCGAACCGAGCAGGTTGCCTACGTATCCCCTAGTGGGAATTAGGCCAAGCGTAGTTCATCGATGTAGGAAGTTTTGAAAGAAATGGTCTCAAGTAAAGTACTTTTTGAGGTGATCGAGGTTAATCTGCTGTTTAAATTCAACCTTGTCTAGGTCCATAAGATAGGTAGCCCCTCTGGAAAGGAGAGTCTTAATGATGTATGGTCCGACCCAGTTGGGTTTGAATTTTCCTCTGGGGTCATAAACAGGCACTTTAAGTTCTTTGAGGACCAGGTCACCCTCAACAAGCTTCATTGGGCGAACATTTTTGTTAAAAGCACGGGCTATCCTTTTCTGATATCCCTGAGTATGGTTTATTGTAGCCAACCTTTCCTCATCAAGAAACATCAACTCCTCATACCTTCCACTCTATCTTATCTTGACTTGTGTGCTTCTCCCAGAATATCATTTCTCAAATCTCCACAGTCTGGTACACATAATCTGTCTCTGCATCTGTATTTTCCATCCTTTCCCACCTTCCATTCTGTCATATCCTTTTATGACATCTTCACAACCCATGTCCAAAATTTCTTGTCTTCTTTCTGTGCTTCGATGATGCGATCGATAAGAAGAGGCTGTAGGACAAGACATCCAAATAGTTTCCCTTTTCCTGTATCGGCACTCAGCACTTCAAACTCAGCCAATGTCTCCAATGCTCGCCATTCTCTAATCATCAAAGAGGCGATTGTCTCACGAGTTTGCTGACTCAAAGTATTATCAACCATATTAGCTTTACCAAGGTGGTATTCTAATGTGAAGTCATAATCTTTAATCAACTCCATCCATCTGCCCTGCCTCATGTTCAACTCTTTCTGTGTGAATAAATATTTCAGACTCTTGTGATCGGAGAATAAATCAAACTTCTCACCATACAGATAGTGTCTCCAAATCTTGAGTGCAAATACTACTCTGTTGATTCTAAATCATGATGGGGTAGTTCAACTCGTTCTGCTTCAGTTGTCTAGATCCATAGGCGATAACCCTACCATCTTGCATAAGTATACACCCTAGGCCTTGATATGACGCGTCACTAAAGATAGTGAACTTATCATCGGTCTTGGGTATAGCTAGTACCGGTGCGGTAGTGAGTCTCTCTTTCAACTCTAGAAAGGCGCGCTCATGCTTCTCTATCCACTCAAACTTTAAATTCTTCTTCGTCAGTCCAATCAATGGTGCAGCTATTTTAGAGAATCCCTCAACAAATCTCCAATAATAGCCTATAAATCCAAGGAAACTCCTAACTTCTATAGGGTTGCTTGATACAGTATCTATCTTCAATGAATCCATAGAAATTCCTTAAGACAATACCTTGTGTCCTAAAAAATTCACTTTTTGCAACCAGAACTCACTCTTACTGAATTTAGCATACAAGTGGTGATCCTTGAGTGTCTGCATTGCTATCCGTAGATGTTTCTTGTATTCTTCTTCTCATCTATAAAGACGATGACAAAGTGATCCATATAAGGTTTGAAAACTCTGCTCATCATATCCATGAACACTCCTGGGGCATTCGTCATTCCAAACAGCATTACCAAAAATTCATAGTGACCATACCGGGTCCTGAAGGCAGTCTTAGGTATGTCTTCCTTCCGTACCCTCAACTGATGATATCCTGATTGTAGGTCTATCTTGGAGAATGTTGTAGCTCCCTGTAGTTGATCAAACAAATCGTCAATCCGAGGTAAGGGATACTTATTCTTGATAGGTACCCGATTCAATTCTCTAAAATCAATACACAAACGAACCGCCCCATCCTTCTTCTTCACAAATAACACCGGTGCTCCCCAAGGCGATGTACTTAGACGTACAAAACCCAGATTCTCGAGCTCTTGAACTTATTCCTTCAATTCCAATAGTTCGACGGGGGCCATTCTGTAGGGAACCTTAGTGATCAAAGTGGTACCTGGTATAAGATCAATACAGCACTCTATACTTCTCTCAGGTGGTAGACCAGAAATGTCATGAAATACTTCCTCGAAGTCCTTGACTACAAGTATAGACGATGATGTCATCTGTGTACTGACGACATCGATGTTGGCTAAACACCTTGTGAGGAACATATCTCCCGAAGGGTTACATTGGAAATCAAAGATTGATTCCCATTATTGGAAAATGTAATTCTCTTCCTCGCACAATTCAAATTTGCTTGATTCTGAGTGAGCCAATTCATCCCTAAGATTATGTCAAACTCCTTCATCGATAGAAGAATTAATCTATATGGTATCTCACGGTCTCCTATTCGTAGAGGGCAATCCTTACACACATGTCCTAACTTGACTGTGGCTCCCAATGGTGAGGTAGCCTTTAAAGCTTTCTCCAAGCGATGAGGTAAAATACCCAGTCTCCGAATAATATTAACATATATGAATGGAAGTGCAGCACCTGTATCAAACAAAACTTTAACATGGGAGTTAAATAGAGTTAATGTACCTTCCACTGCTTGCTGATCAGGTTGAGCTTCTCTATAATCCCCTTCTTCATACACCATCTCGTCATATCCAGTGGAATCAGGAATAACAGCATTCAAGCGGGTCTGACCCTATTGACCATAAGTCGCCTGCTTAGGAGTGGTGCAGAACTTGCTAATGTGCCCTGGTTTACCATAGTTGTAGCAGACTATTCCTTTCTGAGTAGCATGCCTAGGTGCCTTACAGCCTCGAGCCAGATGACCAGGGTTGCCACAGTTAAAGCACTTCCTACCACTACTTCCTTCTCCAACTCGGGGCTGAGTAGGATAGGTAATAACCTGAGGTTTCTTGCTCCCATCAAAATTCCTCTTCTTCCCTTGCATATGATATGTCGGTGGCTTATTTTCAAAGTTACCCCTCTGAGGCAGTCGAAAATCAAATTTCTTGTGTTTCACTCGAGCATCTTCTTCCAGATCAGTTGGACTAATCTAGGTGGCCGAGAGTCAGGCGATGAATCTGCAGTGTCAGCCCTTGGTTATACTTACGGATCCTCTTTTCCTTAGTATTAACCATATGAGGGGCAAACCAAGACAGTCTCTCGAACTGAGTGGTGTAGACACCCCAACTTTGACCGACCGTCAAATTTAGGAGAGCGTCACCTCCACGTCCGATGATGATAAAGACCGAAAGAATCGAAGTATTCCAAGCTCTTCAGAAAATTCTCCAAATGCGATAAAATTTCACAGAAAGAAGAAAATACCAGGTGTTTAGGAGAATTCAGGTATAAAAAACACCATTTTTGGAGAAAATCTTCGAAAAAAATTTTTTGGAAGAAAAAGGAGAAAAGAAAAGACCTAAAAGAGGAAGTTCAACAAAAAAAGGCACACGGCAGATTGCCGTGGCATTCAGTGAATGCCGCGCGACACTCACTGAGTGCCGAACGGCATTCAGTGAATGTTGGGCCGGCTCTCACTGAGTGCCGCCGACATTTTCTGACTGCCGTTTGCTTTTCAAGTCCGTATTTTGTGGTACAATACGTATGTGTAGGCGGATAAAAACAAAAATCTGATAAACTAAGGTTGACGGAAACCCGACAATAAACAATCTGTCGCGGCACTCACGGAGAGTCGTGCGGCAGTCACAGAATGCCGGCGCGGCAGTCACAGAGTGCCGCAGCGGCACCCACGGACTGCCGCAAATGAATTCTGACTGCCGCCCTGGGCAGCAGTCTGTCTAATTTCAGGAAGTACGTATTGTACCACCAAATGAGAGATTTACACCTGTCTTTTACTCCGAATTCACTGAAAATACTTGGGATTTTTTGTCTATAAAAAGAGGAAGGATCTTCCTTGGAACATATGCAAGGAATACACACAAGAGATACACAAAAAAAATACAAAGAAATCACTACCATTACAAGAGAGTTTAGAGAACTAGAGAGAAGAGCTTGGAAGATCTTCAAAGAAAGACTTTTGAGGATAGTTTGGAGGTGACCCTCTAATCTTTAGTTGTGTTCTTTTTCTTTTTGAGCTTCTAATCTTCAAGTCATTGTTAGTTTTTCTTGATTAAATCTTAGAGTTTGTCTAATAAGCTTAGGAGTTCTTGTTTCTAATTATTTAGTCTTTCTTGTATTTCTTTTGGTTTATGTTCCTCTCTTGAGATTCTTGGAGATCTTCAATAACTCCCTTGAAATCTCTTGAGTATGATCCTTTGAATCCCATGTAAGCTTATACTTTACATGAGAGTCAAAATTTGATCATCACTTCATTCCACAAGCAAATAGATGAATCCAAGTCCATAATCATGACTTGGATCCTCTAAACTTGGTATTTCATGAAATCATTTCCACATTTTCTTTGAAACTTATGAGTATTAGTCATGTCTTCATCTCCAATGACCATCAAATGGTAGGAGAAAATGGTTTTGAGTCTAAGCCTATCTCCATGGTTTAGAGTTCTCATCTTGAGATTTCATGAAGTCTATTCATACTTCCTTTGAAATCCACAAATATGAAGGTCTTTAGTCTCCAATGACCATCAAATGGTAGGAGAAAATGGTTTAGTTTAAGTCCAACTTCATGGTTCAATAGTTAGGGTTAACAAATAAAGTTGAACTTGATAAATGAAAACAGCGAGTTCACAAACTGATTTTGATCAAAGATTTTTAGTTCGAGATCTAACCGTTGAAATCGAGTGAAACCAACGGGAAAATGTCAATAACACAATATTATACCACTGTGATTTTTGGTTTCAGGTGATTTCATGCCTAAAATGGTTTGGCCTTGTGATTTTAGTACATGCAACTCTCTGTCCAACATTTCAGAACAGTAAATCTATTTTGAAACTAATAAATAAGAATTTTAATGGAGTTTCCGAGGTCTCTAATAATTTTTTTCTGGGTACCTTAATGTGTTAGGGAGATCCCCTAAAAAGATCTAAGTATTTCTCATCTTTTTACTATTTTTAAAAAATCGTACAAGATCTCTGGACAGAGAGTTGCAGATTCCTGAGTGATGCCTAGTGTTTTCCATATTCCCGGAGATCTAACCGTTCAAACCTTGATTTTCTTTTTGGGTTATAAACTAGACTCATAGAGACATACCGTATACAAAAATCATTAAGATCCAACCGTTGGAAGTATGGCTTTTCTATTTTTTAAGATCTGGTCTGCTCTCTGTAATTCATAAAAAACTGCTACTGTTTTTATCTAATCTTGTTTATCTCAACTCAAATGGACCCCTAATGTCTTAGGACCCAAATTATGCTTTGAATAATGATAACTTACCTTAAATCCAGAAGGTAAATGGCCCAAATTAGTGAAATAAATCCATGTTTTATTCTTGTTCACATTCATCCATCCATGTACATTTATTTGCTCAAGATTAGAATTAGCTATTGAATAAAGTTGGATTTCATGCTAGATAGACTTAAGTTAGAAAACTAGGATTGATTGTTTGATACCATATTATTATGTGAAGCATGTGGACTAATCTTTGTTTTGTAGCGCATTTGAGGTACAATTTCTCATCTCCTTTCTAGTTTATTTCATTCCTTGATTTTATTGATTTTTAACCTCATGCGCAACACCTTAGAATTAGGAGCTTGCCTTATATGTATATATGATTAGAGACTCTTTCTTAGGATTTTCTTTTGTTTGTATGCATCGCTCGTTTAAATATCGTTGCTGGGTCCCGGGTAAGTTCTCTTGTTCCTTATTGCATATCATATTGCTTGCTACTTGAAATATGTGATTTATGAATGATATTTTGTCATTAGCAATTTTACACCCCTTTGGACATGCTTTTGTGATGTATATGTATATATGTATTAATTGAGGGCATGCTTAGATTAATAAATTTGATTAAAAAGATGTTGAGTAGAGGCCTATCACAAGATAGGATGAGAGAGGGTGTTTTAGTCTGGCGGGCTCCTTCCTCTCTCATTCCATAATCCCCGGACCTAGTTTAATCTTTGGTTTCGCAAACGATCAGTTTCCTTTCAAAATGGTTTCTTAATTTTTCCTTTTAAAAATTAAGTGGCGACTCATTTGTTTTCAAAATTGATTTTGAGAAAGTATTTAAAAAGAAAAGCTGTGGGTAGAAAGAAAACCTGCGATATCCACAATCTGGCGACTCTGCTGGGGATCGAACCCAGAATCTCTGGTTTCACAAACCAGAATTTCTGATTTTGGGTTCACTTGAGGGTTAGACTTGAAAAATGTCCTTTTGATCAAATTAATTAATCTTTGTGTGCCTGTTGCATTTCACTTGCATGTCCAGCCAGTCGATTGCACGGAACTATGACCTTGGAGACTCGGGGCAACCCGGTCGGTCAAGTCATCATGGGACTGTGTGATCACCCTTGATCTCGTACCATGATTTGGTATATGAAGCATCCTATCGGGTGTGTGTCAAGGGTCCCTTATTTGACCAAAACCCAGCTTTTGCATGATAGCTTCTATAAAACCTTTCGATCTTAGGAAATCAATTCTTAATTAGGATTATGTGCTAGGAAATTTTGTATGCCCAGAAGGGATTACTTGAGATGATGATGATACTTACTTGATGAAAGATGTACAATCTTTTAATCACCTTTCAGCAAATTCTCCTCATGTTCTGCGACATTTGGAGAACATGTCGAACCTTGATTATGGGATTATATTTATTATATCATGTCTAGCTAAGCATCATTGACCTTGTATGTATCCAAACTCATGGAAAGTACGGTGATAATCCGGTCATGTGATCCCCCTACCCGAAGAATTTCTTTTCACTTGACCATTCCAAAAAGAAAATCTTTCTTTCCCCTTTCAAATTAGAGTTCCCAAAATAACCTTTGTTAAGGCATATTTTCAATTTCAACAATAAATTCAAAAAATCTTGAAAAAATATCTTGGAAAGAATGAGTTTCCAAATAAAAGCCCAATCATTTTTATAAAAGAGCGTTTAACGCTCTCAAAAGCATTCCCAAGAACCTTTTTAGCATCCAAAATGCTTTCCAAATGAACTTCGAAAATTTTGAAATGACCAACCTCTGAGAAGGTAGTGAGGATCACAATGAGAGGAGAAATCAGCGCACTTGTCATGGGTGAGGATTTTATGTGCTTATGTGTTTATGTGTTAGGATTAGGATTTTCTCTTTTCTTTTTGGCATATAAAGTAGGCACACACGCACGCATGCATTGCATCAGCATGACATGCGTTGAAATAAGAAAAGGGGGCTTTTACTTTATCAAAAATCTTTTAAAACAAAAATACATAGATTTTAAAACGAAATTAAACCTTTTTGTAGGGGCAAAGATAGCATCAACCTGGTTTAGGGGACCCGCGGCAAGGCTGATAAGAAGAGAAGACATTGAAATGACGGAAGAAAGAAACAACGGGGAAGTAGCCGGATTAAGGATACTGGTAGAACAACAAGCAGAGCAAATGAGGCGACAGGCCGAAAACATGAACCGCATGATGGGAATGATAGAAGAGATGAACCGCCGACCACTACCCGAAGTTTCACCTGTCATGGACCCACCTTTGGGAGGAGGAGAGGGCGATTAGTTTGATGATCAGGAGGCGCAATGGACTGATGCGCTGCGGGCCAATAGAGAAAGAGAGAAAGCTGAGAAAGAGAAGTTACTAACCGAGAAAATAGAGAAGCTGGAAAAGGTAGTGCGCAAGGCTCAAGGGGTAGACACTTATTTGATAGAGTTGGAAGGTCTGTACGACGGGGTCCACGAAACCCTGCCTGCCGGGTTCAAGATGCCAATCTTTGACAAGTTTGACGGGACTGGGAATCCCCGCAGTCATGTTCGAATGTGCATAGGAGCTTTTCAACCTAGTGGACTGAGCACTACCATGATGGCTGTCCTGTTTCAGCAAACCTTAACAGGAGCTGCTCTATCCTGGTATCTTACTCTCGAGCCAGGCAAAACCAGAATTTGGGAGGAAGTCGTGAAGTCATTTGTGGCCCAGTATGAGTACAATCAAGACCTGGACGTCACTGTCCGAGATCTAGAAACAACCAGACAAGGGAACAAAGAATCATTTGCTGAGTATCTGAGTCGATGGAGAGGGAAAGCCGCGAAGATGGTGCAGAGGCCATCAGAAAAAGACCAAATCTGAATGTTGATGAAAAACCTACAGCCAGTTTATCAGGAGAAGATGAGGTTTCAGTCAATCAACACTTTTGCCGAGGTATTCGATGTGGGGACAAGGATCGAAGATGCGATTCAAGAAGGAATAATCAAGAAGGAAGAACCACCGAACCGATATCGGAGGCCCAGTTATGGATCAAATGGGGGGCATTCGGGTGGTCACTCTGTCCCCACCGATGTCAATGCACTTAGCGAGCCAGAGAGAAAATTCGATATCGCCAGAAACCATCCAAGAGGAGGAGGAGATAAGCCACCAAGAAAATTCTCAGATCTGGGAGTACCATTGTCAACCGCTCTTGATAGGCTGTTAGCAAAGGGGCATCTCCGTCAGTTGGAACCTCGACCTCTGCCAAGTCCACTTTCGTCAAATTTCCAAGGGGATCTCTTCTGCAAATTTCATCAGTAGAAAGGCCACTCGACGGATCGGTGCATGAGGTTAAGGCATGAAATCCAAGACCTCATCGACAATAAAGTGATATCCGAACCGCCTGTCAAAGCCCCCAATGTGACCAAGAATCCTCTGCCAAACCATCGTGCTATGCCGCAGCTGCAGGGTCTTTATTTTTTAGGGGTAGAAGGAATGACATTTGATCCATCCAAGCTAATCACAAAAGTTGGGGAACCAAGTAAGTTTTATCAGTTACCAGAAAATTTGGGGATCTGTATGCTTGGAAGCCAGCCAGAGATATGGGAAAATGAAGTGACGGGGCAGTCAGATTGGTGGATTCAAGAAGGCAATGATCGAAACATAGACCAGGTAGGGGATGATGATCTGTGGTATCAAAGCGACGAAGAGGCAAAGGTTGAAAAAGAAAGCTCGGAGGCCGTTTCAGAAACCGACAACATTTGAGCAAGAGAGGAGATCAATCACCTAACTCGGTCTGGTAGACACTTCAAACCGCATGAACTAGAGGAAGATCACCCGGGGAGGGAGCTGGAGAAAGGGAAAGGGAAAATGAACGAAGAAGAAGAAGAAGAAGACAGGGTTCTAAGGCAGATGAAGAAGACTCATGCCAATATCACCATTTGGGGGTTGCTGATTGCCTCCAAAAGCCATAGGCAGGCGGTCCTGGATGCTTTGAACCAATCTGACGTGTCTATCGACACCACCCCGGAGGACCTCATAGGGCTGATCAGCAAAATCCCGACTTCGACTATTACCTTCTCGTCAAATGATTTGCCTCCGGGAGGACCCATGCTCAACAAACCATTGGACGTCACTGTCTAATGTTTGGGGAACACCGTGCCCGCTTGTCTTGTTGACAACGGGTCTGCTCTAAATGTATGTCCCCTCCGAACCGCCAAGCAAATGGGTTTAGATAAGTCATCCTTCGTGTCGTCCCAACAAAAGGTCAGGGCATATGACAACACTCAGAGAGCGGTCATGGGTATTATCTTTCTTAGTCTTGCTATTGGACCGGAAGACAAAGAAGCTGAGTTCCAAATCATCAATATCCCTGCCTCTTTCAACCTACTGCTAGGGAGGCCGTGGTTGGATAGCTTAGGTGCCATACCATCCACCATACATCAAAAGGTCAAATGAGTTTGGAAGGGCCAAGTCTGCGACATTCTCAGTGACAGCTGGGTTCGTTTGTCTGAAGCATCATCAAGCGCACCGGTTCTAGAATTACAGATGCAAGAAGAAGAAACAAAAATGGGAGGGTTCGAGTTCATCAGCATGTTGGAAGGAGAAAAATCGAGAGAGTTTCTACCGCTCCATTTCGATCAGTATGCCAGTCCAGTGGTCGCAGGGATAATGAAAAAGATGGGTTTCTTCCCAGGCATAGGATTAGGAAAGAATCATCAAGGCACGCCTGAATTCCCGCTCATTCCAACTCAGACTCACACTCATGGTTTGGGGTACCAGCCAACGAAGAAGAAACTAAGGGCAAAGAAGAAGGCTATCGATGCGCCACTAGACCCTTACCTAAAGACGCTCAACGGGTACTTCGTAAAGGAAGGAGAAGATTTCCCCTTCTGTGGCTTCCCAGAGCCTTGGATGGACCAGAAGGACAAAATTCTAAAGCCGGGGTTCGAGATCTTTTTCTCCCATGAACTCTCCGAGTACAAAGACCCGTTTTTGCAAATGCCTGAAAAATCTGCTGCCGTCAACGATTGGATTGGTGTACTGGATGGACCGGTCATGCAGAACCTGTTGAGCGAAGAAGGGGCAAAAGCCGAAGAGAAGGGGAAAGAAGATGAGGGCCTAGAAGTCAAGGTCGAAGAGGGGAGTGATGAGGATGTGCCGGAAGAAGAGCCGAAGCCAGAAAAGGAAGAAAAGACGGAATCTGGGGGACTGCCAGGTTGTAATACTATGGAGCTCAAGCAGGGAGTCAACAAGGAGTGGGTCTTTGAGTCTAGTGATAAGTATCCCCCTCACCCAGAGTCTGGAATGGCCCAAATGAGGCGTCTTACTGTTGCTATGTCTATTGTAATCACTCATAACAAGATCAATGAAAACATGACTGATTCTGCCTACTCGAACACGCTTAATGAATGTGATGAATGTGATGATCATGAAATACCTAATGAATTGCAAAAGTTAATTGAAAAAGAAAAAGAATCTGCATGCAAAATCATTGAGGACACTCTAACGATTAATCTAGGAAATGAAAGTAATCCCCAAAATGTCTTTATCGGCTCCACGCTTGGCAATAAAGAAAGCAAAGAACTAATCAATCTATTAAATGAATTCAAAGATGTTTTTGCATGGTCTTATAATGATATGCCAGGCATTGATCCAAAGATAGTCCAACACCACATCCCTTTCTTTCCCAATTCAAAACCCATAAAACAAAAATTGAGGCGAATGAGGCCAGAATGGGCACTTAAAGTAAAAGAGGAGGTTGAAAAGCAATTAAAGGATGGATTCTTGATGGTCACCAAGTATCCAGAGTGGATTGCCAACATTGTACCTGTCCCAAAGAAGGATGGTCGTGTTAGGGTTTGCGTTGACTTTCGAGATTTAAACAAGGCAAGCCCTAAAGATGATTTCCCGTTACCCCACATCGACGTGTTGGTCGATAACACTGCGGGACATGAGCTTCTATCTTTCATGGATGGATTCTCTGGGTACAATCAAATCCTCATGGCACCCGAGGATAGGGAGAAAACCACGTTCATCACTCCATGGGGGACATATTGCTATAGGGTTATGCCGTTCGAACTTAAGAATGCAGGTGCGACCTATCAAAGGGCTGCCACCACTTTACTGCACGACATGATCCACAAAGAGGTGGAGGTGTATATGGATGATATGATTGTGAAATTTAAAGAGAGGGGAGGGCACCTAGAGGCTTTGAAAAAGTTCTTTGAAAGATTGAGGGAGTTCAAAATGAGGTTAAACCCACAGAAATGAACCTTCGGAGTTACCACAGGAAAGTTGTTAGGGTTCCTTATTACCCAAAGGGGGATCGAAGTAGACCCAACAAAAATAAAAGCCATAACCGAAATGAACCCACCAAAAAACGAGAAAGAACTGAGAGGTTTCCTGGGGAGAATACAGTTCATCAGCCGTTTCATTTCCAAACTCACCTTAACCTGCGACCCACTGTTCAAACTGCTTAGAAAAGGAGAGAAATTCAAATGGGATGCCCTTTGCCAACAAGCCTTCGACAAAATCAAAACCTACCTCCAAAACTCACCTGTCCTATCACCACCCTCACTTGGGAGGCCCCTGCTGCTTTATCTCTCCGTATCCGAAGATTCGATGGGGTGTATGCTGGCCCAAGAAGGAGAAGAGGGGCACGTGGAAAAGGCCATTTACTTGAGCAAAAGAATGATCGGATATGAGTTAAAATACTCACCCTTGGAAAAGGCCTGTTGGGCCTTGGTTTGGTGTACCTGTCGCCTTCGCCATTACATGCTAGCCTTCCCTGTAATCTTGATATCCCGAATGGACCCACTGAAATGCCTATTTAAAAAACCCGTCTTGACCAGTAGAATTTCTCATTGGACCATGATGCTAGCCGCATTTGACATCAAGTATGTCACTGCCAAGTCTGTGAAAGGAAGGGCCGTTGCTGAGTTTTTAGTCGACCTCGCCATAGAATCTGAGGACAAAGGCGAATTCAAGTTCCCGGACGAGGGAATAATGGAGGTAAAGGATGATTTGTGGAAAATGTACTTCGATGGAGCAGCCAACCAATTAGGTTACGAAGTTGGAATCATTCTCATAGCACCCGATGGGGCCCCTACCCTATTAGCCATCAAGCTCAAGTATAACTCAACCAACAACACCGCGGAGTACGAAGCATGCAAAATTGGGATGGAAGCAGCCTTGGCCTTGAAAATCGGACAGATTGATGCCTTCGGAGATTCCAATTTGATCATATCCCAAGTTCGAGGAGATTGGAGGGTAAAGCATGAGAAGTTGAGACCTTATCATGACTACCTAGAAAGTCCTAAAGCCCGTTTCAAGAAGATTTCTTTTTACCACCTTCCTCGCGAAGAAAACCAACTAGCCGACTCCTTGGCCACCTTAGCATCAATGATCCAAATCCCCTCCAAAACTACCATGATCCCGCTATCCATAGAAGTGAGAAATCAACCGTCATTTGAAATGATCACGGCCATAGAAAGCGAAGATGAAGTGCCTTGGCATGAAGATGTGTGGAAGTTCATCAAAGAAGGGGAATACCCCGAAGGAGCCTCGGAAAAGGATAGAAAGGCGATTCGACAATTCGCCGCCCAATTTGTGATTTATGCAGATAAGCTATGGAAGAAATCCTACACTGGGTATAATCTGGAGTGCCTATATGGAAAAAAAGCTAAGAGAATGACGGAGGAAATACATGAGGGAGTGTGTGGGCCCCATATGAACGGGCACATGCTGGCAAAGAAGATCATCCGACAGGGGTACTATTGGACGACCTTGGACAAAGACTGTTGCGAATATGTTAGAAGATGTCACAAGTGTCAAATTCATGCAAATTTGATGCATACCCCGCCGTCACAGCTCTATAGCATGACCACCCCTTGGCCATTTTCTGTGTGGGGGATCGATATCATTGGTGAGATAGTTCCGAAGGCTTCTGATGGGCACCGGTACATAATCGTGGCAATTGATTATTTTACAAAGTGGGTAGAGGCCAGGCAGCCTCGTATGCAACTTTGAAAGCCAAAGATGTGGCGAGTTTCATCGAGAAAAACATAATCTGCAGGTATGGGGTCCCGAATGAGTTTATCTCCGATCATGGCAGTCATTTCCAGGGAGAAGTTATCCCGCTCTTGGAAAAGTATAAGATCACTCGCCACCAATCATCCCCGTATAGGCCTCAGACGAATGGAGCAGTAGAAGCAGCAAACAAAAATGTTAAAGCAATCCTGGGGAAAACGACGGATACATATAAGGATTGGCATGAGAAGCTGCCGTTTGCTTTGTGGGGATACCGAACTTCAGTAAGAACTTCAACGGGCGCTACGCCATATTCGTTAGTCTACGGGATGGAAGCCGTTCTCCCAGTCGAGGTAGAAATACCCTCTCTTAGGGTTTTGGCAGAGTGTGAGATCACCGAATCAGAATGGGTACGAGGAAGGTATGAGGAGTTGATGTTACTCGATGAGAAGAGGCTGGCCGCAGTAAACCACACTCGGGGGTACCAGAAGAGGATAGCTCATGCTTTCAACAAAAAGGTCCGCCCTAGGAAGCTTGCTGAGGGTGACCTGGTCCTCAAAGAACTGAAAGTGCCTGTTTATGACCCCAGAGGAAAATTCAAACCCAACTGGGTCGGGCCATACATCATTAAGACTCTCCTTTCCGGAGGAGCGGCCTATCTCATGGACCTGGACGGGGTTGAATTTAAGCAACCAATTAACCTCGATCGCCTCAAGAAATACTTTGCTTGAAACCTTTCTTTCCAAAGCCTCCTACCTTGATGAACTACGCTCGACCTGATTCCCGTTAGGGGATACGTAGGCAACCTACTCGATTCGGTCAGTAAATAATTGCCTGATTGGCGCCTTTTCTTTGTAGCCTTAAGCCGAACTACTTGGGACCTGACGCCTGCTTGGGGATAAGTAGGCGGGCTCTCCAAAGCCCTCGGTCCACTCAAAAAAGACTGTGCTAAACTAGGGGCAAATTGGCATTTGCCTGGAACTACTTCGAAGCCCTAAAACCAGGGGCAAACTTCGTTTGCTAGCCGAAGAACCTAGATACAAGACCCTCCTTTGGATCGCCTGACTATCAAGACAAGTATTATAAAGAAACAAATGAGAATTCATGGTATAGAAGAAGTAAAGCTTTAAGCAAAAGAAAAAGCAAAGTAAAGAGCCAAGTAAAGACATTGAAAGGAGAATTCTTCATAAAAGATTAATCGAAGGAGTGAGCACTTTGATTAAGCATGTTAGAACTTTCCAAAAAAAAAAAACACATCCAAAAGCGTAAAAAAAGGAGTAGGCAGGGTCTGTCAGAAAGTTTTGTAAGATGGAAAGCTTTTCCCTATTTTCGCCTACTTTATTATGCATGTGTCTGTTAAGCTCGTCTCGCAACCAAGGTTTGAATCTCTAGAAGATACCTAGCGGTAGGCATAATTGGAGCAGGAATCCCCGGGCACGGAGCAGCCATCCTACTATGCCAAGCCTCAATGAAAGCCTTCGCGATAGAAGGGCGCAAAGAGGACCCCCTGGTGAAATCGGCAGTCACAGATTTAGTAGTATCTTGCAAAAGTCCGAACTGACGGACCACCCGGCCGGGAATGTAGAAAGTAGTAGCATGCAAGCCAAGAAACTAGATGCCGGGACGTCCAGGAAGGCGTACGGCGACAGAACTGCAAGCCCACTACGGGCAAACCCAGCAGATATCACTAGAAGAGAGGCCCTGGAGCCAACCAAGCCATGCATCGACGGATTGAAATAAGTTGTGAATTTCCATACGATCGTAAGGAAGTGATCCACGAAGATTGGAGGGGTGTATAAAGAGGTCCAAACGCTCCATGAGCCAAATCTGCAGAACAAAAGGTGCCCCGGCAGGTAATGTGGCCCCGGTAGCATGAGCATGGCCCAATCCAATCAGAGTTTCACCAAGGACCAGCATAACAGCACTTTTCATCTCCCGCAAACCACAGGCAATGGGTATAAGAGTGTCAGAAGATGATTGAAAGAGGAAGTAAGAGAGCATAGCAATTGACAGGGCACTACGTCGGATGATCTGATACTCACCATTGTAAGGGTTCCCTATGGGAGCATAAATAGAAGAAAGGCGCTCAAAGTCGATTTGCCTGTCATGAACAAAAAAGCCCGCCACATTCTGAGATATGTGGAGAAGGGTGGCTAAATCACGGACATACCCAGCCTGAACTAGGGGAACCGTCAATTCAGCAGAAGGATTGGTATGAAGAATGGCGCTAAATTCCTCAAACAAGGGGCAAATCTCCTGAGAGCCGAAACGGAAGACGTTGAAAGAAGGATCCCAACATTGGATGCCAGCTCGAAGTAGGCCCTCATTCAAATTCATCCGTCGAAAAGAGAAAAGATCGTTCAGCCTGAAACACTCAAAGTTGAGCCTATCAATGCCGGAAAGGGTATCCATCCAGGGGAAAAGGATTTGGGAGCTGATAGGGGCCATTTTGGAAGAAAGTAAAGAAGAAAAGAGAAGTGTTTTTCGGAGCTTTGAGAAAGAAGGGGTATAAATAGGGAATAGAGCTGCCCACCAACCCGCGGCACTTGATAAAGTGCAGCGGCACTCAACGAAGTGTCGCGCGGCAGTCCGTGAGTGCCGTTGCGGCATTCACTGACTGCCGTCGCGGCACTCGTTGAGTGCCGCGGAGACTTAACCAAGTGCCGTTCCAGGTTTTTCATTGGCCAGGATTTGTTTGTAACACGTTCAGTCCACCTGCAAACAGAAAACTAGATAGAAAACAATAAAACGTGCCCATCATGCAGCACGTGCAACAAAGACCAATACATTCATTCATTCATCCATTTTTCATCAAGGCATTCAAAATTAAAATAAAGACGGGACCAAGCCATGGTCCCACATACGGCAAAAGAGACCAAGCTATGGTCCCACGTACGGTGAATATCAATGAAAAATGCAATAATAAAGAGTGCTTATCCTACCAGCTATAATGGAGCCGCCATAATCAAAAAAGCGAACATACATATATACAATCCATCAAATAAAGTATGTATCTCCCCAAGAAAACACTCAAAAAGAAATAAAGAAATAAAAAGAAAAGCAGGATCAGCCTCGGCCCCGGCTGCGAGTCTGACGGGTCGTGCGCCTGAGGGGCTCTTCCTCCGACTCCATCCCGCTACCTCCACCGCTCCTTCCACGTCCGCCGCTACCGGCGCCTCTGCCTCGACCACCACCGCTGCCTCTACCGCTACCACCGCCCCGCTCCATGCCTCGTCCGGCGCCGCCACCTCCAGGGGCATCGCTGAGAGGGATGCCGAACTACTAGAGCCGCTGCTGAAGCTGCCCCACCTACTGGGACAGGACTCTGATCTCCTCCACCTGAAATAAGAAAGGATAAATGCAGATAGTGTTGAAAAGACAATCAAAATACTGAGAATAAGGGTGTAAAGATCATACCTGGGCCCTCAACTGAGTCGCAGCAGTCGCCCGAGCTCCCTCAGCCTGAAAAAAAGAGAGAACCAAAAATATAGGATCGTAAAAGAAGGGGCAATCAAAGTCAAAGTGAAAGGCAGGGATGAGTTTCTTACCATCCACTCTCGCCCGAGAACCCACTGCCGCACGATGTGGGCGTACGCCAAGCCCTCCTCTGCGTAGGCACGCGGGACAACATCGTAATGAAGAGGAATAGTGGGGGCACCCTGTGTGAGTCGGGGGATCGTCGTCGAGTAGGACTCGCCGAACGAGACGGCCGACATAGTCCAATCCTACTCAGGTAAGGCGGGAGTACGGGTGACAGCAGGAACAGGCTGCAAACGAAAAATAATAAAGCGTAAATAGAGAATAAAAGGAAATTCATAAAGTAGTCATAGAGGAATCATATACTCACCCGAGTCACTTCCATCAAAGGGAAGTTCGGCATCAGCTTAGCGGCACGGAACGCCGCATATCCCGTAGGGGGATCCAGGAAGTCATGAATACCTAGGCCCATCAGAGCGGTCGTCAGCTCGCTACCATGAAGAGTGTCCGTGGCCCTCATAGAGTCAGGAGGAGGGAATGGCACAAAGAATCCAGGGGCCGCCAAGGACAGCCTAGTCACCCTCTCTCCTAAGTACCACGCCTGGCCCTCTGGCCCACTAAGGAGTCGCCTCGTCTGGTCATATCCGGCCGACTCTCGAATCTTCGTACGAGCCTCGGGAAGCACCCTAAGCCAGGGCTGCCAATGAACGTGCTGCTCCCTCAGATTCGTCAGGAAGTTCCTGAATGAAACAAAATCGTGGGCCCCGGTCTTCCGCCCAACCCTATCTTTTGCCCATTTCAGCCCCTGGGGCATGATAAGGACGTCTGCCTCACGCGTCTCGGGAGACATCATGCGAAGATACTCGTGGGACCAAATCTGCAATAATAAAAAGGAGTCTCACAATTTAAATAAATTTCTAAAAATTCAAAAAAGGCAATAAAATATAGAAAATGTATACCTCCCACGCTCTCCAATAACCACTGGTGGAGGCCGGTCTGTCCCGGGAGATGTCACCCATATGCTTGTACAGGATAGATAACCCTGTACCAGCCCAGTCATACTCGTCAACCCGGTCCAGGCGCTCCAATGATGCTACCAGGGACACAGAGACCCGATCGCCCTTGGTGCTCAACAAAGAGCACCCCAGCAGGTACATAAGAAAACCTCTGGCCATCTACTCATCCGTAAAACCCGGCTGGCCCCTGAATGTGTCCATAAACCATCGGGCTGTGACCAGAGACTCCTCCGGGACCACTCCTAGAAAGGCTCCACCTGGTCCCACTCCCGATCCGTCAGATATCGCAGAGGCTCTCCACCGAACGGGATCCCAGTGATCATCGAAAAATCCAAGGGAGTCATCGTCATCTCCCCAAAGTCAAAATGAAAAGTGCTCGTCGTATCCCACCACCGCTCGGCCAATGCGTGTATCTGCCGCAAGTCGTTGGAGCTCTTCGTCAAGAGTTTGACGAAGTCTCCAAAGCCGGCAGCCTCAATAAATCCCTGCACGGTCTCACTAAGCTCCTCGTACCACTCAAACCCGTGGGCGAGGCTGCCTTGCCCTTTCAGCACCTTAGGCTGTAGCTGCAAGAAAGAATCACAAAATTTGGATATTAGTTGGATAAAAGAAAAGTAAATAAACGGATGGCAGTAAAAAGACAAAAAAAAAAAAAAAGAAAAATAAATAAAGAAATAGAAAATCTGAAAGTATTCGCGAAAATTTCACAAGCATGGCACTAGTTTGTGTTCAGTTCAGTAGACGTTCACCAAAAAATAAGAAGAAATAAGAAAGAACATTCGATGTTCTAAGAGATTTCAAAAGAGAAAGAAGAGACAGAAAGGAGTTTGTTCGCATTTTCAAAAGTATATGTATATAAATTTGTCCAAATTCAGGTTCCAAAGAGGCATTAGTTTCAAGTACGGGTTCACGGACATTCAAAATTGGGTTGGAACAATAAGAGGACGCTTGGAACATTCATAAGTACCGCTTTCAATTAAAACGTGTCGTGTTCGTGAAACTCAAAAATGAAAAAATCACTTTATTGACAAGAGGTGTTTTGAGATTCTGATCAATACAAGCGGCTCCCAAAAGCCCTTGGAAAAGTCGAAAAATAATAATAAGGGATAAAACGCTCGGAAAATTCAGGACACTCGAGAGCACAGATTTGTACGAAATTTCCCTAAAAAGAAGAAGGGGCATGAAATAAAACATTCAAGACACTCGAGAGCACCACAAGCATAGCATTTGTAATAAGAAATAAGCATTTGAAGTTGTATCAAATACACATTGCATCCACAAAAGTCCCTACGGTTTGCAAATTAAAAGAGAAGCAAAGAGAAGCAAAGAGAGGAGCGTTTACCTCGCGCTTGAATGCGCGGGCGGATAAATGCTCGTCCGGATCCCGGAGAAGGAGTGTAGCATCAGGATGATGAGTGGCCGTGTACTTGGCCTTCTTCTTCCTCCCTGAACCACTCGCCATGATCTGTCAAGGAAAAGAGAGAATTCGAGCGTTAGATTCATGAAAATTTCAGAAAAACAAGGAAATAAACGAGATTAATCAAGTTTCGGTCAAGTAGAACGAACCTGATAAGTCCCTGGTAGATCAATCCAAGCAAGGAAAGAAAAAGGAAAATTTTCTCCAGAGAGAAACCGAGAGAGAGAAGATTGAGAGAATGAGAAAAGTGTATTGGATCCGGTGGTTTTAGCCACTGCCGCTCAAACGCGGCACTCGATTTTCCGTGCGCGGCAGTTGATAGACTGTCGCGCGGCACTCACTGACTGCCGCAACGGCATTCCGTGAGTGCCGCACAGCAGTCACGGACTGCCGCAAAAATCCGCATGTGCCGCGTTTAAGTCGGTTCAAAAATCCTTCATTTTCCCCCAAAAATTCAAATCAAGTCCCGAAAATTGAATTTAAGGCCCCCAAATACTTGCCCTCATTACACTTTTGGCCCTCGGAGTCATTTTTAGGTTTAAAATGGCTACAAATTTCAGAATTTAAGAGTATATATGAGCCCGTGGGCCCCCGATTTTGAAAATTGAAAAAAGACTTGCTCGTGGGCTCCCGATTTTTGAAAAGTGAAAATATTTGAGCCTGTGGGCTCCCGATTTTTGAAAAGTGAAAATATTTGAGCCCGTGGGCTCCCGATTTTTGAAAAAAATTAAAAAGATTTTTGCAATATAACAGATTTATATTCCCGGTTCTCACAACATATTTGCGTTAACCCCCGTTTTTTGAATATAACAGATTTATATTCCCGGTTCTCGTAACAGATTTGCGATTACCCTCATTTTTGGAATGTAATAGATTTTTATTCTCGGTTTTCGCAACGGATTTGCGATTACCCTCGTTTTTGGAATGTAACAGATTTATATTCCCGGTTCTCTAACAGATTTGCGTTTACCCTCGTTTTTGGAATATAACAGATTTATATTCCTGGTTCTCGCAACAGATTTGCGTTTACCCTCGTTTTTGGAATATAACAGATTTATATTCCCGATTCTCGCAACAGATTTGCGATTACCCTCGTTTTTGGAATGTAACAGATTTATATTCCCGGTTCTCTCAACAGATTTGCGTTTACCCTCGTTTTTGGAATGTAACAGATTTATATTCCCGGTTCTCGCAACAGATTTGCGTTTACCCTCGTTTTTGGAATGTAACAGATTTATATTCCCGGTTCTCGCAACAGATTGCGTTTACCCTCGTTTTTGGAATGTAACAGATTTATATTCCCGATTCTCGCAACAGATTTGCATTTACCCTCATTTTTGGAATGTAACAGATTTATATTCCCGGTTATCGCAACAGATTTGCGATTACCCTCATTTTTGGAATGTAACAGATTTATATTCCCGGTTCTCGTAACAAATTTGCGATTACCCTCGTTTTTGGAATGTAACAGATTTATATTCCCGGTTCTCGCAACAGATTTGCGTTTACCCTTGAAATCAAATCAAAAGCATCCTAACCCCTGTAAGAGATCTTCGCATCAGTCACGGAATTAGGTGATCTTCCCTGACTAACATGTCACATAAAATGCGTCGTACGTAGGGAAAACATGATGAGCATGGCGCTTGTATGACCAGGTCAATTCGGAAAATACCATTGCATAGCACTCGCATCACGACAGGATAGGTGCATTCATCCGTATGATTACTTGTGCTTGTGTGTGTTTGGTTCCTGCCCGAACTACGCTTTGGTCTGATTCCTGATGGGATACGTAGGCAGCTCACCGTTGAGCACGACCAACATGAACCGTTTGTGAAGCCATTTTTTTTTTTGCAACGCGTTTTGTTTTACCTAAATTCGACAGTCTGGTCAAAGGCTTGTCTTCACACAGGCTTTGACATTCACTTATGGGGTGCGTTGCCCCACAAGCTCTGTCAAAGAGGGGAAAACTGTAGACACCCCAACTTTGACCGACCGTCGAATTTAGGAGAGCGTCACCTCCACGTCCGATGATGATAAAGACAGAAAGAATCGAAGTATTCCAAGCTCTTCAGAAAATTCTCCAAACGCAATAAAATTTCACAGAAAGAAGAAAATATCAGGTGTTTAGGAGAATTCAGGTATAAAAAATACCATTTTTGGAGAAAATCTTCGAAAATATTTTTTTGGAAGAAAAAGGAGAAAAGAAAAGACCTAAAAGAGGAAGTTCAACAAAAAACGGCACACGGCAAATTTCCGCGGCATTCAGTGAATGCCGCGCGGCACTCACTGAGTGCCGAACGGCATTCAGTGAATGCCGGGCCGGCACTCACTGAGTGCCGCCGACATTTTCTGACTGCCGTTTGCTTTTCAAGTCCGTATTTTGTGGTACAATACGTATGTGTAGGCGGATAAAAACAAAAATCTGATAAAGTAAGGTTGACGGAAACCCGGCAATCAACAATCTGTCGCGGCACTCACGGAGAGCTGTACGGCAGTCACAGAATGCCGGCACGGCAGTCACAGAGTAACGCAGCGGAACCCACGGACTGTCGCAAACGAATTCTTACTGCCGCCCTGGGCAGCAGTCTGTCTAATTTCAGGAAGTACGTATTGTACCACCAAATGAGATATTTACACCTGTCTTTTACTCCGAATTCACTGAAAATACTTGGTATTTTTTGTCTATAAAAAGAGGAAGGATCTTCCTTGGAACATATGCAAGGAATACACACAAGAGATACACCAAAAAAATACAAAGAAATCACTACCATTACACTAACATTTTTTGAGAGAAAAGAGAGAGTTTAGAGAACTAGAGAGAAGAGCTTGAAAGATCTTCAAAGAAAGACTTTTGAGGATAGTTTGGAAGTGACCCTCTAATCTTTAGTTGTGTTCTTTTTCTTTTTGAGCTTCTAATCTTCAAGTCATTGTTAGTTTTTCTTGATTAAATCTTAGAGTTTGTCTAATAAGCTTAGGAGTTCTTGTTTCTAATTATTTAGTCTTTCTTGTATTTCTTTTGGTTTATGTTCCTCTCTTGAGATTCTTGGAGATCTTCAATATCTCCCTTGAAATCTCTTGAGTATGATCCTTTGAATCCGATGTAAGCTTATACTTTACATGAGAGTTAAAATTTGATCATCACTTCATTCCACAAGCAAATAGATGAATCCAAGTCCATACTCATGACTTGGATCCTCTAAACTTGGTATTTCATGAAATCATTTCCACATTTTCTTTGAAACTTATGAGTATTAGTCATGTCTTCATTTCCAATGACCATCAAATGGTAGGAGAAAATGGTTTTGAGTCTAAGCCTATCTCCATGGTTTAGAGTTCTCATCTTGAGATTTCATGAAGTCTATTCATACTTCCTTTGAAATCCACAAATATGAAGGTCTTTAGTCTCCAATGACCATCAAATGGTAGGAGAAAATGGTTTAGTTTAAGTCCAACTTCATGGTTCAATAGTTGGGGTTAACAAATAAAGTTGAACTTGATAAATGAAAACAGCGAGTTCACAAACTGATTTTGATCAAAGATTTTTAGTTCGAGATCTAACCGTTGAAATCGAGTGAAACCAACGGGAAAATGTCAATAACACAATATTATACCACTGTGATTTTTGGTTTAAGGTGATTTCATGCCTAAGATGGTTTGGTCTTGTGATTTTAGTACATGCAACTCTCTGTCCAACATTTCAGAACAGTAAATCTATTTTGAAACTAATAAATCAGAATTTTAATGGAGTTTCCAAGGTCTCTAATAATTTTTTCTGGGTACCTTAATGTGTTAGGGAGATCCCCTAAAAAGATCTAAGTGTTTCTCATCTTTTTGCTATTTTTAAAAAATCGTACAAGATCTCTGGACAGAGAGTTGCAAATTCCTGAGTGATGCCTAGCGTTTTCCATATTCCCGGAGATCTAACCGTTCAAATCTTGATTTTCTTTTTGGGTTATAAACTAGACTCATAGAGACATACCGTATCCAAAAATCATTAAGATCCAACCGTTGGAAGTATGGCTTTTCTATTTTTTAAGATCTGGTCTGCTCTCTGTAATTCATAAAAAACTGCTACTGTTTTTATCTAATCTTGTTTATCTCAACTCAAATGGATCCATAATGTCTTAGGACCCAAATTATGCTTTGAATAATGATAACTTACCTTAAATCCAGAAGGTAAATGGCCCAAATTAGTGAAATAAATCCATGTTTTATTCTTGTTCACATTCATCCATCCATGTATATTTATTTGTTCAAGATTAGAATTAGCTATTGAATAAAGTTGGATTTCATGCTAGATAGACTTAAGTTAGAAAACTAGGGTTGATTGTTTGATACCATATTATTATGTGAAGCATGTGGACTAATCTTTGTTTTGTAGCGCATTTGAGGTACAATTTCTCATCTCCTTTCTAGTTTATTTCATTCCTTGATTTTATTGATTTTTAACCTCATGCGCGACACCTTAGAATTAGGAGATTGCCTTATATGTATATATGATTAGAGACTCTTTCTTAGGATTTTCTTTTGTTTGTATGCATCGCACGTTTAAATATCGCTACTGGGTCCCAGGTAAGTTCTCTTGTTCCTTATTGCATATCATATTGCTTGCTACTTGAAATATGTGGTTTATGAATGATATTTTGTCATTAGCAATTTTACACCCCTTTGGACATGTTTTTGTGATGTATATGTATATATGTATTAATTGAGGGCATGCTTAGATTAATAAATTTGATTAAAAGGATGTTGAGTAGAGGCCTATCACAAGATAGGATGAGAGAGGGTGTTTTAGTCTGGCGGGCTCCTTCCTCTCTCATTCCATAATCCCCGGATCTAGTTTAATCTTTGGTTTCGCAAACTATCAATTTCCTTTCAAAATGGTTTCTTAATTTTTCCTTTTAAAAATTAAGTGGCGACTCATTTGTTTTCGAAATTGATTTTGAGAAAGTATTTAAAAAGAAAAGCTGTGGGTAGAAAGAAAATCTGCGATATCCACAAGTGGTGTACTCTTGCACTAATTTAGTTCCCTGAGTCAAATCCATGAATTTCTTCTCCCTCCTGTGCCTCTCTGTAGCCAAAAAATGCTTTTCCAAGAATCTTCCCTTGAACACAATCCAAGTCATCCCCATAGCAGAATTACTCCCGATAGTGGCTATCACCGATTCCCACCAGTCTGCGGCGGCATCGGTCAACTGGAAGGTAGCTAACCTCCTCTTATCCATCTCATTATACTAGACAGCTTCAAACATGCGGTCCATTTGTCTCAACCACTGTTCTGCTTTCTAGGGTTCTACGGTACCCCAAACTATTTGGGCCTCAGTGCACAGAATCTCTCTAGCAACTTGTCTCCAGTTTAGTGATCTCGTCGATTCTCATTAGAGTTTTTGATCCTTTCCAAACACCTGACAAAAGCTTCAAACATTCCTATGGGGTCGACAGCCAAAGGTGCCTCCTCAATCAGATTCTTGTTTCTCCTTGGTCTCCCAGCCATTCAAAATGCATGTCAATGATACAAGAATGAGAAATATGCATGAAGTAATAATACTAAGCATTTTAAACATTGATAATATCAAAAGTATTTCTATATATAACTTCTCGTCAAGTTGATACAAAAGGCGTGTATGATCAGTCCAATGCCTACCCTATGGGTTAGGACAGACATCGTCCATGCAAGAGTTAATGCCAAAAATGGGGTTATTACCCTATACTCAAATGCGTATACTCAAATGCATCTCAATACAGTTTGCAAAAAGAGATAGAGCTACTAGTCAATATAGTTAATATGTACAAGGTCATATCTAAAACATCAATCGTCTCTGTAGGCGGCTACGAGCAAATCCAATGAGTCGATTGGGCGAAATCGCTGAACATGAAAGGGGCCCACCCCACCATAGCTCTGAGAGGTTGACGATGAAGCAGGTGCTAGGGCATTTGCCTCAACTGACACTTACTCGGGAAAGACTAGCTCTAGTGCTAGCTCTAGTGCTAGCTCTTCCTCGAGACCAACTGCGAATTCATCTAGGCCTATGTCATCCTCATCATCATCACCCTTCCCACCTACAGGAACCAAATGAAACTCCTCGTCATCATCATTCTCGATAATAGGAACTGTTGGCTCCTCTACAGGGATAATAGGTGGAGGTATCTCTAGCTATGCAAGATGGGCATGCACGACCAGAATCTCAAGGGATAAGTAGAAGGCATCACTGTTAACCAAGCGAACCATCTCTAACAGTACTAAACGCTGAGCCTCAATAAGATATAGAATCTCCAGGCAAATGCGAGATAAATCAACTAGTCCTATCACATGAATCTGATGCCAAAGCTCTAACTCTACAGTTGTAGCTGCTCGCTACTCAATAGTGGCATGATATAGTGCTGCTGAGGTTGGTACTATAGCACCCTGGGTGACCCAGTGTCCTCTGAACAAATCTAGTACAAAGAACGGCTGAGCTGGATCAATACCTGACAAAAAGGTACTACTTATATCAGGACTAATCCTAACAGAAATAATCTTAGGCGTTTGGGTCCCGAGTTTGTCCTCCTGTCCTATCATATAGGGCAAAGCTTAAGCTAGCAGAATGTGGAATTAGGTCTAAACTGGTAAACCCTAACCTGGTTAAATTGTTCGAAGATAACCTGGCTCTGATACCACTAAATCCTATCACACCACGACGTAGCATAAATATGGAAAGCGTTTAATTTCCTTTATGGACCCATAGGTCGCGATAGTTTGAAAGATCGATTTCGCCCCAAACGTCGAACAACATAAAACCATAAATCAGAGCAAAGCAATCAAGGATTATAAAACTTTTCTAACTTAATAAATATTACAGCACGGGATCACCTAAATGTATAGACCGCCTTGAAACAAAATAATAACTTATCATCTATTACAGCCATCCTTATTACAAAATCCAGTTCATAACTTAAAACGTAAGATAATGATAAACAGTTTCTCTTCATAAGCAGCCATTCTCAATTAGCGTAGTCATAAAGTCCCTTCTGATTATAACCTGAAAAGCCTAGACACGAATGTCCAGGACGCATCAACGAAATCAGCTTTAAGAAGGTGGTGAGTATTAAAAACATATGCTCGATTGTAAAACATACTCATTTACCATTTTTCATTTTACAGTTTCATAAATCAACAAGTTAACCATAGAAATTAGTTCAATTGATAAAATCATAAGGATAACATTATAACCTTCAATTTATAAAACATGTGACCGTGTATGAGACCAATACAACCATTCCCATCTTACCAACACTTTTTTCTCGACAACACAACACCCAGCTCTCTCACTCTAGTATCTTTGAAACACTAAGATGACCACACTTTAGCACAGGGGTGCCAGGGAGTGTCCAGTTTGCATATCACTTTAGTACGAGGTACCAGGGAGTGTCCAATGCCTCACACTTTAGTACCTAATCCGCCTAGCAAATACTGGAGGAAATCTCACACAGTATCCAAACTCGGGTACCAGGGAGTGTCTGTAGGCCACACTTTCGCACTACCATGGGTGCCAGGGAATGTCCAAAGTCAGCGTCACACAATTTAACGCTACCATGGGTGCTAGGGAGTGTCCAATTTTGTAACCGTCGCATTTCAAAGACACTCTAGCTGCAATCTCATAGTGTTACACTTTGGTACACCATTACCAGGGAGTGTCCACAACATAATCTCAACCACATACTCTTTTCTACACTGACCATCACTCACCATGCATGTACAACTAGCTCCACATCTATGTCATAAAACTTTATACAGAAATGTAATTCACTAAAATATAATCACAACGTGCGTACGAGGATAGATAAGTCGTAATTCATCGCCTTTATAATCCAAACATAATGAACAAGGTTCTGATTTAGTAAAATTCCCAAACAAAACCTTAAAAACCTTTAAAAGTTAATCCAAATAGTCCCTTAACAGAAAATAGAGAAAAACCAAAATCTGCCAGGTCACGCGCGGGGGCTGCTCGCGCGAGGGGTCAATTGCGCGGGCCGCTCGTGCGTGTTAGGAAACTGCGTTCCCAGAATCCATTGACAGCGCATATAAGTTGGTACTGCAAAAAAATTACGTGAAAACTACAATAACCCTACAAGGGCAGAACTAGGGTTGCCTTGAACTGCAAAAATAGATTGCTGTAGTAGACGAATCGAGAACACTGGCTCGATAACAGCTCACGATCTTCTACCGTATTCCTATGCTGCCAGAATATCGAACTGAGTGTGGGCTCTTTCGAAATCCTTTATGTTTTCTGCTCTCCCTCTTTTACGCTCTCTTTTCTATTCCGAATTATAATTCTCTATATAGAAAAATGCTAGCTGAGAAGAGAGCCAAAGCAGCATATATATAGGCTACGATAGAGACCATAAGAAGTCAATAAGGAATAGGCTTCCTTATGGAATTAGGAAACCCTAATTCAAACTGAATCAGATTCCTATTTCCATAAATTATAATTCATACCACTAAAGAATTATAATTGCACTCCTACCCTTATCTCAAAAATATATTTTGAGCTCCATGTTATTAAATGCTTATTATCTCCCCACGTTAAGATTACAGATATCCATTAATTAAATATAATTACTAACAATCATATTTAATTAATTTCTTAAAATTCCTTGAGATCCTCTGCTTAACTTATCTGATATGTCGGATACAAAATCCACCTGCAGGATTTGACATAATCAAAACTTATAAGCTTTCTCAAGGGGATATCATCAATCCCAAAATTGAGACATGGATTCCATCATTAATTAATATCCACTACACAATTAATAATGTCACCCAATCCAATGAGATATTGACCCATTTAAGGATCTCACCCTTTTAGGGATCAAAGTGTAAATATCAAATGTACGTGTCTACAAATTAACTTAGGATTTAGAGCATAAGCACTCATAATAGCCATGAGGTATTAATTATCTTATAAGTCAGCATAAAGATAATTACCCCAAGTCAGTCTCATTTAATACACAAAGTATACCAGCATAGTGAGTTGAAACTATACTGTTTTCCGTAGGCAAGACAAACCTACTACAACACCATGCTGCAGTCCTACCGATGGTGTGTCCAATCCCATCTTAGACTGTAAACCAAAATCTTACATTCTATAATATCTGATGGCCTGATCTTCCGTGTGTAAGCCGAACTCTACACACTAAACCACCTACTATATAGAATGAGAGACACACATGCAAAATATCAAATAAATAATATAATACAAACATTACCCACACAGATTCTCATAAAAAATGGATTAACTGATTTTATTAAATGAATAATAAATCAACTACATAAAGCATGGCTTTTAGTATATATCCCTAACAATCTCCCACTTAGACTCAAAGCCATGATGCGACACACCTCACACCTATCCCTTCTACATGACTATCAAAAGTTTTGGCCGGTAAGCTCTTGGTGAAAAGATCTGTCTAGTTATTTGCTGATGCTATCTTGGTCACTTCAACATCACCTCTTTGCACGATCTCTCGTATTAGGTGATACTTACGCTCAATGTGTTTTCCCTTCTTATGGGCCCTTAGTTCCTTTGAGTTAGCAACCGCTCCGCTATTATCGCAATAAAGGATAATAGCCGATTGTACCGCAGGTACTACTCTTAGATCCATAAGGAAGTTTCTGAGCCAAATGCCCTCCTTAGCGGCTTCTGAAGCAGCCACATACTCGGCTTCCATGGTGGAATCAGCAATACATGACTGCTTAATACTCCTCCAAGTAATGACTCCACCTCCTAGGGTAAACAGATATCCTGAGGTAGACTTTCTGGAATCCCTATCTAACATGAAATCAGAATCTGTGTACCCAATGGGTAGAAGACTGTCTGCTTGGTAAACTACCATATAGTCTCGAGTCCTTTTCAGGTACTTGAGAATATTTTTCACCGCAGTCCAATGTTCTTGCCCTGGATTAGACTGATATCTACTAACCATGCCAACAGTAAAGCAGATGTCAGGTCTAGTATATAGC
Source organism: Hydrangea macrophylla (assembly GCA_033977485.1). Lineage (NCBI taxonomy): Eukaryota > Viridiplantae > Streptophyta > Magnoliopsida > Cornales > Hydrangeaceae > Hydrangea > Hydrangea macrophylla. Next base: position 52,577,039 of record CM066982.1, read on the forward strand.
ATAACATACATTAGGCTTCCTACTGCCGAGGCATAAGGAACTACCTTCATCTTCTCTATCTCATCAGGTGTCTTAGGACACTGATCCTTAGATAAAGTAATTCGGTGTCTGAAGGGAAGGAATCCCTTCTTGGAATCTTGCATGCTAAACCTTGCAAGAATATTGTCAATATAAGTGCCTTGTGACAAGCCCAACATCCTATTCTTGCGATCTCGCATAAGCTTGATCCCTAGGATGTGACCGGCTTCTCCCAAGTCCTTCATATCGAATTAACTGGACAACCATACCCTTACAGAAGATAATACCCCCACATTGTTTCCGATTAGCAAGATATCATCCACATATAGTACTAAGAACACCACCACACTTCCATCATGTTTCTTGTACACACAGGATTCATCCGCACATTGGTCAAAACCAAAAGACTTGATTGCTTGATCAAAGTGGATATTCCAAGACCTAGATGCCTTCTTAAGTCCATAAATGGACTTCTTAAGCTTGCACAACATGTGTTCTTGGCCCTTTGCGATGAACCCGTCTGGTTGCACCATATAGATGCACTCGTCAATATTCCCATTAAGAAATGCTGTCTTGACATCCATTTTCCAAATTTCATAATCGAAATGTGCAGCAATGGACAAGAGAATCCGGATAGACTTCAGCATTGCCACCGGCGAAAAAGTTTCCTCATAATCGATTCCTTCTTTTTGAGTGAACCCTTTCGCAACAAGCCTAGCTTTAAAGGTTTCCACCTTACCATCTTCTCCTCTCTTTTTTCTTATAGATCCACTTGCATCCAATGGGTTTTATTTCATTAGGTGGTTCTACAAGATCCCAGACTTGATTGGAGTACATAGACTCCATTTCAGATTTCATAGCCTTTTGCCAAAGATCTGCATCTTTATCTTGGAGTGCTTCATTGTAGTTACAGGGGTCGGTACCTTGTTCATCAGGGACCCGGTCATAAGACTCTCCCAAGAACATATACCGGTCAGGTTGAATAATAACCCTCCCACTACGACGAGGCACAACCCGTTTCTGTGTGTGTCACTGATATTTCGTTGTGAAGATTCTGAACTTAATACACCATTATCTACACGTTGTACTGGTTCAGGAACCTGCGTGTTAATGGCTGGTTCGGGATCTACACGAGTTTCGATAATCCTCCCACTACGACGAGGTAATAGAATATCGATAACTCTTTCTTGTGGTGTTTCTTCTCGTACCGTTGGTATCGAAGAAGTATGTCTCAGTGTCTTTCCTCTCATTTCCTCTAGAACAATACGACTTCTGGGCTTGTGGTCCATAACATAGTCCTCTTCTAAGAATGTGGCATTGGTGCTAACAATAACCTTCTGATCCTTAGGACTATAAAACAGACCACCTTTAGTTCCTCTTGGATACCCAACAAAGAAACATACTTCTGTTCTCGATTCCAACTTTCTGCGTTCCATTTCAGCACATATGCTGGACTACCCCAGATTCTAACATGCCGCGGACTAGGCTTTCGACCAGTCCACAATTCTGTGGGAGTAGTAGGTACTAACTTAGATGGTACCAAGTTTAGAATGTATGCAGCTGTCTCTAATGCGTGTCCCCAAAAGGAAATTGGTAAATCTGAATAACTCATCATAGATCTTACCATGTCCATAAGAATCTTGTTCCTTCTTTCTGCTACACCATTCTGCTGAGGCATACGGGGTACAGACAATTGGGATGTAATCCCTTGCTCCAATAAATATTCCCTAAACTCTCCCAAGAGGTACTCTCCACCACGATCAGATCGTAGTGTCTTGATACATTTACTTAGAACACTACAAGAAAAACGACCATTAGCGACGGTTTGAAAACCGTCGCCAAAGGGTGTAGAAACTGTGGATAAAACTTTTTGCGACGGTTTTACCACAGTTTTTTCATCCGTGGAATCTGCCGCTGTGGTTATTGGTACGCCACAGTTTACCAACCGTGGCAAATAGTTTTACCCACGGTTTTTGCGACGGTTACACCCGTCGTAAATAATTGACCAAAAGTGTTGAATTCTTATATTTTATGCGACGGTTGGGGCGACGGTTGAGAAAACCGTGGGTAATGCCTTTTGTATTTGCAACTGTCTCAAAACCGTGGCTAATGCCTCATTTAAATAGGACACGGGAGAAGTAGTCACAGTTTGTAAACCGTCGCTAAATGTACTTTTTTTTTTTATATTTTTTATATTTTTTTATTTTACATATTTCCACAAACGTTACAACCGTGATTGAAAGTAAAACCTATGACAATGGTAAATTGTTATATTTCTTAATTCCTGAAACGTATTTCTCACATTTATTCATCCACAAATAAATCCAACATATAAAACAAAATGTATCAACTTAGCAATAATAATTGGTACATTCCAAAATATCAACAAAAAAATTTATGATTCTACAATAGCTTGATACAAGAAAAGACATAAAATGTCCACAATTGTTTCTCAACTAGGTAAAGTAAACGAAAGAGAAACAAAATTGATTTGGAGGTAATTTTGTGCCTTATTCTTCATGAACCTGGAGAACAAAAAAGTAAAAAATAAAGCAAAGTACTTATACAATACTGAGGTAAGTTCATTGAAACTAAAATACTGTGAAAATTAAGATGCAATATCAATCAAAACACTACAATAGTACTATAATATGAATCAAAGCATTCATTTAAAACACCTACTAGTTGGGTAAATTCTATGATACATCCAACCGGTATAGGATGTCTCTTACATTCTAGTGGTTTTGTTTCTAAAACATTGTACCAATATAATGGCTTTCATAAGTTCTAAACAAAGAATGGATCATAAGTCATGCATTAATCATTGCTCGCTTACGCTCTCTTTCATAAGTTCTAAACAAAGAATGGCTTTCATAACGCGCTTACGCTCTCTTTTGGGCACTTCAACATGAAGTCATGCATTAATCATTGCTCAAATAGATTCATTTTCTAGTTTATGAAGATATTGAAATCAACATGCAAACGAGATTATTAATTTTGGTCCGATCGTAGACATTCTAGTCCATGTTCTGTGGCTATGAGTAACATAGCATCAGATATCTATATAATCTACGAGCAAATGAAGCATAATCATATAGCACGTGGATTCTGAACCGGTACGGGAAAAGGAAAAAAGCGCTTAATGGACCAGTATGAATTGCGGCATATCCAAAATTGGGATCATCTAATGAGATCAAATAACATGAATGATGAAGCTGCAAATGTAATGAAATCTAAAGCAATACTTTCAGTTTAACACATCAATTACAAATCTTTTCAGAGGCATTTAAATGAAAATTTATGTTTCGAATACATCTTTATTTTGAAGGTGGCTACTGGCTACCCTAAGCTTGCACAAAGGACTAAGCCAAAAGCATAAAATTGATCTCGTGATTAACGCAATGACGCACAATTCACTTGCTAATGGATACAAAGCTTTCTTTCAAGAACATAATAAGGTGTCATTGTAGCCTAAGGCCACAATGTCTTTTTCCACATAAGCAGAAATGGTGTATCACAAAGACTTTATGAAAAAGAAAGACCATAGACATAAAAAAAAAGAGTAAGATGTACCTTAAATATGTACATTGACTGGATAACCACTGGCCTCTTGTAGCCTAACGAGAATAGCAATCTCGAAAATTTCTCAGAAGTAGAGAATTTCTTAAATACAGGATCAATTTCATCCAGTGCTGAAAATAGAGTTTAAAAAAAATACCAAAAGGTAGTATCAGACTGGACCAAAGAAAATAAAACCTAAACCATTCAAATCATGACTATCTCATTACGTGAGGAAGAGACGGAGATAAAATATCTGTAAAGATGAAATAAAGGAGATTCTCCACATACCATGGCCAACTTTGTTAATTGAGAGTTGCTTTGGTTGCTTTAAGTTACCATCATCATCAAATGGTTTTTCTGTCCAAGAGTACCACACGTAAGCACAATAATGTACCCATGACAATTCATAACACCAAATGTAATCAAAAGAGTTCAAATAATAATCTATAGTAATAATCAACTTATGATCCATTCTTTATTTAGAACTTATGATTGTTTAGAGTGTTGGTTTACTAATTTGTTAATTGAGCTAATACTCAAAATGTACATTACTTTGGTGAAGCAACAATTCAACGGTAAAGGGGCAGTGCCATACAGGCGGCTGGAGTGAGAGAAAGGAGAATGAGATCCAATTAAAGTCAGAGGGGGCATTTAGGGCAAAATGGGAAATATAAGTTAGGGTATGTGGTATCAGCTATGAAGTGTAGTAGAAGAATTCAAAAAGTGAGCGGGCGCAGCTGCCCCTCTTGCCCTCACATGCATCCGCCAGTGATAGTAAGTTAGTAACTCATACCTACAAAAAGAAGATGAAGAAGAATACAATCCACTTAAATGTGATGCCTAATCTACGACGCCATTAAGAAAGTTTACATCCTGTTGTGAAAGAAGCCCTATAAAGCTTTCAAAATGACTCATACAATTGACCAACTTTGTTAAATAAGCTGTATTCAGATTTAAAAGTTTTGAGTTCAAAAATCTTCATGCCTTTTCTAAGAACTTACAAAATTTTATGATGCAAATGGAAGAATCGCTTCAACCTAAACTATAGGATAGAAAAGAATCACATTGCCACTAATATGAAGTGTCAAGTAACTATCAACAGCTACCACATCAGGCAAAAAGGAAAATAACTAAATTAGAAAATCAAAGAAACTAAAAAGGCAACAAAATAAAATAACTGATTTAAGTATTTTCTCTGCCGATATTTATTATCCCAATCAGCATCGTACTCCTGAAATGTATATTCTTCCTTAACTAATATTTATTTCCTATTTGAAAATGAGCAATGCACAAGAAGCTGGGAAAAAATTGAGGCAGCAACAATAATAAGAATCTGGCAACTAAATCCTGTCACTGACAAATCAAGGGAAGAATTGGTAAATACAAGAAACATAACACTATTGAAATTTACCACAACGTGAACATTTTACAATGCTTGTATATTCAAGAAAAGCAGAGAAGCTAGTAAGCACACAATGAAGCAGTTAAAAATGCTGATTCCAAAATCTTATTTAGTAGAGGGTCAAGATGAAAAGAGGTCAGTGTAAATGTTCAAGACAGCATACGAAGTTTGGCAGTCAGATTTTATTCCACCCATGAATGCCCTTGGGTCAGGACAATTTCTAGAAAATTGAGCCTGTGAGAAGTCAAATCCTGGGTTCTGCAGACAGCGAGAGACAACAGTAGACAAAACTAAGTAAGTTAGAGGTCAGTGACATATATCATGGATTAATGGACAATAATTATGGTTGTAATATTAAATATTAATAACTGCTTACTATATTTGTAAGTGAAAAGTGTTAATTGTTGAGTTTTTCCATATTTTCTCAAGTATATATAATTTATATAAGTTTGCTTAAAGTTCTCCTTACTTCACTCACGAACACGCTTTTTCTGTGCCTTGCGCCTAGGCCACGAGAGGCAATTGTGCTTAAGTGCACCTTGCGCCTTTAATAACAAGTTGGCTATGTATAATCTTTCTTAATGGTCAATATAGTAGTTTTTCAAGCTAATGTTAGAAAATTCAAAGTTGATGAACCCTATGAGTCATACTTGGTTGGGCAGTTGGGCTCTAACATTGGGTTTACAACTGTCTTTTTCAGTCGTCATTAATTTTATCACTGGATATCCATCAAAGGTAAAGGTCTGCACTTTGAAACTATGCAATAACATTAGTGCAGATTAGAAGTATTTTGCCAAAATTGAATACTGATAGACATGGAAATTAGACCATATATGTTCAGTTAGAGGATATAGGGAACAAGGTAAGAGCTAATAAGCCAAGACCTTGCTTGTTGATTTAGATTAGAAGTTACAACATCATTAATTAAGGAGTTATTTAAAACTAGACATGAAGTAGGCAAATACATGATCTTATACCCCTGAATGCACCCTTCCCTTTTCAAGGCCTTACTAGCACTTTATGACAATGCTAAGATTACACATTAACATATGGAGGAGAACATAGAATTAAATGGCTCTACAATAAGCATGCAAGAGACTATATACATATATATATATATATATGAAATTTAGCCTTCAAAATGTAAGGAAGTGGCCAGGCTTCCAAGGATACACAATGAGGAAAGGTTGATCACAGATTCCCCCCAAGTTTTTTTTTCACAATAAAAAAAGATGATTCTGCATCTAATATGATGAATCAACACACCTTAACCTAATGTTTTCACAACAGGGCTCCACTCCTCTTTTTGACCGCCCAATTGAACTATGTGTACTTCCAATTGGAAATTCTGAATTTTGCAATTACATTGTGGAAATCATTTGAACAACTCAAGAATTGAACAAAAAATTCTGGGAAAAAAAAACAAAAAAAGAAAGAAAAGAAGAATACCTGCTCGATGTCTCTTTCAAGTTCAACCGAACCGCTGCCAGTCCTGCCAATATCTGAAGTCATCTTTTTACCTTCCTGAGTGACCTAAAAAAAAAAAAGAAGACAACACAGCTATCCATCCCCATAATTTCTCAACACCAAATAGAAACAACCCTTCCATTCCATTCTATTCTTCAAATCCATCCCCTACTCCATACTGATAATCGAATCAACATCATCATGATCTTCACTCTTTACTTCTTTAACAGTTGCAGTATACTATGTATCAATAATATCTCATAGTGTTTGCTGCTGAACGTTTCATGTGCTTTATATTATACACTTTCCCAATCTTCCAACAAGTTAATTCTGGAACTCCATAAATTGAATATCAACTGTTATAGAGGGTTTTGAACTCAACTACACTGTCATGATGAGAGAGAGAGAGAGAGAGAGATTTACTAGAAACGGCAACAGCGGCAGCTGTGGACTGGAGCAGCGATGGACTGGGAGAAGGAGAAGGAGAGGGAGAGAGGAGGTGGGATTGATGAGATAGAGAGAGACAGAGACGTGTATTGGGGAAAAATGGGGGGAATTAATTTTGGGGGAAAAAATTGGGCGCCTATGGGTGCAAATTGGATGAGTGAAATTCTGTATTTGTACTCCACATTAGCCACGGTTTTAAAATCGTGGTTACTTTGCCACGGTTGTATAAAACCATGGTTAATTTGCCATGGTTCTTTATAAACTGTGGTTAATTCCTCACTGTTTTACAACCGTGATTAATTAGTCACGGTTTGTTAAAAACCGTGGTAAATTAGCCACGGTTTGTTCAACCGTCGTGTTTTTTTCGTGGCCAATGCCCCTTTTTCTTGTAGTGGAAGCTTCTCCGTTTCAGCCTTGAAGTCTTTGAATTTCTCAAAGCATTCAGACTTACGCCGCATCAAGTAAATGTACCCATACCTTGAGTAATCATCGATGAAAGTGACAAAGTACTCAAATCCCCCTCTTGCTTGGACACTCATAGGACCACACAAATCAGAGTGAACCAGTTCCAACGGCTCTTTTGCTCTATAGCCCTTGGCCGAGAATGGCCTCTTGGTCATTTTACCTTCCAAGCAGGATTCACAAACTAGAAGTACCTCCACTTCCAATGAGCCTAATGGCCCATTTTGAACCAGTCTTTGAATCCTTTTCAAATTAATATGACCAAGGCGTAAGTGCCAAAGATGCGTTTGGTTCATCCTCGAAGGTTCTTTTCTCTTAAATGGAAAACTATTTGTGTTATTCAATTCATTAAGTTGCAGTATAGGAGAGATAGGATTTATAATATAAAGATCATCCACCAATTGACCAGAACAAATAAAACGTTTATTTTCTTTAATAACTACTACTTTATTAAAATGAACTGAATATCCATTCTTTACTAAACTAGAAACTGAAACTAAATTCCTTCTAATAGAACGTACATAAAGGCAATTTCTTAATATTAAAATCCTATCTCTACCAAAACTAAGATGTAGATCTCCTACTGCAACTGGTGCTACTCTCGTAGAATTTCCCATATATAGATAAATCTCTCCAACACTGAGCTGCCTGGTTCTCTGGAACCCCTGCAAAGAATTGCATACATGATCAGTGGCTCCCGTATCTATACACCAGGTACCGGTAGATTGGACCGCTAAACACAATTTAACTAGTAAATGAGATTTACCTTGATTGTTCTGTCTCGCGAGATAAACTGGACATTGCTTCTTCCAGTGTCCTGCCTGCTTGCAAACAAAACATTTGCCTTTAGGCTTTCCCAGTTGTACTCGTGGCCTTTGGATTGACGGAGGACCTGCGGCCTTCTTTTGAGCCTTTTTCATTTTCTTCTTGCCTTTCGACTTTGAAGCAAAACCTTTCTCAAACACAAGAACACTCCCTGACTTTTTGTTGAGACCCTCAGCTGCCTGGAGTTCTTTAAGCAGCTCCGCCAAAGTATATTTAAATTTATTTATGTTGTAATTGAGGCGGAATTGCTTAAAAGACTCTGGCAGTGACTGGAGTACGATATCGACCTGGGTTTCGCCATCGATTTCAGCTCCAAGGATCTCTAGTTCATTAAGAATAGATATCATCTTAAGAACATGATCCCTTACAGGCGTCCCCTCAGCCATGGCTGTGTTCATCAAGTCTTTCATGGCAACCTGCCTAGCAGCACAACTTTGATCCCCGAACATCTCTCGGAGGCTCTCCATCATGTCATAGGCACTGGTCATTGACTGATGCTGATGTTGCAGAACATTTGACATGGATGCCAAAATGTAACACCGCGCCATCTCATCAGCCTTAACCCATTGCTTGTGAGCCTGGGTTTCCTCAGCGGTTGCCCCCTCACCAGGTTGCTCAGGACATTCTTAAGTAAGCACAAACTTGTACTCTTCAGCAGTTAACACAATATCCAAATTCCTTTTCCAGTCTATATAGTTTGGTCCAGTAAGTTTGTTTTCTTTAAGTATAACAGCAAGTGGATTGAAAGTACCCATTTAAAAGCCTGAGAATCACATAACATAAATAATTATGTTTGGGAAAAAATTACTATGGATTCGAGTTGAAAATATTGATTCCCTCTACCATATTTGAAAGGAATCTGCCAGCAACCTGATACACTACAAATAGTATGACTCGATGGGAAGCCATATACTATCTATCATTTGTTCAGATAGACAATTGCCTTTTAATTTTACTATCCAATTAAACTGCTGACTTGCTTTGGTCCTATAAATAATAACAGTGACTCAGATGGAGAGGATATTATTATTTATAGCTAAGTGTATGCCATCACTTAATTCTAGGTCAAGAGTTCCATGAGGAACACATCTGATGGAGAGGTGACCCACACCAACAATCACCCAAAACATTCTTTTAAATAAGTTTGTACTGATGATTCCATGATCAACTACATCCGATGGGAAGGATGACACTAGAGCCATCACACAAAATTAATCATATCATCTACAAACCAGTGATGGAGACCATGGGATTTATACTTGATAAATTCCCTCTCCCACTTAGAATTTTAAAAAAATTTGAGGGTTACAATTTTTTAGAAAAACTTTTAATTTAATTAATAAAAATAATGGAATACTTGACAAGGATTAATTCATCCTTACTTGTGAAACTCACATGTGTAGATAATAAAATTATTCTATTCTCATGATTTTAAAAAATAAGTACTTATGTTTTCAAATTATGGAATTAGTTTTATTTCTAAATACACATGTAGTTGTCCATCATTTTAAATTAATATAAATTAAACATGCAGCTAGACATCTGAAATAGGTCTAGGAACAATTATCCATGTTGTCCTATTCATTAAACATGAAACAATAATAATCATTCAATCACACATAAATAAGGAAACCACGATAAAATAGAATCCCACAATTATGGTCAAGCTGTAACTCTTGTGAAGAAAATCTTCATTGAACCCGATTAGCTCTATGTCACCACTACGCACGGGGGTCGAGCTGCCCGGTCAGCTCGTGGGGGTCGAGGGGGTAGCGCCCCCCTCGGGGTTTCTGGGGCAGCGCCCCAGAAGCTAAATCCAATTTACCATCAGCAACTGCCTTCCAGAACTGTTTTCTAAAACAGCCTTCAGAAATTACCTCCTGATTGCTTTCTGAAACTGTTTGTAAACTATCTTCACGAACTGTCTTCACGGATTTACTTGAGATATATTACACAAACCCTATGCCTCTATAAAGGAGTTCACATGCTATTTCTTTGCAGTAAATTAACCACACATCAATCAAGCGTGGGATCCAATACACACAAATCCTATGCCTCCATAAAGGAGTTCACATGCTATATTAAAACAGCAAAATTAACCATGGATAAAACCATCGTGGGATCCAATCACACAAAATCAGTGACCATAATAGTGGAATAAGAACGCTGCAAAATAAGGGTTAGCACAGTTCTACGTTCTATCCATCCATCCAAACACGCATAAGATCTGTTTTATTGGACAACATGGTTGCGTCCAACCCATACGCAGAATCAACATTGCTCTGATACCACTATTAGGAAACTGCGTTCCCAGAATCCATTGACAGCGCGTATAAGTTGGTACTGCAAAAAAAATTATGTGAAAACTACAATAACCCTACAAGGGTGGAACTAGGGTTACTTTGAACTGCAAAAACAGATTGCTGTAGTAGACGAATCGAGAACACGGGCTCGATAACAGCTCACGATCTTCTACCGTATTCCTCCGCTACCAGAATATCGAACTGAGTGTGGGCTCTTTCGAAATCCTTTCTGTTTTCTGCTCTGCCTCTTTTACGCTCTCTTTTCTATTCCAAGTTATAATTCTCTATATAGAAAAATGCTAGCTGAGAAGAGAGCCAAAGCTGTCACGCCCCGGATCCATACATATGAATCTAGGTTACGTGGCACGCCATCAAGGCTTACCAAAATGATTAAAGTTTCCAAAAATGACCTTAATAAAAGTTTTGCACCAAAACCACCAACTTCCAAATAGTTTTTCAAAGGTTATATTAAACACGTGCCCAAACACACCTTAACGAGTTTCGTTTTCAAAAGTAACAGTTTCATAGGTCAAAGGGTCCCCAAAGGTACCTCCATGCCTAATTAGAAGTTGTTCCGAACATTGGAAATAGGAGTTTGAAATTTCTGGCAGGGGGCATTTCGACCGGTCGAATTTCCCTGTTCGACCGGTCGAATGGGGTCTGTGCAGAATCCAAATCTCCAAAAGACCGTATTCACAATTGCCGGCGTTTTTCCGCAAACGCCGTTAATTACCGGCGCTTCCTAATAAACGCCGTTAATTCCCGGCGCTTCCGCGATAAACGCCGCTAATAAAATAATACCTCTTTTACCCAAAGAACCAACCCAAATCAATTCAAGCCAAACCATTTCAAATCAAATTATTTCAAACCAAAACCAATTCAATTGAGAGTTAAACCTTCCAAAGACTTGTAAAAACAAATAAACCATTTATACAACCATCACAACCGTTACCCGGATTACAAGTACCAAAAGAACAAGTTTCACACGTCTTGGCAACCAAGGTCCTAAGGTGAACCAAGTGCCGTACTCGCATATATAACAAGTCTTAATACAAGTTGCACGGTTAAATAACCGGCAAGAGTTAAACACATATTACAAAAGTGCTACAAGTTCTATAAACATTAGGAGCTTCCGGTCCTTCCTCGCCTCATTACCCGCGATTCTCCCCTCCAGTCCTTGCACCTGAATGGTTATTTATATAACCACATATATAGATTTGTTTAAGCTAACGCTTAGTGAATAATATGAATCAAGCATACGGATGACAAATATGTTTCAAATCCATCATAACACATAACTATTGGTCTCTAGGGAATAAGTGCACCTTCACCGATTCAAAGTCTTAAGACTCAACCACGACCCATGCCCCTTCACGGTGAATTAGCACAAATCCCCCTTTAACCCACATAGGCACATAACACATGCTCATTTAACACATATCACCATGCTTTTCATTTCAACATACTTTGGGCCTACTTTATACATGAGTTTTGCCCAATATGAACTACATATGGTATCTATATACATTCCTAGCATAACAAATGCATTAAACCATAGAATCATCCAAAACTCAAGATTTATATCACTCACCTCCGATTTACGCTCTTTAACGCTGATCCAAGGAAAACTCAAGCACAAGGAACGTGCAGTAATTCTTCTAATACAATTCCTATTAATCAAAAGTCCAATTATCAACTTTGTATGAAAATTCTATAAAATGAGTTTTCGAAAAACTTAACCAAACAAGGCCTAATAGGTATCAAAACGACGGCCTTACCTCGTAGAGTTCAAATACAGAATTTGATGAAAAACAAACGGGTAGAACTCCGTCGATTCGAGTCTTGAAGCTCTAAGCCAAGAAATCCTCCATTTGGCCTCTTTCTTGAACTTAGGTCAAATGTTTATAAAATTATGAAAGTCATCTCTAACTATATATAGGCAACACTTTCAAAAATTGTGTTTACCTCCCCACGAGTTTTCAAAACTTTGAATCAGCCTCTTAAACTTTCCACACAGCTAATGCATAGCTCTTCAGGTGAAACCTCAAAATTATAAAGGTTTCCGACTAAGTTCCGTTTGGTTGCTAAAACGCAAGTTTCTACAAATTTTACGAAATTGCTAATTAGCTTACCAAATTATGTAATGTGTTCAGTTTCGTCCTCACCAGGCATCTAATGACTCCGATGAGTCGCTATCAACAATATAATAATCAATTATATTCACATATGCCTAAGTAAACATTTAAGCACATAATCATGAGTTATTACTCATTTTCCCAACCGTAGGGAATTCTCACATGCCCACCTTCTGGACTGCCTTCAAGGCCAAATACTGGGTTCTTAAAAGACACCCTCCAACAACTAGTGAGTCATCACTCACTTCACACGTGTTCATTAACACAATAGTAAGCATACCATGCATGCTAATATAATATAATTACATGCCGCGGGAGCGGGTATGACAAAAGCAGCATATATATAGGCTACGATAGAGACCATAAGAAGTCAATAAGGAATAGGCTTCCTTATGGAATTAGAAAACCCTAATTCGAACTGAATCAGATTCCTATTTCCATAAATTATAATTCATACCACTAAAGAATTATAATTACACTCCTACCCTTATCTCAAAACTATATTTCGAGCTCCATGTTATTAAATGCTTATTATCTCCCCCACGTTAAGATTACAGATATCCATTAATTAAATATAATTACTGACAATCATATTTAATTAATTTCTTAAAATTCCTTGAGATCCTCTGCTTAACTTATCTGATATGTCGGATACAAAATCCACCTGCAGGGTTTGACAAAATCAAAACTTATAAGCTTTCTCAAGGGGATATCATCAATCCCAAAATTGAGACATGGATTCCAACATTAATTAATATCCACTACACAATTAATATTGTCACCCAATCCAATGAGATATTGACCCATTTAAGGATCTCACCCTTTTAGGGATCAAAGTGTAAATATCAAATGTACGTGTCTACAAATTAACTTAGGATTTAGAGCATAAGCACTCTTAATAGCCATGAGGTATTAATTATCTTATAAGTCAGCATAAAGATAATTATCCCAAGTCAGTCCCGTTTAATACACAAAGTGTACCAGCATAGTAAGTTGAAACTATACCGTTTTCCGTAGGCAAGACAAACCTACTACAACACCATACTACAGTCCTACCGATGGTGTGTCCAATCCATCTTAGACTGTAAACCAAAATCTTACATTCTATAATATCTGATGGCCTGATCTTCCGTGTGTAAGCCGAACTCTACACACCAAACCACCTACTATATAGAATGAGAGACACACATGCAAAATATTAAATAAATAAATAATACAAACATTGCCCACACAGATTCTCATAAAAAAATGGATTAACTGATTTTATTAAATGAATAATAAATCAACTACATAAAGCATGGCTTTTAGTATATATCCCTAACAGTGCGATATGCCCATTTTTTGAATTTCTCCTCTAAGTCAAATCCATGAATTCCTTCTCCTCCAATTGAGGTTGCAAGCTATGGTGATGAAGTTCTTTTTCTCTCTCTAAAATTTATGAAATTCTCTCCTCTGAACTCCCTCTAACTCTTGAAATTTTTCTATTTTGTAATGAGTAGAGTGTGTATATTGGAGAGAGGTGTGAGTTATATATAGAAATCTCAAAGAGGAACTTGGTGGCCAAGCAAATTCCCAAACACTCAACAAAATGAAATTGATTAACTAATTACATAGAATGTATATACGTATATACACAGATTGTGTAACTCAACAGTTACCCAAGAGCCAAGCATAGGTACATAGGGGCCATACAAGGAAGGGTGTTTGGGTATTGTAGCTTATAGTACTACAAATACACTTGCACAAATGCATTATCCAAACAAGGCATATCCAATGATTACTTGCCATAAATAGAAAGTAAAGCAAATGTCATGTCTTGCTTTACATCAATTCCAAAATCTGTGGAATCCCAATGCGGCGAGGACAGTTTTGAACGTAAACTGGTATTTTTGCGGCGCGATGCTTACCACAAAAATACAAAAAATTCATTTTAATGTAAGGAATGATTTTCTGATTTTATAAAAATACAGTTTGAGTCAAAAGAAAAATATTTCCACCATTTTGAAATACAGTTTTTGGAATCCAACCCATGTATTACTAAGTTTACAAAAATTATAATTTGACCCCAAAAGAAATGCGATGAGAAATCAAACAAGTAATAAGATTCAAAATATGAGAATTGAAATTAAAATTGACACTGGGAATACAGATCAAATATGGAAATGCAGATTAAAATTTAAATGAAATGCAGATTGTTATAGGATAAATATCACCAGACTCGAAAACCCACTCTTTGTTGACTCCTCTCTTGAGTTCCATGGTGTGGCAGCCTGGCAGGTTCCCTGTTACCGTCTCGATATTTCCCTCATTTTCTGGCTTTTTTGCTTTTGCTTCATTTTCTTTGTCTTCCTCATTCCCTTGTCTAACTCTCTCCCCAGGTGATCTTCCTCTAGCTCATGTGGTTTAAAGTGTCTCCTCAATCGGGTCAAGTGACTGACTTCACCTCTTGCCCACAAGTTGTCTATTTCTGCAGAGACCTTTGGACTTTCTTTTCCCATTTCTGTCTCTTCATCGCTCTTGTACCACAAATCATCTTCCAATTGATCTATAGTTTGACTATCATCTCTGGTGTACTAGGTGGAGTTGTTAGTTTCTTGAACCCACCAATCTACCATAGCCATTTGCTTCATCATTTTCTCTCTACACACCTTTGACTGATTCCCAAGAGTACAGATCTCAGACTCTTTTGGCAGCTGGTAAGGCTTCCTTGGTTTCCCAACATTAGAAATCAACTCGAATGAATTGAAGGTCGTCTCCTCTAATCCCAAGAGGCAAGAAATAGAGGCCCTGTGGTGGTGGTACAGCATGATGATTTGGCAGTGGATTTCTTGTAACGTTAGGAGCTTTGACGGGTGGTTCGGATATTACTTTATTATCGATGAGATCTTGAATTTCATGCCTTAACCTTGTGCATCGATCCGTAGCATAACTCTTTCACTGATGAAATTTACAATAGAGATCCTCTCAAAAGCTTGGAGGAAGCAGATTTAGCAAGGATCGAGGTTCTAATAGGCAAAGATGTCCCTTTGTCATCAGCCTGTCAAGGGCGGTTGATAGTGAAACTCCCAAATTGAAAAACTGCCATTGTGGTTTATTTGTTCTTGGTCGACCTCTTGCTATGTCAAACTTCCTCGTCGGCTCGCTCAATGCATTGACATTTGTGGGGCCCAAGTGACCTCCGAAATGTCCTCCGTTTGATCTATAATTTGGTCTCCTGTACCTGTTCGGTTGCTCTTCTTTCTTAATTACCCCTTCTTGGATCACATCCTCTATCCTGGTTCCTACGTCGAAGACTTCGGCAAAAGTGTTGATTGATTGGAACCTCATCTCTTTATAGACAGGTTGAAGATTCTTCATTAACATCCGAATTTGTTCTTTCTTAGATGGCCTTTGCACCATCTTGGCTACCTTTTCCCTCCATCGACTCAAGTATTCAGTGAACGATTCTTTATTTTCTTGCCTGGTGGTTTCCAAATCCCGGACTGTGATGTCCAAGTCTTGATTGTACTCGTATTGCGCCACAAATGATTTAACCACTTCTTCCTAGATTCTAGTCTTACTTGGTTCAAGCGTGAGATACTAGGCCAAGGCAACCCCGGTCAAAGTCTGCTAGAATAGAACGGCCATCATGGCGGTGCTTAATCCACTAGGCTAGAAAGCCCCGATGCACATCCTCGTATGCCTGCGAGGATTCCATATTCCATCAATCATGTCAAAGATAGGCATTTTAAAACTAACAGGAAGCGTCTCGTGGACCCCATCGTGTAATCATTCTAGTTCCAGCAAATAGGTATCAACTCCCTGAGCCTTGCATACTACTCTCTCAAGTTTCTTGACTTTCTCAGCCACCACCCTTTCTTTCTCAGTCATTTTTCTTTCTCTGTCCACTCGTAGTACATCAGCCCTCTGTGCCTCCTGATCATCATACCAGTCTTCTTCTCTTGCCACTGAAGGGGGTGTGTCAACAACTTGTGGATTTACGGGCAGCAGTTGGCGAGTCATTGCATCTATCATGTTCATCATGCGGTTCATGTTCTCAATATGTTGTCTCATGTGCTCTTCCTGCCATTCTACTATTGCCCTCAATTCTGCTACTTCCCCAGTGTTCCCTTCATGTGCCATTTCAGTGTTATTTTCTCTTCTCACTAACCTTGTCGTGGGACCTCTAAACTAGACAATGCCCGAATCAGGTGCTATTTTTGCCCTCCAAAAAGAATTTTAATGATTTTCAAAAAAAAAAATTCTTTACCATTATCCTTTTATTTGATTTCATTTTTTGCAAATGCTTGGTAAAACATTCATGAATGGTTCATATGTCACACATATGCAATGCATGTGCGTGTGTGCCTACTCTATAGGCCAAAGAAAAGAAAATCCTAGTCCTAACACATAAAACACATAAGCACATATAATCCTCACTCATGTCAAGTGCGCTAATTTCTCCTTTCATTGTAATCATCATTACTCCTTCAAGGATTAGGCATAAGAATAAGGATTGGGCATAAGAATTTTTTAAATTCATTTGGAAAACCTTTCGAAAAATAATTTTTTTCTTTGAGAATTCTTTTGAAAACGAGGATATTTGAAAACTCCTCAACAAAGATGATTGGATTGAAATTTTTTGCTTTGAAATTTATTTGAAAAGCATTTCTCCCAAAAACAATTCCCAAGATTTTTCTTTTGAAAGTATGCTTTAACAAAGGTTAGTTTGAAGCTTTAATCAAAAAGTTCACTCCAAGGATTTTTTTTGAAAAAAAAAAGCGATTGAAAACTTTGGAATAAAGATGGCAAAAATCCGTTTGCTTTCAAATATGGATTTAAAACTCTTTTGGTAGAAGGATCACATGATCGGATTATTACCGTACTTTTCATAAATTCGGATACAGACAAGGTTAATGATGCTTAGCTAACAAGATATAAGAAGTGTAATCTTTTAATCAAGATTTGGCATGTTCCCAAATGTCATGGGACATGAAGAGGAACTGCTCAAAAAGTGATTAAGAGGTTACATATCTTTCATCAAGCAAGTATCGTCGTCATCTCAAGTAATCCCTTTCGGGCATACAAAACTCCCTAGCATATGACCCTAATTTAGAATTTATTTCCTAAGATTTGAAAGGTTCTACAGAAGCTACCATGCAAAGGCTGGGTTTTGGTCAAATAATGGACCGTTGACACACATCCAATAGGATGCATCATATACCAATACATGGTACAAGATCAAGGGTGATAACATAGTCCCATGATAACTTGACCAACTGGGTTGCCTCGCGCCTCCAAGGTCATAGTTCTGTGCAATCGACTGGCGAGACAATGCAACAGGCACACAAAAATTAAATAATTTGATTAAAAGGATGCTTTCAATTCTTATCCTCGAGTGAACCTAAAATCAGAAATCCTGGTCTGTGAAATAGAGATTCTGGATTCGATTCCCAAAAGAGTCACCAGATTATGGATATCGCAGTTTAACCACGCTTTTTAAAACTCTTTTAAATTCAAATTTCAAATACGAGTTGCCACTTAATTTTTTTAAAGGAAAATTAAGAAACCATTTTAAAAGCAAAGTGATCTTTTTGAAAACCAGAGATTTCTAGGTTCGGGGATTATAGAATGAGAGGGGAAGGAGCCTAACGGACTAAAACATCCCCTCTCATCCTATCTCACGACAGGCCCATACTCAACATCCTTTCAATCAAGTTACTAGTCGAAGCGTGCCCTCAAGTAATGCATAGATATAAATATACATTCCACAAGCATGTTGAAAAGGGTGTAAGATTGCTAACGATAAAAGGCATACAAAATCAAGTAGATTCACCTAGCAAGCGAATGATATGCAATAGAGGACGAGAGAACTTACCTGGTATCTAGCTGTGAATATTAAATGTGCAATGCATACAAATAAATGAAAAACCTAGAAAAGGGTCTCTAACACACATATATACACATAAGGCAAATCCCAATTCTAAGGTGTCGCACATGAGGTCGAAAATCAATGAAATCAAAAATGAAATAAACTTAGAGAAGGAGTTAAGGAATTATACCTTCATAGCATTACAAAATAAAGATCAAATCAGCTCTGGTGATGTCAAAGTCATACTTCTTGCTAGGCTTATCAGTCTGGGTAGTAGAATTCTTTCCTTGAACCTAGCAATCTACGTTTCTACATTTTCTCCTGGATTCTATTTTCGTTTGGCCAAATCAGCAATCGTAACATCTGGATCAGTCTGATAAAACTGATTATGAAGATTCTTTCCATATCTTGCCAAGTTTGGACTGAGCCTATGGGAAGGTTCACGTACAAAGTAAAGGCTGGTCCAGTGAGTGAATTCGAAAATAATCTCAATTTCAACATATCATTGTGAGATACTTTACCACATTGTATAGTACAATGTGAAATGTGCTCTAGTGTAGTCTGCCTATCCCCACTAGAGAACAAAGTAAACTCAGGTATCCTATAATACCTTGGTAACTCAAACATCCTGTCAATGAAGTCTGGGTATGGCTTTTGGTATTGAGGATGGACAGGGGCCCTAAACACTACCCCAAACTGTTCTCTCAATTGGTCATTGACTTGCTCCCCAACCTGTCCATGGACCTATTCTCTTATGGCCTTTACCATTTCATCCCTATTCATCCCCATGGGAATGGGGCCATTAAAATCAGGCTGATAGGGAATATGTACCTCATTTTCAACAGGCTGATGACCTGGCAAACCTGCTGCAGGTGTCTCTAATGGTCCTCCATTGTGCATCAATGATTGTTGGTGCCCTCCCATCTGTGCTGCTGTCTGATAGTACCCTCTAATCTAAGTCACTGGCTGATGGTGCCCCCCAATTTGCACTACTGGCTGATGGTATTGCTCCCCTGTCTGACACATCTACGATTGAGGTAGGGTCACCATAGGAGCTCCTGACTGAGTCAGATGTCCCACATTTGGCATCACTAGTTGCGCAAATGACCCCCAAGGTAATAATGCTGGTATCTAAGGCTGAGTACCTTCATGATATCCAGATTATGGACTGGGACCATCATTTTCCCCACTTGGAAACTAGTATGAGACCCTGTATTAGAACCCGTTAGTGCTCGATGACTCTTCGGAAGTCCTGAACCCTGACCAACCTGATTTGGAATTGGCTAGTTACTAGAACTTGATGCATGGTCAAACATTCCAGACCTGGGGTGATTAAGGAAACCCGGGACTGCAGGGCGGTTAAGGAGCTTAACATTCCCGTAGCTCAACTGTGGAGCCTGATTGATGGGGACCTGCACAGGTTCCTTCTGGGCACAGGTCTTCAAGGATGATGTTGGACCCAATTTTTCTATCACATATGACATCTGGTGGTCGATACTTACTCTTAGTAATTTGGTCACTCATTTTTTCATCATATCCGTGAATGGTTTCACAATCGTGGATGTTTGTTGCAAGTTAGCTTGGAGCCAATCATGCAATGCGCTATCCAGACTGAAACATATCGCGACTGTGTAATCCTTTAGAGCCTGTTGATCTGGACCAACGACGGAGGCTCCAACCTCTTTGGGCTGAGGCTAGACTGATTCATGATTTCCAGTATGAGACTGATCGCTGGTGTTGCCATAAACTCCTTCCTTGATGTTTCCTTCCACAGTGGGTGCATCCATTTCTGGTTGCACTGCAATTCCCTTATCTTTTGTCAAATTCTTTCTATGGCATAATGAATTGCCAAATCTCCCACACCAGTCCCGCTGGGTGTGCCAAAAATTATGTGGCAGAAAATCTATAATTGTAAAAGTGCGGGCGTGCCAAACAAATGTCCTCTTGAATTGTGAACAATTTGACAAAATCAGACGATTAGAGAGAAAGAGGAACGAAATCTCTCCAAATAGGTGCTACTTGCTTTAACCAAAGATTAAAGACTTCAAATATGAGAAACATCGAGAATGATCAAAGAAATAGCATAAATGAATTTCTATTAAATCTCTTGCAAAACAAAGTTCAATTAGAAGTGAAAATCCATCTTCTAGCCAGAATTGAACTATTAATCTACTCCTAAAACAGGTAAGTAAATTGGACTTGAAATTGACAAATGAAAGGAAAATAACAGTGCGAAATACAGAAAAATGCTAAGTGTTTGATTGATCGGGGATCCTTTCTTTCTACAACTCTCTGCCTTTATATAGATCGTAGTAACAACCGTTGTCCAGCAGTTTGATAAACCGCCCACTATATCCATGATTTAAGCATAATGGTTCTTCGTCCATAACTGCATCAATCACGATCTTCACATTGCACGTGTTATTGACTGCATAGAAATAACTGCCAATAACCATTCTACCATTGACGTGGCAGACGCACTGGGTTATGGCATTTGTTATGTCGCAGTCTTCTTTCACGTCAATTCTTTCACGTCCTCTCCGCGTGTAATACCCAACTGGATTTAGTGGGCCCATTTTAGATTTTATTTTATGGAGCAAACAAGGGGGTAGCATCATCTTTGATATAACCATTCAAACGGGTGATTGAGATAGGGCTTACAATGGTACGATCCACAACACTCCCAGAATGGCCAACATCTGTAGTAGTATAACCTGTAGGCACAACTACATTAGAAATATTCTGAACCAAATTGAGAGACCCACCAATCTCATCCATTTCATCTTTACCTTTATCCTTAGTCCCTACCACTTTCCAAACCCCAATGGCCTAATTCTTTCCACTACTAGTGTGTGGGTAGGAATTAACATAAGTAGCTTGTTTTGAAACCTTGGAACAATCATGACCAAACATGGAGCACTTCTTGCACCTCAAAGGTGTCCATTGATAATCTACATGAATCCTAGATACCAAATTAGTTCCACTATAATCATCTTCCACCTCGATGTCGAAATCTCTAATAAGGTCCTTATTCGCACTAATCTCAACACAGACCCGAGCATAGGATATTCTACAGCAATTAGCTGTCAATCTGTCAATGTGAAGAGGTTTACCGATAACACTGGCAAGAAAGCTTAGGCCTTTGGGGTTCCAATATTCAAGAGGAACATCATACAGGTGCACCTAGACCTGGAACATGGTTTAAGGATTTAGAATTAAACTTGAGATTAGGTTGCCATTTTCTCAATAAAATGGGTCTACCAACGAACCAAGGACCCTCTTCCAAGACAGTATTCCTTTCAATAGCACTGGAGAATTTAAAATATAAAACACCCGAATCAGTGGCTAAGATATCAACGAGCCCCTTCTTATCCCACAATCTGTTAATAGTACTCTACTAACAAGAGAGTAAGGCAACTTTTTCCCCACAAAGTGCCCTACCAACGTGGTTTCCCATTCAACCTTCGCTTCATCAACAAGAGATTTTAGGACTGTTAACAAACCAAGTTTGGATTGGCATGGGTTGCCAAATAGTTGGCAAACCTTGTTTGAGTGACCGAACGGAGCCAAAAGTATTTGCCAAACGGGGCCTAAAGTAAGAAAATTTTCCCTGACTTCGACTCCAAAGTCACAGATTCCCATTTATTGATAGTGAACTATGGCCACAGATTCCCATTTTTTTTTCTTTTTTTTTCAATTATAGTTATACATACAAGCTAAGGGGGTGTTTTGGTGGTTGTATGAGAACCAATTATGCGATTCAAGCTAGAATCGGTTCTAAGTTTCTAATTAGTTTGTGTTTGTCTAACTTCTTTTTTTTTTTTTAGCTATATAGAGATCCACGTTTAACTTACAAATGCCCAAAGAACTGTTTTTTTTTTAAATCAAACCAACTTATATTTTGTTTTCACAAAAATCAGTTAAATGTGAGATGGGCTCTCAACCCGAACTTATTTTACGTATTCCCAATTAAACCCTAGTGATGGTAACTTGAAGTAATTATTTTGTGCACTCTGGCTAGAAATATTAGGTTGTGTCATCAAACAGCTTAAAAGAAGAGAGAGAGAGAGAGAGAGAGAGAGAGAGAGAATTCTTTGTTAGCTGTGAAATACATCATGAACAAAATCCAGATATCATACAGTGAGAAATACATTGATCGAGAGCAACTTTATTTGCCAAATGAGCAAAAACACCAAGTAGAAGATCTCCATACAATGTTGATCCACCGCTGAAAAAAATAAAAACAAAATAATAATAATAATAATAATAATAATAAGATACTTTTCCTCTCTTATCCTGTGTAGCTGATTTAGAAATCAAAAATGAAACTCAGGTTGCTGTAGAAGCTCCAGAATATTTAAACACTGCAAAGTGAACTATAGAGTAATTCAATTTTTTTTCTCCAAATTTTGTTGTTCGCAAACCGGTTGAACAAATGATGAACTAAAGAGAATTTCCCTAAGAGGCTGTAATTAATTTACATTCATCTAATCAGATACAAATTCACCAAAGCACTAGAACAAGAAAGTAGCAAATATATAAGTGGATTCCACCTTACTATTTCTCCAGATTCAAGAAAATACAGTACAATGTAATGAATGTTCATTTTTCTATACTAAGACAAAATGAGAGATCATATTTTAAAAGACTCGACTTGAATCATATGGCTCCCCAATCAAACTTACACATCTATTCATGGGTGCGTACTCTGTGTGTGTGTGTGTGTGTGTGCTGCGTGTGTTTGTGTGCTGCGTGTTTGTGTGGGGGGTGGATTGGGGGGGCAAGAATAAGCAGATCAAATACAGTTCGATGATTTAAAATCTGTTCCCTTCACAAGTATTTCCTTAGAACTCATCTGCGGATGACACAAGGGGGAAAAAACGGTTGCAGATCTTACAATTTCATGGGTTCCCAAGACAAAATGTTACTTGAACAAGAAGTACAAGGAACAAAAAAATATCTGAAGGGGAAGAAGTAGTGAAGAATTTCAAGCCTCTAAAGTCTTCTGCTACACTGGTCTTTCTGTTTTTTACTGAGATTCTGCTACTTTTGCATGACAATACAGCAAGATGGCTTGTAAGATGCTTTGGGCTCACCAATTTCTTCGCATTTTAACGTTAATGGAAATTTCTTTGTAAGACTGAACCTTCTTTGCTGCCAAGCGCGAAGGCCGTCCAATAGATGATATTCGAAGTTCTTGAGCTTCTTCTTCTCTTGAGGAAGTATTCTCTCCTGCATCTTCTATTTTAACTGGTGAACACAGGGAAGTCGAACAATCTTCCTGCTGATGATCATCACCCACAGAACATGCAGGAAATTTGGCAACGTCTATCTCAAACAAGTCTTCAGTGGGTTCTGGTTTAACAGATTTAAACCTAGCAGATTGTCTTCGCAAACAGAGCCTGTTACACATAAGATCAAATAAGTTCCCTCATGTTCTTCTAATATGCTACGTATGGTATTAAGGAGGGGGGGAGGGAAGAGAAGAAAATTCCTTGGGAGGTAGAGTTCGGAGCGGGGACAGAAGGGAAGAGACATTCATCCAGCCAACCCATTTCCCATTCGTCCAGAAATGGACCGACTGGGAAAGAGAAGAAACTTCCCTCTATTTTTGACTTTTTTTGTCCTCAACGGAAAATCACCTTTCTGTCATGGAAGGGTACAAACTGTACAATAGTAAAATACATATTTTCCCCTATTTTCTTTCCTCACATCCTTCTTATTTAACCAAACAAAAGTAGGGAAGACTCCTATTCCTTGTCCTTTTCCTAACGACACATTTTCCCTCCCCATCCCTTCCTACCACACACACAATCTATTTGTATTGCCTCTTCTTTTTAGGTCGAAGTACTTGGCCAATCGACACTTGGATAAGGGTATGGGACGTGTCCGGAAATTCTTGTTGGAAACTCACCAAGAAACATGTTAATGTTAGCAACTTATGTAATAGTATAATAAAGCTTCAAATTATATTCCTTTTGCTACAAACTTCTGTCGAAGTGGATGAAATGCTCTTGTTCAAGTCTGATTATTACATAAAAACACTATCTTCTCAAAGAAAATATAGATCCATTATCATGTCCCCATGTCCTTAGATTCATGAATTGGGAAGTCCGACACGTAGACACATACGGCATACCCACACCAGACACCCGCACTCGAGTCCATGTAACATAGCATAGCATAGCATAACTCATTTAAAAAAACTAAACCAAAACATTAACATGCATTATCACATGTGCAGACCTTTTGTTCTCAGCCTTGACCTCAGCTTGAACTTGTTTAACAGTACTTGGACCCAAACCTGCAAGCAACAATCATGATATAATGAGAGGCTACTCCAATAATAAGGATTCTAAAATTTGAAAAGTTAGCTGTTTCTGGTGATTACACTGACTTTTTGATTTCTGCTTCCTGTTTGTATTACCAGGTACGTCTCTATCTGCTTCTGATGATGACTCCTCACACTTGGTTGTTCCCACCTTGAAGTGAAGAAAGAATGGTGCAATAAATTAGATTGCTGATGGGGTACATATTGCATAATGTAAATGAGAGATCATTGATGGCCGGGGTTTTCTTTAAACCTTCCTATCATTTTTTGGACAAGTTTTGGGCTTTTCTTTCTCCTGGAAAATACCAAAAACCAAAATTAGTCAATAGTGGGTGCTTGAATAGGTGATGGACGAGACCACTGGCTTCACTAACCTGCAATTCCAATCTTTTCGCTACAAGCATGCCGTTTTTGCATCCAAGCTCATGCTGTAGTGATTTTAGCTGAAACCAACCATATCCAGACTGTAAATTTGAAGAAAGACAAAGTAAAGGAGGACCTTAGGTGTCTTTGGCTGCAGGACTGGATTAGGTGGGATTAGGAGTAGATTTTGCACCAGTACTACTAATACCACTAACCGCATGCACCGGTATTTGAACAAATGTTGTACTATTCACACTTTCTGGACGGACTTCACTATCCCTCCCGGTCCCAAATGTCAAGTCAACAACAGATTAAATGGGACAATGACTATTAGTACCAAACCCCCTCTTCTTATCCTGCAACCAACGACACTCCAAGGACATAAGCTAAAGAAAAAGAATCTTTTTGGAGCTTACCCTATCTTTTCCTGTATTAAGTTCCTGGATGATTGAAAGAAGTAAAAATGAATGTCACTAACAGAGTTAAGAGTCAAATATTTTATACAAAATAAGAATTCAATTTAGACAAACACAGGAACGTATAATTATAAAAATATGAGCAAGAAAACAGACCGCCAGCATCTGGCTATGAGCTTGAGCGAGTTGCAAATTCTGATGTTGCACTTTCTGCAAATTGATTCTTAGTTTCTGTAATTCAACTCCACTCAATTCAATGATTTTACTGTTAAACAAGATTAAGAAAAAACCCGCGGAAGAAAACGCATAAATACCCCAGTCAAATTACAAAAAGGCAGTGCATGTTAAATTATGTCAAAATGAAGACAATTCATAAAAATAATAATAACCCCAATTGATCATAAAGGATACTTTCTATCAACCAGAATCTTCTTCAGTGTCAGATTTTCCTGTTCAAGCAAAAAGATAAACTAAACAAAACAAAATCTCCAAACCAAACATACTGAACCAACTAGATCTGTACCTTCTGGAGCTGGTCAATGTACTCTTTAGTAGAATTCGAAATGAACTGTGACTTCTCATCGTGGGTCGAGGGCTTGGGTTGCTGTGGCAAATTGCTAATGTCAGCAAGCCTTTTCCTTGCCACACTACCAAGATAACCCTTTGACGTTTTCTCGACTATATGTTTATCTGATATAAATACCGAAGTTTGCAGTCAGTCCACAAACATTGATCTGCTTAGAGACTTTAAACGATAAAAATCCAGAAACAAAGTCTCAACAGAGAAGAAGAGAGACTCAATCGTCAAATTCGAGAGCTTCAATAGACCTAAATATAACATGATGCAACTCTAAACTAACTTAAAAGTGGACAAAATGCAGAATCGGTGATTCGTATTCGAAAAGCAAATCAACACAACCAAATTACTTCACACATTAGGGTTTTTTCAGGGTTTTATACACTAAACAAAACCAGGGATTGAATCATTGAGTCATGAAATTAAAGAAAGGTAATAAAATGGGAAAATCTAAGTCAACCAAAATTAATTGAGTTCACATGAATAAACTCTCCAAAAAAAAAAAAAAACCCCAGTGGGTGCTTTGAAAGAAACTGTAAACGATCAGATTTACAAGAACAAAAAGAAAAATGTCAAATAGAGCTCTCACAGGTACTCGGGAAAGGAAGTTTCAACATAATATTTGGACATTTAATCAGGTAGTTGACAAGCAAGAACACGGACGAGTCTCAATTAACCTAAATAACCATCAAATTACAACAAAAAAATAATAATAATAATAAAATAAAATTAGAAAATCCTAAAAGATCTAATCTTAGGGCATGTGGATTTAGAGACTAAATTGAAATGTTGAGATCGTAAAATAAAGTAAGACGTAGAAAAAAAAAAAAAAAAAAGGCGGAAAAATGAATAGAATTAGGCAACAATAAACCATAATCCCATACCTCCTACGGTGCTGTTATCTGAGCCAAGAACGAAGAAACCATCCATGGTCGACATCGAGAAAAAACCCTAATTTTTCACCTTCTCTCTCTCTCTCTCTCTCTCTCTCTCTCTCTCTCTCAAATTCTCGATCTGTAATCTCTCACTCTAAATTGCCGGGTGCCAAGACACCCTCAATTCTCACCTCTCCCCTCTCCCTCCCTCTCCCACTTTCTCTCTCTCTCTCTCTATGATACCGGACTTGGGTTCTCTCTGGAAGACTAAACGAAGTAATGTGTCTGTGAAATGACAACGAGGACCGACCACTGACGACTTTGCAACAGAGTTAAAATGGGAACAATGAAGAGGGGAGAGCGCCCTACCAACGGCTTCCCGAAGCTATATCCGAGCCAACATTTTGAATATCTTTCAGAGCCCATCCGAGCCTAAACAGCTTCCCCAAATGGATTTGGGTTGGGTTATGGGCCTCTCTTTCTAATTAGGTTGGCCATCTTCCAAGATTGATAACAGTCCAGTTCTATGACTGAAGGCCCATCATATCCTGGCCTGTCCAACTTCTTCTTTTTTTTTTTTTCTATTCTTTTTTTTACCCCAGAAGTGGCCTATCGGAGAACTTAAAAGAAAACTTAGGTGAAGTTATCCACTAAGAACATCAATGACGTGATACGAAGTTCCAATCACATTAAACTATGAGACATTTAAATTTAGAAAACAGATGACAAGTGATTAGAATAGGACCACGATTATGGGAGTGCCCATCACATCAGCATAGTAGGCTGTGACGGTCTAATCGACAATCTCTATCAAATTAGAGGAATCACTTTGTAGGAATTTTTTATCCGAAGCTTCATAACCCGGGTAATGTATCTCTGATCCGTTACTGTTTCAACTTATTTCTCAAACCCATCACTTTTTCAGAAGTCGCTACTCCAACTAACGACTTCAGACCAACTCATTTCAGCCTGAAATCGCTATTTGAACTAGCGATTTTACTTGAACCAGAAGCCGCTACTTGAAGTAGCGTTTTCATTAGAACTCGCTACTTGAACTAGAGATTTCATCTGCAGCTAAATTCCCAGCAGTCTGTGACACATTTAGCAGCAGCTCCCTGCTATATGTCCAACATAATTTTATTTTCATAATTGAACCACCAAGCATTATTAATCCAACATTATCAACATAATGTGGGAGAGAGATAGAGACATAGGTGCGAGAGAGATAGAGAGAGTGGGAGATAGAGATAGAGAGATAGAGGGAGAGATAGTGGGAGAGAGAGATAGTGGGAGAGAGAGATGGAGAGAGAGTGAGGGGGAGAGAGAGATAGTGGGAGAGGGAGATAGAGAGAGATAGTGGAAGACAGAGAGAGTGAGGGGGAGAGAGAGAGAGAGATAGTGGGAGAGAGAGAGAGATGGAGAGAGAGTGAAGGGGAGAGAGATAGAAAGAGTGGAGAGATAGAGACAGAGAGATAGAGAGAGAGTGAGGGGGAGAGAGAGATAGAGAGAGATAGTGGGAGAGAGAGAGAGAGAGAGTGGGAGAGATAGAGAGATGGAGAGAGTGAGGGGGAGAGAGATAGAGAGAGTGGGAGATAGAGAGAGAGGGAGGGGGAGAGAGATAGAGAGAGATAGAAGAAAATAAAATTATATATATACAAATGTGTAATTGTTTGTTTATAATACATCAAAAAACAAAGGTGTAATTATTTGTGGATCCTATGGACTATCTTTGTTTATAATGTGTCCCACACCACGGAACTTTCTTCGTTCTCTTAGACCTACCCTCTTCCTGTGGTGGATCCTCCACTAGTGGAACCTACTCACGAGGCTGGATGACCTGCGATACCCCTCTCCCTCTACGGCCATGACACCTTTACCCCTAGCGTAAACTGAACGTATCGGAGGTCGTCGTTGAGACTCGGCCTGTGTCAAACCCTCGTCCTGTGTCTCTGCCATGGTGGTATCTTGTCCAGTCGTCTCTCTCACCTCCACCTGCATCTCCTCTGCTTGTACCTGCGTCAAACTCTCCACCATCGCCACAATCGCCGCGAACTCTGAAGCTGGATGTGGTGGCTGGATCGACGATGACGACGGTCCACCTGTATATGTGTACTGTGGGATGG
Source organism: Hydrangea macrophylla (assembly GCA_033977485.1). NCBI lineage: Eukaryota > Viridiplantae > Streptophyta > Magnoliopsida > Cornales > Hydrangeaceae > Hydrangea > Hydrangea macrophylla. Next base: position 52,606,195 of record CM066982.1, read on the forward strand.
AGAAGTCACGGACTGGAAATATACGGAACTCAGAGCCCCCTGGAGTGAAAGGCCTATAAACGTCGGCCATATCATCATATGCATACACAGCAGGACCCTGATCATCTGGTGTATGTGGCTCAGACTCAGAGTGTGTAGATGGGTCTATCTGCTCCTGAGACTGAGACTGAGGCTGAGGCTGAGAATGAGGATGCGTCTGAGGATGAGGCTGCGGCTGTGGCTGAGGATGCGTCTGAGGCTAAGGCTGAGACTGAGGCTCTGCGACGCGGGGGCACGAATACTGTGGAAGATGGAACAGCCCCGGCTAAACGTCGGTCCTCATGAACAGCCTGTAATGAATGCTCACTAATCGTACGAATCTCCTCTAATGCCGCCATCACCTCTGGAGGGACGGAATGAGGGCTGCCTGCTGCTAAACTAGCCAACACTGATCGTGCAACCTCGTATACATGAGTCACACCATCCTCCTGAAAAAAATGAAAAGTTTAATTTAGTATTCCACATTTTATGGCATGTGCAGGATGGAAAATTTATATGTTGTACAATAAGGAAAACATCTCACCAGAACACCACGAATCGTACCGACTGGCTGGAAGCCAACAGTCGGTGGATCTCTAACTGGTCCAATCAATCTACGTGTAATGCGGCTATACCATCTCATATATGGGTCTGAGGCAAGCATCTGACTTGCATCTGGAATACCTACCATAACATGCTACAGCCGCTGGTCCCAGAGCTCAACATACTCTCTATGAAAGTGACTCCAGTCGGTATTCGCATGACCACATCGATCAATGCGATGTAATGTCGTCATAGTATTACATGGCTCTAGGACTACCTACCTCATCCCGAACTGTCTCATCACTCTGTCGGGATGATGCCACTCAACCACGGCGTACACGATCAACGGACATCTGGCCATCCATGTGCCCAGCCCAGCCCGACAGTACTGAGGTAACGAAGCGACTAGCTCAGCACTGTACGACTGTCAAATCATCTATGAAACAATATATAAAAAATTAGCAACTTGAACAATAATGCAAATGACGGTTTAACTTTGCACATTATTTACCTGCTCGGGCCTCATCTGGTCCAACTGGTCCCGAAAGTGACGCTGGACATGAGTAGGCACATCCCGAATTGGGAATCGGGTCAACCACCTAAAGTAATGACAAAATTGTTAGCACTTAAATGAATGTACAAGTAATGAATAAAAATAATGTATAAAACAATATAATTATACCTACAACCCAATGGACCATCCTCTGGTACAGCTGCTGGTAAGGGGACTGGTCGGATATGGGTCAATCTCTCCCATGCCCAAAGCTGCGATTGATAATAATTGAGTTAAGTTATTTATGATAGACTGAACAATCGTAAAAATATGCGTAATTCACATAATTTACATAACACATAACCTGTAAAAGTATAAGTGGGCCGGATATCTCAACAGCGGTACGATGAGCTGCAGCACACAACTCACGGTATAGATATGCCAATGCTGCATTGCCCCAGCTATAGCCAGCATCAAAGTGTCGTAGATGTGGTAGATATATGAGGCTGACCTTGTTCCCAGACTTGTCTGGGAACAACGACCCTCCTATCAACATCATACAATAACATCGAGCCATCTGCTGAATAGTGGCGTCGTCAGCATGTTGAGCGATCTGGGGAGTGAAATGGTCCCGTATCGTAGTCAGTCGTAGTGAAGATCCTGAGATAGTGGCTAGGGGTGGCGTGAAACCGAGCAACTCCTGACATAGCTCCTGCCACTACTCCTTGGAGCGTGACACATCAATACCGGTAACCGCACGGCCATCGACTGGTAGGCCCAATATAATGCTGACGTCCTGCAGCGTGATCGTGGTCTCGCCGACAGGTAGGTGAAACGTGTGTGTCTCAACACGCCACCTCTTAACTAGGGCAGTGATCAAACCCCAATCATACTGTATAAATCCAAGTCTATATGTGCCGTAGAACCCAATCTGTCTGATGTAATCTATTATGCGCTGATGTGGCTCAGGACCTCGTCGTAAAACAGCCTCAGAGCGCCGGCAGTAAAGTTGACTCAAGATCTCACCATCCCAAATGGCGGATGACCGATGTGTGTCCTGTAATGTCAGTACTGAGGGATCCTCAGGTCCAGGATGTACATCCATGGTAAGCAAGCTGTTCAAACATGATGGTTAGTCAACAAAATCACTAGTAAATGTAATGAAGCTCCAACATGATATTAAACAAGAGTTAAATATGTTAAATTACGTGGTGTAAAAAAACTTAAAGCAGTGACTTGTCGCATCAACTGCTGGGCGTCAGACCCAGTGACTTGTCGCATCAACTGGAATGTTGTCAGAAGCAGTGACTTGTCGCGTCAACTGCTGGGCGTCAGACCCAGTGACTTGTCTTAGGCATTCCATGGTCTATATATACTGTAGTATTAATATTCAATGTGATATCCGAAGCATTCCTTCTTATCCTTCTTCTTCTTCACTGCATTGTTTTTTAGTATGGCAAATAAGTATACACCTACGTACCACCCACATTTTTTTGAAAAAAGGATACTGAGTATTGAAGAGAAGGGTGTTCTACTAGAAGCACTCATGGATTTTGCTACTCCAGAATGGAAACATGAAGATGGTTCATTTAAATATGTTGCTTTCAAAGCTTTGCAGACCGTCTTTGCTGAGACAATCCCTGGATGTGATCTTCCAGATGATGCCATTGCGACTCAGGTTTGGAGCTGGCAGAAGGAACATGAACTCCTTCAGGAGTTGTTAACGATGAGAGGTGTTTGTTTTACTGAAAAAAGGTTGCTAGAAGTTCCTGACCAGACTTGGTATGAATGGTGTGCTAAGGTTAGAACCAAAACCTGTCTTCGCTTCCATTCCAATGGTTATGATGATATGTATCTTATGAAAAATGTTTTCATGAATTATACGTGTAGAAAATCTATGACAGTACTGCAACATCGTTGAGGTACTCTGCACACTACCGCTATCATAGATGTTGTTATATCTTTAAACCGCTACAGGTCACTAGCTCGACAAAAGAAAGTGGTGTGGGCCCGTCAAATGTTGCCAACTCATCTGGAAATGAAGCGAGGAACAACACTGAGGAAATTTTACGGAGGTTGAAGCGTTGACCGCACAATTGTTGGTTACTAGGATGTTTGTATTAGTTATCTAAGCTATTTGTTTACTAAGGAGTTTGTTTACAAAGTTTGTACTAGTTAACTACGCAGTTTGTAGTGGATATACAAGGAGTTTGTACTAAATAAAGTTTTCATTTCCAATTGCACATTACATAGTCACAAGAAGTAAGTACATATTACAAAGCACATCGCTCAAACACAACACTGAAAATTATACTGCATTAGATGGCCCAGCTTGACTGCGTTGTTAGGGGCATCGTCTCTTGTCATGGCCTTATTGATGGCATAATCCACATTGATAAGTAGCCCTACCCCCCTCTCTCAAATCCATCTCATTTGTTATGCGGGTTGATCGTGGTCGGCCCTTACCTCGAAGCATAGCAGGATTGTGCATAACTGTAGGACCAGAAGGTGGATTCCAGTAATCTTTGTGATGGATTGGGAAAAAATGGGGTGCCCAACACTGGTTGTACGAGTCAATTGTGTAACATTGATGAACGTAATTTTGATATGAAGTTCTAAACTTAGCTAGAACTGCCAATGCGTGAGTACATGGCATTTTATATATATCCCATTTTCCACAACTGCAAGTCCTATTAGATATGTTCACAATTTGACTAGAACCCGATGCTCCCCCTTTGTTGACCTACACGTACCCGTGCCCAGAATGAAAAATCTCGAGGTTGTACCTACCAATCTTGCCTTCTGATTTCAACAATCTGCACATTGCTCTTGGGGTGAAGGTAAAACCTTCCCTGATGGCTGTCTCAACAAGTTCACGTCGCTCGCTAGAGTACTTAACAACACGAAAAAAGATCATTTCAACACAAGCGGTGATAGGAAGATGCCTAGATTTCTTGAGTACACTATTAAACACCTCTGAGATGTTGGTTGTTCGCATACCGTATCGTCGTCCCCCGTCGTGGGCAATGGTCCATTTTTGGGCAGGAATTGCATCAAGATACTCCCACGCCTTTGTATCAACCTTCTTAATCTCTTCCATGAACCCATTAAATTTACGGACTTGGTGGGTACTCCCAGCATTCCACACAAGTTTTTTTAGGTATGCATTTTTAAACTTTGTGGCGAAATTACTCTGCACATGCCGGAGGCAATAGCGATGATACCTATCGGGCTCATGAAACCCTACATCATGCTCATTCACCGCAGAAAGGATGCCTTTATGTTGATCGGATATTAAACAAATGCCTTCTCTGCCAGGCACAACGTAGTCCCTTAGCAATTTCAGAAACCACGTCCATGTTTCAGCTTTCTCCTCGTCAACGATGGCAAATGCTAAAGGAAAAATTTGATCATTTGCGTCTGTTCCCATAGCGATTAGTAATGTGCCCTTATATTTCCCATACAAGAATGTGGCGTCGATACTTATGACGGGGCGACAGTGTTTGAACCCATCAATGGACGCCTTAAACGCCCAAAATACTCTTTTGAAGTTCTTTACAGTCGCACTACCACCGTTCACGTAGAACCATTCAACAACCGTTCTAGGATTATACTGTTGAATTGCAGCAATGAACTTGGGCAATTCTATGTATGATGTACACCAATCCCCAAATATCATTCCAATGGCTTTATGTTTCACATTCCACGCCTCCTTGTATGAGACAGTGTACAAATACTTATCTTTCACCTTTTGCAATAGCGCAGCGATGTTAATAGATGCGTCCTCCTTAATCATTGGCATTATGTCCCTAGCCACTAGCCGAGCATTTAGATTTCTATGACCAAGGTTCATCATAGGGGACATACAAGTGTGGCTTTGCTCAACCTTTATGACTTCAAACATCCCGTGTCGTTTCAACCTTGTCCGTAGTTTCCACTTGCAACCTTGTGACGCCAATTCACATTTCAACAACCAACGATCTGGACTGGTTTGATCCACCATGTACCGTTGATGTGTTCTTATTGAGTACAACTCCACAAATCTCTGAAGATCATCTTTGGTTTTGAACATCATACCCTTCACCAACTCATCTCGATATGGATTCCATTGCCTACCCTCAATGTTTGAAGCATAACATGCCTCTCTAGTATGGATGCCCAAGTCAAACGATGTAAAAGTTGATGAACGAGGCTCATACAAAGCATTTTCAGGATTTATTTGGGCAGTCGGCTCAATATCTTCGATATTATCGTCTTCCTCATCCCCCCCCAGTATACTTGTCTGCATGCACATCTTCTTCATCCGAGTTTTCCAGTGTCAAGTTGGTGTCCATCCCTCTGTGTGCCCAATCATCACCATATCCGCAATCATCTGAATCGAACTGCACATGAATTGGCCGTTCTGAAACAATGTCTTGCATCGGACTCCTGTAATCATTCTGACTATTTTGCAATGCATTTGAGCAATCCATATGTTGTGTAGACATGGACGGCAATAATCCCTATACAAACGGGTTTGAGCTTTCGCCTTCTTGTGTCAACAGAGAGGTGTACGGCCCAATCCAGTCATCTAATGTTTGATGGGCCTCGAGAAGATTCTCTGTCTCGACATATAGATCCATAGAGTTTATAGCCGCATTGGTAGATGCTGTTTCTAGTATTACTTGCAGACTTTCATCATCAATTACTTCAAACGGTATAAACTTGGAAACCTGATATCCAAGAACCGACGGAAACCTATAAGTGAACTTCAAACGAACACTATTCTGATGAACCCCCATTTTCTTGCAGACGTTTCTAACCAGTTCAGTGTATTCAGCGTCCGTTCTCAGGCGAATGAAACTTCGACAGTGACTATCATAGTATAGACCATCCGCTCCAATGCACATGTTCCCCCCCCCAATACAGCATTATAGTCACAACATTGGCCATTTTAATACCTTCACATTTGCAAATTCGAGTGTAAGTAATCAATGGTAATTAAATACAAGGACTAATGTACCTTCCCATTTCTCAAATCGAAAACATTTCCTCTGTAATTTGTACTAAAGAATCGACTTTTGAAATCAATCTCTCCAAAAACATTGAGGTCTATATTAACCATTCCCTCTTAATTCTTTCTTTCAATCTTTTACACCGTTCCTATTTTTGTTTTTTATCACTAAATCCATGAATGAAACAAAAATATTCCCTGTTTTCATAGGTATGTGTGGAAATGGTCAATTTCAATTACTATTTGGTCCCTAAACCATCAATGTATAAAGAAAATGTACATATAGTTGTGCTAAATTCTATGGTTTAAGATGGTGGAATTTACTAATAATCAAAATCTAGATTTGGACATATTACCCACTGGTAGTTTGAAAACTTTGTAATCTTTAGCGGATAAATCAATCGGCATAACTATAAATCAATGACTTTCAATTAATACTATGACCCTAACAATTTGAATGGAAATGTGTCTCTGTATATATACATTGTCTCTGTGAGTATGTGTCTGTGTGGATGCATTATTGTATCTGTGTGTATATATGTATCTGTGTGTGTATATCTATATGTATCTGTGTGTGTATATGTATGTGTATATGTATCTGTGTGTGTATGTGTGTGTATATGTATCTGTGTGTGTTTGTATATAGGGATGGCAATGGGGTGGGTTTTTCGGGTTCCCCGCCCCGCCCCGCCCTGCCCCACCCCACCCCTAATAGGTAGGGTATGGGGTGTTCTAAATAGGGTTAGGGGCGGGTATGGGATTAATTTCTAAAACCCGAGTCGGGTTCGGGTTCGGGTTCGGGTCGAAACCGGGGTAGGGGTAAAACTCCCCGAACCCGCCCCGAGTATGCTGCGCAACATCATCATGTTTAAATACTAGTCCCACATCGGAAGTCTAACTTTGAAGCATGAATTTCTCCATCTATAAATTGAGTCACCTGCCAAACAATGCTATCTTGCCTAAGATCACGTGGAGTGCTTTGGGCTTTGTGTAATTATAGTTCAAATTTTGGTTAAAGTGCACGAGCATGTGATATTGAGTTAAAAATTCTGCAGATTATTAAAATCTATGAATCTTATTATGATATAAACACTTGACAATTGGGCTGATTACAGCCACACATTCTTGCATAATTTCCAAACACAGTAAAGCGTCTTTGACTTTGACAATTCGGGGTGGTGGGCCGGGGTCGGGGTCATGCAACACAAACGGGGTCGGGGGTGGGGATGGGGTTAGCAGTAACCGGGTCGGGGTCGGGAACAACTGATATTTAGGCGGGGCGGGGTTGGGAATTGGTAACCCCGTCCCATACCAGCCTCGTTGCCATCCCTATGTGTATATGTATCTATGTGTGTATATGTATCTGTGTGTGTATATATATGTATCTGTGAGAGAGAGAGAGAAAGGGAGAGAGGCACCTAAGAGAGAGATCACTGAGAGAGAGAGAGAGATCGCAGAGAGAGAGAGTGAGAGACCTCTGAGAGAGAGAGAGAGAGAGAACAGATCTGGTGTGAGAGGGAAGAAGAAGAAGATGCGGGTTCAAGTAGCGGCTCTATTTGAAATCGCTAGTTCAAGTAGCGAGTTCCACTTTGAATGAAAACGCTACTTCAAGTAGCGGCTTCTGGTTAAATCGCTAGTTCAAATAGCGATTTCAGGCTGAACTGAGTTGGTCTGAAGTCGTTAGTTGGAGTAGCGACTTCTAGAAAAGTGATGGGTTTGGGAAATAAGTTGAAACAGTGACGGGTCAGGGATATATTACCCGGGTTATGAAGCTTCGGGTAAAAAATTCCACTTTGTAGTGTCACATGTAATTATAAATGAATTTCAATTATAGATAAAGAAAATAAGGGAGAGAAAGGCCCACGAGGAAACTAAAACATGGTGGAAATAAATTACTATTCACATTCTATGGATAAACTAATGTACTTCATAGAATGTATTAATTGCATGGTACTACATGGTGTATCAGTAGTACCATAGAGTATTTTAATTCAGTTTGGGGTGCGAATGGCAAGTCCCATAAATAAACAGGTTAGCTACAAATACAACCATAGCACCTGAATTATTCCCGTGTGTTTTATATTAATAAATACTCCCTCCGTCCTATTTTATGAGTCCATCTTTGGGAACTCAACTTACTAAGGGGACAAGACGAATCTACACATACTTTCCACAATTTTCCCTAATCATTACAATAATTTTTTTAGTTTTGTCTTGGTATAATTTCAATAAAGGGTAGTTTTGAAAATTAAGTAAAAATTATATACCAAATTAGGAAAGTTGACAATAATTGTAGGACATCCCAAAATAGAATACAAATGAGACGGGGGGAGTAATATTTTATTTTGTGATTTTCTATTTTACATATATTATATGATTTATGTAATAAGATTTGAATGAGTTGGGTGTGGCTAATAGTGTACTTTGAAACACTAGTTACAATATTTTTAAATATCTGGTTGTGATAGAAATACCTCAGTGATTAATTTAATAATACTATTAAGTCATTTTAATGACTTTTACAATGCGATTGGTTATACATTTGGGTACCACTTTAGTCCCCTATTTGGATTCGGATTACACCTAGATCTATATTTATATAATATTACGCAAACCAAGACGACACGTGAACTAAGACACCTGACATCACCCGAATGATGTCATTGGGATGATGTCACCTTAAACATCCGTAATTTCTGTTACAACTGTGTCTCTGGAGCCAATTTCTTTGGCAAGAAGCATTCATCTCCCTTAGCATATCAAACACACACTTACTAAGTTTAGGAAGTTGCATTTATGGTGGTGAAGCCAAAGTAGAGAGTCAGTGTAAAACTCTATAATACTACCCAAGAGTTTCAAATCTTCTTATACTTCATTTCTCCCACATTCACTTTCACTTAGTTTCAACACTCTAGTTGAGCTCTCGGAGTACCGACAGAGCTTCGCATTTAGTCGAAAAGAGGAGCAGTAGAGAAACAAAGTTTGGAAGTCATAGCCGTGGTTAACAAAAACTTTGACGCGACTCCCCACTCAAACAAACGTATAGCCAACACCCGTAAGGATCCTAATGTCCGTTTGTTATAGTCCTAGATGAGTTTTAGGGTCTTATTTTGGCCTTCCATGGTCTGATACGCGAAGTTGCAGAAGCTGTCTATTGGTTGAAGACAATGTACCCATTAATCGATTAGTACCAGTAATCGATTAGTACCATTAACCGATTATCGAGTAATCGATTCGTACCAGTAACCGATTACTTGTACATGTTCCCAGTAACCTATTACTCATTCCAGTATGTGTTTAAATTGTCTTGTTCACATGTTGTATGGCTTATACTTATAAGTATGAAAATGTAAGCGTGCCAGACAAATGTCCTCTTAGAACTTGAATAAAATAACGAATCAGACGAGTGAAGAGGCAAAGGAACATAATCTCTTTTATATGTTCAAATGCTTTAACCAAAGATTAAAGACTTGCGATGTGAGAGACACTTGGATTAGTAAAAGAACAATAGACTTTGATTTCCATTAAATCTCTTACAAGTCGAGTTCAATCAAAAGTGGTAATCATGCCTTCTAATTAGGGATTTATTATAAATCTACTCCTAGAACAAGAACATAATTTGAAATTGAAAGATAAAGTAAAATACAATAAACATAGTAAAACTATTAGAGTTGTTGATTTCGGGTTCTCTTCTCTTTCTCTTGTTCTTCCTTAAATACATCATAGTCACCATAACTGCCATAGAGCAGTTGGGAAACCAAACATTATCTCCATAATTTGGGAATAATGGGGCCTTGACTGTAACTACAAGTATCACGACCATCGTGGTTACACGTGTCACTTCCTTGACTCATCACAACAGCCAATAATCGTCCTGCCATTGATGTGGCATGCGCACTGGGTTATAGAACTTTGCTAGATCGCATTAGTCTACTTTACAAGTGATTCACGTGTGAATCCCCGTCAGATTTTATATGGGCCAAGCTCAATTTTATTTTTTGGTGCAAACAATGCCCCTCAACATCCCTTTTCAAGTAAAAGTGCATGGAACTATCACTTGAAGGGATATTGTCAAATAAGTCTCTGGCCCATAAAATCTTAATAGATTAAAACCAATTTAAAAAAAATGTTCCAATCCTTAATAACCCTAACCACCATTTTCGAAAAACTGAGGTGGCAGCTTGAGAGCCAAGATGCTCTTTCTTCAGGGTTGATGCTGACTTGTTAAAAAGGAACTAGGAGAGACCAAGTTTTCAAAAAAATTTTGGGTGTAAAACGCATATGGGGAAAATGAAAAATTAAATGTGGAGGTATTTTAAATAATAAGAAATGGGTTATTGTGTAAACCATTTTTAGAAAAGGTTTTTTATAAAAGAAAAGAGATTTTATTTTGAAAAAAAAAGGGGGAAAAGAAAATTTTTACTACATGCCCGCACACGAAAAAAGCAACGGCACTCGCGGAATGCCGGACCAATTTTTGCTAAGAGCCGTCCTGGCAGATTGTGAGTGCCGTATCGGTGCTCATTGAGTGCCGCAGACAAATCACTGAGTGTCATCTATACTAACTATCGGCCGACACATAGAAAATGCGGCAGCACAAACGAATTGTTGTGCCGACTCTTGTTGAGTGTCGTCCCAAAACCCAGTGAGTGCCGCATCGGCGCTCATTGAATGACGTGGACAACTCGCCGAGTGTCGTCCGTATAACAGTTGTAATACGCATTGATACCGTTGCAAATGGATTTTTACCCTAAATTTACTAAAATAACCCTTGAAAATGGCCTATATAAAGAAATGATTATCCCCATTACAAGGGTGGTTGGAAAATTAAAAAAAAACTTGGGATAATCCTTGAGATGGTGAAAAAGCAAGTAAATTGTTGAAGGGTTATTGAAGGCTTTGAATAAGAACTTTGAGGTAGAGCTTGAAGACTTGGAAGATTTTCACAAAACAAGAGAAAGATTTGAGGATTTTGGAGGTAATTCTCTTATTTAGCTTGCTCTCAATCTATATTCAATCACAATTCATAGAATCCTAGGATTTTTACACATTTTCAAAAAGTCTCTTCCCACCTCATTTCATCACACACCACTTGGATTGTGATTGAATTCTTGTTTATTTGTTGATTTGGATCTAATAGATCAAGGATTAAGTTTGGTAATAAACCTTTTTTTTAGAGAAAATTTGCTTTGAATCATCAGTTTGGTCTAAATTCTCTCTTCATTTGTTCATACTCTTTTTTTTTTCTTTTTCTTTTTTTTATCATCAATTTAATTTGTTCTCCAAGGACCATTAACTTGAGAGGAGAATTGAATAAAATGAACTCACATTCCTCAAGGATCGTGTGTTTGGGAGAGGAATAGATGTAGATGAAGTTGATGTTGTAAGTTGGTTGTTGGATTCAAGTGAATAAGTATTTTGAGTTCATAGGATTGAGTAAGTCCTAACTTGCTAGATCTTCAATATGAAATCTATGATTGAGGCTCTCTAAGGCTAGATCCATGAATCTATCTTTGTATTTCATTTGTTATTTTGACAATCACAATCATACTTGATCTATATCCTCTCTAGAATAATAGATCAAGTTTGATTCAAATTTCGAACACCGATTCAACTATGGTGCAATGAATTCATTGACCAACTGTGATCAAAGATTTTTAATCAAATCATGATCCATTGTAATTGAATGAGACCAATTAAAATGTGTTCATAACACAAAGATCTACCACTGCAATTTTTGTTTTGGTAAGATTTCATAGTTAACATGGTTTGATTTTAGGATTTGTGAACTAGTCACTCTCTGTCAAAAATTTCAGAACAGTAATTCAGTATTGATTTGAATCGATCAGAGCCCTAATCAAACATTTTTTTACTTTAAATAAAATTTTCCATGAAGTTTAATGAGTCAATGAGACACCCTAAAAAGATTGAAGTCATGCAGTTCGTTTGCTATTTTTAGAAAATCACACGAAATCTCTGGACAGAGAGTTGATAAAATCTGAGTAGAGTTGGGCGCCGGGGCCCTGGATGCGCTAGTGTCTGGTCTTGGTCCAATTCCTAGAGATTGGACCGTTTGATCTTTGATTTTCTTTTTAGGTTAGAAACTAGACTCACAGAGGCACATCATATCCAAAAATCATTAAGATCAAACCATGGGAACTATGATTTTCCTATTTTTAGAAGTCTGGTTTGCTCTCTGTAATTTCTGAATTCTGCTACAGTTTTGATAAATTTTATAAATGATGATCCAAATGACCTTTCTATGACTAAGGGCTTAAAACATGTTTTGATTATGATGAATTGAACTTAAATCTAGAGGCTAAATGATCCAAATCAACAAATCATTCATAGCTTGTTCTTGTTCATGTTCATGCATTCGTCACATATGAATTGAATCTAAGAATTAGGTCATTATTTTGCATTGTGTTAAGTCATAATTAGTTGAACCTAGTTATGGGTTCCTTGTGATCATGTTAGGATTGTATCATCTCTATATGGACATTACATTGCCTCCTAGTTGAGACTTGTATATCTATAGAGGTGTTGTAATCTCAACAAATTAGAAGGAATTCATGATTGTGTCAACTTTCCTTGCTTGATAGATTAAGCTAGAAGTTTGGTATAATATTTAGGAATTGATATTATATTCAAAACATGCGAACTAACCCTTTATTTTGTAGCGCTATGGAGGTGCAATTTTTCGACTTTTCTCTAGTTTATTTTATTTCTTGATTTTATTAATTTTTGACTCCATGCGCGACACCTTAGACTAAGACTTGCCTTATGTATATATATGCATTAGAGGCTTGCTTTTGGATTTTCTATTATTTGCATGCATTGCACGTTTCTATACCGCAGCTGGATCCCGGGTAAGTTCCTTTGCTCCTTATTGCATATCATTTTGTTTGCTATTTGAACTATGTGGTTTTGTATGCCGTTTTATCGTTAACAATCTTGCACCCTTTCAACATGCTTGTAGAATGTATATTTATATCTATGTATTAATTGAGGGCATGCTTAGATTAACAATTCGATTAAAAAGAATGTTGAGTAAAGGCCTATCACGAGATAGGATGTGTGGGGGTGTTTTAGTCTGTCGGGCTCCTTTCCCTCTCATTTCATAATCCCCGAACCTAGAAATCTCTGGTTTCCAAAAGATCAGTTTGCTTTTAAAATAGTTTCTTAATTTTCCTTTAAAAATTAAGTAGCGCCTCGTAAATGAATTTGAAAAAGTTTAAAAAGCGTGGTTAGCCTACGAGTATCCACAATCTGGCGACTCTACTGAGGATCGAACCCATAATCTCTGGTTTCACAAACTAGAATCTCTTATTTTGGGTTCACTCGAGAATTAGACTTAAAAGCATCCTTTTAATCGAATTAATTAATTTTTATGTACCTATTGCATTGCATTTGCATGTCTCGGCAGTTGATTGCATGGAACTATGACCTTGGAGGCTCAGGGCAACCCAGTCGGTCAAGCCATTATGGGACTATGTGATCACCCTTGATCTCGTACCATGTGTTGGTATATAAAGCATCCTATCGGGTGTGCGTCAAGGGTCCGTTATTTGACCAAAACCCAGCCTTTCCATGGTAGTTTCTATAAAACCTTTCAAAACTAGGGAATCAAGTCTTAATTAAATTATATGCTAGGGAGTTTCATATGCCCGAAAGCGATTACTTGAGATGATGACGATACTTGCTTGATGAAAGATATGTAACCTCTTACACTTTTAAGCAATTCCACTTCATGTACTATGACATTTGAGAACATGCCGAATCTTGATTATAAGATTACATCTGTTATATCCTATTTAGCTAAGCATCATTGACCTTGCATGTATCCAAATTCATGAAAAATACAGCGATAATCCGATCATGTGATCCATCTACCCTAAGAATATTAAATCCATCTTTGAAAGCAAATGGATTTTTGGCATCTTTGTTCCAAAGTTTTCAATCGCTCTTTCAAAATCTTGTTCACTTTTTGATTAAAGCTCCAAACTAATCTTTGTCAAAGTATATTTTCACATGATCATCTTTCAAAAAAAAATTCTAAAATTCTTGAGAATTGTTTTTGGAAGATCTCATTATCTAGAGAAGTGATTTTCAAAAGAATGTCAAGAAATTTTAAAAATAACGAGGATCACAATGAAAGGAGAAGTTGGCGTACTTGACATGGGAGAGGATTTTATATGCTTATGTGTATTATGTTTTAGGATTAGGATCTCCTTTTCTTTGGCATATAGATTAGGCACACACGCACACATGCATTGCATCCATGTGATATATGAACCATTCGTGAGCATTCCTTAAAACATTTGCAATTAATAAAGTCGATAAAATAAAGAAGGTTGAAGCAATTTAAATAAATTTGGGATCGACCAAGAATTGATTAAAATTAAATGTGGTTGAAGGTAAAAATAGAATCTACTTCAAACACAACTTGGTTTAGAGATTCAAAAGCAAGATTAGTGAGGACAAAAGACACCATGGCACAACAAGCAAACATATGAGAAGTGGCAGAATTGAAGGTAATGGTTGAACAACAAGCTGAGTAGATGAGGTGATAAGCTGAAAATATGAATCGTATGATGGCTATGATAAAAGCTATGACACGATAGCCGCCATTAGCTAACCCATATGTAACTATTCCACCGACAGCCAGAGAAGAGGATTGGTTTGATGACCCAGAAGTTCAGAGAGCCGATATACCGCGAGTAGAGAAAGAAAGAATATAGAAAGAAAAAGCTAAGAAAGAAAAAATGATAGCTGAAAAAGTAGAGAAGCTTGAGAGGGTGGTCTGCAAAGCTCAAGAAGTTGACACGTACCTACTAGAAATAGAAAGATTGTACGATGGGGTCTATGAAAAACTTCCCATTGGGTTCAAAATGCTAATCTTCAACAAGTTTGATTGAACGGGTAACCCACGCAACCATGTAAAAATGTGTATTGGGGCCTTCCAGCCTAGCGGGTTGAGTGCTACAATATTACAGTTTTGTTTCAGCAAACCTTGACTGGGGCCACCTTATCATGGTATCTTACGCTTGAACCAAGCAAGACCAGAACTTGGGAAGAGGTAGTGAAGTCATTTGTTGCACAATACAAGTACAACCAAAACATTGATGTGACCATTCGAGATTTGGAGACCACAAGGTAAGGCAACTAGGATGGTGCAAAGACCATCTGAGAAAGAGCAAATTTGAATGTTAAAAAAATACCTTCAGCCAGTATCAAGAGAGAATGCGATTCCAATCAATCAACACTTTCACCGAAGTCTTCGATGTAGGGACAAGATTAGAGGATGCAATCCAGGAAGGGATAATCAAGAAAGAAGAACCACAAAATAGATATAGGCGGCCAAAATTATGGGTTAGGTGGAGGACACTCGGGGGACCACCCAGGCGCTACCGAAGTTAATGCATTGGGTGAACCAGATAAAAAGTTTGACATAACGAGGATTCATCCAGGGATAAACAAGCCACAAAGGCAATTTTCAAACTTGGGAGTTTTACTGTCCACTGCCCTTGAAAGGTTTATGGAAAAGGGACACATCCGCTTATTAGAACCACGATCACTGCTAAATCCATTCCCTTCGAATTTTTGGGATATTTGCTCATGCATATGTGGGGAAAATAAATTCTTATGATGATTTATATTACAAGTTTTACTATCAAAAGGGGCATACCACAGATAAATGTGCGAGATTGAGGCATAAGTTTTAGGATCTCATTGACAAGAAGGTGATATCCGAACCACCCAACAACCCGCCCAATGTCACTAAGAATCCGTTGCCAAACCACCATGTCATGCCACCACTAGGTATTTATTGCTTGGAGTGTGAAGAGAACTCTTTTGATTCGTTTGAATTAATCACCATGCCGGGTCACCAAAGGAAATCCTATTCAATGCCAAAAAATGTCAAGATATGCACTCTAGGTGAATAGTCAAAAGAACACGAAGAAAGGATGACAAAGAAAATTGTTAATTTAGATTAGTGGACACTAGAAATTGACAAATTAGTCTGGTGTAAAGTGGATGACAACCAAAGCATCGACAGGGTAGAGGAAGATTTATGGTACGAGAGTGACAAAGATGAAGGAGAAAGTTTGGGAGTCACTGAAGTACAAGACAACTTGTGGATATAAGAGAAGAAGTCAGTCATCTAACTCGATCGAAGAGGCATTTCAAACCACATGAGCTAGGAGAGGATCACCCGGGTCAAGAATTAGATAAGAGAAAAGGGAAAATGGGTAACAAAGAGGAAGAGGGCAGAGTGTTGAAATAGATGAAAAAGACACAGGCCAACGTCACAATTTGGGGATCATTAATTGCTTCAAAGCGTCATAGGCAAGCTGTCTTGGATGCTTTGAGCCAATCAGATGTCTCCATCAACATCACTCCGGAAGACCTTATGGGAATGATAAGTAATGTGTCGACTCTCGCTATCACATTTTCTTCAGATGATCTACCTCCTGGGGGACCTGTTCACAATAATCCATTGCACGTAACCATTTAATGTTTAGGGAATTCTCTGCCTGCCTACCTTGTTGACAGTGGCTTTGCTTTGAACGTATATCCATTCCGAATAGCTAAGAAAATAGGCCTAGATGAGTCAATTTTCATACCATCCGAGCAGAAGGTAAGAGCATATGACAATACCTAAAGGGAAGTCATGGACATTATTTTTCTTAATCTTACCATTGGGTCCTTAGAGAAGGAAGCTGAGTTTTAGATCACTGACATCCCGACCTCTTTTAACTTGCTGCTGGGTAGGTCCTGGTTGGATAGCTTGGGTACAAATCCATCAATAATCCACCAAACAGTCAAGTGCATTTGGAAGAATAAAATTTGTAACATTCTTGGGGACAGTTGGGTTCATGTGAATGAAGCATCATCAAGCACTCCAATCTTAGAGGTACAGTTACAAGAGGAAGAAATAAGCTTAGGAGGGTTCGAATTCATCAATATGCTAGAGGATGGGAAGCCACAGGAATTTATGTCGCTATATTTCGACCAATATGCAAGTCCATTAATCGTAGGGATCATATGGAGAATGCGATTTTTTCTTGGTATGGGTTTAGGTAAAAAACACCAAGGTTTGGACTGGTGCTACATGCACAGGGGCTGTGCGCTGGGTAGTAGGCCTGGCATGTGCTGCTCGCGCTGAGCGTGGTTGGGACTGTGGTGCCATGTGTGGCCTGTGTGCTGCCTTATGCTAGGCGCATGGGTTGGCCTATGCACAGTGTGCTGCGCACAGGGGCTGACCGTTTGGACTGCATTGAAAAGAACAATAAATGTAGCATCGTTCACTACTCCCTCCCCGAATGCAATACTGGAAAGGAAGGGTATGTCTTTTTAATTGAGGACCTTTACCATGACAAAAATATTATTTATTAGCGGTGTATATAAAAATATATATATTTGTAGATACCGCTCACCATGTTTTGTTTTGAGAATATTTTTGAGGTACCTAAAGAGCACAAACTGAATCAGTTGCTGACAGTATGTAATACCCCGTATTTTTTAATAAATATTTAATGCAGAGAGATTCTATATACTTCATTTGACCATTCATGAAATTCAATATTCGATCGATCGAAGCTAGTTCGAGCGATCGAGACCCTTCAGTTCAAGCGATCGAACCCTTTTCGAGCGATCGAAAACCCTACCGACATAAATTAAATACGTGGTCCCCACTTCAATCGATCAAACCCTTTTTCAATCGATCTAACTGACCGATCTGAGTTCGATCGATCGAGCATCCTTCGATCGATCGAGAATAGAAATATCAGAATACCAGTTTTGCGCAAATGCTGCCACCTGCACCCCATCCTCTCCTATATATACACTGCATTCGTGTGTGTGGTGTGTTTGCTGAACCTTGTGAGAAGAGAGAGTTGAGAGTGTGTGCTTGTGTGTTGGTATACATATATATACACATACCTCTATATATCTATATATATACACACACATATCTATATATATATATACTCAGCAGAGAAGAAGAAGAGAAGAAGAAGAAGAAGGAGAGAAAGAAAGAAGGAGACAGAGAGAGACAGAGACAAGACAGAAGAGAGAGAGAGTGGCCGCCATTAAAGCTTCGGAGCTAAAGCTTACCCAAACGCACCTTAACGACTTTCAGTGAGTTCCAAACTCACTCGGTAACTTAGTTATGATGTTTTACATATTCTGGGCGTATTAATTATAACCCAAACACCCCCTAACATATTCTGCACGTTCACTGGCAGAATCTGGGGAAGACGAAGTTCGACCGATCGAACTGAGTTCAATCGATCGAACATCACTAAGTCTCAATCGATCGAAATGACTTCAATCGATCGAGATCACCTTCACTTCGATCGATCGAGAAGACTTCAATCGATCGAACAACACTTTCTTCGAGCGATCGAGATGACCTCAATCGATCGAACCTAGCAGAACATGAATGTATTCCTTTCAGTTTATAATTCATAATGCGTAGTTGTTTAATTGTTGTTTCATGTTCCTATTATGCGATATTATGGATAACGGAGGTAATGGGATACGATAATGAGATTGAGATAACATGGTGAGTAACGTAATCGGGTTCGGAACGCTAGTAATAGTACGACGCGATAACGTAGTAAAGTTTGAGATGATAATACTGGGTAGTATTGGATAAGTGAGGAATGAGTCAGTAAGAGGAATTGTATGTTTAAGGTTGTGTGAGTCGAGCTGATGATTCGCTCAGGTTGAATCCGATAAGTGTATGTCAAGGATTTGATCAGGATCGTGAGAATTATGGATGCACAGTACTCGCAAGAGTTCTTAAAAGCGGTGAACAGTAAGAGTTCTTAAAAGCGGTGAACAAGAGTAGATGTGGCACACCCATGATTTATATTTACCAGAGCTGTGTATGTATCGTACTCGCAAGCGTTCTTAAAAGCGGTGAACAGTAAGAGTTCTTAAAAGCGGTGAACAAGAGTATGGGTATATCCATGGACCAGTCGTTATATGAGAACGATGTATGGGTGCTCGCAAGAGTTCTTAAAAGCGGTATAGCGGTGAACAAGAGCACTGATATGTTGTGCTGATATAATCAGTTCGAGATAGTTAGTTGGGTATTGTGGAATCAGTCTTAGAATGGGAGTCGATAATAATCGATTAATGATATGTCTGAATAAACGAGTGAGGATATAATTAGTATCACTGTCATACATTGTTCATAATGGTAATTATGTCATTTCTATGAGACTGTGTTAGTTAGTGCTCACTCAGCTTTCAACAAGCTGACGGCCTTTATTGCCTGGACATTCCCCGTCCAGACTACCCTGTCCTTTACAATGCAGATGACGGAACTCATGGCGATAACGATTACCCTGAAGGGAGTTACGTAGAGAATGGCCCCACTGAGGCCAGTTATGCTGACGCCTATCCGTACGCTAGCTGAAGACCTGAAGATAGATAGTAGTTATATTACTACTTTTCTTTTTACTGTTGTACTTTGTAGTTAACGGGTACTTGGGCATATGTTGTCTCCAGACCTGTTGTGATCCTGTGGACCGTACTCTGATGTTTGTAATAGATAGAACCGTGTTTATATTTCAGTTGTTTTACTGTTCCTGTTTGGACTAGTACTGTGTGGTGTGGATTATCGGTGACTTTCACTTGTCATTCCCTATGGACCCATAAAGGAAATTTATTTTTCTCTATTTATGCTACTCCGGGGCGTGACAGGGTTTTTGGTATCAGAGCGCCTGGTTATATTACGGTTAGGTTCTGATATTGTCGTTCACTGATGGATTCCACACCATCTGGTTCTAGTATTTAAGATTTTCTTGAGATGAGATATGAGTATAAGATAAGTTCGTCTTTCTGACGATAGATAGTTTTCCTTTGCAAGATAGCATGGATCCAGAGTTTCATCAGTTTGTTACCGATGCTTATGGAGGACACGTGATCCATGGGGATACCGTGGAGCCAGCTGACCCAGAGTTTTATCGAGAGCGTGTGTGCCAGATAGCTAGTAGACATTTGGAGGAGGACATGTGGAGAGCACTTTATGTGACAGAGAGGACTCACCCGACGCAGATGCGTATGGATGCTTACCATACTGCGAGGATTGGTAGAGATATTTGCCAGGAGATATTACGGTTAGTTCAGAGTAAGCCCGAGATGGATGAGATTGAGTTGAGAGCTATTGTAGCCGGTCCACCAGAGCCTGTAGTTGCACCAGTGCTAGCAACACCACCACCATCGCCGGTACCCGATGTACCAGTTCCAGAGCCTGAGCCGATCCAGGAGGATGAGGACCTTGAGCATGCCGATGAGGACATGGACGAGGACGGAGAGGAGGAACCGATAGACGACGAGGACCCAGTAGAGGATGAGCATGCAGACGATGCAGATGATGATGAGCCTGAGGATGACCCCGAGGAGCCAGAGTTCGAGCCAGAGGATCCAGTACCGGACCCAGAGGCTGTTGAGGCAGACATAGTAGTAGATGAGGATGCGCCCGATGAGGAGGTAGTTGTGCCGGAGGCACCAGTTGTGCTTCAGATACCCGCTGGACCCATTATGCATATGGCAGCTATGGCCGATATGGCAGTAGGATGGATAGCTCAGATGGTCGCACAACCAGCAGATTTTGTTATGGGAGAGGCAGCCATAGCGGGAGCTCTTGATATAGCCGATGGATTCGCCGCAGTAGCAGTCGATGTCGCCAACCAGGCAATAGCAGACGGTATAGAGGATGATGATGCAGAGATAGTAGAGGATTGGGATATAGGAGTTGTAGTCGGAGATCTTGCTGCTCCAGTTGAGGATGACCCACTCGAGGAGATGGAGATGGATTCAGAGGACGAGGCACCACCAGCAGGATCAGACGTTGACGACTTTTGAGTCAGGACCTGCAGGGCTTAGTTTTTGATTTTATCAGGACATGTTGTCCACTAGATTTTTGGGAGCTTGAGAGATAGCTATTTGACCATAGCTTTGTATAGACAGTAGTAGTTGACCTTAGTACTGTTTTAGCCTTGTCCCACGTGGTACATGGTATGGTTACTGTGTACTCCATGGTACATCTTTTGATATCTATATATATACGAGCAGTACTTTTGATATTGATTGTTGGATGTTTGATGTATTGTTTTGTAGAACTGTTAGCTCTTGTTACTTCGCGTTCTATCTTGGTTTCGTTTCTACGAGAAGACTTTCAGCTGATCAATATGTCTCTTGTGGGCAATACTCGTTATCATCATGGTAGGACCCTTGAGAAATCACCAAGCACGTAATGGAGCACCTATTCCGGAAGGGATGGATCCGACGGGAATTTTCGAAGCTTTCATGCAGAGGATGGAGCATGTGGGGGATACTTATAATCATTCCACCCACCAGAGACCTTTTGCACCCCCGCCACCAAGACAGACTGGAGATAAGTTGTTAGCAAATTTTCGTGGGTTACGTCCAGAGAAGTTCGATGGACTAACAGAACCATGGAAAGCGGAACAATGGATCAGAGAAATGGAGTTGATATTTGAAGCATTGGAATGCAGCGAACAAGAGAAGCGTCGCCTTGCTACTTTTCAGCTCACTTATGCCGCCGCAGATTGGTGGGAAGCCGAGCGAGCCACTATTGGGATCGATGCTGCTAAAGCTATGCCATGGGAGACATTCAAAGGACGATTTTTGGAGAAGTATTTCCCAGAGGATGAGAGAGATCAACAGGAAAGGAACTTTCTCAATTTGGTACAAGGAGGATGGAATGTCAGGGAATATACAACACAGTTTGAGCGTCTATCCAGATTTGCTCAGCATATGATAGACACGCCACAGAAGAAGGTGAAGAGATTTCACCAAGGATTGAATCCCCACCTCAGACATATGATGGTTGGTCATCTGAATCAATCATTCGAAGAGATTGTCAGATTTGCTGCAGGATTAGAGAAGGATGCTTGTCCAGCACAACAACCACAGATGAATCGATCACAGTCATCTAGAAGTTTTCAACAGAGGAATTTCCATAACTTGCCACCAAGGAATACTCAAGGTTGGAGACCTCAGAGTAATTTCCAAGGGAGTAAGAGAACCTGGGAAGGAACCAGAAAGCCACAGCAGGGCTATACTCGACCCCAGCAATATCGCCAGCAAGGATCACAGCCGCAGGCACTACTGACAGCACCGCCAAGCAATAGTGGAGGATGTTTTAATTGCGGAAAGCCAGGGCACGTTGCCAGATTCTGTACAGCCCCTAGAGTTAACCGCAGAATGGATATTGTCTGTCGGAATTGCAACAAGCCGGGACATCTAAGTAAGGATTGTCGTGCACCACAAGGAGGATACTACGGAGCATCGATTCAAGGGATACAAGGACCTCCAGATCAGACAAGGATGAATGCTATCATTCCAGGAGAAGCAGGCTTTAACGCTGATGAGCAGCAACATTTGGAAGGTACGCTTGTACTCTTTCATAGTCCAGTTAAAGCTTTATTTGATACTGGAGCCGCACGTTCATTTATTGCTGTTAAGATTGTGCGTCAATTGGGATTAGAACCCCAGACACTTGAGTCAACACTGAATGCTGTGTCACCTTTGGGAGTGACTGTTAAGTTGAGTAAAGTGTGTAAAGATTGCCCATTGACTTTGGGAGATAGGAATCTTCCTGCAGACTTGGTAGTTCTGTCAATGTCCGAGTTCGACATTATCCTAGGAATGGATTGGTTGACTAAGTATAGTGCCAATTTGGATTGCCCTACTAAGACGATTGTATTTCCGAGACAAGGAAGGCCGACGATTAGATTTCAGTGTCAGCCGACGAGCGATATGTTTCTTACGAGTAGTTTGGCTACGATTGGGAGTACAAGTACAGAACTCACGATGGATCAGATTACTATTGTACAAGATTTTCAGGATGTATTTCAGGATATTAAAGGACTTCCACCGAAAAGAGAAATAGACTTCTGTGTGGAATTAGTACCTGGTACATTGCCTATTTCTAAGACTCCGTATAGGATGGCACCAACTGAGATGTTAGAACTGAAGAAGCAAGTTCAAGAGCTTGAAGACTTAGGTTTCGTTCGCCCGAGTACGTCACCTTGGGGAGCACCAGTTCTGTTTGTAAAGAAGAAGGACGGAACACTTCGACTCTGTATAGACTACAGGGAGTTGAACAAGGTTACGATCAAGAATAGATATCCACTACCTCGGATAGATGACCTATTCGACCAGTTACAAGGATCGAGAATCTTTTCCAAGATTGATTTACGTTCAGGATATCACCAATTGTTAGTTCGACCAGAGGATGTATCGAAGACTGCATTCAGGACAAGATACGGGCATTACGAGTTTCTAGTTATGCCTTTTGGATTGACGAATGCGCCAGCAGTATTTATGGATTTAATGAATAGAGTATTCAGACCATATCTGGATCAATTCATTATAGTGTTCATCGATGATATACTGATCTACTCAAAGACAGAAGAGGATCACAAGGAGCATTTACAGATTGCCTTGCAGACACTTCGAGATAACAAGTTGTATGCAAAATTCAGCAAGTGTGAGTTTTGGCTACGGGAAGTCAAATTCTTGGGACATGTTATATCTCAGGACGGTATTTCGGTAGACTCATCTAAGATTGATGCAGTCTTAAGTTGGAACAGACCGACCAATGCGACAGAGGTCAGAAGTTTTCTTGGATTAGCAGGATATTACAGAAGATTCGTAGAAGGATTTTCCAAGTTAGCAGGACCACTGACGAATTTAACAAGGAAGGAGACGAAGTATGAATGGACGGACAAGCATGAGGATGCATTTCAGGAGTTAAAAGAGAAATTGACTTCTGCACCGGTACTTGCGATACCTAAGAGTGGAGAAAGATATGTGATCTACAGTGACGCATCGCACCAGGGATTGGGTTGTGTACTGATGCAAGACGGGAATGTTATCGCATATGAATCAAGACAATTGAAGGTACACGAGAAGAATTATCCGACGCATGATCTGGAATTGGCAGCAATAGTGTTTGCATTAAAGATTTGGAGACACTATCTCTATGGAGAAAAGTTCGATCTGTTTTCCGATCATAAGAGCTTGAAGTATTTGTTCTCTCAAAAGGAGTTGAACATGCGACAACGAAGATGGATGGAGTTACTCAAGGACTATGACTTTTCATTGCAATACCATCCAGGTAAAGCAAATGTCGTAGCAGATGCTTTGAGCCGTAAACCTCGATTAGTGATCGCTGCATTGCTAATTCGAGAATGGAAAGCATTGGAAGTTTTAGCCGAATTCAAGTTTCAGCCAGTGGAACCAATGGAAAGACAACATTTTGGATGTCTGATGGTACAACCAACTTTGATCAGCCGTATCATAGAAGCTCAACAGACAGCAGAGGATTTGAAGTTATGGTTCACCAAGATGACAGCAAAAGAACCTGAGATCTGGAGTGTTAGTACAGATGGAGCTTTACGATGTAAAGGTAGACTCTGTGTACCTGACAAAGAAAATCTCCGGAAGGACATATTGGATGAAGCTCATAAATCACGGATGACGATTCATCCTGGAGGTACAAAGATGTACAAGGACTTGAAGAGAAATTTTTGGTGGGAAGGAATGAAGCGAGAAGTGGCTGAATATGTTTCTCAGTGTCTTACTTGTAAACAAGTAAAGGCAGAACATCAGAAACCACCTGGACTTCTACAGCCGTTACCAATTCCTCAATGGAAATGGGAACACATCACCATGGATTTTGTGGTGGGATTGCCAAAGTCACAGCAGAATCATGACGCTATTTGGGTAATTGTGGATCGACTTACAAAGACGGCACATTTTATTGCCTACAGTATGACGTATCCAGTGGAACGATTGAGCCGGATGTATCTACAGCACGTAGTACGGTTACACGGGGTACCTGTTTCTATCGTATCAGATCGAGATTCGCGCTTTACTGCAGAATTTTGGAAGAGTCTCCAGACAGCGATGGGAACAACATTGAACTTGAGTTCAGCTTTTCATCCACAGACCGATGGACAGACGGAGAGAGTTAATCAAGTAATGGAAGACATGTTACGTGCTTGTGTTATTGATTTTGAGAATTCTTGGGAGACACACTTACCTTTGATAGAATTCGCTTACAACAACAGTTATCATTCGAGTATAGGAATGGCGCCGTTTGAAGCTTTGTACGGAAGACCTTGCCGATCACCGTTATGTTGGACTGAAGTCGGAGATACTCAACTTCTTGGGCCAGAAATGATACGAGAGACTAGTGAGAAGATTCAGATTGTACATGAGAAGATGAAGACAGCTCAGACCCGACACAAAAGTTATGCTGACAAGCGACGCAAAGACTTAGAGTTTGCCGTTGGAGATCATGTGCTACTCAAAGTTTCGCCTGTTCGAGGCATCGTCAGATTTGGTCAGAAGAAAGGCAAATTATCGCCACGATTCATCAGACCGTTCGAGATTCTAGAGCGTGTTGGAAAAGTTGCTTATCGTCTTGCGCTGCCACCGAAGATGTCAGGAGTGCACAACGTTTTCCACATCAGTATGCTGAGGAAATGTATTCATAACCCAGCGCATGAAATCAACTTCGAGGATATTGAAGTCAACGACAATGTTACGTTCAACGAAGGACCAGTTCGCATTTTAGATCGTGGAGTCAAGAAGCTCAGGAATAAGGAGATTCCATTAGTCAAGATTCAGTGGAAGCATCATGATGAAGGAGAAGCTTCATGGGAACTAGAGTCAGAGATGCGTGAGAAATTTCCGTTTTTATTTTAACTTTGTATGTTTCTGATTTCGAGGACGAAATCTTTTGTTGGGTGGTGGATGATGTAATACCCCGTATTTTTTAATAAATATTTAATGCAGAGAGATTCTATATACTTCATTTGACCATTCATGAAATTCAATATTCGATCGATCGAAGCTAGTTCGAGCGATCGAGACCCTTCAGTTCAAGCGATCGAACCCTTTTCGAGCGATCGAAAACCCTACCGACATAAATTAAATACGTGGTCCCCACTTCAATCGATCAAACCCTTTTTCAATCGATCTAACTGACCGATCTGAGTTCGATCGATCGAGCATCCTTCGATCGATCGAGAATAGAAATATCAGAATACCAGTTTTGCGCAAATGCTGCCACCTGCACCCCATCCTCTCCTATATATACACTGCATTCGTGTGTGTGGTGTGTTTGCTGAACCTTGTGAGAAGAGAGAGTTGAGAGTGTGTGCTTGTGTGTTGGTATACATATATATACACATACCTCCATATATCTATATATATACACACACATATCTATATATATATATACTCAGCAGAGAAGAAGAAGAGAAGAAGAAGAAGAAGGAGAGAAAGAAAGAAGGAGACAGAGAGAGACAGAGACAAGACAGAAGAGAGAGAGAGTGGCCGCCATTAAAGCTTCGGAGCTAAAGCTTACCCAAACGCACCTTAACGACTTTCAGTGAGTTCCAAACTCACTCGGTAACTTAGTTATGATGTTTTACATATTCTGGGCGTATTAATTATAACCCAAACACCCCCTAACATATTCTGCACGTTCACTGGCAGAATCTGGGGAAGACGAAGTTCGACCGATCGAACTGAGTTCAATCGATCGAACATCACTAAGTCTCAATCGATCGAAATGACTTCAATCGATCGAGATCACCTTCACTTCGATCGATCGAGAAGACTTCAATCGATCGAACAGCACTTTCTTCGAGCGATCGAGATGACCTCAATCGATCGAACCTAGCAGAACATGAATGTATTCCTTTCAGTTTATAATTCATAATGCGTAGTTGTTTAATTGTTGTTTCATGTTCCTATTATGCGATATTATGGATAACGGAGGTAATGGGATACGATAATGAGATTGAGATAACATGGTGAGTAACGTAATCGGGTTCGGAACGCTAGTAATAGTACGACGCGATAACGTAGTAAAGTTTGAGATGATAATACTGGGTAGTATTGGATAAGTGAGGAATGAGTCAGTAAGAGGAATTGTATGTTTAAGGTTGTGTGAGTCGAGCTGATGATTCGCTCAGGTTGAATCCGATAAGTGTATGTCAAGGATTTGATCAGGATCGTGAGAATTATGGGTGCACAGTACTCGCAAGAGTTCTTAAAAGCGGTGAACAGTAAGAGTTCTTAAAAGCGGTGAACAAGAGTAGATGTGGCACACCCATGATTTATATTTACCAGAGCTGTGTATGTATCGTACTCGCAAGCGTTCTTAAAAGCGGTGAACAGTAAGAGTTCTTAAAAGCGGTGAACAAGAGTATGGGTATATCCATGGACCAGTCGTTATATGAGAACGATGTATGGGTGCTCGCAAGAGTTCTTAAAAGCGGTATAGCGGTGAACAAGAGCACTGATATGTTGTGCTGATATAATCAGTTCGAGA
Organism: Hydrangea macrophylla; assembly: GCA_033977485.1. Classification (NCBI taxonomy): domain Eukaryota; kingdom Viridiplantae; phylum Streptophyta; class Magnoliopsida; order Cornales; family Hydrangeaceae; genus Hydrangea; species Hydrangea macrophylla. The sequence continues at coordinate 52,633,639 of CM066982.1, forward strand.
TAGTCAGTTGGGTATTGTGGAATCAGTCTTAGAATGGGAGTCGATAATAATCGATTAATGATATGTCTGAATAAACGAGTGAGGATATAATTAGTATCACTGTCATACATTGTTCATAATGGTAATTATGTCATTTCTATGAGACTGTGTTAGTTAGTGCTCACTCAGCTTTCAACAAGCTGACGGCCTTTATTGCCTGGACATTCCCCGTCCAGACTACCCTGTCCTTTACAATGCAGATGACGGAACTCATGGCGATAACGATTACCCTGAAGGGAGTTACGTAGAGAATGGCCCCACTGAGGCCAGTTATGCTGACGCCTATCCGTACGCTAGCTGAAGACCTGAAGATAGATAGTAGTTATATTACTACTTTTCTTTTTACTGTTGTACTTTGTAGTTAACGGGTACTTGGGCATATGTTGTCTCCAGACCTGTTGTGATCCTGTGGACCGTACTCTGATGTTTGTAATAGATAGAACCGTGTTTATATTTCAGTTGTTTTACTGTTCCTGTTTGGACTAGTACTGTGTGGTGTGGATTATCGGTGACTTTCACTTGTCATTCCCTATGGACCCATAAAGGAAATTTATTTTTCTCTATTTATGCTACTCCGGGGCGTGACACAGTATGACACCAATAGCTGCAATTATACATGATATTCAAGCAATCAACATAAAAGCATGGATTGTGACAATAAGGGAAATGTAGAACACTTGGGTTAAGATGATTAGTCACCTAGGTAATCTTTAATACCAAGTGATGTCACACCTATACTTTTACATAGCAAAAAGGCACATACGTAGTTTAAAGAAATAGAAAGTTAGAACTGTTTTTTTTTTTTTTTTAAACTTGCTGGCTACCATATAAAGCTAGTGATGCCATGTATGTTGGTGATTAGAAGGGAGCAAATATTGATGCTTTAGACACAAGTCCTATAAAAGGCTATGTGACATGGCTATTTCTAATAGGTTGAAGTACCTGTATCAAACATTCGACTCTCGAACAAGGGTATGGGGTGTGTACAACACTTCTATTGGACAACCACTAAGAAGCATGTTAGCTAATTGTATATTTGAATATTAAAGTGTCTAATTACATTCTTAGTTCTTTCAAAATGGACGAAATGCTCTTGTTAAGTCTTATTATTACATTTAAAACAACATTTTCTCTTGGAAATGTAAGAAAAATAATAGATTTGCTATCGTGTCAGACTTTTCAAAGTCACGAATCTAAGGACACGCGAACATGGTAGTAAATCTATAATTTTAAGAGAAACTAGCTATTGTTGCTTCCTAAAAACAGTTAATATGAGCATTTTGTCCATTTTAAAATCACTTTATAGCAAAAGGAACATAATTGAAGACTTTAACATACAATTAGACAAGTACGTACTAATTTTTTTTATTGGTAGGAGTGTGATAGTTGATTTTGACCAACTTGTCTTAGATTTCTCATGGCATTATGGGTTAAATGAATGTAAAGTTGAATTGATTTGCTAGTTTGTTCTACAATTTGATAAGTTATTTGAATGTGAATTTTTTTATTTAATCAGGATGATGTACAAGTTGAAAGTGATGATGAAGAGCAGCAGATCTATAATCCCCTGAAGTTGCCAATGGGTTGGGACGGGAAGCCTATTCCTTCCTGGTTATATAAGCTTCATGGTCTTGGTTAGATAAATTTAGAAACTAATTTTTTTTTTCCTTTATTGATTATGGATTCTCCACTAGGTTTTCATAAAAATCTATCTTCTGCAACATCCCACGTCTTAATTTGTCTTTGCATACACTATAGAACTTCTCTTTGCGATGATGAAGGCTATTAGGAGTATACACCAAATATTCTGCTCATGTATACACTATATATATTAGGAGTAATGATATGCTTTCCAATTTTCTATCCCAAAAGTTCTTCCTAAATGATATGGCAGTGGGGCCAAGTAAACAACTTCTAATTAAAATTCAACTGGTCTCACTATATTAGACCTAGCCCACTGCCACATCATTTGGGAAACACTTTTGGGATAAAATTTGGGAAGCATAGAATCATTCTTATATATATATACATGTTTTCACTATTTTTTTTTTCATACTAACTGATGATTAAAACGGTTAGATCCTATTGATTTTAAGTGAAAAAATATCTAGATTATTTTCGAGGAAAAGGAGGGGCAGCCCACTTCCCAGCACATAGCACGGCAGCGCACATGCAGGACATGTGCACGCGCATAGCACATGTATTGCTAGCCTTTGGAGTGCTTTGCACTCGTATTGCTAGCCTTTGGAGCGCTTTGCACTCTTCCCCATAATTCTCCCACCACAAAGCTACAATTAGAAAGTAGAAGAAATTAGATTTTTAAAAATGTTAATCGTTGTAACTTGTAACTTGTAAATTTATAAATAGAGATTACCGGGTTGTTTTTTGTCTCTTGTCACGACCGCCATACTCATTCCAAACAAGCCATCGGCTCTCTTCAACTTCTCAAGTTGTGAATCAATTAGGACTCTTGTTTCCACATCGGGATACATTCTCTCAATGGTTCTAAACAGCCCCATCTTTACTTCTAAATCTGCTTGAAAATTTTGATCATAATGAAACCTTAAATTTAAGTAAAGTGTAAGTTATCAAACAATTAGAAATTTATAAAAAAAGAATATAGACTTATATACTATATAAGTATCCTACATTAGAGTATCTTACTTTGGATTAAGATAGTATGCCGCTGCATGAAGTGGTCGATAGAGTTGTAAATTCCAACGTTTGTTAATGATGCCCCAAATGCGCTTATATCTCGACTTCACATTGTTCAAATTCTTCTTAATTTGTTCTTTTGCCCTATCCATAGCCTCATAAAAATATATCCCATTGCATCACCATCTACTAGTCTTAGACTTAAAAAAGCTTAGTTTTTGAGTAGTGAAACGGTGAAGTGTGTATCCAAATGCCATGAAACTTTACTCACATCTCAAACATACGTAAATAAACTTGTGAGAACTAACGAAATGCATAACGGAATCACAGTTAACAAATAATGCAAAAAAATGACTTTCATCACTTAAACATGAAAAAACTTAGTTTTTTGAGGTTTTGAGTAGTTAAACTGTAAATCGCTTATCCGAGCGACACGAAACCTTAATCGCATCTCAAACATGCCTAAATAAACTTGTGGGAACTAACGGAATGCATAACGGAATCACAGTTCACAAATAATGCGAAAAATGACTTTTTATCACTTAGCCTTGAAAAAACTTAGTTTCGTGGGTTTTGAGGGTTGAAACTGTAAACCAATTAATCAAACGCCACGAAGCCTTACTATACCTCAAACATGTCTAAAGAAACTTGTGAAAACTAACCAAATGCATAACGGAATCACTGTTCACAAATAATGCGAAAAAATGACTTTTTCATCACTTAGACTTGAAAAACTTAGTTTTTGAGGTTTTGAGCAGTGAAACGGTAAAGCGTGTATCCAAATACCACGAAACCTTACTCGCACCTCAAACATGCCTAAATAAACTTGTGGGAACTAACCGAATGCATAACGGAATCACGGTTCACAAATAATGCAAAAAAAAAAAAAATGACTTTTCAATCACTTAGGCTTGAAAAAACTTAGTTTTGGGGGTTTTGAGGGTTGAAACTGTAAACCGTTTAACCAAATGTCACGAAACCTTACTCATTCTTCAAACATGCCTAAAGAAACTTATGGGAACAAACATAATGCATAACGGAATCATAGTTAACAAATAATGCGAAAAAATGACTCTTTCATCATTCTGAGTCCCCGAACACATTTTCGTCTCTCAAAACCCCAAAACATTTTACTCTTTTATTATTTTATATATACAATTAATTAATGAATTTTTTTTTTATTTTTTGTAGGTACAAAGTTTCACATTTTGATGGAAAGTTCTAAAAAGTGAGTCACTTTTTTTGTTGGGCTAATTTTTTTTTGTTGCTTTTATAGTTTTGTTAGTACTTTTTAATGAATATGTAATATTATGTTATTAGTTTAGCACTTGACGCGGATCGAGTGTATATATTTTTTTCATTCCAATTAATTGGTTGATATTGAGATGATCGATGAAATTTAGTAGTTGAAATAGATCATTGAGTTGGATTTAATTTTGTACAGGGTGGTATTGTATGTACAAGGTGGTATATATTGTTTTTACAGGGTGATATTGAATCAGTATTATTTAAAACATTTATGTCATTTTAAAGAAAATTGACATAACTAATTACACATTTATGTCACTTTTAAAGTTTTTATGTCACTTTTTAAGACTTTGATGTAATAATTTTGTTTTGTATTTATGTCACTTTTAAGTATTTATGTCACTTTCTATTAACATATGTCTTGGTTTTATGAAACATTTATGTCACTTTTAAAACATTTTTGTCGCCTCCATCTATGGCACTTTTTACTGGAAAAAAAAGTGACATAAATACCTATTTATGTCACTTTTTAAGTGACATAAAAAGCTTTTTTCCTTGTAGTGTATGTGTTCATTTTATTAAGTTTTCCTCCCAAGTTAATGGTCATTGGAGACTAAACATGACCAACCCACATAAACCTCCATAGAATATAGAGAGGATTCCATGAGATTCCTAGTTAAAGGATCCAAATTATAGATTAAGACTTGGATCCATCCAATTATGTATGGATATAACTATGATCTACCTTAATTCTCATATAAATCATAGGATCATAGAGAATCAAGGGATCAAATTCATAGGACTTGATAAGATATTGAAGATCTCACATATCCTAAAAAAGCAAAAAAAAAAGGATAAAATTTAATTTTACTTTAGATTTCATTTGAACTTAACCCAAGGCTTATTTAGATGCAAATCAATGAAGAGAACAAATAAAACTCAATCACAAATTCTAGTGGTGTGTGATGAAATGAGATAAGAAGAGAGTTTTTTAAATGTATAAAAGTCCTAGATCTATGAATTTGTGATTGAGTTCTAGCCTAATTCTAGATAGGACTAGAAGGTTACTTCTAATAACCTCACGATTCCTCTTAATTCTTGAAGAAGATCTTCCAAATTCTTCAAAGTTCTTGAGTGCTTCTTCAAAAATCCTCTTAATCTCTCTCTATTTTATGTATAATCTATATAGAATTCTTGTTCAAGAAGAAGATCATGGAAGAGGATCCCCACAATGGAGATGAAGATCTCCTTATAGACACCACTCTCAAAGAGTCAATTTGGTAAATTCGAGTAAAAAATCTATGTACAAGGATATTCCATACGTATTTGAGAAAAACAGTCTGTTACAGCGGGCAGCACTCACTGAGTTGTCTGTGGCACTGAGTGAGTACCGTTCTGGCACTCATTGAATGGCGGCGCGGCACTCAGCGAGTGCCGCCGGCTATGCCACGTGCCACTTCTAACAAAATTCCCTCCTTTATTTATTTATTTATTTTTTAAAATATATACTTATATATATATATACTTATATGCTTATAGAAATTATATATATACACAAAATTTCTTTTTTTGTTTTGTTTTTCCTTTGTTCTTCCTCCATCTTTTTTTTTTCTTTCCAACATTATTTTCCTTTTCCTTTTCTTTTTCAAAATTCTTTCTTCTTCCCTTTTTATTTATTTTTCTTTTCAAATTCTTTTTCTATTATCTATTTTATTATTTACAAAAGTAATTTTCAAACTGCCTCTCTTACACGTATTTCATATTCGAGTTTCCTCGAATACTCAATTTCTCTCTTTTGGTCTTTGAAAACTTTATTGGGGTTGAAAAATCCTCTAAAAAACTTGAATTATCTACAAAACCTTCGAATTCTTGTTGGGCATTGTCATCATCGATCCTAGAGGTAACCATCCCCTAAATTCGACAGTTGATCAAAATTGGGGTGTCTACAATTTACCCTTCTTTGGCAGAGCTTGTGAAGCAACACATATCACTAGTGAATGTTGAAGCCTGTGTGAAGACAAGCCTATGACCGAATAGCCGAATTCAGGTAAAAATAAAGTGCGTTGCAAAAATAGTCGCATAGACGGCTGATGTTGGTCGTGCTCGATGGTGAGCTGCCTACGTATCCCAACAGGAATCAGACCAAGACGTAGTTCAGGCAAGGGACAACACTCAGGCACAAACAATCATACGGATGAATGCACCGATCTTATCGTGATGCACATGCTTATGCAATGCTATTTCCACAATGAAATGAAACTGACCATGCCAGTGTTATGCTTGCCCTATCTCATGCTTTCTCTATGTGATGCATGATGCAAGATGTGGTAATCAGAGATAATCACTGAAGATTGGTCGATGCAAATCTCTTGCAAAGACCAAGAAGATGCGATTGATTAACAAAACATGTCAACATAAATCAGTTACAAGGACCAAAATATAAATTTGTTATTTTCCCACAGTGAAGTCAACGCAAATCTGTTGCGTGAATCGAGAATGCAATTCCGTTACATTCTCAAATTAAACCAATCGTAAATCCGCTACTAGGATTGTGAATATAAATCTGTTATATTCCCAAAAGCGAGGTCAACGCAAATTCGTTGCGAGAACGGAGAATGTAAATCTGTTTCATTCTCAAATTTGATCATCATAAATCCATTACGAGGATCGAGAACATAAACTGTTATATCCCCAAAGCAAAGGTCTACGTAAATCCGTTGCGAGAACCAGGAATGCAAATCCGTTACATTCTAAAATTATATCAACATAAATTTGTTACAAGGATCGAGAATATAAATCTGTTATATTCCCAAAGCAAAAGTTAACGTAAATCCATTGCGAGAACCGAGAATGTAAATCTGTTACGCTCTCAAATTAGATCAATGTAAATCCGTTACGAGGATCAAGAATATAAATCTGTTATATTCCCAAAGCAAAGATTAATGCAAATCTGTTGTGAGAACCGATAATGTAAATCCGTTACATTATCAAACTCAGATCATCGTAAATCCATTATGAGAATTGAGAATAGAAATCCATTATACTCCCAAAGTAAGGTCAATGCAAATCCATTGCAAGAATTGAGAGTATGAATCTGTTATATCCTGAAGCAGAGTTAACACAAATCTGTTGCAAGAACCGAGAATGCAAATATGTTACATTCTCAAATTTTGATCAACGTAAATTCGTTACGAGGATCGAGAATATAAATTCGTTATACTCTAAAAGAGAGGTCAATGCAAACCCGTTGCGAGGATCGAAAATGCAAATCCGTTACATTCTCAAATTTTGATCAACGTAAATCCGTTACGAGAATCGAGAATATAAATCCGTTATACTTTCTAAGAGAGGTCAACGTAAATTTGTTATGAGGACCGAGAATGCAAATTCGTTACATTCTCAAATTTTGATCAACATAAAACTGTTACAAGAATTGAGAATATAAATCCATTATACTCTTAAAGAGAGGTCAACGTAAATTTGTTGCAAGGATCGAGAATGCAAATCCATTACACTTTAGATCATCGCAAATTCGTTGCGAGAAGCGAGGATATAAATCCATTATATCCCGAAGCGAAGGTAAAATATGCTTAACTCAATTTTAGTCCTAATTAAAATCAGGGGTCATTTAGACTCAAATTCGAATTTAATTTTTCAAATTAGGAGATAATCAGACTTAAATTCAATTTGATTTTCAAAAATCGGGAGTTAACCAGACTCAAATTCATATTATTTCTAAAACGGGAGTTAATCAAACTCAAATCATTTTAAATTTTCAAAATTAGGAGTCAATTAGACTCGAGTCAAATTACTTTCAAAATTGGGAGTCAACATACTCTAATCAATTCAATTTTCAAAAATCGAGAGTCAACCAGACTCCAATCAATTCAATTTTCCAAAATCGAGAGTCAACCAGACTCTAATCAATTTAATGTTCCAAAATCGAGAGTCAACCAGACTTCAATCAATTTAATTTTCCAAAATTGAGAGTCAACCAGACTAGAATCAATTCAATTTTCCAAAATCAAGAGTCAATCAGACTCGAATTCAGTTAAATTTCAAAATCAGAAGTCATTCAAATTCAAGTTAATTCAAAAATTTTAATTTTCCAAAATCCGGAGTCGATTAGACTCAAATCAACTTTAATTTTTCAAAATCTGAAGTCAATCAAACTCAAATCAATTCAATTTTTTGAAACTAGGAGTCAATCAGACTTAAATTGATTCAAGATTTTTTCAATTTTTTCAAAATCCAGAGTCGATTAGACTCAAATCAACTTAATTTTTCAAAATTCGGAGTCGATTAGACTCAAATCAATTCAATTTCCCATAATCAGGAGTTAATTTTACCTTATGAAAAGGGCTTTAAAACTTATTTTTCAAATCCTGGGGGTTCATTCAAAACGAGGCAAAACCTTGAGGGATATCTAAGCAAAATTTGGTGGTCCCCAATACGAATATGAAAAATTTTGGGGGAAAGGCCAACTGTCACTCGCAGCGGTACTCGAGGGTAGCGCGACAACAATCACTGAGTGCCGGTGCGGCAATTAGTGACTGTCGAACGTGCCGCTGGCTTTTTGTCGACTGCCGTTTTGACTGGCAGTGTGGTTAAGAATAAAACCTTTCATTCTTTTCCTCATTCCTCTCAATCTCTCCTACGAATTTCCTCTCCACGATCTTCCTCTTTTTTGATCCCTAACTTAAGAATCATCCTCAAATCAAGGGATGTTTACTCCTTCCAACATCAAGATTGCATCTTTAACTTGACCCATGCTTAAAATCATAGTTAGCTTTGATTTTTTGTGTGCTTCTCCCAAATTCCTCACATGATTTTGAATTCTTATTTTTTCATTCGTAGATTCAGCAATGGCTAGCAGTTCAGGATCCCATGGGCCCTCGAGGAAGAAGTACAAACCTTCTCCCGGCCATAGCTCGTCACTTCTACTTGCCGATCCCGGGGAGCATCTCTCGGCTCGGGCGTTCAACAAACTAGTATAATCTCAAGTCCTTTTGCTCTTTATGACGATGGATGCAATGCAATGCGATGTATGTTACCTAATGCATGTATGAATATGCCCTTTTTTGTGCATTTTGATATTCCCAAACTATTGTCATGCCCTTTTAGGTTTATTTTGAATAAATTTTTTAGACATTATGATTATGTACGATACTTGAGATTATGCTCTTGCCTGTTTTCTTTGTTTGTATTTTACTGTTTTGACACTGAGACCCTGCTCAAAAATTTTCATTACCTCACTTATTCTTCACAAAAGGGGGTTGCATCTACTTCATCAAGTTCTCAAATTTTACCTATACTTGGACGACTTATGCTATGTGCACACATATGAACCCAAGATTCAAAATCTCAGAATCACTAGGACTCAAGAATTTATTCTACAAATCATGGAGTCACTCGGACCCCAAGAATTCACTGTTTATTTTTACAAAATCATGGAGTCGCCAGGACTTGAGAATTCATTTTTCAAAATCATGGAGTCGCTAGGACTTGAGAATTCATTTTTTAAAACATGGAGTCCCTACAACTCAAGAACATGGAGTTGCTAAGACTTAATAATTTCTATTTTACGAAAACATGGAGTTTAAGACCCTTAAGAATTTCTATTTCACAAAAACATGGAGTCGCTAAGACCTAAGAATCTCTATTTTATAAAAACATGGAATCGTTAAGACCCAAGAATTTCATTTTCTTATTGCTGGAATTTATTGACTTTGTTATCTTTCCCTCCTGTCCTTATCTGTGTTTTATTTCTGCCCTTTTACAGATGCCTGAGATTGCTCTTAAGGGCCATGGGAGCTTGGCTCATGGACACCAATGGTACAAGGAGCTCCCTAATACCATTAAGAACAGAATTAATAATGCAGGCTTTGGGCTTTTGTGTAAGTTCTGGAAAAGAGTTCGAATGACATGACTCAGATCTAAGCCATGGCAGAGCGGTGGTGGGACAACAAAATACATTTCATCTTCCGTTCGGGGAGATGACAATGACCCTACTAGACTTTGCAATGATTTCTGGCATCCCTTTTGGCGGCCTCCTTTGTGGCCTGTTATGATGATCTTGTGAGTCGGCACAAGCAGATCATCGAGCATCTCGGGGCTCATCTTGGGGAGTTTATTGTTCCAAAAAAATGGTTTCTGGGCACCTTTAGTGGCCAAGTTTTTACCGATGAGCAAATGATTAGGGCCTTCATTATGTATGTATTGGGTTGCTCTCTGATGAGCACTAGGGGGGACAGAATCCATCTGGCATATATGGCTTCCTTGGAGGACATCGATAGCATCCCTCAGTATAACTAGGGAGGGGCAGGGTTGGCCACCCTCTATCGCCATATGAGCGATGTTTATCAGGGAAATTTCCCCTCTACTGGCGGGTACTAGAGAGCCTGGGAGGTAGAACTGTATCCATATTACTTTCTTTTTTTTTTCTTTTTTTTTTTTTCCTTTTTTTCAAAATTCTTCCTGATTTCATTTTAGCCATTGGATTCACCTTTTAATGTTTTCTTTATAGATATGGTCCCATGAGTATCTCCGCATGAGAGCCCCCAACACAAGAGTAAATGAGTGTGCCATTCTACCACAGGGCTTGAAGTGGAGAAAAGAAGCGATGGGCCGAAAAGTGGGGGCCCATGACTTTGTTGGCTATAGAAACTTCCTCACCAATCTGTGGGACGTCCATGTAGTATGGAATCCATGGTTGGCGGCCCTCCCAGAGGCTAGTGCAGAACTTCAGGCCTCCTCGGGCTTTGCTAGGATGAGGATCTTAATGGTGGGAGAAGCGTACCGAGAGTGGTATTCAGGCGAGAGGGTGACGAGGCAGTCCTTAGCTACTCCTGTCTTCTATGTAATGAGGGCTCCTCCTGCTACTATTAGGAGCACTAAGACGTTAGCATGACGACTTTGTCGCAGCCCTAGGTGGGGAGGACATGGTGAACTATATAGAGGGCCCCGATGGCTATGCCAATTTCTTGTTGAATTCATTGATGCATAACTTCCCTTTGATGGAAGTTACTCGGGTAACTAATTTTCCCATTTTGATGCTTTAGAATTTTCTCTTAGCCTTGTAGTAATGACTTAATAAGATTTGAATTACCCCCCTTTTTTGTAGCCTGTCCCTGGAGCAATTGATCCTCTAGCTCTCTCACAATGGAATTGGAACGTGCCTACGGTATATATATATGTCCTGAGACCTTATACCAACTTCCTCCATACACTCAGGACATACCGACCATTCCTCTGCAATACGACACCGTTCCTAGAGATTACGCTGAGGAAGGGCTATCATACGCTCATATGGTTCAACATTAGATCCATGGCCGTGAGTGGAGACTAAGTTTAAAGACTACTTGCTTTGTCATTTTTATTTCAAACTCTCAATTATTCCAATACTGATGCTTGAACCCCAATTCTTTTCAAGTCGATAAAGCAAGGGCCAATGTAGAGCTTCAGGCCAGGGCTCAGGTATATATCTTAATCCTTTCTCTCTTTTTTATAAGACTGCACAAGCGAGTTTGCGAACTCAAAAAGAATTTCATATTTAAAAAATAGAGTCTGAGGACTCCAAAGAATTTCTTTTTTACAAAATTGGGTCCAAGGATCCCAAAGAATTTCATTTTCATAGAATTGAATACAAGGACTCTAAAGAATTTCTTCTTTTTACAAAATTGGGTCCAAGGACCCCCAAAGAATTTCATTTTTACAAAATTGGGTCCAAGAACTCCAATGAATTTCCTTTTCACAAAATGGGGTCCAAGGACCCCAAAGAACTTGCTTCTTTTAAAAATTAGGTCCAAGGACCCCAAAGAATTCCATTTTTACAAAATTGGGTCCAAGGACTCCAAAGAATTTTATTTTATATCTTTCTTCCTTTTTATCCTTCTCTTTTGCAAGCGGAAGAGATTTTCACCCTACAGAGGTAAATTCAGGAAGCTCCAAATTAGCCAAGGAGGCAGCTATCATGGAGGTGCTGGAGGCAGCGGCCAAGGTGGAGATGGTGGTGGTGATGGAGGCAATGATGGTGATGGTAGAGCTGGGAGAAGTCAGACAGCTCCACCGGCACCTAGGAAGAATTCTTATCGCCGACGAGGATGATTTATGCTTATCCTCTCATATTTTAGGATGTCCCTATGTGGACAAAATGAAACAATATCGAACTTTCTTTCTTTTATGGATTTTATTAGATTGGTGGATAGAAAACATGTATGCATGTATGGTGGCCTTCGAGCCAATTTTATGCTCATGCTTAACTGCATTGATCGAACATTTATTTATGTTAGTGTTGTTTCAATCTTGCGTATTGATGAATGGTGCAAAGGAATCGATACTTGAATACCAATTGGTAGTATTTTCAATTTTTTTATGCAGGTTTTGGCCTAATTAAGATTACAAACTGATCCAGGAACTGCCTGGACTCTGACCGGCACTTAGTGATGCTGATCGGCACTCAGTGAATGCCCCGCGACACTCGTCAAGTGTCGGCCGGCACTCAGTGAGTGCCGCCGCTTTTCATCGAGTGCCGCTCAGTGCCTTTTTCTTTATAAAGATGGTTCTTGCTCGTTTAAAATTTCCAAGCCCCTTTATTCTCCTTCTCATCTTGATTTCTCATCCCACACTCATTCTTCCTTCATCTCTCATGGCTCCTATCAATTTTGACATACTTTTCCCGTGGATGGATTCCCTTTCATGTATTGACAGACTGAACTTCGAGTCTCATAGATTGATGGATCTCTTTTCTTTCTATCGGATAGCTTTGGATGAGGATTTGCTTCGAACCGGTATCAGGTTTTAGGATCCCTCATTGCATGTCTTCCGGTTTAGTCAGGAGGAGGTCTGCCCACTTTTTAAGGAGTTCAGCACTATCCTTCATACCGACCCTTTTGCAGATCTAGTAGTTCTACAGGTACAGGTAGGATACGTTCAAGATTTAGTAGGTCTTCTTCACATTTCTCCCAGTGCTGCCAACTCCTTTATTCATGACCGATGACACAACTAAAAATTTGTGCGCTCTTGTGCAACACCCAAGTGTAGGTGATCGTGCAAGTAATATTGGATAAGTATAGGTCGATCCCACAGGGAAGGAATAGGAAGAAAATATACTTAGTTACAACCTAAAGAAAAAGAAAAGATGAATTGAAAGAGTGAAAGTTCTAACGAATCCTAATTAATTAAATTAAACTAAATAACCAACTAAAGCATAAAGAAACATAACTAATTAAATAGATAAACCAAAGATGTTGGGAACACGTGAATCCACATTGATCCTAACCATCTACCATGCATATTCTTTAATATTCTATGGAGTTTATTCCTCTTCAGTATTCCGTATTTTTCTAAAGATAAAGAATCAATAGCCCTTACGTGACCGAAACTAAATCATCACAGTTGATTTAAAATACTTAGAAGATGGTTTAAAACAATGGTTTATACTTGCACTCTCAATGGTGTTAGCATTCAAAGTGGTTTTCAAAAGACATTGAAGAAAATAACCTTAAGACTTTGAGTTCTAAAAACTGTTGTGATAAACTGAGCTTATAGGGATAATTTGATGATAGATTTCTAAAACAGAAAGTCTTGGAATACTTAAAAGAATCATATCAGGAATCAACAGGTTCATTTGATCGAAGCGCTCTCAATCGATCGGACAACATCATCCTTCAATCGATCGAAATGTCTACGATTGCTTGACTATGGCTCTGGTTCAATCGATTGAAATATCTTTGATCGATCAAGACCAATGTTTCTAAAGACTACATGGCAAAGGTTGGGAATCAATATTTTATTACATATTCCCAACGTCTAAACTAAGGAAACATTATAAAACTAATGCGAAAATAATAAAACATAACAATCATTACTACTAAATTGATAAACAATGCAATAATGGTAAAGGAAAAGAAAAACCTGGAATAAATTTGAATAGAACTTGAAATAAACTTGAAACAAACTTGAATCTTGAATCTACATTGGAAAAGGAGGAAGAAAACCTCAAAATAAACTAATCTACTCCTAAACTAACCCTAAAACTACCCTAAAACTGTTATTTTTTGCGTTCTGGAGCGTCCTCCCTATGTCTGGTATCAAAATGACTTATTTATAGGGTTCCTGCAGACTATACACAACTTTTGGGGGAAAATAAAAAGCTCAAGCAATCGAACTTAGTTCGATCGATCGAAGTCTCAATCGATTGAACTCTCCTCAAGGGCTTGAACTTCTTTGATTTTGACAGCTTTGTGCACTGATAGGAGAATGACCATATCTTTTCACTCGGACCTCAGATTGACCTCCTATTTGCTGCCACTCGACCGTAACTCAAAGATCTACATTTTTCATTTCAAGGAAAATCTTTCAAATCTGAAGTCGTTAATGTCAAAAATGGCATTTTCTTAGCTACTTCTGCTATTCTCTTCACCATAATCACTTTCTATGCAACGTTTGCTTTCCATGACTTGTAAAATAGTGTAAAAACACATGTTTGAGTCTCAAGATCATAGAAAACACTTTATCATTTATATGCATCTAAATCTAGGGACTTGGGGATAAAAGTATGCATAAGAGACCATGCAATACGTTATGAATATGCACTTTTCACCTCTAATCACACCCCCTCAACTAGTTCGTTGCTAGTCCCAAGCAATGAAGCGAACTACAACAATATTTAGTTGAACTCTAAAAATAAAAAAAATAAAAAAAGAAAGTAAAAATCCTAACTCACTTTTGCAGGAATTGCGATTGCATTTAGCGTATGCAACAATCATTTAAACCCCTAGGTTCCCCCTAGTGGACGAGTGTTTTCTCATGAGGGTTTGCAGTGAATCTACCCACAAAATTCATGTTTATGGAAATGGTTCTCGTTTAAATGTTTTCAAGAAATTTCCTTTCATTTAGCAGTGTGGTTAAGATCAACAATCTCATGAAACTCTCTAGTATGACATAGTCATGGAACACACACATTACAGTTAATCTACTATCAAAATCATTAGAATATTTCATACCTATTAATTATTACGTGTGTGTATGAATGGACAACCAAAATAAAAAACATTGATTTCAAAGCTTGCATAACCTAAGATGCTATCAAGACGTTCATTTTGACTCAACTCTCACTGGATTACACTCTCAAGAAGAAATCACTCTGAATTAGGTGTTTGATTGAGAAGAAAGAGACTCGTGATATTCAATTAGGTCAAAGATGTGATTGGGATGTCTACTACAACTTTTCAAACTTCTCCACATCTCCAATCTTTCTCTTCTTCTTATCTTTTATTTATTTACTATTTTCTTTACACTCTTCTTTTTATCATTATTATTTTTTTCTTTTTTCTTTTTTTCTTTTTTCATGCTTTTCTTTTTCTTTTTATTTCTTTTTCTTTGCCAACTTTCCTTATTCACACTTATACTTCTTGTCAACACAACACATCCCAATCACACTTAAATAAAGAATTGAGGCTTGAACTCCTAATTTGGAGTTAGGTATAGACTTTAGGATTGTGAAGACAAGGTAATTATGATAAGCTCAAGAGGTGAAGTAAAGGAATAGAATAGAGGTAGGCCAAGGCTATATTTTGCATGTATAGTCAAAAGATGGCCTAAATCATCTTCTAAGTTAGTTGGATTATTCATTTTAGTAAATTCAAGAGCTCTAAATTTTGGTAAATCCTGAACGTTCTCTTCTAGTGATCAGTCAAAATGAAGAAATTGAGACTTTCAACGAATTACAACGCTTTTCAAAAAGTAAGAGTAATTTATAAAACCCTCAAGATAAAAGCATGGCTCAAAAGCTCACTTGGGTTATTAGTCTCCACTATAGTCTCTCAAGACACTTAGACTATGCTTACTAATCCATTTTAGCTAAGTATAAGGTTGTCTCAATGTACTCAAAGTTGTTTAAAGATTAAAAAACATAAAATATACTATAACTAAGATAGTAAAGAAACTATCATTGTGTGCATCACATAATAATAGCATACAGAAAATAACACTAACGCATCGTAACTAACTACATTAACTAAGAGAGAAATACAAGAACCATTTTATTATCTTTAAAATAAATTAAAAATTTTAAAATTTTTGCAATTTTTAATTTACTGAGTCATGCTGCTAAGTAGGTATATTGACATTAAAGCATAGAAATAAAGAAACGAGACATGCAATGACTCACTCCCCCCCCCCCCCCCCCCCCCAACTAAAACTAAACATTGTTCTCAATGTTCTAAACTAAGCACATGGACAAATAAAGTAAAGCGAGAGGAGAAAGGATGTTACCTCGAGGCGTTAATATCCAATTGTTTTTTTTTCAAGTTACCTGCAAAATCATGAGTAGCAACAAGGAAAAATAGAGAATATAATACAACTAATCAGTAAATAAATTCGGTTAATCAAGATCTTTATCATAAAGTACTAACCAAAATTTTTGAGGATCTTCACAGTGAAATAATTTTACAGTGAGAAGAACGTTGTGATCCTCATAAAAATACAACTCCCCCCAACTAATGTCAGGCTCAAGGTCAGAGGAGATGATGCAAAACCTATGCCTTCCAATTTTTTTGTGGACAGTTATAAGAGGTATACCACACTTTTTAGGAATCACATGCAAGAAATGATCGCTGGTGTTCGTATTTGCTATGACAACCTCTATTATAATACAAGGGGGTGGCCAAGGTTCAATGAAAGGGGCAGGGTCTAAGTGATGTTCTAATTTAGCTTCATTACCCTCCTCTTGTTCTAGAACAGAATTTATTGAGATATGATCATAGGAATTTAATTTCTGTTCTAGACATATGGTTTTGGACTGGACTTGGATAAAGCTATCTATTTGGGCCGCAATGTCATTATTATTCAAGAAGGTGAAGAAGTCTAAAAGATTACTAGCTTCTTGTTGAAGTTTAAGATCATTTAATGTGGGCTCAAAAATTTCTGAGTACTCTCTCAAAGAATTTTGAAAAATAAAATTTTATGAAGCACATGTGTTAGAATCCTTACCATCCTCTTCCATAATACATTCTATTTGTTCAATTGTGGTGTACACATGACTTTCAAGCTCAGGATGAGAGCTTTGATTGAAAGTAAGGATAGGTGATGGGCAACTTGATGACACCACCTCTTCAGCTGAAAGAGATGAGGGATTATGAATATCACAAGAATCTAAATCAGATTTAGATTTTTTAGTTACATCCTCCCTAGGGTCACTATCAACGGTAGGGGTAGAATCAACAGGTAACTCCTCCTTTCCTTGTCGTGTGCAATCACCTAAACTCTCAGGATATTTTCAATCCTCATTCTCATCCTTGTAACTCTTCTCACTATGTATGTCGTCTATTGATGTGCTCTGGACAAAGAGATTGTGCAATTTTATCCAGGCAGTGAAGGAGTTGATGTCTGGGGTTGTATATTGAGAAGAAGATGGTTCTACAACTTTATGCTCAATGATTTGGTTTTGGAGTTCCTGTTGGGTTATCACTTCCTCGAGTGAGTTGTTAGCCTCATTCGGTATAAATCCATCACTGTCCTTTAATTCCATTCCATTATTAGTGTCTTGAAAATTAGGTTGTAGTGTTGAAGGACTGGTATAGTCTTCTATGGGTTGGCTAGCATATGCTTGTTGATATCTAGTTTCTAATTTATCAAGTGCACTATCTAGCCTTTTCATTTTACTAAGCAGCAATTTTAACATACCATTATCCTCAACTTGGTTATTCTCCTCATTATTACTATATGAAGCTTCGCCCCATTGTGGTTGGTAGTAATTCCCATCCCATTGTGTTTATGTGCAAGACTCCCCAGAAGGAAAGTCTTGGTGCATTTGGTAATCGTGGGAATTACTACTATATCCTATGCTATCATTTTGGTTATATCCCCACTGCGATTGATAGAACTCTCCATGTGAAGGTTCTTGATACGTTTGATAATACGGGGGACTACCACTATTATTTCCCCATTATGGTCGTTGGTAATTAGCGTCACATGTGGGTGCTTGACAAATTGGGGGATAGTTTTCATTACCTAAAGTGTACATATTCGTGGTGTTTGTGTGGTATGGAGGGTAATATGGATAAGACATGTTTACCCAAAATTTTTAAACAATAGAATATTATTTTTATTTTTTGTTTTGTAAGAGAATAAGTCCAAAAGTTTTTATTATTTTATATTTTATTATTATTATTTTGATTATTTTTTTTTATAGAAAAGTAAGAAAATTTGGAAATAACTTAGCAAAATCCTAACTAGTTGCCTTCCCAGACAACAGCGCCAAAAACATGACACGACTAAAAAGTTGTGCACTCTTGTGCAACACCCAAGTGTAGGTGATCGTGCAAGTAATACTGGATAAGTCTAGGTCGATCCCACAGGGAAGGAATAGGAAAAAAAATATGCTAAGTTACAACCTAAAGAAAAAGAAAATATGAATTGTAAGAGTGAAAGTTCAAACGAATCCTAATTAATTAAATTAAACTAAATAACAAACTAAAGCATAATGAAACATAACTAATTAAACAGATAAACTAAAGGTGTTGGGAACACGTGAATCCACATTGATCCTAACCATCTACCATGCATATTCATTAACGTTCTATGGAGTTTATTTCTCTTCAGTATTCCATATTTTTCTAAAGATAAAGAATCAATAGCCCTTACATGACCAAGACTAAATCATCATAGTTGATATTAAAATACTCAGAAGATAGTTTAAAACTATGGTTTATACTTGCACTCTCAATGGTGTTAGCATTCAAAGTGGTTTTCAAAAGACATTGAAGAAAATAGCTTTAAGGCTTTAAGTTCTAAAAACTGTTGTGATAAACTGAGCTTATAGGGATAATTTGATGACAGATTTCTAAAACAGAAAGTCTTGGAATACTTAAAAGAATCATCTCAGGAATCAACAGGTTCGATCGATTGAAATAGTCTCGATCGATCTGATAGCATCATCCTTCAATCAATCGAAATGTCTATGATCACTTGACTATGGCTTAGGTTCGATCAATCGAAATATCTTTGATCGATCAAGACCAATGGTTCTAAAGATTGCATGGCAGAGGTTGGGAATCAATATTTCATCACATATTTCCAACATCTAAACTACGAAAACATAATAAAACTAATGCAGAAACCGTAAAACATAACAATCATAACTAATAGATTAATGAACAATGCAATAAGGGTATGTAGACACCCTAATTTTGACCAAACGTCGGGAAAAGGGGAGTATTACCTCTAAGATCCAATGATGACAATGTCCGACTAACTAAGGGGTTCCAAAGGTAAATAAAGCTCTTCAAAAGGCTCTTCAATTCAAACGAAAATAAAGAGAAGAAAGAAAAGAGAAAGGAAAATAGGGAATAGAGAAAACGGCACATGGCAGGCTACTGCGGCACTCTCGGGTTGCCGGTACGGCACTCTTTGACTACCGTCCGACGGTCAGTGAGTACCGCAATGACAGTTAATGATTGCCACCAATTTCATTCAAGTGCCGCAAAATTTAAGAAACGGCAGTTCCTAGAGTTGTCTGCGGCATTCATTGAGTGTCGTACCGGCTGTCACTGACTGCCGTTTCCATCTCCATTAAGTGCTGCATTTTCAGGCAGACAGCTGTAATACAGCATATTTTGTACCATCAAAAGGACATATGAAATCAGTATTTTTGACCCTAAAATGACTAAAATACCTTTTTAAATTTGCCTATATAAAGAGGTGAATATCCCATTGTAAGAGGATGAGCTTTTTGAATCACCTAACCTTATCTTGATTCTTCTTCCTCCAAACCTCTAGAAAATTTTCTAAATATACTTAAGAGTTGCTTTTGTAAGTTCAAGAAGAAGTTTGTGTGTGAGTTAGAGTTGAAGAGCTTGATTAACTTGTAGAAATCCTCCAAATCACTAAGTTGAGGATATTTAGAGTTAGACTCTAGACTAAGTCATTCTTTAAATACATGTTAATTTGGATAATGTTTGAACTTTGAATCTATACTTTTTTATTATATTCATCTCTTGGGATTTATGAGACCTTCAATGTCTCACTTGAATCTCTTGATTTAAAACTTCTTGGTCTTCTTATAAGTTCATGGTTTATAAGAAGATCAGAATTGATAAATAGCATGTTTGGTTTTTTTTTTGCTGAGAATTAGCATGTTTGGTTGACAAGTTCAAATCCATTTCCATGATTTGGTCTTGTTATCCAAGGACTTTATGAAGTTTCTTCATACTTCATTAAAGTCTATCAAGTATAGGAGTCATTAGTCTTCCATGACCATCAAATGGTAGAAGAATTAGTTCACCTAAAGCCAAGTTTAATGGCTTGGTAGTTAAATTTAGTAAGTAAAACATAGCTAGACAAAGATGCAGTGAGTGCATCAACCACTTTTCATTAAATATTTTTAGTTAAACATTGAACCGTTGGAATTGAATGAAACCAACGGGAAAGTGTCTATAACTCAAAGATATACCACTGTAATTTTTGTTCTAAAGAGATTTCATGTCTAAAGCGATTTGGTTATGAGTTTTGCCGAATAACAACAATCTGTCCAGAATTTTAGAACAGTAACACCTCTTTGAAACAAATGAATCAGAACCTTAGTTAGATTTTCTTGACCCCAAATAATTTTTCCTATGACGTTTAATGTGTTAATAAGACCCCCTAAAAGATTAGAGTCTTTTAGATTTTTTTACTATTTTTAGAAAATCATACAAAATTTCTGGACAGAGAGTTGGAAATTCTTGTGCGATGTCTAGTGTTTGTTTGATTCCCAGAGATCTAACCGTTGGAACTTTGATTTTCTTTTTGGGTTAGAAACTAGACTCATAAAAGTACCCTGTGACAAAAAATCATTAAGTTCAAACCTGTGGAAATATGCTTTTCAAATTCTTAAATTCTAGGTTTGCTCTCTGGAATTTCTAGAATTTTGTGACAGATTTGGTAATTTTGTAAATAATGGCTCAAATGGTGTTTTCATGAGTTAAGGCTTATACCATGTTTCAATAGTGAATAGTTAAGCTTAAATTCAAAGTTTAAGTGACCCAAATTAATGAATACTTCATAATTTACTTTTTTTCATATATACCTTCATCCAAGTGGCTTGATGTTTATACTTAGGATTCGTTTGCTTTAGATTTAATTACATTCGATAGATCTAAGCTAGAAGTCTAGGATTGTCATCTAACTTTATATCTTGTACATCATGTGGACTAACCCTTGTTATGTAGCACCGATGAGGCATGATCTCTTGACTCTTCCTTAGCTTAATTATTCTTCAATTTTATTAGTTTTTCGACCCCATGTGCGACACCTTAGAATTAAAAATTTGCCTTATATGTATATATGTGTATTAGAGACTTTCTTGTTAGGATTTCAACTTTTGCATGCATTACAGGTTTAAATATTCACAGCTAGATCCCGGGTAAGTTCTCTAGTTCTCTATTTTACATATCATATTGCTTGCTAATTGAACTACTTGGTTTTGAATGATATTTTGTCCTTAGCAATTTTACACTATTTAAACATGTTTTTGTAATGTATATTTATACATATGTATTAGTTGAGGGTACATTTAGATTAATGATTCGATTAAACGGATGTTGAGTAGAGGCCTATCGCGAGATAGGATGAGAGGGGCTGTTTTAGTCTACTGGGCTCCTTCCCCTCTCATTCCATAGTCCTCGGACCTAGTTAACCTCTGGTTTCTAAAAGATCGGTTTAACTTTAAATGGTTTCTTAATCTTCCTTTTAAAAATTAATTGTCGACTCATTTTTGAATTTGAACTTGAAAAATGTTTTAAATAAAAAAGCTATGGGTGAAAAAAAAAATTACAATGTCCACAATCTGGCGACTGTGCTGGGGATCGAATCCAGAATCTCTGATTTCGTAAACCAGAACTCTTATTTTAGGTTCACTCGAGGATTAGACTTGAAAGCATCCTTTTAATCAAATTAATTGATCTTTGTGTGCTAATTGCATTGTACTTGCATGTCTCACCAGTCGATTGCACGGAACTATGACCTTGGAGGCTCGGGGCGACCCGGTCAGTCAAGTCATCATGGGACTGTGTGATCACCCTTGATCTCGTACCATGATTTGGTATATGAAGCATCCTATCGGATGTGTGTCAAGGGTTCCTTACTTGACCAAAACCCAGACTTTGCATGATAGCTTCTCTAGAACCTTTCAAGATTAGGGAATTAATTCTTAAATAGGATTACGTGTAAGGAGATTTGTATGCCCGAAAGGGTTTACTTGAGATGATGACGATACTTGCTTGATGAAGGATGTGTAACCTCTTAATCACTTTTGAGTAATTCCTTCTTATGTCCCACGATGTTTGGAGGACATGTCGAACCTTGATTATAAGATTACACTTCTTATATCTTGTTAGATAAGCATATTGTCCTTGTATGCATCCGAATTCATGAAAAGTATGGTGATAATCCGATCATGTGATCCTTTTACCCAAAGAATTTTTAAATCTATCTCTGAAAGCAAACATATTTTTGCTATCTTTACTCCAAAGTTTTTAATCGCTCTTTCAAAAATAAATCTTTGGAACTTTGGAAATCATATATTTTTTAATTAACATTCCAAGTCAACCTTTGTTAAAGTATATTTTCACATGATCATCTTTTAAGGAAAAATCCAAAAATTTTGGGAATTGTTTTTGGAAGAAATGCTCTTCAAATGAATTTCAAAGCAAAATTTCAATCCAATCATCTTTATTGAGAAATATTTTCACATCCTCATTTTTAAGTAAAAGATTCAAAATCCTTGAGAATTGTTTTTGAAAAATCTCATCATTTAAAGAAATGCTTTTCAAATGAATTTCGAAAAAATTTGAATACCCGACCTTTGAAAGGGTAGTGAGGATCACAATGAGAGGTGAAATTGGCACATTTGACATGAGTGGGGATTTTATGTGCTTATGTATTTTATGTGCTAGGACTAGAATTTTCCTTTCTTTTTCATATGGAATAGGCACACACACACTTGCATTTCATCCATGTGCCATGTGTGTGGTGCATGCATTTAGCCACATCAAATCATCAAAGCATGTGCATTTTGGCACTCTCATCATATCAGTCAATGTCATTACATGCGTGTAGAGTACAAATTCACCAAGTAGTCCAATAGTTCCTCAAAATTCCTTGCCTCTCGAAAATAAATTCTGCATGCGGACCTTTTCCCATCTATGTTGTAGATTTATAGAAAGAATGGAACAACCAGATCCCCTAGTAAGGATGCTTCTAATCTTCTTGGGTTCGTCTTTCTTCATTAGAGGAGAACATAGACCATCATGTTGAGATTGATCCACCAATGGCCTTTAAAGCTTTGGAGGGGAAAGTGAGCAAACTGCAAGCCGCTGTTGAGCAACAAGATTCGAGGGTGAAGCAATTGGAGAAGGTCATACTTGAGTTCATTCAATTATTTAAAGATCAAATGGGCTATGATGAGAAAAAGATGGATCAGCTAGAGAAGAGAATAATGGATCGCTTAAAGAAGCACTAACAGTCATGTCCAAATCCACCCATGCACCAAGGCCCATATCCAAATTCGGCCATGTACCCAAGCCCAATCAATCACCAGAGCTCATATCTAGTGAATCACTAAATCCAGCAGTCGTACCTGGCCAATCTACAAAGCCCATATCCAATCTCAAACCCATATCTAAGAAATCCAAACTCACTTCTCAACTCAAGTAATTTGGCCCTACCTTATGCCCAAACCTTAAAGCTGGCTCAAGCTCCAAATCGAATTCAAAATCAAGACAAACCCGTAAGCCAAGAATCTTTGACAACCTTGGCATACCATTATCCGTAACCTTCGTTCACCTCTTGACCAAGGGCCACCTCAAACCATTGGACCCAAGGTCACCACCAAATCCTTTACCCCGCAAGTTTAATCTATCTTTGTACTACACCTATCACCAGACTCAAGGCCACAAGACTGATTCTTGCTCTAGACTTCGCCATGAGATCCAGGATCTCATTGATCAGAAAATCATCACTCCTCTGCCAAATCCACCAAGTGACCTTTGGCATAATGATCATGACATGCAAGCTTTTCACTCTCCGACCTCTCAATCCCGACCATCATTGACCACCTGTAAGGGATTTGCTGCTTCCTTGAGTACACAATAACCAACTGGCCTTGGCCCAATCAACATATTTGGAATAGGCATTGATAACACTTGGTATGACTCAGATGAATACTGTCTCGCTAAAAATTGGGCCATGGACAGAGTAGATATTTCTGCACACATGCTGTTGGGGAAAGGCGAACCCAAAGGTTCAAACAATGATAATGAAGTGATAGTGTTTTGAAATACTGTTGCTGAATCAAATGTGGATGCTCTAGGGGACCCAATAAATTAAAAATTATCTATGACACTCCAGTTAAGGCCAAGCCGAGTCTAGTTCGGTAATCGAGTCATGTCCGAGTTAGAGTTAAGTGTTAAGTATCAAGTGTCATAGTTATGTTTGATTCCATCAAGTCTATTGTCGAGTCTTTATCAAGTCCATCGAGTCAGATAATGTAATATGTAGCTGGTTGAATAAAATGTCATTTTTAGATGTGCCTAGTTGTGAATAAATGGATCGTTAAAAAAAAAATAATAATAAAATCACTTTTTGATGGAAGATATTTTGTTGATAAATCTTTGCATTAAAAATGGATTCCCAAATGATAAAACAAATTTTGTGCCAAATCCAAGGAGGAGTAGAGAATTGATTAGCTTCACGTTTAGAATTTAAAGATACTCTCGCTCATTCTTGGAAAGATAAACTTGGGACTTGAGGCTTGCTCACAATCCCCTTCTCCTAAATACCAAGCCTAAAAGATGAGCCCATGGTCCAAAGCCATAAACTTGGTCTTTGATGGTAGCTAGATGTTTTAAATGAACTTCTTCTTCAAAAGAAAAAAAACGAGAGGAAAAAAAAGAAGCTCGCCAGGATGAAACCCGAAAGGGAACCTAGGCAAAAGTTAGAGCACAAATCAAGATGCATGTTGATTTCAAAATCCGAATCCTAGCCAGTCAATATCATGAAGAGAATAAGAGATAGTGAGGTAGTGGAAAAAAAAAAAAGATAGAGATTTTTTTTTATTTTTAAAATTTTTTTTAGCACTTCAAAGTACATCATTGGTACATGAAGAAAAGAAATTGGAAATGAAAAGAGTGATTTGAAAATATCAATTAGTATTAAAATTTTGTGAGAGGCTCAATGGCTAAGCGGGGCTAAAACAATGCAAAGATATCTTTGAGAAAAATAAAGAGATATTTGGAAGGCTGATATTGCTTGGTGAATAAAGTATGATTAAAACATGATGTGTTATGAGAGTTGTAAAGATAGACTGGCTAGTGAAAAGGTGAAAAGAATCAAGCGCCACAAACAAAAAGAAAAGAAAATGAAAAAGAAGAAGAGAAAAGAAAAGAAGAAAATAAAAGGGAGAAGTAGTTCATATTCTCATCATCATGTTCAAAGGATTCCACAAGTGACCCATTTCAGAAAGAGCATTCATTGATCCCAAATGGAAACATAGCTCGAAAAGCCCACAAATTCTTGAAGCCTTATTCTTTCAAGACCTCCGGAGTCGACGAACTACATTTCGACCTGATTCCCACTCCGGGATACGTAGGCAGCCTACCCGGTTCGGTCACCACCCTCGCCATCTTATGGCATCTTTCCTTCAAGCCTTGGCCGAACTAATTTGGACTTGATTCCCGCTTGGGGATAAGTAGGCAAACCTCCCAAGGTTCTCAGTCCATAACCATCCCTAAACTAAGCATCACCCTTTTGCGCCTTTGGTTTCCTTCCTTCAAACTAGGGGCAAACTTACGTTTTCCTGGAGCCACATATATATCGCCAAGCCAGGGGAAAACTTCATTTGCTGAACACCTCATTTAATCCCAAAAGCAATGCCTCCAGGTCCTATTCAAACTAGGGGCAAACTTCGTTTGCCAGAATCCCTCTATGTCAAAGGCAAGTTCTCAAGTAATCAAGTTTCTTTTGAAAGGATTGAAATAGAGTGCCTTTCACTCTATAAGCTAAATCACTAATTTGAAGCACATTCTAGATGGGCAAAGAATTCACTAAATCAAAAATGGGAAGTTTTCAAAGTTTAGATTTATCAGCAAAGCACTACCATTTGTAAGATGATGAATAAATGAAAGGTGAGATGATACATTATTCACAATGAAAGCACGTTGATTCATAATGAATGAAGAGTTTGAGTTAGTCATTTTGAGTAACTGGCTTTGTCAGGTCTGTCCTCTTTTAATGAGTCAATAAATGGTCTCAATTGTGTGGGTTTAAGATGATGAATAAAGATTTGACAAGTCTCCATGAACATTCCAAGAGCAATACAAGCAGATGTTTCGAACACTATCACAACATAATGCTAAAGTGACAATATAAGAATAGTCCAAAACTATGGGCAAAGGTAACTTCCCTCTTTTGGCAAGATCGATGTATTTCTCCCGAAGGTCCGCAAATGCAGAAAATCATTCTTTCTATCAGCTCCGCCCAAATTCTATGAGTCTCAAGACTTCCTAAAATTTTGAAAAAAAATCAACTCCTTGAGTCCGCGGACTCCCAAACTTTTGTGAAATCAATTCTTTAAGTACGAAGTAAGCACGAGGAGACTTCTAAACAAGCATTAGTCCTCAATAGTAGCTCCTCTTCATAAGCGTTAGTCCAAACTTTGGAAATAGAAATTCTTTGAGTTGAATAGAATTGCCTCCCGATTCTTGAAAATTTTGAATGCTTTGAGTCTAATCGACTTGCAACTTGAAAATCAAAATTTTGTTTTGAGTCGGATGGACTCCAAGTTTTGGAAATAGGATTTGTTTTGTGGCTGATCGACTCCCAAATTTTGGAAATAAGAAAATTCTTTGAGTCTAATTCAACTCCTGTTTTTTAGAAAATTTGAAAATTTCTCGAGTCTGATCCGACTCCCAATTTTGTGAAATGGAAATTGTTTGAGTCTAATTCGACTCCTGTTTTTAGAAAATTTGAAAATTCCTTGATTTTGATTCGACTCCCAATTTTGTGAAATAAGAAATTCTTCGAGACCGTGTGACTCCATTTTGTATAAAATGTTAATTTGATAGAGTTTATGTAAAAAGTAAATTTTTGTCGAGGTCGTGTGACTCCGTTTATGTAAGATGACAAAAAGTGAATTTCGTTGAGTCCGAGTGACTCTGTTGTTGTGGAGATGCGGTCCATGGATCTAAATGACTCTTTTGTTTTAAAATGTGAATTTTTGAGTCCTTGTGTAAGAAAATTGAATTTTTGAGTCCACATGACTCCCTTTGACTTATAAAATATTAAATTTTGACTCACTCTGTCAGAAAATTAAAGTTTTGGGTCCATGTGACTCCCTTTGAATTTTTGAGTCTGTGTGGCTCCTTTTGTCGAAAAATTGAATTCTGGAGTCCGCATGACTCCTTGTGTAAGAAAATTGAATTTTTTGGGTCTACGTGACTCCCTTTGAATCTTTGAATCTGCGTTACTCCTTTTGTCAGAAGATTGAATTTTTTAGTCTACATGACTCCTTTTGTCAAAAAATTGAATTCTTAAGTCCACGTGACTCCTTTTGTCAGAAAATTGAATAAATTTGAATTGTTGAGTCCAAGTGTCTCCGTTGATGTAAAATATGAGATTTGGGGTCCGAGTGAATAATAATAATGAAATTTTTGGGGCATGGTGTCGACACAAAATCAATGAAAGTGGGATAACAAGGATAAACAAAAGTGTAAATCCTACATATGGTCCTAACAATGTCTTAAGGGAATCTAAAATCCACAAAGCGCGCAAGATTAAAATCATGTTCATACATGCATTAGGCATCATACATTGCATTGATCATCTAGAGAAGTAGAAATGCAAAGTGAAGACTAGATTTTTACTCCTTTGATAAAGTCACATGCAGAGAGGCACAATTCAGGGTCAGCGAGGAGGAGCAAAGGATCGTGACCTGGGGAGGGCTGATGTCTCTTCCTTGGAGGTCCTGGGGAGACTGAACCGCTAGCCATAGGAACAGATCTGCAAAGAAAAAGTGAGAGAATCAAGTTTTTTGAAACGCTTAAGAGGAAACATAGCAATACATGAAATGCTGTAGTTTTCAATCATGAATTTAACCAAAAGATAGGATCTTGATGATAGAAAGGAGTCAAATTGACTCTGGTTTTTGTGAAATTGAAATCTTGATTCGAATTGACTCTAGATTTTAGAAATTTTGAATTGAGTCAAATTAACTCCAATTTTTGTGAAATAGAATTGATTTGAGTCAGATTGACTCCCGGGTTTAGAAATTGAAAATTAACTGGAGTCTAACTAACTCCTATATTAGAAATTGAACCGAATTAAATTGATTTGAGTCTGATTGACTCTTGAGTTTTGAAAATTGAATTGAATTAAGTCGGACTCCCGGTTTCAAAATTTGAGTTGATTTGAGTCTGATTTGACTACGGATTTCTAGAATTTGAATAAAAATTGAGATTGGTGGACTCCCAGGTTTAAAAAACTTGAAAGAATTTGGGTCTGATTGACCCTTGATTTTGAAAATTTTGGAAAGAATTTGAGTCTGATCGACTCTTGATTTTGAAAATTTGAAGGATTTGACTCCGGATACTGAAAAATCTGAGTTGAGTCTGATCAACTCTCGATCTTGAGAATTTAAGACTGAATTAAATCTGAATATGATCAAATCCTAGATTTTAGGAGTTTTGAATTGAATCAAGCTAATTGGAGAATGTAACGGATTTTGCGTTCTCGGTCCTCGCAACGGATTTACGTTGGCCTCACCTGGAGAATATAACAGATTAATATTCTTGATTCTCGTAATAGATATACGATAATCACCTTTTTAAGAATGTAGCGGATTTGCATTATAGGTCCTCGCAACAGATTTGCGTTGGCCTCACCTGGAGAATATAACGGATTTATATTCCCGATTCTCATAACGGATTTGCGATATCATCTTTTTGAAAATGTAACGGATTTTCATTCTCAATCTTCACAATAGATTTACGTTGGCCTCACCCGGAGAATATAACGGATTTACATTCCCGATTCTCGTAACGGATTTGCGATAATCACCTTTTTGAGAATAACGGATTTGCATTCTCTGTCCTCGCAACAGATTTATGTTGGCCTCACCTAGAGAATATAATGGATTTATATTCCCGATTCTCGTAACAGATTTACGATAATCACCTTTCTGAGAATGTAACGGATTTGCATTCTAGGTCCTCGCAATAGATTTGCATTGGCCTCACTTGGAGAATATAATGGATTTATATTCTCAATTCTCGTAACGGATTTGCGACAATCACCTTTCTGAGAATGTAACGAATTTGCATTCTAGACCCTCGCAACATATTTGAGTTGGCCTCACCTGGAGAATATAATGGATTCATATTCCCCATTCTCGTAATGGATTTGCGATAATCACCTTTTTGAGAATGTAATGGATTTAGATTCTCAGTCCTCGCAACAGATTTGCATTGGCCTCACCTGGAGAATATAAATGATTTATATTCTCGATTCTCGTAACGAATTTACGATAATCACCTTTTTGAGAATGTGATGGATTTGCATTCTCGGTCCTCGTAACAGATTTGCGTTGGGCTCACCTGGAGAATATAACGGATTTATATTCTTGATTCTCGTAACAGATTTGCGATAATCACCTTTTTGAGAATATAACGGATTTGCATTCTTGTTCCTCATAACAGATTTGCGTTGGCCTCACCTAGAGAATATAACGGATTTATATTCCCGATTCTCGTAACAGATTTACGATAATCACCTTTTTGAGAATGTAACAGATATACATTCTAGGTCCTCGCAATAGATTTACGTTTGCCTCACCTGGAGAATATAATGGATTTATATTCCCAATTCTTGTAACGAATTTGTGATAATCACCTTTTTTGAGAATGTAACGGATTTACATTCTCGGTCCTCGCAACAGATTTGCTGCGGCCTCAGAGCCGAACTCGCACTGACACCGGGGTTTAAGTCGCGAAGCGCTGTCTAGTCACTTATGTTTGTCTTTTTGGCCGGAATGGCCGCGTACCTTGAAGAGGATTAACATGAGCATTGAGTAGCATAGGGCATGGATTACGTCTAAAAAATGCTAAGATGGCACAATCTCGAGTCACAACGTTCATAGAATATGAAGATTGCGTGGACCGCCGTCATTTGCATGAGCACGTGCATCATGATAAGATAAGTGCATTCATTTGTATGATTACTTGTGCTTGTGTGCGTGTTTTCCCTTGCCCGAACTACGTTTGGTCTGATTCTTGAGTGGATACGTAGGCAACTCACCGTTGAGCACGACCGACTAGAACTTGGCCGCGTGCCCATTCTCTTTTGTTATGCCTTTTACCCAGATCCGACAGTTTGGTCAAAGGCTTGTCTTCATACAGGCTTTGACATTCACTTGTGATACGCGTTGTTCCACAAGCTTTGTCAAAAAGGGGCAAATTATAGACACCCTAATTTTTACCAAACGTCGGGAAAAAGGGAGTATTACCTCTAATATCCAATGATGACAATGTCCAACTAACTAAGGGGTTCCAAAGGTAAATCAAGCTCTTCAAAAGGCTCTTCAATTCAAACAAAAATAAAGAGAAGGAAGAAAAGAGAAAGAAAAAGAGGGAATAAAGAAAACGGCACATAGCATGCTTCTACGGCACTCTCGGGTTGCTGGTACGACACTCTATGACTGCCGTCCGGTGGTTAGTGAGTGCCTTCCGGCAGTCAGTGAGTGCCGTCCGGCAGTCAGTGAGTGCCGCAACGATAGTTAGTGACTGCCACCAATTTCATTCAAATGCAGCAAAATTTAAGAAACGACAGTTCCTGGCGTTATCCGCGGCATTCAATGAATGTCGGTGCGGCAATCAGTGAATGCCGCTGTGGCATTCATTAAGTGCCGTACCGGCTGTCACTGACTGCCGCTTCCATCTCCAGTAACTCCTGCGTTTTCAGGCAGACAACTGTAATACAGCAGATTTTGGACCATCAAAAAGACATATGACATCAGTGTTTTTGCCCCTGAAATGATTAAAATACCCTTTTAAATTTGCCTATATAAAGAGGGTGAATATCCCTTTGTAAGAGGTTGAGCTTTTTGAATCTCCCAACCGTATCTTGATTCTTCTTCCTCTAAACCTCTAGAAAATTTTCTAACTATACTTGAGAGTTGCTTTTGTAATTTCAAGAAGAAGTTTGTGTGTGAGTTAGAGTTGAAGAGCTTGATTAACTTGTGGAAATTCTCAAAATCACTAAGTTAAGGATATTTAGAGGTAGACTCTAGACTAAATCATTCTTTAAATACATGTTAACTTAGATAATGTTTGAACTTTGAGTCTCTACTTTTTTATTGTATTCATCTCTTCGGATTTATGAGACCTTGAATGACTCATTTGAATCTATTGATTTGAAACTTCTTGGACTTCTTATAAGTTCATGGTTTATAAGAAGATCATAATTGATAATTAGCATGTTTGGTTGATAAGTTCAAATCCATTTCCATGATTTGGTCTTGTTATCCAAGGACTTTATGAAGTTTCTTCATACTTCATTAAAGTCTATCAAGTGTAGGAGTCATTGGTCTTCCATGACCATCAAACGGTAGAAGAATTAGTTCAAATAAAGCCAAGTTTAATGGCTTAGTAGTTAAAATTAGTAAGTAAAACATAAACTAGACAAAGATGCAGTGAGTGCATCAACCACTTTTCATTAAAGGTTTTTAGTTAAACATCGAACCATTGGAATTGAATGAAACCAACAGGAAACTGTCTATAACTCAAAGCTATACTACTGTAATTTTTTTTCTAAAGAGATCTCATGTCTAAAGTGGTTTGGTCATGAGTTTTTCCGAACAACAACAATCTGTCCTGAATTTCAGAACAGTAACACCTCTTTGAAACAAATGAATAAGAACCTTCGTTAGATTTTCATGGCCCCAAATAATTTTTACTATGAAGTTTAATGTGTTAATAAGACCCCTAAAAAGAATAGAGTCTTTTAGATTTTTTACTATTTTTAGAAAATCATACAAATTTCTGGACAAAGAGTTGGAAATTCCTGAGCGATGTCTAGTGTTTGTTTAATTCTTAGAGATCTAACCGTTGGAACTTTGATTTTGTTTTTGGGTTAGAAACTGCACTCATAAAGGTACCTTGTGACCAAAAATCATTAAGATCAAACCATTGAAAATATGCTTTTCGAATTCTTAAAGTTCGGGTCTGCTCTCTAGAATTTCTAGAATTTTGTGATAGATTTTGTAAATTTTGTAATAATGGCTCAAATGGTGTTTTCATTAGTTAAGGCTTAAACCATGTTTCAATAGTGAATTGTTAAGCTTGAATTCAAAGTTTAAGTGACCCAAATTAATGAATACTTCATAAATTGCTCTTGTTCATGTATACCTTCATCCATGTGGCTTGATGTTGATACTTAGGATTCATTTGCTTTAGATTTAATTACATTCGATAGATCTAAGCTAGAAGTCTAGGATTGTCATCTAACTTTATATCTTGTACATCATGTGGACTAACCCTTGTTTTGTAGTGCCGATGAGGTATGATCTCTTGACTCTTCCTTAGCTTAATTATTCTTCAATTTTATTAGTTTTTCGACCCCATGTGCGACACCTTAGAATTAAAAATTTGCTTTATATTTATATATGTGTATTAGAGACTCTCTTGTTAGGATTTCAACTTTTTCATGCATTGCACGTTTAAATATTCGCAGCTGGATCTCGGGTAAGTACTCTAGTTCTCTATTTTGCATATCATATTGCTTGCTAATTGAACTACTTGGTTTTGAATGATATTTTGTTATTAGGAATTTTACACCATTTAGACATGCTTTTGTAATGTATATTTATACATATGTATTAGTTGAGGGTACATTTATATTAATGATTCGATTAAAAGGATGTTGAGTAGAGGCCTATCGCGAGATAGGATGAGAAGGGGTGTTTTAATCTACCGGGCTCCTTCCCCTCTCATTCCATAGTCCCCGAACCTAGTTAACCTCTGGTTTCTAAAAGATCGGTTTGCCTTTAAATGGTTTCTTAATTTTCCTTTTGAAAGTTAAGTGGCGACTCATTTTTGAATTTGAACTTGAAAAATGTTTTAAATAAAAAAAGCTGTGGGTAAAAAAAAATTTGCGATGTCCACGGGGTAAACGAAAAGAAAACTTGGAATAAATCTGAATATAACTTGAAATAAACTTGAATCTTGAATCTACAATGGAAAAGGAGGAAGAAAACATCAAACTAAACTAATCTACTCCTAAACTAACCCTAAAACTACCCTAAAACTGTTGTTTTTTGAGTTCTGGAGCATCCTCCCTTCGTCTGGTATCAAAATGACTTATTTATAGGGTTCCTGTAGATTGTACGCAAATTTTGGGGGAAAATAAAGCTCAATCGATCGAACTTAGTTCGATCAATTGAAGTCTCAATCAATTGAACTCTCCTCAAGGGCTTGAACTTCTCTGATTGTGACAACTCTACGCACCGATGGGTGAATGGCCATATCTTTTCACTCGAACCTCGGATTGACTTCCCATTTGTGGTCACGTGACCGTAACTCAAAGATCTACATTTTGTATTTCTAGGAAAATCTTCCAAATCTAAGTCTTTAATGTCAAAAATTACATTTTCTCAGCTGCTTCTATTATTCTCTTCACCAGAATCACTTTCTATGCAACGATTGCTTTCCATAACTTGTAAAATAGTGTAAAAAAACCTATTTGAGTCTCAATATCATAGAAAACACATAATCATTTATATGCATCTAAATCTAGGGACTTAGGGATAAAAGTATGCATAAGAGACCATGCAATAAGCTATGAATATGCATTTTTCACCTCTATTCAACCGGCATATCGACTTTGACCACCTCTCTTCTGTTTATGCCTCTATTGGGGATATGGATGATGGAGGATACCAGATTTTTCAGCTTAGTGCACTCTCTATAGCCATGCTCTCTTATTTTCTCTTCCAATCTACTGTTGACGTTCTTATATATCCCCATCATCTGCGGCCTTAGAGAGATGAAGACTGCCGTCATGTTAGTCATTGGGGAGACTTTGCTAGGGCTAGACTGTGCTTGTGGTACCGGGGCCATGCTTCATTGGGTAGACCTTTTTGTTGAAGGCACGAGCTATCGTTTTCTGATATGCCCGAGTGTGGTTTATTGCTGCCAACCTCTTCTCGTCCAGTAGCATAAACTCTTCATACCTCTCTCGCAGCCATTCAAGTTCAGCTACTTCACATTCCGCCAAAATCCTAAGAGAGAGTATTTCTACTTTGACCTCGAGGACACCCTCCATCCCATAAACCAATGAATAAGGCATAGCTTCCGTTGAAGTTCTCACAGAAGTCCGATATCCCCACAATGCAAACGATAGTTTCTCATGCCAATCTTTATACGTATCTGTTATTTTTCCGATAATTGCCTTAACATTCTTATTAGCTGCTTCTACTGCTCCATTTGTTTGAGGCCTCTAGGGGGAAGACTGATGGCGGGTGATCCTATACTTCTCTAAGAGCAAGATGACTTGTCCTTGAAAATGACTACCATGATCAGAAATAAACTTATTCGGAATGCCATACCTGCAAATTATATTTTTCTCAATAAAACTCACCACATACTTAGCTTTTAAAGTTGCATATGAGGCTGCCTCTACCCACTTGGTAAAATAATCTATCGCCACAATTATGTATTGTTGCCCATTGGAAGCCTTTGAAACCACCTCACCAATAATATCAATGCCCCACACAGAGAACGACCACGGGGTGGTCATACTATAAAGTTGGGACGGCAGGGTATGCATTAGGCTCGCATAGATTTGACATTTATGGCATTTTGTGACATACTCACAGCAGTCCTTATCCAAAGTCGTCCAATAATATCCTTGTCGAATTATCTTTTTTGCTAACATGCATGTGCCCATTCATATGGGGTCCGCAAACTCCTTCGTGTATTTCCTCCATCATTCTTCTAGCTTCTCTCCCATACAGACATTCCAAATTATACCTGGTATAAGACTTTTTCCACAATTTTCCCACGTAGATTACAAACTGGGCAGGAAACCTCTGAATTGCCTTTTATCCTTCTTTGATGCTCCTTCGAGGTATTCTCCTTTTTCAATAAAACTCCAAGCATCCACATACCATGGTACTTCAACCTCCTCTCCTTCAATGGCTGCGATCATCTCATATGAGGGTCGGGTTCTTTCTTCAATGGATAATAGGATGATGGTAATTCCTATGGGCATTTGGATCATTGAGGCCATGGTTGCTAAGGAATTGGGTAGTTGGTTTTCTTCATAGGAAAGGTAATAGAACATTTAACCCTTTTCTGATCTCTAAAATTCATGTTTTAGCCTTGAAACTTAAGAGTTAAGTTTTCAAAACTCTATATATAGATCCCATGCATCTCATATGAGATAATCTTGGAATATCCTAAAGCATACACCTTGAATATGCTTGAAGATACAGTCACATATACTCTGAATTTAAGAGATTTCTAGAGAGAGAATAGTGAATCATGAATTGATTTCTTCTAAAATAAATCTTAAGATAACTAGATAATATAATTGAAGAGAGTTTTGACATCAATTGCCTCCCTTAACTTCCAACATGAATGAGTGTTTGAAGAACTTGAAGAATATTTGAAGAAGAAGATCCTTCAAATCAACTTTGATTACATAATTGAGAATCCTTCAAAGGGGTAAACATCACAATTCATCTCTAATTCTTATTTTTATATAAATCTATAAGACTTGGATCTAGTTTAACGTTGTTTTCCTTGCTAGAACTCTCTTCTTCTTCTCTTGTTTTTCACACACTCACATAGCTAGATCCAAGTCTTCCTTGATTTTGTTGATAATTCATAATTAGAGATTGATTTTCACTTTGATTTTTAATTTTGATTTCATTCTTCTATTCTAGTTTAGATCCATGCATGCATGATTATATATATGTATCTATTTTGAATTCTATGATGGTTTGGAAGTATGATCTATGAGAAGGATGATTCCTATGTTTATAACTTTCTCTTGATTGTTCCTATTACCTAGTTCCTATTGAAATTCATCTCCAATAGGATATTTGTAAGT
The DNA here is from genome assembly GCA_033977485.1 of Hydrangea macrophylla. Classification (NCBI taxonomy): domain Eukaryota; kingdom Viridiplantae; phylum Streptophyta; class Magnoliopsida; order Cornales; family Hydrangeaceae; genus Hydrangea; species Hydrangea macrophylla. The sequence goes on from CM066982.1 coordinate 52,669,723, forward strand.
CCGTTTGATCTATGATCTAAAGTTCTTCATAGAACTTGAGGGCTAAATTGATTGGGAATCATGATAATGAAGTTGATCTATGAGTTTGATCTCTCTAAATAAACCTAAACCAACACCTAAGATGTTTTCCTCACACTTTAAAATGAACTAGTTAAAATTCAGCAAAACAGATTGGTTTTGTCCATAAGGTTTGGTCCATCAAAACCCATAGTTTAATGGATTTCAAATTTTCTGGGTAAACTTTGATGAATTAGCTTTCATTCGATCCGTTTTTAGAATCATTAGGATCCATATGCTATTTTTAGAAATTGTTGATAAATTGGTTGACAGATTTGAACATCATCTCTTTGTGATTGAATTTCAAAAAATCTACAATAGTTATCGATGATCCGCTTTTTGGGGATGATTCCTAACTCATGTATCTATATGCCGATATAAAATCGTGAGCATACAAACGAGTAAAGATCATTTTCTAAGCATTTAAAGTTGATACCACTATTCTGGAATTTTCTAAAGTTTAACTACAATCATGATTATGTATATAAAATGGTCATACCTTGATCGCTCAATATCAATTGATGAATAAAAATTGGTTTAGAAATCATCTAGGATAAATGGATGAGAGATTAAAAGCTTAGATCAACTTGATTAACATGATTCATGAATTTCTATTATGTCTTGCATTCCTTTGTCAAATGATACCAAATTTCCATAATAACAGAGTCTGGTTAAAACAATTTTTCAGAGACCTTATGTTCATGAAGTGTTCATGGGATTTTTTTTCTTCATAAAATACAATGAAATAGCTTTCTTTTCACACAAAATAGAGCTTCATGTGATTTTTGTAGAATTAATTATGATTTTTACAAGAACAATAGACAGTCCTGATCCACTGTTCCCAAAACTCTTATTTCTTGAACTTTAAAAATGCTAATGAGGTCCTACTTTTTGGAAAAGTTCCCTAAGACAAGTATCTAACTTTCTGTAAAAGGTTTTAACCCATCTCATGTTTAAGATCACTTTTGATAGGATTCATTAGAGGTTGCTGAATCTAGAAATTTGATTGATGACATCTTCTTCTTGTTTTTCATGCATATCATTTGTTTGCTTGTATTTTTGCAATGCTTGGGTATTCCTTGGTGTCTTAGTGTAGATAATTGAATGCCATCGATCTGGACTTCGATTTGTGGGCTTGCCTCGTCTACATGTGGCTTAGTGCCCATGTATTGTGTACTATCTCTATCCTTTCTCTTAGAATTTTTCTAGGTTTACAACTTTGTTATCAACGACACCATTCCTTTAGGATAGTCCCAGTTTATCTGCTTATATGTTAGAGACATCTTATCTAGGATTGTTGTATGATTGCATTACACGTTTCCTTTCTTTTGCTCTTTGCGACTCCGCTTGAGTCAACCCAATGTAAGTTTTCTTATTCCCTTTTGCATATCATGACACGTTTCCATTATTTACATTGGTCCCGGGTGGGGCTAGCCACTATGAGTATCTCTCTCTCTCTCTCTCTCTCTCACTCTCTCTCTCTCTCTCTTGTATTGCATGTGCATACAATTGATACTTGATTTAATCTCTTGAAATGATTTTCATTTGATGTTCCTTTTTCCATGTATATATTATCTAGTATGTTTGAGGAAACAACGCCAATTATGAATTAAGAACAAGGATATTTGAATCAAGGTCTACCATCTAGTAGGGCGAGGAGGGGGTGCTTTAGTCCTACTCGGGCTCCTTCCCCTCTCATACCAAGACCCCCAAACCTTGTTTCTGGTGATGAAGGGCGAGTAACCTTATTCAAAATTTGGGTGAGTCAAATTTGGTTCCCTATTTCCTGATAAAAATTAGGTGGCGACTCTTTGTCTCTAGGATCACGTGAGGAAGCTCTAGTTCCTCGAAGTGTGCTCCTTAGATCCGTCCTGGGACACTGTCAAGGAGATGACAGGAACCCCCCCCCCCCCCCCCCCCACCCCCCCCCACCCCCGTGCGTGGTCCACAACGCAGCTGCCCTATTTATAGATTCCCAAAACCGACCGAACTTTCAATCGATCGAAGTGCCTTCGATCGATCGAACCTGTATTGATTTCAATCGATCGAGACTCATTCAATCGGTCGAACCTGTCTTGACAAAAATCCTCTTGTGCCTTTCCAAGCATCCTAGTGAAGCTAAGAGTGGGACCTCCTAGGCTCTTTATTGTTGGCTCAAATGAGTTGTTGATTCCCATAACCAAACTCTTTGATAAGCAAATTAACCAACTGGACAGTTAACGTGTACTCCACTATAAAATGATAATTGAACTGTAACGCAAAAGAACATATTCGAAGCGATAACTAGACTTGTATGGTGTACTAATGTCCCTCTACCCTCAGCATTCGTAACCATGTTCAGGCAGTCGGATAACTGTTACTGTCAACCTGAACGACGATTACTTCTTTTATTCCTTGAGTCCCATTCACCTCTCATGATTACCAAGCATGTTGATAACTACTTATCAACAAGTCTGCAGTTCTCAGTAATTAACTTGGTGACATTCTCAAGGGAATGCTTACTCTATATCAGAGGGTAGATTCTATCTTGACAATATATGTTCACAACCCTATGAACATGGCATACCCAAGATACCTGGGTGTTGATCTTTAAGACCTCAGTGATTGGTAAGTCAAAGCAGCCATATCAACATCTATGTTCATAATCGTCTCAAGATTGAGAACACGTACCTTATACAAGTTATGAGTTCCTATCGACAGTTGACAGTCTTAAGCATCAATAGGTAAGCTCAGGTCCGTCAATGCTTTTTTTTTTTTACGCAGATGACGCCTAGATTTGGTGGATTGTTCGTTAAATTGTTCAACAATTCATTATTGTCTTTATATTGTGAGACTATTTGTTTTACTAAACGTGTATTATGGGACTTATTTAGTAGCTAGGATGTTGGATATATGAAAATTTATGTTATGTTGGATTTTTTTGTGATCTATTATGTATTTTTCGGATATATGAAACTTGTGTAATGTTGGATGTGATATTTAATATTATTTTATGCATGACAAGTTTGAATTATTCTATATTTATAAATTGAACATGTTTTGAAATATTGCAGGATTTTAAAATAAATATTGGATTGCAACGAAATTGTGGCCTTTATCATATTATGGTTCCGCCCCCAGGAGGAACTATTGTTTAACTTGTAGTTGCTATGTTAGTGTATTAGACGGAGATATTATGTCCATGGTTGTAAAGGATTCTTATGATTTATTCAAGTGCAAAGTATTTATATAGAAGATATTAGTTTGCATGTACACCATTTTTTTTGGTTTTTTATTCACTGTTACACTCACTTACTCGAACTCTTTAAACTATGTGCTCAAATTGATGTTACATAGGGTAATTCTGTGTTTTTTTTTTCCCTATTCTTTTGTTAATTTATAAGATATCACCATTATACTTTTTTTTTTTTTATATATATATTTCTTTTTTACACAGATGGCGCCTAGAGTTGGTGGATTGTTCGTTAGATTGTTCATCAATTCATTATTGTCTTTATATTATGGGACTATTTGTTTTACTAAACGTGTATTATGGGACTTATTTAGTAGCTAGGATGTTGGAGATATGAAAATTTATGTTATGTTGGACTTTTTTGTGACCTATTATGTATTTTTTGGATATATGAAACTTGTGTAATGTTGGATGTGATATTTAATATTATTTTATGCATGACAAGTTTGGATTATTATATATTTATAAATTGAACAGGTTTTGAAATATTGCAGGATTTTAAAATAAATATTGGATTGCAACGAAATTGTGGCCTTTATCATATTATGCCCCCCCCCCCCCCCCCCCCCCCCCCGAGGTACTATTGTTTAACTTGTAGTTGCTATATTAGTGTATTAGACGGCGATATTCTGTCCATGGTTGTAAAAGATTCTCATGACTTACACGTGTTGAAAAAGATTCAAGTGCAAAGTATTTATATAGAATATATTAGTTTGCATGTACACCATTTTTGTTTTTGGTTTTTTATTCACTGTTACACTCACTTACTCGAACTCTTTAAACTATGTGCTCAAATTGATGTTACATAGGGTTATTCTGTGTTTTTTTTTCTTATTCTTTTGTTAATTTATAAGATATCACCATTATACTTTTTTTATATATATATATATATTTCTTTTTTACACAGATGGCGCCTAGAGTTGGTGGATTGTTCGTTAGATTGTTCATCAATTCATTATTGTCTTTATATTATGGGACTATTTGTTTTACTAAACGTGTATTATGGGACTTATTTAGTAGCTAGGATGTTGGATATATGAAAATTTATGTTATGTTAGACTTTTTTGTGACCTATTATGTATTTTTTGGATATATGAAACTTGTGTAATGTTGGATGTGATATTTAATATTATTTTATGCATGACAAGTTTGGATTATTATATATTTATAAATTGAACAGGTTTTGAAATATTGCAGGATTTTAAAATAAATATTGGATTGCAACGAAATTGTGGCCTTTATCATATTATGCCCCCCCCCCCCGAGGTACTATTGTTTAACTTGTAGTTGCTATATTAGTGTATTAGACGGCGATATTCTGTCCATGGTTGTAAAAGATTCTCATGACTTACACGTGTTGAAAAAGATTCAAGTGCAAAATATTTATATAGAATATATTAGTTTGCATGTACACCATTTTTGTTTTTTGTTTTTTATTCACTGTTATACTCACTTACTCGAACTCTTTAAACTATGTGCTCAAATTGATGTTACATAGGGTAATTCTGTGTTTTTTTTTCCTATTCTTTTGTTAATTTATAAGATATCACCATTATACTTTTTTTTTTATATATATATTTCTTTTTTTACACAGATGGCGCCTAGAGTTGGTGGATTGTTCGTTAGATTGTTCATCAATTCATTATTGTGTTTATATTGTGGGACTATTTGTTTTACTAAACGTGTATTATGGGACTTATTTAGTAGCTAGGATGTTGGATATATGAAAATTTATGTTATGTTGGACTTTTTTGTGACCTATTATGTATTTTTTGGATATATGAAACTTGTGTAATGTTGGATGTGATATTTAATATTATTTTATGCATGACAAGTTTGGATTATTATATATTTATAAATTGAACAGGTTTTGAAATATTGCAGGATTTTAAAATAAATATTGGATTGCAACGAAATTGTGGCCTTTATCATATTATGCCCCCCCCCCCCCCCCCCCCCCCCCCCCCCCCCCCCCCGATGTACTATTGTTTAACTTGTAGTTGCTATATTAGTGTATTAGACGGCGATATTCTGTCCATGGTTGTAAAAGATTCTCATGACTTACACGTGTTGAAAAAGATTCAAGTGCAAAGTATTTATATAGAATATATTAGTTTGAATGTACACCATTTTTGTTTTTTGTTTTTTATTCACTGTTATACTCACTTACTCGAACTCTTTAAACTATGTGCTCAAATTGATGTTACATAGGGTAATTCTGTGTTTTTTTTTTTTCCTCTTCTTTTATTAATGGGTTAATTACATAAACACCCCCTGTGGTTAGGACTTTTATCAAATACCCCAGTACTTTAAATTTTATCACTAATACCCCCTGTGGTTTGGACTAAAGTGAAACTGTCACTTTTTCCGTTAAAGTTAATGGAAAATTGATAAAAGTACAAAATTACCCCTATTACATGCTAATAATAACACCTTTATATGCTTAAATGTTTATTTAGGCATAATTGGTACATTATTATATTATTTTGATATTACATTTGTTGTTAAAGACCATTATGTGGTCACTTAGGGGTACCTTTGTGAGAGCGAATTTGACACACACAAAAAATTTTGGGGATAATTTTTTTTTTTAGATCTTAGTACACCACTACACTGGATTTCACTGTGTGTGTGGTCAAGAGTAGATTAAAAAAAAAAAACTAACATATCACCAAGATTGTGTGTGTCTAAGAGTAGATAAAAATATAAATAAATAAATAATATATCGCCAAGACTGTGTGTTGTGTGTGTGTGTGTGTCCAATGGTAGGTAAAAAATAAAATAAAAAATTAAATAAATTTGCTCTCATGAATGTACCTCAAAGTGACTACAGAATGATCTCTAACAACAAATATAATATCAAAATAATATAATAGTATACAACATAAGCCTAAATAAACATTTAAGCATATAAGGGTGTTCTTATTAACATGTAATATGGGTAATTTCGTATTTTTACCCATTTTCCGTTAACTTTAACGGAAAAAGTGACTATTTCACTTTAGTCCAGACCACAGGGGGTATTAGTGATAAAATTTAAAGTATAAGGGGGTAACTGATAAAAGGCCTAACTACAGGGGGTGTTTCTGTAATTAACCCTTTATTAATTTATAAGATATAACCATTATTCTTTTCTTTATTTTTATATTTTCTTTTTACGCAGATGGCACCTAGAGTTGGTGGATTGTTCGTTAGATTGTTCAACAATTCATTATTGTCTTTATATTGTGGGACTATTTGTTTTACTAAACATATATTATTGGACTTATTTAGTAGCTAGGATATTGGATATATGAAAACTTATGTCATGTTGGATTTTTTTGTGACATATTATGTATTTTTCGGATATATGAAACTTGTGTAATGTTGGATGTGATATTTAATATTATTTTATGCATGACAAGTTTGGATTATTCTATATTTATAAATTGAACATGTTTTGAAATATTGCAGGATTTTAAAATAAATGTTGGATTGCAACGAAATTGTGGCCTTTAGCAAAATGGGAAAGGAACCATATTTTCGTTATTAATTGGCAAGGAACTAATTTTGCATTGCTAAAAGTCTCCTTTAGCAAGGAAATTATTTCGTTGCCTTACGCTAATATTATTTACAAGGAAATCATATTCCTTGCTAAAAACGACTTTTAGCAAGGAACATATTTCCTTGTCTTAGACTTGGATATTTAGCAAAGAAATTTTTCCTTGGTAATTGTCCAAATTACAACACAAATGCTGTTTTTTTGCAAGGAAATTAGACATTTAGCAACGAAAAACCTGAGCACTAGCAAGGAAAACATTTCCTTGCCAAATGTAAGAATTCGTATGAAAATTTGTTTTTCTTGCTAGAAGCTTTTGAGAGGTAGAGGAAGCTTGTGCAAGGAATTGAGCAACGAAAAATTTTCCTTGCAAAAGGGTTTTGCGACAAAATTGTGGTCTTTAGCAAGGAACTTTTTCTTTGCAAAAACTCATTTTTGTTGTTCCAAAATATTTTTTTTTGGGTCCAATTTTCAATTGAATTGCGTAGATCTCAAAGAAATACATGGAATTTTAAAAAAAAAAATCTATCAAAAAGGCTAAAATGCAAGTAAGTTATAGCGGTTTAAAGTTGAGAGATAATATTGCCTCAGCTATTTTTCTGGTCTAGGAGAGGCTTTTCACCATTTGCAAAAAGTCGCGAGGAGCTTTATAAAAAATAGCCAAGTTGTGTGAATTTTTGGCTATAACATATAATTTTAAAGGGTGTATGACCAAATATTTCTACAATTTAACAAGTACTTAATGCTTATTATTGAAAATATAAAGTGATAACATGAATGCATGTTGAATCAAAAGGGGTCGGGGGAGAAGATGATCATAATTCACTACATGCTACGAAGAATACAAGTAAACCTCTTAATTCTTAAAATGGCAAAATACTGAGAGTCTACTTGAAGAATATGTATAAATGGACATGAGTTTTTTCACTTCAAGCGCACTGACCTTGAACCCTGTGAGGTTACGAGCCGACCTTGGTTGGAAGGTCAGTCTTTAAATGTACGACTTTGACCCCCAACTTGTTAGGACCGACCTATGGGTGAATTAGTACATTATAACAGCTGACATGGTATTTCTATTATATATCAAATATTTACTCTATTTGATCTCAGACGTTTTTGCTCTGAAGTACAAACATTTTCATTTATTTCTTTTCCTCGCCTAATCCTTTTGGTTTTGGCGAAAAACAACCTTAAACAAACTACACTGAAAACTTGTTACTTTCTCTTCTTTTTCTTTCATATTCCCTTTTTTTTAGAAGGCTTTTCTTCCATATTCCTAGATAGCAACCTGTTTCTCTCTCTCTCTCTCTCTCTCTCTCTCTCTCTCTCACTTTATATCTTAATTTGATTCTTTTTACGAGTAGGCAAAGAAAGTATAAGTTTGGTACTTTAGAATTGTATACTTTAAGTAGTTGCTACTTTTCGGTTCATCTTTTGTCCATATAGAGGCAATGCATAAAAGCTTTGCTTCCTACTAAGACAAAATACACGTAGATGAAGCACTATCTAATCCTTCGACACTATCCAAAACATAGTTCGTGTTCATACACAATACATTGCGTACCTTTGCAAAAAAAAAAAAAAAAATTAAAAAATCTCCCTCCTAGCTTGAGAAATTATGCTTATCTCCTTGTTATTTGGCACCTACCTCTCTTCCGTTACTCGGATTCAGTTGACTATTAATTATATTTATAAATCTTTTTGAAATGACTATTTTCGTCTAATAAAAGTCAAACTAGATAAAATCAATAAATAAATAAATCCAAAACTAAACCTTTTTTTCATCTTTGTTTTAAGGGCATATATATATATATATATATATACAAAGATTCTCTAAAGAGGGCCAGCTCTCTTTATTAAAGGTAGGACCTTTGTTTTGACCGTCAGATTGTGTTGAAAAACTGTGAAATGACAAAACTGCCATTAATGAAAACACAATCCGACGGCTAAAACAGAAGTCCTCTCTTTATTAAAGAAATAGCGCTCTCTTTAGAGCCTGACTGTATATATATATATTAAGGAGAAATTTGTGATTACATAACGTGTTGACTTCTTCTGTAAAATAAATTTAATTTATTTAAAACATAAATCGGTGCTTTTACATGACACTTTAACACCGAAAGGATTTCAGGGTTTAAAAGTACGAGAAGGTAATATGTCATGGGAATTCAGTGTAATCTACCTTATATAATACTATCCAGTACTTTTTTTTTTCCTTCCAATTCAGAACAAGAAAAGTAAAAAAAAAAAAAATCAAAAAATTCTCTTCCGACGAATCTTAAACATATCTGACTCATGAGAGGCCCACATCAAGAAACACTGAAGAGACTCCCCCAAAAGTTAATAAGGTAAGCAAATACTTCTTAGCAAAAAAAAAAAGGGTACGCAAACACGTTTATGGAGTGCATGTGCAAATTGTGTGGCTAACGTCACGAGACATTTATGGTGTAGATTGAATCTTAAAATGATCCAAACCAACAAACTTTCTTATCCCAGAAATCAATGCTTGAATAATAGTTAGCTTGCCTGAAAGCCAGAAAAACAATGAACATCATTAGATGCTTTTTTCAACCACCAGAAAATAGTCTAGTTACCCATGTGAAAAACGACGATGGCAACTTCATCAAAAGCAAACATACTTTGAGTAACTTATCAAATTGCTTTTTTTTAATTTCAAAATTAGTGCCTCTTTTTGGTTTTGGGAGAGCTAATGTCCCAGTGTTGTCCATCGTTTTGATAGTAAGACAAGGTGGTTAACTAGACACCATGATTGACCCGAATTACAGCATGTCTTAATCTGATTGGAAGTTAGACTCTAATGATGTAAGTTACATGTGTGGACATTGGTGCTTTGCATATATTCGAATTTTATCATGTACAGTCCAATAAATTAAGTGGCTACACCTTCTTATTCACTAAAAGAGAAAAAAATTAAAAAAATTCATGCCACGCTTATTATAGGGGTTCGAATCCCTCCCCTAGGCCCAGTATTTGTGTCCTTGTACGAGACCATTACACGACATTAAGAGAGTACATACATAGGGATCGAATGATGAAGAGTAAATGTAATGGTCTTCTTAGTAAATGACTACAACAAAATAATTTAACTGGGAGAACATCATGTATAAGATTGATAAGTCCATGTATACATGTATGTATACACATACTAGCGTTGACCCGTACTATGCACGAGTGTTACACAAAAGAAAAAAAATAAATATAATTAAGCATCAAACTCCCTAGTTTGTCATGGAAACTCTTGCTATATTTATTTCATTGTTGTAGAACAATTTGATCTTCTTTTATTATTATGATTGTTTTTTTCCTTCATATTGTAGGTAGTGTGTGCAAGGTTTTTGCTTCAAAATTTCCTTTTTTTTTTTAATTATAATTTCAGATTGTGGTAATCATTTTTATTTTAAATTTGGAGGTTCAAAAAAGCATGTGTATTGCGAGTAAATATTAGGTATAACGGGGATACCATGTGGGATTTTATCCCCTGTCACAAGATCTAAAATTTGCTGAGTTTGATAAAATTTTTGCTGAGTTGGCCCATGGAAATAGGGAGTCCAGATGGATTAGTGCATATTCCTTATTGATTTGTGATACCATGTAAGATTATGCAATAGTTGCATTCAATATTTAGCCGTGTAGTTCGAAGGGGGCTTTAAATGCATGTACATTGTGTTGTGTAAGTGGTGCATAGAAAAGTGTAAAAAATTCAAACAGCACAGAGTACAACTCATTTAAAGCCCTGTTGTTGTGTTGTGTGCCTAGCATTTTTGTTTAATTTATTGTAATTTCAAATTGGATTAAAAAAAATTACAAAGACAAATAGGAACAACACATATCCTTCTGTGATATATATGTTAGAATGATCCTACACTTAAATTTGAGGAGTAATCAAAAAGTAGTAAAGAATAAATCATTTCTAAAATGGTGTCCTTGATTTTAACTACAAAAGCTATTCAGAAAACATAGATATAAACTTCGAACAATGCATGAACTATACAAACATTTGAGAGTGAGAGAGAGAGAGAGAGAGAGAGAGAGAGAGAGAGAGAGAGAGGGAATGAATGAATGAATCAGCAAGTTATAACAAAGATACAACCTTAGTTTCTCCAATGGTATCAATGTTACATACAACACTCTAATCCTCGATAGAGAGTTTCGCATATATGCATTTCCTGCAAACACTATATTAAAAAAATAAAAAATAAAAAATAAAAATTCGTGTCATCAATCAGATCAGTGCAATCAGTGTTCTTAACCACTGTAAAAATTTGCTAAACAAAGCGGAAGAGAGAGTAAAAGATGAGTTTTAGAATTTACTTTTTCTTTTGAATTTCAAAAAGATATGATAGATGTTGGAGAGAGACACATGATTATGTACTTGAGACATGAGATAAGTAGGACAGGGAGGGAAAAAGAGAGAAATTAGGAAAGGAATTAGTTTTTAAGATGTGGGGGCGGAAGTTTGGGTAAATGATTATTTAAAGTTTACTAGTTCACGACTTGGAGTAGCTAAAATAGAGAAAAATCAAATTTCCTTTTTGGGTCCATAGAAAATGACTGATGAAGTCATTGAATTGTCCACACCACACAGTACTAAGCAACAGGTAACTAAAGAGAAATAGTAATATAAATAACTGAGTATATTGCACACGTCCTAGCTATTACAACATCAGAGTTTGCAACATGAATATAAAAGGTATGGAGGCAATATTTGCCCAGGTACTAACTGTATAAAAAGTTTGACAGAACTATAAAACTAAACATCGATCTTCATCTTCAACTGGGGTAGACATAATCGTTAGCGTAGTAGTCTTCCCTAGCATATCCATCCTCAGTGGGACCACCCTTTGTGTGCCCTTCTTCCGAATAGTTGCCATCATCATAAGCTTCATTACCTGCAGCATTAGGGATAGGGTAGTTTGGATGGGGAATGTCAAGGCATAAAGGACGTCAGCTTACTGAAAGCTAAGTGAATAGAAACTAACAAGGTACCAGTTATTTGAAGCATTAACAAGTTATGGTACAAAGTAAGTTAAGTACTAGTAAGTAGTATCTTTCTTTATTCAAATGTCGTTAACCAACAATTATCGTCTTATTATCCTAAGATTGATAATGAACATACTCTTGACTGAATGAACATGCTCCATTGTTTGGTTCTATAGATATTCCATCATTCCGTCCATTACTTTTAAGAGCATATTCACAGCTCACCACATGTCATGGATTCCTTGTCAGTCCATCCCTAGCTTTAAGAACATATTCACAGCTCACCACATTTCAAGGAGAAAACATTGTATATCAATTTATTGCCACAACATAGCAAACAAGGCATACCAATCTACCAGTAATCCCAGCTTATCGCCTTTTAAGGGCATATTAATAGCTCACCGACTTTTAAGAACATATCATGGATCACCTGACTATCTTAGAACTACCTAGTCTAGCTCACTGCCTTTTAAGAACATATGAATAGCTCACCGACTTTTGAGAGCATATCATGACCAAGTGTCTGCCCACGCACGATTCCTAACACTTATAAAACCTACCTAAGTTTTGTACTAACACTGATACATAACTTCCATTTGCGACCTGACTACTCTGATTAAAAATGAAATGGATATCGAACTATTTATAAATGACAACATATCTAACATCGTAATATTTATTCATCATTCATAACCATACTATTCATTGGTATTACATTATCCCTTATTACCTCAAAGTCGCATAATGGAAACTAGAAATGTTATCAGAATAATCGAATGGCTTAGATACTAAATAAGAGCAACTACCCAAGTTCTGCAACTTCCAATCGATTGGGACAAGGCGTCCAATCGATTGGGATAAAACCCATACAAATCGATTGGGATAAAGTACCAATCGATTGGAACCAAATAATACCAATTGATTCCTAACTTTGGCAATCAATTATGAGTCATCAGATATGGCAATCGATTGGAAACATATCCAATCGATTAGGTTTACATAGCAATCAGTTGGGAGAAAGCCTAATCGATTGGGCTTCATCTTTTCCAATCGAATTTCAGTCCAGCAGATATAACATCCAAAGGATGTATTTATTATGTCTAGCTTCTTTAAAACTTGTAAAACTCAACATAAAAGAGATCAAGTGAGTTAGAACTCACCTAAGGTGTGTTTGGGAGTGTAGGTGGTGGCTATGGAGTTTTCAAGCTCTCTCTCTCTCTCTCTCTCTTCCTCCTCTTTTTCTTCCCTGTCTCTGTCTCTGTCTCTGTCTGGCCCTTTTTCTTTTTTTCTTCTTTTGATTTCTTCCTCTTTCTTCTCCTCTTCGCTTTTCCTTACTGCCTAGCAGTGCGTATGTGTCTGTGGGTGTGTATATATATATATTAGTGTATATATATCTATTATCTCTCTCTCTCTCTCTCTCTCTCTCTCTCTCTCTCTCTCTCTCTCTCTCTCTCTCTCTCTCCAGACTATCAAATAAACCCAAAGCCATGCAATAGATTCATATATATAGAGGGTGAGAGTGCCACATGTCAAGATCTCATGCAAAGTTCAAAACCAATCTCTATTGGTGGCAATCGATTATGACCAGATAGTAATCGATTGGCATCAGGTATTTTATAGCAATCGATTGGATAAGAGGAAATCGATTGGGGTTCTGCCACGTAATGGATTCAGGTCGGTAGGATGGCAATCAATTGACAAAGATGGCAATCAATTGGAAGTTAAAAAATGGCAATAGATTGGGACACAAGGGCAATCAATTAGGACCAAGAATTTGTCCCACAGGAGGGTAAGGACCATACAAGTATCCACGGTTAATACCAAGTCTTATTTATTAATGTACACTCCAAAATACAGGGTATTAGATTATATGATCATCTAGATCCAAGTCAATAACAATTTATGTGTAATACCCTGTATTTCTGTTATATATTATGTGAATAGGACCCTGTGTGTTTCTTTTAATACTTGTTACCTTTGATATAATTGGGATACCAATCGATTGACACTTTTATCAATCGATTGGATCATTAATACCTAATACCAGTCGATTGAACTCTATACCAATCGATTACTTATGTCAATCGATTAACACTAATACCAATCGATTAGAGGCAGCTGGGCAAATTCTCTTGCCTTGGTTGGGGAAAGGCCACGTGAACACTAAATCTCTATATATACCAGCCCATTTTGGGCGTATTTCTGGTTGCTGAAATCAGAGTGAGTGAGAGGGAGTGTTTGTGTGTGTTTATATATATATATATACACTCATATATATATATACACATATATATACATATATCCATACACTCACTCACACAGATGGAGTGAGAGAAGAAGAAGAAGAAGACCAGGAGAAGGAGAAGAAGAAGAAAGGAGAGGCAGAGAAGCTAGAGAGAGAGGGAAACCCACCATTGAAGCTCCAAGCTTCAAAACACATTCCCAAACGCCCCCTTAACTCCTAAGGTGAGTTCTAAACTCACTTGGTAACTTATCATTGATGTTAGGACTTGTTTTAATGAAGAAGAGATGCAGAAATCATGTATATTCCCATTTTTATGCTGGACAGTCTTCACTATGAAGAAGACGAAGTAACAATCGATTGGTACTCTTACCAATCGATTGACATCTTTTAGGTCCCAATCGATTGACACTTTATGCAATCGATTGGCATAGATTATGATCCAATCGATTGAATATCTTACCAATCGATTGAACTTTTTTCCAATCGATTGAACCTTTTTCCAATCGATTGATGCCACTTTTATACCAATCGATTGACCTCTATACCAATCGATTGGAAGTTTCAGAATACTGTTTTACTTGTTTTATTCATATAATAATTGTTTAGTTGTTCAATTACTGTTCAATATTCCCAATATGTTTTATTGTTGTAACACAGACATGATAACGAGTTAATGCGGTGTAGGATCGTAGTAACAAGAAGATTAACGGATAATGTTTATGACATTAGATAACGCAATAGTCGTGAATCCTTTGGAGTTAATGTTCATTTCATTCAGAGTAGTCGGGCCACATTGGGATTGTCATGTATCGGTGATAGAGTTGAACTTAAGTAGGTTTGTTAAGATTCGGGAACCTTGCGTGGGCGGGCTTTGGTCGATCATATATTCTTAAAAGCGGTAGACAGACGAAGGTGTCTATGACTTGCGGTGAACCGGACCATTTGCCCTAAGATAGCCAGATGATCTAATCATATGTTCTTAAAAGCGGTAGACAGATGAAGCTGTCTATGACATGCAGTGGACCGTGATCACTGGTAGACGTCGCTAAGTCGTGGCATAGAATGA
Organism: Hydrangea macrophylla; assembly: GCA_033977485.1. Taxonomy (NCBI): domain Eukaryota; kingdom Viridiplantae; phylum Streptophyta; class Magnoliopsida; order Cornales; family Hydrangeaceae; genus Hydrangea; species Hydrangea macrophylla. The sequence goes on from CM066982.1 coordinate 52,684,862, forward strand.
TGTACTGTTGTTTAAAGCGTTATATCCCTGACATGCGGTGGACTGTGCATATGTTCTTAAAAGCGGGGGATGGACTAATGTGGTATCCATGACATGCGATGGACTATGCATATGTTCTTAAAAGCAGTGGATGAGCAATGGTATATTATAGAGTTGAACTATTGTCGAGTCTGTTCCCCATCAAGACGTGTTATCGGTCTTAAAATGAGTAAGGCATTAGTAATCGGATAATCAGTTTGATGTAAAGGAGTTACCCTCACTGAACTCTAACTTGGTTACTGTTTATAACTTGTAATAACTTCAATAGCTGAAACCCTGTTAGTATCTAACTCACTCAGCTTTCATTAAGCTGACGACGTTTATGCCGATGGACATTTCCATGTTCCAGCGCACCTTGGTTATGACTATACAAGTGAAGGACCTGCGGGCGAGGACTATGATGCCGGTTGTGATGTCCCTGCTAATAACTACCCTAGCGGAGGTCAGACCGAAGAAGACTACTACGCCGAGGACTACCTTTACGCCAACTGAAGACTAGACTAGAATTGTAGTTAATTGTCTTTACTGTTTTAGAACCCTTTTGTAGTTAGGCATATATTGCCTTGACATTCGTACTTCCGCTGTCTTATAGTTGATTTGAGACTCTGATGTGTAATAGTTAGTAACTTCTGTTGACTTTATATTACGTTGTGATCAGAACCTAGACTTCATTCTTGTTACACTATTACTGCTTGTTGCTTAGTACTGTGTGGTGTGGACAATCATGTGACTTCACCCGTCTCTGCCTTTGGACCCAAAAAGGAAATTTATTTTTCTCTATTTTTGCCGTTCCGGGGCGTGACATTATGAGAATTCAATCACAATTCTAAGTGGTGTGTGAAGTAAGAGATAGAGGAGAGACTTTTTGAAAATGTGTATAGATCCTAGTTTATTCTATGAATTGTGATTGAATTATGTTAAATTATAACTTAAGATCAGAGAATTACCTCTGAATTTCCTCATATTTTCTTGGGTTTATGAAGATCTTCAAGGATTCTTCATGCTCTTCTTCAAGTTCTCCTCAACGTCTTGAAGTAAACTCTTCAACATATCTTCAATTTTATAATTCACTTCAAATCAACCAACTCCTCTCCATAGAGATATATGTGTTCTTTTATAGACCAATTAAGTGAGGGTATAGGAGTAATTCCAAGGTGTTTACAACATACCAAGTATGACTTTTGGGTGTTTAATACGTACTTATATTTTTAGAAAATAAACGGTTTGTTACAGGAGGTGGTACTCACTTAATTGTCCATGGCACTCAGTGTGTACCACACCACCCCTTTCAGCGCGTGTCGTTTCTTGCCTTTTTTATTCCTTTTTGTTTTCTTTTCCATTCCAAAATTCTTTAAATAAATTCTTTTCAGTTCTTTTCTTTTCAAATTCAACTAAAATATAATTTCTTACAAGTTAATCCTTTGAAAAGAGATTATTTAATTTTTCTATATTATTATCATTGTATATACCGTTTGGAAATGCTTTTCATTTAGACTTTTCAAGCCAATTCTTCTTCTTCTTTCTTCTTTTTTTAGAACTTCAAATAAACTTCCGCGGTCATTTTTTCTTTTTAGTGCATATTTTCACACCCAAAAAATCTCCTCATCATTCTGTTCCTTTTCTTTTTTCCTTTTTATTATTATTTTTTTAACTCTTTTCATGAATCTTGTCGACTTTGAGACCAAGAGCCTTCTAAAGAGCACAAATCATCTTTAAAGACTTCGAATTTCATCGGACATTGTCATCATCGGTTTCAGAGGTAATAATCCCCTAAATTTGATGGTCGGTCAAAATTGGGGTGTTTACAGTTTGCCCCTCTTCGGTAGACCTTGTAAGGCAACGCTTATCACAAGTGAATGTCGAAGCCTGTGAGCAGACAAGCCTTGACCAAACTGTCGAATTTAGGTAAAAACAAAATGCATTGAGAAAATAGTCACAAAAATGGTTGATGCTTGTCGTGCTCATGGTGAGCTGCCTACGTATCCCGAGGGGAATTTGACCAGGGCGTAGTTAGGGCAAAGGATCATGCACAAGCACAAGTACTTATAGGATGAATGCACTTATTCTATCGTGATGCACATGCTTATGTAATGATGGTTTCTAGTGCAATTTCATGCTTCATGCTTTCATTCGATGATTCAGGATTGTACTACTTTGAACAATATGGAAGCATTTTACGCCTTACACCAATATGTGTTGTTCTAATTTGAAATTATCCCATTATGAGGAGGACATTTTTTTTCTCAATGGGATGAATTGATATAGATGTGTTTCATGCCTTATACTGCTATTGACTAGTTCGATTGATCGAGGCTATGGTAGATGACTTATGCCAGTGTTCAGAATTTCCAAATTTGTTGCGCATTCTAGAGGTGGCAAATTCGTTTAACACACCAAATTCTGATAGATTTTTGAGATTTGCAAATCTATTGCGGGGACCGAAAATGTATATGTGTTTCATTCCCGAATATTTGATTGTAAATCTACCACAAAATCCATCATTATATATTCCCACTTCCACTGGGGAATCGATAATGGTTGTAGAAGTCTAAGTGCTTTCTAATGTTCCTCAAGACATTGATACATATTCAGCTACTTCCCTCTTCATTCCTTCCCACCAAAAGTTCATCTTTAAATCTTTGTACATCTTCTTACCTACAGGGTGAATAGTCATTCATGATTTATACGCTTCGTCCAATATATCTTTTGATGATGCCTAGAATTGGTGAGAGAGGTTTTGAGAGAGAAAGAGACAAGAACAGTTTGTATGTGGTTTGGTCTCGTTAACGAGGTGACCTATGTCCACAGTTGCGTCTGTGCGCTATCACTAGCAGATCACTGGCGGGCCTGGTGAGACAACAAAGAAGGTCGGCACTACCAGTAATACCGGCCGGGTATATGCGTATTGACAGTGAGTTCTCTATTGAATGCTTGTTAGCTTAGAGAATAATTTTCAGATTGGAATTGGATCCCTGCAAACAGGGTAGGTGGGCTCTTTTATAGATGCAAGAGTCCATCCTTACATGGTAAGTTGATAGGATTAGGAAGCCTAATCTAATCACAATAGATTTGCATGATTTTAGGAGAGTTTCCTAAGTGGTTTAGGAAACTGTCATATTCCCTTTCGCAAACTTGTAGTTGATTTAGGAAACTGCTGGACAGGTCAGAATTGCGGGACGCTGCGACCTTCATGCCCGGTCTGCTAGTCCGAACCGCGCGGTCTGAATGAACACCTCGAGATTACTCGGCTATTGGCGACTTCACCGGAATGACCGGCACCTCTTGGTGACGTGGTAGGCTGTCTTCATGACTAGATTATTTTGGACATATCAGCTACCCCTCATTTTCGAAACTGACTGGATGCATCATCTGGTGAGGATTCAAAAATTAGTACCTTCTTGGAAATCGTCTGGATGTGCTCCGGGAATGCTGCTCGGGATGGGGCCCACACTCCAGATCACCCGGTAGAGTAACCGACCGGTACAAGTAGGAGCTTGGGTATGGGTATTGCCACGTGTTGGGAGTAATTGACCTGGTCAGGATGCAGCGAAGTCGATTCAGATGTAACCGAACAGTTGCGTGGTAACCGGATCGTCACATTGTGCATTTAATGCGTGCGTATTTCGAGGTGACCCTTCACGTGCCCGAGGTGATAGTTGTCTGACGATTCTTGGCGGGAAAAATCCTGAGCCGTTGGATCTGATTGATCTGGACCGTCCGCTACTTCTATATAAGGAACACTTGGCTCATTTCTTCAATTCCTGCTGCCAAACTGAGAGAATTTACCAAGCGGTTTGAGAGCAACCAAGATTCCCGAGCAAGGTTCCCGAGTCCTTTTCTGCGCTAAATTTTGTAAGTCCTTCCTTTCTGTCTTCAGTTCTTCATTCTCTTCTTCTTTTCTGAACAAAGCTGGAGGGGGTGAACCCACTTGGGTTAGAGCGAGCCTGGGATTTCTTCTTTTTTCAGTTTTGTCACTTCTTTCAGTCTGGGGATACATTAGAGCAGATTAACCAAACGGGGGTTCCCGAGAGAGTCTTGAGAAAGTGTTATCTTTCTTCTCGAGTCTTGTACGACCTGTCCTTTAGGTTGTTAGATCTACCTCCCCTGTACATCAGACTAGGAGTTCTTGACCCATTCTTAGGTCGTCTACCCTTTAGGTCCTCCACAGACGTAGTCATGTGTCATTCAGATTTTAACTCGTCGTCCCGGTCGGAAGACGAGCAGTTGCGATCAGGGTCTATGAGCACGAGCCCAGATCCCCCCTCATCGGCCCCCTTAGACCAGCATAATGAGGGTAGAATACCTGCCCGGGTGTCTCACGAGGAGGCGCATCGGGATTCTCCCGTAGCCTCGACGTCTCGGGGGTCAGGCGATGAAGGGTCTGTGCCGAACAATCCGGGGGTCGTCTTCGCGTGAGAGTCAATTGTTAGTACCCTGCGTGGTCCTGACTTGGATCGAATCAAGGATAGGTATGAGCTTCCCGGCCCCTTTTCTCTTGCTGTGCACGATGGCAGAGCTCACTTCCACGAGTCTGGCTTTGTCACCTTGTATGAGGATGCTTTCATGGCGGGCCTTCGTCTGCCTATCCACCCAGTCACCCGGGACGCACTCATCTACCTCAGGATCTCTCCCGGGCAACTCGCGCCGAACGGCTGGTGATATCTGATGGGGTGCATATCCTTGTGGCCCCAAGTCCTCAGGTATGAGCTCACATTACAGGAGTTCTTCTGGACCCACCGGCCTTTCCAAGTTCACGGGGAGGTCGGTTTCTTCTCGCTCAAGGCCAGGCAGGGGCGGAAGATAATTGTTAACTGCCCGACACTACACCAAAAGGGCACATTACTAACGGTAATTTACCGTTAGTAAAATTATTCCTAACGGTAATTTACCGTTAGAAATAGAGCGTGGCTAATAATTCTAACGGAATTTCTAACGGTAATGTTCCGTTAGGAAAATTATTTTTACTAACGGTAATTTACCGTTAGTAATATGTTTACTAATGGTAATTGATCGTTAGTAATTTATTATTCTTAACGGAAATATTCCGTTAGTAATATTTATTCTAACGGTTTATTTTCTAACACTTTTATATACCAAAATAATAACGGTAAATTACCGTTAGTAATTTCATTACTAACGGTATGTAACATGACAGTTTCTAACACTTTCGAGACAATTACTAACGGATAAAAACCGTTAGTAATTTATTACTAACGGTTTGTTTTCTAACACATGTGTAAGAATACCAACGGAAATTATCCGTTAGTAATTATTTTAAATGTGAAAAACATAAATACTCAAATATGCTCCCAAATGTTATTTGCACCTAATTTCCATCACAGCCATATCACATTACTATAAACATATATAATAAGCTCAAAACCAAACCATAATAAATACAAGCTCAATCTATATTAAATACAAAAAATATAATCCAAAATAGGCATAATTTTCCTTAAATGCAAACTATTTCTAAATCCAAACATAAATATTAAAATATGCTCCCCAACTGTATCATTGGTGGATGTGGAGATTTGTGTGTCTGGATCAACTTGTTTCATTGGCCAAATTCCGGCTTCTTGGCAATTGAAAACACCTACGACTCCACATAGCTTGTTCAAGTTCCATATCTTTAGAAGACTGCAGAATCAAGCAAAAAAAAAAGTTACACACATAAGACTTAGCTAAAATGAAGTGATTTATTGACTTTTAGGCTTTGTTTGATTTGCGGGTTCATTGAGGGAAAATAAAATGGATTGGAAAACAAGAAGGAAAACTATTTCCTGTATGTTTTCGTCCATGTTTCAAAAACATTAAAAGTAAAAAAACTTTCAAAATATTACTGTAACCTAGAAAAAAGAGAGGAACGTGACTTACGCAGGTCCCAGTCCCACTGTACTTTCTTTTCCTTGAAAATAAAAAACAAAAAACAAAAAACAAAAACAAAATCTTTTCCTCCTTGTTTTCGTCATGATTTTCGTTGGTAACCAGACAAAAGAAAACACTTTCCTTTATGGTTCTCTTTCTTTTCCCTCAATAAAAAACAAAACATAGCCTTAGAATTTCAAGAGGAGACACTAAGACAGGGAACATATATATTACCTTTTCCCATCCATGACAGGGTCCTTAAACAGACAGTCTCGAGTTGGTCGGTCGGCATATCTAACTCTGAGTACAGAACCATCAGGCAATACAAGCTTTCTTAGGATTTTGAAATCATGGTTGCCGGGCTTGTCGCTGTCATATTAGTATATGATCGGACTAAAGGACTTCTTACTTGAACTTATTGAAAATACTACCCATCTCTAAAACGTAAACAAAAATTGAACACTTGATTCTCCTCTGGCTCACCTAACATAACGCAATGCTCTCGCGGCACCATGAAAGTTAGCAGTACTATGGTTGCTCTGAATGAAGAAAGAAAAATACTTTAAAAGTGTTCTTCAACTGATACAATTGTTAAAAAAAAAAACTTCAATCATAGAGTAGTAGCTCCATTTGCTAGTATCTCAAGTGCCGTATTTCTCTATATAAATTCATAATGTTTTGACGTACCTATGAACATTGGCAAACAGAGTGGTTTAACATAGTAAATCACAATGTCATCTATGAATTAATGTTGTCTGTGATTATGCCTCTAAGATTCCCGATGTCACTGGGGGACTGAACTAGATATTCCATCTTGGGATTGTATTTTTTCATTATTTCGGATGATGGAAGGACCCCTCCCCAAACCACAAATCCAAATTTTAAATGCTACTCTTATTATTTTACTAACAGCGACTTGTGTCTTGGTGTTGAGTGACCTACTTAGTCGTCATCATAAGGCAATCATTAAAGAAAATACATGGATGAAATGAATCTGGCCTAGCCAAAAACACAAAAGAAAATTCCAATTCCTGGAATGGTTTCTGTTTGATTCAAAAGTTGTTTAGTTACTTTCCACCATTCGAAGGTGGTTGTAATAAAAACTCGAACTTTCAACATTAGTAATTACAATTACTTCAATTAATATTAGAGCACACGAACTAAAAGTAAAAAACCAAACATAAAAAAGTAGTCGGCACTGTGTGCGTGGAGTGCGAAGCAGTGAGTGTGTGCGTTGTGCGTGTGGCTGTCCGCATGTGCTGTGGGCGTGGGATGATGTACACGTGTATTGTGCCCATGCTGTGTTGTGTGCCGATGTGCATATGGCATGATCGGGTGTGTTCATATTCTGTGGTGCACAAAATCTGTTGTTTTTATGAGTTGTGTGACAGAATGAATTTTCACACCCAGAAGTTTTAGAGTTTGTAGAACCTGTCCACCCAAAATAGCTCAACAAAAACCGATTGTGACATTGTGATTCTGTTTTTTCCCTTTTTGAGGAATACAAGCTTAGCAGACACAGGAGTGACAGGACAGTAGCTACAAAATCTCTTGAGTTCTGAACTGAATTGGCTTTCAATGGTCAGGAACCCTCTTTATCTTATAAATAACTTTAATAGTTTTTTTTGGAAGGGGACATTTTGTTTCATTTATTCACTATTCCAAAGTGCAGATTTCAAGCATGAAAGAGACAGAGGGAGTTGGGGGTAGATATCAGATTTTGGGTAAGTGTAAAAAAAGGTGTGTGCTGCCCATGTACGTTCTGTGAGGTTCCCTACTATAAATTCTGATTTGGTTCTCAACTGATGCGATAATGGAACCACCTATACTAAATTTCAGTACAGATTTAAGAAGGCCCTTTTTATTACCGAATGGTTGAACATCATTTATTTGACAACAAACCATTACCTAACAGCCATTCAATGAGAAGAAAAGAGAGAGAGAGAGAAAGATACCAGGTTGTTCACTTTGGGCAGATCTCATGAACATTTTTCATATATCATTGTCTATAAATTGTTGTCGTACCTTATATGCATCGCAAACTATAAATGTACGATCTGAGTCACTGCGCCAATGCCTATTCCAATGAGACTTCCCCTGGTTTTTAAATCCTAAATTAAGCATTTTAGTAACCTAAAAACTTTATGTATGTTGTGAAAGTCATAACCATTATGGGGAAATTGGATTACGTATTCACGAGCTCAATTTGTGTGCCAAGAAAACTCCTGCTTAAACCATAGCATTATGGATCTCGCTCACAAGCCACATACATAAATGTACTCAATATCTCCTATAGGAGCCAATATAACCCCCCAAAAAAAGTTGTACTTGTATCAACAATAGGTTCCAACTGGCAGAAAAAATAGAAGTAGAAAAGGGGAGATGGAAAGGTACCTTTGACATCCATTCAGTGCCTTCTTTGACTCCACAGTGCTGAAAAAGAGCTGCAACTTATATCTCCATCCTATTGCAAGTGCTAAGAACAAAATCTTCTTCTATGTGATGCAAAGCACAAAGCTCCCCTATGGCACATGCCATTCTGCTTTTGGAATGGCTAGCATCTCACACATTTTGACAGGTGCGGAGTGAATACTTAGCCCGATGACCACAATGCTGGTCCTTTCCTTTCTATATCCTGATGAAGCAAGCACAAAAGATTCAGGGAAAAAGGTATGCTAAAAAGTTTTCAAGTATACTTCAATAAGATCACAATGCACAAAAAGCTAAATCAAATTCTCCTTTATAGTTTGTACCATACAATGTGCAGAAGCCAATTGGTCAGAAACTCAAAATATATGTATGAGCTAAATGGTTTGTGACAATATCTCCTTTAGAACAAGAGTTTGATATGAGCATTCAATCCATTTTGAAGTAACTATGTGGCAAAATGAATATACTTAAAGTTACAGACTTCAAAAAAAATCTACGAGCAGCTAACATGTTTCTTGTTGTGGGTCCTTCTAGAGTTGTTTGACGCATTTCCTATACTTCAACTTATTAAGAAGTGTTTATGAAACAAGTTTGTACATATACATGTATACATAATGTTTATATATATATATATAGAGAGAGAGAGGGGGGGGGGGGGTAATGGAACCTAGATTTAAAAAAGTGTGTAGAAAGAGTACTCCTAAGCGTGCTTCTAACGGAAAACAAGGAAAAAGAACGAAAAAAGTTAAGTTGATGTAAATTTCCTGTAGTGTTGACTGTCAACAAACCTTCTTCTCATTAACTACAATTTTGTGCAAATTTCCTATCATTTTCACAAATTTTGGGTGGTCTTTGTTTACTAACCCAATAAACCCTTTTCTGATTCTAGTTATTATAGGCTTGAACCCTTGACAATTCCTATTCATGGGTTTATCTTATCTTCAATTGATCTCAAACTTTTGCATTTTTATCTAGATATGCATAATATCTTGGGTTAACTTTATACTTACCATATGTCCTGATCAAAGCTCAGATTGTGTATTTAGAGACTTGTTTGGTTACTAGGGTTTCACAAGACTCACCTCCAAATCTATCTTCCACAATTCTAAACCAACCCATTCTTTCAAGCTCCATTTATAGTCAAACCCAATTCACAAATCAATATTTTGAAGCTTATAGAACTAATTTAAGAGGAATTTGTGAATACCTAATTGTTCATGCCCCTCCAATGGCAGAAGACTCTGAGATGAACCATAGTAGACACTTAATGGATCTACTTTGAATCATCTTTTTCTTTAGCCATTGCCAATTCAGTTGGAGAGAGAGGGAGTACCTGCAGATTGCATCTTCAGATTATGTTGTTGCACTGAAGCTTGGGGCTGTGCTGGGTATTGGTTAGGTCCAGTCTGCGGGTTTCAAATAACCTGTTTACCAGCTTCGTTTTTGCATTAATCCACAATTGATTCAAAGTATATCATAGCTACATCAAAATCACTTAGTATTATACCTGCGCCTGTAATTTATATACTGCCATCTTGAGCATCTAATCAACAACAAGACTTTTCATGTGCCGGACAAATCCATCTTTGGAAACTTAATTTTTCTGAAATAGAAAAGCATTTGTTGTATAATGAGAACCAATACAAAGCCATTAGATAAGAGGCAATGCAGATAAATAAATATGTGAATAAGACCCACCCTCAGTTTGATATAAAGTGTCTGAAGTTTGGGAATGCTGCTCTGTAATTGCGGGTGTCGACCTTCGCTAATAGGAAGTTGCATTCTATCTTTCTCTCCAATATGGACAGAACTCTTCTCAGAATTCTGTATACCCATTGCCTGAGAAAAATGAAGGTTATTTTCTTCCACTTGCCGTTGTTGACTATCATCCTGTGAGGAGCCAATTTGTTGTTGCTGACTCTCAGTCCCCAATCCATGTTGATTTAACTCCATTTCAGAAGATTGCTGCTCTTGTGCTTGTGAAACCTTCAGATCTTGTTTACTTTGAGAATTGGAATTTTCATCTTGGCTGGATGTTTGCCATTGTGGATACAACTGACTTGAATTGTGAGTGCTTAATTTGCTTCCTTGAGATAAAGCTGCTGAATTTGTAATTTGAACTTGTTATGCTAGTTGGTAGTATAAGTATGACAATTAAACAACCATTATATACCCGTATCCAACTTAAAATTACTACAAGTCCTACATAGTAGAAAAAAAAATCCTTAAATTACTTAAATGCCCAATAGTTCTCATTAATCATACAAAGCAGTTAGTCTTATACTACTAGTACTTCACTATGATCTCAATAATTATTTCAATCTAACTCCATACACGGATTTGCAACAATAAGTATGTTAGATACAACTACAACTCTCTGACTCAAGCTAATTAATGAGGATCTAGACTAAGAAATAGTTCTAGAAGCTAAAAGAGAGCATCCCAAGCAGTTTCACTAAACAGGATCATGATATTCAAAGAATAATAGACGCTACCATACATACAATTGTACTCATTGTTTGATCTTAAAGTGAGCTTCATCTAAAGTTTGACCAGTTGATGTTGAGTGCACAAGAAATAAACTCAAGCAAGAACTAGATTGATCTCAATGGAAAAAGCTCTACTTTTCACTGGACTACTGGGTTTGACCCACTAAACTTTTGGCAACATCCAAATTACACCCTAACTAACTACAGAAAGGGAAAAACCAATGTAATTAGTAAGAAAATCTACAATGTTTATTGACCTTTACTCACAATCATCGGTAAAGTTCTCAACCGACCAGCTTTACTAAACAAGTGAAAAACTTTGACTTTCATTCACCATACGGCTGAATCTGATTCCAGAAAAATAGAATAGGAGACAGATTGGTCTAAGGAGAAAATAGAGGCACTGAGTTCTTTTAGCCCTTTTGATATCTCTCATATAGGCAAGAAGAATCGAACAACGAAAGTCAGAAAGAATATAATAAAGAATGAGAGATCAGGTAAGCGTAAAAGAAGTTTCAATCATGTCAATAGACAACATTGCTTTGCCGAAGTAGCTTATTTTTGAAAACTACTTTTCCTATGTGCCGTTCCAAGCACTTTTATAGCTTCAAGTAAAACTAACATTAACATTATTCCTCCTATGGGAAATCAAACTTTAACCATATCAAAGTTCTATCAAGGACAACAAGAATCGAACAAAGAAAGGGGAAACGAATATAATAAAGAATAGATCACGTAGGCATAAAAGGTGCTCCTTTCTAATGAAGCTTTAAAATTAAAAACTGACAAATGAAATAAAGAAAGTTTCTCAAAACTTACAGAGACTTTGTCAGTTTTCACTCATCTGCAAAGCACAAAAATAAAATCACAAGAAGCCTATCTCAACTAACCTAATATCCTTATACAAATCAATAAGCTTCTTTGTTGAGATTTCTTTTAAGGAGGCTTAGCCTATCTTGAACTTTCTTTATATATGCAGCAAAACAAGGTTTGGTTGTTTTTATTCTTGGTCAATAATATAATGTTCTTTTATGAAGAAGCCTATTTCCACTTGTTGTATCGAAATCAAATACCAGCCTCATTCACAAAAGCATTATTTCCAACTATGGGCTGATTTAGATGAAATCAAAATCCATGGCCATAGAAGAAAGTTTTCCTTATACAGATCAATAAGCTTCTTTGGTATCAGGACTAAGTATCACATAGGCAAAAAAGAAGTTTCAATCATGTCAATGTTCCGCCAGGATTACACATTTGAAAAATTGCAAAGAAGAGTGATGATTATCTATTTTTCAAAATCTAGATTTGCTGCCTTGGAGCCTAAACTCCACGACAAATTCATTCCGAATGCGCTGGTACTGAAACTTGAAACTCTATATAGTCCTATTTTTGTACATGTTCGAGAAGTGCAAACTATTTTGCTGACTCGATAGCCAAGTCTCAAGATCACATAGCACAACCTTGGACAACCTGGATCTAATTCATTGTCTGTGGACTTCGGAAAAGGGCTCTCTTTTTGAATCTTTTCTACTCCATATTACTCAACATCTGATCCTCCTTCCCAGTCCACTTTTGTTTCATTTTTTGTGGGTTATCTCTTCGCATAGATACTAACCTGCACATTCTTCTTTTTGAGCTTGATTGGGTTTGATATTTAATTACATAGTTTCTCATTATGGGGTAAGGTGTTTTGTCCCCCTGTTTTGTCGTAACTTTTTCTTTCACTAATTTAATCTACCCTCGTGCCGTCGAGGTTCGTTAAAAAAAATAATAACAATAATCTATGAACAATTTAAGTATGAATGAACAATGTTTGAAGGAGAGATGCGAAGAACAAGTAGTTCTATTATGATGAATTAATTTACCTTCACAAGCGATGGACGGACAACTAATGCGCAAAGGCTAGTTGCTTCCTAAAACTTGTCTTCAAAACCTGCACAAGACACAAAATATAGAGTGAATAGCCATATTGTTACTGTTTTCCCTCAGTAGAGTAACATAATTAGCAAGGCACGTCTCATTTTCAGTACAATCTGTCTCTAACGAGTTAATAGCACAAATCCCCACCCAAGCTCATTTTTCCTTTTCTTTCTATGTAGGCAGTGGGATAATATATTTGCACAATATTATCTGGGTTTTAATGCCCAAAACAGCTTATAGCAGTAAGTGTGGCATTAGAAGCAACTTCATTGGGTGTCACTTTCAAACAATGGATCAAAATCATTAAGCTTCAATTAAAATAGTTGTAAGCTCAACTTCAATTAGAAAAAAATCTAAACTATATAAATATATATATATATATATATATGTAAGTGTGTATCATATAGATATGTGCATGTGTATTAAATGAAACAGAGAGAGATCTCTAAAACATAAACTGAAACAGAGAACCAACTTTATCAATATTGTTTGTACATTGTAATAAACTAATAGATATGACCCACCATTAATTCTTATTATCTTTTATATATATATATATTATATATACAGGACTTTAATTATTGACTATACAAAGAGCAACTTGAAGACATACACCATGTGATTTACTTTGAAACAACTTAGAAAAAGGATGGAAAAACAATTAACAAATCATCTATCCTCCGTTTTATATCTCTATCTATTAATGTTTTACCTACCAAAAAAAATTAATAATCAATTAGTACTTTGGTATACATTGAAGGCTAGAACAAAATGAACTAAAAGGATGAAAATACTAATAAAATAAGATGGAAATAAATTGAAGTGAAACCAACCTTGGGACCAAATGAAGAGAAACTGGAACACAAAACTGTTCAAAATCATCAAATATCATAAGATTTCTCCATACCTGAAACTCTAACCAACCAATTAGTGAGTACGGGAGAGTGGGGGAGGAAAGATTGGAGAGAGAAAAATACATACCTCTTGTCATTTTGATTTGCAGGAATTGAGTACTCAGCTAATTGGCAATTTCAGATTTGCAGTTAAGCCCTTACATGGAACCCCAATGTACAAAGGAAAGATATCAAACCCTAAAAGATAAAAACTTACACAAGGGGGAAAACCATAGCTTGAGGGATTGAGAGAGAAAAAAAACCTTAGTTTGTGGGAGAGGTGTAGGGCATGCCAATGGAGAGCGACAAGGCGACCAATGGAGAGCTAGACTAAGGCGGCCGATTGAGAGATTGAGATCTCACCTTACCGGAGCGACGCTGCTGCTGATCAGGCGGCGATGGGCATATCAGGCGGAGGCTGAGATCTCACTTTCCTTTCTCTCTCTCTCTCTCTCTCTCTCTCTCTCTCTCTCTCTCTCTCTCTCTCTCTCTCATGAAAAGAGCTGGAGGCCAAATATTTTACCCTTTTGCCGCTCATCAAAAGAGGTGGAGGCCAAATATATTTAACCCTTTGATTTTTATTTTTATTTTTGGTTATTTTCTTTATTATTTTTATTTGTATTACCCTACATTTGTAACGGTAAGTTTCCGTTACTATTTTGTTTTACAACCGTTACAAAATTCAAAATACCTCTTGTTAAATATTACTAACGGATTTTGTTCTTTTCTAACGGAAATTTACCGTTGGAAATTTGCAACGGTAAATTACCGTTAGAAAACCAAAACCATCCATGTTACAAAAGAGGCCAAATGGTGTAGTGCGAGCAACAATAAAGGATGGAAGAAGAAATTCTTCCAAGTATCCACCCTGGGTTTATGTGAGAAGGCGCCGGGTATTCAGCTGAGGACCTCCTGGGCGGGGAAGCTGAGGAGTAAGCCCAAGTACTCTTTCTTTCTTGCTTAGTCTCTCTGACTTGCCTTGACTAACCTATTTGTGTGTTTGCTTTTCAGTGGGAGCAGTTGACTTGCCAAGTCTTCCCGACGAGCTCCAAGCAAGGGTCTTGCCCTTGGTCGAGGACCCAAATGACATCAACAAGGTGCTGACTCGGTCGGGAAGTCCGAAGATCTCCTACAAGCCCCAGTGCTTCACAGCTCTTATTCTCCTGGCGATCATTCCTAGTGAATACCATTTCTTGACCGTCCGATTTTCTTTATACTTTGCTGAATTCTGACATGCTTCTGGTTTTGCATAAATGGCTCCCAAGAACGCGACGGCGTTGAAGGAGAAGGAGGCGGCCTTGATGGCCCGAGCTAGCCATAAGAGGAAGAAGCCGGATCCCACCGAGGTCCAGCCCCTGAAGAGGATTTCTCGGGGGATATCCATCCGGGCTCAGAAGGAAGGCGCCGCTACTTCTACGCCCGTTGTAACAATTATTGCACCACCACCACCTCCTGGCGTAACCATCGCTGCACCTCCACCACTTCCCCCAGTAGCCAAACCGTCCGGGGTCTCCTTCCCGAGCATGGAGGAGACTGCTCACGCGGGCCCCTCCTCCAGGCTGGAGGTCGAGACAGCGGACAAAGTCCATGGAAGGGTACGGCCCGGGCTATTGCAGAGTCAAATCGACAAGTGCATCCTGCTCAGCCCCGAGGCCATCATCGGTTGGTTGTACAGCATTAGCCACATGGTAAGTCTATTTGCAGTGTGAACCTTAGCTTTTCCTCCATACATATACTGACATCGTCTTGTTCTTTCAGATTGGTTGTATTGCTGCTGGGGCCGAGACCACCCTTCCCGGCGTTGCTGAGAGGTTGGCCGCTACAGAGGCTAACCTCTCCGTGGAGAGGGCTGCCCGGGAGTCTGTGGAATTTTCCCTTACCGTGGAGGAAGAAAAATCCTGGGCAATTTCCCTGGAGCTTGGGGAGGTCCGTGATACTCTATCAACCGAGCGGGCCGCCCAGAAGGTTACGGAGGCTAAGGCTGCAGCAGCAGAGGCCCGGAGGATCGCCGCCGAGTAGGTTGCAGAGACTATAGCTGCAGCCGCGAAGGCCGAGAAGATCTCTGCCGAGAAGGACCTTACAGCTATAACGGCCATGCTCTCGGAGCTCACTACTGCTCGGGAAGCTGAAGCCAAGGAAGCTGAGGAGGAATTCGAGGCTGGGTTCCTCACGGGCTGCAGAGTCCAGTTATTGGAAGGAAGGCCAGGCTGACTCCGAGGTCGCCGCTGAAGCTGCACCGGCCGGGGACCCCTCTGTTGATGAGCATGTTGCAGAGGAGGGAGAATTGGTTGTGGTAGACTAGTTTTTATTTTGTAGTTTTTTTTCTTTCTGGGGAGGCTACTACAACTGCCCCCAGGCTTTGTATAATTTTACTTTAATTAATGAAAAGGCCCTCGAGGTCAAACTTTCCATTAATTGTCTTTTTTCTGTACTATGCCTGTTTTAATTACTAGTATCCGCTCAGCTTTTGGCCAACCTAACACCTGCCTTAGCAAATGTTTTAGGACTGTAACTAGTAGAACACCTAGTCTTTCTGACCTATTTAAAAGGTAACTACCCGGACTGCCGTAGGAACTTGCCCTGTTTAGCGTTCGGGATCGCCCGGTGTAATATAGGAATACCTTGTATTACTGTCCGGGATTTCCCGGTGTATCATAGGTGTATCCTGTTTTACCATCCGGGATATTATCTCTGGTCACTGTAAGTACTTGGGAATATCGTCCAAGATATTTTAGTGACCGGTGTGATTTCCTGTTTTGGCCTAACATTCCCCTGCCCCCAATCATTTTGCTAAGGCGGGAGTGCGGGAGTTAGTAGTTGTAGGATACCGACCTGGAACATGGGTGGTTACAGGGTCCTTTGAAGCTCGCCATCGTAGGCCACCTAGGGGTTTACCCCGTCGTCGGTTGGACCTAGGCAAAGCCTTGTGTAATTTCCTATTTAGGTCTAGTATCCCATTGCCACCCGAGCGTCCTGTGAAGGCGGGGGCGAGTTGAGGAACGACCATAGGAAACTGACCTGGAACATGGGTGGTTGCATGGTCATTTTATGCCTGGGTTCGGAGCCCGAGGTCTTTTTAGTGCTTGGGTTCGGAGCCCGAGGTCTTTTAGGTGCATGGGTTTGAAGCCCGAGGTCTTTTTAGGTGCCTGGGTTCGGAGCCCGAGGACTTTTTATGCCTTGGTTATTAGCTAAGGTCTTTGGTGCCTCGGGGTTAGGCCTGAGGACTTTTCTGCTTTGCACGGTATACCGACAGGAGTAATTTTGCAAAGTAAACTTTCCAATTTTATTAAAAGCAAAAATTTATTGCTATTGCTCAATCAGAGCTACAAAAGGAAATCTCTCTACCAGTACCAAATTCCCGTGGCCCAATGCTACTAATAATACTTACGGAGGTGTTGTACGTTCCAAGGTTGAGAGAGATCATGCCCGTCCATACTTTGTAGCCAGTAAGTTTCCGGTCGGTTGATCCGGGTAGACTGGTTCACTGCCTTGAGGACGAGGTCTTCGACTTGAAAATTACGGTGCTTCACCTTGCTGTTGTAGCATCGAGAAACCTGTTGTTTGTAGGCTGCCACCTTCAGATAGGCTTGGTCTCTTTTTTCCTCCACTAGGTTCAGTTCTGACCGGAGAGCTTTTTCGTTGTCCGGCGCACTGAAGTTAGCCACCCTATATGTAGGTAACCTGAGCTCGGTGGGGACAACCGCCTCAAATCTGTAGGTTAAAAAGAACGGGGTTTCGCCTGTTGCTGCTCGGGGTGTACTGCGGTAGGCCCACAGGAGGGTCAGTAGTTCTTCAGCCCACAGCCCTTTGGCGCCTTCAAGCCTTGTCTTGATTGACTGCAAGATTGTTGGGTTGGTTACCTCGGCTTGACCATTGGCTTGTGGGTGCTCGGGGGAGGAGTAATGATTTAGTATCCCGTAGCCCGAGCAGAACTGCCTGAATATAGGGGAGTCAAACTACCTGCCGTTATCGCTGACCAGGACCCGGGGAATACCGAACCTACTAAGAATATTCTTTTCCATGAAGCTCTCCATTTTTTGTTCGGTTATTGTCGCCAAGGTCTCGGCTCTGCCCATTTGGTGAAGTAGTCAACAACGATGACGGCGGACTTGACTTGTCCTTTTCCCATTGGCAGGGGTCCGACAATGTCGATGCCCTACTGGGCGAACGGCCAGGGGCTATGGATTGGTGTCTGGAGCTCTTCCGGTCGGTTGATCATGGGAGAGTATCGTTGACACTTGTCACATCTTTTGACGTACTCCTGGGAATCCCGGGCCATGGTTGGCCAGTAGTAACTTTGCAGTAGGGCTTTTCTGGAGAGTGCCCGGCCTCCAATGTGGTTCCCGCACACTCCTTCATGGATTTCAAATAGTATAGCTTGGACTTGCGCAGGATGAACACAGCGGAAGTACAGGATAATGAATCCCCTCTTGTAGAGAATGGCGTCAACAAGGTGGTATTGTGCCGCCTGATATTTGACCCGGCGGGCTTCTTCTTTATCGTCTAGTAGCATCCCTGTTGTCAAGAATGTCACGAGCTGGTCCATCCAGCTGGGTCCCAGGGTGATCGGATCTACCTCCATGCCTTCTGAGTTGATCACACTTGGCTCGGGTAGATATTGTATCCGTATCCCGGGCAAGTTTGACTCGGAAGACGAGGCGAGGAGAGCCAACTGGTCAGCCCTGGTATTTTCTTCTCTCGATATCTGCGTGATGGAGAATCCTCGAAGCTTCTTGGAAACCGCTCGGACAAGGGCCAAGTAGGCTACCATATTGTCTTCCCGCGCTTCATATTCTTGGTTAACCTTGTTGACCATGAGCTGGGAATCACTGTATCCCTGGACCTGTTGTGCACTCATAGAGGTGGCCAACTGTAGTCCGACCAGTAGGGCTTCGTATTCGGCCTCGTTGTTGGAGGCACGGAACCCAAATCTCAATGCATATTCAAGTTGGATGCCGTCGGGGGTAGTGAAGATGATTCCTGCCCCCACTGCCTTGCTGATTGGATGAACCGTCCACGTGCAGTACCCAGGTAGGGATATCAGAGTGTAACCCGGGCGGTAAGGTCGATGGCTCGGACTCTTCAACCGGGTCTTCTGGATATGTAAACTCAACCAGAAAGTCAGCCACGGCTTGTCCCTTGATGGCTGTCCGGGGTCGGTAGATCACTTCAAACTCTTCCAACTCCAATGCCCACTTGACGAGCCTTTCGGACGTGCCTGGATGGCTAAGGATTCTGCGGAGAGGTTGATCTGTGAGGACCACAATAGCATGGGCCTGAAAGTAAGGGCGGAGCCTTCGGGCCGAGGTGATAAGGGCGAATGCCAATTTTTTGATGCGGGAGTATCTGCTCTCTGCGCCCTATAATGCCTGGCTGGTGTAGAAAACTGGGAACTGTATCCCGTGCTCTTCTTGGATAAGTGCTGAGCTAACCGCTGACGGTGACACTGCCAAGTATAGAAATAATTCTTCCCCGGGCACGGGTGTTGAGAGTAGAGGAGGGGAAGCCAAGTACTTCTTGAGTTCCTAGAACGCCTCTTCACACTCTTCTGACCACCAGAACGCCTTGCGGAGGATTTTGAAGAATGGCAAGCACCGGTCGGTAGCTTGGGAGATAAATCTGTTCAATTCGGCCACCCGTCCGGCTAAGCTTTGAACCTCCTTTGTTGATTTGGACGACCGCATGTTGATGATGGCTTTGATCTTTTCGGGTTAGCCTCAATTCCCCGTTTGCTGACTAGGTGGCCCAGAAATTTCCTGGATGAGACGTCAAAGGTGCATTTGGCCGGGTTCAACCTCATCCTGAATTTTCTCAGAATGCTGAAGGCCCTGGCCAGATGCTCGAGGTGGTCGGGCACGTCCCGGCTCTTGACCAGCAGATCATCCACATATACCTCCATAGTCTTTACAATGAGGTCTTTGAACATGTAGTTGACCAGGCATTGGTAGGTGGCCCCGGCATTCTTGAGACCGAATGGCATCACCTTGTAGCAATACGTGCCCTGGTCAGTGATGAACGTCGTCTTCTCTTCGTCCCCAGGGTACATTTTGATCTGGTTGTACCCGGAGTAAGCATCCATGAATGAGAAGAGTGAGTGACTCGTCGTCGAGTCCACAAGGAGGTCTATCCTAGGTAGCAAATAGTAATCCTTGGGGTAAGCTTTGTTGAGGTCGGTAAAGTCCACACACATCCTCTACTTCTCGCTGCTTTTCTTGACAAGTACCACGTTGGCTAGCCAGTCGGGGTAGTGGACTTCTCGTATGGAACGGGCTTTGAGGAGCTTCTCGACCTCTTCACTCACTGCCTTCTGTCTCTCGGGGGCCATGCCCCTCCTTTTCTGCTTCATCGGCCTACAATCTGGACTGACGTTGAGGCAATGGGACATTACCCGGGGGTAAATCCGGGCATATCCTCATGACTCCAAGAGAAAACATCCTGGTTTTGCCTCAGGAATTGGGTCAGTTTTTCCTTCAGGTCGTGATCCAGTAAGGTGCCAATGCTGACCGTGCGGTCAGGGTACTCAGGATTCAGCACTACACTTTCCAATTCTTCCACCGGACCTACTGCGTCGCTCTGGTCCCGGGGGTCCATCTCTTAAACGTTTAATGTTTTGGTGATTGCCCCCCGGCGTAACGAGCTGACGTAGCAACTATGGCCAGTGGTCTGATCTCCACGCAAGCATCCGAGTCCCTGAAGGGTCGGGAACTTCACTGTTAAGCTGTAGATGGAGACGACTGCTCTGGCCTTGTTGAGGGTCGGCCTGCCAAGGATGACATTGTAGGTCGACAGGGCTTCTACGATCATGAAATTGGTCAGCACGGAGACCTGCTGAGGGTAGGTCCCCATGAGAACTGGAAGCTTGATTGTCCCGAGCGGTTATGTGCTGGAGCCGTTGAATCCAACCAGGGGGGTAGCAACCGGCCGGAGCAGATCCCTGGCAATCCCGAGTTGATCGAATGCCGACGTGAACATAATGTCGGATGAGCTACCTGTGTCCACTAGCACTCTCTTGACCATATAGTTTGCTATAGAAAGCGTCACTACTAGCGGGTCATCATGGGGGCAGTGGACGCCCTGTAAGTCATCGGATGTGAATGTTAGAACATCAGTTGGGGAGGAGCCGGTAGATTAGACCTACCAGACATCCGCTCGGGATGCTCGAGCATGCCTCTTCTGTGTCGACTGTGAATCACCTCCGTCTGACATTCCTCCCGAGATCACGTGGATGTGGCCAAGTGGTGGTGGCTGATCGGGAGCTTGGGTGTCCTGCCGGGGTCGTCTATCTGCTGTGACAAACTCAGCGAGGTGTTCCTGCTCGATCATCTTATCAATTGCCATCTTTAATTTGAAGCAATTCTCCATTTCATGGCCGTGATCCCTGTGGTAGCGGCAAAATTTGTCCCGGTTGCTCTTATCGGGCAGTGCTCTGAGTTTGGCTGGCTGCTGAAGCAACCTCTGTGCCTCTGCGGCGGCCATGACTTCAAGTATGGGCCGGGAAAGGGGTGTGAAAGCGATTAGGGGCTGACCCCGGGCATCCTTCTGATCTTGCTTTGGCTTCTTTCCCGAGCCCTTCTCGAATTCTTCATGCTTGCGCTTGGCCTTCGGGGATTCGTCTCCCGCCTAGCCGGTGTGCTTCGCCTTCAGGAACTCCTCGGTATCAATGTATTTTCCGACCCTCTCCGAGAGCTCCACCAGGGTTGCCGGTCGGTCTCGATGGAACGACGTGGCGACCTTGGTGTGTTGAACTCCCGAGCAGAAGGCCATGATTGCGTCTGTTTCATTAAGATTGCGAATCTGGAGCCTTTGCAGGTTGAAACAGTCCACATATTACCTCAAGGACTCTCCTTTGCGCTGATTGGCGGTCAGCAGTTGAGTGTCCGATTGTAACCGATCGAGCATCCTGACAAACTAGCTGATGAACAGCTTGCTGAGGGCTTTGAAATCATCGACCGTTTGGGGCTTGAAAGCATGGAACCACAGTGTGTCTGGCCCCTTGAGGGTACTGGGGAAGACCAGGCACAGTAGCTCGTCCACCGTGGTGACCAGTGCCATCTGAGCCTTGTAAGTGCAGACGTGGTCTACCGGACTCCCTGTGCCGTCGTAGGAGCTGAGGTAAGGGGGTTTGAACTTTCGTGGAATAGGAAACCGTGTCACCCGAGCGGTATAGGGTGATTCAGTCTCCGTGTTGGTGAGATCGTGGCCAGACTTGCGGTTCAACCTCTCGATTTGCTGTTGTAGTTCCTCGACCTGGGCCTTTACGTCATCCCGCCCGGTCCTCCTCTTTATATCCGAGCGGTAGATTGGGTGGGATGACGAGGCCTCTTCCTCAAAGCACGTCAACTTCGGGGATAGGGCCCTGCTCCGGGTTCGGGAAAGCATATACCTAAGATCCCCCCGGCTCAGGCCGGAGGGTCCTCGGCCGATTCCCAGGCTCTTCGTCCGGCCACACGTCGTCGGTCTATAATAGTTCTGGCATCCTCCACCCAGCGAGGATTAGGCTGAGGTCGTCTCTGCGAGCGCCTGGTGGTATGGCTGCGCTCTCCATCGCCGGGGCGTTCCCGGTCCAGTGGGGACACCAAGGCAGAACGGGCTTGCCTTCGTGCCCGAGCGGGCCTTTGAATAGGGGCTCTCTTCTCAGGCTGATTCTCTGATGCAGGGCGCTTCTCTTGTCGGGCCAAAAGCGTTTCCCTCCATCTGTTCCTGTGTTCGGCGTTGGCCCTCCAAGAGTTATGCCAGCGCTGCCGTTATCTGTTCGGTGGTTATGGAGGCAGCCTGCTGCTCAGGCTGTGGGTTCTCCTGACCGGTCGGATTAGCGGCTCTCTTACCCGTCTTTGGCGGCATGTTGATCAGTCAAGAATTTGTTGATGCGAAGACTCTATCATTTCCCACAGACGGTGCCAAACTGATGAAGCCTAGAATTGGTGAGAGTGGTTTTGAGAGAGAAAAAGACAAGAACAGTTTGTATGTGGTTCGGTCCCGTTAACGAGGTGACCTACGTCTACGGTTGCGTCTGTGCGCTCTCGCTAGCAGATCACCGGTGGGCCTGGTGAACCAACAAAGATGGGCGGCACTACCAGTAATACCGGCCGGGTATATGCGTATTGACGGTGAGTTCTCTATTGAATGATTGTTAGCTTAGAGAATAATTTTCGGATTGGAATCGGATCCTTGCAAACAGGGTAGGTGGGCTCTTTTATAGATGCAAGAGTCCACCCTTACATGGTAAGTTGATAGGATTAGGAAGCCTAATCTAATCACAATAGATTTGCATGATTTTAGGAGAGTTTCCTAAGTGGTTTAGGAAACTGTCATATTCCCTTTCGCAAACTTGTAGTTGATTTAGGAAACTGCTGGACAGGTCAGAATCGTGGGACACCGCGACCTTCATGCCTGGTCTGGTGGTTCAAACCGCGCGGTCTGAATGAACACCTCGAGATTACTGGGCTATTGGCGACTTCACCAGAATGACCGACACTTCTTGGTGATGTGGCAGGCTGTCTTCATGACTAGATTATTTTGGACATATCATCTTTCTAAAGATTATCTCCACCAGGCACATAGAGTCTACCCTTATATCTTAAGGCTCCGTCTGAACTAATACTCCAGATCTTCGGTTCTTTTGCTGACATCTTAGCAAACCACATCTTCAAATCCTCCGTTGTATGATGAGCCTCTAGATATGGATAAATAGAGTCAGTTGGATAGCCTGACATCCTAGATGTTGTCCTTCCGTTGACTCCACAGCCTAAAAATCAAACTTAGCTAAAAACTTCCAATGCTTGCCATTCTTGACTCAATAGGGCAACGATCACTAGTCGAGGTCGACGGCTCAAAGCGTCTGCTACAATATTTGCTTTACTCAGATGGTATTACCAAGAGAAGTCGTAATCCTTATGTAGCTCAATCCATCTTCATTGTCACATGTTCAACTCCTTTTGAGAGAACATATATCTTAAGCTCTTGTGATCTGAGAATAGATCAAACTTATATCCATACAAATAGTATTATGAGACCTTCAAGGAAAATACTACCATAGCTAATTCCAAGTTGTGTATAGGATAGTTCTTCTCATGTGGCTTTAGTTACCTTGATCGGTACACAATCACGTTCCCGTCACGTATGAGCACACAACCTAGTCCTTGGTGTGAAACATCACTGTAGATTATATATCTTTCTCTACTCTTTGGTATTGCAAGTACCAGTGCAGAGGTTAATCTGTCCTTTAAATCCTAAAATGTACCATCATGTTGATATGTCCATTCATACTTCATTTCCTTTCTTATCAAAATCGTCAAAGGTCCTGTTGTCTTGGAAAAACCATCCACAAATCTTGCTAGACCAAGAAAACTTTGAACTTCTATCACATTGGTCGATCTGTTCCACGTTAAGACTACATCAATCTTAGATGAGTCCATAGAGATAGCGTCCAACGATATAACATGTCCCAAAAATTTGACTTCCTGTCGCCAAAACTCATACTTGCTGAACTTCGTAAATAATTAACTATCTCTAAGTATCCGTAAAGCAATCTGTAAGTGCTTCCTCTGTCTTGGAATAGATCAAGATGTCATTGATGAATGCTATAATGAATTGATCCAGATAAGGTCTGAATACTCTATTCATTAAGTCCATAAATACTGCTAGAGTATTAGTCAACCCAAAGGCATAAATAAAAACTCATTGTCCATATCGTGTCCTAAATACAGTCTTTGACACATCCTCTGGTCGAACCAATAGCCGATGATATCCTGTACACAGATCAATCTTTGAAAAGATCCTTAATCCTTATAACAAGTTGTTAACCTTGAATTTACTTAAGGCATTATTTTTGTTTGGTTTTGATGATGACAAATCTAGTGATAATTGCATACTTTCACTGGTTCTATTTCAATCAATTATCATGTCATTTCGTTATGCTAATCTCTTGATTCATGTAATTACATGTTCTAACTTTGTTTGATTAATTAAGATAGCATATGGTGAAGCCTAAGAGTGATGGAGCTCAACAAGGATCAATCTTGAATATTTGAAGATTTTTTATCCTTGGTTGAAGACTAGGACTTACATGTAAAGCATCATGATCATCACTCATAAGGGCTCAAAGGTTCAAAGTTGTTTAAAAAGCTTCAATACAAGAAAATTGTTTTTTAGTAGAAAAATAGTCGACTGAACAAGTTCTTCAGTTGACTGGACGCTTCATATTTCAGTCGACCAGACCACTTTTCAGTAGTCTGGTTTTTGGTTTGAAAACATACATTCTGCTTCTCTAAGTTTCAGTTGACTGGGCCACTTTTCAGTCGACTAGAAAAGGCATCAGTCAACTGGGTCGCGACTTCAGTCGACTGGATTAGGCAGTTTGTGCATAACGGCTAGTTTTCTTTTAAGGCCAAATATTTACCATTTTACCACTAACGGCTATAATCTTTCTTAGCCTATAAATATATGTTTTCCCATACCATTTCATGTTGATCAATCCATTGGAAAACATCTATTTAAATCACACAACTTGTTGATTTTTAATCATTCACATTTGAGCCCTAGTTATGTGAGTTTATCAATTTGCTCTAAATTTCAATTGTAATTCTTGAGAGATCAAATTGTAGTGAGCATTCATTTGTATTATCTACTCATTAAGGAGTTGTTGTGTGAGCTTTAAATTGTATTATCCACTCTAGAGAGAGAGAGAGAGTTCAATTTGTATAAAATCATTTGTAAAGAGTGAGGGTTAGTAACCCTTGATTGCAAAGAAGAGGTTTTCTTCTTTGGGAAAGATTGGAGGCTCTTGTAATGGTTTGGTCTACACCCGTGAAGTAGATCGGATTAAAGGAATCCTTAAGAGGTGTTCTTGAGAGGTGAACATAGGCCGCGGGGTGCGATTGCTGAACCACTTGAAAACTCGGTTTGCAAGTGTCTCTTCCCTTATCTCTTTACTTTATTATATGTGATTGTGTTTAATTTGCAATTAAGTTTTTAAAAGGTTAATTTTATGCCAAAACCGTATTCACCCATCCTCTAAGGTTTCAATTTTGGGCCAACAAATGGTATCAGAGCTTCGTCTCTTCTATTTTCAAAAGTTTTTGAAAATTTTGAGTTAAGATCCAAATGGAAACCAACACTTCTCGCATCTCTTATAGTGAGGGTCAATCGGCAAATAGACCACCTTGTTTTAATGGATCAAATTATGCTTATTGTAAAAATTGAATGAGAATCTATATGATTTCTCAAATTTTTGATTTATGGAAAATAGTGGTCAAAGGACCCCATCTTCCTACAAAAATTTCAATGGTATTACTATTTCAAAAACGGAAGATGAATATAATGATGCCAATAAGAAACTCATTAAAATGAATGCAATGGCAATGAATTTATTATATTGCAGTTTAGATCCAAACGAATACAGTAGAATTTCATCTTGCGAATCCGCAAAAGAAATTTGGGATAAACTTGAAGTGACTCATGAGGCAACAAGCCAAGTCAAAAAGTCAAAAATTAATTTGCTTGTTCAATCTTATGAAATGTTCAAAATGTTGCCTTTTGAGTCTATTGGTGATATGTCTACCAGTTTTACAACTATCATTAATAGCTTGAACAATCTTGGTAAAGTTTATGCTAATGAAGAAATTATTGAGAAAAATCTTAGGGCTTTACCAAAGCAATGGCAACGAAGGTCACGGCTATCAGGGAAGCGAAAGATTTGACAAACTTGTCAATTGAACAACTCATAGGATCTCTCATTACTCATGAAATGGAGTTAGCCATGCTTGTCGAAGAAGACAAGAAAAAGGAGATCAAAAGAGGAGACATCGCATTAAAGTCCTTAACCTCAAAGAAAAAGGGAAAAGATCACGAGAGTGATGAGGATGAGGAAAAGACTTTGATCACCCAAAAATTCGTAAAGTTTCTAAAGAAAGAATAATTGGGAAAGAAGCCTCCTAAAGATGAACAAAGTAAGAAGAAGGCAATGAAGGCCGCTCAAAGTAGCTCCGAGAGTAAAACATTGGGCGACAACTCAAATGAAGATGAGATTGTCAATCTTTGCCCCATGGTAATTGACAATGGGGTAATCTCTACTTCTTGCTCTTTCAATGACTCTAATGATTTTATTGATTTTCAAAATGTTGAGTCAAAAGTTCAAGAAGGTTATTGCATTAGCACTCCTCCATCGATGAAAGATCACAAGTATGATCATTGGAAGAGGAGAATAGAAATTTATTTTAGATCACTTGACATAAATCTTTGGAACATTGTCAAAAATGGTTTTTCTCCTAAACCAAAGATTGAATGGAATGAAAGTGATCAAAATAACTTTCTATTGAATCTTAGAGCTATGAAAATTCTATATAAATCTTTGGATGATAATTTATATAATAGAATACGTTCATGCTCTAATGCAAATGAAATTTGGTTATGTTTTGGAAAATTTTCATATTACTACTAACCAAATTTATGAAGAGGAAAAATTGTGCCTTTTTGCAAATAAAGATGATAAGAATGAGTAAATGGCAAAAGGGGCCACTTGGGATGATGACGACTCATCCGATGATGATTCATGTGATTAAGTAGGTGCACAAGAGAGTTTGGTAAACTCTAATCCTACCTCTATTATTGAATCTCCCAACTATAATGAGCTTCAATGTGCTTTTGAGGAGTTGCATGAGGAATTGGAGAATTTGGGATCTAAATATATAACTCTTACAAAGAATTTTTCCAAACTTTCAAATGAGTTAAATATTTTAAAATCCCAAAATGAATCTTTGAAGATTGAAAATAAAAAACTTGTATTAAGAGCACAATCTTCAAATGAGATTGAAAAAGAAAATTTGGAGTTGAAAAAGCAATTGGATGATTTAAAATCTCAAAATGAAATTTTGAGAAAAGAAAAGCTTGTGTCAACCAATCAACCTTCAAGTTAATTGATTGAAAAGAAAAATGTTGAATTGAGAAAGGAGTGGATGATTTGACAAAAACTTTGGCCAAGTTTACCCAAGGTGAACAAAATTTGAATATGCTTTTGGAAAAACAAAAATGTGCTTTTGATAAGGCCGGTTTGGGATTTAATCCCACATATAAGGAAAAGAAGTACAAAAGCTTCTTTGTAAAGTCCACACCTTCTACTTCAAATTCTCAAAATTCTCACAAGAATTTCTTTGTTAAGGAATCAATCTCAAATGAGAGCCTCCCCCATGTAACTTGTCATTATTGCATGAAAAGGGGCATGTTAATTACAAATGTTCATTTTGTAAGAAAATTAACATGATTTGGGTTGTGAAAGGATCCTTTCCTACCTTCTTGGCAAATGTTACATCCAAGAGGTGCTTGGACAATGGTTAAATCTCTCACATTAAACCTAGTAGGAGTAGGTTAGATTAACTTGTTTCAATATTTCTCTTGATTTTGATAGTATGCTAATCTTGTTTGATTTATCAAGTTATTTTGTTTTGATGTTCATAGCTATTTTATCCTCCTAAGGAGATGATGCATAATGTTGATCCTATAATTGGTATTCATTCGTATATGCATATGTTGAGGGGGAACATATTACTATGTTCATTTTAGTTGGCTTAATTTGTTGGTATCATGATATTATGCTCACTTTAGTTACTTTTGGTATCTTATTGCCTCCATGATATGTTTACTTGAGTTTTCCTTGGTATCATACGGTTGCATATCTTGAGGGGAAACTTTTAGTTCCAACCCCCAATCTTTTTGTTGTTGTCAAAAAGGGGGAAAATAATATAGAGATGACAATTAAATTTGAGATTCTTGAATATGAGAAAGAGATATTTGAAAAATAGTCAAGAAGGGAAAATGATAATAGAGAATTTTTTTTTGTAAGTTATCATTCTTGGACTCATACTTTGAAAATCTTGTTACTTTGAATGATAACATGATAATGACACCTATTGTGCTTTAAATTGCTAGATCTCTGTTACATGTTTTGACATCATCAAAAAGGGGGAAATTGTTAACCTTGAATTTACTTAAGGCATTATTTTTGTTTTGTTTTGATGATCACAAATCTAGTGATAATTGCATACTTTCATTGGTTCTATTTCAATCAATTATTATGTCATTTTCGTTATGCTAATCTCTTGATTCATGTTATTAAATATTCTAACTTTGTTTGATTAATTGAGATAGCATATGGTGAAGCCTAAGAGTGATGGAGCTCAACAAGGATCGAAGACTTGAAGATTTTTTATCCTTGGTTGAAGACTAGGACTTACATGTAAAACATCTTGATCATCACTTATAAGGGTTCAAAGGTTTAAAGTTGTTTAAAAATCTTCAAAACAGGAAAACTGTTTTTCAGTAGAAAAACAGTCGACTGAACAAGTTCTTCAGTCGACTGGACGCTTCATATTTTAGTCGACCGGACCACTTTTCAGTCGACTGGATTCTGCTTTGAAAACATACATTCTGCTTCTCAAGTTTCAGTCGACTGGGCCACTTTTCACTCGACTGAAAAAGGCATCAATCGACTGGGTCGCGACTTCAGTCGACTGGATTAGGCAGTTTGTGCATAACGACTAGTTTTCTTTCAAGGCCAAATATTTACCATTTTACCACTAACGGCTATAATCTTTCTTGGCCTATAAATACATGTTTTCCCATACCATTCCATGTTGATCAATCCATTGAAAAACATCTATTTAAATCACACAACTTGTTGATTTTTAATCATTTACATTTGAGCCCTAGTTGTGTGAGTTTATCAATTTGCTCTAAATTTCAATTGTAATTCTTGAGAGAGCAAATTGTAGTGAGCTTTCATTTGTATTATTTACTCATTAAGGAGTTTTTGTGTGAGCTTTAAATGGTATTATCCACTCTAGAGAGAGAGAGTTCAATTTGTATTAAAATCATTAAAGAATGAGGGTTAGTAACCCTTGATTGCAAAGAAGAGGTTTTTTTCTTTGGGAGAGATTGGAGGCTCTTGTAATGGTTTGGTCTACACCCTTGAAACAGATCGGATTAAAGGAATCCTCAAGAGGTGTTCTTGAGGGGTGTACGTAGGCCGCGGGGTGCGATTGCCAAACCACTTGAAAACTCGATTTGCAAGTGTCTCTTTCCTTATCTCTTTACTTTATTATTTGTGTTGTTTAATTTGCAATTAAGTTTTTAAAAGGTTAATTTTTTTCCAAAACACCTCTAATTAAGGTTTCCATTTTGAGCCAACACTAGTCAAATAGATCGTCTATCCGGGGAAGTGGATATCTATTCTTGATCATAACCTTGTTAAACTCTCTGTAGTCAATACAGAGGCGAAGTGTCACATCATTTTTCTTCACAAATAGTACTGGTGCTTTCTAAGGTGACGTACTCAAGCAAAAAAAATCCTAAATCCTTAAGTTCTGGAACTTGGTTCTTCAATTCCAACATCTTAGTTGGCGCCTTTTGATACGGAGTCTTCAAAATTGGCAAAGTTCCAGGTGCTAACTCCATACAAAAGTCTAGTTCCCTCTTTGGTGGAAGTCCTTTAATATCTTAGAATGCATCCTCAAAATCCCGTATGGTAGGAATCTGATCCATAGCAAGCTCCATATTTGTACTTCCAATGGCAGCCAAGCAACTCATCGAAAATATGTTGCTCGTAAGCTGACACTGAAAACTGATCGTCGGACGTCCAGGTATCGAAAACATGATAGTCCTGGTAGGATAATCAAAATTTGCACCACAGTTGGTAAGCCAATCCATCCCTAGGATAATGTTAAATTCATACATTGACAAGACGACCAAGTCTATTAGAAGATTCCTATCCTCCAGGGTCAGTAGACAATCCTTGCACACTCTACCCAACTTAATAGTCATTCCCAACGGTGACACATTATTAAGTGTCGGCTCTAGTGCCTAGGCTTTTAAACCCAACTAACGTATAATCCTAATGGCAATAAACAAATGTGTAGCACTAGTATCGAATAAAGCTTTAACTAAACTATGAAAGAGTATAAGTGTACCTTCCAAGTGTTGTTTCTCCTCAGTGTTAAAACTCGCTTCTCCTGGAATGATGGCTTTCATTTGAGTCTGATCTAGGAGTCCTTGTATTCCATCAACTGGTGACCCGTAATAACCTCTACGATGTGCGTGGCAATCCTTGCTTAAATGACCAGGTTTATTGTAGCTTTGGCAGACGATGTCCAGCTTACGATTAACTCTGGGAGCAGTGTAGTCTTTAGAGATGTGCCCAAGTACTCCATAATTAAAATATCCCATATTGTTCGATTATGGGGCAGCAATCTGTGCCTAAGTTGGTGGTCCCCATTGATGGTACTACTAAGGTTGAGGGTAAGTAGTCTGAGGTTTCCTGGTTTAGTCCTAGGTGCATTTGATTTCCTGAAAGTTACTCTGGGGTTTCCAACCTTAGGTATTCCTCAGTGATTGGTTTTGGAAACTTCTTTACTGAATGTTCCTTGACAGCTTTAACTCCAATAGTGGCTCGTTCAGCTTCACACCGATCTGTGGTGGCACAAGTCAACTGAAACGTAGCAAGGCAGGGTTTGTCCTACTCATTACACTGAATAGCTTCAAAGATCACCTCCATCTCCTGTTTCCATTATTCTTCCTTCCTCGGTTCTATTAATCCATCAAACTTCTTCGGGCATAATCCATGAAAACATTCCAAAAATTTATCATCAATCTGTCTCAACAGAGGTGGTGCAACAGGGTGTTGGATAGGTCGTTGTTTAGTAGCATGGTTGTACATGTCTCCAACATGCTGCAACCTTTGCATAAATGCCTCGAAGACACCGATGCGGTCCATGCCCTCTAGGATATGTGCTCGTAGTCATAGTGGATTCTTTTTGGCTCCAACCATAGTGACCTCGTGTGATGTGTACCTACAAAAGACCTATCGATTAGCTGACAATCTTCTTGAAGAAACGAAATCAAGATAAGGAGATCAAGCAATAAACAAGATGAACGATCAGTTCCAAATTAATAGCATGAAAACAAAATCTACTCATAACACCATATCTCCTAAAAAGATCATACTGGTATGTATATATCAAAGGATGTACTATGAAGTACACAATAGTCAAATGGTGTACCATATGGGACATAAGCTAATGCAATGCTATGGTCAACTATTTACAGTACCGCTACTAGTGGCGGCTATCTACACAAAAGGCTATGGTCAATACCTATCTAAAAGATCTTAAAAGTAGTGGACAACATATCTAAATCCTATAGATCTAGACTCAAAAGTCGTCAGTATCAGATCTAACTGGTGGTGCCTCTCATTAGATGCAATATACATCTCTTCAGGTGGATCATCCCTTACCTTTACACTAAGACCTCCTACCACAACTCCAATATCCCAATCACCAACTATAATCTCATCAACGTCCATATTCATAACACCAAATGCTGGCTCGGCGGCGTCGGTGGCTACCTTGACATATCCCCAAGCTATTGCTATGGCCTCTGCCAACTTAACCTCTCCTATAATGAACCCGTCAGGTTGTGCGACCATCTGTGCTACCCAATCTGTTGCCATATTAGCAATGGCTGCCATTTGTATAGGTCATGTGGGTAACTCCGGTACCACTACCTCTTCCTCTGGAATATCATCCTCAACTACCCCACGTCCTCTCCAGCCAACTCAATAACCTTTCCAACTACAATATCCACATCAACTGGCCCTGGGTCATCTGGATCCTTCTCTGGGTCATCCTCTGGTGTATCCTCTGGCTCCTCTAGGTCATCTTCTGGCTCCTCATCATCATCTATAAGCTCATCCTCTCCATCTTCATCTATATCCTCATCCTCTTCTAGCTCAATATCCTTTGTTGGATCCTTATCATCCTAAATTGGCTCAGGCTCTAGATCATCAGACTAATCATGGGGCTCTAGCAGTGGTACATCAGGTACTGGTGATGGTGGTGTTGCCTATGCTAGAGTAGTAGGTGCTGGTAGAATGGGATCTGCTAGAATGGCTCATAACTAGATCGTATCCATCTCCAGCTTACTTTAGATCGATTGGGTCATCTCCCGATGATATGACCAAAAAATTCAATGAAAGGAAGCACAACTCTGTGGCTACGTCAAGGAGCACCAAGTCAATAGGGGCAAATCACCTTATCTCTCATGGATGGTCTAGGGTGCTCGGCTGGTTCATCAGTTTTGGTAGGCCTGACTGATAGGTCAGGAATGTCGCCTAAACTTGGCTTATCTCGGGCATGGGTCTTCCAGCCACGTGGATGTGGTCCAAAGCTTCCCAGGCAGTGTCCTATGTCAGCAAGAAGACTTATGGAATGTGTAAATAGTTTCCTAATCCTATTAGGAAATTTTCATGATTTATGTTAATCATACCTAATCTAATTATATTACTTTATCTGTATTAGTTTCCTTATATGAGTGTGTCTCTCACATCGATAAAGGAGATGACTCACCCAGTAAAGGGAAAGGATTCTTTTCCAGTCTATATAGCACATCTAAAGCAATATACAATAGGTAGTTACACTCAGGTGACCTTTGGTAGTTTTGGTCATTTATCGATTTACCAACGGTCACCGGCCACTTAATTTACAACCTAGTACAATCATTCAGACACACCCGTGGATGTTGATCACTTCATTAATAGGTCCAATTCACATCCAAATCTTCCCTTATTTTCTTGCTCTTACATTACACCAAGTTTTGGCATCATCAGTTTGGCATCGTCTATAGGAACAAAAAGTTTTCTAGATACAAAAATTCTTGACTGATCGCCATGGCTCCTTGTAAGACTAAGAAGGCTACTCTGCAGGCCAGTCAAGTGGATCCACCAGTCCCAGAGCAGGTAGATCTGACTCTAAAGCAGATCACAGTGGCTCTCGCCCAACTTTTGGATGGTCAGCGCCAAACCCAACAGCAAATTGAAGCCCTACTAGCTCAACAAAATAAGCCTCCGTAAACTAAAGTATAGATTGGGAACACCGGGCATGGTCAAACACCAATACGACCTCGACAGCATGCTTGAGCTAGGCTAATGTGTCCACAGGCAGTAGGACATCACAGGAATGATAAGCATGGTCAAGATCCAATACGAACCTAACAATGTTCCTGGGACAAATCAAGCTGCATGGATGATGCTAGAAACATCATCAACGATAGACGTGCTGCCAGAGTAGAGAGACAAGAGTGCTTGACCTGAAAATTGGTTCAGGATCAAGGAGTCGAAGTGACCTTAGGCAAACGATCAATAGGAGTCAAAGTCGAGCCTTATCCCTGAGGACAACACACTTTGAGGAAGAAGGCTCTTCCTCAGACCCGACCTATCGTATAGATACTGGTCGGGAAGATGTGGAAGCCCGCATCAAGGACTTGGAAAAATTGATCGAGAATCTAGGCTAAAAACTAAGTCATGATCATGCCAACACTGAGATCAAGTCACCGTTCTCCGATTGAATCATGGGATTTGCTATTCCATACAAGTTCAAACAACCTCATCTTAACTTGACGGCTCGAGAAGTCCAGTCGACCACATCTTAACCTACAAGGCTCAGATGGCATTGACAACCAATGCCGATGAATTTTACTACCTGGCCTTTTCTAGCACTCTAAAGGGGCCGACCGCGCAGTGGTTCTACTCCCTAAAACTCAGGTCAATTAGTAATTGTAAGGAGCTTAGGTAAGCTAGTTCGTGGGTATGCTTAGTTAACCATAACCTGACACCCAACTACTTACTATCAAGCAGTAGAAGGGTGAATCCTTAGGATTATGTCAATCGGTTCAACTAGCAAAAGCTTTAGGTTTATAACTTAAACAAGATAGTCACAATCATAGCCTTCTGCTCAGGGGTTCAGAACACCAAGGTCGCCACGTCGTTTCACCAAAAACAACTGACAACCTTGGTTGAACACTTGGAGAGGATTAGGAAGTACATCAACATCGAAGAGTTCTTGAAGTCCAAGCATTTAAATTTCACAGAACATGAGTCCTCGAGAGCCAAACTGAAATGGGAAGGCTCCAAGAAGAGCTCGGGAAAGAAGCAAAAGCAGGATTAGTAAAAGGGTAGTTGAGAATAGACATTGATCGCATTCACACCACTTTCCCAGCCCATCCAAGAAGTTAGGGTAGTCGCCGAGACTCAGAAGCTGCTCATGAAATTGACCAAGTTAGAGAGACTACCCTAGAATGGAATCGGGACAAGTATTGTCGATACCACAAAGACCATGGTCATGACATTGAGGATTGTTTTAAACTCAAAATTGCTATAGAAAAGCATATTAAGCAGGGCTATCTGGCTGAGTTTGTCACCAAAATAGATAATATGAGCAAGATACTCGGGCCCCCGAGCAGCAACAACCCCTCGGTCACATAAATGTAGTCTCTAGAGGTGTATCGGGTAGAGGAGACTCGCAGTTGGCAAGGAAGAGGCATGCCCAGGCATCCCGAGCCGATGTCGAACATGTCTTTCCAGTCAATTGCCATCCGACCAACACCCTCACTTTTTCATCTAGTGATATCCAAGATTTGCACTACCGCCACGATGACCCACTGGAGGTAACACTCTCCATAGCCAATTACATTATCAAAAGGGTACTGGTGGACATAGAAAGCTACTCTGACATACTCTTTGCCTCAGCATTTGATCAGTTTGGAATCTCAAGAGACCAGCTCAAGCCAGTCGCTACCCCACTGGTGTGATTCAACGAGTCCAGTACATAACCACTCGGGATGATCGAGCTACCTGTTCTAATGGGGACTTACCCATAGTAGGTCTCTACACTTATAAATTTGTTGAGGAGAAGCCCCCTCCACTTATAATGTCATTCTCGAGAGGCCGACGCTTAACAAGGTCAGAGTAGTCGTGTAGACTTACAACCTAGTCGTTAGGTTATTGACTCCGCAGAGACTAGGGAGTTTTATAGGAGATTAAGCTACCTATGCAGGGATATGATTCTTGAAGCACTGAATGTTGAACAAATGGACCCAAGGGACAAACGGGATGGAGTTTACCCAGGTGAAGAACTCGACCAAGTGATCCTGGATCCTAGTTCCCCGAACAATTCGTCAGTGTTGGTTCCTTCCTCGAACCACACCTCCGAGAAAAGCTAGTCCAATTTTTGAGATGGAATTAAGACGCCTTTGCGTGAAGCCACGAAGACATACCTGGAATTGATTCCCGGGTCATGTCCTACTGACTTAATGTTGATCCGAGCTTCTGCCCGATTAAGCAAATGAGGAGGGGAATGGCCCCTGAAAGATAGGAAGCGGTACGTGAGGAGGTTGGGAAACTCCTCAAAGCAAAGTCAGTCTATGAAGTGTAGTATCCTGACTGGCTGGATAATGTTGTCTTAGTCAAGAAGACTAATGAAAAGTTGAGGCCGTGCATAGATTTTTTTGAACTACAGAAGGCCTACCCCAAAGATTGCTACCCACTAACTAGGATAGATCTCCTAGTAGACACAACAGTAAGCCACTCACTCCTTTCCTTGATGGATGCCTACTCAAGGTATAACCAGATCTACATGTATCCCGACGATGAAGAGAAGTCCTCCTTCATCATTAACCAGGGAATATGTTGCTACAAAGTGATGCCCTTCAGACTCAAGAATGCAGGAGTGATATACTAGTGCTTGGTTAATCATATGTTCAGAGACTTGATCGGAAAAACTATAACAGTATACGTAGATGACCTACTGTTCACGAGCCTAGACAAGCCTGAACATCTCCAGCACTTAGCTGGGGTATTTAGCATCCTTAGATGATTCTGAATGAAGTTGAATCTAGTGAATTGCGCGTTTGGGGTCTTGTCCAGGAAGTTCTTGGGGCACTTAGTCAGCAGATGGGAATTGAAGGCAACACAGGGAAAATTTAGGCCATTATTAACATGCGATCACCCAGATCAACCAAAGAAGTCCATAGTCTAGTAGGATAGGTTGCAGCATTATACAGATTTATGTCCCGAACAACCGACTGGTGTTTTCCATTTTTAAAATCCTACGCAAGGCCTTTGAGTGGTTTGAAGAGTGCAAGGAGGCATTTCGGGAACTCAAATTATCTAGCCTCACCCCCTCTACTCTCAACGTCGTTCCAAAGGAATAGTTGTTTTTGTACCTGGTAGTATCACCCTTGGCGATTAGCTCGACACTGGTTAAAGAGGAACATGGGATCCAATACCCAGTGTACTACACTAGTCGAGCACTTCAAGGAACAGAAAGCAGATATTCTCACACAAAAAACTGGCCTTCACCCTTGTCACTTCAGCCTGGTGACTTTGCTCTTATTTCCAGGTTCATACCATAGTCGTCCTCAAAGATACCTGAAACATTCGGGAGATTCATAAAGTGGGCAGGCCATATCATATTTTCTTGTTGAGTTCACCTATCTAGAAGATCCGATCGAGGAGTATGCTCCGTACGATCTACCGCCCAGCCTATAGCTCGAGATCCCGACCTGGATACTCTAAGTGGGTGGTCCTCTAATAAATAGGGCAGTGGGTAGGAGTCATCTTGGTCATGGCCGAAGGATCAACTCGAGTATTGTGGATATCGCAGGCTAGTTACGTTTTAACTTTTTCAAATTCAAAATACGAATTGCCACATTATTTTTTAAAGGAAAATTAAAAAACCATTTTAAACGCAAACTAATCTTTTGGAAACCAGAGATTTCTAAGTCCAGGGATTATGGAATGAAAGGGGAAAGAGCCCGGCAGACTAAAACACCCCCTCTCATCCAATCTCGTGATAGGCCTCTACTCAACATCATTTTTAATTAAATAATTAATCTAAGCATGCCCTCAACTAAGACATATATATACATTACAAAAGTGTGTTGAAAATGGTAAAATTGCTAACGATAAAAGTCATACAAAACCAAGTATATTCATCTAGCAAGCGAATGATATGCAAATAGGGAACTAGAGAACTTACCTAGGATCCAACTGCGAAAGGGGAAACGTACAATGCATACAAAAGTAAAATTCCTAAGAAAAAGGTCTCTTGTCACATATATATACACATAAATCAAGACCTAGTCTAAGGTGTCGCACATGGAGTTGAAAATCAACAAAATCAAAATAAAATAAACTAGAAAAGAGTCAAGAAATTGTACCTTAATAGCGCTACAAAACAAAGGGTTGGTTCACATGCTTTGAACGTAATATAATATCAAATCCTAAATATCATGCCCAACTCCAAGCTTAAATCTAACAAACTTGAAGAAGGTTGACAAAATCATGAATTCCTTCCACTTTGTTGAAATCACAACACTCCTATAGATATATAAGTCTCAATTAGGAGCCAATGTAATGTCCATATAGAGATGGTACAATCTCAACATGATTAAAAGGAACCCATGACGAGGTTCAACCAAATATGACTTACCACAATACAAAACAATGTCCTAATTAAAAAATCAATGTATACGTGATGATAATGAATGCATGAACATGTACAAGTTAAGGATCATTCATTTGTTTGGATCATTTAGTCTCTGGATTTGAGTTCAATTAATCATAATCAAAACATAGTTTAAGTCTTAGGTCATGGAAAGAACATTTGGATCATCATTTACAAGGTTTATCAAATCTATCACAGAATTTCAGAAGTTACAGAGATCAGACCAGACATTCAAAAATAGGAAATGCATAATTTCGATGGTTTGATCTTAATGATTGTTGGATATGGTGTTCCTCTGTGAGTCTAGTTTCTAACCCAAAAATAAAATCGAAGATCAAATGGTCCAATCTCTGGGAATTGGACCAAGACTAGACATTCATAATTTATCAACTATTTGTCCAGAGATCTTGCAAGATTTTAAAAAAATAGTAAACAAATCTAAATTACATCAATCTTTTTAGGGGGTCTCATTGACTCACTAAACTTCATGGAAAAAATTATTTGAATTAAAAAATGTTTAATTAAGGCTCTGATTTATTCAAATCAAAACTGACATACTGTTCTGAAATTGTGGACAGAGAGTGACTAGTTCACAAATCCTAAGAGCACACCATGTTAACTATAAAATTTCATCAAAACAAAAATTGCACTGATAGATCTTTGTGTTATGAATACATTCCAATTGGTCTCATCCAATTCCATTGGACCATGATTTAATTAAAAATCTCTGATCACAGTTGGTTAATGAATTCACTGCGCAATTTTTGAATTGGTGTTCATAATTTGAATCAAACTTGATCAGTTTATAGAGAGGAGAGAGCTTTCTTTTGGTTTTTGTAGGTATTTTCAAGGATTATCATTAGTTTTGGCTTGAATTTTCATAGTTTAATATAGATTCTTCATTCCAGGTTACATCTTATTGTTTTATTTACATTCTGCTTATAGTTTATTGTAGTTTAATCAGCTAGAATCGTAGCTTTGCATGTTAGATAGGGTTAACTTTTAGTTTTCATAGATTACATGTTAAAATCACAACCAAACAAGCCTTTGATGGACTTTTACGTTAAAAACAAATCTAAGACACTCCAGACCATGTCTGAGTAGTCCCCAGGTTGGGAGATCACAATGAAACAGTGATCTCCAGCCTCTGCCATGCAGCAGAATAACTCCTGTGTTCGATCGATTGAAGTAGTTTCGATCGATCGAACCAGAACACAGTCAAGCGATCGAAGACTTTTCGATCGATTGAAAGATGAAGATGTTCGATCGATCGAAGGCGCATCGATTGATCGAACTCTCTGATTCTTGGGTAGTCTTTTTGTAGTATTCCAAGACTTTCTGCTTTTGAAATTTGTTATCAAACTGTCCCCAAATGCTCCGTTTGTCAAAACAGTTTCATTACTTTAAGCCTTAAGGCATTTTTCTTCAATATCTTTTGCAAACCACCTTCAATGCTAAAACCATTGTAGGTGCGAGTCTTAACTATTGATTTAAACCACCTTAATGTGTTTTTGGGAATAAATGTGATGAAGTAGTCCTGGCTATGAATGGACTATTGATTCTCCATCTTTAGAAAATACAGAATACTGTAGATAGATGCACTCCTTAGAGCTTAAATGTAACTGCATGGTAGATGGCGTGATCGCTGCGGATTCGTGTGATTCCAACATTTCCTTTTATTAAGAAAAACACGTTTTAAAATCTCGCTTAAGTTGATTAGTTAGTTAGTAGTTTAATTTAATTTAGTTACTTTTTTGTTAGTAGACACTTTATGGAACTTCGTGTTCTACAACCTTTCATATATTGATTTTTATTTTCCTTTTAGAGATTAATCTAAGTATTTAGTTTATCACCTTCCCTGTGGGATCAACCTGGTCTTAACCAGATTACTACTTGCATGATTATCTACACTTGGGTATAGCACACAAGCGCACACACATTTTTAGCTGTGTTAGCGACAATAAAAAAATTGAAGAGTTTGTGATTGATTAGGCGGAGCCAATATCACTAAAATAAGTAGATATCAAATAAGCATACTTAGAGCATGATTATTTCTGATTGCATAAGTTCCCTTAATTCATGCAGTGGCAGTGATGTGGTACAAGTTCTAAAATTGAGAACCAAATATGGGGGCTCAAGTTTGGAAAGAATGTACAACATTACACTCTCTCTCTCTCTCTCTCTCTCTCATTATGTTTTCTTTTTCTACTTTCTTTGTTGTATTCCATTCTGGCCATCACCTCCATACTTGAATTTGAACGTTTGATTAGGGTTTAATTGAGGAGTAATACTTGGCTTATTAAAGAGTCATAAAAATTTACTCACAAAAGGATGTGGAATCACATGTGGTAGTGGGCTCCATAACAACTTATCCCACTTGACGATAGCATCCCATGGTGAGAACTCACTACCACATAGAATGTCATATTCTTTTGTGTATAATTTTTTGTGACCCTTTTATAAGCCAAACATTATTGCTGATTGAACTTCAAAGAGTTTGAATCACCTCCACTCCTTTCAATTTATTTTGGGAGTCCTGCCTACAAGGCACGGGGAATTACTAAATGATTATGCTAGTTAAACTACGAATTGTTCTTGGAAATTGAGATGATCGAATGTTTCAATAATTTTTGTGTGTATTGTTGAACTAAGTTGTAATTATTGTGTTTATATTTTTTTTTTTGGTCCGTGCCCCCGAGGCAGGGAAAATGCTAGTATATATATATATATGAGAGGCTGCTAACTACAGCACAGTTGCTGTAAGTTAGCAGCGCGTGCACTACCTTTTAGCTATAAATTAAAAAAAATAAAAATAAAAATAAACAAAAAAAAAATCACTTTTTGCGACGAAATTTTTTGTCGCTAAAAACCCTAACTTTTAGGAACGAAAAATTTCATAACTAAAAGCGTTTTTTTCGTCGTTAAAAGGGCATCATGCTGTAAGTTAGCATTCTCCATATATATTTTTGATTATGTACTACACTAGGGGATGTAGTGCTCTCCCCGTCGCATAAACCCCCATCCTATATACTCGAATCGGCAACTATTTGCAGGTGGGATGAAATTCCTTACCATTGAACCATTGTATATATATATACGATCAGGCTCTTAAGTGAACAGGGTTGAGTAAATATACCTAGGGAACATTTTTCTTTAGCCTAAAAGAACCTGCGGGCTGCCCCGCTAATCCGTGCGACCTACTGATCCGCGAGTTCTTTTAGGTTAAAAAAGCATGTTCACTGGGTATGTTTACTCAACCTTGTTCAGCCCGCGGGTTCTTTTAGGTTAAAAAAACATGGTCATTGAGTGTATTCACTCAACTCTATTCACTTACGAGTCTGACCGTATATATATATATATATATATGTATTTGTTTAGAAAACTGTATTATAATAAGACCAATACGTATAAGATAAAAAATTCTTTTCAGACCCAAACAAATATTTTTGACAGAGTGTAAAAATCGCATAATTTTTGGTAACAATCTTAGTACAAAGTATACAATTTTTAAAACTTGAGGGTTCGTGAACCCGGTGGTCCAGTATCCGTCACTATTCAAAGGACACCCATAGATTCTCTTTGCGAAAAAATAAAAGGGTAAATTTCACAAACACTCCCTCTACTATCACCCGTTTGTACTAATACCCCCTGAACTATTAAACCAGACAAAGAGACCCCCTCATCTATCCAAACTTGACACAAACACTCCCTCAATTTTTGAATCATCCAAAAACTAACGGCTAAAACACATGTGTCATCACGTGTCACTTATTTGACGCAATATTGGACATATTTGCCCTTACACTCCATTAAAATGGAAATTGAAATTCGGTCTGCTCTCTCTCTCTCTCTCTCTCTCTCTCTAAAGTTGAAATACTCTTTCTCTCTCCATCTAACCTCTGAAAATCACCTAAAGTCAAAATGGGTCTGCTATCTCTATATAGCCAAAATACACACACACACACAGATACACACACACACACACAAATACACTCTCTAATCTGCAATCCCTCTCTCTAATCTTCAATTCACCTTCCAACAGTTTATGCTTTGCAACCCATCTCTGAACTTTCCCAGAAGTTGTCCTCGGACCACAACCATTCTTCACAAGAACAACAAACCCAATTTCAATTTTCTCTTCCTCAATCACAGCTTCTCTGATTTTCTCACAAATTTTCCTGAAAACCCAGATTTCATTTTCACTTCTCTGCAACTCAGCAACAATAGCTATTGTCCTTGAAACCTTAAAAGCCGCTATACACCCACCTTTTAGAAACTTGGGACGGCTATTATAAGCTGTTGTCTCTATATAATGAGGATGTATTTCTTGATTTTGTTGATTTTCATGTAGTTTGAACATATCTGATGATCTACCAGTTACATATAGGTATCTTTTTATCCCTTTTACAATACCCCTATCACCTGTTCGAAGAAATGACTGACCGGGTTTATTGCTAAGTCTGACCTAAAACACCTCTCTAGTGAGAGAAGGATGGCCTAAGTAGCCGTTGGCATTGCTCGGAGATGAAACCCAATTCTCCTTCAATTCCATCCTCAACTAGCTCGAATGTTTCTTCGTTCACGACTATTATACGGATTTCTTCATCTTCATCTTCGTCCACAGTATGAGGACCTAGCCTTGCACTTGGTAAGAGCTTATTGTGATGTGGAAAACAATTATTTTCCTCACAGTGTCTCCAAGAAGTGGAGACGAATGTGCAATTCTCGGCTAAGCCATAGGATGGAGAGATTGATGATGGATTTAGCCCCAATGGTCTACACACTTCAAGAAATTCTTGAATTGATGATTTTAAAATTGACGAAGAATCACCCTTTTCATTCGCCAGTCTTGCACGAACAATCAAACCATTTTTTTTTGTCTTCAATCGAAATCCTCGATGTGTCTCTTTCATTCCCAGCGGCCAACCCTAGTTTTCTTCATCTTCTCCCAAAATTGAGACCGAACGTGTGCAAATAATGGGTTTTGGGTATATGAAATTTAAAAGGGGTATTTAAGTCCTTTTATGACCTCCGTTACTATCGTTAGAGCTTACAAAGCTGTGGATAGATGAGGGGGTCTCTTTGTCTGGTTTAATAGTTCAGGGGTATTAGTAAAAATAGGTGATAGTTGAGGGGGTGTTTGTGAAATTTACCCAAAATAAAATAAATAAATAAATAAATAAATAAAAGAGTGTAATAAGACGATGATAATTTTGACGTG
The DNA here is from genome assembly GCA_033977485.1 of Hydrangea macrophylla. Classification (NCBI taxonomy): domain Eukaryota; kingdom Viridiplantae; phylum Streptophyta; class Magnoliopsida; order Cornales; family Hydrangeaceae; genus Hydrangea; species Hydrangea macrophylla. Next base: position 52,728,048 of record CM066982.1, read on the forward strand.
GATAGATTTGAAATGTTTTCTTTTGTTTTTATCTTTTCTTGACACTAATGAATTTTCAATGCTTGATCCATGATTCCTTTTCAGGTTGTTTTAGCAATTTTTTCAACTGTTTTACAGTTGAATGATGGTTGGCATTTTTTTTTCTTCTGGCAACCTCAAAAAGCAGAGAACGTTATGATACGATTTCTTAATGTTACTGATAATTAAGATCTTTTATTAAAAATAATATCTCACATATAAAAATATTAAGTAAAATTTTACTTCGCATGCATACAGTAAAATTTAGTGAAATTCCACTTAGCTCGATATTTAAGGGATTTTTAAACAAATTAAGAATTAGACTTGACTTTAAACTCTTGACAATTACTTCTTGAGAGTTATTTCTAGGCAATTTATCTAATTTTCTACAAAAAAGAAAGGATGTGTTATTTTGCTAAATTTACTTAAATATTTTGATCCATATACCCCTCACAAAATTAGGAACCCAAAAGAAAAGTGTGATGCAGTGCTTTACAATTTTAAATCTTAAATTTGATTCTCAAACGTTTTAATAGTTATACCACAAGCAATCATGCTAGTAGTGTTAAAATATTTAAGAAACAAATTTATAATTTAGATTTTAAAAAATACAGAGACACTTGAAATAAAATATTAATTTTAAGATTACGTTTATATACCTTCTTATTTCAAACCAAAAGTCAGATTAAAAATTGGGGGAATTATTGGAAAATCCTACAAGTAACCCTCATAAGTTTAAAACTCCAATTGGTTTGACCATTTTCTAAAAAGGACAAAAGGAATCTAAACTAGTGCTCACACGGTATAAATGCAAGCACCATAGAAAATTCCATGTGACTCCAGCGCCTCTCCTTGGTTCAGCCACTCACACCGTGTGAGTGGCTGTACCATATGAAATCCATTTCGAAATTATTTTTTAAAACTTTAAACCCCCATAACTTTTGATCTACAACTCTGTTTTTTTACAAATTTTATACCGTTGGAACTGTGTCAACGAGAGCTACAAAACTAGTACCATTGTTGATATGTTTTAAGCAAAAAAAAAATTGACATTTTACCTGCCTTGTTCAATTGTTCCTAAAAAACCTTAAATTTTCACTTGATATTTGTGTACGCATTCAGTGGCATAGCGTTCAGTGACATTTCACTGACTTTCAGGTGAAATTCACTAGAAGTAACTGACTAGATTTTAAAGTTTAATTTGATTATTAATTTGTTAAAAAGTCTCTTAAATGCAAAATTAAGTGAAATTTCAGTAAAAATTCATATATGCATGGTGAAATTTCACTTCTTCCTCTTCTTCTTCTTTTTTTTATTTTTTATTTTTGCATGTTAAACAATGCATATTTTGTTAAAAGAAGCAAATTTCACAATCAATTATAAAATACCAATTTTCAACCAAAACAAGTGTAGGAATTCTTGTTAAAATTCGTCATTTGTTTTTTCTTCTCAAAACATACAAATTTCATGTTTTTACATACATAAATAATAAGTGAAATTTCACTTGATATACATAAAATATTAAGTGAAATTTCACTCAATACATGAAAATTTTATGTTTTTACATACATGAATAATAAGTGAAATTTCACTTGATATACATAAAATGTTAAGTGAAATTTCACTAAATACATGAAAAATATTAAAAGCTCTCTTCAAAAAAGCCTTAAGTTCAATTTTTGCAAAGCTCATAAACTAGTTACCAAATGAATTAACATGAAATTGTGCTTTAAAAAAGGAGAAGTACCAAAATGGGGGCCAAACTAAGCCTTAATGAGGTATCAATGACTTTATTGCAATTCATCTTTTTTTAATTTTTTTTATACATATAAATTTGACATACATAACTATTAAGTGAAAATTCACTGAACTCGTACATGCTTTCTTCCTAAAAAACATGAAGTTAAACTTAACATTCGTGTACTCGTTCAGTGAGATTTCACATAATAGGTTAAGTGAAAATTCACTAACTATCCCAAAAGTCACTAGATGTAACTCTCTAGAGTTTAAGGTCTAATTTGATACTTACTTTGTTAAAAAGTCTCTCAACTGTCAATTTAAATAAATTTCACTTAATATTCATGTATAAGTTCAGTGAAATTTCACTTAACATTTATGTTTGTAAAAACATGAAATTTCACACTATCTTTTTTTTTTTCCTCTCTTTCATATTAAACAATGCATATTTCGTTTTTTTAAAAAAAAATCAAATTTCACAAATTGATTATAAAGCATAGTTTTTCGACCCAAACAAATGCAAAATTCTTGTGAAATTTCACTAAAACTCTCATTAAGAACAAAGTGAACATTCGGTTTTTTTTTTTCTTACAACATATCAACTTGACATACGTGAATATTACGTGAAAATTTAATAACCCATACACGAATATTATGTGAAAATTATATTAGGTTCGTCTGGAACATGCTATGTAAAAATAAGAGTTTTTTTTCTTTTGCTCAAAAGGTATCAACAATGGTACTAGTTTTGTAGCTCTCGTCGACATGGTTCCAACGGTATAAAATTTTTAAAAAACAGAGTTGTAGATAAAAAGTTATGGAGGTTTAACGTTTAAAAAAATATTTTCGAAATGAATATCATAAGGTACAGCCACTCACACGGTGTGAGTGGCTGAAACCAAGCAAAAGCACGTGAGGGAGTTGGGGGTTGTGATTGGGATCTTCTATTGTGCGTGCGCTTATACCGTGTGAGCACTGTATTAGATTCCTTTTGTCATTTTTAGAAAATGGTCAAATTAATTGGAATTTTAAACTTTTAAAAATTATTTGACGGATTTTTCAACAATTATCTATGGAAAAAAAAAACATAACATAACGCATCTCGCCTCCTTGCCGCAAAGAATCTCAATCCGCAACCTAAACTAAAAATTAAACCAAAACAAAAAGGTTTTTACAGGAAAAGAAAGTAAAGTGGGGCTGCTTATTCTGGATAAGCTCCCTCTCTCTAAAACTCACTTTTCTCTCTCTAATTTTCCTTCCCTTTCACCTTTTCGAATGATTTTTCCCCAATCCCAAGAATGATTAACAGACAAGGTAGGAATGTGAGTAACTGAGGGAAACTGCAACTGCAAGAGAGAAGAAGTAGAGAGAGAATCCTCTCTCTCTCTCATATTCATGGAGTCCCCATCACAGTCACCCCCAAATCTTTTTTTTCTTCGTGTTGAAATAATCAAAAACCTCCAAAACCCTACCATCAAAGTAAAACATGATGCAATTAACTACTATTAACATTATTATATGGTAATGTTGTTAATTTTATATAAACAACATCACATTTTCCCAAAATTGGAGCTTCTTAAGAGAGCATTCAAGAGCAAGACATCTGTTCTGAGTTATTCTTCTGGAGAGAAGCAAACAAACATATACCCACTTCCCATTTATTGCATCCTCTTATTAAGGATGCTTTCCAACACCTGCATTCTTCTCTTCTTCTCTCTCTTCACCTCTCTCTCTCCTCTTATTAGAGCCACTCTCAATCTCACCCTACCCCATCAACACCCCTACCCTGAAGCTGTTGTTCAAGAACTCCAAAGGTAATAACATATCATCACACTCCCCCCTACAACAAAATTTCAAAAGTGCCCATCTGGGTTTTGTTCATTGTGACATTTTGTCATCTGGGTATGTATCAAAAGCCCCATATGAGTTCTACTCATCTCATTACTTTTATGATCTTTTGGGTCCCCTCTGTTTTTGCATTATTTTAACTGAAAAGCTTGACATAAAAAATGTAGCATTATATCATCTGTTTCTCCCTAATTTCACTATTTTATCTACAAAGATACAAAAAAAAAAAAAAAAAAAAACTCCCATTTGGGTTTTGCTCATTTTAGGTGGCTTCAATGTTCTGTTTTCCAAAAAAAAGCACACAAATATAAGCATCTGGACTTTGCTCATTTTGGCATTCTAAGTATCTAGGTCTCTCTATTTTCTGAAAAAATAACAAATACAAATATCATTTGGGTCTTTCTCATAATTGCAGGCTTGTACAAATTGGGTGGGTGCTCTGTAATTCTAGGATTTTTACACACACTGCTCTGTTTTTTTTTTGGTGAATTTATTCAGGAGGCTCAATGTATCTATACACAAAAGACAAATACTCGAAAGCAACAATAATCTCTTATCAAAAGACCTAACCAGCCCATGTGTCACCGGAAACCCAATCGATGACTGCTGGCGGTGCGACCCAAACTGGGCCAACAACCGCCAACGGCTCGCTGACTGCGCCATAGGATTCGGCCAGGGGGCAGTTGGCGGTAAGGGTGGCCTGATCTACGTGGTCACCGACTCCTCCGACAGAAACGTGGCCAACCCAACTCCGGGCACCCTCCGTCACGCCGTGATCCAGACGGAGCCACTCTGGATCGTCTTCTCCGGCAACATGCTCATCAAGCTCAAGCACGAGCTCATCTTCAACAGCTACAAAACAATTGATGGCCGCGGCGCTAACGTGCACATAACCGGCGGTGGGTGCATTACGCTCCAGTACGTCAGCAATATAATAATCCACAATATCCACGTCCACCACTGTATCCCCACGGGGAATACTAATATACGGTCGAGTCCAACGCACGTTGGTATGAGGGGCGTATCGGACGGTGATGGGATATCCCTATTTGGGGCGAGGAACATATGGATTGATCACTGTGATCTGTCTTATTGTACGGACGGTCTGATTGATGCTATAATGGGGTCCACTGCGATAACGATATCGAATTCGTATTTCTCGCATCATAATGAGGTGATGCTATTGGGGCACAATGATGGGTACTTGCCTGATTCCGGGATGCAGGTGACCATAGCCTTTAATCACTTCGGTGAGGCGCTGGTGCAGCGTATGCCTCGATGTAGACACGGTTATATACACGTGGTCAATAATGATTTCACCGAATGGAAGATGTATGCTATCGGCGGTAGCGCTAATCCCACCATCAATAGTCAGGGCAACCGCTATACTGCGCCAGTTGACGCAGACGCCAAGGAGGTAAGTAAAACAATTTTATAATTATTTGTAATATATTTTGTACTCCCTTCCCTCCACTCTTTTTTTTTTTTTTTCCTCTATTCCATTTTGGGATATCTCAAAATTAGTGTCCAATTTTTTAAATTAGTATACAATTTTTACTTATTTTTCAAAACTACTCTTCATTGAAATCTACACCAAGACAAAACTAAATGAAAAGACAAAATATGTGTATAGCTAATTATAAAATGTGTATTACCTAATTATAAAAAGACAAAATTACCCAGACATAAATTTTGAATCTAAAGTTTTGTATTTTTTTTTGGGCAATGCTATTGTAAGAAGCTTCTCATGTGAGAAGGCGGGTTTTAACCGTTGGATGAGCATCTAGCCATAAGATTCCCAGGAATCTGGAGAAGCATCTATTGCTAGATGTTCATCCAACGGTTAAAACCCGCCTTCTCATATGAGAAGCTTCTCACAATAGCATTTCCCTTTTTTTTTTACTTTTGCTCCAAATGATGACATAGTTGTATCAGGTTTGCTGTGGAGGCGCGTGAATTCCATGTGCAAACCATTTAGGAGTTTTTCTGCTTCCTCTGAAAAGGGTGGTTTTGCTTTGATTAAAAAAAAAAAAAAGTTGATTTTGATAGTTCGGCAAATAGTGGGGCCAAGAAATTTTGTCCGCCGCCCAAGTACAAGATAAGGTTTTTTTTTTTTTGTTTAATTTGGGCTGGGGGAGGAATGTTGAAAGAAGAAAATTTTAAATAATTCGGTATTTGTGGCCTGCTTACGGATATTCTGTAGACTATAATTAATGAGTTACGGTGACTCTCAAATAATAGGAGAATCTCACTTTTATTAAATATGGGTACCATGTCATGTTATTTGATACTTTCAAATTTTTAAAAATTTCTCAAAAACTAGTTACAAAAATTTAAAAATATATATACTTTCCAATATAAATGACCGTTTGGTCCTAGTTTGACTAGTATGACTTACACATTGTATTTCACCAAAAAATAATACTCATAATAATAAAAGAATTTGCACATGGTTTACTTGAAATCATTGGACAATCTGTAGTCAGTGTAAGGAAGATGGTTACATCACTCAATATTTTCACTTCTAGTTTGTTTTATTCTTTTAATTTTTATTCCTTTTTTAAAATTAAAATAAAAATTTACCAATTTTGAAAATGACAATTTTTTTGGAAACTGTCTTTGAAAGCTTATTGCCGACAACTGGGTCTTTTAATTTTGGTCAAAATTCAAAACAACTGGGTCGACGCTTCTATAAATGGATGTTATAGCTGGTTTGCGGGAAGGAGGACTTTTGGGAATAGATAAGATAGATTATGAAGTACTTCAGAGGATACAACTATAACCCCAACCACAATCCTTCCATTTCTTCATTCATTTTGGAATCTGCTTTATCTTTTAAAGGAGTGCCCCCATTTTTTAAAAAAAATAACTTCAGCCATCCTTTCTTCATTTTACTGTTCATTTCTTCAAATTATTTTTGGGCTATAAATATTAAAGATTACATGTTTCTTTTCAACTTTATATATTATTTAATTATCTACCACATTTTATTCAAACTTGATTTATTTAATAAATAGAAACAAAAAAATATAATATCTCCATTAAATATGAAGGAACTAGTATATCTCCATTCAAACTTGAACCAATATATCTCCATTAAATAAATGGGAAAGAAATATCTCAATGTTAATTTTAAACTAACTGAAAAAAATTAATTAAATAAATATTTTTAAATAAAAAAAATTAGTATGTAAATTGCAGTTGTATACAAAATTTGGGATATAAGTGGAATTATGAGGGATGAATAGTGAAATAAAGGAAGATTTGGGACATAGATGGAATTTTTGGGAAGGCAGCCTTCATTTCCTTGGAAACTCCTTTAAATGTGAAGGAACACTATTCATGGCTTCATTTTTTCCTTGAAGAAATGAAGGACGTTTGGAATGGATTTTGGGGACATTTCGAAGCCCCATTGAGGTTGCTCTTACACCATTTCTCCAAAATGTGTGTGGTTTTAAAGAACTCTATTTTGAAGCATATTACTCAAATGTTATTTGAGTGATTCTTTATTTCTTCAAACTAAAACATGCATTTTGAAAAGAATAATGTAGCTGTCATGGGTGAAGCTACATACACGTGGGTGGGGTCAATTTACACCCACAGAATTTTGGAGAAAGTTTTATGAATTTTGTGTAACATTATATCCTGGAATTGCAGAAATAATTGGGGGAGGGGTCAATTTTGTACATTGGTGTAAAAGTATTTTATTCTGTGACAATGGTGGTTGGCTATTGTATGACCCCACTGCATAAAACTTTAGGCTACGCAGCTACACCATATTGGGGGGCCGGCTATGACTATCTGATTTTTTCAGTATTACTTCGTAGCCATGTACATAAAATAGTAAGAGTGTCATTATATTACCGAAACTTTGTGAAAACAAATCAAGCTTGGAATCGAAACTAAACTTGTGCGCAATCTTGGGGCCCGGCATGTGCGGACCTATATAGACTCCAGGGGTGGCACAGGCCCTCTGGAATTTTTGAAATTATAAAATTATATGTAATAATTTGTAGATTTTAAAAATAGGCCCTCTTAAATTTTACACAAGTCCCTCATGGACTTCTGAAAATTCCAGATTTACAGGTAATATTTTACAAGTTTTAGACACATACCCCCTACATTTTTGAAATTTCTAGACTTGCATGTAATATTTTACAAGTTTTAGTATAGGCCCCTAAAATTACATAATTTACCCAAATTAGGGGTGTTAAACCAATTCTACTTGCAATTTTACCGTTTTACACATCATTACATATAGGTAGACCCGAAAAAAATTTACCCCGGGGGGCGCTGCCCCCGAACTCTCGTATAATCTAGACCTCCCCTGACCAAAAATTCAGAATCCACCCCTGGGGCCAGGCCTCCATAGCTCAAGCCCGACTCGTGGGCTTGGAGCTAGCCATCCTTGAGGCGGGCTTTGTGGGACTTAAAAGGTGTTGATGAGTAGGACTCGAGCTCTAGGCGTGGCCCGTGGAGGGGTAGGTCTAGGCTCTACTATGAGGTGAATGGACTCGGCCCTGACTAATAATTAAATCACATATTGTGATCACTGATCCTTAGTATAACATGTCATTCTTGCATGTGTTTCAAAAGATAAAAGGCGCCCACTAGAAACAAATTTAGGATGTGTAGACATTACTTTTTTCACAATTGTATTTAATTTGAAACTTGCCAAAACATCCACAAAACCTAAAGTGGATAATTCTTTATTTTTTTTTTGGTAATCGGGGGTGTTCGGACCAGTTTGCGCGCACCTCGACTAATCTTCCGAGGCCTGGAGGCGCCGGGTGAATACTCCAGTGACCACGCTCCCCATAACTCGAACACTAAACCTCTTGAATAATATACCCAAAAAATTTCACACTCCGTCACAAGAGACTTGGTTACCTAAAGTGGATTTTGTACAATGCATGACAGTCCACCTTGTTTTTCTATTGTTCATACAACGACGACATCCACAACTTCATCAATGTAGCATTTTCATTACACGCGCCCTTGTGCGAGTTGGAATTAAATGTTGGACTGTGTGCTGGTGGTGGATATGCTAGGTGACAAAGCGCGTGGAAACAGACGAGAGCGAGTGGACAGACTGGAACTGGAGGACGGACGGGGACATAATGGTAAATGGAGCATTCTTTGTGCCATCAGGGGAAGGGCTGAGCACTCAGTACGCAAAGGCCTCGAGCGTGGAGCCCAAGTCCGCTGGTTTTATTGACCAGCTCACCATGGGCGCCGGTGTCATTGGTGGTCCCAGGTAACAACTGAAATACCCGTCACTTTTAACTGTCCCAAGTCATGACATTTCGTTTTTTCATTTAACCATGTTCTCTCGAATTTTTGATCAATTTCAGGGTATTATTGATACTCCCTCCCTCCGTCCCTTTATTTTAGTCCACTTTTGGGAATTTATTTTTTTAAGGGGATAAAAAGAATTTATATCTATTTTCACAATTGCCCCTAATTATTACAATAATTTTTTTAGTTTTATCTTGGTGTAGATTTCAATGAAAGGTAGTTTTGGAAAGTAAGTAATAATTGTATACCAATTTAAGAAAATGGACACTAATTTTGAGGCATCCCAAAATAGAATATAGGATTCAAAGAAAAGGACGGACGGAGTACTACTTATCAACTTTTTAACTTTTTTTTTATAAGTTATTAACTTTTTCAGAAGTCGTGTTTAATTTGAAAACAGTAATTTGGTTTCTATCCTTCTTCTTTTTACTAGATTTCTCCTTGAAAGCCTTATCATTTTAATCAAAATAAGTAGAACAATGCAATATGCACCGAATTTGTGCACAGAATTTGTGTACCGAAATTATCCGAGTCACTCATTTCAATGAGCCCCGCACATTTCAGTGTGGAGGCCACCGAAATGAGTGACCCCGGATCATTTCGGTGCACAAATTCTGTGCATATTTCGGTGCACATATACATATTGTATTAAGTAAAACACAACTTCTTAGAAATCAACTTCACTACGGATACATTCACGTGAAGTCTTATTTTGATGGATTTGAAAAATAAGTTAAAAAGTTAATAGGTTTGGTCAATAACATGGTTAAAGTGATGACTTTGGTCAAATTCATATTCCCTTCTTGACTAGAGAAACTATATAACGAGCCTGTAACACAACATCATCATCTTGATATGGTGTGACCACTGTTCATGCGACCCCTATTTTAAGAAGAAATTATTCAGGGTGACTTATCACACCATGTCAGCATGTTGATTTAGCGTGCCCCATTGACCCGGTCATACAATTATCCATAATTTTTATTTATAGGGGATGATGACAAAGTAGGTGTGAAATTTTAAATTTGCCAATTTTCAACTACTTAGTCATAATTCTTTGAAGGTAGGGATGAATTAAAGGAGCACTCTATATCAGCATATTGACGTGGAAAGTTGAGTAATTTCTCTATTTTTAGGCAGAGTATTTTTGCTTACTCTATTTTTGCTTACTTATGTCTCTATTGGGTGACATGTGTTCCGTTCCAGTAATTATGTTATTGATACAGGGGCAAAATGGGAATGAAATAGGACACATGTCACCCAGTAAAACTCTGGTAGCAAAAATGGGTGAACAAAAATGGAGATTATTCATTTTTAGGGGAGATCAGCCCTGATTTTGAACAACAATGAACTGAAATGGTACAAACAACTTCAGAACTTAGGAGAAAACCACTAACAATGGTGTGGATTTAACTAATGTATAGGATCGTGGAACTTCGTAAAACTTAACTTTGTTGTACGCCAGATGACACATTATGTGTTGTTCCACCCACCACACGGCACATAGTATGCCATTTCATTGACCATCACCACCACGTACATGGCACACACTATGCTAATCTCGTGTGTTTCCCAAACGGCATAGTATTTGTCGTTTGGTTCATTTTCTTTCTTTTTTTTCTTTTTTTTTTTTGTTGGTTGCATGTTTTTCATCCCATATAGTTTTGATAGTGCCGTTTGATCTCAAACCACCATAAAAGTGTCGTTTGATTACTATACCACTTTTAGTGCCATCAAACATATACCACAACTTAACTTAAAAGTTAGGTTAAGTTTAACTTCTCCATTGCAATGCTCTTACTTGTCATGTACACGTAGAGTCACATGGCGCTATATTATGGGTTCACTGATTAACTTGTCGTCTAATTACTGATGTGCCCCTTCCCACTGCCGGACCCCACTCAGCCGCTTTCTCGGACATGTCACACATATTCTCCAACTAGTTATAATTAGAACATAGAATAGTTTGGACAATGCTATTGTAAGAAGCTTCTCATATGATAATGTGAGTTTTAACTGTTGGATGAACATCTAGTTTTAAGATTTTCAAGAATCTAAAAAGAATCTTATAATTAGATGCCTATCCAATAATTAATACTCGCCTTCTTCTTATATGAAAAACTTCTCACAATAACATTACCTAAATAGTTTTAACATGCTTAGTATTTCCATGCGGACCATGCCCATTTTTTCACTTGTTCCCATCCCCCACAGCTGGTTTCCACTTTCTCACATACTGACATACACGCACAGATACGAGTATATTATATATGTATATGCATATATATATTTATACATTACATAGGTTCAAGTGATCATGCGTACTTTAAGAATCAAACAGACCAGCCTTTTCCAGTTCTGTTTCCATCAAGCGTATTTTATTGGTCTGATATAACAAATCCACCTTGACTTTGTTATAACAATTTGGCATCAAAGAGTTTATTATTATTATTTTTTTTTTGGCATCCAAGAGTGAAGACCTCTACCTTATAGGCTTATAGGCTATAGCTATCTCCGACAGATGTGATTTTCTTTGTCACAAACCTATATATATAAATACTTTATAAAAATAATGCTATTTTTTTTTAATTTAATGTCTAATTAAGTAGTTTGTTTTGTACACTAATTTATTAGAATAAGTGGAAAAGTTAAACTATAACATGAATCTAAAAGAAGGATAAAAAAAATATATATATTACAGCCAAATTACCTTTTCGATTCATTACTGAAATAAGGGGTGGATATAGGTTATATATAGGGGGAAAAAAATTACAGCCAAATTACCTTTTTGACAATTTTAAGGGTTAAATACATTTTATACCTTTGTAGTTTATCAACTGTATTAGTTTGGTTCTTGTAATTTAGAAAGTGTCACTTTAGTCCCTTTAGTTTTATAAGTGTGTCAGATAAGTCTAATAAGTCATTTAGTGATGAATAATTTAATCACTGAAAGTAAAAAATTTGTCACAAAAAGTATTTGAGGGACTAAAATGACACACTTATGAAACTACATGGACTAAAATGACACTTTCTAAACTATAAAGACCAAATTGACACAAAGGGCAAATTAAGAGGGTGTAAAATATAGTTAAGCCCAATTTTAACTATTTTAGGACCCTTTAATAGCTGTGAAATTTCTCATATTTCATTATTGTCTTCTTTTAAGAGTAAACTTAAAAAATGTGTAATTAAAGAATATTGACTCTGAAACGAGCTCTTAAAATTAGATATTCCAGACTGAAACAAGGGGTGGATATAGGTTATATATAGCATTACTGTCCAAATTCAAAAGCCATGCAAAAAGAGAGGGCACGTATGCTTCTGTTTTGGGGGATAATTTGTAGGGTACACCATAACCCAGATGGGCCAGATGATCACCTATAGTTAAGTATACGTGTATTTTTTTGAGAATCTGATGAAATAAGTTGCATTCTCTACAATCTGCTTTCCAGCCCAATAATGAATGTGGTCCACATTTTCAAACATGTTTTATGCAATATTAGGGCCCCACAAATTTGATACTCATTGGTGTTACAGTTACACAACTGGACGGATATGCAGTTGACAAAAGGTTCCCTCCTGTGGTGGGTCTACTTGCTTGCCCGCCCATATTCTTACATTGGAAAATTAGCATTTTGGCCTTACTATTCTATTCCGAATTGCTTGTTTTGTTATTTTATTATACTTTCATTTTTCTTCTCTGAAAAATAATTAGGAAAAATTCTCAGTCAGCTAGTTAGGGACTGTTTGGTCATACCCTATATAATGCTACGATTCAATCACAGACAATTGCTTTTGATCAAAAGCTACTGAAAATATCTTTTGAACAATTACATTTATTTTTATTTTTTTGTGACCGACTCACATTTTATTGTGATTGTATCGTAGTAAAAGCTAGTTTGCTAAACATATTACTTTAGCTTTGGAGTCACATATAAACTCCAAAGGTAGTTTGTCAAACGTCGCCCTATATTTTTTAGGTCAATGTTAGAGGCACTAACAACTTCCACTAATATTTACTGACACACTTTATCTCTCTCCTAATGGTACTGCGGTCTCCACAGTACCACTAGTACAGAGATAGAGTGTGTTAGTAAATGCTAGTAGAAATTGTTAGTGTCCCAAATATTACTCTATTTTTTATTTGCGATAAGAGGGAAAGTCCCCCCACCAGTCCTCCCCGGCTCAGATTTATTATCATATATTTTTCGGGCAGAGTTATCGAAACTGTTTTATAGGAGTAGGACAGAGGGCAGACCCGAGCACGTGCACAACCCCACTACACAATCACAAAGTAGAAGAAGACAAGTGAGCAGTAAGATTCAAACTCACGCCAAACTCTAATTCGGTTCCTCTAGCTCACTTAGAAGTCCGTCCTGCAAACTTACTTATTTCGTGTTGGGGGGTTTTGAATCCCCTGATCTCCAACTCGGTTAGAACGGGACCCTATAGTTGAGCTAGAAAGTCATGTTTTTGGTTTCCTAAAGTCCTAACCTTGCTTGTACTTCGTAAACGTTGTATAAGGTCTATGCTAGGCTGCTAGCTCCATTGGACTGTTCTTCACAGCCGCCAGACCCATTTCTGTCTAATATGTATTCAGAAATGCTAGACTCACACAGTGTGAATTATACACTTTTTTCACACACAGTTTTAAATGCTTGTACCTTGTGCTATTTGAGTGAGGCACAAAAAAGTAAAAAAATTCAAACAGCACAAGGTACAAAATTTTAAAGTTGTGTGTAAAAAAAGTGTGTAATTCACTGTATAAGTCTAACATTTCTAATATGTATTTACTCCTCTCAGTAATTTTCCTAATTGTTAAGCTTTTAGCACCCTGGAAAGGTTCTGTCTGGGTGTGGCAGCATGTGTGAATCCTTCCACCAAGCTACCTAGGAATAAGGACTTTTCACTTGTAATGTCATTGATAAATAGGACACATATTATATATGCCATGCCGGCCCATGCATAAACAAACACAACAAACCATTTTATTTTAATTTATTTTTTGTTTGTTTTTGTGAATCTATTGTAATAATTATTTTAATAAAATGTTGGTGCAACTACCGTGGTACAGGGAACATAGCAGGAGCATGACATATCCGGGATATAGTGGAGGAGGAGGTGGGACCATCACCGGCACAAGCGGTGGTGCGGGGTCCAGCGGCAGTGATGGAAACTACTTTGGAATGATATTCGGGAGCGGCGCCCCATCGTCAGCTCTATCTACATCCACTACCATCTTTTTCTCTCTCTTAATTATCTTCACCTTGTATGTTACCAGTGGTGCTGTACTATCATAACCAACATTATTACCATCGAAATTGAAAAGATGTATAAAAAAAAAAAAAAAAAAGCAATTAAAAAAAATTTACAACAATTGGATTGTTTGTGCTTATATTTATGCGATTTTGATGATGATTAGTAGATTTGTTTAAAAGTAGTACTGTTTACTACTATAGTTGCGGTGTTTTATAATTAATATTTTTGTATGTAATCAAACATTGAGATAATCGTGAAGTCTCCCCCAGCTTAATGCGAATGCAGATTTTGCCCCTCATAATGGAGTTTGTCCATCGCAATGCCGAAAATCAAACGCCTGCGAGCTGCCTTTTGGCACCCAAATTTGTGATTTTGCCCCCAAAATGGAAGAGGCAAACAGCCTCATTGAGTGATTGATGAGCATCAACAACTAAGGGGCTGTTTAGTAAATTCAACTGTGACGACTGTAATTACGATTGCAATCACAACTTCAAAAAGTGAGAATGACCAGATGCGGTGTGCTTATAATAAATTTTGCGATTGGAGCCGCAACTGTAGTTTTGTCAAACGCTCCAATTAAACACTTGATTACGATTCAAAATCACAGTATGGTCTGTGGGGTCACTAGATGATATAATTGTCTATTTTGGTCCGATACACACTAGATCTGGTTATCCATCCGATTTGTTGAATTTTTTGGGGTATGATGATACTTTAAAGATGATAATTGGTTGGAGACGATAGGGCATGAGCGGTTGATGTGTCATTATTGGATGAAATGTCAATTTTTGGCCACTATAAAGATTAACACTTTTAATTTCTTTTTGATGATTTTTGGTTGGCTTTCTGTGCGTAATAATTTCATTAATAACATGGGATGTCCCCATGTCCGACAAAATTGACAAAACCGTATGGAAAATTCTAAGGTCATGTGCGTATCGTGCTGACAAGAGAGAGAAAGAGTGAGATGAGAAAAATTGATGGGAGAAATTGTAATTTGATGGGGGAAGCTATAACTTGATAACAAATATTGTAACTGATGAAGAAAGATTGTAACTTGATGAAGAAATGTTGTTAACTTTGATGACAAAATATTTTAACCTATGACAAAAATAACAGTTTTGTAACCACCATGAGAATGATTATAAAATGATTAGGAAAGATTGTAACCTTGATGAGAAAACCGCCATGAGCGCATAGTAGAAGAACCCTAAAAATAGTGCTTGCAGAATCTTTCCACCTCTCTCTCTCTCTCTCTCTCTCTCTCTCTCTATATATATATATAGGACTTGGAGTATGTAAAGCTTTTTAGAGAATTGTACATTTGTATTAAAAAAGAATTATTTTTTTTTACAGTTAAGCCCCCTTTGAAAAATATAAAAGTCCCCCTTGGCATTATAAATTTGTCATATTAGGTCTAAATATACACAAAATATGTATAAATAGGTCCAAAAGCTCCCCCGACATTATAAATTTTGTCATATTATGTCTAAATTATACACAAAATATGTCTAAATTATAAATTTTGTCATATTATGTCTAAATTTTGTCATGTTTTTGGTTTGTCAAAGTCCTAACCTTGCTTGTACTTCATAAACGTTGAATAAGGTCTATGCTAGGCTGCTAGCTCCATTGGACTGTTCTTCGCAGCCGCTGGACCCATTTCTGTCTAATATGTATTCAGAAATGTTAGACTCACACAGTAAATTATACACTTTTTTCACATATAACTTTAAATGCTTATATCTTGTGCTTATATCTCTCTCTCTCTCTCTCTCTCTCTCTCTCTCTCTCTCTCTCTCTCTCTCTCTCTCTCTCTCTCTCTATATATATATATATATAGGACTTGGAGTATGTAAAGCTTTTTAGAGAATTGTACATTTGTATTAAAAAAGAATTATTTTTTTTTACAGTTAAGCCCCCCTTGAAAAATATAAAAGCCCCCCTTGGCATTATAAATTTGTCATATTAGGTCTAAATATACACAAAATATGTATAAATAGGTCCAAAAGCTCCCCCGACATTATAAATTTTGTCATATTATGTCTAAATTATACACAAAATATGTCTAAATAGGTCAAAAATCCCCCTCTGACATTATAAATTTGTCATATTAGGTCTAAAATATATGCAAAATATGTATCACTAGGCCAAAAAAAAAAAAAAATTTATTCGGGGGCGCTGTATCAAGCCCCCTAGAATGATTTTCTAAATCCGCCCCTGAGTATGTAGATATAGATATAGAATTAAATTATATATCTAATAAAGAGGAAGGGGCCAGGTGAGAATTTGTGATGGCAAAAGGTAATTCAGGTGCTCGAAAACATTCTCTTGTTAAACACTCCATAATGCTCCAAGCTTTCCATATATGGCCAGACTAGTTGTTGACAGTGAGGTCACATGGAATTGTAAAATATAAAATGGGATCGCCTGAATTTTCCAAGGGAAGATTTTTTTTTTTTTTTTTTCGTAGGAAGATTTGGTTCGAGATACATATTACATAGTCTCGCTAATGTCATTTTGATTACAAATTTTGGGTTATTAATTAATATGGAAATTCTTTTCAGAAATGAAATGATCATTAACGTATGCATGTGTAACTCTTATAATAAAAAATAAAAATAAAAAACATATGCATGTGTACATTTCTACTTAATTCATGAAACGATAGCAAACTGGACTTGTGTACTCTCATAAATTAAAATAACATTGTCCTCTTAATTTTACTTAATGCTATATTCACTAGAAAGTATGAAAAAATGGAAGCACGTGAAATGTGGGAGGGAGAGGAGGAATCCACAGGAAATGGAAGGGGGGTCTTCCATTGTTTTGTTTGGTAAAATAATAAAGACATAATGCAGAAAATATGGAACGTTTTTTATTTTGTAATTGTAACTAGGGATGCAAGATGGTACGAAAGTTCCCAAGACAATCAAAACAATTCAAATTTTTTCTTTTTTGGAATAATTAAAATTAGTTCTAAATTCAGAAATCAGAAAAAATCAGGAATTTTCCTAACTTTTAGTAATGAATTTTATTCCCAAAATATATATATGCACACACATATATATAGATGTACGATTATATATACATAGTTTATGACATCAAAACTTTTATATTGCTTTCAAGTAAATTTCCTAAGATTCATGATTCTGAAATTTTGAAATTTTAGAACCGGGATGGAATTTGAAATTCTAAAATTTTGAAATCAAAATCGGAATGAGTTCCGAAATTTTAGAATATTTGTCAAAAAGACCACATTCCTAATTCGATCCATCCAAAAATCAACCCTAATTGTATCATAAAAAATATGCTTTTTCGGGCAAAGAATTTAAAACAAACCAAAACAGTATCCGTCCACTTTTGGACATACGAAAAATGGTGGGCTTCAAGCAATATCTTTTTGGATCCCCTCTTTCATTGTATCATCACTACAACAAATCTGACATTCAATGACGAAACTTTTACTCGCAAAAATTTTTTCGTCACTAGTTAGCGACGAACGCATGACGAAATTTTTTTTATCGGGAAAGACCTTTAGTGGCAAAAATCGGACTTTTAGTGACGAAATTTTTCGTCACTAAAAGTCATTTTTCTTGTAGTGCATACAAGAGATTTTCTTCACTTTCCTTTCTATGCTTGCTTCATACCAAATAAAGATGTTTGGTATTGTCACACCCCCAATCCACCCCCACGGATTAAAACAGGTGTAACAAGACTATACTCACCCGAAATACACTAATAAGCAAGTATCATGTTAGTTATTAAGGAAAAACATGATTTGTAGTAACTTAAAACCATTATGCTGAGATAAAATAGCCCAATGGCAAAATGGTCATTACGAAAATATGAAAAAATTTTACATCAAAAGATAGCTCTTTGATTCTCGGTTCCAATGCAAAAAATGGCGCATGAATTCGAATTTTCTACAAAGAGTTATGCCCGTTTTCGTAAAAGTCGACGAAAAATACCTTAGAAATCACTGTCTTGTGTAGAGGGGCATTCGATCGGTCGAGCGGATCAATTCGACCGGTCCAATTACCCTCTGAACCATATTTTCCCTTATTTAACATTCTAAGAAGTCCCCAAACACACAAGTCACTTGGGGCTACTTCCCAACCAACTTAGAACTGCCGAAAAGTGCACAAAAGCATCGAAAACTAATCAAATCACGCAACCATTGGAAGATTTCAATTCATTCCAACTGAATTCAAGCATGTAACTAACTCAAGTTCTTGCCAAGAACTAGCATATACATGAAAACATTTTGAGGAAGAGTTTGAAGCTTTATTAAACAAGCTGAAGCCAAATAACATTAGTATAACTTGTGCCAATTAGGAAATTTCGTGAAAAAATACGTACCAACCTTTGTAATTGAAAGTGAAGTTTTTATAGATCAATGGGACCCCAAGGGTACCCTCTTGGTCTTTTAAAAGGTAAAACAAACCATGGGAACATTTAGAATTAAAGGGCTGACAATGGGTTTTTCGACCGGTCGGACGGGTCACTTCGACCGGTCGAAAGCCCCTCAGCAGAACCATTTCTGCAGCAGCAACTTTCAACCTATTGAAGTTTTGAAACTAAAACTCACTCAAACACTTTTGAAAACTTATAAAACTTCTTTAACAAGATCCTAATACACATTGGGGTACTTCCAAACACTTGAAACTTGTACCCAAGCTCAATTGTATCAAGTAAGACATTTAGGCCCAAACCTTGGCTTAACTTGCATGAACATAGAATTTTATCAGAAAAGAGTTCAAAAGCTTTACATACGACTTAGTTATAAACAACACTTGTTCAAAATGGTTGCGACATACACCCGGACTTGCCGGAGTGGTCCAACTCAACTAACATACGAAATCCATAGTTTAAACAAAAGGAATTACATAAGTTCCTCTAAATTAACTCCAACTTCCACAACTATAAGCGTTATAACTTAAGTACCACAAGTCCAAACCATAATTTACATCATACTACAAGATTTAACATATACAACAATATCCTAAGCCTTGCCCATTCCCGAGCTCGATTCACCTCATTTCCGTACCTTGCTCCGAACCTGCGGTGGTTGTTATGTACCACAACAGGAATATGAAAACGGTTTTCTTAAGCATTTTGCTTAGTGAATTAACTAACATGCTTAAGATGTCATGAACATGTGTAATGAAACAATTTAATCACATAAGCAAACGTAATCGCAGAATTCATGGGCTAATGGTTCACTCTGACCCGAAGACCTTTCCCATGGTCTCGCGGCCTCCCTTAGTGAATTAACTAACATGCTTAAAGCGGATTTCTTCCTCTTCTCCTCCCTTATTTCACCATAATAAACCATTATTCCCAATCATTCATTGACCACTTAACACATAAGCACATAGTCACATAATTATGAATATTTCTTTACCAAATCAACATGTAATTCTACCTTTAACATGAATTTGACTACTAAGTCCAGAATTATTATTTCTTTACTAGAAATTGAAGCACATAACATGTACCCACATCAAAACTTAAGTTAGAAAACTCACCTTTATAATTTCTACCACAATTTAAGCTAAGAGATGTTGAATTTCACCAAAGCCCAGCTCGAAACTCACTCCGGTGTAATTTCCTACAAGTATTCGGCAACCGTATATCACCGATTAGATTGGGTCACCAAATTACAACGATTAAAACGTAAAAGAATGGTATAGAAATGACTGTCTCACCTCCACGAGTTCGAATATGGCTTCGATTCGTGAATTGGACGACGAAGGGCGACGAAACGGCGAATTAACGGCGTCAAAGTTACGGAATCTCGTCGTTTCTCTCCGAGCTCTCTCTTCTTTCTCTATTTTCTGTATAATTTTAAGATTATGCTCACCCTCTTGATACACATGCATTACATGCAATGTGTTGTCAAAACATGTTTCATTCCTTTCATTTATACCCCCGATAATTTCTAACTTCTTATTATGACATCCCCAAACATTTTATTAACTTTCCAATTATTTAAATGGGTGTTTGTCTAAGTTTCGTATGGTTCCAACGTAGGTCTCACATATTTTGTGAAGTTACTATCGTACCTACTAATTATGCACCTTTTTGCAAAAATGTCCTTATTGGATTAATTAGTAGATATCAAAAGCTAACATATTAATAATTTGATATTGAATAAACATATTCCAAATAGTCATATAAAATGCATCTAATTATTTAAATGCAATTTATTTTATATTTTATTCGGACCCTTAACTGGGTCCCACTTCTCAAACATGTCCCTCCTCACTGAGGACTTTTTCATGGGCAAAGCCAAGCCTCTCGTTAACCCATTTTATACACTAATTATGTGATGACCAAGAGCCAATACTCCTGAGGCAGGATGGCCAAGATGGATGAGGTGAGGTCGGGTGTGGGGACTTGTCCCACATCGCCTGGGGTGAAGTTCCTGGACTAGTTTATAAGGATTAATCGCCCCTCTATATGCAACAAAGCCTTTTAAAACCGTGAAGGAGCTAAACATGAAAGAACTTCACAGTTAAGCGTGCTGCTGCCAGAGCAGTACCAGGGATGGGTGACCCTTTGGGAAGTTCTTTGTGTTTAGGCCCAAAGCGGACAATATTATTGCTAGACGGGGAGGTGGGTCGTTACAAATGGTATCAGAGCGGAAACCCAGCCGGAAGTGTGGGGGTAGGTCTCACACGAGGACGTGTGGCCCTTGAGGAGGGTGGATTGTGATGACCAAGAGCCAATACTCCTGAGGCAGGATGGCCAAGATGGATGAGGTGAGGTCGGGTGTGGGGACTTGTCCCACATCGCCTAGGGTGAAGTTCCTAGACTAGTTTATAAGGATTAATCGTCCCTCTATATGCAACAAGGCCTTTTAAAACCATGAGGGAGCTAAACATGAAAGAACTTCACAGTTAAGCGTGTTACTGCCAGAGCAGTACCAGGGATAGGTGACCCTTTGGGAAGTTCTTTGTGTTTAGGTCCAAAGCGGACAATATTGTTGCTAGACGGGGAGATGGGTCGTTACAAATTATGTAAATTAATGCATATTAACATGTTTATTAATCCTATTCCCGGGTACGGGTGTTACATTTCTCCCTCCCTAAAAGGAAGTTTGGTTCCCAAACTTACTCTTACCTCAAGTGTCAAAGAGATGCGGGTACTTTGCTTGGATTTCATCCTCCCGATCCCAAGTAGCTTCTTCAATTGAATGGCTACGCCATTGAACCATTACAAGCAGAATTACCTTGGTTCTTAACACTTGATCCTTTCTATCAAGGATTTGCACTGGATGCTCCACATAGGTCATACCCTCTTGAATCTCCAATGGCTCTGGAATAATGACATGTCCTGGATCCGATATATATCGTCGAAGCATCGACACGTGGAACACATTATGAACATTTGCCAACTCTTGTGGTAATTCCAACCGATAAGCTAATGGTCCTACCCGATTAAGAATCAAGTAAGGTCCAACATATCTTGAACTCAGTTTACCTCGCTTACCAAACCATGTTATGCCTTTTGAAGGCGACACTTTCAAGAAAACATACTCACCTACCTCGAACTCCAACGGTCTTCTACCCGTATCTGTATAACTTTTATAACGACTCGAAGCCGTTTGCAACTGCTGTTTAATCAATCTAATCTTGTCGGTAGTGATTTGTACTATCACTGGCCCCAAAAGTTGTTTCTCACCAACTTCTGTCCAACAAACTAGTGATCTACACTTTCTCCAATATAATACTTCATAAGGTGCCATTCCGATACTAGTTTGGAAACTGTTGTTGTAGGAGAATTCAATCAATGGCAAATGAGTTTCCCAGTCGGCTTTAAAATCCATAACACATACTCTTAACATATCCTCCAAAATCTGAATCACCCTCTCAGATTGACCATCAATCTGAGGATGGAATGCAGTACTGAAATGCAAAGCTGTCCCCATAGCCCTCTGTAAGCTCTCCCAAAATCTTGACATGAATTGAGTGTCACGATCCGACACTATCGACACTGGTGTCCCGTGAAGTCTAACAATTTCTTTGATATAAATCTCTGCTAACTTTGATGGATTCTTGGTCTTAATTGGTAAGAAATGGGCTGATTTAGTCAATCGGTCTACGATGACCTAAATACTATCATTCAACTTTTGAGATTTTGGAAATCCCGAGACAAAGTTCATCATGATATGCTCCCACTTCCATTCTAGTATCTCTAAAGGATGTAGTTTTCCCCCGGGCCATTGATGTTCCATTTTTACCTTTTGGCAAGTCATACATTTAGAAACAAATTTCGCTACCTCTCGCTTTATACCACTCCACCAATAAATCTCCCATAGGTCTCTGTACATTTTAGTGCTACCCGGATGTACTGAATATCTAGTATTATGAGCTTCTTCCATAAATCTATCTCTCAAATTTCCAACCTTAGGTACACATAATCGATTAATGTATCTCAGAACACCATCTTCAATCTAAACTCCGGCCTTCTACCCTCAGGTAATTCATCCACAATCTTCTTGAAATCTGGATCCAAAAGCTTATTAGACTTAATTTCACCAATAAGACTCAGCTGTACCACGATTGCAGCCATTAAACCACCCTTAACTCTAGGAGTTACTTCAAGGTTCAATTGTTCAAATTCTTTCACCAACTTTCTTGTCCAATCAAGGAATAGGCTAAGTTTTCTTATGACTTCTGACTCAAGGCATCGGCAACTACATTGGCCTTCCCCGGGTGATATTGAATCGTCAAGTCATAATCTTTTATAAGCTCCAACCATTTGTCTCATATTTAGGTCCCTTTGAGTAATTAGATATTTTAGACTTTTTTAATCGGTGAAGATTTCACAAGTCTCCCCGTATAGGTAATGCCTCCAAATCTTCAAAGCGAAGATTACCGCCACTAACTTCAAGTTATGTGTCAGATAGTTCTTTTCGTGAGGTCTCAACTGCCTTGAAGCATAGGCTATTACCTTATCGTCCTGTATCAGCACACATCCTAAACCTTGATGGGAAGCATCACTATAAATTCTGAAATTTCTGGTACTTGTTGGAATTGCAAGTATTGGTGCGGTTGTCAACTTTTCTTTCAATGCTAAGAAACAATCTTCACATTCCTTGTTCCACTCAAACGGTACATCCTTTCTCATCAACCTTGTCATTGGAGTCGCAATTCTGGAAAAGTC
This sequence comes from Hydrangea macrophylla, assembly GCA_033977485.1. NCBI lineage: Eukaryota > Viridiplantae > Streptophyta > Magnoliopsida > Cornales > Hydrangeaceae > Hydrangea > Hydrangea macrophylla. The sequence goes on from CM066982.1 coordinate 52,751,382, forward strand.
TTTGACAAATCTTCTGTAGTATCCAGCCAACCCCAAGAAACTTCGAATCTCTGACACATTAGTCGATCTTGACCAATTCATAACAGCTTTTATCTTCTGTGGGTCTACAGAAATACCCTCCTTGGAGATCATGTGACCTAGAAAAGTGACACTTTTAAGCCAAAATTCGCTTTTCTTTAACTTCCCAAATAACTATTTCTCCCGAAGTCGCTGCAAAACTAATCTTCAGTGTTGTTCATGCTCTTCCGGACTCTTAGAATAAATCATAATATCATCAATACATACTATCACAAACTCATCTAAATAAGTTTTAAAAACACGGTTCATTAAGTCCATAAAGGCAACTGGCGTATTAGTAACCCCAAACGGCATCCCTAGGAATTCATAGTGTCCGTATCAGGTCCTAAAGGTTGTCTTCTCTACATCCTCTACTTTAACTTTCAGTTGGTGATACCCAAACCTCAAGTCAATCTTTGAAAATACCTGAGCCCCTTGAAGCTGATCGAATAAATCATCAATACGTGGCAACGGGTACTTATTCTTGATCGTTACTTTGTTGATTTCTCGGTAGTCAATGCACATCCGCATTGTCCCGTCTTTTTTCTTCACAAATAACACAGGTGCATCCCATGGAGACACACTAGGTCGAATAAAACCCTTATCTAATAACTCTTGCAATTGAATCTTTAACTCTTTCAACTCAACTGGTGTCATTCGATATGGTGCTCGTGAAATTTGTTGTGTCCCTGGCATAACATCAATACCAAACTCAATCTCTTGCTCAATCAACATACTAGACAACTCCTTTGGGAATACATCCAGAAATTCTCTAACTATCGGAATATCTTCAAGTTTAGGACCATCACCCCTGGTATCAAGAATACTACACAAAAACTGCCCTTCTTTAACAAACGACAAGCTTCAATAGCTGACACGATATACGACGGTGATACAACACCCTTGCCTTGGAAATAAAATACCTCTTGATCTGGGATACAAAATACCACTCCTTTATTCTTACAGTCAATAATCGCGTGATTAGCCGCTAACCAATCCATACCCAATATGACATAAAAGTGTTGAATCACTAACGGCACCAAATCGATGGTTAATCCCTTACCATTAATATTTATTCCACATCCTCTAAACACACCTGAACTAACCAATAGAGCTCCCAATGGTATCGCAATAGATAAATCATAATCTAGAAATTCTAGTGGTTTATCTAAATGTTTAGCAAAGTGGTGTGATACGAACGAATGTGTGGATCCCAAATCAACAAGTACATTTGCCAGGTGTGAGCAAATAGGAACCATACCTGAGACAACGGTATCGGTAGAAGCAGTCTCTCCCGGCCTGAGCTGAAATGATCTCGCCTGCCGTTGTTCCCTCCTCGGGGGTTGCTGAGTAGATCTCGGTGTTATGGCACTAGCTGCGGAAGAACCTGAGCCTGAAGCTCCTTGACGTTTGGTAGAATAATCTCTAGCTTGGTGCCCTAACTCCTTATAGATAAAACATCGGTCTCTCATATCCAAGTTCTGGTTCGGACAATTTCTTGCAATATGCCCCGGTTGTCGGCAAAGATTACACGTGTTCAAATTTGGAAGTTGATTGCATCGTCCCCAATGAAATTTCTGACAAGTTTGACACCTTGGCTTATTTCCACTGGAACCACTGCCACTACTGGCCGACGAGCCTCCCGAACTCTGCCTCTTTGCACTACTTTGACCACTGAACTGACTTGATCCCGGTTGTTTAATTTTGTTGGCTCGGTGGTGGCGGCATACTCGATGTATACCCAAGGTCTCTTTCAGCTATGGAGGCAATGTCAACCGCCTTAGCAAACGTCTCTGGTCAGAATACAGTCACTCGTCCCTGAATATCACTTCGAAGCCCCACCAGAAAGTTTCTTGCTTTCACTTTTTCAGTTGTTATCATATCCCATGCAAACCTTCCCAAACTCATAAATTGTGTTAAATATTCGCGAACTGTCTTTTCCCCTTGCACCAACTCTATAAACTCTTGAGCCTTTTGATCCCTAAAAGATTCTGGAAAGTATTGTTCATTAAATATATCCAGAAAGTAATCCCATGTAGTCGGTTGACTCGGGCCCAGCTTAGTTCGCCACCAATATTGTGCCTTATCTTTTAACGTGTCAGCGATAAATAGAACTTTCTGCTCTTCCGTACACGGTAATACCCTGAAGATCTTCTCCATATCAGAAATCCAAAAGTTTGCCTTCATTTGGTCGGCTTCCCCACAGAATATTGTTGGCTTCTGTTTATGAAATTTTGAGATGGTAACAGTTTCCTGCCTCGGATTCGGATTTGGTTGTACCGGTCTTTCCTCGACCACATGAGTTTCAGCCACTCGAACCAATCCCTCAATTGTTCTTTCAACTCGTTCCATTCGGTTTGAGGTGTAACCTCCAAACATAATGCCTGGCACCCACATTATTACACACACACACACACACATGTTACTTTAAATAATTCAATAACATGCTAATTAACATTAAAAGCAAGTTAGGTAAACGTGTGTGCACACTACGCGTCGTACGTCTCTTGTCCCAAAGGCTCTAAACTATTGCTCTGATACCAAATATTATCACACCCCCAACCCGCCCCCACGAATTAGGACACGTGTAACAAGACTATATGCACCCGAAATACACTAATAAGCAAGAACCATGTTAGTTATTCAAGAAAAACATGATTTGTAGTAACTTAAACCACTATGCTGAGATAAAATAGCCCAAGGGTAAAATCTTCATTAAGAAAATATGAAAAAAATTTACATCAAAAGATAGCTCTTTGTGTCTTGGTTCCAATGCAAAAAATGGCGCATGAAATCGAATTTTCTACAAAGAGTTATGCTCATTTCCGTAAAAGTCAATGAAAAATACCTTCGAAATCACTGTCTTGTGCAGAGGGGCATTCGACCGGTCGAGCGGGTCAATTCGACCGGTCCAAGTACCCTCTGAACCATATTTTCCCCCATTTAACATTCTAAAAAGTTCCCAAACACACAAGTCACTTGGGGCTACTTTCCAACCAACTTAGAACTACCGAAAAGTACACAAAAGTATCGAAAACTCATCAAATCACGCAATCGTTGGAAGATTTCAATTCATTCCAACTGAATTCAACCATGTAACTAACTCAAGTTCTTGTCAAGAACTAGCATATACATGAAAACATTTTGAGGAAGAGTTTGAAAGCTTTATTAGACAAGCTTGAGCCAAATAACACTAGAATAACTTGTGCCAATTAGGAAATTCCGTGAAAAAATACCTACCAACCTTTGTAATTGAAAGTGAAGTTTTTATAGATCAAAAGGACCCCAAGGGTACCCTCTTGGCCTTTTAAAAGGTAAAACAAACCATGGGAACATTTAGAATTAAAGGGCTGACATTGGGTTTTTCGACCGGTCGGATGGGTCCCTACGACTGGTCGAAAGCCCCTCAGCAGAACCATTTCTGCAGCAGCAACTTTCAACCTATTTACATGAAGTTTTGAAACTAAAACTCACTCAAATACTTTTGAAAACTTATAAAACTTCTTTAACAAGATCCTAATACACATTGGAGTACTTCCAAATACTTCAAACTAGTACCCAAGCTCAAATGTATCAAGTAAGACACTTAAGCCCAAACCTTGGCTTAACTTGTATGAACATAGAATTTAATCAGAAAAGAGTTCAAAAGCTTTACATACGACTTAGTTATAAACAACACTTATCCAAAATGGTTGCGACATACACCCGGACTTGCCGGAGTGGTCCAACTCAACTAACATTCGAAATCCATAGTTTAAACAAAAGGAATTACATAAGTTTCTCTAAATTTACTCCAACTTCCACAACTATAAGCGTTATAACTTAAGTACCACAAGTTCAAACCATAATTTACATCATACTACAAGATTTAACATATACAACAATATCCTTAGCCTTGCATATTCCCGAGCTTGATTCACCTCCTTTATGTACCTTGCTCCGAACCTGCGGTGGTTGTTATGTACCACAACAGAAATAGAAAAATGATTTTCTTAAGCATTTCGCTTAGCAAATTAACTAACATGCTTAAGATGTCGTGAACATGTGTAATGCAATAATTTAAGCACATAAGCAAACGTAATCGCAGGATTCATGGGCTAATGGTTCATTCCGACCCGAAGACCTTTCCCTTGGTCCCGCGACCACTTTTATTCCTTGGACATCCGTTCTTAAAGCGGATTTCTTCCTCTTCTCCTCCCTTATTTCACCGTAATGAACCATTATTCCCAATCATTCATTGACCACTTAACACATAAGCACATAGTCACATAATTATGAATATTTTTGTACCAAATCAACATGTAATTCATTCTAACTTTAACATGAATTTGACTACTAAGTCCAAAGTTATTATTTCTTAACTAGAAATTAAAGCACATAACATGTACTACCCACATCAAAGCTTAAGTTGCAAAACTCACCTTTATGATTTCTACCCCAATTTAAGCTAAGAGATTTTTGATTTCACCAAAACCCAGCTCGAAACTCACTCCGGTGTAATTTCCTACATGTATTCGGCAACTGTATATCACCTTTTAGATTGGGTCACCAAATTCCAACGATTCAAACGTAAAGGTATAGAAATGACCGTCTCAGCTCTACGAGTCCGAATATGACTTCGATTCATGAATTGCACGACGAACGGCGACGAAACGGCGAATTAACGGTGTCAAAGTTACGGAATCTCGTCGTCTCTCTCCAAGCTCTCTCTTCTTTCTCTATTTTCTGTCTAATTTTGAGAGTATGCCCACTCTCTTGACACGCATGCATTACATGCAATGTGTTGTCAACACATTTTTCCTTCATTTCATTTACACCCCTGATAATTTCTAACTTCTTATTATGACATCTCCAAACATTTTATTAACTTTCCAATTATTTAAATGGGTGTTTGTCTAAGTTTCGTATAGATTCCAACGTGGGTCCCACATTTTTTGTGAAGTTACTATCCTACCTACTAATTATGCACCTTTTTACAAAAATGCCCTTATTGGGTTAATTAGTAGATATCAAAAGCTAACATATTAACAATTTGATGTTGAAACAACTAAACATATTCCAAATAGTCATATAAAATGCATCCAATTATTTAAATGCAATTTATTTTATATTTTATCTGGGCCCTTCACTGGGTCCCACTTCTCAAACATGTCCCTCCTCGCTGGGGACTTTTCCATGGGCCAGTCCAAGCCTCTCCTTAACCCATTTTATACACTAATTATGTAAATTAATGCATATTAACATGTTTATTCACCCTTTTCCCGAGTACGGGTGTTACAGGTATGAAGCAAGTAGAATGTATTTCAGACTCTTAAACTTAATTTATGCCAGTTCATGTTAAGTCACATCATAAGAGAGGTTCATGAGGTTGCTAAGTATGCTTCTGGTTTTGTAGATACAATCCTATGGATTGATTCTATACCTGTCCTTGGATTGTAAATAGGGCTAAGTCGAATTATTTGCCCAAGCATTAAAATGGGCCGAATATCTCCCTGACCCATCACTGTTTCCACTTATCTCCCAAACCCATCACTTTCTAGAAGTCTCTACTCCAACTAGCGACTTCAGCCAAAGCATTTCAACGTGAAATCGCTACTTCAAGTAACGACTTCAGTGAATACTAGAAGTCGCTACTTGAAATAGCGACTTTAGTCCAAGGTAGAAGTTGCTACTTGATGAAACGACTCTAGCAGCACCTAAAATTCCCAGCAGTCCATTTTAGCAGCAGCCCCTACAATACATATAACCAACATATTTTTATTTTCAGAATTCAACCACCAAGCATAATAATCCAACATAATCAATCCACTAAGATGTGTATTTATAAAAGCGAGAGAGATAGAGAGTCGGAGAGAGATGGACAGAGTGGGAGAGAGATAGAAAGATAGGTGGGAGAGATAGAGAGAGTAGATAGAGAGTGGGAGAGAGAGTGGGAAATAGAGAGAGTGAGGGGGAGAGAGATAGTGGGAGAGTAAGGGGAAGAGAGATAGAGAGAGATAGTGGGAGAGAGATATAGATGTACACAATAAAAATGTATATATATATATATACAAATGTGTAATTATTTGTTTACAATATATCAAAAAACAAAATGTTGTTGTGGATCCTATGGACTATATTTATTTGTGATGTGTCCCACACCAAGGAACCTTCTTTGTTCTCTTAGGCCTACCCTCTTTCTGTGGTGGATCCTCCACTAGTAGAACGTCCTCATGCGGCTGGATGACCTGCGATACCCCTCTCCGGTCACGACGACCTCTGCCCCTATCGTAAACTGTACGTATCGGAGGTCATCGCTGAGACTTGGCTTGTGTCAAACCCTGATCTTGTATCTCTACCATGGGGGTATCATGTCAAGTCGTCTCTCTCACCTCCACCTATATCTCCTCCGCCCCTACCTGCGTCAAACTCTCCACCATCGCCTCGAACTATGAAGCTGGAGGTGGTAATATAGGATCATGTGTTGGCGGGATCGACGATGACGACGGTGCATCTGTATATGTGTACTGTAGGATGGAAAAGTCACAGATCAGAGATATACGAAACTTAGAGCCCCCTACATTGAAAGGCCTATAAAATTCGGTCGTATCATTATGTGGTGTATGTGGCTCAAACTCAGAGTGTATAGATGGGTATGTCTGCTCCTGAGACTGAGGCTGAGACTGAGGATGCGGTTGAGGCTGAGGCTGAGACTGAGACTGAGGCTGTGGTTGTGGCTATGGCTGTGGCTGAGGCTGAGGCTGAGGCTGAGGCTGAGGCTGAGGCTCTGAGACGCGGGACACGAATACTGTGGAAGATGGAACAGCCCCGTCTAAATGTCGATCCTCATGAACAGCATGTAATGAATGCTCACTAATAGTACGAAATCTCCTCTAATGTAGCCATCACCTCTGGAAGGACGGAATGAGGGCCGCCTGCTGCTAAGCTAGCCAACACCGATCGCGCAACCTCATACACACGAGTCGCACCATCCTCCTGAAAAAAAATGAAAAGTTTAATTAAGTGAATTTTTTTTATGGCATGTGCAGAATGGAAAATTTATATGTTATACGATAAGGAAAATAGCTCACCAGAACGCCGTGAATCGTACCGACTGGCTGGAAGCCAACTGTCGGTGGATCTCTAACTGGTCCAATAAGTCTACGGGTAATGCGGCGATACCATCTAATATATGGGTCTGAGTCAAGCATCTGAGCTGCATCTGGAATACTTGCAACAACATGCTGTAACTGATGGTCCTAGAGCTCAACATACTCCCTATGTCGGTGACTCGAGTCGGTATTCCCATGACCACGTCGATCAATGCAATGTAATGTCGTCATAGTGTTACATGGCTCTGGAACTACCTTCCTCATACCGAACTATCTCATCACTCTGTCGGGATGATGCCATTCAACGTCAGCTTACATGATCAATGGGTATCTGGCCATCCATGTGCCCTACCCATCCCATCAGTACTGAGGTAACGACGCGACTAGATCAGCACTATATGGCTGCCAAATCATCTATGAAAACAATATATGAAAGATTAGCAATTTGAACAATAATACAAATCACGGTTTAACTCTGTCATTATTTACCTGCTCGGGCCTCATCTGGTTCAACTGGTTCCGAAAGTGACGCTGGACATGAGTAGGCACATCCCGAACTAATAATCGGGTCATCCACCTAAAGTAATGACAAAATTTTTAGTACTTAAATGAATGTACGAGTAATGAATAAAAAAAATGTATAAAACAGTGTAAGTATACCTACAACCCAATAGACCATCCTCTGGTACAGTTGCTAGTAAGGGGACTGGTCGGATATTGTCACGCCCCGGAGTAAGCCAAAAATAGAGAAAATAAAAATTTTCCTTTATGGGTCCGTAGACACGTGACTAGTTTGTTAACCATTCTGTCCTTCTAACTCCGCACCATGCAATCATAAGGGAAATGCTGAAGCATAAGCATGATCTAAACGTATCAGAGTATAAATACAGTAGCGGAAATTAAACAAGGGTTACAATAACTTCAATCTTAATACAAGAGGCCATACTAAACAATTTACATAATCTTAAAACTTGAGAAACTGTCTATCAGATCTTGGGCAGGGCTTTATTCTCCTTGGCTCCACGGTACTGCATCCTGAACTCTTCTATCTATCTCCAAACCTGCAACACTCTGGGCATACGAATGCCCAGGGCGTAACATGCCGTCAGCCTTGGAACAAGGCTGAGTGAGAGTCTCAACGGCACAATAATCAGTAAATACAGAACATCTCTCAACTCACGTCATAGTTTAGTACTTTAAGGTATGGTTAATCTCTTATCAAAAGACGCATTCTCACCACGGGCATAGCAGAGGTCTCAACAAGACAGGTAAACAGATAAACATAACATCATAGAATACATTCTCCTTATTATAACCTCGTGCGTGCAAATGCATGACCAATGTGACTTACTCCCAACTCTTTTCAAAGACGCTTGTTTTTCAAAACAGATACTTTTCAAAACCATTTTATTTTAAAACCAAAACTTTCCAAAACCAAATCACTTCGAACCAAACCCTTTTTCTCATCATTCACTTTCTCTTTCTCATCCACTTGACAACACGCGGTATGTCAAGGATGATAACATGCTATCACAGCCAATTCATACTCAATGAAACTGTAAACAATGAAACTAGCACATGGGACTTCTTCAACCATGTGTATACTCTTACCGGTCGTCTATACGGCTAAGAAGTATATTAGAGCACTAGTCGGATGTCTTCAACGATACATGGGACGTCTTCAACCACGTATGCGCATCACCGGACGTCTTCAACGGCGAGAGGCGCGCTAGGAACCCTAACCGTTCATGTCCACCCGGCTCATCAGCCGTTGATCCATCGGATCCAGAAATCACATCTCTTTCACATTCACATATCTCATCTCATTCATATTCTCATCAAACACCTCTCTTTTTCAGACAATGCATGCTAACACATATCATGAAATACAAGTGAGTCCACTACCGATACCCATATGCAAAACCACTTTCATTCTCTTTATTATTATCATAGCATGCGTTATTTATTCCAGTTAATAACATCGTAAAACGTGCATTTAACAATTAGCAGCAAAAACGTAACATATAGAGCATGGATCACATAACATGGATTTGATACTGATAACCATATAGATAAAACCCTTGACATGCTCACGTAGGCGATAGCACTATCATAACATGATTTGCATAGTCTTACAATCATTGGAAATACACGTGACATCATAAGTTAGCATAATACTTATACAAAACATCATACAGGTGACTTTTAAACATCTTATATTCATCTTATTAGGATAAGAGTGAGGTTAAGAACTCACCTCGAGTCACCAATCCTCGAAAAGCAGATAGCCGTCAACTTCTACAATAATAAATGGAATAAACGGTAATAATGTATGAGTACAACTATAGGGGCAAAATGGTAATTTTACCAAATGAAGTCATAAACCTCAAGGTAGTGATCTACGTGTCATTCTAAGTCCAACGCCATTGACTAGACTCAAATCGAAGTCCGTCGCGTTTTACGAGGTAAAAGGTAAGGCTTACTATACTAATGCGAGCCCTAAAAGACAGGCTGTATTTTCGATCGAGTTGAAAAGTCACCAAACTTTAAGGGCATGTTCTAGACATTATTCTAAGACTCTGGGAACTGACCGCGTAATTTTCGGAGTCCTAGATTATTTATTATGAATTATTGAAGATAATATATACCAGAAAATACCCGAAACGGGATTTAAATATGTAATTATAATTATACAAAGAAATCAGTACTTGGAAGTATTTTTATTAAATACTAGATATTAAAATACACCACCAGTATTTATCTCATAATTTTTGGAGCTCGTTTGACATTTTTAATAATTAATATACTCATAAAATAGCTCCTTATTAATTATTAAAATTATTGAACGATAATATTATAGCTTTATAACTTACATTATGTAATAAAATAGTCCCAGGGTTATTACCCTAATTTTCTAGAATTTATAAACACATATAGGTATTTATTAATTATTTAAAACTATTTAAAACTGATATTTATTGTTTATTTTAGCCATATAAATAATAAATATATAATAATAATGATATATAGAATATTAAAAAAAAAAATATTCTATAATATAAAACCTTAATGGTTAAAACAATTTAAATCATTTTCAACTAATTAAACTAATAATACTAATAATAATAATATTAATAATCTCAGACCCGACGGGTCAAACCCGAACCGACCCGACCTAAACAGATCATCCAAATACACTCTCAAAGGAGCCCAACTGGGTGACCCACTGGGTCAAATTCTGATCCGACCCGAACTAATATGGATAAACCATATACAGATACAACAAGGCCCAACCCGAAAACCCATTCGGGTTAGACCAAACCCGAACCGGAAACCCAACTCTTCTCACAAACCTACCCAGCCCGCTAGCCCAAACCCTAACCAAACCCGGACCAAACCCTGACCCATACACAGACACAACACAACCCCAACCATACCCAATTAAACCCGCAACCCGGCCCGTGACGTCAAAACGACGTCGTTGGACTTAAAAGGTCCATGGGTCCTATTTGATCCAACCCGAACCCACAACCCTAACCACTCACACTTACAACCTAGCCCGCTCCGTTTACCCGAACCCGACCGAAACCCAGCCCGACGTCAAAACGACGTCGTGCCATTTAAGTTGACCCACGAGTTTTATTAAAACAAACCCGAACCGCGACCCTGCCCACATCTACACACATCCTAACCCAACCCAGACCCGACCGGAACCCGCTTGTTATAACCCGAAGACCTAAACGGGTCTTCTTCTTCTCCAGCGAGCTGCTCGCCGCCGGTGACACGCGATTTCACCGGAAAACTTCAACCGCCTATAACTCTCTCACTCTCCATGAAAATTCACGAAAGCAACGGGAAAGTGACCGGAACGGGGTCCTCTGTCACATACTAGGAGCTGGGGAAACGGTCTATTCGTTTTGGGTACCTACGGTGAGATTATTCTTTTGGCTAATACAAAGAATAACGGCCTGCATGGCCGGCCAAACATTGCCCAAATCAAAAACTGCTATTAGGGGGCCTATCTGGGTTCACTAGGGTATGTTTGGTATGATCAAAAGGGGTTTTGATCATACTTGAGAAATCAAGCTTTCAAATGGGGCTTTCATGGTCACCGGAGCTCATGCAGAGCCTTAGGCTCTGTTTGGCTTGCATGCAAGGGATCCTAGACTCCTCTATGTGACATGCAATGACACAGAAGTGACAAGGGGTGTTATATTACCTTAGATGGTCTAGATCTTCTTCCTCTCTTCTCTGATCAACTCTCTCTCTCCTCTACACCGTTCTTCCTCTTCTCTGCGTGCATGTGTGTGTGTGTGTACAGTGAGGGGTAGGGAGAGCGTAGTGAGAGAGAGTAGTGAGGACGGGTGTGTAGTGTTCACAATGTGTGTGTGTGTGTGGGGGGGGGGGGGGTGTGGGGGTGTGCACAAACCGAGGGTATAGGGTGGGGTGAGAGGTGTTTGGTTGATCTCTCAACCTCATACTCAGTCTCTCTCTCTATAGAATCTGTATGTATGAGTGTGTTATGGGCAGCAACTTATGAGGGTAAAGGTGGGGTGCATTTATAGATGAAGGAGGTAGAGGAGGGGCATAAGTGTCCAAACACTTGGTGTGTACAAACTATACATGTATAGGTGTTTGTGTGTGTCCAATGGTAGATTGGGGTGGGGTCCACATAACCGCCAAGTGGTAGTGTGGTTAGCACTCTTGGTTAAAAATACATTATGGCATGAGCCAGTGTTTCAATAGGTAAGCACTACTGTGGAATGAGTCACAAATGTAAATTGTGCAGGTACGGGGCTGTGTACGTGCCTAAGTGAAAGTCCTTCTTTAAGTTCTTAATAGAAATATAAATCAAGGGTACGTCTATTCTAACAGGTACTGGGTTAGAAATAATTTCGTCGTTGAGACGTTAACTAAAGGATTCCAGTACAGGGGTTCCTACTTAGGGTTTCCTAATGGACCTTCTGTAACCGTCATCAAGGTGACGTCACTATTTTTCTAAATCCTACGTGGAATTTCTGCGGGAAATTTCTGGGTGCTACAGATATGGGTCAATCTCTCCCATGCCTAAAGCTACGATTGATAATAATTGAGTTAAATGAATGTACCCGTTTCCAGAATGAAAAATCTCGAGATAGTACCCACCAATCTTGCCTTCTGATTTCAACAATCTGCAAATTACTCTTGGGGTGAAGGTAAAACCTTTCCTGATGGCTTCCTCAGCAAGTAGACGTCGCTCGTTAGATTACATAACAACATGGAAAAAGATCTTTTCAACACAAGCGGTGATAGGAAGATTCCTAGCTGCCATGAGTACACCATTAAACACCTCTGAGATGTTCGTTGTTAGCATACCATACCATCGTTCGCCGTCGTGGGCAATGGTCCATTTTTCGGCAAGAATTGTATCAAGATACTCCCACGCCTTTGGATCAATGTTCTTAATATCTTCCATGAACCCATTAAATTTAAGGACTTGGTGGGTACTCCCAGCATTCCACACAAGTTTCTTTTATGCATTTTTAAACTTTGTGACGAAATTACTCTGCACATGCCGGAGGCAATAGCAATGACACCCATCAGGCTTCTTAAACCCTACATTACACTCATTCACCGAAGCAAGGATGCCTCTATGTCGATCGAATATCAAACAAATACCTTCTTTGCCAGGCACAACGTAATTTCTTAGCAATTTCAGAAACCACGTCCATGTTTCAGCTTTCTCCTAGTCAACGGTGGCAAATGCTAAAGGAAAATTTTGATCATTTACATATGTTCCCATAGCAATTAGTAATTTGCCCTTTTATTTTCCATACAAGAATGTGGCATCGATACTTATGACGGGGCGACAGTGGTTGAACCCATCAATGGACGCCTTAAACGCCCAAAATACTCTTTCGAAGTTTTTCACAGTCGCACTACCACCGTTTACATAGAACCATTCTACAACCGTTCCAGGATTATACTGTTGAATTGCAGCCATAAACTTGGGCAATTCTATGTACGGTGTACACCAATCCCCAAAAATCATTCCAATGGCTTTCTATTTCGCATTCCACGCCTTTTTGTATGAGATGGTGTACAAGTACGTATCTTTCACCTTCTCCAATATCGCTGCGATGTTAATAGATGCGTCCTCCTTAATCATTGGCATTATATCCCTAGCCACTAGCCGAGCACTTAGATTTCTGTGACCAAGTTCATCGTAGGGGACATACAAGTGTGGCCTTGCTCGACCTTTATGATTTCAAACATCCCGTGTCGTTTCAACCTTGCCCGTAGTTGCCACTTGCAACCTTGTAACGTCAATTCACATTTCAACGACCAACGATCCGGACTGGTTTGATCCACCACGTACCGTTGAAGTGTTCTTATCAAGTACAACTCCACAAATCTTTGAAGATCATCTTTGGTTTTGAACATTATACCCTTCACTAACTCGTCTCGATCAGAATTCTATTGCCTACCCTCAATGTTTGAAGCATAGCATGCCTCTCCAGTATGGATGCCCAAGTCAAAGGATGTAAAGTTGATGAACGAGACTCTTACAAAGCACTTTCAGGATTTATATGGGCAGTCGACTCAATATCTTCAATAACATCATCTTTCTCATCCCCCCCAGTATACTCTTCTGTATGCACATCTTCTTTATCCAAGTTTTCTGGAGTCAAGTTGGTGTCCATCCCTCTGTGTGCCCAATCATCACCGTATCCGCAATCATCTGAATCCAACTGCACATGAATTGCCCGTTCTAACAATGTCTTGCATCGGACTTCTGTATTCAGTTTGACTATTTTGCAATGGATTTGAGCGATACACATGTTGTATAGACGTGGAAGGCAATAACCCCTGTAAAAACGGGTTTGAGCTTTCGCCTTCTTGTGTCAACAGAGAAGTGTACGGCCCAATCTAGTCATATAATGTTTGATGGGCCTCGGGAAGATTCTCTGTCTCGACATATAGATCCATAGAGTTTATAGTTGTATTGGAAGATGCTATTTCTAGTATTACTTGCTCGTCATCATTTACTTCAAATGGTATAAACTTGGAAACTTGATATCCAAGAATCGACAGAAACCTACAAGTGAACTTCAATTGAACACTTTTCTAATGAACCCCCATTTTCTTGCAGACATTTCTAACAAGTTCAGTGTACTGAGCGTTCGTTCTCAGGCGAATGAAACTTCGACAGTTACTATCGTAGTATAGACCATCCGCTCCAATGCACATGTTCCACCCCACCCCCAATACAGCATTATAGTCATAACACTAGCCATTTTAATACCTTCACATTTGCAAATTCAAGAGTAAGTAATCATTGATCCATCGTGTCGTTGATGTGTTCCATTGGTTGGGTACCCTTTCAAGTTTTTGTTTATCTAAAGTTTTAAAATTAGTTGTCATATTTTGTTTGGTTCATTAATTTCACAACATTTCAAAATTGAGGGAGCATAGTATTTCAAAATTGGGGGGGTGGGGGGGAGCATGGCATTTCAAAATAAGGGGAGAATTACAGTCTCTGTGCGTGTGACACATATACATTGTGGCTCTGTATGTGTTTATGTGTGTATGTGTATGTATTGTGTATATGTGTGTGTATACATTGTGTCTGTATGTATTGTGTATGTGTCTATATGTATGTACATTGTGTATCTGTGCGGTGTGTATGTGTCTGTGTGGTGTGTATATACATTCTGTATCTTTGTGTGTATATACATTATATGTGCATACATGCACACATCGTTCTGTGTCTGTGTGCATACGTGTGTCTTTGTGTGTGCGTGTGTGTGTGTAACAGAGAGACTAAGAGAGGCACCGATGTGAGAGAGAGAGAGAGAGAGAGAGAGAGAGAGCAGATCTGGTAGAGAAGGAAGAAGAAGATGCTGGTTTTTTTTTTAGTGTAAACATGAAATCGCTACTTCAAGTAGCGATTTCTACTTTACTGAAATTGCTACTTGAAGTAACGATTTATACTTTACTAAAATCACAACTTGAAGTAACGACTTCTCCAATACTTAGTCGTAGCGATTTTTACTTTACTAAAATCGGTATTTGAAGTAACAATTTCTACTTTACTAAAATCACAACTTAAGGTAACGACTTCTCCAATACTTAGTCGTTACTTGAAGTAGCGATTTCAGGTTGGATTATTTTGATCTGAAGTCGCTAGTTGGAGTAGCGACTTCTAAGAAAGTGATAGGTTAGGAAATAAGTTGAAACAGTGATGGGTCAGAAACATATTTGCCCAATTTTGAAGCTTCGGGTAAAAAAATTCGGGCTAAGTCTGATTTGTCAACTTGATTTTTTTTGTTTGGTTAAAATAATAATAATAGTAATAATAATAAGGGTAAATTACACAAACCTCCCCTGAGGTTTGCCTTAATTACACAGACCTCCCCTCTTGTTTCAAAAATTACACAGACCTCCCTCGAGGTTTGAATTAGGTAACAAAACGCCCCCTCCCCTAATGGTCCGTTAGTTTTTTTACATTAGCCTCCCCTGAAAATTACAATTAGCCCCCCTAATATTATAAAATTGTCATACTAAAGCCCCCTTTCTCTTATATTTTTGTGCTAATTATAAAATCCCTCCTCCCTCCTATGTTTTTGGGTTAATTTTTTTTAGCATTAATTTATATCATCTACACAAAATATACACAAAACATATATAAATAGGTCCAAATTTTTTTCCCCCGAACAAACCTCTATCAAGCCCCCCCCCCCCCCCCCCCCCCCTGTATTAATTTTCTAGATCCGCCCATGTCCCTATGCTTCAAAAGTGGACACTTAACCCCCTGTGATTGTGGACTAAAATAGAACTGTTATAATTTCACTCAAATAGCGTTAACCCAAAATTAACATCACAAAATGGGTTAAGTGTTTATATTTTTAACCAATTTTAGAATTTTTGTCAGTTTTGAGTGAAATCATAACAATTCCATTTTAGTCCACAATCACAGGGGTTAAGTGTCCACTTTTGAAGCATAGGGACAGGGGCGGATCTAGAAAATTAATACATGGGGGGTTTGATAGAGGTTTGTTTGGGGAAAAAAATTTGAACCTATTTATATGTATTTTGTGTAGATTATATAAATTAATGCTAAAAAATTAACCCAAAAACATAAGAGGGAGAAGGGATTTTATAATTAGAACAAAAAAATATAAGAGAAAGGTGGCTTAGTATGACAATTTTATAATATTAGGGGGGCTAATTGTAATTTTCAGGGGAGGCTAATGTAAAAAAATCTAACGGACCGTTAGAGGAGGGGGCGTTTTGTTACCTAATTATAAACCTCGAGGGAGGTCTGTGTAATTTTTGAAACAAGAGGGGAGGTCCGTGTAATTAAGACAAACCTCAGGGGAGGTTTGTGTAATTTACCCTAATAATAATAATACAACGTATTTGAGATTTTGAGGAAGCAAGAAGTGTTTTGGGCTTTTGCACAATGAAATGTTATGGGTCCATGGACCCATATATAATCGAAGTCCCACTTTATATTTATACAATTGACAAAACGAAAGAAGTTTTCCTGTCCGAACACACAAGACACGAGATTTATTTTCAATTGAAACCGCCCCAACCCACCCACACACACACACCCCGCACAACACCCCCCCCCCCCCCCCAAAAAAAATAAATAAATAAAAGCCTTGGATTTTTTTTCATTCAAACTGGGCAACAAAAGAAACATATATCCACAGCATTTCAAATTGCTCTTTCAACCCCAGAGAGAGAGAGAGAGAGAGCTAGCAAAGCCATTTGCACTGCTACTATCATTATTAATTTGTGACAAACGAGTTACAAATACCGCCTTTCCCCCACCGGGAAGAGAAAACAAAAACAACAAATATAATGGAAGAAGAACTGCAATCCATCTTGTGGAAAGTAAAACAAATACAGTAGATTTTTTTTTTCCCCCTTTAGGCCTAATAAACGAACAGAGGGAAAGAAGGGAAACAGAAAATCTTTCTAATCATTCGTCGCGTGCAGGACATCATCCACAAAGCCAGCAATTTTCTCCCCTTCTCTTCAAGTTACATAAATCAGCACAGTCAACTTGAATACCCACCTTGAACAGATGAGAGAGAAAGTCCACCAAAAATGGAGGGAAATGAATCATCATCTCGATACGCTAATCAATCGATCAGTTAACCATAACCATGTCCTCTCCCTCGGCCTGTGCAGCGACTGCTTCAAGTCTCTTCCAGTTAAACTCACGCTGCTGCTCCACTTCTCGGGCCCTACCTTCTCTCTCCGCATACTCTCTCTGGCACTCTTCGAATAACTCAGCATCCATCTCCAAGAACATTCGTCGGACGTTGGCAGACAACCCATGAACTGCCTGGTTCCAATGGCCCTTCATGTTCCTCTCCAATGCTTCAAAGATAATTGGGAATATAACATTTCGGTTCTGAGCAATCAAGCTCACTATGTGTTCGTTGTTCCACAAGAAGAGCGCTCGTTCCGCCACCTGTCAAAATACCCACTCTTTGAAGGCCAACCCATAATAGAAAAGACATGACATGACATACACCAGCCACTACAGCATTGAAATTGCATCCTTAGTTCCAAAGTGTTTTTTCACTGAGCTATTTCTTTAGCAAATTGTATCTCAGACCAGAAAGATGGCTACCAAAGCAAATTCGCATAATTGAATCAATGTATCCATGTTCTACCAGGGATATTCATCAAGTTAAGACTATCTATTTGAAATAATTTTGGAACATTTTAATCACAGTAAAGTCAAGGAATCCAGTGATATTCGCATATGAGCACTGTTCCAAGGATTCATGTTTAATTCTCATATTTTCCTCTTAGTAAGTTAACATATTATTCTTCAACAGAAAAAAGGGGGAAAAAATGGTTCAACAAGAAAAGCAAACATTTTGTCTGTATATAGTCTAACACAAAATCTTAATCAGCTAGTGCCTAAAACATCTGGATCACAATTCGACAGCCCAATAGAAGTAAAATGTTGAGCAATGTCCATATTTTTGTATCCCTGAAAGACACAGATTGCAGTTGATAACCACTATAATTGATACTCAAAGCAAAAGTCACTACAAGATTATACATGACGGATCTTACACTCTAAGGCTTAGTTTGGCCCACACGTGGCTTTTTAAAAGGAGCTTATGAAATTTATTACTAAGTTCTTTGATAATTTTATACAAGTGACACACTACTCTTCAAAAAGACATCATGAAACCAAAAAGCAACCTTGAGCTTTTAAAAGCTCCATTCTAGAGCTTTTAAAAGCTCCCTCCAAAAAAGCCCCAAGTTCAATTTTTGCAAAACTCATAAACTAGTTACCGAATGAATTAACATGAAATTGTGCTTTAAAAAAGGAGAAGCACCACGTGGGGGCCAAACTAAGCCTAAGTCAACTCAGTTCAACTCAACAAAGCTTTGTTCCGGACAATTTCGGGTCACTTGCATGAATAGTGTTTCTCCACGTTGCTACTTTCCTTTGTCCAGAACAATAATTTGGTAAAGCGTAGGGAAGACATCTTGTCTAATTCTTTTTATATTAAACAGTAGAAAGAAAAATAAAATATTACACAATGAGCCCTTTACTAATAACTAAATAACAATAACATAAAAATAACTCTAACACTCCCTCTCAAACTGGTACAAAAATGTCTCTCATACCCAACTTGTCTAGGATAGTGTGAAACGGTCAACTCCCATAGCTTTGGTGAGAACATCTACAACTTGATCACAAGTTTTCACAAAGGGAACACAAATAGTACCACAACTAGTCTTCACTTTGATGAAGTGTCGATCAATCTCCACGTGCTTTGTTCTATCATGTTGAAAAGGATTATGAGCTATACTAATGGTCGTTTTGTTGTCACAAAATAGCTTCATAGAACCTGTTTGATCAACATTTAGGTCCTTCCGCAATGACCTAATCCATAGTAGCTCACAAATACCTTGGGCCATAACCCTAAATTCAACTTCTGCACTTGACCTGATCACTATACTCTGCTTCTTTCTTCTCAAGGTAACAAGATTACAACCTACAAACGTGCAATACCCTGAAGTAGACCTTCTATCTCTGCACTTGACCTGACCACTATATTCTGCTTCTTACTTCTCCAGGTAACAAGATTAGCACCTATAAACGTGCAATACCCTGAAGTAGACCTTCCATCAGTAATAAAACTAGCCCAGTCTGCATCAATGTATGCCTCCACCCTTAGGTGGTCATGTTTTGGAAAGAAAAAAAAAAAAAAACAAACCTTTCCCTGTCCTGGTTCAGACTTTAAATATCGAAAGATCTGAAAAACAACTTCTTGATGTGACTCTCGCGGAGAATACATAAACTGACTAACATCAACAGCAAATGCAATATCCGGACAAGTATGAGATAGGTAAATAAGCTTACCAACAATGTCCACTAACTCCCCACTACTATCATCACCAAGCTTTTGATTTTGCTCCAGAGGTGTATCACACGCCTTACTGCCTAGCATTCATGTCTCTTTCAACAAGTCTAGAACATACTTCGTTTGGTAAATAAAGATCCCGTGTTTGGACCGAGCAAGTTTGATCCCAACAAAGAACTTCGAGGTCCCTAAGTCTTTTATCTCAAATTCAATGGCCAATTGCTTTTTCAACCTTTCCAATTCCTCCAGCTCATCTCCTGTAAGAACAATATCATCAACATACACAATAAGAGCTGTAGTCTTACCCTGAGACTCTGAGAAGAATGTTTGATGAACAATGTGTGATCTGCACGACTTTGTCTAAAACCAAACCGAAGCATAGCCTATGTGAATCTCTCAAACCAGGCCCTAGGAGACTGTTTGAGACCATACAATGATTTTTTAAGCCTACACACCTTCCCATTTGCTTGGAGTTCTCGAAACCTAGAGGGGTGTCCATATAAACCTCTTTTCTAAGTCAACATGCAAGAAAGCATTCTTCACATCAAACTGGTGAAGTGGCCAATCCTGGTTGACTGCCAGTGAAAGTAGGATTCTAATTGAATTTACCTTTGCAACTTGGGCAATTGTTTCCTCATAGTCCACCCAATAGGTCTGAGTGAACCCCTTTTGCTACAAACCGAGTTTTATACCTCTCAATAGAACCATCAGCCCGGTGCTCATAGAGTAACCCCCTTGCACCCCACAGTCCTCTTTCTTTGGGTAACATGGTCAACTCCCAAGTACCAGTCTTTTGAAGAGCTTTCATCTCCTCAATCATGGCATGTTTCCACTTGGGATCAGCAAAAGCTTCCTGTACATAGTTAGGAATACTAACACAGGAAAGTTTTGAAAGGAAGACATTATAGGAAGGAGAAAGATGAGAATAAGACACAAAGTTAGATATCGGATGTTGAGTACAGGATCTAACACCCTTCCGAACAGCAATAAGGACATCTAAATCGTCTAAGTCAAGAGTGGGTGTATCAGAGGAATTACTTGAATCTTCATCACTTAAGAGAGAATGGCCAGCAATGGAGAAACAGAAGCAG
Organism: Hydrangea macrophylla; assembly: GCA_033977485.1. Lineage (NCBI taxonomy): Eukaryota > Viridiplantae > Streptophyta > Magnoliopsida > Cornales > Hydrangeaceae > Hydrangea > Hydrangea macrophylla. Next base: position 52,772,013 of record CM066982.1, read on the forward strand.
TACTAACTTTTGAGATAAAAGACACAGAGACTTTATATTCTGGATGAGGGAGAGAAGATTGCTAATAATACTGTCGTTTTGAAGAATAAACCCTCAACTAATTCTCCCGCTGCCTCTTAATTACCTCTTCTTCTTCAGGCTCCCTCTCACCTTTCACAGTTTCTCTCTCTGGTTCAACTCTCTACTTCAGGCTCCTTTGCCTCAACTCTCTCTACCTCAATCATTATAGGCAAAACCGGTATCTCTTCACACCCCAGTTCCCCCTGAAGAGGTACCGGAGAGTCAAAAAAGTAGGACTGTGATGTGACTCATGAAATGTGACATCCATAGTGATGAACCATTTCCTAGACGGAGGATGGTAACACTTGTAGCCTTTTTGAGTGGGGGAGTAACACCGACAAACACACACTTAATGGCACGAGAGTCTAATTTTCCACAGGTTGGACAGTGGTTATGAACAAAGCATGCACAACCAAAGACACGAAAAGGAATGGATGAGGATAGAGATGAGTGAGAAAGAACCTGCAGAGGTGTTTTTTTATCCAACACACGATTAGGGAGACGATTGATAAGATAAGCTGCGGTTAACATTGCATCACCCCAATAAGAGCAAGGGGCTTGAACCTGGAAGAGTAAAGATCGGGCAACATCGAAAAGGTGACGATTCTTACGCTCAGCCACTCCATTTTGTTGTGGAGTGTCAGTACAAGAAGTCTGATGTATTAATGCAAAAGGAATAGAACTTTGAATATTACCGGGAGCGTAAGAAGCTCGAAAATGTTTCCCAAATTCACGAGCATCACAAAAAATATTGGAATTTGAAATACCAGTATTACCAACAAGAGAAGGAAACATATTTTTAAGTAAAGACAACGATGGGTGTCCTAATCTCCTATGCCAAAGCACTAAATCTTAAATTTTATTCTTCAAAACGACAGTATTTTTAGCAATCTTCTCTCCCTCATCCAGATTCTTCTCTCCCTCATCTAGAATATAAAGCCCCTTGTGTCTCTCTACCACTGCCAATTACCCTCTTCGTGATAAGATCCTAAAAGACGCAATGAAAGAGAAAAAAAGTTACTAAACAATTCAAATCCCGAGTCATACGACTCAAGGATAAAAAATTATGAGAGAAACTAGGGACATGTAAACTGAAATCAGGGATAAAGAAGGAGTGACACAAATAATACCTTTCCTCGAGGTGGAAGAAAAGGTACAATCGGCAATTCTAGCTTTGTCCTGACCTGAACAGGGCTTATAATCACAAAAAAGATCAGAAGAACGAGACATATGGCCAGAAGCACCTGAATCTATAATCCAATGGAATGAAGAAAGAGAAAGAAAAGCTCTTGCAAGTGCGACAATGTTACCTGATTGTGCAAAAGAGAATGAGGTACTAGCAGTTGACGATGAAGTACACCAGGTCATCAAATATTTTGGAGTGTTAAGCTCGGCAGGAGATATAAGGCTCATATCAGAAGTAGGAGCAGCATCACCACTAGGTGGAGTCTCAGTATCAGTAATAGTATCAGCATGAGTACCACCTCCTCGCCCACCTGAATGACCTCCACGACCGCCTCCACGACCACCACCTCCACGACTGCCCCAACCACCAGGGGAACGTTCCTGAAGACTCCAGCAATTGCCTTAGTATGATATGGCCGATGACAATAATCACAAATTACGATAGGCCGATCTGACGGAGTCAACAGCTAGGTCCCCTCTCTGGGCGGAACGGAAACAAGAGCAAATCGCTCGGTAGAGACAGGTGGAAGCATAACAGAACGACGACTTTCCTCGTTCTAAACATAAGCAAAGACCTCCTAAAGAGGAAGGAAAATATCCACCCCAAGAACTCGACTACGAACATCATCATAATCGGAATGAAGCCCCTGAAGGAATTTGAAGAATCTTTGCTTCTCAAGTAACTTCCGGTACTCCTCGGCATCGGTAGTACAGACTGGCTGAAAAGACTGTAAATGCTCAACTCTATTCCAACTAGTAGTAAGGTGTAGTATTGGGTGACGGTCATACCATCCTACTCAAAACGATCAATGGATTTGATTAAGCTCAAACTCCTGAGCATAATTCCCCCTCCATGAGAAAGTGGAAGCAACGGAGTCCCAAATAGCCCTAGCTGTCTTTAAGCGATAAAAACTCACCAATCTCAAGAACCATGGAATTGATGAGCCAAGACATGATAATAGAGTTCTCAATCTCCCACTTGTCATATCCTGATCAGTAGTGGAAGGGGCCACAATACGCCCATCAAGATAACCCATCTTCCCACGTGCCTTCAATTAAAGTTCTACCGCCTGCAACCATTTCAAATCATTTTGACCATTGAAAGGAACGATAGTGATTTTGAGATTATGATCCAAGGGGGTAACCACTGTTTGAACAGTGGTGGAACTTGCAGCCGCTGGTTTATCTAGGTCTGTCATAGTACCGAATTACAAATTGAAAACCCACAAGGTGAAGGAAGACGAGGAAAGTTGGGTACTCACGGATCAATTAGGTCAATTCAAAGGTCGGGACCAAGAAAAAACAGGAAAACAAAAAAATGAATCAGAACATCACACAAATATGATCTCCTAGGGTGATGGTCTGATCCTAGGGTTCAATAGGGATGATGATGGGTAGAGAACAATCAAGCCAGAGTGACAGTGGCTTGTGGCTAGGGCAAGGGAGGGCTGGGATGCCTTGCGGCTAGGGCTGGGGGGGCTGATATGAGTTGCGGCTAGGGTTAGGAAGGGAGGGGAAGGTTCAGCTGAAGGCCAGGGTGGTAGAGAGAAGGGTTACGAAGGGGTGTGTGGTCGTGTTGGGTGGCTGGCGCAAGAACAGGTGGTGGTGAGGGTCACGGCTGGTGGTGGTGTTGATGGTGGTGGGTGGGTATTGGCTCTGATACCATGTCGAGACGATATTTTGGTAAAGCATAGGGAAGACAACTTGTCTGATCCCTTCTATATTAAACAGCAGAAAAAAAAAAAAAAAATAATGACCCCTTTACTAATAACTAAATAACAATAACGTAAAAATAACTCTTAACATTCTTTTACCCAAAATCATAATTTCACTCAAATTACATGCTATAATATATTTTCTTACGACTTGTATCCATGTCAATTTTGATCTTCCCCACTTGGCAATTTCATACCCAACCCATCAACCCGCCCAAAATAAATGGGTTTGGGCTGATTACATTATATTGGAGGGCCTAATTTGGGCGGCTCCTGCTACTGCTTTGGTTCTCCTTCTTTACCCGCACCATCTCTTACATTTCTATGATTCTTCCTTTACATCTTTTACTTCTTTCATATAGGTTTTCTTGAGCAAGAGGAGATTTAAAAAAAGATGGCCTTTCTCTCCCACTCTCTCTTTCTTAAGTATGTATGTATACCTATTTTGGCTAGACATCATTTGATCAAAACATCAAAATACAAATCAAATGCCATTTTAGACGTTATATCCATATATTGTTTCACTTAGGTTTTTTTTTTCCCCCCCTCAACCTTGCCTTTTCTCTATTCTTTGTTGGACTAAATCAAATGCCATTTCAGATGTATATATCCATATCTTGTTTCCTTAGATTTTTATTTTTTCTCACTTTTGCTTCTCAACTTTCTTTTTTCTCTATTCTTTGTTGGACTGATCCTAGGGTAAAATTTGATCTATCATATTCAATTTCAGATCTAGAAGGGTATTTGTATTTATCATGTTTTTAAACAGTGTACCATGAATTGATAAATTTTTTTGAATTTTATGTTTTCTTTTTATTTCTTGATTTGGGCTTCATTTCAATGTTTGATTCTAATTTCTGATTTGCACATATAATTTAGATTAGTTTGATTTGAAATGTTCTCTACTCACATTGTTCAAAGTATTGAGAAAGTAAAAATTAATATCCTTACCGTTATTCATATTTCTTCAGAATAAATTCTGTTGCTACCAAGGAAGGTGTAAAGTAGAAGACTCAATAAAAATATCTAATATTTAAAAACAGCTGTGGGTTAACGGGTCAGCTTTGGGTTAATGGAGTATGCTATTTTCTCTCCCTTTCCCTTTTCCATCTTTTATACGAAATGGCTAAAAAGGTTATAAAGTGATTTTCTATGGGGAGGTATAGGAAATGCAGTCAACCATCACTTGGTTAACTGAGAAAATGCTTGCAAACCTATAAAGAAAGGGGTTTAGGTATCAAGAAGTTCAGGGCCTTCAACCAAGGGTACTTGGGAAGCGGATATTCAGATAGGGATTAGAGAAAAAGCATCTGTCTGGGAGAAAGATTATTCAACTCAAGTATGGGGAAAACGAGTTGCAATGGTACACTAAAGAGTCTAGGTTCCCTCTCACAATGGGACTATGGAGAAAGATTTTAAAAGTTTCGAGAGGAAAGAACAGATCTTTCTTACCGACTGGCTAACCAGACCACTAGTCAATAGAAGAGAGATTCCCGAGATGCATGTTTCGTTTGTGGTAGGGATAGGAAATAGTATCAAATTTTTGATAGACCACTTGAGCGGCTCTTCTCTGTTAGCTCAGTCTTTTCCTTCTCTTTCTAGAAATCAGCAATAACTGCAACGCCTTGGTAATCGTTCATCTTATTCAAGGGAGTAACCATACGTGGTGGGATAGAAAATTCATTAGACCAATTCAAGATTGGTACCTGTAAATATGTGAAGACACAATATATTGAATGAATTGAAAAGAGGAATACAAGGGCCTATAAATAGGGTTGCAACTCCTAGACTAATATTCTAGCTAAGCGATGTGGGACAACACATATACAATAACACACTATTACAAAACTACCCTTTAACACTCCCCCTCAAGCTGGCGCATACATGTCATATGCACCAAGCTTGTTACAAAGGTATTTCACTTGATCCCTCCTAATGCTTTACTAAACAAGTCAGCTAACTGATCTACAGACTTCACATGCACTGTATGAATAACATTTGCAAAAGCTTCTCTCGAACAAAGTGACAATCAACTTCAATGTGCTTGGACCTTTCATGAAGCACGGGATTAGAGGAGATATGAACTGCAGCTAGATTATCACAAAATAAACTCATTGAAGTAGTATGAGTATACCCAAGTTCCTCTAATAAATGCTTCATCCATACTAGATCACAAGTAGTGTGGGCCATGCCCAGTACACTGATTATGCGCTAGACCGAGCTACCACAGTTTGTTTCTTGCTTTTCCATGACACAAGGTTGCCTCCAACTATAACACAATAGCCAGTAGTGGACATCCAATCACTAGGAGAACCTGCTTAATCTGCTACAGTATAACCTTCAGCTCGTATGTGACCATGGTCTTTGTAAAACAAACCACGACCTGGAGCACATTTGAGATATCTCAAAATGTGTATCACTGCATCCCAATGGGTTGTTCGAGGACAATCCATAAACTGGCAACTGGGTTGTTCGTGTGTGTGTAGTGGGAAACAAGGTGGTATGGGTGTGCACCCATCAAGGAAGGAAAGACGGCATACGATTAATCAAATGATAAGCAGTAAGAACTGCATCTCCTCAGAAACTCTTAGGGACCCTCATCTCAAATAACAATGTACGGGTGACTTCTAATAAGTGGCGGTTTTTTCTTTCTGCAACATCATTTTGCCGAGGGGAATGAACACACGAGAATTGATGAAGTATGCCATGTCGTGCCATATATGTGGTAAAAGGATGGGAAATATTCTTGTGCATTGTCCATACGGAGAATTTGAATAGGAACATTAAACTGAGTTTTAATTTCATTACAGAATGTACAAAATATAGAAAATAACTGAACGATTTTTCATTAAATAAAACCACGTAGTTCGGGAAAAATCATCAACAAAACTAACAAAATATCGATACCACCTATGATGGAAAACTTTCTAACGTAGCTATATGATTACAAACAAAATTCAGTAAGTGAAATCAATTTATCTTGTGCGCTAGCATATAATGTCTTTAACTTTATGGCAGCATCGTACACTACCCTTTCAACCACTCTTGAGGTGAGGCCAAAGATCCACTACGGCACTACCGGATTTGACCATAAAAATAAACTCTGTTTGAAATAGCAAAAAAGAAATGAAGTGGGCTCTATCAAAAGGAGGATGCAAGTGAGGTTATTCTATCATGCCTTCAAAGGTCAAGGGAAAGGGGGAAAGGGTTTTTTTCTTGGCAAGCACTATTGAAAAAAAATTAATGCAATTAAAGTCGCATTTTTTTGTTGGACTCTGATCTTGGGAAAACCCTAGCTAATCTACAATTTGAGGAGGAGAAGAAAAATAATAATAAATAGGTGTCGCATAGCAAAAGAGACGAAGAAACCATCAACCACTTGATTTTGCATCACGAGGTGTCCCGAGATTTTTGGACTACCCCTACGGACTTATTCGATGTTGAATGGGTAATTGCTGAAAACGGTAAGAACAATGTTGAATCTTGGAGAGGGACCAAAGTTCGAAAAGGAGTGGGGGATATTTCAGCAAACTCTGCGAAAGAGGAGAAGGCAAAATCAAGTGAGCTGCATCCAATTGAGGATGCTTTGAGGAGAGGTTATTCTATAATGCCTTAAAAGGGCCAAGGGAAAGGATCTTTTCCTTGGCAAGCGGGATTGAAAAAATTAATCTAATTAAAGTCGCATTTTTTGGTTGGACTCTAATCTTGGGAAGCTAATCGACAAGTTGAGGAAGTGGAGACAAATAATAATAATAATTAGGCATCGTATGTGCAAAAGAGACAAAGAACCCATCAACCACTTGTTTTAGCATTATGAGGTGGCACGAGATGTTGGATTATGCCAATGGGCTTATTCTATATTGAATGGGTAATAGCTTAAAACGTTAAGAACAATTTTGAAGCTTGGAGAGGGACCAAAGTTCGAAGAGGAGTGAGGGATATTTAGTGTGTTGCGCCAATTTGCCATTGGCGGAGCATGTGAAAAGAAAGGAAAAGTAGAACTTTTGAGGGATAGGAAAACATAAACTATAGATTTTTGCTTTCTCTTCAATACTAGTCAAGAGGACAAACAGATAACTCTTGTGCACCTTATATGACTTCTTGGACGAGCTTAAAATCTAAGTCATAAAGAAGGTTGTCAATAGCATTAGGGAGATGGAGTCTAGTTGTTGTCTGCAACGAAGTCATAGGTGCTACTTCAAGTCAAAGTTGAGTAGAAATATCTTACTACCTCTACTGGAGATGTCTATTTTGAAGATTCTAAATTACTTCCATGTAGATTGGGTGGTCTAGGTTCAATTCTATTTCGCTCCTTCTGAATTGGTCCAGTATTTGTGTAGTCTTCTACACTCGGATTGAGTAGAAACCTAGTTGGGGTAGAATCTCTTGTGATTATAGAATTATTATAGTAGTATGGTTGTGATGGAGGAGAGGGTGTTGTTTACCAATGAACTCTTTCTTCGAGCTTGTAATTGACTTTGTTTTTGTTCTTCTTGCTGTAGACAAGGGGTATATATGGGTACACCCCCTTTGGTGCTTTTTGAATATAATACTTCTTCTCAAAAAAAAAAAAAAAGTTTGATCTTGAGAAGGCATGTGACAATGTAAATTAGTTGGATTGTACAGGTTTTGGGGCTCAATGGCATCGTTAGATTTATGCTTGCATTTCATTCGTATGATTCTCTATTCTGATTAATAGGACTCCCTCGACTTTTTTTCCCATTTCGATTGGGTGCAGCAGGAGCAATCCATGTCCCCATTGCTATTTATTTTGACTATGGAGGTTAAGGCGGTTGGAGGTGGATTGTTAAAGTGGTTCTAGACAAGGGATGATTTTATTATGCTTGCATTTCATTTGTGCGATTCTCTGTTCTGGTCGATAGGTCTCCCTCGAGCTTCTTTCCCAGTTCAAGGGGTACCATTGCTATTTATTTTGGCTATGGATGTTCCAAGGCAGTTGGAGGTGGATTTTCAAAGGGGTTTCAGTCAGCAGATGATTGATGGTAGGCCTCTATGCATTTCTCCTATTTTCTTTGCATATGATACAATTGTATTTTGTGGGACGATGAAGGCCAGTTGTAGTACTTATGGGGAAATCTGAATATGCTTTCAGGCGGTGTCAAGTTTGGAGGTCAATATAGAACAAGTGAAATTATTGTAGCAAGTAATGTAGATGTATGAGTGGTGTGGCGAGAAAGTTTGGTAGTAAACTTGGAGCCCTCCAACAAATTGTTTAGTGGTGCCTATGGGGACAAAATACTAGAACTCAATGGTGGAAAGATTCAAGAAACGATTGTCAAGATGAAAGCGTATCTACTTGTCCAAGGGCTTTGATCAAAAGTTCTTTGGTTAGTTTGCCTACTTATTTTGTCTCTCTATACCATTCCGGGAGAACTTTCAGAGTGACTTTCCGTAGGGGGAAATTTGAGATAAGTTTAAATATCACTTGATTAGTTTTGGTGAGGTTTGTCTACCAGTGAAAGCAGGAGAATAGGGAATACACTCTATAAATTGTTTCTACAATGCTTTGTTGGCCGAGTAGATTTGGAGGTTCTCTTCTGAGAATGATAGCTTGTGGTGGCAGTTGATGGTGAGCAGGTTTGGCAATTCGGAAAGGGGATAGACTTCACTTATCAACATTGATCCTCATGGATGGGTTTGTGGAGAGGAGATTAAAATGTTGGCAATCTTTTGCAAATTTCGTAAATTACCAGAGGGGGAATGGGCAGAGTACCGTTTTGGCTCAATATATATGATGTGGGGACATGGAATTGAAGTTGAAGTTCCTTGATGTGTATAGGATCACCTCAGATCCTAATACTTTGGTAGTAGATCTTTCCCACTTTAATGATGCGAGTATGGTTTGACATCCTTGCTTCACTTGCTCTTTTCATGATTGGGGAGATGGAACCAATGGCGGTGTTATTCAAAATGTTATATATATATATATATATATATCGCCCTCAAACTCTTGTTAGGGCCCTGTCTTTCGACATCGCTTTGGGCCCCCAAATTATCATGACCGACCCTGGCCGCACTGTCTAATGTGGTCTTTATGGTGAGACCGTAACAGTAAGGACTTTTGAGGATACACAGGAGCTTCTTCACAAAAATGCTGGATCCTCACCGACTATAGCAATGTAAACTTGGACAGTTTTCAGATTATACTTGATCTATTGGTACATCACATCGTGGAAGTTAAGTAGCGGTGCAGACACCCAATAAGCAGTTCTAAGAAAAAATAAAATGCACAATATTGAACCAAGGTGTAGAAACCCACATATAGTGAAAGTATTGGCTAACTAGGTAGCTAGTCCCAACAACCTGCCATTGAGGAAGCATTCTCGTTGGAAGAAAACCTCCACTTAATAATAATTGCAACTATAATCACAGTTTCACAATGATCAGGTTATATAATTCATACTTCTTAAAAGATTAGCCACAGTATTGATGCAGGACACTCGAGAAAAATAGAATATTGATGAATTTGATGAACGATTGAAGAATAAGCAAGCAAAGATAAGAAGTCTTGGAATCCACCAAGACCTTAAGCTCTCAAAGAGAAAACTCAATTTTTATTCATAATCAACAACTGTTTCATACAATAATCATGATACCTTATTTATAGCGAAATAGAACTCCTAATCTAAAACTTCCTAATAGATAAAATTGCAATAAAGATACGTATTTCCTAAATCAAATCTACCAAAAAGGCAATATCTTGATAGATATTTATTCTTTAAATAAAACATCCTAGACTTAAATAAATAAATAAATAAATTGAGATATCCTCCCAGATCAAATATGAAAATCACGAAATCGCCCTTTGGTTCTGCACCAAGTATTCGTCAGGATGATTCGTGGTTAAACCATATGACCTTATATAAGATAAACAAATGTTTTGAGAGGTTGCTAATGTGGCCAGGATGAAAAAATGCCTAAGGGGAGGGGCAAAGTGACTTGATAGGCAAGCAAATAAGCAATGGCAGCCTGTACGATAAAGGCTCCAAATTTCCGGCATCCGCAATTATAGAAATAAGGCTACAATCAGCCTTGTACAGAGATTCCATGGTTGCACTGAGGCTGGACCACTGGACCCCATTAAGGCTCCAGGCCAGAGCCAAAGGGAAGCGTTAGAGTCCAAAAGACGGGGGAGCCACCTTGGCCCAATGAAACCTTCCATCTTATCCGCCAAGCCAAGACATATTATGAAGGCACGTTGCTGTGCCATAGTATTCTTTCACGGGCTTGGAATACTCTTCTACTAACACCAGTTGCTCTTTTCTTGGGTACTAAAAGTCCATATTACAATTTCGATTTAATATTTCTAGTGTATACCTCTTCCGTGACCAAGCTTTCTTCTATCCTACCTAACTTCAACCTTCCTCAAATACTTCCTGTTTCCCTCTCAATAATGATTTTTGCTCCCTTTTCCCCATATCTGGCCATTTCTGACCATTTCTGACCAATCAAAGCTCCTACATAAATGATTTGATTGTGTTACTACAAACAGAAGTTCGAGTGGTTATTGTGCTAATTAAAGGCCAAAGAGTAACAGATTTTAAGATCCAGTATTGCTTTAGGATTCTAGCTCCCATTTCCATGACTTGGCCATAAGCATGGTTGTTAGTACCGGACAAATCACAACTTGATTTGCGGAATTAGATACGATTTTCAGACAACACAATATGACTCTGGCACGTTAATCATAAATCACCTTGACAACAGCTCTTGGCGGTGGTAGTGGCATTGGGGGTGCTAGAGGAGACTAAACTTTGCGCTAAATTGAGGGGATCCGATGGCATTATAGGCTTTATAGCATTGACGATACAACGTGGTACTTGCTAGATTGAGGCAATGGGTAGTTGTGGATTTCCAGTTGTGGAGCGGCACTAGTCGCACTAGTCTGTCTTTGGAAGTATCTTGCTTAAAGACAAAAAGGGGGCACAATGCAAAAAAGATGTTAACAAAACAAAATCGGGGCAAAAATGTAAGCGTTGTCATTCGAATACATCCAATTAACCAACAACTCTAACAAGAAAAGTCAATGTAATTTAAGAACACGAGGGGAATTATCTGCAATTGTCAAGAACTTCATGGTATGTCAGTGTTATCTACCCATATCTTAATATGATGCTTTTCCCAATTCCTTAGTTTATATGTTTATAAATTATAACAATGGAAATGCCTTCTTAAATCTCCAACTCATGCTTAGTAATTTAAGTCCACTCAAGACTAGAAGAAAATGAAATTCACAAAAACAAGGAACTGTTGAATATACATATATATATATATATATATATTGGCAATACAATAAAATCTGGAAAAAGAATACACAAACAAATAATTTAACTAAGCTAGTTAACTTCAACAACGAAGTCGCTTAAACAAAAATTATAAATCCACATTGCAGGTATCAGTCCCCAACACGAAAAGCGCTTATTAACAAAACATAGACCAAGAAAGAAGCGGATAGCTAAATAGTGGAGATGATGCATGTGGGTAACATGACCTCTCAGCCTAAAGTGATACCTCATAATCCAGCAGTTTGAATTCTTGAATAAACAGTGTGATGACATCAAAAGTGATGGTTTGTGAAAGAGCAAGAGAAAAAAAAAAAGGAACAATGTTCAGAAAAATGATAAGGAAGCGGGTTCCCCCAATAACTAAAAAGTGTATCATGTCTGAATCTAACTGGGGTTCGCGGAGCAACTCCTTCCATTCACACTTTTAAATTTTAATCATTCAGCCACTTGGTAAACTGGGCAACCTCACCCTCTATTAGCCAGAATAAATTCATCATGTTTCATAAAAAGAAGTCTAACTAGGATAACTGGTAGCATCACATGTATGCACGCCTCAAAAAATATATACAGAAGATGCATTGTAGACTAGAGCATTAAAGTATAAACTATAAAGTAATGAATAATGATCGCCAAACCTGGAAGTGAGAGCTGTTGAGGCAGCGCCCAATCTGTCTGAAAAGAGGAACCATGCAGCGCTGGAACTCAGCAGACTGTGTTGCTTCCAGAACTTCTTCTAGTTCTCCGAGAAAGAGAACCTCTTTGCCACAATTAGTGACCGGCCAGTACTTCAGTAACCCCCTGACTACAGTATCTGCCAACTTGTAATCTTTCTCAACAAACTGGATAATGCAGTACGACAACTGTTGATGATATGCAGCTAGTAATTTAGGCTTGTGTAGTGGAATAAGAGCCCGAATAAGAAATAGCTTATGCTCCTCTTTCATCGGCAATGCAAACCCATTTATTATACTACCAAGAATCTCCAAAAACTCCCCAATCCCACTATGTCTCTCGGTTTCAAATATAAATCGGTAGAAAATATTGTTTATCGCCTTCCTTATAAAGGGACGATGAACCATAAATTTCCCATAGATGCGATGAAGGATAGTTTTCAAATACTCCCGCTCTCGTGGATCCTCAGAATCAAACAAATCAAGCAATCTCAACACAAAGGAGTGATCAATATACTTCTTGGCAACTTTAGTATCCGTATCAGATGACACAATATATCTCAACAGCAACTCATACACGATTTGCAAGTGATGCCATGATGGTTCCAAGTACACGTCATCCTCTTCCGGGTCACCAGTCTCAGTGGCCGTGTTTTCATGGGAAGCCGGAGGCAAACACCGGAAAATATTCATCGATATCATCCGAACTAACTCATCTTGCATAGTATCATTCATCTTACTCGACCCGGATTGAACTAAATCGAGAAGCTCCACAAGGGTTTGCCTTTTAATCTCCTTTTCCCGTGCGGACTTCAATGTATCGGAAAAATCAAAGGAAAAGCAACAAATTTGAAGCTTTCGCATAAATAAGACATGGCGGTCGGACAATGGGACGTCCCTAAGCAAAGGTAAGACCTCAACTACACCAGAATTGAGCGGGGTAGCAGCTAGAGATACAGTCTGTGACTGAGAATTGGCAACAGCCGGCCGTGAAGCGTGGTTTACGGTGACATTGGGTACTGCCGAATTCGGTATGGGAGGTTCAATGGCTTCTGATTTGGAGCCCTTACGCTGACCTCGTTTTATGAATTTGTTCAACATGATTCAAATTCTAACACCAACAATACTAAACCTGTCTACTTTTGTTCGATTTAATTGATTTCTAAACTGGGGCATCGGAGCGACTGATCGGAACCCTAAAATTTAAAGAATTCAGAAAGTAAAATAAAGAATGTTGCTTACAGTAGATCAACACATACATATACATATACATATACATATACATATACATATACATAGAGAGAGAGAGAGAGAGAGAGAGAGAAGTACCTCATTGGGATTGAGATGACGAGAGATCCGAAATGCGAGAGATCGGGGAGGTGAAACCATCTGAGAGAGAGAGAGAGAGAGAGAGAGAGAGAGAGAGGGAGGGGTATGTGAGTTATTTGTCAAAAAAAATCTATCTATGGCCCCAAATGTTCGTATGAATGAGGGCTTAGGCGTGGGGTGGACGGAATACAGAGGACACCCACGGGACCGAGAAGGATGAAAATGATAGACCAAAATTTATTTTGTACTCTCTAAGGGCCTGTTTGACATCCTTCTATGAACCAGTTGTTTTTATTACTTTACATAAACATTTTAATTCAAAAGTTGATGTTTCTCATGTTCCCATTTCTCTGTCCAAAAATTAATTAAGTAAAAAGTGCCCCATTGCAAAATGTGTGCAAATTTTCAAAAATATGCTCTAATAAAAAATATAAAAATAAAAAAAAGATCTCCTATTTATAAAAATGTGCGTGATCATTCATTTTAAAAAATTTTACTCAAATAAAAATTAAATAAATTCTGAATCTATTCCAAATTGATGCGACAACCAAACATTCTATAATTATTTTTGTTCTTGTTTGAGTGACGGTGGATATGGAAATTAGTGGAATAGAAGTGAACATAATATACTCTAAATTGTATGGGGTTTTTTTTATTTTATTTTATTTTATTTTATTTTATTTTGAGATTACAATTCCCAATTACTAACACAAAGTAATCTCCTAGTTTCAGATTCATCCATGTAAATGCAATCTTAGCCAATGATGGATATAGGGGGCAAGCAGGGGCACCATCCCCCTAGATTTGAAAAACTTTCTATTTTATTGGTATACTTGCTAGCTCCTCTAAATTTTTTTGAAAATTATTAAACTTGCTCCTATGCTTGCTCGCCCACCCTAAGCATGATTTGTGGATCCAACCTTGATCTTGGCCTCATATAGTCCACTAGAGCACATACATGATAATATGACAAGTCAATACAACTTTGTTGGCTTCCCAAAAGTAATAAAGTTATAAAAGTTTTCAACATTAAAATTTACAAGGTTGGCCTTCATTGTAATGCTCGTAAATTTCTGTTATTAATAAAATAGGCCCCGTATTTTTAATTCGTTTTTTCTGATATGAATAATACATATCATTTTATTATTAACTTAGACTGTAAAATTACGACCCGGACTGACATATCTCGCGGACCCGTAAAATCTGCATTTATCTGGACTATCTTGTACATTAGTATAATGAGAATCTTACCCTAGATGTATACCCGTTGTACTTACCCAACTAACTTAAACCCATTATCCAAACACCCCCTAAAAACCCATCTAAAACCATCGAATCCCACAGATTTTACAATCTACATATAGTTGCATGGGGATGTGTGTGCGCCTACTTATGCATGTGAATATGGATAGTTTTGTGTCCATAAATGGACGATTGAGAGTAGAAAGAGTGACGTGCAGACTTAACCAAACCCATGCGCCGGCTCCTTTCTCCCAAGCACGATCATCTCAATAAATCCCTCAACAGAGTTGGAGGAGATGGTTACATGTGTGTGTATGCATACCTGGGTTGTTATATATATGAGAGGTTGGAGGATAGAGATGGTAGAACCAAGAGTTGAGAGATGGAGAAGGTTTCAGAGCACGCACACTCACATTTCTCTCTGCCTCACCACACACATTCACTGACCCCCCCCCCCCCCCCCCCCCCCCCCCTCCCTCTGTCTCACCCTCACTCAACACACACGCCGGAAAAGAGAAGAGAAAGAGAAGGCCCGAGGCTCCATAGGTAAATCCCACCCTCCTGTTACTCTTGTATATACATACACTTCCACACACCTCACACGCCTCTCTGGAACCCCCCATGCACGCCCAAACAGAGCCTTAAGCTTTGGTAATGGCAAAACGGCCATTAGAGCTCACTCACCGGAGCATGAAATCTCAAGCTCAACCAAACCATCCACAAATGGGGCCAATCACACCCTAATATGTCCCTCATACCCCCATAAGAGCAGCTTTTGAGTAGGGACTTGTTTGGCCGGCCATGCAGGCCATTATCCTCGTTTTAATTGAAAAAAATAATCCACCCGTAGGACCCTAAAATTAATGAACCCAGTCTTAAGCCTCTAGTATGTTGTAGAGGGGACCAAACCGATCCTTTTGGCATTGGAATGACGCGTTTACATGGAGAGATGAGTGGATTTTGAGAGAGAGAGGTTTTCCGGCGAGAAACGGTGTCGTCGGCGGCAGTGGTGTGATTTTGTTGAAGAAGAAGAAACCCATGGGTTTCGGGTTATATCATTAACCCATTGGATCAGGTCGGTTCGGGTATGGGTGGGCCTAGTTGTTTGTATAAACGGTCATGGGTTTGGATTATATTAAGTAAAATGAATCTGGGTCGGATCTTTTAAGATGGATCGACCTTAGTGTATAAATGGATGATCCATTGAGTTGAGAACGGATTCGGGTTGACCCACGGGTCTGAGAATATTGTTATTATTATTATTATTAACATTTTGTTTAGTTAATATATTTATATATGTTATTAATTGTTTTAAATTTTGTAAAATCTGTCTTAATGATATTTTAAATAGAAAGTTGGTATTAAATACCCAATTAGGAGAATTATTTGGTTTAAAGACACAAAGGAAATCTTTTTGGTAATAAGGACATTATTCAATAAGTTAATTTGGAATAGGTCATTTGACCAGTTGACCACATATTTTTGGGACATATTTACCCTTATTTGTACTTGTCATTTTCATTTCTCTTTCTTCATCTCTCTCTCTCTCTCTCTCTCAGCAACATCACCGACCACCACCAACCGAGACCACCGGCGTCGCCGGGGACCTTCGTCGTCGGCACCACCACTATCGTCGGCGTCTCTTCTCCATCGCCGATCAATGGCGATGTTGTCCTCATCACCAGCAGTGCCATCGCTCACTACCACCATTGTACACCATCCCCGTCGCACACCACTGCCATCACGAGCCAAACACTGCCATCTTGCGAGCCAACCACCACCATCTTCGAGCCAACCACCATCTCCGAGCCAACCACCACCATCTCAGAACCAACCACCACCATCTCCGATCCAACCACCACCATCTCAGAACCAACCACCACCATCTCCGATCCAACCACCACCATCTCAGAACCAACCACCACCATCTCGTGAGCCAACCACCACCATCTGCGAGCCAGCAGCACCATCAGTCACCACCACCAAAGCGTGCATTTTCACGAACAGATCCGGCCACCAGTGCACCGATCCACCATCTTCTTCTTCTTCTTCTTCTTCTTCTTCTTCTTCTTCTTCTTTTAACACATTTTTTTGTGAAATTTATCAAAAAAAGTCAGTAGCTTTTTCAACATTTTTTCCCAGAGTTTGATATCAACAATAGTAGTAGTTTGATAGATCTCGTTGAGTAGACTGTAAACATATAGATTTTATGCAAAAAAACAAGTTACAGATTGATATGAATGCTCAAATTTGTAAAAAGTTTTTTCAATGTTTGGCAAAACACTTTTTTGTGAAATTTCACAATCTTTGTGAAATTACTTTTTTTTCGTTTGAAATTTTCACAACTTTTTCGGTGCTGGTATGAGAAATTAAATTTCAAAAACTTGTTTTGTGATCATTTCATATTGATGTGGTAGTTTGGTTGTGAAGAGATCGTCAGGTGAGGTCGTGGTGGTGATTAGCAAAGGTTTGGTATGACTATGGTGGTTTCATGAAATTTCACGAACTCTGTGAAATTTCACAACTTTTTGTTGATAAATTTCACAACTTTTTTTTTTTATTTCACAAGTGTTTTCGGTGATATAAGAAATGAACTTTCAGAAAGTTATTTTCTTATCATTGTATGTTGATTTGGTGTTTTTTGGTTGTCAATGAGGTCAATCAGGTGAGGTGGTGGTGGTTGGTGGAGGCTTAAGGTCGTGATGGTGGTTGTCGGAGCTCAGGCGAGGTCGCTGGAGATCAGGCGAGGTGATGGTAGTGGTCGCCGGAGGTAAGGCGAGGTCGCCAGAGATGCAGGGGGTGAAACTCTCTTGGTGTAGACCAATATTAGGGTAGATTTGTCAAAATACCAAGGAGTGTACCTTCTTCCAAATATTTTTACTAGTTATACCTAAACCACTATACTTTTCTTAATTTGGATTAATTGCTAACTGCCCCTATTTTAAATCTAGAATATCATATCTAATGTTTATAATATTCTGAAATTATTATTTTTATGTATAAAGTATTAATTATCTATTATTTTAAATAAACAATAAGTAATTGTTGATAAACATAAATGATTTTAAATAGTTTTAAATTCTTCAAAAATAGTTTTAAAATACTATATGATGATGCCGAAAATTGGTAAGGCAATTGAAAAAGGAAATAAGATCACAGAATGTTTGTATGTGGTTCGGCCCCGTTAATGAGGTGACCTACGTCCACGGTTGCGTCTATGCGCGTTCACTAGCAGATCACCGGCGAGCCTGGTGAGCCAACAAAGCGGGGCGGCGCTACCAGTAATACCGGCCGGGTATATGTGTGTATATTGGTGATTTCTCTAATATGTGCCGGTATACTTAGAGAGCTGGTATTCGGATCCCTTCTGTGAGGGTATGTGGGCTCTTTTATAGGTGCAAGAGTCCACCTTTACATGGTAAGCTTCATCAGATTAGGAAGCCTAAATCTAGTCATAATAGATTTGCACAACCCTTTAGGGAACCCTTGATTCTCTTGATACAGTGACAGCTGTATAATGAATTGATGGGAAGCGTGATTAATGCCGTGATCCTCGGGGCCTTACTACGACCGCCCGAGTATCCCAATTGACGACGGCAGTATCCCTCGGGAGCGTGGGCTCCATGCCTCAAATCCGGCCTCCCCGGGTCATTTGCTGAACACGTGGCGGTTAAGCAATTACAAGATATTTCTGGACATATCAGCTGCCCCCCATTTTCGAAGTTGAGATGACGCCTTGTCATATGAAATTTGAAAATTAAGAACGCCCTTCACAGACCGTCCAGGAAAGGGTCAGGTCCCCCGCCGGACCACGGCTGCTGACATGGAACTACCCAGCGGCGCGAGGACCGAGCGGTAGCTATGCAGGCCTAAGATCCCCGACGCCACGTGCCTACTGGTTACAAGTATAGTTCGGGCTCAAAGCATCCAGTTTAAGAAGTAACTGAATCGTCCAGCTGGCAGCTAAACCATCACGTCCCACATTTAATGCTCACGCTTTCTGAGGCGACGCCCCACGTGCCCGAAACGACAGTTTCGGCGGGAGATTACGTGAACCATTCGATCAAATTATATCCCAACCGTTCGTGCTGCCTATATAAGGAGCACTCATTCATCCTTGCTTCTTCACTATACAACATCAGCTGAGTCGCCTGAACAAACTCTCCGAGCCCCCTTTCCTCTACTGTCTTTGCTTTTCCAAACTCTTATCTGCATCAAATGGCCTCACACATTGACCTAACATTAGACGAGGGGCTTAAGGCGTTCCGAGAAGACTGCCAAATTCCAGACGACGTTGTGATCCGTCCATTCGTTGAAGGAGAAGAAGTAGCTCCTCCTTTCTTCCTCATCAGCAGTTATTTGCTGCTCATCGTGGGATTACGCTTTCCTCTACCGGTCTCCTTCTGCGACCTTCTTCAGGGGTTGCATATTCCACTACACAAATGCCGTCCAAACGTTGCCCGCCTCCTATGGGGGATATCAGCGCTGAACGAGCGACTGGGGTTATTTCTCCGGGCAGCCGACGTCGCGAGGTGTTACATACTGGGCATTGACAACGGCGGCCCCTACTTCCGCCCCAAGACTGAGGAAAAAGATCTTGTCCGAGGTCTAGACTTCCCGAATAAGAACTAGCAACGGTACCCTTGGGTCATGGTTGCCGGTAACTGGCTGGAGAATGACGGTCTCTGTCCTCCTGCGGATTATAATCCCGATCACTGCAAACAGGCTTTCACCGCCCTTCGTGGAGTCGTCCCTTCCGAGGATGACATGGAGGCGTTCGACCAAGCCATTGAGGCCGGTATGTCGTTCTCCTATTTGAAAGGGAGACCTACGGAGAACGCGGTTGCCGGACCTTCTTCTGCAACTCCTGCCGCTATGGCTTCTGGGTCGCGCCGCTATACCCGATCCATGGCGACCGGGGCGCGCCCTGCCGGCCGGGCGGGCGGGCTTATCCGAGGGGCCGGTCACCTTGTCCACCTGCAGTAGTTCATCCTCATCTGAGGATGTAAGCCCGCCACCAGGCCTATCCAGGAAGGGCAAGGAGAAACGGGTCGAAGAAGAGTCTCAGCCCCCACCGAAGAGGAACCGACCGGAATCGTTCACCAGCCCCCATATGCCCGGCTCATGGACGGACTTCTCTCCAGTGGACATGGAAAAACGTTTGCAGGTGGTGGAGAAGATGGGCGACGAACTGCAGTTCGATTTCGCCCTACGAGGGGCGGACGTCCACGCCCTGGAGCAGGCTGTAGAAGGACTGGTGGCGAAGGTGGCGGCCTTGGAAGAGGAGGTCAAGGCTTTGAAGGGCCAAGGACCTTGAGGGCACTTTTTGTTTGTATATTTTTTTCCGTTTTTCTTTTAACCCGGGTAGGCTATTATAATTGCCCCCGTTTTCTGTATAGTTCTCCCTTCACAGCAATAAAAAGGTCCTTGAGGCCAACTTTTTCCTTCATCAAGCTCTTTGAACTGCATAACAACTCTGTACGACTCTGTGCGGTTAATACCCGACCATCTCGCAAATGTGCCCGGGCTATGGCTCGGGCCTGGATCGCAGCTACCAGGTGTCAACCAATCATTGGTTAGGTTAGATCCTAACGAATGGAGACGTGGGCGTAACCGAACCGTTCGCAAACTAACGGAATCATCTTTTCATGTATTTAATGCGCGCGCCTTTTGAGGCAACTCCTCACGTGACCGAAGCGACGGTTTTGGGCGGGATATCTTCTGGACCGCTGGATCTGTTCTGATCTGGGCCGTTCGAGGTCTTTATATAAGGAGCACTCGCCCCCTCTCCTGCGCACCTTCCTGATTCTCTTCTTTCTGATCTTTCTTTCCTCTCTCCCCCATTTCTTCTTCCTTTTGAAGCGAGGCTGGAGAGAACGAACCCTGTGAGGTTTGAGCGGGAGTGGGATTTCTTCCTTCTTAGATTCGGTGCGTTTTTCGAGTCCGGTGGAACCCTAACTCACCTAAACCGAGCAGGTGTTCCTCACGCTGTTCTGAGAGAGTGTTACCTGGTGCTGTGGAGCATTTATTCATTACCATTCAGGTCAGTAAATTTGCCCCCCTGTACATCAGGTTTGGGGTTTTCGATCCCTTCGCTAGTCGTCGTTTTTGTCAGTTCCTTCCCGCCGGAGGGCCAGAGATGGAACACTCCAGCTTTGATTCAGCGTCGAGATCGGAGAGTGAGCAGTACCGGTCAGGGTCCCTTGGCGCCAGCCTAGGCCAGCTCCCTGAGTCCCTGTTCGACCACCAAAGTGGGGCCAGGATCCCCATTCGTCTGTCTAGTAGTGAGTCTTCTGAGGAGGCCCCCGTCGCCTCCGTTTCGAGGGGTTTGGGCGACGAGTCGCCTGAGAGGACCGACCGCATGGTCTTCGCTTGTGAGTCTACTTCTTTGGTCCTACGCTCGGGAGATCTTCTCCGGATCAGGGAGAGGTACTCCCTTCCCGACGGTTGCGCCTTAGCCATAAATACCGGCGGCGCGCACGTATACCAGTCGGGGTTCGTCACCCTATTTGAGGACGCTATGATGGCGGGCCTCCGACTTCCGCTTCACCCTGTAGCTCGGGACATGTTGATCTTTCTCGACATCGCTCCCGGTCAGTTGGCTCCCAACGGGTGGAGGGTCTTGATGGGGTGTATATCGTTGTGGCCCCAATCGTTCGGGTATGAGCTTACCCTACAAGAGTTCCTCTGGGCCCACCGACCATTTCCCGTGCATAATGAATTGGGGTTTTTCTCATTTTCGGCCCGTCCGGGCAGGAAAATCATTGACAACTGCCCCAGCAATAATAAAGGGTGGAAGGGCAAATTTTTCCAGGTGTCTACCCTTCGCCTCTGTGACATGGCTCCGGGGATCCAGTTGAGGACATCCTGGGCCAGGGAGTTGAGGGGTAAGACCGCCCTTCCGACCTTGTCTGCTACTTTGGCTTATTCGGAACATAGTGGATTATTGATTGTTTTTCTTTCTTGTTTGCAGCAGGATCAACTAAACCCCCGGAGATTCCTGAGGTGTGTCAGGCCAGGATCCTGAAGCTAGCAGGGCTGCCCATCAGTATCTGGAACGTGCTGTCCCGGTCGGGAGAGTTCATCGTTACCTATTCCCCTGAGCCGCCTGTTCCGGCCCCCGGCTTCACGCCCATCATCCCTGGTGAGTATTCCAGTGACATTATGCGTTAAACGGTGCCTGTATTATTTCTGCCCCTTGCACCTCTGACCGTACGACCTTTGTTTCTACAGAAATGGCCCCCAAACGTAACTTGGACCAGCTGCGGGAGAGACAGGATGCCGCCGCCGCTACTACTGCCGCTCAGGTGGCAATCGCCCAAGGAAAAAGACCGGCCACCGAGGTTCCAGGCGGCGATCGCCCGCTCAGGCGCATTCGCCATGGGACGAATACCCGTCCAAGTCCCGTAGGGACATCGGCTCCCCCCAGGCCGGCTGTCGAAGAGCCCGTGCCCAGGGCTGAGGTTCCGTCGGGTTTGCCCCCGGGCGGGCATGACGAGGCCCGGGAGAGGCTAAGGCCCTGCCTCGCACCAAGCCAGGTGACAGCGTGTGCCGAGCTGTCTCCCCAAGGGATCCAAGGATGGCTATATAGCGTCTCCCACCTGGTGAGTGTTCTGCTTTTTTTTTTTTTTTTTTTTTTTTTTTTTTTTTTTTACGTGGACTTGCCCTGTACTTATTACTTGTTTAACCGATGTGCATTCTCCTGCTGTAGGTTGGCTGCATAGCTGCGGGATCTGAATTCGTCCATTCATCCCTGGCCGAGAAGGTGGGCGCCGCCGAAGCCGCCCTTTCGAAGGAGCGGAAAGAGCTGCAAGTAGCGAAAGCTGCCCTGGCCGTGGAGACGAGCAAGACGAAGTCGCTGGCATTGAGCTTAGGGGCGGCCCAGTCAAACTTGGCAGCGGCTTTGGCCGAGCTGGAGGCTTCCCGAGCCCTTATCGCGGCAGCCGAAGCCCAGGCTAAAGCGGTGACCGAGACACCTTCCGCGGAGGCCTTGGAGAGAGCTTTTGACGATGGCTTCTTCCAAGGGTATGATGATCTGAAGCGGCGGGTAGCCCGGGATCACCCGAATGGGTCCTTTCAGCCTATATGGGGATTGACTCGGACTACTGGGACATTGGAGAGGATCCTGTTGCTGGTGAAGCTCCTGCTGCTGGCGAGGATCCGGCGGCCGCTGGAGATCCTATGGTCATCGCCGAGGCCACTGAGCTCGCCCCGGGGGGGGTTTTAGCGGAGGAAAGACTTGCCGCTCCTGGGGAGCAGACCGGGGAGACCGATATTGCGGTCATTGTGGAAAACTGACTCCCCGGTCCCTCCTTCCTGCTATTTGTTTGTAGTTTTTTTTTATTTCTCGGGGAGGCTACTACAACTGCCCCCCATGCTCTGTACGCTTTATTTAATTTTAATGCAAAGGCCCTTGAGGTCGCCCTTCCATTAATTTTGTTGTACTACGCTTTAAGTAAAAGTTTCCGTATGGCTTTGGCCGCCCTAATATCTGCTTTAACCAATGCTTTAGGGCCGTAACCCACAGAACCTCTAATTTTTGCTAGTATCCGTGTGGCTTTGGCCAACCTAACATCTGCCTTAGCAAATGCTTTAGGACAGTAACCCACAGAACGCCTAGTCAGTTGTAATTCCCTGTATTAGGCCTTAGTATTTTCCTCTATCCCCTGCCCCCCAAGCGTTTTGCTAAGGCGGGTGTGCGGGTGTTTGGGAAAAACCTGGCCGTAAGGAATCGACCTGGAACATGGGTGGTTGCAGGAGCGTTTGAAGCTTGCCATCGCTGGTCACCTAGGGGTTTTGCCCCATCGTCGGCTGGACCTAAGCAGAGCTTTAGTTAATTTCCTGTTTAGGTATATAACCCTCTTGCCCCCAGGGCTCCTGTTAAGGAGGGGGCGTGCTGGGGATCGACCATAGGAAACCGACCTGGAACATGGGTGGTTGCAGGGTCCTTTGGTGCCTGGGTTCGGAGCCCGAGGTCTTTTGGTGCCTCGGGGTTAGGCCCGAGGTCCTTTGGTGCCTCGGGGTTAGGCCCGAGGTCTTTTTGGTGCCTCGGGGTTAGGCCCGAGGTCTTTTGGTGCCTGGGTTCGGAGCCCGAGGTCTTTTTGGTGCCTCGGGGTTAGGCCCGAGGTCTTTTGGTGCCTCGGGGTCAGGCCCGAGGTCTTTTTGAGTATTGCCCGATGTACCGAAGGGAATAATGTTTCAAAGAAAACTTTTCCATTTTATTTAAAAGATACCAATCTGTAACAATTGTCCTATCACGGCTACGTAAAAAGAATTTTCCTCATAACACTAGACTCCCGTAGCTATGTGCTACTGATAGTACTTGCGAAGATGTTGTACGTTCCAGGGGTGACTGAGGTCATGCCCATCCATGCTTTGTAGCCAGTAGGTTCCTGGTCGGTTGACCCGAGTGACTACATACGGTCCTTCCCAGTTTGCTCCCAACTTCCCATGGCTTGGAACTCGGGTGGACTGGTTCACTGCCTTCAGAACAAGGTCCCCAACCTGGAAACTACGATGCTTCACCTTACTGTTGTAGTACCGCGAGACCCTTTGCTTGTAAGCTGCCACCTTGAGATAGGCCTGGTCCCTTTTCTCTTCCACCAAGTCTAGTTCAGTCCTGAGGGCTTCTTCGTTGGCTAGGTTATTGAAGGTAGCCACCCGATGTGTGGGCAGCCCGAGCTCTGTGGGGACTACTGCCTCGAAACCATAAGTCAAGGAAAATGGGGTTTCACCCGTCGCTGCTCGGGGTGTGGTGCGGTAGGCCCACAGGAGGGCTGGTAGTTCATCGGCCCACAGGCCCTTGGCTCCTTCCAGCCTTGTTTTAATCGACTGCAAGATTGTGCGGTTGGTCACCTCGGCCTGACCGTTAGCTTGTGGATGCTCGGGAGAAGAGTAATGGTTCAGTATTCCATAGTCTGAGCAGAACTGTCTAAAGACAGGCGTATCGAATTGTCTCCCGTTGTCGCTGATCAGGACTCGTGGAATGCCGAACCTGCTAAGGATATTTTTCTCCACAAAATGTTCCATCTTTTGCTCGGTTATCGTTGCCAGGGGCTCAGCTTCCGCCCACTTGGTGAAGTAGTCGACGGCTATTACAGCAAACTTTACCTGCCCTTTCCCTGTTGGTAAGGGACCAACGATGTCGATCCCCCATTGGGCGAATGGCCAGGGGCTAAGGACCGGGGTCTGAAGTTCTCCCGGTTGGTTTATCATAGGAGAGTACCGTTGGCACTTGTCACATCTCCGAACGTACTCTTGCGAGTCCCGGGCCATTGTTGGCCAGTAATAGCCTTGCAGTAGGGCCTTCCTAGAAAGTGTCCGGCCTCCTACGTGGTTCCCGCACACGCCTTCGTGGATTTCAAACAATATTGCTTGGACCTGCGTAGGATGGACACAGCGAAGGTACGGGAGGGTGAACCCTCTTTTATAAAGGACGCCGTCGAGGACGTGATATCTTGCCGCTCGGTACCTGACCCGCCTTGCCTCCTCTTTCTCGTCCGGTAACCTTCCTGTCGTCAGGAAAGTCATGATTGGATCCATCCAACTAGGTCCC
Organism: Hydrangea macrophylla; assembly: GCA_033977485.1. Lineage (NCBI taxonomy): Eukaryota > Viridiplantae > Streptophyta > Magnoliopsida > Cornales > Hydrangeaceae > Hydrangea > Hydrangea macrophylla. The sequence goes on from CM066982.1 coordinate 52,797,076, forward strand.
GGGGTAACCGGGTCAACCTTCATGCCCTCTGAGTTGATCACACTTGGCTCGGGTAGGAATTGTATCCTTATCCCGGGCAAGTCTGACTCAGCCGACGATGCGAGGCGGGCGAGCCGGTCAGCCCTGGTGTTTTCTTCTCTGGGTATTCGAGTGATGGAAAATCCTCGGAGTTGTTTGGATGCTGTTCGGACGAGTGCTAAGTAGGCCATCATGCTATCTTCCCGTGCTTCGTATTCTTGGTTTACTTGATTGACCACGAGTTGGGAGTCGCTGTAGCTTTCGACCTGTAGCGCACTCATCGAAACGGCTAATTGCAGACCGACTAGGAGGGCTTCGTACTCGGCCTCGTTGTTGGAGGCACGAAACCCGAATCTCAAAGCATATTCAAGCTAGATGCCATTGGGGGTGGTCAGGATAATTCCGGCTCCGCTGCCCTGCCAGTTGGAAGAGCCATCCACATGTAGTATCCAAGTGGGAATGCCGGCGAGCAATCCGGGCGGTAAGACCGGAGGCTCGAGTTCTTCAATCGGGTCTTCAGGATACGTGAACTCGACCAAAAAATCTACGACGGCTTGTCCCTTGATGGCCGTCCGTGGTCTGTAAGTTACTTCAAACTCCTCCAGTTCCAAAGCCCATTTGACGAGCCTTCCGGATGTATCCGGTCGAGAGAGAATTTTGCGGAGAGGTTGATCGGTCAATACTACAATGGCGTGGGCCTGGAAGTACGGTCGGAGCCTTCGGGCTGAAGTGACGAGGGCAAAAGCCAATTTCTCGATGCGGGAGTATCGGCTTTCCGCACCTTGCAAAGCCCGGCTGGTGTAGTAGACCGGGAACTGTATCCCGTGGTCCTCCCGAACGAGGGCTGAGCTAACCGCCGACGGTGACACTGCCAGGTATAAAAACAGCTCTTCTCCGGCAGTGGGCGTCGACAATAGGGGAGGAGAGGCCAGGTATTTCTTAAGTTCCTGGAATGCCTCCTCGCACTCCTCCGACCATTGAAAAGCTTTACGGAGGATTTTAAAGAAAGGGAGGCACCGGTCAGTAGCTCGGGAAACGAATCTGTTTAGTGCGGCCACCCGTCCGGCTAGGCTTTGAACTTCCTTCGTTGATTTGGGAGACCGCATGTTGATGATTGCCTGGATTTTGTCGGGGTTTGCCTCGATTCCCCGTCTACTGACTAAATGTCCAAGGAACTTCCCAGATGAGACCCCGAAGGTGCATTTGGCCGGGTTCAGCCTCATCCTGAATTTTCTCAAAATGCTGAAGGCCCCGGCCAGGTGCTCCAGATGATCAGGTTCTTCCCGGCTTTTGACCAAGAGATCGTCCACATATACTTCCATGGACTTTCCGATGAGGTCTCTGAACATCAGATTAACCAGGCGTTGATATGTAGCCCCGGCATTCTTGAGGCCGAAGGGCATAACTCTGTAACAGTACGTGCCTTGGTCGGTGATGAACGCCGTCTTCTCTTCGTCCCCGGGATACATGCTGATCTGATTATATCCCGAGTAGGCATCCATGAACGAAAGGAGTGAGTGGCCTGCCGTTGAATCGACAAGGATGTCTATCCTAGGTAGCGGATAGCAGTCCTTGGGGCATGCCTTGTTGAGGTCGGTGAAGTCCACACACATCCTCCATTTGCCATTGCTCTTTTTGACCAGGACAACGTTGGCCAACCAGTCGGGGTAGTGGACCTCCCGAATGGAGTTAGCTTTCTGGAGCTTCTCGACCTCCTCACTTACAGCCTTTTGTCTTTCGGGGGCCATACTCCTTCGCTTCTGCTTTACCGGACGGCAGTCTGGGCTGACATTGAGACGATGGGACATTACCTGGGGATCGATCCCGGGCATGTCCTCATGATTCCAAGCGAAGACATCCTGGTTTTGCTTCAAGAACTGGACCAATTTTTCTTTCAAGGTGGGCCCCAGCAACGCGCCTACGTTGATCGTCCGATCCGGGTGCTCCGGATCCAGCACAACTTGCTCCAATTCTTCCACGGGCCCCATCACGTCCCTCGGGTCCCGGGGGTCCATTTCTTGGACATTCAGAGTCTCGGTGATTGCCCCCCGTCGCAACGAGCTAACATAACAATTCTGAGCCGTGGTCTGGTCTCCCCGCAAGCATCCCGGTCCCTGAGGAGTCGGGAATTTTACGGTTAGGCTGTATGTGGAGACAACTGCTCGTGCTCTGTTGAGGGTCGGCCTCCCAAGGATAACGTTGTAGGCCGATGGGGCATCCACTATCACGAAATTGGTGAGCAGGGAAGCCTATTACGGATAGGTCCCCATGAGTACTGGGAGCTCGATCGTGCCGAGCGGTTGAGTGCTAGAGCCGTTGAATCCGACCAGGGGAGTAGCAACTGGCCGGAGCCGATCTCGATCGATCCCGAGTTGGTCGAATGCCGCTGCGAACATTATATCGGACGAGCTGCCCGTGTCAACTAGTACCCTCTGGACCATGTAGTTTGCTATAGACAGCGTCACCACCAGCAGGTCGTCGTGGGGGCAGTGGAGACCCTGTACATCATCGGATGAGAATGTCAGAACGTCAGTTGGTGAGGGGTCGGTGGATTGGACCTGCCATACATCCGCTCGGGATGCTCGGGCGTGCCTCTTCCGTGCCGACTGTGATTCACCTCTGCCAGATGTTCCTCCGGAGATCACGTTGATGTGGCCGAGCGGTGGAGGGGGCTGACCGGGAGCTCAGGCATCCTGTCGGGGTCGTCTGTCTGTTGTGACAAACTCGGCAAGATGGCCCTGCTTTATCAGCTTTTCGATTGCTATTTTCAACTTGAAGCAATCCTCCGTTTCATGGCCGTGATCCTTGTGATAACGGCAGAACTTCTCCCGATTCCTCTTGCCGGGAGGGGCTCTGAGCTTGGTAGGCTGCGGAAGCAACCTCTGCGCCTCTGCGGTGGCCATCACCTCATGTATGGGTCGGGAAAGAGGCGTGAAAGTTGTCGGGGGCTGACCCCTAGCCTCTCTTTGATCCTGCTTTGGCTTCTTCCCCGGACCTTTCTCAAATCCCTCGCGTTTGTGCTTTGCTTTTGGGGATTCGTCTCCTGTCTGGCTGGCGCGCTTTGCCTTCAGGAACTCTTCGGTGTCTATGTACTTCCCTACTCTTTCCGAGAGTTCCACCAAGGTTGCCGGTCGATTGCGATGAAAAGATGTGGCCACCTTGGTGTGCTGAACTCCCGAGCAGAAAGCCATGATAGCGGCGGTCTCATTGAGGTTGCGGATCAAAAGCCTCTGCTGGTTGAAACGATCTACGTATTCCCTTAAAGATTCCCCCCTTTGCTGCTTGACAGCTAGCAGCTGGGTGTCTGGCTGCGACCGGTCCAGCATCCCGACAAACTGACTGATGAAGAGTTTGCCGAGGGTCTTGAAATCGTCAACCGTCCGCGGCTTCAGAGCATGGAACCATTGCGCGGCTGATCCCTTTAGAGTACTGGGGAATGCTAGGCATAACAACTCGTCCGTGGTAGTGACCAGTGCCATCTGCGCCTTATAGGTGCGGATGTGGTCCACTGGACTCCCCTTGCCGTCGTATGAGCTGAGATGAGGGGGTTTGAACTTCCGCGGAATCGGGAACTGTGTCACCCGGGCAGTGTAGGGCGACTCTGTTTCTGTATTAGTGAGGTCGTGACCGGACTTGCGGTTCAGCCTCTCAATCTGCTGCTGCAGCTCCTCGACCTGGGCCTTGACATCATTACGCCCGATCCTTCTCTCTGCATCTGAGTAGTAAGTGGGGTCGGACGATGATGCCTCGTCCTCGAAGCGCGTCGATCTTGGGGATAGCACTCGGCTGCGGGTTCGGGATAGCCGGTGCCTAAGATCATCCCGGCTTAAGACGGGCGGATCCTCGACCGGTTCCCTGACCTTTCGTCCGGATGCTTCTCCCCTTGCAGCTCGCCGCCGTTCGATGAGGATCCGGGCATCCTCTACTCGTCGCGCTCGGCGAGGGACATACCGAGGTCCTTCCTGTGGGCGCTTGGCAGGCTGGCTACGTTCTCCCTCTGCCCGGCTTTCCCGGTTTAGTTGGGACCCTGGAGCGGACCTAGTCTTTCCGCGCGTCCGGGCAGGCCTCTTGCTGGGAGTGCTCTTTTCAGGCCGCTTCTCCGACGAAGGGCTTTTCTCGTGGTCCTCGACCACTTTTTCATTCTGGGCTATGAGCGCATCTATTTGCTGTTGCGTCCGGAGCTGGCCTTCCAAGAGCCGCTCCAGCGCTACTGCGACCTGGTCGGAGGTCATGGAGGTCGCCCGCGTCTCGATCTGTAGGTCCTCCTGACCGGTTGAATCGGCGGTCTTCTTGCCCTTCTTCTTCGGCATGTTGATCAGTCAAAGATTTTCGCTAACAAGGAAATCGTGTCGTTTCCCACAGACGGCACCAAACTGATGATGCCGAAAATTGGTAAGGCAATTGAAAAAGGAAATAAGATCACAGAATGTTTGTATGTGGTTCGGCCCCGTTAATGAGGTGACCTACGTCCACGGTTGCGTCTATGCGTGTTCACTAGCAGATCACCGGCGGGCCTGGTGAGCCAACAAAGCGGGGCGGCGCTACCAGTAATACCGGCCGGGTATATGTGTGTATATTGGTGATTTCTCTAATATGTGCCGGTATACTTAGAGAGCTGGTATTCGGATCCCTTCTGTGAGGGTAGGTGGACTCTTTTATAGGTGCAAGAGTCCACCTTTACATGGTAAGCTTCATCAGATTAGGAAGCCTAAATCTAGTCATAATAGATTTGCACAACCCTTTAGGGAACCCTTGATTCTCTTGATACAGTGACAGCTGTATAACGAATTGATGGGAAGCGTGATTAATGCCGTGATCCTCGGGGCCTTACTACGACCGCCCGAGTATCCCAATTGACGACGGCAGTATCCCTCGGGAGCGTGGGCTCCATGCCTCAAATCCGGCCTCCCCGGGTCATTTGCTGAACACGTGGCGGTTAAGCAATTACAAGATATTTCTGGACATATCACTATAAATTATATTTTAATAATCTGAAATATTATTGTTAAATAATAATCTTATATTCTGAAATTATAATGTAATTCTTATATAATATACTTATTATTTATTTAGTTTCAATAAATAATAAGTGTTAATTTTAAATTAAAATAATTAGGTAATAAATACCTAATGACTTTTTTAAAATATAGAAAAAATTCTACAACATTTTCCTAAGGCCTAATGCCTATATTTTTATAAACTATTATTTATAAAACCTGCACTGTGATATTTCAATATTCCTTTAATTATTATAAACAACCCGTTTGATTTTATTTAAATTATGTAAATACCAAACGAACTTCGAAAATTACGAGAAAAATACTACTAACCTATTTAAGGCCTAGTGTTTAATAAAAATATTTATAAGGGCCCAATGTCTTCCAAAATTGTATTTTGTAAATGGGGGACTCCATGGACTATTATTGTACGTTTAGATCTTCAATACTTCGTAGAAAATAAACCATAGCTAAAAAAAATAAGCGGTCAGTTCCTAGAGTCTTAGAATAATGTCTAGAACATCCCCTTAAAGTTTAGTGGCCTCTCGACACTGTAAAAAATACAGCTTATATTTAGGGCCCACACTAGTATAGAAAACCCAGCCCTTTTTGTGAGGGACTCCGATTCGAGTCTAGTCAATGGCGTTAGACTCAGAATGACGTCTAGACCATCATGTTGAGGTTTAGGGACCCATCAGGCATAATTACCATTATGCCCTTGATTTTAGTATGCTTATTTAACAACGTTCTATGGATTCGTATACTTTGTAGGAACCACCGCTACGCTCGTCTCTACGCACCCGCATCGAGGTGAGTCGCTCTAACTCACTTGGTATATTATAGAATTATTCTATGTGTATTATGTAAATACCCAGTGCGTCCCGTGTGGACGTAGCTGTTAAGTAGTAAAAATGCGAATGTTGAGATTTCTACTTATATGATGAACGCATGTGTTAGTTAACTATACTCCATGCTTAGTTAATAATTGTTGTTATTCCTGCTTATCATACTTTACGATTATACCATTATATGAACATTTATATAAATATAGTCGAGTCATGATGTCAATGTTAACATCCACATGGTTAGTCAAGGAGATTAACCCAGTCATATTATTATACATGTTGAGTGGACCGCAGTGGTCCGAATGATATAGTCAATCAATGGGAACAACGATGAAATACTATAGGGCCATGCTAGGCGACGATAGCAAAAGTACCCATTGTAATCATTGGGGTGGAACATGAGTTGATGATTGATACGCTATAGGGCCGTGCTAGGCGACGATAGCAAAGTATCCATCTGAACTTGAATACAATAGTTACCTTTCTAATGCTATAGAGTCCTGTTAGGCGATGATAGCGTTGTAACTATTCTATTCTCTAGGCAAGGTCACGAGGACCTAAGAATCCAATGATTACACTCTTTTTAAAATCAAAACTGCTATAGTGCCCTGCTAGGCGACAATAGCAACATAATCATTCTACTCTAAGCCAACAGTGTTACACTGGTAATGTAACAAGTCACATGAGTCAGCATTAGTGATTGAGTAAAGTCGAATATATCGATATTGCATTGTGTCATCACGCTACCATGTCATATGCTCATTTAATGTTACTTTCAAGATATTTGTTGTACTTGTATATCCTTAATTGTATTAAGAGTGATCGGTTAAGACGAACTTACTTAGCTTCAAAAGCTAACGGCTCTTCCCTGTGCCCTGGACATATTACGTCTAGGTCATAATGAGGAGAATTATCAAGGTGACCCTGAAGATGCATATCACTATCCTCAAGAGGGGAACTATCAGGAAGGTCATACTGAGGAAGACTTTCAAGAAGAGTATGATAACGAAGGGCATGGGTATGCCAGCTAGGAAGGAGACTCTGGCCTACTTCCGTATTAAGACTTCCTTTATGTTCTAAGTAAATATCTTTTGTTAATGTAATAGCTTAAGTGGCCTTAGTCGCCCAAACTTATAACTATTTTTGTGGTTTTCATTTGGAACTTCTGTAATAGCCTAAGTAGCAAACATTTCAAGTTCCCCCATGAATACCATTAGAGTTTATGAAATTTCCTACTCTGATATATATATATGTTAGATTGTTGCACAGACAGGTCAGTTTTATGTAACTCGTCATTCCCTACGGGTCCAGAAAGAAAATTTTAAATTTTCCCTATTTTTGGCTACTCCGGGGCGTGACATTCATTCTCCAATCTTCTATTTATGAATTTGAGCATTTGCTAGACATGATGTGTTAGTAAAGATAGACTAAAATGATAAGTTGGGATTATAACTTTGAGTAATAATATGCTTCCCAAATTTTTATTCCGAAAGTACTTCTCAAACGATGTCGTAGTGAGGTCAGGTCTAATATAGTAAGGCCAATTGAATTTTGATTGTAAGTTGTTTACCTGGCTCCACTATATCATCATTTAAAAAGAACTGTTGGAATAGAAATTTAGAAAACATCTCTTATAACTTTACCCCTACCTCGGGTGATCTCTACGTTCACTGCACCTTGTGCAACTTCTGCTGATTCCAAAGAACCAATTGGTTGCAAGACTCACAAAGCGTAACTTAAAAGTAAGTTTCACATTTAATGAACATTTAGCAACAAATTACTAGTTACTAACAAAAAAACAAACTTTACTTTCTCTCCTTACGTACACATACGAAGGTATTGATAATATTTGACTCGGAACTCATGCAAGGTCTCTTTAGGCCATGGTCGGACCTACAGAGTTTTCAGGTTGGCACAGTCCCCTTATATTATTAAAAATTACAAAATTACATATAATAATTTGTAGATTTTAAAAATAGGTCTTCTTAAATTTCACACAAGCCCCTCCTAGACTTCTAAAAATTCAAGATTTACATGTAATATTTTACAAGTTTTAGACATAGGCCCCCCAGCACTTTTGAAAATTCTAGACTTACATGTAATATTTTACAAGTTTTAGAAGTAGGCCCCTAATTATATGATTTACCCCAAAAGTAGAGGTGTTAAACCAATGCTATAATTAAGTATAGGTAGACCCAAAAATATTCGCTCCGAGGGCACCGCCCCCTAACCCCCATATAATTTAGGCCCCCCTGACCAAAATTAGAGCATCAAAACATTACTGCACGAGGAATGACCATCTATTATATATATATTCTATTCTATCTATTAGTATCTATTAGTATAGATTTAAAAGTGGAAGGTGAGAGAGTGGAAGAATATGCCATCGACATGTGACATCATTTATTGTCTATTAGCCTCCCTTCTCTCACAGATATCGGTAGCCAAAGAAGGCTTTAAGCACCAGTTAACACCATTCAAATGAACGCATTGAAATCGTTGATGGTCACATGTCAGGTTTTTCCAACACATGTAGCAGTGTACCCATTTGATTTCCATTTGAGAATGTTGAAATGGTCTCAAGGTGGTCTCACTGTCACATGTGTTGGAAATCACATCAGGATACAAAATTTAGAAAACATAACATTACTCCTCAAAAATTGTACCCATAGTAGTTTTCAAATTGTCCCCATATCACAAACAACATACCCATAGTGGGTTTGTTTAGTTCTAAAAAATTTGTACCCAAGTCTCAAAGTGTTGTATCCAAATGGTTTTAGTTTTGTCTCAAAATTGTACCCACCTCTTAAAATATGGTACCCGTATATTGTCATTTTGTTTAGGTTGTAAAATATTATACCAGGACTCCAAACATTGTATCCATAGTGGTTTTGTTTAGGTCTCAAAGTATTGTACCTAATTATCAAAACATTGTACTCATATTTACGTTGCATCATAAAATTTACCCAATTTCCATTCATATTCTTATTAAGCAGTAACAACAAGGTTAATTTATTATTATTGATTTAATATGAGTAACAGTACTATGGTTCCTAATAATTATCTCAAATTTGGTTCTCAATCCACGACGGTGGGAACACATTTTGGATTAGATTCAAGAAGACAAAGGTGTGTCCACTGTCCACTTATCTGGGCATTTTTTTTTTCAATTCAGGTGTTGGTTGCATAACATAATCATCCAATTCTAGAGAAATTTTTTTTTTGGCAATTGGAAGTATCATAAATTAATCATGTGCAACTTAAAAACATTCTAGCTATTCTTTTTTTTTTTTGCTAAGGCAAAGCATTGGCAAGGCGCACCACACGCACATAGAGACTGGGCCAGGGGGTCGAGGCCCACTTCGAAGGAGACTCCTTCCATGGACGGCCCCAAAAGGAAATAACCTTCCCTCCCCACTCCCAATGGGAGTTGAACCCTCCCCCTCCCATTGAGAGGGAGTGATGCCACTAGACCACAAGGGTCTTGGCAAAATGTGTAACTGTCACTAGGGTGTAAAAATATATACTTTGTCAAGTGAAACTTTATAATATTTTAAGAAAGTGGGTAAAAAAAATATTTTGACCCCTAATGTATACATTGTTTTGGACTTTGCATCCTAGTATTTTAATTTTCTCAATCATGTCCTTAATGTATGTAAGGAGTTGTAATGTGGCCTCGCCATTAACATTTTTGGTTCAAATGGACGAAAAAGCAGCATGTGCTCCTCACATGACCCATTTAAAGGGTTATTTTTGTCATTTTACACAACAAACACTCACACACAATGAAAAACTTAATCTTGATAGATCAAATAAAGGAAAAAAAATTGGGGAATTCACAAAATCTGATGTGAGAGAGAGAGAGAGAGAGAGAGAGAGAGAGAGAGAGAGAGATGAGTCCCTCTTATCTCAAAACTTATCAAACGTCTTCTCATACCACTCGCAAATGCGCAATAATTATTTTCTGCAGGTCTCGTTTGGGTTGTCAAGTGATGAAACTTGAACTTGATGAACTTCGTCTAGCACTTCCTGCTGCTACCCAAAAATTTGTTGTTGATGAGTATAAACCAAAACCACATTAGAAATCTTTTAATAGATGAAGGTGGTTCAGAAAAAGACTTGTTAGACTGTTAGTGTAAAGGATGAGACTCCACCAGTTTTGTCATCTTTTTTGTTTACAACCTAATTTGGGGTTTTCCAAACCACGTGAAGGTCAGGTGTGTGATGATGTCATTGTGAGTACAACTAGCTAAATGACTAAGGAGGCCCCAAAAAGTAGAGTTCAAACCGGTCCCAATACAACTAAAAGGTCAAAGCATCAGATAACAAGATTATCGGTCTCAAGACTAAAGACAACATAGTACGAGTTAAACCAGGAAGACCTCGTGCTCATCCTATGCGACCGACGGACTCAGGTCAGGAGATAGGTACAATGTTAAGACATCGGTTAATAAGGCCAATGGTCACCCATGGAGGCCCCATTAGATCAAGACCGAGATACGTCAGCCAACGAATGCCAAGCAATTTGGAACAACAGAGTATAAGGCAATAAGGGCGATGTAGGTGAGATCTACTGGGCAGTTGAACGTGGGTAAGGATATGAACGTGGATTTGTGCCAGGGTGGAATTAGAAGGCGGTTACATACCACTAAAATTGGAACGTAGTGGAAGAATAGAGATAATGGGATGCAAAGTGGGGAAGTTAATTGTTCATGCCTAAAATTTAGGAGCCACAACCCCATTATAATGGGTAGTTATCAACCTTGCCTATAAATAAAATTAAATTTGCAACATTTCATTTTGCTAACACACACGCCACTTCTTCCCTAACAGACTTTGTTTTACTTTCTCCTCAAGCATTTTTGTTTGTCCTTGAGTGATTGTGAGTCACAATTACCTTCCTGAGTTACTGTAATTGCTATTTCTTGTGATATCTATGAATATGGTGTTCTCTGAGGTATTTTGAATTCTGTGTTTGTTTGTTTTTTCATTTCCATCTGTATTTACTTACTTGCATCAAAGTAGATTGAAAACCATTGTTATTATTAATTGCTTTGATAGTAACCGTTTGAATCAGAAGTTAGATAAGGTTTTACAACCTCCTCGAGTCCAAGTGGACTCTGGCATGCCTAAGCACACCAGCACATATTTTTATAGCAAATAATTTTTGGCACGCCCAGTGGGACAGTGTCAAATGGCTGGAAAATGAACAAAATCTAGGGATCCTTCCCAAGAAGTGGACCCATGTGAGCCTACTAGAGATGTAGAATCTCCAGATAGTTTGGAACCCAGTCAGGCTGATGATGATGTCAAAATCAAGTTCTTATTTAACCCTATTAGAAACGTAGTATGTTGGCAGTAGGGTGTCGAGTCCACAGGGATTGCAATGCAACAAGGGTTGTTAGGTGCTTAATAACCAATTATAATGCGAGGAACAATTAACAAACTAAGAAATAAGATTTGAGTCTTTGCGACTTTGAGATCGGTTTAGTTTGCACAAGATTATACTACAACAACTATCAAAGAAAAAGAGAAAGTAAAATTTGAGTAAAGCTAAGTTTAATTGACTATTGGGGGTTTTGTAAAAGGAGAGATTTGAGGTTGGGGAGCATTCCCCCACCTTGGACCAAAGAACACATGACTATCACACTTGTAGCACATTCTATAGTAGAAAATCCCATTGTGACAAACTATCAAACATGTGGTAGTCAACCAACATATTAGATAGATGTTGCAATGTAATACATGGGTATAGGGTTAGAGTTTAGAGATTTAACAACTTCCAATGCTTGACATTGGAAGTGGGGTCTCAAAACATCAAACCATGCACCCATGAACTCTAGAAATGCTTCAAAATGTGAGAGCCTTCCAATAACACACGCATGGGTCCAATGGTGGGTTTATGATCCCCAACCTACATGATTTAGCTACTCATGATAATAATGACAACAATATTAAAGATAGGGGAGGAGAAATTATACCAATAAGAGAAAATCACCATAAATGCCATAGGAAATCCAAGAGATTCTTCAATAAATACTTTAATCATTCACTACATTCACACTTCTCTCTCTCTAACACAAAAAATGGAAGTAGAAGTTGGTAGTTGAGGAGTAATGGGGGAGAGAGATGAGAGGGTTAGAGAGAGGGAGAGCTTAACATCCATAAAAATAATACATACACTAAAAAAAACTATCACTAACTATATATATACCCTCTACAAAAAAATGGCAAATTTGTAATAAAAAGGGAGAGTCATCAGCAGAGGTGCGGATCGATCCCTTCAGATTGGCGGATCGATCCACCTTTCATATGGGGAAATACTATATCTTCGAGAACCCGCGGATCGATCCGTTCTTCTGGCCGGATCGATTCATTTAGAAATCCCTCTCGTAGAATGCTATGGGAAGATCGCGGATCGATCTCTTCATTAGGGCGGATCAATCCGCCCTTTTTGAATCAGACAGTAAGTTTCCATTAAACATGCGGATCGATCCCTTCATTAGGGCGGATCGATCCGCCCTTTTTTTGAATACTTCATCTTGACCTTTTTCAACACATGAATGCTACCAAGGCTGGGTTTCCCAACACCCAAGCTTACATACCCTACAAAAAGAGATCTTTATTAGCTAAAAGAGGGTAACAACAATAGCAATCAAAAGCACAATTTATCCATTAAGTCTCCGATTTGAGTAGTAATTTGTGTCCAATAAGGGCAAAATCATGAAATTCAGAATGCAATATTGGACATGAATCACACCCCCCAACTAGCATGTTGCTAGTCTCTTAGAAATAAAGCTAAATACCAAGAGATTTAAGAATAACCTTGCACAACAATTTATTTAAGATGAAGGATAAACCGTTTTCGTGGGGAACACGATTGCATTGAGCGTATGCAACAAGCCGTTAAACCTCTAGGTTACCTGTGGAGGCGGAGTGTTGTCTCCGGAGGATTCTCAGAATGATATCCACAAATATTTTTGTTTCCTCATGATAGTTTCCCACTATCTAATGATGACACTCAACGACGTCCTAAGTATTTTCAAATATTTTAGCACATGACACCCAAATCCAAAAAGTTCTCAACTATCAAGATTATTAGACAAACTTCATTACGCTCAATCTTGGATGCGTGTGTAGTGTAAGGTGCAAAACTATAACTATCAAGATGATGGCAATGCTTTCATAATCTGAATTTCGTTCAAAACGCGCTTCAACTCAATTCTCACCGGTATTACACTCAAAAAATGAATCGCTCGAAATGGGTAATACACTCGGGGCATGCGGGCAATTAGAGTAATGGAAATGAGAATCAAAGCCACGCACATGCTAATGATGAAAAACGTAAGAGTGAAAAATGAGTAAAACTAATCTCAAGAAAGATACCATTCACTAGAGGATGAGAAATAACTCAACTACTTGTCATGATAGTTTCAAACTCCAAGTCACACAACTCGAGAATCAATTAGGACCTTAAGGGGGCTTTAAAATGGGAAAGTGATATGAGGCGAAGGACAATTGGTCATGAAGTGAGATGTTCAGATAAAAACTTGGGATTTATTGAAATGCATGGATACAAATGATCACAAGAGATGAGTCATCCGCAAATATTTCTTTAAAGCTCAAACAAAAGAGAAGTACACTTGACTATGAAGTTTTTTTTTTCTTTTTTTTTATTATTTTTTTTAACTTCTTTTCTTTTGTACTCTCACAACAGCACGATTCAATCTCTTTTGCAACCTTACAAACATGATCTCATCCAAAGATATCCCCCAAAAAAAAAAATTTGTAACTCGAATGTGGAAATAGAAGGTGTATGGTTAAGTGAAGGAAGGGTATGTGTGGGTGAGGTTATAAATGGTGATAAGGCCCTAAACTCATTTCCTCGGACAATGTGATTCTTTGTTCTCCACTACAATGACAAGCAAGCAAGAGTTTTGTGTTCCACAAAAGATTTCCTCAAATGAACAATCAAAGCAAGAAGATGAGATTATCTATGACTTTTATATGTTTTTTCAGAAAGAGAGAATTAAAGCGTGTAAAGCTCAACAATGGAGAAAAGGATCTAAAGCTCACAAAGGTCAAGTTTCCACCAATGTTTCAAACGATTTTCGGGTAACAATTGAATTAGACATTTTCCTAATACAAGTAGTCGTGCAACGTGCTTGATAATCCAAGATTTGAAATTCAAGAAATTTACCATAATCAAGATAATAAGATAACTAATGGGATTCACAAGTGTCACATACTAAAATGTGAAGAAAACTTCGAGGTACGCGTCATCGGTCGGCATTAGAGAAGGGCACTATACCAAAGTCATTGGAAACACGGAACAAATTTTTTTTTTTTTTTTTTGCAGAAAATGAGACTAAAATTGCGAAGCAAGCTCTCACACCCCCCAACTAAGACTGTGAATTGTCCTCAATGAAACTATAAAGTGTAAGGGGAGGAATAATATAACCGGACACAAACAAGGTGGGCATGCGGTAATAGCTGGTGCCTGCAATTGTTAGAATCAAAGAAAGAGAACAAAAAGAAAACAAACAAATTGACATGGCACAATAGTAAAACCGTAAGCATGGGCCAAAAGTCACATAAACACATGTCCATAAAACATCCAGAGTCAAGCCAACAAAACGCAGAAATAAGATAACACAATCATCCAAACACAAAAGTACAACTCCAAGTCTAACGAAATGAGCATAACCATACCCTAGCATAAGCAAAATACTATCCCTAACTGAAAAACGAGCACTCCCCCCCAACTAATCCTCATCATCGCCGTCTCCACCGCCATAGCTACCCGAGCCACCTGCACCACCAAAAGCACTGGGGTCGTCTACACCACTGTAGGCACCTGAGCCACTAGCACCACCGTAGGCACCTAAGCCACCACCACCACCGAAAGAGCCGGGGCCGCCTGTAGCACCATACGGGTCGCGGAAGTAGTCCGGGACATCCGCGCCTGGGTACTGCATCTGGAACGAATCGGTCTGGAAGCGAATTAGCATGCTCATGTCCTGCCGATAGCTCATACCGAATGCATCAACCTCTCCCCGTAAGCTACGAACATCACTCCGTATCCCTGCAATCTCCATGCCCTGCTGCCTCTGCGCGGTAGTAAGAGTCTCGAATCGACGGTGTAACTCGACTATACCCTGTGCAGGTTCCTCCTCCTCCATCTCAGCCTGAGCTCCAGACGGTCCCTCCTCCACTCTGGCTCTCTTGGACGCGGATCTAACCTGTGCGTCGCTACGAACGAGCGTCGTCCCATTGATTGGGGATGGCGCGGCTTTAAGAACATCGGACGCTAAGGCCTCGCACCCATGCGAGGTGCAAAGCCGGGTAACAACGACCACGAAAGGGGGGCTAGCAGTGGCAGCAGTGTCGTTGGACGCCGCTACCATGAGGGAGATGATAATGCTTGCGAAGTCGACTCGGGCGGTGTGATCGGTAATCGCGTACAGTAGGGTACTGTGGTCCCCCCTGATAGTCTTGTGGCGAGTTGGCCATACTGCCGCAGTGACAATGATATCCCATTACAATCCTCATGTCAACAACCACAAGTGAGGTTCACCACCCTTCATTAGCCTTTGTCCGATCCGACCAATTTGGATTACTCGTATTTTGGATTTCATGGGTCTTTATACCCAAACTGAGGTAACATCGATGCCCATGATCCATATCTGAGGCTACACGAGTGAGTAATCCAATTATATCCCATAAGGCTAAATCCGAAGAGATCCTTACTAATAGAGTCACCACTTGGTATGATAAAGGAAACCAAGAAAACTAAATCTATCAAGTCCAATGGATAGAGAGCACTGCCCCATCGTCACCAAAGAACTTTGTTTAGGGGTTAAGGTACGAGAGGGGAATGAGCTAGATCATGCTAAAACACCCCCTCTCACCCCATCGTGAGATGGGCCTCTACTCAACTTTCAAGGTATTTGACTAGAGATTATAAAGATCGTTTTAATTATTTCTAATGCAATATTAATTCAAGTTATAAACAGCTAATAAAAGAAAAGCGTGCAAAAGATTGTACATTTACCATACAATGCTTATGCCAAAGCAGTAAGTCGGAGACTAAATGTATTACTACGTTCCCCTAGGTGGATGAGTCAAGGGGTTGATTTGGAGAAGATTTGGGCAAAGAGAGTTGAGAGAGTATGAGAATTCTAAAAGGAAATGAGAGGTTGTCGGTTTTAAAATGCCACTGCCTCCCGCGGATCGATCCGAAGTCAGGCCGGATCGATCCGGTATTTTAAAACGGTGTTAATGCGCCTTTTCAAATTTGTGGATCAATCCGCTCATAAAAGCCGGATCGATCCATTTAAAAAATTTTGTGGCAAAATCCCATTTCAAATTCGTGGATCGATCCACTCAAAAAGGCCGGATCGATCTGCCTTGTCCTGATTGCTCAATAACTTCCCTTGAAACACGAGGATCGATCCCTTCATAATGGCAGATCGATCCGCCCCTTAGCTTTTCCACTCTAAAATTTTGAAAAGTTTATGAAGTGAAGGTTGATCAAAATGGATGCAAAAGACATTACCAAGAACAAAAATTATGCCAAGAATGAAGCATGGGGCATACAAAAAAAGGAGTATAGCTCACGTGGGCCTACTCGACCCCAACATTGGGGTCTTCCAAAGGAATTGATACCAACTCGGTGTCAAAACCTTCAAGAAAAGGTTTGAGTCGTTGCCCATTGACCTTAGAAATTATCCCATCCGCGGGATCTCGAATCTCAACGGCTCCATGGGTAAACACCCTATGTACAATGTATGGGCCACTCCATCGGGATTGTAACTTACCCGAAAACAAGTGGAGCCGTGAATCGTATAACAACACCTTGTTACCAACTATGAATTGCTTACGAATAATCCGTTTATCATGAAATGCCTTAACACGTGCCTTGTACACTTTAGAACTCTCGTAGAGCTCACTTCAAATTTCCTCCAACTCATCGAGTTGAAGCTTTCTCTTCTCACCACTCTCATCCATCAAAATTTAGCTTCTTTATGGCCCAATAAGCACAGTGCTCATGCTCGACGGGTAAATGACATGCTTTCCCATAAACTAACCGGTAGGGGGACATTCCTAAATTTGTCTTATAGGCTGTCCTATACGCCCAAAGCGCATTGGTTAGCCTAGAAGACCAATCCTTCTTCGACGGATCGACCGTCTTCTCTAAAATCCCCTTGATTTCATGATTAGCCAATTCGGCTTGGCCATTAGTTTGCGGGTGATATGTGGTGGAGACCTTATGGGTAACGCCATATTGCTCCATCAACAGAGCAAAAGGGGAATTGCAAAAGTGCACCCCTTGATCACTAATTATGGCTTTTGGTGTGCCAAACCTGGACAGAATATGTTCTTTGAGGAATTTCACAACCACCTTGTGGTCATTAGTCCTTGACGGTATGACCTCAACCCACTTGGAGACGTAGTCAACCGCCACCAAAATATATTCAAAATTATTGGACTTGGGGAAAGGTCTCATGAAGTCAATACCCCAATAATCGAAAACTTCTATAACAAAAATGGGGTTTAGGGGCATCATGTTCCTCCGGGTGACTCTTCCAAGAAGTTGGCACCGGGCACAAGCTTTGCAATAAGCATGTGCATCTTTGAAAATTGTGGACCAATACAACCCGCTATGGAACACTTTAAAGGCCGTCTTTTGTGAAGAAAAGTGGCCTCCACACGCTTGATCATGGCAAAAAGACAAGACACTCTGTATCTCATCATTAGGCACGCATCTCCTCACAATTTGATCGGCGCAATACTTAAACACATAGGGATCATCAAAGAAGAATGACCGTGCCATGGTTGTCAACCGTTCCTTATCTTGAGTTGACCAATCTTGAGGTAGTTGGCCCGTGACAAGGAAATTCACCACATCGGCATACCAAGGGAGAGTTAAAATGTTTAGCAATTGCTCATTCGGGAAACACTCTCTAATAGGCACGGGGTCAACATGATCATGATCAAATGTCAAACGCGACAAATGATCCGCAACAACGTTTTCTACCCCTTTCTTATCTTTGATAGAGAGATCAAATTCTTGTAATAGAAGGATCCATCGAATTAGCCGAGCCTTAGCATCTTTCTTGGAAAGAAGGTACTTGAGGCCGGCATGGTCGGTGAAACAAACGATCGGCGATCCCACAACATAAGACCGGAATTTCTTGAGAGCAAATACTATGGTGAGCAACTCTTTCTCCGTCGTGGAGTAGTTGGATTGCGCACTATCTAATGTACGGCTCGCATAATAAATGACATGGGGCTTTTTATATTTCCTTTGCCCTAAATTGGCTCCGATGGCGTAGTCACTCGCATCGCACATTAATTCGAATGGAAGGCTCCAATCGGGAGGTTGTATAATTGGTGTGGAAGTGAGCAATGCCTTGAGCTTCTCAAATGCCTCTTGGCAATCTTGGGACCACTCAAAAGGAACGTCTTTAGCTAAGAGGAGACACAATGGTCTAGAGATCGAGCTAAAGTACTTTATAAATCTACGATAGAAGCCCGCGTGGCCCAAAAATGACCTAATGTCTTTGAGATTCCTGGGAGGGGGAAGGTTGGAAATGACATCTATTTTGGCTTTGTCAACTTGCATTCCCTCGCTAGACATAATGTGGCCTAGTACAATCCCTTGTGTCACCATGAAGTGGCACTTCTCCCAGTTAAGAACGAGATTCTTTTCTATACATCTCTTGAGAACCTTTTTAAGATTCTCAAGGCATTCATCGAAAGAATCTCCAAAGACTGTGAAGTCGTCCATGAAGACTTCCAAAAACTTCTCCACCATATCACTGAAGATACTAAGCATGCACCTTTGAAAGGTGGCAGGTGCATTACAAAGTCTGAACGGCATCCTCCGATAGGCAAACGTGCCAAAGGGGCAAGTGAAGGTGGTTTTCTCTTGGTCCTCGAGGGCTATTTCTATTTGATTGTACCCCGAGTAACCATCTAAGAAGCAGTAGTGCTTATGGCCCGCTACTCTTTCTAGGACTTGATCAAGGAAGGGTAAAGGGAAATAGTCCTTTCTAGTGACCGAATTCAACTTCCTATAATCAATACAAACACGCCACCCCGTGGTGGCTCTTGTGGGTACCAATTCTCCACTCTCATTCTTGATGACGGTGATCCCCGACTTTTTAGGGACCACTTGGGTAGGGCTCACCCACTTACTATCAGAAATGGGATAGATTATCCCCATATCCAACAACTTGATGACCTCGGTCATTACCACCTCTTTCATGTTAGGATTAAGCCTCCTTTGCATTTGACGTGAAGGCTTGGCTTCATCCGCTAGATAAATCTCGTGGGAGCAAATCTTCAGAGAAATGCCCCTCAAGTCCGCTACACACCACCCGATAGCACTTTTATGCTCCTTCAACACTTTTATCAATTTCCCCTCTTGATAGGGGTCAAGCTGGGAAGATACTACAACTGGAAAACTCTCGTCCTCTCCCAAAAAGACATACTTGAGTTCACTTGGCAAGGCTTTGAGCTCCAGTATTGGTGCGACTATATTGGATAGAAGAGGGAAAGTATCCCTCGGAGGTAGTCTTTCAAAATTAGAGGTCCACATGGCCTCTCTTAAGGTTCGTTCGACCTCCAAATCTCCCTCAACCACAACTTTTCCCTCACTCATCTATTTTTCTCTCCCATACTCATGTTCATACTCAATCAGGGTGTTATCAATAGTTATGCATTTCTCAACATGTTTAAGAGTAGCTATATTATCATCACTAGAACATGCAGGATGAAGAAAAGGACTGATGCAAGAATCATTAGCACTTATAGTACCAGAAATATCAAAGAAATCTTGCACTAAAGAGTCAACAAGAGAGATTTCATAAATATCCTCATCATTTTTCTCGTCAAGATCAGGTTGCTTAAAGAGTGAGAAGATGTTCACATCCACGGTCATATTTCCAAAAGTTAAGCATATGAGACCATTCCTACAATTAATTAAGGCATTAACAGTAGCAAGGAACGGCCGCCCTAAGATGATTAGGATTTATGATTGCTCATTGACAACGGGTTGCGTGTCAAGCACGATAAAGTCCACCGGATAGTAGAAATTACCCACTCGGACTATAACATCTTCTATAATGCCCCGTGGCACCTTAACGGACCTATCGGCCATTTGTAATGTGACACGGGTCTCCTTAAGCTCTCCTAAGCCTAGTTGGATATATACCGAATATGGGAGAAGATTCACACTGGCACCCAGATCAAGGAGTGCTCTATCTATGTGGTGTTGTCCAATCACACATGCTATAGTAGGACAACCGGGGTCCTTGTATTTGGGTGGAACCTCGTTAAGGATAACGGAGCTTGCATGTGCGGCCATGTAGGCACTCTTTTTGACATTGAGCTTTCTTTTAATGGTGCAAAGATCCTTGAGGAATTTGGCATAAGCCAGAACTTGTTTAATTGCCTCTAAAAGGGGAATATTAATTTTAACTTTATTAAACAATTCCAAGAACTCGTTATTCTTGGTGTTCTCAACCTTCTTTTTTAATCTTTGAGGAAATGGTGGAGCGGGGTTCAAAAATTCCTGGTTCATGGGATCGGGGGCTTTAGAGAAGTCCCCATCCAAGTCGACCCTATTCGAGATCAAAGTGTCCCCGCTATTACCTTCGATCTCCCCTTCACTCGGATTGGTACTCATTGGTGGTTCTTGGGGAGGTTCTTGGACATTGTTGTCCACAACCTCACCACTTCGAAGAGTGGTGATTCCTTTTAAGTGCTCAACGGGGCCATTGGAGTTTGAGGTTCTACCATTAGATTGCCCTTTGGGATTTTGGAAGGGTTGGGCGGGGAGCTTTCCTTTATCAACAACTTGTTGATTTTGAAGCAATTGAGCCAATTGAGCTTGTAAAGCTTGCATGGATTAAGCATATGATGATTGGATTGCTTGAATGGATTGCTCAAGTTGGCTCATCCTATGGGACAAGCTATGGTTATGATCTTCAAAGCTTTTCTTGTGAGGGGGAACATAAGGGGTTGAGTGTTGATGCGCCCCTTGATTGTGGGTGAAATGTGGCCCTTGAGATTGAGGAATGGGTGGACCAAAGTTCGGAGGGGCATACGGTGATGGAGGTGGTTGATGCGGATAGTATGGTTGTGGAGGGGCATTGGGTGGCCCCTTTATTGTTGTGGTAATTATGCCCCGGGGTACTCCACCTTTCGGGAGGATTGTAGGCATCATTTTGGGAAGGATTGAATCTAGGCCTAATGTTCATCCCGAGTGCACATGCTTGCTCCAAAGCTTGATTTTGGAGGATAGGAAGAACGGGGCATTCATTGGTTGAGTGTTCCGGATCATAGCACAAGTAGCAATGCAAAGGATTAATCGGTGCGAGGATCCGGAGAGGAGTGGGGCCAATGGTGACCTTTTGAGATTCCAAAGCCTCCAATTTCCTAGTGAGTTCAGAAATGGATTCGGCCTCACTCGACACTGGGTAAAGATTATGGTTTAATGGGGCTACGATAACCGGTAAGGTGCGGTCTTGAGGGTTGGATGTACCCCACCCTCGCGAAGTCTCATAAACATATTCCAAATGGGCTTCGGCTTCGAGAGTTAAGAAACTCCCGGAGCACATGGTTTCGATTAATTGTTTTGTATTGGGTTGTAACCCCCCATATAACAAATGGAAATTTGACGGAATTTATCAAAACCATGGTGCGGGCATTTCCTAAGAAGATCCTTAAATCTCAACCAACACTCAGCAACGGTCTCGTGCTCCCCTTGGGAGAAATTTTGAATTTGTTTGACCAATACTTGTGTTTTGTGCATAGGGAAAAACTCCTTATAGAATTGCTTTTGGAGTTCCGGCCATGAGCCTATGGAATTTGGGGGTAGGGTTACTAACCAATCCTTAGCCCTATCCTTGAGTGAAAACGTGAACAATTTGAGCCTTATAAGCTCAGGTGTGCATCTTTGTTGCTCAAACGTTCCACATATGTCCTCATACTCCCGAATATGTTTGTAGGGATCCTCGTTCTCTCGCCCATGAAAATTGGGTAAGAGATTGATCATTCCTGGTTTAAATCGAAACACCCCCGCATTGTACGGGAATGTTATGCAAGATGGGGAAGACACGGTCTCGGGTTGAAGGTAATCCCCGATCGTTCTCCCAAAGATTTGATCCATTTGCAGAGGTGGAGGAGGATAATGATGTTGAAAAGGAGGTGGTTGATGCGGCGGGTACATGGGTGGAGGAGCGGGGTTATGTTGACCCCATTGCTCCCGATGGAATCGATCCATGGGAGTTTTGCCTTCTGTGGTAAACGTAGCATGATCCGAAAATGCATCAACTACTGGCTCTCGGTGGCCAGTACTGTGCGAATTTTGGGTGAATGATGGTGATGAGGTGGTCGGAGCCCGCCAAAACAACCCACTGCTACTTCTGCTAGAACTAGCATTAGTATTAACTGCAAAGGGATTAGTCATACCTGCGTTGCTCGGATTCGACATTGTAAGAAGCTGTCGATTCTCACTTAAAGGATACTCCTTCAAAGACAATCAACAAGAAAGCAACGAAGATTAAAAGCAAAAGCACTATAATTAGA
Source organism: Hydrangea macrophylla (assembly GCA_033977485.1). Classification (NCBI taxonomy): domain Eukaryota; kingdom Viridiplantae; phylum Streptophyta; class Magnoliopsida; order Cornales; family Hydrangeaceae; genus Hydrangea; species Hydrangea macrophylla. The sequence goes on from CM066982.1 coordinate 52,819,535, forward strand.
AACTAAGCGACCTAAGGTTGTTGCCAATTTCAATCCCCGGCAACGGCGCCATTTTGATGATGTCAAAATCAAGTTCTTATTTAACCCTATTAGAAACGTAGTATGTTGGCAGTAGGGTGTCGAGTCCACAGGGATTTCAATGCAACAAGGGTTGTTAGGTGCTTAATAACCAATTATAATGCGAGGAACGATTAACAAACTAAGAAATAAGATTTGAGTCTTTGCGACTTTGAGATCGGTTTAGTTTGCACAAGATTATACTACAATAACTATTAAAGAAAAAGAAAAAGTAAAATTTGAGTAAAGCTAAGTTTAATTGACTATTGGGGGTTTTGTAAAAGGAGAGATTTGAGATTGGGGAGCATTCCCCCACCTTGGACCAAAGAACACATGACTATCACACTTGTAGCACATTCTATAGTAGAAAATCCCATTGCGACAAACTATCAAACATGTGGTAGTCAATCAACATGTTAGATAGATGTTGCAATGTAAGACATGGGTATAGGGTTAGAGTTTAGAGATTTAACAACTTCCAATGCTTGACATTGGAAGTGGGGTCTCAAAACATCAAACCATGCACCCATGAACTCTAGAAATGCTTCAAAATGTGAGAGCCTTCCAATAACACACACATGGGTCCAATGGTGGATTTATGATCCCCAACCTACATGATTTAGCTACTCATGATAATAATGACAACAATATTAAAGATAGGGGAGGAGAAATTATACCAATAAGAGAAAATCACCATAAATGCCATAGGAAATCCAAGAGATTCTTCAATAAATACTTCAATCATTCACTACATTCACACTTCTCTCTTTAACACTAAAAATGGAAGTAGAAGTTGGTAGTTGAGGAGTAATGGGGGAGAGAGATGAGGGTGTTAGAGAGAGGGAGAGCTTAACATCCATTAAAATAATACATACCCTAAAAAAAACTATCACTAAGTATATATACCCTCTACAAAAAAAATGGCAAATTTGTAATAAAAAGGGAGAGTCATCAGCAGAGGTGCGGATTGATCCCTTCAGATTAGCGGATCAATCCGCCTTTCATCTGGGGAAATACTATATCTTCGAGAACCCGCGGATCGATCCGTTCTTCTGGCCAGATCGATCCATTTAGAAATCCCTCTCGCAGAATGCTATGGGAAGATCGCGGATCGATCCCTTCATTAGGGCGGATCGATCCGCCCTTTTTGAATCAGACAGTAAGTTTCCATTGAACATGCGGATCGATCCCTTCATTAATCCGCCCTTTTTTTGAATTCTTCATCTTGACCTTTTTCAACACATGAATGCTACCAAGGCTGGGTTTCCCAACACCCAAGCTTACATACCCTACAAAAAGAGATCTTTATTAGCTGAAAGAGGGTAACAACAATAGCAATCAAAAGCACAATTTATCCATTAAGTCTCCGATTTGAGTAGTAATTTGTGTCCAATAAGGGTAAAATCATGAAATTCAGAATGCAATATTGGACACGAATCAGCTGACTTGTCTAATATAGGAAACAACATACTAGAACACTTTAATCAGCGCTTTGTTGAGATGACCATTAGGCAAGTTCAGACCTTTGCCCAAATGAGTGAGATGTTCCAAAAGATGAAGGAATAGAAGGAACACTAAGCGAGTGGTATTTCACAACCAACGATACCACCAACCTTGCTATCACAAGTTGGGGTGGGGGTAAGCCATAATGCCGCTTCTTCCTCCCAGACTGAAAAATACGTTACTCCTCTAAAGAGGAATGGTATAGAGGTTTTAGGAGAGACCATGAACCTACCACAGGCTCCAACCAAAGCGGGCATCACTATCAAGGAGCCAACGCTCAGCTAAAATGGGAAAGGTTTGGACCAGTAATGGGAAAAGATTAACCCGTTATTTGAAAATGTTAAAGAAATCGATGACGAGCCCTAGGGGAATGAAAGGCCGATCTTGGGACATGAGGTCGGTCTAAGGAGAGGTGTCCCTACCTAAATAATGAGGATTGATCGAGAACAGATCGCCGAAGTTATCCATTAGGACTTTGGTGGCCTACTTCGTAGGGAACAATGGCCCACGTACAGGAGGCTGTATAGTGATGCAATCGAGAGAACATCTCTTCCAAGAGTATATAAGGTGCCCAACTTCTCTACATTTCCTAGTGAAAGTGATCAATCGACCGTGGAACATATTGGTCGCTTTCTGCTCCAGAGCGGGGAAATAAGCCAACGAGGAGACATGTTGTTGAACTTGTTCCCCAATTCCCTGACCGGAGTAGCTTTCAGTTGGTATATAAATCTTCCCCCAACCTAGTTCCACACTTGGAATCAGATGAAGGAGGCTTTCCATTCCCAGTTCTATCAGACTAAGTCGAAAGTCTCTATGGCCGACCTGATCAGGCTGTATCAACTTCAGGGTGAATCAGCCAAAGCATATATCGCTAGATTTAAATGGGCTAAACACCGTTGCAAGCTCATGTTGTTTGAAGAAGAATTTGTCAACATAGCTCTAGCAGGACTTACCTTTGAGTTAAGAAAGAAGTTTGAAGGTACGGGCTTTCGCGATCTATTCGAGCTGGCAACCCGAGCAGCCCGATATGAACACATGTTAGAAGAGGAACATGAGAGAAAGAACTCTTCAAAAGGAACTTACTATAGGGATCCCAATTTTGATTTACAGATAACCGAGTGTGAAATTAACAATGAAGTCGATAAGGCTGAGATTGTATCAAAATGGCCATATTTGTTTTTACAGATAACCGAGTGTGAAATTAACAATGAAGTCGATAAGGCTGAGATTGTATCAAAATGGCCATATTTGTGCCAGCCATTGCCAAAACCAATGGAGGCACAATTATCATCGGTCAAGAAACAGCCTTTTGAGACCGACAAGCAATATTCTTTTAATATTATGATGGATAATCAAATCTTTAACTTTATGATGGCCGATAGGCAAATTCGACTGCCACCAAATGTCAAGTTGCCCTCGACTAATGAGCTGAAAAGGAAAGAGTATTGCAAATGGTGTAACTCCTGGCATCATAGCACTAACAACTATCTTGTATTCCAGAATGTTTTACAGGATATGGTCAACAAAGGAAATTTAAAGTTTGCAGAAAAGGAAAAGGAGGTCATGGGAGTAGACAGCAATCTATTTCCCACAGTGGTAGGGGCAAACATGGTTGCACCCAACTTTGTGGCCCTCTATAAGCCAAGGAGGAATGTTGACCTAGGAACTACTGAAACTAGTTTGAGATCGAGTGGACAAACTCTGAAAGCAAAATTGGCCTTGAAGGTTACATCTGATAAGGACGAGACATATATAAGCAAGTGATCTCATCAAAATCAAGATATAAAAGTATGCTTAACTTATGCTTTACTTTCAAAAGATTTGCAGTGTGGAAGTAAAGGTCGAACCCACAGAGATTGAATACTACGCACTTTAATTTTCAAAACCTAAATTTAGTTAATTAAGAAAAACGGATTTGGAATTTAATTTGAATTAAACTAATAACAATAAAAGTAAATCTAAATTATGAAAGCAATTAAATATGGTTTTTATAATAAGTTTAAGGAACCTAGGATGGCAAATCCACCACTAGCTTCATAATAAGGGTATTTATGAATTACTTTAGCTTATTAAGTTGGATGATAATGGAGAATTGTAGCTACAAGCCCAATTCCTCCGTCAAGAAAATAACTATGGTTCAATCACCAACATAATCCATCTTCGGTTAGCACGAATTATCCCACACTAAACTAGGGTTGTGGTATAATCCATCTAATCTAGGCATGGACTATTCGGATACTTGATAGCACAATTCGATTTAAGCACCATTACATGTAAATAATCTAAACAAGCACAACAAGCATAGATCATTGAGCACACTACCATCAAAATAGATCTAAGACAAGAGTAAACTTTGAAAGTAGGACTTTTAATTAATAAAAGCACGATTTATTTAAAAAAATCCTCGAAACATGTAACTGTCATCCATACATAATAAAACTAAAATAAAAACATAAAATACACCCTATTACTTGGCTAGGGTTTCATTGAAACCCTAGATCTTGAGTTTAGTTGGCCATAGAAGTGGTAGATGGCAAGAAGTTGATGGAGGAGGCCATGGGAATCCTTGGTCTTCTTCTTCTTCTCCTTGCTTTCCTCCCTTCAATGGCTGAAAGTATGGTTGTATATTGTGTGTATATTAATTTCCAACCCTTAAATTGAAGTAAAAAATAGGGTATTTATAGATTTGTAACATGTTTTGGAAGCTTTCCTAATCCAATTCGCACTAAAACTGCTGTATTTAGCTTCCAAACGTAATTAGGCAGTTTCGTTCGCGTAGGAGTCTTCAGTACACTAAAATACACATATTTGATTTTTACACAGGTCAAGCGAGCGGGCCGCGCGAGCGCGATATTGGGATGTCGCGCGAGCAATTTTTTGACTTTGGCGCGAGCGGCCCGCGCGCGCGATTGTCTTTTTTTAGCTTCTTTCTTTGTGCTTTTTCACCCTGTTTAGCCTGGTATACTTGATTTCTTCCAAATCCTGTCAGAAAATAGAAAATAAAGTAAAAACATACAAAAATAGGATAAAAATGTACTAACAAACGCGCGTTAAGGCGTATAAATAGGATTTGTTCTCTCCCGATCATACCCCCAAACCTACATTTTGCTAGTCCTCCAGCAAACTAAAATAAAAATTAAAATTCTAATAACATACTACTCCATTTTCGCATAGATCACGATTGCATTTAGCATATGCAACTAGCCTTTTAAACCTCTAGGTGTCCCTAGTTGGACGAGTGAAGTCTCGTGGGAGTTCTCGTCAACAAGTCACCCACAACCATCTTCATTAACTTATAAATTTAAAAAGTTTTATTCAAACGAAAAACAAAACAATCAATACTCCTTATCATAGAACGACGATTTGAAATAGAATAACGAGCATAAAGAAACATAATGAAACATCCACCTAAGTCATGAAAAACAATCCCAAGCACATGCATCGTATAAATCAATAGAATTTCTCATAAAATTACACGTGTGTGATATGGTAGTCAAATGAACACGCACATGTCATGAACTTGGAATATAACTCGGATGACCATCTAACTATGTTTCGACTATGAATCTCACAATGTTAATTACACTCTCAAATGAAACACTTAGAAACATGTGTAATTTTTCTAAAATATGTGAGTAAAGGAAATATATTTCAAAACAAGAAACCACTCACATATAACTCGGAAAAGACGCATGACATAAAAGAACAGTAGTCTCATGGATAGGACGCCAACAGTTAAGAAAAATTAATCATTACCATGTTTTAATCCCCCTCCCATCGTTTATGTATCCAAACCATGTTTCCTAGGATCAAATAGGATTTTTCAACGGTTGTAATGTGGCCCGGGTAATGAAAAAGGATAGAAAGGATTCATTAGGTAGTTTTAGAATGGCATTGTAAGGCATGTTCGATTTCTTTCATTCGTCTCTTCTACCAACTTTCATCTTTTCATATTTCTTTCCATATATTTTTTTTCATAATTTCTCTTCTTTTTTTTCTTTCTTTTCTATTCTTCTTTCTACTTTCAACTTTTTTTTTTCAATCCTTATCTTTTTTCTTTCCTTCTCGTTCTTTTTCTCTATTCTTTTCTTCCTCGTTGCTTTTGAAATAAATATTCATTGAATAACAAGGCAACCACCCCAAACATCATCTTATTTTCTTCTTCTTCTTCTCAATCACACATCGCCTTAACACCACTAAAAGTTGATCAATTTTTCAGTAGTGAACTCCACGTTGGCCAAATTGGAGCAAAAACAAGATAATGGTGTTTAAAGATAATGGCATTTTAATGGCTCAAAGGGAGAACTATGGAAATTTATCATTTATCGGTCAATAGCAAACAAAGAAGGCCTAAAAATCATGTCCTATGGTTATATGGTTCTTCAACGTTTAAGACGGAAGATTATTTAGCATGGTAGCAAATATTTTAACTTGACTATCAACCAAGACAAGAAGAATGAGACTAAACAACAAGTTAATGCACTATTTCAAGTGAAATTCGACAAACACAAAATGTACTTATAACCATCTAAAAAGAAAAGATAGGCTCAAAGCCTTACCGGGTTTAGTCTCCACCATGTGTTATCTAGAAATTCGAATCATATTATAGTTCACATCAAACATGCATTCAATCGACTACGTGCAGTGCATAGGTTTGTGTGCAAATCTATGATATAAAACTATGATTCAAACGATAAATGACCTAAAACGTCATATCATGACTTCAGCAAATATTTAATTACATCTTCTCTTGTTTACCATTCTATAACAATCCAAGTACTATAACAAGAAGTATCAAATTTATATTGCAAAAACGTCGGTAATCATCGTTTATTTAAGCACAAGTATCGAAATTTTTTTTAAAAATTTTGAAAAATTGCAGTATAATGTGCATGCGTGTGCATACCCCCAAACCTAAACCTTTCATTGCCCCCAATGAAATAATAAAACGAAAGAAAGGAAAGTGCATAGAGAAGGAACGATAATACCTCAATCTCGGCACTCACAAACAGGTGAACACAAAGGAATATGTCAATAAAGTTCAATGTTACCTGTTACTTCTTGATAAAAGACGAACAAAGAAAATTATAAAAGCAGCTAAAAGAACTATAACTAAACTAAACGAAATTAAATAAACTATAAGAATTAACAGCACTACGAAGACAACATGAAAATAAACTATAAAAGGAAAGAAAAGATAACCAGAACGTATGAAAATAACAAACGACTCGATCTAAAAGGACCTAAGAAACAAAAACAAAAGAGTAAAAACTACTGACCAGGGATGGGAGGAGGATAGAAGAAAACAAAATAAGAAAATCCAGAAATGGGGGGGGGGGGGGGGTTTGCGCGAGCGGACCGCGTGAACGGACGTCGCGAGCGCGAATCCCTCTGCAAGACAATATACATATATATATTTTTTAATGCTCGCGCCAGCGAGCTGAGGCGCGACATGAACCTGAGGGGTCATAAAAAAAAAGATAGAAAAAAAACTAAGGCACATTCTCGCGCGAGCGACGTCTCGCGCTAGCAAGTCGCGCGCGCGAGAATGGTATTTTATCTTGTTTCACATTTTTTATGTAAATAAATTAAAAATAACTTTACTCCAACCCCCAAACCTGTCCAGAAACTCAAAAATAGACCAAAACGACCCAAAAATAGTCAAAAATCATTAAAACAAACGAATTAAAGCTTGGGTTGCCTCCCAAGAAGCGCTATCTTTTACGTCTTCAGCTAGACCAAGCTAGCTCAAGACTCATGGAGATAGTAACTCGGACTGTGAACCTCTTAAGATATCAGGGAGACTCTGGTGGAAAGCAAAAAGAACATCACTATGAGTCAATTCATTTAACTGTTCATCTTGCTCATGTTTACATCGATTTCTCACCTTCTGAGTAAATTCATCATTAGGGTCCAGGTTATTTGCATTCATCCTCTCATTACTCACTATATTATTCTCCTTACCCATGTGTAGTGCATTAGTAGGTTCAATTTGTCGTATAACCTCACTACCCTCTATACATAGATAATCATCGTCTTTGGGAGGTTGATCGGCAGCGTTAAACACGTTTAATTTTAAGTTCAAATTCCCGAATGACACTTTCATCACCCCTATTTGACAATTGACACGCGCATTAGCGGTGGCTAAGAATGGACGACCAAGAATAACAGGGGTGTGCTTCCTAGCATCTAGGACAGGTTCAGTGTCAAGGACCATAAAATCGATAGGATAAAAACATTGATCAACTTTAACTAAGACGTCCTCGATGATTCCTCTAGGTACTTTGACAGAACGATCTGCTAATTGAATAGTAACGGCCGTAGGCTTAAGTTCACCCAGTCCTAGTTGTTTATAAACGTGATAAGGTAAGAGATTAACACTCGCACCTAAGTCAAGGAGAGCCCTATGGATTACAGTGTCACCTATGACACATGAAATAGTTGGCGTACCAGGATCCTTATACTTTGGAGGTGAGTGTTGAAAAATAGAACTTACTTTTTCGTGAGAACGACCTTTTTCGGAGTATGACTACACAATTTACGTTTTTGAGTGCATAGGTCTTTAAGACATTTAGCATAAGCGGGAATTTGTTTTATAGTATCGAGGAATGGAATATTGATTTTAACTTGTTTAAATACCTCGAGTATATCCTCAACCTTTGACGGTTCGTCGACATTCGGTGGAAAAGGTAACTTTGGAACATAGTTAGTTGGGACCGGTTCTTTTTCTTTTCTAACTCTATCCATATCCTCACCCTTTTCTTTATTCAAATTAGTATTTACATTTTTCTCCCTCTTATTCAGAATTTCAACAATCCCCTCATCTCGAATAGCCGTCCTAGTCGATACGGCATTCACTTGCTCACTCGACCCCCCATTCTTGTATTGTCCTTTAGGGTTTTGAATAGTTTGCACAGGCAACTTTTCCTCGTTTCTACGACTCACCGTAGTAGCTATTTGTCCCATTTGGGATTCAAGCTTCGCAATGGATTGTGTGTGAGAGTACACTATTTGTGCTTGTGCTTGTACTTTTGTTTCGATATTCTTAAGAGACGCCAACACCGTAGCCTCAAACGCATTATCCCTTGGAGGGTTAGGATTAGGAGGTGGGTGTTGGTATTGATTTTGTTGATATTGGGGTCGATAAGTATTAGGAAAATTGTTCGACATAGAATTATAATTATTTTGTGGGAATTATTGCATAAATTAACGTGTTGCTCAACAAACTCCGGGAATTGAGATGCAGAAGGACATGCAAAGATATTATGAGACGGTTCAGAACATAATGCACATACTTCTGAAGAAGGTGGATTGGACCTAATTCCCATCCTCATAAGTTGGTCAAGTTTTCTATTTAATTCTTGTATTTCAATTGATTGACTTGACTCAAACTTTACCTATCGCTTGGGTTGCAGATGATACCCCTCAGAACATACCGACACAGCCTGATGCATCGAGTTCTCGCTTAATGTTTCAAAAATTTTCCAGGCCTCATCGGCGCTTTTGTGTAGGAAGGTACCCGCACAAACGGCATCGACGGTATTACGGACTGAGGGAATAAGTTCCTCGTAAGAGACTTGTACCAACTGCCACTTAGGAACCTAATGATGTGGACAGGAACGTAATAATTCTTTAAATTTCTCCCATGTGTCATAAAGTGTGTCCCCATCTTGCATCACAAAATTAGTTATAGATTTTCTTATCTGATTAGTTCTTGTGATTGGGAAAAACTTTTGTATAAATGCGTTGTGTAAGGCTTCCCAAGTTTTAATCGTGTTTGGCTCAAGTGATTGAAGCCAATACTTCACTTTATCCTTTAAAGAGAATGGGAAGAGATGCAGTTTTAATTCATCATCAGTGAAATGTTGGATTTTTAAAGTAGAGCATATATCTTGGAAATCCCCTAAGTGCTGATAAGGCTCTTCATTTATACGGCCATGGAAAGAAGGAAGTAGCGAGATGGTAGACGACTTTATCTTAAAGTAAGATGCCGCCGCCTCCGGTAATTCGATACCAGCCTGTGGTGTGTAAGTCGTAGGAATAAAATAATCTTTAAGCGGAAGAGGTGGCGGTATATTAGGGTTATTATTGTTATTTCCATTGTTTTGATTATTTCCAATGTCGGCCATTGGAATATGTTCTATGTTAATAAAGCGTGGTTTCTTTAGGTTTTTAAGGGTACTACGTATTTCGGACTCAAACAACGATAATGGTTTCGGAGTTAATTCGTCGTCTATGTTTAACTTAGTTCTAGAAGTTATGTTTGAATACTTGTTAACTCTTAATGTACGTTCAAGTTCAAGATCGCAAGGTTTTAATTCCGGTTTACTTGAGCGTGTACCAAACATAAACTAAAAGAAAATAAACTAAAAACAAAAACTGACTCAAATAAAAAAAAACAAATAGCAATCACGCAACTAAGATAACAAGCACTCAACTACTATGATGCATGTAAATTATCCTGTAATGCAGTGACCACGTCAATTCCCAGCGCCCTGGGTGTCCTAGCTAATGCAGTGCAATTAACCCTAAACTAATGCAAATAGTGAATCACAGCGCCCTGACTTACAGTGGTTTAAAGCGAGTTTCACAAGAAGCAATTTACTTGAATTTTTTTTTTATTGATATGCGTAAGCTCCTTTAATGTGATTAGCTAATCCACTCGAAAACGTTAGAATTATGACGACTCGAGAAACTACAAAGTAAATAAAAAGTTACTAACTCAAAACAAAAATGAAAAAAAAAGAAAAAAAAGAAAACCTAATCTAATATTTATGAATTAACTAAACTAAGATTATATAACTAAAGGTAGTAATGCAATCCCCGGCAACGGCGCCAAAAATTGATCTCGTCAAAATCAAGATATAAAAGTATGCTTAACTTATGCTTTACTTTCAAAAAATTTGCAGTGTGAAAGTAAAGGCCGAACCCATAGAGATTGAATACTACGCACTTTAATTTTTAAAACCTAAATTTAGTTAATTAAGAAAAATGGATTTTGGATTTAATTTGAATTAAACTAATAACAATAAAAGTAAATCTAAATTATGAAAGCAATTAAATATGGTTTTTATAATAAGTTTAAGGAACCTAGGATTGCAAATCCACCACTAGCTTCATAATAAGGGTACTTATGAATTACTTTAGCTTATTAAGTTGGATGATAATGGGGAATTGTAGCTACAACCCCAATTCCTCCGTCAAGAAAATAACTATGGTTCAAGCACCAACATAATCCATCTTCGGTTAGCACGAATTATCCCACACTAAACTAGGGTTGTGGTATAATCCATCTAATCTAGGCATGGACTATTCGGATACTTGATAGCACAATTCGATTTAAGCACCATTACATGTAAATAATCTAAACAAGCACAACAAGCATAGATCATTGAGCACACTACCATCAAAATAGATCTAAGACAAGAGTAAAGTTTGAAAGTAACGATTTAATCAATAAAAGCACGATTTATTTATAAAAATCCTCGGAACATGTAACTGTCATCCATACATAATAAAACTAAAATAAAAACATAAAAAACACCCTATTACTTGGCTAGGGTTTCATTGAAACCCTAGATCTTGAGTTTAGTTGGTCATAGAAGTGGTAGATGGCAAGAGGTTGATGGAGGAGGCCATGGAAATCCTTGGTCTTCTTCTTCTTCTCCTTGCTTTCCTCCCTTCAATGGCTGAAAGTATAGTTGTATATTGTGTGTATATTAATTGCCAACCCTTAAATTGAAGTAAAATAGAGTATTTATAGATTTGTAACATGTTTTGGTAGCTTTCCTAATCCAATTTGCACTAAAACTGCTGTATTTAGCTTCCAGACGTAGTTAGGCAGTTCGTTCACGTAGGAGTCTTCAGTACACTGAAATGCACGTATTTGATTATTACACAGGTCACACGAGCGGGCCACAAGCGCGATATTGGGATGTCGAGCGAGCGATTTTTGGACTTCCGCGCGAGCAGCCCTTGCGCGCGATTGTCTTTTTTCAGCTTCTTTCTTTGTGCTTTTTTCACACTGTTTAGTTTGGTATACTTGATTTCTTCCAAATCCTGTAAGAAAATAGAAAATAAAGTAAAAACATACAAAAACAGGATAAAAAGGTACTAACAAACGTGCGTTAAGGCGTATAAATAGTATTTGTTCTCTCCCGATCAGCAAGAATCCTACTGTATAGTGGATGTTTGGATTGATCAAACAAGGGTCATGCCCTAAATGCAAGGCTAAAATAACAATCTAATTTGAACTAAGGGAAAAGAAAGTGTATCGGTCTCCAAGTCCAAGAAAGCTGATACAGAGCTATCTTCATTACCCTGATCCAGAGTCATACAAGAAGCTTGAGCTCTAGAGATGCAAATACTTTCACAAAGAACCAAGGCATGAGAGGAGAGACATATGGAGGAAAAAGCATTAACATCGTTATCAATCTCCCAGAATGGTTATTCCCCTATGGGCAGAATCAAATTGTTAGAGAAAGGTGGAGCATCGCAAGTTCCCAAAGCAAGCCTACTTCACTAAGACACAGAAAAGGAGAATTTAGAGGTTAAGGCAATCTGGTCAAGATTGGGAGGCTAAGTACCGTTTGGAGAAAAAGCGAGAACAGTGAAGAAGTGAAAAAAGTGAAGGTATTATACCAAGGGTGATTCTAAGCCGAAAGGACACGGAAAAGATCGAGATTGAAAGCGAGAGTACCGAGTTAGGAAAGTTGAAATGCCATCAGTCTTAGAGGTAAAAGAATAGGACACAAGTATGGCCGATCTAAGGACTCTACATCAGTGATCATCTAGGGGTTAGGACACTTCATCAGTTATTCGGATTTAGGGAGGCATTATTTCAGAGATCGTCCAGGCTTAAGGACACGTTTTAATAGAAGTTGTTTGACATGATTCAAAATTCATCCAAGATACTCCACTATTTTAAAAGTCATCCAAGATACAGATGACACCTACAAGCCTCAGACTCAGAAGAAAGACTCCGAGAATCATTCAAGATACATATAGCATACTTCTCTTTGGACATATTTGACTGTGAGAGTGAGATGTTGCATCCCTTGCATTAGATTTTTTGCATCTAGGGAACTCTTAAGGGCGATTCCTCTAGCGCTTGCATATTCACATTTGGATATTGCATCAGTATCCTAGAATAGAAGCATTTCATCTGTATTGTTGTTTGTGTGTGTTCTCCGTCCTCTCGCACATTTAAACTATTACCTGGTCTGATTCTTGGAAAGGATACATAGGCAGCTCCAGCAGAGCACGACCAACAATAGCTTCGATTTAGCAGCGTCTACCCAGCATTACATTGCATTCTTGCTTTTGTAATTTCTTGATTTTTCCAGATTTTAAATTTCTTGATTTTTGCGGACTTTTATTTTTCCTAAAACCTCTCAGTATGGTCATTAGGTGCTTTCTAATTTTGGCACTCAGGGTAATATGAACATGAAGTGTTCTAAACGTAATATTCTAGGTATCCAGAGATTCAATTTCAATGAAAAACTCAAAATCAATGCACATTGAAAATCAACTTTGAAAAAGAAGTCGTTTGATTTCAAAAAGACAACGCAAGTTCTAGAGGACTTTCGGACTTCAATTGACCTTCAATTCTCATTTTAAATTCTCCTGGAATATTTTTATACTAAAATTCAACTTGACAGCTTTGCAACGGTATGTAAATGGATGATTTTGGACACCAAAAAGCTTTTTTTACAAAAATTTGAAAAAGCAAGTGCATTTAATTTTTGAAATAGGGCATGGGGGCAAATAAAGGACCTAGAAAAGCAGATGGCAGGTCCAACAAAGGGGGTGGTTCCCCCTAAACCACCACCTATATGTAGTGTTCTCCATCACATATTTTTGGTTCCAGACCCTTACAGGAGGTTCCCATTGCGAGGAAACTACCCAGAACCTACATTTAGGCACTAAAATGGCCATTTTAACCCAGTTTTGATCTCTAAAATTCTATATATAGATGCCTTGCATCTCATGTGAAAGAAAGGAAAAGACTTGAAAAACCTTTGAATATCCTAGAAATACCATAGCATATATGTGATATCACAACTTTGAATATACTTTGAATTCAAGAGATTTCTAGAGAAAGAATAGTGAATTATGAATTGAATTCCCTTAAAACTAATCTCAAGATAATTAGATTAGAGAATTAGAGAATAAACTTGACATCAATTGCCTCCCTTAACTTCTACCATAAAGGAGTGCTTGAAGAACTTGAAGAAGAAGATCCTTCAAATTAACTTCGAATACATAATTGAGAATCCTCCAAAAGGTAAATTCTTACTTTTATAGTAGATCTATAAGACTTGGATCTAGTTTAGTTTTGTTTTCTTTGTTATAACACTCATTTTCTTCTTCTCTTATTCTTCACACACTCACATAGCTAGATCCAAGTCTTCTTTAATTTTGTTGATAACTCATAATTAGAGATTGATTTTTACTTTGATTTTCAATTTTAATTATATTCTTCTATTTAATTAGATCCATGCATACATGATTATATATATGTACCTATTTTGAATTCTATGATAGTTTGGAAGCATGATCTATGGGAAGGATGATTCATATGTTCATACCTTTGTCATGATTGTTCCTATTACCTAGAATTCCTATTGAATTTCATCTCCAAGAGGATATTTGTAAGTCCCTTTAATCCATGAACTGATGTTCTTCATAGAACTTGAGGGCTAAATTGATTAGGAGTCATGATAATCGAGTTGATCTATGAGGTTCATCTCTCTAAATAAACTTAAACCAACACCTAAGATGGTTTTCCCATACTTTATAATGAACTAGTTAAAATTAAGCAAAACAGATGGTTTTGTCCATAGGATTTGGTCCATCAAAAACCATAGTTTGATGGATTTCAAATTTTTTGGGTAAACATTGACGAATTACCTTTCATTTGATCCGTTTTGAGAATCATTTGATCCATATGCTATATTTAGAAATTATTGAAAAATCGGTGGACAGATTTGAACATAGTCTCTTTGTGTTTGAATTTCAGAAAATCTACTATAGTTATCGATGATCCGCTTTTTGCAGATGATTCCTAACTCATGTATCTATATGCCAATGTAAAATCGTGAGCATATGATCGAGTTAAGATCATTTTCTAAGCATTTGAAGTTGATACAACTATTCTGGAATTTTCTAAGTTTAACTACATTCATGATTTTGTATACAAAATGGTCATACCTTGATCACTCAACAATAATTGATGAATCAAACTTGGTTTAGAAATCATCTAGGATAAATGGATGAGAGATTAAAATCCTAGATCAACTTGATTCACATGATTCATGAACTTCTATTATGTCTTGTATTCCTTTGTCAAATGATACCAAATTTCTAGAATAGCAGAGTCTAGTTAAAACAGTTTTTTCAAAGACCTTATGTTCATCAAATGTCCATGGGATTATTTATTTTATAAACTAAAATGAAATAGATTTCTTTTGACACTAAATAGAGCTTCATATGATTTTTATAGAATTAATTATGATGTTTACAAGAACATTGGATAGTCCTAATCCACTGTTCCCAAAACTCTTATTTCTCGAACTTCAAAAATGCTAATAAGGTCCTACTTTTTGAAAACATTCCCTAAGACATGTACCTAACTTTCTATAAAAGGATTTTAACCCAGCTCATGTTTAAGATCACTTTTGATAGGATTCATTAAAGGTTACTGAATCAGGAAATTTGATTGATGACATCTTTTTCTTGTTTAGTATGTATATCATTTGTTTGCTTGTATTTTTGCAATGCTTGGGTATTCCTTGCTGTCTTAGTGCAAAGGATTGAATGCCGTGGATTCGGAGTTCGATTTGTGGGTTTTCCTCGTCTGTATGTGGCTTAGTGCCCATGTACCATGTACTATCTCTATCCTTTTTCTTAGAATTTTTCTAGGTTTACAACTTTGCTTTCAACGACACGATTCCTTTAGGATAGTCTCCATGTATGTGCTTATATCTTAGAGATATCTTATCTAGGATTGTTGCATGATTGCATTACACATTTCCCTTCTTTTGCTTTTTGCGACTCCACTTGAGTCATCCCAATGTAAGTTTTCTCGTTCCCTTTTGCATATCATGGAACGTTTCCTTCATTTGCATCGGTCCCGGGCAGGACTAGTCACTGTGAGTATACCTCTCTCTTGTATTGCACGTGTATCCGATTGCTACTTGATATAATCTCTTGAAATGATTTTCATTAGATGCTCTTTTTGCCATGTATATCTTATCTAGAATGTTTGAGGAAACAACACCTGTTATGCATTAAAAACAAGGGTATTTGAATCAAGGCCTACCATTCGGTAGGGCAAGGAGGGGGTGCTTTAGTCCTACTCGGGCTCCTTCCCCTCTCGTACCAAGGCCCCTGAACCTTGTTTCTGGTGATGAAGGGCGAGTAACCTTATTCAATTTTGGACGAGTCAAATTTGGTTTCCTAATTTTCGATAAAAATTAGGTGGCGACTCTTTGTCTCTAGGATTGCGCGATGAGTTCTAATTCTTGAAGTGTGCTCCTAGGATCTATCCCAGGACACTATCAAGGAACGACAGAACTCCCTTGCCCGCGTGAGCGCACCTGTCCACAATATTTTATAGTCCATCAAGAAGAGACTTGAAAAAGCAAAGGGACTCTAGGCAGAGGAGCTACTGAGCTTTCTATAGGCCTACCGGACTACACACCGTGAGGCAACTAGAGAAACTCCGTTCTAGCTAACCCATGGCTATGAGGCAGTAGTCCCAACTAAGCTTCAACTGCTGCCTTACCGAGTGGCACACTACTATAGCAGCCAGGATAATGAAGATGCTCTCATAATGGAACTCGACCTTGTAGAAGAAAAGAAGGATTCATCATACCTTAGGATGGTAGCCTATAAGTAGAGGGTCCCCTAGTACTATTACAAGGAAGTAAAGCATCGTAGTTTCCAGGTGGGAGACCTGGTCCTCAAAGTAGTCAACCAATCCACCAAGAACCCAAGCTATAGGAAGCTAGGGGGCAAACTGGGAAGGGCCCTTCAAGGTCAACCGGGTTAACCGATCGGAAACCTATTGGTTACAAACACTAGAAGGGCAGGACTTACAACACCCTTGGAACGTGGAGCACCTACGAAAGTACTACTAGTAAATCAAAATTAGGGTTTGATTAGGATTGCATGTTTTCTTTACTGAATAGGTTGTAGCTCTTTCTAAATAACAGTTTCCAGATTAAAATAAAGGATGACTCTTGTAAATAGTGTTCCCTATCAAATACTTAAGAAAAAAGACATCGGGATTACACCTCGAGGCATAAAAAAATACCTTAAGACCATACTTGAGGCACCAAAAAGACCTCAGGACAACACCCCGTGGCACCAAAAAGACCTCGGGATCACCCCCAGGGCACCATAAGATCTAGGGTCAAACCCCTCAGCAATTAAGACCACTATACCACGGATGGCAAAAGACCTCGACTTCACCTGAGGCATTAACTCCATTTAGATCCTTAACCTACAATGAGAAAAATCCCTTAGGTGGCCCAAAATAGAGAAGTCAAAATACCCTAGAGCTCATATGCTTTAGGTCAGCTACCTACAACTATCACTTCCACAACGCCTACCTTAACAAAAGCTTGGGGGGGCAGGTAGAGTAGGTGAAATACAAGCAGTCATACCGAGCATTTATAGGCTTCAAAATTAACTAAGTATAAATCCTTAGTTAATCCCGAGCACCCACAACACTCACAATTCATATCGGGTTGTTATAAGTCCCAGGATTAACGTTCGAGTTATTCTTGAGCACTTATTAGCCCAAGTGGATATTTACAGAACTCCCCAAGTACAAGTCCTGCAACAGTTTTTAGTTCCTACAATACCCTGACTGGGACCTATAAACATAGAATGGCCTAAGCATCAACAACTTTACAAATTCTAGGACTTTACAGGTCCCTAGAAGACCGAGTCCTCCCTACTAGTCATAGTTCAAACCTTTTGCCAAGGCAGGGTCACAATGAGGCTAACTACTGGTTGGGCATGGGCAATCATAAACAGATATAATAAAAGTATGGAGTATGAACAGTTGCTACAAAAGGTGACCTCAAAGGGTCTTTTCATTACTAGTTCAGAAGAAGTACAATGCCTAGGGGAAATTATAGTAGCCTCCCACTAAAAATAACATATATGTGCAAATACAAAACATGCCGAGAGCAATAGGTCGAAGCTGTCCAGAAGTAGGCCTTGGAAAAATCTTCACTGACTTTTTTTGCCTGGCAATACGCCTCCTTATTTTTTGGGCAGGCTCATTGCTGAGGACCGTCCACAATGACTACCCCATCCTCAGTCTCCCCGACCTCTCCAGCAGGAGCCTCCTCCTTAGCAACGACCGCATCGGTATTGGCCTCCTCAACAGGGGAGACCCCGGGTCCCAAAAGTCAGACTCGACCCCCGAGTAAGACTTAAGATCCCACTAGGGATGGTCCACGGCCACCCTCATTTTCAGATTTATGTAGCCCTAAAAGAAGCCAGCATCGAATTCCTCCTCTGCCATCTTCTTTGCCTTCTCTCGAGTGGCCGAGGCCTCAGCCATGGCCTTTTTCTCAGCCTCTGTAGCTGCCAGGCCCTCTCGAGCGATCTCCAGCTCATCCTGGACCACTCCGAAACTCAAGGCCAATGCCTTGGTTTTCTACTTCTTCGTAGCCAAGGTAGATTTCTTAGCCTCTAGCACCGCCCTCTCCTTAAAAAGAGCAGCCTCAGCAGTATCTGCCCTTTTATCCAGTCGAACAGGGAGGATTCAACTCGGCTGCCAAATAACTGACCTAAAAAGAATGATGGGAGAAAATTAACCATAAAAATATATATATATATATATATAGAAGGAGAATGGAGAAAAAAAGGGGACGAATTACTTACAAAAAGGGAGAGGCTGAAGAGCCACCCAACGAGTAATTGAGGGGTCATTCCCTCACACATCTTAACCTGACTGGGAGGAGGGCCGACCAAATTCTCTCTCAGACCTCCTTCGTGGACTTTTCCATTTGTATCCTGATTGGGACATCTCCCCTAGGGCTCTCAGTGGCCAACACCACCTCGACCCTGGGGGCGAATAGCCTGGTCGGTTCCTAACATTGCCTATGCTTGAGCTGCTTGAGCTGTTGGTCGGTAGCAGCATCCAGCCTCTTCCTCATTTGGCCAGACCAAGCTGTAATCGCAGTCTCCTTCTCCCTTAGATCCTCAATGTCTTTCTTAGATGCCATCTCTGCAGAGTCAGAAAAGAAACAAGTCAGTAAAAAAGAGGAATATGAAAAAATAGTGAAGAAGATTCGAGAACCAGAAGCTTACCAGGAATGATTGGGTAAAAGATTGGTGCAGAAAAAGGTACTTGGGGCTCAAAGGTAACTTTCCAAGAACCCGCCCGGGACAACATGTTAGTAATCTTGACAAGACCCTGGGCTAATACCTTTATCCAATCCTGGCACTCGTCCGGGATGTCCAGTGGGTCGGTAGATCCGCCTGCAAAATATATGGGAGTCGATCAATATTGAGGCAATGAGAAAACAAAACGAAAAATGAAAAATAAAGACTCAAGACTAGAGCTTACTCTCACCTGCCTAGGCGGTTCTTAGGGAAATTCCCGAAGCCTTCTCGCTAAGCCAAAGGGTGGACACCTAAGAATTTCTTCTTCCATCCCTTATTATTTGTCGGGGCTTTATCTAATATCTTTCTCCCTTGCCGAGCGCTCAGGGAAAAGAAGTCGACCTCCCCATGGAATGGGAATAGTCGGTAGGTCCACTAAAACTCCTAAAGGGTAGCTCATACCCAAAAATTTAGGGCCAGAGGTGAATGGCCCCCATTAAGAATCTCCAGCCATTCGGGGCAAGTTTTTTGGGAGCAATAACGAGGTAGATCAGTAAGTCCCGGGCAAGAGAGTAAAGGGGAAGATACATGCTCACAATGATTGCGTCCTTGTAAAGGGTAATAAAACCTGACTAGTACAGGTGAGCCCCGCGCTGTGGCATGACCAGTGAGAACTAGTTGGGGAGGTCATAACTCTCCCTAAGTCTACTTAAGTCGGATGCAAGAAAACTACTAAGGGTCCACTAGCAGGAAAAGGAAATCTCGAGCCTATCTGAGACCAATGCATTGCTACTTGACTCCTGTAACTTGAAAACATCGTTGTATCCCTGGCCCACTCCCTCACCGAACTCTCGCTCAGGAATTCTACCCTCACTATGGTGGTCTGATGGGGTGAATGAAGGACGGTCTAGGCTAGCGCTCAGAATCTTGAATCTTGACTACTCATCCTTCGATCAGAAAGATGAGTAAAAGTCAGAGTGACACATTCCTGAGGTCCTTACCATAGGAAGGGGAAGTTAGGTATGGGTCGAGGGCTCCTAGCCTAAGGTAAAGAGGTAGAAGAGTCAAAAGCATGTACAGTAAGGTGTATATGGTTCTAACTATCAAGTACTCAGAGAATGCAGGACTGGGACCCATCGACCGGTCAGATTGTTCTACCAAGAGAAGAGAACCTCCCTTCTTAAGGAAAAAATAAAACCTAAGAAAAAAGAAATCCCACTCCCTCATAAAACCTACGGGAATCCTATTCTCCAGTCTCACTCGAGAAAAAAGAAGGAAGGAAAATGGAAGAAAGTAATGTACAGAAGTTGAGAAAAGTAAGGACTTATAGGGAAGAGTAGGCAGCAACAATCTAGGGAGGATAAGTTAGGAATTTCTTTTATGACATCGTTCGGTAATTTCTCTCTTTGGACAGTAGAAGGAATGAAAATGCTTAAGTGTCCTTTATATAGAGAATACAAACTGTTCAGATGATCCCAAATCCAATGACCTAGAATTCTTCCTACCTAAACACCTGACAACTAGCACTTCGAGTAGCCCAAGCGATGGTTTAAAAAATATGCACACTTATTGTACGATGTGACAGTTCAGTTCGTTCGTGACGGTCTGGTTACCCTGGTACCGACCTGGTTGAATCCTAACCTGACCAACCCATCCTTGACACATGGCAAGTTAGACCTCGAGCTCTTGAGTCATCAGACTAGGTTAATAGCCCAAGTTATCGAGAGGATCAGTTTGCTCTCGAGTCGTCACGTAATGATACGCAGCCATACATATCTCAGTCGGGTGGGTCCGTCTGTCAACATATAGGGCTCTTAACATATCCTCCTCTAAGTACTGGCTGACTGTACAGTGTATGCACTCATAATATAACTCTGGGTCAGCTAGCTCCATGGTGTCCCCATAGATCACATGTCCTCTGTAGGTATCATCAACAAACTTATGAAAGTTTGGATCCATGCTAACTTGTATAGAAACTATCTAATGTTAGAAGGATGAACTTATCTTAAACCTCACATCTTAGGGATCTTAAAATTCTAGAACTAGATGGTGTGGGACAATTCGTGAGTGAAATTAACAACCTAGGCTCTGATACCAAAAATCCTGTCATGCCCCAGAACGGAAAAAATAGAGAAAAATAAATTTACTTTTTGGGTCTATAGGCAACGACTGGTGAAGTCACTGAATTGTCCATACTACACAGTTCTAAACAACAAAGGGATAAAGAGAATAGTAATAGAAACTAAACTCATCATATATAAGATCCCTAAATTATTACATTAGAGTTAACATAATATTACAAGTCTGAAGGCAACATATGCCTTATTATAAAAACATACTAATAAAATTGATAACAATAATAGAACTACAATCTATTCTATTCTTCAGCTGGCATAAATATAATCATCAGTATAATAGTCCTACCCAGCATACTCTGTATTGGTGGGGCCACCCCTTGAGTAGTAAGCATCATTGTATAGTTGTACAGTTCATCACCTGCATTATCAAGGACATGATAGTCTGGACGGGAAATGTCCAGGCAACAACGACCATCGGTTTAGTGAGACCTAAGTGAGTATAAAACTACCAAGGTACTTGTTGTACAAAGTAATGACAAGTTTATGAAAGGATATAAGTAAAGTCCGACTAAATAGTATCTTCTCCTATTTAAACCTTGCGTGAATCATTCCAACGTCTTATTATACGAAAACTTAGCATAACCTTATGATTGAGGAACAAACTTGATGGTAACACTCCTGGATAGACCAATGCTCTATCCACTAACTTTTAGAACATATGTACAGTCCTCTGCATGTCATGGATACTACGTCAATCCATTCCCCGCCTTTTAGAACATATGAATAGTCCTCCCCATGTCAGGGATTTAACGCTTTGAGCAAAAGACACATCAGTTCTATTACCACGACGTAATGATGTCTAACAGTATTCCCAATCCACCGCTTTTAAGGACATATGAATAGTCCACTACCTTTTAGGACATATGATTGAATTTCTAGCTATCTTAGAGCTATCGCGCCAGCCTCAAAAGTGGGAGGTAGTCCCTTTGAGGAGCGCGACTGTTTTGCGTCGAAATGCGTAAAACAAGTGTGTAAAAAGTATGTAAAAGTACATAAAAGTGGGAGTAGGGCCAGTAAAGGTTTCAGAGTCGCAACCTAACCTTAACGAGAATTAGGATCTCTGCAAAGACAATCGACACAATCATTTTTGACCTTTGGAAATCATTTTGATAAAAGTAGGCCATTTAAAAGTGTGACTCTTTGTAGTCATGCGAAACTAGAGTTCTTGAGATGGGTACGAGGACTCGATCATGTCGAGGAAAGGTGTTAGGCACCCTCGAGCATCGGTGACACACGGTTACCGATTTTAGTGGTTTTCATGATAATGGGGTATAAGTAAGAGATATAAGAGGCAAGAATGTACATGATATACGTATCTTGACTCAGATAAGTGAAATTTGTTGAAATGTGAGAGTGGACAAGAAATGGACCCGAGCATTCCATGACACACGGTTGCCGGTTTACGTATCTCGACTTGAGATAAATGAAAGATATTTAGAATACACCATATGGCCCGATTTGTAACGGGAATATCTGTTACAAAAATTATTTTGTAATGGATATACTCGTTACAATTTTGGTGTTGCAAATTTGTAATGGATATATCTGTTACTAATTAGTAACGGATTTTTGTAACAGATATACCCGTTACTAATATAATTTTTGTAACGGTTAAATTAGTTTAGTAACGAATAGATATCCAATTGTTTTTTTTGAAAAAAAATACTAATGATTTATAATGAATTAGTAACGGTTATATTCGTTACTAATTTCTAAAATTAGTAAACAAATTTTGTAACGAATATACCCGTTGCTAATTTTAATTAAAAAATTTTTAAAATTATTTCGTAAATTCCCCAAATAATTTTTTGTTGTACGTAATTAACAAGCATAATAATCCAGACAAACTAAAAAATGACAAGCTCAATCTATACCAAATACAAATAGAATACAAAATGTTTCATCTTACAAATATTTGTCCATACTCAAGTTCTTATTTTAAATACACTACTTCTTAGACATGAAATTAACTCAAGAAAGATAAAATTCGCAAATTTCTTTGTCCATAACTAAGTTCATCAAGTTAACTTTTTACAATTGCTTCATCTCTTCCTTCTTCATTGCCCTTGGATCATCACCACCCAGTTTTTCATCATAATCGATGATTGTGTTGGAAAAAGAAATCACAAAAGATAATAATCAAATTATTTTACTCCCCCCATCCCTTTTTTTGAGTCCATCTTATGGAACTCAACTTATTAAGGGGACAAAAAGAATCTACACCTACTTTCCACAATTGCCCCTAATTTTTACAATAGCTTTTTTAGTTTGGTCTTGGTGTAGATTTCAAGGAAGGGTAGTTTTGGAAAGTAAGTAAAAATTATATACCAATTTAGGAAAGTGGACACTAATTTTAGGACATCCCAAAATGGAATATAGGACTCAAAAAAAGGGATGGAGAGAGTAATAAATAAAGAAAAGTTAATGTGAAACTCACCATATTGTTAATTGGGATCACACCCATTGACTATTACAAATTAAGCCTCAACGAGTTAAAATAATTGAGTTTATGAGATGAGTTAACAAAACAAAAAGAGAAAATATCTATATCACTATAGCTGTGTAGCTTAACAGGTCTCATGGTTGCACTAATACTTCCTTTAAAGTTGATAGCGTATTAACTAGTTTGATAGCGTAAATTATGAAAGATACTTTTGATCTAATTCATTGAGTTCGACCGCTATCAATTTAAATTAAAAGCAAGTAATTGATCAAAGCAAAATTAAGGTTGGGTCATAATTAAATGAGGTTGGAGATGGCATATAATCTAGGCTTCGTAAAAAAAAAAAACTACTTAGACCATCTCCAACCCTGAGGCAACTATTGCAGCAAAAGCAAAATTGCTGCAAAATGTGATAAAACCTTGCTCCAACAGGCACAGCAACTGTTGCAGCAAAGTTGCTGGGTTGCCCAAATGGCAGTAAAGTTGCTGCGATTAACCCATGCCATCAAATCTTATTTTGCAATATTTTAATGAAAGATAGCACAATTCTTGAATAATTTATATTTGAATATAAGCGAAAGTAAATTTTAAAATTCCTTTGTAGGGGGGAAATTTAAGTTTGAAATTTATTCGAAAACTAAAATTGTAAAAAATTCAAAATAATATTTTAAATTGTAAAATATTTTAAATAATATTATAGTTTTTTAATTAGAAAATGTCACATATTGCCAATAAACAATACTATAAAATTACAAAGTACAATAATATGGGTAGAATATAAATAATAGATCAAAGAATAAAAATATATTAAAATAACAAAAGTTTGATGTAAGGGTTGGAGTGACTCATCAAAACCAACACAACAACTTTGCCTAAGACCCATCAAAGTACCAATT
Organism: Hydrangea macrophylla; assembly: GCA_033977485.1. Lineage (NCBI taxonomy): Eukaryota > Viridiplantae > Streptophyta > Magnoliopsida > Cornales > Hydrangeaceae > Hydrangea > Hydrangea macrophylla. Next base: position 52,843,921 of record CM066982.1, read on the forward strand.
TGCCTTATCAATTGATGGTTTGCCTTTGAAGATGGTCTTAGGCTGGCAGCTCAGTCAAGGCTATGAATAGTAGATAGTGAGAAAAAAAGAAAAGAAAGATAAGTCATTACATTGACTATCAACTAACCAAGTAAACCATATTTTAAAAAAAAATTTGATGTTGTGAATGTCTTCATGTCAATCACGACATCCAGGCTAGCGGTTAGGCCAATTGACCCTATATATCTAGTCAATACCCAAATCCAACTATAGATAATGTAGCAAATGACAGATTGAGCTGTACATTACAGCATTACCTCGAAGTCCTACAACTTAAGATTGCAATTTGTTCTAATGGTGCATTCGATTATACTATTTCTTCTAGAGGTACTAGAGTTCCTGCAAATATTGATACAAACATAATCGGTTTTATAATGATAACTGAATTAGAACTGCTCGATAATCAAGGTATAATTATGAAAAATTGAGGCAAAGCAGCCAGGCCCACTAGGTAAAGCTCTTGTTTTAAGAGGCTATTAGGATAAGCTCCAATTCGGCTGATAACATTTTGTGGTTGCTTCTCAAAATTTTGATCTCTAGCTAGAAGGATTAACCAAACCAACTCACGTTCAGCCAAAAGAATTGGTCCCTAATTAAAGTATGAAGTCAGAAGGGAAGACCCACCATGAGAATCTTCCATAGGTGTATTATAGCAGCATAGGGTTGTTTGAAAACACTAGAAGATAGCGGACAAATTGAGTGAGACAATCTGAAGAAACAAAAATACAGCATGCAGAAAACCAAACAACAATAATAGAGGAAGTGAATTGATATAGCCACAATTGTTTCAAAAAATCTGTTTTATTTTGGAATTTGTAAACTCAGCTATTGTCAATGCCAAACAGTCACTAGACACTACAGAAATTACGAAATAAAACCATCATAAGCAATAGGGAACAAAGCTCAAGTTCTAAAGGGTGTGGGAACAAAGATAAAGTGAATAGCAGGCATTTCGAACCCGGGATACAATAGATAAGAGGAATGGACTTGTGATTAAAAAATACCACAGCCATTCAAAAGCTTTAACCTCCAATAAATCTGCACAACTGCCTCCTTATATTGTCGTTTTGAAGCCATTACTTGAAGTTGCTCAACTGCAGAAACGGCAACATAGGGAAAGAAAAAAAAATTTCTTTAAGAAATTATATACAAAAGACATGCTTATTTGGCAATTTACTCACAAAACTAAGCTTAATATGTACACATTAGGGGTGTACAAAAAAACCGCAGCCCCGAACCGACTGACCGGAACCGACCGAACCGAGCTGTTTTGGTCGGTATATCAGTTTAACAGTCGGTTCTCGGTTCAAGTCCTTGGAAAAAATTGATGCTCGGCTCGGTGTACGGTAAGTCTTCGTGGTGGACCGAAACCGACCGAACCGACCGAGAGTACTCCTTACATATATACAATGTATTGTCAGTCGGTTGTCCCATAAAACAAGATACAGTACTACTTAATGTATAATATAATAATATTACATTTATAATTGACATGATGTATCATTATGAATTTATGACACAATACAGTACACACATCACGATAAAAATAAAACGTAGTAGACAAAACCTATCCTTCTCTCTCAGCCAAAAATTGAAATACAAAACCCTAAATTTTCTCTCTCATCTTCCCTCTCTCTTCTTCTCTCAGCCAAAACCAAACCCTAGCGCCTCCTCCCTCTCTCCATTTCTCTGATTGAAACCCTAGCTCTTTCTCCCTCTCACTTTGTTCTGAAGGAAGGCATGCACCACTCATCAAATCACCGCCACAAACTTACCAGATCGCCACTGCCACCACTCACCAGAACTGCCATCATCGCACACCGATCGCCACGCCCAAGGAAGGAGATCACCACCAGACCGACTTGCGACCACCACCACCTCCAGCCTTCCAAGATAGATTTCGTAAATTTTTTTCTTTCTTGTTTCCGAGTTATTTTCGATTTGATTTGAGTTAATTGACAGATTTTGGAATGGATTTTGTGATTTTGGGTTTTTTGATTTTGTGATTTTGAGATCCTTAGCACCCCGAACTCCCCCAATACCCCCGACCGAATCCGAAGCAACCGAATTAAACCAAAACCGAAACAATCTCGGTCAGTTTCGGTACACACCTTAGGCAAACCGAGATACTCGGTTCGGTCTATAAATCATGAGAAACCCCGACCGAAACCGACCGAGTACACCCCTAGTACACATTGACGTAAACATATTTCTATAAAAACTAAGGCACGTAAAGTTCCTAATATAAAGCAACATACTCTTAACTCAACTTAGAATAGAAAAGTTATCATTAAGCATTTCTTATCACAAATTCGTCTTAAAGACTATCAGGCATAAACACATTTTCATTTTTGGTAAAATTAGGGCAGCTCGACACATATGGAGGTCTATGGTCTTCAATGCCATTAGTTTTTATGTACAAAAGACATCAGTAAAAAAATACTCTAATTTTCAGTAAATATTCTATCGGCCAACTGTAGACTCTCGTTCTTTTTACATTGAATTCTTTGTAGAGTTCTTAGATGATCTAACTATGTAGCTTATGTTACTATCTTTTACATTATATACTTCCTGTGTATATGTTGTACCCCCTATGGTGCCTTACTGAATTACGCCTTACTTATCAAAGAAAAATAGCTTGATTACCTATGAAGGGTGGATATAAAAACAAAACATGATGGAAAAAGACTAACCAAGCATGGTTAGTCATGTCGTAATAGTCATCAGCTATGTCATATGATTTATCAATGGGTTAAGGAGATTACTGATCGGGAGAGAACAAATCCTAATTATACGCCTTAATTCACATTTGTTATCAAATTTTATCCTATTTATGTATAATTTTACTACGTTTTCCAATTTCTGTCAGGTTTTAGAAGAAATCAAGGATTCCAGATTAAATGGGGTGAAAAAGCAGGAAGAAAGAACAAGAAAAAGGCACTTCGCGCGAGCAGCCCGCTCACGCGACAATCCAGCCCTTCGCTCGTGCGGCTCGCTCGCACAACCTCCCAGAATCGCGCTCGCACGGCCTGCTCGCATGATCCGTAGAAAAACATAAAACGCATATTTTTAAGTGCTAAAGACCCCTGTGTGGACGAAATTGCCTAATTACATCCAGAAAGCAAATTATAGCAATTTCAGTTAGATTAGGTATACAAAAACCTTCCTAATCTCTCTACAACTATATATATCTCATTCTAAATCATTTGAGGACACATTCATTCATACATCAACTTTGAAGGCAAGAGGAAGAGAAGATCTAGCTTGAAGGTCTCTAATGGCAACCATCAACTCAACCTTCATGTTTTCACCAACCATGTGCAACTAAACTCCTATTCTAGGGTTTCAATGAAACCCTAGCTATGTAAAGGGGGAATTCTATGCTTTCTTATTTTAGGATTTTATGTATTGGATAGTAATTGTATGTTGGTGGATTATTTATATATAATCAGTTTTTCATGATGATAATCAAGAGTATTTTGGATCTATTCTTGTCTTAGATTTTTCCTTATGCTTGTTGAACTCCATAGTCCTTGATTTCTGTGATTGATAGGAGTATTTACATACAATAGTGCTTATGTGATTGTGATATTTACATCTTTTATAATTCATGCCTAGGAAAGATGAGTTATGCTACACCCTAGTTATAGGTAGATAATTCATGTGAACCGATGATGCGTTATGCTTAGATTAAACTAGCGATATCCTCTTGATGATCTTATTGGGCTTGTAGCTATGATAGATCGTGACTATCGAAACATAGAACTTAAAGTAGAAAGTGTAGACCTCCGATGCATAGTTAGTAGTGGATTTGTAATCCTAGATCTCATCCACTCATATTTAAACAATCTTAAATTTTGCACGTTAGTTTACTTAGATTCAATTTTAGCAATCTTTGCCTTGTCTACGTGTATTCCTTATGCAGAAACGATATACCCCAGTACCATTCCTTTTGTCACCATGAAGTGACATTTTTCTCAATTTAGGACTAGATTCTTGCCCTCGCATCTTTGTAAAACTTTTTAGAGATTTCCGAGGCAATCATCAAAGATATTGCCAAACACAGTGAAATCATCCATGAATAACTCCATGATCTTCTCCACCATATCACTGAAAATGCTCAGCATATACCTCTAGAACGTAGCAGGTGCATTGTATAAGCCAAAAGGCATCCGCCTATATGTAAATGTTCCAAACAGACAGGTGAAAGCTGTCTTTTCTTGATCAGCATGATCAATCTTGATATGGTTATAACCACTATAAGCATCCAAGAAGCAATAAAATTGGTGACTCACTACTCTTTCAAGCATTTGATCCATGAAGGGTAATGGGAAGTGATCCTTTCGGGTCTTGCATTCAATTTTCTATAATCAATACACATGCGCCAACTTATGGTCACACGTGTTGGCACCAATTCTCCTTTCTTATTTTGTGCCACTATAATGCCAGCTTTCTTCGACACTACCTGAGTCGGACTCACCCAAGGACTATCCGAGATCGGATAAATTACCCCAGCATTAAGCAATTTCAGGACTTCTTTCTTCACTACCTCTTGTATGTTTGGGTTTAGATGCCTCTGCATTTGTCAACACAATTTGGCGTCTTCCTCTAGGTAAATCCTGTGGGTGCATATAGATGGACTTATCCCCCTTAAATCTACGACGGTCTATCCCAATGCACTCTGATGTTTCTTAAGTAGCTTTATCAGCTTACCTTCCTATTCTTGATTCAACACAGATGAGATGATTACAAGAAAGGTCTTTTATTCCCCCAAAAACACATACTTCAATTCATTCGGGAGCTCTTTCAGTTCCAACTCTGGAAATTACAGGTTTGACGGACACTGCTAACTTTATCTTTAGTGGCAATTGTTCATATGGAGCCGTCCACATTATCCTTGCAACTTCCTCCTCAATAACCTATAACAATGCACACATCTGACTCATTTTGTCCAATTCATAACAAGAGTTAGTAATAATCAACTCCACAGGATCAAAAGGAGCAGTCGAATAAAAATAGTCTTGGATTACCGACTCTATCCAGTTTACCTCTTCTTCATCGTCAAGGTCATCGACTTTGGGGTTTAAGAAGATTTTGACATTTAACGTCATGTTCCCAAAGACTAGGGTCATTACTCCATTTCTTAACTTGATTGTCGTATCAATCGTCACAAGGAAATAACGTCCAAAGATCACCAGAATTTGAGACTCAGCATTATATACTAGCTCAGTGTCTAAAACAACAAAGTCAAAAGGAAAGACAAAAGTGTTAATCTGGACTAAGACATCCTCCAAAACTCCTTGTGGATATTTGATTGATCGATCTGCGAGCTGGATAGTAATTCGAGTGGGTTTGAGTTCTCCCAACCCTAACTGTTGGTAGACAATATAAGGTAAGAGATTCACACTCGACCCTAAATCAAGAAGGGCATTGTTCACCTTCTTCTGACCAATTATGCAAGAAACCGCTGGTGTACCTGGATCCTTAAATTTAGGAGGCAAATTGTGTTTAAGAATTGCACTGGCTTGGGAGGCTAGGTAAGCGCTCTTCTTAACACTTTGTTTCCTCTTAAGAGTGCACAAGTCCTTCAAGAACTTAACGTAGAAAGGTACTTGCTTTATTGCGTCAAGGAGTGGAAGGTTGATTTTCACTTACTTGAACAACTCCAGAAACTCCTGATTTTTGGTTTCTTGTTGAGGTTTCTTTAATCTTTGAGGATATGGTGCCAGAAAAGGGCATTTGGGAGCCTCTTCAAGAAGAAGTTCTTTTCTAGGCCTTATCTTTATTTCTGTATCCTCGGAAACTGTTGTTTTGGGCTCAATTGTTCGTTCTCTTTCTCTTCTTTCACCAATTCTTCTTCATTCTTTACCTCATCTTCCATTCTAACCACAGGGTGTGGGTGAGGTGAAGCTTTCTCATTCACTTTTTGGCTCCCCAATACAGTTACAGTCTTGGCCTCTTCATGTGATCCTGACCCTGAAGGGCCTGTACCCGAATGTTAGCCTCTAGGATTTGGCTCTGGTTGTGCTAGGAACATAATTCTTTCTCTATACCCTTATTGAGCAGCCAACATCTCCGCACTTATGTTGAGTTTACTCATGAGTTGCATCATATACTACATCATAAGTGTATTTGGATCCTCTTGTGCCTTCTTATGGGGTGGCACATAGGTGTTGGATGAAGATTGAATGTTACTCCCTTGATTGTAGTTAGGTTGAGGTGGATGTTTTGCTGATATTGATTTTGGTGGTACACTTGATTCTGTTGATAGGTAGGAGCAGGTTGGTAGTTTTGTTGATACCCTTGATTTTGGGGTCGACATTGATTTCCTTGATTCGGTTGTCACTGTTGAGACGGGTTTGCTGTGGCAATACTATTTATGTGATTGAAACTAAGATGGCTCCATCTGCTATTGGGGTTGAAATGACTTGGGGCATTTATAGCTTGTACCTCTACGGGATTCTATTCTTGACAAACAAGATATATTTGGCAATGTTGAGAGGTATGCCCCATTTGAAGACAACTTGAACAGGATTCTTCAGAAGTAAACTGTATTATAGGATCTTTCTTTGTATCCAGTGCCTCCAACTTATGAGCAAGTTGCTCATATTTCTCCAGTAAACTATCTTTAGCTTTTAACTAATATATACTCTTCTGACTTGAACTTAAACTTGTTTGAGTTCATGTCACCTGAGTCTTCCATTCTGGCGCATGTTCAGCCAACTATTCAAAATGAGCTTCGACTTGGTCTGCATTCTTGCTCATAAATTCACCATCACTTGTGGTTTCTACAAGCTTCTTCGATTTTGGGCTAAGACCATCAAAGAAGAAACTTATTGTTTGCCACTTCTCGAAGCCATGATGTAGGCATAGTAATAGCAAATCCTTGAATCGAACCCATGCCTCAACAAAAGATTCTCCCTCTTTTTGATTGTATGTTTTCATTTGTCTCAACACATCGCTCGTTAACCAATTGGGGAAGAACTTTTTGAGAAAGGCTTCATGAATAGCTGCCCAAGTTGAAAGAGAGTTTGGCTTGAGTGATAATAACCATGACTTTGCTTAATTTGTCCTTCAAGGTAAAGGTAAAAAGCTTTAGTCGAATTATGTCACTTGGGCATGTTTGATCTGTGAAAGTGCCACAAACATCTTCGAAATCTCGAATATGTAAGTACACCTTCTCTTTTACCATCCCGTGAAAAGTGGGTAATAATTGGATTATTCCATTACGAAAATGGAATGTACCAGAATATGGTGGGATGCGAATACAGGAAGGTGTGGCTATTTGATCGGGAGCTAAAAGTTCATGCAAAGGGCGTTGACCATCATCGATGAGGTCAGCCCTATTCTCTCCTTGTTGACTCTCTGTGTCAGACATTGAATTAGAAGTGGACAGAGTAGAAATGGGATAAGCAGAGCTATTGATGAAATCCTCAAACAAATTTGTGATGAAAAATTCAGTGGAGTTGTGGGACATAGAAGGACACAAAACCACAAAGTTTGTGTTCTGAAGAACAGAAAGGAAAAAAGAAAGATAGAAATGGGGTAAGGAAGGATCGGATCAATCTAAAGAATTCTGGCCTTTGTTACCGTCCCCGGCAATAGCGTCAAAAACTTGACATGACTTAAATTGTGTGTGCTCTTACGAGTACGTCCAAGTGTAGACGGTCACGTCGAGTAAAAACTGGTAAGACCAGGTCGTATCCCAAGAACGGGGTTAGGGACAGAATGTTCTAGATTGAATCCTAAAGGAAAAAAAGAAAAAGATGATTTCTTTGAAAGTGGAGGTTCTAACAATCCTATTGTATTCAAAGCTTGACTAAATTAATTAAGATTAAGTATCAATTGAATTAACTAGAACAGGACTTGAATTCAAAACTATTTGTAAGAGGGTGTTGGGAACATATGAATCTACATTGTCTCAACCACTACCATGTTTTAACATTTAAGTACTAATGGGCTTTAACTCTTTAGCATTCCTTATAAAATGAATAATTTAAGAAGCCTATACACTCGTTATATGAATTTTACATGACTAGTGGTTCGATTTACTTAACTTTCTTTAAAGAACTGAAATAGTTACTAATTAAAACAATGAATTATGACTAACAAATCGAGTATGAAATATTCGACATGTTCATCACGTTTGTTCATTGAGTTAACTAGTCTAATGACCCATATTCCAAAAATTTGCTTGCAATTTGAACTTTAAAAGATCAATTTAGTTTAATTTTTTGAAATAAAAGTCACTACGATGCTGTAAAGGTTCTGCCTAAAACATGTGCCTACCAATCGATTGCCATAGACATTAATCAATTAGAAAGGAATGTCTCCCAATCGATTGGCTTTGAATCTATGGCAATCAATTTGGTTCTATGTCCAATCAATTCCATTGATTCTTAATCAGATTCATGGCAGTGGCTAGGTAACAATGTTTCTTCACATTGTTCCCAACCAGGATTCTAAGTTAGCATGTTAATAGATGTAGAAACATAGAAATCTAAGAATGCGTTGGAAGAATCGAATTTAGACATGGGTTGAAGCATAGTAATTGAAATCACAATGGAGAATTGACCAAAGTACAATGATAATCCAAAAAAGAGTAGACTAAATAAAACCTGAAAAGCTCCCCGAAATCTGATTACAGAACATAAAGATTTGAAGTTATCCACAAAAAATAAAAATCTCTAGAATTAATCTACAAAACAAATAAAACATGAGCCAACCCCTCTCTCTACTCATTGCCATCTATATATACTGTGACACCCACGAGCTAGAGGCATCCAGATGCATTCTATAATAGTTGGTCATCATTATTAACCTCAATTTGCTGGGATTCTACTCCATTAAAGAGGTTTAACTGCCAGTTCTTGCCAATCAATTGAGTACTGAAACCAATCAATTGGTATAACTTCCAATCGATTACTTGAAATGGCAATCAATTGGTTTGGAAAGTATGTCAATTGATTGCCAAGGGATGGCAATCAATTAGTCCTTGAAGTTCAACTTTGAGATGCCCTCTTTGTTTCTTGAGCTATCCCTTTTCAACCTGTTATTCATTCCAGCTTTAGGACCTGCATCTAACAGAACTAAACACAATAACATACCACGAAAATACATCATTGTGTAAAGAGATAGATTAAAGTACAAATGCAATTAAAGCTAGAGATCTGGGGTTAAGATTGACCAATTTTATTCTTTTTCGGGCCAATATCTTACAAATATTAACCCTCATCAATAAGTACCCTTTGGATGCCCTACAAAGTAACATACTTCTAATCTAGAATCCAATTTGCTCATCTTTCCTTTCAGCACTTGTGCCGAACATCCCCATAGCTGGAGATATTGTAAAGAACGCTCGTGCCAAATCCACATATCACATAGTGTCCTAGGAACAGATTTGCTTGGTACTAGATTTAGTATGTATGCAGTGATTTCCAAGGCATAACCCCAAAGGAATAATGGCAACTCCGAATAACTCATCATCGACCTAGTCATGTCTAAAATAGTTCAATTCCTTCTCTCCGCTACACTGTTCTGCTGAGGCGTACCAGGTGCAGTCAACAATGATAGAATCCCATTCTGTACGAGGTGATCAATAAACTCATTAGAGAGGTACTCGCCACCTTGATCAGATCAAATGGCCTTAATATGTGTACCCAATTGCTTCTCCACTTCCGCCCTAAACTCTTTGAACTTTTCAAAGGCTTCAGACTTATGCTGCATTAGGTAGACATACCCATACCTAGAGTGGTCATCACTAAATGTAATAAATACTCATAACCACCTCGTGCTCTAATATTTATTGGCCCACACACATCATCATGAACTAATTCCAACAATGCATTGGTTCTATTTAAATTGATATGGCCAAGCCGCATATGCCAAAACCTTGTTGGATTAGTGGAAGGTTCCTTTCTTTTAGATGGTATAGTTACCACTGAGTTATTAAGTTCCATGTTAGAGTCTTTAGAAATAATTGGAGTTATCACATATAAATCATTTGATTTAATACCAGAACACACAAAAGAACCATTTCTTTTTATCACAACTTCAATTCTAAAAGAGAAAGAATAATTTTTATTAGAAAGTTCTGAAACTAAAATTCAATTACTTCTGATTAAAGGGACATAAAGTACATCTGATAAAACCAAAACTTTATTGTCTAGGAGCAACCACAAAATCGGTTGCTCTAGATCCCAGAGTTAGCATGATCTCCCCATCACTACATTTCCTAGTTGATCTGAACCCCTACAACGAATTACAGATATGGTTAGTCGCACTAGTATCAATGCACCAGGTGTTTGAAGTATCCGTTATAAAACAAACTTCAATCACATGTGATTTAATCATACCTTGAACTCTTGTAGTTAAGAATTTCGGACAGTTCTTCTTCCAGTGGCCCTTTTCACCGCATTGGAAACACTTTCCTTTGCCTTGGGCACCCACCTTCCCCTTACCCTTACCTTTTTCCTTGGATTTTGCAATCTTCGGGATCGGTCCAACACTTGGACCACCAATGTCAGCTTTCTTCTTTCCTTTCTTACCTTTCAGTGTAGATCGGGATAAGGAAGAGCTTTTCTCAATATTCAGAATGTTGCCCACAGATTTGATCACCCCTTTCGCTGCCAAAAGAGAACTCATCAATTCGCTCATTAAAAAATTCATTTAATTCATATTATAGTTAAGTTTAAATTGAGCGAATGAAAGCGACAACGAATTAAGGATCATATCAACTTGATTCTGTGTATTGATGTTGGCTCCTAGAGTCTCCAGTTCGTTCAAGTAACCAATCATTTTTAAAACATGTTCTTTGAATGGAGTCCCTTTCAACATCTTGGCACTCATTATCTTCTGCATGGCAACCTGTCCAGCAAGCCTGCCATACTCCCCAAACATTTCCTTTAAGGATTTGATAATGGCACTGGCAGAATCATTCGATTGGTATTGGTGTTGTAACATATTAGCCATAGAGGCCAATATGTAGCAAGGAGCCATCCCATTTGACTTCTTCCACTTATCGAACCCGCGTCTAGCAGTCGCCAAAGCGTTTGTAGTGGGTTTTTCTAGGCATGGGGTGGTAAGGACATATATGTGATCCTCCGTAGTTAAAATGATGTCAAGATTACATTTCCATTCAGTGTAGTCATTTCTAGTTAACTTGTTCTGAGTGAGTATAGTGGTAAGTGGACTAAATACAGATCCAGACATTAGGATTACTGAAAAATTAAACAGACAAAATAAATATGGATATCAGAATTTGACAATTTGAAATAAAAGAATCCTTAAAACTCTTATTTAAAACAAAGTCGCCGGAATATCGAAACGAAAGAATAAAGCCTCCGTGTGGTGGTCAATATTCTTATCATGATTTGTCCGCTATGCAACTCTTGCAAAATAAGTCACGACTCCCGAACCTATTTGATCTCCAGGTTTCTAAATAGTGCCCTGTGTGGGATCCCTTATCCATAGCTTAGCTAGTGTGTACCATTAACTAGAATCTAATCACAACTGCCTCAAGTTGTGCCTCTGTGTGGTGTTCATCCTCTAACACGTCTGATTGATCCTATCCATAGGAAGTTCATATCTAGTAACCAATGAGTAGTGTACCCTCCGAATGGAATGATCACCCCTGACGAGGTGACACAGAATACACTACTCATCTTACAATGAACCGTTAATGGAAGATCGTGGGTGTTATTAATAAGACCTTTTCTCGCTAGTTTTAATAATTAAGGATTTTGCTTTTGGAAAAATTATTTCCACACATTACCCATAAACATTCAATGTTTACTAATGCGTAGGAATGGTTTTTTAATTTTATTTTAGAAAGCTTGTTTTAGTGCATGCAAGTAGTAACAATATAATTAAATGTCAATCACAAACCAAGCATATAAAGCAAAAAAATAAAAATAAAAATAAAGACATTCAGTAATGCCTCTATCTCCATAGAACCCCCTTCTTGGTTTGATCGCCTCCAGCTCCATCTTCATGGACAACAGCTTCTCGCTCCATCTTCATGGGCTTCCTAATTCTATTACATTGGACCTATGCTTCTTTTGAAGCTTACAATTTATCTAGAAATAGAAAATATAGCAAAAAAATAAAAGGCTAGGGAAATCGGTGCGACTTTCCTTTTCGTAGGATTAAAGTCGCAGCGCCCTTTACACATGCCTTAAATCAAACCAAAATAAAATACACACCAATCTCAAACATTCAAATACAACAATTGAAATCGTCAAAACTTGGTGCCATGGGAGATAGAAGACTTAACTTGCTGCAAGAGGGTTAGTTGTACCCACAACTACGCACATATATATATAACCATTGGAACTACTAATTTATTCGCATACACCATAAACACTTTATGGAAGTAATTAGAACTATAAAACAGCATCTCTAGTTTCTGTCACAAATTGATTAAAAATTTTTAAAATAGTGCGCAGACAATTTTAAAACTTTTAAAACTATGAAAAAGACACCTGGACAGATAACCACTTTCGATTGATCGAAGCTCTTTCAATTATCGAAGCTCTTTCAATTGCTCTTCGATCGATCGAAACCTCCATTGGTTCGATCGATTGAAACTCTTTCTATCGATTAAACATAGATCGTTTCAATCGATCAAATTGCCATGCATCCAATGCTATCACATATTTGTTTTTTGTTGCGAAACTGTTACAGAAACAGATCTGTGACGATGTAGTTTAAAAAATAGCACTAAATACTAACATGCAAATTAACACGACTAAAAAGTTGTATGCTCTTGTGTAACACCCAAGTGTAGGTGATTGTGTAAGTAATATTAGATAAGTTCAGGTCGATCTCACACGGAAGAAATATGAAGAATATACACTAAGTTACAACCTAAAGAAGAAAAGGAATAGATCAATAAAGGAGTAGAGGTTTTAACGATCCTAATTAATTAAATTAAACTAAATAACAAACAAAGCATCAAAAAAACATAATAATTAAACAGCTAAATTAAAGGTGTTAGAAATAAGAGAATTCACGTTGATCCTAACCATCTACCATGCACATTCATTAACGTTCTATGGAGTTCATTCCTCTTCAACATTTTTTATTTTTCTAAAGATAAAGAATCAATAGCCCTTTCATGACCGGGACTATATTATCACAAGTGATTTAAAATACTTAAAATACGGTTTAAAACAATGGTTAATACTTGCACTCTAAATGGTGTTAGCATTCAAAGTGGTTTTCAAAAGACATTGAAGAAAATAGCCTTAAGGCTTTAAGTTCTAAAAACTGTTGTGACAAACTGAGCTTATACGGACAATTTGATTACAGATTTTTAAAACAAAAAGTCTTGGAATACTTAAAAGAATCATCTCAGGAATTAACAGGTTCGATCGACTGACGTGCTTTTGATCGATCGAGCTGCATCATCCTTCAATCGATTAAAATGTCTTAGATCGCTTGACTATGGCTATGGTTCGATCGATCAAAATATCTTCAATCGATCGAGCCTAAGGTTTCTAAAGATTGCATGGCAGAGGCTAGGAATCAATGTTTCATCACGTATTCCCAACGTCTAAACTATGGAAACATGAATAAACTAATACATAAATAATAACCTAAAAAGCAATCATAGCATCTAAACTAATAAACAATCAAATAAAGAAAAAAGAGAACAAGAACCTGGAAATAATATGAATTAAACTTGAAATAAACTTGAATCTTGAATAATCTTTAGTATAAAAATAAAAAAGAGGAAGAAGAACATGAATCTAACCTAATTTACTCCTAATCTAACCCTTAAACTACCCTAAAATTGATGTTTTTCGCATTCTGGAGCGTCCTCCTTTCACTTGCCATCAAAACAACTTATTTATAGGGTTCCTGCAGACTGTACGCAACTTTTGGGGGAAAATAAAGCTCAAGCGATTGAGCTTAGTTCGATCGATCGAAGTCTTAATCGATTGAACTCTCTTCAAGGGCTTGAACTTCTCTGATTTTAACAGCTCTGTGCACCGATGGGAGAATGGCCATATCTTTTCACTCGGACCTCAGATTGACCTTCTATTTATAAACACACGACTGTAACTCAAAGATCTACATTTAATCATTCTTGGGAAATCGTCCAAATCTGAAGTCTTCAATATAAAAAAATGGCGTTTTTTCAGCTGCTTCTATTGTTCTCTTCACCATAATCACTTTTCTTGCAACGATTGCTTTCCATGACCTGTAAAATAATGTGAAAAAACATGTTTGAGTCTCAACAACATAGAAAACACTTAATCATTGATATGTATCTAAATGTAGGGACTTAGGGATAAAAGTATGCACAAATAACTATGTAATATGCTATAAATATGCACTTTTTACCTCTAATCACCCCCCCCCCCCCCCCAACTAGCTCGTTGCTATTCCCTAGCAATGAAGCGAACTACAACAATATTTATTTGAACTCTAAAAATTGAAAACAAAAGAAAGTTAAAATCTTAACTCACTTTCGCAGGAATCGCGATTGTATTTAGCATATGCAACAAGCTTTTGAACCCCTAGGTTCCCCCTAATGAACGATTGTTGTCTCGTGAGGGTTTGTAGTGAATTTACCCACAAAATTCATGTCTATGGTAATGATTCTAGTTTAAATGTTTTCAAGAAATTCTCCATCTCTCATTTAGCAATGTAGTTAAGGTCAATAATCTCATGAACCTCTCTAGTATGCCATAGCCATGGAACACACATTGTAGTTAATTTACTATCAAAGTCATTAGAATATTCCATACCTATTAATCTTCAAGTGTGTGCGTGAATGGAAAACCAAAATACAAAACTTTAATTTCAAAACTCGCATAACCTAAGATACTATCAAGACGTTCACTTTGACTCAACTCTCACTGGGATTACACTCTCAAGATGAAACCACTCCGTATTATGTGTACTAATTGTCACTCATGATATGGAAGCTATAAAGAGTAAAAGTATATGGAAACAAAGGCTTCACATATTAAAATTAAAAAACAAAAATTTTAGTACATAAAGTCTCATGAAAGGATACTTTTCACTAGAAAAGCGAGATACCATGGAGAACTCCCTCGTTACCTTAAGTTCAAATCCAATTTACCTAGAATCATTAGGAGTTTGAAAAAGAGGTGTTTGAATGAGAAGAAAGATGCTCATGATATTCAACTGGGTTATTGGATGTGATTGGAATATCTACTATAACTGATCGACGACGAATAGTTGTCGTTTATAGTCTTAAAAAAAGTTTTGTTAGCCCATTTCATGTAGTTATTAGTTATTTTTTAATAAGTATTCTCAATTTTGTAGGTTTTAGAGTTTTAACTTGAAAATGCACAAAAATCCAATAATTAGTGGCTTTGGAAGTCATTCTAGGCTCAAACGGTGATTCCGGTGAGAGCTGAATGCAGTAGTAGTCTCAGAAAATTGTATTTTTTACAAGGAATACTTTAGATTGAGAAATTTCTCCAGAGAAATAAAATGTAGATCTTCGAATTACGGACGCGTGGCAGCAAACAGCGAGTTGATTCGAGTTCTGAACAAAAAGTTATCGCAATTCTACAAAAGTCGCGCAGTGCAGCAAAAAGTACCTCGCGCGAGCGGGCCACGCGAGCGACCTGTGAAAAAACCAAAAATGCGTATTTTGTTAAATTAAAGTGCCCAGCGAAGGTGGTTTGTGCATATGACGTCCAGAAACGTAAATATAGCAGTTTTAGTACGATTTGGCTTAGGAAGCTTCCTAAATTCTTCCAAACTCTATATAAATCCTATTCTAAATCAATTTTGTGGTTACACATCATTACATAACATTAGATACATCCACACACAACAAAAACTTCAGCCATTAAAGGGAGAAAAGCAAGGAGAAGAAGAAGAAGACTAAGGATTCCCATGGCCTCCTCCATCAAACTCTTGTCGTTCATCATTTCTATGGCCAACTAAACTCAAGATCTAGGGTTTCAATGAAACCCTAGCCAAGTAATAGGGTGTATTTTATGTTTTTATTTTAGTTTATTTTGTATGGATGACAGTTACATGTTCCGAGGATTTTTATAAATAAATCGTGCTTTTATTGATTAAATCGTTACTTTCAAAGTTTACTCTTGTCTTAGATCTATTTTGATGGTAGTGTGCTCAATGATCTATGCTTGCTGTGCTTGTTTAGATTATTTATATGTAATGGTGCTTAAATTGAATTGTGCTATCAAGTATCCGAATAGTCCATGCCTAGATTAGACGAATTATATCACAACCCTAGTTTAGTGTGGGATAATTTGTGCTAACCGAAGATGGATTATGTTGGTGCTTGAACCATAGTAATTTTCTTGACGGAAGAATTGGGCTTGTAGCTACAATTCCCCATTATCATCCAACTTAATAAACTAAAGTAATTCGTAAATACCCTTATTATGAAGCTAGTGGTGGATTTGCAATCCTAGGTTCCTTAAACTTATTATAAAAACAAATATTTAATTGATTTCATAATTTAGATTTACTTTTATTGTTATTAGTTTAATTCAAATTAAATCCAAAATCTGTTTTTCTTAATTAAGTAAATTTAGGTTTTAAAAATTAAAGTGCGTAGTATTCAATCTCTGTGGGTTCGACCTTTACTTCCACACTGCAAATCTTTTGAAAGTATAGCATAAGTAAGCATACTTTTATATCTTGATTTTGACGAGATCAATAACTTTTCAAACCTCCTACATCTTCAATCTCTCTCTTCTTCTTCTTTTTTTTTTCCTTTTTTTTTTATTTAATTATTTTTTTTCTTTTCTTTCCCACGCTCTTCTTTTTATCATCTTCCCCCTCCCCCCCCCTTTTTAATCTTTTTTTGTAACAACCATTGGTATTTTTTTTTCTTTAATGCTCTTTTTTTTTTCCTCTCTCTTTTATTCTTTGCTAACTTTCCCTTATTCACACTAACAAACTTCTTGTCAACACAATACATCCCAATCACACCTAAATAAAGAACTGAGACTTGAACTCTTAATTTGGAGTTAGGTATAGACTTTAGGATTGTAAAGATAAGGCGATTATGATAAGCTCAAGAGGTAAAGTAAAGGAATAGCATAGAGGTAGGTCAAGACTGCATTTTGCGTGTATGGTCAAAAGATGGCCTAAATCATCTTCTAAGTTAATAGGATTATTCATTTCAATAAATTCAAGAACGTTCTCTTCTAGTAATCAGTCAAAATGAAGAAGAAAAATGAGACTTTCAATGAATTACAAAGCTTTTCAAAAAGTAAGAATAATTGTATAAAACCCTCAAGAAAAAAAAGAATGGCTTAAAAGCTCACTTGGGTTATTAGTCTCCACTATAGTCTCTCAAGACATCTAAGCTATGCTTACTCATCCATTTTAGCTAAGTACAAGGTTGTCACAACGTGCTCAAATTGTTTGAAGATTAAAAAGCATAAAATATACTATAACTAAGACAGTAAATAAACTACCATAGTGTGTCACATACTAATAACATACCGAAAATAACACTAATGCATCATAACTAACTACATTTACTATGAGAGAAATACAAGAACCATTTTATTATCTTTAAAATTTTAAAATTTAAATTTTTTTGCAATATCACTTTACTGAGTTACATGTTGCTAAACAGGTATATTGACATTAAAGCACAAAAAAAATGTGGCATGCAATGACTCACCCCCCCCCCCCCCCTCCAACTAAAACTAAACATTGTCCTTAATGCTCTAAACTAAGCACATGAACATGTAAAGTAAGGCGAGAGAAGGAAGGATGTTACCTTGAGGCGTTAATATCCAATTTTTTTATTCTGATATGTTACCTGCAAAATCATTAGCAGTAACAAGGAAAAATAAAGAATATAATACAACTACTTAGTAAATAAATTCAGTTAATCATGATTTTTAACATAGAGTAATAACCAAAATTTTTTAGGATCTTCCCAGTGAAATAATTTAACAGTGAGAAGAACATTGGGATCCTGATAAAAATGCAACTCCACCCCAACTAATGTCAGGTTCAAGGTCAGAGGAGATGATTCAAAACCTATGGCTTCCAAATTTATTGGGGACAGTTATAAGAGGTATACCATACTTTTTAGGAATTATATGCAAGAAACGATCTTTGGTGTTAGTAGTTCCCATAATAGCCTCTATTTTAATACAAGGAAGTGGCCACGGTTCGATAAAAGGGGTAGTGTCTAAGTAATGTTCTAATAAAGTTTCATTACCCTCCTCTTGTCCTAGAACAGAATCTATGGAAAAATGATCATAGGAATTTAATTTATGTTTTATGCACATGGTTTTGGACTGGACTTGGATGAAGCTATTTATTTGGGCCTCTATGTCATTATCAGTCAAGAAGGTTAAGCAGTCTAGAAGATTACTAGCTTCTTGTTGAAGTTTAAGATCATCCAATGTGGGTCAAATATTTTCCAAGTCCTCTCTCAAAGAATTTTGAAAAATAAAATTATGTGAAGTATATGTGCTAGAATCGTTAGCATCCTCTTTACCAACACATTCTATTTGTTCAAGAGTAAGGTACACATGACTTTCAAGCTCGGGATTAGAGCTTTGATTAGTAGTGAGGATAGGTGATGGGCAACTTGGTGACACCACCTCTTCGGCCGAAAGAGGTGAGGGTTCATGAATATCACATGAATCTAAATTGAATTTAGAATTTTCAATAACGTCCTCCCTAGGGTCACTATCAAAGGTAGGGGTAGAGTCAACAGGGAACTCATCCTTTCTTAATTGTGTGTCGTCACCTAAATGTTATTATCCTGTCGATTTTATGGTTCTTGACACTGAACCCGTGTTAGATGCTAGGAAACACACTCCTGTCATCTTAGGCCATCCATTCTTAACAACCGCTAACGCTCGTGTTAACTGTCGGACGGGGGTAATGAAGGTGTCATTTGGGAACATGAACTTAAAATTAAACATTTTTAATGCTATGGATCAACCTCCTAAAGATGTTGATTACCTATGTGAGGTGGAATGTGAGAAAAGACGGAATATTGAGCCTAACAAAGAACTGAATATGGGTGAGGAAAATAATTTAATTCGTAATGAGTGGATGAATCCTGACAACCAAGACCGAATGATGAATTTACTCGAAAGGTAAGAAATTGATTTGAACATAATCCGGGAGAACCGTTGGTCGAATTAATTCAAAGCAACGTTATTTCTGCTTATCACCGGGCTCTTCCTGATATCCTAAGGACAAAGTCTGATTTTTAACCTCCACAAATCTTGAGCTAGAATGGTCTTGCTAAAGACATAAAAGATAGCGCTTCTTGGGAGGCAACCCATACTTTAGTTCGTCTGTTTCTATTATTTTTGGTCATTTTTTAGTCTTTTTGAGTCAGTTTTGGTCATTCTTGATAGGTTTGGGGGTCGAAGTAAACTTATTTCAGCTTATCTACAAAGAAATAAAGAAAAAGATGAAAAATGGCAACTCGCGCGCGCGGTCCGATCGCGCGAGCTTGCCCCTTAGTGAAAATTTTTAAAACCTTATGTGATATATAGCATCAGTATCACCTCGCATCAAAATTCGCGCGCGCGAGGAGTTCGCTCGAGCGGCCCGCTTGCACGATCTGGGGACTTAGAAATCTTTCTTTTATAAAACTTAAAACAAGCTTCTGCTTAAACTCGCGGAGGGATTCGTGCAAGCGAGGGTTGCTCGTGCGAGGTAGGGATTTCCCACTTTATCTTGTTGTTCTTTTACCTTCTGTTTCCCGCACCTGGTTAGTTATTTTTCTTTTCTGTTTGTTCTTTTCAGTTCTTTCCATTTAAGTTTGTCTTTGTTTAGATAGTTTTGTTTCTATTTGTTTTCTTTTTATTACGTTCTTTTACTTATAGTTTAGTTTCTAATGTTTAAAATAAAAAAATAAAAAAACATATGTATTATATATTAGCTTTTATTATTTATTTGTTTGTTTAATTTTCTTTTGTTAAGTATTAACAGGTGAAATAGTGCTCTGTTTGGGGTAATTGAACTTCCATTCCATATTCTTATGCGTTCACCTGTTGTGGTTGTCGAAATCGAGGTACTATCGTTCCTTTCTTACCTACTCTCCATTTTTTCGTTTTATTGTTTCATTGGAGGCAATGAAAGGTTTAGGTTTGGGGGTATGCACTCACATGCACATTATTATATACACCAAAATTTTGAAAAAAATTTCGATACTTGTGCTTAAATAAACGATGTCACCTACGGTTTTGCAATCTCCAGTCGATACATCTTGTTATGTAACTTTGATTGTTATAGAATGGTAAACATGAAAAGATGTGATTAAATATTTGCTGAAGTCACGATATGACGTTTTAGGTCGTGTATCGTTCGAATCGTAGTTTTATATCATAGATTTGCACACAAACCTATGCACTGTACGTAGTCTCTTGAATACATGTTTGATGTGAACTATATTATGATTCGAATTTCTGGATAACACATGGTAGAGACTAAACCCGGTGAGCTTTTGAGCCTATCTTTTCTTTGTAGAGGGTTATAAATACATTTTGTGTTTGACGAATTTCATTAAAATAGCGCATTAACTCGTTGTTTTGTCTCATTATTCTTGTTTTGGTTGATAGTCAAGTTAAAATATTTGCTACCATGCTAAATAATCTTCCGTCGTAAACGTTGAAGAACTATATAACCATAGGACATGATTTTAGGCCTTCTTTGTTTGCTACTGACCGATAAATGATAAATTTCCTTAGTTCGCCATTTGAGCCATTAAAATGCCATTTTTTCTTTAATTACCATTATCCTGTTTTTTCTCCAACTTGACAAAGTTGGAGTTCACCACTGAGAGTAGGGGTGAAACCAAACCGACAAAAACCGAAAACCAAAACTGAACCAAAAAAATCGAGGCTTTTCGGTCGATTTTTTCAAATATATAATAAGCCAAAAACCAAACCGAACCGAGAAAAACCGACAAAATCGCCCTAACCGAGCATAATCGGTTGGTTTTTTTAGTACCAAAAAACCGGGAAAACCGAACCGAACCAAACCGTTTCACCCCTAACTGAGAGATTTGTCAACTGTTAGTGGTGATAAGGCGATGTATTGATTAAGAAGAAGAAGAAAACAAGATGATGTTTGGGGTAGTACCTTGGTATTCAATGAACATTCATTTCAAAAGCAACGAAAAGGAAAAGAATAAGGTTGGAAAAACAAAAGCAAAGAAGAAAGAAAAAAAAGAAGAGGAAAGAAATTAAAAAAAATATACTAAACGAAGAGAATGAAAAGATGAAGTTGGTAGAAGAGACGAATGAAAGAAATCGAACATGCCTTACAGTGCCATTCTAAAACTACCTAATTAATCCTTTCTATCCTTTTTCATTGGCTGAGCTACATTATAACCTTTGAAAAGTCCAATTTGATCCTAAAACATGGTGTGGATATGAAAATGATGGGAGGGGATTGAAACATGGTAACGATTAATTTTTGTTGACTATTAGCGTCCTATCCATGAGACTACTGTTCTTTCATGTCATGCGTCTTTTCCGAGTTATATGTGAGCGCTTTCTTGTTTTGAAAATATATTTCCTTTACTCACATATTTTAGAAAAATTACACCTGTTTCTGAGTGTTTCATTTGAGAGTGTAATTCATTGTGAGATTTGTAGTCAAAGCATAGTTTGATGGTTATCCGAGTTTTATTCCAAGTTCATGACATGCGCGTGTTCATTTGACTACCATATCACACACGTGCAATTTTATGAGAAACTCTATTGATTTATACAATGCATGTGCTTGGGATTGCTTTTCATGATGTAGGTAGACGTTCGGTTATGTTTCTTCTTGTTCGTTATTCTATTTCAAATCATTGTTTTATAATAAGGAGTACCGAATATTATGTGATGATGCTAAAAATTGGTAAGAGTAAAGTAGAGCAGATTAAGGAAAAAGAGAGAGTGAGAGGCTGGTTTTTTGTATATGGTTCGGCCCTGTTAATGAAGGTACCTACGTCCACGTGTGTGTCTGAGTACGTTCAATATACTGTAAAAGAGCTGGGGGCCTGTGGTGAACCAACAAGTCTGGAGCTACCGTAGGCCGGCCGGGCATGTTGATGAATGCTATAGAGGTGCTGTGTACACTGAAAAGTCGGCCCCCTCAATGGGGGATGAGAGGTCTCTTTTATAGATGTAAGAGGCCTACTCGCACAAGGAAAAGGAAGATAATCCAATTGATAAAGATTGGCATTAATTATAGGGGTTTCGTAATTGGATTAGGAAATAGTTTGCACTTTCCATTAGTCTTCTAGCTTGAGTAGGAAACTGCCCAGAATGCTCGGGATCATGCTTATAGGCCTGGGTGAGCTGCTCCCGCGGTGGGATGTGCCTATGCAGTCTTCCCGAATTGTTGGCCGGGTCGTGGATGAACCGCTCGGGAGGCATCAGGTGGACTAAACCGCTTGGGATGATGCTTGTCAGTAGTTGCAGAATAGAACCGCTCGGGCATGGGCTGATGTTAGGTGTATCAGTTGCCCCCTATTTCCAAGGTTGGCTGGATGCTATATCGGGACAAGTTTGGAAATCTTCCTAATACCAGTCTGAGTGCTCGGGGAAGCTGCCTCGGGGCTTCTGAGCCTGGTGAGTCCTCCAGAACTGGATGAGAGTTGAGACCCAGCCTAGCTCGGAACCTTTAAGTGCTCGAGAACTGACCGGGAGTTGAGACCCGGCCTAATTCGGAGTCTTTTTGCTTGAGTTAGCTTCCAGGATGGTTATCTTCTGCCCGTAAACCTTCGTCAAGGTTGTGGGTAGAAGAATTTTACCATGTTGGAAAAGCCGACCTAAAGCGTATTGTTTTAGGATCCTTTTATGTCAACTCCCCAGGATGGTTGTCTTCCGCCCAGCCAGCCTTCGTCAAGACTGTTGGGAGAAGGGCTTAACCATGTTGGTGGAGCCGACCTAGAGCATGTCACAGTAAGGTCCTTTTTACTCCACTATCGTGGGCCAACCTAAGAGATTTTAGTCACCTCTATTGTCAGTTTGGACCTAAGTGGAGTTAAAGCCTCTGAGTATTGTAGATGCTCGGGTTGTCTAAGATTTTGACTTGGTTATTCGCGAGGCCTGTAGATACCCGGTGTGATTTCCTATTTAGTTCACTGCCTTTCTGCCCCCCAAGGTTTCGCTAAGACGAGGGTGTTTTGGAGGCTAGGACTGTAGGTAACCAACCTGGAACATGGTGGTTGCAGGGTCTTTTGAAGCTTGCCATCATCAGCCACCTAGGGGGTTTTCCCCCATCGTCGGCTGGACCTAAGCGAAGCTTATGACTCGGGGTTAGGCCTGAGGTCTTTGGATGCCTCGGGGTTAGGCCTGAGGTCTTTGGATGCCTCGGGGTTAGGCCCGAGGTCTTTGTATGCCTCGGGGTTAGGCCCGAGGTCTTTAGTGCCTGGGTTCGGAGCCCGAGGTCTTTTGTGCCTGGGTTTGGAGCCCGAGGTCTTTGTGTGGCTCGGGGTCAAGCCCGAGGTCTTTGTAAGAGCTCTCTGATAATCGGTGGAGCCTCATGTGGTGATCAGGCAAGTACCACTGTAGTCGGGCTCATCTAGACCGATGGAAATAGGGGGACGGATCAGGATCGTCGGGCTCCTGATTTCTCTGTGTTGGAGTCAAAGTCAAAACTGCTTGATCCTGACCGATGTGAATTAGAGGTCGGGTCGGGAGTATCGGACTTAGACCACTGCGAACTGGAGGTCGGGTCAGTACTGCCGGATCCTGCCTGCTGTGAGCTGGAAGAACTGTCAGAACTCCCGGGCTGATCTCGCTTTCGCTTACTTCTGGAAGACTCGTTGCTTTCCTGCTCAGTGTCTTTGGTCTTTAGAAACTCTTCAGTATCAATGTATTTTCCAACTCTCTCAGCGAGTTTAACCAAGGTTACCAGTCGATTTCTATGAAACGACGTGGCGCACTTATTGAACTCCTGAGGCTATAATAGTGGCGGTTTCAGCAAGATCATAGATGCTGAGCTTCTCTTGATTAAATCGGCCGATGAACTCCTTGAGGGTCTCATTATCCCTTTGTATGACTATCAGTAGCTGCATGTCAGGCTTTGGCCATTCATGCGTACCGATGAATTAGTTGATGAACTGCTTGCTGAGTTGCTTGAAACTGCGGACTGATCAGGGTTTCAAGGAGTAGAACCATTGGGCAGCAGGGCCTTTCAAAGTGCTAGGGAAGGCCAGGCAATGTAGTTCATCGGAGTTGGTGGCTAGGGCCATCTGAGCCTTTTAGGTTCGGACGTGGTCGACCGGGCTTCCCGAGCCGTTATAGGGATTAAGGCGAGGCTGCTTAAATTTGCGCGGGAAGGCAAACCTTGTGATCTGGCTAGGGAACGGTGACTCTGTCTCGGTATTGGCTTGATTTTGAGCATGGTTTTGACCAAGCTTTTTGGCCACTTCGTCAATCTGCTTCTGCAAGTCCTTAATTCGGGCTTCCACTCCTTCCTGACCGGTATCCGAGGGGTTGGTCGGGTCAATGGAAGAGGCTTCTTCTTCATGGCAGTGTGCTGTCCTTTGGGATCGGGCTTGGCTATGACTCCGGTTCATCGTGTGCCTAGGGACAACTCAGCTCTTGACCGAGTGACCCTAGACTGATTCCCAGGCCATATGCTCCCGCCTGTCCTCTCGGGCAGTACGCCTACTGTTGATGTCTCTAGCATCCTTAACGTGGGATGGGTTGGCTCGGGCACGTTTTCTGGTCAAGATCGGTTCTCAACCGTGCACAACGTTCCCGGGTCATTTTCCAGCCACTGGATGACTACTTTGCTGAGCCAGTAGGGCTTCGATCTATTGCTGGATTTGACGTTGGCCCTCCAAGAGTTGTGTGAGGGTCGCGGTGATCTGCTCAGATGTCATGACTGCCGTACCCGATGCAGGGGCTGGAGGAACATCCCGGTTGGACTGCTGATCAGCGTTCTTACCCTTTTACGGTGGCATGACGATCAGTCAAGAAATTTGTTAATGAGAAGACTTGTCACTTCCCACATACAGCGCCAATCTGATGATGCTAAAAATTGGTAAGAGTAAAGTAGAGCAGATTAAGGAGAAAGAGAGAGTGAGAGACTGGTTTTTTGTATGTGGTTCGGCCCTGTTAATGAAGATACCTACGTCTACGTGTGTGTCTGAGCACGTTCAATATACTGTAAAAGAGCCGGGGGCCTGTGGTGAACCAACAAGTCTGGAGCTACCGTAGGCCGGCCAGACATGTTAATGAATGCTATAGAGGTGCTGTGTAGACTGAAAAGTCGGCCCCCTCAATGGGGGATGCGAGGTCTCTTTTATAGATGTAAGAGGCCTACTCATACAAGGAAAAGGAAACATAATCCAATTGATAAAGATTGGCATTAATTATAGGGGTTTTCTAATTGGATTAGGAAATAGTTTGCACTTTCCATTAGTCTTCTAGCTTGAGTAGGAAACTGCCCGGAATGCTCGGGATCAAGCTTGAGTAAGATGCCAACTCTTAAAGCTAAGCTCGACTCGGCTCGATAATAAACGCGTCAAGCTCAAGCCTGAGCAAGATGCCAACTCTTAAAGCTCGGCTCGAGTTCAAAAAGCTCGGCTCGAGTACAGTCCTACTTGAATCTAATGGAGACAGCACAGGAAGTGCATAAGTGAATCACCATATTTGAAAGGATAAGGCTGTATCCCCAAAGAGGATAGTCAGATCTAACCACAAAATTAGGAGATAAAGGAGATCTAGTGTGGGAACTCACACCAAACAAAATAAAAACACATAAAAAAAATGTCAAGAGAAGAACAAAATCCTTAAAAAGAGGGACAAAACCTCCTAAAGAGGGACGACTAACAAAATGAAAGAGCCTTTGGCTCTCCCATGGAGGGAGAGCCCATGGGAGAGCCCTTGAAAGGCGTTGACGGATGAGATTTTTATTAGACAGATGGGAGCTTTTTCTAGAGAGGTTTTTTTTTTTGTCAGCTTTCACTGATTTAAATAATTATTAAAATTGTTATTCAGCTACGTTTAGCCTCCCCAAAGAAATGTGTCAACCTAGAGTACTAACCCAGCAAGAAGTCTTCAATAAGATGGCAGTCATTCATTTTTGGGATCAGCTATAAACATCATGGTAGTTTTGATTTTGTCATAAATCTTAATTTAGTGCAAAATGATAGTATTTGGTTTCTAATAGGTCTCTCTACATGTGGTAACTTTGAAAATCGTTTTGATTTTAATTTTCACAGTTACTACATATTAAGACCAATTAGAAAATTTTGATACCAAAACTAATATGATGTATGATACATCTGAAACTACTAGGATGTATCATAGAATTTTTCTTCAATTTTTTATCGTGATTAAATTCCAAATAATTTGTTCCTCAAATTACAATTAAAGATAGGGTAAACTATATGGACATCCCATCATGTATTAAACAACAAATTGACCTCATCAACTATTATTTTTCTTTTCAAATTGACTGCTCAAATACAAGCAAATATTGAATACAAGCGGGATACCATGTCACTAATTATCCCCTCTCGCATATTTGGAAAGTGTGCTGATGTGGTGGAGTGATTCCCCTGGAAATAGGAGCAGATGGATAAATAAGGTCATATAATTGGTTAGTGTAAACAACTTATTAAATACAACAGAGGCATTCAATATTTACACCCCAAATATCCCGCTCACAAATAGTTAAAGCGGTCAATTTGTTGAGTTTTTTTTTTTTAGTTTAAGAGATATTGGTGAAAAAGTGCAATACATGAGGAGATTACCATGTAAGATATTATTATTAGAGAATTGCTATGTACACCGCTCACCTTCATAAAAGTGAGAATTTTTAGAAGAAAAGTGATTAGAATAAAAGAATTTGGGTGTACATAGCAAATACATGGGTGTACATAGCAATTCCCTATTATTATTATTATTAATTATTTTTTTAGTAATGATTTGTGCACATAAAACGTGCACATAAAGTGTGCATAGGGCCATTCATTTTGGTGGGTTTATCCCTACACACATAGGACCCACCAAAATGAATGGCCTAGATCAAGGCCATTCATTTTGGTGGGGTCTATTATCCCTGCACACATAAGACCCACCAAAATGAATGGCCTAGATTTTTATGTGCACATTTTATGTGCACATAGCATTACCCATTTTTTTTCTATGGGCAATTACACATTCAATCACACGCTTATAACACACACACACGCTTCTAACACACACATACAAGAACCATTCACACATGACTAGGGGGAGGCCAAAGGCCTATAAGTACAAAAATCCTCATGCATGCTTTTCTCCCATAGAGAGAGTTGAACCCTCCACCTCTCCAATGAGTGGACATCATACTAGGCCACAAGTGCCTTGGTACCATGTACGATATTCAAGAATTAGACCACAATCCTTGGTTAGCCAAAACCCAAAACTCAGCGAATTGAGAGTCACTAGAGTGAGGGTCCGTTTGATAAAACTGAAAATTAAGTGCTGAATTTTAAGTACTGAAAATCTTAAGTGATTGAATTTGCAATAATGAAAACAGTGTTTCAGTTACTGAAATGGAATGCATTCAGTGATTATTTTCAGTAGAAAATTTTCACTCAAAATTTTCAACAAGTTTTTGGTTAGTTTTTCAATTAAGTGGTAAGTTATCATTTTCACCACTTAATTGGGTTATCAAACACACCCTTAGTTTTGCTACGTAAATTTAACCATGGTTGTTTTTGACATTTTTGCTACTAAAATGACTGTAATACCCTCGTTTAATGGAATGAAGTGGACAATTTAGCTTACAGGGTAATACTTGGGACACATCCATTCACACAAATTTTGGGACACAATTTAAGAGATGTGTCTATCTATCTCCTACCCATTCACATAACGTTTGGGACACAATCCACCTTTCGGGACACAAACCAAAAGAAGTGTCTATCTCTCTTGTGTGATATGTCCCAAACTTTACCCTTTAGTTTTTTTTTTTGCTTGGAAGCTTACTCTCTGTAAGTAAAACCCACAAAAACCCCCCATAACCGTCGTCGGATTTACACAACTCTCTCCCATATATATATATATATATATATGAGTGTATGAGCAATGATACACCCAAAATCAGCCCATGCCCGAGCGGTTCTATCCTACAACTACCGACAAGCATCATCCCGAGCGGTTTGGTCCACCTGATGCCTTCCGAACGGTTCATACACGACCCGGCCAACAGGTCGGAAAGACCGCACAGGCACATCCCATCGCGGGAACAGCTCATCCGAGCCCACAGGCATGATCCCGAGCATTCCGTCAGTTTCCTACTCAAGCTAGGAGACTAATGGAAAGTGCAAACTATTTCCTAATCCAATTAGGAAACCCCCACAATTAATGTCAATCAATCCTAATACAATTAGGAAACTTACTTGATTGGTTTCAATCACATCCTAATTGGATTATATTTCCTTATCCATGTACAAGTAGGTCTCTTACATCTATAAAAGAGACCTCTCACCCCCCATTGAAGGGGCCAACTTTTTAGTCTACACAGCACCCTTATAGCATTCATCTACATGCCCGGCTGGTCTACGGTAGCTCCAGACTTGTTGGTTCACCACAGGCCCCCTGCTCTTTTACAGTATAGTGAATGTGCTTAGACACACACGTGGACGTAGGTACCTTCACTAACAGGGCTGAACCACATACAAAAAATCTCTCACTCTCTCTCCCCTTAAATTGCTTTAATTTACTTTAACTAATTTTGGCATCAAGTAATATTTGGATGACAAACACTTTTTAGAGACACTTACAAACACACTCTATCTTTCTCTAGGTGGTACTGTGGGGTCCGAATATTTTTAGTGAACCCCACAGTGTCACTCAGGACAGAGATAGAGTGTGCTTATAAGTATTTGTAAAAAGTGTTTATCACCCTAATATTGTTGATGCTTGTATATATAATATATACACAGCTACAGCCAATAGTTCTTCCAACACCTCTCTCTCTCTTTCTCTAAATAGAGCATAAAACCCCAAAACCCCCCACAACGGCGTAACTGTCCCATAATCGTCATACTTCCGATATATATATATATATATATATACGGCCAGGCTCTAGAGTGAATAGGTTAGAGTGAACATACCCAGTGAATATTTTTTTTGGCATAAAAAAATCCGCTGGCTACCCCGTTGACCTGCTAACCCGCACGCTCCCCATTGACCCGCGGGTTTTTTCAGGCCAAAAAAAAATGTTCACTGGGTATGTTCACTCTACCCTGTTTACTCTAGAGCCTGACCGTATATATATATATATATATATAAATAACAGTGTATTTTATTTTTTTAAGGACTTCCACCTGGCAAAACCTAAGAACTCTAGAGTATCCACATATGCTCTCTTGTGTATCTATATTATATCTATATACCATACTTGACTTTAAGTCCACATGTCCGACAATCCACAAACTAGTTGAGAAAAATCTGATGAAAAAACTCATAATGCCCTATTTTGTTGGGAAAATTTTCGCTGTACAGTTTGATGATGGTAAATTTGGTTGAAGAAGTTCAAATTTTGATCAGTTTATGAAATGGGAGGATGACCACAAGATATAAACAGGATAAGAAAATAGTGAGCAGAATTTCCACTATCAAACATTACTCAAGTACAAGTTCTAGCACTCTTTACAACCATATACCCATTTATCCACTTCTTCTCTCTTGCTATGTAGTAGGAATTTAAGGTCTTTAGCTCTTCATTTGTTAGCATTAGATTCTCTACAATTCTTTATAACTCATCTTTCTTTGACTGCATTTCCATCAATCTACTTAACATATCTGTGCCAAATTATTTTCCCCTGGGACATGTAGGTGGATCACACCATTGGAAAAAGTCACATTGCCTAGTTTATTTTCTGTTTGTGCAATCCTTAGTCGAGCTTTAGAGCCGCAGAAGCACAAAATTTGTTGACTTAAATTAGATGAGTAGTGACTTGATCCTGCACTCTCCATTTAGTTATGGAAAAAAAGAGGGAACAAATTAAGGCTCTTTGCAAAACTTCAATCCAATACAACAACAAATTGATATGAAAATAACAATAGAGGCATAATACATTGCTACTTCTTCAATCCAATTAGTAGTATAAATTAATAATTGCAAAACAAATAGAAGGGGGTGGGTGGATGACTTGTGGTTCTGCCTATCATCAAAATGTATTTTGCAATCAGATTAGTATTCTGCCTATGCTTGTGGTTCATATATCATCAAAATGTGTTTTTCTTATTTATTGAACTTTACCCATACAAAATACCAAATGTGATTGCAAATTGGATTGGGAACTGCCCCAAACTTGTGTTAATTTTTTTTCAAACCAGTTAGTCCTCTCAAGGGGTTCTACAATTGATTTCTTGATCTACAAAATGTCTCAGTGCATGTGAAATATGGTTTGACCTCTTTAAAATGTGAGATGTGAGAACATACACCTAGTCAACCTTCGGGGTCCTATATATATGTTTGTGGTTCAACTAGGTAATTCGGTAAAGAACAAATCAAACATACATTTCACATCTATATCACTGTATATCTACATCTATATCACTATATACAACAATATACATACATATATATATATATGCTTGTTTGATACCGCCGGACGGAGGGAGAGTGCACCGGATCAGTCGCCGTCGTCGATTGCCGGAGCTTTCGGTCCGCTGTCGATCCGGTCCGGTGTGGGGGTGGTGAGATTTCGCGGGCTAGGTTTTCCAGATTTTGGGGATTTTTGTATTTCTGTGAGAGAGACAGATATGAGAGAGAAGGGGGGAAATCGGAAATGTGAGATGTGGGTCCACAAAGTTTTTAAATTTT
The DNA here is from genome assembly GCA_033977485.1 of Hydrangea macrophylla. Taxonomy (NCBI): domain Eukaryota; kingdom Viridiplantae; phylum Streptophyta; class Magnoliopsida; order Cornales; family Hydrangeaceae; genus Hydrangea; species Hydrangea macrophylla. The sequence continues at coordinate 52,874,752 of CM066982.1, forward strand.
GTTATTTAGTATTTAGGTGTGAAATAAGGTGTGAAATAATACGTGAAAAGAGCATTTCCCTATCTATTATGTTAGGTTTGTCTCTCACTCCTCTTGGAGTGGGGGAGTTCGACTCCTCTTGGAGTCGTCCCTTCGGGGAATTTGCCCTTGAGGCAAAGTTGGGTTGTGGGTCTGTGACCCCCTTGTGTGAGTGCGTGACGCCTGTGGGTGCTTTGTCATCAGCAAAACAAAAAAATGTTAGGCTTGTCACTACTGTCAGTCCCGATGAGTCAACTTAAAAAAAATATATATATATTTTAAAATTAAGCCATTGAAATATTGAAATAATCATCTTGAATTATGTAATTTTAAAAAAAATGGTAGGTACATATAGAGACCTCCCTTGTGCAATGTAAAAATTATAGGAAAAATTAGTGAAAAATCTCTCAAAGTGACTCTTAAGAGTTTAGGGTCTAAAAGATTTTTTAATTTGTTAAAAAGTCCCTCTAATTGAAACTTATATTTGGTAAATATCCTTAGGCTAAATATTTTCTCTCTATTTTTTACTCTAACCACAATTACCACCACCCCCACCATCTTCGACGACCACCCCACCACCTCCGGCGACTAAAAACAACAAGTGAAATTTCACTTGTTGTAGGAAAAGTTAAGTAAAATTTCACTTAATTTTTTTCTATATCAAGTGAAATTTCACTTAATTTTGACTATAACAAGTGAAATTTCGCTTGCTTGTTTTAGTCGCTGGAGGTGGTGGGGTGGTCGCTAGAGATGGTGGAGGTGATGGTCGGAGGTGATAGAAGTGGTAGTAATGATGGTTAGAGTTAGATGATAAAGGTGAAGGCATTTTAGTATAAGAAATAGGGTCCTTAATGATAGATTTAAGTTGTCCTTACTATAAAAAAATCTTATGCATTAGTCTTTTCCACTAACAGCCCCAAAATTATATTACCCTCCCCTATCAAAGTCGTAAACCTACCAAAGCTAACGATGCATGCAAAATTACCTATACACCCCAAGACAAAATGTGACTAATTAATTAAAAAATCAAAACACCATTAGAACAAAATATGCTTTCATCTTCAAAATAGATAAAATTAAAAATAAAAAATAAAAAATTAAATAAATTATACATACAAATTTTTTTGCTGTGTTTGGAAGGTTAAATTCGTCATTACAAAAGCTTTAAAAAAAAAAACAAATTTACTGTAAACTAAGTACTAACCATAGACTAATGGAAGGAGGAAAATGTTTTTCTACCTCAAACCTCAAGAGAGGTCATTGTAATTTTTCATACCATGAGGGAGGTCTCTATATTTTGACCAAATTTCAAGAGAAGTTGGGTTAATATACCCTGAATTATATCATCTTAAGAAAACAAATGAATGACCACGTTTGAAAAGTCATAATGAAGTTTTTGAAAATTTTCAATGAACTAATTTAAGATGTTGATTTTCCATATTAAGATGCTTGAAAAGTTTTTTTTTTTTTTTTTTCCGAAAATGGTTAATAGATGCTTGAAAAGTTATGCAAAACTTTATCAAATTTATACGATGCATAAACATGCCATTGCTGTATTGATTTTCTGATCGTAGGTGAGGGAAATGTCTATGAGAAGGCAATCAAAACTTAGTATATGATCGGGCCATCTCGTTTTCATGCCACTGTTTGGCAAGAGTGAATTTGGAAACTTTAATTGTCATATTACGGTGGGTCCCAGAAGAAGACTAACACAGCATTATATTGGGAGATGTTTGTAGTTATTCGGACTGTGTCCTTATTTGCAGCTACTCCATCGGGCACATGGATGGCAATTTGGGCCTCATTTGTGCCATTCTGTAATACCCGTACTAAAAAAATAGTGATAATATTTATTTTTCATGTATTAATTAGTATAATTAATTGCATGTGATGATTTGGGTAAACTTTAGTTATCCCGATGTGATAAGTGCTTGATAAATGGCACAGTTGAAGAGATGTGAAATGGGATCCATGGGAGGTCCAGATTCAGTAAATTGCATTTAGTTGTATTTATGTGATTAAATGGTAAACATATAAATGTAAATGTGTGTATTATAATAGATGCTGATGCCATATGATTATTTAGTTGATGAAATGTTAAGTGCTTTAATATTTTATTATTGTTCATGATTATTTATGGGACTTGTTTAAAACTTTTATTATGTTAGAATGAATCTATATATTTAGTTGAATTTTGATGTATTTTAGAATATTTAAATAAATGAATGCCACAGGGGTCGAAATGTTTTAACTTATGAAAAAAGGGTGAATGGTGCAATAATAGAGGAAACTCTGCTCAAGTTCCATTCGAAAGTTTAAAAGTTATATTATTTCTTTTTATTATTTTTTTTTTGATAAAAGGATATACTACCCCTATTATTTCTGTCAAAATGTTATTATTTTTAGAAGGTTAAAAATGATTGTTTGGTCCTTGGTTTTGTTAAACGTGTCCTAGCCCGCCGGGACGGGTTGGGGTGTGACAAATTTTGATATCAGAGCAATAGGTTAGAGCCTTTGGGGATGAGAGATGAATACGACGCGTAAAAAAAAAAAAGAAAAAAAGAAAAAAATATTGCATATATATGATAATTATGACACGTAGCTACATGTAGAGACATACATGTTTATAGTACGTAATTTAAATGTTGTTGAGCATGCATATCATGTTGCATGCATTCTACATATTATAATATGTGGAGGGATGGTTGGAAGCTTCATTGGGATAAAATGGAGTATAAAGGGAAATGTTTTCCCATCTGTTGAATCAATTGAGTTGCAAAGAGAGATTGAGAATGTAGTAAGAGAAATCCGAGTTTGAGAATATTAGTGGAATTTGCGTTCAGAATTCAAGAGTTGAGTTAGTCATCCTGAAATGATTTAACTGGTATTATATTATCAAGGGTATTGACTTGATTAAGGGCTATTGAGTATTGGATTATGATTGTGGGTATGGAGTTCTTTCCGAATATTATCGGGTATTATTATTATTTGTGAAGAATATTTCTTATTTTCTGTCAAGAAAATGGATATCTGGATTCCTTTATTTACGGTTGGTCTTCTAGTATTCAAATATTATAGTTTGGGGAATTATGGATTTCTTATGATTTATATGGGCCTCCTGAGAAGATATGGTATTATTGTTATTTCTGATTTCTCCATTTATTCAGTAATGATCTTAGGGAGTATTTATTAAGTTCCTTATATATATTCTCTCTTGGGATTGAGGCTAAAATGCTGAGTTGGTCGAGGTGATAAGATATTTGGGGATTTATCCAGTTGCTTGAGTTATCTTGGATTGTTGAGGAATCTCTTAACTATATTTGGGTTATATTGGCTTGTTGAGGAATCTCTCAACATAAATTTATTTATTTCTATTTCTTGGAATGCCTCTATTATTATCGAATAATGATTGGTTCTTCAACGTGTCAGTATAAACAGTAGATTTTGGGTCAACTAAAAGTAACAGACTTTTCCATTGTGTTTCTATCGATTGGGTGTCACTACAGTTATAAATCATTCTTTTCTGGTTAAGGATATGGTTGATTGTGATCAAGACTAAGTAGCTGTGTTGTATGAATAACCAATTGGGTTGATTGGCTATACGGGATATCAGAATTTTCTATCAGAGATCTGATTTGAAAATGGATTTACAAGTTTAATAAGTAGAAATCTCTTTGACATCCAAATCACTCCAAGATCCGTTCAAACACAAAGTGTATCAGGTAATAATATTGTTATTTTTTTGTACTTTATATGTAGGCAATCGAGATCTGATTATTGCACTGCACTGTAGCAATTGTCAGGTATCCTAGTATGTCACTGGAAACTTTCAGACTTTGGAATTCTTTGTATGTCACACTAATTGAGATATTATATATATTTAAATGAGTGGAAAATATTTTAAATTATCTTTTATGGAAAAAAAAAAAAAAAAAACAAAAATCAATCAGGAAGTGTTTAAAAATATTTTGGTAGAAGGAAGTGGTTGGATTTGACCCAAATTAGGTAGAATGGGAAACTAGTAAAAACAGCTTTAATCAAATGTAGGTATTTCAATTGTTGTTTAAAGGAGTTATTAATGGAAAATATTTTGATTATATGATAGTTGTATAAAAGGTTTTATTCTATGATGAGAGATTTTAAATAAATACCATTGGCTAGGAAGCTCAGATGAGTACATTACTTTTTACTTTGATTTTAAATTGGCATATTAAATTTTAAATGAATTCCAAATGACCTTGGTAAGAAAAAGGGTTTGAAAATAACTTGTGATATTCTACATATTATTCTTAATACTGTTTGTTGCGAGTATATGATTGTGTTTATGGGTTATAAGGAGCATCAACTTATTTCTTTGGAATTGTGTTGGGATTTTCTTGGTTACAAGGTGAGTATGATGGGGCAATGAAGTTTTAAAGACATGTTCTGAATATCTTAAGGTTATTGCTTGTTGCTTGGGATTACAGTCAGGGATCAACGAGTGATCTTGTTTACATACAAGTGACACTTTTAAAAGGATACTGCATACTTGAGTAAATGGGAGAAAATCTTAGACTAAGGAGTGTTGGATTATATTTAAGTTGTATCACGACAAAATCAGTTGCTTTATTGATGTAAGTGCTACAAAGAGGGGACAAATGTGTATATTGATTTCTATATATTGTGGCTTAGATAGCGTAAACTGAAAATACTGGTAAGTTCTACAATTTGAATAGTTCAAGAATTGTGAAGTTTTGCTTTATGTTGAACATCTGGTGGAAGATTTGTATTTCTAGAATATGTGATTTAAAGGGATAGAGATTTTGTGGGTGTCTTTGGAAATTAATCAATCGGGACTTATGAAGGTGACATGAATTTGAAGTTAGGGAATTGATTGGGTATTATTTCAAAAATGTACTGAAGATTTCTTTCTGTACAAAGGACGCGTGTGAAATTTATATTGGTTATAGTGTCTTTGGAAATTAATCAATCGGGACTTTATGAAGGTGTCTTTGGAAATTAATCAATCGGGACTTATGAAGGTGACATGAATTTGAAGTTAGGGAATTGATTGGGTATTATTTCAAATCGGGTGTCTTTGGAAATTAATCAATCGGGACTTATGAAGGTGACATGAATTTGAAGTTAGGGAATTGATTGGGTATTATTTCAAATCAGGTGTCTTTGGAAATTAATCAATCGGGACTTATGAAGGTGACATGAATTTGAAGTTAGGGAATTGATTGGGTATTATTTCAAAAATGTACTGAAGATTTCTTTCTGTACAAAGGACGCGTGTGAAATTTATATTGGTTATAGTGAAGTTCTCAATTATCAAAGAAAATCGACCTATGATGATAATGATATTATTATTGCAAAAGTTTGTGTTGAGAATGGGTTATACATTTATGCAACAGTGATTTATACTGCATATGGTTGAAATTTTATAAAATGGATTATTAGGTACAAGATTTAGAATTCATAGTATTCTTCTTATATTGAGCATTTGGCAGTGATATTCTTATAAGCTGAAAGTTTATATTAATTGTCATGACTTGGAATATTTAGTTATACAACGACAATTGAATACATGGTCCAGAAAAGAGTGGGAACTCGTGATAGCTACAGTTTGAAATTTTGTATTAATCAGGTGAATCAAAATGGTTGGTGCTCGAATCAGATATCAACGGGGGTTGATGTGCACGTTGATTATTCAGAAAGAATTTGAGTCCAGATTCAAAATTGATTAGAAACTACATTTATTTCAGAAATTGGGCAAAGAATGATGGTAATAAATTGAGGTTAACCAGCCTTAATATATCATATGAGTGGAAATTGACTTAAAAATCAGTTTGGGTTTCTGTTTTAGAAATTTGTGATAAAGTATTGAAAGAAAAGTGATTGAGCTCTGCTCTGTAATAAAATGTGCAAGAATCTCAAGTCAAGTATGTACTTCGAGTAAAGATAGCTCAAAGGAATGAGTTCAAAAGAAATATTGAGGTATATAATGAGATTTGAGTATCTAATACATTGTAATTGGGTATGTGACATTACCAATTAAATGTTATTGCATATGATGACTTAGTAATTAGTTACAGGAGCACAAGTCTCCTTGAAGATTGAATTGGCATTTAAGTACTATCAGGTCGAAGTTCCAACGCTTTCAGATGGGAAATATAAAGCATTTTTGTGATGTGTGGTATGAGGGTCGAAGCAATGAAGGTTCATGAGGTTATTGTGATTGATATTATTGACAATCTAAAATTTAATATTTATTGTAGTAAATTTCATGACAGGATTGCCAAAGTCAACAAAACTTAGGTGGTGTCATATAAATGATTTGTGTGCAGGTTGATCTAATCAGATTGTGATTATTGATTGAAACTACAGATTTGCTGGGGGGTTAAACGACCTATATTATGTGGATACTAGCACTTGTCATCCTAGAATGAAGTAATCGATTATGAAGAAATTCTGGAATCTTGCAAGAAGCAATGAAAGTGGAATTGAACTTTTGCGAAACGTTCTATCATATATGCTGATATTAGGTGGGAAAATATATTAAAGGCAAGTGAGTTTTGAATAATTGGGTGGATATGACTACTGTAGGAAGAGAAATATTTCTTGAAGTTTTATCTTCAAAAATTGAAATTCCAGTACGTTAATTGAAAATATTGAAAGAATGGGGGCCAATAAGCTGCGATTGTGATCACACTAGTGGGTAGAATGTATTCTATAATCGTAATGTTACTTATGAGCCAATAGAGGTTCGAGGAGAGATACATCTATTTGATCCGTAAGGTAAGAAAAGTTTGGGGACAAACTTCCTAAAAGGGAGGGAGAGGTGTAATACCCGTACCCGAAAAATAGTGTTAATATTTATTTTACATGCATTAATTAGCATAATTAATTGCATGTGATGATTTGGGTAAGCTTCAGCTATCCCGATGTGATAAGTGCTTGATAAAGGGCACAGTTGGAGAGATGTGAAATAGACCCATAGGAGGTCCAGATTCAGTAAATTGCATTTAGTTGCATTTATATGATTAAATGGTAAACATGTAAATGTAAATATGTATATTATAATACATGTTGATGCCATATGATTATTTAGTTGATAAAATATTAAGTGCTTTAATATTCTATTATTGTTCATGATTATTTATGGGACTAGTTTAGATACCCTTGTGAGGGTATAATTGGATATGTGGCATAATTGGTAGGCTAATTAGTATCTTCATTTGATATTTGGGACTACGTTTGGGGGCCCATACGTGACATAGATATAGACCCACTTAGATATTGAGATAGTAATATAATTAGATTGGGTCTTATAATAGAACTTAGGAAACATTGAGGGTGTAAATACAAATAAATCAAAGTTAGGGAATATTCTAAAGAATATTCCATGTGACTCAAAACAAAAACAAAAAAAAAAAAAAAAAAAAAACCAAACGTGAGTATGTGTTGTGTTTCTCGGTGGTGGCGATGTGTGTACATATACATATAATATATATATAGTATTAGTTCAATAAAAAAAAAGATAAGAAAGGGAAAAAAAAAAAAAAAAACAAAGAAACAGAGGCTGAGAGTGACAGAGCCGAGAGCTGAGGAGATGAGGGGTCTTTGCCACTTTTGATGCCATAGCTTCACTATTTATTGCCCAAATTATATTTGAATTCATGGGGGTAAGTCTAACCCTATGGCATAATTTATTTTTAGTTTAATCGATAGAGTTTTCGTAACCCAAATGGGTTGGTAATATTTAATTTACCAAAATTGTGTAGGATTAACTACAAGTTCATATTTGAGCTGAATCTAGAAAAGATTCGGGGTTTCCAGACTTATTTGATTATTCGTAGAGGTGAGTGTCCTAATCCCAAAATTGGATATTTAATGTTATTTATTTGTTAGTGAATGCTTAAATTGCTTAATTGTGATTAGGTAGAAAAGCATGTGATTAATTATTATTTAATATGTCCAAAAATGCTGAAATTGCTATGTTGACATGTTGAGCTGCTTATGTGCTTATTTGGGACAAAGGGTCTCAAATAATAATCACCATTATTTAGCCCATATATAAGGGATGCCCATTCCTCAGAGAAAAGGGGGATGATGATGAAGTACTCAGAGAAAAGGGGATGTGGTGACGACCACACAGCGAATGGACTACGGTCACGAGAGAATGAGTGTGATTTTGCTATATGCGACGGAAAAAAAAAAAAACTGAGAATGGCCTAGAATCAGGGGTCCCGAACGATGGTGGTTGATTACTTGACACGCCTACGACCATTTATTGTTGTGAATATTTAATTGGTGTTATGAATCATTAAGTACTCCAATTGCATGATTAGTATCACGTACTTAGTGAGCAAAAGCTTATTCAATTTTTGTGGCTAATGACCACACAGGTTCAGATGAACATCACAGTGAGAAATGATTAAGATTACGGGGCTGGGTTTGCTAAGATGGGTTTTGTATTATTCATTTTATTTATTTATTTATTTTTAAATTACAAGTTAGAGATGTTGGGAGTTATAAAATGATCATAGTTTTATGTATACGAATATATTAGAGGTTATGATTTTAACTTTTATTATATTATAATGAATCTATATATTTAGTTGGATTTTGATGTATTTTGGAATATTTAAATAAATGAATGCTACATGGGTCGAAATGTTTTAACTTATGAAAACAGAGTGAATGGTGCTATAATAGATGAAACTCTGCTCAAGTTCCATTCGACGGTTTAAAACTTATATTATTTCTTTTTATTATTTTGTTTGATAAAAGGATATACTATCCCTGTTATTTCTGTCAAAATGTTATTATTTTTGGAACGTTAAAAATAATTGTTTGGTCATTGGCTTTGTTACACGTGTCCTAGCCAAGTACATTAATTGCTTGGGGTGTGACACATTCACTTGATTGATGATGTCATACTGCGGTGGGTCCAAGCAATTAATGTGATTTGGCTAATTACGCATCTTATGTTGGTCAGCATAGGAAAAGATATGATGAGTCCACTGTGGAATGCTTCCACTCCTAAGATCCTTCGTACTGAAATTATCACTTTACAATATGGAGATAAATCTGGTATTTTATACCATATAATTCTGGAAGTTATTACTTGCCTTATCATGATCAGCCAGGGCGCTATAAATACAACAAGCCGACCAAACTATCAAGGCACTCCGTGTCTCTCTCAAATACCGCATCCAAAATGCATTTACAAAGCATTCTTAGTTTTTAGGCAAAATAAAAAAGCAATCTTTTTATTTTCTTTAATTTCTTGTAATCTTCTCTTCAAGTATTAAATTAAATCTGCTTTTATTTAATTCTTCTCTTTTTATATTCATCACTTCTAGACTTGTGTGCTTCAACACTGTCTAGGGACCTTCAGGTGAGGATACTTTCCTACTCGCCTTTCACATTCGCTAGAAGTTAGGTTATGAAACCTTATGTATCACTCACACAAGCAATTTTAGAAAATTTTATTTTTATAAGTTTTGGTCTACCTCACAGGGCTCTGGCACGTCCGAACCACAAAAATATATCAAACACTATCCCAATCTTCAAGCATTCGTTTATCAAAATTGATAGCATTTCAATTCATTTCCTTACTACTTATTTCATATGAATCAGGTAGTTATCACATTCTATAATGCTAGGTATATACACTTTTTGATACACTATGCTTTAAATGCATGTACCTTGTGCTGTTTGAATTTTTCACTTTTCTGTGCACCACTTACACAACACAGGTACATGCATTTAAAGCTAAGTGTCAAAACGTGTGTAAAAAAGTGTGTGGGTGTAGCGGTGCTCTATCACATTATATATACTAATGGACAACACTGGATTTATTTGATCTTATGAGAGCCTAATGCATAATTTTGAGTGTTGAAAATTTTGTGGGTAAATCTCATTGACCTCCCTTGAGGTATGATTTATTATCCAAGACCCTCCCCCCCCCTGAGTTTTGATAATATCAAAGACCTCCCTTATTTTTAAAACTTTGTATCACAAACCCCCTTCTATCAACTGTAGTGGATGAAATCTTGTGATTTCAGCAAATTTAAATGGTGAAATGACATTAGTTTCCTTGTTCTTGACTAATTAAGCTTGTGTCAAATGACACAAATACCCTCACATTGGGTATTTCAATGGGCATACTTATCTAGTGAAATATTTAATATGAGAGCATTTATGTCATTTGACACAAGCTTGTAATGTTATCTTGATCAATTAGTCAAAAATAAAGGCAATAATGTCAGTTCACCTTTAAAATTTTGCTGATATCACAATATTTCATCAACTGTAGTTAATATAAGGGAGGTTATTGACACAGAGTTTTAAAAATAAGGGAGGTCTCTGATATTATTCAAAACCTAGGGGAGGTCTCTGATATTAGGCCAAACCTCAGGGGAGGTCAATGATATTTACCCAAATTTTATTTAGTGCCCTTTTGCTATTGTTTTGGGGATTGTGGATGATTGATTATGGTAGAAGAACTTGATATTGTGCATTGTGTTGGGTGTTAAAATTGTCAAATGGGTGGGGTTGAAGTGTTGAACTTCTAATCGCGGTTCCTAAACAGGGCACAGATGAATAAATGTGTGAGATGATCAATTTGTTACCGATACTTAATGAGTAATGCTAGAGACAACTAATTGCACAATTATTTTCACAATGCACAATATTTAAAGTAAGAAACACCACATTTTAAATCACCAAAAGCACCACATATAAAGACAAAATACTTTAATGATTGTGCTTTAAATGTGGTGCTTCTTGCTTTAAATGTTGTGCATTATGAAAAGGGTTGTGCAGTTAGTTGTGTCTCTAACATTTTTTATACTTAATATTAGCTAAAGAGTAATGTTTGGGGCACACCCTTACACACTCAATCTGTGAATATCTGAAAGCTCTATTTCTGAGTTAGTTTAGTTCTCAAGCAAGTTTGTTACGGCTACTTAACCCATTATAATATTGCTAGGGGTACACCCTTACACACCCAAAAAGTATCCATATCTTTAGGTGGACCAATGATAGGAGACTGACAGTGAACCCCGCAGTCTCTATCTCTCTTTCATACTTCTCGAATATGTTTCCAACAAGTGTGATTCCCAACACATGTGGCAGTAGAACCATCTTAAAAAATGATGGTACCATTTCGACAAGGCCCAATGAAAAATGACTGGACCCACTTCCACATGTTAGGAATCACACTTTTTGAAAACAAATTCGAGAAGTATAGAATTACTCATAATTATGGGACTACTTGATTTTTGTTACAAATGTTATCTAGTCTCGCTACCACCTTTGGGAATCAAATTTGGGATCAGAACTGTACCTAATTTTAGGGGTGTTCATCGGTCGATTTCGATCGCAGTGGAAGGAGTTTTTGCGCCGAACCGAAGTGGTCGGGGTGGCGGAGTTGGATACCGAAACTGACCGGCGGGAAGTTTGGGGTGGTCGGTTTCAGTTTAGTCAGTTTCGGTCGGGTGATCGAGGTGATTTAGGGTGAGGTGGTGGTGGTGGTGGATCTGGCTGGTGGTGGTGGACCAGAGGCGGTAGTGGTGGTGGATCAGGCTGGTGGAGGTGGTGGTGAGGCTGCTGGTGGTGGATCTGATGCTGCTACTGGTGGTCAATCTTCTGAGTGCTGGCTGAGAGTGGTGGTGAGTGCTGGTGGTTGTCAATCTTCCAGTTGAGATGTGGTGGTGAGTGGTGACACGTGGTGGCTAAAGGGATTGGGCCGTCTGGGCGTGAGAGGTGGCAATGGCGCTGATTAGGGACTTAGGGTTTTAAAAACTCTAACTACAAGTAGATAGAAGAGAAAGAAAGTGAAAAGATAGAGAAAGTAGAGAGAGAGATGGTCTTTTTTTGCTGAGAAGAGACATGGTGGTCGGTCTCATCGACAGAGGAGCAGAGAGAAGAGAGAGAAAGTGAGAATACAATAAAAATTATTATACAATATACATCTCCTACATTGATATTCAAATTCCAAATAGTACTGACATGGATAGGCTGAAATCCTTGAGGAACTAAACATTACATAAATAAAAATATTACTTGACAGCTAACTGGAGAGAGAGAATAAGGATAAACAGTCCTTACATTATCAATCAAGTATTTATATAGATAAAGTTTGGTCAGTTCGGGGGTTTCGATTTTATACAAATTTCAACCGTGACTGAACCGATGCTTTGGTTTTTTAAGTATTTCTACCCCGACCACAGATTGTTACCTTGGTTTATCATCGAGTTCGGTCCAGTTCGGTCGGTCAGTTCAATTTTTCAATTTTGTTGTACAGCCCTACCTAATTTCTCAACTTTAAAGCGATGTAAACTAATTGGGTTGCTCTAAAGAAGTAAGTGAGAGGAAAAATACTGGGTTAGATTTCTAATATGGTGTAGATAATAAAGGGGCTAACACAAAACTTATCTTTTTTACACTTAATAATAACTGGTTGCAGTATAAAAAACAATTACCAGTTGAAACATTGTTTTAACATAACAATATACACTTGATTATTTCTCTCTGTAATTCCTAACGTTAGGACTTGATCGCCTACAGCACGACACCCTTTTAGAGACAAAAAAATACTTTTAGCGATGAAATTTTTCGTCACTCGAAGTCGGGGTTTTTAGAGACGAAAAATTTCGTTGCTAAAAGCATTTTTTATCGCTAAAAACTGGTGTACACACTGCTAACCTACAATCAATGTGCTGTAGGTTAGCAGCCCCATATTCATACATACATACATACATACATACATATATATATATATATGAAATGCTCGTTCATTGGCAGTTTAAATCCACGAATATTTTAAACATCCGTTTGTTCAGGGGCGAATCTATGTAGGGGCTAGGAGGCTCAATCCCCACCCCCCTCTTTTAAGTTTTGAAAAATTCTTTATATACCCTTTAAAAGAAAATTATATTTAAGTTAAGCCCCATATTCTATTAGGCCTCGTTTGGCAGGCCGGATAAAACTGGCAGATAAGACAGGATAAGTCAGGATCGGATAAGTCAGTAATTCTGTGTGATAAGTTGTTATGTTGTCCTGCATTTGGAATGTGCCATTATACAAGTTCTGGATAATAACTATATTATTATTTTTTAACACCAGAAAAATTGCAAATCCGAAAAAAATAAAAAAAAATAAAATAAAATATATGAAAAAAGAAAAGAAAAAAGAGATATAAAAAAAGTCTTTTTGTCCCAAGAAGTTATCTCAAGCTTCTAATCCCACCTGATACTCCCCCCCCCCCCCCCCCCCCCCCCCCCAAATGGGTTAGAGTTATTGCACTATCCATGAGATAAAAACCTAGTTCAGGACTATTTTATCATATCTGATGGCACCACCAAACGCCGGATAGGATAAAAGTTATATGTCTCTTATCCTGACCACCAAAAAGGTTTAGGGGTTGTGCTAAGGTAATTGAATTATTAAACTTCTCTCTGTCAAAAAAAAAAATTTAAGAACTTTTTACTGTATTGTAGGTGGTTTTGCATGGACTTATCCCTAGACTTAAAGAGAATCATTGAATTCGCTAGAGTCTTTTAGAGACTTGTACATAATATATATTATAAGTAGGGTGACCTTCTAGAAAGATAACTTTATTAGGATTTTCTAGAAGGTTTAAAATTTCTAAAATATTATCATGAGTTTCTATTCCATTGGATGATCGCCCCTTACATAAATCCTGGCCATTGACCGTACTAACTATTATGTATAAGTAGGGTGGCCTTCATCAAAATTATTCAAGAATTATAAAGTTCATCGAGAAAAAAACTATACTTCGAAGAATTATGCAGATTATTGCCCGAGTAGTAAAAAGTGCATACTTTATGTACTTTCTCAACTCCTTCATATCTCTTTGATCGTCAAATATGAAAAGCTACTTAAGTCTTGTAACACGTAACCCCTTGGGACAAGTTTTTGGATCCGCCCTTGTTGTTGTGTGGAGGGGTTATGGTCATTGATAATTGCACCAAATACACCTGCAATAAACACATACATAAATTTGAATATGCAACAAAACATGAAGTGGGGGTTTGTCTCTTAGCCACTTACACTCTCAAAATAGAATCCATTCCTCCACAAACCATTGCAGCAGAGTTAAAAGCATTCTTGGATAATGCTATAAAAGAAAGTGATAGGGGCAGTATCCTTGGGGAGGTTTACAAAAGGAAGTGTCAGGGCAGTAAGCATAATTGAGAGAGAATAGAGTAACACCAAACGACAGAAAGTTGAAGGAGTAAGATATGCTCTTGTGCAATTTTACTCAGAGGAAGACTGCACAATGATGTGCACTAGATTCAATGACACTAGGTTGTATAATGTAAGAGGCAAACCAATGCGCTTGCAAAAAGCTGATGAAGCCTCCTTCCAGACCAGCAACTAATGCTATGGCAGGTTACAGTCTACACTTAGGCTGTCTAGTTTCACCGGACATCTTATTAGTTCTTTGGACGACGCCATTCTGTTTGGTCCACTTTCGTCAGAACTTTGTGCAGATTAGTTTGCAGCATTGTTCAACAAATTATCGAATCAAAATTCATGGTAGAAATGTAAAAAGAATCGAAACTTGACTCAAAGAAGATAGTCATAGCAGGTCATTTCTCCTTATTGAGTTTTTCTATCCAAGGTTCTGCTAGTTTTAATCTTATGATATCAAAATAAAAATAAAATAGCCCAACATTTTATTTCAAACATTACATATGCACTATCTTGATTTTGAGTAAGCTATAATTTCCAAATTTGAAAAGCATAACATTACTTTTAATTAAATTGACAATACATGTCAGCTCATAGACTTTTCGACTGACTAATTGTAGGCATTTGTACAAAATGTGGCTTGGTGACTTCCTCTAAGACCTATGGGATCAGGTCGCAAAATTTACCTTTACTGAAAATATGATCACTACAGATTTTATACAACCTTTTGAATTCACTGGATGGACATTCCATGTTACCTTTTCTTTTTTTCTTTGTAGCGGAAAAGGAAATTTGATTGACAACAAGGAAATGGAAATTTAACTTCCATCAAGGCATTACGAACCATCTGAAAAAGAAGGCCACCTAAACTTAACAAGTCAATCCCAAAAAGAAAACAAGCCTTCAAGGAAAATCGAAAAATACCCGCAAGCAAGCCCGACTGAATGGAACACCATGTGGTTCCTAAATAGAAAAAGAACCAACACCTTAGATGCATGATCAACCACCAGACTTCCCAAGCGTCCCCTGGAAAAATTATATCCCAAATCACAATCAATAAACGAGAAATCAATCACCCAAAATGGAAAAAAAAAAAAAATAATAATTACAATATGAAAGAAAATCAGCAGATCACCCACCCATATTCCAATTGAAAAAAATTCACCATAGATCATAGCAACAGCTTCCCCAAAACCAAATTGCGAACACAAGCAGCTCAAAAGAACAAAACCTCGATCGCCCTTAGCAAGAAGCACCATCCGCAAAAGTAGGACAAAGCCATTATAAATCAAAATTTGACCCATCAAACACAACCCTTGCAATTAGCAACCAATTACAAAACATCAGAAGCGATTGGCTCAAACTAACCCACAAAGTACTAACACTTACGTCTGAAAGAGTTTTTCCACTTCTTCCTCTACCTAACCAAAATCATGTGCATCTAGATCTCAGCTAGAAGCCCTAGTTAGTTCCATGTTGTCCAGCAATATATATATATATATATATGAATATATGATATTCCTTTACTAATGTGCATGCATCTTTTATCTATACATCTTCTTTGATTACGTGATCATTATTATTAGTATTCTTAATCTGCAATTACATCAAAGTGTTCCATTTTCATTTTGGTTTTCCAAGTAAGCAAATAATTCTTCTCATGTACGTGCATGCAAATTCATTTGCTCAATCCAAATCTTAAAATTGTGGAGAATTCTAGATCTACTTGGCCTATGTGTTTAGGTCACTCATTCAAGTGTTTGATATAACTATACAATGATACAACTATGTAGCCTGATAAAGGGGTTGCATGCAGCACAAGTATCCCACCTTTTATTTTCGCTTGGTTTATTTTTATGTAAAAAGTTTTTTTTTTACTTTTTCTGGTGTTTGGTTGCACTATCTTTATCCGGTAAATATGTTATTCAAAAATTATTTTGGTAAAACTATGTGAAATCGGACATATTCTTTATACACATGATAAGTCAATTTTATATATGTACACATCTATATATCCATGAGTGGGAAAAGTAGCTAGAAATTTTGCATTGAGAATGTGTGTGTGTGTGTGTGTGTGTGTGTGTGTGTGTATAATAACAATAATTTCATCGTATTTTATTTCGGGTTTGGACAAAAACTCTTGGAATATGGTTTCTATGATGATTTTCCGAAGTCATTTTAGTGAATAATAATATGCTTTCTAGTTGGTTTAAAAATTACGAATGTTTTAACAGTTGTATCGCATGTGGTGGTAAGTGGTACCATCGTCATTGCCATAACATAGAGTAGAACTGCTAAAGCATTTGGGAACTAAATTTGGAAAACATTGCATTATTCTACTTAAGTTATTTGATGAGAAATTGGTGCTAAGAAGGAAAGAAAAAAATGTATATTTCATGGTTTGGCTGCAAATGTGGTGCTCTATTGATGTTGCTTGGGTAGGATTGCCTTTGTTGTTCGTTGGTCTTCCACTATTGCTATTGTTTTAGAGCAAGTCACTAGTCTATTGTACATGGTTTTGCTTACTTGTGGATTTCGTTGTATAGTGTTGGATCTTTTTTCGTTTGTTTTGTTGTCATTGTAAATTCTTGGGGTATACCCCTTGTGTATATGTATTAGACTTAAATATTTTATAAGAGACTACATTCAGCAAAATAAACTTTGAATATTATGTCAAATCTAAATTCAGTTGGAATAACATTTATGTGATGAAAACACATGTTATTATGAAAAACCATTGTATGAAATAATTAATTCGTATATAAACAAAACCTACAGTTGAAAATTTAGTGACAATAAAAGGTTCACTAAAACCTATAAAATGTATTTCATGATTATAATATTTTATTACTTACAAAAATTATTGTGACAAAAGGATAAGTTAGTGTCATTTTTTCTACACCACAAAAGATATAGATTTTAGTCATAATAAATATTGTGATTAAAAGAATTTTTTAATATCAACAACTGCTTGTAATAGATTAGTAAACTTTAAGTTATATTATGTTGAACCTAGATTTCTGTTATTGCTGCCTCTTTATTATCTGTTATTTAGAATTGCACGGCGTAGACAATCATGTAACTTTACCAGTCACGGTCTACGGACCCAAAAAGGAATTTTTATCTTCTCTATTTTTGCTGCTCCAGGGCATGACAATTCAAGACCATGTCAACATGGGTTTCCCCCATCAATGTCAGCACCAAGGAATTCTAGTATATTCAAATAACCAATCAAATTTAAAAACGTACTCCCTTACTGGAGTCCCTTCCAACATTTTGGTGTTCATAATTTGTTGCATGATGTTAAACCTAGCATAGCGCCCCTGCTTCCCAAACATCTCCTTGAGGTTCGCAATCATATCCGCATTCGTGGCCATAGACCGATGTTAGTGTTGCAACACATTGGAGATTGAAGCGAATATGTAACAACAAGCCATCTTATCAGCCTTCTACCAGCATGAATATTGATAATCCTCATTGGCTTGGGCATCAGGAGCAGGGGGCTGGTGGACAGGGAGTGATAAGGAAAAATTTGAGTCCCTCAGCAGTCAAAAGAATATCGAGACATCTTTTCCAATCAACATAATTTGTTCTAGTTTACATGTTTTGGCCCAAAATTGTGGCAAGATTTAGGCACGATGCTAATATGAAATTAAAACATGTAGAATGGAATAAGTATGGATATCTAAAATTGACATACATGCATTTCATGATGATTCCTATAAATCAAAACATATTATGTCTTCAGAATATTAAATTATGAAGTCAAGCCCTCGAGGAAAGATCAAGACTTCATGACTTAATTGGGAAGAACTCATCATGACTATTCTCCATGCAACTCTTACAAAATAGTCCATGACTTCTGACCCTTAAGTCTCTAATGATTTTTAATAAAACTCTGAGGAAAATCTACAATTAAAAATATTAGTCTAGTGTATACCATCAAAAGAAATCTAATGACAACCGCTTCAAGTAGCACCTCAAGGGGAGGACACCCTCTAATGCGTCTCATTAATTTCCTCCATTTGAAATTCATATATAGTAACTGGTGAATAGACTACCGTCCAAAGGGAGTGATGATTGATGAATCTATGACTTGCAGTATCCCATTCACCTTACAATGAATCATTGATGGTAGACCGTGAGGTTACAACTTTGTAAACCTCTCTCTAACTAGGATTTTTTAAAGTTTAGGAATTTATTTTTAAAAGGTGTCTTTTTTACATTATCCATGAATATCTCATACCTCTGAAGAGGCTTACAAATGATCTAGGGAAAGTAAAAGAACAATTGTCTAGGGAAACCATTATGGTCTTCCTATTCGCAAGATTGAGACCATAATGCCCATGACAAGTGCCATAAAACCTTAACAAAAATTGACCAAATTAAACTAACTTGCCATGAGAGATAAGGCTTCCTATAATAACAGTTAGACGACATATATTCATAATGAATGTCAATACATTCAATCAAATGTCCTATATCTAATATATCATGCAATTTAACACAACTAGTGCTCGTATAACATTACAGAATTAGAAATATACATGAATCAAATTCACGCTTACTTTCATGGTGATTCATATTGTCCAACAATACCTAGGGTTTCATAAAAAAAAAACCCATTCCGTGCACTAAAAAACCTTTTATATAATTGCAAAACTGTTTATGCTTTTATATAATAAAAAAAAGTTATTTAAAACAATTTTTAAAATAAAACACATATTCTGCCAAAAATAAAAAATAAAAATTTGTACCCATAAATCGGGTTTTGTACAAACCGGTTTCCATGTTACCGGTTTGTCCCATAAACTGGTTTCTGATTACCGGTTACTGGTACCCATTCAAATCAGATCTAAACTGCTTTGGGATTTTAGATTCTAATAGCATGAAAACATTTTCTAACATGTCTAATCAGTCCAAAAACTGATCAAATCT
Organism: Hydrangea macrophylla; assembly: GCA_033977485.1. Lineage (NCBI taxonomy): Eukaryota > Viridiplantae > Streptophyta > Magnoliopsida > Cornales > Hydrangeaceae > Hydrangea > Hydrangea macrophylla. Next base: position 52,893,919 of record CM066982.1, read on the forward strand.
AAAAACATAATGAAAATTGATATTTTTTAAAACACCAATTAATCTTTAGATCAAAAGCGAATTTTCGTGTAAAATATTTAAAATTTTGAATCCCTAGTTCATCATGATTCCATAATTCATATTACATGCAACATAAACGCGATAGCTCTGATACCAGTTGTTGGTAACTGGTTCTAGTGCGCAGCGAAAAAGGATAAGATACAGCTCAAAACTTTTAAGATCTACTTCTCGTTTAGTTGTATGAAATACAATACAAATATATATATATATATATTTATCTACAACTTATATATATATAACCACAACAGAATTGATCAGTTGGATCCTTACGAGAACTTTTCTCTTGGATTGATGAACAACTCCCTTTTTCTTTGTGTTGGTGATGAAGATCTTCCTCTCCAAACTCCAGAAATCTTCACTCCTATGGCTTGTGGATGTTTCTGAACACTAGGTTTTGGTGGAAACCAAACCCTCTAGGACAATATAGGAAGGTATATAGGGCTTAAAAATAGATCCGGAGAGTCGGAGACTTAGAAAATACGTAAATCTAAATTCTGCCCATAGGTCCTCTATTTATAAGCTTTCAGAACTGACTTACCATAAATCGGTTTGTCCCACAAATCGATTTGTCTGTAACCGATACTTCTCACAAATCGATTTCTCCCACTAATCGATTAGTGGTTCCCCAGTAATCGGTTTATCTTACAAATCGATTTTTGGTACCTTTTCCCGTATGTTCTTTTCAACATCCAAACATCCTAATGAGCTAGGAGTGGAACCCATGTATTGGTTTCCCAAGAACATGTATTGATCTAGAAGACCTCACGGATTGGTAACTCAAAGCAACCAAAGCTTATAGCTGGCGTCCACTATATCTCAAGATTAAGGACAAGTGTCTTGCACAAGTTTGAGTATCTATTAACTAATGAACATTATTGTCTTAATAGAACATACTCAAGTCCGTCAATGTGTCAAATATACTAGCATATTAAACTAGGAATCATACATTCCAATGAATGAGATTCTTCAGTCTATCAAATAGAAGTTAATGTTCAACAATCTAAACTTGATAAGTTTTCCAGTTTTATCATTTATTGTGACAGTTTTAAACATTCATATAGAATACTCATATCTCCTCATATTCAAATCTCATTTGAATATATGAGTGTTCCATGAACTGTTTAAGGATACAAACCTACTAACCATTCATCTCATGAAACATGCATAATTAAATGTAAATAATATCCATAAATAAACTAATCAAATGTCTATAAATAGTAATCATAAGCTAACCAGTTTGAGGGCATACCCATTAAACTCTAACATCAACATCATCATCCATGTTTCAAATCAGTTTTCAAACAACAACTTTTTTTCAAAATTACCTGACCCCCAAGGACTCTATCTCGTGTCTTAAATCAATTGAGACATGACAGAGAAGTTGGGGACATCTTCTTTTTCAAAAACAAAACTCATGCCCGAGTCAAAGTAGCCAGAATGACATCAAGTAGTGTGGTAACCCTTTCTAGGGATGTTCAGGGGTGCCTAACACCTTCCCCTGACATAATCGAGCCTCTGGACCCCAATCTTTGCTTAAGAAAACATTTTTATAAAGTCTTTCAATTTCAAATGTGCTTTTTTTTTACTTCAATTCCGATACTATTTTTGTAAGGACCAATTTTCTAGAAAATTTTATCCTTAAGGTGATCTAGAACATCTTTAACTTTTGCTAGGCGGTGACTCTTTAAAATTTTCAAAGGCCCATCATTTTCAAAAATTCAAATCCCATCACCACCTTTTTATAAAAGGAACCCGTAATCTTAGACTATCTTTCATTTTTCAGGGCGCGATAGTACAATCACCATCAATTGTGACCTCTATGTTCATCATCTTCAATTAATTGGTTGGAGAAATTTAAAAGCCTTTCTTCTAACTTGTGATTTGCTCGTGTGGATACACTTAAAGATCGGACACTTAGACGATTCATGTAAACCTTGTATGAGGGTACCAAAAGGAGATTGAGTGAACAATATCTAAAAGTTTTGTGAAACACACTTCAAGGGTATAACTATTCGCTTAGCGCCCAATGGATGTTTTATTATGTTTTGTATACATCTTGATCATGAGTTTTATGTAGCCATTAAAATTTTATTTTTCCTTAAGGGTTCCATACCAACATTCTTTCAATTTTCTCTCTCACTCTCTCTATTGCTCTATTCTGCAGCTCCTTGTCTTGTAAAAAGAAGAAACAAATTCCTTCTCAAGAAACACAAAGTCATACATAGGTACAAATACATTAAATCTAATTGAGAATTGTTGCATAACAATTTTAATACTAATTTGCACAATTGGCTGATTTGAAACTTAAAAGATGATACTCAAGTCGATGTTTCAAACTCACATTGGGATGTTATTTTCATTACAGGACTTTGGCTTATCTAGAAGGAGAGGAATAAGAACATTTTTGAGGGAGATTTTACCCCCTTATAATTTTCCAAAATGATTCCGTCTTTAGCTAGAAAATTTCATCTAGCCTTCAGATCGAATCCGAACATTCATTTAAGTCCATCGATTCATCTTATAAGATGGTACCCTCCTTGTATAGGTAGTGTCAACCTTAACATGGATGGTAGTAGGATAGCAACAACCTAAATGTAGGAATGGGAGGCATTAGAGGCCTGATTAGAGATGATCATAGGCGATGGATTGGTGGTTACTTTGACCACATTAATCACTATACTAGACTTTTTGTAGAGATTGAAAGCATCAGGAGAGGTCTCAAGCTTGTCGCAGATATGCATGTTGGAGATGGTGGAGGTTGAAATTGATTTGAAGATGGCATGTCAATAATTAGCACTAAACCGGAGAGTCAACTTTTGAATGCCATGTTGGTAGACTGTCAATATCTTCTACAAAAGGTCCATGGAAGAATGCTTCATACTTGAAGGGAGGGTAACAGATGCGTTGACACTCTTGCCAATTTGGGAGTCAGTCAGTTTGGGAGTTTTGTTAGTTTAGATAGCCCTCCACCTGTGTTATCTTTGAGAGCACTTTTGCTCACCCCTTTTTGCTCACCAATTGCTCACTCAGGCCTCCACTAAGTGACATGTGTCCTATTCCATTTCCATTTTGCCCCTATACTAGCAACATAATTATTTTAACGAGACACAAGTCACCTAGTGGAAATTTGAGTGAGCAATGAGCGAGCAAAAATACTCTCGCTATCTTTGCTTATGTTAGTAGATTGTGTTGGTATTTGCTTCGCTCGTGGAAGCTATACTCTTTATTATTCTGTACTTTTTTTTTTGGGCTTTCTATCTATCCCTTAAACACCCCCCCCCCCCAAATATATATATATATATATATTTATATATCTACTTCTACTATATAAGAAGGAGCCTATCACTCCTATGGAATTGTGCCAAGCTGCTCAATCAATTTCTCCAATTTGGATATTACTCTACTCATTTTGTCCTTAATTGTAATTTCATCAACAAAAATCTAAATACCAGCCTTAGCCTTTAAGACACTTATGCCAGGTGCTGGACAAAGCAAGAGGAAGGACATACTCTTTCTCCTTTAGTTTAGCTTTGTGTTGGACCAACACACATTTTCTCTCTCTCTCTCTCTCTCTCTCTCTCTCTCTCTCTCTCTCTCTCTCTCAATTTTTGTACTTTTTTTTATTAGCTTTGTTCTTTATAGTATTCCTACCTTTTCAACTTTATCTTTTCCACACTTAGGCTTCCTTTGTTGTAATATTATTTACACAAACATGCCGCCTACCAATACACACATATGTAGCCGTATAAGACATTTTTTTTTTTGTTTTTTTGTGTTTTTTTTTGGTTTTTTTTTTGGCAAAATATAAGTTAACACCTTCAAAATTCATAACTTCTAATGAAAACCACATGACTATACTATTATATTGTGCATGGTTCTGTTTGCTTGTAGTTTGTGTGCAGAAGTGCCAAGCCAAACGGGCTTGGTTTGTGCAATCCAATTTCCTAACTGCTTGTGTGAGTGATACACAAGGCTTTGAGATCTGACTTCTATTAGGGTGATTGTGAAAGGTGAGTAGGAAAGTACCCTCACCTAAAGGTCCCTAGACAGTACTGAAGCGCACAAGTCACTGATGATGAGTTTACCAGGTAAACAATCACAAATAAGAAATAAAATTTGTATTTTATTAAGCGTGTTTGGAAAATAACCACAAAAGAACTAAGAACAAGATCAAAACAGGCTCTGATTGTTCAAGAAAGATTAAAAATAGAGAAGAAAATAACAAGAGGAACAGACCTATTGCTATGGACATTGAGAGCTTAAGAACGCAATGTTAGAGTGCTTTGAATGCTATTGAATGCTTGGATGCAGTTTGAATGATATTTTTGAGGGTGACGTGGAGTGGTTTGCATGTAGGCCTGCTTCCATATTTTTAGCGGGCATGGAGGAATTTAACACTGGCAAGAACTCCTTGAATTACGCCTCAAACAAGATAAAGACGCCCATACTCCTTCCATATCCCAACTCTTTCCTTTTTTCATCTAGATTTGAATCAATCCCGAAATTCTTGGGATTAGCCTTCCATATCCAGCTGGATTTAAGTATTGTTTCCTTCTCGGACTCTCATTATTCCCCAATCACAGCCTTAACGGACAAGGAAACAAGCTATACCCTTCTGCTGTCTCTCATGTCATCGGGCTTGCTTTGTTGCCCTCGAGATTTTAATGTTGAGCCTAATGACTGTGATGTGAATGTTCGTGCCCATTCGAACTCATTCTACTTCCATTCTGCTAGACCTCCTATTCAGGTGTAATATTGAGCCCAATGACAGCAATACGTATGCCTCCGACCAATCAGGCTGGAATCCCTGTCCTTCATACCTTTTCAAGATAAGATGCCCGACCGTGCTGACTCTTTTACCTTCTCATCCATCAGACTCTACATTCTCATCTTTCGTGACTGAGTCAACGCCTTGGCTATTATTCACTCTCCCTGTTTTTCTATCCCGATGGCCTGTACTAGATCCCATATAGGTCGTAGGTCACCATATCCTTTTTGTTATCGATAGCAAAATCCTTGGCATTTTTGGGTACAAAAAATTGCCCCCCAAAAGGTCATGTCAAACACCTGACATTGATTGATGTGACCTTTTGAATTTCAAAAATTGCCACATGTCCTCACGCAGGGATTGGCGGTTCCCGGGAAGCGTGTCAGTCATTTCTCACTTAATGCCCAATGTATATATATATATATATATATCGAGATGATTGCAAAAAATATTCACTTTCCCAATCTTCTTCACTCTTCTCTCTTTCTACAAACAGAGCCTCCCTTTTCTAAGCTTCATCTTCTCTGGCAAGCCTATTCACGTATTTCCCTACTATGGCCCCTAAAGCAGCTCTAGCAGCACCATCCACGGCTAAGAGATCATTTCTAGATGCTCCTTCTCTATAGAATCGATGCAGAGAGGTTTGTCAATTGGTCAAGAACCATGCTTCTGACATTTCCACTGATTGTTTTACCAACTATAGTTGTCACACCCCAACCCACCCCCGGTGGATTAGGACACGTGTAACAAGAGTAACCGCACCCAAAATACACTAATAAACACTAAACCTTGTTAGTTATTAAGGAAAAACATGATTTAAATCATCAGAAAAGAGCTTACTGTGCCAAAAACAGACCCAAGGGTAAAATGGTCATTAATAAAGTATATCAAATTTTATACCAAAAGATAGATTTACGAGTCCCGGTTCCAACGCAAAAAACGGCGCGCGAATCCGAATTTTCTAGAAAGAGTTATGCGTGTTTCCGTAAAAGCGGACATGCTGTGAAAATTGCATGCGGATCGATCCGCGAAAAGGGCGGATCGATCCATATTCTCATTTTGCTAGCAGAATGTCCCCGAAAAAGGCCGGATCGATCCCTTCATTAACCCGGATCGATCCGGGCTTCCCAGAACTTGTTTTTGGCTCTTAAAACACTATCAAAACCTACCCAACTCATACCCAAACCAAACCAAACTTCTTGGGACATTAAGAAAACATTTCAAACACATTCATAAACATGTTTAAGCATTACCCAAGCATGTATCACATGTCCACAACCAAAATTTGATCAAAATCATTCATGAACTCAACTCTTTTTGAATCAAAATAAGCTTTTCAACTTTGAAACTCAATCCTCATCCAAAGTACTTGAAATTCATTGGGAATCAACTCAAACTACAACCAACACCATTTACACAACCAAACTTGTCCACGACGCTTGCAACACATCCTAACATGCCGAGATGGTCTAACCCATTACTTGCACCCTACTAGAACAAAACGAGAGAGATTACACATATGTTCTCAAATTTACTTCCAACTCTCCAAAATACATGGTTGTGACCCAAGTTCACTCCCAACAACTTAAATATGAACATTAGCATAAAAGACACCATAATTTACATCTGTGTACAAGTTCAAAAGTAATTTACAAGCATGGGCCACAAATCTCCCCCATCTCTCCCATCTCTCCCATCTCTCCCATTCACAAGTCAAGACTTTAATTCACAAGTCAAGGATACTAACCCACAAGTTATACTATATTACAATTTATAAACATAATTACAAGACCCAAATCTCCTTCCCAATCCCGAGCACATCACTTCCTCTCCGGATATTGCTCCGTACCTGCGGTGGTTGTTATGTACCACAACAGAAATAGGAAAACGGTTTTCTTAAGCAATTTGCTTAGTGAGCATTCTAAACATGATTGTATGTTTAACACGTGCAATGCTACAAATAACACATAAGCATAAACGTAATCGCCGAGTCACCGGTTATATGGTTCATTCAAACCCGAAGACCTCCCTTGGTCCCGTGGTCACTTCTATTCCTTGGACTTCCGCATTTATCGGATTCTTCCTCTTCGCCACCCTTATTACTCCCAACAATGAACCATTTCCCCGGTGCTCATTGACTACCACATAGACATATAAGCACATAACACATATTCATGTATCAACATATGGTTTTCATAAAATTGACATAGAATTCACATAATTAACATCTTTATAATTCCTAATCATGAATTAACATCTCTAACATCACATATAGCTTGAACCCATTAAACACAATCAGATTTAGGTGTAGAAAACTCACCTCACTCACAGCTTATACCCCAAATCAAGCTAATTATGCAGAATTCCTTAGTAATTCTTGCCCAATTCTTTCCCCCGGAGTAATTCCTATACAAATTCGGCAACCTCGGTCACCGATTGGCGTAAGCTACCAAAATTACAGCGAGTAAAACAGAAATTGAAGGTATAGAAACGACCGTCTTACCTCCACGAGTCCAAAAGTGGTCTCGGATCGTAAATCCGACGAACGGCGGCGACGGAACGGCGAGATTTCGACGTCGGCGACGATTTCTCCGTCTTCTCTCTCGGCTCTCTTTTGTTTTCTTTTAATTCTGCTGAAATGAGAGACACTCTCATTGACACACACATGCCATGCATGTAGTGTGTTGTCACTCCCTCAATTTTCCTCACTTTCCATTTACACCCCCAAAATTTGTTAAGTTCTTATTATGAAATCCCCCAAACATTTCATTAACTACCCAATTATCTAATGAGTGTTTGTCTAAGTTCCGTATGGGTCCCAACGTGGGTCCCACATATTTTGTGAAATTGCTATCGCACCTACTAATTTTACATCTTTTTCATTTATACCCTTACTTGGGTGTCCAAACTAATACTACCACATAACAATATCTATTAAAAGCAACTTAGCAAATATCCATGTAATCATATAAAAATGCATTTAATCACTTAAAATGCAAATTACCAATTTACCCTTCAATGGGTTAAATTTCAATACCTGTCCCACCTCTCTAGGGACTTTTCCAACTAGTGTCCCTCTCTGAACACTTTTTACTTGGGCGAGTCCAAGCCTCCCCTTAATCCATTTTATACACTAATTTCACTAATTAATGCATATTAATACAAATAATTAACCCGTTCTCCGGGTACGGGTGTTACAATAGTACTTTCGACGGCTCCTTGGTGGTGCCTTATCTAGGTACGGTGTTTCATTGTGATCCCCCTACTGCCTTCAACCCTTATATCTCACTAGTGGAAAATGAGTCGTTTCTTCAAGGGAACATGGACTGTCACCCATCTAATCACGGGTTAGCCTACACCCCCTACAGATTGGGATAAGTGGTTAATAAGGGTTTCAGCTTCTAAGGCCAAACTCTGGAAACGTACGGGCATTTACGATGCCATTATGATAAGTCTGTCTAAACTAGAGATAGACTGATCACTTTTCTTCTCAACCCTTATATTTTGGTCAGCATCCTGTAACGGGCTCCTTTTCCGTTGTGGGCCAATGGGACCAACAAGTAAAGATGTTAGCTGCTTGCTCGAGCTCTACCCTTATGGAACAGAAGTCATGCCCGGCCTTAACGTAGGTGTGGCCAGTTTTGCCTATCCTCAACACAGATATCCGTTAAAGATGGGGCCGTCTCTTACAAACCTATCACAGCCTATGGCAATTTCCTGGTCACCTCAATGGGCAAGGAAGGGATAGACATGTCCGATGCTGAGCACACAGCATTCTTCATCTACTGGCTAAACAGGTACCTTTTCTGCTCGGCCAGTCAGGCCATAACAAAAGAATACACCACTCTGGCCTTAGCCTTAGCGTCTGGCAAACTCTTAGCCTCAGCCTTAGCCATTCTTGTCAGGGCACACCTAGTCCGAGGTGTGACTGACTTTGTTCACTCGGGCTTCAGTTCTGGAGGAAGCCTGATCTGGATCCTCTAGCTCTAGTTATACTCACATTTTCTATAATTTCAGTCCGTCGCACGTCAACTGGCTGATATTCCCATTTTTGTTGTCTACTATGTGGACGTTGTTCCTTCCTCTCACTTCTTTGAGGTGTGTTTTACCTTTTTTTTTTTATAGAGGGTGTTCCACTCGAGCTCTTCCTCTCTTTACTCCCTTTTTTCTCTCACTAATTTCACTCATTTCTTCAACTCTCCAACATCCCTGCCAACTGGGGCCGAGCACCCAAATCACCATTAATGAAATTTTCTCTAGCTACTTGGTGTATAGAGACATTATCTTCAGCCCGAGTATCCCCAAAAGCAACAATAAGTGTAGGACTGAGTATTACTTTGCTCCTCTTTATGCCTGTCAGTTCAGGCTATCCCAGTTGGTTCTTGTCTCGCTGGTCATTACCGTGAACGTAGACTGGGTAGAGCTGATTGTGAGTGATGAGGAAGTGAAAAAGATAAGAGATCAATTAGACAAGTTGAAAGCAGCGTTTACCTTCAAGCCATTCTTGGGCCTACCAGTTGTTTTTGAAGAGTTTGAGAGGTGGTGGTCTTATCGGACCACCCAAATATTCAAGAGTATTGCTTCTGAGATGCTTCTTCAATTTACTATTTCATTGGGTGTCGAGGTCGATGAACCTGTTGCTGCACCAGTTGTAGCTCGCAAAAAATGTGCATCAAAAAGACTAGCTCCCAAGAAGGCAGCGGACAAAGGGCCGGCCAAGAAGAAAAAAATTGTAACTCCACCTACTCAGGTACTCTCTACCTCCCTATCCCTTTTATGTTGTCTGATCCATCTTATTCTTCATTCTAACACCCTTTAGTTTCATTTTAACTGGTAGACGAGGACTCCGAGGAGGAGATATTACTAGCCGAGTAGACCCTTCAAACACCAACAGCTCAACCACTCGCAACTCGATCGCGAGTTAGCTACCTCCTCTTCAGGCTCCTACACCTACCGAACGAGCTGAGGCAGTTCTTGAAAAGGTCACTGAAAGGGGACCGATACTGACGACGTCCTACTAATGCGTTTTCTTATTAACACCCAAGTGTAGGTGATCGTACAAGTACTAAAGTTCTAGTAAGACCAGGTCGAACCCACAGGAAAACGTAAAAAGATTTTAAAGATAGGAAATAACATTTTTGTCTCTAAAAAGAAAATAAAAGCTAATGAATTTTTGGGGCTTTTCCTAAACTACTAGTTCTTATTTTTTTAGAGTAAGACTAATTGAAAGCTATTTTTTAGTAGTTTACGGTAATGATTTTAGAAAAATTTAGTGGGAAATCCCATTCTACCAATGTTTGTTATAATAGACCCACCAATTGGTACTTCCCAATGAGAGACCCTATAATTGTGAATGTTGTTAGTGATTAGTCCACAATCCCCAATTATAGATAGTTTTAGTGACTTTTTTACCCCTATACATACACACAGGCATACATATATAGAAATATATATATATATATATGGTAATAACTCTATTATCCCATTGATTTGCATATCAAATATATGGAAATAAAATCCCATAACTTTAGCCTTGTACATTATGGGTCTTTTGAATATTTCTAACGCCATTTTTATGTGGGTATCCCATTTTTGTATGTTCTACCAATAATCATTGATCACATAACATATTAATCTGTTACTATGCACCATACATTTATGCGAGTATTGAATTTTACACTGCAACTAGTTCGTTTTACACTGCAATTGGTTCATTAGTGTGAAATTTTACACTGCAACTGGTTTGTTTTTACATTGCAACTAGTTCATTAGTGTGAAAATTTTATACTGCAATTGGTCAAACTCAATCCCATAATCTTGCATATATTTTGGGAAGTTACCAAACTTAAACTGCAATTGGTCAAACTCAATCCCATAATTTTGGGAAGCTACTAAATCTTGCATATATTTTAGGAATTAAGTTACTAAATGCCATAATTGTAGGGATTTATACGTTAGAATCTATTTAATATTACACATATCTTTTTTAATTTCGTATTTCACCATTCTTGGGTGATCTAACAGTCATTCATCACCATCACCCAAAAAAAATTGTGTTAAATTTCACACTAGAATGAATATAAGTGTTAAATTTCACACTCATATTCGAGTTATTCAACAAAAGGAACACTGTCTATCACAAATTCATTTGCACATTCATTTTTACACTAACTGCAATATTTCATTGACATCACATTTTTCATTCACATAGTATACAATTTCGCAGCATAACATGTGAAACCAAGAACATGAGTGTTAAATTTTACACTACAACCTTTTGGACGACAACCTTTAAACCACAACATAATATACAATCGGGTTCCATTGTATAGCTTGAGAGAGAGCAGATTCGGTATTGCCATTGTTGTTGAAACCCAGAAAACTTCCAAGAATCATAAGTCAAAATATCAACCGGGTTCGAAACAATCACCAACATCGAATCGGGCGAGTACTTCGCAAGTTGGGACACAATAATCAAGAACACCCTTGTTCCTCTGTATCAAGTTCAGCCTGGACTTGTCGGGGTTCTGCCTAGCACCGGCGATGACGATACAGAGAGCGGATCCGACGATGATCTTGGTCCTCGAGTAGTCCAAGTCGGCCATGATCTTGGTCCCCGGGAGGAGCGCGGCGGCGTGTTTGAGACTGAGCATCTCGCCATGGAGTTTATCTGGCTTGCGTCGACTAGCGTGAGGTCGCCGGAGAGGTCCTGTGTGAGGATGATTTGAGCTATGGCCTGAGCTTTCTCTCTCTAAACAAGGAGAGAGAGAGAGAGAGAGAGAGAGAGAGAGAGAGAGAGAGAGAGAGAGAGAGAGAGAGATGCATATATAATGTGATTTATTCTCATTTAGGTATTTGGGATTTGAATTTTGAAAACCCCTAAAATAGTTGGGTTTATTAATTGCAGTTTTGAATGAGAAATGGAAAGGGTAGTTTGGTCCAAATTTTGTGGTGTGGACTTCAGACGAAATTGTTTCATACGTTGGGCCTATTGCAACAAACCTAGAGTAAAATGGACATTATACTAATTAACTCATGATTTTAACAGTACAAAATAAACTAACTAAGATACTAGTAAGAAAAGGAAGAAAAAGAAATAAAAGCTAGATTAACATGAAATGAACATTTTGGATTTTATTATAGTGAAAGATGGAAATAATACAAATATCTAATCTAAGTTATCTAAAAATGGAAAATATTATTTAACTTGGGAGAAATGATTTAAATGGATTGGGAATATGCAAATCAACACTAGATCACACAACTTTTGTGCTTTTGAAAGGGTTTGGCATTTTTAAATAGAGTGAGAGTTGAAGTCATATCAAGTGTGTTATGTTTGATATGAAATGACGGCGTTTAGTTTAAAGAAAAATAAAGAGGCAATCGGGCAGTAGTTCGGTTCAAACTCAAGCCTGCGGACATGGGTTATTCGGCGCTCAGTCCCCACCACTCTGCCACTACACGATTGCGTGTCCATTAATGGATAGAAATATATATATATATATGTACACACACTTGAAATATGAACTTTATTAAATAAATTACTTTGTATGCTAGGTGCTTTTTATGACAAAAGGCATAGTTTGACAATTCACAAAATTAAATTCTTATTTCAAATACGTAATCTTTTAAAGTCCAACACAGCCATAGTCTATAAATATGTTAAACAGTCATAAATTATAGATATTTTTTTGCCATAAATAGAAAAACTACCCATCTAGATAAATTTGCCCATTTAAGATTAGTGCACAGAAGCTGTGATTTCTGAGTTTTTATTACATATTCCCAATTAAAGTTTTTGCCCACCATTTTTGGAATTAAAACTGTCTTCTAAATAACCGTTTAAAGAAAGATTAAATAGATGTACACAATTACTGTCCAATTAAGATTAAGGTCATAACACCAAGGTAAGAGTGAAAACTAATATTAATATACTTTTTCTTCACTTAGCAATAGTTTGGGATTTTATTCTTGGAATCTGCAAAATAACAAAGCTTAGTACAACTAAGCTTATAAAACATAAATAAATTGAAATACTGAACCAAAAATAAGATACGAATCCTTTAACTTTGAATTCTTGCTGGGTCACAGTGGCTGAACTCCAAGAACGCAAGCAAGGCCAAACCAATTCCTAATTTAATTTGGGAATATGCTTGGGGCTCTAATAGGTGATTATAACAACTACGTAGCAAAGAAATCCATAATTTAATTAGAAATTGTGTCTTATAGTGAATGGAATTTTGTTACAAAAACTGAAAATTTGGGATTTCAAACTATTTTTGGGAACATCTACAACTACCAACTATACTAAAAACATTGATAACACTAAATTCTAAAAACTAATTTTTCATATAGTAGATGAAATAATTACAGAGATTTTTGAACTTAAAATCATCAATTATAGAAAAGAATTTCTTTACAACTTTTCGAACACAATCAAACAAAGAAAGGCTTAAATTTCAACACGGTAACTTTGGCTCTGGAATTCTTCCTATGGTTTTCTCTCTGGTTGTATGGCTCTATGTTGTGTGTCTTGTGTGTCTCCCCATCTTCTCCTTTGGCTGTTATTTATAGACGAAAGAAGATGAAAATTCGTCATCCAGTTCGTCATTGAATAGAGTAATTCCTAGAGCTAAGAGTACATCTTGGTCAATTTTATCAATCCTTGCCCAAATTTTCTTCTTTTGTCAAACTAGCTCAAATCAATCTGCAGAGAGAGAGAGAGAGAGAGAGAGGAAAAAAGAAAAACTTCTTCCTACGTATACATATAAGTGTCATATTCAAGGCATGAAATGTCTTGTTGATTTTTTTCCTTTGTTGTTATTTTTTTCCTATCTTTGTCTTTTTGCTTCCTTTTGCTCAAAGACTAGTAGTTGGAAGAAGTGTTGACAACGTATATAAGCAATAAGCACATAGGAGATAATCCTGTGTGCTCACTGCTTCTTTTTATCCTTTTATTATATTATTTCACTTCATTTTCATCTAAACATATAAAACATGTAAAAGCACATAATTACACACATTTGAGTAACATCATTATTAAACCATATTAATTCCAAAATACATGTAAATCTAGGGATTTGGGGATTAAAAGAGCACTATATCTATTATATTAGCACATGAATATGCAATATTCATTACTTGTCACACCCCTCAACTAGCTTATTGCTAGTCCCTAGCAATGAAGTGAAAGAGAGATCGTTCTAAAGATTTTATTTAAGAATAGGAGTAGACTAAGGAAAATAAAACCTAACTCGGTGTTGCAAGAATCGTGATTGTATTTAGCATGTGCAACAAGCCGTTAAACCCCTAGGTTACCCCAAGTGGATGAGTGTTATTTCGTGAGTGTTTGTAGTGAATATACCCACAAAATCTAATTTTAAATTTTGAAACGTAAAAAAAGGTAGATTTTCTCCTTTTACAACATATAAGATTAAATTTGGCAATAAAATGAAATTTCCAAGTATGCAATAGTAATGTAACACACTCACAGTTTGTCAATGGCAACAATTTTTTATACTCTTGAAACTTATAGTGTGTGCTTCAAAAGTCAAGCAGCTGATCTTAGCTTCAAAGTTTACTTAACTATTAGTAGTCATAAAACTTATAGTTTTAATTCAAATCTCACTGGAATTTTACTCTTTTAATGAGAAACTCTCAGAAACCGATGTAGAGAAAATCTCACATGGTAGAAAAGTAAAAATAGGGTAGTTGCTTCCAATTTTTGATGACTTAATATATAGGCATTTGAAGTACAAGAAGTCTCATGAAAGGATTCTTAGCACTAGAAGAGCAATCTACCGTGGAGAACATCAATTTCTTTCAAATCATCAGGACTTTGATTGGGATCGAGTAGAAATTAAGATGATTAGGAGATTTGGGGTGTATTTGTTCTAAGCATGTGATTGGAGTGTTTGCGCAATTCATTCCAATTTCTTCTTCTTCTTCTCCTTTTAATCATTTGCATCGTCTTTTTTCAAAAAAAAATTTAAAACTACTTCTTTCTTTTTTTACCACTTCTTTCTTTTCTTGCAACATCATTATAGCCAATCACATACCTGGATATAAAAGTGAGGTTTGTACTCCCATGTGGAGCAAGACATGATTTGGAAAGAACCAAGAACAAGGCAATATAAGGTGAAGGGAGGTGCGTTTGAAAGAAAAGATGGCCTAAATCATTTTCAAAATAGATTAATTTTGTTCTATCACATTTGTCTCGAAAAGGCATTCGATTTAATATAACATAATTGACATCATGTAGATTATTAATGTTTATTAATAATCGAGATTTTGAGGTTGACTAGAGGTCAACAGAAGGTGTCAAGTGAGGCCTTGGCACTCCACAATAAATGATGTATTGACATGAGTTAATGACATTTATGTGATTAAATGTTATTTGACATATCTGGTATTTTTATGAATAGTAATTATACCTATGTAGTATTATTTCTGGTAGTTTTGATATAGTCTTGGATCATTGTGAATACCTGTTTTAACTCTTGGCCAACTCCAGTATGTTAAATATCATGCTAAGGTGACACGTTTTCTTTGAGTTGGAAACATTTGTTTCCAATAGTGCATGAATCAGGTATAGAGCTGCTTGTTTTGACACTTTGATATCCAAAACAGGAAAAAGAAAATAAAAAAAAATCCACCCCTCGGAAAATTTGATATGTTTGTGCAAATCTTATAGTGTGTATTTTAGGTGCAAAGAATATATATCTTACTCGTTTTGATTAAATTACATGGACGAAACATCGTGAGGTTGGTGCCAGACGCATAACAGACATAAAAATATACAATGCAGTTCAACAATTCGAGCAACAAGACTAAAAGCTATAAGATGAACACAAAACGAATGCCTTCAAATTATTCGGTGAAACAACTCTTTACAATTTCTGTTTGATTTCTCTGCCTAGTGCTAGAAAAAGTGAAAAGGTAACTACACAAAATAGCTAAATTGATCAAAAGGCAATTCAAATCACTCCAATGCTGAGCTCTTTACCATCTCTTTTAGTCACCGAATAGCCAGGGCATGATTGAGATGACCCATGTGGGAGTGGCTGTGAAAACTGAGACATAAAAGGTTCACAAGTTGTGAAGTTGCCATTGCTTCTGGGGAGTTAGATATAACTATGGTTGGGATAATTGATCACTCCAACAAAGGGTAAGGTTGGCATAACATTAGCTGCAGGCAAAGGTCCCATCTGTACAAACATTAGAAGAAATCGTTACAATTCATTAGTCTCCGTTTGATAACAATGAAAATGAAAAGGAGAGTTTTTTCCTTTTCCTCCATGTTTGATAACAATAGAAATTAAACATGTTCAAAATAAAGTAGGAATTGAATCACAAAATTCAAAATTTTAAATTTATTTTCACCCTATTTTCTAGTTGTTGGAAGATATGCCTATCTGTAAACCAACCCAGAAATCTGGCATACAGAAGGATGTACAAAAATAAATATGCCAAAGAAAAGGAAGTGAAGTATGTGTATGTATACGCAACTACATATATATATATCCCTCAACATACTATTATAATTGCATCATCAAAAACATGCTTGAAGTTGAAAACTCTATTAACAGTTTGGTGAGTGTTCTGTGAATAGAAGTGTCCCTTTACACACAATCCAATCCTCTCTCTACTCCAGTGAGTGCTCTAAATCCTAGCAACATTCTGGGCTTATTCTTTATACCAATTCCAATTGAAGAATCTAATTGTAAGGCAGAGCTTATTTGAAATCCTAGCAACATTTTGGGTCAATTGGGTGTGGTTTCTTATTCTTGGGGTCTTATGTGTCTTTTGGTTTGGATTTTGTTGTACCATCTTGTCCAGATCCGAATATATCAAAATAATCAAACTGCGCCTTCTAAGCAAAGTTTCTAACAGAAATAAACCAAATCTATCAACAAGGTAATCTTTCCACTATCTGCAGATAGTTCCTATTTTATTTCTACTATTGGTTGTTTGTATGGCAGTCAAACAAGAAGTGATCAGAAACTTTTATGAAACCTTAACAAATAAAGCTAATCTTCCCATTGTATGCAGATAGTCAAACATTGAGTATTGTATTAAACGAAGCTTATTGGAATGTACTAAACAAATTACCCATGTTCCCTAGAGAGAGTAATAGAAAAAGTAAACCTGTTTGCAAGGAACCCCCCTCAATGCGTCAACAAGCCTAGGCTTGAATATTGGGCGGCCTCTAGAGAGACCTCAAACCAAACTTGAAAAAGAAACTCCAAAAAAAAAAAAGTAACTATAGAAAACTCCAAAACAAAAAAAAGTAACTCAAGAAAGCTCCAAAAATTCACCATTAATGGTCATTTGATGATCCAAGTGAAGAATACCAAGGGCAATCTAAAGAATCGAATATATATTTGCATACATGTATGAGGGTGTTTGTGTGGATGTGATTGTATATGCAAGACAATTTAAAAAATTATAGCTATATGAGTGTACATTTTATATATATATATATATATATGTAATCAGATAGAGAGACAGAGAGCACGAGAGAGAGAGAGTGTACCTCTGTCTCCCTTAGTTCGCCGTCTCCGCCGATTCCTCTCTCTCAGTTCATCGTTGCCGTCGCTTGGGTCGCCGTCGCCGTTCGGGACGCCTCCTCCGCTTGGGTCTCTGCGTATGAACTTAGGGCTCTCAATTTCTTCCAGTCCTTCGTCGGCGCCGACGAGTTGATTTTCGGGTGTGGTTGGTGATGAAGCTAGGGATTTGGCTAATTTGGGGGGAAATCTCAATTTGGGGATTTTAATTTCTTTAAGAGTGCGAGAGCGCAATTTTTTAAGTGAAAAAGTGGGGTCTATAAATTTTCATTTATTTGCTCAGCTGCCCCTGCTGTGCATTTTGTTGTAAATTCCGTAGTGGGTCTATCATTATTCAATTTCGAGGAAGGAAAGAGGTGCCACTTGGCATAGCTTAGAGAAAGCTTTTGGCCTTATCTTTTATATATACTAGCATGTATCCCGCGCAATATGCGGATACATTGTTCGTCTAATAAGTCATAATTTTAAGAGTGATAATGACATTGTCTTTAGTTAAATATTTGTGCAAATTTACAAAATCAATCCATAAACATAAAAACGTAAAATTCAACTCATACATACACATAAAAATGTAAAATCCAGAAACTATATACTTCCCTCAATCACATGTCAAAGCATCACCGCTAGAGCAAACTGTTTCGTTGGAAAATACATAAAAAAAACCTCAAATTTTTCGCATTTAGAAAAAATGCTACCAATAAAAGCACCAAATATTCCATGTTCCCTGCACGTCTTCAACACTTTCTTTTTAGTAAGACTTCTACCTATTCATAGTTCGCAAAAAATAAAATTTAGAAAGTAACCCAGAAATCTATACATAGAAGTTGTCAACAAAATTGCGTTAATATGTACACATGTATAATCATTTGCTTTTGAATTGTGAAAATGGATGTACTTCCACCAAGTTTCTTTCTTAATCTTCAACCATCTCCTCATCTTGAGCATACATTTCACAAATAGATACACAAGTTAAACAAATACTAAAAGTACTCTAAAAAAGAATAAGTAGAAGCGGATGGACCTTCTTGTAAAGGATTTCAAATGAAGGTGATATATATATATAAATATATATTTTTTTGGGTAACCGTGGGTGTCCAGGCCAACTTGCGCACCTCGACTAATCCCACGAGGTCAGGGCATCCGGGTGAATCACCTGTGGCCACCCCTTGAGATTCGAACTTGAGACCTCTAGGTATAACACCCAGAGGCCTTGCCATCCGACCACAAGAGAAGTAGTTAAATAAAGGTGATATATGTGGTGGCTTGGGTCAGCTTTGAGTGTGACAATGGCATAGTGAGTGATTAGTTCTAGCCTTCTTTATGATAATGAATGGAACATTTTCTTTTCTCTTTTCCCCCGGGAAGTGACTATAATGGTTGAATAAAAGACCAACATCTTGTAGTACTCATGAATGCCAAAAAAGACCAAGATAACAGTTTGCCAATTTACCCTAAAACAAATGGGCGATTCTATAATACGACCGGTTTTTGTTTTTTCGGGAACATTGTGTTACCAAAATTTTGTACCGGAGCAATATTTTGTTATCTTGGGTAGAAAAATTTGTTACCAAAAATGTGACCAAAATGTTACCCAAGATTAAAAAAAATGTTGTACCTAATAAAAAAAATTATATCCGAAAAAACAAAAATTGGTAATACGATACGACCGGTCCTATCGTAGAATTCTCCAAAACAAATTTTATCCAATTTTGCCAAGACAAGATAATAGCATTTAGTACTCATGCACACTGTCTTCAAAAACAAAACAAAAAAGATTGCACATCTTCTGCCCCTCTAATCATTTTTTCCTCGCCAGCCCAACAGAAGTAGCAATTTATTGGCCCTTTGGTATATCAAACGGAAAAAATATGACTCACCCTAATTAGTATCCTTTCGAAAACAATAATCCTCGCCTTGTAATTCCTACATTTCACTGCTATCATTACTCTATAATATTAATGTACATGCAAAGTACGTACATCTATTCAAAATCGTTGTTTCTTGAATTTTAAAGTGTAAATGTATATGGATCAAAAAATTCAAGCTGAAGGCAAAGGTAATGCGGAAGAGAGTCAAAGTAAAATGCTAAATTGAACGGGCTAATTAACTTTGCTCATATCCTGCAATGAACAATTAAATGTGCTACAAAATAAATGTACCTTTTGGTCCTCCAAATTTCTATAGCGTCTTATGCTATTATGTGATCCTTCTCTTAATCCGATCGAGTTGATTCACCATTATAGAAAAAGGAGAGATATCTTGATATGACTGAAATTATAAATGTGCACAGAAAGAAAAGAAGTAAATGTAGAGATGTTTTACTCTCAATCGGACACTTGTTAAAGTTTTGTGAAATCCCATGGCATAGAATTATTGGTTAAAATAATGGACTTCTTATGATTCTTGACTTGTAAAAGAATAGAAATGCCTGTGTGTATTTATACCGTATGGTGCTATATATATATGTATTGTGTACTGGCGGGCGAGAATTGAAATTGCCTGCAGTTCTTGCTGCAAAAATTGTTCAGATCCAATGAGGGTAAGCTTTGATTTGGCTACAGTTTGCACGAATTGGTCAATCACAAAAACCTAAAATAGAAATCAAATATACAAACAGATCCAAGTATACTTGGACATAACCCCATATATATATGTCATGAACTAAGTGGGACGGTGATGGGAAGCCATCCCACATCGTTCAATTATGGGGCGAGTTATATCCATGGATTTATGGAATATTTATATATACACTACAAATAATGAGAAAAAAAAAAGAGCTAGAGAGGGGAAAAGCCAATCCGTTATTAGAGTGAGAGGGTCAGATTCAGTTTTGGTTTCAGAGCATTGCTTGAATGTTCAAAGGAAGAGGAAGAGACATTGTGGTGTGTGCGAACAAGGAGGAGAAACGATATGGTTTCTTTTCATAGTTAATGTGGGAGAAGATGGTTAGTAGATAGTGAAAATAATGAAATTAATATAATATACCACGTGTCAGCACCATATTTCATCTGTCTCTCACCTTCGGCTTTTAGTTTTTTATATAGATATAGATATAATAGATAGATGGGTAAATATCACCTACCTCCCTTGAGGGTTGGCCTAATAACACTTACCTCCCTCCATGTTTCAGAACTAACAGTTACCTCCCTTATTTTTGAATTTCAATAGCACTTACCTCCTTTCGTTAACAAGTCGTTAGAAAAACTAACGGAATGATGATGACATCACTTAATAACGATCTAAAATACCAAAATTACCCTTCCTCTTGACTCACTTCTTACATGAGCAGACCCCAGAAAATGTAAGTTGATTTTCGATCAAATGCTTGTGTCACGCCCATCCCAGAAAATCACAATTTTTTAATGCATGTTTGAATTTTGTAAACTATCAATGTTATTTGATAATTGAGAATGAGATTGACTGGAGGTCAATGGTGAGGTGTCAATCGAGGACACGGTAATGGTAAATCATATGGCATTAACATGATAAATGACATTTATATGGTTTAAATGTTATTTTAAGTTTCTGATATTTCATGAATAGTAAATTATACCTGCGTAGTATAATTTCTGGTAGTTCTGATCCTATTTTATATCATTCTAAGAACTGTAGTGAGAACGTGAGCGTTACGTTGAATAAAAAAGGTAGGTGGTGTAGAGATTCTGCAGAATTTAGTTTTTCGGACGTTATTTTGGACCCAAACAAGACTTAGTTGAAAACCTTTGTAAATTATATTTTTCACTCGTAAAGACATAAAATGAACGTGTGTGAAGTTTCAGGAGTTAATTAGATGTTTGAGAAACTCACGGGGAAGTAAACGCGATTTCTGAAGAGTTTGTCTATAAATAGAGGATGGGTGAAATTCATTATTTCACAAAACTTTATAAATATTGTTAGAGAGGAGAGAGAAAAGAAGATTTGATCCCTCGAGCTTTGCGACGACGATTGGCGACCTTTCGTCTGTCAGATTTTCTCCAAATCCGAGATTTGAACTCGTGGAGTTAAGATATACATTTTGATGCTACTTAGGCCATGTTTGGAAAATTTTTATAAAAATCTAATTTTTAGACTTTTGGGAAAAACCCAGTAAAACTTGTAGGAATCATCTCAAATTTGAACTCCGATGATTAATCGGCCCTCTAGTTGATCCTTCAAAGTTTGAGAGGAATCGCACGAGGTATGAAGTTCTAACTTGTGAAATATAGAGAAATACATGTTTTATATTTCGAAGACAAAATTGAGATCCGGGCAAAATCCATGTGTTAATTGTAGGCCAGTTAATTATGCACGCACTAAATTGTGAAAAGCATGTCTAAATTTACGCGAGCACGTTGAGTTGTCTATGTGAGTCAAAGGGGGAATCTTATACAAATTCATGCTGGAGTAAGCTTCTCGATGTTTGAGAATTTTAGTAACGACGGCTACTGTGCATGGTTTAAGGCTTGGACTTGCTAGGGGCACTTGGGGATGTAATGGTTGTAGGCTTGGACTAGCCATTGACATTGCGGTTTAAGGCTTGGACTTGCCGCTATCGGATGAAGGCGTATTTTTCTCCCTAGTGACTATTTATGTGATTTATGAGATTAAAGCATGTTCATCATCTATTGCATATGTTAGAACTTGTGCACTCAGCATATAGCTGAGCAGTGGAGATTTACGTCATTGCAGGTAAGAAGAAAGACAAGAAGAAGCGTGAGGAGTGAGGTCGAGAAATGCCGGGGGAATCACTTGGTTATGGTTAGACTTTTGTTTTAATCCTAAACTTGTATAAGGATTTGAGAAATTGTAATATGTTGTAATTGAACATGGGTTAGTTGTAATACTTGTAATTCCTAGTAAACACGGTTGTATATATTGTTGAATCGTGGGTTATAATCGTGTTTGTTGTTAGAAATTGGTTTGGAGACCCTTGTGTTTGAATGCTGCATAATTGGGCCTTTCTGGGAGAAAACAGTCGACTGACCCGTGTTTCAGTCGACTGGTTTGTGAGGAAACAGTCGAGTGGCTTTCGGTCGACTGGTTTCTGCACGAAAACACCATGTTCTGCATGCACAGTGTTCAGTCGGCTGGAAAGGGCACCAGTCAACTAATAAATTAAGGCTCCAGTTGACTGGAATGGGCCTTGAACTTTATACACTTTTTTCTTCAGGTCTTCAGCCGACTGGACCACCGATCAGTCGACTGGACCTCTGTATTTCAAAACTATTTTTTTTTTGGACGCGTTCCAATTGACCAAATTTTTTATAACTCTGATTTTAATGGATTTTTATTAATGTTTTCCGCTGCTATTTTACTTTAATGGAACTGGATATGCTTTGATGGTGTGCCACGTGTCCTATTTTCACGCGTAGTGGGATGGGTCGTGACAGTTTAAGTGGGTAAGACCCCTAAAACTGGAAAGCTGGTTTTTGATCAAATATTTAAGTGGGTAAGACCCCTAAAAATGGAAAGCTGGTTTTCGAACAAATATTTTAAGTGGGTAAGTTATATTGATGAAATAAGTGAGTCAAGAGGAAGGGTAATTTTGGTATTTTAGATCTTTATTAAGTGATGTCATCGTCATTCTATTAGTTTTCGAACGACTTGTTAATGGAGGGAAGTTAAGTATTACTGAATATGTGTTAGTTCTGAAACGTGGAGGGAGGTAAGTGGTATTAGGCCAAACCTCAAAGGAGATAGGTGATATTTACCCTAGATTTGGCAAGGATAACATTACTTAGAGCAGCTCCAACCGGGCTACCAAATTCACTACCAAAGTCATACAATGAAAGGTCATCAGATTTAACCCACTCCAATACTAGGTCAAATGCTCTAACAAAAAATGGCAAAGTCATTTACATTGTCAAATTTGAGAGCTCATTTTACTTTTGTCAAATGAGTGAGCCCCATGCTAGCTGCCACCCAAACAAAAGCCAATGGCTACTTTTTTTTACCATGCGAGTGGGCCTCAGTTAGTTGCCACTTTCAATCTACCAACGGCTATTTTTTTTTTTTTTTCTTTTTTACAGAACCAACGAATATCTGCAATACCAACGGTTAAACTTTAACGGTTTAACTTTGTGCTTTTACTTTTATACCCTCCCAAATGTCTATAAATATAAAACTTGAACCCATATTTTACATTGTGCTCTCTTGTCCAATTTTATTACGGAGTATTATTTTTTTCCTTACAATTTTTTAGAAGAAAAAATGGAAACCAATCAACAATCCACAAAGAGGGGAAGTGAATTGACTGTGGATCAAGACGTAGCAATTTGCCATACTTGATTGAGTGTCACTCAAGATCCAATTGTTGGTAACTTGCAGTCACAAAATAATTTTTGGAATTGAGTATTCCAAAATTATATCGAGAGCACGAACAATCGAACGTCACGATCACAAAGTTCTATCCAAGCTTGTTGGGGTATAATCATGAAGTGTTACAATAAATTTCGTGGTTAACTTACACAAATTGAAAATATGCAAAAAGGTGGAAACAATCTTGTGGACTTGGTAAGTGCTGTTGACAATCTAGTTCAATTATTTATTTTTAGAGTAATTTGTAGGACATATCTAATTCTATTTTGTCCTTTCTGTAGGTTGTTAAAGCCAAATAGTGGTTGATAAAAGAAGAATGATAGTTGATAGAAGTAGAATGGTAGTTGATAATGGTTGATAGAAGTAGAATGGTAGTTGATAGAAGTAGAATGGTAGTTGATAATGGTTTATTGAAGTAGAATGGTAGTTGAGAATGGTAGGTGAAATCGTGAAAGTTAATTAGGAGAATAATAGTTGACCCAAAATTTGATAATTTAAAATTTGGATGAAATCTATTATTAGAATAGTATTGTCAAAATATACTTTTTTTTAGTATTGTAACAGTGTTAAATTATATATTTGATATAAAAAAGTTAAACTTTTTACGGAGTAGAGAAATGCTAGGCACACACTCCAAACCACACCATTGCTTTAAATGCATGTACTATATGCTGTGTAAGTGGTGCACAGAAAAGTGTGAAAATTTAAACAACACAGAGTACATGCATTTAAAACATAAAATGTGGTTTGAAATGTGTGCCTAGCACTTCTCTTACGAAGTATATTGGAGATGCTATTGTATAATAATGAGGAGATGGCATCATGGGACGTTTGTCTTTGAGTTAAAAAAGATTGGAGGGGTTGAGATTGGGTCTTGGATTAAATCGGATGGCTTAGATTGATTTTGATTTCAAATTTCAGTTTTTCTCCACTATCTCACGCAAGGTGTCTGACTCCCTCATTAATCCTCCTCAGTAGTCAGTACTCACTTTCACACTCTCCTTTCAAATCTGTGAACCCACCCTCATCACTCTTGACTCTCCTCACTCTTAACCCAAAACCTCTCGCGTCTTCTCCCTTTCCCCTTTCCCCTTCTGCTTCTCCTTCTCCCAAGTCGTCGTCTAAAGATGCAGGCTCTTCTCTTCCCCCATTCTGACCCAATTTGTATCCCTCTCCAAAATCGTCGTTCCAAAATTCAGATCTCTTCCTTCACAGCCTCTGATTTTCTCTTTTTCTTCTCGAAGTCGTCGCAACTTCTCGCCTTACGATCGGACTATTTCTCGCTTCTGATCGATTCTCACAAGAATTCCACAGTTCAATCTCCGGTTTCCAGTTATTTTCCTGATGTTTCCTCTACAAAATTTGTTTTTTGTACATTCCACATTCTTTGGGGTTTCACGTCCTACAGAATGTATATCATTGACGTACTTTGATCGATTCCTTTCAAAGGGATCAATTGATGTAAGCATTTCTTCGTCTCTTTTCTTTTCCTTTGAGTTTCACAATTCAACTTTTGAACTAAGTCTAATTTGGCTCATACTTTGACTTAGTTTGTGTAATTTTGAAATCCTCTCATTGAGTTTGTGAATTCACACTTGGTCTTACTTTATGTAGTTTTGGGTCATATTGTGATCTACTTTATGTAGTTTCGGAACTCTCTCCTTCAGGTCATCAATTCAATTTAGGAAATTTCGGTCATATGTTGATCTACTTCATGAAATTTGGTAATTCTCCCTTTGAATCCTAATTTTGCTTTAATTTATGTAATTTAGTAATTCATGATTTGATCTACTTTCGTGGCATCTAATTTCGGAATGTTATTGATATTGATAGAATGTAAAATTATGGCTATTCAGATATTATCAATCTGCTGGCCAAATTACACAACAGCTTCTTGATATCACATACAGAGGTGGAAATCTCCCAGGGGTGGCAGACAACACTTGGCATACATTTTATTATCTATAGGTTTGTAGAACATGATTTGTTCACATGTGCATATGTTGTACATGTGTATTTATTACATGAAATCATCACTCTCAAGCTTTTTGATTTTAAGCTATTTAAATCTGTTATGTTTTGATGTTACCCTCTAAATATGTTGTTTATTTGTATAAACACATCCCAAAAACTATGTGTACTCGCTCACAGATACATATATATATATATATAAGCTAATGTTCTCAATTAAAGCGAGAATGACATGCTGAAAGTGGCGGCATTTTGCACACTCTATCTGTCACCTACAGGTGACTCAACTCATAATATGTTTTACTTAAAATGATGTACACGAAGGGTTGTTGCAGTCTCTCTCTCTCTCTCTCTCTCTCTCTCTCTCTCTCTCTCTCTCTCTCATACACACACACTGTGCTATATTTCTTATTCCTGGATACTAATTGACTCTAGGCTCATGCTTCAGAGGTTCTCTACAACTTTGTTTAGTATATCCATCAAAAAAAAACTTTAGTAAATGTTTATACTGAATGTAGATGCTTTTTCACTTGAAAGTATTCAAACCAATTTGTTATCACTACTTCTTGCTCTAGCAGATTCTTACATGCTTTATAACCAATTGCCTTTTGCGCGGCATCAGTTTCCAAAGTTACATTCCAAGTCCAGACCTTGTAGATGTTTGCTAGAATAGTGTGTGTGATTTTCATGTTCTTCTTTTACAATGCATGTTCCATTGTTGGGTAATGTTATACTCTGTAAATTTAAATCGAATTTGTTCCCAAATGTATTGTTAATTGTATCACTAGCTGTATCACTAGCATGTGATACCACCGACCACGGACACAACATGTGGTACAAATTCTTAAGCCATTTGAGAACCAAATTTGGGAAGTGTATCATTATTTTTGATTTATTAGAAAAAAGAATAATTTCTTGCTACAATTAGTTTTAAGTAGTGTAGTTGTTAAGTCAAAAGTTGTTATACATTTAGTTTTATGGAGTTTAGTTGTTAAGTTAAGAGTTATCATAATATTGCAATTTGAAAAATCCATGGCAACAGAACAAGCTAAACCTCATTTTAATTTAAAGTAATGTTGTGTTTCCCACATTTGAATCTCAAAGTTGGTTCCTTTTAGCTTTGTCAGTTGTACTGCATTGTGACATATAATACCATCAATCACTGTCACAGTATGTAGTACATATAACGTAAAACCCGTGTGTAGCACGGGGTATCGACTAGTTAATTAATATGTTTCGATTTTCTTTGATGCAGGTGCCATTTCGTTGGTTTTGAAAGCTGCCAGCCATTTGTGGGTTTTGAAAGCGGCCCTTGAGGTAGGCCTGGCAAACAAAGCCCGATTGGGCTAGCCCGCCCAATTGGGCCCGAAAATTTCCAGATTTGGGCTAGCTATTTATCTCGCGGGCTGAAGTCGGGTTTAAGCTATTGTAATACGGGGGTTTTGTTCGGGTAATACGCGGGTTTTGTTCGGGTAATACGATTTGGGCGAAAATTTGTCATTTGTCTTGGCACTTTTTCCCTGTTTAATGATTAGTATGATTCGTATGAACTTTTTTCGATCATAAGCTTTTTTAAAGACATTTTCATTTCTGGGACTCCTTTTGCTGGAGAAAGATCTGGGATATCATCCACGTAGGATCATAAGCTTTTTTTATAAGTGGTGCATGTTTGTGTTCTACACCACTAAAATGTTTAAGTGCTTTTGTGCACAGATCACCTAGTTTATCTGTAATATGAGTCCGACATTTTCTTTCCTACCACAAAATTGAAATAAAGATTGAAATACATATTACCTTCTTATTAATCTCTGTCTTCAGACATTTTCATTCATTCAGTTGACAGGCTTCATGTAGGTACTGGATCCAATTGATGGCACACAAGGGTTTGTAAAAGGTGGTGAGGCCTTATATGTGGTATGTTCTACTTTTGTCACTAAAAGAGTTTGTTGTTTTTTACTTTTATTCTTCAATGTCCTGAATTGTCTAGTAAATCCAAGAGTTTGTTGTTTTTTACTTTTATTCTTCAATGTCCTGAATTGTCTAGTAAATCCAGTGACAGTTTGCGACGAGTTGTTTGTGTAGCTTTAGCTGACTTGCAAAGTAGCCCATCAAACTGGCTTGCCTTTGGAGTAGTAGTTCACAGATAACTGACCTGTGGACCTTTACCATAGTTCAAGTTCTTTGTAGGCTTAGTTTGGCCCCCCTTTTGGTGCTTCTCCTTTTTTAAAGCTTTGTAGGCTTAGTTTGGCCCCCCTTTTGGTTCCCAAATGCTTTGTCAATTGTACCACAGGTAGTGGCATATGGCACCACCGATCATTCGGATAACTTGTGGTACAACTGTTAAAAGTCATTTGGAAAGCATACCATTACCCTTTAATAGATGTGTTCCTACGATAGATTTAGTATAGGTTACATTTGACATGAACACAAATCTAGGTTCCTTAATTTATGCCTAACAAAGTTTCAAAGATTGATATAATTGACTTTTGAAAAATGATTATTTAATTGAAAGTGAATAATATTATGTTGGTCATGTAGTCAATCAAACTATCCAATTTATTACTTGGTTAAACGCTTCACCCGCTATTTAGAAGTAGATATTGCACCCCCTAAAAAGTAGTAGTTATTGCACAATGAGCTCTACTTATACCTGAATGGAAAATGCATGTTAGTTCTACAAATGTAGGAGACGCTCTATGATCAACATAATATTATCCACTTTCAATTATGTAATCGTCTAATTATATGCACTAGCAAAATAATTTGTTAGTTTTTTTTTCTCTATATTAAATTCTTTGATAAACAAGAGTGGTAAAAGTAGTAAACAAAGAAATGTTAATTTGTTATATGGATAATTTCTGGCTACCTTTTGTTCTTAAAGTGTTCATTATTGTTATAGTAGATTGACTAAATTTAGTTATACAATCCAGAAAACTCTTATATGGCTAAAAAAGACCAAATACGCAAAATAAGAATGTAGAGGCTTTTCTTGAATGTAGAGGCTATACAAGACCAAATACGCAAATAGAATATCTTTTCTTGAACGTTATCTCATTTCTATGCAAATCTTTAGATTCTTTACTATGGAGGAAAATAAAGATGAACGCATTAGCATATTGGATCACATTTTCCTTGTTTGTCACTAGAAGATGCCTCCTTACATCAAGATTAAAGAACAATGCATAGAATGTCTTTTCTTGAACGGTATCTGATTTCTATGCAAATATTAGATTCTTTACTATGGATGAAAATGTCGATGAACATGATGTGGAGCAAAGTTCTGCTACGAGTTCCAAACGTTGCAAAAAGTCCGTTGTTTGGGAGGATTTTGAGAAATTGCCTTTGAGTAGTGATGGGAAGCAAAGGGCTAGATGTAGAGTTTGCAAACAAGATTTAATTGCAAGCTCAAAGGGTGGTACATCCAGTATGTTAAGGCATATCGTTGGCCATAAACAAGATTCAAACAATGCATTGCCACCACGTTCCTTTCCACTAGATCAAGAAAAATTTCGTGAGAAGATATCTACGGCAATTATTAAACATAACTATCTATTTTCTTTTGTTGAGCACGAAGGAATTATAGATCTACTTAGGTTTTTACACCCAGACGTGAAACCAATCACTAGAAAATGAAACATAACTATCTACGGTAGTATTTTTTTTTGCTATTGGAGAATTACTACTATTTTTTTTTAGTTGCAGGTCAAGTAATAGAAAAAGAAACTCCATTGTTAAAATTTTTCCTTGCAAAAACACTCCTTTTTTGTGTGTGTGTGTGTGTGTGTGTTTAAGTACTTTGTTGTGTGTTTTTTGTGTGAGTATTTTTCGTTTTTAGTTGCCGGGCAAGTAATCATGAATAAATTATTTTTTTGGAGCTTTTAAACATAATAGAATCTATTGTTTCCAATGTAAATAGATTTTTAAATAGATTTGATCATGTAGGGGAAAAAGGGGAGGGGGAAAGAAATTTAAAAGGTCAAAATAAAAATATACATATCTAGAAATAATTCAAAAAAAGTTGTAAATAAAAATATAAATAAATAATTTTTTGGCACATTTAAAAAAAAAAAAAAAAACGGACCATGGTTCATAACCCGACCCGACCTGGTAGTGACCCGACCTGATTACAAACAAACCCGACCCAAACCCGGCCCGAACCCGCCCAAACCCGCCCATTTGCCAGGCCTACCTTGAGGTAATACTTAAACTTAAGTGTAAACATATATACGTTGTTACATACTTCTTAATCAAACTGAGAATGCACAACGTACTAGCAACCCAACAAATTAGTAAACTTTCAAATTTTTACTTTTATTTTTTATTTTTTATTTTATATAATAGCGTAATGTTTCAAAAATATTTTTCCGGAAAAAAAAAATGTTTCAAAAAGACTGATTTCTATTAGTCTTACCCTTGGTTATTAGACATCAAGCTGAGATGCAAACAACATACTAGCAATGCATGTATATATATATATATATATTGATGCTTATTCAATTATTGTTGCTTATAATTGAAGTTTGGTCATAATTTATATTGCTCTCCTTCATGTATTAAATCGTTTTACACTTTTTTTCATTGTTTTTTTTTATTACTAAAAGCATTTTGTGCACTGTTTTTTTTTTACTTTTATTTTACTAAAAGCAATTGAATTTGATCTTTTTTTGGTTCCTATTTGTGCAGAGCAATTAAATTGATGTGTATTCGTGGTTTTTTGTTCGGTTCTACCCTTAATTAGCCTTTATTATAAAAGGTTCGGGGAGTGGATATGTCATGATTTCAGCTTTATCTTTTGCACGTACTGAAAGTAGTTAGGCTGCCCTTTTTAACTTGATTGATGTGCTACTTAGTTCACCCTTAATGTGGTGTAATCTGTCTCGGGTTGCAAAGTCTGATTGTTCTTGATGCCACAGTTTGAAACTACTTTTTCTTTTGAGTTCGCGGATATAGACAGTAGAAAATCTCGGAACCAAGCTGAGCCAAAAAGCTTGAAAAGGCTGAGTTCATTTTGAGTTTTAGTATATAACATTTCCTATTGAGTTTGTGGAGCCAAAAAGCTTGAAAAAGTTGAGTTTCATGCAATTTGCATTATTCACTGCTCAATTTGAATGGACAATATAATGGAGGGTAAATGTAATGGAGCGAATTTTCAATCTCGGAGAGAACCTTAGTACAAGAAGGAAGTTACTGTCCCTTTTAATGTTCTATTGCACTTGCTATTTATCAAGTTTTGTTATTATTGTTCTTTTGTTTCTTGCTTTTTTGGTGCAATTATTTTTGAACTTTTTTGTTGCTTTTATGATAAAGAAGTTGTGGACTATGCATGCAGAAGTTGGTTTGGATATCAGATGGGCACTTCCCAGTTTGTTTATGTAGAGACATTTACTCTTTATCTTTGCTCTTCTCTCTGCATGCTTTCACCATCTTAATTTATAGTTATGTGATTTGTCATAATCGGCTTCAGCTGCCCCTGTTACAACTGGCAACGGATGAAGGATGAATTTCCTTTGCTGGCTTGAACTAGCGGCTACTCAGTTATTAACTTGATGTCCTATTCAATGTATTCATGGTAAAAAAATCTCGAGTACCCTTTGAGCTTAAATGGCTTGTTCATAAGCTCATTTGTGTTCTTTTGCTGATTTTGGATTCTTTGAACAAAATCACTTTTTGCTAATTTGTATGTTTTTCTCTTCCAGTGGAACAGAAAATTCATTATGACAATGTGCAACAAAAAGGTGCCAAAATCTTCTATAAAATCCCGAGGCTGATTTTGTATCTTGGTGAAGAATGTTTTGTCTGGAAAAAGGTAAGATGAAGTTCTCTGTTTATAGCCTTAAATACATTTTTCACCTTTGTAGTTTGGTCCCTGTGTCAATTTTGTCCCTAACTTCCATTTGTGTCAATTTCGGTCAGAAGGGTCCGTCCATCCAAATCTGTTAAAAAACTAATAGAATCCAATGGCAATTTTGTCCATTCACTTGAATCCCGCAAGGCCCCAACCTCCCCCAAATCTCCATCACCACCGCCGGCACCACCAACGTCCATTTATTGAATTCTCTCTCTCTTTTTCTCTCTCTCTCTCTCTCTCTCTCTCTCTCTCTCTAATTCTGCACTTCGCGGAACGCCCACATCTCTCTCTCTCTCTCTCTCTCTCTCTCTCTCTCTCTCTCTCTCGAAAAACCCTAGAAAAGCTGGGGGTTTTAATCCTCCATCTCCTTGCAGACCACCATTAGATAATCGGCAATGACGACGTCGATGAGCTGTGAACACAGCGATCACAAAGGACCCCCAATTCCAAAATCAAAGGTTTCATGGCTTCAAACCTTCTCCTCGCTTCTCTTGAACAAATGCCTACATATGCGAATCATGTGGAAAGTTCAGTAACTTTTGGAAATGGAAGAGAGAGTGATAACATACGAAGTGCAGTGACTTTTGGAAATGTGAATCATTTAGTTTCTTTAACAGATTCAAATTTCCAGAAGGGTGAGAAATCATTTGTTAATTTCTTTAAATTTCCTTCTCATTGTCTTGATAGCTACTCCACTTTCATACTGATTTGGGGAGGGCGGTGGTGGTACCATCGGTGGTGATGGAGATTTGGGGTAAGTTGAAGGGAGACAAGTGAAAGGACGAAATTTCTCTAGAGTCGTGTTGGTTTTTTAACATATTTGGATGGATGGACTATTTTGACCCACTTAACAAACTTAGAGGAGCAAATTGACACAATTGGAAGTTTAGGGACCAAATTAACACAAGGCCACTATATGCACGCCCGTCAATCCTAGGACCCGAATAGAAAAATCCTGGCTCCACCCTTGACTTACACTAGGCTGTCCTGACCAAAAATCATGCCCCGTCCCAGCCTCCTCTAACTCTTGGTGGTTCTTCAAGTAGGTAAGTTTCTAACCAAAAAAAGAAAAAAAAAAAAAGGTTTAGATGGATGAGAATTTGGCATTTAACTTCATTAATGATCCTCAATTTTAGTTTTAGATGGACGAGAATTTGGCATTGTTTTAAAATTTGCTTATGAATACATGTAGGTTTTGACAATTCTTAGGTTCCAAATTTGGCACTTGCACATCTAGGCTATTGCATTGCTTGAAACTTTGAGTTGTGAACTTGAAATTTTCAACATTGACATGCAGGTGTTTCAAACAAGATTTTTGAATTGGGTGTGATCGTAAAGCATCCATTCGTACACAACACATGGACAGTCGAAATTTTTTGTTATCTTTATCTTCCTTAGTTTCACTGGTTATATTTATATGGCTATTGTGAACTAATAGCAACATTGATTTTAATAGTTTCAATTACTTCAACTAAATTACCCTAAGATTGGAGATCTCGGCACACACTATAACTCCTACTCGTCTATATAACCATGTAACGAGATCCTCCATTCGAATACACTCTACAGTTCTCAACTTCTATTCCCTCTCTCTCACTCTCTGTCAAAATGTTTCCCCTTTTTTTTGGTTCAAGTTGTTCCAATCCCCCCTTTAGCTCACCGTCACCAGTTCCCAATCGGCACAACAAACCGCCGCATTCAACCAAGGTAAATGTCTCTCTCCTCTCTCCTCATTCTTCATTTTTTTCTTCCCTTTTCTTTTCCGACCCCAATTGTGTGTGTGTGTGTGTGTGTGTGTGTGTGAAGTACTTAAAGGCAAAAAGTCCTCTAGAGTCCAAATGGGAAATAGCCTACAAGCGATGAGGTTAATAGGACAGATTTTCTTATGGATCAGAAGGAGAAAAAGGAAGGTGAAACCGTGGCAAGGATGTCGAAGCAAAGAAAATACTGAAACTTCAAGCAGCGAAAATTCAGAGAGAGATTGATGAAGACCAAGCAAAGGAGGCGGAGTCGAATGTGACGGTGGAGGGGATGTTGAAGGCATGACTTCAGTTTGGGAATTAGCTCAGTCTTCATCAATTTCCCCTCCATGGAAAACACTTATTGAAATTGCGTTGCTGTGTCAGAAGAAGGATAGCTATACTGATTCAGTAGTCTCTAAAGACGCCCTAGGTACAATATTGACAATCTAACAAAGATAAATTCAGTGAATTGCCATTTACTGATCTCATCATTTACGGAATCGATCCCCCTTTGATTGTACAAGAATATGTGGAGCTTAACATGTCTGGAAGCACAGGAGAACGTTCTTTTGCAGATATTATTACCAGCTTTTGATACTGGGTCATTCATAGAATTACTTTACCTTCCCATGTCTCGTGGTAACAAAAATGTATTGTTATGAGGTATATCAAGGTTCAGTCTTCGGTTCATATTTTGTCGACCAATCCTTCCTAATTCACATC
The DNA here is from genome assembly GCA_033977485.1 of Hydrangea macrophylla. NCBI lineage: Eukaryota > Viridiplantae > Streptophyta > Magnoliopsida > Cornales > Hydrangeaceae > Hydrangea > Hydrangea macrophylla. The sequence continues at coordinate 52,927,894 of CM066982.1, forward strand.
TTTGTAGAAAGAATTTCTTTTATATCATCAATTTCCCCTCCATGGAAAATAGCACAAACTGAAGTCATGCCTTCAACATCCCCTCCACCTCCGCATTCGACTCCATCTCCTTTGCTTGGTCTTCATCAATCTCTCTTTGAATTTCCGCTGCTTGAAGTTTCAGTATTTTCTTTGTTTCGACATCTTTGCCACGGTTTCACCTTCCTTTTTTCTCCATCTGATCCATAAGAAAATCTGTGCTATCAACCTCATCCCTTGTAGGCTATTTCCCATTTGGACTCTAGAGGACTTTTTGCCTTAAGTACTTCACACACACACACAAAAAAATGGGTTGAAAAAGAAAAGGGAGAGAAAAATGAAGAATGAGGAGAGAGGAGAGAGACATTTACCTTGGTTGAATGTAGTGGTTTGTTGTGCCGATTGGGAACTGGTGACGGTAAGCTAAAGAGGGGATTGGAACAGCATGAACCAAAAGAATGGGAAAACATTTTGACAGAGTGAGAGAGAGGGAATAGAAGTTGAAAACTGTAGAGTGTATTCGAATGGAGGATCTCGTTACATGATTAGTGTGTGCCGAGAATACAATGACAAACGGCCACTTAATGTCAAATCAATGTGTAATTACAATTTATTTAAGAGTAATGCCATACTATCCAAATCAAAGAGAGCTTTTTCGCTCACCCATTTTTGGTCCACCATTGCTCACTCAGGCTTCACTGGGTGAAACGTGTCAGATTTCATTCTCATTTTGACCCTATACTATTTTCGTGAAGAAATATTTTTGTCGAGAATTGTAACCATTGGTGACGGAATACTTTCGTCGGTAATTGATTTACTTTTAGGGACGAAATATTTCGTCGGAAATTATTTACCCTTTTGTGACGAAAAATTTTCGTCGAGAATTGTAAACAATTCGTGACAAAATACTTTCGTCAGTAATTGTTTTACTTTTTGTGACAAAATTTCGTTGGGAAAGAAAAAGAAACGAAAACCGTATAGAAAAAGAAAGAAAAAAAAAGGATAAGAGCAGTAGATGAGAGAAAAAAAATATATATATTGCTTGAATAAAAGGCCAAGTTAAACATTGTGCCCTTCTTAGCCACTCTCGGACTTTTTGTTCTTTCCCCTTCTTTTCTTTTACCTTAAACTTAGCCTACAAATTTTTCCTTTGCAAAATTCCTAAGTCGGTCGATTTTCGCTCGGTTTGGTCGATTTTAGTTTGTACAAACATTTTATAAACTGACCAATCGGTTTTTTGACCTGTTGGTTTCGGTCGGTTTTCGATTTTTTGTTCACCACTACTCAACACCCTAACACATCCCATCCCCTCTCTCTCTCTCTCTCTAATGATCTCTCTGTAAATGTCCTCCACTCCAGCCATTCTCTTTGTAACGATCTCTCTGTAAATGTCCTTCACTTCAGCCATGGCCTCCACCGCCGGCAACCACTACCACTACAACGATCACCAACACCAATATCATAGTCGCCGCCACCACCACCACCATGCGCAACACCACCGCGATCGCACACCACCACCATCACGCACGACCACCAACATTGCGAGCTCCACCTCCGACCACCACCACCACTGGTTCATCACTTCCATCGTCTTTTTCATCTCTGAAGTCAGACCACCATCGATCCTCTTCATCTTCGACGACGTGCACCCTCATGATTGAGATTTAGATCTAGATAGAGATCTTGACTGGTGATTGGGATCTAGCTTTACATCTAGATGTTGCCGCCATAATGAACTCTAGCGACCACCATGCAAAGCCACCATGTATAAGGTATGTTGCAGAATGTACAATCTTAAGTGAAATTTGACTCGAGATATCTAAAGTCAAATTTCACTCTTGTTAACCAAAAAGGCAATCTTACGTAGTGATAGTGGTGGTCGACTGAGGTCAGTCGAGTGGTAAGGGGTGGTTACCGGTGGTCAGGAGTGGTGGGGGATGGTGGTAAGATGTTGAAAATGTGGTGGTCAAGAGGTGGCTTAAGATATCTTAAGTCAAATATCTCAAGTGAAAATGCTCTCTTTGATTTGGATTTGGACAGCATGGCATTGCTCTCAAATAAATTGTAATTACAAATTGATTTGACATTATGTGGCCATTTGTCATTGTATTCTCGTCACACGCTATAGCTCCTCCCCGTTTATATAACCATGTAACGAGATCCTCCATTCGAATACATTCTACAGTTCTCAACTTCTATTCATTCTCTCTCACTCTCTGTCAAAATGTTTTCCCTTCTTTTGGTTCATGCTGTTCCAATCCTCTTTAGCTCACCGTCACCAGTTCCCAATCGGCACAATAAACCGCTGCATTCAACCAAGGTAAATGTCTCTCTCCTCTCTCCTCATTCTTCATTTTTCTCTTCCCTTTTATTTTCCGACCCAATTTTTGCGCGTGTGTGTGTGAAGTACTTAAGGCAAAAAGTCCTCTAGAGTCCAAATGGGAAATAGCCTACAAGCGATGAGGTTTATAGCACAGATTTTCTTATGATTCAGAAGGAGAAAAAAGGAAGGCGAAACCGTGGCAAGGATGTCGAAGCAAAGAAAATACTGAAACTCCAAGCAGCGGAAATTCAGAGAGAGATTGATGAAGACCGAGCAAAGGAGGCGAAGTCGAATGCGGCGGTGGAGGGGATGTTGAAGGCATGGCTTCAGTTTGGGAATTAGCTCGATCTTCATCAATTTCCATTCCATGGAAAACACTGATTGAAATTGCGTTGCTGTGTCAGAAGAAGGATAGCTATATTGATTCGATAGACTCTAAAGACGCCCTAGGTACAATATTGACAATCTAACAAAGATAAAAATTCAGTGAATTGCCATTTACTAATCTCATCTTTTACGGAATCGATCCCCCTTTGATTGTACTAGAATATGTGGAGCTCAACATGTCTGGAAGCACAGGAGAACGTTCTTTTGCAAATATTATTACCAGCATTTGATAATGGGTCATTCATAGCATTACTATACCTTCCCATGTCTCGCGGTAACAAAAATGTATTATTATGAGGTATATCAAGGTTCAGTCTCCGGTTCATATTTCGTCGACCAATCTTCCTAATTCACATCTTTGTTGAAAGAATTTCTTTTGTATCATCATTTTCCCTTCCATGGAAAACAACACAAATTGAAGCCATGCCTTCAACGTCCCCTCCACCGCCGCATTCGATTACACCTCCTTTGCTCGGTCTTCATCAATCTCTCTCTGAATTTCCGCTGCTTGAAGTTTCAGTATTTTCTTTGCTTCGACATCCTTGCCACGGTTTCGCCTTCCTTTTTTCTCTTTCTGATCCATAAGAAAATCTGTGCTATCAACTTCATCGCTTGTAGGCTATTTCTCATTTGGACTCTAGAGGACTTTTTGCCTTAAATACTTCACACACACAAATAAAAATTGGGTTGAAAAAGAAAAGGGGAGAGAAAAATGAAGAATGAGGAGAGAGACATTTACCTTGGTTGAATGCAGTGGTTTGTTGTGCCGATTGGGAACTGGTGACGGTAAGCTAAAGAGGGGATTGTAACAGCATGAACCAAAAGAAAGGGAAAACATTTTGACAGAGAGTGAGAGAGAGGTTGAAAACTGTAGAGTGTATTCGAATGAAGGATCTCGTTACATGATTAGTCTGTGCCGAGAATACAATGACAAACGGCCACTTAATGTGTAATTACAATTTATTTAAGAGCAATGTCATGCTATCCAAATCCAAATCAAAGAAAGCTTTTTCGCTCACCCATTTTTGGTCCACCATTGCTCACTCAGGCTTCACTGGATGATACGTGTCAGATTTCATTCTCATTTTGCCCCTATACTATTTTCGCGAAAAATATTTTTGTCGAGAATTGTAACCATTGGTGACGGAATACTTTCGTCGGTAATTGATTTACTTTTAGGGACGAAATATTTCGTCTGGAATTATTTACCCTTTTGTGACGAAATATTTTCGTCGAGAATTGTAAACAATTGGTGACGAAATACTTTCGTCAATAATTGTTTTACTTTTTGTGATAATATTTCTTTGGGAAAGAAAAAGAAAAGAAAACCGTATAGAAAAGAAAGAAAAAAAAGGATAAGAGTAGTAGATGAGAGAAAAAAAATACATACATTGCTTGAATAAAAGCCCAAGTTAAACATTGTGCCCTTCTTAGCCACTCTCGGACTTTTTGTTCTTTCCCCTTCTTTTCTTTTACCTTAAACTTAGCCTACAAATTTGTCCTTTCCAAAATTCCTAAGTCGGTCGGTTTTCGCTCGGTTTGGTCGATTTTAGCTTGTACAAACATTTTATAAACTAACCAATCGGTTTTTTGATCTGTTGGTTTCAGTCGGTTTTCGGTTTTTTTGTTCACCACTACTCAACACCCTAACAAATCCCATCCCCTCTCTCTCTCTCTCTAACGATCTCTCTGTAAATGTCCTCCACTCCAGCCATGGCCTCCATCGCTGGCAACCACTACCACTACAACGATCACCAACACCAATATCATAGTCGCCGCCACCATCACCATGCGCAACACCACCGCGATCGCACACCACCACCATCACGCACGACCACCAACATTGCGAGCTCCACCTCCAACCCCCACCACCACTGGTTCATCACTTCCATCGTCTTTTTCATCTCCGAAGTCCGACCACCATCGATCTTCTTCATCTTCGACGACGTGCACCCTCATGATTGAGATTTAGATCTAGATAGAGATTTAGACTGGTGATTGAGATCGATCTTTACATCTAGATGTTGTCGCCATAATGAACTTTAGCGACCACCATGCAAGGCCACCATGTATGAGGTATGTTGCAGAATGTACAATCTTAAGTGAAATTTGACTTGAGATATCTTAAGTCAAATTTCACTCTTGTTAACCAAAAAGGCAATCTTAAGTAGTGATAGTGGTGGTCGACTGAGGTCAGTCGAGTGGTAAGGGGTGGTTACCGGTGGTCGGGATGGTGGTAAGATGTTGAAAATGTGGTGGTCAAGAGGTGGCTTAAGATATCTTAAGTCAAATATCTCAAGTGAAAATGCTCTCTTTGATTTGGATTTGGACAGCATGGCATTGCTCTCAAATAAATTGTAATTACAAATTGATTTGACATTATGTGGCCATTTGTCATTGTATTCTCGTCACACACTATAGCTCCTCCCCGTTTATATAACCATGTAACGAGATCCTCCATTCGAATACATTCTACAGTTCTCAACTTCTATTCATTCTCTCTCACTCTCTGTCAAAATGTTTTCCCTTCTTTTGGTTCATGCTGTTCCAATCCTGTTTAGCTCACCGTCACCAGTTCCCAATCGGCACAATAAACCGCTGCATTCAACCAAGGTAAATGTCTCTCTCCTCTCTCTCCTCATTCTTCATTTTTCTCTTCCCTTTTATTTTCCGACCCAATTTTTGTGTGTGTGAAGTACTTAAGGCAAAAAGTCCTCTAGAGTCCAAATGGGAAATAGCCTACAAGCGATGAGGTTTATAGCACAGATTTTCTTATGATTCAGAAGGAGAAAAAAAGGAAGGCGAAACCGTGGCAAGGTTTGATGAAAGTTGGGCCTGTTTCTGACAAAGTGGTATCAAAGCCTAGATCCACGAATATTGAGATGGATGAATTTCAACATGCACACTCGACAGAGGCCACGTCTGAAATTAGGGTTCAAGATCATCACCACCTCCCTAATCAAACTCAACAGAACATACTTGATCTTCAAACACAAATGGCGGATGTGTACAACAAGATGGGAGCAATGAGTTCGAACATAGAAGCGATGATGGTGTTGATGAGGCAGAACAAGACTTCAGCTGAAAAGGAGAGAGATCATAATGGGGTTCTACGGAATCCAACATTCATGGCGGATGCTAGAAAAATTGATGGAAGAAATGGAAGCTGTAGCAATGAATTCAGAGGTGGGCATGGCTATAATGATACAAGGGACTCAAGAAATGGTATGTATACAAACCCACATCCGAATTTTCCCAGAATTGAGTTCCCTAGGTTTAATGGAGAAGACCCTAAAGGCTGGCTTAAGAAATGCAATAGGTATTTTTTGCTAAATCCAACACCCGAAGAACATAAGGTCCTATTTGCTTCAATCCATCTTGAAGGCAAAGCAGATCACTGGTTTCAGGCACATTTCGAGACCTTAGAAGGATTGTATTGGACTGCTTTTATTAATGAATTGTTGGAAAGGTTTTCTGTAATAGGGGGTGATGATGTAGTGGCTCAGTTTAAGAGGTTGACTCAAACAGAATCCGTTGAGGATTATCAAACACAATTTGAGGAATTGAAACCCTTGATTTTATCACAGAATAGGGGCCTTTCTGAGGAGTATTTTGTGTCCTGCTTTGTAAGTGGTTTGAACAAAAACATTGAGCACTTGGTAAGAATGTTCAACCCTCGAACATTATCCCATGCTATCAGCTTAGCCAGATTACAAGAAGGTCATTTAACAGCCATAGGAGGAGCCAACCAGACCTCATCTCCTTCCCACCACTTCCAAAAGACACCATATCAGACTCACAAGACTAACCCAACTCCTAATTACCACCAATCTCCCAATACCAACTATACCAGCCCACCCTTTTCTTCATCAACCAGAATATCACCACCAACTCCTACCAACATTTTTCATCATCCCAAATCTTCAAACCAGTCCCAAATACAACCACCAAACTCTGCTAATCTTACCAATTCTTACACCAAACCAACTACAACCAATTCTTACCGAAGTCCAACATCCAGGGCATTACCTAACCAATTTGTGGGGATTAAGAGGGTCACCCCTGAGGAGATGCAAAGCAGGAGGGAGAAAAATTTATGCTACTACTGTGACGAACCCTACTTTAGAGGCCATATTTGTGCAAAGAAGCAATTATATTTGATAATAGGGGAAAATGAATCATTGGAGGAAGATGTAAGTGAGGATATGGATGTGCAAGAGTCATTGGTACAACAATTCTGTGAAGAGAATGAGAACCCATTGGGTGAAATTGCAATTTCCTTGAATGCTTTACATGGTAGTGAGAGCCTACAAACTATTAAGATGATAGGGGTGGTAAAAAGGAATACTATATCAATCTTGGTTGATAGTGGAAGTACCCATAACTTCTTGGATCCAGTCACAGCAAAAAAGTTGGGTTGTGAGATTCAGCCCACTAATTCCATACAAGTATCTGTAGCTGATGGTAGAAAATTGGTTAGCAATGCCAAGTGTCCCCAATTGGAATGGACTGTGCAAGGTCATAAGATGAAGGCAGAGATGAGGTTACTTCCTTTAGGAGGCTGTGATGCGGTGTTAGGCGTACAATGGATGAGAGAGCAAGGACCAGTCACTTTTGATTTCCACCAAATGAAGATCACCTTTCAGTTAAATGGAGAACTGGTAATATTAAGTGGGGCAAAAAGGAATCAGAACTTGCAAGTAATGAATGAAAAAGCACTTCAGAAATATTGTGATACCAACGAGCAGACAGTGGTTTATCAATTATATTCATTAGGGGTATCAGATGTGTCGAAGCAAAGAAAATACTGAAACTCCAAGCAGCGGAAATTCAGAGAGAGATTGATGAAGACCGAGCAAAGGAGGCGAAGTCGAATGCGGCGGTGGAGGGGATGTTGAAGGCATGGCTTCAGTTTGGGAATTAGCTCGATCTTCATCAATTTCCATTCCATGGAAAACACTGATTGAAATTGCGTTGCTGTGTCAGAAGAAGGATAGCTATATTGATTCGATAGACTCTAAAGACGCCCTAGGTACAATATTGACAATCTAACAAAGATAAAAATTCAGTGAATTGCCATTTACTAATCTCATCTTTTACGGAATCGATCCCCCTTTGATTGTACTAGAATATGTGGAGCTCAACATGTATGGAAGCACAGGAGAACGTTATTTTGCAAATGTTATTACCAGCATTTGATACTGGGTCATTCATAGCATTACTATACCATCCCATGTCTCGCGGTAACAAAAATGTATTGTTATGAGGTATATCAAGGTTCAGTCTCCGGTTCATATTTCGTCGACCAATCTTCCTAATTCACATCTTTGTTGAAAGAATTTCTTTTGTATCATCAATTTCCCTTCCATGGAAAACAACACAAATTGAAGCCATGCCTTCAACGTCCCCTCCACCGCCGCATTCGACTCCGCCTCCTTTGCTCGGTCTTCATCAATCTCTCTCTGAATTTCCGCTGCTTGAAGTTTCAGTATTTTCTTTGCTTCGACATCCTTACCACGGTTTCGCCTTCCTTTTTTCTCTTTCTGATCCGTAAGAAAATCTGTGCTATCAACCTCATCGCTTGTAGGCTATTTCCCATTTGGACTCTAGAGGACTTTTTGCCTTAAGTACTTCACACACACAAAAAAAAAATTGGGTTGAAAAAGAAAAGGGGAGAGAAAAATGAAGAATGAGGAGAGAGGAGAGAGACATTTACCTTGATTGAATGCAGTGGTTTGTTGTGCCGATTGGGAACTGGTGACGGTAAGCTAAAGAGGGGATTGGAACAGCATGAACCAAAAGAAAGGGAAAACATTTTGACAGAGACTGAGAGAGAGGGAATAGAAGTTGAAAACTGTAGAGTGTATTCGTCGCTAATAGTAGCACTCTATAGTGATGAAATATGGTTCCCAACGAAAATTTCTTCGATAAATACTAATCTTTGGCGACGAAATATGATTTCGTCGCGAGATTTTAAATAGATAATTCAAGTAGACAGGTTGAGAAAGAGATGGTTGAGTTATAATATGCAACGTCAAGCAATTCCGCTTTCTCAGTCCGAGAAGTGCATTGTTGGAACTGGGTTGGAAGGCCAAGCGGCTCTAGATTCAGGGGCTCTCGCTATAGCTGAACACGAGTCGAGGAATTATCAACGAACGTGCGACGAATATCTTACCTTTAGCGACGAAAATTTTTCGTCCCTAAAAGTCAATTTTCTTGTAGATATTACTCATAAGAAACTAAAACAGTTGACAAGACACTTGTACGTAAGTGATAAATGATTAAGGGCTGGGATTTACTGTAAATTTTAATTCAATGGCTAAGATTCTACAGCTTCTTACATCTTTCTCACGTCTCTCTCACCTGTGACGTGTCCTATGTTAGCTCTCTCTCTCTCATTTATTCTCTGCTAAAACAAAACAGAGAGCAGAACTCTCTTTTCCTCACCATTGTAGCTCATTTTTGAGCTCTCTGTCTTAAAGGTCAGAACCCGCCCAAAGAGGATATAAGTGTAATGACTTGTCTACCGATGAAAAGTATGTGAGGTTCACTCCAAGATAGAATGTTGAGGGTTCTGTCTTCAAACTCAAACTTGCACATGCTTGGGCGAAAACACACTTTTCGGTTGCCACTTGTCATTTCTTTTTCATCTTAGTTTTAGGCTCGCGATGCTGATGTCCGGCTCTAGATCGAGTTTGTCTTTTGTTTAGTTCTAGTTTTTGGTTCATGGTGCTGTGTAGCAATTAACGCCTTTTTTGCACATATTATCTATATCTCTTGGCTTTTGTCTATTTTACACTTGTTAGTTTTGAGCCTTACAGGTGGATACATGATCCATTTGGTGGAGTTGTTGATTGATTTTGCCATTTTTCATGTATTCCCATGCTTGAGTTGCCATTGTCGAGGTAATATTGTTCGGTTTTGTGCTTCATATTTCTACTTGGTCTCTGTTGTTAATTACGAACAATCAAAGGTTTAGGTTTGGGGGTATTGGCACACATGCACATATGCACCGAATTTCAAAAAAATTCAAATTTTTTGTGCAAAATGGACGATTTTACTAAGATTTTTGCATTTACAAGTAAAGTGCCCCTAATTATTGAATGAGACTGTTATGGGACTACATGCATATGGATGTGTTGTTAGATTGACACTTAATCCCAATTAGCAATTTTGAGTATTCTGTTGCCTAAATTATCGTGTATATCATGGAATTACATACTCATATTGTTGCACTTCGCTTAGTCACATGCATACGACATTTGGTTGATTGGAGTGTGATTTGGATTTCTAGATGACGAGTGTGGAGACTAGACCCTTGTGAGTTTCGTGCCATTCATTTGTTCGGAGGGTAAATATTCATTTATTCATCAAATTTTCATTTGAAGCGCATTAATTCGTCGATTAGTCTCATTTTTCTTTATATTTGATCAAAAGTTAAGTCACTTAATTGCCATGTTATAATTCCTTGATTTCGTGGACATTGACGAACCATAGGAACTTAGGAAATGATATTAGGCCATCTTGGTTTCACCCTTTCGGCCTATCTAACCTACCTAATGCTAGTGTTTTTCCCTCGTTAACCACTTTGAGTCTTATTGGCCATTTTCTTTGTTAACCCATTATCCTACCCTTCTCCGATACGGAGTTCGCCAACTATACTTGTTAACCTACTATAATCTGAAATGTGGTTTTACAGGTTATCATTTTTGTAGAAAGGGCTAATGATATCGTTGGGTATGCTAATGTGTTCGAAGAAGATATGTTGATTGAAAGCATGTTGAAAAAAAAAATACAAGAGAGCAAGAAAAAAAATATATGAAATGGAAAAAAAAAAAAAAAAAAAAAAAAAAAAGAAGAAAGAAAAACGTACAGAAAAAAAAAAAAAAAAAAAAAAGGATGAGAGTAGTAGATGAGAGAAAAAAAAAATATATTGCTTGAATAAAAGCCCAAGTTAAACATTGTGCCCTTCTTAGCCACTCTCGGACTTTTTGTTCTTTCCCCTTCTTTTCTTTCACCTTAAACTTAGCCTACATATTTTTCCTTTGCAAAATTCCTAATTGATCCTAGGAGTAATATTGTTCGTATTTGAAAATGAATAAGAGGGATTGGAACATGGTGATTCTTCTATAATTCTTAACTGTTGGCATCCGATTCACGAGACTACTGTTCTTTGTCGTGTCGTGCGTTTTTCATGTGTCATATGTGAGATCTTTGCTTTGAGAACATTACTCCACTCACTTATATACGAGAGATCTACACTTGTTTAAGATTGTTTCATTTTTGAGTGTAATCTTGACATGGTGAGATTTGTAGTCAAGGCATAGTCGGAAAGAAATCCAGGTCATACTCGTTTTTCATGCTAAATGTATATGCATTACTGACTATCACTTCACACGAGTTGTAATTTTATGAAATAAGCTAATGATTTATGTGATAAATTGATCCACGTGGACATTTGATGATGTATTCATGAGTGTAGTTCTATTTCAGTCAATATTTAATAGTTTGGGGTATAGGTAATATAAGTTTGTGGGTAACTTCACAGTAAACCCTCACAAGACTCTACTCATCCTAGTAAACCTCACAAGACTCTACTCATCCTAGTAAAGTGTAAGTTTGGGGGTGTGATCAGTACTGAAAAATTCCATATTTCACCCCCTAAGTTATGCTTTGATAGTTCATTTATTTATTTACTATTCTTAATAAATATTTAATATGTTGTTGGTTTTCGAGTGATAAACAAAAAATGCAGAAAATCAGCAAAGGAAAAAGAGAAGAAAAATGCCAAAGCTGAAACTTACCCGCACCAATGGTACCTTGCCTGAGCGAGCCTGCGCAAGGCCACCTCAACCGAGCGAGCCACTCGAGTGACATTTCATATCTTTTTTATTCCAGATTCGCCCCCGAGGTTGCCTCAACGAACATGGGATTGCAGGAATCTGTACAGATCCATAAAAAAAAATCAGTTTTGGAAGGAAAATAGTTTGGGAAGGTTTATGATACATTGGAAACCTTTATAAACAACTTTGTAATTGTTCATGAGGTTACACACATACTCCCATATTCATACTTCTACATCTACCAACCTTTGGAGGAAGCAGAATGGGATTCCAAGCAACGGCCACAGTTCAACCTCTTCTATCGTGTCCCACGGAGGGCTAAACTCCATGTTCAGGGTTTTGAAGGAACACTAGCTAAGTAATCATGATTTATGTACTCTTTCCGAGGATTTGATCTGTTTTATTAGATTATTTGTTTGAACATGAGGATCACATGATTGTAGTTGGATATAAACTTTATATTTGATTGTATATTTAATTCTTTCTTGTTTTAGAAGTTTTGAATGTATGATTAAACTAAAGTTTATATTTGATATCCGTGTGTTTCAGAATATAACGATTCAAACTATGGTTTTAATTGTGTGTGAATCTAGTCTGTAGATGGTTCATGCTTAGGAATAGATCACATTCAATTTCTTGACGATAAAATTGGATTTGAGATTAATCTGCAGTTTTGAGTACATGATTATGGTTACACGGCTAGTGGTGAATTTGGTATCCTAGGTTTCCACTTCATCGATAATTCCATTTTTATCGCTTTCTAAATTAACCATTAGTTTAATTACAATACTCGTTAGTTTAATCATAAATTCATGATAAACCGTTTTCTTAATCAATATAATGCTGTAATCAGCTTTAAGAATACAACATCTCTCATCGCAGTCCCTAAGTTTGACAGTAGTAGTATATGTAGCTATAATTTAGTAGCTAGTAAATCATGCCCCCTCACTCCCTTGGGAGTAGGAGTGAGGGGGGTTCGACTCCTGTGGGAGTCCTCCCTTTGGGGAGTTTGTCCTGTGGTGCTTGTTTGGGTTGTGGGTCTGTGGCTCCTCTTGTGTGTGTGCGTGGCGCATGTGATGTGGGTGCTTTGCCATCAGTAAAAAAAAAAAAAAAAATCATTGAAAAATGCACAAGATTGGTGGTGGAGATTGAAAGCCTGAGAAGAGGCCTCAACTATGTTTTGGGAAAAGGGATGGAAGGCTTGGATGTTGAAACAAATTCAGAAACTGTGTGCTCCCTCATGAAGAATGAATGACAAATCATCTGTTGAGGTGCATTGTTGAAGATTGCAAATTGCAAATTCTTTTTCATTAGATCTATTGGCAAATGTTTGACATGACCGACAGGCTTGTTTTGTACCTTTAGATAGCCCTCCTCGGGCAATGTTTATGATTTGGTTTTTTCATCCATTGTACAAAAAAGAAGAATGAAGGAGAAACCTCAACATAGACATGAAGCGAATCATAAGGATAACATTGGGGCTAAATTGCTAATGGATTTACATATCATTTGAACAATCAACATTTAGAAGCTAAATATTAACTTATAGAGAGGAAAGAATGCAAGGTACGCTAATTCATGGAGATAAAGAAACATGCTAAGGGCATGACATGTAAGTATGATAATTAAATATTAAAGTCTGTTTTTTTTAGATCCTTTTGGACACATTTCGATTGAGGTATGAACCTTAGAGCCTTCAAAAATCATTTGAAATCCTATTTTGAAAGTTTATTGAAAACAATCCCTAAATCCAGAATTTTCAGAATACTTGTACCATTTTCAAAAATTGAAAAGGAGGTGTTATCACGGTTTGATCTGAATAATTTTCAAATACAACATACATCTATATTCCTTCTTTCACAATCACAAAAACAAATCTCAAATCATATGGTTCAAACTTCCAGAATTGCGTTTGAAATAGTTGTTACTGTTTTTGACATACTCTATCCACTATTTTTGAAAATCAACATCAACACTATACTATAAAAGAGGCTTAGAGTGGTTTCAATTTCAATTTTCTCCTAATTTGTCATTTCTTGATTTGTTTGAAATCACATTTTTACCCTTACTTTTCTTTTTTGTTCCATTTCCCTTTAATGATTACTTTCATTTTTTGTCATTTTGTGAGGGTAGGTTGGTCATTTCACCCACAAAATAATACTATTTACTATTAGGTCAACTTTAAAATTAAATAACTCTAAAAATGATGATTCAATCAACTTTTCAAACAATAATTACAAATGATTCAATCAACTTTTCAAGCAATAATTACAAATATTTATAATTTGGTTAAAAAACCCAAAAGTCAACAATTGTATTTTCGGCTTTGTGGTTTGTATGTTTTTTCGTTCTTCCCAAACAAGTCACTAGCTTGTTTGGTTTGGTTTTGTTTTATTTGGTGTTGTGTTTGGTTTTGTTTTTATTTTTTTGGGTTTTCCCAAACAAACACTTACACAAACAAGGCACAACACAACCTGAATTGGGCTATGCCTTGTTTGGTTTTGTTTTGTTTGGTTTTATTTTTCTTTTTTTAGTCTTCCCAAACAAAGCACTAACATTTGTTTTATATACCCTATATGAATCTATATCTATATCGATATCTACACCCTACATAAAAGAGGCTAAATGTGATTTCCAATTTTAATTTGGCCCTTATTGTTAAATGTGATTTCCAATTTCAATTTTATCCTTATTTGTCATTTTTTGAATTGTTCATTTTTACCATTTCCCCTTTGAAATCCTATACAATTCCATACATCTCCACTCTCTTTTTTTATCAACAAACTATTTTGGTTTTTTTTTTCTTGAAAAGGTGAGGTGTTCCTATAAATTTAATTTACATACATGCTTTAGACATTTAATTTTATTACACACATCCCTTAAAAAAATGACCGAATTTTTTTTTAGATTGTGGGTAATATCCAAATATAAAATAAAATTTATAGACATTGTGTGTGATCAAAATATTTTGAGACAACCAATTATGGGTTTTTTGTTTTGTTTTGTTTGTTTTAAGGCATGTATGTGTAATAAAATTAAATGTCTAAGCATGTGTGTAAGTTAAATTCATAGGCCCACCTCACTTTTTCAACAAAAAAAAAAAAAACCTAAAACAAAACCGGTTGTGCCATGTTTGGAAAACTGATTTTAGCCTTTGTTTTTTGATTTTATGTTTTTTTTTTGTTTCCCAAACAAGCATCACTAATTTTGGAATAAAATTAATTTAATATTTCTATATTATACGCACACTCATAATAAATATATATATATAGTAATACATATAATACATATATAAGCAATGCTTTGCAATGTTAAAAAGACAAATTGTAATTTACAATTACTAATACATTTACAATCATATGTTGCACAAAATACACATTTCCATTTTCTTTCAACTTTTTTTTTAAAGCTACAAATATAAATGAAATTTCATATTTTATTACACATTTCCATTTTCTTTTCCCTTTTTTTAAGCATTAGAGCTATGAATATAAATGGAATTTCATATTTTATTACACACACATACCTATAGTTTAATTCACACATACACATGGTTTGAAATTTACTTTTTTAAGCGCATAAAATAAGCTTGAGAAAATTAATATTGGAGATTGTGGATAATATCAATATAAAAAATTCAATTTAAAGGCATGTGTGTGTAATACATATAACCATTCCCTTGATTTTAGCACAATAAAACATATGTGTATAAAGTTTATATGTAGTTAAACAAAAAATGAAAAAGAAAATAGATGATAGGTTTTTGAATATATCATATGTTATGATGTTAAAAAAAATTTACTTAAAAAAAAAAGGAAGAAGAAGAAGAACAAAAGAAAAGAAAAAAATTATTTAAAAAAAAGATGAAAAAAAAGAAAAGAAACGAAAAAAAAATGATAAGTTATTCCGATATATCATGTGTTATGATGTTAAAAATAAGTTATTAGTAAGACAAAAAAATAGTAATAATAATAATATTAGGAGAGAAGGGCTAAAAGAAACAGAAATAAAAACACCAAAAAAATATTCGAAAAAAAAAAATTTTAAAAAGGAAGAAGAAAAAAATAAACGATCTTTTGCTTCCATCTCAGATTATTGAAGCTTTTATGTTTACAATTTTTGTTTTCCCTGCAGTACATATACATTTACGATTTAATATTATTTAATTTTTTTTATTTACTAGATAAATACATTTAATTTATTTTTTAATTTTGATGAGCTCGTGCATTGCACGGGCATCTACCCTAGTAATTCTTAAAAAAAGCAAACAAATCCGAAAAATTCTCTCAGTCTTCAGTATGCAAGGTATTACATAAAATTTAGGGAGACTTGGTCTAAGGTCCCTAAGGTTTTGTCAATTTGGATTAAAGGACAAGTCATAAATCAAAAACCACACAAGGACACACTCTAAAAAACTTTCCTTCCTAAAGCCCCCTAAAATTTTAACTTTCCCTCCTAAAGTCCCCTAAGAAACAAAATTGCCCCCTGGAAAAATACATTTAACACCCTAACAAATCCCATCTCTCTCTCTCTCTCTCTCTCTCTCTCTCTCTCTCTCTCTCTCTGTAAATGTCCTCCACTCCAGCCATGGCCTCCACCGCCGGCAACCACTACCACTACAATGATCACCAACACCAATATCATAGTCGCCGCCACCACCACCATGCGCAACACCACCGCCGTCGCACACCACCACCATCACGCACGACCACCAACATTGCGAGCACCACCTCCGACCACCACCACCACTGGTTCATCACTTCCACCGTCTCGACCACCATCGATCTTCTTCATCTTCAACGACGTGCACCCTCGTGATGAGATCTAGATCTAAAGATCTTGACTGGTCATTGAGATCTAGCTCTACATCTAGATATTGATCTGAAGTTGCCGCCATAATGAACTCTGGCGACCACCATACAAGGCCACCATGTATGAGGTATGTTGCAGAATGTACAATCTTAAGTGAAATTTGACTTAAGATATCTTAAGTCAAATTTCACTCTTGTTAACCAAAAAGGCAATCTTAAGTAGTGATAATGGTGGTCGACTGAGATCAGTCTAGTGGTAAGGGGTGGTTACCGGTGGTCAGGAGTGGTGGGGGATGGTGGTAAGATGTTGAAAATGTGGTGGTCAAGAGGTGGCTTCAGATATCTTAAGTTAAATATCTTAAGTGAAATTTGACTTAAGATATCTTAAGTCAAATTTCACTCTTGTTAACCAAAAAAGCAATATTAAGTAGTGATAGTGGAGATCTACTGAGGTCAGTCGAGTGGTAAGGGGTAGTTACCGGTGGTCAAGAGTGGTGGAGGATGGTGGTAAGATGTTGAAAATGTGGTGGTCAAGAGGTGGCTTAAGATATCTTAAGTCAAATTTCACTCTTTTTAACCAAAAAGGTAATCTTAAGCATTGATAGTGATGGTTGACCAAGGTTAGTCGAGTGAGAAGGGGTGGTTACCGGTGGTCAGGAGTGGTGGGGATGGTGGTAAGATGTTGAAAATGAGGTGAGGTGGCTTGGTAGTAGGATGCCAATCTTAAGAGAAATTTGAATTAAGATATCTTAAGTGAAATTTCACTTAATGTCACGCCCTACAATAGCAAAAATAGAGAAAATGCAATTCCTTTTTGGACCCGTAGGCCATGACAGTTGAAAGTCACCATATTGTTCATAAACCAAGTCTAAACATCAGAATGATATATCAAACGAAGCATAGGGAAGTTCTAGGTTTGATACACATAACCAGAGTTTAATACTAACTTATTACAAACCATAAGTAGCAGCAGAAATGAAATGAAGTATTATGGCAAGGTATGCCGATTACAAACCTTAACTTATTACAGAGTCTCTAAAACATAAACATAAACTAACTATGACACAGCTTCAGATCTTCAGCTTGCATAGTAGTTGTCTCCGGCATAGCCTCCGTCATCGTAGGCTACCTCCTCATAGCATCTCGTAGTATACTCTTCCTCAATTCTTATATCCCTGACAAGTTGGATGTAGAATATCCAGCGACATAAAACGCCGTCAGCCTACGAAAGCCGAGTGAATGTAAATACTTATAGAGTATCAATAGATATGTAGTGTATAAAACAATAACAACAAAGATCATCTCGATGTCCGTGTTCATGTATGCACCAACTCACTACATGCGACAAAGTGACATCAAACTCAACATCGCTATGGACTAGACACTCGAACCCACCCATACTATTAACCATCTCCATTCAACAAATTCCTCTTTAACTGATGTATCCCTTAGTCTCGGTCACGGACCAAGGTGATTACATTGGCATAACCTTTATCCTTTCTCATGGGCTAAAGCCGTACCCTGCACCCCTTGATCTCTATTGGACTAAGATGATTGCATTGGCATAACTCTGTGTTTCGATCATGGACTAAAGTGACCACATCCCTTAGCCTCCTTCCACTTTTGGTCAAGGGGGGCCTAAATTATATGGGGGTTTGGGGGTAGTGGCCCCGAGGCGAATTTTTTTAGGTCTACTTATACACAATTATGTGTATAACTGTAAAATTGGTTTAACATCCCTAGTTTGGGGTAAATCATGTAATTTTAGGGGGCCTATTTCTAAAACTTGTAATATATTACATATAAATCTAGAATTTTCAAAAGTTCAGGGGGGTTTGTGTCTAAAACCTATAAAATATCGTATGTAAATCTAGAATTTTTAAAAGTTCAGGAGGGGGGCCTGTGTGAATTTTAGGAGGGCTTATTTGTAAAACTTATAAAATATTATATGTAATTATGTAATTTACAAAAGTTCAGGGGGGGCCTGTGCCACCCCTGACTTATACTTCGGTTCGCCCCTGCATCCATCGGACTCTTAGTCTCGATCTTGGACTAAGGTGACATTCCGTTAGTGTCACGACCCCAAAATCCATCCGTAGATTTTGAGTGCGGGACCGACCTTGTGGGTCATCTTGAACTTATACAGAGTCTAGCAGAAGTGTATAAACATTTATTTATTTTTCAAATGAGGTCAGTACAACCTCCAACCCACACACTTACAAGTTTTACAACATAGTTCAAAGCTTACATCACCTTCAAATACAAACATAATTTATTCTTGGGAATACTTAAAGTGCATAAACTAAACTAGCTTCTAAAATAGTGATCCTTCAAGATCATCTAGAAGAGGGTCTTATCCTTCTACAGCTAATTTATGCTCCACATCTGGGTCAGCATAGGGCATGTGATTGTCACCTGAAAGGGTTTTTTTTTATAAAATAATTTGGAGAGTGTGAGCGTAAGGCTCGGTAAATGAACATAACCTGTTTAATGATCTCAAGAAAGAGGTGTACATACTTATATATTGAAAGAAAGTTATAACAAAAGCAATGGAATTTATATAAGGAAAATGGAGTAAATGAAAAATCAACGATATGTAAATGAAAACATTTAAAATGAATGTCAAATTACCAACTACCCACTCACGCACACATTCATTAATTTCATTACATAGCCCAATGATCAAAGGGTAACCCTGATAGGCGGGTTCATTACGTGGACCCAATAGGGTCGCTTGGTACAAGCTATACTTTATAATTTGTTCCAGTGGTAATTGATATTAAAAAAAATTAAAGAGCATATTATTAAATGACATAAAACGTCTGAGTAATGGCATACAATAAATTTAAATCCGTTTCAGTGGAACCAAACGATAATGTTTCCAAATGAAATAATAGCAATCATGATATGTTAATATTTCGGAGATAAATTCAGATTCATTCATGATGAGTAGAATCAGCAAGAGAAATATGAATCACTCACCTTGCTAATTTAGGCATTTGATGATGAGATATTTCCTACATCAATAGGGGTAAAAGAGCTAAACATATAAGAAAAAGGGGCAAGTGTAGGAGTATAACAGTAATTAAAGTTTTCCTAGGGATATTTTGGTAATTTTGCTAAAATTATGAAGAAAAACGTCATTATTGATATCCTTATACTATTCTGAGTCCAACGCCACTAACTAGGCTCAATTCGGAGTTCGGAGAATTTCTATCTCAAAAGTGGGGTTTTCCTACATAAACGTGGGTCCTACAAAGAACCTGTATTTTAGACAGTGTTGGATCATCTTCAAACTTTTAAATAAAATACTAGACATTATTTAAGACTATAGGAAATGACGATGTATTTTTATGAGTTACCAATTATTAACTACAGGTTTTTTAAGTTAAAACATTATTTCTCCAATAGTCGTAATAAGACTGTAATTCCAAATCTATTATCAAATATAAGACTTCCAATTCGAAGCTCTTTTTAATAGTTGTACAACGCAATAATAATATTTTTGTAATTTTTTTCCAAATTTATAAAAATATAATAGCTATGATAAAATAATTAAATCACTATTTAATCAATTAAAAAGTAGTAAAATAATAGTATTCTATGGTTTTATAATTAACAAAATTATAAAACAGTGTATGTTAACATAATATCATTACAAAAAATATAAATGATTTATCAAGAAATTTACCAAATCCAAGAATGACCAAAATACCCTTTTTAAAAGTTTAGGGGTCATTCTGTAAATACCCCAAAATACAGGAATTATATGAAAACTTCCAGAAACTGAAAAAAAAAATTAATATTTCAGATGGCAATAAACATAACTAGAAGTACTATGCTCAAAACCGTGGTCAAATCCGATGTCGGTAGGCATTTATATGTTCGTTTAAAGTTTTAGGGGTATAAATGTAATTTTCAAAAATATATCTGGGCAGAATACCCTGTTTGGATAGCAACTAATCACAAACTTCTAATGACCATAACTCACTCATTCCTTCACCTTTTTAAGTAAAATCAGTGTCTATCTTGAGTGCAATATTGTGGAGAATTCAAATCAAAAGTCGGTTTTAGAAAATTCGAATCACAGAATGTGAAATGACCAATTTATCCTTTAAAACGAATCCGAAATAAAACTCAAATGGTACAAGCAAATCAAAAACTATTTTAACAGTAGTTATATGAGTATTTTAGGAGACTAGCATTAGAATTTGAGAGCTGTAGGTGGTCGGAGTAAAGAGTTATACTAATTTCACCATTTTGGATTAAACCGTGCTATTATTTAGAGTTTCCTAATTTTAAATTAATTAATCCATTTAACCACTAATAATTTCTGTTAGATGAGGCTAAACATAATAGAATCAATATACAGATATAGTATATACAAATTACAAATACCCAAAATAACCAAGGAAACTTACCTCTACCAATTACGGCTTAACCCAACTTTCTATCTCTCTTCCTGAGATCTGTCTCTCTATCTCTCAGGTATGCATGTGTATATATATATATATAGTATAACTAGATATTTGTAGATATTTGTAACTAGATATTTATAGATATTTGTAGATATTTGTAACTAGATATTTATTAACTAAGGTTAGGCTAGATTAACCATAGTTAGGTTAGTTTAACTAGGATTAGATTACTCTACTTAGGTTAATTTCAGTCCATTAGAGTCGTGTCACATGTCACTCGATTTGTTTTTGTAAACACAGCTATTCCAATTATATTTCCAATTATTCGGGTTGTTACAGTTTGTCCTACTTAAAGAAGTTTGGTCCCCAAACTTGTCGTACCTTAAGAAGGGAATAGTTGGGGGTACTTTGCGCGCATTTCGTCCTCACGTTCCCAAGTTGCTTCTTCCACTGCGTGGTTCCTCCAGAGAACTTTGACTAATGGTATGATCTTGGTCCTTAGTACTTGATTGCGTTGATCCATGATATAAACTGGTTGTTCAACGTAGGTAAGATCTTTGCGTACATCTAATGGTTCATATGATAAAACGTGACTGGAGTCTAAGACATAAGATCGAAGCATAGTGTCACGCCCCGGAGTAGCAAAATAGGGAAAAATAAATTTCCATTCTGGACCCGAAGATACGTGTCAAGTGAAGTCACATGATTTTCCACACAAAAACTTAAACATTTAAAAACATAATCCAATACATCTGGAAAATGAAGGTATAACCTTACTAAGTTCAAATAGTCAGAACCGTTACAATATCAGAGTATGGTCCACAGGATCACAACAGGTCTGGAGACAACATATGCCCAAGTACCCGTTACAAAAGTCTATAGCAATAACAGAAACATAAACTAGACTATGACAGTCTTCAGTCCTCAACTGGCGTAAGGATCGGTGTCAGCATAAAACTCTCCTCCAGTGTAACCGTCATGTATGGGGCCACCCGCCACATATCCCTCATCAGGGTAGTAGTTATCATCATAGGCTCCGTCACCTGTATAGTCAAACGTTTGCATACCTAGACATGAAATGTCCAGGGCATAGCCATCAGCTTACAAGGCCGAGTAATAGGTACTCTGGGTAACACAGTTAAAATAGATTACATCATTAGCATTAAGTATCTTTAACATATGTATCAACTCATAATAGTATATATCATTTCTCAATTGTTCTCATCTCTTAATACATCTCTGATTCCAAAACATAACGCATCTCACTATGCCAACTCACCTATCAACATATCCATGCTCTGTACATAGCATCTCATAGTCTACAAACCTCTGATTCACCGCCATTTACAGAGGTGAAGCATGTCCCTCACCGCAAGTCATGAATCAGTCCGATGTGACTGTCTGAGACACTTTTCAAAACACAATACATCCCTCTATCGACATATCAATGCTCTCGCCCCATAGTCTAACAAACATCTGGTTCACCGCCATTTACAGAGGTGAAAACCTGTCCCTCACCGCAAGTCATGAACTAGTCCGATGTTGACTGTCTGAAACAAAACACAATATATCTCACTATGCCACGACTGACACATTCCGTTAACAAAACCTCCGTTTCACCGCTATTCAGAGGGTATACCTTCCCTCCCCGCACGACGTGAACACGGTCCAATTGTTAACCTAACCCACATCACCTAGTCAACAAACCTCTGGTTTACCGCTATTTATAGAGGTGAAACCTGTCCCTCACCGCAAGTCATAAACCAGTCCGATGTGACTGTCGGTCATGCTGACCCAAATCCCAATACTAAAACAAACCCACGAGTTTCCCATGTGGCTACCTAACATAAATAGAATAACTGACCATCAAAACCCAAACCAAACTTGGTTTAACACGTATACGTTCCTCACTTAATAATTACCTCGAAGGTACAACAGCTTAAGCCATTTACTTCTCATAGTAAACATTAGCAATCATCACGTTATTCTCTTTATTAACGCAGTTCAATCATCATAAAAGGTTTGGAATAATTAGATAACATCATTATAAACATGGTATAACAATATTGTAAATATCATTATAGCATGAATCAAACATTGTTATCACATAATTGCATTCAAATCAAAACTATAATGAAATATTAGACATCGTGTATGATTCTAGTAAAAATAGGGCATAGGGGTATTTTGGTCATTTACCAGTTTATAAGTCATGATCCGAAAATATAAAAGTTACGTGAGATCAAATAAATAAGTATTCATTTTATAAGTTAGAGTTTTCGATCCCCGTTAAGAAAATATCTTGATTTCAATCGATTTAAGTGAAAACAGGTCACAAGGGTATTTTGGTCATTTTTTAGTTTTGTACGTCCACAACCGAATTTATAAAAGTTCCGTGAGATTAAATAAATAAGTATTCATGTTGGAAGTTAAGAGTTTTCGATCCTCATTAAGAATCCATCTCGATTCCAGTCGTATTTGAAAATACCAGTTTATCGTATTTATACCGTATTTGAAAAACCAGAATACCGTATTTATACTATATCATAATACTGTATTTATACTATATTATACTATATTAGAATACACTATTTATACCATATTATACTATATCAGAATACCGTATTTATACGTATAAAAATATAAATACATAATATAATACGTATAAACATCACATAATTAATATGAATCATAATCATAATCATATGTGCATAACAAAGTGTAATATAAATAGCTGAGTGAGTTGGAGACTAGTCATAATCACCTAAATTCGCAGAATAATAATGCCGAGAAAACCCGAAGAATCTTCGAATATAAAATTCAGGCTTCAAATAGTGTTCTTGGTGTACTATGTGTGTTCTTGATGTTCTTGGTGTACTAGGTGTGTTCTTGGTGTACTAGGTGTGTTCTTGGTGTTCTTGGTGTTTGTGTGTGTGAGATGAAGATATGTAAGCATTAGGATGAGTTCTCAACCTCATAAGTCTAAGGATAAATGTAATGGAATGGTCCCATATATATAGGAACCAAGGAGGGACCTCACCTTGCAATTACCAAGAGTTAAAGGTTCAAAGGATAATTATTTCCTTAGGGCCATGTTTGGTTGGATGTGCAATAAAATCATAACTGGTCCAAATATACCAGATATTCACAAATCTGCTAAATTTCTATTTCTAACAATTTTGAAAATTTATAATCGAGTTCTATAAATGCTGAATATTATAATAACAACATAAAAACACTATTCGTCTTGGAAAAATATTTAAAAATAGCGGGTATTACACATAGAAACGTGGAATACATTGTGGACATTTGACAGATCTAGCGGTAAAGCTAAATGATCCACTGCTCGTACTCTGTCGATGACGTCGAAAGGTCCAATGAAATGAGGATGAAGTTTCCCTCTCTTTCCAAAACGAACAATACCCTTCAAGGGTGAAATCTTGAGAAATACGTGATCACCTACTTGAAACTCTAGCTCTCTGCGTCCAGCATCTGCGTATCTTTTGTTTTGACTCTGAGTAGTATGAATTTGTTGTTGAATGAGTTGTATCTTATCTGTTGTGATCTCAGGCCCAATAATTTTCCTCTCTCCTACTTCAGTCCAACATACCGGTGATCGACATTTCCTCCCATACAACGCCTCATATGGTGCCATGCCGATACTAGCTTGGAAACTGTTATTGTAAGCGAACTCAACGAGAAGTAAATGTTCCTCCTAACTACCTTGGAAGTCCATAATAGTAAGTCGTAACATGTCCTCCAAAATCTGAATAACACGCTCGGACTGTCCGTCTGTCTATGGATGAAAAGTTATACTAAAGTTTAGAGTAGTGCCCATAGCCTCTTGGAAGCCCTTCCAAAACAGTGACACAAACTTAGTGTCTCGGTCCGAAATAATAGAAACTGGCGTACCATGAAGTTGAACGATTTCTGCGATGTACAACCTTGCCAGTCTCTCAGATGAAAAGGTGACTCTGACTAGTAAAAAGTGAGCAGACTTCGTCAATCTATCCACAACTACCCAAATAACATCATTTTTTGTCACTGATTGGGGTAACCCAACAACAAAGTCCATGGTGATGTGTTCCCACTTCCATTCAGGAATAGAAAGTGACTGTAAAGTTCCACCAGGACGTTGATGCTCTATTTTTACCCTTTGACAATGCAAGCAACATGAAACAGCTTTAGCAATATCTCTTTTCATATTCGGCCACCAGAAAGACCTCTTCATGTCATGGTACATCTTAGTACCACCTGGATGAACAGCAAACTTAGACGAATGTGTCTCATCCAAAACTTTCTTCTTTACTTCAACAATATTTGGAACACAAATTCTGCCCTGATATCTAAGCACTCCACCTTTCAAATGAAACTCGGGCCTTTTTCCTTCAAATATTTCTTCACTAACCTTCTTTAAGAACTCATCAGACATCTGAGACCTCTTGATCTCTTCAAGAATAGTCAGTTCTGCAATGAGAGTTGTCAGAAAACCTTGAGATTGATGAGGGGTGACGTAAATCTCCATTTTCTCTGATTAGGGAAGCCACACTTCCAGAAGATTTTCGACTTAAAGCATCAGCTACAACATTAGCTTTTCCAGGGTGATACTGAATATCAAGATCATAGTCTTTCATGAACTCTAACCACCTGCGTTGCCTCATATTCAGCTCTTTTTGTGAGAACAAATATTTCAAACTCTTATGATCAGTAAAAATTTCACACCTTTCACCATAGAGATAGTGGCGCCATATCTTTAGCGCAAAAATTACTGTAGCTAACTCCAAATCATGGGTGGGATAGCTCTTCTCATGAATCTTCAATTGTCGAGATGTATACGCAATAACCTTACCATGCTGCATTAAAAACACATCCCAATCCTTGATAAGAAGTGTCACTGTAAATTACAAATCTTCCTTCTCCGGTAGGTATGTTCAAGATAGGTGCTGAAATCAGACGATCCTTTAACTCTTGAAAACGTTTATCTCTAATTTCATTCCATTCAAAAGGAACCCCTTTCTGTGTTAACTGCATTATAGGCCCTGCGATCTTGGAGAAGTTCTCAACAAATCTCCTATAATAGCCAGCCAAACCTAGAAAACTACGTACCTCAGTTGCAATTGTTGGTTTTGGCCATGATTTGACCGCCTCAATTTTCTGTGGGTCCACCATTGTGCCTTATTTAGAAATCACATGCCTCAAGAATGACATCTTGGGAAGCTAAAACTCACATTTCTTGAATTTCCCATATAATTGGTGATCTCTTAGTGTTTGCAACACTATTCTCAGGTGACGTTCATGATCCTCGAGGCTCTTCGAATATATAAGAATATCATCAATGAATACGATTACGAAATCATTAAGATAAGGCTTGAATACTCGATTCATTAGATCCATGAATGCAGCAGGAGCATTGGTAACGCCGAAGGGCATTACCAAGAATTCATAATGACCATAACGAGTACGAAAAGTTGTCTTCTCTACGTCTTCTGCTTTAACCCTCAACTGATGATAACCTGATCTCAAGTCAATCTTAGAGAAAACTTGTGCTCCTTGTAGTTGATCAAACAAATCGTCAATCCTTGGGAGAGGATACTGATTCTTGATTGTTACTTTATTCAACTCGCGATAGTCAAGCACAGTCTCATAGTTCCATCCTTCTTCTTTATAAAAAGTAATATGCTCGAAACCGTGATCAAATCCGACATCGGTAGACATTTATATGTTCGCTTAAAGTTTTAGGGGTGTAAATGTAATTTTTGGAAATATATCTGGGCAGAATACCCTGTTTGGACAACAACTAATTACAAACTTCTAATGGCCATAACTCACTCATTCCTTAAACTTTTTAAGTAAAATCAGTGTCTATCTTGAGTGAAATTTTGTGGAGAATCCAAATCAAAAGTCGGTTTTAGAAAATTCGAATCATGGAATGTGAAATGACCAATTTACCCTTTAAAACGAATCCTAAATAAAACTCAAATGGTACAAGAAAATCAAAAATCATTTTAATAGTAGTCATATGAGTATTTTAGGAGACTAACACTAGAATTTGAGAGCTATAGGTGGTCGGAGTAAAGAGTTATACTAATTTTACCATTTTGGACTAAACCGTGCTATTATCTAGAGTTTCCTAATTTTAAATCAATTAATCCATTTAACCACTAATAATTTCTGTTAGATGAGGCTAAACATAATAGAATCAATATACAGATATAGTATATACAAATTACATAAACCCAAAATAACCAAGGAAACTTACCTCTACCAATTACGGCTTAACCCAACTTTCTCTCTCTCTTCCTGAGATCTCTCTCTCTATCTCTCAGGTATGCATGTATATATATATAGTATAACTAGATATTTTTAGATATTTGTAACTAGATATTTGTAGATATTTGTAACTAGATATTTATTAACTAAGGTTAGGCTAGATTAACCATAGTTAGATTAGTTTAACTAGGATTAGATTACTCTACTTAGGTTAATTTCAGTCCATTAGAGTCATGTCACATGTCAATTGATTTGTGTTCGTAAACACAACTATTCCAATTATATTTCCAATTACTCGGGTTGTTACAGTTAGCCACTATCAGATCAGGGTGATAGCCACATTACAGTTCCCACGATTTGTATACCTTAGCCTCTATCAGATCAAAGCGACCACACCGGTCCATCACTTGATGTCGGTCACGGACTACAACGATACCACCAATATATCCCTTAGTCTCAATATTGGACTAAAATGACATATCCCTTAGCCTCTCCATAACCCTGTGTCTCGATCATGGACTATGGTAATATTCCTTTAGCCTTTATCGGACTAAGGTGTTAAAGGTATTTCACAAATCCACATGTGTACATAATGAAGCCTGACACACTGTCCCAACTTTCTCGACATATAACCTCATCCCACACCTGACTATCTCAACTCATTAGGATCCCACACTTGACCTCGTACGATCTTTGCGACTGCATTTATGCACTCAATCATAATCGTATCGACCATCTCGGTCGATAGACCCACTATTATGCATGCCGGCTTCTCAATCAGGTTAACAATATTATAATATATTTATACAAACGGTTCCACTATTTAATGCATTAAGCCCATTATTCAACATGTGCACTATTAATCCAATACCACATCTAATAGTCAACGCACAATATAAAACAACTTAACATCCCATTGTGTATAAACAATCTGGACATTTAACATTTTGATTTATCCAATCGATTGGAATCAATTCCAATCGATTATGACCCATTAAATCGATTAAAGTAATGTTCAATCGATTGGTTCCTATTTCAATTGATTGAAATTCTGTTCAATCGATTGGAAAGTCATCTTCTTCCCAGAACTAAACTGAATGCTCTGTAAACTTTCGGGGTCAGTTTTTTCTTACCGAAACATATATATACAACATACTTATGCTACTCATTGAGTTTGAACACTCACCGGTGAGGTTCTGTGACGTTGGTGGCACTTGGGGTGACCACGGGTTCCTTGGTGAGCTTTCTCATCTCTCTCCTCTTTCTCTGCCTCTTCTTCTCTCCTTCTAGTGCTCTTTGTCTTCTTCTTTTTCTTCTTCTTCTTCTTCTTCTTCTTCTTCTTCTCTATCTCATTCTCTGTCCGAGAGTGTGTGTGTGTAGAGGTGTATATATATACGGGTGTGTATATATATGTATATGTGTGTGTATATGTAAGTATATCTCTCCCTCTCTAACTCTCTCAACTCAGCAAAACATGTATATGTGTATATGTGAGACATATATAAATATAGGATAGGTAAGTGAATGAGAACCACATGAAGTAAACTTGGTGACCAAGTTCAGTCTCGTCCAATCGATTGGATGGGGTTCAATTGATTGGGCAAAGGCGGTTAAAGTTCAATCGATTAAGAAGTGTTCAATCATTTGATACATATCGGTCAGAGTTCAATCGATTTAGAAGTGTTCAATCGACTGGGTGGGACACATTGGCAATCGATTGGGAAGGGCTCTGTAAGAAAGATAAAGGCAAGCAACTCTATCTTTATTTATATATAAAGGCATATAAAAGTGCAGTGAAAATACAGATATTACACTTAAGATCTGGTGGCGACAGAAGAAGTGGCGATAGTGGTGGCTAGGAAAGGATGAGGAAGAGAGAGAAGAAAAGAGAAAAGAGATCTCCAGATCTGGCCGGCGGTGGCGAAGGCAACGACGAAGGTTAGCAATTGTGTCGCCAGAGGTGGTAGTGGAGGTCGCCGGAGGTGGTAGTAGTGGTCACCGGCGGTGGAAGTGGTGGTGGTCGGAGGTTGGCGGTAATAGTGGCTAGGGTTTGGTAGTAAGGTTAGATGATGAAGGTGAGGGTATTTTTGTACAAAAATGTTCTTAGGACCTTAGACCAGTGTCCTTAATTCCAAATTATCTTCTCCTAATGCCCTTTCAACAATTTTTCCTAAAATTTATGGGTAAAATAATTTTGAAAAAAATTAGTCAAGATTGGGTGATGAAATAAATGCTTGAAATGACCTCTGTTATTCTTGAAATTTGGACAAAAATGTGTATAAGTGATAATTTAAATCAAACTATGATATAGTGAAAATCATGCTAAATCATTAATAAAAGGTTAATCAACTCAAACAAAGCATGTTCCAAATAGTTTTGCCTCACTCAAATAATCTAGAATTTCTATGAAATCCTAGAACATAGGTTTTTAAGAGGGCTTACTCAACTCTCTTTGAAATCATGCTTCCACAATGGATGAAAATGAGTGTGATGATCAAAATTATATTAACTCAAGATCCTAGAGAGGATCCAAGTTGACATGAGAACATATTTCCAAGTGGTTTGTCTTGTATTGAACAAATTCAAGAATTCCTAAAAGGGTTAATTATATCTTACCCCCTGTGGTTAGGTTCAGTTTTACTTTACTCCTTTGTGCTTCAAAAGTGGACACTTAACCCCCTTGTGGTTTTGGAAGTAAAACTGCTAAGATTTCTCTCAAAATAGCCTTACATGAGAATTAAATGTTAAAATTAGCCCAATATAGGAGAGTTTAAGTGTCAAATTTAACCCTAAATAGGCAGTCAACCCCAAAATTAGCCCCACAAAGGGGTTAAGTGTAAAAATTAGACCCACATTGGTGTGTTAAGTGACAACATTTTCCCCACATAGAGGATTAATCCCAAAATTAACCTCATAAAGGGGGTTAAGTGTTCAGATTTTTGGCCATTTTTAGAATTTTCATTAGTTTTGAGGGAAATCTTAACAGTTTATTTTAGTCCGAAACCACTGGGGGTTAAGTATCTACTTTTGAACCACAAAGGGGTATAGTGAAATTGAGCCTACCAAGGGTGGTAAAATGTAATTAACCCTTCCAAAAATTCCAAGTCAACTTCTCCTCGTGAAGGCGTTCTCAACCTTTTGTTGAAATCATATAAAAATTCACAGGATGAAGTATGAATATGGGGATAAACATGGTGTCAATTCAAGACCCTAGAGAGGTTGTACAAGGTAAAAATTCCAAGTAACAAAAAGTTGTTCCATAAAAAATGAAAATGGGTTGTATCATAGAATTTTCCCACATTTCCATCTATACTATTATAAAGGCAAAGTTAGAGGGGTACCATCTTTTTTCTACAATCATCAATATTACATAAAAACCAATATGTTGTTATCTATCTATGCTATTTTATAAAGAGAAAGCTAGGGTTACCAACCCTATTTTTACTATACTACATATTTACCTAAGAGCCAACATAGTTTTATTCATAAAATAATTCTAACAGTAGTGAAGCGTCATTAAACATTCTCCACACAAAGTCCAATAATTGCCAAAATTTAAAAAGGTAACCAATCCCTCCATGTCTATGATCTCTCTCCCCTTACCCAACCGTCTCTCAAGTTCAACGCAAGGAGAAAAATGCAGACGGGAGATCCCACCATTTTTATGAACTTGAGACATTTTGAAACTATTTTGCAGGTTTATATCTAAACATGCATATTTTATAGGGTTAAGTAGTATTAAATCCATCTTAGTGCACCTTTTTTAAAAATAGATCCAACCCAAAAAAGTTTTTCTTGTTAGGTCCACAAATATATATAATACACAAATGCCTCTATTAAATTCTTGCTATAATTAAGTCATCTAAAAATTAGGGATTTCAAATTTAGGTTTGAAAAAACCTAAATCATGCTATTATCTATAAATGCATATCTAATTATAAAAAGTTTTATATATATAGTACTATATCCTCTCTACCCTCTCTCTCTCTCCAAATTGCATCTCCCAATATGATCTCTCTCTCTCTCTGTCTCTCTCTCTACAATGGCCCAACCATCGGTTGCCCCGACACCCCTCCTGAAAGATGAGCTAGACAGTCATACCCACAATCCGAAACCTCGATTTCCTTGAAGTGTGGAGGCCATTCTTTCAACCTTACAATCTTATCATCGTCCAAGACGGTGACCCATCAAAGATCATCACAGTTGTTGACCCATCTTTCTATTTTTTTCCTTTTGGTTAGGTCTTTTTCATCGGACCTCCGGAGTACTGTCAGGTGAACTTTAGCAAGTATTTAACGAAGAGTTTCTCATCGGAGAAGTAGTTCTCCGACATGTTCGCCAGCCAGTGACCTTGTTACTTCAACACAGGCGTGATGGTGATGAATCTGGTTAAGTAGAGGCGGTTTGGGTACACGAAACAGGTCAAGAGGTGGATGGAGATCCAGAAGAATAGATGGATCTACGAGATTGCAGTTTTCTGTAGTGATAAATTCTACACTGCATGTAGTAATAAAGGGTTTTTAGTTTGGAGGAGTAGTGGAGTTTTTTTTCTTCTGGTTTTTTCTTTTCTGATCACTCATGTCTTTTTTGTTTTTATTTTTTTTTTCAGTTTAGCCCTGTAATTTGGTCGTTCTTATGGTTGAATGTTCATGTGATGGTTGGTGTCCTTGGTTTGGATTTTTGGTTTGGTCAAATTCTGGAAAATTGGGTTCTTACAAAATTTTACATTCACACTTTACATTCAGATTTCATAATCAATTTAAATTCTACACTCAAATTTGTTAGCATACCTATCATAGCAACACCCACATGACTGGTATAACAACTCTATATGAGTGTTAAAATTTATACATGACTTGTAAATTTTACACTCAAATTTTACATATGATTGGTAAATTTTACACATGATTGTTCACTGATTTCTTTTTAAATCATATGCAATGCATTGTAAAATTATACAGTGTAAAAATTCTACTCCTGTAATCATTTCTAATGCAGTGTAAATTTAACTCTTGTAGTCATTTATATTGCAATGTTAAAATTATCATGGCAATCATCGACTCTTTTGGACTAATGCAGTGCAAAATTATACTGTGTAAAAATTCTATTCTTTTGTCATTATTTATAATGCAGTGTAAAATTCTACTCTTGTATCATCGAATTTTTTTAGTCATTTGTTTGTATCAATATACTTTCATCTCAAATAAAGATGACAATAATAATCCTATATGTTTCCCTATAATTATGCGATTTATAATAATAAAAAAAAAATCAGTTACCTAAAAAAAGGGGACTTAAATCACAAATTAAATGATTCAATCTTTAACTATATATCCAACTATCTGTATTTAATGGAGTATATGCATGTGTATATATATATATATCCATGGGTACAATTGTATCATTATTCACACTAATTTGGGGGGGGGGGGGGGGGGGGTGGACTAATCAATAAATACTTTCTAATATTTTGGATCTAATAGTATAATTAAATGATGAGTGGATCTAAACTAAAAAAGATTAGTAAATAGGGATTTTTGGGGAGATTTCCATATTTTATATCTAACACACGAAGATGAATTCCTCCTTTTACGCTATGATTGGGAGTTTAAAATATGAGAGAAAGGGAGAGAAAGTACCTCAGTTTCTCTCAATTGCGAGTTTTAATGAGGAGAGAAAAGGAGAGAAAGGGAGAGAAAACTAACCCCCACTTTCTTTCAATTTCTTTCTCTCCAAATTGGGAAGAAAAGGAGAGAAAAGAAAGTGAGGATTAATTAATATTTCTTAATACCCACTATACTCTTCTAGTTTAGTCTTACCTAATTGTAATTCCATCTAAGTCTTAGGGCTTGCATTATAATACACATACATATATTATAAAAATTAAAACAAAACACAGCTTAGAAAACCAGCGACGACCAAACCGTCCATTGCCAGTTTACTTTCCTAGGTATGTATGGCGTGAGTGTATGAGTGTTTGTTAGTCCAAGTTATTGATGGGTAGAATGATAACTTTTTTTTTCTTTTCTTTTCTTTTCTTCTCAACTTGAAATCAAGGGGAAAGAAAGTTACTTTCTCTTCTCTCCTCAACTTCCAATCAAGATGAAAGAAAACATCATCCTTTCTCTTCTCTTCTTTTCTCTCCTCACTTATGACTTTCTCTTCTTTTATTTTCTCTCCTAAACTCCCAATCATAGCGTTAATGTCAAGATTATTGGTTCTGTGTTTGGGTTTTTTTTTTTTATAGTTGTATATATATATACACACTACTAATAAAGAATCATAGCAGAACAATGGTGGATTCTCCGAGACATACGATTCATCAAAAGCTCTTAAAATGGTGAACATTGACCAGAGGACACAACAAGAAAAGAAGTTGTCGATGTCGGCATCGGAATGGTCGGTTCTGCTCTTGCTTAATCACTTGGCAGAGTAATTATCTCTCTCTCTCTCTCTCTCTCTCTCTCTCTCTCTCTCT
This sequence comes from Hydrangea macrophylla, assembly GCA_033977485.1. NCBI lineage: Eukaryota > Viridiplantae > Streptophyta > Magnoliopsida > Cornales > Hydrangeaceae > Hydrangea > Hydrangea macrophylla. The sequence continues at coordinate 52,961,442 of CM066982.1, forward strand.
CTCTCTCTCTCTCTACGTGAATTTTGAGGTTTAGTCTGCCAATATTTGATGTGAGGAATTGTATGCTTCCCAAATTTGCATCCCAAATGTGGTTTCAAGATGTGTGACACTGCATCAATTTAGTTTTCATTGGAGGAGTTTGAAGTAGTCTCACCATTATTGAAAGGTAGTGCCACTTCTACAAGTGCTAGGACCACATTTGAGACACAAATTTTGAGAAGCATATCATTACCCTTTGTTCTGTGAGACTAAATTATGTGCGTATTTTTGTTTGTTTTGTTTTGTTTTTTTTGTTTGCTGAAATTTTTTTTTCGTGTTTGTGTTTGGGATTTGAAGGTAGAGAGAGAATATATTTTGGTGTGGAATTTGAATCCCTGGGTTTGGGATTTGAAGGGAGAGAGAGATAGAGAAAGTATCTTTTGGTATGGGATTTGAAGCCCTAGGTTTGGGATTGATGAGCTACGATCCATACTAAATATGTGTATACACACTAGGATGTATACATATACATACATGACAAACAAAATATATATGGATTAAGTTAGACGAAGGGCACCTCCAATTTTTAATCAAAATGCATATCAAATTAAAATTTGTGGATCCATCGAGTAAAAATAAAATAAGAAGGAAGACTATTTTCCTCCATAAATAAAAAACGTTCTAATTTAGTAATAGTAACTTAAGAAACAAGAGTGAAAGGTGATTTACAAAATTCAATTTTTTTTTATAATTTATATCCTACTATATTTTCATTTTTACCCTACTTTCTTCACTTTTCTCCTTGATAACCAAATAAAGAAATAGGTTTCTTTTCGTGCTTTCCTTTCCCTCACTAAATCAGAAGCCTCGAGGTAAAAAAAAAATCAAAGAAAATGTTGTTTTGTTTGTTAAAATTAGGAATAAAAAAGAAACACAATGTGTTGCACACGCAATGCGTGTCCCTCGACTGCTAGTACTATTTTAAAGGCAAAGATAGGGGTACCATCTTTTTTCTACAATCATCAATATTTACATAAAAACCAACATGTTGTTATTCACAAAAAATAACTCTAAAAGAGCCAAAGTGTCATTTCAACATTCTTCTAAAAAAAACTAAAAATTTTTAAATTGTAACCGACCACTCCAATGAAACTGTCTCTCATTTCAAAAAAACAAAAGAGTTGCAGAAACTTATATAAAGAATTGTGTTAGAACATTTCAAGGGTGGTTTTGAGTAATGGAAACTGGCTGTGTGTGGATTTTCCTCTGGTGGTAAGGCACACTATCAATTGAACAGTCGAACCAGTCTTGACAGCATCCTCATGTGCCTTTCCAAGCATCCTGACAGAGCTAAGAGTAGGACCTCCTAGGTTCTTTATTATTGGCTCAGACCAGTTGTTAATTCCCATGACCAAACTCTTTGATCAGCAAATTAACCAACTGGTCAGTTAATGTTTACTCCACTATAAAACAATAACTGCACTCCAACACAAAAGAGCAAATCCAAAGCGATATCTAGACTTGCACGGTGTACTAATGTCCCCCTACCATCAGTATTCTTAATCATTTTTAGGTAGTTGGATAAACTGTTACTATCGAGTCCCATTCACCTCTCATGATTACCAAACATGTTGATAACTACTTATCAACAAGACTGCAGTTCTCAGTAATCAACTTGGTAACATTCTCAAGGGAATGCTTACTCTTTATCAGAGGGTAAATTCTATCTTGACAATATATGTTCACAACCCTATGAACATGACATATCCAAGATACCCAGGTGTTGATCTTTTATAGACCTCACTGATTGGTAAATCAAAGCAGTCATATCCACAGTCTGTATTTATAATCATCTCAAGATTGAGAACACGTACCTTATACAAGTTATAAGTTCCTATCGACTGTTGACAGTCTTAAGTGTCAATAGGAAAACTCAGGTTTGCCAATGCACTACAAGCACTAGCATATTAACTAAGAGTTACACTCTAGTGATTGTGTAATACCCTGTATTTGGATATATATATATATATATAATAAGACCTAGTATTTCCTTTCTATACTTATAAAACCTTCCCTTTCTTTTGTGTGAAATTTAGTATCCAATCGATTGCCTTGTTTCCGAATCGATTGCCATTCTTCATATACCAATCGATTGCCATCATACCGACCAAAATTCATTACGTGGCAACTTACTAATCGATTGCCATATATTCTAATAAATTGCTTTCAAATATTTGTAACCAATCGATTGCCATCTTTACCAATCGATTGGCATAAGCTGAGACAAGTTTTCTTCTTTGCTTGAGCTTTGGACATGTGGCACCCTTTCCTTTCTATATATATAAGTTCATTTATGGCCTTGGGCCAGTTTTGACAGCCTTGAGAGAGAGAGACACATCTTGTGAGAGATATACATATATCTATACATATATCTATATCTATATACACCCACACACTCCCACACACTACGTTGGTTAGAGAAAAAGAAGAACAGGGAAGAAGAAAGAAGAAAGAGAGACAGAGGAGATAGAGAGAGATAGAGTAAGAGAGATAGAGAGAGGGAGAGAGAAAAACCTTAAGGTTTCAAGCTTCCAAGCCAAACAAGCATAGCCAAACACACCCTTGGTGAGTTCTAACTCATTCGGTCCCTTTATTTGATGTTTATACACGTTGTTATGAAGATTAGATGTATTAAATACATGATTTCTATATTTATATATGATGTTTTATTAATCTGCTGGTGAAGACGAAGTACCAATCGATTGGTATGATTCCCAATCGATTGCCATCAGTCTTATCCCAATCGATTGGATGGAATTCCAATCGATTGATATGATTCCTAATCGATTGCCATGATCTCTTTGTCCCAATCGATTGGCCCTTATCCCAATCCATTGTCATTGGCAGAATATGGATTCCTTTGCCTATTTACTATATTAAGGGTTCGATTGTTCGATTCTCGATCCGGACTTCTATTATGTAATTTTGGGTCGATCTGGGATAATGTGACGACAAAGATAAGTATGATCAATAATAGTGGATTGACATGACGATGTGGATGACATATTGATTTTGGTATGAATTTGATATCCGTTTCATTTAATCAGAGTAGTCAGGCAAGCCAGAGAATTATCATGTGTCGCTATTAGAACGGAACTTAGGTACGTTTGATCAGTTTTGGGAACGGTACGTGGATGGACGTTTGGTCATGATATGCTCTTAAAAGCGGTGAGCTGTGAATATGCCCTTAAAAGTGGTGAGCTGGACCAAGTAGTCCTAAGATAGGCCAGATGATCTATGATATGCTCTTAAAAGTGGTGAGCTGTGTAATATACCCTTAAAAGCGGTGAGCTAGGATCACTGGTAGATGACGTTGAGCTATGGCAATAGATTGATATGCCTTATTGAAAACGTTGTGTCCCTGTAAAGTGGTGAGCTGTGTATATGCCTTTAAAAGCTGGGGACGGACTGACGTGGAGTCTATGACATGTGGTGAGCAGGATATATTGCTCTTAAAAGCGGTGGACGGAATAAGGGTGTATCCCTAGAGTTAAACGATTGAGTCTATTCCTTCAGTTAGAGTATGTTGAATATCGACTTTCGAGTAAACAAGACGACAAGGGCTGGTTATTGACTTTGAGTAAAAGATAAAGATACTATTATATTAAAATTTAACTCGTGTCTTAGTTAACTTGTTATTTACTTCAGTTAACTGGTACCTTGTTAGTTTTTATTCACTCAGCTCTCAGTAAGCTGACGGCCTTTATTGCCTGGGCTTTTCCCCGTCTAGACTATCCTGTCCATTATGATGCAGGTAACGATCAGTTCACCGACGGCTACTACACAGAGGAAGGCTATGTTGAGGATGCCTATGTTAGGGAGGGTTTCTACGCTGATGTTTATGCCAGCTGAAGATCTAGAGATAGTTATTAGTTTACATTTTCCTATTTAGACTATTTTGGTTATATTTGGTACTTGGGCATATGTTGCTTCCAAACATTATATACTTTCGTTGTTGCTCTATGGTTATAATAACTCTGATGTTGGTAATGTATTAAGTTTTCTTTATATTACTGTGGGTTATTCTTTCTATTAGCTAGAACTATGTGGAGTGGAAGTTAGTGACATTCACCCGTCATTCCCTATCACCCGTCATTCCCTATGGACCCAAAAAGGAAATTTATTTTTCTCTATTTTTGCTGCTCCGGGGTGTGACAGGATTTTTGGTATCAGAGCTCTAGGTTGTAATACTTTCGTTCACTAACAGTTCCACACCATCTAGTCCTAGCATTTGAAATGTCTCGAGATAAGATAAATTCATCTTCCTGACGATAGATAGTTTCCTTTGTAGGTTAGCATGGATCCAAATTTTCACATATTCATAGATGACTCTTTTGGCGGATATGTCATTCATGGCAACACTGTGGAGCCAGCCATACCGGAGATTTATCAGAGTTACATTCGCCAGATAGCTAGTAGATATTTAAAGGAGAGGATATGGACTTTTCTCTATGTTGTTGGTATGACACACCCGACCGAGATATGTATGGATGCGTATCATTATGCTATGACCAGAGTAAGCCTGAGGTAGACGAGATCGAGTTGAGAGTTATTTTGGAAGGGCCTGCACCAGTTCTAGAGCCTGCAACTGTACCAGTACCGGCAGCACCACCATCACTGGTACCCATTATACCAGTCCCAGAGCTCGAGCTAATTCAGGGTGAGGAGGACATAGAGCTAGAGGATGAGCATCCTGATGAGGATATGGACAGGGATGGAGAAGAGGAACCTATGGACGACGAGGACCCAGTTGAGGATGAACCTGCAGTCGATGACGATGATGAGCCAGAGGATGACCCGGAGGAGCCAGAGTATATTCCTGCTGAGGATTTTGAGCCAGAGGACCCGGGACCCCGAGGCAGTTGAGGCAGATGTAGTTGTGGAGGGAGAGTTTCCGGATAAGGAAGTAGTTATGCTGGAGGCACCCGTTGTGCTTCAGTTACCAGCTGGACCTATTATGCATATGGCAGCCATGGCCGATATGGCAGTGGGATGGATAGCTGAGATGGTAGCTCAGCCAGTTGGTTTTGTTATAGGGGAGGCTACGATAGCAGGAGCTCTTGATATAGCCGATGGATTCACCGCAGTAGCAGTCGATGTCGCCAACCAAGCGATAGCAGATGTGATGGAGGATGCTAATGCAGAGGAAGTAGTTGAGGATTAGGATATCAGAGTGGTAGTTGGAGATCTTGCCATACCAGTTGAGGATGATCCACTTGAGGAGATGGATATCGATTCAGAGGACGAGGCACCACCAACAGGATCAGATGCTGATGACTTTTGAGTTAGGATCTGTAGGGAATTTAGTTTTTGTTAGTTTATATCAGGACATGTTGTCCACCAGATTTTTGGGAACTTGAGAGATAGCTATTTGACCATAGCTTTGTATAGTAATAACAATCGTAGTCGTAGCATCGTGAATAGCTGACCTTAGTACTCCCTCCGTCCCTTTTTTTGAGTCCACCTTTGGGAACTTAACTTTTTAAGGGGACAAAAAGAATCTACACCTACTTTCCACAATTGCCCCTAATCATCACAATAACTTTTTTAGTTTTGTCTTGATGTAGATTTTAAGGAATGGTAGTTTTGGAAAGTTATAAAAAATTGTATACCAATTTAGGAAAGTGGACACTAATTTTGGGACATCCCAAAATGGAATATAGGACTCAAAAAAGGGACGGAGGGAGTACTATTTTAGTTTTGTCCCACGTGGTACACAGTTTGACTAGTGTGTACTATGTGGTACATCTTTTGATATACATATATATACGATCAGTACTTTTGATATTGGTTGTATAATTGCATTGATGTGTTGTTTTTCAGAACTGTTAGTTCTTGTTTGCTTCTCGTTCTATTTTGATTTCATTTCTGCAAGAAGACTTTCAACTAATCGATGTGTCTCTTGTAGGAAATACTCGTTATCATTATGGTAGGACCTTTAAGAAATCACCAAGCGCGTATTGGAGCCCATATTCCAGAGGGAATGGACTCGTCCGGAGTTTTTGAAGCTTTCATGCAAAGAATGGAGCATGTAGGGGATACCTACAACAATGCTACCAATCAACGACCTGTCCAACCCCCAGTTGCACCATTTCAGCAGATGCAAATGGGAGACAAGTTACTGGAAAACTTTCATGGATTACGTCCTGAGAAGTTCGATGGACTAACAGAACCATGGAAAGCCGAATAATGGATAAGAGAAATGGAGTTAATCTTTGAAGCGCTAGAGTGCAGTGAGCAAGAAAAGCGTTGTCTTGCTACATTCCAACTCACTGATGCCGCCGCAGACTAGTGGGAAGCTGAGCGAGCCACTATTGGGATAAATGCTACAAGAGCGATGTCTTGGGAGATGTTCAAAGGACGATTTCTGGAGAAGTATTTCCTAGAAGATGAGAGAGATCAACAGGAAATGAACTTTCTCAATCTGGTCCAATGAGGAGGGACTGTACGTGAATATATTACACAGTTTGAGCAATTATCTCGATTTGCTCCACACATAATCGATACGCCACCGAAGAAGTGAAGAGATTTCACCAAGGATTGAGCCCCCACCTCAGACATATGATGGTTGGTCATCTGAATCAGTCTTTTGAAGGGATTGTTAAATTCGTTGCAGGACTAGAAAAGAATGCTAATCCAGTACAGCAACCACAGATGAATCGACCTCAATCGTCAAGAGGGTTTCAGCAGAGAAATTTCTAGAAGCAACCACTAAGGAATACCTAAGGTTGGAGACCACAAGGGAAATTTCCAAAGTAACAAGAGAACCTGGGAAGGAGCTAGGAAACCTCAGCAGGGTTACAATCAACCCCAACAATATCGTCAACAGGGACCACAGTCGTAGGCATTGCTTACAGCCCCACCGAGTAACAATGGAGGATGTTTTAACTATGGAAAGTCGGGACATATTGCAAGAAACTGCACTGCCCCCAGAATTTATCGCAAGCCAGACATCGTCTACCGCAACTGCAACAAGCCGGGGGCACTTGAGCAAGGATTGTCGTACACCACGAGGAGGATATTATGGAACACCAACTCAAGGAATCCAAGGACCTCCAGATCAGACTCGGGTAAATTCTATAATCCCAGGAGAAGCATGTTTTAATGCCGATGAATAACAGCATTTGGAAGGTACGCTTGTACTCTTTCATAGTACAATTAAAGATTTATTTGATACTGGAGCTGCACGTTCTTTTATCACTGTCAAGATTGTGCGTTAGTTAGGTTTAGAACCCCAGACACTTGAGCCAGCACTTAATGTTGTGTCACCATTGGGAGTAACTGTTAAGCTGGGCAAAGTATGTAAAGATTTCCCATTGACTTTGGAAGATAGGAATGTTCCAGCAGACTTAGTGGTTCTGTCAATGTCAGAGTTCGACATTATCCTAGGGATGGATTGGTTGACTAAGTACAATGCCAATTTGGATTGCCCTACTAGGACTATTGTGTTTCTAAGGCCAGGATGTCCGACGATTAGATTCCAGTGTCAACCAGTGAGCGACATGTTTCTCACAAGCTGTTTGGCTATAATCGGGAGTACGAGTACGGAACTTAAGATGGATCAAATTCCTACAGTACAAGACTTTCAAGATGTATTCCAGGATATTAAGGGACTTCCACCAAAGAGAGAAATAGACTTCTGTGTGGAACTAGTACCTAGAATGTTGCCTATTTCCAAGACTCCATATAGGATGGCACCAACTAAGATGTTGGAACGGAAGAAGCAAACTTGAAGATATAGGTTTTTTTTGCCCGAGTACGTCACCTTGGGGAGCACCAGTTCTGTTCGTGAAGAAGAAGGAAGGGACACTCCGACTCTGTATGGACTATAGGGAGTTAAACAAGGTAATGATCAAGAATAAATATCCACTTCCTCGGATAGACAATCTATTCGACCAGTTACAAGGATCTAGGATCTTTTCAAAGATCGATCTACGTTCGGGATATCATCAACTTTTGGTTCGACCAGAGGATGTATCAAAGACTACGTTCAGAACGAGATACTGGCATTACGAGTTTCTAGTTACGCCTTTTGGATTGACGAATGCGCCAGCAGTATTTATGGACTTGATGAATAGAGTATTCAGACCATATCTGGATAAATTCATTATAGTATTCATCAATAACATCTTAATCTACTCAAAGACGGAGGAAGCCCACAAAGACCACTTTAGATTGCTTTACAGACGCTTCAATATAATAAGTTGTATGCAAAGTTCAGCAAGTGTGAATTTTGGCTACGGGAAGTCACATTCTTGGGACATGTTATATCTCAAGACGGTATTTCTGTGGACTCATCTAAGATTGATGCAGTCTTAAGCTGGAATAGACCGACCAATGCGACGGAAGTTAGAAGTTTTCTTGGCCTAGCAGGATATTACAGGAGATTTGTTGAAGGATTTTCCAAGATAGCAAGACCTTTGACAAATTTGACGAGAAAGGAGATGAAGTACGAGTGGACAGACAAGCATGGGAGTGCATTTCAGGAGTTAAAGGAAAAATTGACTACTGCACCAGTACTCGTAATACCTAAAAGTGGAGAGAGGTATGTGATCTACAATGATGCATCGCACCAAGGACTTGGTTGTGTGCTTATGAAAGAAGGGAATGTAATTGCATATGGATCAAGAGAGTTGAAGGTACATGAGAAGAACTATTCTACGCATGATCTGGAATTAGCAGGAATAGTGTTTGCATTGAAGATCTGGAGATACTATCTCTATGGAGAGAAGTTTGATCTGTTTTCCGATCATAAGAACTTGAAGTATTTGTTCTCTCAGAAGGAATTGAACATGCGACAACGAAGATGGATGGAATTACTCAAGGACTATGACTTTTCATTGCAATACCATCCAGGTAAAGCCAATGTCATAGCAGATGCTTTAAGTCATAAACCTCGGCTAGTGATCGCTGCATTACTAATCCGAGAATGGAAAGCATGGGAAGTTTTAGCTGAATTCGACCTTCAGCCAATAGAATCAATCGAAGGACATCATTTTGGATGTCTTATGGTACAACCAACTATGATCAGCCGTATCATAGAAGCTCAATAGACAGCAGAGGATTTGAAGTTATGGTTTGCCAAGATGACAGCCAAGGAACCAGAAGTCTGGAGTATCAGTACAGACAGAGCCTTATGATGTAAAGGTAGACTACGTGTACCTGATGAAGGAAATCTTCAGAAAGAAATATTGGATGAAGTGCATAAGTCACGAATGACAATCCATCCTGGAGGTACGAAGATGTACAAGGATCTGAAGAGGAATTTCTGGTGGGAAGGAATAAAGTGAGAGGTAGTTGAGTATGTATCTCAATGTCTTACTTGTAAACAAGTAAAGGCAGAACATCAGAAACCACCTGGATTGCTGTAACCGTTAGCGATTCCTCAATGGAAATGGGAACACATCACTATGGATTTTGTGGTAGGATTACCAAAGTCACAGCAGAACCACGATGCTATTTTGGTAGTTGTGGATCGACTTACAAAGACGGCACATTTTATCACCTACAGTATGACGTATCTCGTAGAACGATTGAGCCGAATGTATCTGCAATACGTTATACGGTTACACGGAGTACCTGTCTCTATCGTATCAGATTGAGATTCACGTTTTACTGTAGAATTTTGGAAGAGTGTCCAGACTGCGATGGGAACGACGTTGAACCTGAGTTCGGCTTTTCATCCTCAGACAGGGAGAGTTAATCAAGTGATGGAAGATATGCTACGCGCTTGCATTACTGATTTCGAGAGTTCTTGGGAAACGCACCTACCATTGATCAAATTTGCTTACAATAACAGTTATCACTCGAGCATAGGGATGGCGCCATTCGAAGCTTTGTACGAAAGACCTTGCCAATTGTAACTTTGTTGGACTGAAGTCGGAGATACTCAACTTCTCGGGCCTGAGATGGTACGAGAGACCAGTGAGAAGATTCAAGTTGTACGTGAGAAGATGAAGACAGCTCGACACAAGAGTTATGCTGACAAGTGATGCAAAGACTTGGAGTTTGTCGTTGGAGATCACGTGCTACTCAAAGTTTCACCTGCTCGAGGCATCGTCAATTTGGTCAAAAGAGAGACAAGCTATCGTCACGATTCATCGGACCATTCAAGATTCTAGAGCGTGTTGGAAAAGTTTCTTATCGCCTTGCGTTGCCACCGAAGATGTCAGGAGTATACAATGTTTTTCACATCAGTATGCTGAGGAAGTGTGCTCACAACCCAACGCACGAGATCAACTTCGAAGATATTGAAGTCAACGACAATGCTACATTCAACAAAGGACCAGTGCGCATTCTAGATCGAGGGATCAAGAAGCTCATAAACAAGGAGATTCCGTTAGTGAAGATTCAGTGGAAACATCATGATGAAGGAGAAGCTTCTTGGGAGCTAGAGTTAGAGATTCGAGAGAAGTTTCCGTTTTTGTTTTAAATCTTGTAAGTTCTTGATTTTGATGACGAAATCCTTAATGAGTGGTGGATGATGTAATACCTATATTTTGATATATAATAAGACCTGGTATTTCCTTTCTATACTTATAAAACCTTCCCTTTCTTTTTTGTGAAATTTTGTATCCAATTGATTGCCTTGTTTTACAATCGATTGCCATTCTTCAGATACCAATCGATTGACATGTTTCCAATCGATTGCCATCATACCAACCCAAATTCATTACGTGGCAACTTAGCAATCGATTGCCAATTGATTGCCATCTATTCCAATCGATTGCTTTCAAATATCTGTAACCAATCAATTGCCATCTTTACCAATCGATTGGCATAAGCTGAGATAAGTTTTCTTCTTTGCTTGAGCTTTGGACGTGTAGCACCCTTTCCTCTATATATATATATATATGAGTTCATTTATGGCCTTGGGCTAGTTTTGACAGCCTTGAGAGAGAGAGAGAGACACATCTTGTGAGAGATATACATATATCTATACATATATCTATATCTATATACACCACACACTCCCACACACTACCTTGGTTAGAGAAAAAGAAGAACAAGGAAGAAGAATTGAAAGAAGAATAAGAGAAAGAAGAAGGAGAGACAGAGGAGAGAGAGAGAGAGAGAGAGAGAGAGAGAAACCTTGAGGTTTCAAGCTTCTAAGCCAAACAAGCATAGCCAAACACACCCTTGGTGAGTTCTAACTCCTCGGTCCCTTTATTTGATGTCTATACACATTGTTATGAAGATTAGATGTATTAATACATGATTTCTATGTTTATATATGATGTTTTATTAATCTGCTGGTGAAGACAAAGTACCAATCGATTGGTATGATTCCCAATCGATTGCCATCAGTCTTATCCCAATCGATTGGATAGAATTCCAATCGATTGACATCCCAATCGATTGGTATGATTCCCAATCGATTGCCATGATCTCTTTGTCCCATTCGATTGACCCTTATCCCAATCCATTGGCATTGGCAGAATATGGATTCCTTTGCCTATTTACTATATTAAGGGTTCGATTGTTCGATTCTTGATCCGGACTTTTATTATGCGATTTTGGGTCGATCTGGGATAATGTGACAACAAAGATAAGTATGATTAATAATAGTGGATTAACATGACGACGTGGATGACTTATTGATTTTGGTATGAGTTTGATATCCGTTTCTTATAGTCAGAGTAGTCAGCCCACATTGGGAATTGTCATGTGTCGCTGTTAGAACGGAACTTAGGTAGGTTTGATAAGTTCTGGGAACGGTACGTGGAAGGACGTTTGGTCATGATATGCTCTTAAAAGCAGTGAGTTGTGAATATGCCCTTAAAAGTGGTGAGCTGGACCAAGTAGTCCTAAGATAGGCCAGATGATCTATGATATGCTCTTAAAAGCGGTGAGCTGTGTAATATACCCTTAAAAGCGGTGAGCTAGGATCACTGATAGATGACGTTGAGCTATGGCAATAGATTGATATGCCTTATTGGAAACGTTGTGTCCCTGTAAAGCGGTGAGCTGTGCATATGCCCTTAAAAGCTGGGGACGGACTGACGTGGAGTCTATGACATGCAGTGAGCAAGATATATTACTCTTAAAAGCGGTGGACGGAATAAGGGTGTATCCCTAGAGTTAAACGATTGAGTCTATTCCTTCAGTCAGAGTATGTTGAATATCGACTTTCGAGTAAACAAGACGACAAGGGTTGGTTATCCACTTTGAGTAAAAGATAAAGATACTATTATATTAAAATTTAACTCGTGTCTTAGTTAACTTGTTATTTACTTCAGTTAACTGGTACCTTGTTAGTTTTTATTCACTCAGCTCTCAATAAGCTGACGGCCTTTATTGCCTGGGCTTTCCCCCGTCCAGACTATCCTGTCCATTATGCTGCAGGTAACGATCAGTTCACCGACAGCTACTACACAGAGGAAGGCTATGCTGAGGATGCCTATGCTAGGGAGGGTTTCTACGCTGATGTTTACTCCAGCTGAAGATCTGGAAATAGTTACTAGTTTATATTTTCCTGTTTAGACTGTTTTGGTTATATTTGGTACTTGGGCTTATGTTGCTTCCAAACCTTATATACTTCCGCTGTAGCTCTATGGTTGTAATAACTCTGATGTTGGTAATGTATTAAGTTTTCTTTATATTACTGTGGGTTATTCTTTCTGTTAGCTAGAACTGTGTGGAGTGGAAGTTAGTGACATTCACCTATCAATTCCTATGGACCCAAAAAAAAAATTTATTTTTCTTTATTTTTGCTGCTCCGGGGCGTGACAGATTGTGATTCATCACTCCATCCAATGGTATTTAATCATGCTACAATGTAAACCTGATGAGATATCCAGTCTCATCATCCACTAGGACAAGTTCTAAGTATCTCAGAATAGTAATTCGTATCTCACTTGTATGTATCTCATACACACACGAATTACTTACTATGATACTGAAGGATTACAATCATCTCATGAAGGAAACATACACAGTGAAATGTAAATGTGATATCCATATATTAAAATGTGAATGTCTCATACATAAAGTAATGGTTTGAGGGCACACACCCAACATAAAAGCGGTGGACTTTTTTATATATCCTTAACACTCTCACAACACCCCTACAATCTGCCATTGCAGATTAGAGAGAGAGACCCGAGAGTGAGAGAGAGTTTGGAGAGAAACATCATACACACGCATACATTGTATAAATAGCTACTCCGCCTCACATACACACACACACACATACACATACACACACACACACATTGCTGCCCAAATAATCCGAGAAGAAGAAGGAGGCACAAAGAAGAAGAAAGAAGAAAACTGGAGAAGAAAAAGGAGAATCGAAGACTCACTCGAGGTAGTCTAACCCCCTCTGCATCTCTGCACCCCTTGTATGTCACTGGATCATGCCCAGACCCACATGCATGTACCCAAACAGAGCCTTAGGCTCTCGGATACCCAAACTGCCATTAAAGCTGTAATACCCGCACATTTATGTGATTAATAAAATTAGTCCCCGTATTTTAGTTCGTAATTTCCAGTATTTCGATTTTATAATCCCCGAAACCCGAACATATACGTATGCGTATTTAATTATTTATTTCTTAGACTGTAAATTACGAACCCAGACTGACTTGCACGTTAACCTGTAAAATCTGCGTTTATATCGAACTGTATAGCACGTGGTCCCAAGCGACGACTCAACTATACATTTTTGGTAAATGGGAATCTTACCTGAAATGACATTTGTACTACCCATCACATCTAAACCTATTGGATAATCCCATTACCCAAACAAACCCCCTCCTACCCGTCGGATTTAACCCCCTACCTCCTAATCGTCGACCTCTTCTCCCCTCCCCAAGCATGTCTATCTTCATCAACTCAAACAGATTTTGAGATCTGTTTGTATAAGTGTGTATGTATAGATGAGTGTTGTATACATATATACATGGTCTTTGAGAGTGAGAGAGTTAGAGAACCCCACACACACCTCCACACTCACCCCCTTCTCTCTGTCCACTCACTGCTCCCTCCACCCCCTCTGCCTCACCCTACTCAGCGCTGACCATACACACATAGACACCGGAGAAAAAGGAGGCACACAGAGGATAGAGAGAGAAACGGACTGACCGGAGGAAGAGAGAGAGGCTTCACTGAGGTATATGACCCCTACACACTGCTCTCTGCATATTTTGTACACCACTGACTCACACACACACACACCCTCATGCAGACCACCCCCGAACTGAACCTTAAAAGCCCAATAATGGCTGGACCACCATTGGAGCTCCGGCGAGCTTGGGTTTTTGATCCGTCACCAAAACCCATGAAACTAACGCCAAAAGGACCCTAACGATCCCCTTAAGACCCTCGATGAACGGCTCGAAGCTTAGACCGCGTTTGGACGTCCTACGATTCGATTATTCTTTTAAACACGAACTGGTTTTTGCCCCTGTACGGACAGACCGTTAGGAGTTAGGCTTCAAGACTTATACCATTAGATTGGGCTCGTCGAGACACTCGATTTCGACTTATGGTTTGCGTAATTTCGTTAAGAAATGAGTGAGTTATAGTCGATTGAAGTTTCGAGTACAAAAGTATATATATACGTATGATATATATATACACGATTTTTTTTTTTTTTTTTTAACGAGGAAGAGGAAGAAGAGTTTGGGTTGGGCTTTGTTTTGGTAAGTTAGCTTTTGGGCAGCTTCTGTATATTAGCGAACTAAACTTAGCCTTAAGCTTAGATATTAATTGGTCTTATTATTAATATAGTTTTATTTACATCAATGTGGGTTAATTAGTTTGATCATTATGAAATAGTATTATATTTTCATACAGTCTGAAATTTTATAATATCTATTTATGTATTATAATTATTTCTTATTTAGTTTAAAATAAATAATAAATGGTAATTTAATTAAAATAAGATGGTACTAGTAGTTGATTAATGTTTTAAAAGTGGTTTTGAAAAGTTATGATATAAAAGTCTTTAACATTCTGAAAAATAATATTATTATATTCTGAAATTATGTGTTGTACTTATTATTTATTTAGTTTAAATGAACAATAAGAATTAGTTTTAAAATATGATAATTAGGTAATAAATACCTAATGGCTAAGGTTAATATGTAGAAAATCATATTGTTGATCCCAAGGCCTAATGACCTTGTTTTATAAATTAATTATTTATAAAACTCAAACTGTGGCATTATATATTATAGTTACTATTTATTTGGGCTTCAATAAATAGTAAATGTTAGTTTTAAATTATGATAAATAGATAATAGATATCTATTTGCCCATTTTAAAATCCGAGAAATTGTATATTATGTTCTAAGGACATAAAGGACTATTTCATAATTTAACAAATTATAAAACTAAGTTTTGATATTTTTAATATATTAATAAGGAGCCGTTTAACCATTGTTTAATTAATTTAAATATCAAACGAGTTCTAAAAATTATGAGAAAAATACTACAAACCTATTTTAAGGTCTAATATTTAATGAAAATATTTCTACGGACCAAATGTCCTCCTAAAATATATTTTACAATTATAGAACCTCCGAGACTATAATTAAATATTTAGGGTTTCAATAATTTGCAATAAATAAACCGTAGCTCAGAAAAATACGCGGTCAGTTCCTAAATTTCTAGAATTATGTCTAGAGTATTCCCTTAAAGTTTGGTGATCTTTTGACACGGTCAAGAATACAGCTTATTTCTAGGACCCACACTGGTATAGAAAACACAGTCTTTTGATGTGACGGACTCCGATTTGAGTCTAGTCAATGGCGTTAAACTCAGAATGATGTCTAGATCATCATGTTGAGGTTTAGGAACCCATCCGGCACAATTTCCATTATGCCCTTAATTCTAGTACGCTTATTAACCGTCGTTCTATGGATTTATATACTTTGTAGGGACCGAACCTACGCTTGTCTTCGCGAACCCACATCGAGGTGAGTCGTCCTAACTCACTTGGTATATTATAGAACTACTCTGTGTGTATCGTATGAATATCCAAGGGGTCCTGTGTGGACCTAATTGATGAATCATATATATACGTGAATGTGAAGATTTGTTATCTGTACGATGAACGCATGTTAGATAACTATACTCCATACTAGTTATTAATTGTTATTATTCAGGCTTATTGTGCTTTACGATTATACAATCACATGAACATTCATATAAATGTAGTCGAGTCGTGATGTCAATGTTGACGTCTACATGGTTAGTCCAGTCATGTTGTCATACATGTTGAGTGGATCGTGGAGGTCCATATGGTGCAGTCAAGTCAATGGGTACAATGATGAAATGCTCTAGGGCCATGCTAGGCGACGATAGCGTTGTAAATTTGAATACAATTGTAACACACGTACGCAGAAAAGGGGTTAATTAACATGTTAATATGCATTAATTTATGTAACTAATGTATAAAATGGGTTAAGGAGAGGCTTGGACTCGCCCATGGAAAAGTCCCCAGTGAGGAGGGACAGGTTTGGAAGTGGGACCCAGTGAAGGGCCCAGATAAAATATGAAATAAATTGCATTTAAATAATTAGATGCATTTTATATGACTATTTGGAATATGTTTAGTTGTTTCAATATCAAATTGTTAATATGTTAGCTTTTGATATCTACTAATTAACCCAATAAGGGCATTTTTGCAAAAAGGTGCATAATTAGTAGGTACGATAGTAACTTCACAAACTATGTGGGACCCATGTTGGGACCCATGCGGAACTTAGACAAACACTCATTAGATAATTGGGTAGTTAATAAAATGTTTGGGGATTTCATAATAAGAAGTTAGAAACTATCGGGGGTGTAAATGAAAGAAGAGGAAAATTTGGTTGATACCTCAATGCATGAGGTTGCATGTGTGTCAAGAGTATGTTTACTCTCAAAAACAACTACAGAAATTAGGAGAGAAGAGCTCGCCGAGAGAAGACGAGGAAGAACACGTCTCCGACATCGACAATTCGCCGTTCGGCGTCCAATTCGCGAACCGAAGCCGTATTCGGACTCGTGGAGGTGAGACGTTCATTTCTATACCATTCTTTTACATTGTAATCGTCTTAATTTTGTGACCCTTGCTAATCGATGAGATACGATTGCCGAATACATGTAGGAAATTACACCGGAGTGAGATTTGAGTTGGGTTTTGGCAAAATTCAGCATCTATAGGTTTAATTTTGGGAAGAATCTGGATTAGGTGAGTTTTCTAACTTAAGCTTGATGTGGGTACATGTTATGAGCTACAAGTTCTAGTTAAGAAATAGTAATTATGGATTTAGTAGTCAAATTCATGTTAAAGTTAGAATTACATGTTGATTTGGTAAAGAAATATTCATAATTATGTGGCTATGTGCTTATATGTGAAGTGGTCAATGAATGACTGTGAATAATGGTTCATTATGGTGGAATAAGGGAGGAGAAGAGGAAGAAATCCACTTTAAGAACGGATGTCCAAGGAATAGAAGTGGCCGCGGGACCAAGGGAAAGGTCTTCGGATCGGAGTGAACCATTAGCCCATAAATTCTGCGATTACGTATACTTATGTGCTTAAATTGTTGCATTACACATGTTCAAAACATCATTAGCATGTTAGTTAATTCACTAAGCGAAATGCTTAAGAAAACCGTTTTCCTATTTCTGTTGTGGTACATAACAACCACCGTAGGTTCGGAGCAAGGTACGGAAAGAAGGTGAATCAAGCTTGGGAAATGGGGCAAGACTCGGGATTTGTAGTACATGTCTAATCTTGTAGTATGATGTAAATTATGGTTTTTGGACTTGTGATACTTAAGTTATAATGCTTATAGTCGTGGGAGTTGGAGTTAAAACTTAGAAGAACTTATGTAACTCATTTTGTCTAAACTATGGATTTTGTATATTAGTTGGGTTGGACCACTCCGGCAAGTCCGTGTGTGTGTGTCGCAACCATTTTGGACAAGTTTTGCTTGTAACTAAGTTATATGTGAAGTTTTGAACTCTTTTCCAACAAAATTCTATGTTCATATAAGTTTAATCAAGTTTTGGGCTTGTATGTCTTATTTTTTATTCAATCAAGCTTGGGTACAAGTGTAAAGAGTGTGAAAGTACCCCATTATGTATTAGGATCATGTTTAAGAAAGTTTACAGTGTTCAAAGGTGTTTGAGTGGGTTTTGGATTCAAAATGTTATATAAACAGGTTGCAAGCTACTGCTGCAGAAATGGTTATGCAGAGGGGCTTTCGACCGGTCGAAGGGACCCGTTCGGCCGGTCGAAAAACCCACTACTAGCCCTTTAATTCTAAGTGTTTCCATGTTGTGTTTTAAATTTTAAAAGGCCAAGAGGGTACCTTTGAGGTCCCATTGACCTACAAAACCTTTACTTTCAATTATAAAGGTTGGTAAGTATTTTCCGCGAAATTTCCTAATTGTCACAAGTTAAACTAGTGTTATTTGGCTCAAGCTTGTTTAATAAAGCTTCAAACTCTTCCTCAAATTGTTTTCATGTATATGTTAGTACTTGGAAAGAACTTAAGTTCGTTACATGCTTGAATTCGGTTGGAATGAATTGAAATCTTGAAACGGTTGCGTGATTTGATGAGTTTTCGATGTTTTTGTGCACTTTTCGATAATTCTAAGTTGGTTGGGAAGTAGCCCCAAGTGACTTGTGTGTTTGGGAACTTCTTGGAATGTTAAATGGGGGAAAATATGGTTCAGAGGGTATCTGGATCGGTCGAATTGACCCGCTCGACCGGTCGAATGCCCCTCTGCACAAGACAGTGATTTCAAAGGTATTTTTCGTCGCCTTTTACGGAAACGGGCATAACTCTTTGTAGAAAATTCGAATTCATGCGCCGTTTTTTGCATTGGAACTAGGACTCAAGGAGCTATCTTTTGATGTAAAATTTTATCATATTTTATTAATGACCATTTTGCCCTTAGGCTATTTTATCTCAGCATAGTAGTTTTAAGCTACTTCAAATCATGTTTTTCCTTAATAACTAACATGGTTCTTGCTTATTAGTGTATTTTGGGTTCGTATAGTCTTGTTACACGTGTCCTAATCCGTGGGGGCGGGTTGGGGGTGTGACAGTTTTTGGTATCAGAGCAATAGTTTAGAGCCTTTGGGACGAAAGACGTACGACGCGTAGTGTGCACACAACAACACATAGTTGCATAAACATGCATACACGTTTACTTAGCATGTTTTTAATGTTGATTAACATGACATTTGTTTATTTAAAGTAACGTGTATGTGTGTGTAATAATGTGGGTGCTGTAGACACCCCAATTTTGACCAAACGTCGAATTAAGGGGAGTGTTACCTCTAAGATCCGATGATGACAATGTCCGAACTAACCTAGGACTTCCAAAAGGTGATTCAAACTCTTTCGAAAGATCTTCCAAGTTAAAAAACAAAAGAAAAAAAGGAGAGAAATTCAGCATGAACCCCGAAAAACAAAGTCAACAGTTGACCCAGTGAAAAGTCAACGGGTCAAAAGCGAGTCAGTCATAAAATTTCCAAATTTCAAGATGAAAAGTCCCGGTGATTGTTCATTGGGTCTCCCTTATGCTAGAAATGATTTTTAAGAATTTTTAAATAAAAGAAATCATGATGAAATCAAAAGGCTTTTAAGGAGAATTGTGCAGAAAATCGATATTTTGCCTTCGGAGGGAGAGTTGACTTTTTTTCCTTAAGGATTTTGATTTTTTAGATATTTTTATTAAATCCAAATGGGGGGTATTTCCTTAATTACATTTAATGTCTTAAATAAATACATAAATTAAACGACATTTACTTAAATGACATGAAATGAAATTAAGGTGCTGAATAGTGCTGAATTGCAGTGCAGCGGCAGTCAGGGTGCACGAACGGCAGTCCGTGACTGCCGGTGCCGCTCCGGCATTCAGTGAGTTCCGCAACGGCATTCGCTGAGTGCCGCGAATTTCTCCAGGTGCCGCATTTTTGTGACAGTTTTCTTAAAGTAGGTCGGTTCATACCCTAAAACGTGGCGGCGGGAATTAGGGTTTTGGCTGAGAATTTCCCAAAATGGCCCCCTAGTGATTGCCTATAAATAGAAGGTGTATATCTCTTTGTTTGGGTGACAAAAAAAAAAGGAGAATATTAGAATATTAGGATCCCAAGGTTGATTCATCTCCCAAAATTCCCAAATTGAGAGAATATTAGATAGGTTTGTTGGAAGAAAGAGCAAAAAGAAGAGCTTAATCATCATTTGGAAGGTTTTAGAGCAATCAAGAAGTTGAGGATCATTAGAGGTAAAACTCTAAACTAGTTAGTATATTCAATAGCTCAATCACAATATATAGATACTTAGGACCTTTTACACATTTTCAAAACCTCTCTTCCCACCTCATTTCATCACACACCACATATATTGTGATTGAGCTCTCATGTCATTAGTTTGGATCAAATAGTTCAATGGTTAAAGTTTAATTAAAGTTTGAAATAAAACCTTGGTCATTTTTCTTTTTGACTATGTTCATCTCCTTGGATTTATAAGACTTTCAATGTCTTACTTAAATCCATGTGTTTAGAGTCCTTCAATGTCCTTATAAACTCATGATTTATGAGGGGATTGAGGTTGATTTTTAGTATATTGAGTTAATGAAGTCCAAACTCCATCCATAGTTTGGGACCATTACCTTGGGATTTTATGAAGTTCTTTGTACTTTATTAAAACCCATGAGTTCAAGAATTATTTAGTCTCCAATGACCATCAAATGGTAGGAGAAATGTGTTAGTTCAAGTCTACTCCCATGGCTTAGACTAATCTTTCCCATAGGTTTCGAGAAGTCTTTCATACTTCATCTAAAAC
Source organism: Hydrangea macrophylla (assembly GCA_033977485.1). Taxonomy (NCBI): domain Eukaryota; kingdom Viridiplantae; phylum Streptophyta; class Magnoliopsida; order Cornales; family Hydrangeaceae; genus Hydrangea; species Hydrangea macrophylla. The sequence goes on from CM066982.1 coordinate 52,982,279, forward strand.
CTACATATGAGTATGTCTCTAGTCTCCAATGACCATCAAATGGTAGGAGTGATAAGTTGAATTCAAGCTTGGGTCCATAGGTTTGAGTTCTTTATTTGAGGATTTTGTGAAGTTCATTTCAATACTTCATCTTGAGTGTGAGGTGTCTTTAAACTCCAATGACCATTAAGTGGTAGGAGTAGTGATATGAATCCAAACTTTTATCCATGAATTTGAGTTCATTGTTCTTTGGATCTTGTGAAGTCCATGCCATACTTCAATAAAACCTATGAGCATATATGTCTCTTAGTCTTCAATGACCATCAAATGGTAGAAGAAGTAGTTTGGTTTGAGCTCAACTTCATGTTTTTAATAGTTGAGGCCAACCAACAAAATTAAACTAGCAAAATGAAAATAGTGGGTTCACAAACTGTTTTTGATCAAGGATTTTTAGTTTGAAATCCGACCGTTGGAATCGAATGAAACCAACGGGAAAATGTTCATAACACAAAGATCCACCATTGTGATTTTTGTTTTAAGAAGGTTCCATGTTTTGAGTGGTTTGATCATGAGTTTTGTGGGACAACTACAATCTGTCCGGAATTTCAGAATAGTTTCAGCACAGCAACACTCTTTTGAAATAATTAAATCGAGATTTTTATAAAGTGTTTGTGACCCACAATAATTTTTCCTAAGTAGATTAATGTGTTAGGAAACCACCCTAAAAAGAACAAAGCAATTCTGATCTGTTTACTATTTTTAAAAAATCAAACAAGAACTCTGGACAAAGAGTTGTGAAGTGCTGAGTGATGTCTAGTGTTTGCCCAATTCCCGGAGATCTAACCGTTCAAACCTTGATTTTCTTTTTGGGTTAGAAACTAGACTCACAGAGGCATATTGAGTCCAAAAATAATCAAGATCAAACCGCGAGAGCCATTCCTTTTATTTCTTTGAAGTTCGGGTCTGCTCTCTAGAATTTTCGGAGTTTTGTTACAATTTATACTTGGCAAATAAAGGTCCAAATGACCCTTTCTTGACCAAGGGTTCATACCATGCTTCAATAAAGGTTTATTAAGCTTAAAATCAGAGACTAAATGGTCCAAATCAATGAATAGTTCATAACCTTATTTCATTCATACTCATGTGTTCACGTGCACGCGTCCATGTAGATTGGTATTTGTAAATATAATTCATCTTGTGTTAAAGAGTAGTTACTTAGGAAGTTCAAATGACATGTTTTATTTAAAATGTGGGACTAATCCTTTGTTTTGTAGCGCTTTTTGAGGTACAACTTCTCATCCCTTCTCTAGTTTAATTCATTTCTTTGATTTTACTTGATTTTTCAACCTCATGCGCAACACCGTAGAATTAGGATTTGCCTTATGTGTATATGTGATTAGAGACCTTTGTTTAGGACTTTCTTTTGCATGTATGCATTGCACATTTAATATCGCTGCTGGATCCCGGGTAAGTTCTTTTGTTTCTTATTGCATATCATGATGCTTGCTAGTTGAATTATGTGACTTATGAATGATATTTTGTAAATTGGCAATTTTACACCATTTTCAACATGTTTGTGTAATGTGTACTTTATATATGTATTAATTGAGGGCACACTTAGATTAGTAATTAGATTAAAAGGATGATAAATAGAGGCCTATCGCGATATAGGATGAAAAGGGGTGTTTTAGTCCGTTGGGCTCCATCCCTTTTCATTCCATAATCCCCGGACCTAGTCGAATCTTTGGTTTCGCAAAATATCAGTTTCTTTTTGAAATGGTTTCTTAATTTTTCCTTTAAAAATTAAGTAGCGACTCTTTTGTTTTGAATTTGAAATTTAAATAAGAAAAGCTGTGGGTAAGAAAAACTGCGGTATCCACAGGTGCCAGGCATTATGTCTGGAGGTGACACCTCAAACCGAATGGAACGAGTTGAAAGAGCAATTGAGGGATTGGTTCGAGTGGCTGAAACTCATGTGGTCGAGGAAAGACCAGTACAACCGAATCCAAATCCGAGGAAGGAAATTGTTACCATCTCAAAATTTCATAAACAAAAGCCAACAATATTCTGTGGAGAAGCCGACCCAATGAAGGCAAACTTTTGGATTTCTGATATGGAGAAAATTTTCAGGGTGTTACCATGTATAGAGGAACAAAAAGTGTTGTTTGCCGCTGACACGTTAAAAGATGAGGCACAATATTAGTGGCGAACTAAGCTGGGTCCGAGTCAACCGACTACATGGGATCACTTTCTAGAGATATTTAATGAACAATACTTTCCAGAATCATTTGGGGATCAAAAGGCTCAAGAGTTTATGGAGTTGGTGCAAGGGGGAAAGTCAGTTTGCGAATATTCGACACAATTTACGAGTTTGGGAAGGTTTGCGGGGGATATGATAACCGGTGAAAAAGTGAAAGCAAGGAAATTTGTGGCGGGCCTTCGAAGTGATATTCGGGGATGAGTGACCGTGTTTCGACCAGAGACGTTTGCAAAGGCATTAAATATTACCTCTATAGCTGAAAGAGACCTCGGGTATGCTTCAAACATGCCACCACCATCAAGTCAACAAAGTAAACGACCGGGATCAAGTCAGTTCAGTGGTCAAGGTAGTGCAAAGAGGCAGGGTTTTGGAGGGTCATCAGCGAGTAGTGGCAGTGGTTCCAGTGGAAATAAGCCGAGGTGTCAAACTTGTCAGAAGTTTCATTGGGGACGATATAATCAACTCCCAAATGCGAACACGTGTAATCTATGCCGACAACCGAGGCATATAGCACGAAATTGTCCGAACCAAAACTTGGATATGAGAGGTCGATGTTTTATCTGTAAGGAGTTAGGGCACCAAGCTAGAGATTGTTCTACCAAGCGTCAAGGAACTTCAGGCTTAGGTTCTTCCGCAGCTAGTGCCATCACACCAAGGTCTACTCAGCAACCCCCGAGGAGGGAACAACGGCAGGCGTGATCATTTCAGCTCAGGCCGGGAGAGAATGCTTCTGCCGATACCGTTGTCTCAGGTATGGTTCCCATTTGCTCACACTTAGCAAATGTACTTGTCGATTCGGGATCCACACATTCATTCGTTTCATACCACTTCGCTAAATATTTAGATAAACCACTAGAATTCCTAGATTATGATTTATCTATTGCGATACCATTGGGAGCTCCGTTGGTTATTTCATGGGTGTTTAGAGGATGTGGAATAGATATTAATGGTAAGGGATTAACCGTCGATTTGGTGCCGTTAGTGATCCAACACTTTGATGTCATATTGGGTATGGATTGGTTAGCGGCTAATCATACGATTATTGACTGTAATAATAAAGGGGTTGTATTTCGTATTCCGAATCAAGACGTATTTTATTTCCAAGGTAGGGGTGTCGTGTCACCACCGTATATCGTGTCATCTATTGAAGCTTATCGTTTGTTAAAGAAGGGTTGTCATGGGTTCTTGTGTAGTATTCTTGATACCAGGGGTGATGGTCCTAAACTTGAAGATATTCCGATAGTTAGAGAATTTTCGGATGTATTCCCAGAGGAGTTGCCTAGTGTGTTGATTGAGCGAGAGATTGAGTTTGGTATTGATATTATGCCAGGGACACAACCTATTTCACGAGCACCATATCGAATGGCACCAGTTGAGTTGAAAGAGTTAAAGATTCAATTGCAAGAGTTATTAGACAAGGGTTTTATTCGGCCTAGTGTGTCTCCGTGGGGTGCACCTGTGTTATTTGTGAAGAAAAAGGATGGGACAATGCGGATGTGTATTGACTACCGAGAAATCAACAAAGTAACAATCAAGAATAAGTATCCATTGCCGCGTATTGATGACTTATTTGATCAGCTTCAAGGGGCTCAGGTGTTTTCAAAGGTTGACTTGAGATCTGGATATCACCAACTGAAAGTTAAAGCAGAAGATGTAGAAAAGACAACCTTTAGGACCCGATACGGACACTATGAATTCCTGGTGATGCCGTTTAGGGTTACTAATGCGCCAGCTGCCTTTATGGACTTAATGAATCGTGTTTTTAAATCTTATTTAGATGAATTTGTGATAGTATTTATTGATGACATTCTGATTTATTCCAAGAGTCCGGAGGAGCACGAGCAACACTTGAGATTAGTCTTGCAGCGACTTCGGGAGAAACAGTTATTTGGGAAGTTGAAGAAAAGCAAATTTTGGCTTACAAGTGTCACTTTTCTAGGGCACGTGATCTCCAAGGAGGGTATTTCTGTAGACCCACAGAAGATAGAGGCTATGATGAATTGGTCAAGACCAATAAATGTGTCAGAGATTCAAAGTTTCTTGGAGTTAGCTGGATACTACAGAAGATTTTTCAAAGACTTTTCCAGAATCGCGACTCCAATGACAAGGTTGATGAGAAAGGATGTACCGTTTGAGTGGAACCAGGAATGTGAAGATTGTTTCCTAGCATTGAAAGAAAAGTTGACAACAGCACCGATACTTACAATCCCGATAAGTACTGGAAATTTCAGAATTTATAGTGATGCTTCTCATCAAGGGTTAGGATGTGTTCTAACACAAGATGACAAGGTGATTGCTTATGCTTCAAGACAATTGAGACCTCACGAGAAGAACTATCCAACCCATAACTTGGAATTAGCAGCGGTAATCTTTGCCTTAAAGATTTGGAGGCATTACCTATACGGGGAGACTTGTGAAATCTGCACCGATCATAAAAGTTTGAAATATCTATTTACTCAGAGGGACCTAAATATGAGACAAAGAAGGTGGTTGGAGCTTATGAAAGATTATGACTTGAAGATTCAATATCACCCGGGGAAGGCCAATGTAGTTGCCGATGTAATTGCCGATGCCTTGAGTCAAAACTCAGCAGAAAACTTAGCCTATACTTTGACTGGACAAGAAAAGTTGGTGAAAGAATTTGAACAATTGAACCTTGAAGTAATTCCTAGAGTTAAGGGTGGTTTAATGGCTGCAATCGTGGCATAGCCGAGTCTTATTGGTGAAATTAAATCTAATCAACTTTTAGACCCAGAATTCAAGAAAATTGTGGATGAGTTGCCTGAGGGTAGAAGGCTAGAGTTTAGCTTTCAAGACGGTGTTCTGAAATACATCAATCGATTATGTGTTCCTAAGGTTGGAAATTTGAGAGATAGAGTTATGGAAGAAGCTCATAATAGCAGATATTCAGTACATCCGGGTAGCACCAAAATGTACAGAGACCTATGGGAGATTTATTGGTGGAGTGGTATGAAGCGAGAAGTAGCAGAATTTGTTGCTAAATGTATGACTTGCCAAAAGGTAAAAATGGAACATCAACGACCCGGGGAAGAACTACATCCTTTAGAGATTCCAGAATGGAAGTGGGAGCATATCACGATGGACTTTGTCTCGGGATTTCCAAGATCTCAAAAGTTGAATGATAGCATTTGGGTCATCGTAGATTGGTTAACTAAATCAGCCCATTTCTTACCAATTAAGACCAAGAATCCATCAAAGCTAGCAGAGATTCATATCAGAGAAATTGTTAGACTTCACGGAGCACCAGTGTCGATAGTGTCGGACTGTGACACTCGATTCGTGTCAAGATTTTGGGAGAGCTTACAGAATGCTATGGGGACAGCTTTACATTTCAGTACCGCGTTTCATCCCCAGACTGATGGTCAATCCGAGAGAGTGATTCAAATTTTGGAAGATATGTTAAGAATATGTGTTATGGATTTTAAAGCTGACTGGGAAACTCATTTTCCATTGATTGAATTCTCCTACAACAACAGTTTTCAAACTAGTATTGGAATGGCACCTTATGAAGCATTATATGGGAGAAAGTGTAGATCACCAGTTTGTTGGACAGAAGTTGGTGAGAAACAACTTCTGGGGCCAGAGATAGTACAAATCACTACCGACAAGATTAGATTGATTAAACAACGGTTGCAAACGGCTTAGAGTCGTTATAAAAGTTATGCAGATACTAGTAGAAGACCGTTGGAGTTCAAGGTAGGTGAGTATGTTTTCTTGAAAGTGTCGTCTTCAAAAGGCATAGCACGGTTTGGTAAGCGAGGTAAACTGAGTCCAAGATATGTTGGACCTTACTTGATTCTTAATCGGGTGGGACTGTGGATATCGCATTTTTCTTACCCACAGCTTTTCTTTTAAAATACTTTCTCAAAAATCAAATTCAAAAACAAATGAGTCGCCACTTAATTTTTAAAAGGAAAAATTAAGAAACCATTTCAAAAGGAAACTGATCTTTTGCGAAACCAAAGATTAAACTAGGTCCGGGGATTATGGAATGAGAAAGGAAGGAGCCCGTCGGACTAAAACACCCCTTCTCATCCTATCTCGCGATAGGCCTCTACTTAACATCCTTTTAATCAATTTATTAATTTAAATGTGCCCTCAACTAATACATATGTATAAGTATACATTACAAAAGCATGTCTAAAGGGTGTAAGATTGCAAGCGGTAAAATATCATTCATAAACCACATAATTCAAATAGCAAGCAAGATGACGTGCAAATAGGGAACTAGGAGACTTACCTAGGTCCAGCGGCGAATTTAAACATGCAATGCATACATATAAAATAAAGGGTTCTTTAGATTTCAGTCCTTCATTGTAGCCTTTTTTAAAAATAGATCCATTGAATAAGTCAACATAGAAATTAGTCCCTCACCTATTTTGATGACTAAAATACCCCCACTCCCACAAATCAGAGTTTATAAATTTAAAACCTATATAACTATATATAGATATATATACCAAATCAGGATTTTGAAAATCAAATCCCATTTAATACATATATATATATATATATACATATCTTACTGAAATCTAGAAATACACCAAACACAACATTGAATTATTATGAATTTTGATTCAATAATACAAAAAAAAAAAAAAAAAAAAAAAAAAAAAAAGATCTAAGACAATTTATGGAGCAAACTTGGATAAGCAATTCAGTAATAAACATACAACAACACTCATATTATATACGATCTAAGCTTCAACGAAATACAGAGAGGACAAAAATGAGAAATTTCTCACTATTAAAATTCATCACAGACCATAAGTGACAAATCCTCGATAATGTAATGTTTAATTTTGTATATAATAGTGGGAAATTACTCACTTTAAAAGACATTATTGACTAAATGTGAGAAAGTTCTCAATAACATAATGGTGAGAAATTATCACTTCTCACCATAATGAGAAATTCATCACTTTAATACACATCAGTGACCAAAAGTGAGACATTGCTCAATATCATAATGGTGAAAATTTTCTCACCAAATAAAATTAAAAAAAAAAACACTCCCCTTCGCTAAGACTCGTTTTTTTGTGCGTCTTCTCGTCTCCGCCACCGACGAAATTCAGGGCCAGTTGGGGGAAATTCTAGACAAAATGGTTATGGAGATAAGGCTATTGAAACGAAGAATCATTTGAGAGGCAGACCAAAGGGTTCAAGGAAAAGGAAGAAAATTGTTGCAGCCGAGGAAATTCAGGGTCGACTCCATGAATTTGCTGAAGGAAGGGTTGTTAAAGATGATATTCAGAGAGAGTTTTAGAGAGAGAGAGAACGTGAGACTGGGATAGAAAGAGAAAGAGATAAATAGTACAGCTATTTGGGGTTTGACCCCTAATTTCAAGCCATGATTTGGTGATTGCATATATATATATATGTATATATTTACTAATAAGGGTAATTTTGTCCATAATAATTACACAGATTTGGGGGAAAAGGACTAATTAATAATTATCTACTTAATTAAGGCTTAATTTTTATTAACAAAATTTGAAGAGGATAAATTCTTGTTAATGGCCAGATTTAGGGACCAATTCATATATAACTATAAAATAAACCTAAGAAAAGGTCTCTAACGCATATAAACACATAAGGCAAGACCTAGTCTAAGGTGTCGCGCATGGAGTCGAAAATCAATAAAAAAAAAAAAAAAGAATAAACTAGAGAAGAGATGAAAAATTGTACCTCAAATGCGCTACAAAACAAAGATTAGTCCACATACTTCACATAATAATATGATATCGCACAATCAATCCTAATTCTCTAGCTTAGATCTAGCAAACATGAAATCCAACTTTATCCAATAACTAGTTCTAATTATAAGCATTGATGTACATAAATGAATGAATATGAACAAGAATAAGACATGGATTTATTCATTAATTTGGATCACTTAGCCTCTGGATTTAAGCTAAATTAATCATTATCAAGATATGGTTTAAGCCCTAAGTCATAGGAGAATCATTTGGGCCATTATTTACAAAGTTGGTCAAATGTGTCATAAAATTCTGAAAATTGCAGAGAGCAGGTCTGGACTTTAAAAAGGGAAAAAGCAAGTCTCTCATGGTTTGATGTCGGTGAATTTCGGACACAAGATGCCTCTGTGAGTCTAGTTTCCAAATCAATAAGAAAATCAAAGTTTCAACGGTTAGATCTCTGGGAAATGGACAAAAACCAGACATCACTCAGAGATGTACAACTCTCTGTCCAGAGATATTGTTTGATTTTTTAAAAATAGCCAAAAGCTCCGAAATGCTTAGTTCTTTTTAGGGTATCTTTCTAACACATTGAACCTCATAGAAAAAATTATTTTGGGTCTCAAACACTTTATTAGAACTCTGATTTACTCATTTCAAAAGAGTATTGCTGTTCTGAAAATCTGGACAGATTGTAGTGACTCCACAAAACTCATGACCAAACCATTTTAATCATGAAACCACCTTAAAACAAAAATTACAGTGGTAGAACATTGTGTTATTGACACTTTCCCATTGGTTTCACTTGATTTCAACGGTTAGATTTCGAACTAAAAATCTTTGATCAAAAACAGTTTGTGAACTCACTGTTTTCATTTGTCAAGTTCAACTTTTATTTGTTAACCCCAACTATTAAACCATGAAGTTGGGTTTAAACCAAACCACTTCTCCTACCATTTGATGGTCATTGGAGGCTAAAGACTTTTATATTTGTAGATTTCAAATGAAGTATGAATAGACTTCATGAAATCTCAAGATGATGAATCAAAACCATAGGGATGAGTTTAGACCCAAAATACTTTCTCCTACCACTTGATGGTCATTGGAGATGAAGATATGACTAATACTCATGAGTCTCAAAGGAATATAGAAGGGATTCCATGAAACATCAAGCTAGAGGACTCAAGTCATAAGCATGGACTTGGATCCATCTATTTACTTATAAAAAGTGATGATCAAACTTTGACTCCCATGTGAAGTATAAGCTTACATGAGATTCAAAACATCAAACTCAAGAGCTTTCAAGGGAGATATTGAAGATCTCCAAGAATCTCAAAAGAAGAACATAAACAAGAAAAATAGAAGAAGGATCAAAGAACTAGGAAGTAAGGACTTCCAAGTTTACTTGACAAAACTCTAAAACTTAATCAAGAAAAACTAAATGACTTGAAGATTAGGGATTTAGAAGAAAGAAAGAAAAGAAACAACTTATGGTTAGAGGATCACCTCCAAGCTATCCTCAAAGCTTTTCTACTTTGAAGATCTTCCAAACTCTTCTTCAAGCTCTCCAAAAACTCTCTCTTTTTTTTTCCTCTAAAAATGTTAGTGTAATGGTAGTGATTTTTGTATATTCACCCTTGTATGTGTTGTGCTCCTCCTCTTATATAGACAAAAACTACCAAGTATTTTTAGTGAATTCGGAGTAAAAGACATGTGGATTTGGTGGTACAATACGTACTTCCTGAAAATAGACAGACTGCTGCACAGGGCGGCAGTCAAAAACCTCTTGCGGCACTCCGCGAATGCCGCGGCGGCACTCCGTGAATGCCGCACGGCTCTCAGTAAGTGCCGTGGAGATTTATTGTTTGCCGCATTTTTGTCAGTCTTACTTTATCAGTTTTTTGTTTTTAAAAGCATACATATACGTATTGTACTGCAAAATACGGCCTTTAAAAGCAAACGGCAGTCAGAAAATGTCGGCGGCAGTTGGTGAATGCTGGGACGGCATTCGCTGACTGCCGTCCGGTACTCACTGAGTGCCGCGGAAGTCTGCCGTGTGCCATTTTTTTGCTGAGCTTCCCTTTTTAGGTCTTTTCTTTCTTCTTTTTTTTGTTACAAAAACTTATTTTTGAAGATTTTTTCCAAAAATGGTGTTTTATACCTGAATTCTCCTAAATACCTGGTATTTTCTTCTTTCTGTGAAATTTTATTGCATTTGGAGAACTTTTTTGAAGAGCTTGGAGTACTTCAAATCTTTCGGTCCTTATCATCATCGGACTTGGAGGTGACACTCTCCTAAATTCGACGTTAGGTCAAAATTGGGGTGTCTACAGGGACCATTAGCTTATCGGTTAGAATTACCACAAGAATTGGCAAATGTTCATAATGTGTTCCACGTGTCGATGCTTCGACGTTATATATCGGATCCAGGACATGTCATTATTCCAGAGCCATTGGAGATTCGAGAGTATATGACTTATGTGGAGCATCCAGTACAAATCCTTGATAGAAAGGACAAGTGTTAAGAACCAAGGTAATTCCGCTTGTAATGGTTCAATGGCATAGCCATTCAATTGAAGAAGCTACCTGGGAACGGGAGGATGAAATCCGAGCCAAGTACCCGCACTTATTCGACACTTGAGGTAAGAGTAAGTTTGGGGACCAAACTTCTTTTTAGGAAGGGAGAAATGTAACACCCGTACCTAGAAAAGGGGTTAATTAATATGTTAATATGCATTAATTTACGTAATTAGTGTATAAAATGGGTTAAGGAGAGGCTTGGACTCGCCCATGGAAAAGTCCCCAGTGAGGAGGGACGGGTTTGGAAGTGGGACCCAGTGAAGGGCCCGGATAAAATATGAAATAAATTGCATTTAAATAATTAGATGCATTTTATATGACTATTTGGAATATGTTTAGTTGTTTCAATATCAAATTGTTAATATGTTAGCTTTTGATATCTACTAATTAACCCAATAAGGGCATTTTTGCAAAAAAATGTGCATAATTAGTAGGTATGATAGTAACTTCACAAACTATGTGGGATCCACGTTGGGAGCCATGCGGAACTTAGACAAACACTCATTAGATAATTGGGTAGTTAATAAAATGTTTGGGGATTTCATAATAAGAAGTTAGAAACTATCGGGGGTGTAAATGAAAGAAGAGGAAAATTTGGTTGACACCTCAATGCATGAGGTTGCATGTGTGTCAAGAGTATGTTTACTCTCAAAAACAACTACAGAAATTAGGAGAGAAGAGAGAGGCGCCGAGAGAAGACGAGGAAGAACACGTCTCCGACATTGACAATTCGCCGTTCGGCGTCCAATTCGCGAACCGAAGCCGTATTCAGACTCGTGGAGGTGAGACGTTCATTTCTATACCATTCTTTTACGTTGTAATTGTCTTAATTTTGTGACCCTTGCTAATCGATGAGATACGGTTGCCGAATACATGTAGGAAATTACACCGGAGTGAGATTTGAGTTGGGTTTTGGCAAAATTCAGCATCTATAGGTTTAATTTTGGAAGAATCTGGATTAGGTGAGTTTTCTAACTTAAGCTTGATGTGGGTACATGTTATGAGCTACAATTTCTAGTTAAGAAATAATAATTCTGGATTTAGTAGTCAAATTCATGTTAAAGTTAGAATTACATGTTGATTTGGTAAAGAAATATTCATAATTATGTGGCTATGTGCTTATATGTGAAGTGGTCAATGAATGACTGGGAATAATGGTTCATTATGGTGGAATAAGGGAGGAGAAGAGGAAGAAATCCACTTTAAGAACGGATGTCCAAGGAATAGAAGTGACCGCGGGACCAAGGGACAGGTCTTCGGGTCAGAGTGAACCATTAGCCCATGAATTCTGCGATTACGTATACTTATGTGCTTAAATTGTTGCATTACACATGTTCAAGACATCATTAGCATGTTAGTTAATTCACTAAACGAAATGCTTAAGAAAACCGTTTTCCTATTTCTGTTGTGGTACATAACAACCACCGCAGGTTCGGAGCAAGGTACGGAAAGAAGGTGAATCAAGCTTGGGAAATGGGGCAAGACTCGGGATTTGTAGTACATGTCTAATCTTGTAGTATGATGTAAATTATGGTTTTTGGACTTGTGATACTTAAGTTATAATGCTTATAGTCGTGGGAGTTGGAGTTAAAACTTAGAAGAACTTATGTAACTCATTTTGTCTAAACTATGGATTTTGTATATTAGTTGGGTTGGACCACTCCGGCAAGTTCGTGTGTGTGTCGCAACCATTTTGGACAAGTTTTGTTTGTAACTAAGTTATATGTGAAGTTTTGAACTCTTTTCCAACAAAATTCTATGTTCATAGAAGTTTAATCAAGTTTTGGGCTTGTATGTCTTATTTTTTATTCAATCAAGCTTGGGTACAAGTGTAAAGAGTGTGAAAGTACCCCATTATGTATTAGGATCATGTTTAAGAAAGTTTACAAGTGTTCAAAGGTGTTTGAGTGGGTTTTGGATTCAAAATGTTATATACACAGGTTGAAAGCTACTGTTGCAGAAATGGTTATGCAGAGGGGCTTTCGACCGGTCGAAGGGACCCGTTCGGCCGGTCGAAAAACCCACTGCTAGCCCTTTAATTCTAAGTGTTTCCATGTTGTGTTTTAAATTTTAAAAGGCCAAGAGGGTACCTTTGAGGTCCCATTGACCTACAAAAACTTTACTTTCAATTATAAAGGTTGGTAAGTATTTTCCGCGGAATTTCCTAATTGGCACAAGTTAAACTAGTGTTATTTGACTCAAGCTTGTTTAATAAAGCTTTAAACTCTTCCTCAAATTGTTTTCATGTATATGTTAGTTCTTGGAAAGAACTTAAGTTCGTTACATGCTTGAATTCGGTTGGAATGAATTGAAATCTTGAAACGGTTACGTGATTTGATGAGTTTTCGATGTTTTTGTGCACTTTTCGGTAATTCTAAGTTGGTTGGGAAGTAGCCCCAAGTGACTTGTGTGTTTGGAAACTTCTTGGAATGTTAAATGGGGGAAAATATGGTTTAGAGGGTATCTGGACCGGTCGAATTGACCCGCTCGACCGGTCGAATGCCCCTCTGCACAAGACAGTGATTTCAAAGGTATTTTTCGTCGCCTTTTACGGAAACGGGCATAACTCTTTGTAGAAAATTCGAATTCATGCGCCGTTTTTTGCATTGGAACCGGGACTCAAGGAGATATCTTTTGATGTAAAATTTTATCATATTTTATTAATGACCATTTTGCCCTTGGGCTATTTTATCTCAGCATAGTAGTTTTAAGCTACTTCAAATCATGTTTTTCCTTAATAACTAACATGGTTCTTGCTTATTAGTGTATTTTGGGTGCGTATAATCTTGTTACACGTGTCCTAATCCGTGGGGGCGGGTTGGGGGTGTGACAACAATAGTTACCTTTCTAATCCTATAGGGTCATGCTAGGTGATGATAGCGCTGTAACTATTCTATTCTCCAAGCAAGGTCACGAGGACCTAAGAGTCCAGTGATTAAACTCTTTTTAAAACCAAAACTGCTATAGGGCCCTGCTAGGCGACGATAGCAACCTAATCATTCTACTCTGATCTAACGGCGTTACACTGGTAATGTAACAAGTCACATGAGTCAGTTGTGGTGTCTGTGGTCGAGTAAAGTCGAATATATCGATGATGTATCAAGTCGTATCTCATTCATATTATCATGTCATAAAATCATACGTATTGAGATAATGCTTATCAAATATTCAAGTTCGAGATATTTGTTGTACTTGTATATTATTGTTTGTATTAGGAGTGATCGGTTAGGTCAACTCACTTAGCTTCAAAAGCTAACGGCTCTCCTTCCTGCCTTGGACATATCACGTCTAGATTTCACAGGTGACGACTCTCAAGACGAGGTCTACCCAAAGGGACGCGACAGATGTACAAGTTGAAGCGAAGGACTCCGACATAGTCTTATTTAAAATTACTTAATTTGCTTTATTATCTTCTATCTGAGGTAATACTTTAGATATGTATTGTACATAGATCGCCCTAAACTGCCTTATAGATCTTTTATTTAGACTCATGATGTAATAACTAGATCCTAAACATTTGAGTTCTATTGAAGAATACCAACATGTGTTTTCATGCTTCCGCTTACTCTTAAACCATGTGTAGAATGTAGAAAGGACAATCAGTTAATGTAACTCGTCATTCCCTATGGGTCCAGAAAGGAAATTTTAAATTTTCCCTATTTTTGGCTACTCCGGGGAGTGACAAAAGCTTCACCCTTGATGCTTGATTTTACAAATATCACCAAAACCCCCAAAATCACATCCAAATTGATCCTTATGGTCCCCATAGGATCACTCTTGAACAGCTTTAGGAATAGAGTAGGTTTAGTAGAGTATGCAAACCATTATTTTTTAAAATACCCGAAAAGGATAATCACTTGGTTTGAGGCCTTAACGAGGCAACTAGGGTTTCAGTTGGTACTATGTGGTAGAGACAGTCCGAATGATCCTTTTGGCGTTGGTTTCATGCATTTCTATGGAAAAATAGCCAAGATATGGCCATTGGAAAGTTTTCTGGCGAGGCGGGAGTCACCGGCGGCCAGCGGGGGACACCAGAGAAGACGCAACCCGTATTGGGCTTCGAGTTATAAGCTCCAAGTTTGGGTTGGGCTAGGGTCGGGTTAGGGTGAGTGTGTTACTGGGTTAGTGTAGCAGGTCAGGCCGGGTTAGGTAAACCCATGGTTTCTTTTAAGTTGAACAGTGTCGTTTTGAAGTCGGGTGAAGTTCGGGTCTCGGGGCGGGTCACATTGTGTGTGATAGTGGGTTAGGTTCGGTTTGAGTTCGGGTAAGCGGGTCGAGTCTGCTTTTTTCTCCGTACAGGTTATCTGTATAGGTTCGGGTCGGATACGAGTTGGGTCGTGCCATTGGAGAGAGGAAAAAAAAAATTTAATTTGACATGAACTTTGACGTGCCATTGGAGAGAGATTTTTCAAGATCATGCTATAATTTGGCAATAGCATGAAGTATAGCATGCCCATTAGAGATGATCTAAAATTTGGGAGATGTCCCCAATGTAGTTATGTATATATTCAGTTACAGTGATGAAGTGGTTAGGTATACATTGCTAATTGTAACTTTTGTTTCAGTGGATTTAGTTTTTCCGGGGGGTAGTTTGCTGGGGGGTAGAGAGATGGATTCGGGGCATGAAGTCAAAAGAGAGGTCTCAAACCTTGTTGGGTTTCAAGGAGGATGTAAGTATTAAAACTTTTTCCCCAATCTCCAGTTTGTCTCTTTCATTTTACATTTTATTGTAGACGATAGGCTTTTGTTTTCTTTTACCATTATTTAGATGTGTATGTACATTACAAGGAAAAATGTTTTTTATGTCACTTTTAAAATACTTTTTATGTCACTCATATTTTGAGTGACATAATTGTTTCTCATTCATACTTTATATGTCAATTTTAAAGTATTTATGTCATTTTTTTTTAATAAAGTGACATAAATATTACAGTACAGTTTTTATGTCAATTTTTTTTTAAAAATGATATAAATAATGACATTTTTTATGTCATTTTTGAAAAAAAAGCGACATAAATATGAACATATTAGAAAGGTGACATAAATAATTGTACGGTGGCAGTTTTGTAAATAACATTAAATTCGTTTATTTCAAACGACCCTAGCCTCCATCCTCTCCATTCGTCACATTCGTTGTTTTCAGAGAGATAGAGAGAGAGAGAGAGAGAGAGAGAGAGAGAGAGAGAGAGGAGAGGGGGGTGTGGAAGAATGGCGACGGCGATGGTGAGATCTTGTTTGCTTGTAATTTGGGTTCGGGCGTGCCAGAGCCTTGTTAGGTAGACCCAAACTAATAAACACAAAATTTCCTAAAGCACTTGTGTGAGTGATACATAAGGTTTTGAAAATCTGACTTCTAACAGATGATTGTGAAAGGTGAGAAGGAATATACCCTCACCTAAGGTCCCTAGACAGTATTGAAGCATACAAGTCTAGCAAGTGATGAAACGTAGAAAAGAAGGAATTAAATAAAAGCATGTTTTATTTAATTGGGAGTAGAAAATATTACAAGAGATGTAATATATATATAAAAAAAAAACTATGAAAGCCTAAGAAAACAAAAAAGAATGCTAAGAATGCATTGGGATGCTGTTTGGATGCTTTTTGTCGAAGTGATGCGAAGTCAGTTGAAAGCTTGGCCTGCCTGTTGATTTATAGCGGCCATGGAGGTCTTCTAGATAAGGTAGAAAATCTCTGATCAATCATTATCTGGTAAAAAAATATCAGTTTATTTCCATAAACTGCTAAAATCCACTATATCTTGAAACCTTCCATATCTTGAAATATATATATATACAGGTGTTTATATATATTTGCAGCTTGAATGTGGTCCATATGTTGGCTTCATTCGGTTTGCTTCCCTTGCAAGCAAAAGATATCCCATATATATACTGATATTATCCCATGATTTGTTGATAATATCCCAAAATATAATAGTATCTTGAAATATTATCTCTCTATCACAATATGGTATATATCACTTAATATTATAACTGACAATTATCAATCATAGAGATTTTAGGAGTGATACACTTCCCATAAGTGTTTGAATTCGCATGGTAAGTTTTACCAATTGGGTACCAACAAAATCTCTTTCCCCTCATAACACGCCCAGTAATCCTTGCCAAACATGAGTCCGAATGAATGCACTACCAAATGTATTAAACTTGCTTTATTGGATAGTTGAAGTCATTGGTGACCATAATGACGGTGGCCCACCAAAGTACTTGCTAAAGAGGAGTCAAAAGAAATAAAAACCAAGCTCGATCATACACATTGGAAGCCCGATAAGGTAAACACAGTAGAAGTCCGATTACATCGAACTGCCAAACAAGGCCTAGGCTGGCCTGAATTTAGTAAGTCCGATTCCAGTGATGCCCGATATAATGATGATCAGCCCGATTAAGTAATGGTGCTAGCCTGATCAACTAATGGTTAGTCCGATCTCATGGTGGTCAGTCCGAGTGTGCAAATGTGCTAGCCCGACTATAATAAGCCCGATCAAATTTTGAAGTAACCACTTAGTCATTAATTTTGCTTAATTTTGCCATCGGTCTAATGAGTCCGATTAAAAAATCTTAATCGGCCTCTACCCACTTTTATTTAAAAAATGTATTTTTTAGGTGCAAAATGATCTTCGTGCCCATCTACAGGGAAATGAGAAGATAGAGGGGAAAAGGGAAGATGAAGAACCGCTGAGAACCACCGCCGCTGAGAACGACCCCCTCCACCGACGCCGTTGAGAACCACCGCCGTCCTCTCCCTCTCCGCCACTGAGACACACCGCCGGTGAGATCTCACTCACTCACTCTCTCTCTCTCAAATTTGTTCTTGCTTAGGGTTTTGTTCATACTATCTCAGATTTGTCTTGCTTAGGGTTTTGGTGCTGAGAACCACCACCGATCTACTACAGGATATCTCTCTCTCTCTCCTTCTCTCTGTAATTAGGGTTCCAAATGTCCATTGCTGCTATTGAGTCATGTTATATTAGCTTATCATTGTTGAAGTATTGTATATTCAACTATACAAGTCCTAAGAGGTAAAACGCAATGTATTAGGCTCTTTTTTAATTGAATTTCTAGACATAATCTCATCCTCTGATAAGCAGTCCAGCTCAGCTTTATTTAGCTTTCCATATTAATTTTTCGTTTGTTTTCCTTAAAGGGGATATTAGCAGTTCAAAGGAAAAAAAAAACTGAGGGGGATAGGAGTGTTTTGAATGCAAGTATTGCCAGCACTATTCCAAACATTTGACTTGTTGACTTCAGTAGTAAATGTTATCCATTCTATAGATTATATTGATTGTGGGCACATTGAGAACCACATACATTCTTTGGGTTGGGGCTTAGAATTAGGTGATAATGATGTCTTATCAAGTTTGATAAAGTAGTATGCATGTGCCACGTTTTCTTTGTGGCGTGCAGTTGGGTGATGTTTCTCTTCAAATGTGGGGATTTAATATGGGTTACGACCTCCTCGGAAGGCCGTTTTCATCCCCAATTACACTAGCGTCATTTTCAACTTGTTTATTTTGATAATTTGTCAATTAAATTTTTAATCTTTAAAAAATCAACGATTACTTGTTTCCGCCTTTTAATTTAAAGATATAAATATACATACAAGGACACGAGTTGATGGAACCATGAATCACTCATTAATCTTTACGCACGTCATTTATGTTTTGTCTACATCCCTTCTCTTTAGCTTTTTCCTCTATATCCTAAGATAATCAATAATGATTGAGACATGCAACATGAAAAAAAGTCAGCCTTGTTTCAAAATGCATCATTAGTTATGTATTTAATTTATTCCAGGAAGCTCATAAAATGTCTATGGGAAGTAGACTCCATTTGAAACAGGTGGGTGTGGTAGTGTTTTAATTCATTTTACTAATTTAAGATGCGTGACTAAAAAGTTCGACCTTGTTTTTTCAGTTTCATTTTCCTCGTTATGACCTTCATTCTTTAACTAATTTTAGTAGCCTTGCTGGAAAATATCTTGTTTTCAATATCACACAACTCAAGAATATTGAGGTCAATGAGGTGGAGTGGAATTTAAAGATTTAATTGCTAAGTTTTAATTTCTAATTGATTTTTATTTTGAGAGCAAAGTAGTTGTAGATTATTGAGGTACACCATTGTTATTCTTCATGTCATGAGCTTGAAATTTTCAGCACAAACTGAGCTTTCTCAGCCTATTAAAATATGGAAAATTCTATGAGAGACAAGGATGTATCATACTTCCGTTTGCAGGTGCCAATGGGTAGCACCTTTGGTGCCATTTGTACTTTCTAGGGTGCCATTTAATTTTGCTTATGTGTCATTTAATAGTAACTTGTTTTAAGGTGGCAATGGTTGCATTGGGTAGTAACCAAAAGTCCCAATGCATAGTAACTTCTTGTGTATGCATTACATAAACTTTGTTCATTGTATCGTAGAAAAAGACCTTAACGTATCCTTCAGAACATGAAGTTTTGAAAATATTGCTGCCATTGGCATTTATGTCTAGGTAATTTTTTTAAATACTGTTGCGCAAATGTGGAACAAGTCAGATCCATAGTTCAAAGCCTGTAATGGTAATTTTACGTCCTTGTCGTCGTGTTAATGAAATTCAAGTACAGTCTCCATGCATCAATAACTTGTATCTTTGTCTACGTTTTTATTATCTACTTCACCAAATTATAAAATTTCCCTGGTTTCCTTCTTTGGAGGCTGGTATGCGCGCGCTCAATGATCTCTTACTTCTCTCCTTTTTCCAGTTGACTTCTACCTTTTTCCTTCCGGCTGTAATTTTTGATGAACTATGCACTTTGGAACCATTGGTTGAAAGCTTACTTCTTGTAGTTAAATCACTTTTCCAGTGTAATTTTTTTTTTGTTGGAAAGTAAGTATATTGAAAATGCAGAATCTTATTGATGCTTAAAAGGACCCCCCCTTCCTAGTCTAATGACTATGGATTTAAAACCAGGACTTTGTTAAGTGATAGAACAAGTTAGGAATTCTTAACAAAAATGATGTCAAAGAGGCCAAAATGGAGGCTAAGTTCCCATTTTTCATAGTTGGACAACGTTATACCACTCAAGCATTGGGAATTCATTTTAAATTGCCTTCCAAGCTCGGAATGCTGTGAAGTCTTTGGACTGTTTCCAGATTATTCTGTGTGGGTGAGCAATGGAATACTGTGTTAGATTTGTTTCCTTTTCTTCGTGAAATATGCTTTAGTGGTTCAAGGGGGATATACACTATTTGATTGTTCGGAATAATAAGGTAGGCCTACATTTAATTTCCAAAATGCTATCACTTTTTTTTTTTTAATGAAAATCCGGTCAGGTGACACTTGCCATGTTATTTAATTTTAGGGCACAGTACGTGAAAAAATTGCAGTGTTATATTTTACTTTCATTTTTGTTGACTACAGGTGCATTTGAGTCAAATAACATGCTTGAAGCTGTGAAACTTCTATAACTGTTTCAAGTGGCTACAGATGGTAGAAGGTTCGTGCTTTTTTTTTTTTTTTTTTTTTTTTTTTTTTTTTACAGAAGGCTAACTGCATTTTTTTTAAAGTTATCCATGCTTTTAGAATTTCTTTTGATGGGATTCATTCAGCAATACGTCTTGACGCTACTGGGATTGATAGAAACAGTTAGTGAAGCTTCTTTTAGAGCAAGAGAAAGGGAAGTTAGGAGTGTTCCTATTAGTGTATTGTAAACTAGAAATCAACTACACAAATTCAAGTTCGGTTATTCTCTTAAAGATATACACCATTCTTCTTTTATCCAAATGCCATCGCAGTCGGACCATAGCCGCGTAAAAAATGTTAGCCCTTTGTTTTTTTGGGCCGTGCCCATGGGGTTAGGACCTTATGTATAAGCTTACTGATTATGACTAGAATGCTTGTATAGGCTTTGTTTTCAATTCTATTCTAACCATGTCAGGCGTATGGTGCTAATTGCTAACTATATTAGCAACAGAGTTGAATGAGTGCTGAACTGGTAAGGTATACACATGCACAAAGAATTTTCTTATAATTATTTGTCAGTAATCTCGTGAGTGTGTTTACTATTTATTGCCCGCTACCTTTTGGCCTCTTCAATCCACATACACATTGTTGGTATTTAGTTCAATATAACCTCTGTGGAAGGCGTATTGCATGTTCTTTCCTTCGAGATCTATATGAATTCAGGCAGTATGTTCAAGATTATTAGCAAGTGTACAATTGTAATTATGAAGAATTGGTAGAACTGTCACGGTCAAAGAGAAGCTTGAACCACTTGCAATACCTTTTCCATTGTTTGTGCTAATTTGATTACAAGTATGAATGTCGAATAAATTCAGGTTTTCTTTTCCTATAAATTCTAATGGATTTTAATTAGGTTTATATTCTGGTGTATGACATGGAGGAGCACTCATAGATAGATGTGACTTCTGGATTTTATGTTTTGTTTGGGTCAGGTAAAGTGCTTAATTGAACTTGGATCTATTTTCTGAACCATTGATGTATTCAGTTTCTTTCGAAATTACGAGAATGTGTCATCCACAATATGATTAAAGCCCCATTATCAATCTCTCATCAAATAATGGTCGTCGATTTCTACTTTTCTTTATTGTGATCTCAATTGTTCGTGTTGGGTGTTGCTCAGGTATAGAGATTTCAAGAGATCCCTTCAGTTAGTTCATGTAGGAATTGCTATGGATGCTGCTCGGGAAGTTGCCGAATCTCTTTTATTTCTTTCTTTGTTGCTTTTATAGTTTTGTTAGTACTTTTTGATGAATATAAATGTATATGTTATACATGGATCGATTGTATATATTTTTTGTTCATTCCAATTAATTGGTTAATATTGTTGAGATGAATCGATGAAATGTAGTGGTTGAAATAGATCATTGAGTTGGATTTAATTTTGTACAGGGTGGTATTGTATGTACATGGTGGTATTGTTTTTACAGGGTGGTATTTGAATCAGTGTTATTTAAAACATTTATGTCATTTTAAAAAAAAGTGACATAACTAATTACACATTTATGTCACTTTTATCAAGTATTTATGTCACTTTTATAAAGTATTTATGTCATTTTAAAAGTATTTTTGTCACTTTTAAGATTTTGATGCAATAATTTTATTTGGTATTTATGTCACTTTTCTACTTTTATGTCACTTTAGTTTAAAAGTGACACAAATAAAATGGTATTTATGTCACTTTTAAGTATTTATGTCATTTTTTATTAACATATGTGTTGGTTTTATGAAACATTTATGTCACTTTTATAAAACATTTATGTCACTTTTAAAACATTTATGTTGCCTCCATTTATGTCACTTTTTACTGGAAAAAAAAAGTGACATAAATACCTCTTTATGTCACTTTTTAAGGGACATAAAAAGCCTTTTTCCTTGTAGTGGTACGTGGATGCGGAAGTGTATGTATTCCGTTACACTGATGAAGTGGTTGGGTTGGTTATATATTTTGCTAATTGTAACTTTGGTTTTTTATTTTTTAATATAGTTATTCCCATGGGTTTTCTGTTGGAGGATAGAGAGATGGATGGGAGGCATGAAGTCAAAAGAGAGGTCGTTTGGAATTGTGAATGTGTTGACATCTTGCGTTGGCAGCATGGGCGCTGCAATGTGGAATTGGGAGTGATAGACATGGTTCGTTCATGGGAATATCCTGCCATTGTTGCTCGTGCCAGAGAATATGGGTTTTCTATTGTCAATCCCCGTGACCATCCCTATTATCCTCGAGTGATGTGGATTGAAGTTGATACGTTGGAGCAAGTAGCTTTCCTAACACCTTACTACGATGGCGAAATAGTTTTGATTTCTGTTGTTCCTAATGTCAGTCCCATTCTCTATCAAGACATTGTTTTCCATGCTACTGCCAAGGGCTTTATTGTTCTTAATACGGGTACAAACCTCCCCTCCTCTCCGTGCGTGAGTGTGTCTCTCTCTCCTTTTATCTATTTCTATACGTTACCTTAATGGTTCAGCTTGGTTACTGTGCAGGTCCATGGCGGAAAGGAGCTTTTATTCCTTCTGATAATGGTGAGTGGTGTAGATACTAATGGTACACCAGTATTTTAAAGTTTTCATTTACTGATATTTTTAGGACCACCCGATACAAAGACATGCAGTGTACCTGGAAATATGATTTGAATGTTTTTGACAACATCACTTCCATAGTCGAATGAATGATCGTTTACGTAGTAGAGTAGCATTTGGAAACATTTATTATGCTAGAGCGTTTTAGTCTTGGCATAGATTCCACATATGCGACATATGGTAATACATATAACTTGATAAATTAGAACAAGGAAGTCTTTCTGAATCTAAAATGTAGTAGTTAGGTGGCTTTGTCAAGATAGGATGGAGGGTCAATGAAGCCACGTATGTAGCACGGATACGACACGGAGACGGCGAAACGACAAATCCCAAAAATATAGGAAATGGAGACGGCTAAGATACTTTGAATGAAAAACTGTTTTTTAAATATGATTTAATTTTGAGTAAAAAAGAAAGAAAGAAGGCATGATTAAACATCAACATTACATTACATATCCATCCAAAAAAAAAAAAAAATTCCATTTGTAAACCCTATTTTAAAAAACCCTAAACTCAAAAAACCCTTTTTGACTCATGCAATAACTAATAAAGAAAGAGTATAGCCGAAGCAAGATTTAAAAAGAAAGAGTCTAAGAGGCTAGGGCTTATATGATATTATGATATACGTACTTATGTATCGTTTTTATTTTCCCAATATTTTTTCTGGACCACCCCAAGAAACATTTATTTTAAAAAGATCACCATTCCTCAAAAACCCAAAAAAAAAAAGAAAAAAAAAAAAGACCACTGGGCCAAAAGTGTCCTAGTAGTGTTCCAGAAGTGTCCGGACGGACGTGTCTTGCCGTGTCCCAGAAGTGACGGACATTATGATTTAATTTAAATTAATCCAGACACTTCCATAGTCGTGTCCCTCGCGTGTTCGTGTCCGCGGAGTGTCGGAAACGCAAACGGCACCCCAAATGAAGTGTCTGTGCTACATAGGAAGTCACAACACTGAGGTGTGAGAAGAGAGGTATGCAAAGCTAGACTAGGAAGCATAGCTCTTTGAGGAAATTGAGAAACTATAGGAATATAGGAAATATTATAGATTTGAATGTAATCCAATCAAATCCATTTAATTAGGAAAGATTTATTCTATTCTATTTTATTTGATTGGTTTATAAATCCCATGATTTATGGGATAGATTTGTGATTTTGGTAGGATTTGGTTAGAAGTTTTATCTCTATCTTCACCCTATATAAAGTTGTGTGAGTCTTGTAATTTGTAATTCAATTAAGCTAATACAAGATGCAGTCCTTTAGGGCATCTCTCCTCTCCTCTCCTTCTCTTTCTGTTTTGTTTTGCCTACAATTTTGCTTTCTACTTGGTATCAGAGCCACCATCACCTGCGCCCATCTCCATATTGCACAACTGCGACTGGCCAACGTCACCATCGGTCAGCCTCTCTTTGGCCAACATCACCATCGACCAGCCTCTCCATGGCTTTCGTCACTATGTGCCAGCCACTCCCGACCTTTCTCCATTTGCGGCCTACCCTCCATGGCTTTTGTCATCTACGGCTGCCCTTCATGGCTTCCTATGCAGCATCAGTCTTTCTTGTACAGTCCATGCACTTCTCGGCCATTTGTGGGCACCTTTTGATGGGCTTGAGTGCATATGATCTTGCCGTTTGATTTGTTCTGTTGTGTTTTTTGGCAGCCATGACTCTTTCTATTGCATCCGGATTTCCGGGCAATCTTTCCTCTCGTTGGTTCCATTTGATTAGTTCTGCCGTGATTTCTGGTGGCCGTATTCATTTTATTGCACCATGATGTCCGGGCAATTTTTCAAGGGATTGTCTTGCTTTTACTGGAATCGCCACACTTCTTGGTTATGGTTGTTGGACATTCGATAATATCATAATTTATCATTCAAGTCCGAGTTCAATTTGGTCACTTCATCAATGGTTGAGTGTTGGAATATAGGAAATATTATAGATTTGATTGTAATCCAATCAAAATCCATTTAGGCCTCGTTTGGTTGCCGGATAGGATAAAGGGGTATAGTATAAAAGTGTAGTTAGTTATGCTGGGATAACTAACCACAGGATAAAACAGTGCAGTATTATTTTTATACTGTGTTTGGTTCGTGTCGGATTATACTGGGGATAAAATGCAATTAGTCCAATATTGTGTTTGGATGACCATGGTATAAGCCTGGATTAATTTGTAACTTTCCATAAATGCCCCTTGCGCTAAAAAATTACCAAATTGCCATGAATATACTAAAACCCCTTCACAATACATATGTCCCACACTTTTTTCATAACATTAACTACAAAATACATAAGTCCCATACTTTTTTGAGCAAAAGAAATAAAAATAATAAAAGAAAAAAAAACCTACAATGGAGTCGAACTAAAAAACTACATATGTCCTAACATAGCATATTTTCATGAACTAGATCAAAGTACTTAACAATGGAGTCGATATCCCAAATACTCAAGTTTTTTTATTCATTTTCAACAATCTCTAGATACTATTACAAGGAAAGAAAACGATGGAAATCAGTAAAGATTTACACATTTTCACCAAAATGATAAAAATCTAGGCATGTTGATACTCTTTCCCTCTTCTCTGTTCATATACCTGCAGTAAAATAACAAGAAGTCATTTCATCAAGCTAAAAATAGTACAAGAAGTTTCAGTTAGTTATTCTAGTTGTTTCGTAAAGTCCCAAAGGATGGAAAAGAAATTAAAATCTACAGTAAACTGGTCTATATATCAACGATTCTAAAACTCGTAATCATAATAAATACAGAACCTACAAATTACAACCTATAAAATTCTTGAACTCAAGTCATGCAAAAAAAAAACACCTGATCTTCAACCTATAAAATTACACAGAAAACTTCGATAATCATAACTAATGTGGCTTCAATTAAAACCCAAATACAGATCATGATACAGATATGTTAGATATGTATAATTACCTTAGGTAGAACATACTTTCAACAGACCTTGCTGGAGATTCCATGAGATTGTCAGGGAGGGGTCTCCAACTGTCAATCCATTCAAGCTTGATGCCATTATCTACAAAGCACCATCACCAATTCTAACTAAAAACAACATGCCAAAAACATACTCACTTGTGCATAAAAAAAACATAAAAAAAACAAAGTGCTGAACTATGACATGGAGAGAGAGAGAGAGAGAGAGAGAGAGAACACAATATTTGAAGCAAATTGAGCATTTGAGCCTCACAATTGAATCAATATATACACAATGTTTGTCTATACTAAACGAAAAACTACCAAAAGCTACATTTTATTGTAATTTATAACAGAACCAAATTAAAAAAATACCCTAGATAAATCTTGGACAGAAAAAGCAACAGTAATTGAGCTGAGATACCCAATGACTACATCTTCATTCATGTAAGGACTTATATATGACTAACTAAGAAAGTGAAGTTAAAGACAACAATTATACATATTAGGAGGAAACCCCACTAAAGAAAGACAAACAAAAAATCAATCATCGAAATTAAAGAACAATTAGCCGAAAGAATCAGAATCAAATGTACATTTCAGAAAAAAAAAATGACCTTCAGCACAAACAAAACCAGAAACCCATAAACAAAATTGTGAATAAGACAGCATGCTGTAACAATTTGTAGCATTAATTGATGATATCTTACTTGAATTTCAAATGCAATTTTAGATAAAAAGCAGTAGCACTTAAAACTATAAGCTTCATAGTTCACATAGCACATAAAGTTCAGCATTTGTAATTGCAGGCTCTTCATGATTGGTTCGTTAAAGGGGAGTTTGGCTCAAAAAAAATACCTTAGTGGGTCAATACAGATTCCAATGTTCGCTGATTTTACAAAAGCAAAAATGAAGCATTCTCTTCCTCACAAGGAAGATTACAATAAAAGAATCATTACACTCAATAGGATATGGCTGACTATTAAATGTCCTAGAGTTCATGATCAACACTTTAATACATTGACAAGTTGATTTTGTTGCAGCCACTTTTGGCTTAGTATTCAAAAATACAAATTCCATTTGTTGGGTAAGATTAAAGACATAAACTAGCTCATCAGGAAAAAAAAAAAAAAAAAAAAAAAAAAAAAAAAAACAGGGGACAAAATTCTTGTCTTGTTTATCGTCCATACATCCACCAAAATGATCTCATTAATCATAGATTTTCTTACAATGAAGCAATAAAATACAAGGATATATTAACCTAGTGATTTTGCAGCAAAATACAGTAGAACTTTTGCTCTCTTTTCCTTGTCTTCTTCTCTGTTTTTCGAACAGTAGCTCTCCTAAATAATTTTTTTTTTCTTTTCTGCCCCAACATATACATAGTCAGCCTCTAATTTCCAGCCACAAAAAATACATAAACCAAAAACGATTCTTAGATTTAGGGTTTGGTGTTGAGATTTTTGCGAAAAAATGACTCATACCTAGAAGATCTGAGGAGATGAGCTCGTGTTCTTCTCTTCATATTCCTTTTACAGTTTTCTTATGTTTATGGATTTCGTAATTTGTATATTACTCAGATCTAAGGAGATGAACTCGTGTAGACATAGATCTGACATTTTTTTCGCTATTGATCTACGAAACCTTAACCTCAAAACGAAAAAGGAATTTTAACAAACCTTAGGTCCGGTGATCGGAGATGGAGCTGAAGCTCGATGATGGAGCTGAAGCTCAGATCCTCTCTCGTTCTTCTCTGCTTCGTCGTCTTCTCTGCTTCGGCGTCGTCTGGTGCGAGAGAGAAAGATTGGAGGTGTTGAGAACTGGATCGTCTAAATCGCCAGAGCTCGTTCTCGTTCGTTGGTCACAGATCTAAGTGATTTGAGAGAGACTTGGTTGGACTGGGGAGTTTATATAACAGGGGTGTTATGGTCATTTTACAAAATAATCCCACTTACATGTTATACCCGCATTTTTTTATACGAACCCCCCCCCCTTGGTATATGTTTTATCCCACTTAGGTAGTATAAATTTTAACCACACTCTACAATACCTAAGAGTTAAATAATACTAATAAGACCCAACCAAACATAGTATTAGCTAGGATTGGACTAATATAGTCCACTCCCCCCATTTTATCCGCCAAACAAACGAGCCCTTAGTTAGTAAATATTTTATTTTATTTGATCAGTTTATAAATCCCATGATTTATGGGATAAATTTGTTATTTGATAGGATTGATTAGGATTAGATTAGGATTTTTATCTCTATCTCCACCCTATATAAAGGTGTGTGTCTTGTAATTTATAATTCTTTAAGCGAATACATGATGTAGTCCTTTTGGCAGTTCCCATCTAATATTTGTAGCTGACATGATTGTTTGTCAAATGAGCTTTAATATATTTGCAATGGGTTCTTATCTTATTTTAGGCAGTCTCAGGTTTTAAGGATTGAACTAAATGAGAATGAGTTGAATGTTGGGGGTAGGTGGCGAGTAATGACACCTCGACAATTACCCTTGGGTGTACGGTTACTACATTGCCAGTTACTTGTTTAGGATTGGCCTCTACAATAAGGGTTATAGGGTTCTTGAATTCCGTATTGAATTGATTGAAACGAGGTGAAGGGGTTGGCAAACGGAGAGTTATCTCAAGGGTTAGGCTCACCTTATAAAAAACAATTATCTTGTTCGCTGCCATGTTTAATCTCCTTGATATGGGCTCCAGTTTAGATTATGGGATATCTGAACAAGCTTCAAAGAGGTTTCCCATCTTGTATTGTTTTTCGATGAGATTATTTTGTCACTTGGTGTCTTGGTGATTCTAGTCTTTATGTGGTGCTCTCTATGAGGCACGGACACCGACACCGACACCGACACAACAAAATCCTAAAAATATTGTACGTCGACACTCCAGGAAATGTGTGAAGTGTCGTGTCCACGTGTTGGACACAATACGACACGTGATACTTTACCTTCTTAGAAGTGTCAGTGCTTCCTAGGGTGTTCTTTTGGAATTGTGTAATCACTTGGTGCTTGAAATTCAGTTATTCGAACAAACGTTCGCGAGGTAATTAGATATAAAGGTTCGAGTTTTAGAAGAGTCGTAGTTGTTAGCTAGGCTTGTATTGTGTATATTATTTTTCAGTTTTTGGTCTCTCATCACCCACACACACACACAACCCCCCCCGGTTGCTTGAGATCGAGGGTGCTTTTTAGTTTGTGTTTTTCCTTCTCTCTTTTTGTTAAGCAATTTTGTGTTGTTCTTGAAGATGTTTACTTCCTGTACAAGGGTGTACCACCTTTGGTGCCTTTTCAATACAAAATACAGTTTCCTACCCAAAAAAGGGGGGAAAGAAAAGAAATAGGTGGTTCAATTTTTGTTGTTGGTTATTCAGAAGTAATACACAAGTTCCGCTGATGCTGCTGTTTTTGATAGATGTAATTCTTCTGTTATGCTAAAAGTGTGACATGGTTTTCTTTGAAGCTATATTTGAGGCTCAGCTGCTTGAAGTGGAGACTCACATCAGTTGGGAGATTAGGAAAAGGGAAGAGGCGGAGGCTTCCATTGATGGGATGAAGAATTCTTTAGCAAGGGATACAAGTGTTCTTAATTTAAATGCAAAGGAATATGCTGATGCTAAAGGAATTTCTGAATCTGTCATTGAAGCTAAAAGGAAAAAGATATCTCAGTTAGAGAACAGATTAACGCTCTATAGAGGGTGGATTGAGAAACTCAAGATGTGGACAGCATTGAGTAAGTTGCTTCTACCTCATCCTTTTTATCTATTGGTTTTAATTCTCTCTACTTGTATGGACCTTGGGAGTTAGTGACATTACTAGGATATGTGGGCCAAAAGTTGCATATTATGGGGCCTTCAATACCCATCACACATTGATGGCAATGGGCAAGACTTTTGTAAAGATAAAGAATGATAGGAATATCTTGTATTCAACATAATGAAAAATAAAGAGTACAAGCTTTTATATAGGCGAAGCCAAACCTATACATTTTACACACTAACCAATGTGGGATAACCACATAACTACATTTTACATATTTACTCTTTAACACTCCCCCTCAAGCTGGAGCATACATATCATATGCACCCAGCTTGTTACAAATATATTTCACACGTGTCCCACCTAATGCTTTAGTAAACAAATCTGCTACCTGGTCTGCCGATTTAACATGGTTACATGAACAGTATTAATCACTTTTTGTAGGGGCTTTTCACGAACAAAGTGACAATCAACTTCAATGTATTTCGTCCTCTCATGAAACACAGGATTAGAAGCAATATGAACCGCTGCCTGGTTATCACAAAATAGGTTCATAGGCTCAGACTGAGTGAACCCAAGTTCCTTCAACAAATGCTTCATCCATACTAACTCACAAGTAGTATGTGCCATAGCCCTATATTCTGACTCAACACTAGATCTAGCAATAACAGTTTGTTTCTTGCTTTTCCACGATACAAGATTTCCTCCAACAAGTACACAGTACCCTGTAGTAGACCTCCTATCACTAGAAGATCCGGCCCAGTCTGCATCTGTGTAGCTCTCAACTCGAATGTGACCATGATCCTTATACAACAAACCACGGCTTGGAGCCCCCTTGAGGTACCTTAAGACTCGTATCACTGCATCCCAATGTGTAGTTCGAGGGGAGTCCATAAACTGACTAATTACACTAACTGCGAAGGCAACATCAGGTCTTGCGACTGTTAGGTAATTAGGTTTCCCAACTAAGCGTCTGTACTGTCCTGGATCATCAAGTAGCTCCCCCTGATCTGGCACTAATTTGGAATTTGGATCCATTGGAGTATCCAAAGGTTTTGATCCCAACATTCCTGTCTCAGTCAACAAATCATGAACATATTTTCTCTGAGATAAGCAGATCTCTTCACTAGACCTGGCCGCCTCAATGCCTAAGAAATACCTAAGCTGTCCTAAGTCTTTGGTTTGAAACTTGATTTGTAAGAAATATTTCAACTCATGAATTCCCTTAGTCATCACCAGTAATGACGATATCATCAACATAAACAATTAACAGTATTTTCCCTGTTACCGTGTGCCTATAGAAAATGGAATGGTCAACACCACCTCTCTGAAGACCAAACTCAGGGGGAGTTTGATTTGGGCAAAATCAAACTCCCCTTGAGTTTGGTCTTCAGAGAGGTGGAGTTTGATTTGGGCAAATTAGGAGACTTGGAGATACCTCTTACATTTTATTATGAAGTCATCCAACGGAGTTAGAAGGGTGCCCTTGGGCCAATAGGATATAAAAAACATAAAGGCCCCCGTTTGGTTGGCTTGGAAAGTATGAAAGGAAAGGAACCTCGTCCCTTGGAATAACTTTTTTGTGTTAGGTGTGTTTAAATGTTACTGGAATGTATTTCCAAAAAGAATTAGATTCCCACGAAATTAAGGAAACACAATCCTGATTAAGAAGAGGTAATCGGACTATTTCCTTGGTAAAGAATGTGGCCTGTATATATGTGTAGCTGTACATATATATACAAGCTTAACAACCATTATATGACTTCATTTTCAAATATATTTGCTGGACAACTTCATTTTCAAATTATTTAACCTATGTTATGTCTAATAAACCGTCCTTATCATCTCAAATTTCAAATTGTACATTTGAAATTTCAAATTTGAAAGTACCCATTTCATATATAAGATAGAATCTAATATTTTAAGAAGATAAACAAACATTTTTCAAGATTGCATTCCTATTGATGTCCAAACAATATAATATAAAGTAGTAAGAATTATTTTCTGTGGATTCTGATTCCTTAGAAATACTTCCATTTCATTGTTTCCTTTCCCGTGAACCAAATGAGGCCAAAAAGTAACGTAATCCAACATTCCCCCTCAAGCTGATGCAAATATATCCCTCATTCCCAGCTTGCTAACAGTGAAATGATTGATCTATTTCCCACTCCTTTTGTGAGAATATCTGCATCCGGTCTTCACAAATAGAGGACAAATAGTACCACTACTAGGATTCTCCATGATAAAATGTCTATCTATTCTCCTTGATAAAATGTCTGTCTATCTCCACATCAATTAGAATTGGGCAATTGCAGATCAAAATTATGTCTTGTTTCCCCTCCTAAGAGTTAAAAGTGTAATTGAATGTGGGGTGGTTGCCATGGTGTTCCCCTTGAGATAAAGATTAATCTCAAGGGAAAGCCACTAAATGCAATTGAGGAAGTTAATTCTTAAACTTGAGGATAAGTTTCTTTTTTTAGAGGAGTATGATGTAGCTTACATGTTATACTTAGAATTTTGATTTAGTGACAACATAGTGAGCTTAGCATGGCCTTAGAGAGGTATAAGTAAGGGCTGGAAGCCTGGAAACCTGTTTAGGGGAGTTTCTGATCATTCGTGAAAATATTGGTTAATACCAAATAGAGCTTGTGCTCTCGTTACTGTGATTTCTATTTAAAAACCCAGTTGAAACACAAGAAAGGGGAAAATATTGTATTGGTATTGATTGAATTAAAAATACAAGACTCACACCCCTAATATATAGGGTGGACGTGAAGATTAAACTTCCTAAACTAATCCTAATCAAAACTCTATTCCATAAACCATGGAATTCATTACCTGATTAATTAAAATAAGGAGAAATAAGATATTTCTTAATTAAAAAGATTTGATTAGATACAACCAAATCCACATTATTCCTAGAATTTTTTTTTAATATTCCAACACTCCCCCACAAGTTGAGTCACGGAAACTTGATGAAGTGACCAACTTCAACTTGGAGTTGGACTTGAATGATCCTACCAAGTGTCGAACAACCATAACCAAGAAGTGTGGAAATTCCAGTAGAAGCGAAACAATCCCTTGAAAAATTGCCCGGACATCACGGTGCAATAAACGACCAAGGCCACCGAAAATCACTGCAGAACTAATCAACTGGAACTAACCAACGGAAAGATTGCCCAGAAATCACAATGCTATAGAAATGGTCATGGCTGCCGGAAATCATGGTAGGATAAATCAACTGGTGAGAGTATACATGTTCAAGCCCATCAAGAGAGCCCACAAAGGGGCTGCACACTTCATCTCCCCTGCTAAGGGCTGGCTGATGGCTTGACAATGCCCATAGGAGCTAGCTGAAGTTTGACAGGAGTTGAATATGAAAGTCGCAGGAGTGGGGGTGTATTTGAAAATACGGGAACCCAAAAATATTTAACGAAGACAAGAAGATGATAGGGGTCCGGCGGGCGGCGGTGGAGCTTGATAATCTCTGCTCTGATACCAAGTTGAAACACAAGAAAGGGGAAAATGTTCTATTGGTATTGATTGATTTAAAAATACAAGACTCACACCCCTATACATAGGGTGGAGGTGACGATTAAACTTCCTAAACTAATCCTAATCAAATCAAAACTCTATTCCATAAATCATGGAATTCATTTCCTAATTAATTAAAGGAGAAATAAGATTTTTCTTAATTAAAGAGATTTGATTAGATACAACCAAATCCACATTATTCCTAGAATTTTTTTTATATTCCAACAAACCCCAACTCCATCTATGTTCTTTGTAATTTCCCTATTGAATTGAATATTATTTGCATCATGTTCTCTGACATTACTCATCCTTGTATGAATGCTGCGAACGTTATATTTCAACATAGAGGATAGTTGAGGTTTCTGCTACTTGAAATTAAAAAAAACCCTCATGTTTTGTCAAAGCTTGCAATTAATTCTTACAGTCAGATACCATTGCAGCTTAACCAAAACATTGACCTGAGGAAGTTCATTGAAAACATAAGCTGTTTGTTTTTATTGACCTTAGCGAAATGTTCCTGATCTGAAATATGAAGCAAGGAAATATACACCTCCAAATCTCCAACCAACTGCTATTTAACTTTTATGCTGTAATTGATTAAGTAGATGCTATTTAATGTTAATGACAGTGAATTTTTTTTTTAATGGTTTTTAAAGCAACTTCCGAGGAAGAATGGCCTGGATCCAGTCTTAAATCCAGTGAGGTTTTTCGGAGCTTGATCATGGTTGGAGATGCTTTTAAGTTATGGCACAACTCGCAAACAAAAGTTGAAAGTGCTCATCCCGTTAAGTTATTGCGCAACTCGCACACAAAAGTTGAAAGTGCTTTTCCCGAATCAGAGTCGGTTGCAGAGAGAGAAGAAAAGCTGGTATATGATACAGGTATTCCTTGCACGAGTATTTGATCTGATTTTTCATGTATCAAGTATCAATTATGTTTATATCTTGCCTTTGGGGGGAATTCTTGTATCATGAAAATTTGATACTGTAACAACAGAAAAGAGTATAAAGACATGAAAAAAGAGCCATTACTTGCTCTTTGAAATGCATAACAAGCTAGCCATTGCTTCTTCTTCTGACTAGGGTAGATAAATCCGATTCAAGTGAAGAATTTGTTGGCTTTGGGTAGTTAAATGTTAGCATGTGTTTTAAAATCTGTTGTATTCATAATGTATGTCGAGGGTAGTCTGATGATTTTTGCATATTATTCTGTTTTAAGACTTAAGGGCACCTCTTTATGTAGATTATTTGGTAGATGTGTTGTATTGAACTCCATTGGTCATATTTTTGACCGAAGTAAGATATGGGTCCTTAATCTGTAGGTTGAAGTACGTCTATTATATATATTACTACTCAAATATTCTAGTCAAAATCTTGAAGGTTGAAAGGTTATTTTTTGCCACCCCTTATTGATGACAGCTTCTTAAATGAGGACTGTACAACATTTAATTTTCCATGTAGTAGGAAATGACAAAATTATAGGAGTAAACATACTTCAACAGGAAAAATATTAAACGGAAAAACAAATTGCATGGACAAATTGTAATGGCCCAACCCCTTCAAGCAACAATATTGTTCTGCTTTGGACCTAAATACTAGGAATGCCCAGGAGGTACCCATCCTAGTATTGTTGTAGCTGCAACATGCTTAATTTAGGAGTTCCTTTGATATTAGTTCCGTCACGGTTTTAAAAGGTCTTGTTGCAACTAGAGGTCAGATTAAGCCTTCTAACTAGTCCAGGATCTTCACCCAGGCGGTGTGGTACAAGTACATGGACTTGATACCGCACTTCACCTCATCCTTCTAACTAGTCCAGGATCTTGGTCTATCATCGTCGTCAATTTGGACATTGTGATATGGTTGGATATCTAGATCATCACTTGGTATCAAATCAGGGTCACGATCATAAGACTCAAAATGTTGATAAGCTAATGCTTCTCTCCTTATAAAACTGTGTATTGCCATTGAAGCGGATACAATTGCCTTTTGAATTTCAAAGTTGTACGAAGGCATGTTGGCCAGAATCTTCCATCTAGCTTTCCACACCCCGAGTGTTCGCTCAATCACATTTCTTAATGATGAATGGGCGTGGTTGAATGTTTCTTGTATGTTTTGACGTGGTGGAGCATTTTGAAACTCTGGTATATCATATATGGTACCTCTCTCCCTTGTATGGTGCAAGATAACCTTTCATATTTGCATCAACCAAATAAAATTCACCTGAAAAAATGCATTATGAAAGTAGTTAATTAAGGAAAACTCAGGAAAAAAAGAAGAGTTGTTCACGCATGCCCTAAAAGCTAAGCTAGAATATAATACTAGCCTTCTTTTGGATGGGGGAATCCTAACTCGTCATTGCAAATAGCTTGGTGAAATATTCTCGTGTCATGTGCAGCACCTTCCCAACCAGGCCATGCAAATGTGAAACACATGTCAAAGCCACACGTTGCCATTATATTCTAAGTTGGATATCCTTTCCTACCAATAAAAGGTATTGATTCTCTCTCCGGTAGACAAACTCGTATGTGTACCAGCAATGGCACCGATACATTTTACATTTTTTGAAACGTGGCCAAAATCTTGGATTATTTCGAGCACGTTCCAGGAAAGGAGCATTGCGTTATGGTGGTTTTATAATATCCATTGACAGGCTCAATGTGGCGGTCAATACATAACGAAAAATGCCTACTAAAATAAATAAATAAAAAGATTGATTCACAACATTTTTGTACAAATAGTAACTTAAAATTACAATCATTGCGTACCTGAAATTTGGTAAATGCGATGAACTAGAGAATGAAAGGATCACCAAAAGTACAAATAGCAGAAGTGAAGGGATACTGCAATTTAGAAAGAGAACAGGAGAAGTGTTTATAAAAGAGGTGTAATGTTACCGGAAAGGGTTGAAATGTGTGCCAACACATTCCTATATGATTTTATTTAATTTTATAGTTTTTGAATAATAAAAAATGAAAAGCGAAGTGTAGAAATCGTATAAAAACTAAATATTATATATATATATATATATTTACTTACCATGATAGATTTGGAAGTTTGGAAGGCTCACATTTTCAATGCCTTCTTTTAATTTATTTTACAAAAGTACAAAAGAATGGTCACATGTCTCTTTCCAGTACACATTTTAGGCTTAAAAAAACAATAGTACATTTATTGGTCAGACACCATGTTTGGGAAGTCTGGACGCATGCTTTTTAAGAGGTAGAATTTGGTATGTAGCGAGGTCTTAAGGTAATTTGTTCAATTAACTAGGGGTATAAATGACATTTCAGTGCCAAGTTAGAGTAGTGGTCTGATGTTATGAGTTGGGGGACCCTAGCTTTTGTAAATATTAATTAGAACGCTCGCAAAACGTTGATAGACTGCTATTGCGATTACAATTGCATGCCCCAAACAGGCCACGGTCAGCTTTTGAACCCAAAAGCTGTTGAATCCTTTGCCAATGGAAATGCTGGTAGGATACCCCACAATTTCTCCCTAACTGAATTTTGGGGGAACCTACATGCATTGCCATTTGTTTAATCAAAGAAAGAAGAATGAATTCGAAAGACATTATTTTGCTGCATTTGCTAGTGAGGGCCCTTGCCGATGGATCAAAATCTCGTGTCGCTTGTTCCGCATTATCAGATCCAAGAGTATTTTTTCCTCTTTTCATTCACTGTCGGAACCTAGGTTTGGATGGTGTCAAAAGCTGGGTGAATCCGAGCATCACTCCGGAATTCCAATTTATAGGTCAATGATGCAACCGGTTGCTGAACTTTAAATGGTTCATTGTGCTATGGAGGGAGATTTCAATTTCTTCTCATGCCTACGGATAGATGCCTATACGGCTAACTTCAATAATACCCAATCACCAACTGAGAACTCATGTTCTTGGTTTTATTCGCAAACTTGCTTCATCCTTTGCAGTTTATTTTTCAATTCATTGATAACTTCATCGCTTTCCAGCAATTCGTGCTCTACAACCACCTTAGCTGTCCTCTTTGTAAGAGTGGCAGGGTTGGTGGATCACGGCCAACAAACAACCTGACAAGCCTAACGTACCAGTCAATACCAAAATAAAAAATTTAAATGAAATTAGAAAAAGAAAATAAGTTCCGACTAATTCATGTTTCATTGATGAAAAGAAAAACTAGACAAACTAGACTATCTATTCAATATAATTTTAGTCTTCTTATGCGTTGTTAAAATAACGTATACTTTAACTTCTTAGCATTCGCTAGAAGAAACCTCATAAAAACTTGAAATAACCATGAATCCCTCCAACAATAGGTATAGAGAAGAGATCAAGTTAGCTTCTCAAAAGCTTTAATTAAAAGCTCAAACTCAAACATTTAACAACCAATTAAACTATATTGCCTAGAAAATCGGTGAAAACCAAAGAATTAGAATGCATTCATTATATAAGCTAGAAATGACAAAAAGTCTCATAACTTTCTTCATAGTCGACGAACTTTGCATAATTGCCAAGTCACCGCTCTTGGTCTCTCTTCCCTTCATTAGGGCGGCCACAAAACGTACAAATTAAAGGGCAAATTGGTGCCCCTGTTTTGTTTTTTTGAAGAAAAAGACTACAGCAATGTGTGGGGAGTTGGGTGATTGCCTGGATGGATGAATTGGTACCCTTTAATATGTTTTATGATGCTGTTACCTGATGTCTGGAATTAGTTCTTACAGTCAGATCCCATTCCAGCTTTCCCAAAACGTTGACCTGATGTCTGCAATTCGTTCTTACAGTCAGATCCCATTGCAGTTTTACCTAAACATTGACCTGAAAGAGTTCCATGGAAATTACGAGCGGTTTGTTTTCATTGACCTTAGTCGGAATATTCTTGATCTGTAACACGAAGCAAGGAAATAAACACCTCCAATCAATTGCTACTGAACTTTTATGTTGTAATTGATTAAGTAGATGCTATTCAATGTCATGACAGTGAATATTTTTTTTAATGGATTTTAAAGAAACTTCTGAGGATGAATGGCCTGGATCCAGTCCCAGATCCAGTGAGGATTTCAGGAGCTTGATCATGGTTGGAGATGCTGTTAAGTTACTGCACAACTCTCACACAAAAATTAAAAGTGCTTATCCGGAATCAGAGTTGTTTGCGAAGAAAGAAGAAAAGGTGGTACACAATACAGGTACTTGCACAATACATTATTTTTGTCTGACTTGCTATGTATCAGTTGTCAATTATGTTTATATCCTGCCTTGGCCACCCTTTATTGATGATAGCTTTAGAAATAAGAACTTTACACAATTAATTCTCCATGTAATAGAAAATTGCAAATAATAAAACTAAACCGACTTCACCACAAAAAAGAAAAAAAAGAAACGGAAAAACAAATTACATGGATAAATTGTAACAGCCCATCCCCCATCAAGCAACAATATCGTTCCGCTTTGGGCCTAAATACTAAGAATGCCCAGGATGTACCCATCTTAGTATTGTTGTAGCAGCAATACGCTTAATTTAGGAGTTCCTTTGATATTAGTTCCGTCTCGGTTTTAAAAGGCCTTGTTGCAAGTAAAGGTGAGATTAAGCCTTATAAATTAGTCCAGGATCTTCACCCAGGCAATGTGGTACAAGTACATGGACGTGATACCTCACCTCACCTCACTTCACTTCACTTCACTTCATCCATCTTGGTCTTCCCACCTCAAGAGTCTATTGGCTCTTGGCTCTTGTAGTAGCAACATGCTTAATTACCGGAGTTCCTTTGAGATTAAATTCATCACGGTTTTCAAAGGCCTTGTTGCAAGTAGAGGGGAGATTAAGCTTTATAAACTAATCCTGGATCTTTATCCGAGGCATTGT
Organism: Hydrangea macrophylla; assembly: GCA_033977485.1. Classification (NCBI taxonomy): domain Eukaryota; kingdom Viridiplantae; phylum Streptophyta; class Magnoliopsida; order Cornales; family Hydrangeaceae; genus Hydrangea; species Hydrangea macrophylla. Next base: position 53,020,989 of record CM066982.1, read on the forward strand.
GGTACAAGTACATGGACTTGATACCTCACCTCACCTCACCTCACCTCACCTCACCTCACCTAATTCATCTTGGTCTTCCCACCTGAGGAGTCTTTTGACTCCTGGTCATCGCACTAATAATTCTCCTACTACTTCTTGCAGATTTAGTAGGGCGTTGACTTGGCTTATACGTAGCTGAACTCTTCTACTTCTGGGTACATAACATCTCATACCCCCTTGTCCTCAAGGGCAAGGTCTGGGACCTTTATTTTAAATTTATTTTATTTTAATTTTAATTTTTTTTTCTTTTCTTTCTATTTTTTTTTTGGGGGGCGTAAAATGGAAATGCATTATGGGGTAACCTTAATCCATTGCCATTCATTTAATCAAATTGATTTGTTGCATTTGCTGGTGAGAGCCCTTGCTGATGGATCTTTGTCGCTTCTTTCGTATTTGATGATCCAAGACGGGTTGTGGGGTTGAAATCCATCAATATTTCAATTTCTCGACATGTCTTGCGTCAAATTTGGTATCTAAGCGAAGAGCGATTCATAATCAAACTCCAATTTTCAGATTTCATCAACATGAATAGAATAGCCACCAACAGTACCTATACTACCTACAACACCCATATCTCCGTTCTTGTTTGAACTACCAACCCTAACCAAATCAGATCAGCCACTGTTTTATTTTATTTTATTTTATTTTTATAGGGCCTGAGCAAGCCTCAATAGCACCCAGAAAATCCCAAACATGATCGTAACCCAACCAAACAGTCCCTTACACATTCATCCTTTCCTATCATCTCATCCACTTGATCACAGCCTTGACCAGATCGAGAAGCCACCAGACTCCTCCAGATCACGATCCATCACCATCATCGCAAGGTCATGCCATCTTTGTCCCTCACCAACAGCTGCAACCCCAAACACACCCTAGTTCTCTCATCCCACTGCCTTGAACCCTAACCATGAATAGTCCCTTCTTTTTCCTCCACTCATTTGAAAAACCCTAACCTAATCCCATCAAATCGCAACCCAAGCCAGACCCGCCCAACCCTAGCCGAACCAGCCACCACCATTCTGAATGGTACCCTTCTTGAGGAGGTTTACATGGAGCAACCACCTGAGTTTGTTGCTTAGGGGGAGCCTTGTCTGGTTTGCAAATTAAAAAAGTCTCTTTATGGTTTGAAGTAGTCTCCTCATGCTTGGTTTGGAAGGTTCAGTGATGTAATTTAGTGGCAAAGATCCTGTTAATTGTTTATGTTGATGATATCGTCATTACTGGTGATGACTTAAGGGCATTCAGGAGTTGAAATCCTTCTTACAAATCAAGTTTCAGTCCAAAGACTTGGGGCAACTTAGGTAATTCTTAGGCATTGAGGTGGTTTTTCTTTTAGTCTTTCTTTTGTCTCGAATTTCTACTAGTACAGTATTGTTCAAATATATGTTTAGACCAGTACTAGTAGGGTACAGATTACCTACCTGATTGCTCAAGAATTCCAAAAGCACCATCGAACTTTTACTCCTGTTTGTTCAATCCGTACCTTTCTTTTCATGTGAATCTGAATTTTCTCAACCGAACTCTCTCTCTCTCTCTCTCTCTCTCTCTCTCTCTCTCTCTCTCTTTGCAATTGTGAGTACATAATTGTGTTAGTGTATAATACGTATAAAAGGATAGAGCAGTAGTATATGGAATGTGGGTGTGTGTATATTCTACATACACATCGAACTAGTGTACACTATGTAATGAGTGTAATTTGCACTTCAGGTTTCAGTTTCTGATATAGCATGTCCCTATATTAGACATTGACTTGGTTGAAATTGTACAATGGCTCTGCAAAGCGAACCCCATTTTTGTGATAGGTATTCTGACCTCAATGTACGTGATAAAATGTTAGTCATGTGTAATTCAACAGAGTTTGGTTCTCGCATTCTCCCCGCCTTCTAATAAGTTTAGTCCTTTAAATTTCTCCTATCATAACCTTAAAATAACATGATTTATCATCAAGGCTAACGCAACAAATTATCGCCAATAAATTAACTAAGCATCTTCAATATTAAAATTCACCTTTTGCTTTATTTTTTATTTTTAATTGGAGCATTGAAGTAACTAACTGCATTGTATGGTTGTGGATGGAGGAATGTCCAGTTTTTTTAGTTTTAACTGTCTCGAATTTCCACAGTTTACAACTCCCGAAGGTCGTTTATCACCGCATTAATGTGTGTGCTAAAGTTCTCATGCGGAGAATACACCAACTACATTGCATTCACTTTTGAACAATCATTTATTTCCAAAGGTTAGGACAAGTTATGTGCGATATAACATATTCTGTTACCATTGGCAAAATTTATTTCAAAATCATTAGAAATAAAATTATTGGGATATCATCCGACCCCGCCTTTTTTTCTTTCTTCTTCTTCTTCTTCTTCCAAATGATTTCTTACTCTATCCTTCCTTTCTTTTTCAAACTAATACAGGTGCTAGCTAGAAATGATATATTTCAAGGTTCATGTAGCATAAAACTCTGTGAGAATGGAAACATAAAGGTTTCCTTTTCAAGCAAACTGAGTATTCACCAAGAAAAGAATTAATGCCAGCATGGTGTAAAGCATATGAGTTTAATACTTTCGACAGTCCTTGATCTGATGTTTTGACAAATAATCATATTCGTATATGTAAAGCTGTGCGATATAGCATCAATAAAATGATACTAACCAAAGTATTTTGGGTAGTCACTTATTTGCATGGTAGTCTTACAATGTTTGCCTGTTTCATATGTAGTTCTTGTATATAATTCACTTTAAAACCTCAAACTTCCTTTTCACTACAATTGTTTACCTATCAACAGAAAAGAAAAGAAAAAGAATTCCAAATACACCATGGAACTTTTACTGCTCCTAGTTCAATCCTTGTTTTTCATTCCACGTGAATCTGAAGTTTCTCAACCCAATTCTCTCTCTCTTTAGAATTGTGAGTACATAATGGTGTGCATGTATCAATTCAATGGGTTAAGACTTGCAATTTTGTTTTGAATTTTTGTTATTTGTAGGCATCTTAATGATGTCTTTATGCTTCCCCTCTCTCTCTCTCTCTCTCTCTCTCTCTCTCTCTCTCTCTCTCTCTCTCTCTCTCTCTCTCTCTCGCACACACATGCCCATCCAAATTGGTTAGTCGCGCGCGCGCATACGCATGCCCATACAAATTGGTTAGTTATTCCTATTGCTTCCCGCTTTCCTTGTGCATTGCCAAGTATTATTACTGTTTTTAACGTTATTATGATTATGATTATTATTGTTCCCATTTTGCTTGGTTCCATGCCTTTAATATGGAATGCAAAGAGCTCGTGCCGAGGAAGGAAGTGCCAAAATTACGGTGGAGAACTATGGGGATTGCCTGTCTTGGATTATCCATTCTTGGTTTTCTATATCGTCTGCAAGCTGGTCAACGAAAATCCCACCTTTCTGAAGTCCTCTCCTAATATAATGTCAATATTCATTCTCAGTTTAAGCAATGATGGTTGTATGTTGATTTAAGGTGGTGGTTACTTTATCTAACTAGTGAATTGTTGGTACATACGGATATGGTTGTAACTTCATCCTACTTATAGGTTGTGGCTACTTAAGGAGATGGTTGTAACTTTATTTAACTTATGAATTACTTGTACTTAAGGAGATGGTTTTAACTTTATTTAGTTTATGAATTGTTAGTACTTTGGTCTGAGTATGCAGTTCAAATGCGCATCCACACACGTCCACAAGAACTAGCATGAAAATCCATCTATTATTAGTGGTGTTCAAAAAATCAGGCGAATCGAACTAATCAACCGGAACTGACCGAACTGAACCGTTGTTCTCGGTGTTTTGATCTATTGGTCGGTGGTCAGTTGCACCTTTTGGCAAAATCGAAGTTTCTGTCGGAGCATGGTTTGCCCTCATAGTGGACCGAATCCGACCAAAACTTAAAATTATACATACATAAGATTTCCCTTTCTCATTCATTTCAGACCTAACCCTAACCCATTCCTCTCCTTCTCTTCCCTGCAGCTACAATTGGCGATTGCAAAACCTAATTAACCCCATCACTCTCCGCCCCGCCTTCACACTTTGCACCACCACTCCCTCAGAGCCACCGTCACTCCCAGTTGGCCACCACTCAGTCTCGATTTTGATCTCTCTCTCAATCCTTGATCTCTCAAACTCTCAAAGGAGAGGAAGCCAACAAAAACCTAGCCACTCGTACTCGCCGCCACCATCGAGAGGAAGTCAACAAAAACCCAAGCCAATCATACCCACTTGTACCATGCCTGAGATGTATATCCCTCCAAACAATCGTTGATTCAAGGTACATCTCTCTCTCTCTCTCTCTCTCTCTCTCTCTCTTTCTCTCTCTCTATGCATACATACATATATACTACATTGATACAACCTGAGATGTGTATATGTGCGTATCAATCTATGTATTTATCTAGTTATCTCTTGGTTTTGTGGCGTTTTGTGGATCCTTAAATGTTATTTGGTGAATCGCAAATCCAATCACCACCTCATGAATGTGATGATATATCAAAGTATTTGAGCTATTTATTTTCAATTTTTGTATGAAGGGCTAAGAGATTGTTTCATTTGGTTCCCTTGTTGATATACTTATATAATTATATTTTTGCTTATGGCACTTATATTTACATTATATGTTCATATGGGCAAAACAAGCCGAGAAAACATTGAAAAGCAGCCCACATCAGTTGGCCCAAAATGGTTGGCCCAAACCAACCAACCACCTGACCGAACCGAGCCAAATCAAAACCAAACCGAATCGATTCCCACTTGGTCAGTTTAGGTTTCCCACTTTGTAAAACCGAATCTCAGTTCGGTCCCAAAATATGAATTATCCTCGACCGAGAACACCCCCTATCTATTATGAACAGCGGGATAGTTTTTATCAGAACTTCAGTTTCGAACAAAAAATTATTTATTGGTAGAACTTTCTTTCATTGGAAAATTGTTTTTTTAAACGTGATTTTCTTGAAAAGTTTGTTTTCATTAAATATAATTTAGTTTCCTTGCTTCTAATTTTTTTTTTTAATCATTGATTCAAACTTAGTTTTTTTAGGAATTTAACTTTTGAAATATGGGTTTCTTTTAAAGTATGGGTAATGCCATGTGCACATAAAGAACTGGGCCATTCATTTCGGTAAAGCCCGTGTATATATACATGGAACCCATAGAAATAAATGGCCCATATCTTTATGTGCACAAAAATATGCACCAATCATTCCTCAATAAGTAAAAGCAAGAAAATTAAACATCGTACATTAAATAACAAGAACTAACCGAAGCTTATGCAATGTTAGAAGTTACAACTCACCATAAAGAAGAGCCATGACTTGGTACCCCGTACCCAATGGAAGCACTCCACACGAACAATGAAACCCATCACAAAAAATTTAAATGACCCCAAACAATCCTGTGTGACACTACCTCATTGGGTGTGGAGCACCACATAATCTCGTGTGGCGCTACATTATTAGGTGTGGAACACCACATAGGCGCTACCTTGAGGGTACACAAAAACTTCTCCTACAAGATCCAGCACAAGAATGTATACTGCCGAAAAACCCGAGATTTTCTAGCGACTTTGCCTAGTTAACCTAGTGAGATCTGATCGCATCAAGACCAATAATACCTAGGAAGCACCAGCACTTCTAAGAAGATAACGTGTCGCGTGTCGTATCGTGTCCGACACACAGACACGACACTTCACGGACAATTTTCCTGTAGTGTCGACGTGTAAATTTTTTAGGGCATGTCGTGTCGACGTGCCTGTGTTGTGTAGTATCCGTATCGATGTGTCCGTATCCATGCTTCATAGAATAGTACAGACCATACTTAGGCTTAGTTTGGCCCCCACGTAACTTTTTAAAAGGAGCTTATGAAATTTATTACTAAGATGTTTGATAATTTTATACAAGTGACACACTACTCTTCAAAAAGACATCATGAAACCAAAAATCAACCTTCAGCTTTTAAAAGCTCATTCCAACAAAGTCCTAAGTTCAATTTTTGCAAAGCTCATAAACTAGTTACCAAATGAATTAACATAAAATTGGGCTTTTAAAAAAGGAAAAGCACCATGTGGGAACCAAACTAAACCTTACAATGTGACTGACGGCCTAGAGTCAAATCTTCAGGGATTGCGATGAGAGATGTGCAATTACTCGATTTTCTACATCAATTTTATTCCAACGAGTGGCAATGACGGCCTAGAGTCAAATCTTCAGGGATGTTGAAATTTTACTAAATTAGCCATAACTAATTTACTCTAAACTAGGAAAACAATTTAAAAGTTTGAAAGCGATGAGAATGAATTCTCTATTTATCAAATCCACCACTAACCAAAAAAAAAAAATAATAATAAAATAAAAATTAGGCATTTTTATATTCAATTCAAAATTTCACTTTTAAAGATGGGGTAAATTGCACCTACAACTCCAATCTTGCCTTTAAAGAAGGATTCTGTCACCTAACTGCAAGCATGATTTATCTTGGAGAAGCATAGATTGTCTACAAAAAAATTAAGGTTACAGCACAATCCCTCTTTCTTAGCATGTACCATCTAGGAATTGAAATCAACTGTCAATGAAACTATTGCATAAAAACTACTCATAAAATCATAGCAATAACAAGCAGTAGAGAGCAATAGTAAAAAGAGAAAAACTAAGACAAGACGACTTCATAATATTAATTCAAAACACAATTCAATCTGATTTCATATTAATAAATACCAAGGGAGGATTAGTGTTTCATCGAAACACTAAATGGGAGGATTAGTTCCCCATAAAAGGCGAAACACGGCTGCCGGGATGACGGAAGCCATAGCTAACCTTCAAGATACTACTGCCTCTACCAGAGTTGTGTAACCCTAAAAAGACCTAAGCTTCGATATTTTGTAGGTGGGAGCCCCAAGTTCTCCTCGACCAAAAACCCTTCAAAGAGGTGTTTTTCGCACATAACTATTAAATAATTCGTCCAAATTTCATCCCAGTCAAAGCAGATTTTACACGGTCCAAAATCTGACTTTCATCTTTATTTGGACCGAGTCAGAATGTTTTCAGCCGGTCCGAATGCTTGTTTTCAGCATTTTTAACTTTATCTCCTTCTTGTTCCTTTTTGCCTCCAAACACTTTCCAAAGATCTTTGATCCTACAAAACACAAAAGAACCTTAAAGAATGACGAAATAAAGACTCGAATGATCTAGCAAGCATAAATTAAGAGAAATAGACACTATTTCAATACCGATCAAGACCTTCCCAAGTTAAAAATTACCTCTGGCAACATGTCGGAGGCATGCACAAGAAACAAAGGGAAATCCAAGTGTAGTGGTAATGCCCACGAGACTCCAAATCCATCTCTCTGCTTTCTCTCTCTTCTTGTTCATCTCTGTGCAATTCCCTAGGCAATGTAGGAAAATAAGTACAAAACACGCCCTTTCCAAATGCTACAATAATTATGACATATTTTTAAGTAAAGCTTTCACTAGATAACTCCAAGGAAATACGAACATAAGTCCATAACAAAAATTGGAAAGATAAAAAGGGGACCTATGTACGGGAGTCAAGATGGTGAAAATTTTAGGAGCCATAAATGCGAGCAGTCATGTCTTAGCACATGTTGACGTGAGCACATTATTTGACCTGTAGAAATACTGCAGAAGGCTTGTGAGTTGTAGCTACTATGTGGAGCAATAAATTTTTACAGATATCACGAGCTTTTTTCCTCTTTGAAGTGAAACAAATATAAGCAATATCTCCAGAATATTTTTCTTGAAATAAATTAAGTGAAGAAAGATCAAACGAAGGGAGAACTTCAAAGGAGGAGATCAAGGCCACATTTGGTTAGAATGATAAAATTTTCAGAAAATGAGCAAAAATGAGTTTAACGCTCAAAGATTTTGTACAAATTGGAAGTCTAGATAGATTTAATCACATTCACAAGGAACTCTTAATTTTGTTGAGCTTCTTGCAAAACAACACAATGGATTGCTTTTTGGAAAATTTAACACATACAAGAATCGCACTTTTCCAAAAATTACAAAATAATTAAATAAAACAATTGCTTCTTCCTAACCAAATTCCAAGTTTCCAACGAAGTTTTTCCAATTTTCTTTTCTCTCACCCTTTTATGACTCTTCGCCTACCAGACAACCAAAGAGAATAAAACAACATACTGGAAAAAATCGGGGAAGAAACAAAAACTTAATTTAAAAAAAATAAAATAAAATTTGCCACTATAAGCAGGAAAAGGGTGTGCAACCCATGTACATGCAAGGTATACAGCTGTATAGAGCATCTCCACATGGAGAGGCAACAAACAAAATAAAGTGCAAGATGCAAACATAACTGATGACCTTCTAGAGCCAACGCTTTTGTACCATGTTAAGTCGCCATTTATTCCTGATGAAACTACATTTTGGAAGCTTAGGTTAGGCAAAGGATTCATACAGCGCAACTGGGAGTGGGAAGAGGCTACAACGCAGCTGGGAGTGGTAGGGCAGCAGCGCAGGTGCTAGGTGTGGTGGGGGCAGCGATGAGTGGCCGTGGAGTTGTGGGGAGGCTGGCAAGTGGCTGGAGAGGTGGTGGGCTGCGGCGGAATGGTGGTGGTGCTGCGGTGAGTGGGTTAGGGTTGAGAACCCTTAGGCTCTGATACCATGATGAAACTATATTTTGGAAGCTTAGGTTAGACAATTGTCTAACCCATCATATATATTAATCATAGAGATGAAATAAGAGAATAAAAAATTACAAATTATAATAATAAAAACTAATTATAAAAATAAAAACTATACTCTCTGCAATTGACCCACTCACTAACAACTAATTATAATAATAAAAACTATACTCTCTGCAAACTTAAGTTGTTGGAGAACAGGCCAAACAATGTATATCAAGCTTCAACACAGTCTGAAAGTTCAACAAGCCATCTCCATGACTTGATAGTTCAAAGGCCGACAATGACCCCCTATCGTCTAGGTTTGTCACCAATTTATATTTGACGCTTGAGCCTTCAACTAGGTCAAATACAACCAGGCCTGAACAAAGCCGACAAAGCGGCAGCTACGGTACACCACATAAACAAAAATTAATACGAATGGATAAGTTATCCAATAGGCAATAGCCTCAAGCTTTTGGGGGATTACATCGTGCATGTTGGAAGTTGAACCATAGCATAAACAATCAGGGGTGTTTTTCAGCTGCAAATATCTTATACTAAAATTTTGCCTTGAAACTTCCAAATGAATATTTGCTTGCCAAATTAGGTGTAAAATTTCCTATATAGAACTATACACATAATATCATAAACATCAAGAGACTAAATAAGGAGAATAGCAGCAGCAACGCAGAAGGAAATGCAAAAGAGCGTACTTGTTTCCTTCTTTTCTAAGCTAAGGGACTCGTGAGGACTAGCTCCATGCCATTTCAGTTTGCTTTTTAAAAACAATGCGTCTTCCACACAGCATTTAGCGATAACATCTCTAACTTCTTGAATTTGATTTGCACCTAATTGATACAATGCTGCAAAAATAAAGTGTCGTTAAAACCAAACCAACACATGAGAAGTTAGATCTTAATGCATGGTGTTCATGAAGGAGCACTTCAAACTGCAACTCCCCAAATCAAACCCTCTCCTAAACCAACCACTAAAGCTTTGAATTGAATCCAAAACATAAAATAAAAATAACATAAAAGACTCCACACACACACACAAAAGATAAATGCAAATTGGCAGGCAAGAAAGTGAATAAATTTGATTTAAATCACAGGGCTCTCTCACTCTTGACTTGTCTCTTTTTGATTTGGAAATTGTTGAAACAGCCAAATGTAATGAGGCCGATCGGAAACCAATTCATTTTTTGCTAAACAGATCTCCCTTCTATCTATCCTCTTGTTGATTTGAAACTTTATTCAGATCAACAACCCTAAATGATGCAAAACTATAACTAAACTTCAACACCTACGTCTAAAACCCAACGTACAAGAGAAGGAAAGAACTTCTATAGCATTCCGAAATTTTGTAAATGACGATAAAAAACTACCGAAACACAGCCCTTTCAGGGATGGCCTAACACCACACAACCTAACAACTTCTTTTTGGATATATTACAATTTGAACTCAAGCCTAAGTTCTGACCTAAAAAAAACCTCAAGCGTAAGTTTGATTTATTCTCCTATTGTTTCAATTGCAACAATTACACACCTAAGCTTTACAAAGTTAGTAAACAGACTCTCAATATGGATGGCTCAACTTGAAAATTGACTGAAGTTAGTCATGTGACTGGCACATGACACAGCATTTTAAGTTTTTACCATCTTACGCAAGATGTACAAGTTGTGGGTAGAAGTCTTGAAAACATTAAGTGATCCCACTATGCACAGATACATAAAGTGAGAGAACAAGAAAACCAACTGTGTGCCTCTGCACCACCATCAGTGGCCACCACTTCCCCGAATCCGATCATCAACCGACACTCCATCAAAGTCTCCCTCCCTCCCTCCCTCCCTCCCTCCCTCTCTCTCTCTCCCTGAATATAACTAAGAAGATCTTGACATAAATGTTTATAAAAGTGGGACTATTCCACTATTATCACCTCCCACCCAACATTGTCAGAAATGAATTTCCACCACTGTCCTTGTAGCACTAGTAAGGAATCGCAAAAATCCGAATCAATGACTTGTGAATCCATAAATATGATCCGATTTTCATAAGGTTTATCACTTCTTCGTTTTTCTATGTTCTTTCTTTTAAAATCACATCATTTCTTGCTAACCATTAAGACCATATGCACATTCAGTTGGAAAAGGGAAAATGTCTAATACATAGCTAGAAAAGAGGAAGAGGGAGAGAGAGAGAGAGAGAGAGAGAGAGAGAGAGAGAGAGAGGTAATTAGAGTATGTAATTGGTAGAATGTTAATAGTCCCACATAGATTAGACGGATAATAGTGTATGTTTAACTAAGCCTATAAAAAGGCTTCATTGTATTCTCTTTTCAATTATCAGGATATAGAAAATATATCCCTTCATGGTACCAGAGCAGTCGTACCTAAGACTGTTCATCTCTCCAAGACTCAGAATTGTTTCATATTCTACCAAGCCGATTTAAAGGCAAGAGTGGCTCCAACAGTCAAGGGTTTGCTTTGCCTAGAAGCCCTATACCAATGACACACACAAGCTACAAGGCTATCCAAAGTTATCTGAGTGATTTTTGTAAGAATAATAAAGATTATTTTTATTAGTAGTTGGTTATAATTATTTTATTTTTGAGGGACCATCTTGTAATTAGTCTTTATTGTATTTTGCCATCTAATAAAATAACAGAGAGGAACTATTGTTCTCTCTAAGCTTGGAAAATAATTGTTCAACATGGTATCAAAGCCACCCTAAGAAGGGTTTCTCACCAAGCATCACCACCACCACAACCTGCGCCCCACCAATCACCACCAAACCCATCGCCGACTCTCTCACAGCCCCTTCACCACTCGCGACTCAACCCAACACCATTACACCAATTACCGAACTCCACCCCAGCCCTAGGAGGCTGCGCTGCACACCACAACAGCCCTAGGAGGCTGCGCCGACCTCACCCAATCCCAGCTGGCCCCACCGATAGCCACCCTGGTCATCCCAACCTAAATTGACACCTACCCAACCCTTCCTTCTCTCTTCGGCAGCCCAATCTATTGGGTAACTCAGCCGAGACCTACTGGATTGATAAACAGCAACCTTTTTTCCTTTTTTCTTCTTTTCTTACCCCAAGGTCATTGGGTATCCTAAGGATACTTGATTTGATCACAAGTTTCGTTTCTCCAACAATTTAGGTCCGTGTACGGACCCATGTTTTGTCCATAAATTGGATGTTTGCACCAGCAGGTCCAGCACGGTGCCTGTGACGACTAGATCTGCCTTGTTCTGTAAGGTTATTCTGTGCCATTTTTTGTTTTCTTCATTATGTCAAACGAAGGTGATAAATTTGGTGTTGTGAGTTCTCCTATAAGTCATGAGAAGCATTCCCACATTACTGAGAACCCTGGGTCCAAAATTACCACAGAGTTGTTCAATGGAGAGAACTATATTACTTGGTCACAATCAGCTACTTTTTGGCTACGCAGTAGATCGAAATTTGGTTATGTTGATGGCACTCTTAAGGCACCTAGTCGTGAGGATCCCACCTATGCGAAGTGGGAAGTGGACAATTATCTTGTTATGAGTTGGCTTGTGCACTTGATGGAGCCTAGTATTGCTGCTTTTTTTTTCCTGGAGATGGAGAGCACTTGACATATGGGATACATTAGCACAGACTTATGCTAGGAAAGGGAATATAGCTTAAGTTTATGAACTTCGTTGGCGTATTGAGGCGGACAAATAGGGTGAGCATTCTATTCTTCAGTATTACACCTCCTTGAGTACTATGTGGAAGCGTCAAGATCACTTAAAGAATTATCGTACCGTTTGCTCTACGGATGCCACTAGTTTCAAGGAGTATATTGAGAGTGAAAGAATCTTTAAGTTTCTAGCTGGCCTCAATTCACTTTGAGAGGCATTTGCTTATGTTCGGAACAAAGAGAGTCGTCGTTTTGCTATGTTTTTCCTAAACCCACTGATCTATCCGCTTTGGTATCTTCTAGTTAGAAAGGGGGTAAGGCTCCCAACTATAATTCACAGAAGGATCAGACAATTCCGGAGGGTTCTCAGCCTAAAGATAAGTGGTGTGATTACTGTAATAAACCAGGCCATATTCGTGCTACCTACTGGAAGCTTCATGGTCGTCCATCTTTCCCAAGGGGTAGAGGTGGAGGCCTCACTGGTGGCCGAGGTAATGGACCCAGAGCCCACTTATCCACGGGTCCTGAAGCTCATCAATCTGAGGAGATTTCCTCTGCTTCACCTGCTACTGGTAGCATTACTAGTACTGATTTGGAGACCCTGAGGCGCATCATGGCACAGTTGGACACCTTCACGAGTTCTTCTACTTCTTTTGCCCAAGCAGGTAATGTTGCTAATTTTAATTGTGCTTTAAATACTTGTTCTCCACAACCATGGATCATTGACTCTGGGGCCTCCGATCATATGACTGGTTTGTCCACTATTTTTCTACTTACAATCCTTGTTCAGGTAAAGATAAGGTTAAACTGTCGTTGGTAGTCTTTCTTCCATTTCTGGTAAAGGTGTTATTCATGCTTCTGAGTCTCTGTCTTTATCTTCGGTTCTTCATGTACCAAATTTTTCGACTAACTTTCTTTGATTAGTTGCATTGCTAGTGATCTTAATTGCTGTGTTACCTTTTATCCCTCATACTGTGTATTTCGGGATCTCTCCACCAAGAAAGTGATTGGCAATGGTAGGGAAAAGAATGGACTCTATTTTTTGCTACCTAGCGAAGTGGAGATTGGAGGAGAAAGTTTGACTTAGAGGGCTCATCATTCTTTGAGAGAGACACTCCTTAAAGAGGCTTGGCTGTGGCACCAGAGACTAGGACATCTTTCGTTTTCTCTTCTTTGTCATTTATTTCCGTCATTAATAAATAATAATAATGCTAATAGTGCTATGTGTGAAGCATGTGAACTTGGCAAACATCACCGTGCCTCTTTTAATTTGAGTTTGAATAAAAGTACTATTCCTTTTCAGATTGTTCACATGGATGTTTGGGGTCCATCCAACATTTCTTCTTTGCATGGGTATAAGTGGTTTGTTACGTTTATTGATGATTTTTCTCATACTACTTGGGTAGATTTGATGCGAGAGAAGAGTGATGTGTTTTCCATCTTCAAAAACTTCCACAATATGATTTGCACTCAATTTAGTACTGTTATCAAAGTTGTGCGTTCTAACAAAGGGGGGGAGTATATTTATGGTGGTCTCGAGAATTTTTTCATTGAACATGGCATAATACACCAAACCTCCTGCACTAATACTCCCTGTTGATATTGTCTGTCCCACATCGGGGACTTATAACCTAGCTACTCAATATATAAGTTCAAGGGGCTACTCCACCCATTGCCAATTAGTTTTGGGTTGGATGCTCGAATTTAACATGGTATCAAAGTAGGTTATTGTTGGGCCAATTTGTCCACGTGTGCTCCACGTCACCCTATCTCAATAATCCACGTGTTTGGCTCTCAGTCATGCCACACGTGCAGGGGCGTGTTGAGATTGTCTATCCCACATCGGGGACTTATAACCTAGCTACTCAGTATATAAGTTCAAGGGGCTACTCCACCCATTGCCAATTGGTTTTGGGTTGAATGCTCCAATTTAACACTCCCCAACAAAATGGAGTTGCCGGGCGGAAAAATCGCCATTTACTAAAAAGTGCTCGGTCTATGATGTTTTCCATACAGGTTCCCAAGTCTTATTGGGGGGAAGCAGTTTTAACTGCTGCCTTCCTCATTAACCGATTGCCCACCTGTGTCCTTAATAAAAAGTCTCCGGTTGAAGTTCTTCTCAATCCATCTTCTGTGTTTACTATTCCTCGTAAAGTGTTTGGTTGCATTTGCTTTGTTCACAACCATTCCCCAACCATTCCCCTTCCAGAAAAAAACTTGACCCTCGTTCTCTTAAGTGTCTTTGTTGGTTACTCACCGACACAAAAGGGGTACAAGTGTTATCATCCTCCTTCTCGTCGGTGGTATATCTCCATGGATGTCACCTTCCCTGAGACCCAGTCCTACTTTCAGTCTCCACAGTCACCACTTTAGGGGGAGAAAATGAGTGTGGAAGAGATGCCTATTCCTATTGAGGGAGTAGTGGAGTTAGGAAACAATAATGAGGAGGGAGGAGATAAAGGGGAAGTAGAACATGAAGAGGAGTTTGTGAGAGAAAGAGAAAAAGAAAGAGAAAAAGATGAGGGAGAGAGGGGAAAAGAGAATGTTGAAGAGAGGGAAGGAATTGTAACAAGGGGGAAAGAGTTGCTTACCTACTCAAAGAACAAGGAGAGAAGAAGATTTGGGGCAGTAGAAATGGAAGCTGTTCCTTTCCCTCCACTCCAGCCAATCCCTTCTAGTGATGATGATCCAGGTATCTCCCTATCTCTTACTCCTTCATCTGGTAATGATTTAGACATACCTATTGCTCATCGGAAAGGTACTAGGACATGTACTAAACACCCTCTTTCTAATTTTGTTTCATACTCTCGTTTGTCACCATCCTATAAAGCTTTTGTTTCTAGTCTTTCTTCTGTGTCTACTCCTAATCATGTCCAAGAAGCCTTATATGATCCTAAGTGGAAGTCTGCAATGGTTGAGGAGATGAAAGCACTCTCTCTAAAAATGGCACATGGGAATTAACAGAATTACCTGATCAAGGGAAGAAGACAGTAGGGTGCAAGTGGGTGTTCACTATGAAATACTAGGCTGATGGGACGATTGAGAGGCATAAAGCCCGACTGATAGCTAAGGGTTTCACTCAGACTTATGGAGTAGATTATTAGGAGACATTTGCTCCAGTGGCCAAGTTGAATTTCGTTAGAATTCTGTTATCTCTTGTTGCAAATTCGGAGTGGCCGATACATCAATTTGATGTAAAGAATGCCTTTCTCCATGTGATTTAGAGGAGTGTACATAGATGTCCCTCCAGGTTTTGAGGATACCAAAACAAAAGGGAAAGTTTGCCGTCTTCGGAAGTCATGTATGGGCTCAAGCAGTCACCGAGAGCATGGTTTGATTGGTTTTCTCAGGCTAAGTTCAGGTATGGGTTCAAACAAAGCCAAGGTGACCATACTCTCTTCATTAAACACTCTTCAAGTGGTAAATTGACAGCATTAATTGTCTCTGTGGATGATATCGTTCTCACTGGAGATGATCTGGAAGAGATGGGAAAGTTGAAAATTTTCCTAGCCAAGGAATTTGAAATCAAGGACTTGGGAAGCTTAAAATATTTCTTGGGAATTGAAAGAAAATGGCTTGATCACGTTTTTTTATCCCAAAGACGGGATTTTTTTATCCCAAAGACAGTATGTGTTGGATTTACTAAAGGAAACAGGAATGCTTGGTAGCAAGGCAGCGGATACTCCAATGGATCCTATCTGAAGCTTAGTGATGATCCAGGAGGAGAACCAGTAAAAAAGTGAAGATATCAGAGAATGGTGGGTAAACTGATTTTTCTCTCACACCAAATCCGACATTACCTTTGCAGTGAGCGTGGTAAGTCAATATATGCATTCTCCTAGACAGGTTCATCTTAAGGCAGTTTTCAGAATTGTGAGGTATCTCAAGTTAGCGCCTAGGAAAGGTTTATTCTTTGCTAAGCATAGTCACACTCAAGTGGAAGCTTATACAGATGCAAATTGGGCCGGATCTCGACAACCGAGTATTTTTCCTTTGTTGGAGGGAACCTGGTAACTTGGAGAAGTAACAAACAATCTGTGGTGGTTAGATCCAGCGCCGAAGCAGAGTTTAGAGCCATGGCTCAGGAGGTGTGTGAGTTGTTGTGGATCCAGATTATCCTGTCTGGTCTTGGTTTTAATCCTGAGGACTCAATGAAGCTATACTATAATAACAAAACAGCCATTGACATTGCTCATAATCCTGTTCAACACGACAGGACTAAACATGTGGAAATTGATCGTCATTTTATCAAGGAAAAACTAAATAGTGGGAAGATTTGTACTCCATATGTGAAGTCCGGAGATCAGTTAGCTGACGTCCTTACCAAGAGCCTTGCGAGTTGGGCGTTTCACTTCATTCTTAGCAAGCTGGGTATGAGAGATACTTTTGCACCAGCTTGAGGGGGAGTGTTGGAGTTTTATTTTTATTAGTAGTTGGATATAGTTATTTTATTTTTGAGGGACCATCTTGTAATTAGTCTTTATTTTATTTTGCCATCTAATAAAATAACAGAGAGGAACTATTGTTCTCTCTAAGCTTGGAAAATAATTGTTCAACACTATTAATTCACTGCCCCTTTTCCCAAGGGCTTATAGGTTGGGTGCAAGCTCAAGCCTCAAAATTGGCCTTCTTATGAATGAGTTTCTTGATTCCATGTCTTCGTTGCAAGAGGATATTAAAAAAAAAAATAAAAAAAATTAAAACTCAGGCAGCGAGAGCAATTCTTTTCACTAAATTTGGAGCTACAACGTCTATGCGACTTAGATGCCAAATTTTTTATGCCACAAAGGTGTATTACTATAACATTTGTGGGGGTTTCAAACCTATTTCTTTTGTTGCCATTGTTTTCAGTTACATGTGAGTTCATTGCTTTCTATTGTTAAAATTGGAAAAGATACACATGTATACCTGCTGGATATTGAAAGCATCTAACAAAAGGTTTACAACTTTGTAAGACGGATTGCAGATCGGCGATCTCCTCATCTAGGGATTCAATGGTGGCCTTCCGATCATGCATACCACTCACTCTGAGCTGGTACTGCAACGCCCGAAGATCATCCTCAGCCTCTTCCCTTTTATCGGTTTCGATGAGAAGATGTTGCTTTTTCTCAAAATATTCTGCCTCGAATTTTGCTTCAGAAGAAGAACCATAGCAATTACGCGCTTAGTAAAACACACTAGTAGAAAATAAATGACAAAGAAAAGGTAAAGCAGAAGAAACATCAGTAACAGAAACAAAAGATGCAAGCAAATCAACAAAGTGACAGAAGCGAAAACTATAACTAACCAAGAAGCCAGAAGAGATACTTGTATTCAATCACCAACATTGTTATAACTCAAGTTAAAGAAGCATTGGTTATCGGACGGAGAATACATGTTCCATTGTAGGTAAGCAAAGGTAAATAATCATTAAAGGACCGAAACAGTACACGGGAAGCATACACCGGGAAAGTAATACCTTTAAGTGATCTAGGACATCTACGAAAGTAGTATTGATCTAAACAGGAGAGGTCGCAAAAATCTATACTCTACACAAAAGTGGGGGTTCCACCCCTTCGAAAGATTCAAGTTCCTTTAACCCTTCAAAAGATACAAGTTCCTTTCTTCCAAATACACCACTTTTCCAAATCTCCATATGATATGCTTTGTACACATTGGTCCAAACTAGGGATATGCTTTGTACAATAGACAATTAATATTTTGTTGCATTTTCTGCATTAACAAATTAATCGTACCAAAACCGAGAATAGGCTTCGAATATGAGGTCGACTGATATGGAATTCATTCCGATTGGTAGGCCATGATTCTCTGTAGTTTAAGTTTTTGGGAGTTAAAGTAACTTTAAGCACAATATTCTTGGCCGAGGATCTAGCAATCTCACAAAATATAAGTATGTGTTGTTATAGGGTGAGGAAACTTTTTTGTTCCTTAAACTTTCAATTAAATCATATTTGTGTGTTTCTTATTTCCTATCGCATCTTCTTGGGGCTTAATATTGAACCCCACACCAATTTTGAACCAATTCATGCTAAACATTAATATATTATTTGTTAAAAACAAAATTTTTCATGTCTTCAGCTCATATCCGAATAGCTTCCAGTTTACCCATACTTGTAGCTTCCAATCAGATTATCTTACGGCTGTATGAAAATTGGCATTAAAAGAACCAAGATCCCAATTTTTAAGAAAGCAATAAGTTCTGTAGCATATTAACAATGGAAAAATGTGATGAAAGTCCGAGCTCATCTATGGCAGGCAATAGACAGAAGAATCAAAATTTCCTTTGGACTGCCATGTGTAACAGGTATTAAACATGCACCTAGTAAACAAAAATAAAGCAATATAAATTGAAAGACATCTTTTCGAAGAAACAAAATGATAATGCTGTATGATACCAAAATAACCCGAAACATACAAAACACTAGGTTTGTGCAGCAAAAAGACGGAGAACTTTTATGTGAAGCAAGAGAACAAACCAAACAATTTAGCTTGCCAAATCAAAGCAAAAGAGGTAGTAAATCAATGTAGCCAAATTGAACAGATCTAACTTCATCAACCACAGCTTATATTAGTGCCCAACAGTCACTTAGACAATAGAGAAAATTCAAAATAAGATGCCCTTTAATCCAGAGAAACAGGGGCAGCTGATGGAGATGGGGGAGAGCAGAAATAACTCATCGGTGGCAACGGCAGTGGAAAGAAGTTAAAGAATGGGAAGAAGGGGATGCAAGCAGAAGCAATAAACAAGAGGAGGAGGAGGAGAAGAAGAGAGAAAGAAGAAGATAAAGGGAAAGAGAAACAACAGCAGGTTGAAGGAAAGAGTGAAGGAAATAGAAGACAGAACAGCGAAATGGAGAGAGATGAGAGAGAGAGAGAGAGAGAGAGAGAGAGAGAGAGAGAGAAGAAGAAGAAGAAGAAGAAGAAGAAGAAGAAGAAGAAGAGGAAGCTGGAACAGAGAATAATCATAAGAAGAAGAAAAAGAAGAACAGCAGCGGCAGGAGGAGCTAGAGCAGCCAGCACTGCTAGAGTTTCAAAGATTTGACCCCTCCTCCAGCAAGTAATGCCATATATACGTAGAGTTGTACTCCTTTACTTAAGTGGGACATGTACGTGGACGACTCCCACATCTAAGTTCATAAATAGAAGATAAATATAAACACAAGCAAATGAAAAAGTACACATACAACTAATTAATTAAAGCCCTAGGTTACATCACTTCTTATATGTGGCAGCGAGAGGCCAAAAACTAACAAAGCGTACATTTGCCTTTTTCCCTCAAGAAAAGCAGTGTTTCCTCATTTCAGCAAAAATGGATAAAGGATAACTTTATTTTCCATTTTCTATTTTCTAAAGAAGCAAGACAAACTAAAGCCCTTTAACACATGAAGATAAGTTTTTATTTTTTATTTATTTTTATAAATTTTTTGCTCAAAGATAAATCTATATTTAATGAGAAATTGACACAAGGAGCAAAAAATTATAAGTTAAAATGAAGTCAGAAGAAGAGTTCATAAAACTACCTAGTTGCGAATACGATCACCCTTAGGTATAGTAGTATTTTACATATAATTTGAGTTTAAATACCGACTCTGTGTATAATGTATGTAATATGGTTATGGCTATTACAGCTAAGATGCAGGACAGACTTAGAGGCTGCAAGCTGGTGGGTTATTACAACTGGGGATTTTGGGATTGGTGCCTGATAGAATGGGTGATAGGGATCAAAAAGAATATTTTGTAGTACTTGTTTTTGATCCTGGAGGATATTGCAATGTATTTATTTAGTATTTATTTGGTTTTAGAAGATATGCAATTAAGAATAAATATTAGGGATAAGTGTATCTTTTAAGGATATTATCAATTAGGTAGTTTAAAATTACGGAATAAATATCTCTATGAGATTTTATCTATTAGGAAGTTCTAGATTTTAGGAATCTTTATTTCTCTATAAAGAGAGGCCATGGTTATTGTATGAAATAGTTGATGTTGATTAATAAAAAATGAGTTTTCTCTTTGAGAGCCTAAGGTCTTGATGGACTCCAAGAGATCTTGGTGGATTCCAAAAGTTCTCTCTCTTTTCTTAGTGGACTCCAAGATTTCTACCTATTCTTTTTATTTTTCTTCATTGTTCATGACCAAATCCCTCAATATTTCAATTTCTTGACATGTCCTGCGTCAAATTTGGTATCAGAGCTGTTGAGAGTATAGTTTTATTATTTTAATTAGTAGTTAATGAGTGGGTCAATGTGTAATATTATATTCTCTTTTCTTTGATTAATATTTATGATGGGTGTGACAATTGTCAACCCTAAGCTTCCAAATTATTTGTTTTAACATGGTATCAGAGCCAATGGGTCTCCAACCCTAACCACCATCTTTCCACCAGTCACCACCATCACTGCGCCGCAAGCCCCACCTACTCCCAGCCCTTCGCCGCAGCACCAGCCTCCACCACACAGTGCTGCAAGCCCCCCCACACAACCAGCTCTGCGCCGCAGCCTCCCAACCCTCCTTTTCCCTTCGCCGCAGCCCTCCTTCTCCACCCAGTTCCTGCGACACCTCTCCTCACACCCTGGATTGATTACGTCACCCTCGTTTCCTTCTTAACCTTGATTCCTCGAGCCCTACAAGGGCTGTTACAACTCAGCAACTTTCAGATTGCTGTTTTTTTTTTGATCTCTTCTTTGCCTTGGTGCTGCTAGGTCTCTTTATGGACCCTTGAATTTTGTTTTAAGGGTTTGGTGACTTCCTATCTTCTCCGTCTTCCTTCATCTTGTTGGGTTTTCCATTCATATCCATCACAATGGCAGACCTAAGCAAACCGGAAGCCTCTACACCAACCACAATTCATACAGTGGTTGCTCCTTTGGATCCCAACCTTAAGATTACTCCCACGCCCTTTGATGGCCAACATTATCTGAAGTGGTCACAGGCAGTGGAACTGTATCTGAAGGCACGTGGAAAGATGGGCCACCTTGATGGGCGTGTGACCGCTCTTGTTTCTATAGATCCTAGCTATGATAAGTGGGAGATTAAGAACTCCGTTATCATGGCATAGCTTATTAATTCGATGGTCCCTAAAATTGGTGAGAATTTCTATCGCATGAAGACTGCTAAAGCGATTTGGGACACTGTTACATCTACTTTCTCTCAACGGGGTAATTACGCACAGGAGTTTGAGTTGCGTCGTTCTATTGACCGTTCGGAACAAGGTGACATGACTGTCACCAAATATTTTCAGTTTCTTACAACTAGTTGGGATCGTGTAGACCATCTTCAGGTCTATCAGCCTGTCTGTGTTACTGATGCTGAGGGATACCAGAAGCAACTAGAGAAGCAGAGGGTCTTTAAATTCCTTCAGGGCCTTCACCCAGATTATGATGCAGTTCGTAGTCGGGTACTTGGGATGGACACTCTCCTCACCCTTCAGGAAGCCTTTGCTTATGTACAGAATGAGGAGAGCCGCTGTTCTGTCATGCTTCCACCTATACCTACCGAGAGGTCTGCTTTTATTCCTCAACTGTAAAGTCCATTAGATGTGAGAAAATATTTTTCTTATATTCCTCAACTGTAAAGTCCACAATTTATATACAAGCTAAAAGACTAAAATATGGAAATAAAAATCAAAGGAAATCAAATCAGATTATAATCAAATCCCTAAATCAAGTGATCCAAAAATGATGGGATTTAACCGGATCAAGTTATATCTCCAAGGATCAAAATATACCTCCAACACTCCCCTGCAAGTTGAGTAACGGAAACTTGATGAAGTGACCAAGTTGAATTCAGACTTTGAACTTGAACAACAAATTCAAACTTCAATGATACCACCGAACAATCAAACAACCATAATCACGATATGTGGCGATCCCAGTAGAAGCGAAACAATCAATCGTACATTCCCCGGACCACTCGGTGCAACATAATTGTTGGCATTAAAAGATATTTTTGGCTGGTCAAGGCCGCCCAAAATAAAGGCACAGCTTATCAACGAGAACCAACCAACAAGAAGAAATTTCCCAGACACTTGGTGTAACAGAAGGGATCATGACTGCTAAAAACACACGACAGTACACATCAATCGGCGAGAGCATACACGTTCCAAGTCTACCAAGAGAGCCCCCAAAGGGGCTGCACACTTCAACTCCCGCAAAGGGCTGGCCTAGCGCTGGACAAGGCCCGAAAGGGCTATAGATTGCTTGACAATTCCATTAGGGGCTCGCCGGTGGCTTGACAGTGCCCGTAGGGCTAGCCGGAGGCTTGATAATTCCCATAGGGACCTAAAGTTTGATGGGCATTGAATCGAAGAATCGGCACAAAACGAAAACAAGAAGACGTCAAGCCTACCAAGAGAGCCCCCAAAGGGGTTGCACACTTCAACTCCCGCAAAGGGGCTGGCCTAGGGCTGGACTGTTAACAAGTTTTTTTGTGAAGCTTAGATTAATCAACTGATTAACCTAGGTATATATATTAAGAGAGCAAAGTAATATTACAATAGTGTCCTTGACACTTATTAAAATAAAAATAAATAAAATCTAATATCTAACACTCCCCCTCAAGCTGGTACAAAGATATCCCTCAATCCCAGCTTGTTTAACATATCATGAAACTGTCTAGAACCAACTCCTTTAGTGAGAACATCCGCCAGTTGATCACAGCTTTTCACAAACGGAGTGCAGATATTTGCATTATTCAGATTCTCTTTAATAAAATGCCTGTCACTCTCAACATGTTTAGTCCTGTCATGTTGTACCGGATTGTGTGCAATACTAATAGCAGCCTTACTATCACAGTACAACTTCATTGAATCACCAGCCTCTAGTTTTAAGTCTTTCAACAACTTAACCCATAGAAGTTCACATATACCTTGAGCCATGGCTCTAAATTCGGCTTCAGCACTCGATCTAGCTACCACATTTGGTTTCTTACTCCTCCAACTAACAAGGTTGCCTCCCACAAATGTGCAATAACCCGAAGTAGATCATCTGTCTGTCACTGAACCTGCCTAATCAGCGTCTGTGTATGCCTCAACTCTGAGATGATCATGTTTCCCGAAGAATTAGCATTTACCAGGAGCAGACTTAAGATACCTCAGGATCGTGTAAACACCACCCATATGTGACTCTCGAGGTGCATGCATGAACTAACTTACTAAAGTTACAGCAAAGGCAATATCAGGACGTGTATGAGAGAGATAAATGAGCTTCCCAACAAGTCTCTAATATCTCCCCCTGTCAACCATTGCTCCATTGCTGTCATCACTTAGTTTTTTGATTGAATTCAATGGGAATATCACATACTTTACTCCCAAGCATTCCAGTCTCACTTAGGAGATCAAGAACATACTTCCTTTGAGAGATGAAGATTCCATGTTCAGAACTCGCAACTTCAATCCCGAGAAAGTATTTCAGTTCTCCTAGATCCTTTATTTCAAACTCCTTTGCCATATATCCCTTGAGACGTTGCATTTCCTCTAAATCATCACCTGTGAGGACAATATCATCTACGTACACAACGAGTGCAGTAGTCTTACCTTGCAAGGAGTGTTTGATGAATAAGGTGTGGTCAGCTTGACTTTGTCTAAAGCCATATTTGCACATGGCCTATGTGAACCTCTCAAACCATGCCCTCGGAGACTGTTGAAGACCATACAAGGCCTTTTTTAACTTACACACCTTGCCTTCTGTTTTCTGATTCTCAAATCCAGGAGGAATGTCCATGTACATCTCTTCTTCTAAGTCACCATGCAAAAAAGCATTTTTAACGCCAAACTGGTGCAGTGGCCATTCTTTGTTAGTTGCTAGAGATGGAAGGATCCTGGCAGAATTCATCTTAGCCACCGGTGCAAATGTTTCCTGATAATCCACCCCATAAGTCTGGGTGAATCCTTTTGCAACGAGACAGGCTTTAAACCTCTCAACGGAGCCATTTGCTCTGTGCTTCACTGTATACACCCACTTGCACCCCACAGTTCTTTTGCCCATAGGTAACTTAGTCAACTCCCAGGTGCCATTCTTGTAGAGAGCATTCATCTCCTCATCCATGGCATGTTTCCACTTGGGATCATTGAGAGCATCCTGGACATGATTAGGTACAGTAATAGAGGCAATACTTGAAAGAAACGCATGGTAAGTAGAGGATAAGTGTGAGTAGGACACAAAATTTGAAATAGGGTATTGAGTACAAAATCTAACACCCTTACGGAAAGCAATTGGAACATCAAGGTCACTAGACTCAACAGGTAAAGAGTTATTTAGATTACCTGAATCACAATCAAGGTCAGTTGGAGCCTCACCAGTTGGAGTAGATGGCAGTAGAGGAATAGGAGCATTGGTCTCAACCTCTTTATTTCTTCTCTTACTCCATGTACCCTTGGAATAAACCAACAATTCTTTGTCCTTTGGGAACAACTCTCCCTGTTTAGGAGCAGATGGCTCTACTTCCATCACTTCCTCTACTTCCACATATCTAGTTTCCTTCTCTTTCTGGGGTGACACACCAGGGATAACAGGAATTACCGGTAAAGTACCAAGAATCTCTTCACTCTGCTTCTCCCCCTGAAGAGGTGACTTGGAATGCCCAAAAAAAGAAACTGACTCATGAAATGTGACATCCATAGACACATACCACTTTCTAGACTCAGGATGATAACATTTGTAGCCTTTCTGGGTAGGAGAGTATACCACGAAGACACACTTAAAAGCCCGAGGGTCTAACTTCCCACGAGTAGGTGAGTGGTTGTGAACAAAACAGACACACCCAAAGACCCGAGGAGGAATAGAAAAAAGGGAAGAAGAAGATTTAGATAAAAGTTCAATGGGAGCCCGTTTTTGGAGAACCTGAGTAGGCAGTCTATTAATGAGATATACAGCCGTAAGAACCGCATCACCCCAATATGATTTGGGAGCATTAGCCGTGAAAAGTATAGAACGAGCAACATTAAGTAAATGACGATTCTTGCGTTCTGCTACCCCATTTTGTTGCTTGGTGTCAGTGCAAGACGTTTGATGAATAATCCCTTTGAAAACAAAAAATTTCCTAGGCCCGAATCTATGTATTCTCCCCCTTGATCAGAACATAGTATCTAAATTCCCTTTCCAAATTGTGTCAACACCATTTGATAGAAGTTCTGGAAAATGGAAAAAAACTTCATTTTTGTTTTTCATCAGGTAAATCCACGTGGTTCGTGAATAATCATCAACAAAGCTAACAAACCAATGATAACCTTTCAAAGACAAAATATGAGAGGGACCTCATACATCAGAATGAACCAAAGTAAAAAGCGCTAAACTTTTATTAATACTCGGTACAAAAGATGCCCGGTGATGTTTCCCTAGTTCACATGACGCACATAAATATTCTGAAACATCTTTATTAACAAGAAAAGACGGAAATAAATGCCCAAGTAAATAAAAAGAGGGGTGGCCTAATCTCTTATGCCAAAGCCAAATGTCTGTAGACTTATTCGTAGAAACTGTAGTGTGGTGCGCTCCTTTGGTTCCTACATCCTAAGGTAAAGAACATGCTCCTCTCAACCACTGCCAATCGTCCTCCGAGTGATAAGGTCCTGAAAAACACAATAGGAAGGAAAAAAGGTTACACTACAATTAAGATCACGAGTGAAGAGATTCTTGGTACTTTACCGGTAATTCCTGTTATCCCTAGTGTGTCACCCCAGAAAGAGAAGGAAACTAGAAATGTGGAAGTAGAGGAAGTGATGGGGTAGCATGGATGACACCCTTTCCCAAAACAGAAGAAAGGTGCCATCGGCGATACGAATTTTCTGTTGATCTGAAGGAGTATACACAGAAAATAAATCGGATGAATTATACGAACGATCTGAAGCACCAGAATCAATAATCTAGGGAGGAGATGAGTGAGACAAACATGCTGTGGCAGAGTGTACTAAGTTACCTTTCTGGGCAAATGAAGTGGAAGCACCTGTGGAAGTAAACGGAGAGCGACGAGTCATCAGATTACGAAAAGCATCTAAACCCCGCAAAGCATCCTCATACTCCGTGGTAGATAAAGGGACTGATGGAGATATCCCTAGCTGAGCTGTGGGCCCGGAGTCAGTAACATCAATGACCTCAGTATGATGAGCACGTGATTGCCCTCCTCGGCCACCACGTCCCCCGTGACTGCCAGAGCGACTGCCACGTGTCCCAGGCGGAAGACCATGAAGACTCCAACAAGTAGCCCGAACATGTCCACGACGATTGCAATAATCACACAATTTTTGCAACTTCTCACGACCCACTAAAAGTAGATGTACCACGAGGCTGCGGAGGGCCCTCTGGGCAGAAACAAGGGCAGAGCGTTCAGTAGTAGAGGTAACCGGAAGCATAGCAGAACGGTGACTCTCCTCATTCTGGACAAAAGCAAATGCTTCCCGAAGCGTGGGAAGAGTATCCATCCCAAGTACCCTACTACGAACAGAATCATACTCGGAATTAAGCCCTTGAAGAAACTTGAATACCCGTTGCTTCTCCAGAAATTTCTGATACCCAATAACGTCCTGAGGATAAGCCGGATGATAGTCCTGAAGATGATCAACACGTTTCCACTGACTAGTGAGAAAAGTGTAGTACTGAATAACTGTCATAGTCCCCTGCTCTGAGCTATCAATCACCCTAGATAACTCAAAACTCCTGATCATAATTTCCCTTACGGGAGTAGGTATGAGCAACGGTATCCCAAATATCGCGGGAAGTAGTCATGCCCAGGAACCCTTCACTAATTTCGGTACCATAGAATGAATTAGCCATGCTCTAACAAGAGCATTCTCAACCTTCCATTTGGCAAAACTAGCATCTGCAACATTTGGTGCTTGGATAGTCCCATCGATATAACCCTCCTTCGCTTGACAATGCCCTTGGGAGCTCGCCTATGGCTTGACAGTGCTCGTAGGGCCAGCCGGAGGCTTGACAATGCAAATAGGGGCTAGCCAAAGTTTGATGGGGGTTGAATCGAAGAATCGGCACAAAACGAAAACAAGTTGACGATACGACGCCCGTTGAGGATCTCTGCTCTGATACCAAAAAGAAAACTAAGATGTGGTAAAATATTTTTCTTATATTCCTCAACCATAAAGTCCACATGCTAGAAGCCTAAAATAAGGAAATCAATGGAAATCAAACGCCTATATCGAGTGATCCACAAATCATGGGATTTGACTGGATCAAGTTATATCTCCAAGGATCAAAATATTTCTCCAACAACCTCTGTTGTTAAAATCGTACGATACGCGATACACACATACTTCGACACGCATCATATAATACGAATCAAAACTTGAAAGCCACTATTACAAATTCGAATCGAGATTCCCTGTTTTCCTTGCGATTCGATTCGCGGTATCGAATCGTTGCGATTCCTTCGGTTGAATTTGCAATTTTTTTTTTTATTTTATTTTCTAAACCTATTTCGCCAGCTGGACAGCATATACAGGCTATATATATGCATATTATATATTTACCTATTCTAATATACTAAAGCCTAAAAAAGGAGAAAACAAAAAGAAAAACTCACCTAGTCTCGATCGACTCTCTCTCGACTGTGTAGTCTGTTGACAAGAAGAACTTGTCTTCTTCCTTTTTTTTTTTTTTAATCTTTCTTTTTGAAAGAGAGGTGGTCTCAAGTCTCATATAAAGGGTTGCTCACTTTAAAAACCCTTTTTCTATCACTTTCTCTATTCTCCAATTATTCTAGGGTTTCTTTAAAGGGAGTGCATTTAGTAAAGGCATTGATTGAAGACTTTGGTGGTTGAAAGAGACTTATTGGGGTAAGTATATTCTCTATTTTATTCAACTTTGGATTCGAATACTTCTACTTTAATTTTTGATTGCATAAATAATGGTTCCAAAGAAGAAGGGAAGAAAAACTAATGACCTAACTTGGGAATATTGTAAGAGAGTGGATGATGGAAAAGGGGGTAAGATGAACCTCATGTGTAACTATTGTGGAAAGACCTATTGGGGTAGGGCATTAGAATGAAGCATCACTTAGCATGCACTCATCATATTGTAGCGGGTTGTACCCATGTATCGGAAGAAGTGAAAAAGTTATTCTTGAATTTTTTGAAAGAGTTGGAAGTAGTTTAATGGTAATGATGATAAAATAGAAGAATGTTTTGAAGAATTTAACAATGAGAGTCAAAAAAAGGGACCATGGATGGATTTGTTTTGAAAGGCAAGCCAAAAGGAAACACATATACTTAAAAGACTTTAAACGAGATGCTTAAAGACAGGGAACCCGTTGTTAAAGACATTTGTAGATTTTTATAAGGGAAAGCTTTAGCATTTAATTTAGTTAAAAGCCTGAGAAGAAGTTTTTAGGGTAAAGAATTTTCTTATTATTCATCCAATATTGATACAATACATATACAGGAGTATTGAGACAGAAAAAGGAAATAACGAGAAAGGGAAATAAATCAAATCAAAGATTACAAGGAAGGAAATCAAGAAAATAAAATCATAAACGATCCTAAATAATATATCTAAATATTCCAACACTCCCCCTCAAGCTGGAGCGAAGATATCCAAGAGCCCAAGCTTGATCAAAGAAGTCTTTAAGAGAGAAGGTCCAACTGGTTTAGTAAACATGTCAGCTGTCTGTTCAGAAGAAGGAACAAATTACGGAACGATGACCCCAGATCGAACTTTCTCACGGATGAAATGAACATCAACCTCAATGTGCTTAGTGCGCTCATGGAGAACAGAATCAGAAGCAAGCATTATCGCTGACTTGTTATCACAAAACAATGTAGATGACTCAGTCCCAAAGAATCCTAATTCTTGCAAGAGAGACTGAATCCATAAAAGTTCACAAGTGCCCTGTGCCATAGCACGATACTCAGCTTCAGCAGAAGACCTCGAAACAACTGCTTGTTTCTTGCTTTTCCAAGAGATAAGGTGATTACCATAAAAGGTGCAAAAACCGGAAGTAGACCGTCTATCACTCTTGGAACCAGCATAATCAGCATCTGTAAAACACGAAATTCCAGACTGCTTTCCAGCAGCAAAAAAGGGACCCAGACCTGGGCAGGTTTTAAGATACCTCAGGATATGATGAACCGCATCCATATGAGAAGTACGAGGAGCATGCATAAACTGGCTCACAACACTCACAGCAAAAGTAAGATCAGGTCTAGTGTTGGTCAAATAGATGAGACGACCAACTAGACGCTGATACGAGGATGGATCAGATAAGAGTTTCCCTGACTCAGATGATAACTTGAAATTCGGATCCATAGGTGTAGAGGAGGGACGGCATCCCATCATACCTGTATCACGGAGAAGGTCCAAAACATATTTCCGCTGAGACAGAGATATCCCATGACGAGTCCTAGCAACCTCAATACCAAGAAAGTATCGTAATGCACCTAGATCTTTAACATCAAAGGACTTCCCAAGTTGTTGCTTTACATCCTCAATACCTGAAGAGTCATCGCCGGTAATAATGATATCATCCACATATACAGACAGGATGACACACTGACCATCAGGACGTCGTCGAATAAAACATGTGTGATCAGAATGACACCTGGTGAACCCTGTAGAAAGAACAACTTCACTAAATCGGTTAAACCACGCCCGAGGAGATTGCTTCAACCCATACAGAGACTTACGAAAACGACAAACTTTCCCAGAATACTCCCCCTCAGCCCGAAAACCCGGAGGAGGATCCATATAAATAGTTTCATGAAGGTCACCATTGAGAAACGCATTTTTCACATCCATCTGATAGAGAGGCCAAGAATGGGAGGCAGCCAAAGACACAATAAGCCGAACTGTAGTAAGCTTGGCAACAGGGGCAAAAGTAGCATTGAAGTCTTTACCTGGAACTTGGGTAAATCCGCGGGCGACGAGGCGTGCCTTATAGCGATCAATAGTACCATCGGGAAGATGCTTAACTGTATACACCCATTTGCAGCCAACGGTCTTCTCCCCAGGAGGGAGAGGAACAAGCTCCCATGTGCGATTATGCTCAAGAGCCTGCATTTCTGCTTGCATAGCAGTAACCCAATTGGGATCCTGGAGAGCCTCAGACACAGACCGAGGAAGAGAAACAGAGTCAATCTGACCAAGAAAAGCCTGATAGAAACCTGAAAGAGCAGAATAAGAAATATACTGGGAGATAGGATGAGCAGTGGAACAAGAATAACCATACCGATTAACCGGGCGAGACACACGGATTGACCGTCTTAGAGGTACAGGAGCTGGTTCCGGAGAAGTTTCTGGAGTAGGAGCCTGAGCACGTGGACGACGAGAGTAATGATATTCCGGGGAAGATGTGATCACAGGAGGAAGTGAGTCAGTAGGAGACATAGATTCATCAAAAATAGGAACAGGACAAGGGAGCTCGTCTGCCACTACCGGGATATCCTGAGAGGATAAGGCAGGTAAAGTAGAAGAACCTGCAAAGAAAGAAACATCTTCCAAAAAAGTAACATCCATAGAAGTATAAAATTTACGAGAAACAGGGTCGTAACACCGATAGCCCTTAGATATGGGCGAGTACCCAAGAAACACACAGCGGATAGCCTTATCATCTAATTTAGTGCGGAGAGGACTGCGATTTTGTACAAAACATGTGCAACCAAAGACACGAGGCAAAACATGAAAGAGGGTGCATTCGGGCTGAAGAACATGTAGA
Source organism: Hydrangea macrophylla (assembly GCA_033977485.1). Classification (NCBI taxonomy): domain Eukaryota; kingdom Viridiplantae; phylum Streptophyta; class Magnoliopsida; order Cornales; family Hydrangeaceae; genus Hydrangea; species Hydrangea macrophylla. Next base: position 53,051,999 of record CM066982.1, read on the forward strand.
GGAGCCTTTCCATCCAACACACGACTCAGAGTACGATTAATAAGATAGGTGGCAGTAAGAACAGCAAGATGCCAAAAATACTTAGGTACCTCCATGCCCCGAAGAAGGCAACAAACAACAGACATGATGTGGCGGTTCTTGCGTTCCGCAACACCATTCTGTTCAGGAGTATATGTGCAAGTAAGCTGTTGGAGGATACCTTGCTGATTTAATGCAGAGCAAAATTCATTAGAGATGTATTCACGTCCATTATCAGAACGAAGTGTACGAACAACAGTGTGATACTGGGTTTTAACCATTCGTAAAAATTGAGTGAACAGGGAGAAAACCTCAGATTTTTTCTTCATTAAATAAACCCATGTGTAACGTGAATAATCATCAATAAACGTGACATAATATCTATAACCTGATAAAGTTGTAACAGGGGAAAGGCCCCACACATTAGAATGAATAATATCAAATGCACAAGGTGCTCGAGACATACGAGGTATATAGCTAGACCGAGTATGTTTAGAAAGTTCACACACCACACAATGAAATTTATTATGCTCACAGGCTTTTATTAATTCAGGGAAAAGCAAACATAGATATTTAAAATTAGCATGGCCAAGACGGGCATGCCACAAGTCCAAAGTTTTAAAGGAAAAAACACTAGAAGAGGAACTAGGTAAAACAGACGCCTGGAGACTAGAAGCACAATCGGTGGTGGTTCCCCAAAATAATAGAGTCCATTGCGCTCATGCCCCGTACCAAAAATCTTCTTCGTAGCCAGGTCCTGCAAAAAACACCGATCAGGTAAGAAGATGACAGCACAATTATAACATTTCGCAAGACGACTGACAGATAAAAGATTTAAGGGAAATTTAGGAATATGAAGGACAGAAGATAAGGTGATAGTGGAGGATAAATGAACATCACCCTTACTACAAACACGAGTAGTGGAACCATCAGCAAGACAGACAGATTGGGAAACGGGTGTAAGGGTGGAAGAAAAAAGAGACAACTCACCAGTCATATGATCGTTAGCTCCAGAGTCCAGAACCCACGTCGGAGTTCCTGACTTAACATGAAAAGCAGTGGGAGTACCTGAAGCAAGAGCAACAGTGGTTGTAGAAGAGGAGGAGCCCGATGACTGCTGAAGAAGAGAACCAAGCTGACTCTGAATTTGGCCAAGCTGCGACTGAAGCTGACTCTGAGCCTGATGAAGTTGGCCAATATCTGGAAGAGGGGGGTCAGAACCAGTATCAGCAATCGCAGCAAAGCGAGGAGCAGGAGCACTCTTACGAGCATACTGTTGCTTCAATTCCGGGTGAAGTTTGAAGCACCGATCCTTGGTGTGACCAATGCCATTAAAATAGCGACAGATAGGCTTCTTACCACTCGGACGAGCACCAGTATTAGCTGCAAATGCCATCTGATCAGGAATAGGAGGTGGCTCAATAATCGGAGCCAAAGGAGCCTGAACAGGCTGAATAAGGCGCCTACGGCGCTCTTCACCATCAAGTGTAGCAAAGGCCTCATAGAGAGACGGTAGAGGTGATGTGTTCAAAATCTGAGTGCGAAGAGATTCGAACTCTGGTTTCAAACCCATCAAAAACTGGTAAGTGTGTAGGCTCTCAGACCGCTGGACAATAATTTCTGCAACTTCGGCAGGAAAGCCGGAAAGAGGCTCATACTGGGCCATTTCCTCCCAACGAGACTGGAGGAAGCCAAAGTAGTCAGCAATACTAAGTCGCAAAGAGTCCTGAGAGGCCTGAGAAATTTCCCGGTGAAGTTCAAAAATACGAGAGGCATTATGGGCATGTGCATACATCTTAGTTAGGGCCTTCCAGAGACCAGGTACCGATTCATGGTACATAAAAATCTGATAAATACGATTCTCCATGGAATTGAAGAACCATCCCAAAATAGTGCAATTATCCATGTCCCACTGTGCACGCTTGGGATCAGAATCTGCAGGTTGAGCTTCCTTGTCGAAAATCCAACCAAGCTTGCCTTTTCCACCAAGAAAAAGGCGAAATGAACGAGACCAAGCAGCAAAGTTTTGTCCATTTAACAGGACACTAGTAACCCGTTGTGCCGGACTATGCTGAGGAAGAGAGAGATCCATACGCGGTTGAGTACCAGAAACAGGCTGAACATCCTTGTCAGAGGTGGTCATTGTGCAGAAAAAGGAGAAGCAAATAAATTCTCAAAGAAGGCGAGAAAGAACCACCCAAATTGTCACACGGCTATAGGACGAACAGCAAAGGGCTACCACAAGATACTGGTAGCCAGGAGAACAGAAATAGAGCACTAAAAAGGCTCTAACACATCACAGATAGGCCGAAAGAGGCAAGGCGCAGCACAATAGGCTGCGCAGGAGACAGACGCAGCACAGGGGGCTGCGCAGGGGCTTGGGGAGGTGGCTAGGGCTTCGCAGGGGCTGGGCGAGGGGGCTGGGCTTGGCGCAGAGGCTGGGCGAGGGTGTTAGAAGGTGTGCCGAGGCTGGGATGTGGCAAGAGAGGTGGTCGAAGGTGGCTGGATGTGGCTCTGATACCAAGAAGAAGTTTTTAGGGTAAAGAATTTTCTTATTATTCATCCAATATTGATACAATATATATACAGGAGTATTGAGACAGAAAAAGGAAATACCGAGAAAGGGAAATAAATCAAATCAAAGATTACAAGGAAGGAAATCAAGAAAATAAAATCATAAACGATCCTAAATAATATATCTAAATATTCCAACAGTCTGTTATTTTTTAAGATGATAAAAATGAAACCTCCAACCTATCATGAAGCTAGAGTCACATTTAAAAAAAAAAAAGGAAATTAATAGAGTGAATACAAGTTTGGAGAAGTATAGAATCGAATGGAAGAGGACCGGGTGTACCTTGATGTCAGATGGGTGGACCGATGGAAAGAGTCGACCACTTACGAACTTTCTTATCAATAGTCTAAGTGGTACAGTGTTCATTAAATCTATTGACACATCCGATGTCATAAAGGACGCAAACAAGTTGTTCGAGTTGCTTGATTCGTTAGTTGAAGACTTGACTAAAACATTAGCTAAATTCACACATGGAGAGCAAAATTTGAACATACTTTTAGGAAAACAAAGATGTGATTTTGATAAAGCCGGGTTGGGTTTCAATCCCACCTATAAGGAAAAGAAGTATAACAACTTCTTCTCTAGCAATGCTTCAACTAGCACAAGTTCTTCAAACAATTCTCATCAAAGCATCTTTTTAAAAGGATGCACCTTAAACTATTTTAATCCTCATGTAACTTGTCATTATTGCATGAAAAGGGGCATGCGAACTACAAATGCCCAAATAGGAGAAAGATCACTATGGTTTGGATTGAAAAGGGAAACACATCTCCCTTTGCTAACAAAAGTGGACCCAACGAATATTGGGTACCAAAGAGGGTTACTTAAGCTTGTTTTATAGGTATGCTTAATCCTCAAGCAAGGATAAATGGTTCTTGGATAGTGGATGCTCTAGACACACGACCGGAGACAAATCAAAGTTCTCCTTTCTCTCTCTCTCTCTCTCTCTCTCTCTCCCAAGGATGGTGGAAATGTCACCTTCGGAGACAAGTCCAAAGGAAAAATCATCGATATACGTAATGTTGGTAAGAACTCTTCTTTAACCATTGAGAATGTGTTATTAGTTGATGGTCTTAGACATAACTTGTTGAGCATTAGACAATTATGTGATAAAGGTTTTAAAGTTGCATTTGAATCAAACTATTGCATGATTATGGATGCTAAAGATGATAGTGTCATTCATTGCCTATCGAGATGAAAATGTTTATACTATTGATTTTGATGATATCTCTTCTCAAGACATTAAATCCTTTACTGTGTTGAGTGAAACTAATTGGCTTTGGCATAGACGATTTAGACATGCTAGTATGGATCTCCTTTCAAATTTATCAAAGAATGATTTGGTTAAGGGCTTACCAAAAACAAAATTTGTTAAGGACAAGATTTGTGATGCTTGTCAACTTGGAAACAAACTACTTCTTTTAAAAAGAAAAAGGAGATCTCCACTAGTAAGACTCTTGAATTGCTTCATATGAATTTATTTGGTCCTAATCGTGTAGCTAGTATGAGTGGCAAAGTGTATGGATTCGTAATTGTTGATGACTATTCTGGATTTACTTGGGTCATTTTTCTTGCTCATAAAGATGAGGCTTATTACAACTTTGTCAAGTTTTGCAAAAGAGTTCAAAATGACAAAAAGGATATGCCATTAACAATATTAGAAGTGATACAGGAAGAGAAGATATTTCAATTTTTTGTGATGAAAATGGGTTTGGACATAATTTTTCGGCACCAAGAACTCCTCAACAAATGGTGTTGTTGAAAGGAAAAATAGATCACTTCAAGAGATAGCTAGAACTTTGTTGAATGAACACTCTTTGCCTTAATACTTTTGGGCCGAAGCCACTAGCACGTCATGTTATGTTATTAATCGTGTTGTTGTTAGAGATAATCTTGGTAAGACTCCCTATGAACTTTGGAAAAATAGAAAACCTAATACAAGTTACTTTAGAGTCTTCGGTTGTAAGTGTATCATTTTAAACAATAAGGACAACTTAGGTAAGTTTGACGCTAAGTCGGATGAGGGTATCTTAGATTTGGATAGAGTCTCGCTCATAGAGGAAGAGTACGTGTGCTAGCGCGCTACGGCTTACGCAGTTGATCGGATCAGATAGCCCTTCGGCCAACCAACCAAACCCAGCACAAAAAATTCCATTCCGATCAACAACTTGGACGTATGGCTAAGTGGCTTAAGGCATTGGTTTGCTAAATCGACATACAAGAAGATTGTATCATGGGTTTGAATCCCATTTCCTCCGGCACGGAAGTGGAACAGGCGGGCGAAATTACATGAGAGAAAGAACCTCTTGGTGGAGTCCAGTCCCCTGGAGGACAAAATAGCACTACTTAGTCACTAGGAGCGGGGAGCCTGTTGTTTTTGTTTGACCGGCCTATCTTCTTTCTAATTGAAATCTGGTACGAGAAGGACATGTATTTAGAGGTGGGCATTCGGTCGGTTCGGTTTTGAACCGAAAATTTCGGTTCGGGTTGCTCTGTTCGGGTTGGGAATTTTGGTACCGAAAACCGAACTGAAATAAACTTCGAAAAATTGGTTCGGTTTTGAAATTTAACTTCGGTTTCGGTTCGAAAATTCGGGTTGAAACTCAACCAAAATTAATTTTTTATTTTTTTTATTTTAATTTTTTTTGTTTGGGTAAAATTAAGTATAGTAAATTAGTACAGATTCACCACTTTGAGATTCTGTTTTATATTTGTTATTTTTCATTAACAATATGAATCATATGACCCTAATTTATCTAACAAGTCTTTATATATTCTTAAAATTTCAGTTATTCGGTTTCAAACCGAATTTTTTTTAACTTTCGAAAACCGAACCATACTAATTAAAATAGTTCGGTTTCGAACTGATATAATTTCGGTTCGATTATTATCCGAACCAAAACTTGAAAAATTTCGGTTTCGGTTCGATTTTTCGGGTTGGCCCGAAGTATACCCACCCCTACTTGTATTCTCACGTCGTGCAGTATACTAGTATAGAATGGTTCGTTCCAGTGAGAGATTGGTTTAGAAAGATCGTATCGAGTTTTTCTCAATCGGTCAAAAGAGATGGATTCCTTTTGGGGCTTGGGCTAGCTTAGATCTTTTCTGGTAACTGCCTTGTAACTGCATTACTATAGTGCTTTCCCTTTCATTTAGAAGTTCCCCTTCTTTTTTCTCTCTTTCTTTATATTTAAAGGGCTTTCTTTAAGCAGAAAAAGGCAGAGAAAGGAATTGCTTGACTCACACCCATAGGCATACCCGAACTCACATTTCCTTGTTTAAGGCGCTTCGTCTATTGATGATCTCGTGCATGAAAGGCTTTACCCGCGTGATCCATAGTCTATAGTCTAGTTTGTAGAGCCAATGGTTTCCATCCTGTATAACTATTGAGTTTTTAATAAGCGAACCTCAATTGTAGAAGAGTCCATGCATGTAGTATTTGATGAAGCCAATCCCTTTAGAAGAAAGGATGATGATGATTATGTAGTGGTTGTATAAAAAGGTGTAGAAGGTCAAGACATTGCTAGCACTTCAAGCTCTTTACCTTTAGAGTCTTCTCACCCTCTAGAACCTCCTAGAGAACATTAGAGATGACCTCCCTAGAGATTGGAAGACCGTTCCTAGTCACCCCATAGAACAAATCATAGGTGACCCTGGTCAAGGAATAGCAACTAGATCCTCTCTTAGAAACATTTGCAACAATTTAGCCTTCCTATCTCAAATAAAACCTAAAAATATAGAGGAAGCCAAGCAAGATGATAGTTGAATTATGGCTATGCAAGAAAAATTGAACCAATTTGAGAGAAATGAAGCTTGGACTTTAGTTCCTAGACCTAATGATCATACTATCATAGGAACCAAATGGGTGTTTAGAAATAAGAAGGATGAATCTGGTGTTGTAGTTAGAAATAAGGCTAGATTGGTAACCCAAGGGTACAACCAAGAACAAGGTATAAACTATGAGGAAACCTATGCCCCTGTAGCAAGACTAGAAGCCATTAGGATGCTACTTGCTTTTGCTTGCCACAAAGATTTCAAACTTTTTCAAATGGACGTTAAAAGTGCCTTTTTAAATGGTTTTATAGCGGAAGAAGTCTATGTCAAGCAACCTCCCGGTTTTGAGAACTCACAATTTTCTAATCATGTTTTTAAACTCTCAAAAGCTTTTTATGGGTTAAAACAAGCCTCATGCTTGGTATGATCGTCTTAGCAAGTATTTACTTGATCTTGGATTTAATCGAGGAAAGATTGATACTACTCTTTTTATCAAACATTCACACAATGACATTTTACTAGTTCAAATCTATGTGGATGACAACATCTTTGGTGCTACAAATGAGAAAATGCATGCAAGATGAATTTGAAATAAGTATGATGGGAGAACTAAATTTCTTTCTTGGATTACAAATTAAACAACATAAGGATGGCATTTTCATTAACCAATCTAAGTACATCAAAGATCTATTGAAAAGATTTGGCTTTGAAAATTGCAAACCAATTGGAACTCCCATGAGCTCATCTATCAAGCTTGACAAAGATGAATCCGGAAAACTTGTTGATACTAAAAATTTCCGTGGCATGATAGGTAGTTTGTTATCTCCACCGCTAGTAGACCGGATATAATGTTTAGTGTAGGTCTTTGTGCTAGATTCCAAACCTCTCCTAGAGAATTGCATGTTGTAGCCGTTAAGCGCATTTTTAGATACTTGTTAGGCATCATTGATTTAGGATTATCCTAAGAACACTCCCTTTAAGTGGCTCGCAGATAACTTAGCAATCAGGGGGAAATACCCATCCCAATTGGGGGAATTCTTAAAAGGTTTTTTCCCGACCAACAAAGAAAACAATGGAACAGAACAAGTGAAGAAGCGGAACTGCCGGTTGAAAGCGGCAATTCCCCTTCTGGGCGCATCTGCCCTTCCGCTCATCATAAGTAGGAAAAAGGAGTTGTCAACTTCTATCCATCCCATGTAGGCCTATTCATGCTTTCTTTCTATCCATATTTAGAAACTAGAAGAAATGAAAATGACGACTAGACAAAAGACCTCAAATCTCAAAAATCGAAAAGAGAAAACGAGCCATAGGGAAGTAATACACCTGTAGTACTAATCCTAGAACCTTAGACAGTATGATAGAGGGCATGCAATGGTCCAATTGATATAACAATTATTCTACTTCATCCATCTCCTCTCGGTCCAAAATACACAGCTCGGCCAGATGCCCATATCCTTTTATATGTTGTTCTAGATGGACCTTATAGTTATCCTGCACAAAGAGGATTCGAAAGACAGGAGAAACGGACAAGTCCTTCCTTTTGTTCTTTGGGCACTTCATAGTAATGACAGACATATATCCCTCCTACTGGGCGTACATAGACCATACACATCGTAATCCAGTTGAGGAGTCCATAGAGTTCGCCAAGCTCCCCTTCGCTATATGCCCCATGCCCCCCGTATGGCGACATGGGGGTGAAAAAAGGAAAAAGAATTGATTAGTTATTCGGATGCGGACTTTGCCGGTTGCAAAGTTTATCGCAAGAGCACAAGTGGCACGTGTCACTTCTTAGGACACTCCCTAGTCTCGTAGTTTAGTAAGAAACAAAATTCCATAGCTTTGTCCACGGAGGAAGCCGAATATATAGCCGTCGGTAGTGGTTGTGCACAAGTTCTTTATATGAAACAACAATTAAACGATTTTGGACTATACTTTGATCACATCCCTCTTAGATGCGACAACACTAGTGATATTAGTCTCTCTAAGAATCCCATTCAACATTCTAGGGCTAAGCACATTGAGATTAGACATCACTTCATTAGAGATCATGTTCAAAAAGGCGACTTTGAACTTGTCTTTATCGATACAAATCACCAATGGGCGGATATTTTCACTAAATCTCTTCAAGAAGATCGTTTTTTGTATCATTCGTCGTGATTTAGGGATGGCTAGTTTAGCTAATGTCGTGTAAATTCGAAGCTCGGATCCCCTCTCAAACATTTTCTATCAACATTTGATTTCCTTTCAAACCAGTCGGCCGAAAACCTTTCCAGTCGACCAGACAGTTCTTTTCTCAGTCGACTGATTCTAAACCAGTCGATCGGATCATGTTTTTCAAACCCCCTTTCCGCTAGACTTGTTTCAGTCGACTGAACTCCCACTTCAGTCGACTGCTTTCATGCCCGAACCTTTGCCCAGTCGACCGAATGCGCGATCCAGTCGACCGGATCTCTGTATATATATATATATATATCAGCGTATTTTTTTTAAAACCCCCTGACATTTCTTTCCTTCTTCCCATTCCAGCCGACCGAACTCTTCACCTTCTCCATCTGCGATCTTCTCTTTCTCCTCACTCCGGCCACCTCCTCACCACCAATCACCACCAACACCATCTCCGGCCCTCTCACTCTCTCTCTGCTTCCCTTTAACTGCAAAATGTCTCCAAAATCCAACAAGTACAAGGAACCTGAGGGTCCCTCTTCTCCGCCAGCGGTCCCTCCTCAGTCTCGTCCTACTCGTATTCTTGACACCGACCGCAAGAAGAGCTTTGAAGACGCCTATGTTCATCGCAAAATTGTCATAGGAAAAACTCTTCACCCCGACTTTTCAAATTCCTATGATTTGCGCATTGGCGCTCTATTTGATGCCTTAGGGTGGGCACACTTTCTTTCCATATCTCAGCCCCATTACCCCACCCTTGTCCGCGAGTTCTTTGCAAATCTCACTCCCTCGCCTCAGGCGATTTCCTTCTCTTCCATGGTTAGAGGAGTTAAACTCACAGTTACTCCCGATCTGATCATTCAGATTTTTGGTATCCCCATGGGCACTATTCACCGCTATGAGGATAACAAGTGGAATACGGGTTATGGTTTTGACCCGTTGAATGCCTGTAGGCTCATTAGTGGGAACCCCGAATTGGCTCACCCGTCCAAACCCGCTGCCTCTCAGCTCACTTTTGAGGCTCGTCTCCTCCACCACATTATTACCTACATTATCCTTCCTCGCTCAGGTGGTCGCGATTATGTTTCGTACTTTGATGTTTACTTGTTATGGAGCATTCCCGAAGAGAAAAAGTTTGATCTTTCCTATCTCTTTTGTAAACACATATGTGAGACTCAAAAGAAGTCGAAAACCAATTCCCTCCCTTACGGAATGGCTATCACATCCATTTTCCGTCATTTCAAGATCCCGCTAGATGACCTTGATCGCCATGAGCCCACAGTTCATGAGGTCTATTCCACCACCACTCTATCTCTTATGGGCTATAAGCTCGAGGTTGGCGTCTTTGTTCCTAAGCCCCCCGTCCTACTGGTACCCCTCTTCCTCCTGTTGGTACCCCTCCTCCTTCTGATGCTCCCTCCATTTCTGCTCCTTCTGCTTCTATTGATATTCCATCCTCTTCAGCCCCTTCTGCTGCTGCTGACCTCTCAGAGTAGTTTGATATTATTACTGCTTCCATTGACTCTCTATCCACTGCCTTCACCTCTCTCCACACTGCCTTATCCACTAGTGTCTCCACTCACTCTGCTACCATCACTACCCATCTTAGCACCATCCAGACTGACATCCATGATCTTGGCACTTCCATTGATGTCCTTCGCACCACTTCAGCTGCTTCTCAGGAGTTGGTGGATCGCTGTTTAGCTTAGATGCAGTCCAGTTTTGATGATGCTCGTGATGAGATTCGCGCGATTCGGACTCGCCTCCAGATTTGACGGCTTTTGTGATCTCTTTTGGACTAGATAGATGACTTTTGGGGTAGATATCTAGATATATGGTTTTGGATTGGGGTAGTACAGTCTTACACATTCTTTTTGTATCTATAACATCCTGATGTACTTAAAACTGTCTTTTGGGAATTATATGATATTGGTGACTTTTGTCGTTTCTCTCAAAATATTATTCATGCTCGTATTCGAATTCTTATTTGTATGATCTTATTGATATTATTGCTTCTCGTGATATTGATATATTTATTTGTGTATTAACTATGAGAAGATGATGATACCTTTTTATTGGTGAATCCCATACCAAACCCCCCCACCCCGTCCTTCAACTCACTCAAAGAGGAGGAGATTCTCTCCATTCTAGTGTTTTTTTGTTGATGACAAAAAGGGGAGAATGTCCTTGTTGCTCATGAACATAAATTTATGACTTGCTTATCCACATGCTCTTCATTAAGCATCATTTATCTTGAATGGATTACTAGTTGTCATTATTTTTATCTCGGGCAACTAGTAGTTTGTCATCATCAAAAAGGGGGCGATTGTTAGCCCCAAGGGTCTTACCTTAAGTAATTTTGATGATTAACAAACTATGAAGTTAAGTACTTATGTTTACCTTTAGTGTTGTGTTCAAACAGAGCTTTATAATCTTGATGGATATTCAAATGGAAGCCTCTTGGAAAGATCATTTCACTTGTATTGTTCTTATAGGATCCTTTGTAAAGTTAGCTAGAATGTTTCTCTAAGAGAAGGGCTTAAAAACTTTGACTAAACATTCAAAAGAGAAAAACTGTTTTTCAATAGCAAAACTGTTTTTCACTAGAAAAATAGTCGACTGGATCATCTCTCCAGTCGATTGAACACTTTGAAGTTCAGTCGACCGAAGGTGAAAACAGTCGACTGAATAGTGGTTTTGAAAGGTAGTTTTTGCCTTAACTTTCCAGTCGACCGAACTCTGTTCGTTGTCGACTGCTTCAATGGCGCCTTTCAAAAGATTGAAAAACAGTTGACTGGATCGCGAGCCCAGTCGACTGGATTACTGCGCAGAACAGTAACGGCTCTTTTTTTAGGGTTTTGACCTAGCATTAATTGCTCCGAACTACCTCAAACGTTCTGAATTTTGAGAGAGAGTATTTATACTCATTTGAATTTGGTTGTTGGGCACTCAATGAATTTCATTCAATACTCATTTATTGCAATCAAAGATTCAAGTCCTAGTTCGTGAGATTTCATTCTACTTGCTCTAGTTTACTTTGTAATTCCTTGAGAACAATTTAAGAGAGCTATTAATTGTAATCATCTACTCTAAGAGAGAGTGTATTCAGTTGTAATCAAACAATCATTCATCCTTGAAGTTGCAAAGAAGGGTTGGTGTAACCCTTGCTCCAAGTGAAAGGTTTCTTCATTGGGGAAGTAAAGAAGTTCAAGAAGAACTTGTAAGAGAGGTTTGACCTTCACCCAAAGAAGATTGTTTAGTGGAATCCTCAAGAGGTGTTCTTGGGGATGGATGTAGGCAGCGGATTGCCGAGCCACTTGAAAACCCGGTTTGCAAGTGTCTCTTTCCCTTTCTCCTTACTTATTGTTTTTTTTGGATATTGTGGTTGCTTTATTTTTAAATTGTCATTAGTCGTTAGTAATCTTTTTCAGCCCCCCCCCCCCCCCCCCCCCCTGAGGATTGCTTTTGGGCCAACAATTACGTTTCCCAACTAAGCGCATGTACTATCCCGGATCAAGTAAATCACCCTAATCGAGCAATAATTTGGAGTCGGGATCCATAGGAGTATCCAAGGGTTTTGTTCCCAACAATCCTACCACAGTCCGCAAATCAAGCACATATTTTCCCTAAGATAAGCAGATTCCTTCACTAGACCTGGCCACCTCAATATCTAAGAAATATACCTAAGTTGGCCCAAATCTTTGGTCTGAAAATTGCTTTGCAAGGACTTTTAACTCCTGAATGCCCTCAGAACCGTCGCCAGCAATGATGATATCATCAACATAAACAATCAACAAAATCTTACCCACTATAGTGTGCCTGTAGAAAACAGAATGGTCAAAACACCACATCGCTGAAGACTGAATTCGCCAACCACATCACTAAAATAGCCAAACCAAGCACGGGGAGATTATTTCAAACCACAGAGGGTCTCTCAGGAACTTCTTTTTCTTTCGTCGCTAGGGGGCTTTAGGTCATGCAACGGCCTCAGTCAGGGAGGAGTGATCGTTGATGCAAATCCTAATCCCATTCTGTGTTAGTGCGATCGGGAAGGACGAAATGCCCACTTCGAAAGAAACTTTAAGTGAATGCACCTGGTACTGCCTTGAATTGCTAAAAGAGAAGCGAACCGGCTAGCGCCCAAAATTTCGTTTCACTGTAGTGTTTCTGTAATATCCCAATATTTTGACATGTGATTATGACATCTTAATGTGCATTATATGGTAATGACATGAATATTTATGTGATTTGCATACTTAATCTTATTATCAAGTGATGGAAGGAAATTAAGAGTTGATAAACTCTTGTTATGTATTACACATGGCAATCTATTTGGCGTTTGCATATTTTGAAAGACGTGGAATTATTTGATGCCTTGCATTGGATACATATTTGATGTTAAATGTTGAATTGCTAGACAAGGGCATAAATGATAGGAGTAAAAAGAATACATTTTCATAACTAGTAGGTGAATTAGCAATTCACGAGAACTAGAGGAGCTATTGTGTAATTAGTAAGAAATATAGTAGGTGAAAGTGTAATTTAGGAGACTTGATCTCTAAAATTTGGTAGAATCTTCCTAATCAAGATTAATTAGCTTAATTGAGATTAATTAGTTTAATGATGACTAATTATCCTAATCAAGGTGCAAGCTTATATTACCTAAGCTAGTAGGTGGTCAGGTAGGAGGTGTTGGGCTATATTTGGCTAAGTCCATGTGTATTCAAGTGGGCAAGAGAGAAATGAAAGAATAAATTGTTAAATAAGATATACATCTTTTTGAGGTGTTTCTCTGCACAAGCAAGTAGGTGCAAAGAAGAAAGGGAAAATAAGAGAGAAAGGAAGGAAACCAAAAGGGGAAAGGGAGCTAGGGAGATTTCTATCTCAAATTGAAGCTAGACTTAAGAAGTTAAGGGTAAGAGGATTCTTTCTATGTGATTTGATTTGATTTCATTTTCATAGAGTTTTGATGGATTAATTAGAAGAATTCATATTGCTATGCTATGAAATCTTATATGACTTGTAGGAGTTTGGAAGTGAGTGTTATATCTTGTCTATTCTATATCCTGAGCAAGGTGAGTAACCTCTATCTTTGAGGGAACTTTTCAAGTAATGAAATTGTGCATATAAATGATTTACTTTCAATTCATGAATTGTGTCGTATATCATGATTAACTATATGTGAAAGAGATAGAAAGGATTATGTTATTGGAATCATGCTTATGTGATTATGTAGTTGAAGAAGCAATTGTCCTATCACTATAAATAGAAAGCTCCAAAAGAGGCTTGAGTGTTCAATACACCTTGTATAGGTATTGGATAGCTCGGAACAAGGATAAAGGGTGCCATTACGGGTACGGGGTAGTGAGAAGAACAAGAAGCTTTGGAGATAAATACTTACTTGGTTGTGATTCATTATGTTACATTGAATTGCATATCACATGTTTAAATGATATACACGAATTTATGTCAAAGAGCATGTTATTCACTGAGCTTTAGCTCATATAGTTATTGTATAACCATTTCAGGTGAAAGAAAAGAGAAGGGGAAAGAGAAATAGAGGAAGAAAGAGGAGAGCAAGTGTTTAATGTACATATTGTATATATATGGCGTAGTGTTGTAGTAGTTTGGAACTAAAGGACTTGTAAATTATGTTGTGTTAAGTGAGCATGGGTAGGACTTAATGTATAAGACTCTTATGTTCATGTATGAAAGGTTTTGGCAAGTGCTTTCGCTATTCAAACATGTTTAATTGCTTAGATGTTCATAGCTAGAGTTGTGGACAAAAGCTGCTTCGATCGATTGAAATACACACTGTTTTAATTGGTTCAAAACGACGACTTTTACGGAAACGAACATAACTTTTTTCTGGAATTTTGAAATCGTGCACTGTTTTCAACGTTGGAACCTGGACTCAAACGGCTATCTTTTGGTATAAAATCTACAAATTTTCAAATTCCTATCATACCCTTGGGGCTAATCACTTGTAAATGTGGTTTAAATGGGAGTAAAAACCCGTTTTGTACGTTATTAGCATAGGGTCAAGCCTCGGTGGCATGTCATGTACCCTCGTGCCATAGTGGATTTGGGTTGTGACAGTTTCGGTGTTCCCGGAAACAGAAACTTTTCGGAAACGTTTCGGAAACATGTGGAAACACCGGAAAAATGTGGAAACACTAAGAAACTTGTGGAAACATAACTTCAAACTAAACTATATGCACTTATATATATCTTATAATTGATTAATTGAACTTTTGAGAGGTCTATATATGTAGTTATCAATAATATATAGTTCAATTTGAAAATACATGATAATTTAGGCGTCAATCTACTGTCAAGCAGTTCATAGAATACAGAAAACATATTGTAGACCATGAGAATGGCACTGGATGAGAGCAAAGAATGAGAAAGTATGAAATGAGGTGTAGACTATATGGTATTAAAGTAGTGTTGGAAAAAAATGTGTTTAATCGATGTGCCTATAATCGTTATTGTGCTTAAATGTCATGTAATGTTAATGTTCATTGATTATGTTATTCACTGAGCTTTATAGCTCATTGGTTATTTATATAACCATTTCAGGTATTTGGGAAGCAAGGTGAGTTGAGGTGAGGTGAAGAATTGAAGAACGTTTTAGTGTTTATATTTTAGATAATTGGACAATATTGTAATAATTTGGCAGGAGAGAATATAATGTATTAGGTAATGAACTACGACTCCTATAATGAGAATAATGATGCGGTAGGGATAGAAGTGGTACTCTAGAGGTGAAGCCACATTTGGCAAGACCTCAAGGGTACTACTATGTGGAGTTATAGATAATGATGGATTATGCGTGTGATAGATAATGTGGTGACTCATGGGAAAGAGGTTAAAAAGGTGAAAAACAAGAGGGAATGCTCATACGTGAATGACATGTTAAATTTGTTTGGAAGGTAGATTGTGAGAGAGTGATTGTATGTCTTACATTTGCGAGATATGGCGCTAACTTTGGTTGCATGAAAATATGTTTAGACAGCATGTCGTATGATTCAAATAAGATGTCATGTTAAACGGGAGCATTGAATAAAATGTGCATGATAAAAGAGATAAAAGATGAGTTATGACATAAGAGCAAGTTGTAAATGTTGAGGAAGATCTCTCTTTATTCATCTATGAGTGTGTTGGATATTACATGTGTGTTATTAAGTGTTTGGAGATGTTTTAATTGGAATGTTTGAAACAAGCGTGGAGCTCGCTCGAGCGAGGACAGCACAGTTGAATTTTAAAAATGGAAAATGTTGTTTAGCTTGTGCTTAAAGGTTTCTACAGTTTATTATAAGGAAAAAGCCTTTATGGGTTTTAAAAAAAAAAAGGATTTTATAACTCAACTTGAGAAAACAAGATGCTTGTTTGGTTTTGGTCCATTCTAATCTGCATAGAGTCAACTAGTGACTCTTTAGTTGATTAGTAAGGTGGGGAATAGAGCCTTGGTGGTAGTCAGGTGTCCTAAAGCTACTCTTTATGGGTTTTGGGCGTGACATGAATAATCTACTAACTATGCATGGAGGACAAGTGTCCTACACGTGTCACATTTTTACATTACCTACTAACTATTGTGCATGGACAATTCGTGTCCTTCAGGCGCCAAGCTTATACACTACAGTCTCATGCCATGTGACACCTTGTGCTAAGATTTCGACATCTCGTGCTTAAAGGTTAAGACATAGTGCTTTAACTAGACAATTTTCTTTGTACTTGTCCAAATGAGATACATTTCATTCTTATCCAAATGGGTGTTATTGATACATGTCCAAATTATTTTTTGTGCTTATCCAAATAAAATAGATATTGTTTATTACTTATCCAAATAAGATATTTTTATACATTTCATATGCATATATGACCACTTGTACCCGTCTATCATACGCTTGCGTACACAGAAGGCGAATCCCTATTTGATATGTATAATCTGATCCCACAAAATACCAAATATTGCAATTTAGCCATTGCTACAAGACTTAAAATTATTGGGACACTACAGTTACAGTAGCCCTCTCTCCTTGATCCTCCACTACAACACATGTAATACATCTCCTCCTAAACAGAGTTAAGAAAACTCAAAGAGTTTGTGTCATTCTCTTCTTAAAGATCACACCTTTACAAACTAGGGCAAATAAACCAAACAGGGTAGATTTCAAAACAAAGCATCCAATATTTGAAAAGAATTAATTTCACATAGATGATAAAATTACTAGAAAGGAAAGAAAAAAAAAAACAAAATAACATTAAAGACTATTTTCTGAATAACATAAACTCCCCATAAAATTCTTTTCTTTTTCTATATTGAATTTCATGGTGTGCATGTGTATGTACAATCAAGCTCCCCATAAGCCACATCAAAATCAAGAGACCATATAGGGAAACAAGAAATTGGCATTCTATAATCAACTTACCCATCAGCCATACAAATACCGATTAACATTTTGGATAGTAGAGAACATAAAGATTTCAAGAGTGATGATTCCACTTACAATCATAGGTTTCCATCAAGTCATTTTCTCTCCAATAACCTACAAGGAAGCGAAAAGGTGAACCATACAATAGGCAGCATAGAGAGCTTAGATATGCATATATATATATATACATACATGTAGAGAGAGAGAGAGAGAGTGAGAGAGAGAGCAACATACCGCAGTTAAGGACTATGTATCCTTTCTTAACAGCATGGAAAAGAATGTCACGATAAGCGTCCCAAGGAACAGTAGAATCCACAAAAATGAGAACAACCTGGCCATCAAATTGAGGCTGGAAATTCAAAATCTGATCCGAATGACTGATTGTAAGCCACAAGGCTCGAGGATAGTATGGACTTTGGCGTGGATTGATGATGGAAAAGCCTGATTTGGATGCAATCCCAAAGATTTCAGAATACTCTTCCTCTGGCACCAAGTCTGACACAGCCAATTCAACTTTTTGGCAAACCTCTTGTTGTTGCCCAATTTCAAATACTAGTTCTTGTTGTTGTTGTTGTTCTTCTTCTTTTTCATGTAGCAAACGTCTCACAAAATCACTACTAAAAACGGAGTATCTTTCCGCTTGCTGATCACCACGAGTGTATCTTACTACCTTACGCACCTCCTCCCAAGTATTGATACTAGGGACTAATAAGCCCGTGGCCATGATGAATCAGTAGTACACTAATTGGTCGATCGAAATCCAGGTTAACGAGAGGCAAAATTGAGATTTAAAAAATAAAACTTGTGATTGTTTGTGATTGGGGGTTTTAACAAACTCATCAATCGAAAAGCTCTTTCTTGTTCCTAGGGTTTTGGGGCTCTCTGACTCCATCAACCTTTCGATTTTCACTGGTATCTCACGAGGTGCAGGATTATCGTACAATGTACATGGCTCTCTGTTCATGAAATTGGGAGTATTTGGTTCAATCCAATAACTAACGGCTTCCTTTGGTTGGCGAATAGAATAAAGGGGTATAGTATAAAGGGCGTGTTTGTTTGCCGGATTGATTGGGCGGATTGGACTATTTTAGTCTAATCTGGATTATACTGTGTTTGGTTGGGCTTTTAGTAGTATTATTTAACCAAATGTATTATACGGTGTGGTTAAAATTAGTGCCCTTTAGGAAGTATAAAACTATACTTGGGGAGGGGTGGTATTACGAAAACACGGGGATAGTTCGAGTTGGATTGTGGGACAATTTGACCATTTTACCCCTGGAATATATATACCCTCTTCTTGTAGCATTTCTCATATTTCTTCAGAATTATCTCTCAGACTTGAGAGCAAAGAGAGAGGCGACAAAGGCGATAGACGAGAAGTCGTAGCAGACGCCGACGCCGGAGCAGACGCCGACGCCAACGCCGGAGCAGGTGACGCCGACGACAAGGCAGTCACTTTCTTCTTCTCTCTCTCTCTCCAAAAGACGCTGGAACAACGCAGACGGCTCAGGTTCTTTTTTTTTTTTTTTTTTCGATTTCTTAACTTTTTCTTACTAAAATGTCAGATCTACAAAGGTTATGGGTTATCCTCCTTGGATCTACAATGTTTTTTTGTTTTGCATTACAAATTTCTGAAACTTGTGAGCTTTCATAATCTAGGGTTTGCTTAAATGCTTGACAAAATCATAGATATATGTTCTCTTACTTAATATTGTGCTAGATCTATGTTTATCTGCATTTTTAGACTGAATTTGGAATTTTTTTTTTTTATGACTGCGATTGTATACAGATTTAACACAGTCCAATGCAAACCCATATATATATATATATATATATAATTGTTGTGAATATATACCAACCAGGCCCCATGGAATGATTGGTAATTCACCACGAAAGGGTTGTGAGGCTCTATAGTAAAATAGGATTAGTATGGCTATGAAGTGGAAGAGCATGTGAATTCTTTTGATGGTTGCACTAGTTTGCTGAACTGTTCAGGTGTGTAGAGTAAGAGCAGCCATTTTCATGCTTGTTTTTTGTTGATCTTACAGACTAGAGTTGGCTTTTCATGTCCAATACTTCTAGATGTTCCAAACCAATAAATTAATGTACTTTATTTCATTAAAGTATGGCTATAAAGACTAGAGTATGGCTTTTCTTACAGACTAGAGTATGGCTTTTCATTAAAGTATGTATTTTATTATGGATGGAAGTGATATGCTGGTTATGTCATACCACTAGAAAGAAATTAAACCACAGATTGGGAGTCTTGAGTTTTGGATTACTCAAAAAAAAATCTTCAAACAACATTTTTATTAGTTTCCTTTGGATGTATAGCTTTGCTCTAGCTGGTAATAGTGTTGCATAGGGGGCTCTCTATTATGCCCTGGTTTTGTTTAGCTTTGCTTGTGCACTGTTTTTGCCTCCATGATAGTAAAACTTGGAAGCAAATATTACAAACAAGACTATGACATCACCCACAAGCTCTATTTTTTTTTTTTTTTTTTTTTTTATTTTTTGTAGTTTGTTCATAAGAGGGTTATTTCTTGTGGATATGTGTCAAATACCACAACCTAGTCCTTTAGCTTCTGATCCCTTCATTATTCTAAGTCTCTTGCAGGATGACTTGAACATGCTGCAATAAGAATATATAACCTTGTAAGTTAAACAAGCATGGATAATATATATATTGCATATATATATATATATATTAATGACCTTGGTTTGTTTTTATACTAATTAGTCCCAAATGTTTGGCATAATATATATATATATATATATCCTTATTTGTAATTTTGTTGTATTAACTCCACCAGCTAAATGAAACATGCTGATAACTATAATACCCTAAAATGACTGCCATACTCCACTTTCGTTTAGCTACAAATATATATATATATACAGTCAGGCAATTAGGATTAGCTCATATAAATACAAATCTCAAGAGAAATATATAAGCCATGCTTATATTTAATTATATTACTTATAGAGTTTGCATATTTTTAGATAATACATAGAGAGAGTTTGCACATTTATGTAGTTAATTTATGCTGGGATAACTAACCACGTGATAAAACAATACAGTATTAATTTTATACTATGTTTGGTTCGTGCCAGATTAAACTGGGAATAAAATACAAATATTGCAATACTGTGTTTGGACGACCATGGTATAAACCTGAATTAATCTGTAACTTTCCATAAATGCCTTTTTTGCAAAAAAATTACCAAATTACCATGAATACACCATAACACCTTCACATTAAAGCATTTTTTTAAACATTAACTACAAAATACATATGTCCCACACTTTTTGAGCAAAAAAAAAAAAACTACAAAATACATAATAATAATGTCAATAAAATGTCCTAACATACACCCCTGATTACAAAAAAAATGTCCGAACATAGGATATTTTCACGAACTAGTTCAAAACAACATATCTACTTCAAGAAGTTCACATTTTACAACCATTTAATTAACTTCTGAACAACAATAGCAAATAAAAAACCAAATATGAAATACATCAATGGTACTGCTTGTGGAGGATGAACCATATGTGGCAACAGTGGTGGTGGTGGAGGTGGGTCAACCATACGTACTGGGACAGTAGTGTCAACTTCATTTGGGTATGTTGCACGCTTATAATTGTAGTATGCTTCCTCAGCTTCCTGTAAAGATGGGTATTTTCTGAACACAGGCTCTGAATATCTGTGAACTTGGGCCTTACATGATTCCCAAGTCGTATAAATTCCCGGATTTCTCCCTTCAAAAACTACATACCACCATTTTTGTTTGCTACCCATCTGTTATGACCAACACCACAAGAATGATAATAACACAACCTTAATCATCATTACAATCAAATTTAATGTTCCAACAAAAACATAGTTTTTATATCAACCAAAACATAGTTTTAACATCAACTAAAACATAGTTCAATCATCAACACAAACATACTTCGAACATCAAGCAAAACATAATGTTAACATCAACACAAACATAGTTTTACACACCACCACATAAAACCACCTCTAAATGACCTACAACTCTCCCCTAAGGAGTAATTCAACCTAATATTCCTTGAATTCATTTGGAAGACTAAAGAACACATCCATTTTTCCGGTATCATTTGCAATCATAGTGACTGCCTTGAGTTTGTCGCTCATTCCCAAGTTATCCAACTTCTCTATCTCTCCATAAATCTTCTTTCTAACATCACTCACATCATGTTGATAACCAATTCTTGTGCAGAGCACTTGCATTTTATCCTTGGAGTCTTCACAAAATTTGCTAATTGCTTTTGACATGTTCCCAAGTTCAGTAGCCATGATATCATTCCCACGAACTCTCTTTCTTCCACCTTGTTTAGTAGCAATTTTATCATGAGGTGTTTGTGTGACACTTTGAGAACCAGCAACTTCAGCAGCCATGTCTTCTGTCTCCATTGCATCATCGGCATCCGCTGGTCCCTCGGCCATTTTCCCAGTGGCATGATCTTTTGCAAATATTGTAATACCCTGTATTTTCAATATTTATTTAATGCAGAGAGATTCCATATACTTCCTTTGACCATTCATGAAATTCAATCTTCGATCGATCGAAGCTCGTTCGAGCGATCGAGCACCTTACGTTCAAGCGATCGAACCCTGTTCGAGCGATCGAAACCCTACCGACCTGAATTTAATACGTGGTCCCCATTTTCAATCGATCAAACCCTTTTCAATCGATCATAACCTGGCCGATCTGAGTTCGAGCGATCGAACTGCTTTCGATCGATCGAACATGAAAATATCAGAATCCCAGTTTCTGCGCAGAACCAGCCACCTACACCCTATTCCCTCTATATATGGTTGTGCTCGTGTGTTTGTGAGGGTTTGCTGAATTGGAGAGTTGAGAGAGTGTGTGCTTGTGTTTATATATATACACATTCTTATATAAATATCTATATACACACACATATATATATATACTCAGAGAAAAGAAGAGAGAAACGAAGAAGAAGAAGAAGAAGAAGAAGAGGAAGAGAAAGAGACGGAGAGACAGAGAGAGAAAGGACAGAGACAGAGGAGAAAGAGAGAAGCCAACATTAAAGCTCCGGGAGCTCAAAGCTTCGCCAAACGCGTCCTTACCACCCTAAGTGAGTTTTTACTCACTCGGTAGCCTTAATATAATGTTTTACGAGTTTTGGTATGTTTAGGAGTATTAAAAACGTCCCTAAGACGTCCATTTATGTGCTGTTCAGAATCTGCTGGAGAAGACGACGTTCGAGCGATCGAGCAGAGCTCAATCGATCGAAGGTTCAATAGTCGAGCGATCGAGAAGAGTTCAATCGATCGAAGGTTCGATCGATCGAACTGCTTTAGAGCGATCGAACTTCATTTTCCTCGATCGATCGAAATGACTTCAATCGATCGAGAAATGCAGAACATGGTTTATTTCTTTAGTTTATGTTATATGAGGTTCGAATACTCGATTTACGATTCGGACTTCTATTATACGATTATGGGTTTAGTAGGGAGAATGTGACAACACAGATAAGTATAATTAAGAATAATGGATTAATACAGTGACGATAGATATATGCGGTTCATGACTAAGTTCGATATCCGTTTATTTCAATCATAGTAGTCAGGCCACATGGGAAGTCATGTATCGATAGAAGTACAGTGTTTAGGTAGGTTTGATAAGTTCTGGATATGGTACGTGGGCGGATGCCTGGTCATGATATGCTTTCGCATGCGGTGGATGGTTTATATCCTTAACGAGCAGCGAAAAGTGAGCAGGACCATGTAGTCCTAAGGTAGCCAGATGATCGACGATATATCCTTAACGAGCGGTGGATGGTTTATATCCTTAACGAGCGGTGGATGGGTGATCACTGGTATACTACGAGAAGTCGTGGCAATAGATTTGATGTGCTGTTGTTCAAAGCGTTATATCCCTGACATGCGGTGGATGGTTTATATCCTTAACGAGCGGGGGATGGACTGACGTGGTGTTCATGAATGCGGTGGATGGTTTATATCCTTAACGAGCAAATGGACAGAATGATGGTATGTCTGCATATGTTAAACGATTGAGTCTGTTCTTCCTATACAGAGTATGTTGATGTTTCGATCTAAGGATAATAAGACGATAAGGGCTGAGTTACGATATTGGAATACAGAGAAGATATTATGTAATAGAACTATATCTTAGACGTTTCAATAACTTGTTATACGTTATAGCATTGATACCCTGTGAGTTTCTTTTCACTCAGCTCTCAGTAAGCTGACGGCCGTTATTGCCTGGACATTCCCCGTCCAGATTTCCCTGTCCCTTTCATTACAGATGATGGAGCTTACAGTAGCGGTTACTACCCTGAAGGGAATTATGCAAAGGGTGGCCCCACTGAGGCCGGTTACGCTGGAGAAGGAGGGTACACTGATGACTATCCCTATGCCAGCTGAAGATTGAAGATAGTGATATCTAGTTTACATTTCTATTTGTCCTGTTGAACTTTATTTCGTGTTAGTTTGATGGGTACTTGGGCATATGTTGTCTCCAGACCTGTCGTGATCCTGTGGACCACACTCTGATGTTTTGTAATAATAATACTGTTTATATTTCAGTTATTTACTGTTCCTGTTTGGACTAGTACTGTGTGATGTGGACATTAGTGACTTTCACTTGTCATTCCCTATGGACCCATAAAGG
Source organism: Hydrangea macrophylla (assembly GCA_033977485.1). Classification (NCBI taxonomy): domain Eukaryota; kingdom Viridiplantae; phylum Streptophyta; class Magnoliopsida; order Cornales; family Hydrangeaceae; genus Hydrangea; species Hydrangea macrophylla. The sequence continues at coordinate 53,075,663 of CM066982.1, forward strand.
AAATTTATTTTTCTCTATTTATGCTGCTCCGGGGCGTGACAGGGTTTTTGGTATCAGAGCCTTTAGGTTCTGATATTGTCATTCACTGATGAATTCCACACCATCTGGTCCTAGTGTTGAGTTTCCTGAGATGAGGATATGGACGAAGATGGAGAGGAAGAGCCGATAGATGACGAGGACCCAGTAGAGGATGAGCCTGCAGATGACGCAGACGAGGATGAGCCAGAGGATGACCCCGAGGAGCCAGAGTTCGAGCCAGAGGATCCAGTACAGGACCCAGAGGCTGTTGAGGCAGACATTGTAGTAGATGAGGATGCGCCCGATGAGGAGGTAGTTGTGCCAGAGGTACCTGTTGTGCTTCAGATACCAGCCGGACCGATTATGCATATGGCAGCCATGGCCGATATGGCAGTAGGATGGATAGCTCAGATGGTCGCTCAGCCAGCGGGTTTTGTTATAGGAGAGGCCGCGATAGCAGGAGCTCTTGATATAGCCGATGGATTCGCCGCAGTAGTAGTCGATGTCGCTAACCAGGCGATAGTGGACGTGATGGAGGACGATGATGCAGAGATAATAGAGGATTGGGATATAGGGGTAGTAGTTGGAGATCTTGTTGCACCAGTCGAGGATGATCCACTCGAGGAGATGGAGATTGATTCAGAGGACGAGGCACCACCAGCAGGATCAGATGCTGACGACTTTTGAGTCAGGACCTGCAGGGCTTAGTTTTGTTAGTTTTACCAGGACATGTTGTCCACTAGATTTTTGGGAGCTTGAGAGATAGCTATTTGACCATAGCTTTGTATAGATATTAGCAGTAGTATTGTATAGTTGACTTTAGTGCTGTTTCTGCTTATGTCCCACGTGGTACATGGTATGGTTACTGTGTACTCCATGGTACATCTTTTGATATCTATATATATTCAAGCAGTATTTTGATATTTTGATTGTTGGTTGTTTGATGTGTGAGTTGTAGAACTGTTAGTTCTTGTTACTTCTCGTTCTATCTCGGTTTCGTTTCTGCGAGAAGACTTTCAGCTAATCGATATGTCTCTTGTAGGCGATACTCGTTATTATCGATTAGCTGAAATTGGAGCAACAAGCACGAATTGGAGCACCTATTCCGGAAGGGATGGATCCAACGGGAATTTTTGAAGCATTTATGCAGAGGATGGAACATGTGGGGGATACTTATAATCACTCCACCCACCAGAGACCTCTTGTACTGCTGCCACCGAGACAGACTGGAGACAAGTTGTTAGCAAATTTTCGTGGGTTACGTCTAGAGAAATTTGATGGACTAACAGAACCATGGAAAGCGGAACAATGGATAAGAGAAATGGAGTTGATATTCGAAGCATTGGAGTGCAGCGAACAAGAGAAGCGTCGTCTTGCTACGTTTCAGCTCACTTATGCCACCGCAGATTGGTGGGAAGCCGAGCGAGCCACTGTCGGAACCGATGCTGCAAGAGCGATGACATGGGAGACATTCAAAGGAAGATTTTTGGAAAAATATTTCCCAGAGGATGAGAGAGATCAACAGGAGAAGAACTTTCTCAATCTGGTTCAAGGAGGATGGACTGTCAGGGAATACACAACGTAGTTCGAGCGTCTATCAAGATTTGCTCAGCATATGATAGACACTCCACAGAAGAAGGTAAAGAGATTTCACCAAGGATTGAATCCCCACTTCAGGCATATGATGGTTGGTCATCTGAACCAAACATATGAAGAGATTGTTAGATTCGCTACGGGATTAGAGAAAGATGCTTATCCAGCACAGCAACCACAGATGAATCGACCCCAGCCATTAAGAGGGTTTCAGCAGAGGAATTTCCGTAACTTGCCGCCAAGGAATACCCAGGGTTGGAGGCCACAGGGAAATTTTCAAGGGAATAAAAGAACCTGGGAAGGAACCAGAAAGCCACATCAGGGCTATATTCGACCCCAGCAATATCCACAGCGAGGACCACAGCCTCAGGCATTGCTGACAGCGCCGCCGAGCAATAGCGGAGGATGTTTTAATTGTGGGAAGCCAGGACATATTGCGAAGTTTTGCACAGCTTCCAGGGTTAACCACCGACTAGGAGCTAACTGCCGGAATTGCAACAAGCCGGGACATCTAAGTAAAGATTGCCGTGCACCACAAGGAGGATACTATGGAGCATCGATTCAAGGGATACAAGGACCTCCAGATCAGACAAGGATGAATGCTATTATCCCAGGAGAAGTAGGCTTTAATGCTGATGAGCAGCAACATTTGGAAGGTACGCTTGTGCTCTTTCATAGTCCAGTTAAAGCTTTATTTGATACTGGAGCTGCACGCTCATTTATTGCTGTTAAGATTGTGCGTCAATTGGGTTTAGAACCTCAGACACTTGAGTCAACACTGAATGCTGTGTCACCGTTGGGAGTGACAGTTAAGTTGAGTAAAGTGTGTAAAGATTGCCCATTGACCTTGGGAGATAGGAATCTGCCAGCAGACTTAGTAGTTCTGTCAATGTCCGAGTTCGACATTATCCTAGGGATGGATTGGTTAACTAAGTACAGTGCCAATTTGGATTGCCCTACTAGGACGATTGTATTTCCAATACAAGGAAGGCCGACGATTAGATTTCAGTGTCAGCCGACGAGCGACATGTTTCTTACGAGTAGTTTGGCTACAATCAGGAGTACAAGTACGGAGCTCAAGATGGATCAGATTCCTACTGTACAAGATTTTCAGGATGTATTCCAGGATATTAAAGGACTTCCACCGAAAATAGAAATAGACTTTTGTGTGGAATTAGTACCTGGTACATTGCCTATTTCCAAGACTCCATATAGAATGGCACCAACTGAGATGTTGGAACTGAAGAAGCAAGTTCAGGAACTTGAAGACTTAGGATTCGTTCGCCCGAGTACGTCACCTTGGGGAGCACCAGTTCTGTTTGTAAAGAAGAAGGACGGGACACTTCGACTCTGTATAGACTATAGGGAGTTGAACAAGGTAACGATCAAGAATAGATATCCATTACCTCGGATAGATGACCTATTCGATCAGTTACAGGGATCGAGAATCTTTTCCAAGATTGATTTACGTTCAGGATATCACCAACTGTTAGTTCGACCAGCGGATGTGTCAAGGACTGCATTCAGGACAAGATACGGGCATTATGAATTTCTAGTTATGCCTTTTGGATTGACGAATGCGCCAGCAGTGTTTATGGACTTGATGAATAGAATATTCAGACCATATCTAGATCAATTCATTATAGTATTCATCGACGATATATTGATCTACTCCAAGACAGAAGAGGATCACAAGGAGCACTTACAGATTGCCTTACAGACACTTCGAGATAACAAGTTATATGCAAAGTTCAGCAAGTGTGAATTTTGGCTACAGGAAGTCAAATTTTTAGGACATGTTGTATCTCAAGATGGCATCTCTGTGGACTCATCTAAGATTGATGCAGTCTTAAGTTGGAATAGACCGACCAATGCGACAGAAGTAAGAAGTTTTCTTGGATTAGCAGGATATTATAGAAGATTTGTCGAATGATTTTCCAAGATAGCGGGACCATTGACGAATTTAACAAGGAAGGAGACAAAGTACGCATGGACAGACAAGCATGAGGGAGCATTTCAGGAGTTAAAGGAAAGATTGACTTCTGCGCCGGTACTTGCAATACCTAAGAGTGGAGAAAGGTATGTGATCTATAGTGATGCATCGCACCAAGGACTTGGATGTGTGCTTATGCAAGACGGGAATGTTATCGCATATGGATCAAGACAATTAAAGGTACACGAGAAGAATTATCCTACGCATGATTTGGAATTGGCAGCAATAGTGTTTGCATTGAAGATTTGGAGACACTATCTCTATGGAGAAAAGTTTGATCTGTTTTTCGATCATAAGAGCTTGAAGTATTTGTTCTCTCAGAAGGAGTTGAACATGCGACAACGAAGATGGATGGAGTTACTCAAGGATTACGATTTCTCATTGCAATACCATCCAGGTAAAGCAAATGTCGTAGCAGATGCTTTGAGCCGTAAACCTCGACTAGTGATCGCTGCATTACTAATTCGAGAATGGAAAGCGTTGGAGGTGTTAGCCGAATTCCAGCTCCAGCCAGTGGAACCAATGGAAAGTCAACATTTTGGATGTCTGATGGTACAACCAACTCTGATCAGTCGTATCATAGAAGCTCAGCAGACAGCAGAAGATTTGAAGTTATGGTTCGCGAAGATGTCAGCTAAAGAACCAGAAGTCTGGAGTAGTGGTACAGATGGAGCCTTACGATGTAAAGGTAGACTCTGTGTACCTAACAAAGAAAATCTCCGGAAAGACATATTGGATGAAGCTCATAGGTCACGGATGACGATTCATCCAGGAGGTACAAAGATGTACAAGGACTTGAAGAGAAATTTTTGGTGGGAAGGAATGAAGCGAGAAGTGGCTGAGTATGTTTCTCAGTGTCTTACTTGTAAGCAAGTAAAGGCAGAACATCAGAAACCACCTGGACTTCTACAGCCGTTACCAATTCCTCATTGGAAATGGGAACACATCACCATGGATTTTGTGGTAGGATTGCCGAAGTCACAGCAAAACCACGACGCTATTTGGGTAATTGTGGATCGACTTACGAAGACGGCACATTTTATTGCCTACAGTATGACGTATCCAGTAGAACGATTGAGCCGGATGTATCTACAGCACATAGTACGGTTACATGGAGTACCTGTTTCTATTGTATCAGATCGAGATTCGCGTTTTACTGCAGAGTTTTGGAAAAGTCTCCAGACAGCAATGGGAACAACTTTGAACTTGAGTTCAGCTTTTCATCCACAGACCGATGGACAGACGGAGAGAGTTAATCAAGTAATGGAGGACATGTTACGTGCTTGCGTCATTGATTTTGAGAATTCTTGGGAGACACACTGTCACGCCCCGGAGCAGCATAAATAGAGAAAAATAAATTTCCTTTATGGGTCCATAGGGAATGACAAGTGAAAGTCACTAATGTCCACATCACACAGTACTAGTCCAAACAGGAACAGTAAATAACTGAAATATAAACAGTATTATTATTACAAAACATCAGAGTGTGGTCCACAGGATCACAACAGGTCTGAAGACAACATATGCCCAAGTACCCGTCAAACTAAAACTCAACAGAGTTCAATAGGAAACGGAAATATAAACTAGCTATAACATCTTCAGTCTTCAACTGGCATAGGGATATTCCTCGGTGTAACTTCTCTGTCCAGCGAAATCAGCATCAGTGGGGCCACCCTTTGCATAATTCCCTTCAGGGTAGTAACCGCTACTATAAGCTCCATCATCTGTATTGAAAGGGACAGGGAAATCTGGACGGGGAATGTCCAGGCAATAACGGCCGTCAGCTTACTGAGAGCTGAGTGAAAAGAAACTCACAGGGTATCAATGCTATAACGTATAACAAGTTATTGAAACGTCTAAGATATAGTTCTATTACATAATATCTTCTCTGTATTCCAATATCGCAACTCAACCCTTATCGTCTTATTATCCTTAGATCGAAACATCAACATACTCTGTCTAGGAAGAACAGACTCAATCGTTTAACATATGCAGACATACCATCATTCTGTCCATTTGCTCGTTAAGGATATAAACCATCCACCGCATTCATGAACACCACGTCAGTCCATCCCCCGCTCGTTAAGGATATAAACCATCCACCGCATGTCAGGGATATAACGCTTTGAACAACAGCATATCAAATCTATTGCCACGACTTCTCGTAGTATACCAGTGATCACCCATCCACCGCTCGTTAAGGATATAAACCATCCACCGCTCGTTAAGGATATATCGTCGATCATCTGGCTACCTTAGGACTACATGGTCCTGCTCACTTTTCGCTGCTCGTTAAGGATATAAACCATCCACCGCATGCGAAAGCATATCATGACCAGGCATCCGCCCACGTACCATATCCAGAACTTATCAAACCTACTTAAACACTGTACTTCTATCGATACATGACTTCCCATGTGGCCTGACTACTCTGATTGAAATAAACGGATATCGAACTTAGACATGAACTGCATATATCTATCGTCACTATATTAATCCATTATTCTTAATTATACTTATCTGTGTTGTCACATTCTCCCAACTAAACCCATAATAGCATAATAGAAGTCCGAATCGTAAATCGAGTATTCGAACCTCATATAACATAAACTAAAGAAATAAATCATGTTCTGCATTTCTCGATCGATTGAAGCCATTTCGATCGATCGAAGAAAATGAAGTTCGATCGCTCGAAAGCAGTTCGATCGATCAAACCTTCGATCGATTGAACTCTTCTCGATCGCTCGACTATTGAACCTTCGATCGATTGAGCTCTGCTCGATCGCTCGAACGTCGTCTTCTCCAGCAGATTCTGAACAGCACATAAATGGACGTCTTAGGGACGTTTTTAATACTCCTAAACATACCAAAACTCGTAAAACATTATATTAAGGCTACCGAGTGAGTAAAAACTCACCTAGAGTGGTAAGGACGCGTTTGGCGAAGCTTTGAGCTCTCGGAGCTTTAATGGTGGCCTCTCTCTTTCTCCTCTGTCTCTGTCCTTTCTCTCTCTGTCTCTCCGTCTCTTTCTCTTCCTCTTCTTCTTCTTCTTCTTCTTCTTCTTCGTTTCTCTATTCTCTTCTCTGAGTATATATATATATATGTGTGTGTATATATAGATATATATATATATATAAGAATGTGTATATATATAAACACAAGCACACACTCTCTCAACTCTCCAATTTCAGCAAACCCTCACAAACACACGAGCACAACCATATATAGAGGGAAGAGGGTGTAGGTGGCTGGTTCTGCGCAGAAACTGGGATTCTGATATTTTCATGTTCGATCGATCGAAAGCAGTTCGATCGCTCGAACTCAGATCGGCCAGGTTATGATCGATTGAAAAGGGTTTGATCGATTGAAAATGGGGTCCACGTATTAAATTCAGGTCGGTAGGGTTTCGATCGCTCGAACAGGGTTCGATCGCTTGAACTGAAGGTGCTCGATCGCTCGAACGAGCTTCGATCGATCGAAGATTAAATTTCATGAATGGTCCAAGGAAGTATATAGAATCTCTCTGCATTAAATAATTATTGAAAATACAGGGTATTACACACACTTACCTTTGATAGAGTTCGCTTACAACAACAGTTATCATTCAAGCATAGGAATGGCGCCGTTCGAAGCTTTGTACGGAAGACCTTGCCGATCACCGTTATGTTGGACCGAAGTCGGAGATACTCAACTTCTTGGGCCAGAAATGATACGAGAAACCAGCGAGAAGATCCAAATTGTACGTGAGAAGATGACGACAGCTCAAACCCGATACAAGAATTATGCTGACAAGCGACGCAAAGACTTGGAGTTTGCAGTTGGAGATCATGTGTTACTCAAGGTTTCGCCTGTTCGAGGAATTGTCAGATTTGGTCAGAAGAGAGGCAAGTTATCACCCCATTTTATCGGACCATTGGAGATTCTAGAGCGTGTTGGGAAAGCTGCTTATCGCCTTGCGTTGCCACCGAAAATGTCAGGAGTGCACAACGTTTTTCACATTAGTATGCTGAGGAAGTATGCTCATAACCCAGCACACAAGATCAACTTCGAAGATATTGAAGTCAACGACAATGTTACGTTTAACGAAGGACCAGTTCGCATTTTAGATCGCGAAGTCAAGAAGCTCAGGAATAAGGAAATTCCGTTAGTCAAGATTCAGTGGAAACATCATGATGAAGGAGAGGCTTCGTGGGAGCAAGAGTCAGAGATGCGTGAGAAGTTTCCATTTTTGTTTTAACCCTGTATGTTTCTGATTTCGAGGACGAAATCTTTTGTTGGGTGATGGATGATGTAATACCCTGTATTTTCAATATTTATTTAATGCAGAGAGATTCCATATACTTCCTTTGACCATTCATGAAATTCAATCTTCGATCGATCGAAGCTCGTTCGAGCGATCGAGCACCTTACGTTCAAGCGATCGAACCCTGTTCGAGCGATCGAAACCCTACCGACCTGAATTTAATACGTGGTCCCCATTTTCAATCGATCAAACCCTTTTCAATCGATCATAACCTGGCCGATCTGAGTTCGAGCGATCGAACTGCTTTCGATCGATCGAACATGAAAATATCAGAATCCCAGTTTCTGCGCAGAACCAGCCACTTACACCCTCTTCCCTCTATATATGGTTGTGCTCGTGTGTTTGTGAGGGTTTGCTGAATTGGAGAGTTGAGAGAGTGTGTGCTTGTGTTTATATATATACACATTCTTATATATATATATATCTATATACACACACATATATATATATATACTCAGAGAAAAGAAGAGAGAAACGAAGAAGAAGAAGAAGAAGAAGAAGAGGAAGAGAAAGAGACAGAGAGACAGAGAGAGAAAGGACAGAGACAGAGGAGAAAGAGAGAAGCCACCATTAAAGCTCCGAGAGCTCAAAGCTTCGCCAAACGCGTCCTTACCACCCTAAGTGAGTTTTTACTCACTCGGTAGCCTTAATATAATGTTTTACGAGTTTTGGTATGTTTAGGAGTATTAAAAACGTCCCTAAGACGTCCATTTATGTGCTGTTCAGAATCTGCTGGAGAAGACGACGTTCGAGCGATCGAGCATAGCTCAATCGATCGAAGGTTCAATAGTCGAGCGATCGAGAAGAGTTCAATCGATCGAAGGTTCGATCGATCGAACTGCTTTAGAGCGATCGAACTTCATTTTCCTCGATCGATCGAAATGACTTCAATCGATCGAGAAATGCAGAACATGGTTTATTTCTTTAGTTTATGTTATATGAGGTTCGAATACTCGATTTACGATTCGGACTTCTATTATACGATTATGGGTTTAGTAGGGAGAATGTGACAACACAGATAAGTATAATTAAGAATAATGGATTAATACAGTGACGATAGATATATGCGGTTCATGACTAAGTTCGATATCCGTTTATTTCAATCATAGTAGTCAGGCCACATGGGAAGTCATGTATCGATAGAAGTACAGTGTTTAGGTAGGTTTGATAAGTTCTGGATATGGTACGTGGGCGGATGCCTGGTCATGATATGCTTTCGCATGCGGTGGATGGTTTATATCCTTAACGAGCAGCGAAAAGTGAGCAGGACCATGTAGTCCTAAGGTAGCCAGATGATCGACGATATATCCTTAACGAGCGGTGGATGGTTTATATCCTTAACGAGCGGTGGATGGGTGATCACTGGTATACTACGAGAAGTCGTGGCAATAGATTTGATGTGCTGTTGTTCAAAGCGTTATATCCCTGACATGCGGTGGATGGTTTATATCCTTAACGAGCGGGGGATGGACTGACGTGGTGTTCATGAATGCGGTGGATGGTTTATATCCTTAACGAGCAAATGGACAGAATGATGGTATGTCTGCATATGTTAAACGATTGAGTCTGTTCTTCCTATACAGAGTATGTTGATGTTTCGATCTAAGGATAATAAGACGATAAGGGCTGAGTTACGATATTGGAATACAGAGAAGATATTATGTAATAGAACTATATCTTAGACGTTTCAATAACTTGTTATACGTTATAGCATTGATACCCTGTGAGTTTCTTTTCACTCAGCTCTCAGTAAGCTGACGGCCGTTATTGCCTGGACATTCCCCGTCCAGATTTCCCTGTCCCTTTCATTACAGATGATGGAGCTTACAGTAGCGGTTACTACCCTGAAGGGAATTATGCAAAGGGTGGCCCCACTGAGGCCGGTTACGCTGGAGAAGGAGGGTACACTGATGACTATCCCTATGCCAGCTGAAGATTGAAGATAGTGATATCTAGTTTACATTTCTATTTGTCCTGTTGAACTTTATTTCGTGTTAGTTTGATGGGTACTTGGGCATATGTTGTCTCCAGACCTGTCGTGATCCTGTGGACCACACTCTGATGTTTTGTAATAATAATACTGTTTATATTTCAGTTATTTACTGTTCCTGTTTGGACTAGTACTGTGTGATGTGGACATTAGTGACTTTCACTTGTCATTCCCTATGGACCCATAAAGGAAATTTATTTTTCTCTATTTATGCTGCTCCGGGGCGTGACAAATATGGTGCACCATGCTAGATAATAATGACATGGTTTGTGTCTTGCTCCCTTTAAATTAGGATCTTTCTATAAAAAAAATATGTCATTAATATGAAGGTTGTATATTACAATTGTCATTTCATCCAAAGCAATAAAATATACCTTCACTAACAAGTCCCATGTGGCGTCATCGGAGCAGTCGAGTGTTTTAGTACTGTCATTCCATCCTATCCCACTCGTACCACTTGCACCTGATAATGCACCTGCAATGCTCAAAGAAAACCTCAACATCTTCCGTTGATATGTCCATGAAGAAAGCCTTACACATATATGAAAAAACAAACAACATTTCAAACAATAGTTCAGTGTACAAGCAAGATTTCAAGAAGTCCCTAGAGTTCAACTCAAAAAAAATTCCCAAGTTGTTTTGTTTCAATAAGTCCCTAGAGTTCAACTCAAAAAAAAAAATCACAAGTTCTTTTGTTTCAATAAGTCCCTAGAGTTCAAATAAAAAAAATCACAAGTTGTTTTGTTTCAATAAGTCACTAGAGTTCAAATAAAAAAAAATCACAAGTTGTTTTGTTTCAGTATTTGTTGAGATTAAACTTAATTTGGGCTACTGTGAAGCATGATCAAGAAGTTTGTTGAGATTAAACTCAATTTGGGCTACAGTGAAGCAAGATCAAGAAGTTGTAGAGAAAAAAAAAAGTCCATTTTCCTCCAGTGAGAGGATTTGAAGAGAAGGTGAAAAAGATGATGGCTGGTGGCAATAAATATACACACTCGTTTTTTCTCCTAATTAGATTTAACTTTACCAAATGTCCTATTCCTCAATTTGAAATTTGAAATTTCCCCTTTACAAATTGATCCTCTCTCTCTCTCTCTCTCTCTCTCTCTCTCTCTCTCTCTCTCTCAATTGCAGCTGGTAGAGCTGGAAAACCAATTAAGGGTAGAAATCAAATCAAGAAACAGGGCAGAGAAGAAGATGAAATTCCTAATGAAGAAGAGTGATATAGCCTCTGTATCATCTACCTCCTCTTCACCTACCAAAGAACCAGAAGATAAAGAACCCAAAACCCAAATCAAAAATCCTAAAAGATGTGAAATTGAAAACACAGTGGGCAAGAGAGAGTGTGAAATATTCTCAGATTTGAAGGTAGTCTTATTTTTTGATATAGGTTAATTTCCTTTTAGATTGCATCAACTTAAACAAGAACCCTGTTAATCAAACGCATATTCACCAGCATACATTTAAAACTTTCCGAGAAGTAGTAAAAAATGACTAGAAAATGGAAAAAATTAAAAATAATTGACATGCAGTAAGTCTGGCTTTGAGTCATACCAGAAACTAGTGTGCTAGTTGTTCCTAAATAGCCTTACATGGAAGTGTTATGTGATCCTCACCTTTTACCATGCCCAAATAATTCAAGAACATTAAACTACAATAGATCTAAAAACTACAATAAGTAGAAATTTGTAGAGAGAGAGATTATTTTAGTAAATTCCCATTTCTAGATCTAGAAATTTGTAGATCTGAAAACCAACACTGATCTAAAAAAATGTCATTACAAATTTGTAGATCTACAAAAACTTATATTGACAACCATGAAAAAAAAAGTAAAAAAAAAAAAAAAACCATAGTAGATCTAGCATTTTTATAAATATTTCAGCAAACACAACTTGATAAGAGAGAGAGAGTGAGAGAGAGAGAGAGAGAGAGAGAGAGAGAGAGAGAGATGTGAGAGAGAAGACTGATCGTATCTCTTCGTCGGTGTCGCCGGAGTCGCAGAGAAGGAACTACTGGTCGTTGCCTTCGTAGCCGGAGTTGCAGAGAAGGAACTGCTGCTCGTTGCCTTTGTCGCCACTACGTTTGCTTCGTCGCCTCGCTCTGTGTCTCTCTTTGGATCTAAATGGTTTTTACTTTTTAGAATAGAATACCAGGAAGATGGGTATATATATGGTAGGGGTAAGTTTGTCATTTTATTACCTAATCCCACTAACCCCTTATCCGCGTGTTTTTAATACTACTCCCACCCAGTTATTATTTTATCCCCCCTAGAAGGCATTAATTTTAACCACACTACACAATACCTTGAGTTAAATAATACTATAAACGCCCAAACAAACACAGTATAAGGTGGGATTAGACTACTTTAATCCAATCCCTCTGATTTATCTGTCAAACAAACGAGCCCAACGCATTGTAAAATAGAATAGAATTAAATTGAACATAATAGAATTGAAAAGAATAGAATAGAATTGATTTGCAATTCTAATTCACTTTTTTGGTTTAAAACAGTAATAAAGAGAATAGAATTGAAAAAAATTATTATTATTTCCTAAAATACCCCCAAACCTTAAACAAACAGGCCCTAACAGACCCTAAACTAACAGACCCAAATAGCCCCTAAACTAACAGACCCACACAACCCCAAAACAAATAGACCCTAAAACTACAGATCAGAGGAAGAAGAAGACCTAAGAAGAAGACGCAGACCCAGATGAAGACGAAGAAGAAGAAAGAAGAAGAAGAAGCAGACGAAGACGAAGACGACGACGACGAAGAAGAAGAAGAAGTAGACGAAGAAGAGGAAGAACACGCAGACGAAGAAGAAGAAGAACACGCAAACGAAGGGTATTTTGGGAAGAACTGTAGACACCCCATTTTGTCGGCTATCAGATTTAGGAGACCCATAGCTTGGTGGTTCACAATGATCGTAAAAGACTCAAAAAGGACTCCTAGAAGTTAGTTCTATATGATACCCGAACCTGAAAAGAATATTAAAATAATAAATCATTTACTCTATTAAGCAGAACTGGGTTGTTTAAAATTTAAATTTTTGTGATTTAATTATTTAAGCTGAATTGTTATTAAATTTTTTATGTTGAGCTATCAATTATTAAATAATTACGCGTTGGGTTAGAACTGGAAAATTTCATTTTTGGGATTTTGAGTTAGGAAATAACTCTTTTTGGGGGTAATTAGATGATATGGGAAAGTTTAGGAACTCTGGGAACTCAAGTGCATGTTTTAAAGAAAGTTGGGGGGTGTTAAACATAATTTTTAAAAAAAGTTGAAAATCAATTTTAGGGAGATACGTTAGTCTCCTTCACTGTATAGTTTGAGAGGGTTACAGTGAAGAGGAAGAGAAGAGAAAGAGAGGAAGAGGGGAAGAAGAAGAAGAAAAAGAAGAAGAGTAAAGGGAAGAAGACATAGAAATTGGGAAGAAGGGGAGGAAACTTCATCTTCTACATCCTAGGTAAGTGAAATTGGTTGAAAGTGTGAATTGGGGTTTTTGAAATCTTTCCTTAGAATCTGAAATTAAGAGATTAAAGTTATAAATTGATGTTTTAGAACTTGCTTAAATGCTCCTTGATATGTATATATGGTGTTGTATGAAGTTTTTCATGTTAAACTTGAATTTTGAGCAAGTTTGCAAGATGTGTTTTTAGGGTTTGGTAGAAATCCGAAAATTGGGAATTTGTGGGGTTGATTTTGATAGTGAATATGTGTTTTATATGCCTTGGGTGATATGTTACCATGTATGGCAAGTTTTGCTTGAGTATTTGTTGATTTTGCAATTGTTGGGGTGTTGAAATTTAAGGGTTTTTAATAAATCCGAAAATTGAGTTTTTTTTTTTTGTTGGGTTTTGATTTTGGTGTTTTTGGTGTTGAGAGTCTTAAAACACTCCTAGTTCAATTCTTGAAAGGTTTGAGTTGGGTTTGGGGTGGTAACCACCATGGATAAAATTTGAAGCTTTTGAGTTTTATGGGTTCTAGAAAATTGTTGTTTCAAATCTATATGTGGGTTGATTTTTGTTGTTATAATGATGTTTTTAATGCTTTGGATTACTCTTAGAACAAGTTTTGAAAGAGTTGAGTTGGGATGAGTTGAGAAGAGTAGTAGAGATTAGTGTGTGTTCTTGGTGTAGTGTGTGTTTTTAAAACTCTAGCTTATGGGTTTTGCTTGATTTGTAAAAATTGTTGATTATGAGTTAATATTTAGGTTTGCTAGATGCTAATAACATATTTGAGAAGCATATAGAGAATATTAGTTTTGGGTTTGGAAGAATTGGGTATGATTGGGTAAAACACCATTGAAGATGTTCTTGAGCTTTACAAGCTAAAAATGGGTTCTTGATTTTTATTTGATGGTTGTGGTGAACAATATTAGATGTGGATTTTTAATGCATTGTGAATATTATTTTGGGCTATATGCTATTGAAAACTTATGTCTCCAAAAGTTGGTAGAACTTGAAAGCCTTCATGGAAGAGTTAATTTTTGTTTACAAACTTGATTTGGGTAGAGAGAGAAAGTTAGAATTTAGGGGCTATTTGGGTGTGATTTTGGGAGTTTGGGTTGTTTCAAATTAAAACTTGAACTTCTTAAATTTTTATTTATTAAGTAAATTGTTTCTTTCTATTTTTTTATTTATTATAGAAGTTGTTTATTTTTACTTACTAGTTATGAAATTGAAATTTGAGAAATGTGGATTTTTGTCAATTGGAAAACCTAGGTTGTTAATTCTTTTGTTATTATTATAAGATTTGTGAATTATTATCTAAATTGTATTTGCTATGAAATCTAATTTTTAAGATTTCAGGGACCGAAGTTAGTAGTAGCGGAACCAAGGAGTTGACCGAGGAGCAAGTAGAAAGGTGACTTTCATTGACTTGCCGAATTTGAGGTGGGTCTTCTAGATATTGCTGTATTGCAATTTATGTTTATATACATAGCTGGCATGACATGTATGTTGTGCACTTGCATTGCTGAGCTATTAAACCAAGTAGCTAAAAACTTGGTAATAAGCCGCGAAAAGCTAAAGCTGATGGGCTCGGGTGTGTGAGTCACGGCATGTATGAGTTGCATTTTAATATTGCATAAATGCTGTATTTGTGCTGTGCTGAGCTGTTTATATGCTTAAACTTGCATATTATTTTATCTAGTTGTCGTGAGCCGTGATTTTGCTCATGCCCACACAGATTTCCTGTGCAGGTACCCCTTTTATGAAGCTGAAATAGGAATTGCACTGCCATAGGTCTGGGGTGGTTGTGGGTTGCTATGGGTTGACCACAAGAGTGGTATTTTGTCGAAAAATTGTAAAATGTAGTTTAGTTGTAACTTTTGTAAAATGTTGTAAACACTTTTTTTTTTTGCTGATCAGATGTTGTAACCACTTAACTCTTAAGTTTTGTTGTGTTGGATTAGTTTAATGTATAATACTTGAGGTGTGTGAATATTTTAAACTCTCTAATAAGGTGTTCTTGTATAAGTTTGTTAATCACAGGTTAAATTTAATGCTATTGATTAGTTGAGTTGTACTAGCAGGTATTTCAACCACGGCAGGTCGGGGTGCCACATTCTATCTTTCAGAATGCTCAAAATGACCAAAATACCCCTGAAAGCCCGAACGCTCCCGGATTCGGACAAAATGTTCTGAAAACGAGCTACATCGTAAGAAAAACAATAAAATGGGTTCTAAAGCAAGACCGGATGAAATCGTCGGCTCCCAGAGACCCCCAGAAGTCCCGGAAGTTCTCAGAAAATCCCCGTTGACTGGTTTGACCAAGTTTGACTAAGGTTTGACCGAAATCGTCCAAATTCGCCAAAAAGTTCCAGGATTATTCTAGATCATGTGGAAAGTTTTAAAATGAGTTTTAAAAGAAAATCGAACGAAAACGTCAGCTCCTGTGAGCTCCCATAGGTTTCCAGAACTTCCCGGGAATCCCAAGTTTGACCAGTTTGACCAAAAGTTGACTTTGAAACCGGTGCACCGTATTATTTTTTAAACATTTTTCATGGATACTAGAGGTCAATAGCTTTCCAACGGTATATCGCACATAATTTTTGGATTTAAAACGAATTTATTATGAATTTTCGAAGGAGAAAAAGGCGATCAAATCGGCTTTTATCGCGAATACCGCAAAACTTTTCAAAGTGACCTATCTCCGAACTATTTTTTATGTAAAGTAGAGGCAAACTTCAGCCACCCGCCTCACAACCATACATATCCCAAACTAGGGGCAAACTTCGACCACCCGCCTCGTTTGCCTCTAATCATCCTAGCATGCCCAAACAAGTACCAAAAGCAAACATCTGATCAAAATCATACTACGAATGTTTTCAGAAAGCCAAATGCATAAAGTAAGGTTCTCCAAGTAACCAAGGTTCGCCGATAAACAAATTTCAAATAATACATAAGCAGGGATAAGTGAAAACACAAAAAGTTCATTCAGAAAGCAATCCCAAATATCAAAGACACTCGGAGGAAAGAAGCAGAATCAGTCAAGTCTAGTTTTATTTTGTGTCTTTTATTTCTTCAAAGGTCTCTAGAAATAGGCTCTTGCTCGACCGGCCCAGCCCCTGATGAAAGCAGCAATAGTAGTGGCTCTAACTCTGGAAGCAAAGACCCTCTCAGTAAACCCCCGGGGGACCTCTTGAACTCGCCCGTACTGTCTGACCAATCGGCGAGGATGATAGAAAGAAGTCTCTCTCAGGCCCATCAGCCACACTCTTTGGTAATCCCTGAGACTAGTGGTCACAGCATGAAGGCCCCAACGCCTCACGATCCAGCAAATATCGGCCTCAGATAAAGCGCCCATCATGCCAACCCAATCGGTAGTAGTGTAATAAGGATAAAGCACAGCCCTGGAGAAATAAACTGGCGACACATTACCTGTCCATACCTGAACGCGCTCGTAGAGCCAAGCCTGTAACACCAAAGGCGCCCCAGAAAGAAGAAGCGTTCCTTGATTGAAAGCGCGATCCAAACCATTCAGGGTTTCAGCCAGAACCATGGCCATGGGATTCCTGCTAAGTTTCAGCCCAAGGCACACGTGCACCAAGTCAATAGAAGCACTCGAGAACAGAAAAATGCAAAGTCATGCACAATATCAGAGCGGCCTCGCAGGTAGCATCATATACGCTAGGATTCCCAGGACTAGCATACCGGGCGACGATGGAAGCAATGTCAAGAACCTCACCATGAATTAGCCGGCGGGAAATAGTAGTGGAACAGTTCAGGTATTCAGCCAAGCCTCGCGTGGAACTGGGGGTATCAGCAGAAGGGAGAATCAGGTCAGAGTCAGAATCAAAGCCAAGGATATCACAGAACTCCTCAAACAGGGGACATATCTCCAGGCCGTTGAAATTGAAGACGTGGTTCACCGGGTCCCAGTGGACAATAGCGGCACGCATAAACTCAGTGTTCAGAGCCATCTGGCGAAGAGAGAATAGCTCGGTCAGACCGTAGCTGAAGAGGTTGATCTGCTCCACACCATCCGTGATGTTCATCCAAGCTATGAGTTGAGCGGGATAATATAATGCCATATTTTCTATCGCGGCTCTAGCAAAATTCAAAATTTCGGCAGTACCTCCCCGTTTCACGGACTATCCCACCTACAAGGCAAACACACTCACTATCACAAGGCTGCTCATCGCAGTAACATCAACAATCACAGAATCACAATGCACAACCACCAACCAAAGCAAGCACACAACTGCGCCTTCAAACCGAAAATTATCCGGCTCGAAAGGCAAAACATCATAATATGCTGTCAAGGGTGATAAATCATCCTACACACATCATCCTGCACATTATCTTATACCTTGTCCAACAGTCACATTATTCACTAATATAACCCAATTGAAAATATGAAATGGAGATAAAACGAAAATCCCTGCTTAGGAGGCCTCAGTCTTCCTCTTCTTCATCCTCTGTCTGGCCACCTGGAGTGTACGTCGGTGATGGTCTCCTCCTACCACCTCGACACCTCGACTTGGTCCTCGATGAGCCTACACCACCCCCACGATACTGCACACACAAATAAAATGAAAGCAATCAGTAGAGAAACAACAAGAAGTACAAAAATGAAGTCGAGTCAGAAACTTACCAAGGACGCCATCTGACTGGTGGCAAACTACCGCATACCATCCATCTGTCAAGGGCAAAATCAGGTTTAGGACCTCATTACCTTAAGGAGTGCAAAATTAGAGACATACCCGATGGTCTCGCGTGAGGACCAAAGACCGTAAGCTAGCTGCCAAGGCGTGGCCCTCCTCAGCATAACTCCAAGGGACGTTAAGGACGCCTGCTGGCTGGGTAGGATACCCACATGTGACCCACGACACCTCTATAACCTGGGGAGAGCCATCTGCACCCAAAACATTAATGGTCTAATCCCGAGGAGGGATAGGATCAGAAACTGGGGAAACCTGTCTCCTGTACATCTCGCGAAGCTGTAGGCACAAAACAAGTTAGGGAAAAGATGAGTCAAAAATGTATGCAACGGATAGAGACAAAAACGTAAAAGAAACTCACCTCCAGGAGTGGGAAGTTGGGCTTCAGAAAGCGGCCACGGTAAGTCTCATAGCCGGTCTCAGAGACAAAGTGATCCCAAACATCGGTACCAGCTAAGGCCGCCAGCAAAGCATCACCAGAAAGGTCATCAGCATCCATCACAAGAGGATCATGAGGGATGCGATACCTCAGACCGCCAACTACCTGCCGAGACACTCGCTCACTGAGGAACCATTGCCTGCTCTCAGTACTTTCGATCAGAAGTCGGCAAGAGGAAAGGGGCCTGACCGCCTGTATCTCCTCTGGGATAGCATAGGCGACGCACTCCCAAGGTGTCCAATCAACGCTAGCGACTGTCAGCCCAGATAAGAAGTTTCTGAGGAGAACAATCTGATGAGCCCCGCTCTTCACCCCGACAACATCCTTCCGCCATCTCAAGCCCCTGGGGAACAAAGGCACAAGAGCCATGTCGTCCTCATCTTCACCTGATTCATCAGCAGGGGAATGAGCCAACATCTTCAAGTACTCAAAGCTCTAAAGCTGTACAGACAAAGGGAAAATAAAAAAAGCAAGAAGTACGGAAATCAAAAAGCTGGAAGATTAAAGAGGTTGCAGTATATACCTCCCAAGCTCGCCAGAATCCCCCCGTTGATTTGACATTGCCCCGGGAAACTTCACCCATATCTTGTAAAGGTGGGCCGGGGTAGCACCGCCCCAGTCATAAGAGGGAATCTCACCAATGGTTGCCAGACAAGAAAGAAGCCTCAAGCTCACACGATCATTCTGTGTCGCGAAGATCAAGCAACCAAGGACATACAGAAGAAATACCCTCAAAAGCTGAGAATTATTCAGTGTCATAAGCTCGATAAAGCCAGCCACAAGGGAACCAGTGCCTCTCCAGATTAGGAGGAACAACTCCAATCAACATCTCGACAGCCTCGGGATCAATCTCATAGAAGTAGTCCAGAATCAGGCGCTTCCCGCCAACTCTCAAACCGGTGATCATGGAAAAATCAAAAGGCGTCATTGTCATCTCACCAAATGGTAGGTGGAAAGTATTGGTGGTGTCCCACCATGTCTCAGCAAGAGCGTAAAAATGCGCCAGATCGTTGCTACTCTTTGAAACTAGGCGGACAAAGCCACCAAACCTGGCATCGTCTACCGCTCTCTTGACGACAGGCGAGAGTTGGGTGTACCATAGAAAAGCGTGAAAAAGGCTACCATGTCCCTTCAATGTCACTTCCGGCACCTGCACATATCAAAAATGACAAAAAAACGAGCACAAAATCACTATTCACGACCCAAAATCCAACTTCACAAAATGAACGTACGAGCACAAAACAAGCTTCCAACAAGCTCTAGGTGCACACTACAGTTCATATAACTAGCACAATGCACAAAATAGTCCTAAACTGTCGAAAGTTCTACATACCAGGCTCGCTAGAGCTGCGGCCGAAAGATGACGTTGGGGGTCCTGTAAAATCAAGTCCGAGGTTTGGCTCTCGGCTTTCATTCGTTCCTTGGCCTTTTTAGATGATCTCCTCGAGCTCGAAGCCATGGATTTGCAAGAAAATAGAAGACTAAAACCAAACTTTCTTCTTGAAAAATGGAACAAACCAAAACTCCAATCAAAATTCCAATCATGGGGAAAGATTACTCACCTGAGCGCGCACAAGCTGCATTTTGACGAATTTTGGCTCCAAAAATACCCCAAATGACAAAAAATGAGCTTAAAATGCTCAAAAACCCGAGTTAAATACACATGGAGTCCGACCACCCAGTGCCACCGCAGCACTGGCCAACTGTCGCCGCAGCACTGCTCCCCGCGGGCCCCACTTTGCTCCGTTTTAGCCTGTTCTGACCCGTTTTAGCCCGTTCGTGATCCCGTTTAGCCCCAGTGGCCCATTTTAGTCAAGATTTATGAGGTTTTATCCTCAGCAGATCCATTTTAACCCCAGTAGATTCAGTTAATCCATTGAGGACAGAAGTAGAAAAATATCAGCTCCCGAAGGCCCGAATCGACTTTTCGGACCGACCAATGCAAAGATTTGATCACCCGTGAGAGATTCAGAGATGGGTCCTAGTTCCTGATCAAGAAACAGTTAAGAAAGATTCCCTGGGAGTCCTACATCATCCCCTGAGGATAGAAATAGAAAGATATCAGCTCCTGAAGGCCCGAATCGGCTTTTCAGACCGACCAATGCAAAGGTTTGATCAACCGTGAGAGATTCAGAGATGGGTCCTGGTTCCCGATCAAGAAACAGTTAAGAGAGATTCTTCGAGAATCCTACATCATCCCTTGAGGATAGAAACGGAAAGATATCAGCTCCTGAAGCCCCGAATTGGCTTTTCGGACCGACCATTGCAAAGGTTTGATCAACCGTATAACACCCGTATTTGTGTTATTGCTTTTGCATTACATTGTCATGCATGATAATGTGATGTGGCGTGTCTTTTGGCACATGGTTGAGTGAGTTTTGACTCACGAGTCATTTTGGGGTGTCTGTGTTAGAGGACCCTCTGAGAATTTGTTAGTGAGTGTTTTGTGGTTGTGAAGTTTCTCCGAGTATGAGACGGTCATTGAGGAACATTTTAAATGTTTATCTGAAAATAAATGTTTACCTGTGTATTTCAATATCTGTATTATTTCTGGCTTAGAATATATTTCTGTTGTTAGATTTAGTATCCTGGTGAGGACGAATGAACACGCTATTAATTTGGTAGGCTAATTAGCAACTTCGAAAACGTCATGTAGAAATTCGTGTTTTAGCGACCAAATGAAACTTCGTCGAAAACTTTTATAATTTTGAGGTTTCACTTGTAAAGCTATGAATAAGCTGTATAGAAAGTTTTAGAGACTGATTAGGAGTTTTGAAAACTCGTGGGGAGGTAAACGTAATTCCCGAGAGTTTTGCCTATATATAGATAGAGATGGTTGAGATATTTTATAAGTTCTTAACCTAAATTCCAAAAAGGGGGCCATAGGGAGATTTTGGAGTTTAGAGCTTTGCGACGCCAAACGACGACCTTCCGTCAGTCTGTTTTCTCCCAGATTTCATATTCGAGCTCCTCTAGGTAAGGGCTTCGTTTTGATATCTATTAGGGCCTATTTGGCTAAGTTTTCCAAAAAGTCATTTTCTAGAATTTTCATAAAAGTTGATAAATGAAATTTTGATCCATAGGAATTGTACAAGACGGACTTCTACACGTTCTTTGTACACGGGTTTTCTTTGGATCGAAGTTTAAGAGCGTAAATCGGAGGTGAGTGATCCAACTATGTTTTGGAATGATTTCTTGGCGTGTATTCATGTTATGTTTGAATAGCATGTATTTAATTCATAGATATATACTGTGTAGTTCATATTGGCCATTTGCATTGATAAGTAGGCCCAATAGCACAATGAAATGTTTGATTTCCGCGAGCATGGTGATATGTATTTGAGCATGTTAAGTTGCTTATGTGGGTCAGAAGGAGCATGTGGTCACCGTGCCATTTTGTGGAGCCAATTTAGGCATTAAGGTTGCACGATTGAAGAGAAGAATCATGAGTCTTACCCTTTCGCGTGGACTTATTGGCGAGGAGTCGCGGATTGGGAGTATGGACGGGCACGTGAGTCTCCCGTGACTAGTATGAATTGTAGAGATGTGAATGCGGACATGTTTATCATTCATGTCCATATGTTGTTTTATTCACTAAGCGTTAGCTTAAACAAATTGAATATCTGTGGTTATTCAAATAACCATTTCAGGTGTTAATGCTGGCGAGGAATCGGAGAAGTGAGCACGTGGGTTCAGAGTTCGATTTGAAGGCAACCCGAATGTTGATCTTGTAGTTTTGGAACAATAGGAATGTTGTAATAAGGATTTGAATGTTTTAACTTATGTTTAACTTAGTATGTTAGAATGGACCTAAAGCATGGTAATAGTTAGTAACATGTTATAATTATACTTTGGTAATGTTTTAATACAGCTAGGATTACTTTGATGTGAGGTTGGAGTGTGTGGTTAACACTTGGTTGTTTTAAAAAGCTTTTGAAACTTGTTTTTTCTGCAGATTGGGCTGCTGTTAGGGGAGCAGTCGACTGGTTCAGTGTCCAGTCGACTAGACCCTTGTGCCTGCTAGCTATTACTTTTTAATATAGCAAAAGCAGTCGACTGGGCCCTGCCTCAGTCGACTGGACCTCTGAAGGTTTATGTGTTCATTTTTTTTCTACTTGCTTCAGTCGACCGAAGGGGGAATTCAGTTGACTGAAAGTTAGAGGCCCCAGTCGACTGGACCCCAGCCTCAGTCGACTGGATGGTCTGTTAAACCTTTTTGAAAACTCTCTGCTTTCTTCAGTCGACTGAGGTCCCGACCCAGTCGACTGGACCCCTAGTTTTAAAAGGTGTTTTGTTTTTCCGCTGCGTGTGTTCTTCAAACTAAATTTTGGGAACGTTAATGAATTGGGTTAGCCTCGGTGGCGTGCCACAAGTTCCGATTCCGCTATTGTGGGACCGGGTTGTGACAAACCGTGAGAGATTCAGAGATGGGTCCTGGTTCCCGGTCAAGAAAAGAGAGATTCTCTGAGAGTCCTACGCCATCCCCTGAGGACAAATATAGAAGGATACTAGTTCCCACTATCCCCAGCAGAAAATAGCAAAAGCAAAAATGACTCCCGAAGATCGGTCATCAGGAACTACCAGAACATCGCCCGTATCCAAATTTTGAAGATGAGCACCGTCGTCCCACGACTCCGTGTCTCCTGATTATCTTGAGCTTTTTCATTTGTCCATCATCATAGATCCCTCGGTCACCTTTGGTTGTCATCCTCTGGGATCCCACGTTCGATTACGTTGTTTGCGAAGCACACTTCCCGTAATTTAAGAAGTTTGCCCGAGACCCAGAGTCTTCAACACCTTGGCATCCTTATCAGGATCAACCACTACATTAGATTCAACACACTCGGGGTGGCACACACCCCACAGTGCCAGCTCATGCTAGGATCAGAACACTAAACATGATAGGACTCAGGACGCAATCCCATGCATTACATATCATAACATAGCATTCGCCTGTCTTCTTGTGCATGTGTGATTTGTTCCTTTGCGCCCCGAACTACGTCTTGGTCTAATTCTCCTTGGGATACGTAGGCAACTCACGAAGAGCACGACCTGCCCTGGTCCTAGCATCTTGCTTTCTATCATTACATCTTTCACAATGCTTTTATCCTAAATCTATTGCCTCCAAAAAGACCTGTCTCTTCAAAGCTTTGGCACTCGCTTGCGACATGCGTTGCCTCGCAAGTTCATGCCAAAGAGGGGCAAACTGTAGACACCCCATTTTGTCGACTATCAGATTTAGGAGACCCATAGCTTGGTGGTTCACAATGATCGTAAAAGACTCAAAAGGACTCCTAGAAGTTAGTTCTATCTCTCAGAATGCTCAAAATGACCAAAATACCCCTGAAAGCACGAACGCTCCAGGATTCGGACCAAATGTTCTAAAAATGCACTACATCATAAGAAAAACAACAAAATGGGTTCTAAAGCAAGACCGGATGAAATCGTCGTCTCCTAGACACCCCCCGAAGTCCCGAAAGTTCTCAGAAAATCCCCGTTGACCGATTTGACCAAGGTTTGACCAAGTTTGACCAAAATTGTCCAAATTTGCTGAAAAGTTCCGAGATCATTCTAGATCATGTGAAAAGTGTTAAAATGAGTTTTAAAAGAAAATTGAACGAAAACGTCCGCTCCTGGGAGCTCCCAGAGGTTTTCAGAACTTCCCCGGAATCCCAAGTTTGACCAGTTTAACCAAAAGTTGACTTTGAAACTGGAGCACCGTATCATTTTTCAAACATTTTTCATGGATACAAGAGGTCAATAGCTTTCTAACGGTATGTCGCATATAATTTTTGGATTTAAAACGAATTTATTATGAATTTCCGAAGGTGAAAAAGGCGATCAAATCGGCTTTTATCGCGAATACCGCAAAACTTTTCAAAGTGACCTATCTTCGAACTATTTTTTTTTATGTAAAGTAGACTCCATTACCTTTCCAACGGTATATCACAACCTCAATTTGGAGTTTGTATGAATTTTCTGTGAATTTTGGACGAAATAGGGCCTTTTCGCGAATACTGAAATTTTAAAAAAATTTGACTTGAAATGAATAGGATTGGCTCCAATTTTGAGATTTTGAATTGAGTCTGAATATTTTGTGAAATAAGAAGTTCTTTGAGTCTGATTGACTCCTGATTTTTGAAATTTGAAAAGAATTTGAGTCCATTAACTCCTAATTTTTTGAAATTGAGTCTGATTGACTCCTGATTTTGAAATTTGAAAAGAATTTGAGTCTGATTGACTCCTAATTTTTGAAATTTGAAAAGAATTTGAGTCCAATTGACTCCTGATTTTGAAAATTGAAATGAATTTGAGTCCGGTTTGACTTCTGATCTTGAAAATTGAAATGAATATCCGACGAGGTCGAAGGGCTGTGGATTTTCAAAGCAAACATATCCGATGAGGCTGAAGGGCTGCAGATTTTCAAAGCAAACATA
Organism: Hydrangea macrophylla; assembly: GCA_033977485.1. Taxonomy (NCBI): domain Eukaryota; kingdom Viridiplantae; phylum Streptophyta; class Magnoliopsida; order Cornales; family Hydrangeaceae; genus Hydrangea; species Hydrangea macrophylla. The sequence goes on from CM066982.1 coordinate 53,100,609, forward strand.
TTCGACTAGGCCGAAGGGCTGCGAATTTTCAGAGCAAACATATTCGACGAGGCCAAAGGGTAGCAGATTTTCAGAGCAAACATATCCGATGAGGTCGAAGGGCTACAGATTTTTCAAAGCAAACACATCCGACAAGGCCGAAGGGCTGCGAATTTTTAGAGTGAACATATCTGACGAGGCCGAAGGGCTACGAATTTTCAGAGCAAACATGCATTGACACTGGGGCATAAGTCGTGAAGCGCTGCCTAGTCAATTTTGCTCATCCGTTTGGCCAGGATAGCCACGTATCTTGAAAAGGATCAAACCATTAGCCATAGAAACTCCGGATTCTAAAGATAACTCATCTTTAAGTTGGAATAACCACGAGCATTAAGTAGCATAGGGCATGGATTGCATCTAGATACATCGAAATAGCACGATCTCGGATCACATCATTTATAGAGCATGAAGTTGCATTAATAGCCATCATTGCATGAACATGTGCATCATGACAGGATAGGTGCATTCATCTATACAACTATATGTGCTTGTGTATTTGACCCTTGCCCGAACTACGTCTTGGTCTGATTGTTGAATGGATACGTAGGCAGCTCATCATTGAGCATGACCAGCATGAACCACTGGCGTGACTGTTTTTGCAACGCATTTTATTTTTACCTAAATTCTCTGTTTATCAAAGGCTTATCTTCACATAGGCTTTGACATTCACTGTGACACGCGTTGCTCCACAAGGTCGAAGAAGGGCAAACTGTAGACATCCCGATTTTGACCAAACATCAAATTAAGGGGAGTGTTACCTCCAAGTCCAATGATGACAATGTCCAAAAGAACCTAAGGCTTCCAAAGTGATTCAAGATCTTCGAAAGGCTCTTCAATTCAAACAAAAAAGAAAGAAGAAAAAAAGAGGAGAAAGGAAAGGATAGAAGAAAATGGCACCTGCATAGCCTGTGGTAGTCACGGGATGCTGCTGCGGCACTCTCTGATTGCCGGATCGGCAGTCAGTAAGTGCCACACCGGCATTCACTGATCGCCGCAAAAACACACCAAATGCCGCAAAAATAAAAAATCCAGAAAAGATGACAGTCTGCGGAGTTGTACGTGGCATTCATTGAATGCCGCATCGGCATTCAATGAATGCCACGCCAGCATTCAGTGAGTGCTGTTACAGCACTTACTGAGTGCTGCTTCCAACTCCACTGAATGCTGCATTTTTGTGGCAGTCTGCTTTGATATAGTATGTTTTGTACCTTCAAAAGGACACCCAGGATTAGGATTTTACCCCTAAAATTACCAAAATAACCCTCCAAAATTTGCCTATATATGGGGGATGAATACCCCATTACAAAGGGTCTTGAATCTTATCTTGAATATCCATCCATCTCTCTCAACTTTAAGCTTGAAACTTATCTTGAATCTCTTTACTTTTCTTCAAATTCTTTGATACAATTAGGAGATAGTCTTAGAAAAGCTTAGGAAAATCAAGAAGTTTCATGAGCTAGAGGAAGAAGAGCTTGAATCATTGTTGGAAGACTTTCAAAAACTTAAAAGTTTGAGGATTATTGGAGGTAACCTCTAAGTTAATTAGTCTCTTATTCAAGTCCAATCACAATATATGGAATTCTTTAGGATCTTTTACACATTTTCAAAAACTCCCTTCCCACCTCATTTCATCACACACCACTAATATTGTGATTGAACTTTCTTTTCATTGGTTTGGATCAAAGTAACCTGAGGTTTAAGGTTAAATAAATCATAAAGTAAAAGTTAACTTGGATATTAATTGAACCTTGACTCCTTTTTTTTTTCTTTTTCTTTTGATCATGTTCATTTCTTGGGATTCATGAGACCTTCAATGTCTTACTTGAATCCCTTGACTTGGAATGCTTTAACCTCCTTGTAAACTTATGATTTACAAGAGGATTAGGGTTGATGTTAGCATGGTCAATGGATTTAAACCTATCTCCATGGTTTAGGTTCATTACTTTGAGATTTCATGAAGTTTTTCCATACTCCATTGAAATCTATAAGTATAAGTGTCCTTAGTCTCCAATGACCATCAAGTGGAAGGAGAAGTAGTTTGAGTTATGTCAATTTCAATGGCTTGATAGGTAGAGTCAACAAATAAAAGATGAACTTGACAACGGTGCAGTGAGTTCATAAACCACCTTTGATCAAAGATTTTTAGTTAAATAATGGACCATTGGAATTGAATGAGACTGATTGGAAAGTGTCAATAACACAAAGTTTTACCACTGTGATTTTTGTTTTGATGAGATTTCATGTTTAAGATGGTTTGGTCATGAGTTTTGCAAGGCAAACCATAATCTGTCCAGAGCTTCAGAACAGTAACACCTTAGAGTGAATCAGAGCCTTAATCAAGCATTCTTGACTTCAAATAATTTTTTCCATCAAGTTTAATGGGCTAATGATATCTCCTAAAAATATTAGAGTCATTCAGATTTATTTAATATTTTTAGATAATCATACTAAAACTCTGGACAGAGAGTTGTAAATTTCTGAGTGATGTCTAGTGTTTGTCCAATTCCCAGAGATTGAACTGTTGGTCTTTGATTTTTTTTTTTGGGTTGAAAACTAGACTCACAAAGGCATCTTGTGTCCAAAATTCATTGACATCCAACCATGGTAATCATGATTTTTCTATTTTTGAAGTTCTGGTCTGCTTGTAATTTTCAGAATTTTGTGACAGATTTGACAAACTTTTTAAATAATGGTCCAAATGATCTTTCCATGACCTAAGGGTTGAACTATGTTTTAATAATGATTAGTTAAACTTAAATCCAGAATGATCCAAATCAATTAATAGTTCATAGCTTATTCTTGTTCATTTTTATGTGTTCATATACATTCATCCATGTAGATTGATACTTGTAATTAGAATTCATTTTGTGTTAGGATTAAATTTAATTGAACCTAATTGTGAGTTCCTTGTGACCATGTTGGGACTACATCATCTCTATATGGACATTACATTGGCTCCTAGTTGAGACTTGTATATCAATAGAAATGATGCATTTCCAACTAATTAGAAGGAATTCATAATTATGGTAATTCTTTCATACTTGATAGATTTAAGCTAGAAGTTTAAGGACATTATTTAGAATTTCGTACTAAATCTTGATTAAGGCATGTGGACTAACCCTTTGTTTTGTAGAGCTATTGAGGTATTATTTCTCAACCCTTCTCTGGTTTAATTATTTTTTGATTTTTATTGATTTTTCAACTCCATGTACGACACCTCATATTTAGGATTTGCCTTATGTGTGTACATGATTAGAGACTCCTTTAGGTTTTTATTTACTTGCATGCATTACACGTTTTCATATTCGCGGCTGGATCCCGGGTAAGTTCTCTTGTTCCCTATTGCATATCATATTGATTGCTAATTGAATTATGTGGTTTTGAATGCTATTTTCACTATTAGCAATCTTACATGCACCCTTTAGACATGCTTTTGTAATGTATATCTATATCTATGTATTAGTTGAGGGCACATTTAGATTTATAATTCGATTAAAAGAATGTTGAGTTGAGACCTATCACAAAATAGGATGAGGGGGGGTGTTTTAGTCCGCCGGGCTCCTTCCCCTCTCATTCCATAATCCCTGGACCTAGAAATCTCTGGTTTCTTAAAAGATTAGTTTTCTTTAAAATGGTTTCTTAATTTTCCTTTTAAAAATTAGGTGACGACTCGTATTTGAATTTTGAAGTTGAAAATGATTTTGAAAAAGCTGTGGGTAAGAAAAAATGCGATATCCACAATGACGACACGAGAAGTCTGGTCGACCATGTATGGACCTATAAGGCTCAAATGGCACTGGCAACCAATGCCAATGAACTACACTGCTTGGCCTTTCCTAGCGTTCTAAAAGGTCTAATCGCGCAGTGGTTCCATTCCCTTAGGCCCCGATCGGTGGACAATTTCAAGGAGCTCAGTATGCTGTTCATCAGCCAATTTTGTGGGTATGCTTGGTCGACCGTAGCTAGACACCCAGCTACTTGCTGTCAAGCAGCGAAAGGAAGAATCCTTGAAGGATTACGTCGATCGGTTCAACCAGCAAAAGCTTTATATTCATAACCTAAACGAGATGGTCGCAATCACAGCCTTCTGCTCGGAGGTTCAGAATACTAAGGTCGCCACGTCGTTCCACCGACAATCTTGGTTGAACTCACAAAGAGGGTGGGAAAGTGCATTGACTCTAAAGAGCTCTTAAAACCGAAGCGCTCGATTTTTATGGAAGAGGATTCCTCGAGAGCCAAACGGAAATGGGAAGGCTTCGAGAAGATCTCGGGAAAAAAAAGGCAGAATAAGCAGAAGGGCGATCAGGATCAGCTCCCGATAAAACCTTCACACCACTTTCTTGGCCCATCTAAGAAGTCATGGTTGCTACCAAAACTCATAAACTACTTAAGAAGCCGATGAATTTAAAGAGTCCACCAGAGAAGAAAAATCGGGACAAGTACTGCCGATACCATAAAGACCATGGCCATGATACTGACGATTGTTTCAAACTTAAGATTGCTATAGAAAAGCTCATCGAGCAGGGTCATCTAGCCGAGTTCGTCATAAAAGATAGACAGTAGCGACAAGATACCGGGCCCTTGCGCAGCAGCAACCCCTCGGTCATATCAACGTGGTCCCGGAGGTACATTAGGTGGATGAGACTCCCAATGGGCAAGGAAAAGGCATGCTCGGGCATCCCAAATAGATGTCGTCCATGTCTAACCGGTCAACTACCCTCTAACCGATACTCTCACCTTCTCACCCAGTGATATCTGAGATCTGCACTACCCCATGATGATCCATTGGTGGTAACGCTTTCCATAGCCAATTACGTGGTCAAGAGGGTACTCGTGGACAAAGGAAGCTCCTTCGACATACTCTTTGCTTTAGTGTTTGATTAGTTTGGAATATCAAGGGACCGACTCTGACTAGTAGCCACTCCATTGGTGGGATTCAACGGATCCAATACACAATCGCTCGGGATGATCGAGCTACCGGTTCTAATAGGGACCTACCCGCAGTAGGTCTTCATGCTCGCAAAATTCGTTGTGATAGAGGCCCCATCCGCTTACAATGTCATTCTCGGGAGGCTAACCCTTAGTAAAGCCAGAGTGGTCGTGTTAACTTATAGCCTGGTCGTCAAGTTCCCGACCCTGCAGGGACCGGGGAGTTTGAAAGGAGATCAAGCCACCGCCCGAAGATGTTATGTCAGTTCCTTGTGCATGGACGCAATTTTTGAAGCATTGAATGTTGAAGAGATGGACCCAAGGGACAGCTAGGATAGAGTTAGCCCAGTTGAAGAACTTAGCCAAGTGATCCTTGATCCTCAATTCCCTAACCGGTCTTTCAGTGTGGGCTTCCTCTTGGAACCAAACCTCTGAGAGGAGTTAGTTAAGTTCTTAAGATAGAATCAAGATGTCTTTGCATGGAGCCATAAGGACATGCTTGGAATTGATCCCCGAGTTATGTCCCACCGACTCAATGTTGATCCAATCTTTCACCCGGTCAAACAAAAGAGGATAGGAATGGCCCTGGAAGACAAGAAACAGTACGCGAGGAGGTTAGAAAACTCCTCAAAGCCAAGTCAGTCTGTGGCATATAGTATCCCAACTGGTTAGCTAATGTGGTCTTGGCCAAGAAGAGTAACGGAAAGTGGAGGCTGCGCATAGCTTTTACTGACCTAAACAAAGCTTGCCCTAAGGATTGCTATCCACTGTACAAAATAGACCTCTTGGTAGACATAACACCAGGCCACTCACTCCTCTCCTTTATGGATGCCTACTCAGGGTACAATCAGATCTGCATGTACCCCGGTGAAGAGGAGAAGACCTCCTTCATTACTGACCAGGGAGCATACTGCTACAAAGTGATGCCCTTAGGCCTCAAGAAAGCTAGGGTGACCTACCAGCACCTAGTGAATTGACACGACTAAATAGTTGTGCGTTCTTGTGCAACACCCAAGTGTAGGTGATCGTGCAAGTAATACTGGATAAGTCCAGGTCGATCCCACAGGGAAGGAATAGGAAGAATATCTACTAAGTTACAACCTAAAGAAAAAGAAAAGGAAATAAGAATGTAGCAGTGGAAGGTCTAACAAATCCTAATAAATTTACATAAACTAAATAACAAACTAAAGCATAAAGAAACATAACTAATTAAACAGATAAATTAAAGGTGTTGGAAATACGAGAATCCACATTAATCCTAACCATCTACCATGCATACTCATTCACGCTCTATGGAGTACATCCCTTTTCAGTATTCCGTATTTTTCTAAAGATAAAGAATCAATAGCCCTTTCATGACCGGGACTACATCATCATAAGTGATTTAAAATACTTAGAAGACGGTTTAAAACAATGGTTATTACTTGCACTCTAAATGGTGTTAGCATTCAAAGTGGTTTTCAAGAGTCATTGAAGAAAAGGCCTTAAGGCTTTAAGTTCTAAAAACTGTTTTGACAAACTGAGCTTATTGGGACAATTTGATGACAGATTTCTAAAACAGAAAGTCATGGAATACTTAAAAGAATCATCTCAGGAATTAACATGTTCGATCGATCAAAGCGCTCTCGATCGATCGGACAACATCATCCTTCAATCGATCGAAATGCCTTCGATCGCTTGACTATGGCTCTGGTTCGATCGATCGAAATATCTTCGATCGATCGAGCCCAAGGTTTCTGAAGATTGCATGGCAGAGGTTGGGAATCAATGTTTCATCACATAATTCCAACGTCTACACTACGGAAACATGAATATATTAATACAGAAACAGTAACCTAGAGTAATCATAGCAACTAGATTAACAAACAATCAAATAAAGAAAAGGAAAGGAAAAACCTGGAATAATCTGGATATAACTTGTATTAAACTTGAAACAAACTTGAATCTTGAACAATCATCAATATAATAATGAAAAGGAGGAAGAAAAACATTAATCTAACCTAAACTACTCCTAATCTAACCTTAAAACTACCCTAAACTGCTGTTTTCTGCGTTCTAGAGCGTCCTCTCTTCGTCTGGCGTCAAAATGACGTATATATAGGGTTCCCGCAGAGTTTACGCAACTTTTGGGTGAATATAAAGTTCGATCGATCGAGCTTAGTTCGATCGATCGAAGGTTCGATCGATTGAACTCTTCTTCAATCGCTTGAACTCTCTGATTTTGACAGCACTGCGCACCGATGGGAGAATGGCCATAACTCTTTACTCGGACCTCGGATTGACCTCCCGTTTGCGGCCACGCGACCATAACTCAAAGATCTACATTTTATATCTCTAGGAAAATCTTCCAAATCTGAAGTCATCATTGTCAAAATTGGAGTTTTCTCAGCTGCTTCTATTGTTCTCTTCACCAGAATCACTTTCTTTAGCTCGACTTCATTGATTTACATCCTAATACCTATAAAACAATGCAAAAACATATATTTTAGCATTAACACAATAAAAAGACCATTTTTATTAGAATGCACCTAAATGTAGGGACTTTGGGGATAAAAGTATGCATAAAAGACCATATAATGCGCTATGAACATGCACTTTTCACCTCGAATCATGAATCACATGTTTAGAGACTTGATCAGAAAGACCATGGAAGTATAGAAGTATACATAGATGGCCTCCTGGTCAAGAGCCGGGATGAATCTGACTATCTCGAGCACTTGGCAAGAGCATTCAACATACTTAGAAGATTCTGAATGAAGTTGAATCTGAAAAAGTACGTGTTTGGGGTCTTGTTTGGGAAGTTCTTGGGGCACTTAGTTAGCAGATAGGGAATTGAGGCCAATCCGGAGAAGATTCAGGCCATCATCAATATGTTGTCACCCAGGTCAATAAAGGAAGTTCAGAGTTTGGCAGGGCGGGTGGTAGCATTAAATAGATTCGTGTTTTGAGCGATCGACCGGTGCCTACCGTTCTTCAAGATCCTCCATAAAGACTTTGAGTGGTCAGAGGAGTGTAAGAAGGCATTTCAAGAACTCACGAAGTACCTGACATCACCTCCTCTACTCTCAACGCCTGTTCCAAAGAAAGAATTATTTCTTTACTTGGCAATATGACCCTCGGCGTTAATCTCGGCACTGATAAGAGAGGAACACATGATACAATACCCGGTATACTACACAAATTGAGCACTCCGAGGCGCAAAAAGTTGGTACTCCTGCATAGAGAAGCTCGCCTTTGCACTCATCACCTCATCTCGGTGACTCCGCCCGTACTTACAAGCCCATGTCATAGTTGTCCTCACGTATTAGCCTTTGTGCAAGATTCTATACTAGCCTGAAACATCCAAGAGACTCATGAAGTGGGCGTTGGAATTGGAAGAGTTCGAGGTAGTTTACAGACATGGAACAAGAATCAAGGGGCAGGCAGTAGCAAATTTTCTTGTTGAGTTCACCTATCCAAAAGATCCGATCGAGGAGTTGAATCCGCTTGAGTTACCGCCCGAGCTATAGCTTGACACCCTTGCTTAGATACTCTATGTGGATGGGTTCTCTAATCAGCAGGGCAGTGGGGCAGGAGTCATCTTGATCACGCCCGAGGTAATTCAACTCGAGTATGCCGTCAGGTTTGGGTTCCAAGCATCCAATAATGAAGCGGAGTATGAAGCCCTATTGGTCGGGCTGCAGCTGGCTACCCCGATGGGAGCCCGGCAGATTAAGGTACACAATGACTTTCAATTGGTGGTAAACCATATCCTATAACAATACGAAGCTCAAGAAGGTAGTATGGTGGCCTATCTGGCCCTGGTCAGAAAGATTACCAATGAGCTAAAAGGGTTGTCCATCACCCAGATCCCGAGGGAAGAGAACACGCGAGAGGATCAGTTAGCTCACCTAGCATCTGTAGGGGAAACAAGTTTAAAATTATTTTAAACATGCATCGGAAAGATTAAGTTTCAAAAACTTATTGGTATGCCCGGATCTACTACTTATTAACTCTATAGATGCGTATGCATAAGAGGGAGAAAAGTTTTCTACCTCACGGTCTTGAACCCAATTCTGAAATCTCTGATTTCCAATAGCCTCCACTAGATGGTCTTCACTCTTATGACTCCTACGGATGCTCCCGGAGAGGCTAGGGTTGGTGGGAACCCTAATAGAGAGGATATCGTAGGTTTGGGAACCCTAAAATAGTTTCTATAGCTTCTAGTATAATAAAATGACGAACTCTTTTTCTGGACACAGCTGCCCTATTTATAGATTCCCAGAACCGACCTTACATTCAAGCGATTGAAGTGGCTTCGATCAATCAAAGCTTCCATCGATTGAACCACGTTCGATCGATTGAACCTGTCTAGACTTCAATCGATCGAGACTCCTTCGATCGATCGAACCTGTCATGACAAAATCCTCATGTGTCTCTCCAAGCATCCTAGCGGAGCTAAAAGTGGGACCTCCTAGGTTCTTAATTGTTGGCTCAGACCAGTTGTTAATTCCCATGACCAAACTCTTTGGTCAGCAAACTAACCAACTGATCAGTTAACGTTTACTCCACTATAAAATGACAACTGAACTCCAACGTAAAAGAGCATATCCGAAGCGATGTCTAGACTTGTATGGTGTACTAATGTCCCTCTACCATCAATATTCGTAATCATATTCAAGTAGTCGGATAAACAGTTACTGTCAACCTGAATCATGATTACTTCTTGTGTTCCTTGACTCCAATTCACCTCTCATGATTACCAAACATGTTGATAACTACATATCAACAAGACTGTAGTTCTTAGTAATCAACTTGGTGACATTCTCAAGGGAATGTTTACTCTTTAACAGAGGGTAGATAGAATCCGTTGATAGTGCGTATAAGTTGGTACTGCAAAAAATTTCGTGAAATCTATAATAACCCTACAAGGGCGGAACTAGGGTTACCTTGAACTGCAAAAACGGATTGCTGTAGTAGACGAATCGAGAACACGAGCTCGATAACAGCTCACGATCTTCTACTGTATTCCTCCGCTGCCAGAATATCGAACTGAGTGTGGGCTCTTTCGAAATCCTTTCTGTTTTATGCTCTCCCTCTTTTACGCTCTCTTTTCTATTCCGAGTTATAATACTCTATATGAAAAAACGCAAACTGAGAAGAGAGCCAAAGCAGCATATATATAGGCTACGATAGGGACCATAAGAAGTCAATAAGGAATAGGCTTCCTTATGGAATTAGAAAACCTAAATTCGAACTGAATCAGATTCCTATTTCCATAAATTATAATTCATACCACTAAAGAATTATAATTGCACTCCTACCCTTATCTCAAAAATATATTTCGAGCTCCATGTTATTAAATGCTTATTATCTCCCCACGTTAAGATTACAGATATCCATTAATTAAATATAATTACTGACAATCATATTTAATTAATTTCTTAAAATTCCTTGAGATCCTCTGCTTAACTTATCTGATATGTCGGATACAAAATCCACCTGCAGGGTTTGACATAATCAAAACTTATAAGCTTTCTCAAGGGGATATCATCAATCCCAAAATTGAGACATGGATTCCATTATTAATTATTATCCACCACACAATTAATATTGCCACCCAATCCAATGAGATATTGACCCATTTAAGGATCTCACCCTTTTAGGGATCAAAGTGTAAATATCAAATGTACGTGTCTACAAATTAACTTAGGATTTAGAACATAAGCACTCATAATAGCCATGAGGTATTAATTATCTTATAAGTCAGTATAAAGATAATTACCCCAAGTCAGTCCCGTTTAATACACAAAGTGTACCAGCATAGTGAGTTGAAACTATACCGTTTTCCGTAAGCAAGACAAACCTACTACAACACCATGCTGCAGTCTTACCGATGGTGTGTCCAATCCCATCTAAGACTGTAAACCAAAATCTTACATTCTATAATATCTGATGGCCTGATCTTCCGTGTGTAAGCCGAACTCTACACACCAAACCACCTACTATATAGAATGAGAGACACACATGTATAATATTAAATAAATAATATAATACAAACATTGCCCACACATATTCTCATAAAAATGGAATAACTGATTTTACTGAATGAATAATAAATCAACTACATAAAGTATTACTTTTAGTACATTTCCCTAACAGTATCCCACTTAGACTCAAAGTCATGATGCGACACACCTCACTCCTATCCCTTGTATGTGGCTATCAAAAGTCTTGGCCAGTAAGCTCTTGGTAAAAGGATCTTCCAGGTTATTTGCTGATGCTATCTTGGTCACTTCAACATCGTACCTCTTTGCACGATCTCTCGTATCAGGTGATACTTACGCTCAATGTGTTTTCCCTTCTTATAGGCCCTGGGTTCCTTTGAGTTAGCAACTGCTCCCCTATTATCGCAATAAAGGGTAACAACCGATTGTATCGCAAGTACTACTCTTAGATCCATAAGAAAGTTTCTGAGCCAAACGGCCTCCTTAGCGGCTTCGAAGCAGCCACATACTTGGCTTCCATGGTGGAATCAGCAATACATGACTGCTTGATACTCCTCCAAGTAATGGCTCCACCCCCTAGGGTAAACACATATCCTGAGGTAGAATTTCTGGAATCCCTATCTGACATGAAATCAGAATCTGTGTACCCAATGGGTGCAAGACTGTCTGCTTGGTAAACTAACATATAGTCACGAGTCCTTTTCAGGTACTTGAGAATATTTTTCACCGCAGTCCAATGTTCTTGCCCTGGATTAGACTGATATCTACTAACCATGCCAACAACAAAGCAGATGTCAGGCCTAGTACATAGCATAGCATACATTAGGCTTCCTACTGCTGAGGCATAAGGAATTGCCTTCATCTTCTCTATCTCATCAGGTGTCTTAGGACACTGATCCTTAGATAGAGTAATTCCATGTCTGAAGGGAAGGAATCCTTTCTTGGAATCTTGCATGCTAAACCTTGCAAGAATATTGTCAATATAAGTGCCTTGTGACAAGCCCAACATCCTATTCTTGCGATCTCACATAAGCTTGATTCCTAGGATGTGATCAGCTTCTCCCAAGTCCTTCATATCGAATTGACTGGATAACCATACCCTTACAGAAGATAATACCCCCACATCGTTTCCGATTAGCAAGATATCATCCACATATAGTACTAAGAACACCACCACGCTTCCATCATGTTTCTTGTACACACAGGATTCATTCGCACATTGATCAAAACCAAAAGACTTGATTGCTTGATCAAAGCGGATATTCCAAGACCTAGATGCCTGCTTAAGTCCATAAATGAACTTCTTAAGCTTGCACAACATGTGTTCTTGGCCCTTTGCGATGAACCCGTCTGGTTGCACCATATAGATGCACTCGACAAGATTCCGACTAAGAAATACTGTTTTGACATCCATTTGCCAAATTTTATAATCGAAATGTGCAGTAATGGATAAGAGAATCTGGATAGACTTCAGCATTGCCACCGGTGAAAAAGTTTCCTCATAATTGATTCCTTCTTTTTGAGTGAACCCTTTCGCAACAAGCCTAGCTTTAAAGGTTTCCACCTTACCATCTGCTCCTCTCTTTTTCTTATAGATCCACTTGCATCCAATGGGTTTTATTTCATTGGGTGGTTCTACAAGATCCCAGACTTGATTGGAGTATATAGACTCCATTTCAGATTTCATAGCCTTTAGCCAAAGATCTGTGATTCAAGGTGAAAAGTGCATGTTCATAGCGTATTACATGATCTTTTATGCATACTTTTATTCCCAAAGTCCCTATATTTAGGTGCATTCTAATAATAATGCTCTTTTTATTGTGTTAATGCTAAACTATATGTTTTTGAATTGTTTTATAGGTATTAGGATGTAATTCGATGAAGTGGAGCTAAAGAAAGTGATTCTGGTGAAGAGAACAACAGAAGCAGCAGAGAAAATTCCATTTTTGACAATGAAGACTTCAGATTTGGAAGATTTTCCCAGAGATATAAAATGTAGATCTTTGAGTTACGGTCGTGTGGCCGCAAACGGGAGGTCAATCCGAGGTTCGAGTGAAAGGTTATGGCCATTCTCCCATCGGTGCACAGAGCTGTCAAAATCAGAGAGTTCAATCGATTGAGTAGAGTTCAATCGATCGAACCTTCGATCGATCGAACTAAGCTCGATCGATCAAACTTCATATTCATCCAAAAGTTGCGTAAACTCTGCAGGAACCCTATACATAAGTCATTTTGACGCCAGACGAAGGGAGGACGCTCCAGAACGCAGAAAACAGCAGTTTAGGGTAGTTTTAGGGTTAGATTAGGAGTAGATTAGGTTAGATTCTTGCTTTTCTTCCTCTTTTCCATTGTTATTCTCAAGATCATTGAAGATTCAAGTTTATTACAAGTTATAATCTGATTGTTTCCAGTTTTTTCTTCTCCTTTTCTTTGTTTCATTGTTTATTGCTTTAGATGTTAATGATTACTCTAGGTTACTATTTCTGTATTGGTTTCTTTATGTTTTCGTAGTTTAGACGTTGGGAATATGTGATGAAATATTGAATCCCAGCCTCTGCCATACAATCTTTAGAAACCTTGGGCTCGATCGATCGAAGGTATTTCGATCGATCGAACCAGAGCCATAGTCAAGCGATCGAAGACATTTCGATCGATTGAAGGATGATGCTGTTCGATCGATCGAGAGCGCTTCGATCGATCGAACTTGCAGAATCTTGAGATGATTCTTTTAAGTATTCCATGACTTTTTGTTTTTGAAATATGTTATCAAATTGTCCCAATAAGCTCAGTTTGTCAAAACAATTTTTAGAACTTAAAGCCTTAAGGCTATTTTCTTCAATGACTTTTGAAAACCACTTTGAATGCTAACACCATTTAGAGTGCAAGTAATAACCATTGTTTTATACCGTCTTCCAAGTATTTTAAATCAACTGTTATGATATAGTCCCGGTCATGAAAGGGCTATTGATTCTATATCTTTAGAAAAATACGGAATGCTGAAAAAAAATATCTCTATAGAACATTAATGAGTATGCATGGTAGATGGTTAGTATCAATGTGGATTCACGTGTTTCCAACACCTTTAATTTAGTTGTTTAATTATTATGTTTCTTTATGTTTAGTTTATAATTTAGTTTAATTTAATTAATTAGGATTTAGTCACTACTACAATTAAACTTTTCTCTTTTTTTTTTAGGTTGTAACTTAGTAGATATTCTTCCTATTCCTTCCCTGTGGGATAGACGTGGACTTATCCAGTATTACTTGCACGATCACCTACACTTGGGTATTGCACAAGAGCGCACAACTTTTTAGTCGTGTCAAGTTTTTGGCGCCGTTGTCAGGGAAGGCAACTAGGTTAGGATTTTACTAAGTTATTCCTAATTTTCTTACATTAAAAAAAAAAAAACCTTTGGACTTTTTCTCTCATAAGTAAATAAATAAAAATTTTATTGTTCAAATTTTTTTGGATAAACATGTCTTATCCATATTACCCTCCATACAACACAAATGCCACCAATAGGTACACATTTGAAAATCAAAATAATTATCCCCCAAGTTGGCAAGCACCTACATATGACGTAGATTATCAACCTGAGTGCTACCAACCACCACAATGGGAAAACAATAGTTGTAGTCCCCCATATTATCAAATGTATCAAGAACCTTCATATGAAGAGTTCTCTCAACCGCAATGGGGATATAACCAAAATGATAATGTAGGATATAGTAGTAGTTCCCACGATTACCAAACGTACCAAGACTTTTCCTTTGGTGAGTCTTGTCCACACACTCATTGGGATGAGAATTACTACCAACAACAATGGGGGCGAAACTTCATATGGTAATAATGAGGAGAATAACCAAGTTGAGAATAATGGTATGTTAACATTGCTGCTTAGTGAAATGAAAAGGCTAGATAGTGCACTTGATAAATTAGAAACTAGATATCAACAAAGCATATGCTAGCCAACCTTTAGAAGACTATACCAATCCTTCAACACTACAACCTAAATTTCAAGACACTAATAATGAAATGGAATTGGAGGATAATGACGGGTGTATAATAATGTCTGAACTCCAAAACCAAACCATTGAGCATGAAGTTGTAGAACCATCTTCTTCTCAATATGCAACCCCAGACATCAACTCCTTCACTGCATTAATTAAGTTGCACAATTCCTTTGTCCAGAGCGCCTCAATAGATGACATATATAGTGAGGAGAGTTACACAGATGAGAATGAGGTTTTTACAGATAATGAGAGTTTAGGTGACTGCACGCAATTAGGAAAGGATGAGTCCCCTGTTGACTCTACCCCTACATTTGATAGTGACCCTCGAGAGGACATAATTGAAAAATCTAAATCCTGTTTAGATTCATGTGATATTCATGAACCCTCACCTCTTTCGACCGAAGAGGTGGTGTCACCAAGTTGCCCATCACCTATCCTCTCTATTATTCAAAGCTCTCATCCCGAGCTTGAAAGTTATGTGTACCCCACTATTGAACAAATAGAATGTGCTGTGGAAGAGGATGGTAAGGATTCTAGCACATGTTCTTCACAAAATTTTAACTTTCAAAATTCTTTGAGAGAGGACTTAGAAACTTTTGGGCCCACATTTGATGATCTTAAACTTCAACAAGAAGCTAGTAATCTTCTAGACTGCTTAACCTTCTTGACTGATAAAGATATTGAGGCCCAAATAGATAGCTTTATCCAAGTGAAGTCCAAAACTATTTACATAGAACAGAAATCCAATTCCTATGATCATATCTCTATAGATTCTGTTCTAGAACAAGAGGAGGGTAGTAAAGCTTCATTAGAACTTCACTTAGACCCTACCCCTTTTATTGAACCATGGCCTCCGCCTGTTTTTGATAATAAAAAAATAGAGGCTGTTATAGAAAATACTAACACCAAAGATCTTTCCTTGAGTATAATTCCTAAAAAGTGTGGTATTCCTCTTATAACTGTCCCCAACAAATTTGGCAGCCATAGGTTTTGCATCATCTCCTCTGACCTTGAGCCTGACATTAGTTGGGGGGAGTTGCATTTTTATGAGGATCCCTACATTCTTTTCACTGTTAAATTATTTCATTGGGAAGATCCTAAAAAATTTCGGTTATTACTTTATGATATAAATTTTGATTAGTCGAATTTAGTTACTGAGTAGTTGTAGTATATTCTCTATTTTTCCATGTTGCTACTAATGATTTTTCAGGTAACTTAACAAAGAAATAAAAGAAAATAAAAAAAATGGATATTAATGCCTCGAGGTAACATCTTTCCTTCTCTCGCTTTACTTTGCATATGTCCATGTGCTTAGTTTAGAACATTGGGGACAATGTTTAGTTTTAGTTGGGGGGAGTGAGTCATTGCATGCCTCGTTTATTTGTTTTAATGCTTTAATGTCAATACACCTGCTTAATTAGCAACATGATTCAGTAAATCAAAATTGCAAAAATTTTAAAATTTTTAATTTTTTTAATATAATAAAATAGTTCTTGTATTTCTCTATTAGTTAATGTAGTTAGTTATGATGCAGTAGTGTTATTTTCTATATGTTATTAGTATGTGATACACAATGATAGTTTATTTACTATCTTAGTTATAGTATATTTTATGCTTTTTAATCTTCAAACAACTTGAGCACGTTGTGACAACCTTGTACTTAGCTAAAATGGATTAGTAAGCATAATTTAGGTGTCTTGAGAGACTGTAATGGAGACTAATAACCCAAGTGAGCTTTTGTACCATTCTTTGTTTTTGAGGGTTTTATAAAATTACTCTTACTTTTTGAAAAGCGTAGTAATTCGTTGAAAGTCTCAATTTTCTTCATTTTGACTGATCACTAGAAGAGAACGTTCAGGATTTACCAAATTTAGAGCTCTTGAATTTACTGAAATGAATTATCCTAATGAACTTAGAAGATGATTTAGGCCATCTTTGACCATATACGTATAGTACAACCTTGGCCTACCTCCATGCTATTCCTTTACTTCACCTTTTGAGCTTATCATAATCGCCTTGTCTTCACAATCCTAAAGTCTATACCTAACTCCAAATTAGAAGTTCAAGCCTCAGTTCTTTATTTGGGTGTGATTGGGATGTGTTGACGAGACAAGAAGTTTGGTTGTGTGAATAAGGGAAAGTTGGCAAAGAAAAAAAAAGGAAAAAAAAAGCATGAAAAGAAAAAAATGCCAATGGTTGTTACAAAAGAAAAAAAATAATAATAAAAAGAAGAGTGTGAAAAATAAATAAAAAAAGAGAGAGAGAGAGAAAGAGAGATTGGAGATGTGGGAAGTTTGAAAAGTTATAGTAGACATTCCATTCACATCCTTTGACCCAATAGAAAATCACAAGCCTCTTTCTTCTTTCAACTAACACCTCTTTTTCAAAGTCCTGATGATTTTAGGTAAATTGGATTTGAAGTTAATGTAATGAGAGAGTTCTCCACGGTATCTTGCTCTTCTAGTGAAAAGTATCCTTTCATGAGACTTTGTGCACTATAAAATTTTCGTTTTTCTATTTAGATATGAGAAGCATTAGATTCCATTTATATTTACTCTTTATAGCTTCCATATCATGAGTGATAATTATTACACCTAATTCGGAGTGATTTCATCTTGAGAGTGTATCCCAGTGAGAGTTGAGTCAAAATGAACGTCTTGAGAGTGTCTTAGGTTATGCGAGCTTTGAAATTAATGTTTTGTACTTTGGTTGTCCATTCACACACACACTTGAAGATTAATAGCTATGGAATATTCTAATGACTTTGATAGTAGATTAACTGTAATGTGTGTTGCATGGCTATGGCATACTAGAGAGTTTCATAAGATTGTTGAGCTTAACCACTTTGTTAATGAGAGGAAAATTTCTTGAAAATATTTAAATGAGAACCACTACCATAAACATGAATTTTGTGGGTAGATTCACTGCAAACCCTCACGAGACAACACTCGTCCACTAGGGGGAACCTAGGGGTTTAAAGGCTTGTTGCATATGCTAAATGCAATCGCGATTCCTGCGAAAGTGATTTAGGATTTTTACTTTATTTTGTTTTCAATTCTTAGAGTTTAAATAAACATTGCTGTAGTTTGCTTCATTGCTAGGGACTAGCAACGAGCTAGTTGGGGGGTGTGATTCAAGGTGAAAAGTGCATGTTCATAGCGTATTACATGATCTTTTATGCATAGTTTTATCCCCAAAGTCCCTACATTTAGGTGCATTCTAATAACAATGCTCTTTTTATTGTGTCAATGCTAAACCATATATTTTTGCATTATTTATAGGTATTAGGATGTAATTCGATGAAGTGGAGCTAAAGAAAGTGATTCTGGTGAAGAGAACAACAGAAGCAGCTGAGAAAACGCCATTTTTGACAATGAAGACTTCAGATTTGGAAGATTTTCCCAGAGATATAAAATGTAGATCTTTGAGTTACGGTTGCGTAGCCACAAACGGGAGGTCAATCCGAGGTCCGTGTAATACCTGTAATTTTCTTTTCTTTAATAATAATAGTTTTTGAATTTTTTTTGGCATTTGACTGTCTAACTTTATATTATTATTTTAATATTGAGATGATTTTGAGGTATCATAAGATTACTGACTAGACTGTAGTAACCATACCGACTCGACCGTAATTAGAATTAACTTAGTCCCGTACCTGGACCCGGACATTAGAAATAATACCCGTCTGCACGTAAACCGAGATCAACGTGCATAACGAGGAACTTATGCACGCAAATCGAGAAAGTAGCACGCAAGCCAAGGTGGGCCCCACATGGCCGGCCACATGGAAGCTACATGCAACCCCATTGACACACGTCACCACCCCATGTGACACTTGTCCACTTGTTGGACACATGGCATGGCATATAACCATGCAAATGACACCTAGCACTTGGTTTTTTCTATATATACATGCCTATAGCATACATTACCCTCTCTTACTCTTCATAATATGCATTTAGAGAGGAAGTTAGGAGACTTGCATGTCCATGAGAAAAATAAGAGAGAAGAAAGAGGATTAGAAGAGGAGGAAGAAGAAGATTCCATCACTTGAAGCTTGTGTCCAAGCTTCCTAAGCTCTAATCCAAAGCCCAAGCTCAATTTCAAGTTTAAGTGAGTATTCTAACTCACTTTAGAACCTATATAGTATGTAGTAATATTTATTAAGTGCTTGATGTTGATAGTTTGAGAGATCCGTGCCATGCAAGATAAAATTCCAAATCTGGGAAGCAGAAACTTCCAGCAGAATGTTGTTTAGTAAAACAAACATTTCGAGCAGTTAAAAAATGGTAATGAGGCTAGGTTTTTTTGTGAAGAAAGGTAACTCATTTATCTACAAATAACTCTTCTATAGCTCAGTCTGAAAATCACTTCTTCATAGGTGAAATGTACATGCAACGAAGTACTTTAAATCTGAAAAACAGAAACCTCCAGCAGAATGTAGTCTAGTAAAATGAGTGTTTTAAACAGCTCCGAAATCTGAATTAAGCTAGGTTTTTTTTGTGGAGACAGCTAACTCATTTATCTACAAATAACTCTTCTATAGCCCAGTCTAAAAATGATTCCTTGATAGGTGAAATGCACATGCAACGCAGTACTATAAATCTGGGACAGAGCAGTCCGAAAATATAGAAATGTCTAAGTAAAATAAATATTTTGAGAAGCTCAAAATGTTATTGAAGCCAGATTTTTTTGTACATGAAGCTAATCCATTTATCTACAATGTTCTAGTTTTGAGTTTGATCTACAAATCAATTTATCATGCCCAAATAAATCATATCAATTCAGTCGACATAGTAAAATTAATTCCTGGCAGATTGTATAACTGCTTGTATGATGTGTTTATTAATGATGCTTGCTTACCGGTACCTGTGTGGTTATGGATATCTTGTGCTATGGTAGTGCTATCGAGTAGATGAGTATGCTAGGGGCTTCATCTATATATTATTGGTATTAAATCCACGAGCTACACGCTAGGTTTCCGTTGTTATGAATATAGTGTGATGACCATAGAGAGTTCATACCCAAGCTATAAGTATGTTGTACGGCACGATTAATGCGTTGATAGTGATTGGATAAGTTTCCAATGTAAGTATATTACGATATAAAACAGGATGACGGATGTATAAACGTAACTTTGAAAGTATATTCGGAAGTCCTTTAAATGAACTAAATTCTGAAATGAGTGACGAATGTGCGGTCGGGAAAATGTAAGGGTCGGTTATGCTATGTTAGAAGCAGATTATGCTAAGGATAATTGTCGGATAGGTAATCTGGGCAGCGGAGGTCAAGATAGTGAGAAAAGGGTGGTTGACGAATGTGAAAGTTGTGTATCATTTCGGTTCTTCGTGATGGCGCAGTGGTGTTTCTTAGAGTGAAGACTCCTTTCAGTTCTTAGTGATGGAATGGATGTTCTTGCACTTCGTAAACACTTCGGTTCTTTGTGATGGAGAAGTGTTGGTTCTTAGAGTGAAGACTCCTTTCGGTTCTTAGTGATGGAATGGATGTTCTTGCACTCCGTAAACACTTCGGTTCTTTGTGATGGAGAAGTGTTGGTTCTTAGAGTGAAGACTCCTTTCGGTTCTTAGTGATGGAATGGATGTTCTTGCACTCCGTAAAAACGTTTCAGTTCTTCGTGATGATGAAACAGTATTTCTTAGAGTGAAGACTCCTTTCGGTTCTTAGTGATGGAATGGATGTTCTTGCACTCCGTAAACGTTTTGGTTCTTCGTGATGATGAAACGGTATTTCTTAGAGTGAAGACTCCTTTCGGTTCTTAGTGATGGAATGGATGTTCTTGCACTCCGTAAACGTTTTGGTTCTTCGTGATGATGAAACGGTATTTCTTAGAGTGAAGACTCCTTTCGGTTCTTAGTGATGGAATGGATGTTCTTGCACTCCGTAAACGTTTTGGTTCTTCGTGATGATGAAACGGTATTTCTTAGAGTGAAGACTCCTTTCGGTTCTTAGTGATGGAATGGATGTTCTTGCACTCTGTAAACGCTTCGGTTCTTCGTGATGGAGAAGTGGTGGTTCTTTGTGACCAGGTGGTTGGTGAAAGATGTTTTGGTTGATGAGAGATGGTTTGGTTAGTACAAGATGGTTCCGTGAAGGTTGTGGGAACACTCTGGTTCTTCGTGACAAAGTGAAGGTTAGAAGTGTTTTGGTTAATGAAAGATGGTTTAGTCAGTGCGAGATGGTTTGGTTAATAAAAGATGGTTTGATCAGTGTAAGATGGTTTGGTTAACGAAAGAGGGATTGGTTACAATTGGCAAGTACAAAGTGATTTAGTTGTGCAATAGTGACAGCCTTTTTGGTGTTGTTGATTGGAGTTAGGACTCCGAAATAGACTTCGGTAATGGACTGTGATAATGTTCCGAGATGTTGAAGCAAGTTGTATCGATTGTTTGTTTTCTCTTCGAATGCCTGTATGGGCACGTAAGTGGTTATAGTCCGACGGTGAGAACGTGAGAGAACTTTAATAGACGTAATAATAGTAGTATATATATTTCTTATTGTGTGTGACTATATAAGTTCCATTTGATTTAGTTTTCTCGCTCAGCTTTCATAAACTGACCACGTTTATGTCGCTGGATATTCCCATGTCCAGCTTATCCAGGTAACGAGTACACGGGTTATGATGCTACGCAAGCGGAGAACGTGGAGGAAGAGTACACCGAAGATGACTATGGTTATGCTAGTTAGAGAGGAGACTAGCAGTTATCCCCTGTGAATGTTTTTGATTATAACCAGAAGACTTAGCATATATTTTGTAATAGTTTTGTAAGGCCAAGAGCCATAAAGACTCTAATGTATTTATAATGATGTATTAGCTAGCTAAGTACTTTGACTTCTCATTGTAATATATTCCAGTAAATAAATGATGGTTTTATCTTTTTATTATATCGTTTAAATATTATTATTTGGTCATGGACAATTCGGTACTACAACCAGTCACGTGCCTCAGGGTCCAAGATGAAAATTTTAAAATTTTCCATATTTTGGCTACGCCGGGGCGTGACAGTCCGAGTGAAAAGTTATGGCCATTCTCCCATCGGTGCACAGAGCTGTCAAAATCAGAGAGTTCAATCGATTGAGCAGAGTTCAATCGATCGAACCTTCGATCGATCGAACTAAGCTCGATCGATCGAACTTCATATTCATCCAAAAGTTGTGTAAACTCTGCAGGAACCCTATATATAAGTCGTTTTGACGCCAGACGAAGGGAGGACGCTCCAGAACGCAGAAAACAACAGTTTAGGGTAGTTTTAGGGTTAGATTAGGAGTAGATTAGGTTAGATTCTTGCTTTTCTTCCTCTTTTCCATTGTTATTCTCAAGATTATTGAAGATTCAAGTTTATTACAAGTTATAATCTGATTGTTTCCAGGTTTTTCTTTTTCTTTTCTTTGTTTCATTGTTTATTGCTTTAGATGTTAATGATTACTCTAGGTTACTATTTCTGTATTGGTTTATTTATGTTTCCGGAGTTTAGACGTTGGGAATATGTGATGAAACATTGAATCCCAGCCTTTGCCATGAAATCTTTAGAAACCTTGGGCTTGATCGATCGAAAGTATTTCGATCGATCGAACCAGAGCCATAGTCAAGCGATCGAAGACATTTCGATCGATTGAAGGATGATGCTGTTCGATCGATCGAGAGCGCTTCGATCGATCGAACTTGCAGAATCTTGAGATGATTCTTTTAAGTATTCCATGACTTTTTGTTTTTGAAATATGTTATCAAATTGTTCCAATAAGCTCAGTTTGTCAAAATAGTTTTTAGAACTTAAAGGCTTAAGGCTTTTTTCTTCAATGACTTTTGAAAACCACTTTGAATGCTAACACCATTTAGAGTGCAAGTACTAACCATTGTTTTAAACCGTCTTCCAAGTATTTTAAATCAACTGTGATGATATAGTCCCGGTCATGAAAGGGCTATTGATTCTATATCTTTAGAAAAATACGGAATGCTGAAAAGAAATATCTCCATAGAACATTAATGAGTATGCATGGTAGATGGTCAGGATCAATGTGGATTCACGTGTTTCCAACACCTTTAATTTAGTTGTTTAATTATTATGTTTCTTTATGTTTAGTTTATTATTTAGTTTAATTTAATTAATTAGGATTTAGTCACTACTACAATTAAACTTTTCTCTCTTTTTTTTAGGTTGTAACTTAGTAGATATTCTTCCTATTCCTTCCCTGTGGGATCGACATGGACTTATCCAGTATTACTTGCACGATCACCTACACTTGGGTGTTGCACAAGAGCGCACAACTTTTTAGTCGTGTCAATCTGCATCTTTATCTTGGAGTGCTTCATTGTAGTTACAGGGGTTGGTACGTTGTTCATCAGGGACCCGGTTATAAGACTCTCCCAAGAACATATACCGGTCAGGTTGAATAATAACCCTCCCACTACGACGAGGTACAACCCGTTTCTGTGTATCACTGATATTTCATTGTGAAGATTCTGAACTTAATACACAATTATCTACACGTTGTACTGGTTCAGGAACCTGCGTGTTAATGGTTGGTTCGGGATTTACACGAGTTTCGATAATCCTCCCACTCCGATGTGGTAATGGAATATCAATAACTCTTTCTTGTGGTGTTTCTTCTCGTACCGTTGGTATCGAAGAAGTATGTCTCAGTGTCTCTCCTCTCATTTCCTCTAGAATAATACGACTTCTGGGCTTGTGGTCCATAACATAGTCCTCTTCTAAGAATGTGGCATTGGTGCTAACAATAACCTTCTGATCATTAGGACTATAAAATAGACCACCTTTAGTTCCTCTTGGATACCCAACAAAGAAACATACTTCTATTCTCGATTCCAACTTTTCTGCGTTCCCTTTCAGCACATGTGCTGGACTACCCCAGATCCGAACATGCCGCAGACTAGGCTTTCGCCCAGTCCACAATTCCGTAGGAGTAGTAGGTAATGACTTAGATGGTACCAAGTTTAGAATGTATGCAGCTGTCTCTAATGCGTGTCCCCAAAAGGAAATTGGAAAATCCGAATAACTCATCATAGATCTTACCATGTCCATAAGAGTCCTGTTCCTTCTTTCTGCTACACCGTTCTGCTGAGGCATACGGGGTGCAGACAATTAGGATGTAATCCCTTGCTCCAATAAGTAATCCCTAAACTCTCCCAAGAGGTACTCTCCACCACGATCAGATAGTAGTGTCTTGATACATTTACTTAGACGCTTCTCCGTTTCAGTCTTGAAGTCTTTGAATTTCTCAAAGCATTCAGACTTACGCCGCATCAAGTAAATGTACCCATACCTTGAGTAATCATCGATGAAAGTGACAAAGTACTCAAATCCCCCTCTTGCTTGGACAGTCATAGGACCACACAAATCAGAGTGAACCAGTTCCAACGACTCTTTAGCTCTATAGCCCTTGGCCGAGAACGGCCTCTTGGTCATTTTACCTTCCAAGCAGGATTCACAGACTGGAAGTGCCTCCACTTCCAATGAACCTAATGGCCCATTTTGAACCAGTCTTTGAATCCTTTTCAAATTAATATGACCAAGGTGTAAGTGCCAAAGATGCGTTTGGTTCATCCTCGAAGGTTCTTTTCTCTTAAATGGAAAACTATTTGTGTTATTCAATTCATTAAGTTGTGTATAGGAGAGACATGATTTATAATATAAAGATCATCCACTAATAGACCAGAACAAATAAAACGTTTAATTTCTTTAATGACTACTATTTTATTAAAATGAACTGAATATCCATTCTTTACTAAACTAGAAACTGAAACTAAATTCCTTCTTATAGAAGGTACAAAAAGGCAATTTCTTAATATTAAAATCCCATCTCTACCAAAACTAAAGTGTAGATCTCCTACTGCAACTGCTGCTACTCTCGTAGCATTTCCCATATATAGATTAACCTCTCCATCACTAAGCTGCCTGGTTCCCTGGAACCCCTGCAAAGAATTGCATACATGATCAGTGGCTCCCATATCTACACACCAGGTACCGGTAGATCGGACCGCTAAACACGATTCAACAACTAGTAAATGAGATTTACCTTGATTGTTCTGTCTGGCGAGATAAACCGGACATTGCTTCTTCCAGTGTCCTGGCTGCTTGCAAACAAAACATTTGCCTTTAGGCTTTCCCGGTTGTCCTCTTGGCCTTTGGATTGGCAGAGGACCCGCGGCCTTCTTTTGAACCTTTTTCATTTTCTTCTTACCTTTTGGCTTTGAAGCAGAACCTTTCTCAAATACAAGAGCACTCCCTGACTTTCTGTTGAGACCCTCAGCTGCCTGGAGTTCTTTAAGCAGCTCCGCCAAAGTATAATTAAATTTATTCATGTTGTAATTGAGGCGGAATTGCTTAAAAGACTCTGGCAGTGACTGGAGTACGATATCGACCTGGGTTTCTCCATCGATTTCAGCTCCAAGGATCTCTAGTTCATTAAGAAGAGATATCATCTTAAGAACATGATCCCTTACAGGCGTCCCCTCAGCCATGGTTGTGTTTATCAAGTCTTTCATAGCAACCTGCCTAGCAGCACGACTTTGATCCCCGAACATCTCTCGGAGGCTCTCCATCATGTCATAGGCACTGGTCATTGACTGATGCTGATATTGCAGAACATTTGACATGGATGCCAAAATGTAACACCGCGCCATCTCATCAGCCTTGACCCATTTCTTGTGAGCCTGGGTTTCCTCAGCGGTTGCCCTCTCACCATGTTGCTCAGGACATTCTTGAGTAAGCACAAACTTGTACTCTTCAGCAGTTAACACAATATCCAAATTCCTTTTCCAGTCTATATAGTTTGGTCCAGTAAGTTTGTTTTCTTTAACTATAACAGCAAGTGGATTGAAAGTACCTATTTAAAAGCCTGAGAATCACATAACATAAATAATTACGTTTGGGCAAAAATTACTATGGATTCGAGTTGAAAAAATTGGTTCCGTCTACCATATTTGAAAGGAATCCGCCAACAACCTGATACACCGCGAATAGTATGACTCGATGGGAAGCCATATACTATCCATCATTTGTTCAGATAGACAATTGCCTTTTAATTTTACTATCCAGGCAATGTACTTTGCCTAATAAAATTAAACTGCTGACTTGTTTTGTTCCTATAAATAATAACAGGGACTCAGATTGAGAGGATTATTATTTATAGCTAAGTGTATACCATCACTTAATTCTAGGTCAAGAGTTCCATGAGGAACACCTCTGATGGAGAGGTGACCCACACTAACAATCACCCAAAACATTCTTTTAAAGAAGTTTGTACCGATGATTCCATGATCAACTACATTCGATGGGGAGGAAGGCACTAGATCCATTACACAAAATTAATCATATCATCTTCAGACCAGTGATGGAGACCATGGGATTTACACTTGATAAATTCCCTCTCCCACTTAGAATTTTAAAAAAATTGAGGGTTATAATATTTAGAAAAACTTTTAATTTAATTAATAAAAAATAATGGAACACTTGACATGGATTAGTCCATCCTTACTTGTCAAACACACATGTGTAGATAATAAAATTATTCTATTCTCATGATTTTAGAAAATAAGTACTTATGTTTTCAAAATATGAAATTAGTTTTATTTCTAAATACACATGTAGTTGTCCAT
Source organism: Hydrangea macrophylla (assembly GCA_033977485.1). Classification (NCBI taxonomy): domain Eukaryota; kingdom Viridiplantae; phylum Streptophyta; class Magnoliopsida; order Cornales; family Hydrangeaceae; genus Hydrangea; species Hydrangea macrophylla. The sequence continues at coordinate 53,127,213 of CM066982.1, forward strand.
CATTTTAAATTAATATAAATTAAACATGCAGCTAGACATCTGTAATAGGTCTAGGAACAATTATCCATGTTGTCCTATTCATTAAACAAGAAACAATAATAATCATTCAATCACACATAAATAAGGAAACCACATTAAAATAGGAATCCCACTATTATGGTCAAGCTGCAACTCTTGTGAAGAAAGCTTCATTGAATCTGATTAGCTCTATGTCGCCACTACGCACGGGGGTTGAACTGCTCGGATTTACTCTGAAACTGCCTTCTAAAACTGCTTCTAGATTGCTTTCGAAAACTGCTTGTAAAACTGCTCTCACGAATCATCTTCACGGATTTACTTGAGATATATTACATAAACCCTATGCCTCTGTGAAGGAGTTCACATGCTATATATTTGCAGTAAATTAACCACACATCAATCAAGCGTGGGATCCAATACATACAAATCCTATGCCTCTATAAAGGAGTTCACATGCTATATCAAAACATCAATATTAACCTCGAATAAACCCATCGTGGGATCCAATCACACAAAACTAGTGACCATAATAGTGGAATAAGAACGCTGCAAAACAAGGGTTAGCACAGATCTACGTTCTATCCATCCATCAATGCACGCATAAGATCTGTATTACTGGACAACATGGTTGCGTCCAACCTATACGCAGAATCAACGTTGCTCTGATACCACTGTTAGGAAACTGCGTTCCCAGAATCCGTTGACAGTGTGTATAAGTTGGTACTGTAAAAAATTTCGTGAAATCTATAATAACCCTACAAGGGCGGAACTAGGGTTACCTTGAACTGCAAAACAGATTGCTTTAGTAGACGAATCGAGAACACGGGCTTGATAACAGCTCACGATCTTCTACCGTATTCCTCCGCTGCCAGAATATCGAACTGAGTGTGGGCTCTTTCGAAATCCTTTCTGTTTTCTGCTCTCCCTCTTTTAGGCTCTATTTTCTATTCCGAGTTATAATACTCTATATGAAAAAATGCAAACTGAGAAGAGAGCCAAAGCAGCATATATATAGGCTACGATAGGGACCATAAGAAGTTAATAAGGAATAGGCTTCCTTATGGAATTAGGAAACCCTAATTCGAACTGAATCAGATTCCTATTTCCATAAATTATAATTCGTACCACTAAAGAATTATAATTGCACTCCTACCCTTATCTCAAAAATATATTTTGAGCTCCATGTTATTAAATGCTTATTATCTCCCCACGTTAAGATTACAGATATCCATTAATTAAATATAATTACTGACAATCATATTTAATTAATTTCTTAAAATTCCTTGAGATCCTCTACTTAACTTATCTGATATGTCGGATACAAAATCCACCTGCAGGGTTTGACATAATCAAAACTTATAAGCTTTCTCAAGGGGATATCATCAATCCCAAAATTGAGACATGGATTCCATTATTAATTATTATCCACCACACAATTAATATTGCCACCCAATCCAATGAGATATTGACCCATTTAAGGATCTCACCCTTTTAGGGATCAAAGTGTAAATATCAAATGTACGTGTCTACAAATTAACTTAGGATTTAGAGCATAAGCACTCATAATAGCCATGAGGTATTAATTATCTTATAAGTCAGTATAAAGATAATTACCCCAAGTCAGTCCCGTTTAATACACAAAGTGTACCAGCATAGTGAGTTGAAACTATACCGTTTTCTGTAAGCAAGACAAACCTACTACAACACCATGCTGCAGTCCTACCGATGGTGTGTCCAATCCCATCTAAGACTGTAAACCAAAATCTTACATTCTATAATATCTGATGGCCTGATCTTCCGTGTGTAAGCCGAAGTCTACACACCAAACCACCTACTATATAGAATGAGAGACACACATGCATAATATTAAATAAATAATATAATACAAACATTACCCACACATATTCTCATAAAAATGGAATAACTGATTTTATTGAATGAATAATAAATCAACTACATAAAGCATGGCTTTTAGTACATATCCCTAACAGATTCTATCTTGACAATATAAGTTCACAACCCTGTGAACATGGCATACCCAAGATACCCAGGTGTTGATCTTTTATATACCTCACTGATTGGTAAGTCAATCAACCATAACCATAGTCTGTGTTCGTAACCGTCTCAAGATTGAGAACAAGTACCTTATACAAGTTATGAGTTCCTATCGACTATTGACAGTCTTAAGTGTCAATAGGAAAACTCAGGTCCGTCAATGCACTATAAGCACTAGCATATTAACTAAGAGTAATACTCTTGTGATTGAGATTAATCACTCAAACCAATGGTAGTTAATCATGGTACAATGTAAACCTGATGAGATATCCAGTCTCATCAACCACTGTGACAAATTCTAAGTGTCAAAGAATAGTAATTCGTATCTCACTTGTATGGATCTCATACACACATGAATTACTTACTATGATACTTACGAATTAACAATCATTTCATGAAAGCAACATACACATTAAAATGTAAAGCTGATATCCATATATTAAAATGTCAATATCTCATATATAAAGGAATGGTTTGAGGGCACAAACCTAACAAACTCCCACTTGCACTCATAACCATTCAGGACTATATCTGAGACCTAGACTATCTAAATGACGATCAAAGACCTATTGTGGCAAGGCCTTTGTAAACGGATCCGCAAGATTGTCAGCGGTGGCAATCTTGGTGATAGTCACATCTCCACGTTAATAATATCTTGGATTAGATGATATTTTCGCTCTACGTGTTTTTCCTTTTCGTGGTTCCTTGGCTCCTTGGACTAAGCCATTGCCCCACTATTATTGTAGTATAATGTAATAGGTTAGCGACGCTGGTACCACCTCGAGCTCCATAAGGAACTTCTTGAGCCAAATAGCTTCTTTTGTGGCTTCACAAGCAGCCATATACTCAGCTTCTATAGTTGAGTCTATAATGCATTTCTGCTTAATGGTCCTCCAACTAACAACACCACCTCCCAAGGTAAAGAGATGTCTGGACGTCGAATTCCTTGAATCTTTTCTGATATAAAGTCCGAGTCAATGTATCCTACTAGAATTAACTCACTACTGCCATACATAAGCATGTAATCTTTAGCTCTTCTTAAGTACTTAAGAATGTGCTTAATGACTATCCAGTGCTCTGGACTTGGATTCGACTGATACCTGCTAACCATGCCAACGACAAAGAAGATATCTGGTCTAGTGCATAACATCACATATAAGAGACTTCCTACTGCCAAAGTGTAGGGAACTCCTACCATGCGATTCCTCTTCTCCTGTGTCTTTGGACACTGGTCCTTAGAGAACATTAAACCATGCCTGAAAGGTAACAAACCTTTCTTTGAATTATCTATTGAAAACCTAGTTAGCACCTTATCGATATAACCAGCTTGAGATAATCCCATTATCTTTCGCTTGTGATCTCGAAAGAGCTTTATCCCAAGGATATGACTCGCCTCTCTTAGATCCTTCATATCAAAAGTATTAGACAACCAAACCTTAATCGTTGACAATGCCTCTACATCATTCCCAATAGTGGAATGTCGTCAACGTAGAGAACAAGAAAGGCCACCACTTTCCCTTCACACTTCTTGTATACACAAGGCTCATCCAGATTCTGTATGAAACCAAACGACTTAACCGCTTGGTCAAATCAGATATTCTAACTCCTGGATGCCTGCTTAAGCCCATAAATGGACTTTTGCAGCTTACATACCAAGTTTCCTTTCCCACCAGCTATGAACCCTTCTAGTTGTTGCATATAGATGTCCTCCTCAAGATTGCCATTCAAGAATGCAGTCTTGACGTCCGTCTGCCAGATCTCATAATCTAGGCATACAGTAATAGATAAGAGTATTCTGATGGACTTGAGCATGGCTACCGGCGAGAAGGTTTCCTTATAGTCAATGCCCTCCCTCTGAGTATAACCTTTCTCTACAAGCCTAGCCTTAAAGGTCTCAACCTTTCCATCAGATCCTCTTTTCCTCTTATAGACCCACTTGCAGCCAATGAGTTTAATATTGGCATGAAGTTCTACAAGATTCCAGACCTGATTGGAATCCATAGATTCTAATTCAGCCTTCATAGCTTTAACCCAATGAGCTGAATCAACATCATCCATTGCCTCTTCGTAAGTGGCAGGATCAGATTCAGATTCTATGGAGACATCTTCAAAAACTTCTCCTAAGAACATGTATCTATCAGGCTGGCTGATAATCTTCCCACTATGACGAGGTACCGATGTGAAAATGGGTAAAGAAGTGGTATTTTCTTGTCTTACATCATGATCAACTGCGGGTAGGACTAAGGGCTCTCCTTCTATTTCTCTAAAATCTATCCTTCCTTTAGGTTAATGGTTCATGATATAGTCATCCTCCAAGAAAACAATATTTGTACTAACAAACACTTTCTGTTCTCTTGGATCATAAAAATACCATCCATTAGTACCCTTTGGATACCCTATGAAATAACATACTTCTGATCTAGAATCCAATTTGCTCATCTTTCCTTTTAGTACTTGTGCCGGACACCCCCATATCCGGAGATGTTGTAAAGAAGGCTTACGCCCAATCCACATCTCTCGTGGTGTCCTAGGAACAGACTTGCTTAGTACTAGATTTAGTATGTATGTAGCGGTTTCCAAAGCATAATCCTAAAGGAATGGGAACTCAGAATAACTCATCATTGACCTAGTCATGTCTAAAAGAGTCCGATTCCTTCTCTCTGCTACACCGTTCTACTGAGGCGTACCAGGTATAGTCAACTGTGACAGAATCCCATTTTGTATGAGGTGATCAATAAACTCATTAGAGAGGTACTCACCACCTCGATCAAATCGAATGGCCTTGATATGTGTGCCCAATTGCTTCTCCACTTCAGCTCTAAACTCTTTGAACTTTTCAAAGGCTTTAGACTTGTGCTGCATCAAGTACACATATCCATACCTAGAGTGGTCATCAGTAAATGTTATGAAATACTCATAACCACCCCTTACTCTAATATTTATTGGTCCACACATTAGTATGAACTAATTCCATTAATGCATTGGTTTTATTGCCCTTTGCAGGAAAGAGCCTTTTGGTCATCTTACCATCTAAACAAGACTCGCAGATTTCCATTGGTTCGAGAACCAAATTGCCTAAGACCCCTCTTTGACTAGTCTGCCAATCCTATTTAGATTGATATGGCCAAGCCTCATATGCCAAAGCCTTTTTGGATTAGTAGAAGGTTCCTTTCTTTTAGATGGTACAGTTACCACTGAATTATTAAGTTCCATGCAAGAGTCTTTAGAAATAGTAGGAGTAATCACATACAAACCATTTGATTTAACACCAGAACACACAAAAGAACCATTTCTTTTGATCACAACTTCAGTTCTAAAATGAAAAGAATAACCATTATTTGATAAATTAGAAATTGAAATTAAATTACGTCTCATTAGAGGGACGTAAAGTACATATGATAAAATCAAACTTTATTATCTAAAAATTCTAAAGCAACTATTCCTATAGTAGCCGCGAAAACGGTTGCGCTAGATACCAGAGTCAGCACGATTTCTCCATCATTGGATTTTCTGGTTAATTTGAACCCCTATAATGAATTACAAATATGGTTAGTCGCACCAGAATCAATGCACCAAGTGTTTGAAGTATCCGTTATAAAACTTACTTCTATCACATGTGATTCAATCATACCTTGAACTCTTGTAGCTAAGAATTTTGGACAGTTCCTCTTCCAGTGGCCCTTCTTGCCACATTGGAAGCACTTTCCTTTGCCTTGGCCACCCACCTTCCCTTTGCCCTTACCTTATCCCTTAGATTTTGCAATTTTAGGGACTGGTCCAACACTTGGACCACCAGTGCCATCCTTCTTCTTCCCTTTCTTTCCTTTTGGTATAGATTGGGAAGAGGAAGAGCTTTTTTCAACGTTCAAAATGTTACCCCCAGGTTTATCACCCCTTCTGCTGCCAGTAAAGAACTTATTAATTCATTCATTGAAAAATTCATTTGATTCATATTATAGTAAAGTTTAAATTGAGTGAATGACAACGACAATGAATTGAGGTCATAACAACTTGGGTCTGTGCATCGATGTTGGCTCCCAAGGTCTCTATTTCCTTTAAATATCCAATCATTTTTAAAACATGCTCTTTGACTGGAGTCCTTTCCAACTTCTTTGCACTCATTATCTTCTGTATGGCAACCTGTCTGGTAAGTCTGCTATGATCCCCAAACATCTCTTTTAGGGATTTGATAATGGCATTAGCAGAATCATTCCACTGGTATTGGTGTTGCAACACATTAGCCATAGAGGCCAATATGTAACAACGAGCCATCCCATTCGACCTTCTTCCACTTGTCGAACTCGTGTCTAGCAGCAACCAAAGCATTTGCAATGGGTTTTTAGGGCATGGGGTGGTGAGGACATATATGTGATCCTCTGCAGTTAATAGGATGTCAAGGTTACGTTTCTATTCTGTATAGTTATTTCCAGTTAACTTGTTCTGAGTGAGTATAGTGGCAAGTAGACTAAATGCAAATCTAGACATGAAGTTTAATGTGTTAATGAGATCTCCTAAATAGATTAGAGTCATTCTGATTTATTTACTATTTTTAGAAAATCAAACAAAATCTCTGGTCAGGAGTTGTAAATTTCTAAGTGATGTCTGGTTTTTGTCTGATTCCCAAAGATTAAACCGTTGATCTTTGATTTTGTTTTTGGGTTAGAAACTAGACTCACCTAGGCACCTTGTGTCCAAATATCACTAAGATCCAACCATTGGAAGTATGATATTTCTATTTTTAAAGTCCTAGTCTGCTCTCTATAATTTCTGGAATTCTGTCACAGATTTAATAAACTTTATAAATAATGATCTAAATGACTTTTCTATGACCTAGGGCTTAAACCATGTTTTAATAGTGATTAATTAAACTTAAATCCAGAGGTTAAATGATCCAAATCAATGAATAGTTCATAGCTTACCCTTGTTCATATTCATGTATTCATATGCGTTCATCTATGTAGGTTGATGCTTGTAAGTAGGATTCATTTTGTGTTGGAACTAAGTTGTATTTAATTGAACCTAATTGTGAGTTCCTTGTGGTCAAGTTGGAACTATGCCATCTCTATATGGACATTACATTAGCTCCTAGTTGAGACTTGTATATCTATAGAGATGTTATGTTTCCAATTAATCGGAAGGAATTCATGATTATGTCAATTCTTTCATACTTGATAGATTTAAGCTAGAAGTTTAAGGATGTTATTTAGAATTTCATACTATAACTTGATTAAGGCATGTGGACTAACCCTCTATTTTGCAGCACTATTAAGGTATGATTTCTCAACCCCTCTCTAGTTTATTGTATTCTTTGATTTAAATTAATTTTTGACTCCATGCACAACACCTTAGAATTAGGATTTGCCTTATGTGTATGTATGATTAGAGACCTTTTTAGGATTTTTTATTTTCATATGCATCACATGCTTCGATATCGCAGCTGGATCCTGGGTAGTTTTCTAGTTCCCTATTTGCATATCATTTTGCTTGCTACTCAGATTATGTGGTTTTTGAATGATATCTTATCGTTAGCAATTTTACACCCTTTTAGACGTGCTTTTGTAATGATTATATATATGTATTAGTTGAGGGCATGCTTAGATTAATAATTTGATTAAAAGGATGTTGAGTAGAGGCCTATCATGAGATAGGATAAGAGGGGGTGTTTTAGTCCACTGGGCTCCTTCCCCTCTTATTCCATAATCCCCAGACCTAGAAATCTCTGGTTTCCAAAAGATCGTTTTGCTTTTAAGATGGTTTCTTAATTTTCTTTTAAAAATTAATTGGTGACTCGTATTTAAAAATTGAAAAGAAGTTTTAATTGAAAAGAATTGGTAAAACTACGAATATCCATAGTCCCACACCCGTATGAATGTGTATGTGTGTGTGAGTGTGCAAGCAAGAGGAACCCATAAAATCAAAATAAATAAATAAATAAATAAATAAATAAATAATCAAAGACAAAATTCTTACTGATCTGAGTCATCGCCTAGTTTATCGCCGCCGCCTCGAAGGTGCTGATCGATTACGAAAGCGTTATTCGATTAAAAGGAAAAATCCAGGTTTGAAGTCGATGTTGCCTCGAAGGTGCTGGACGGTTACGAAGGAGGGTTTCGTGACTCTTTGGTACTGCCATCGTCGCTGCCTCAGTTTGAAGGGGTTGTTCTATTTGATCGGTATTATTTGGTGGTGGCAGGGCTGGAGTATAGAAAGGGGGAAGGGAAAGAGTTTGATCAATATCATTTGGTGGTAGAGAGAGAGAGAGAGAGGAGAGGGAGAGCTAGAGAGAGAGAGAGAGGGAGAGACGGATCAGAAGAGGGAAAGAAAGGGTAGTGAAAAAAATAAATAAATAGAGGGTCTTTGGTTAGAGAGGGGTTGAGTCAGCAAAGTCAGCCAATCATAGCAATCTAATCATCGTAGTCATAAGTTTTCTTGTCCTAGTCATAAACCTTTTAGTGACAAACTGAGCTAGAATATAATATAGTTATGAAGTATCCTTTTTTTCTTTCTCTCTCTCTCTCTCTCTCTCTCTCTCTCTCTCTCTCTCTCTCTCTCTCTCTCTTTCCTTCCCAGTGTTGCACATGGTGCCAAAGATAATTAATGGGAGAATTATAGTTCTCCATTTCTATCTTCATTCTTAAAATAACACAAATAAGAATTTTATTATTATCTCTTTCTTATTTTTACTCTTTAAAAAAGAGAGAATTATAGTCCATTTTTATCCTCATTCTTTAAATAATAACAATAATAAATATTATTGTTACTTTTTTTTTCTTACCTGAGACCGATAAGAGTTCGGACTTATCAACTTCTTGGACACCGCGCCATCAGAGCTCTAATCATACATCCACGTGCCAATCTCCCACTTAGAGGATGAAACATAAGAGATAGTCTTTGGGGAGTAACGTAAGCGCACCCAACTCTCCACGATTTTGTCCTGAGAAGGACGACGTAGCAAAATGTCTCAATTACCAATAAACCCTGTCTCGCCTTGAAAAGGAGCACTCGAGCAATATATCCTAAATCCATCAAGAACATGCTCCCAAAAGGAATTGTAGGCCACTGAGGTAAGACCCTCACTCTTTCGAGAAATATTGGTGAAGTAGAAGCTAATGTGAGGCGTACGAATTTCGAGGCTCTAGAAGCAACCAGATAAGTCATCTGCACTAGTGAACATGGAGAAGGGGACATTGAAGCACACCATAAAGATTGTTGCTTTACCTTTCCCAACTGCAAGCCTTTGAACTTAGTAACCCCAAAACCACGAAAGCGCATTTATAAAAATAACTACAAGAACTGGGTAGGAACAAAGGACACAATAGCACACTGGCCAACCGAGCGATGCATAACCTCCCTGATCATATCCAACCTTAGATAAAGAGAGCCCAAGAATATGCCAGCCAATGATACTACCTTCCCTTTCGACAAAATTGCAACAATACCAAACCAACGGGGAATTGAGTCATCCTCCGATGAACCTCGAGCACATAGCATAATAGTTAGCAAGCAATAAAGGCCACATAGCTATACTCATACCCGGGTCCAAGATCAATCTCACGATCAAAACTTGGTTTTGTAGTCTTCTAACGGTCTTCCCAAAAATATCGCATGAAGCCCCCAAAAGTAGTTTTCTTGACCACCCAGATAATGATCCCCATTGGGGTCGAAAGCTGAAGTCTTCTGACACTCCTTGAGGTTTTCATTCAAAATGTTCACCAATTCTTGTTCATCAGGCTCCAAAGCATAGGAGGCAAGGTCAACTTTTCCCACAATATTTAGGCTCAAAGTGGCCGAGATATCCTCCAATGTGGGACCAAATTCACCTCAAGCAACTATAAAAGTATGTGTGGCCGATGACCAACGTGATACCAATGTAAGCATATCATCCTCTAGCTGGTTAACTTTTAAAGAATGAGAAACAACTATGGCATCATATATTTGGGCTATCTTGAGTGGAGCCTCATACTCGGCCATCATGGCGTCGGCCCATTTGTCCCACTGGCTCATAGGGGTGGTTCGACTTGAGAACCTTAACTTTGACATGCTCTAGTGGAACCAAGAAATTGAACCTCCCTCCATTGGCCCAACTCTAGGACCAAAAGAAGCTGGTACACAAGTAAATTTTCCAAAATCGGGAAATGGGGGCTACTTCATCTTTTCCACTATCTCCCAAAATTTGTCCTAATCACCCATATAGGGGCCCTTTGCCACAAGGAATAATCTAATACTGAGGTAACTCCCCCTTCCCTTGCTTCTCAGATAGAGCCTTCTTTTCCCTTGGCATCATACCTACATTACCACATGAACAAACTCATTCAAACAATGCTCTCCAAAATACAATAAGGAACCAAAAGCAATTTTTTGAGCCCCCAAATCACCAAACACCTATATAACGACCAAACATATCCAAAAACTTGCTGAAAATCAACACAATTGCCACACCAATAGTAGACAAAATCAGAAAAAGCTTACCCAACAAAGGCAAATTAGAGGTACAAGAAAGCAACAAGAAGAAGCAATAGCACTATGAACTGCTTGCAATCTATTTACAAATACATTTTTCTCTGTCAATTTTGATGAAGTACAAAAGCATAGCTGACCTCTGAATAGGGGAATGACAGAAATTGCATGATCTAGCTAGCAACATCACCAAATGAACTTGCAACCAAGCAAGGATGTACACCACTTTAGACTTAGCTGATCTAAAAAAAATTTGAATATGGGTGTTACCCGCGAATTGGGATATCAAACTTGGGTCGTGGCATGGTGTGAGATGCTCCAACCATAACCGTAGTAGCTATGTGGTGGCGTGAGTTGCTCCAGTTATGGCGTGGTGGCATGGCTGACTCGAATTGGTACGATTCAAGGTGTGGTGGCATGGGTGACTCAGATCAGCGACGGTATTAGTAATTAAGTAGTGGAATCATGATTTGAGGCTCAAACAAATACTCAAGACTTAGGATGTATTAAGGGTATGGTTGCGTCCTGATGGTAGTAACACCGCCGTGGCTTGGCTTCTAATCTAGGGTTTTATATCAAAAAGAAAGGGAGTATGTGGACTCGCCATGATATGATGTATGGTGCTGGCACTGTAATATGGTGTATGGTTTGGTTGCAGCAGGGTGGTAAGTGGTGGCGTCGCGGTATGGTGTGTAGGGTAAAGTCATGGGGTGGGGTAGGGTAGGGTACGGTGTAAGAGACGATGCAATCGGGTATTGATGATGGAGATGTCCCAACATGGTATGTGTCAAAAGCAGTGCAGTATGGTCAGTGGTAGTACAAATGAGGTGTGATGAGCAATGGCATTGCGGCGTGTTATGGTATGTGGTACTGGCGCGATGGATGAATGGTGTATGGTGTACAATCACAGTATGGTGTGGCGTGGTTACAATTTTTGTATGAAATATTGGTACAAGCGCGGTATGGTACAGTGGCAGCTGCAAGAAGGAGGTATTTGGGTTGCGACTTAATAGAGAAAATTAGTGCTTACAAGGAAGTGTTTAGCACTCACGGCTTAGGAAAGATACCTATTTTTAGTAAAGGTAGCATGGTATTGATACTTGTGCATATGGTCGCGTATTTGGGATACCATATGAACAGAGCATATATGATTAATTCTTATATTTCCTCTCTCTCACTACAAGCTCTCTCTCACTACAAGCTCTCTCCCACTACAAGCTCTCTCTCTCTCTAACCAAACCAAACCAAGCCTTGTGTCCCAATCAATTGGGGTCAGCTGTATGAATCCTTTTTCTCTATTCTGCACGATCAAGAGCTATATGCTCATTTAAATTATATATATATTCATATCTTGTTGTACTATATATTCCCAAGTCAGTCTAGGTCTGCCTCTCCCTTTAACCATTCCAGGCACTACGATCTTATCACTCTTTCACACAGGTGCATCTACAGGTCTTCATTGCACATGGCCGAACCATCTAAGTCTATTCTCCCTCAACTTATCCTTAATATATGTCACTCCTACAGTCTCTCGGATGTACTCATTTCTAATTCTATCTTTCCTAGTCTTACCACACATCCATCTTAGCATCCTCATCTCTGTTACACTCAATTTACTAATATGTTGTTTCTTAGTTGCCCAACACTCTGTCCAGTAGAGCATAGCTGGCCTAATAGCTGTCCTATAAAATTTTTCTTTCAATTTTGCTGGTATTCTCCGGTCACATTACTCCAGAAGCACTCCTCCACTTAAGCCAGCCCATTTTAATTCTATGGGTCACGTCATCACCAATCTCTCCGTGTCTACTAATCATTGAACCTAGATAGCAAAAGTGTTCCATTTTTGGGATCTCCTAATCTTTGATCTTCACTGCTTCATTTTCTCTACTTCTACTATTGCTAAAAGTACATTCCATGTATTCTGTTTTCATCCTACTTATCCTTAGCCCCTTAGTCTCTAGTGCTTCTTTCCAAGCTTCTAGTTTAGTGTTGAGTCCCCTTTTAGTCTCATCAACCAAGACAATATCATCTGCGAACAACATATACCATGGAACCTCATCTTGAATGTGTCTAGTCAATTCATCCATAATTAGGGCGAACAAATAAGGGCTCATGGACGACCCCTGGTGCAGGCCTTGAGCCCATTTTGAATAAGGGCTCATCTTGAATGTCTCTCTCTCTCTCTACATTTAAAAAAAAGGAAAGCAAAGATTGAGCATTAAATGCTCTACCCACCTATATATATAGCTCTCTCTATAACAGACCCATGACCCAAGACTGTGACACCTGCTCCTGCGGTTAATTATTATTATATTAGCATGCATTGTTAATTATACAATAATGTTGGAAATGCATTTATGATGTGGGTTTTGACCCACTAAGTTAATTATGTGTATCCGTTTGGGAACCCAGATGTGGCCAACGTGGCAGTCCCCGATTGGGACGTAGGTTGTGAAGTTCCTGTGTGATGGGACGGTGATGTGAAATCACTCTATGTGCTTATGTGTTTATTAAGGCTTACGTGAAATATTCTATTATATTATTTTATTTCATTTTAGTGGGTTTGGGGTACCTTTGTGAGTATGAAATGAATACGCTACATATTTAGTAGGCTAATTAGCAACTTCATAATATTAAATGGACCACTTGTGAGACCCATGCGAGACATAGACAAATACCCATTTAGATTTGGGATAGTTTGAATATGGTTTCATAACTTTTAGGGGCGTAATTGTAACACATTAGAACTTGTGGGGATGCAAGTTTACATAGCAAAGGTTGGATTTACATGTTAGTTCACATGTGTCTTAGGTGACATATGCCAAATTCTTGTTCTTCTTCTTCATATCAGCAATACAAAGAGGGAATGATACGAGAGTTTCAACGGAAAACTTGATGGATCATTCGACATCAATTGTCGCGCCATTTGATGTTCAATTTTAATTATGATTACATATTTAGACTCCTGGAGGTGAGTCTAATGCGTAGATAACAATTTGGTTAAGTTCTGTGATAGTTTTTCTACAACCCATTTTGGGGGGTTTTGCTTATAATCTATAATTTTGTGATAGGATTTGTACTCGGCATTTAGGGAGTTCATAATATGGAGTTAGGAGCGATTTTTACAAGGTGAGTGATACTAATACGGGATTCAATGGGTTGATACCCTATTTTGATTCATTTGTATGCTAAGCAGGTCTACTTATGTAACTTAGCTCACATTCAATGTTGGGAAAATCCATGTGATTAATAAGACCCAATTGTATGTTGAAAGCATGGTGTAATGAATTGTTTGGACATGTTAAGTTATCTATTTGGGTCAATGGGGTACTTGTATTGTTCATCATGTGTGTTAGATATCGAGCCACCAGTGGCTATTGGGTATTACCCTTTTGAAAGAAGAGACGTGGGTATCTACCGATTATATGGGAGATTCAGTGGTGGATTCACAAACCAGGATTGAAGGTGACAACAATGTATTTTCGGCGATTATAGTTGAATGTAATTTGGTGGATTATGACTTGTTAATCCATGTTTTCAATTACTATCATTCACAAGCATATAGCTTATATATTGTATTGGTTATTGAATAACCATTGCAGGTGATCATACCGGTGAGGACCTAAAGAAATGAATCGACGAGCATGGAAAGAACGGGGAACTTGTTAGTAGTTTAATAATTACTTTGAATCTTTCACGTTTATGTTAAACTCGTGAAACTTGTTTATATTGTATTAGTTCTTAACTCGGGCTTGGAACTTGTAATAGCTTCAACTCGATAACTCGTGGATGTTGTAAGTTGGTTAGTTCGTGTTTATATAAGTTGTTTATGTTGGGTTTGATCATGTTTATCAGGTGTTACGTGTGTTTTGTTGGTTTTGTTAAAAATTGGAGTTGCTGTAGATTGGGTTCTGCTGCCCATTTCAGTCAATCGGGTGTCTAATCTAGTCAACTGGAACGTGTACCAAAACACCACATTCTGTAACAACCATGTACAATTAACCAAACATGCACTAGTAGACCGAGGATTGGCTCCTCCAGTCAATCGGACATGGTCTAGTCGACGGATTAGAGCTCTGGGTGTTCAAGCTCTCTGTAGTTCCCAATACAATCGACTGGACTCCCCGATCAGTCAACTGGATTGCTATGCTTCAAAAAAATGTTTTATAAATGTTTGAATTGGGAAAATTTTTATAACTCTGAATTTATGTTTATTAATGGACCTTTGGGAGGGGTTTCCGTGTCTTGGTGGTGTGCCACTTATCCTAGAGCCATATGGGTGGTTCTGGGGCATGATATTTAGTGGTATCAGAGTAATAGGCTTAGAAACTTGGCGAGAGATGATGACTTGAGAGTACGCATTATGTTGAGAATGTAGATGCATTTGTACTTATATATTATTAGCTGCTGCCATGTGGTGATGTTGTAATATGAACATTGCACAACATATTGGCGTAGCACGCATTGTATTTGTGCGAATTTGATTGACAGGTAAAGAATGGATCCAAAACTGAGAACATTCACCACATTCAAGATTAGATCATTTGGAGGATATAATAAGTAACTTTGTAAGAGCTACCAGTGATAGAATACCGAGGGGTGAGATTGGACCTGCAAATCTATGACAACAGGTAGAACGTGGAGTGATTGAGCAATTTTACAAGAAAAAGCTGAGTCAGTTTGTTGGGGGTCCTGATTCATCAGAAACTAACCACTGGGTGATGGAGATGAACTGAATTTTTTGAGCAGTCATTACACCAAATTGGCACCCTTATTTTTGCGTCGTTTGTCACTGTCCAGAACTGTGAAAAATTTCGTCACCTTTCAAAATTGTGATAATTTGATTTGTCACCGCTCATAGAAGTGACAAATGTAGTCACGCCTTTAAACCGTGACAAAAAATAATTTTATCACCATTAAAATCCATGACTAAATTTGTCACCGTTAACAGCGGGGACAAATAAATAGTGACTAATGTTTAAAGGGGAAAAACAAAAACCCTACCCCCTCTTCTTTCTCCCTCCCACTCTCATTTTCAACTCTCTCTCACTGTCTTTCTAACCCAGCCGTCCCCAATAACCCCCTTCCCCCTCTCAGTGCTACCCCCACCCCCACCCCACCCCTTCATCACCACCACCCCCGCCCCATCCCACCCCTCCGACACCACCACTCCTATCCTACGCTACTGATCCACCACCACCTACCCACTCAGGTATGATTTAGGGCTTCATTTTTTTGTTCTTTATTTTTTGTTTCATGTTTTATTTGAAATCTGGTAAGATTAGGATTGTCTATTTTGAGATTTTTACTATTGAGATTTTTATTGGGTTGAAGATGTTAGTTGCGAACAGTTTTGATCTACGGCAAAAGGACGCTTTTTTCTACGCAGCCGAAGAGGTTCAAGAATCTGCAGATATATATGTGTTTTTTTTAATATAATCTCTTATTTCTTCAAGTTTTTATGATGTGGGTATGTTCAGTTTGGTGATTTGTGTTTTCACTTTGATCTAATTGTGCATATAAAATGTGATTTCTGTTTGTATATGCATTCTTTTTTATTAGGTTTCTTCAATGGGTATTTGAATCATTGTTGTAATTATGAATTTTGATATATGCTTTATCTGGACAATTGGGATGATAAGTATAATTCATTATAGGTAATCTCAGAAATTTTAGATAGATTTCCATCTTTTTCAGAGATGAACACTTTGGCTAAATTTATTGTTTATATGATGTATGCATATATATATATATATATATATTTACACATGTATTATGGGTTTCTTTTTAGTAATAAAATTGCATTTTGTTCATTTTTATTTGGGGTTTTCCCAGAAAGGAATCAGTGTACATGACATAGGGTAGAGAAAGGTGTCATGTTCCAGAGCTGCAAAAATAGAAAAAAATAAATTTCCTTTTTGTGTCTATAGGGAATGACAAGTGAAAGTCACTAATTATCCACACCACACAGTACTAGTCCACAAGATAAACAGGAACAGTAACATAAACAACTGAAATATAATAACAGTGTATCGATTACAAACATCAGAGTGGTCCTCAGGATCACAACAGGTCTAGAAACAACATATGCCTAAGGACCCGTTAAACTAAAGCAGTTCAATAGAATTTTAAAGTAATATAAACTAGATATAACTATCTTCAAATCTTCAGCTGGCGTAAGGGTAGTCATTAGCGTAACAGCTTCCTCCGACATAACTGACATCAGTGGGGCCACCCTTTGCAAAATTCCCCTCAGGGTATCAATGTTATAACATATACAAGTTATTGAAGTCATGAGGTATAGTTCTACTAAATAATATCTTCTCTGTATTCCAATGTCATAACTCAACCCTTATCGTTTTTTTATCTTGAGACTGATAATCATCATGATAACTAACAACTCGACTGAAAGAACATACTCGATCGGTTCACATATATAGACATACCATCATTCTGTCCATTGCTATTCTTTTTATTTCATTTCACTTTTTCTTTTTATTTATTTACTTGCTGATATTAGATTCTCGTAACTTTTGCAGCTTCAGCTAGATATACTAAAGGGTCATGGAAGCCTGGCCCATGGCTACGAGTGGTACCAAACCCTGAGTGAGACTATATGGGGATTTATTGATGATGCGGGCTTCGGGGACTTCGTCAAGCTCTTGACGAAGAGCTCGAATGACCTGAGACAGATTTATGCTCTCTCGGAGTGATGGTGGGACACCACCAACACATTCCACTTCGAGTTTGGAAAGATGACGATGACCCCGCTTGACTTTAGTATGATCACTGGGATCCCCTTTGGGGTGAAGTGCTTACGGTACCTGGATATAATGGCAGAGTGGGACCATGTGCTCCCGTTGTTAGTAGTAGTCCCAAAGGAGCCCTTAGTCATGGCCAAGTGGTTTATGGACATATTCAAGGGCCAAGAGGGCTTTTCAGACGAGCAGATGGCTCGGGGATTTCTTATGTATATGCTGGGGAGTTCTCTGTTGAGCATCCGGGGGGATCCGATTTCTGTTGCATTGGTGGTGTTCCTGGAGCACTTGAATCGTACATATGAGTAGGATTGGGCTGGGGCCGGACTAGCCATTCTATATAGGCATATGGGAGAGATTTCTCGAGATTGCCCAGCCTCCACGAGCGGCTTCTGGAGAGCGTGGGAGGTACACTCTTTTATTTTCTTTTATTTTTCATTAATTTTCCAAACAATTTTTAAATTGTGAATCGTATACTTTTCTTTTTATTGCAGATTTGGTCCTATGAGTACCTCTATATGATGGCGCCCTCTACACAGCCCACAGATACCCTCGTTATGCCCCAGGGATGGAAGTAGTAGAAGGATCGTGTCGGGCGGAAGACTGGTGCCCACGACTTCATCACGTTCAGGTATTTCCTGAGGAACTTGAGGGAGCCGCACGTCCGTTGGTAGCCTTGGGTCGACGTGCTTCCTACCGTTACTCTAGGGATGCAGAGATCGACGGGTTATGACCTGATGAGACTATTATTGGATGGGCCAAACGCTCAAGAGTGGTACTTGGGAGAGAGAGTGACTCGATAGTCCTTGATGGCCCCTATTTTTCACGTGTTGCACCCTTCACCTTGCTTTATGATAGCTATAGAGACTCTCCATGGTAGCACATTCACAGCCACCCTGAATGGGCTCTCGATTCAGGATTTTCTAAAGCCCCTCGATGGATATGCAAGTTTCCGTGCTGCCAAGCTGATGAAGAACTTCCCTCTGATGGAAGTGACTCAAGTAATTTACTTTTAACTTTTCAATCTTTTCTTTAGTTCTTTTCATTTTATTGAATTCTTCTTTCTTTCTTTGCAGTCCGTTCATGTCGCAGCTCGAGCTCCTGCTTTACCACCGTGGGATTGGAGCCTCCGAACAGTCTTCCAGGGCGAGCAGGACATGACCATGGTGCCGAGATATCATACAGGTGCCCCTACCATCCCGCTCTAGTACGATCATGTCCCACAGGACTACGCCGAGGAGGGCCTGCTTTATGCCCATAGCGTGAGGGAGTGTGTCCATGGACGAGAGTGCAGGGTAGTTTTCTATACAGCCGACTTCAACTTTGCATTCTCCCTTGATTTTCTAATTTTTTTGGTTTTCTGATTTTAGGCTGATGGAGCTCGGATGACTGCTGAGGCTCAACTGAGTGCCAAGGTAAATTCTCATTACTTATTTTTATTTAGGCTTTTCCTATTCAACATTTTCATTTCAATTTTCAATTTATTTAACTAATTCTGGACTCGCTTTCTCATTTATTCAGGATGACGAGATTAAGACGCTAACCCTGCGGGTGAGAGATCTAGAGCTACAGCTTGGAGCCGGCTCAAGTGGAACTCATGGGGGTACGGGGCGAGGTGGAGGCAGAGGCAGAGGCGGAGGCGGGGGCCATGGTGCTAGGAGGGACATGTAGTCAGAGCAGGAGCCTCTCCAGCGTGTCAATTGCCAAACTCGAGGTCAGGGGCGAGGTTGATCCCATTTCTCTTTCATCTCTCTTTTTCATTTTCTGAGTGTTTTGAAAGGATACATACACATTTGGATGACTGTATATATACATATATACTTATTTTGATGACGGCTCTTGGATAGCCAAGATAGGATAGGCATCTATATACCTTATGATCATCTTTTATTTTTCTGCATAATTCTATTTTGATGATTGCGACCATGGCTTGGTCACGCATTTCATTGGTTTTGAATGCTGCATTTTATGAATGTGACCATGGCTTGGTCTTTTTATTTTCTGTGAATGATGAATGCTTATAACTGTGATCATGCCTTTATTATTCATTTTTTGTAAATGATGAATGTGACCATGGCTTGGTCTGTTGTACGTGATGTAATTTGATACACACGTTTTATTGTATATTTAGTTTGCTGTTTACAGGTTGGGTTGAAAACATTAAAACAGGCTGTGGCAAAAATTAGCTTCCTTGCGGCACTCGGTTAGGCCTGCGCGACACTTAGCGAGGGCCGCAGCGGTAGTTAGTGAATGCCATACGGCATTCACGGACTGCTGCGCGACACTTTCTAGAGTGTCGTTCGGTATTTCGAGTGCCGATCGGAGGTCTGGGAAGATCTACTTCTCTTTTTTTATACCCCATTTTCCCTCAAAAGCTCCATAAAACACTCTTCTCCTTCTCCCATTTAGCTCTCAAATACTTTTCCCATGGATACTTTCTCGGGTATTGATAGGCTTAACTTCAAGTGCTTCAGGCTGAACGATCTCTTCTATTTTTCGGCGGATGGCCCTGAATGAAGGTTGCTTCGAGTTGCTATCTAGTGTTGGGATCCCACACTCCACGTCTTTTACTTTGGCTACCAGGAGGTCTGCCCTTTGTTTGAGGAGTTCAGTGCTATTCTCCACATTGATCCTTTTGCGGATCTGACAGTTCCTTCGGTACAGGCCAGGTATGCTCGAGACTTGGCTGCTCTTCATTCATTCATCTTGGAATGTGGCAGGCTCTTTCATTCATGATAGGCAGATTGATTTTGAGCGCCTTTCCTCTGTCTAAGCTCCTATGGGAGACCCCTATGACAGGGAGTATCAGATCATACGGCGTAGTGCATTATCGATTGTTATGCTATCTTATTTCCTCTTCCAGTCATCTTCTGATGTTCTCATACCCATCACTTGCGGTCTACGAGAAATGAAGAGTGCCATTATGCTGGTTCTGGGTGAGATCCTGATGGGATTGGATCGTGCCCATACTATGGGGTCATGTTATCTGCCGGGGCACCCTTTGTCTTACAGGTTTGGCTCATGGAGCATCTAGATCTCTTTATACACCCTTCGCACCTTCGCGGGTCATTCCCTTACGATCGTATGGAGATTCACCACCTATTTTATTCTGTCGACACCTGGCTCGACTTGCTTTAGGGTCTTTCTCCTAGTGAAATCTGTTGGGTCTGCCCGCAGTGGACTTATTGCTCTGTTGCAGTACGACTTCCCGAGCGACCTGGTATCTGGTTACCTAGCTTACATGCTACTACTTTTTATGTCCCTGGCAGAGTGGTTTATCAGTACATACTTCTCCAAGATATTACTGAGGACATTATTGCAGACTTTACGAGGAGTTCGGCCATGAGTTCTTCCACTGTGAAGGCTTTCGCTGAGGCTTGGCATGACAGGGTGGTAGCTCCCTTTCGGAGAATCCCGGCTTCAGTCTTGCCTGCTATTGAGTAGCTTTTGCAGATCCAGACCTTGGTTGAGAGACAGACTCCATAGACATACATAGATGAAGGCAAAATATGACAAAGCTTTATTTTTTCAAAATTTCTGACAAATCCTGTCCATTTTCCTGTGCTTTTGAATGTGAATTTCTTCTTTATCTTTCCAAAGAATGTTCCTGTATTTAGGAAATGTTCTAGCATGTTCAATCAGTGCGTTCACTCTTTTGATCCATCTTTAGGTTATGAAAATCCTCCTTTCAAAATCTTTTCTTGGCTTTTCATTACATTGCTTTGAGCCTTGCTTAGAGATTTAATCTTCTATACCATGAATTCTTATTTGTTCCTTTATAGTACTTATTTTGATAGCCAGGAGATCCAGAGATGGGTTTAAGGTAAATATATGGGTTCTTCGAATAGCAAACAAAGTTTGCCCCTGGTTATGAGGCTCTGAAGTGGTTCTGGGCAAACGCAAGTTTGCCCCTAGTTTAGCGTAGGGATTTTCTTTAGGTTTTTTATGGATCGAAGGCTTTTGAAGAGCCCGCCTACTTATCCCCGAGTGGGTATTAGGTCCTGAGTAGTTTGGTTTAAGGCTTGACAGAAGGTGCCACTCGGGCAATTATTAATGACCGAACCGAGCAGGTCGCCTATGTATCCCCTAACGGGAATCAGGTCAAGCGTAGTTCATCAATGTAGGAGGTTTTGAAAGTAACGATTTCAAGTAAAATACTTCTTGAGGCGATCGAGGTTAATTGGCTATTTAAATTCAACCCCGTCTAGATCCATAAGGTAGGCAGCTCCTCCAGAAAGGAGAGTCTTAATGATGTGGTCCGTCTGGGTCATAAATAGGCACTTTAAGTTCTTTGAGGACCAAGTCACCCTCAGTAAGCTTCCTTGGGCAAACTTTTTTGTTGAAAGCATGAGCTATCCTCTTCTGATATCCTCGAGTATGGTTTATTGCGGCCAACCTTTTTTCATTAAGCAACATCAACTCCTCATACCTTTCCCATATCCATTCTAATTCAGTTACTTCACACTCCGCCAAAACCCGAAGAGAGGGTATCTCTACCTCAATTGGAAGGACGGCCTCCATCCTATAAACCAATGAATACGGTATAGCTCCTGTAGAGGTTCTCACAGAGGTCTAGTGTCCCCATAGTGAAAACGACAATTTCTTGTGCCAATCTTTATACGTGTCTGTCGTTTTCCCCAAGATTGCTTTAACATTCTTATTTGCCACTTCCACCGCCCCATTCGTTTGTAGTCTATACGGGGATGACTGATGATGGGTGATCTTGCATTTCTCTAAGAACGGGATGACTTCACCTTGGAAATGACTTCTGTGATCCGAAATAAACTCACTTGGGACCCTATATATGCAAATTATGTTTTTTTTCTATGAAGCTCACCACATCTTTAGCCTTCAAAGTTGCATACGACGCAGCCTCCACCCACTTAGTAAAGTAATCAATTGCCACAATTATGTACCGGTGCCCATTGGAGGCTTTTGGAATTATTTTTGCCGATACTATCTATACCCCATACTGAAAACGACCAAGGTGTAGTCATGCTATAGAGTTGGGATGGCGGGGTATGCATCAGATTTGCATGGATCTAGCACTTGTGGCATCTTCTGACATACTCACAGCAATCTTTGTCTAAGGTTATCCAGTAATACCCTTGCCAAATTATCTTCTTCGCCAACATATGCCCGATCATGTGGGGTCCACAAACTCATTCGTGTATATCCTCCATCATTCTCTTAGCCTCCTTTCTATACAAACACTCCAAATTATACCCGGTGTACGATTTCTTCCATAGCTTATCCACGTAGATCACAAATTGGGCAGAGAATCTTCGAATTACCTTCCTATCCTTCTCTAAAGCTCCTTTGGGGGTATTCTCCTTTCTTAATGAAATTCCAAACATCCTCGTACCAAGATATTTCACCTTCATCTTTTAGGGCTGTGATCATCTCAAATGAAGGTTGGTTCCTTATCTCTATGGATAGTGGAATCATGGTGACTCCCGAGGGGATTTGTATCATCGAGGCTAAGGTTACTAGGGAATCAGCCAACTAGTTCTCTTCTCGGTGAAGGTAACAGAATGATATCTTCTTAAACTGTACTTTCAAGCTCTCCAAATAGTGGTACTAAGGTCTCAATTTCTCATGCTTTACCCTCCAATCACCCTGCACTTGGGATATGATCAAGTTAGAATCTCCAAAAACATCAATCCTCCCAACTTTTAAGGCCATTGCTGCTTCCATCCCAATTATGCATGCTTCGTACTCCACTGTGTTATTGGTTGAGTTTTACTTAAGCTTGTTGGCTAATGGGGTAGGGGTTCCATCAGGTGCTACAAAGATGATTCCAACCCCATAGCCCAGTTGGTTAGCCGCTCCATCAAAATACATTTTCCACAGATTTTTCTCTATCCCCATCATTCCTTCATCCGGGAATTGAAACTCACCTTTCTCCTTGGATTCTATTACAAGATCGGCCAGGTACTCGGCGAAAGCTCTCCCTTTCTCGGATTTGGCAGTTACATACTTGATATCAAACTCAGCCAGCATCATGGTCTATCGGGAAATCCTACTTATCAAAATGGTTTTTCAAATAGGTACTTGAGTGGGTCCATTTGGGATATTAGGGTTATGGAAAGGCTAACATGTTGTGCCTAAGGCGACAGGTACACCAGACCAAGGCCCAACAGGCTTTCTCTAAGGGTGAATACTTTAGTTTATGTCTGGCCATCCTTTTACTTAAGTAGTAAACAGCCTTTTCCACGTGCCCCTCTTTTCCTTCTTAGGCCAACATATACCCCATCGAATCTTCAGACACCAAAAGGTATAATAACAAAGGCTTTCCGGGCGTGGGTGGTGATAGGTTTTGGAGGTAGGTTTTGATTTTATCGAAGGCTTGTTGGCATAAGGCATCCCACTCGAACTTCTCTCCTTTTCTAAGTAACCTAAACAGTGGGTCACAAGTCAAGGTGAGTTTCGAGATGAAACGGCTGATGAACTGTATTCTACCCAAGAATCCCCTCAACTCCTTCTCATTCTTCGGTGGCTGCATTTCAACTATGGCTTTTATTTTGGTTGGGTCCACCTCTATTTCCCTTTGGATAATAAGGAATCCTAACAACTTCCCGGTAGTAACTCTGAAGGTGCACTTTTGAGGATTTAGCCTCATTCAAAACTCTCTTAACCTTTCGAAGAACTTCCTCAATGCCTCCAAGTGTCCTTCCCTCTTTTTAGATTTCATGACCATATCATCCACATATACCTCTACTTCCTTATGAATCATGTCGTACAGTAATGTAGTAGTAGCCCGCTGATACGTCGCCCCCGCGTTCTTAAGCCTGAATGATGTTACCCTATAGCAATATATACCCCAAGGCATGATGAAGGTGGTCTTCTCCCTATCCTCTAGTTCCATGAGAATCTAGTTGTATCTTGAGAACCCATCCATGAAGGACAAGAGTTCATGCCCCGCGGTGTTATCAACTAGAACGTCGATATGTGGTAGAGGGAAGATTTGTTTAAATCTCAAAAATCAACACAAACCCTAACACGACCATCCTTCTTCGGAACTGGTATGATGTTGGCGATCCATTCGGGATACTCGGTGACCATCAAGAATCCAGCCTTTAACTGCTTTTCAACTTCTTCTTTTACTTTAAGTGCCCATTCAGGACTCAATCGCCTCAAATTTTGTTTTATTGGTTTTGAGTTAAGAAAGAGGGGGACATGATGCTGAACTATCTCTGGATCAATTCCTGGTATATCATTATAAGACCATGCAAAAACATATTTTAATTCATTTAATAGATTGATTAACTCTTTGCTTTCTTCATTGCTAAGTGTAGAGCCAATAAAAATATTTTGGGGATTATCTTCATTTCCTAGATTGATCGTTTGAGTGTCCTCAATGATTTTGCATGTAGATTCTTTTTCTGTTTTAATTAACTTTTGCAATTCATTTGGTATTTCATAATTATCACATTCATCTCATTAGGCGCATTCGAGTAGGCAGAATTAGTCATGCTTTCATTAACTTTGTTCGGGGTGATTACAACAGACATAGCAATAAAAAGTGTCACGCCTCGAAGTACCAAAAATAGGGAAAAATAAATTTCCATTATGGGTTCGTAGACACGTGACTGGTTGTGAGTGTCACCTGATTGTCCAAACACGCTTCTAATAATAATAATGTAATACGGGAAGATGACTAAGTTCAGCGGTAGCGTAAATTTAAAACTTCAAGTCTTACATGATTAGTATATTACAGACCAAAAGATATCCAAAAGATAGATATTACAAGTTCAACTAAGCTATTACATCATTAAACATATTTATAACAAAACTATGATAAAAGAAAAACTCCAAGATCTTCAGCTGGCGAAACCGTAGCCTTCCTTGTAGTAATCTTCACTAGCATAGTCTTTAGTAGTAAAATCTATATCTTGATCATAGCCGGCTCCGTCTGGACCTGCAAAGGTTGGACGTGGAAGGTCCAGCGGCATGAAAAGCCGTTAGAGGTTAAGCTAAGTGAGGGTCCCCTTAAGGTTACCACCACCAAGGTAAGTTATTCTTCCTTTCTTCTTATTCTCAAACTATGTCTCGTTAATCTTTTCTAATTCTCAAAACTATGCCTTGTTTAAATCCAATCATTCACTTCGAAACTTAACCCAGAACTGAACTGACCAACGACATTGACTGAAAGAAGACTTAACTCCAAACGCTTTTACCGGTCAAGAAAGACCAACACTCGACAATGAATCGCTTAATTGAACACATCACTGATGATCCTAAGAACAAGTGTGCGGGATATTAACAATCACTTGGTCGAACACGTCATGCCGATCCTCAGGTCACCCGCACATAACTGAACACTTCATGCCGATCCTCAGACCAAGGGTACGGGATATTAACAATCACTTGGACGAACACGTCATGCCGATCCTCAGGTCACCCATACTTAACCGAACACGTCATGCCGATCCTCAGTCCAAGGGTACGAAAAAATAATCAACCACTTGATCGAATACGTCATGACGATCCTCAGGTCATCCGCACTTGACCGAACACGTCATGCCTATCCTCAGATCAAGAACACAAAACATAACTCTCTAATCGACTCCATGGAATTACAGAAAGACCAACTTTGCAAGAATTATTCGAACACGACACACGACACAAAAGTTTACTAATCAACTTTGACCGGTAATCACATGACAAAAAACGATGTCCAACTTCCCTGATTCGCATAAAATCTGTTATTGAAGGTTTTATCGTTATCTTACGCGTTCGTACATTTCGTAGTTTAGTTCATTAATTACATCCATTTATACTTTCAAAGTTACGTTTATACATCCGACCTTCTATTTTATATCATAATATACTTATGATGAGAACTTACCTAATCATTATCAACGTAATAATCGTGCTGTACAACATACTTAAAGCTTGGGTATGAACTTTCAATGGTCATTAAACTATATTCATAACAATGGAAAACATAGCACGTAGCTCATGGATATATAACATGGATTTAATACCAATAAACATATAGATGAAATCCTTAACATACTCATCTATGCAATAGCACTACCATAGCACAAGATTTTCATAACAACACAGGTACCGAAAAACTAGCATCAACAATCAACACCATGCATAAACAAAACATCATACAAAAGCTACACAATCTGACAAGATACATTTTCACTGTGTTGACTGAAACAACATGATTTATTTGGACATGATAAATTGCTTTGTAGATCAAACTCAAAATTAGAACATTATAGGTATTTGGATCAACTTCATGTACAAAAAAAATCTAGCTTCAATTACATTTTTGAGTTGCTTAAAATATTTATTTTACTTAGACATTTCTATATTTTGGGACTGCTCTGTCCCAGATTTATAGTACTCCATTGTACATGACTTTTACCAATGAAGAAGTCATTTTTAGACCAGGATATGGAAGATTTATTTGTAGATAAATGAGTTAGCTTTTTCCACAAAAAAACCTAGCTTCTTTATGATTTTTGAGCTACTCCAAACGTTCATTTTACTAAACTATGTTCTGATGAAAGTTTATGTTTCCCAGATTTATAACACTGCGTTTACATGCATTTTACCTATGAAGGAGTGATTTCTAGATTGATCTAAAGAAGCATTATTTGTAGATAAATGAGTTACCTTTCTTCGCAAAAAAACCTAGCCTAATTAAGATTTTTGAGCTACTCCAAGCGTTCATTTTACTAAACTATGTTCTGCTGAAAGTTTCAGTTTCTCAGATTTAAGGATTTGTCTTGCATAGCATGGAATCCTCAAAATAGCAGCATCAAGCTCTTACTAAACATCACTACATACTATATATGTTTTAAATTGAGTTAGATTACTCATAATTACTCACCAAAGCTTGAAATTGAGCTTGGATGTTGTTTTTGAGCTTAATGGAGCTTGAACTTCAAACTTCAAGGATGAACTTCTTCTTCTTCTTAACTTTTCTTCTCTCTTTTTCTCATGAACTACCTAAGTCTCCTAATTTTCTCTCCAAAAATTCAGATTATGATCCAACTAAGAGAGTGTAGCGTGTGCAAGTGCTTGTTTATATAGAATTTCCATGTGCTAGGTGTCCTTTGCATGTTGCATGCTTAGGACATGTGTCCTACAAGTGGACATGTGTCAAAGGGGTGTAACATATGGCTATCATGTGGCCGGCTATATGGGGACCACCTTGGGTTATGTGCTACTTCCTTGATTTGCATGCATAAGTTCCTTAATATACGTGTCAGTCTTGATTTATGTGCAACCGGGTATTATTTCTATTATCCGGGTCCGAGTACGGGACTAAGTTAAATCTTATTATGGTTGAGTCGGTATGGTTACTACAGTCTATACGATAATACTACAACACGTCCATACCGTCACGTAATTAAAATAATAATATAATAATAGAAATTCAAAAAATTGATATTATTATTAATGAAAAGAAAATTACAGGTATTACAGTAAGACGCCTCATTTGGGCCATTACAGACTCTGGGGAGGGGGGATATTTATCACTAGACTCGAAAATCCATTCTTTGTTGACTCATTTCTTGAGTTCCACAGTATGGCAGCCTGGCAGGTTCCCTGTTCCCATCTCAATTTTCTCCTTATCTTTTGGCTCTTCTGCTTTGTCTTCACCTTCCCATTCGTCCTTTCCTAGCACATTTCCCACCATATCCTCATCATGCTCTTCCCCAGTCTTGGCTTCAACAATCTTTTCTCGACCATTTTCTTCGGTCTTGATGCTTCTTTCACCCAACAGGGTCTGCATAGCCGGACCATCCAACATACTGATCCAATCTTTGACAGTGGCAAACTTTACGGGCATCTACAGATATGGGTCTTCATATTTGGAAAACTCATAGGGGAAGAAGATCTCAAACCCTGGCTTCAAGCAATTGTCCTTCCGATCCACCCATGGCTCTGGAAAGCTACAGAAGGGGAAATCGTCTCCTTCCTTCACAAAGTACCAGTTGAGCACTTTCTGATAAGGGACCATTGGTGCATCGACTGCTTTCTTCTTGCCTTTAATTCCTTCTTCGATGGCTGATAACCCAAATCATGAGTATGAGTCTGTGTGGGGATCCTTGGAAACTCTGACAATCCTTGATGATTTTTGCCTAGCCCCATTCCTGGGAAGAAGCCCATCTTTTTCATAATTCCGGTGACCAATGGGCTTGCATACTGATCGAAATACAATGGCAGGCGGCTTTACGCCCTCCAACATGATTATGAATTAAAACCCTCCCAGACTTATTTCTTCTTCTTGTAATTGTACCTCTAAAACTGGTGCGCTTGACGAAGCTTCAGACAGATAGACCCAACTATCCCTGAGAATATCGCAGACCTTGTTTTTCCAAACACACTTAACCTTCTGATGAATTATCGATGGTATGGCACCTAGACTGTCCAACCATGACCTATCCAATAGTAAATTGAAAGAAGCGGGGATATCGATGAACTGAAACTCGGCTTGTTATTCCAAGGGCCCGACGGTGAGATTGAGGAAGATTATACCCATGACCGTCCTTTGGGTGTTGTCATATGCTCTTACCCTCTGTTCAGATGGTGTGAAAGTTGACTCATCTAGACCCATTCGCTTGGCTATTCGAAATGGGCATACGTTTAAAGCAGACCCGTGGTCAACAAGACAAGCAGGTACGATATTCTCCAAGCATTCAATTGCGATGTACAATGACTTACTGTGAATGGGCCCTTTGGGGGGAAGATCATCTGAAGAAAAGGTGATGGCCAGGGTCAGAATTCGGCCGATCATTCCTACGAGATCTTCTGGCGCCATGCGGATATAAACATCAGACTGGTTCAAAGCATCTAGGCCTGCCTGCCTGTGACGCTTAGAGGCGATCAATAACCCCTAGATGGTGATATTGGCTTGGGTCTTCTTCATTTGCTTCAAAATCCTATCCTCCTCCTCTTCTTCATTCATTTTTCCTTTTCCTTTATCGAATTCTCTCCTTGGGTGATCTTCTTCCAAATCCTGCGATTTAAAGTGTCTACCTGACTGGGTCAGATGACTGACTTATTATTTTGCCCACAAATTGTCGATTTCTGAAGCGGCTTTCAAATTCTCTTTCCCCATCTTTGTCTCTTCGTCACTTTCATACCACAGATCGTCTTCCACCTGACCCATATCCCAACTATCTGCTTTGTTAACCTCTAAAGCCCACCAATCCATTTACTTTGTCATTTCTTCTCCACATCTTTCTGACTGGTTTCCCAGAGTACAAATTTTAGATTCTTTCGACAGCTGGTATGGTTTCCTCAGTTTCCAACTTTAGTGATCAACCTGAATGGATCGAAGGTTGTCTCCTCAAACCCCAAGAATAAAGGCATTATGGCGGTGGTACAACATGATGATTCGATAGTGAATTTCTAGTAACGTTCGGAGCTTTGACGAGTGGCTCCAATATTACCTTGTTATCGATGAGATCTTGAATTTCGTGCCTCAACCTTGTATACTTATCCATAGCATGACCCTTTTGTTGGTGAAATTTACAATAGAGATCCTCTCAAAAGCTTGGCGGGAGCGGATTTGGTAAAGGTCGAGGTTCCAATGGGTGAAGTTGCCCTTTTGCCATTTGCCTATCAAGGGCAGCTTATAATGATATCCCCATATCTGAGAACCGCCTCTGTGACTTATCGGTCCCAGGTCGACCTCATGTTATATCAAATTTCTTTTCTGGCTCGCTCAGCGTATTGACGTCGGTGGGGCCAGAGTGACCTCCCTAATGTCCTCCATTTGACCCATAGGTCGGCCTCCTGTACCTGTTTGATTGCTCCTCTTTCGTAATTATTCCTTCTTGGATCGCATCTTCTATCCTTGTCCCCACGTCGAAGACTTCGGTGAAAGTGTTAATCGACTGAAACCTCATCTTTTCCTGCTAGACCAGTTGGAGATTCTTCATTAACATCTAAATTTGCTCTTTCTCGGACGACCACTGCACCATTTTGGCTGCCTTTCCCCTCCATCGACTCAAGTACTCGGCGAATGATTCCTTGTTCCCTTGCCTGGTGGTTTCCAAATCTCGGACTGTGACGTCCAAATCTTAGTTATACTCATATTGTGCCATGAATGCTTTCACCACCTCTTCCCAGACTCTAGTCTTGCTTGGTTCAAGCGTGAGGTACCATACCAAAGCGGCCCCAGTTAAGGTTTGCCGAAATAAGACGGCCATCATAGCAGTGCTCAATCCACTAGGCTAGAAAGCTCCTATGCACATTGTACGCAATTTCAAGTATGGAAATAACGAGAAAATTGAGGAACAAATGTGATTTTATTGATTTCAGAAAATATGAGTACAATCTCTGTAGATATTCTGTTACAACGAAAAGAAAACTCCTTTGATTCGATCTCCTTGATTGTTCACAATTCAAGGGCTTCTGGAGCTTGTTCTTGAACCGTAGATTTGTCCTTCAAACCTTCATGCTGGATGAAGTGCTTGTAGGAAAGCTTGAACGAGGGCCGGAGCTTGATCTCGAACAAACGAATGATTAATCTTTCTTCAACTTCTTGAAGAATGGATTAAACAGAATTGATTTGAATATGAAGAACGACAAACTGTATGTTTGTTCTTCAAAAAGGCTTGGGTGATTTGAATGTAAGAGAGAGCATTCAATTTTTGTGGAGAAATCTCAGCTTGTTGAAAGGCTAAAAGTCCCCTCCTATATGGATGGAGGCCCCTATTTATAGGCTTAGAGTGTAGAGTTTTAATTTGAGATTCAATACATCCTAACCGTTGATTTGAAGTCCTCCTTTGAGATTTTGACATGTGTCACCACTTTAGAGACCATTATTTATATGGTTTCATATGGTGTATATGACACATGTCAAAAATAAATTGGTCCACTTTTATCTCGTGGGGCTCACATTTGAAATAATTTTGATTTCTTGATTTTGACTAATTGTAATAATTAAATTTAATTAATTATTAAATCAATCGATAATTAAATAATTACCAAAATTTTAATGTCTACAAATGCCCCCACTTTAAGGCACGTCGACATATATGTTAGATGTACATGCACGGCAGGGCTTGAAGTATTTGAAGTAGTTTTTCGACTTGCGAATTTTTGTCGGCATTTTTAGAATGGAAAAAACCGTCTTATACATGATTCACAATTATCAATGCCAATATTTGGTAAGTGCCCATTCCTTACATAGTAACGGTTGCCCAATCTAAAAACTCTTTTAAAGTGGGTTCTAACATATATCAATCTTTTCATTAAAACCAAAATAAAAGTGAGACTTAGATTGAAATTAGTCCAATTTTAAACCTTTCCAAACGGACCCATTGGATTATGATGAACCAAAAAGAATTTTCGCTGCATCACATTTGGATGATTGGTATGTCACAAACTTTCAGCTCCTATGGATTTGAAGAAATCATGTGATTTAGGAAACTTCATGCATGAAGATACGTATCACTTTTACCAACATTAATGTCTTTTGTTACCTTGTATTTGCAATTACCAAGGACTGAACCTCATCGAATCAGCATTAAGTGGCACGTGATGTTGGTGCTTAATTGAAGCTTTAGCGCATAGTAATACCAAACAAGCCCTTACAACTTGAGTTCTTTTTTTGGCTATATCACTTGAAGCAACTTTAGGAAATTTAGAAACTTTGCTCCCACGTTTTTTTTTTTCAAGCTTTCCTATTTTTTTTTGCCTAATCAAGTTAAACCTCTCTCCAAGCAAGACAAAAATTTGGAAACTTCTAATTGCTGAACATAATGTATATATATCCGTACATATGGTCAATAGGCAATCATAATTTGGAGGCTTCAAAGAGAAATCTTGCACAAGAACCGTAAGTTGATTCCACTTCTTTTCTTCTTCTTCTTCTTCTTCTCTCTCTCTCTCTCTCTCTCTCTCTCTCTCTCTCTCTCTCTCTCTCTTATTTTATTTATTTTTTAAGGCTTCATTTCTTTCCTTGTCTTCATCAATTATTCGGGTTGTATATCCATATGCACATATGTAATCACTGTAAAAATAGTGTAAAGAACACATTTGAAGGGATCTTTTCTGGTGTATTCTATTGATTTTAGAACCAATCATGTACCCCAATTTGGTGTCCAAAAGAATATAGCCTAGGCCCCAAAGCATGTTGTGACTTTAAAAACTACTTTTAGTTTTGCAATGAGAAAACACACAGTTTACTTGTTGATGATCCAACAAATTTCAAATCAAATTCATGAACACGGGTTGCACATTTCTTTTCCGGCAAGGAGTAAGAATTCTTTTTGTAGATTTCTTCAGCAATTTGGCACCTTTTTTTTTTTTTTTTTTTGCGAGAAATTTTGGCTCTGAAAGTAAAGGCTTTTTTTTTAGGACCAACTGAATCCTAGTAATACTTCATCCTCCTAATTTTAACAAGAGAGTCCAATCATTGTCTTAAATTTGCATGGTACTCCTGCAGACATTGTCTTAAGCATCTCTTTTAACTTTTCTATTTGGTGCTTAAAAAAAAAATATTTTGTATAGAATTGTAGCACATTTTTTTTTGCAGACATTCAAAGTAGCGCATTATCCAGCATCATCAGAGAATAGCTTTGGACTTGCTACCCCAGAGCCATGAATACCTCATGGGCAAAGTGCTCCATTGTGACCTCGAAGCTCTTTAGGGAACAACTTTGGATTTGCTACCCCAGAGCCATTAATACCTCATGGGCAAAGCGCTCTATTGTGACCCTAGAGATCGTCGGGGAACAACTTTGGATTTGCTACCCCAGAGCCGTGGATACCTCATGAGCAAAGCGCTCTATTGTGACTCTGAAGAATCCTCCGGCACTTCAGGCTCTGCATGAAGCAACGGTACCTAATGTTTTAAGCACTTTATGATTGTCATTGTAACTCATCCAGTTAACCATCTATTATATCAACCGTAACTTGCCTATGCTTTTCATTAATGTTGACTGAACTTGAAATTTCAAGTTGCCTACGTACCCAAAGAAAGGGATCAAGTCATTACGTAGTTCAAAATATTCATTTCCCGAAAGACAATTATTTATTTATTTATTTATCTTTTATTTAATTTTATTATTTATTATTTTTTTATTTTGTGCCGTACATAGTTATCTATTCATGCGGGCCAGGAGTAACATGGAGTTTAGACTCGTGCATCAAGTAGCGCGGGGTGCTTTTATGGATAGTATCTTTTAAGGAACTTCCCATTGATTGGACCTACAGGTAATCCATCTTCGTCAACAATCTTGTAGGCACTGCAGGTGTAGATTTCACGTACGATATAAGGACCATCCCACTTTGACGTAAACTTGTTGCCAGTGCGATGACTAAGTATAATGGGTCTTCTAACCGCCAATACTAAGTCTCCAACTTCAAAAGACCGATGTCGCACTTTCTTGTTAAAAGCTTTGGAGAGTCGGGCTTGATAGCATTCCATTCTCTGCTGCGCTTCGAGTCTCTTTTCATCCAATGCTTCTATTTCTTTGAGACGCAAACGTGCATTTTCCTCATTTGTTAGACCTTCTTGTAGTGCAATCCTCAATGAAGGGATCTGTTGCTCCAGCGGCAAAATGGCCTTAACACCGTAAACAAGTGCATATGGAGTGGCTTGCGTAGATGTTCTAAGCGTTATGCGATATGCCCATAATGCCTCGCCAATTCTCTCGTGCCAATCCTTCTTTGAATTAGCTACCACTTTCTTAAGCAAGTTACACTAGGTTTTGTTGAACGCCTTTGCAAGACCGTTGGCTGGAGCATTATACATAGAAGAGTTCCGATGTTTGAAACTAAACTTATCACATAACTTATCCATGAGAGAATTGTAGAAGGGTTTTCAATTGTCGGTAATGATGTATCTGGGTACACCATACTGAAAGATGATGTTAGTCTTGATGAAATCAACAATAGTTTCCTTCTTCACTTCTCTGAGCGGGACAACTTTAGCCCACTTTGAGAAATAGTCAGTTGCTGCCAAAATGTACAAGTGACCTCTAGATGATTTTGTTAGAGGTCCAACTATATCAAGTCCCCATGCTTTAAACGGCCAAGAAGCTACAGTAGGGTGTAAGGGTTCTGGAGGTTGATGGATAACGTTTGCATAAAATTGACAAGCTTGACATCCTTTTGCATAGTCTATGCAATCTTTAACCATAGTATGCCAATAATAACCCATTTTTTCACACGAAAGTGAAGTTTTGGTCCTGACTAATGGGCCCTACATATTCCAGAGTGCGCTTCCTCTATAGCTTGAGTTGCTTCAACTTCTCCCAGGCAGCGCAGAGATAGTCCTTCAAAGGAACGTCGAAATAAGGTATCTTTATAGTATATGAATTGTGGAGCTCGCCGCTTTATCTTAGCCTTGTGAAGTAAGTCCTTTGGAAGTTTTCCATGCTCCAAGTAGTCAATGAGAGGTCTCTGCCAATCGTCTACTTGAATGGCTAAAACTGAGATCAAGTTAACCTCCTCTAACGTGCAATTGAGAAAGTGGGGCAACACCCACTGTTGGCACACAGGAATATCGATCTTTTCATCTTCCAATAATGCTAGAGTTGTAGCCAAGTTCTCTAAGGCATCTGTCAGTCGATTATCCTTTCTAGGAACATGTTCCAACACGATACTATCAAACTTTTCCAAAAGATGGGAAGCATATCAAAAGTAAGGCACCAAGTTATCTTTTCTAACTTCGTAGTCTTTGAGAAGCTGGTTGATAACTAACTTTGAATCACCATAAATCTCTAACTCAGGGATTTTCATTTCTACTGCCATTTAAAGGCCAATGATTAAAGCTTGATACTCGGCAACATTGTTAGAGCACCTTTCACCGAGTGTGAAAGCATATGTAAGAATTTGTCTTTATGGTGAGACCAAGACTACGCCTGCCCCTGCTCCGTCAGATTGTGATGCCCCATCAAAAAACATCATCCATTGAGGAAGTATATCAATGAACAGTATATTTTCATCAGGAAAATCTTATGAGATTTCCCAATCAGCTAGGATTGGGTGATTAGCCAAGAAGTCTGCTATAACTTGTCCTTTGATGGCCTTTCGAGGGACATAAATGATTTCAAATTCATTGCATAAGATTGACCATCGTGTTAGTCATCCTGAAACAATAGGTTTGGACATGACGTACTATATAGGATCAGCTCTTGCCACCAAGTGAACTGTGTGAGCTAAAAAGTAATGTCTTAGCTTCTGTGATACAAAGACCAACTCTAGACATGTCTTTTCAATAGGAGAATACTTTATCTCTATCATAGTCAAGCGACGACTCAAGTAGTATAATGCTTTTTCCTGGTGCTCTTCATTCTCTTGCGCAAGGAGAGTCCCAAGTGATTCTTCCTGTGCGGCAAAGTAAAGTACAAGCGACTTTCCTACTATGGGAGCTCCTAACACTAGGGGATTAATTAGATGCCTCTTTATGTTATCCAACGCCTTCTGACAAGCTTGATCCCATATGAAAGGTACATCCTTCTTCATAAGCCGACTGAAAGGTTGGCACCGTCCGGCTAAATTTGAAAATCTACGAACAAAAGTGAGTTGACCTTGTAAACTTTGTAATTCATGCAAATTCTTAGGCGGTGACATTTTTTGAATAGCATCGATTTTGGCTGGATCAACTTCGATGCCACGATGTCGGACAACGTAGCCTAAGAATTTTCCTTAAGTAACACCGAAATCACACTTAAGAGGATTCATTTAAAGTTGATATTTCCTCAACCTATTGAACACCATACATAGATCATGAAGATGATCCTCCCTATTCTTGCTTTTGACTGCCAAGTCATCAACATAGCAGTCCACATTTTTATGGAGTACATCATCAAAGATCTTTTGCATTACACGTTGTTAAGTAGCCCCTGCATTCTTAAGACCAAACGACATAACTTTGCAACAATAAATGCCTTTTGGGGTCTGAAAAGCAGTCAACTCTTCATCTATAGGGGTCATCCATATTTGATTATAACCTAAAAAACCACCCATGAAGGAGAGAGCTTCATGTCCTGTAGTTGTATCGATTGTCATTTCAGCAATAGGAATAGAAAAGTCATCTTTAGGACAAGCATTGTTTAGGTCGCGAAAGTTGACACACATTCGTATCTATCTATTCTTCTTTTTCACCGGGATGATACTTGAGATCCAAGTAGGGTACTTTACTTCTCGAATAAGCCCTGCTTCAATCAATTTATTGATTTCTTCTTCTATTTTTGGAACAAACTCTAGCCTAAAGAAATGTTGAGCTTGTTTGACTGGCCATGCTTCATGTTTGATTGCAAGGTTATGTACTGCAATTTTGGGGTCTAGACCTGGCATTTCCTTGTATGTCTAAGCAAACACATCCTTACATTCAAACAACATTTCAAAGTATTTTTTCTCTTTTGAAGGCTCCAATAGCGTGCTGACTAAGATTGGTCTAGGTTATTCTATTGTCCCTAAATTCAACTCCTTGAGCTCATTGACAGTAGGTTGCCCCTCGTCTTCGAATGTTGAGGGTGCTTCATTAACATCATTCCCGATGGAGTCGTCATCACGTGCCTATTCGAATTTAATATGATAAGATGATGTATAAGCTACCTCTTCATTGTTAGCTCCTTGGTTCCCAAGATCATCTTGGTTTGTTAACACGATAGTTTGCTGTTTAGCTTACAACACATCATCCACACTTACATCTAGCTTGGTAGTGCGCTTTATGCGAGCGGGAATCAAACTCTAAGTTTCAATATCTTCCTTTTTTTGATCCTTTTAGGAATGTCATTATTACACCTCCTTGTAACCAAGCAATTTGTTTTGGTGATTCGAGAGAAGACTGAATTCTGTAATTGAGGGGTTTAATTTTCCTCCATTTGATTGGAAGTACCCAGCCGATTAAAAGCAGAAGTGCGAGGCATGGGTCTCACACGAGGGAATGAATGATTTTTATTTGGTACACGATCACCCAACCTATTGAAGACGGAAGTATGTGAAGATGATGTTCCAATGCGATCAAACACCGAAACATGAAAAGTACGCTGCAGATTTTTCTCATCATCAATTTCATCCACCATAATGTACTGGACATTTGCTTTCTTTCTTTTTCCTGTGACTGGAATATGAATAGGTTCCTCAGGAGTAAATCCTAGACCAGTTTTGGATAGGGTAATCATGCGTCCTTGTTTCCTTAGCTTATTTTGAGTTTCGGTGAGACCATGCATCTTTTCTCCTATAGATTGAGGGTTAAGGATTCCAAGAGGTGTAGGATTCGAGAAATCATATCTCGACTTTGCCGTTAACTTATATGCTTTTGGATCAAACCCTTCAATTGTTCTTTTGTCAGGGAGTGCTCCATGTTCTGTCGCTATTCCAGATGGTTTAACAAACCCTTTTAAAGGAGGTTTTAATGAATCATCCCGTTCAACCTTGGTATACGAGATGGTTAATTTTTTTTAGAAACTGAATATCTTCTGGCTTTGCTTCTATGAGAGATTTTTTTTCTGTCTTCTCATCCTTAGAGAATTCAATGCAAGGTGATTCTCCTTTTTTGTGGCAAGACAATGACACATATTTGAAAATCGTTGATGAGGTCTGGAGACTCGTCGATGATTCCAGCTTTTGAGGCAAAACAACCTTTGAAAGATCATCACTATCATTTTCCGTAGTGTTAGTAAGAGGAACTTCTACATGTTTATCTTTTTTGCACTTGCCATTTCATTTTAAAGAAGTTTTCATGGAAAGAGCCTCTGATGATGCGTCAATGTCAATGTTGATGTAAATCTTTGCATCAGCAAAGTAAGCTTCAGCCTCAGTGAATGGCTTCATATCTCCTATCACTATTTTTACGCCACCTTTATTGATCTTCAAGCACCGATGAAGAGTTGACGGGATGATTCAGTTCCAATGGGTCCAAGGTTGGCCTAATAACAGGTTATATGATGTCTTAGCATCGATCACGTGAAATAAAGTTTCTACCTTTATTTCTCCAACTGTGAGAGTGACACAAATCATTCCAATTGCTCGTTGGCCTCCTTGGTTAAATCCTTGTATGATAAGACGACTAGAAGATAGTTCGTCGATCGTTATACCAAGGCGTCTCATGATGAATTTTGGCATTATATTTACCGCTGATCCTCCATCAATGAGAGTGCGATTAAACTTTTGTTCTCGTATGAAACCCGAAACAAAAAGTGGTCGATTATGAAGTTTTGACCCTAATTGCAGGTCCTCATCAGTGAAAGTAATTGCTGCACAACAGGACGCACAAGAGCTCAAACTAACGTTGTTGTAGTAACTGTAGTATGTTTGTTTGTCTCTTGTAGCACATGAACTAGCGCAGACCGCACATGTTGTGGAAATTGTGAGGCCTCGTGAAGACTAAACTTTGCTGGTAAACTTTGAAGTACCTTTGACACTTCAACTTGTTCATTTGCATGCACAACGTCGATACTAGAAGTTTGCATCTACTCATTTTCAGAATCATCTTCAGTATTGGCTTCTTGAGCAGAAATTGCATAAGTTGTTACAACTAGGCTATCATTGAAATACACCTTAGAAAAATTGATCTCGTCAAAATCAAAATATAAAAGTATGCTTAACTTATGCTTTACTTTCAAAAGATTTGCAGTGTGGAAGTAAAGGTCGAACCCACAGAGATTGAATACTACGCACTTTAATTTTTAAAACCTAAATTTAGTTAATTAAGAAAAATAGATTTTGAATTTAATTTGAATTAAACTACTAACAATAAAAGTAAAT
Organism: Hydrangea macrophylla; assembly: GCA_033977485.1. Taxonomy (NCBI): domain Eukaryota; kingdom Viridiplantae; phylum Streptophyta; class Magnoliopsida; order Cornales; family Hydrangeaceae; genus Hydrangea; species Hydrangea macrophylla. The sequence continues at coordinate 53,166,206 of CM066982.1, forward strand.
CTAAATTATGAAAGCAATTAAATATTATTTTTTATAATAAGTTTAAGGAACCTAGGATTGCAAATCTACCACTAGCTTCATAATAAGGGTATTTACGAATTACTTTAGCTTATTAAGTTGGAAGATAATGGGGAATTGTAGCTACAAACCCAATTCCTCCGTCAAGAAAATAACTATGGTTCAAGCACCAACATAATCCATCTTCGGTTAGCACGAATTATCCCACACTAAACTAGGGTTGTGGTATAATCCGTCTAATCTAGGCATGGACTATTCGGATACTTGATAGCACAATTCAATTTAAGCACCATTACATGTAAATAATCTAAACAAGAACAGCAAGCATAGATCATTGAGCACACTACCATCAAAATAGATCTAAGACAAGAGTAAACTTTGAAAGTAATGATTTAATCAATAAAAGCACGATTTATTTATAAAAATCCTCAGAACATGTAACTGTCATCCATACATAATATAACTAAAATAAAAATATAAAATACACCCTATTACTTGGCTAGGGTTTCATTGAAACCCTAGATCTTGAGTTTAGTTGGCCATAGAATTGATGAATGGCAAGAGGTTGATGGAGGATGCCATGGAAATCCTTGGTCTTCTTCTTCTTCTCCCTGCTTTTCCCTCTTCAATGGCTGAAGTTTTAGTTGTATATTGGGTGTATAATAATTGCCAACCCAAGAATTAATTATAATTGAGTATTTATAGATTTGGAGCAAGTTTGGAAGCTTTCCTAAACCAATTCGCACTAAAACTGCTGTATTTAGCTTTCCAGATGTAATTAGGCAGTTTCGTTCACGTAGGAGTCTTCAATACATTGAAATACGCATTTTTACATTTTTACATAGGTCGCGCGAGCGGGCCGCGTGAGCGCGATTCTGGGAGGTCGCGCGAGCGATTTCAGGACTTTCGCGCGCGCGGGTCGCGCGAGCGATGTGATTTTTTCAGCTTCTTTTCCTCTAATTTTTCACCCTATTTAGCCTGGTATACTTGATTTCTTCCAAATCCTGTCAGAAAATAGAAAGCGAAGTAAAAATATACAAAAACTAGATAAAAAGGTACTAACAAATGCGAATTCAGGCGTATAAATAGGATTTCTTCTCTCCCGATCAGAAATACTCCAGCAAAGTAGCCAAACTTGGCGGCTGTTGTAACGCATCATCAACATGTATCTCATGTTTTACCCATTACTTCTTGTTATTCTTCTTGGGGCACCAAAAGGTATTTCTCTTTTAAAGCACTCTATTAGCATTGACAGTGGGTTATAAGAGTACTTGTTGCTTTTGCGACTTTCTCCTTGTAACAAGGGTCCATCCTTCATCTTTTTCTTTCAATGGTACTTTATGCAAGACGGGATAGTCTAGTTGGCATTCTGGTGACTGTTGAATTTGCACTGACTCAAAAGAACCGAACTGGATTGACTTGACACTTGCCCCCAGTGTGGGGAATGGCGGTCGCTTTTGAGAGCATTGTGCATATGCATTGTTTGGAGGCTGAGAAATGGCAGCGACATGATTTGTCGCTGCTACTTCTTCTGTATCCAATGGGATTTCGCCTTCTTTAGCCAAATGCATGATAACTTCTTTGAGAATAAAACACTTTTCAACGGGATGACTGATAATGCGATGATATTTGTAATATTTTAGGTCATTCACATGTCCCATCTCGTCAGGACGTTTACATTCTGGGAGTTGAATCACTCTTTTTTTCAAGCAAGTATTCCAATATGCCTGATACGTCAGCGTCTGGAAAAGGGTACTCCTTTTCCTGCAACTCTTTAAGTGTTGATCGTTGCTTTTGACTTTCACGGGGTTTTTCTTGTTTTTTTACTTCCTCCATTTTATCCTTTGAGGGGATCTTTATGGGAATAATAGTCACCACCATAGACCCTTTTGATGCTGTCTTACCCGGCTTGTCACTTTTCTTCACTTCTTTCACATCCCTATGTTGTTCCACATTGGAGGATTTTTGCTGCCATGATTAGCAATGCTAATTTCCATGTCATGGGCACGTGTCACCAGTTCTTTAAAGGTACGTGGTTTTATACCTTGAATAATATAAAGGAGGCCCCAGTGCATACCTTGCATACACATCTCAACGATAGACACTTCAGTGAGTCGGTCTTTACAGTCCAGACTAAGTAACCGCCATCGGTTGATAAAGTCCACCACAGGTTCGTCTTTCCACTGCTTGGTACTAGTGAGCTCGATCATGCTGACCGTGCGACGAGTATTGTAAAAGCAATTTATAACTTCTCACTCCATCTATTCCCAACTATCAATTGACTATGACTCCAAGTCAGTGTACCAATCAAAAGCATTACCTTTAAGGGTGTGGATAAATTGCTTGATGAGAAGATCCCCTTCAGTTCCAGCGTTGTTGCATGTTTTAACAAAGTGGGCGACATATTGCTTAGGGTTGCCTTTTCCATTGAACTGTTGGAACTTAGGAGGTTGGTACCCCACATGCATCCTCATGTCGTCAATCCTTTTCGTGTAAGGCTTTGAATACATGAGATTACTTTGAGGAGCGTCGCCATATTGTGCTCTTATTGTATTTGTTATCATGTCACAAAGCTGTTGGACAGATAATGCACCAACGGATGTTGAGGTAGCAATTGGCTCTCCCACTTGTTTAGTAGGTGAAGCATGTTGGTCATCACTTGTAGATGTAATTGGAGGTGTAAATCCAGGAGGGTGTTTCAGGCTTTGGCTTGACTCCCCTATGTTTTGAACCTCCAACTTGTTCATCAAAGAAACTATTTGTAAGTCCATTTCTTCAACAATCTTCGTAAGTTGGTCAATTGCACGATCCATTGTGGCCAGTTGCTCTTCAATTGAATTGTATTGGTCATCATGACCGGCATCTCCATTGTATAGGAAGACGTATTAGAGCCTGTGTGCTTTGGGGAAATAAACTTTTTCAAGCTACTTGGAGATGACCCTGAGGACGAATCTGAGTCTGATTCAGCATCTGAGATCGAGCGAGATGAACACACTGACAAGTTCTTCACGGTATCATCCTCTGTAACAACTTGAAGTTTCTTGGGCTGCAACATGTCATCCATTTTTGTCCCCATAGGAGCAGTGTTGACAACCGCGTGAGCCTTCATGTGTATTGATTTCACCAGTGACTTGACCACCAGCAGAGGTAGCAACTTTTGTTTTGCTACGGGTGAATGGCCCTGAAGAGACACTATTGGTGCTCTTCCCAAAAGAGTTGCTATCGCTACTTGCAATAACAACATTCGTGCCACTATTCTTGGTATCTTTTGGAAGTTGAACCTTCTTAGATGCCATTGAATGTTGTTAGAGTAGGATTTTGAGACTTTGATGTAGGAGAAAGAGAGAAAGGCAGAGAGGTCCCACTAGGCGTGCCAAAAATTTGTACGCAACAAATTTCAAGTATGGAAATAAGTATGGAAATAATGAGAAAATTGAGGAACAAATGTGATTTTATTGATTTCAGAAAATATGAGTACAATCTCTGTAGATATTCTTTTACAACGAAACGAAAACTCCTTTGATTCGATCTCCTTGATTGTTCATGATTCAAGGGCTTCTGGAGCTTGTTCTTGAACCGTAGATTTGTCCTTCAAACCTTCACGTTGGATGAAGTGCTTGTAGGAAAGCTTGAACGATGACCGGGGCTTGATCTCGAACAAACAAACGATTAATCTTTCTTTAACTTCTTGAAGAATGGATTAAATAGACTTGATTTGAATATGAAGAACGAAAAACTGTATGTCTGTTCTTCAAAAATGCTTGGGTGATTTGAATGTAAGAGAGAGCACTCAATTTTTGTGGAGAAATCTCAGCTTGTTGAAAGGCTAAAAGTCCCCTCCTATATGGATGGAGGCCCCTATTTATAGGCTTAGGGTGTAGAGTTTTAATTTGAGACTCAATACATCCTAACCGTTGATTTGAAGTCCTCCCTTGAGATTTTGACACGTGTCACCACTTTAGAGACCATTATTTATACGATTTCATATGGTGTATATGACATATGTCAAAAATAAATTGGTCCACTTTTATCTCGTGGAGCCCACATTTGAGATAACTTTGATTTCTTGATTTTGACTAATTACAATAATTCAATTTAATTAATTATTAATTAATCAATCAGTAATTAAATAATTACCAAAATTTTAATGTCTACACACATCCTTACATGGCTGCGAGGATTCCCTGTTTCGTCGAACTTGTCGAAGACAGGCATTTTGAAATCGACAGGCAGTGTCTCGTGGACCCCATTGTACAACCCTTCCAATTCTAGCTGATAAGTATCAACCCCCTGAGCTTTGCGCACCATTCTCTCAAGCTTTTCGACTTTCTCAGCCATTACCCTTTCTTTCTCAGTCTTCTCCCTTTCTCTGTCAGCTCGTAGTACATCAGCCCTTTGCGCCTCCTGATCATCAAACCAGTCTTCTTTTCTTGCTGTTGGAGGGGGTGGATCGACAACTTGCGGATTTGCGGGTGGTGATTAGCGGTTGGCAGGTCATTGCTTCTATCATGATCATCATACGGTTCATGTTGTCAGCCTGCCGTCTCATGTGCTCTTCTTGCCTTTCTACCATCGCCCTTAATTCTGCTACTTCCCCAGTGTTCCCCTCATATGCCATTTCAGTGTTGTTTTCTCTCCTTACCAACCTTGCTTTGGGACCCCTAAACCAGACAGTGCCCGAATCAAATACTATTTTTGCCCTACAAAAGAATTTTCATTTTGTTATTTTTCATTTTCATTTTCCTTTTACTTTTACCATTATCATTTTATTTTTATTTGGTTGCAAATACTTGGAAAAACATTTATGAATGGTTCATATGTCACACAGATGCAATGATGTGTGTGTGTGTGTGTGTGTGTGTGTGTGTGTATGTGTGGGCGTGTGCGTGCTTATTCTATATGCCAAAGAAAAGAAAATCCTAATCCTAACATATAAGCACACAAACATATAAAATCTTTACTCATGTCAAATATGCAAATTTCTCACCTTAGTATGATCCTTGTTACCCTCTTCGAAGGTTTGGGCATTAAAAAGGCTTTGAAATTCATAAAATCTTTTGAAAACAATGCTAATTTTGAGAATCTTTTGAGAATGAAAACTTTTCTCCAAAAGACGATCAGGTTGAATCTTCGCTTTGAAACTCATTTAAAAAAAAGTATTTTTTTAGCTGGTGAGATCCTTGAAAACAATTCCCAAAGATTCTTCTTTTGAAAACGAGAATGTGAAAATATATCTTAACAATGATTGGTTTGGAACCTTAGTCAAGTGAAGTTCAAAAAATTGTGATTTTCCGAAATAAAAACCCGGGGTGAAGATGGTAAAAAATATTGTTTGCTTACAAAGATGGATTTAAATTCATTGGGTAGAAGGATCACATGATCGGATTATCACCGTACTTTCATGAGTTCGGATACATACAAGGTCAATGATGCTTAGCTAACAAGATATAGGAATTGTAACCTTATAACCAAAATCTGGCATATTCCCTAATATAAAGGAATTGCTAAAAGGTGATTAAAAGGTTACATGTCCCATATCAAGCAAGCATCGTCATCATCTGAAGTAATCCCTTCCGGGCATACAAAACTTCCTAGCACATAACCCTAATCAAGAATTAATTTCCTAAGATTGAAAGGTTCTATAGAAGCTATCATGCAAAGGCTGAGTTTTGGTCAAATAAGGGACCCTTGACACACATCCGATAGGATGCTTCATATACCAACACATGGTATGAGATCAAGGGTGATCACACAGTCCCATGATGGCTTGACCGATCGGGTTGCCCCGAGCCTCCAAGGTCATAGTTCCGTGCAATCGACTGGCTGGACATGCAAGTAAAATGCAACAGGCACACAAAAATTAATTAATTTGATTAAAAGTGTACTTTCAAGTCTAATCCTCGAGTGAACCCGAAATCAGAAATTCTGATCTGCGAAACCAGAGATTTTGGGTTCGATCCCCAGCAGAGTTGCCAGATTATGGATATTCGCAGTTTTACCTACGCTTTTCATTTAAAACCTCTTTTCAAATTTCAAATACGAGTTGCCACTTAATTTTTAAAAGAAAAATTAAGAAACCATCTTAAAAGCAAACCGATCTTTTGGAAACCAGAGATTTCTAGGTCCGGAGATTATGGAATGAGAGGGGAAGGAGCCCGACGAACTAAAATACCCCCTCTCATCCTATCTCATGATAAGCCTCTACTCAACATCCTTTTAATTGAATTATTAATATAAGTATGCCCTCAACTAATACATATATATATATATATATTATATAAATATTCATTACAAAAGCATGTCTAAAAGGGTGTAAAATTGCTAATGATAAGATATCATTCAAAAACCACATACTCCGAGTAGCAAGCAAAATGATATGCAAACAGGGAACTAGAAAACTTACCCGGGATCCAGCTGCGATATTGAAGCGTGCGATGCATACGAAAATAGAAAATCCTAAAATGGTCTCTAATCATATATAAGGCAAATCCTAATTCTAAGATGTCGCGCATGGAGTCGAAAATCAATTAAAATAAAAGAATACAATAAACTAGAGAGGGGTTGAGAAATCATACCTCAATAGCGCTACAAAATAGAGGGTTAGTCAACATCCCTTAATCAAGATATAGTATGAAATTCTAAAGAACATCCTTAAACTTCTAGCTTAAATCTATCAACTATGAAAGAATTGACATAATCATGAATTCCTTCCAATTAATTAGAAACACAACATCTCTATAGATATACAAGTCTCAACTAGGAGCCAATGTAATGTCCATATAGAGATGGCATAGTCCCAACTTGACCATAAGGGACTCACAATTAGGTTCAATTAAATGCAACTTAGTTCCAACACAAAATGAATCATAATTACAAGTATCAACCTACATAGATGAATGCATATGAATACATGATTATGAACAAGGGTAAGCTATGAACTATTCGTTGATTTGGATCATTTAACCTCTGGATTTAAGTTTAATTATTCAGTATTAAAACATGGTTTAAGCCCTAGGTCATAGAAAAGTAATTTAGATTAATATTTACAAAGTTTATTAAATCTGTGACAGAATTCCAGAAATTACAGAGAGCAGCCTAGGAATTTAAAAATAGAAAAATCATACTTCCAACGGTTGGATCTTAGTGATATTTGGACACAAGGTGCCTAGGTGAGTCTAGTTTCTAACCAAAAAAGAAAAATCAAAGATCGACGGTTCAATCTATAGGAATTGGACAAAAACCAGACATCACTCAGAAATTTACAACTCTCTGTCCAGAGATAATGTTTGATTTTCTAAAAATAGTAAATAAATCCGAATGATTCTAATCTTTTTAGGAGATCTCATTGACACATTAAACTTCATAGAAAAAATTATTTGAAGTCAAGAATGTTTGATTAAGGCTCTGATATACGCATTTCAATAAAGTGTTACAGTTCTGAAATTCTGGACAGATTATGGTTACTTCACAAAACTCACGACCAAGCCATCTTAAACATGAAATCTCATCAAAACAAAAATCACAGTTGTAAAACTTTGTGTTATTCACACTCTCCAATTGGTCTCATTCAATTTCAATGGGCCATTATATAATTAATAATCTTTGATCAAAAATGGTTTACGAATTCATTGCACCATTGTTGAATTCATTATTTCGGTTGAATCTATCAATTAAACCATAGAGGTTGACTCATCCTAAAACTAATCCTCCTACCCATTGATGGTCATTGAAGATAAAAAGAAGACTAATCCATGTGAGTCTCAATGGAACTTGAAAAGGATTCCACAAGACTTCAAGTTAGAGGACCTAAGTCACGAATTAAGACTTGGACCTACTAATTTTGTATGGATATGATTGTTCTCATTTGAGTCATAAGCTCATAGAGAATCTAAAAGGACCAACTTAAGGGAATCAAATGAGATATTGAGCATCTCATAAATTCCAAAAGATGAACATAATCAAAGAAAAGGAGCCAAGGTTCAAACAATATCCAAGTTAATTTTGTTTTATGGTTTATTTGGCTTTAAATTCAAGGCTACTTTGATCCAAATCAACAAAATGGAAGTTCAATCACAATATTAGTGGTGTGTGATGAAATGAGGTAGGAAGAGAGTTTTTAAAAATGTGCAAAAGATCCTAAGGAATTCTATATATTGTTATTGAACTCAAGCTTAGAACTAATTAAGATTAGAAATTACCTCCAATTATCCTCAACTCTTATGTTTTTGAAGGCCTTCCAAAAGTTGTTCAAGCTTTTCTTCTAGCTCTTGCTTCTTAAATCTTCTAATTTTCTCTAAGATTCTCTTAATTTTCTTTCTAAGGATACCAAGATACTTATAATTCAAAACCTTAAAAATTGGAATCTTTTTCAAGCCCAAGATGGAGATTCAAGACCCCTTATAATCGGATATTCATCCCCTATATATAGGCAAATTTTTTAAGGGTTATTTTGGTAATTTTAGGGGTAAAACCCTAATCCCGGATGTCCTTTTGATGGTACAAACGTACTATTTCAAAGTAGACTGCTCCAAAAATGCGGCATTCAGTGGAGTTGGAAGCGGCACTCAGTAAGTACTGGAACAACACTCACCAATCACCGGTGCGGCATTCACTGAATGCCGATGCGGCACTCAATGAATGCCGCGGACAACTCTGCGAACTGCCGTCTTTTCTGGATTTTTGATTTTCGCGGCACTTGGTGTCTTTTTACGGCATTCAGAGACTACCGTTGCGGAAGTCACTGATTGCCATTCCAACACTCAGCGAGTGCCATTACGGCAAAACGTGACTGCCGCAAAAACTTTATGTGCAGCTTTTCTCTATCCTCCTTTTTCATCTTTGTTTTGTTTGGAATTAAAAGAGCCTCTTGAACCATCTTTGGAAATCCTAGTTTAGTCAGACAATGTCATCATCGAACTTGGAGGTAACACTCCCCTTAATTTGATGTTTGGTCAAAATCGGAGTATCTACAGGACCACAACCTTCTTCCCACTCGGGTTAGCCCAACTTTTGGGTACAAGAGGATCCCCAATGAGTCCTGGGATGGATCCAAGGCTCTCTTTAAGAACTAGGACCTAACATGAACCTAAAGACAAAAGAGTCACCACCTAATTTTTATCGGGAATTAGGAAACCAATTTTGACTCGCCCAAATGAATAAGATTACTCGCCCTTCATCACCAGAAACAAGGTTCAGTGGTCTTGGTACGAGAGGGGAAGGAACTCAAGTTGGACTAAAGCACCCCCTACTCGCCCTACAGAATGGAAGGCATTGATTCAAATATCCTTGTTCTGAATTCATAACTAGTTGATAACCCGTGCTATGCACAAGTTCTACAATACGACTATCCTTATACATATTTTTAAAAGCTTTATAATTGAAATGGATAGCTTCTACACTCTATGGATGTAAATAAGGGTAAGGGGTAGGGTTGCCTTTTACATTCCTTTTACATCAACACAGATGCATAAAAATAGGAAACCTAATATGTAAATAGAAAACATCATAATATGCAAGTATGAAATGTCATAGTTAAGTTCCAAATCATAATATGTAAATAGGAAACATCATAGATGTTTTTAATAGGTTGCTGCAGTTTATTGAGTTTTTGTGTAGTAGCTACTTATGTCAATACTTGAGAATCAGCTATGATAACAGTTTATTTAGGTGTGTTTGTTCTTGGTCCTTTTATTTTTCTTGATGCCTTGTTTGTATCCACTTGTGTTGGTGTTGCACCAATATTCTCTTCTTCTAGTTGACTAGCAGTTCTCATTTGTTTGTTTGGCACACTTGCTGAGGCTTCTCCGGTAGAGTCAAATTTCTTGTCCATTTCAGCTACATGTATGATACAAATTAATATCTTTCACAGAGTAACAAAATGATTATATGTTAAGTGTTGTTTTGTTAACTTTTTTTTTTTGGTAAACATTATCAAATACCAGGAGTACAAAACCTTCCAAGGATATTTCTAACATAAATGTGAATAGGTAGAGATTAGGAAAAAAAGCATAAGGGAGAAACTAACTTAGTTTAAAGATTGTATGAAAAAACAAACGGAACATAAGCTAGTAAATAAAGCCACTAATTTAACAATAAAGGAACTTTGCTAAATTAATTGAGAAAATACCGCTTCAAGAAACTGTGCAATTCATAAATGACCCAATCTTTTTTTTTTTTTTTTTTAAAAATAGCCAATGTTGAACATTGTAATGTTACCTTAAAAAATACCGTTTCATGGATATGCCAACCGTCGTCAACTGCTTTTCTGAGAGGGAATGAATGAAATAACATTTTAGTGAATCTTTAATGGGGGATATTTGCTACATTGTAATAGGGGTTGTTATAAGCATTATGTACATTATAAGTAAACACACCCATGATCAAGCTCTCTCAGAATAAACCATCTCCACCAAATAGAATAAAATCTATATACGCACAACCCTAAATGCATTTTATAAGCTTTACAAACATCATAAATAGTGATAAAACTAATTGTGTTATACAAAACAATTTTTGGAAGAGAAAAAAATATAGAACAGTCAGAAAATCAGAATTTAAAAAGAAAAAAAAAACTTGTTTCTAGAAATTTTGGAATGCATTCTATAAGCTTTACAAACATCATAAACACTACTGAAACTAATTGTGTTATACAAAATAGTTTTTGTAAGGCCAAAACATTAGAACAGTAAAAAAAATTAGATTTTAAAAAACTTTTATTTCACTAAATGAAAAAAAAAACACTTTCATCAAAATCTCAAAAAAACTAACACAACAAGGTTGCTATGTGAGCATTTACTCTAAGAACCTAGAATTCCCCTCAAACTAATTACAGGTAGACATATATGTTATTTAACTACTACTTAGAAGAGAAAACAATGCATGCTTATCCAAAACAGTGCATGTTTGTTACAGAAGAGTAGTTTTGTATTACCTTTTTGAAAAAATGTGTAACAATGAAGTATTGCAAAATCGATTTTGTACAATTCCTTTGGGATGCATCTCACTTTTAATTTTAACTTTATATTGCCTACTCTTTGTGGTTTTATCACGCGGTTTGTGTTTTTTGATATGGCATCTATAGAGAGTCGACAAAGAAAATTTAATTTTTTTCTCACCCAAAATTGGCTCACTCATTGCTCAGTCAAGCACCTCTATTGGCTTAGCATATGAGTAAAATGGGGATAAACAACCCAAGCAAAAAATGCACCAAAAAAGAAAATAAGCAACATGAAGGAACAGATCCACTGAGAAAAATACCGGTCAACTGTGCACAACATCTTAAAAAAAAAACTAAAAACACCCCAAAACAATAATGCACAAAAATGCAAAACTAGAACAAAAATGCTTTCAAAAAATTAGAACATGAAGGTTTTTGTTTGGCAAAGTCAACACTAGAACAATTTGGGAAAAATTCATATACATCAACTTGAACACCAAATTCAAAAAATACTAATAAAAACAACAAAAGTATATTGACAGAAGAAATAAGGAAACATTATTGTAAACTTCTTATGTATTTCTTCATCGTTTCTTTCTTCTTCTTCTTCTTCTTCTTTCTTTTCTTTTTCTTTTCCCCCCTTCTTTTTTTTATTTCCCCTATATTAAGAGCACAATATAATAAATGTTGGAGTTCTAAGTGCCCTTATACAACTTCTTAGTTTACTGGTAGATTATTTTTCGTTTAGTAATGGCATGTTTAGAATGCACCAAAGAAATATGTGGAAGATTTTTGTTTTTGGGTCAAAACAACTTGACTATATAGCTACACTTTTGTATTGTATTCAATAGAATATGTTGTTTTGATATAAAGAAATCAAGAAATACAAAATGTTACTTAAAAGTCACAAAATAAAAGCTCATTTGAAAAATCACAGAAAGGCAGCTTACATGACTGGAACTATATCATCACAAGTGATTTAAAATACTTAGAAGTCAATTTAAAACAATGGTGTAGACTCGCACTATGAATAATGTTAGCATTCAAAGTGGCTTGCAAAAGACACTGAAGAAAATAGTCTTAAGGCCTTAGTTTTAAAACTGTTTTGACAAACTGAGCTTACATGGACGATTTGACACTATCAAATAAAAATCGAAAGTCTTGGAATACTTAAAAGAATCATCTCAGGAATTTACAAGTTCGATCGATCGATCGAGATACCTTCAATCACTCGAACTGCATTATACTTCAATCGATCGAAATGTCTTAGATCACTTGACTGTGTCTGTGGTTCGATCGATCAAAATAGCTTCGATCGATTGAACACTGGTTTCCTATAGTGCATGGCAGAGGCTAGAGATCACTATTTAATCGGGATCTCCCAAATACAGGTTTACTTTGTCATCATTTTGGTTGCACAAAACATCTTTTTTTACATTAAACATGATTAAGGTCTTGTTTGGTTGAGTTTTAAACATGAAATCTATGGAAAACTAGAGTTTATAATTACTAGCAAGCAAAACCTATGATTAAATAGATTATATCTAAAATTAAAAGGCAGAATGTAAATAAACTGTAATATGGAACCTGGAACGTAGAACTTATATTAAACTCGAAAAGCAATCACTTGTCTTCACAATCAAAGCAATGAAAAACCTATAAAACCAACGTAAACCCTCTCTTTCTCTATCAAAAATTGATAAACAAAAAGTTTCACATCTTTTATTTATAGGAAAACCTAGGCTAGGGTTGATAAAAATGTTTTCTACTGCGCTTCCTGTAATAATATGGTAAAGCCATGTTCGATCGATCGAAAAGGTATCGCTTGAACTTCATTAGTCTTCAATCGCTCGAGAGACCTTCGATCACTTGAAACTTCAATAGCTTGAATGACTTCGATCATTTGAAGTTCTAATTTCAACTTTGACATATCCTTTCTGCATCTTTGCTTTGCCCTTTTCCTGTAAATAATTCCTGCTCATGGAACACAACATACCTGCACATAAACTGAACTTATATAACAAAATTCATCAAGGAATCCTTTCATTGTATCAAAATACACATTGTAGCATAATTGTAGATAAATTAGGGAATTGTAAACTTATTTGTGATGTTTGAGTGTTTATACGTGGATATATTCTACAAATATACCCACTTGTCAGGCGCTCCCCAAGGCGATGTGCTCAGTTATTGTTATTACGGTTGCCATGGTGATCATCGCCTATATGCTCTAAGCATTGAAGAAAGGCTTTGAAAGCTCTGCTAGGATCTATGTTCTCCGTACCTGGGAGTGTGCCTTTCTATTTCTAGTATAACCCCTTGTGTGACGTATTTCTAACTAGTTGTCTAGCTGATGTGGGAAGCTCTAGCACTGATAGTTCCATAGCCCAGATACCCGTGGTCCAAGATTTCCCAGAAGTGTTTCAAGATATTGCTGGATTACTGCCGAAGAGGGAGATTGATTTCTGTATGGAATTGGTACTAGGGACGTTACCAATCTCTAAGACCCCTTATCGGATGGCCCCAACCGAGATGTAAGAGTTGAACAACCAAGTTCAGGAGTTAGAAGATTTGGGATTCATTCGACGAGCGCAAAGCCTCTTGGGAGATGGAGTCCGTCATGCAAGAGAAGTACCCAGAGTTGTTTAGCGAGTCTTAGTTCAGATTTCGGGGACAAAATCTTTTGTTGGGTGGTGGAGAGATGTACCACCAGCTCTTTTATCTATATTTATCTATGTATGGATGTATTTTTTTTTTGTATTTCCATATCTGTATATGAAAGTTACGATTGTTAATGAATGAGTTTTGATGATTGTTAGTATAGATGTTCTTATACTTGATCCTTTGATTCTTGGAGCATTAGAAGAGTAAGTGTAGTAGGAGCCCCGAGCGCTCTAGCCGCCAGAGCGCTCGAGACCGGAGCGCTTGAGCTAAGTGCGAGCGCTCGAGCTAAAATCATGTGAAAGGGCTTGGAAAACACTATAAATACCCAACATAATCCAACATTTATTTCGTTTATAACTCTGCTATACAGAGAGTGTTCTTGAGAGAGAACTTGAGAGTTCATAAGCTTCTATACAAACACACATACAGCTATACTTGCATGACCTCCAATCATCATCCATCACTTTCATTTCATGATTATACACACACATTTCACCACTATGGAAAGCTTGCTAGAGTTGCATTGGAAGCTTGATCAAGCACAACATACACATTCATCACATTTTTCATCATCTAGTTCAGCTAGATTCTTGTCAGTACTCATGCTCATTCTCAAACCGTATTTTCTTAAGTAAATTTGTGTATCATGGCTTTGCATGTAACATGCATAAAGTATAGAAACAAAGTTACGTTATAAAACAAACCAAGCTGCTAGTAAACTGTCAAACCCGAGTGCTTAGACCAAGCGCTAATGCTCGAGTCCAACGAACAGGCTAGGCCTGAGTGCTCGAGAGGTATGAGCGCTTGAGTTCAGCAGTATATAAAAGAAAGGTTTGTTGCATGTTAGTTTTATGATGATCCATGATGTGTTGGTTATTCTATGAGCTGTAAAAGTTGTACCTTGGGTTATACTTTATATATGCTTGCATGTGCTGTCAGGAAGTTGTACTTCATGCTATTAAAGTGATACTTTAAAAATGAACCACTTTTACAATGAAAGTGAAAGGAATCCTAAAATTTACAAAGGCGAGCGCTCGAGCTCACCCGAGCGCTCGAGCCTACTGGTTTAACAAAGTACATGTTTTCTTTAGTAACTGGGTGATGAGTTGAATTAGTGGACGTATACATGTGAGATACACAAACTCTGAGAATGACATGAGACATACTTAAGTACGATAATTCAAGAATAATGTGCGTAAACGATTTGTACCGCACGCATTACTTGATGATGCTTAAGTTGCGATAAAGAGAGTTTTTAACGTGATGATTGTATCTGTCGGTCTGGTTCTTGTGTTTCGTCCATGAAAGAGTAATGAGCTTTGTGATGTTGTTGATATGTCACCATAGCCATAGGGGCAACGGTAGCAACAGTAGCCATACCTTATTGGTACTGTTTATTGTGGATATCATGGTGGCGAGTGTAGTAATAGTAGTGCATTATTGGTGCTATTGGGTCAATTGTGTTGAGATGGTTAACAAGCTACCCAAGGCTGAATGAAATAAGATTGGGGTTGCCTAGAATGAGGCCAGAAGTTTAAGATGTCAAGAACGAGGCTGTAAGGTAAAGATGACAAGATGGTAGCCCAACGACCGTAATGTAGAGATATTCCAGGCCAACGACGGTATGCCGGACTGCTTGTTAACCAAGGTTGAATGGATTAAGCTTGGGGTTGCCAAGAATGAGGCCGTAAGGTTAAGATGTCAAGAACGAGGCTGTAAGGTAAAGATGACAAGCTGGTAACCCAACGGCCGTAAGGTTGAGATATTCTAGGCCAACAGCATTTATGCCGAATTGCATGCAAAGAGTTGAGTTTGTAAAGATTGAACCTGTGGTCCAAAGTAAAGTGAAGATTGAACCTATGGTGCAAAGTTATCATTTGTTTAAGATGGGGCACTGTGTGACAAACTTATCGTTATAATGTAAGGCTCTATGCCCAAGATGTTAATCTCTTTTCTTTATCTTTTCTATGGTTTTGTGATAGTGAGATTTACGACTCTGATGTGAAGGTTTAATATATAAGTATGCCTAGATCATCATGTTTATCATTGTTGCTTGTTATTTATTATATTGGTTCTTTATTATTGTGGACAATCATGAGATATTCAACTTGCCGCGTACCTACGGACCCAAAAGAGAAAATATTTTAAAATTATCCTATTTTGGTTACTACGGGGTGTGACAGATGCTCCTTGTGTTCCTCTTCTGTCTTGGAGTTAATTAGAATGTCATCGATGAATACTATAATGAATTAATTTAGAGTGTCTGAATACATTAGTTATTAGGTCCATAAATACTGTTGAGGCATTAGTTAACCTGAAAGACTTCACCAGATACTTATAATACTCGTATCTCATCCTGAAAGCAGTCTCTGACACATCCTTTGGTCGAACCAACAATTGGTGATATCCTGAACGTAAATTAATCTTCGAAAAGATCCTCGATCCTTGCAGTTGGTCGAATAAGTCGTCTATTCGAGGAAGTGCATATTTATTCTTGATCGTAACTTTGTTCAACTCTCTGATAAGGCTTCATCTCCTCCTCCTTTACCTTCCAGTCTCCTCTAGCTTGGGAAATGCTCAGGTTGGAATCCCCAAATATCTCTACTTTCCTTGCCCCTAGTCCTCGGGCCATCTCCAATCCAATCGTGTAAGCTTCGTATTTACTGACATTATTGGTGATTGTGAAGTTAAGCTTGACAATGAACAGTGCGTGAGCACCATCTGGAGATACCCGACTCTATATCCTTTCTTATTAGCGGCTCCATCGAAGTATACTTTACATGTATCTTGAGTAATGGTCATAAGGTCCATATCGAGGAACGAGAATTCTTTGACATCACCTCCATCAATTGTCTGGTCAACTATCACCCCCATCATCTGTCAGGTCAGCTAAGAATTCTGCTAACGTACTCTATTGTCAAATGTCTCATATGTGTTACTTTTGAGTATTTCAATTTTGGAGAGTTCTTCAAATCTACTATCACACACACACACACACACACTCTCTCTCTCTCTCCCTCTCAGAGAGCCAAATGTTATTTGTTTCTTTTTATTTTTGAAGTCTATTGGAGATCAAAAACTAAGTATTGACCCTACAAGGAGAATGTATAGAATGTAACACACTGATACTATGCATCTCTATCTCCACACCATTGCACATGGTATAATGCGTATATAGTTATATGTAAGCTCTTTTCTATAAAATAATGAAAAAAAAATGGAATAACAAATGTTTGAATCTTGAACTAGAGTACAATATACATGAGTGGCGATGCTTCAAGCGGTCAAAATGTCACCAGCAATGCAAAGACTTGTAGTGAAAGAAGAACAAGCACTCAGAATGCCTACCACTACACACGATCCTAAATCCAAGAGTATCCATAGGGTTATCACGTGCAAACCACAAATATCTAATCTCCATCCAAGTCTGAAAGGATTAAAAAAAAATTTGACTGGATCCTAAAAAATTATGATCGATTGACACCAAATTATTCCATTACTATATTGTCTTTTAAATTGTATTATGAATATCAAATGATACTCATTTACCACAAAGAAAAAAAAAGGACGAAAAGAAAATAGTTGCTCGCAATCAGTATACAGCTGTACTTTTAATTAGTTTTCTCTCTTTCTTTTTTTTAATAAAACTATGCAGCTGTACTTCGGGAACAGTAAATATATGAACAAAAGTCTCGAAGACAATTAAAGTTTATAACAATCACATATTTACTGGTGGAGTGGTAAATTTTTTGAGTATACTATTTAAGGGATTTAGTGTTCGAATCATGAGAAGCGTGGCTATTGAAAAATTCACTCGACGACTCCAGAGCCTAAGAGAATTAATCAAGGTGCGCGCAAGCTAGCCGGAGTCCGACTACCAATAAAAAAAAAAAAAAAAAAAACTAAAGTCTATACCATCTTAGTCAAACTAGAAGTATAAAAAATAAAAAAAATAAAAAAAACAAAAAAAGACTTGGACTATACTAGTCAAACAAGAAGTAGCCAACCGTTCACTCAACCCAGATGGGCCAGATCAAAGAAAAAGAAAGAAAGATTCCCAGTAATTCATAAAAACAAGCAGGGCCAATTCGGTCATCCAAGAATATATATCAATAGTGTAATCATAGCCACAAGTATATATGATCAAACAATTACCACATGAACGTTACAGCGAAGTGGTACACGTTTCCATCTTTTTCATTATACGTGTATTTATGAGACCATCAAACTTCAATTGAGTACAACTATTTGAGGACTGTCCGCAATTGCATTCGATAATTAAGGCGCAAAAAAAAAAAAAAAAAAAAAAAAAATCTATAGGGTATTGAAAAGTATATGAGACTTTTCTAATTTCTCCTTCTAATCTGTATACAATATCCCTCACAGTTACACCCAACTATCTTCAACCCCCTTTTACTCCTGGTGGTCCTGTTCGATTTCCGGCCACCGCCATTTCACTGTCCGATGTGGCCTTACCCTCCTCCGCCTCACGGAACTTCTTATAAATATCACTCTTGTAAAACTTCAAAGTCCTAACTACCAAAATAACCGAAACAAGAGCTCCAAAAACAGTCGCAGCAGTGATTATTATAAAAGCCAACCTGAAACACTCAACCCCATTGCAATTCAACTTCTCACCAGCTTTCCTAACAAGTCCCAAAGCATTCATTTGCTTCTTAGCCTCCTTATCATACAAATGTCCTGCCACTCTCACATTAAGCAAGTATGACCCTATTGGACTAGCCACTGCACCAAAGTTATACAATGTGGAATAGTACTTTAGCCCAAAGATTTCCGATATTATCGCGAAAAGTAAAGGCCATTGAGCTCCAAAACAAAAACCTATGATCACCGAAGCGACGTAGAGAGAGTTGGGGACACCGAAGGCGATGAGAAGGTGACCGACACACGATAATAGGAGAGTGAGAGTGAGCATGAGAGGCCTTGGGAATTTGTACTTTGTTAGAAAGATTTCTGAGACGAAACCGGCTACAACACGTCCTAGGTAGTTCCATATGCTCACGAGTGATACGAATGTGCTAATGCTTCGTTTTGGGTATCCGAGTGAAGTTCCGATCTGACCCAAGTTGTCTATGGCAGTTAGAGTGCCACCCACACCGCAAATTGTGGTGAAGAAGAGGATTAACATGTCTATGCTGAAGAGTGCTTGAAGTATAGTGTAGTCCTCTCCTCTCGCTGGTGGCCGGAATATGTTTTCCGTGCAAGATGTTCCTTTTTCTTCTTCTTTGGTGATGTTGGTGGTAGTGGACTCGGGTAGCGACGGCGGTGCTGCCACAGTGGTACCTGTTGGAAAATAAACATGACTTTATCAATTTTAACTGTAAGAATAATTATACGAATAATTTTACGTGCTGGAGAAACTAAATGTAAATTTCAAGGGTTGTTCATGTGTAAGAATCGGAAGAGTCTCCAATTTGTAACTCATGTCACATATATGCAAGGATGGATGTAAAAAGACGAGCAGTGGCGACCACTTAGGTAGGAAAAAAACATTTATTTCTATCAGTATTACTCATAAATATACTTGAATTAGTTAAACTAGACTCAACCCCGAAATTTTGGAAATTTATAAAAACTCGTCCCCAAAATTGAATTCCTGGATCCGTCCGGCCTTGGAAACACCAACAATGCTACACCCACTCCTAGAACCACACCCAAATCACATCCTATGCTTTAAATATATGTACCTTATGCTCTTTAAAATTTTCACATTTTTTCTGTGCATCACTTACAGAGCACAAGGTACTTGCATTAAAGCAAAGATGTGATTTGGGGTGTGGTTGAAGGAGTGGGTGTAACATTATTCTTGAAAATACGTCATTATTATAAGCATGGTAATGACTACAAATTGTTAGCGGGATAGTGGCGATTATGATTGCAATTATAACATTGAAGTACATGTGAGTTGAATGTCCTATATATACTTATGTAATCATATTGTGAGTAGAATCAAGTTCAATAACCAAGTTGCATATAAGAAGCTTTCCTCCTCCTATATATCAATCTCTAGTTTTGTGCTTGAGTTTGTATATTTTTCAACAGTACGCACCTGGGGTTTCGGTTATAATCTTGAACTGATCATTAGAATGACCATTTAAGGAAGCCTCTTGTTTCTTCTTCCAAATATCATACTCTTCTTTGATCACAACAGCCAGAGGCAAAAACATCAAGATAAGAACTCCAATCGCGCTACCGCTGTACTCGCTCTTCGTGAAATGAACCTGCTTTTCAACGATGATCATCACCATGAGAAAACCCGCGAGGCCGAGAGACATATACAGAAAATTATAAAACACTTTGAGCTCATTCGCCTGTCGAATGACCTTCATGATCCGAATAGTTCGGAGAAAGACCAAAGAGATCGCAGCTGGCAGCCAACCAATGAGCAAAATAAGAGATTTAGTGTCATCACCATAGATTGCATGGAAGACTTGGGTTATGATAGCACCACTCAACCCAACAAAGCCCTTGAGGAGCCCCAAAACGACGCCCCGACTCTCAGGGAAGTTCTTCACGCACGTGACCAGAGCTCCCGTGTTGGCAAAGGCCTGCGAGTTCGCGCCTATACATATATAGAGACACATGTGCCATATCTGAGGAGTTGAGATTCTTTTGGTGACTGCGAGCCAGATCATGAAGTAGCCGAAGAAGTTGAGGATGGCGCCCATGGAGAGAACGACGTATGGTGGTGTGACCTCATTGATGAGGCCTGAGAGGATGCCGACGTTGGCCCCCAAGTCCTTGAAGAAGCTGAGGAGGTTGAGGGTAGTTTGGTCATATCCGAGGGAGTCTTTAATGTCACCGGAGTAGAGGCCGAACATGTAGGTTGCTCCGGCGGCCGACATGATGAGAAATGAGGCAAATACCATGAACCACCGGCCGGAGAGGACTTGGAGGGCTAGGTTGTTGCTGCTCCTCATGTTAGACCAACCACCACCACCACCGGCAGCAACCACCATGTCTATAGCTCTCTCTCTCTAATATTTCTATTTTTTTTGTGAGAGTACTCGATTGTGTACACACACGTTTGTTATGGGATAATAGGAATGGTGGGGGTTATGGGGGTATTGTTTACATTCAGTATATATAGAGGGGCAAAAAAAAAAAAAAAAAAGGACACAGAGGGGAGAGACTGTGACCTTTCTTTTTTTAGGCATTTTTCTCCAGAAATTGTTTCATTATGCTGACAGTTGTAACCGGTCAAGTATATGATTATGGTGAGGGGCACTTGACTACTAACTCCGTCATATTTTATGTGTATATTTTGGGAATCCAACTATTTAAAGGGATAAAAAAAATCTACACTTACTTACCATAATTATTCATAATCATTGCACTTTCTTTTATTGTTTTGTTTTAGTGTTGATTGTAAGGAAGGGTAGTTTGAGAAACTAAGTAAAATTTGTATGCTAATTTAAGAAAGTGGACAACAATTTTGGGACATCCCAAAAAAGAAAGATGGACAGATAAAATGGAACAGAGGGAGTAGTAAATATTGGATATTATTGGGATAGCATGTAGAATTTTATATTTTCTCACTATTTAAATTTTTGTTGAGTTGGACAAAATTTGGTTAGTTAGATGAGGCTTCCTTTGAAGGAGAGCGCTTACTCACCATCACCAACAATCCTATTATACCTCGCTTTAGCAATACAATTACTGAAGATGACTCATGTCAACATGGTGGTGATGGTGAGGAGCAAATATTGAGAAAAATGCGATGAGCAAAAAATACACTCAAAATTTCAGGGTATCAATGTAGCACCTTGCACCAATGAGAATGAAATTATTCCATATGATTAACACATCGTGTGACAACCACCGTTATCCCTTCATTTGTATAGCACTCACGTGGTACTCTAAAAAAAAAAAATCAAATAGCAGTCACACGACATAATTTCTGAATTTTCTAGTTGAGACCTACCTCCATACATATAGGACGCCCACGTTGCAAAGACTAAGTGGATGTCACATGACACCGGAGTACCCAAAAATTCCTCAACAGGCAAAGACTTAATAGTTGGCAATAGGAAAGAAGGAGAGGGTAGATAAAGAGAGTTTACTAAGGGATTGGTTGATAAGCATGATTTTTATTTTATTATCAATAATTTGTGCGTTACGTTAGGAAATATGAGTTAGCTAGTAGTTTTATCCATGTTGAATATTCTGGGTGAGTGTGTCAGTCCGTGAATTTTATATACTTTTCTCCAATTTGAATATTATGGGAATCGTGGTCCATGGATTAATATGTATAAACACGTGTACTACATGTGAGGGCAGCTGTTGTATCTTTTTTTCGATTTTGGTATGAGATATTTACCGTCTAATACCGTTGATATTTTCATGATTATTTAGGTTTAGTTTGGTCCCTACGTAAATTTTTAAAAGTAGTTTACGAAATTTATTATTAAGTAATTTGATAATTTTTGCAAATGACACATTACTCTTCAAAAAAAAATTTTGAAATTAAAAAGTAACATTGAGCTTTTAAAAGCTTCATTCTAGAGCTTTTAAAAGCCTCCCGAAAAAAGCCTAAGTTCAATTTTTGTAAAGCTCATAAATTAGTTACCAAATGAATCAAAATGAAATTGTGCTTTAAAAAATGAGAAGCACCAAAATATTGGGGGACAAACTAAGCCTATATCATTTTTGGCCTCTTTCATTTTTTTTTTATTTTCCGGATAAGAAGGGGATCTTGTCCCTCACTTGCTTTTCTGTTATTACTGGCCAAAGGCTATCCATGTGTTATACTTCCTCCGTCTCATTTTGTGAGTTCGTCTTTGAGAATTCAACTTATTAAGGGGATAAGAAGAATCTACACATATTTCCACAATTGCCCCTAATCATTGCAACAACTTTTTCAATTTTGTCTTATTCAGATTTCTGTTGGAAAAATTAAACTGATATTCAATACGGCGTAAAATGTTTGAATACAATTGGGGTACAACAGAAGCAGTACAAGAATTAATCTTATATTACAAAAATTGAAACTGTCTATAGAAATAAAAATGATAGTAACTAAAAAAAAAAAAAGCAGAAACTGGAAAAATAATCAAATCGAGGCCTGTGATTTACACAGTTTCCTTAAAACAAATTTGCCGCCTCACCAGTAGTGCTTGAGGATTTCTTCGGTGTCCGTCTCCCAGGATACAGCGGCAACAACGATTGACAAGCACGATGTACAACCATTCTAACGAACTAACTATGTTTGTAACTCTCTCAGGAATGAACATTGGAAGGAAGGAAAGAACTCTAGTTTTTTCTGACTATGAATTTCTGAGGAGAAAGCTCAGAATATATAGGACTAAGGGGAGAGATGATTCATTGGATGTACATTATATATTTGTGGATTCATCCATGTATATACATTATGCATCTGTAGATTCATCCATATATGTATATTATCTATGTATATATATATATATATTATGCATCTATAGATTTATTCATGTATATTCCTGATTCATCTATGAATTCATTCATATATGTACATGATTCATCTATGAATGTGCATTATCCATGAATGTACATTATGCATCTATAAATTCATTCATGTATGAACATGATTCATCTATAGATTTATTCATGTATGTATATTATCTATATGTATTCAATGGATTAATTTCTCATTCACTCAACAATGATTTTGGACATGTAAATATCTAAAGTTCATCTCCTCATGGAGGAGAACACAAACCCACAAAGACCCCATTCAAACTCCAAATGGGTC
Organism: Hydrangea macrophylla; assembly: GCA_033977485.1. NCBI lineage: Eukaryota > Viridiplantae > Streptophyta > Magnoliopsida > Cornales > Hydrangeaceae > Hydrangea > Hydrangea macrophylla. The sequence continues at coordinate 53,189,575 of CM066982.1, forward strand.
CCATATTTATTTGACCTCAAACATGGCCAAAATCAATTTTTTTTATCCAATAATCCCCCACATGAATGAAATGAATCGAAAACAATGTGAGACACCAAAGACTCGGAAAGAGAGAGCACAACGGATCACTCCTGCAAAGAGATAGGTAGCTTTTGGCTTCGAACCTTCCCTTGTGATAGTCTATCAGATTTACTGGCGGATCAGTGAACGTGAAGTCTTAAACTGATTGCCGTTTGTGTAAACAACCAACAAACCTCACACTGGAGCTTTCCTTAACATAGTTTAGTTCTTACACATGTGTTCATTTTGGCCTTGAACACTCGCCTAGTTCAGTCTATCTCAAATCCTTTTAGAAGCGGCCCCACTTCACATTCACATATGTGACTTATTTAGAGTATCATGCTATACTCTGCTTGGCTATACCAACACACACAGTCATTAAAAGCTAAGCTTAACCTCTACCCATGCAGGTATCACTGTTTTATCATAGAAATGGACAGAAGAGCATTTCTCCTCAGTGATTCTCCTAAAGTACATGAAATTAGGTTGTCCCTTTGAACCTAGATCTTAGGATCTCCAGTCAACTATGTTGGGTTTCCATTCTGGTACCTTGTAATGTCATAGGCTTTAGTCCCATTTCTTTAGATAACTTATTAACTAACTCTTGATTCAAACCTTTGGTTAGCGGATCCGCATTATTGTCCTTTGACTTTACATAGTCAATAGTGACAATCCCACTAGAGAGGGGATGTTTTATTGTATCGTGTCTTCAACAAATATGTCTTGACTTACCATTATACATGTTGCTTTGTGCCCTTCCAATAGCAGACAGGCTATCGCAGTGTCTGCAAATTACTGGCACAGGTTTCGACCATCTCGAAATATCTACTACAAAATGGAGAAGCCATTCAGCTTCTTCAGCTGCCTTGTCTAGCGCAATGAATTCCGACTCCATTGTTGATCTAGCTATACAAGTTTGTTTTGAAGACTTCCAGGAAATAACTACACAGTGTAAAAACATATCCACTTGTAGACTTTGAATCTTTCATATATGATATCTAGTTTGCATCACTATATCCTTCCAACACAGCTAAATATCTCATATAGTGCAACCCATGATCACGAGTGTAACGTAAGTACCAGAGTACTCTCACTATCCCTTTCCAATGGTCATTTCCTGGATTACTCGTGTATCTACTCAGTTTACTAACTGAATAAGAAATGTCAGGCCTTGTACAATTCATCAAGTACATCAAGCTTCCTATTACTCGAGAATATTTCAATTGAGAAACACTCTCACCGGTACTCTTAGATAGGCGTAGACTTGTTGAACTTCTCTAAAATCTTGTCTACATAATATGACTGTGACAAAACAAGCCCATTAGTATTTCTAGAGATCTTGACGCCCAGTATAACATCAGTAAATCCCATATCTTTCATGTCAAATTTAGAATTCAACATTTTCTTAGTTGAGGTAATGATTTTATCATTACTTCTCACAATGAACATGTCATCAACATAAAGACACAAGATGACATAACCATCATTGGTGTCTTTGACATAAATGCATTTGTCATACTCACTGATCTTAAATCCACTAGAAATCATAGCTTTGTCAAATTTCTCATGCCATTGGTTACGAGCTTGCTTTAAGCTATACAATGATTTGACAAGCTTGCATACTTTCTTCTCTTGCCCTGGAGCAGAAAACCCTTCAGGTTGTTCCATGTAAATTTCTTCATTCAAATCTCCATTAAGAAATGCAGTCTTAACATCCATTTGATGTATTTCGAGATTTCGCTGAGCTGCGATTGCAATAATCATTCGAATGGATGTTATTCTCGTAACAGGAGAATACGTATCAAAGTAGTCTAGACCCTCCTTTTGTCTGTACCCTTTAATGAAAAGCCTTGCCTTATACTTGTCAATAGTACCATCTGTTTTCATTTTTCTCTTAAAAATCCATCTGTACCCCAAAGGCTTACATCCAGGAGGTAGGTTGGTTTTGTAAGATGGAGTCAATTTGACTCTTGATTGCTTCTTTCTATAATGGACCCTCTGGTGATCTTATAGCTTCATTATAGCTTTGAGGCTCTCTTTCTAATAGATAAGTTAGAAAATCTGGACCATAGGATTTTGATGTCCTAACCCTTTTCCCTCATCTAGGCTCAACATCAACATCCTCTTATTGGGTTTTACTACTTTCCCCAACAGTCTCAAATGTGCATTTTTTAGAACTGTATTTCTCTTTACAAGGAAGTATATTCTCAAAGAATGACGCATTCCTACACTCCATGATCATGTTCTTGTGTATATCTGGGTTTTCAGATTTGTGTACAAGAAACCAATACACACTGCTATTATGTGCATATCTAATAAATAAACAATCAACAGTTTTTAGACCTATCCTTTCTTTCTTAGGAGTAGGTACAAGAACCTTTGCAAGACACCCCCACATTCATAAGAATTTATAGGAAAGTTTTCGACCATTCCACTGTTCATACGGGATTTAATCAACTTTCTTTCAAGGTACCTTATTTAAAATATAATTTGCAGAGCGAATTTCCTCCCCCCACAAGTTCTGTGGCAATACAGAACTTATTAACATAACATTCATCTTTTTTTTAAGGTACGATTTTTCCTTTCAGCAACTCCATTTGATGGAGGTGAATACGGCGCAGTGGTTTGGTGAATAATTCCGTTTTGTGCACAATACTCACCATATGGTGCTACATATTCACCACCCTTATCACTTCTTAACACCTTAATCTTTTTACTTAGTTGATTTTCAACCTCTGTTTTGTATAGAATGAAATTATCCAAAGCTTCATCCTTACTTTTTAGCAAATACACATAACAATATTTAGTGTAATCATTAACAAAAGTAATAAAATACTTAATACCACCTTTTGATTGAACCATTTTTAAATCACATACACCAGTGTGGATTAATTCCAGTGGTTCAGTGCTTCTTTCTATTGATTGAAATGAAGTCTTTGTTAACTTTGCTTCAACACAAGTTTCACATTTATAACTTGTATCAATATGAAAGCTGGGCATGTGGTCTAATTTAATTAATCTTTGCAAAGAATTAAAATTAACATGTCCTAGTCTACCATGCCACAAATTGGAAGACTCAAGCAAGTAAGCAGAAGAGGTACTCATTTTATTGATATTTTTATTTGACACAATAGTCATTACATTGAGTTTAAATAGCCCATCACTCATATACCCCTTCCCCACATACATGCTAGCTTTAGTCAGTACCACCTTGTTTGACTCAAATGTCATTCGGAAGCCATGCTTGCTCAGAAGAGAACTAGACACTAGGTTCTTGCAAATTTCAGGCACATAAAGGACATTGTTTAAAGTTAGCTCTTTCCCTGAAGTCATCTTCAGAATTATCTTTCCTTGACCTTCCACATCAAAAGAGGCTGAGTTACCCATGAACATCTTCTCACCATTATTCATTGGCTCGAAGGAAGTTAACATCGCTTTGTTAGAGCATATGTGGCGAGTGGCACCAGTGTCTATCCACCATTTCTTTGGGTTTGAGCCCACCAAGTTCACTTCAGAGACCATAGCAGACAGATTAATTTCTGAAACATCCTTTGAGATATAATCTAACTCTTCCATGTTAGCCTCTTGATTTTTCTTGACTTTCTTTTGTGGCATACGACAGTCAGAAGTACGGTGTCCAGTTGCCACAATTGTAGCATTTCCCTTGAAATTGAGATTTAGGCTTCTTGGATATACCACCTTTTGGTCCCATTTTGGACCCTTTGCCATAAGAAGATTTTTTTCTTCACACTTGAACTTTGACCATGCTCAACCACATAGCCTTGGCCACAATGTTATTTCCCACTTTTCTATCAGCCCCTTTGTTATCTTCCTCAATTCGAAGTCTAACAATCAAATCTTCAATTTTCATCTCCTCTCGCTTGTGCTTTAGGTAGTTCTTGAAATCCTTCCAAACCGGGGGCAGTTGCTCAATAATTGCAACAACCTAAAAGGTTTCACTCAAGGTCATCCCTTCAGCGTGGATTTCATGCAAGATCACTTGCAGCTCCTGAACTTGACTGATCACAGTCTTTTAGTCCACCATTTTATAGTCGAGGAATCTCCCCACTTCAAATTACTTTGACCCGACATTCTCAGCTTTGTACTTTCTGTCTAAGGACTCCCACAGTTTCTTAGTAGTAGTCTTAACACTATACAGATTATGGAGTGTATCATGTAAGCTATTTAGCACATAGTTTCGACATAGAAAGTCCGAGTGCTTCCAAGCATCAATGGCCAGCACAACCTCTCGATCTTGTTCGTTCTCATTAGGAACATGAGCATCTTCCTTCAAAAACCTCGCAAGGTTCAAGGTGGTAAGATAAAATAGCATCTTTTGCTGCCATCTTTTGAAATCCACACCATTAAATTTTTTGGGTTTCTCCCCGTGGTTCACAGGAACCGTTTGGATTGAGGGAACCTCCACAGGGATCAAACCAATCACCACGATGTTGGAGCCAGTAGCACCGTCGGTCGCAGCAGGGTTCGCAGTAGTGTTCACAGTCTCATTTGCCATTTCTGAAAATATTATCAAAGTAAAGATTAAATCCACAATAAGAAAAGGATAGAATTCTTTCCTTATGATTATTTTCAGAGTTAAATCTGAAAATAATAACTTCTGTTAAAAATTATTATTTTTTTTTAAATCAAGCTGCTTCTGTTTGACAATTTAATTTAATTTTATTATTAAAAACCAATCTATTTTAAGCTTGTTGGAAAAATTAAATTGATATTCAATAAAATGTTTGAATACAATTGATGTAAAACACAAGCAGTATAGGAATTAATCTTATAATACAAAAATTGAAACTGCCTATAGAAATAAAAATTACCATAACTAAAAGAAAGCAGAAACTGGAACAATAATCAAACCGAGGCCTGTAATTTACACAGTTTCCTTAAAACAGATTCGCTCCCTCACCAGCAGTGCTTGAGGATTTCTTCAGCATCTGTCTCCCAGGATACAGCGGAAACAACGGTTGACAAGATGTACAACCATTCCAGTGAACCAACTATGTTTGTTACTCTCTCAAGAATGAATATTGGAAGGAAGGAAAGAACTCTAGTTTTTCCTGACTATGAATTTCTGAGGAAAAATCTCAGAATGTATAGGACTAAGGGGAAAGAGGATTCATTGGATGTACATTATGTATTTGTGGATTCATCCATGTATGTACATTATGCACTATAGATTCATCCGTACATTATCCATGTATATACATTATGCATCTATAGATTCATTCATGTATATACATTATTCATCTGTGAATTCATTCATGCATGTACATGATTCATCTATGAATGTGCATTATCCATGAATGTACATTATGTATCTATAAATTCATTCATGTATGAACATGATTCATCTATAGATTTATTCATGTATGTACATTGTCCTTGTATGTACATTATCTATATGTATTCAATGGATCAATTTCTCATTCACTCAACAACGATTTTGGACATGTAAATATCCAAAGTTTATCTCCTCATGGAGGAGAACACAAACCCACAAAGACCCCATTCAAACTCCAAATGGGTCCCAAATTTATTTGACCTCAAGCATGGCCAAAATCAATTTTTTTATCCAACAATTTCAATGAAGGGTAGTTTGGGAAAATAAGTAAAAATTATATACTAAATTAGGAAAGTAGACACTAATTTTGGGATATACCAAAATGGAATACAGGACTCACAAAATGGGACGAAGGGAGTATGATAGTCTTTTTTTGGTTCTATGTATTTGTGTTTAGATTAATGATATGAATTGATATTTTAGCACCAAAAAAAAAAAAGTGTGATTCAATCACAATGATTGTTTAAGAAAACTTCACACTTACTAAAAATCAAGTCACGATTAAGGTGAGGTAATTAAAGATCATTTTTTTTGTGAACGTTGTGATTAATCTTGTTACTTCATATTCTTATATAACTTTTTTGATGTAGCAATGGATGCATATGTTAATGGGATGAAGCAAAAATTAAAAGCAAAAACTCATAGTTCAAGTGGCAAAAGACTGACACTTATTGTCCTTTTGTGTATTCATGTTCCATTTTCAATCATTTCCTCTCTCTATGTAAAAAAAAGAGCAAGAAAACCAAAAACTCTGTAGCTAGATTTAATAATTTTTCTTTTCGAGGGTGAAAGAAAAACAATAGTTTTTTGCTTATTAACGAAAAACTTATTGCTTGTAAAATTAAAAATTTAATTAGTAACTTTACCCTTCATTAGTGACATAAATTTCCTCAATCTTTCAATCTTTGTTGTTCCTTATATGATTTCTACTCTGGGTGATATAATATTTGTTTAACACTTAAATTAGAGAGCATTTTCGCTTAGAGTAATGCTTGGGACTACGGGTGTAAACAAGCTGAGCCGCTCAACAAGGGCTCGAAATTCAGCTCGATAAAGGCTAGGCTCGGCTCGGCTTGCTCATTTAAGCTCGTGAAAATGATTGATTAAGGCTCGTGACAAGACTCGTGGATAGGTTTGATAAACAACTTGTATAGTGACTTATATATATATATATATCTTATAAAACTATATAATTTTAGAGAAAATATGAAGTATCTCGTAAATAGGCTTGATAAATGATTGTCTTATTATTAATGAAAATGCTCGCGAACACTTGAAACCTCAGCTCATTTGAGCTCGTGATCAGGCTCGGCTCATATACACCCATACTTGGGACACATAAAACACCCACATAAAGTTGATCCCAAAAACTTATTGTGTCTATCTCTCTCCTGGTAAGATCCACTTACACTGTGGGCAGGGGGAATCTAGAAAATCAAGCCAAGGGGACTTGATGTATGGGGGTTTGGGGGCAATGTGTAATACCCTGTATTTTCGAATACATGATTCATACTCATTTTAATCGATCGAAACTCTGCCGACCTGATTCTGTGACGTGGAACCTTTTCTCAAGCGATTGAACTTCTTTAAATCGATCAGATCTTGACCGACCTGTTCTCAATCAATCGAACTCACTTCGATCGATCGAAAGTGTTATTATTCCTATCTTACGTGTTTGCCACCTGTACCACTTTCCCTTCCTATATATATGTTAGTTCGTGTGTATGTGTGGGGTGTTTGGCAGTTTAGAGAGTTTGGAGAGAGAGAGAGAGAGTTGGTGTGTGTGTTTTCCATATACATATATAACAGTGTATGTATGTATGTGGTATATATATACACCCTCTTGGGTGGAGAAGAGAGAAAAGGAGCAAAAGAACGAAGAGAGAAAGGAAGAGAGTCAGAGAAGACAGAGAGGAGAGAGAGAAAGTTCGCAGCCACCATAGCCGCCGCCACCGTCAATCTTAGGAACGCCGCCACCGAACCACCGGAGTGAGGTGAGTTCATTAACTCACTCAAGGGATAATTCTAGGATGATTTTTGCATGTTTAGAACGTGTATATTGTGACCCCATTGTATCTGTTCATCTCTACCCAGTTTCTAGGTGAACATAAATCTTAATCGATCGAACTATTCTCGATCGATCGAACTTGCTGTTTCCTCAATCGATCGAAGGGACTTCGATTGATTCAAACTCCCTTTTCCATAATCAATTAAAAAGAGTTCAATCAATTGAACCTCACATAACATGATTTAATTCCTATTGATTATCATAGGAACTGTTTAGTTGGTTAAATGTTGTACCATGATCCATATATTGATATTGTTAAATTGTATGGTAGAATGGAACACAACTGCACGTTAATAATTAGTAATGAATAGTTATGTTGAATATGGAGCATGTGCTAAATCCTGTATCTACAGCACGAGCATTGGACAATATGTGGCCAGCATGCATGGGATAGTGTTATGAATGGATAAGAGAATATGATGAGAATCAGAAACTGTGCCCCAATGTGGAATATGAGATATGCGTACTTTGGATTCGTGGGATCAACGGCTGCGAGCCGGGTGGACATGGGACGGTTAGAGTTTGTAGTGCACCTATCACTATAGAAGACGTCCAGCGATGCGTATACACTATTGAATACGTCTAGTGTACCATTGACAATTACATCCGGCTAGTGTCCTAATGTATACTCACTGTATAGACGAGCAGTGAGGATATACACATCATAGAAGATGTCCGATGTGCCCCTTCCATCGTTTACAGATAGAAGGTACCGTGTAGGCAACCGATAACCATATGAAGGATCGTGGGACCTACTGCCTAGTTGGGTGATTCCGATTGGTATTATGGTATCGACGTATGGATATCAGAATTGTATTATTATACCGATGTATGGATATAGATTGTTATTGTTGCATCGACGAATGGATACGAAAATGGATATGAATATGAGAATGGTTAGTACGATGATTGTTCAGTCAGGGATTCAGCATCCCAACATGAAGGTAGATGCATGGGGTGGTTGCATGGGTTACATACATGGATTGGGTAATGCTGGACATTGCATAGCATGATGAGATGTTATAACATGATCTTTATCTTTGTCGTTACTTAACATGTTTCCTGTTATCATTGATTTAATGTATAGTTTAATGAGACCTCTACTATGTCTGTGAGAGATGTCATTGATAGATTAACCGCATTTTAAGATGCCGAGCAGTAACGGGTGAGGAGTTTGTTTGATGTACTCACTCAGGTTTGTATTCAAAGCTGATGGCGTTTATGGCCTAGACATTCCTATGTCTAGAGCATTACAGGTTTTGAAGACGGAAGACTGATGTTCCGCCGGACTTGGAGCTGAAGGCTTGAAGACGAAGACGTGCTACTTTGTAATAGTTAGTTTGTATATCTATTGTACTGCTGTTATTATTTGTTATAGGCCTTAGACTCTAAGTCAGCTATTGTAATAGATTTAGTAGACTTTTATAATTGGTAGTTGGGCATATGTTGCTTCCAAATCTTTTATATTTCCGTCGTAGCCTCTAATTATGTTAATAAGATATGTTCTATCAATAGCATCCTCCCTATCGTTGTATTTGTTGGTTTGAGTAGATGACAATGCGGTTATTCACCAGTCACAAACGTACGAGACCAAAAAAGAACTTGTTTTTCTCTATTTTTGCTTCTCCAAGACGCGACACAATGCCCCCGAATTTTTTTTAGATATATTTTGTACATATTTTGTGTAATTTTTGGACCTATATATATATTTTCTATACATATTTTTGTTAGCACAAAAATATAAGAGAGAGGGGCTTAGTATAATAATTTCATAATATCAGGGGGTGGGGGGCTTTTATAATTTTCAGGGGGGGACTTAAATGTATTTTTTTTATTTTTACCGTAAATTTATAATTTTTCAAAACTTTGGGAAGGCATGAGCCCCCCTTGCCCATCTGTGTGTCTGCCACTGACTGTGGAGTCCGCTAAGGAGAGAAATAGACACAATAAATTTTTGTGAGCAACTTTATGTAAATATTTTGTGTCCCAGGCAATACTCTTTTGCTCACCAAAAATTTGCTCACATATTGCTCACCTAAGTACCTTATTGGGTGAGCATGTGGGATCCACAACTTTTCAAGTGCAAATGGGGATAAAAAGAAGAATAAGAAAGTTGTGAGTCTTACATGCTCAATTGCTTACCTAATAAGGTGCTTGGGTGAGCAAAAATACAGTCCTCAAATTATAGTTTGAGTCACCCATAATAACGTACGGAATCATCTTTTTGTGACAAGTGGGTGAATAAGTCACCATCATGCATACAAAGCAGAAGTTTCACATGTGTGACGTACATTATGCTCTTTGTATGCTATAAAAGTAAGAGTACTGCTAAATCTACATCCATTCTATATATAAAAATATCCATATTCACTCATAATAACTCCTATGTGGTATTGTGGGACCGACTAATAATGTGGGATCCACCAAAAATGAGTGGGTATACGTAGCATTACTGTCAAATTAAACCTATAGAATTACACAAATCATAGTGACATCACACGGCTATAAAAGCACATGACTACATGAGATAATTCTTGATGAAAGGAGAAATGATAAAGATTAGGACTTTCAACTATATGGAAAGGTTGCCACTATTTTTTTTCGCAAAGCTGGTTAATAAATCCAAAAAAAAGGGGTACAAGATGTACAAGGAGCAGACTCCAGGATATGCATTAAGAACAAAAACAGGCACAACATTTGCAACAAGGGAAGAAAACCTTTCTAAAGCCCTAGCCTCGAAATGAAAATATCCTAAACATGGCCCACACAAGGCACAGCAAGCCAACAACAACTATACATCACTCACAGACAAATTTGCAGTTTTTGGCAGCCCTTGGCATAGCTGCCACTGAACTTCATCTTAGACTCTTTCTTTCTCTCTCTGGAAGAGGATGGGCAATCTGACAAAGTAGATCCACTTGCTAGAGCGACATAAATATCTTCCACTTCTTTGTCACAATCAACGACAATTTATGTATCTTCTACCTCCTCTATAAGGTCCATAGCATCCCCCCACCTCATCCTCATTAGGAAGAGTGTGTAAGCTATTTTTCATGATTACCCTAGGACTCACTACACTATGACCCCTGAGATCTTCTGAAGGATAAGGAAAGGAGAAGGTGGTATCAATCGTAGTAACAATCGAATCCTCTTCTATGAGAGGATCCAAGATGGCAGAATGGGCCCTAGAAAAGATAATGTTTCTAGACCCTGTGCCATTAGCCTCAACCTTCCCTTTACCCTTATCTCTAGCTGGAATTTCGGCACTAGGTAACCCTTGATTTTTTCGCATAACAAATTTCCAATCTCCATTAACTTCTTGCTTCTTATAGCTACTATAAACTTAGGTTGAGTAGGTGTAGGAATCACCACCCGGTCACAATTGTGCCCGAACATAGAGCATTTATCACATCTTGTAGGAGTCCACTGATATTCCACTTGGATTCTTGAGAGAACAGGAACTCCAAGGCTTTCATCTTCAACTTCAATGTCAAATCCTTTAATCAATTCAAAATTAGCACTAACCTCAATCCAAACTCTAGCAAAGGTGATTCGTCTATGGCTAGCAGTAACACTATCCACACGTAATGGTTTCCCAATGAAACTCGCAATGTAACTAATTCTTTTTGGAGTCCAAAGCTCCAGAGGAATCCCATAGAACTTAACCCAGATTTGAATGGACTTAGCTATGTTTGCCAACTTAAGGTTAGGTTTCATGGTTTTAACAAGATGGGTTGACCCGTAATGTACCATGGCCCTCCCTCTAAGCAACATCCCTTGCACTGTTGCTACTGAACTTGAAGAAAAAGAATCCAGAATCCGTAGCAAATAGATCCTTAAGATCGTCTTGAAGGAAAAAATAGGTTTAAAATAATTTTTAAACGTGCAGCGGAAAGATTAAGTTACAAAATCTTATTGGTAGCCCGGATCTACTACTTGTTAACTCTGTAGGTGCGCATAAGAGGGGACAAGAGTTATACCTTTGTGTCTTGAACCCAATTCTAAAATCTTCAACCTTCTTGATGATGTAGCAGCCTCTACTAGGTTGTTTTCACCCTTATGACTCTTGCGGATGCTACTAGAGAGGCTAGAGTTGGTGGGAACTCTAACGGGGAGGATAAGAAGGCTAAGGAAATCCTAAAATAGTCTCTGCAGCATTCGTATAAAAAAACGACAATGATTAAACCCTGTATGCAGCTGCCCTATTTATAGATTTCCAAAATTGACTTTAAGCCTTCGACCGATCGAAGTCTATTCGATCAATCAAACCTTCGATCGATCGAACACCTTTTGATCCTAGACTTCAATCGATCGAGACTCCATCGATCGATTGAACGTGTCTTGACAAGATCCTCATGTGTCTTTTCTAAGCATCCTAGCTGAGCTAAGAGTGGGACCTCCTACGCTCTTTATTGTTGGCTCAGACCAGCTGTTAATTCCCATGACCAAACTCTTTGATTAGCAAACTAACTAGCTGTTCAGTTAACGTTTACTCCACTATAAAATGATAACTGAACTCCAATGTAAAAGAACAAATTCAAAGTGATAACTAGACTAGTGTGGTGTACTAATGTCCCTCTACCTTTAGCATTCGTAATCATAATCAAGTAATCGGATAACTGTACTGTCAACCTGAATCATGATTACTTCTTGTATTCCTTGAGTCCCATTTACCCCTCATGATTACCAAACATGTTGATAACTACTTATCAACAAGACTGCAGGTCTCAGTAATCAACTTGATGACATTCTCAAGGGAATTTTTACTCTTTAACAGAGGTTAGATCCTATCTTGATAATAAATGTTCACAACCTTGTGAACATGATATACCCAAGATACCCAGGTGTTGATCTTTTATAGACCTCACTGATTGGTAAGTCAAAGCAGTCATATCTATAGTCTGTGTTCATAATCGTCTCAAGATTGAGAACACGTACCTTATACAAGTTATGATTTCCTATCAACTGTTGACAGTCTTGAGTGTCAATAGGAAAGCTCAGGTCCATCAATGCACTATAAGCACTAGCATATTAACTAAGAGTCATACTCCAGTGATTGAGATTCATCACTCCTTCCAATGGTAGTTGATCATGCTACAGTGTAAACATGATGAGGTATCTAGTCTCATCATCCATTGTGACAAGTTCTAAGTATCAAAGGATAGCAATTTGTATCTCACTTGTATGTATCTCATACACACACGAATTATTTACTATGATACTTAAGGATTAACAATCATCTCATGAAAAAAACATACACAATGAAATGTAAAGATGATAACTATATATTAAAATATCAATGTCTCATACACAAAGTAATGGTTTGAGGGCACAAACCCAACAAACTCCTACTTACACTCTTAACCATTCAAGACTACATCTAAGACCTAGACCATCTAGATGACGATCAAAGACCTTCTATGGCAAGGCCTTTGTAAGCAGATTTGCAAGATTGTCAGCGATGGCAATCTTGGTGACAGTCGCATCTCCACGTTGAATAATATCTCGAATTAGATGATATTTCTGCTCTACGTACTTTCCCTTTCTGTGGTTCCTTGACTCCTTGAACTGAGCCACTGCCCCACTATTATCACATTATAGCGTAATAGGTGACAGCGACACAAATACCACCTCGAGCTCCATAAGGAACTTTTTGAGCCAAATAGCTTCCTTTGCAGCTTCACAAGCAGCCACATACTCAGCTTCTGTAGTTGAGTCTGCAATGCATTTCTACTTAATGCTCCTCCAACTAATAGCACCACCTCTCAAGGTAAAGAGATGTCTGGACATCAACTTCCTCGAATCTTTATCTGACATAAAGTCCAAGTCAGTGTATCCTACTGGAATTAACTCATCACTACCGTACATAAGCATGAATCTTTTAGTCATTCGCAAGTACTTTAGAATATGCTTAATGGCTGTCCAGTTCTCTAGACCTAGATTCGATTGATATCTACTAACCATGACAATGAAAAAGAAGATATCTGGTCTAGTGCACAACATCGCATACATGAGACTTTCCACTACCGAAGCATAGGAAACTCCTGCAATGCGATTCCTCTCCTCTTGTGTCTTTAGACACTAGTCCTTAGAGAATGCTAAACCATGCCTAAAAGATAATAAACCTTTCTTCGAATTATCCATTGTAAACCTAGTTAGCACCTTATCGATATAACTAGCTTGAGATAATCCCATTATATTTTGCTTACGATTCTGAAAGAGCTTTATCCTAAGAATATAGCTCGCCTCTCCTAGATCCTTCATATCGAAAGTACTAACTAGCCAAGCTTTAACCGTTGACAATGCTGCTACATCATTCCTAATGAGTAGAATGTTGTTAACGTAAAGAACAAGAAAGGCCACCACTTTCCCTTCACACTTCTTGTATACACGAGGTTCATCCAGATTTTGTACGAAACTAAACAATTTGACTGCTTGGTCAAAACGAATGTTCCAACTTCTGGATGCCTACTTAAGCCCACAAATGGACTTTTGCAACTTGCATACCAAGTTTTCTCTCCCACCAGCTATGAACCCTTTTGGTTGTTACATATAGATGTCATCCTCAAGATTGCCATTCAAGAATGCAGTCTTGTCGTCCATCTGCCAGATCTCATAATCTAGGCATATAGTAATGGATAAGAGTATTCTGATGGACTTGAGCATGGCTATCGGCAAGAAGGTTTCCTCATAGTTAATGCCCTCCCTCTAAGTATAACCTTTCGCTACAAGCCTTGCCTTAAAGGACTCGACCTTTCCATCAGATCCTTTTTTCCTCTTATAGACCCACTTATAGCCAATGTGTTTAATATTGGCTGGAAGTTTTACAAGATCCTAGACCTGATTGGAATCCATAGATTTCAATTCAGCCTTCATAGCATTAACCCAATGGGCTGAGTCTACATCAGCCATTGCCTCTTTGTATATGGTAGGATTAGATTCAGATTCTATGGAGACCGCTTCAAAAACTTCTCCTAAGAACATGTAATTGTCAGGTTGGCTGACCATCCTCCCACTACGACGAGGTACCGATGCAGGAATGGGTGAAGAAGTGGTATTTTCTTATGTTACATCATTATTAACTGTGGGTTGGACTAAGTGCTCTCCTTTTATTTCTCTAAGATCTATCCTTCTCTTAGGTTTATGGTTCATGATATAATCATCCTCCAAGAAAACAACATTTGTACTAATAAACACTTTCTGTTCTCTTGGATCATAAAAATGCCACCCATAAGTACCCTTTGGATACCCTACAAAATAGCATACTTCCGATCTAGAATCCAACTTGCTCATCTTTCCTTTTAGCACATGTAACGGACACCCCCATATTCAGAGATGTTACAAAGAAGACTTACGCCCAATCTACATCTCTTGTGGTGTCCTGGGAATAGATTTATTTGGTACTAGATTTAGTATGTACACAGCAGTTTCCAAGGCATAACACCAAAGGAACAATGGCAACTCCGAATAACTCATCATCAACCTAGTCTTGTCTAAAAGAGTCCGATTCATTCTCTCTGCTACACCGTTCTGCAGAGGCGTACTAGGTGCAGTCATTTGTGACAGAATCCCATTCTGTACGAGATGATCAATAAACTCATTAGAGAGGTACTCGCCACCTCAATCAAATCGAATGGCCTTGATGCATGTTCCTAATTGCTTCTCCACTTCAACCCTAAACTCTTTGAACTTTTTAAAGGCTCCAGACTTGTGCTGCATAAGGTACACATATCCATACCTAGAGTGGTCATCAGTAAATGCTATAAAATACTCATAACCACCTCTTACTTTAATATTTATTGGTCCACACACATCAGTATGAACTAATTTCAGCAATGCAATGGTCCTATTGCCCTTTGCGGGAAAGGGCCTTTTGGTCATCTTACCCTCTAAACAAGACTCACAGACTTCTATTGGTTCGAGAACCAAATTGCCTAAGACTCCTTGTTTGACTAGTCTGCCAATCCTATTTGGATTGATATGGCCAAACCTTATATGCCAAAGCTTTATTGGATTAGGGGAAGGTTTCTTTCTTTTGGATGGTATAATTACCACTGAGTTATTAAGTCTCATACAAGAGTCTTTAGAAATATTTGGAGTGATCACATACAAGTCATTTGATTTAACACAAGAACAAATAAAAGAACCATTTATTTTAATCACAACTTCAGTTCCAAAATGAAAAGAATAACCATTATTCGATAAATTAAAAACTGAAATTAAATTACGTCTCATTAAAGGGACGTAAAGTACATCTGATAAAATCAAAGCATTATTGTCTGAAATTCTAAAGTTACTACTCCTACTGCAACCGCAAAAACGGTTGCGCTAGATCCCAGAGTCAGCATGATTTCCCCATCACTGCATTTCCTGGTTGATCCGAACCTCTGGAATGAATTAAAGATATGGTTAGTTGCACCAGAATCAATGCACCAAGTATTTGAAGTATCCGTTATAAAACTTACTTCAATCACATGTGATTCAATTATACCTTGAACCCTTATAGCCAAGAACTATGGACAATTCCTCTTCCAGTGGCCCTTGTCACCACATTGGAAATACTTTCTTTTGCCTTAGCCATCCACCTTCCCCTTACCCTTACCATTTCCCTTAGATTTTGCAATCATAGGGGCTGGTCCAACAATTGCACCACTAGTGCTAGCTTTCTTCTTCCTTTTCTTTCCTTTTGGTGTAGATTGGGAGGAGGAAGAGCCTTTCTCAACATTCAGAAGATTGCCCCTAGGTTTGATCACCCCTTCTGCTGCCAGTAAAGAACTCATTAATTCGCTTATTGAAAAATTCATTTGATTCATATTATAGTTAAGTTTAAATTGAGTGAATGAAGGTGACAGCAAATTGAGGATCATATCAACTTGGGTCTGTGCGTCAATGTTGGCACCTAGGGTCTCCAGCTCATTTAAATAACCAATCATTTTTAAAACATGTTCTTTAACTGGAGTCCCTTCCGATATCTTAACACTCACTATCTTCTGCATAGCTACCTGCCTGGCAGGCCTGCCATGCTCCCCAAACGTCTTTTTCAGGGATTCGATAATGTCACTAGCATAATTATTCGACTTGAATTGATGTTGCAACACACCAACTATTGAGGCCAAAATATAGCAACGGGCCATTCCATTCGACTTCTTCCACTTATCGAACTCGTGTCTAGAAGCAGCCGTAGCATTTGTAGCGGGTTCTTCGCGTCATGGGGTGGTGAGGACATATATGTGATCCTCTGCAGTTAATACGTACGATGTCAAAGTTTCATTTCCATTCTATGTAGTTATTTCCAGTTAACTTATTTTGAGTGAGTATGGTGGCAAGTGGACTAAATGCAGATCCAGACATTATGATTGCTAAAAAATCTGTCAAAGTTTCATTTCCATTCTATGTAGTTATTTCCAGTTAACTTGTTTTGAGTGAGTATGGTGGCAAGTGGACTAAATGCAGATCCAGACATTATGATTGCTAAAAAATCAAACAGACAAAATGAATGTGGATATTAGAATTTGACAGTTTGAAATAAAAGAATCCTTAAAACTCTTATTTAAAACGAAGTCGTCGGAATATCAAAACAAAAGAGTAAAGCCTCTGTGTGGCGGTCAATACTCGATCTTTCGATTTATCTTGACTTGTCCGCCATGCAACTCTTGCAAAACAAGTTATGACTCCCAAACCTATTTGATCTCTAAGTTTTTGAATAATGCCATGTGTGGGATCCTTTATCCATAGCTTAGCTAGTGTGTACCATTAACTAGGATCCAATCACAACTGCCTCAAATAGTGCCTCCGTGTGGTGGTCAACCTCTAACACGTTTGATTGAACCTATCCATAGGAAGTTCACATCTAGTAACTAATGAGGAGGGTACCTTGGCGAGGTGACACAGAATGCACTACTCATCTTACAATGAACCGTTAATGGAAGATCGTGGTTGTTATAAATAAGACTCTCGCCCACTGTATTTGGTAGTAAAGGATTTTGCTTTTTAAAAAAATGTTGTTTCTACACATTACCAATAAACATCCAATGTTTACTAATGCGTTGAAATGGTTTTTGAATTTTTATTTTAGAAAACTTGTTTTACGTGCATGCAAGTAGTAACAATAATTAAATGCCAATCACAAATCAAGCACATAAAACAAAAAACTAAAATGAAACAAAGGCATTCATATGCCTCTATCTCCCATGGCTCTATCTCCATAGAACCTCTACTCTTGGTTTGATCGCCTCCAACTCTATCTTCATGGACAACGGCTTGCTTCTCCATCTTCATGGAATTTCTAATTCTATTGCATTTCTCCTATGCTTCTTTCAAAGCTTACAATTTATCTAGAGAAAGAAATAGCAACAAAAGAATAAAAGGCTAGGAAAACCGGTGCGACTTTCCTTTTCATAGGATTGAAATTGTAGCGCCCTTTGCACATGCCTCAAAACCAAATCAAAATTAAATACAGCATACACCCATCTCAAACATTCAAAACAGAATTAAAGGACTTGGTGTCATGGGAGATAGTGGACTAATCTTGCTGCAAAAGGGTAAGTCGTACGCACAACCACACATATATAACAATATACTCCCTCCGTCCCATTTTATGTGTCCCCCTTTCCTTTTTGGGATGTCCTAAAATTGTTGTCCACTTTCTTAAATTAGTGTGCAAATTTTACTTAGTTTCCCAAACTACTATTCCTTGCAATTAACACCAAAACAAAACAAAACAAAAAAAGAAAGTACAATGATTATGGGCAATTGTGGAAAGTAGGTGTAGATTATTTTTGTCCCCTTAAATAGTTGAATTCCCAAAGAGAGACACATAAAATGGGACGGAGGGAGTATGTAACTATTGGAACCCCTAATTGATTCACACAGTACATAAACTCTTTATATACTAAATTAGAACTTAAAATAGCATCTTTGTTCTCTGTCATACTTCAATTGATCGACAAAGGTTCGATCGATCGAACCTTCAATCGATTGAACACAGTTCAATCGATTGAACTTTCAGTTTCACAGAATGATTTGAAAAAAATTATATAAAAATTTAAAATTAAAGTACATAATTTTAAAAACCTTTAAAACTGTGAACAGAACACCTGGGCAGAGAATCTGTCTCGATCGATCGCGATCGAACAAAACAACTTTTGATCGATCAAAAATAGTTCGATCGCTTGAGAACGGAGAGGTTCAATCGATCGAACATACTTCGATCGATCGAACCCACCATGCATCCAATGCAATCACAGATTTGTATTCTGTTTGCGAGACTGTTGCAGAAACAAATCTATGATGATGCAGTTTCAAAAATAGTTCTAAAATCAACATACAAATCAAAACTAGTGTTCCAAAACGCATCTATAGATCCAAACAAGAGTGGCTCGGATACCAATTGAAGGAAAAATAGGTTTAAAATGATTTTTAAACGTGCAGCGGAAACATTAAGTTACAAAAACTTATTGGTAGCCCAGATCTACTACTCGTTAACTCTATAGATGCGCATAAGAGGGGACAAGAGTTATACCTTTGTGTCTTGAACATAATTTTGAAATCTTCAACCTTTTTGATGATGCAGCAGCCTCCACTACGTTGTCTTCACCCTTATAACTCTTGCGGATGCTACTGGAGAGGCTAGAGTTGGTGAGGATAAGAAGGCTAGGGAAACTCTAAAACAATCTCTGTAACTCTCGTATAGAAAAATGACGCCTGTACGCAGCTGTCCTATTTATAGATTTCCAAAATTGACTTTAAGCCTTCGACCGATCGAAGTTTATTCAATCGGTCGAACCTTCTGTCACGACCCATCCCGCTAACGTGCGGAAACAGGACACGTGGCACGCCACCAAGGCTCATCCAATTAATTAAACGATTATACGCAGCGGAAAAGAACTTAAAACAACCTTTCGTATATAAAACTTTAGGAAACATTACCCTTCGAGTTGTAAAATCCGTATAAAATTTAAAACGAAATCATATTTCAAAACGGATGAATTTATGTTGAAAGGGGTCTAAAAGGTACCCTAAGAACCAATCAAAACCTTTTGAAAATTTCTGGAAGGTGTATAAAAAGATTTCTGGCAGGGGGCATTTCGACCGGTCGAACGACCCCCTTCGACCGGTCGAATGACCCTTTAGCAGAATCCTGCACAATGCTGCAGAATTTTGCCTAAGGATCCAATCCGACCCTCACTTCAACATTCCTCCAACAACAAACCAAAACCGAACTTCACGAGTTCTAGCATGCTAACAAAACAAGTTTAGACTTATAATTCCATGAAAAGAAACAATAGCGGAACGAGCTAAGGCTTGTTTGGATCTATACACAAAACTCTAGCCACAATCCTTCAAAATCCAAATTTAACAAGTTAAGTTTACCAAAAACACGGACTTAAGTTCGGATGAATTGAAAACTAACTACAAGAGTTTTATTACATATTACAACATTACCAAAATCCTTCCAAGGTTTCCAATTCAACCAAAACATGATTCTAGCTCCACAATTTCATTATTACAACATATGGAAAGGAACTAAAACATGAACAAAGGTAATCCCCGGCATTCCCACGGCCTCACTCTTCACGCTTCTTCTTTCCTTTCTTCATACCTGCAATGGAGTAAATCTCCATTGCTCAGCTATATGCTGAGTGCACAATTCTAAACAAATGCATATGAAGCAATTCATGTTTTAAACATCTAAATCACATAATTTAGTCTCCGGGGAGAGAGATACGCATTCATCCAGTATATCGGCAAGTCTTAAATCTTAAACCGCGATGTCAATGGTTAGCCAAGGATCACTCAACCATTACACCCATCTGCTCTGGTTGGCCACTTCCCACACCAAGCAAGTAGTCGTCACTACTATAAACTCTCAAACATCGAGAGGCGTGCACCGGCGTAAAATTATATCAAACTCCCCTTTGACCCACATAGACATTTAACATACTCACATAATCATGTCACCGTGCTTTTCTATACATACTCGCTAACTTTAACGGGCATAATTTAACACATAAGTTTGCCCGGATCACAAGTCATACAAAATATCTAAAACATCCAAAATTGTCTATATTACATAGGTTCGGAATTCATACCTCGAGCTATCGTCGTATAACTTTGAAGGAACGACTAGAAGCCCGACTAAACGCCAAATCTCCGATCCTACACGAAACCTACAAGTTTACACGCATTTTCTCCAAAATTCTATCATTAGGATTTTTATAAAACTTAACCAAACTAGTCCTAACTAGTATCAAAACGAAGCCCTTACCTCAAGGAGTTCGAATCTCAAATTTGGTTGAAAACTGACGGACGAACGGTCGCCGTTTGTCGTCGCAAAGCCCGTAGCAATCAATCTCCCTTTCTCTCTCCTCTCCCAAGATATTATATAAGTTTTGTAACTAATGCAAATACATCCACTCCTATTTATAGACAAACTCTTCGGGAATCTCGTTCACTCCCCCGCGAGTTTCTTAAGCTTCTAGTTAACTCCCGAAACTTCGCACACGTCCATTTTACAACTTTACGAGTGAAAATTATCAATTTCAAAAGTTTTCGACTAAGACTCGTTTGGGTCCAAAAATACGTCCGAAAACTGAATTCTGTGGAATCTCTACACAACCTACCTTTTTATGACGTGTCACTCACGTTCTCACCACAGTTCTCAAAAAGATATCTAACAGTATCAAGATTACCAGAATTTACTCTACACAGGTAAATTTACTATTCATCAAAATACCAGATAAGTCAAATAACATTTAAATCATATAAATGTCATTTAGTCATGCCCATGCAACATGATTCTCCATGTTCCCTTGTCCTGGCTTGACACCTTCCGTTGACCCACGGTTAAACTGATCCACAATTATTAATCAACATTAATAATTCTCATAAATTCACTTAAGCATTTAAAAAGAGTACATTTTTCAGAACGGGCATGACACCTTCGATCAATCGAACACCTTTCGATCGCTTGAACCTGCCTAGACTTTAATCGATCGAGACTCGTTCGATCGATCGAACCTATCTTGACAAGATCCTCATGTGCCTTTTCCAAGCATCCTAGCGGAGCTAAGAGTGGGACCTCCTAGGCTCTTTATTGTTGGCTCAGACTAGTTGTTAATTCCCATGATCAAACTCTTTGATCAGCAAACTAACCAACTTTAGCCCAAAACCTTTTAGCAGTGAAAGAAACCATTGAGTAGGGGAGCCTTCTTCCCATAAAATGCCCAACCAGAGTTTTCCCCTACTCACTGTTACCTTGGTCAGTAATGTCATTAGGGATTCTAAGCACAAGGTCATCCTTGGTCCTTCCATGCTCAAAATATTCAAGAGAAAACTCAGAAAGAGGGCCTTGACTTAAATCTAAAATAGTATCAGGGACTGCCCTTTCCTGCTCAATTGCCTACTCACCTATCAAGGAGGGAAAACAAGCATCCTTGAATGAAGGCATAGCTGGGCCAGGAATAGCAATGCTGTAATTTAACCCCACATGGTCTTGAACGCGGTATGGTTGAGACTCTACAGACCCAATATCAGAAAAGTCTTGAGCTTAACAATTGTCCTTCTTAAGAATAGTAGAAGCCACTTGTTGTAAATCAACATCTTCGGTCAGAGGTGGTAACGAGATGCTAGCTGTAGACTGAGAAGTTGCAACATTGTATCTAACAAGCTTGTCTGCGGGGTCCATGCTACCTTTGACTTCATGGCCATTATAGGGTGGTACAGCATGAGGAGCAGAATAGTTAGGCAGAGAAACCACAAGGTAACCAGATTGTGATTGTTGAAAGCTAACTAAATCAACAACAATGGGCCCGTATCATCAAAGAGCTCGTGCAAATATGGGCCAGACCCCTTAAAACAAAGAGTAACAAATGAACCGTCCTTATCATCTCGGGGCACATGCATGCCACCTTGGCTTTTTTCATTAAATAATCTACCATGAGTGATAGACATATCAAAGACTCCATCTAGATAACTATTCTTTAATAGTTTATCATGGTCATCTAAGGGGATAATAGCTTTTTTATGAGGCGTACAGATAGGAGAAACTGCTTTAGTAGCTGAACCACTTTTTCATTCTACATCGGGCTAAACACCAGTATGAGGTATTATGGCTGGCACATTATAAAGTGTACTATCAGCTAAGAGGGAACAACTACCACCTATCTGCATCTCATCAGTAGGTGCGTTTAAAGCACCATAGTCTTCATCTTCTTCATCTCCTTCAGATGTACCTATGGTAATAAGAAAAACACACTCAGTAGTGGAAACAGATGAGGCCACACAATGCTCCTTCAACTCTGGATCAAGAACAAAGTTATCTTGTGAACTAAAGAAAGGGTGCAAATCTGCAACAACTTCCTTAATCTCAAAGAAGAGGTCAGAGTTGTGGATCCTAACTCTTTCCAAAATAGTTGCTGTTGGGTTTGTGCCCTCAAACCATTACTTTATGTATAAGACATTGACATTTTAATATATGGATATCAGCTTTACATTTCATTGTGTATGTTTTTTTCATGAGATGATTGTTAATCCTTAAGTATCATAGTAGGTAATTCGTGTGTGTATGAGATACGTACAAGTGAGATACGAATTACTATCCTTTGATACTTGGAACTTGTCACAGTGGATGATGAGACTGGATATCTCATCAGGTATACACTGTAGCATGATTGACTACCATTGGATGGAGTGATGAATCTCAATCACTAGAGTGACTCTTAATTGATATGCTAGTGCTTATAGTGCATTGACGGACCTGAGTTTTCCTATTGATGCTCAAGACTGTCAAACAGTCAATAGGAACTCATAACTTGTATAAGGTACGTGTTCTCAATCTTGAGACGATTATGAACACAGACTATGGATATGGCTGCTTTGACTTACCAATCAGTGAGGTCTATTGAAGATCAACACCTGGGTATCTTGGGCATGTCATGTTCATAGGGTTGTGAACATATATTGTCAAGATAGAATCTACCCTCTAATTCAAAGTAAGCATTCCCTTGAGTATGTCACCAAGTTGATTACTGAGTACTGCAGTCTTGTTGATAAGAGTTATCAACATGTTTGGTAATCATGAGAGGTGAATGGGACTCAAGGATTATAAGAAGTAATCATGATTCAGGTTGACAGTAATCGTTTATCCGACTACCTGAATATGATTGCGAATGCTGAAGGTAAAGGGACATTAGTACAACATACAAGTCTAGTTATCGCTTCGGATATGTTCTTTTGCGTTGGAGTTCAGTTATCGTTTTATAGTGGAGTAAACGTTAACTGACTAGTTATTTAGTTTGCTGATCAAAGAGTTTGGTCACGGTAATTAACAAACTGGTCTGAGCCAACAATAAAGAGCCTAGGAGGTCCCACTCTTAGCTTCGCCAGGATACTTGGAAAGACATATGAGGAAGTGGTCAAGACAAGTTCGATCGATTAAAGCATGTTCGATCGATTGAAGTCTTGGCAGTCTCGATCGATCGATAATGGTTAGATCGATCGAAGGTTCGATCGATCGAAGGTCTTCGATCGCTCGAAGTCTAGGTCGGTTCTGGGAATCTATAAATAGGGCAGCTGCGTTCTGAAAAAGTTGTTCATCGTTTTTATTAACCAGACGCTGCAGAAACTGTTTTAGTCTTCCTAAACCTTCCTATCCTCTATATTAGAGATCCCACCATCTCTAGTCTTTCTGGCAGGCATCCGCAAGAGACACAAGGGTGAAGACAACCTAGTGGAGGCTGCTGCATCACCAAGGTTGAAGATATCAAAATTGGGTTCAAGACACAAAGGTATAATCTTGCCCCTTTTGTGCGCATCTATGGAATTGACGAGTAGTAGATCCTGGGCTACCATTAAGTTTTATAACTTGATTATTTCCGCTGCGCGTTTAAACTTTAACTTAAACCTATTTTTCCTTCAATTGGTATCTGAGCCACGCTCGTTTGGATCTATAGATGCGTTTTTGGAACACTATATTGATTTGCATGTTGATTTTAGAACTGTTTTCGAAACGACATTGTCACAGATCTGTTTCTGCAGTGTTATCGCAGCAGAATACAAATCTGTGATTGCATGGGATGCAAGGCGGGTTCGATCAATCGAACATGTTTTGATCGATCGAACATCCTCTGTACTCGAGTGATCGAACAGACGTCGATCGATCGAAACCTTTTGGTGTTCGATCGATCGAATGAAGTTAGATCGATCGATACATATTCTTTGTTAGACTCTCTGTTTCACAGTTGTAAGGTGTTTTGAAATTAATTTTTTTTTTTTTTAAGTATTCTGCAAATTTTTTAAATCATTCTATGAAATAGAAAGTTCAAGCGATTGAACAGAGTTCAATCGATCGAAGGTTCAAGCGATCGAACGTTCGATCGCTCGAACTGTGACAGAGAAGTAAGATGTTGTTTTAAGTTCTAATTCAGTATGTAAAGAGTTTATATACTGTGTGAATCAATTAAGTATTCCAATAGTTACATATATTTGTTATGTATGTGTGGATGCGTGTACGACTAACCCTTTTGCAGCTAGATTAGTCGCTATCTCCCATGGCACCAAGTCATTTAAATATTTTGTATTTAAATTGTTTGAGATTGGTGCATGTTGTAATTTAAGTTTGGTTTGGTTTTAAGGCATATGTAAAGGGCGCTGCGACTTCAATCCTACGAAAAGGAAAGTCGCACCGGTTTCCCTAGCCTTTTATTTTGTTGTTGTTGTTGCTATTTCTATTTCTAGATAAATTGTAAGCTTCGAAAGAAGCATAGGAAAAATGTAATAGAATTAGAAAATCCATGAAGATGGAGTAAGGAGCCATTGTCCATGAAGATGGAGCTGGAGGCGATCAAACCAAAAAGGAGGTTCTATGGAGATAGAGCCATGGGAGATAGAGGCATCGTTTGGATGTCTTTATTTTTAATTTTAGTTTTTTGTTTTATGTGCTTGGTTGTGATTGGCATTTAATTATATTGTTACTACTTGCATGCACGTAAAACAAGTTTTCTAAAATAAGATTCAAAAACTGTTTTAACGCATTAGTAAACATGGGATGTTTATGGGTAATGTACAAAAACAAATTTTTCTAAAAAGCAAAATCCTTAATTTACCAAATCTAGTAGGAGAGGGTCTTATTTATTGACACCCACGATCTTCCATTAACGGTTCACTGTAAGATGAGTAGTGCATTCTGTGTCACCTCGCCAGGGGTGATCATTCCATACGGAGGGTGCATTACTCATTGGTTACTAGATGTGAACTTCTTTTGATAAGATCAATCAGACGTGTTAGAGGGTGACCACCACACGGAGGCGCTACTTGAGACGGTTGTGATTGGATCTTAGTTAATAGTACACACTAGCTAAGCTATGGATAAGGGATCCCACAAGGGGCATTATTCAGAAACTTAGAGATCAAAAGGGTTCGGGAGTCATAACTTGTTTTGCAAGAGTTGCATAGCAGACAAGTCTTGATTAATCAAAAAATCAAAAATTGACCACCACACGGAGGCTTTATTCTTTTGTTTCGATATTCCGGTGACTTTGTTTTAAAATAAGAGTTTTAAGGATTCTTTTATTTCAAACTGTCAAATTCTGATATCCATATTTATTTTGTTTGTTTGATTTTCAGTAATCATAATGTCTGGATCTGCATTTAGTCCACTTGCCACCATACTCACTCAAAACAAGTTAACTGGAAATAACTACACTGAATGGAAACGTAACCTTGACATCGTGTTAACTGCGGAGGATCACATATATGTCCTCACCACCCCATGCCCCGAAGAACCCGCGGCAAATGCTTCGGCAGCTGCCAGACGCGAGTTTGACAAATGGAAGAAGTCGAATGGAATGGCTCGTTGCTATATTCTGGCCTCAATGGCTGGTGTGTTGCAACACCAATTCCAATCGAATGATTTTGCCAGTGACATTATCACATCCCTGAAAAAGATGTTTGGGGAGCATGGCAGGCCTGCTAGACAGGTAGCCATGCAAAAGATAATGAGTGCAAAGATGTCGGAAGGGACTCCAGTCAAGGAACATGTTTTAAAAATAATTGGTTATTTAAACGAGCTGGAGACCCTAGGTGCCAACATCGATGCACAGACCCAAGTTGATATGATCCTTAATTCGCTGTCACCTTTATTCGCTCAATTTAAACTTAACTATAATATGAATCGAATGAATTTTTCAATGAGCGAATTGATCAGTTCTCTTTTGGCAGCGGAAGGGGTGATCAAGCCGGGGGTCAACGTTTTGAACGTTGAGAAAAGCGCTTCCTCTTCCCGATCTACACCGACAGGAAAGAAAGGGAAGAAGAAGGCTGGTACTGGTGGTCCAAGTGTTGGACCGGTCCCTAAGATTGCAAAATCTAAGGGAAAAGGTAAGGGCAAAGGGAAGGTGGGTGGCCAAGGCAAAGGAAAGTGTTTCCAATGCGGAGAGAAGGGCCACTGGAAGAGGAACTGTCCAGAATTCTTAGCTACAAGAGTTCAAGGTATGATTGAATCACATGTGATTGAAGTAAGTTTTATTACGGATACTTCAAACACTTGGTGCATTGATTCTGGTGCGACTAACCATATCTGTAATTCATTGCAGGGGTTCAGATCAACCAGGGGGTGCAGTGATGGGGAAATCGTACTTACTCTAGGTTCTAGCACAACCGTTTCTGCGGTTGCTATAGGAGTCGTAGTTTTAGAATTTCTAGACAATAAAGTTTTGATTTTATCAGATGTACTTTACGTCCCTTCAATGAGACGTAATTTAATTTCAGTTTCTAATTTATCGAATAATGGTTATTCTTTTCATTTTGGAACTGAAGTTGTTATTAAAAGAAATAGTTCTTTTATATGTTCTGGTGTTAAATCAAATGGTTTGTATGTGATTACTCCCAATATTTATAAAGATTCTTGCTTGGAACTTAATAACTTAATGGTAACAATACCATCTAAAAGAAAAGAACCTTCCACTAATTCAACAAGGCTTTGGCACATGAGGCTTGGCCATATCAATCTAAATAGGATTGGCAGACTAGTCAAAGAAGGGATCTTAGGCGATTTGGTTCTCCAACCAATGGAAGTCTGTGAGTCTTGTTTAGAGGGTAAGATGACCAAAAGGTCCTTTCCCGCAAAGGGCAATAGGGCCAATGCACTGTTGGAATTAGTTCATACTGATGTGTGTGGACCAATAAATATTAGAGCAAGGGGTGGTTATGAGTATTTCATAACATTTACCGATGACCACTCTAGGTATGGATATGTGTACCTAATGCAGCACAAGTCTGAAGCCTTTGAAAAGTTCAAAGAGTTTAGGGTTTAAGTGGAGAAACAATTGGGCTCACATATCAAGGCCATTCGATCTGATCGAGGTGGCGAGTACCTCTCTAATGAGTTTATTGATCACCTCGTACAGAATGGGATTCTGTCACAGTTGACTGCACCTGGCACGCCTCAGCAGAATGGTGTAGCTGAAAGAAGGAACCGGACTCTTTTAGACATGACTAGGTCAATGATGAGTTATTCAGAGTTGTCATTATTCCTTTGTGGTTATGCTTTGGAAACCGCTGCATACATACTAAATCTAGTACCAAGCAAATCTATTCCCAGGACACCACGGGAGATGTGGATTGGGCGTAAGCCTTCTTTGCAACATCTTCGGATTTGGGGGTGTCCGGTACATGTGCTAAAAGGAAAGATGAGCAAGTTGGATTCTAGATCGGAAGTATGTTACTTCGTGGGGTATCCAAAGGGTACTTATGGATGGTATTTTTATGATCCAAGAGAACAGAAAGTGTTTGTTAGTACAAATGCTGTTTTCTTGGAGGATGATTATATCATGAACCATAAACCTAAGGGAAGGATAGATCTGAGAGAGATAGAAGGAGAGCCCTCAGTCCAACCCACAGTTGATAACGATATAAATTAAGAAAATACCACTTCTTCACCCAATTCTGTACCAGTACCTCGTCGTAGTGGGAGGATTATCAGTCAGCCTGATAGATACATGTTCTTAGGAGAAGTTTTTGAAGCTGTCTCCATAAAATCTGAATCTGGTCCTGCCACAAACGAAGAGGCAATGACTGATGTTGATTCAGTTCATTGGGTTAAAGCTATGAAGGCTGAATTGGAATCTATGGATTCTAATCAGGTCTGGGATCTTGTAGAACTTCCAGCCAATATTAAACCCATTGGCTGTAAGTGGGTTTACAAGAGGAAAAGAGGATCTTGAGGAGGACATCTATATGCAACAACCAGAAGGGTTCATAGCTGGTCGGAAAGGTAACTTGGTATGCAAGTTGCAAAAGTCCATTTATGGGCTTAAGCAGGCATCTAGGAGTTGGAACATCCGATTTGACCAAGCGGTCAAGTCGTTTGGTTTCATACAGAATCTGGATGAACCTTGTGTATACAAGAAGTGTGAAGGGAAAGTGGTGGCTTTTCTTGTGCTTTACGTTGATGACATTCTACTCATTGGAAATGATGTAGCGGCGTTATCAACGGTCAAGGTTTGGTTAGCTAGTACATTCGATATGAAGGATCTAGGAGAGGCGAGCTATATTCTTGGGATAAAGCTCTTTCGGGATCGCAAGAGAAAGATAATGGGATTGTCTCAAGCTGGTTATATCGATAAGGTGCTAACTAAGTTTTCAATGGATAATTCGAAGAAAGGTTTGTTACCTTTCAGGCATGGTTTAGCGTTCTCCAAGGACCAGTGTCCCAAGACACAGGTGGAGAGGAATCGCATGGAAGGAATTCCATATGCTTCGGCAGTTGGAAGTCTCATGTATGCGATGTTATGCACTAGACCAGATATTTGTTTTGCCGTTGGCATGGTTAGCAGATATCAGTCGAATCCAGGTCCAGAGCACTGGACAGCCGTCAAGCACATTCTTAAGTACTTGAGAAGAACTAAAGATTACATGCTTATGTACGATGGTAGTGAGTTAATTCCAGTGGGATATATTGACTCGGATTTTATGTCAGATAAAGATTCGAGGAAGTCGACGTCCGGTCATCTCTTTACCTTGGGAGGTGGTGCTGTTAGTTGGAGGAGCATTAAGTAGAAATGCATTGCAGACTCAACTACAGAAGCTGAGTATGTGGCTGCTTGTGAAGCCGCAAAGGAAGCTGTTTGGCTCAAGAAGTTCCTTATGGAGCTCGAGGTGGTACCAGCGTCACTGTCACCTATTATGCTATATTGTGATAATAGTGGGGCAGTGGCTCAGTCCAAGGAGCCAAGGAACCATGGAAAGGGTAAGCACGTAGAGCGGAAATATCATCTTATCAGAGATATTGTTCAACGTGGAGATGTGACTGTCACCAAGGTTGCCACCGCTAACAATCTTGCGGATCAGTTTACAAAGGCCTTGCCACAGAAGGTCTTTGATCGTCATCTAGATAGTCTAGGTCTTAGATGTAGTTCTGAATGGTTATGAGTGCAAGTGGGAGTTTGTTGGGTTTGTGCCCTCAAACCATTACTTTATGTATAAGACATTGACATTTTAATATATGGATATCAGCTTTACATTTCATTGTGTATGTTTCTTTCATGAGATGATTGTTAATCCTTAATTATCATGGTAGGTAATTCGTGTGTGTATGAGATACATACAAGTGAGATACGAATTACTATCCTTTGATACTTGGAACTTGTCACAGTGGATGATGAGACTGGATATCTCATCAGGTATACACTGTAGCATGATTGACTACCATTGGATGGAGTGATGAATCTCAATCACTAGAGTGACTCTTAGTTGATATGCTAGTGCTTATAGTGCATTGACGGACCTGAGTTTTCCTATTGACGCTCAAGACTGTCAAACAGTCAATAGGAACTCATAACTTGTATAAGGTACGTGTTCTCAATCTTGAGACGATTATGAACACAGACTGTGGATATGGCTGCTTTGAGTTACCAATCAGTGAGGTCTATTGAAGATCAACACCTGGGTATCTTGGGTATGTCATGTTCATAGGGTTGTGAACATATATTGTCAAGATATAATCTACCCTCTAATTCAGAGTAAGCATTCCCTTGAGTATGTCACCAAGTTGATTACTGAGTACTGCAGTCTTGTTGATAAGAGTTATCAACATGTTTGGTAATCATGAGAGGTGAATGGGACTCAAGGATTATAAGAAGTAATCATGATTCAGGTTGACAGTAACCGTTTATCCGACTACCTGAATATGATTGCGAATGCTGAAGGTAGAGGGACATTAGTACAACATATAAGTCTAGTTATCGCTTCGGATATGTTCTTTTGCGTTGGAGTTCAGTTATCGTTTTATAGTGGAGTAAACGTTAACTGACCAGTTAGTTAGTTTGCTGATCAAAGAGTTTGGTCATGGTAATTAACAAACTGGTCTGAGCCAACAATAAAGAGCCTAGGAGGTCCCACTCTTAGCTCCGCCAGAATACTTGGAAAAACACATGAGGAAGTTGTCAAGACAAGTTCGATCGATTGAAGCATGTTCGATCGATTGAAGTCTTGGCAGTCTCGATCGATCGATAATGGTTAGATAGATCGAAGGTTCGATCGATCGAAGGTCTTCGATCGCTCGAAGTCTAGGTCGGTTCTGGGAATCTATAAATAGGGCAGCTGCGTTCTGAAAAAGTTGTTCGTCGTTTTTATTAACCAGACGCTGCAGAAACTGTTTTAGTCTTCCTAAACCTTCCTATCCTCTATATTAGAGATCCCACCATCTCTAGTCTTTCCGGCAGGCATCCGCAGGAGACACAAGGGTGAAGACTACCTAGTGGAGGCTACTGCATCACCAAGGTTGAAGATATCAGAATTGGGTTCAAGACACAAAGGTATAATCTTGCCCCTTTTGTGCGCATCTATGGAATTGACGAGTAGTAGATCCTGGGCTACCATTAAGTTTTATAACTTGATTATTTCCGCTGCGCGTTTAAACTTTAACTTAAACCTGTTTTTCCTTCAGTTGCATCTAAAGGCGAGTATGAGACACCTTTGGGCCTCCTTGGAGGAGCATTTGCTACGGGATCTTCTTCATCTGAAACTAAAACCTGGACATTCGAACTGTGCATCTGCGTCCAAAGGTCACCAACAAATTCTTTGCAAATGGATCCTTAGGCGGTCCTCTATATCTTGAGGATAGTCTGAGTTTTCCCCAATTCCTGCTATCCAATTCCTCATCAGAAGCACAAGAAGTGGTACCAGCAAACTCCTTAAGTTCCTTCAAAGAAAGAAAATGTCACGCCCCAAAGTAAGCCAAAAATAGGGAAAATTAAAAATTTCTTTATAGGTCTGTAGATACGTGACTGGTTTAAGGATTGCGTGCTTGTCCACACAAGAAAGAACCAAGATAATAGCCATAAACAATAATTGAAGCAGTAACAATAAGCAGGGTGATTCTAGGTTAACATAATATTAAATATCATAGTCTTAAGTCCATTACTACAACCCTCATAAAAAGAAAGAAAGATAACAATATCGCAGGCATAAAGTCTTACAACATAATAACAAAAGACTAGCATCCAGTGCCTCAACTAATAACAAAAGGTACAATAAACAAAAGTCATTACTTCTGCCAGCTAGCTTACAAACCCATAGCCTTTCTCGGCATACTCCTCTTTTGGGTAACCTGCCTCTGCAAGATCTAAATATTTGATTGTCTAGAACATAAAAGTCGTCAACTCTACTGCAAGCTGAGTGAGTAAACCTACTACACTAAACGGGCTTATGAAGCATTGGTTAATCTGTTATGAAAGTAAAACATTCCATTTTCTCTTCTTTAATAAAAACATGTCTTTAAGTCTCGATTATTCTAATCTCAAGGAAATGCATTTGTTAGGGGTGTAGGGAAAAATAGGTTTAAAAAAATATTTAAACGCGCAGCGAAAAGATTAAGTTACAAAACTTTATTGGTAGCCCGGATCTACTACTTATCCTTTCTACAGATGCGTGAACAAAAGAGGGAGAAGAGTTATACCTCAGGTCTTGAACCCAATTCTGATTTTCTTCTTCCATGATGGTGCAGCAGCCTCCACTAGGTTCTCTTCACCCTTATGACTCCTACAGATGCTTTTGAAAAGGCTAGAATTGGTGGGAACTCTAATAGGGAGGATAAGAAGGCTAAGGAAATCGTAAAATAGTTTATGCATCTCTCGTATAGAAAATCGACGATTATTAAACTTTGTACGCAGCTGCCCTATTTATAGATTTCCAAAATTGACTTTAAGCCTTTGACCTATCAAAGTGTCTTTGATCGATTGAAGCTTCGATCGGTTGAACCACTTTCGATTGATTGAACTTGCCCTGACTTCAATCGATTGAAACTCTTTCAACTGATCAAACCTGTCTTGACAAAATCCTCTTATGCCTTTCCAAGCATCCTAGTGGAGCTAAGAGTGGGAAGTTCTAGGCTCTTTATTGTTGGCTCAGACCAGTTGTTAATTCCTATGACCAAACTCTTTGATCAGCAAACTAACCAGCTGGCCAGTTAACGTTTACTCTACTATAAAACGATAATTGAACTCCAACATAAAAGAACATATCCGACGCAATAACTAGACTTGTATGATGTACTAATTTCCCTCTACCATCAGCATTCATAATCATATTCATGTAGTCGGATAACTATTACTGTCATCCCGATTCATGACTACTACTTGTATTCCTTGAGTCCCATTCACCACTCATGATTACAAAACATGTTGATAACTACATATCAACAGGACTGCAGTTCTCAGTAATCAACTTGGTGACATTCTCAAGGATATGCTTACTCTTTAATAGAGGATAGATTCTATCTTGACAATATATGTTCGCAACCCTGTGAACATGACATACCCAAGATACCCAGGTGTTGATCTTTAAGACCCCACTGATTGGTAAGTCAAAGCAGCCATATCCACAGTCTGTGTTCATAATCGTGTCAAGATTGAGAACACGTACCTTATACAAGTTATGAGTTCTTATCGACTGTTGACAGTCTTAAGTGTCAATAGGAAAGCTCAGGTCCATCAATGCACTATAAGCACTAGCATATTTAACTAAGAGCTATACTCTAGTGATTGAGATTCATCACTCCATCCAATGGTAGTTAAGCATGCTATAGTATAAACCTAATGAGATATCCAGTCTCATCATCCACTGTGAAAAATTCTAAGTATCAAAGAATAGTAATTCGTATCTCGCTTGTATGTATCTCATACACACACGAATTATTTACTATGATACTTAATGATTAAACAATCATCTCATGAATGGAAAACATAATAAAATGTAAAGATGATATCCATATATTAAAATGTCAATGTCTCATACATATAGTAATGGTTTGAGGTCACAAACTCAACAAACTCCCACTTGCACTCATAACCATTCAGGACTACATCTGAGATCTAAACTATCTAGATGATGATCAAAGACCTTCTGTGGCAAGACCTTTGTAAACAGATCCGTAAGATTGTCAGAGGTGGCAATCTTGCTGACAGTCATATCTCCACATTAAACTATATCTCGGATTAGATGATATTTCCGCTCTACGTGCTTTACCTTTCCATGGTTCCTTGGTGACAGCGACGCAGTCACATCTCCGACAATGATATTTCCACTCTACGTGCTTTCCCTCTAGAATTAGATGCTTTCCATGTCCCACTATTATCGCAGTATAGCGTAATAGGTGACAGCGACACTGTTACCACCTCGAGTTCCATAAGGAACTTCTTGAGCCGAACAGCTTCCTTTGCGGCTTCATAAGCAGACACATATTCAACCTCTGCAGTTGAGTCTGCAATGCACTTCTGCTTAATGTTCTTCCAACTAACAGCACCACCTCCCATGGTAAAGAGATGTTCGGATGTCGACTTCCTTGAATCTTTATCTGATATAAAGTTCGAGTCAGTGTATCCTACTAGAATCAACTCATCTCCGCCATATATAAGTATATAGTCTTTAGTCCTTCTCAAGTACTTAAGAATGTGCTTAACGGCTATCTAGTGCTCTGAACCTGTATTCGATTGATACCTGCTGACCATGCCAATGGCAAAGTAGATATATGGTCTAGTGCATAACATCACATACATGAGACTTTCCACTATCGAAGTGTAGGGAGCTCCTGCCATGTAATTTGTCTCTTCTTGTGCCTTTGGACACTGGTCCTTGGAGAACGTTAAACCATTCCTGAAAGGTAACAAACCTTTCTTCGAATTGTCAATTAAAAACTTAGTTAGCACCTTATCGATATAGCCAGCTTGAGATAATCCCATTATCTTTCGTTTACGATCCCGAAAGAGCTTTATCCCAAGAATATAGCTCACCTCTCCTAGATCCTTCATATTGAAAGTACTAGCTAGCCAAACCTTATTCGTTGACAACACCGCTACATCATTTCCAATGAATAGTATGTCATCAACATAGAGAATGAGAAAAGCCACCAATTTATCTTCACACTTCTTGTATACACAAGGTTCATCCAGATTCTGTCTGAAACCAAATGACTTGACCACTTGGTCAAAATGAATGTTCCAACTTCAGGATGCTTGCTTAAGTCCATAAATGGACTTTTACAACTTGCGTACCAAGTTATCTTTCCCACCAGCTATGAACCCTTCCAGTTGTTATTTATTGATGTCCTCCTCAAGATTGGCATTCAAGAATGCAGTCTTGACGTTCATCTGCCAGATCTCATAATCTAGGCATACATCAATGGATAGGAGTATTCTAATAGACTTGAGCATGGCTACCGATGAGAAGGTTTCCTCATAGTCAATGCCCTCCCTCTAAGTAAAAACCTTTTACTTCAAGCCTTGCCTTAAATGTCTCAACCTTTCCATCAGATCCTCTTTTCCTCTTGTAGACCCACTTACAGCCAATGGGTTTAATATTGACTGGAAGTTTCACAAGATCCCAGACCTGATTAGAATCCATCGATTCTAATTCAGCCTTCACAGCTTTAACCCAATGAGCTAAGTCTACATCAGCCATTGCCTCTTCATACGTGGTAGGATCAGATTCAGATTCTTTGGAGACAGCTTTAAAAACTTCTCCTGAGAACATTATCTATCAGGCTGGCTAATAATCCTCCCACTATGACGAGGTACTGATGTGGAAATGGGTGAAGAAGTGGTATTTTCTTGTCTTACATTGTTATCAAGTGTGGGTAGGACTGAGGGCGCTCCTCCTATAGATCTCTAAGATCTATCATTCCTTTTATGTTTATGGTTCATGATATAATCATCCTCCAAGAAACAACATTTGTACTAACAAACACTTTCTGTTCTCTTGGATCTTAAAAATACCATCCATAAGTACCCTTCGGATACCCTACAAAATAACATACTTATGATCTAGAATCTAAATTGCCCATCTTTTCTTTCAGCACATGTGTAGACACACCCATATTTGGAGATGTTGCAAAAAAGGCTTGCTCCCAATCAACATCTCTCGTGGTGTCTTCGGAACAGATGTGCTTGGTACTAGATTTAGTATATATATAGCGGTTTTCAAAGCATAACCCCAAAGGAATAATGGTAACTCCGAATAACTCATCATTGACCTAGTCATGTCTAAAGAGTCCGATTCTTTCTCTCCGCTACACCATTCTGTTGAGGCGTACCAGGTGCAGTCAATTAAGATAGAATCCAATTCTGTACGAGGTGATCAATAAACTCATTAGAGAGGTACTCTCCACCTCGATCAGATTGAATGGACTTGATATGTGTGTCCAATTACTTCTCCACTTCAGCCCTAAACTCTTTGAACTTTTCAAAGGCTCCAGACTTGTGCTATATTTGGTACACATATCCACACCTAGAGTGGTCATCAGTAAATGTTATGAAATACTCATAACCACCCCGTGCTCTAATGTTTAATTGTACATACACACCAGTATGAACTAATTCCAATAATGCATTGGTCCTATTGGCCTTTGCGGGAAAGGGCCTTTTGATCATCTTACCCTCTAAACAAGACTCGCAGACTTCCATTGGTTCAAGAAATCGCTTAAGACCCCTTCTTTAACCAGTCTACCAATCCTATTTAGATTGATGTGGCCAAGCCTCATATGCCAAAGCCTTGTTAGAATAGAGGAAGGTTTTTTTCTTTCAGATGGTACAGTTACCACTGAGTTATTAAGTTCCATACAAAAGGAGTCTTTAGAAATATTAGGAGTAATCACATACAATCCATTTGATTTAACACCAGAACATACAAAAGAACCATTTCTTTTGATCACAACTTCAGTTCCAAAATGAAAAGAATAATCTTTATTCAATAAATTAGAAACTAAAATTAATTGCGTCTCATTGAAGGGACGTAAAGTACATTTGATAATCAAAACTTTATTGTCTAAAAATTCTAAAGCTACTACTACTATAGCAACCGCAGAAACGGTTGCACTAGAACCTAGAGTAAGTACGATCTCCCCATCACTGTACCTCCTGTTTGATCTGAACCCCTGCAATGAATTATAGATATTATTAGTCACACTGGAATCAATGCACCAAGTGTTTGAAGTATCCTTTATAAAACTTACTTCAATCACATGTGATTCAATCATACCTTCAACTCTTGTAGCTATGAATTCTGGACAATTCCTCTTCCAGTGGCCCTTCTCGCTGCATTGAAAACATTTTCCTTTGCCTTGGCCACCCACCTTCCCTTTGCCCTTACCCCTTCCCTTATATTTTACAATCTTTAGGACCGGTTCAATGCTTTGACCACCAGTGCCAACTTTTTTCTTTCCTTTCTTGCCTTTCGACGCAAATCGGGAAGAGGAAGAGCTTTTCTCAACGTTCAAAACACTGCCCCCAGGTTTGATCACCCCTTCCACAGCCAGTAAAGAACTCATTAGTTCACTCATTGAGAAATTCATTTGATTTATATTATAGTTAAGTTTAAATTGAGTAAATGATGGTGACAGCGAATTGAGGATCATATCAACTTGGGTATGTGCATCGATTTTGGCACCTAGGGTCTCCAGTTCGTTTAAATAACTAATCATTTTTAAAATATGCTCTTTGACTGGAGTCCCTTTGACATCTTTGCACTCATTATCTCCTGCATGGCAACCTGTCTGGCAAGTCTGCCATGATCCCTAAACATCTCTTTTAGGGATTTGATAATGGCACTGGTAGAATCATTCGACTGGTATTAATGTTGCAACACATTAGCCATAGAGGCAAATATGTAACAACGAGCCATCCTATTCAATTTCTTCCACTTATCGAACTTGCGTCTAGCAGCAGCCGTAGCATTTGTAGCGGGTTCTTTGGGGCATGGGGTGGTGAGGACATATATGTGATCCTCCGCAGTTAAAACAATGTCAAGGTTACATTTCCATTCAGTATAGTTGTTTCCAGTTAACTTGTTCTGAGTGAGTATAGTGACAAGTGGACTAAATATAGATCCAGACATTGTGATTTATTAAAAAATCAAAAGACAAAATAAATATGGATATCAGAATTCGATAATTTGAGATTAAAGAATCCTTAAAACTTTTATTTTAAAACAAAGTCGCCAGAATATCGAAATTAAAGAATAAAGCCTCCGTGTAGTGGTCAATACTCGATCTTTTGATTAATCATGACTTGTCCGCTATGCAACTCTTGCAAAACAAGTTATTACTCTCGAACTTATTTGATCTCTAAGTTTCTGGATAATGCTCCGTGTGGGATCCCTTATCTATAGCTTAGCTAGTGTATACCATTAACTAGGATCCAATCATAACCGCCTCAAGTAGTGCCTCCGTATGGTGGTCACCCTCTAACACGGCTGATTAATCCTATCCATAGGAAGTTCACATCTAGTAAACAATGAGTAGTGTACCCTCCATATGGAATGATCACTCCTAGCGAGGTGACCCAGAATGCACTACTCATCTTACAGTGAACCGTTAATGAAAGATCGTGAGTGTTTTTAATAAGACCCTCTCCTACTAATTTTAATAATTCAGGATTTTGCTCATAAACATCCAATGTTAACTAATGCGTTGAAACGGTTTTTGAATTTTATTTTAGAAAACTTATACGTGCACGCAAGTAGTAATAATATAATTAAATGCCAATCACAAACCAAGCACATAAAATAGAAAAAAGTAAAATAAAATAAAAACGTCCAAACGATGCCTCAATCCCCCATGGCTCTATCTTCATAGAACCTCCTTCTTGGTTTAATCGCTCCTCCATCTTCATGGATTTTCTAATTCCATTACATTGGACCTATGCTTCTTTCGAAGCTTACAATTTATCTAGAAAAGGAAAATAACAATAAAATAAAAGGCTAGGGAAACCAGTGCGACTTTCCCATTCGTAGGATTGAAGTTGCAGCGCCCTTTACACATGCCTTAAGCCAAACCAATAATTAAAACACACCAATCACAAACATTTAAATACAAAAATTTAAAACATCAGAACTTGGTGCCATACGAGATAGACTTATCTTGCTGTAAGAGGGTTATTGTACACACAACCACGCTCATATATAACAAAAATGTATGACCATTGGAACTACTAATTTAATTGCATACACCATAAATTCTTTAGGGAAATAATTAGTATTCTTAAACAACATCTCTAGTTTTCTGTTACAGACTAATTTAAAATTTTTAGAACATTAAGTAAATAATTTTAAAACCTTTAAAACTATGAAAAAGACACCTGGAAAGATAACTAATTTCGATCGATCGAAGCTTTTGAAACTTGCATTGGTTCGATCGATCAAAACTCTTTCGATCGATTGAACACAGACAGTGTCAATCAATTAAAACGAGTTGATCGATCGAAACTGCCTTGCATCTAATACCATCATAGATTTGTTTACTGCTACGAAACTGCTATAGAAACAGATTTGTGACGATGCTGTTTAAAAAACAGAACTAAATACAAACATACAAATCAAGCTAGTATTCCAAAATGCATCTATAGATCCAAATAAGCCTGGCTCTGATACCAATTGTAGGGAAAAATAGGTTTATAAAAATATTTAAACGCGCAGCGGAAAGATTAAGCTACAAAAACTTTATTGGTAGCCCGGATCTACTAATTATCAATTCTACAGATGCTTAAACAAAAAAGGGAGAAGAGTTATACCTCAGGTGTTGAACCCAATTTTGATTTTCTTCTTCCTTGATGGTGCAGTAGCCTCCACTAGGTTGTTTTTACCCTTATGACTTATGTGGATGCTTCCGGAAAGACTAGAGTTTGTGGGAAACCTAAGGAAACCCTAAAATAGTTTCTATAGCTCTCGTATAGAAAAATGATGAGTATTAAACTCTGTACGCAACTGCCCTATTTATAGATTTCCAAAACCAACTTTAAGCCTTCGACGATCGAAGTGTCTTCGGCCGATCGAAGCTTCGAACGGTTGAACCACTTTCGATCGATCGAACTTGCCTTGACTTTAATCAATCGAAACTCTTTCAATCGATCAAACCTATCTTGACAAGATCCTCTTATGCCTTTCCAAGAATCCTGGTGGAGCTAAGAGTGGGACATCCTAGGCTCTTTATTGTTGGCTCAGACCAGTTGTTCATTCCCATGACCAAACTCTTTGATCAGCAAACTAACCAGCTGGTCAGTTAACGTTTTCTCCACTATAAAACAATAATTGAACTCTAATGCAAAAGAACATATCCAAAGCGATAACTAAACTTATATGATATACTAATGTCCCTCTATCATCCGCATTTGTAATCATATTCAAGTAGTTGGATAACTGTTACTGTCATCCTAAATCATGACTACTTCTTGTATTCCTTGAGTCCCATTAACTACTTATGATTACCAAACATGTTGATGACTAGTTATCAACAAGAATGCAGCTCTCAGTAATCAACTTGGTGACATTCTCAAGGGAATGCTTACTCTTTACTAGAGGGTAGATTCTATCTTGATAATATATGTTCACAAGTGTGAACATGACATACCCAAGATACCCAGGTATACCCAAGATACCCATGTGTTGATCTTTAAGACCTCACTGATTGGTAAGTCAAAGCATCCATATCCATAGTCTGTGTTCATAATCATCTCAAGATTGAGAACACATACCTTATACAAGTTATGAGTTCCTATCGACTGTTGACAGTCTTAAGTGTCAATAGGAAAGCTCAGGTTTGTTAATACACTATAAGCACTAGCATATTTAACTAAGAGATGTACTCTAGTGATTGAGATTCATCACTCCATCCAATGGTAGTTAATCATGCTACAGTGTAAACCTAGTAAGATATCCAGTCTCATCATCCAGTGTGAAAAATTCTAAGTATTAAAGAATAGTAATTCGTATCTCGATTGTATGTATCTCATACACACACGAATTATTTACTATGATACTTAAGGATTAAACAATTATCTCATGAAAGACAAACATAACAAAATGTAAAGATGATATCTATATATTAAAATGTCAATGTCTCATATATATATATAGTAATGGTTTGAGGGCACAAACCCAATAAGGGGAATGTTCAATGATAGAACTTGGATCTTTGAAAACATAACTGACATCAATCGATTGATCGCTTTGGGACTATAGCCCAATCCATACTAACCTGGATACTTGCTTTGAAGTATAGGTTCAATCTTTTACTCTTGACTCTTTTGATCGTCGATCCAATCTTTGGACTATATGCCCAATCTGTCACAAACACGACTCTTTGTATGCATCCGGCACGAGTGCCATTGGCCTGGAATATCGCCACCTTTTGGTCATGGGTTACCATCTTGTCAGCGTGCCCAAATGGCTAATTGACATCTATTCTCTTGTCATCGTGCCCAACGGCTAATTGACATCTGCCTTATGACCTCAATTACTTGGTAATCCCAATCTTATTTCAATCGGCCTTAGTTAATTCATTATCTTGCCCAAAGTGGCCACTTGCATGACGTAAGCCCATCAGCTATTAACCATCTCATCAACTGAACCCAGACTCTTTACTCTTTCTCGAACTGACCAAGCAAATGAATGAGACCTAAGGCACTAGACCGAAAGATATGAACATCTTGGTATTAACGTTATCGCATCTTTCGCATCACTAACAACTAGCGTACATCGTACAAATCATTAAGGCATATTATTCTCGAAGCTATGTACTTAAGTACATCATATTACTGTTCATGTAGTTGTCATACGTCATCCATGTAAGTTCCGTCGGTTAATCAAAATATCAAGTTAAGGAAACATTAACTTCTTATCCTTTTACAAGGTATACATTACTAAGGTACTACCCCAATAACATAAGGTGCAACTTCTAATAAGCATATATATGTAAGTATATAAAGTATAACTCCCGGTGCAACAATCACAACTCATAGTACAACCAATCCTTAGCATATTTCATTAACTATACAAATATCAAACTATCTTTACAAGTACTATAAAGCTCGAGCGCTCGTGCCTCTCAAGCGCTCACACCTGAGCCATTTAGTAGGCTAGAGTGCTCGAGCCACTCGAGCTCTCGGGTTCAGTAGTTTTCAAATAGTGACAGTTTTAGCAACTCAAGTTTCTGAGCTTTGATCTCTTTGCATGCCACATGCATGAGTCTAGATTGTTATTATAAATTTATAAAACATGTTTAAGAGTAAGTATAGGTATTTACTTAAGATCTTGATAATCTAGATGATCAAAATGTATATATATATATATGTGTATTTGAACTTTAAGAACTATTCAAATATAATCTTGGATCTTCATGCATGTCACATGCAT
The DNA here is from genome assembly GCA_033977485.1 of Hydrangea macrophylla. NCBI lineage: Eukaryota > Viridiplantae > Streptophyta > Magnoliopsida > Cornales > Hydrangeaceae > Hydrangea > Hydrangea macrophylla. The sequence goes on from CM066982.1 coordinate 53,231,736, forward strand.
GGTTCATGATTGGCCAGTTAGCTTATAAAAACATATTTAAGAGTGAGTAGGAGTACTCACTACAATCTAGATGATGATCTAGTGCTATGATGAAGAAGATGATGAAGAATATGAGTATGATCTTCAAGAACTTCCAAGTACGGCTCCAAAGCACTTCAAGAGTCTTGATCCTTCAAAATCCTTCTTGATCCTACTTGAACTTTACTTTCAGAACTTCATAGCAAGTGTTGTGAGTGTGTGCGTATGTGTGTATCATGGAATCGGGGCTATGCAAGGTGTGTTTGTGTATGAAACATATGTGTGTGCATATAAACTCTCAAGAGTTCTCTTTCCCTAATGCTCCCTATTTTTCTGAGTTAAAACATATTAAATGCTGGGAATGTAGGGGTATTTATAGAGTTTATGTGACCCAGGGGTAAAATAGTCATTGTACCCATTTTAAAGCTCGGGCACTCGCGCCTTAAGCGCTCCCATGGTCTGAGCGCTCGAGCCTTCTAGTTCAGTAATCCTTCCTTTGTTCTAAGGATCCAAAGGTTTCAGTAGAAACCTTCATAGGAGCAATCATCAAAGTTAATCTATATACAATCATAACAAATATATATGCATACAGAAATATTGTACATCCATATATAGATAGATACAGATAAATGGGCTGGAGTTACATCTCTCTATCACCCAATAAAATATTTCATCCTCGAAATCCAAGCTAAGACTCAACAAACAACTCCGGGTACTTCTCTTGCATGACGGACTCCATCTCCCACGATGCTTTGTGCTTATCGTGGTACTTCCATTGCACTTTCACCAGCGGAATCTCCTTATTCTTCAGTTTCTTGATCTCCCTTCCCAGAATCTGTATGGGTCTCACGGTGTATGACACACGACTATCCACTTCAATATCTTTGAAGTCAATCTTGTGCGTTGATCTATGCATGTACTTCCTTAGCATACTGATGTGGAACACATTATGAACTCCATACATCTTTGGCGGCAATGCCAAAATATAGGAGACCTTATATACGCGCTCTAGAATCTTGAATGGTCCAATGTAGTGGGGCGAAAGCTTTCCCTTCTTCTACCCGAATCTCACCACTCCTCTGACTTGAGAAACCTTCAACAAGACATGATCTCCAATGCAGGATTCCAAATCCTTCTGGCGCTTGTCCGTATAGCTCTTCTATCAGCTCTGGGCTGTCTTCATGCGTACTCTGACAATGCTGATCTTCTCGTTGGTCTCCCGAACCATATCTGGTCCCAAAAGCTTGTCTTTTCCAGCTTTTACCCAACAAAGAGGCGAATGACATGGTCTTCCATTGAGTGCTTCAAATGGTGCCATCCTGATGCTTGAGTGATAACTGTTATTGTAAGTGAACTTGATGAGAGGCAGATGGGTCTCCCAAGTGCTTTCGAAGTCAATTACGCATGCTCACAGCATATCTTCTAACACTTAATTAGTTCGCTCCATCTACCCATCTTTCTGGGGATGAAATGGAGAACTCAACTCCAGGGAGGTTCCCATAGCTACTTGTAGACTCTTCCAAAATTCGACTGTGAAGCGCGAATCACAATCTAAAATAATTGAATTAGGCACATCGTGTAGTCAGAAAATCTGTTGTAAGTACAGTTGTCTTATCTTCTCGACTGGATACGTCATGTTGTACGCAATAAAGTGCGCTAACTTTGTGAGTCGGTCCATGACTACCCAAACTGCGTCATGGTTTTGTTGCGACCTTAGCAATCCCATAACAAAATCCATAGAGATGTGCTCCTACTTTCATCATGGTATCGACAGTGGTTATAAAAGCCTAGAGGGCTTTTGATGTTTGGTTTTAACTTGCTGGCACGTAAAACACCTCGAGACATGCTCCGTAGCGTCTCTTTTCATGCCTTTCCATCAAAAATTCCTCTCCAGGTCGTTGTACATCTTTGTACTCCCTGGATGAACTGTTAGTCTTGACCTGTGCACTTCATACATCACTTCTTCTCTCAATCCATCATCCTTTGGCACACAAAGTTGGTCTCGACATTGGGGGCTTCCGTCTTGCCCAATTCTCCATTCTTCCGAATCCTTAGTTACTACTTTCTCAAACCATTGCTGCAGTCCTTCGCTCTTCTTCTGAGCTTTAATAATCCGACTGATATGGGTTAGTTTGTTGACAAGGCACCCAAAGTGCCTTCTTCCTTCCAAATCCACGGCTTGAAAATCAAATTCAGCTAGAGTCTCCAATGCTTACCACTCTTTGATCATCAAAGAAATGATTCTACTGCGAGGTCTCCTGCTCAAAGTGTTAGTGACTACATTTGCTTTATCGGGGGTGGCATTGTAAAGTGTAGTTGTAATCTTTAAGCAACTCCATCCAACGTCGCTGTCTTATATTCAGCTCCTTCTGAGAGAATAGGTACTTGAGGCTCTTATGAACCGAGAATAGGTCGAACTTCTCTCCGTACAGGTAATGGCTCGAATCTTGAGAGAGAAAATAATGGCTACTAATTCCAAGTCATACATTAGGTAGTTCACCTCAATGCTGCTTTAGTTATCGTGATCTATAGGCAATCACCTTTCCCTCTTGCATAAGAATGCAACCGAGTCCTTGATAAGAAGCAGTGCTATAAATGGTAAATCTCTGTCCATTCTTCGGTATGGTAAGCACTGTCGCAGAAGTTAACCTTTCCTTCAACTCCTAAAAAGCGCGTTCATGCTTGTCTAACCATTATGTTTTGAATCCTTCTTTGTCAAACTAGTCAAGGATGCGGCTATCTTCGAAAATCCTTCTACAAATCTCCTATAATAACCCACCAATCCAAGGAAACTCCTTACTTTCGAGGCATTAGATGGCCTGTTCCATTTCAGGACAGCGTCGATCTTAGACGAGTTTACTAAAATTTCTTCTGAAGAAACTACATGACCCAAGAACTTTACTTCCTCCATCTGGAACTCGCACTTTCTAAGCTTAGCATATAACTGATGATCCTTGAGCATTTGCAATGCCATCCAAACATGCCTCTCGTGCTCCTCCTTCGTCTTTGAGTAAATCAATATATCATCGATAAACACAATTATAAACTGATCTATGTATGGTCGAAACACCCTATTCATCAAATCCATGAATACTACAAGGGCATTAGTGAGTCTAAACGACATTACCAGGAACTCATAATGACCATATCTAGTTCTAAAGTCAGTCTTCTGTATGTCCTCTAGTTGAACAAGTAGTTGATGGTATCCTAATCGAAGGTCTATTTCTGAAAATGTTGTTGCTCCCTATAACTGATCAAACAGATCGTCTATCCGAAGGATGGGGTACTTATTCTTGATTGTGACTTTGGTTAACTCTCTGTAGTCAATACAAAGTCGAAGTGATCCGTCCTTTTTCTTCACAAACAGCACTGACACTCCCTAAGGCAATGTGCTTGGTCGAATGAATCCCAAATCTTCCAATTATTGAACTTGCTTATTTAACTCTTGCATTTCTATTGGGGCCATCCGATAAGGGGTCTTGGAGATTAGCAACGTCCCTGGCACCAACTCTATACAGAAGTCAATATCCTTCTTGGGTGGTAATCCAGTGGTATCTTGAAATACCTCGGGGAACTCTCACACCACGGGTATCTGGGTCATGGAACTATCGATGCTAGAGCTTCCCACAATAGCTAGACGACTAGCTAGAAATGCTACGTTCGAGGGGTTACACTGAAAAAAAGGTGCACTTCTAGGTACGTAGAACAAAATTGACTTAATAGTATAGTCTAATTTAGCATGGTACTTTGAAAGCCAGTCGATTCTCAGATTCATATCAAACTCCTTCATCGATAACACGATCAAATCTGGTAGAAGGATTTGATCTTCTAAGGTGAGGTTATAATCTTTGCACACCTTACTCAACTTAACCGTCACTCTTAAGGGAGAAACTGCATTAAGGGCAGCCTTAAGCACCTGGGGTTCTAATCCCAACTTTCGAACAAGTCTAAAGGCAATAATTCATAGCTCCCGTATCAAACAAAACTCTAATCCGAAGATCATGTAACAGAAAAGTAGCTTCCATATTCTATGGTGCCTCCTCTTCTTCATAGCCAGCTTCTTTGGGAATTATCGCATTGAGCCTAGCTTGAGTGGTTACTCCATAATACCCACCTGGAGGTGCTCGACAATTCTAGTAACATGCCCTGGTTTGCCACAGTTGTATCAGATGATATCAGCTCGAAGATTCTTCTTTGGGCGCCAGTAGTCGTTGGTAAGATGCCTTGGTGTCCCACAGTTGTAACAATTCCCTGGCTTTCTACTAGTAGCAGGTTGTCCTTGTCGTGTAGCCGATTGGTTACAAGGATAGGTTGTCTGAGGCTTCTTCTCTCTATTTCAGGTCCCCTTTGTTCCTTAAAAGTGAACCATGGGTCTTGGTGAGAACTTTCCTTTCACAGGGGGTCGAGTAATCGGTTGCTTGGGTCCTTAACATCCTTCTTTCTCCAACCCGGACACCAATCTCACCAATGCTTCGAATGTCGTACCTAGATATCCTAACGTCATATGGCGTAGATAAGGATCCAACCCTGTATGGTATCTCTTGATCTTCTTTTGTAGAGTATCTATCTGATGCTGTGCAAAACGAGATAACCTCTCGAATTGCATAGTGTACTCATGCACTATCATGTTGCCCTAGGTCAAGTCCATAAACTCCCTTTCTCTTTGGTTCTTCTCCTCTTCAGAGAAGTACTTATCTTGAACACGTCATTCTCTCCGATGCTTCAGCTCCCATCGTTGCTTTCTCAAACTCCTACCTATCGTCCGCAGTACAGGTGAGTTGGAATGTCGCTAAACGATTCTTCTCCTCTCATCACACCTCATCCTCTCAAAAATACAGTCCATATTCCTCAGCCACTTCTCAGCTTACCAGGCTTCGCCGATTCCATCAAACATATCAGGGCGCAGAACTTTGAATCTTTCAAGTATCTTGTCTCCTATGATTAGCGGTAGAGGTGCAGCTTGATGGTTAACTCAATTGTTGTGGTTGTTATTATGATTGCAATTTCCTCGATGATCATCGCCGATATGCTCTAGGAATTGCAAAAAAGCTTCGAAAGCTCCTATAGGATCCATATTTTTGGGAACAGGGGCCCTTCCTTGTCAGTTCCTAGCGTTCCTCATCCCGTCAGCCATGAGAACCTACATAACCGTCTTATCATCACTTAATAGCCCTCGAGGCAAGATACAATGCAGATAATCCAAATGGGCCAACATCTAAAGTGACAAACATATGCAACCAGTATGAATGGGTACTCGGAGGCAATAACAACAAAAAGCACACTGCTCATATACTTAATTAAAAACATTTACAACATGGTAGGATTTGGGTATTTACATCACATCTACATATACCACTACCCTAAAAAACATATACAGCATATACACCAAAAGAAAGTAGGCCACATGCCCTGATCAGCTGCTGCAGTAAAAGAGAGTCTAGATCCTAGGGATCCAACCCCAAAAGTCCTCATCATCTGACTTGAACAAGTCCTGCAGCAAAGCCTTGAGGTATCTGAACTACCTCAAACTCCTCAACATCACCCTCGTCATCCATTGGAACAAACTCTCCATCAACCTTATCACCCTTGTCCTCATCTGGGTCCTTCTCTGGCTCTCCCACCTGATCATGGTCATGATCGCCCTCGTGGTCCTCCTCATCCTCGGGTTCATCATTGGGATCATCCTCATGCTCATCCTCTGTTCCCTCATCACCCTCTCTATGCTCGTCTCCATCGTCATCTCCATCCCCCTTGACCTCTATAAGATCATTGTCACCCTCCTCATGCTCCATCTCTAGCTCCTCAGGATCCTCATCATCATCATCATTCTCAAGATTTACATCCTCTGGAGCATCCTCCTCAACTAAATCTGCTGATAATACAATTGGCTCCTCGTGCGGGGAAACGGGCATGTCTGTTTGGATCTGAGGCTCTAACTCTACAACTGGAGCTGCTGTAGGCATAGGCGTTGGAACTAGGGGCCATGGTGCAGGTGGTGCCTATATAGGATTGGCAAAAATAGTCTGTAGCTCGGCAGCATAAAAGTCCTCATCGTCAAATATCATCTGACCTATCTCCATATAAATAAGCTCTACTGTACATGCACGGTGCTTAGCCCCCATGCGAATCCTACCCAGGTGCTATAGTCCATCTACATGCATTAAATACCATATGTACTTGGGCTCTCATCTGGATGCACTTTCGATAGAATACGGGATCAACTACCTTAACTCTGTCAGCATAGATAATATATCCTTCCATCTCATCCTCTATGTGCATCGACTCCATGATCTGAAAAGAAACTAACTTATGTTAGTACTAGTCGCAAGGTATCTTAAGGCTCATATGTGTAGGACAATCAACGAGCACGACTAAACCTAGGGCTTTGATACCAAAATCCCTGTCACGACCCAGAGTAAGCCAAAAATAGGAAAATTTAAATTTTCCTTTATGGGTCCGTTGATACGTGACTGGTTTAAGGATCGGGTGCTTGTCCACACAAGAAAGAACCAAGATAATAGCCATAAACATTAACTGAATCAGTAATAATAAGTAGGGTGATTCTAGGTTTCCATAATATTAAACATCAGAGTCTTAAGTCCATTACTGCAACCCACATAAAAAGAAAGAAAGATAACAATAACCCAGGCGTAAATCCTTACAACATAATAATAAAAGACTAGCATCCAGTGCCTTAACTAATAACAAAAGGTACAATAAACAAAAGTCTTCACTTCTGCCAGCTAACATGCAAACCCATAGCCTTCCTCGGTGTATTCCTCATCCGGGTAACCTGCCTCTGCAAGATCTGGACGTTTGATTGTCCAGGACATAAAAGCCCTCAGCTCTACTGCAAGGTAAGTAAGTAAACCTACTACACTGAAAGGGCTTAGGAAGTATTGGTTAATCTGTTATGAAAGTAAAACGTTCCATTTTATCTTCTTTAATAAAAACATGTCTTTAAGTCTCGATTATTCTAATCTTGAGGAAATGTGTTCGTTAAGGGAATGTTCAATGATAGAACTCGGATCATTGAAAACACAACTGACATCAACCGATTGATCGCTTTGGGACTACAGCCCAATCCATACTAACCCGGATACTTGCTTTGAACCGTAGGTTCAATTTTTACTCTTGACTCTTTGTATCACCGATCCAATCTTTGGACTATATTCCCAATCTTTCACAAGCACGACTCTTTGCATGCATCTAGCATGAGTGCTATTGACTTGGAATATCGCCGCTTTTCAGTCATGGGTTACCATCTTATGATCGTGCCCAAATGGCTAATTAACATTTATTCTCTTGTCATCGTGAACAACAGCTAATTGACATTTACCTTACGGCCTCATTACTTGGTAATCCCAATCTTATTCCATTCGGCCTTGGTTAATTCGTCATCTTACCCAAAGTGGCCACTTGCTTGACGTCATCCCATCGGCTATTAACCATCCATCATCTGAACCAGACTCTTTACTCTTTCTCGAACTAACCAAGAAAACGAATGAGACATAAGAGACCATACCGGAGGATATAAACATCTTGTTATTAACGTTATTGCATCTTTCACATCACTAACAACTAGCGTACGTCGTACAAATCATTAAAGCATATTATTCTTGGAGTTGTGTATTTAAGTACATCGCATTACTGTTCATGTAGTTCTCATACGTCGTCCATGTAAGTTTTGCCAGTTAATCGAAATATTAAGGTAAGGAAACATCAACTTATCCTTTTACAAGGTATACATTACTAAGGTAGTACCCCTATAACATAAGGTACAACTTCCAATATGCATATACAAGTAAGTATATCAAGTACAACTCCCGGTGCAACAATCACAGCTCATAATACAACCAATCCTTAGCATATTTCATTATCTATACATATAACAAACTATCTTTACAAGTACTGCTAAGCTCGAGCGCTCGTGCTTCTCGAGCACTCGCACCTGGCCCGTTTAGTAGGCTCAAGTACTCGCGCTTCTCGAGTGCTCGGGTTTAGCAGTTTTCAAACAGTGACAGTTTTAGTAACTCAAGTTTCTGAGCTTTGATCTCTTTGCATGCCACATGTATGAGTCTAGATTGTTATTATAACTTTGTAAAACATGTTTAAGAGTAAGTATAGGTATTTACTTAAGATCTTGATAATCTAGATGATCAAAATGTTTATATATATATATATATATGTATTTGAACTTCAAGAACTATTCAAATATAATCTTGGATCTTCATGCATGTCACATGCATGGTTCAAGATTGTCAAGTTAACTTATAAAAACATATTGAAGAGTGAGTAGGAGTAATCACTACAATATAGATGATGATCTAGAGCAATGATGAAGAATATGAGTGTGATCTTCAAGAACTTCCAAGTACAAGCTCTAAAGCACCTCAAGAGTCTTGATCCTTCAAAATCCTTCTTGATCCTCCTTGAAATTTACTTTCAGAACTTCATAGAAAGTGTTGTGAGTGGGTGTGTGTGTGTGGATCATGGAATGGGGGCCATGCAAGGTGTGTTTGTGTATGAAATGTATGTGTGTGTGTGTATAAACTCTCAAGAGCTCTCTCTCCCTAATGCTCCCCTGTTTTTCAAAGTTAAAACGTATTAAATGCCAGTAATGTAAGGGTATTTATAGACTTTATGAGAGCCAGGGGCAAAATAGTCATTTCACCCATTTTAAAGCTCGAGCTCTCGCGCCTCGAGTACTCCCAAGGTCTTTGATATAAGGATCCAAAGGTTTCAGTATAAACATTCATAAGAACAATCATCAAAGTTAATCCATATACGATCGTAATTAATATATACGCTTACAGAAATACTAAGATACATCTATATATAGATAAATACAGATAAATGGGTTGGTGTTACAAAGAAGGAGATCTTTTGATCCTATTTTTCTTGCCCATATTTCAAGGTTCTTGTCAAAACAATAGTGGTTATTGTCAAAATAAGCTGGTTATGTGATAAATTAGGGCTTATACACATAACCAGTTTACTTTGACAATAGCCACTATTACTTAAACAATAGTGGTAGCCTATGCAAATACTATAAATTTATGGTCACCATGGGTACTAGTGAAAAAAAATAAAATTTAAACCTAAATTAATCCAGTTTTTTTATGAAGATTATTTGTATAATACTAGTCTATTTTAGATACATGTATGATTCACAAATTTTGTATCCCAATGTGGTTCCCAATACATATGGCAGTGGGGTCACTCTTAAAGATGGTTGGACCTTTCTAACATTCTCCATGCCCGCTACCATATGTACAGTAATCATATTAGGGATAGAAATTTTGAGAGAAAGAGAGTGTTGAGAGAGGGAAATAAAATGTATAGATAGAGAGGAAAGGGTATTACAAAATAAGGCTGAAATCGGTTCGGTTCGGTCGGTTTTGGGAGTGATTTTCCACCGACCGATCGGTTCGGTTTCGGTCGGTTTTTTCGGTTTTAGGCTAATTTTTCGGTTCGGTTTTCGGTTTTACACTGCACTACCCTTATGAAAATCGACCGAACCGATCGGTTCGGTTCGGTGGTTCGGTTTTTTCGGTTTTTGTTTCACCCCTATTACAAAAGGTGTAAAAAGTGGAGAAAGTTGCAAGTTTTTCAAAATTTTAATTTAAGAACGTTGTAAAAGTGAGAACAATTCTAGATCCTCTAAATGACATTCTCTCTATCCCAAAATTATTATCACACTTTAGAAATTCAATTTTTTAAGGGGCCACAAATCATAACATGTGTATTATTTTGACTTTCTAAAATGGCCCCTTGCCATATGGAATTTAACTCAAAGAAAGGGTAAAACAAGAAATTGACAAATATATTACTTTTGACTTTTCAAAGATGATATAAAATTATTTTAAGACATTCTAAAATAAAAAGTGTGACAATAATTTTAAGACAAGAGAATCACACACATCAAAGATCCAAAATTACCATGTTATCAAGGTCATATATTCTCAAGTTATCAAGGTTATCAACCTCGTGTTTGGTTGGTGTGGTTACAAATATCCCAAAAGAGTAAGAAAAGTATGAGTGGCACATCTAATCTTTTGAAATTCACACAACTTTTATGGACACTTCCCCCTAAAACAGGAAAACAACAACATTAACATGACCTCCTCCGTATTATTTCAATGATGGTTATAGTCATGATCTAAGTGATGAGAAAATTCCATCTAAGAGAGCTATAAAATCAGGACTTCTTTTTTTGACTTAATTATGCGTATCGCTTCATCAGAACGAAGTAGCTCGTGACGAAATCAATTGAGTGATCTCTCTTTTTTTTTTTTTTATGTCACTGTAGTGACAGAGTTTCATTGATACTTGAGGATTTACAAATATTTAGAACGTTGAAATAATCGAGGTTGTTTGGGAAAATAAAGAATTGGTTTTTGGTTTATAAGTGAACTTGCTGTATGAGTAGAGTTGTTTGGTGAGTGTTCAATTTTTACAAAAATATTCTTGTCAGTTTAATAAATCTCTTAAAATTAGTTTTTTTTTAATTTTTATCAAAACAACATTACTAGATTCTCACAATGACAATATAAAATGTGACATACAGACTGAACCAAGTCCAATTTAAATTTTCCCGAACTGATCTGACTAGACCTATATAATATTTTAGGTTGTACTACAACAACTCCAGAGATGGACTGGGTTCAGGGTCTGAATTTTTTATTTCGTTTTATTCCAAATTCTTGAAAGGTTATTCCTAAATAACTTCGGAAATATTTTTTTCTAGATGTATGTATACTACTCACCCCAAAACTGTTACTTCGCTACCAATTAATTAAAGTTAGTGCAGTTATAGAGGGGAAGAAAAGGACACTTCAAAAAGTGATACCAATGCTCTTATACAAAAAAAAAGAAGAAGTGATGATAATGCATGTGGTACTAGTCCTATAGAATTTTGAATATCTCAAATTTCTAAAGAGATTACATAGAATGATAGAATACAATTAGCAGAAGTGCATGCATAAGGCTGTATGAATAGAAACAAAATATTATCAAAAAATGGATCAAATTAAGCTACCATTCCAGTGACATCAATAGGTCATTAGAACTCTCAGCTAACAAAATGTTGAAGATAAAGAATATGAGAATGGAATTAGGGGGTTATTAGTGTCTTCCATCTTTGGAATCAAAGGAGCAAATATGAAATTTTGTGGTGAAAAGGTGTATCAAATTAACAAAACAAATTTTTGTTTTTTTTCCTTTTCTTTTCATTTTTTTTTTTTTTTTAAAAAAAGTTTCAATTTCTGCATCACATGTTAAAATTGAAGTGCATGTGGCCAAACCCAAACAAACCGTCACCATTTAGACTTTGAATACTTGTTTTTTGACCCAAAAAAAAGAAAAGAAAGAAAGACTTTGAATAATTGTTCTGAGAGGTTACAGCCACAACAAATGGTATTTATTCAATTATTATTTAAAAAACAAAAAACAAATATCGGTTACCAACTTATTTATTTAACGATAAAACCTAAATAATTGAAAGATAAAGCCTAAGATATTGACCCAACATCCCCTAAGCTTTAACTAGACTAACTAGTCAACTATCAAACTTGTGCGAGGCCTAGTCCACAAAATCAAATATTGCACGCGAATGTGATTGATCATAAGATATGTTCAGACTTTTCATTTCAATTTTTTTTTTTTTAAATGAAGTATGTTCAGACTGATTAACATTATCCCAGAAGAAAAAAATGGACTTGAAATAAAAGTCAGTCTGACTGACCAAATTGTTTGCTCATCCATGCGCAATAATGCAAATTCTTCTAATTATTTATTATTGATTTATTCGAACTTCTATACGACTGACTATCACACGTGCAGTGGGATACCATTGTGGGATTATTATCTGATGCCAAATTTTTTATTTTTCTTTTATTTTTCTTTTTCATTTTAGGAGAAGAATTTAGTGTTTATTATTGAATACACATTGTAGTGTTCTGGGCCTTTATTGGTCTACGTGTACACGTAATGCTTATATGGAGCACACATATAACCAAGAACAACACTGGAAGTATTGAAGGAAAAGAACTGAAATGCTCTCATTTGTTTATATTAGGAAGATGGCTCGTGTAAGGTATAGGTATTGAATTTGGTAAAAAAAAATGTAATGTATTTTTTTTTATGTGTATAAGAAATAGAAATGTGTTCTATTAATTATTAAGATTGTGTTAGAAAAAAAATGCTTCAATAACTATATTAATTGATGTTCAACCTACAATTTAAGGCTATTTTTTAATGTATAGATAATATTTATGTATATGTATATAAATAGCAATATAGGTGTAATGTGCTACACAATACTATAGTATAGATATACAATTGTATATATAGATTTAAAATAAAATAATATTCAAAAAGTAAAATATATATATGCTTCCTACGGTCCAATATTTTCGTAGTAACTTCCCTAACACTCACTGTAACTGCCTCTCTCTAACTACATATCCTATTTTTTCATGTTTTTTAAAATTTTTAATGTTTTTTTTTTTTGCAGACTTCTTGGGTAGATATATATATATATTTTAAAAAAAAAAATTCAATGATCACTGGCCAATGCTAGTGTGTATATATATGTATATATATACATATATACAAAAAGGATAATTTACAAAATGAAAAAGGGTAATTTGGTAATTCAACTTAACAAAAGGGTAATTTATAAAAAGCATAAGGGCAATTTGGTTATTCAATTTACAATTGTACACACTTTTTAGGCTCTTTAATTTAACGTATAGATAAATATATATATACACACACACACAAAAATATACAAAAGGGTCATTTATGAAAGGTAAAAAGGTAATTTGGCAATTTGATGTAACAAAAGAGTAATTTGCAAAAAGGCATAAGGGTGATTTGGTCATTCAATTTATATATACATATACTACAATATAATAAAATAATATATATATGTATATATACATACACACACATAAGGGTAATTTACATAATGTAAAAGAGTTTTTGGTCATTCAATTTAATAAAAGTGAATTCATAATTATAGACGTTTTAAACTTTAAGGCTCTTCTCTTTAAGGTATATAAATACAAAAAATAATTAGCATAAAGCATAATGGTAATTTTGTTATTAAAATTATAATTGTACACACTTTTATTCAATTTTATGTACATAATAATATATTCAATTTATATATATAGAAAAATGATATAATAAAATAAAATATGTATATTTATATACACAAGGGTAGTTTACAAAAAGACAAAATGGTAATTTGATAATTCAATTATAATTATACAGACTTTAAATACATAAATTAAAATTTGGTAATTTAATATATATATATAATATAATAAAATAATATGTATGTATATTTATACACACAGGTGTAATTTACAAAAAGGCAAAAAAAAAAATGGTAATTTGGTAAATCAATTTATAATTGTACACACTTTAAATGCATAATTAATAAAAATAAATTATACTATGCATATCTATAGATCTGTATATCTATAAATAACAATGTACGTATGTGCCACGTGCACTCCCCCCCGTATTGTTGGGATTATACATGGCATTATTACACAATAGTGTAGTATAAATACACAACTGTATATGTATATTGAAAATAAATAACATTAAAAAAGAAAAAAAAATACATTGCTGCTACACTCTTACATTTTTTTAGTAATTTCTCTCACACTCACTGTAACTGCCTCTCTCCCACTATATCTTATTTTTTCAGATTTTTGAATTTTTTTAAAGACTTCTTGAGTAAATTAAAAAAAAAAAATTCAATGATACCCATGCATAACACTGGCCAATGCTAGTATACATATATACAAACGGGTAATTCACAAAAGGCAAAAGGGTAAATTGGTAATTGAATTTAACAAAATGGTAATTTAGTTATTCAATTTATAATTGTACTCCCTTTCAACTTTAAGAAATTACAAAAGGCAAAATAGTAATTTTAATAGTACAATAAATAGTATATGTATATATATAATATAATAGTATATGCATGTATACATATGCACACAAGGGTAATAACAAAAGGTAAAAGGGTAATTTGATAATTAAATTTATAATTGTACACACTTTAAATACATTAAGAATAATAATAAATAATAATATAATATATATGTATGTATGTATATGTATATATACATCTACACAAAAGGTTAATTTTAAAAAGTAACTTAAGGCTTATTTGGTAATTTTAAGATTTATTAAAAATGTCTTATGGTCAAACAAGCCTTAATCTACAAAATTAATTTGAGGCTTGTTTGGTAATACAAAGGTTCCTTGAAAGATGTCGTAAGGCTCAAACAAGACTCAAGTTATTATTCATAGTAACTTGAGGAAGATAGATGTGATGTGAAATTATCAAACAACCAAATTATAACCCAAAATGACAATTTGGGCCAAATTAATTTGGCATCTAGGGAATATTCCATTTTAGGTAAAATGACCATTAAGGACAAATTAATTTGGCATCTAGAGAATATTCTATTTTAGGTAAAATGACCATTAAGGCCAAATTAATTAAACATCTAGGAAATATTTCATTTTAAACTCTTTTATAGTATAGTATACATTTGTGAATAGGGTATCTAACTTTTAAAAGACCCACGTTTTAGGTAACAAATAAAAAATAAAATTGTACAAAATAAGTCTCTGTATATGTTTTGAAAATTGCATTTGTGACTCTTTAATTTTGGTCTCTTTTTTTTCCCCCGGAAATTGGTGAATAAATAGAATAAAAACACCCCACGGCACTTACAAAAATCAAGGGGCATATACTAGGGAAAAACAATACAATAATGCTCGAGGCATCGAAAATGTGCACTGAAAAATCCGGGCCATTCATTTCGGTGGGCCCCATACACTTCGGCGTGGGAGGCACCGAAATAAATGGCCCCAATTTTTTGGTGCACAATTTCGATGCACATTTTCGGTCACCCAATTATTATTGAAAACAATAAGCTCAACAAGACATGCAAACAAAAGAGATAGCAACATGTGATAAGAGACTATCTAGAAGCGAATGTGTAATACATGTACCCGAAAAAGAAGGCTAATGTGGTATTAATACGTATTAATTAATAATGAATAATGCATAAGATGGTTTAAGGTGGGGATATGAACCCACAGATGAAAATGTGTTCAAATGCGAACAAGGATAAAAGTCCTGTGATAGGTAGGACTGGTATAAAAGTCGGGTCCAATGAGGCTCTAGTTAATATAATTTGCATTTAGCTGCCATTATATGTTTATATGAATACTTGTTTAAATGTTTAAAGATATTATAATGTCCTATGATAGGTAAAGGGGACCAGTTTGGGTACCCATGTGAGGGCGTATTTGAATACAGTTTATAATTGGTAGGTTTGATAACAACCTCATAATATATGTAGGACCATGATTGGGACCCACACGAGACATAGATTAAATCCATTTAGAAAATATGGGTAGTTAACATAATTAACATGGGGGTTTCATGATAAAGCTTAAAGAAAATAGGGGGAGGTAAACTAAAATCATGCAAATTGTGCCAACACATATGCAAGTACTTGCATATCTGTGTCATGGACACAATGCACAACTGGGTTTTCACAGAAGTGGAGAACCGATAGCTCATGACAAAGACAACGGAGTTCCACGCGACGTTTTCTTGTTGTTACTTCGCCGTTCGACGTCAGATTTGCGATTCGAGACCATTTTTGGACTCGTGGGGGGTAAGAGGATCATATGCACGCCCTTTGTTTTCATTTTTGGTAACATTTTTTTCCAGCAACCTTTCTTAGTTGATAACTCTTGATATGTAAAATCTATATAGCATTGACTTTAGAACAAGAATTGAGTTAGGTTCTAGCTTAGAATTGGATTCTAGGAACATAATTGGCTAAGAATCGAGGAGATGAGTATTCTAATCCCAAAATTGGGTGTTTAGACATGTTAATGTGATAGTTGTTATCAAGAGCTGCTTAATTCATGCTTATATGGTTGTATGATGATTAACTAGTTGGAAAGCATGCCAATTGTATAGAAGTTATCATTTTATATATTTATTTTCTTAATTGCTTATGTGGATCAAAGGGAAGTTAAGTAGTGGTCACCATTTATAGGTCACATATGTGAGGGATAGTAAGTCCTCAAGAGAATGGCGTGGTGACGACCACAATGATTAGATGGTGAGGCCTTCAGAGTCATAAGAATGTGTGATACGCTACATGCATCCAAAAGTAGGAAAGATCTGGGGTAAAAAGGACCCGGGGGTGGTGGTTGGAGTTACTTGACTTTCCGGAGATCAATTTGTTGATGTTTATGATAATTGTTACATTACATGTTAAGCATTCCAATGAGATGATTAGTTCTCTCACTAAGCGAAAGCTTAACGAATATGTTTTCTATTGTGGATATTTAATAACCATCGTAGGTACTAAATGGGAAGATGAGAGGAAATAAATCACGCAACTGGTTGGGCGTGGGAGTTGTGAGTATGTGGATATGTCCATATGTTTAGGTGTTTAAGTTTCTGGTTGTAACTTTTGTACATGGAGTGTTAAAATAGCTCATGTTTACAAAGCTTGTAATATACTGAGTTGAGTCAGAGTTAGTTCTATAGTGTGTCGTGGGTTGCAACTTACAATCCACAAGTTATGTATGTTATTGGAAGACTTTATGAATTGAGGAGTTGGTGGTGTAATTTTAACTTGAATTCTCTTGTTTAAGTGGTGGTGCATATGTTGAGTTAAAATGAGGGAAAAGATTCATGTTTAACTCTTTACTTGGGAGTTCAATGAGTTAGTATGAGTAAATAGCATTCCAAATGTTTAGAAATGTTTTTGGGGATTCTTATGATGTTAAAATTTGGAGTTGGAATCAATCCATGTGGTTTGGAAATGTTTTAAACTAGTAAAACAGAGTTTTTAGCTGCAGGAATTGTATTCTGTAGAACCGGATCTATTCGGCCTTTTGCCGTGGATCGATCCAAGCCTTTTTGGGGATTTTCTACTAGATTTAAACTTATCGGATCAATCCGGGTTTTGTGGGCGGATCGATCTACCCCTATATCTCTCAGTCGTCGACTTTTACAAAAATGGACATAACTCTTTCTAGAAAACTTAGATTTGCGTGCCATTTTTTGCGTTAGAACTGGGACTTAAAGGGTTATCGTTTGATAAAAAATTTGACTATACTTTCATAATGACCATTTTTCTCTTGGGCTTGTTATGTGTCAAGGAAGTTCTTTTATGTTATCTATTTCATGCTTTTCTAGTAAATTGAGATTGATTTGGTGTCATGGCATTGTTACACATGTCCTAATCCACTCGATGCGGGTTGGGGTATGACAATTTTTGGTATCAAAGCAATAGGTTAGAGCTTTTTGGACCAGTGATGACTACGACGTGTAATAAACATAACAAATAATAGTTGAATAAATCATGCATACACATTTACTTAGCATGTTAAAATGATGTTTACCATGCATTGAAAATAATTAAAGTAATGTGTATATAAAAATGTGTTGTGAATGCCAGAGAATAAATGTCTGGTGAAAGAACGACATCGCATACTCAGATGCAGAGAATGGAAAGAGATGTAGGCAGGTTAGTACAAGTTGTTGAAACTCATGCAATTGAGGAGAGACGTGTCAACCTAACCCTAATCCGCAGGAGGAGGTGACCACAATATCACAGTTTTTTAAACAGAAACCAACTCTATTTTATGGGGAAAACAGACTCGATGAAGTCTAACTTTTGGTTGTCAGATATAGAAAAGATGTTCAGAGTTCTATCATGTTTAGAGGCACAAAAAGTTTTATACGCTGTCGACACCCTAAACGAAGAAGCACAGTATTGGTGGCACACGAAATTCAGACTAGGTAAGATGAATACATGGGAGGAATTTGTAACACTTTTTAAGAAGCAATATCTTCGAAAGTCATTCGAAGATCAGAAAGCTCAGGAATTCATGGAACTACGACAATAAGGAATGTCGGTAAGGGAGCATTCTGCCAAATTTGCAAGTTTGGCACAATTTGTCGAGAACATAGTACCGGATGAAGGGGATCGAACTAGAAAGTTTGTGACGGGGCTTAGGGATGAGATCCGAGGCCAAGTATCAGTACTCCGAACGCCGACTGTTGTAGAGGTGTTGGATGTTGCCTCAATCGCTGAGAGGGACATGAGGTATCAACCGAGTTCACAAGCACTATCAACCCAGCAAAACAAAAGGCCAGGGTCCAGTCAATATAAAAGACAAAGTTTTGAAAGTTCCTCGGTTAGTGGAGGTAACAAGCCGTGGTGTAACACGTTTGGAAAATTCCATTGAAGAGTGTGTAATCTACCAACTACGGTGTGCAACAATTGTCGTCAAATGGGCCACGTGGCAAAGAATTGTCTGGGTTTAAGGCCAAGTACTCCGATGAGGTATACCGATGATAGTGAGATAGTTTACCATAACTATGGGGAGCTTGGACACCGAATGTATAGCTGTATTAAGCCGAGGTAATGAGGCTCTAGTGTAATTGCGAGTAGTGCATCGGTACCACGACCAGCTCAATAACAACATTAACAACAACAACAACCTCAAGGAAGGGAGTAAAGTCAGGGTTGTTATTTCCAACTTAGGGTGCGTTTGATAAAACTGAAAATTAGGTGCTGAATTTTAAGTACTGAAAATTTTAAGCAATAGAGCTATACTGAAAACAATGTTTCAAGTACTGGAATAGACTGTATTCAGTGATTTTTTTCAGTAGAAAATTTTCTCTTAAAATTTTCAGTGATTTTTTTGCTGCTTTTTCAATTAAGGGGTACATTATCAAACTCACTGAAATAAAATAAGTGCTGAAAATTTTTATTTTCAGCACTTAATTGGGTTATCTAACACCCCCCTTACTCCAGGGGAGACCACCATTGCTACTACAGTCGTGACAAGTAAAGTCCTCATATGTTCAACATCTGCTAATGTGTTAATGGATTCTAGTTCTACACACTGGTTTATGTCACGTCAATTTGCTAGGAAGATGAATGTACCCATAGAACTTCTAGACCAATTTGTTTGTTGATGTTCTGTTGGGGAGATCTTTGGTGAGTTCAAGAGTTTATAAAAATTACAAAGTTAAAACACTACACCATATGGCCTTATTACTAACGGATATATCCGTTAGAATAAATGTTACTAACGGATATATCCGTTAGTATTTTAGCGTTAGTAATATTACTATCGGAATTACTAACGGATATATCCGTTAGTAAATCAAAGGATTTCTAACGAATATATCCGTTAGAAAACTACTTACTAACGGTTTTTCCCAAGCCAATTTTAAAAGATTGATAATGATTACTAACGGTTTGTCAACTATTACTAACGGATATATCCGTTAGTAATTTCTAAAAAAAAAAAAAAAAAATTACTAATGGATTTACTAACGGATATATCCGTTAGAAATATGCATAAATCTAAAAAAAAATAATTATTTATATGCTTCCCATTTTTTTTTTTTTTTTTGCACCTAATTAACAAGCATATTAATTTATACCAAACACACAAAATAAGAAGACTAATCTATGTCCAATACAACAAAAATAATATAAACTAATCATAACAAGTAAAGCGTTCGTTCATGTCCAACACAACAAAATTATTCCATTGGGCTTACATTGCAACATTCAATACACCGTGATCAATTACAAAATAGACTACAAAACTAAATAGAAAGTGCTCGTCTCATTGCTTCAAAAGGATAACTAAACATACATATAACTCTTAATCTTCTCATGACCATCTAAGCCTTCTTTCCACAACTTCACTAAGGAACAACGTGACAAAGTATCTGTACGCATATATGTGAAATTTAGAGTAACGTTCAATGGAAAGTTCAAAAAATGAACGAAATATAGAAAGACTAAAGAGATCAAGCGTAGCACAAATGACTGGAGAAAAGTTGGAGAAAAAAATCTAATAGCAAGCTCTTTCAATTGGGAATTGCGCTATCTCAAGAAATTTAGGGAAATTAACTTACTTATATGTTCAACAAGTTTCAAATGATCATACCAATATGTATAAGAGCATTCAAAGAACAATAGCAACACAAGACACATAGTTTAACGTAGTTTACAAAGGAGCTCTTCAGAACAAATGCCTTTATGGAACATCTTCAATCCTTAAACGAGGAAAAACAATGTTTTACCCACAACTATTTGTCCTTTCTTTTTATAAGGAGCAGCTATCACACGACTCACTTTTATATAGAGAGAGATATATGCACACATACACAGCTGTGCAGCCGAGCAAAGCTAACTTTGACCAAACATAGGAAAACAAATGGTTACTTACAAGTAGCATCCTTCATCAGGCGTACTGTCAATGTCAATTGGTGTCCTCACACTAAGATTGGTCAAAATATTCATGATGCCTACTAGACCAGCCACTGTCAATGTCAATACTTAACAAAAACACCAAGATAGGTCCAAGGCACATTGGATATGGGAAACTAACATTATTATATTTGAAGAAGTACCCAATACTTCTTGTAGAATGAGGGTATTGCTAAGTCAACAATACCATTGGATTACTTTGGACCACTTCTACTAGAAGTAATATATCATGAGGGTTAGAAGTGATCTGGTCTCTCTCTGACATCAACCTATCGATAAAAAGAGTAATTTGCAGATTACATACTCTTCCAGTGATGCAAAATTTCTGAAGCTTGGCTCCTTTTCTTAGACAATTTTTTTTGGGCAATGTATCCTTTTCCTTTTTGTTAGATGTTCTCTTTTCCTTTCCCCGCCGTCTATTGGAGGTTTTTTTGTATGTGTGTGTTGTGTTGCGTTGTGTTGTGTGTGGGGTGAGGGTTTCCTGATTATAAACAGAATTCAGATTGGAAGGAATTTTATCCCTTAATTTGAAACTAGCATATTTTTGCTGAAACTAGTTTGAAACAAATATATTGAGAAGGTCTCCAGTCAATCTATAGTGCTTGATAAATGGGTATAATCACGTGTCATTGTACTCGACTTTTGTACCATATCTAACTTGAGTCAAGTGCCAACTTACACTTTCAGTTTGATATACATATGTATGTCAATAGGGGAAGAGCTAGGATTTTGTCTCAGTGGGAACGTAAATATAAAGAGCCTAAAAAATGTATTTGGATTTTTCCTCAGATAGGTCAAATTGATTGAGGCTATGCAGTAACATTGCAAAAATGTGATTTTGGGACTCAAAAAGACAATTTCTATCCTACCTGGATTACTTCTAGGAAGCAAGACATGTCAGTAAGCCTTCAATATGCATGGATTAATGGATTCTAAGGGATACTGGGTTTTGAGATGAAGCATAGGAAAGATATTAATCTATTAGACAAGCTATCTATTGTTCAATATAAATAAAAATAGAAAGAAAGAACATGGAGAAACTGGTCACCTCTAATACTGAAAACCCCCAAGTGATATTTTTGAATTCTGAACTCATAATTAATTACAGGAAGAAGAACAAGAAGCTGAGCACCCCTTTCTCTGCTGCTTAGCTTAATTCCTCAATTGATTTTCGAGCATGTGAATTGTTTCTCACTTTTGTCAGCTATCACCAATGATAAACTGGAAAAGAGCAGCAATATTTGAACTCAAAATAGAGGAAACAAAACATTATAACCTCTCGTTTCATAGATGATATATAGATCTAAAACTTGGGTGGGGGGGTCACTTGCTATGTTAGATAGACCTAAAACTTGGTGTTGACAGAAAGCTAGCAACTCAGCATTTGGCCCAAAATCCAGTCAAATAGGACATGGAAGCAAATACTTCAACAATCGAGGTCAGAGATTAAATTAAATGAGAATAAAAAAATGGTCACAAAAATGGGATAAGAAAATGTAGCAATCGCAGTCAATACCTTAAAAAAAAGAGAAGGATTTCTGCAGAGGAAAATGAAGAAGTTAGTACATTTTGAAACCTACAAGATATTGAAACTGCAACTGCTTTTCATCTATGTTTGTTGGTAAATTCCAGAGACAGTACTCTATCCAATAAAGTACACCTTAGCATTGTAAGGATTATGAAACAAACGCTGAAGAAACTTGCATAACACCTAAGGAATTGACTACTTACAGAGAAATTCAATGTTTTTCTAAATGTTATTTCCAAGAAAAATTAAGGAATGATTCAATGCTATTGTGATTTGAGTTAGTCAGCTCTTCCAAATGCAATCATATTCGAACCCAAAGTTAGAGATAATAGTTGCAGAAACACAAATATCACTGTGGAGATAGTTATCCCAACTCAAAATAATAAAGCCTCATACCAAGAAATTATGTGTAAAATAAAGGGAATAAGATAATAGCTCAGCAAAAGAATACTACTATAGTGAGAACATGCAGTTGTGTTGTTCTCCATCTACTATGGTAGATTTGAAGGTTTGACCCTGATGATTCAGAGTCACCCGTTGTAGTGGCAGGGAAAGACCTTGGTGATACTTCTTATTCTTCTTATCCGGAGTATCAATCATATGAAGAGAAAAATGGGATAATCGTTCAAACTGTATCGTATATTCCCTTACGGTCATATTCCCCTGCCTCAGCTCAATGAATTCTCTCTCCTTCTTATACTCTCTGTTTGAGGAAGTAGTTCTCAAGAAACAGCCCTTTAAATGTGATCCAGGCCATCCTTCCAACCGCATCTTCTCCTATGGTCGCCTTCTCCGATTCCCACTAATCAGTTGTCGCATAAGTCAACTAAAATGTTGCCAGTCGATGCTTCTCAATCTTGTTACATCCAAGGGTGTCAAAGATCGCTTCCATCTCTCGGAGCCACTACTCTGCTTGTCATGGCTCAGTATTCCCGTCAAACTTCTCTAGACGAAAATGACAGAAATGCTCTACGATTCGATCCTCGACTGACCTTGGAGGTGGTCCATGATTATTTCCGTTGTTCCCGTTCGGGTTGGTGATCCGTTCCATCCTACGCACAAAGGCTTTGAACAGTCCAGTTGGATCTACAACTTGGGGTGCTTGGGGGACATCTTCAATCTGAGCAGAACGATTCCGAGTAGGCATTCCTGCCATCGATGAAGTAAGGTTGGGTACCTATACAGACATCTGTCGGTTAGTCGTCAACCCAAAATAATTATAGAAAGCAAATCACAACTAAACATAATAGCCATAACTATTATCACATTAATAGTACAGAGAACTCCATAGGGATAATCTCCAGAACACAAGCATAGAGTTAAGGTTCATACTCAAGAAATGTTGCACAATTGGTGAACGCGACTACTAAACCTAGGTTCTAATACCAAAAATCATGTCACGCCCCGTAGTAGCAAAAATAGAGATAATAAATTCCTTTTTGGACTCATAGGCCATGACAGTTGAAAGTCACCATATTGTCCATAACCAAAGTCAAACCATAAGAGTAATGATTCAAACAACGCATTGAAAAGTTCTAAGGTTGATATACATAATTAGAGTTCAATACTAACTATTACAAAACCAAAGTGTTTGCTGAAAAAAATAAATAAAAAATTACGGCAATATATGCTGATTACAAACTTAACTATTACAACAGTCTCTAAAAACATAAGCATAAACTATCAACAGCAAGCTTCAAGTCTTCATCTTGCGTAGTAGTCATTCCCAGCATAGCCTCCATCATCGTAGGCTCCATCCTCATAGCCCCTATCCATGTATGCATCTCCTGTATACTCATAACCATGGCCAGCTGGACGTCGAATATCCAGCGGCATAAACGCCATCAACTACGAAAGCTGAGTGAATACAAACACTAATAGAGTATCTATAGATTTATAGAATAAATAAGCAACAATATCATTAAAAAGGATCATCTCATTGTTCGCATGCATGCATGCACCAACTCAATATCTAACAATGGACGCCATCCTAATCTCCCAATACATAACATAGACTCTTGGGTCCACATTAATCAGACATGTAGTCCCATACCTACGGTCTGTCAATTCTTGACACACAGTCCCATTTCTTTCATACGTTAACCAGACACGAAACCCTTACTCTCTGGCCAACCCGCCTCGATGTATTCTTACCAATCCACCCCTAGTACGTCCTGGCCCACACGGCCAACCAATACGCTCAATACGTTACAACCAACACGCCCAACCATTACGCTAGATACACTCCGGCCAACACACCTTGCCAACACACTCATACATTGCGGCCAACACACCCAGCCAATACGCTCGATACATTCTGGCCAACACACTTGATACATTACAGACAACACGCCCAACCAACATGCTCGATACATTACGGCCAATACGTCCAGCCAATATGCTCGATACATTCCGGCCAACACGCCCAGCCAACACGCTCGACACATCAAGGCCAGTACACCTATCCAACACACTCAATCCATTACGGCCACTACGCCAATACGCTCAATACATTCTCTGGCCAACTTGCCCCAACACACTCTAGCCAACAAGCCCTAACACGTTCTGGCCACCGCGCCCTAACTTAACCAACTTGACGCAAAGTCCCATATCATATAATCTCTCAAGCCCAACTGCCCGATATATTACGGCCAACACGCCTACTATCACCTGGCCACCACGCCCTGATTCATTTTGCCCGACTGTTTTGCCCAACTAACCCAGCTCACTAGAATTCCACACCCGGTGTCATACGATCTTTGCGATTGCATTCATACGCACACTACAAATAATATCGACCTCTGTGATCGATAGAACAACTATCATGCACGTCGACTTTTCATTCTGATTTACAACATTATACTATTTATTTCACTATTCAATGCATTAAAAACCATTACTCCACATGTGTATTATTCCAATGTAGTTTTCCAACAATCAACGTATGATAATAAACAGGTTAACAGTTCATCAGGTATAAAATAACTAAACATTTAATATTTTGATATGTTCGATCGATTGAAGTCATTTCGATCGATTGAGGTAAAGCTAGGTTGGATCAAAGTTACTTCGATCGATTGAGCACGGGCTGTGTTCGATCGCTCGAACGCTGTTCGATCGATTGAACGCAATATTATTCCAAAGTTTAACTGGACCTTCCTCGCACGTTCGGGGTCCATCCAATCTTGCCAAAACACATTTATATATTCATATTTATGCTACTAAGTGAGTATAAATACTCACTGTGAAGTTCGGTGACGCCGCCAAGCTCGGGGTGGTAGCGGTTAGTCTCGGGGTGTCTCTCTCTCCTCTTTTTCCTCCTCTGCTCCTCTGTCTTCTTCTTCTTCTTCTCCTTCCTCTCCTGCTGCTCCTCTTGTTCATTGAGAGTGTGTGAGTTTGTGTGTATAAAATGTGTATAAATATATATATTCAGGTGTGTGTGTATATATATGTATGAGTGTATATATATAACCTCTATATCTCTCTCTAATACTCTCAGGATTTTAGCAACCCAACCACACACACAAAACCCACATATATATAGGGGAGGGAAGGGTGTAGGTGGCACAACACGTAAACTGGAAATACCACGTCCGATCGATTGAAGTGGGTTTGATCGATCGAGAACAGGTCGGCCAGGGTTCGATCAATTGAGAACAGGTCAATCGCTTGAGAGTGGGGACATGTCATGAATTCAGGTCGGCAGAGGTTCGATCGCTTGAAGAGGGCTCGATCGATTGAAGAATGAAACTCTCGATCGCTCGAAACTTGCTCGATCGATCGAAACTGAAATTATAGAAAATGTAAATACAGGTTCACTGAATATTATTTATATTAAAAGTAATATAAAAGTACAATGAAAATACAGGTATTACACTTACTAGGAGACTTGGAACCACACATATATAGCACATTACATTTTCACACTGAGGCGATGTGGGACGAACTTCCCATAGTGTATAGCATGTCAGCACTTACTGCAGTCACAAAGGCACCTATAGCAACCCGCCCACAACACCAGGGTCGTTACAGGTTGGTTATGTGAAAGGGCTGGTTGAGCGAAAATACATTAATGTCATTAACTAGGAGATTGTTTGGATCGTGGAGCCTAATTCCATCGGAGATGTTTTCAAGGTGTTTCTAATCAAAGGAAGAAGGAATTGAAAAACTGGGAGTTCGCTCAGGCAAGCATATATGGTGTGAGCACGAAACATCGTGCGAGGTGCGAAAAAAGGAGTTGAACATTCTAAATAGTCGCTCGCTAAGTATCCCGTTCGAGCGAAGCACACTGTTTTGGTGTATGTTTCCTGGTTTGATTAGAAAATTATGTCAGCTTAGAAAACGATATAACCTTACATATTCCAATTTTCTTTGTATTTCCAGTAGTGCAACACAACTAGAGAGATCACTTGTGAGAGCCCCTCTTGTAACCGTAGATCATAACACTACTCTACAAGGTGTGAACGTAGTCCAATTTGGGTTGAATCATGTAGAAATTTGCTTTTCTGTATGCTTGATTATTTTCTTGTTTACTCTAGCTTGTTCACATCTCCCAAAGATCCTGGGAAAGGAATTTGATTGTTCCGCACTTGCTGATCAAATTCCACAATAATAAGTTTTTTATAGCAGCTTTTCTATTAGCCTTTTCTATTAAGATGTAGAACAGGGCCGGCCCTTGGGCCAGCGGTCCGGGCGGCCGCTTGGGGCCTCAAAAAATTAGAATTTGTTTGGTCTTGAAATAAGGCCTTGTTTGGCCAAAATTTATGTATTATATATAAAAATAGGGCCGAAATAAGACCTAAAAAAAATAGGGCCTTAGATATACATGCATTATATATAAAAAGAGGACCAAAAATAAGGCATTGTTTGGCCAATATACATATATTATATATAAAAATAGGGTAAAATAGGGCCTAAAAAAAATAAGGCCTTGTATATACATGTATTATATATTAAAATAGGACCAAAAAAGGGCTTAAAAATTTTTTTCGCTTAAGGCCTCACGAGAATTTCACAATCCCAGGGCCAGCCCTGATGTAGAATAAGCGATGTTGTGGAACCAATGCTCAAAGCCTTTCCTCAATGTTTGTCCATTTAATAGTGAGTACAATTTACCATTAAAGTAGGTTAGCATCTCCCAATTTGTGTGTGTATATATATATTACTATGGGTGTACATATACGTGTACATATTATCAACAACTGGTTGATGATATATGAGATTTGCTAAATCAAGGTTTCTTTTACGTGATGAATTGAACTAAGAACTGGGGTAGGTTTAATTATTTTAAACATTTTCTTTTCAACCGTTTTTAAAAATGCTTGCTAGGAAGATTTCTTGGAAGACTTCAACATAGGAGTATGCAAAGTCCTTAGATAACTAAAACACAGCCATAATGTGGATTATAAAATATTTGATTGGGTATGAATGACAAATTTTTAATAGAGTACCTCTTTATTAGGTGTTCCTTACACTCAACTACAGTCTTATTTAGGCTTAGTTTGGCCCCCCACGTGGTTTTTTAAAATGAGCTTATGAAATTTATTACTAAGTTCTTTGATAATTTTATACAAGTGATACATTACTTTTCAAAAAGAGATCATGAAACCAAAAAGCAACCTTGAGCTTTTAAAAGCTCTATTTTAGAGCTTTTAAAAGCTCCCTTTAAAAAAGCCCTAAGTTCAATTTTTGCAAAGCTCATAAACTAGTTACCAAATGAATTAACATGAAATTGAACTTTAAAAAATGAGAAGCACCACGTGAGAGCCAAACTAAGCCATAAGGACATTACCTCCCTGTATACTTGGAAAAAACTTGAATATTGAAAGACCTAATACTCATAATTTCACGATATAAACCCAACAGGGCCAACACAAATATGCGCGTGTATGCCGAAAATAATATTTGAACTGTAGAAGAGGACCCACAGTACCGGTCAATGATTATCAAATTATTATTTTTTATATACAACAATTGATAATGGCCGTCATTCAAAAAGAGAGTGATGAAAGTTCAACGCTTCCAGTTGTCCAGATCCTTACTCTTTAATAGGAAGGTTGTGGGTTTGAGTCTCCCTAATTCGAAGATGATTAAGGGAGTCAATTACTTTAAAGTGGGGTATGCCCCTCCCTTTGCGCGTGCGTGAGTTATTAACATCTAGGATATAATCCCGTTAATGTCACAGAGACAGTTAGATGTCTGAAACACAACACAAAAAAAAAAAAAAAAAAAAGCTTATAAATGTAATTATGTGAGATAATAGGATATGGCCGGTAGTAATAAACATTTTATGTTTGTGAAGATGAAGAACTAGTTTTACAATTCGTACCGGACCTACTGGTATTCTACCTACTAGTAGCTTTTAGGGTTGGAGAATTTCGACGGATGAGTAATAACGCTTTTAGAGTAAAATGTTTGATGCATATATATTTATGGAATTTTAGTTTAAGTCTTTTAAATGAATTTTTTTAGTATTAGGTCCAACACTTTTTTTTAAAAAAAATTTAATCAAAAGTTCACATGTTATAAAAGTTACGTAAAATTTCACATAACTTTTAAAATATAGGGGACTTGATCGATTAATTTTTACTAGTCATGGAATTTTTAACCAAAATAAAAAATGAATTATCCTTTAAACTTAATAAGTCTAAAATGAGGGACCTTTTACTAAAATTTTAATATGGTTAATGCATATGATACTTCAAATTATTCCTGAAATATGTACTTTTTGACTTCACATTCCTTTTCATAAAGGAATATTAGGTGATAGACCTCTCAATATTAGGTATATTAGCCAAAATCTCACACGATTTGGCCATTTTTTAAAGAGTCCCTCATACTCGCAGAAAAATGGCTAAACTTAATAATACCTGTCAACTTTAAACTACCATAACTTACACATTTTTTGAAGCCTTATTGGGTGATTTTTCTTTTTATTTTTAAATTTTATATTTTAATTTTTAATTTTTTATTTTTGGACTTCATGCATTTGTTGGAGATCTATGCCAATGAGTTGAAAATTGTACAAAAAAAAAGTAATTTGAAACCCGATTTTTCAATTTTATCTGTTAAAATAGACAATATTATATGTTAACAGACATATAATATTGATAAAAACAACCTTAATTTCCTCATTTTTTGGCCTTTGTAGATGATTTTTTCCCATGCATTTCCTTTAGATCTATATAATTGGACTTGAAAATTTTACAAAAAAAGATAAATTGCGGCTTGAATTTGAGATTTTATTTGCTTGCAAGAAGTAATAATATATGTTATCTGTCTGCAACAGATAATATGTATTATGACAATAAGTTTCTCAATTCTTGGGTTATTTTGGGTTATTTTTGTTTGATTTCATGTTCTTTTTTCGAGATTTATGCATTCGACAACGTTACAAAAATAGGTAATTTGCGGCATGATATTGGGATTTTATCGGTCTACAAATAGAGAATTTTATCATTTTTTGGACTCGTGTGATTTTTTATTTTTAATTATTTTTTGATTTCATGTATTTTTTTGAGATCTATGCACCTATAGCAATTTTACCTGTGTTTTTGTTATAGCAACTTGAAATTTTTTAGGCACAAAAGGACATTTTCGAACAAAACAAGAAAAAGAAACCTAATAATTAAGTTGAGCAAAAATAGTTTGAATTTTAACTTGGACCTGTTTTATTTGAAGGGAGTGTTGTTGAAGATCCGTTTCATAAAAATCATAAACTTCAGATAAAACATGGATGTATAAATGAACATGATCTTTTTTTTTTTGTACTGAAATAAATAAACATGATCCTATTGTATACACTTTCAGGCAGACAGAGGATAGTTAATTGTTTAAGTTGTTTAGCCTATTATATTGGGTTGAAAACTCTCAGTTCAAGATGATAGTTGAAAAGTTGAAACAAAATTAAGATCCTGTTGTCTTATTCAAAGGATAAAGAACTTGCATGTAGGGGTTGTACCAAGAAAGAAAAACAACTTGTAAGGAATCTTAGTTGGGGTCGTATATGTATTGTGTTGACTATATTGGCAACTTGCCCAAGTGGTGCCTCCCACAGTCCCACCTCCCAAAAAGTGTGAGAGAATCTTAGTTTGATACGTGAACACTGCGTGATGAATTTCGGACAAAAACAAAATTGTGGATCTTAATCTTACTTTTTGAAATGGAACCTTCTAAGAGAAAAAATAATAAGAGAAAAAATAAAAATGAGTAAATCTATTGTGATAAGTATTTCATATAAGAAGGTGGATTTTAATCATTAGATGAGAATCTAGTCATAAGATTTTTACATATTCTCATCCAACGGTTAAAACACGCCTTGTTATATAAAAAACTGTTCACTTTAGACTTACTAATATAGAACTTAAAAAACACTTTTGTGTAACTCTTTAGCTTTTTTGTATTAATTCCAAATAATTGAATTTCAAAATTAGTACTCAAGTAGTTTAACTGTAGAGACGCTAAAGTTTTGACAAAGGATCAAAAAGTACAATTGTTTCAGTGGACACACCCACATTTTGAATAACCAAACCCTTGTTTAATTGAAGTGACATGAATTTGTGGTGCTCAATTTTAAAATGGTTACAAAATAGGAGAAAATATCTTGTGGGACCATGTAGGTTAATTCTATAATAATTAGAAGATAATAGTGTGACGTTGGTTACATGGAACAATTTCTCGAACAAAATAAGCGTTTCCTATATTTGTACTATTCAAATTTCAAAGAATCTCTACCATGATCTTGATATTTGTTGAAAATTCAAAGGAATAAGGATTTGTTAACTTCTATAGTAAAATAAATATCAAGAAAATCAATGATATGTTTCTTAAATTTTACATTCAAAATAGTTTCTAAACACACATGACAATGCAACTATTTTTAATAATAACAGAACCACTTCATCATCCTCCAATTAAAATCAAAATAGATCCCCTACATGTGTTTGAAAACCATTTAATATGCTAAATTTGGGAAAATGCCATTACTCAAATCAAGAAATCTTTCTAGAGATCGAGCATGCCTTTCGATATATTGTACAAGTGACAACACATGGCACAAGAAGCTGATCTATTAGTATCAAGTTTTAATTATATTTATGGCAACATGGAACCATATTGGTCAATGACCAACAATTTAGGGCACTCTGATTCAGAAGTGTTTACTTTAGAAAGGCACTCATGATCAAGAAAAGTTGGGCAATATTAAAGATCCGAAATGAGGAAAGCAAGTCAAGTACTCACAATTGACTACTCTTTTATTCCCAAGCAAGCACGGGATATTATCTTTTTGGCGGAAATAGCCAATGCGTTTACACGCTTGATATACAAGTAGGTACTACCCAGATTTTTAAAACTTAAATTAATCATATTTTTATAAAAATAAGACCTAATTGCACTTTACCCCCTCGTACTCTACACGTATTTTCAATTCGGTACATGAACTTCTTCTTCTTCTTTTTTTTTTTTTTAGCATTTGGCCCCTTAAACTTTCAGCATCTTTAATCTCATACAATTGATGACGCCGTTAGTTTAAAACTAACGGAATTGTCCAAATATATATATATATATATTTTGTAATTGGCCCTTTGAACTTTCATCCCCTTTTCAATCAGATCCATTTTCTAACGGCGTGAGATTTTGTTAGATGGAATTGCCCACGTGTCCTTCCCCCAAACTTTGACCATTTTTTATAAACCCCTTTACTATTTTTCGATATCAAAAGGAGAGAAAACCCCTCGCTGGAACCTCATTTTTTGATTTCATATGTCAAAACCAATGTTCTAAAAATCCCTAGGCAGTAGACGGGTCGCGGAGGGAGGCCTAGGGCCTAGGCAGAGGCCTAGTATTTTAAAGCAAAATTAATAGTACACAGACAATTCTAACAAGCTAATATGAAAGAAAAAAAAAGGGTCACATTATCAAATATCAACAATGTAATTTAAATTGATGTTTACCAACAAACTAAACTTCAAACTCTTCTTCTCCATAGTGCTCCGACACTCTCTCTCCATCAGACTCAAGCTCATACTCTGCATCACCCTTTTCTTTTGTATCCTTGTCAAATATAAAATCGACTTCATGAAGTTCTCTTACTCCAACATTTCTGCCATTTCTCCGAGGCTCCAAGACATTATCCGCTCCTGATGCCTCTCCAACTATTCACCAAGTAAGTCCCAAGCCGGGCTCGACTTCATAATCATCACCACCATCAACAATCCATGCTCGTGCATTACTAGCTTCACTACCAAGTAGTACATCTACAAGCAAGGACCAACTAATAAGAAGCCATAATTTGATTTCAGAAATCCTAAGCAAGGTCAAGGTGCGTACATTGTACCTCAGTGTCTCTCGACTTCTCTTCTTCTTCGGGTGGTCGTGAGTCGTCTTCAATCTCTCTCTCTCTCTCTCTCTCTCTCAATCTTGGTACCCAATGGAATGAACAACTGTGGTGTAGTGGCTGAGGGTATTATTAGGGTTTTGCCCTTATTATTATTTAAAAAAAAATAACAATTCCACCCCTAGGCCTCCTGGGCCAGCCAAGGCCGCCTAGGCTCGACCAAGATCAGGCCTAAATTACTATAGGATTTTTGCAAGGATTAGGTGAAAATCCAGGCGGCGGGGCAAGGCCTGGGGCCCTAGGCGGAGGCCTAGGAGGTTTTTTTTAGAACACTGGTCAAAACAGGTGATTTTATATGTCAAACAAATAAGGCTGCAATGTATATTTTCTTTGTGAAATTTTAAAGCCCATTGCGTTGTTCTCGAACAAATACTTAAAATAAAAAATCATCCCAAAAGGCCAAAAGATAAGAAAATTAGGATTGTTTAGCTCAATATTATCTGTTTGTGTCATGACCTATCCCGCTAACGTGCGAAAATAGGACACGTCGCATGCCACCAAAGGCTCATTCAAACATTTAATAACTATACGTATCGGAAAAGAACTTCAAAACAACCTTAAGTGTATAAAATTTTAGGGAACATCTTCATCTGAGTTGTAAAATCGGTATAAAATTGAAAATGTAATTATATTTTGAATCGGATGAATATATGTTAAAAGGGGTCCCAAAGGTACCCTAAGTACCATTCAAAACATTTAAGATAATTTCTGAAGGGGTATAAAAAGATTTGTTGCAGGGGTCATTTCGACCGGTCGAATGACCCTTTTCAACCGGTCGAATGACCCTTTAGTAGAATCCTACACAAAGGTGTAGAATTTTGCTAAGGATCAATCAACCTCCACATTAGCGTCTTCCCCAAACTCTTTCACTTTAAATCCAACTTTCCAAACACTTTAAGATTATAAAGGTCATACATAACATTGTCAAACATTAAAAGTACTGGAATTGAAACAAGTTAAGGCTTGTTTGGATTAAAACATAAAACACTATTCATTTTTTCAAAATCCAAGTTTGACACACTAAGCATTCAAAGCACGAAATCAAAAGTTCAGATACGTTCCAATATAACCAAAAGTAGTTTTACAACTTATGACAACATAGCCGAAAAGAGTTTTGATACATATACATCCTTACTAATCCATTCCAAGTTCTAAGTTAAGAACATAACCCAATCTATTCAAAATTACATTATTTGGAATTGAAACAAAAGTATATACAAAAGGAGAATCCCTGTCGCTCCCACGACACTTCTTCTTTCCTTTTTTTCTTTCACCTACAATGGAGAAAGTCTCCACTGCTCAGCTATATGCTGAGTGTACAATTCTATGACAATTGAATGTTTGACAATTCATGCCTTAATATCATCACAACAACAAATAGTCACTAGAGAGAGAGATACGCATTCCCCTGGTAATGGAATTGATGCCATAGTTGGGCCTTCTCCTAAACTTCTCATCTAGTGCCCTGGCTGGGCCTTCTCCCAAACCATGCACATTAGCCGTCGCTACTGAATTCTCAAACATCGAGAAGCTTACCCCTGGCATAAATTTGTATAACCTCACCTTTGATCCATATAGACATTTAGCATACTCACATAACCATACTAACATGCTTTCATACGTATTCGCGAGTAAACTAACGGGCCTAACTACCACATGAATTTTGCTCGGATCACAAATCATGTTCAATATTTAAAGCATCCAAAATTGACTATATAACATAAGTCAAGAATTCATACCTCGTACTATATCTCTAATACTTCAGGAAAAGTACTAGGACACCAATTAAACGTTGAATATCCGATTATAAGCGATTCCTACAAGTATACACATGTTTTCCCCAAATTCTTAAAATTAGCTTTTCAAAAATAATTTGCCAAACGTGGCCTAATAGACATCAAACCGTAGCTAATACCTCGAAGAGTTTGAATATGAAATTTGGAGAAAAGTTGACGATCGAAAGTTCGTCGATTTGTGTCTTGAAGGTCGAAGCAATAAATCCCCCTTTTGCCTCTTTCTTTATTTAGGTTAGAAAATTATAACTAATGAAAATATCCCATGGTTTTCTTTATATAGGCACAACTTTTAGAAATCGTGTTTAACTCCCCGCGAGTTCTCTAAACTTCTAATTATCCCCTAAAACTTCGTACACGTCCATTTATGACTTCACGAGAGAAAACTATAAATTATAAAAGTTTTCATCTGAGTTCCGTTTGGGTCCCTAATTTCGCCAGAAAACTAAATTACGTGGAATCTCTAGACAACCTACCTTTTATACAATGCGACACTCACGTTCTCACTACAGTATTCAAAAATGATCTAAGACTAGATCACAACTACCAGAAATTATACTAAACAGGTAAATTACTATTCATAAAATACCAGATATTTTAAATAACATTTAATCACATAAATGTCATTTAATTCATACGAATGCCTCAATGGATATCGAATTACCATGTCCTCACTTGACACCCTTCGTTGACCATAGTGAACCAATTTCTCAATTATTAATCAACATTAATAATTCTCACAATTCAAATATGCATTTTAAAATGAATGCATATTCCGGGAAGGGTGTGACAACTCTCCCCTCCAAAAAGGAAGTTTGTCCCCAAACTTATCCCTTAAGAGTTGAAAAGGTGTTGATACTCGTTCCTCATTTCTTCCTCGTTCTCCCACGTAACTTCCTCGACCGTATGACTACGCCACACTTTCACCATTGAAATTGTCTTCGTTCTCAAGACTCGCTCTTTTTTGTCCAAGATCCCCACTGGATGCTCCATATAAGTCAAGTCTTCTTGAATTTGCAATGGTTCCGGTACGATGATCTTACTCGTGTTCGTCATACACCGTCTCAACATCGACACATAAAACACATTTTGCACAAACGCTAACTCAGATGATAAGGCTAGACTGTAAGCCACTGGTCCTACTTTCTCTAGGATCTTAAATGGTCCTACGAATCTTGGGTTAAGTTTTCCTCGCTTTCCAAATCGGACAATGCCTTTCGATGGCGATACTCGTAAGTATACAAATTCTCCTACTTCAAATGTCATCGGTCATCGCTTAGAGTCTGCACAACTCTTATAACGACTCTGAGCCACCTTAAGTCGCTCCTGGATTAATTTCACCTTCTTAGTAGTCAACTGTATTATTTTAGGCCCTATCAATCTTCTTTCCCCAACCTCAGTCCAACAAATCGGTGAACGACACTTACGTCCATACAAAGCTGCATATGGTACCATGCCGATACTTTACTTGAAATCGTTGTTGTAAGCAAATTTAATTAATGGTAAGTATTTCTCTTAATCGCTCCCAAAATTTAGAACACACAATCGAAGCATATCCTCTAACATCTGAATCATTTGTTCTGACTATCTGTCGGTCTGAGGATGAAAGGCAGTACTGAAACTCAACTTCGTACCCATAGCTTTTTGCAAACTTTCCCAAAATCTCAACATAAAACTATTGTCGTGATCTAATACAATCACTGCTGGAACTCCGTGTAGTCTTACAATCTCCTTTACATATAATTCTGCTAGCTTGGATGGTTTAGTCGTCTTGATCGGTAGAAAAGTAGCTGACTTGGTAAATCTATTGACTATCACTCAAATCGTATCATTCTTGTTAGGCGATCGTGGAAATCCCAAAACAAAATCCATCGTAAACTCATCCCATTTCCATTTTGACACAGGTAACGGCTGTAGTAATCCCGCAGGTACTTGTCTCTCTGCTTTGACTTGCTAACATGCCAAACACTCAGACACAAGCTTGGCAACTTCTCGCTTCATACCTCTCCACTAGAATGTTTCTCGCAAGTTCTGGTACATCTTGTTATTCCCCGGATGCACTAAATATTTTGTACTATGAGCTTCCTCTAAAAGTCGTTCTTTCAGGTCTTTCACATTCGGTACACATAAACGATTCCCAATATTAACACTCCCTGGTACAACGTAAATCCAGGCCATTTTTCCAAAGGTATTTCGTCTCTTATCTAACACAAGTACAGATCGTTAAATTATTTTGCCTTGGCTTCATCTATCATATCAGGGTGTGCTATGATCACCATCATTAAGCCACTATTAGTCTCTGGAATCACATCTAACTCTAAGCCTTCCATTTCCTTTACCAATTCTTTTTGTTGGGTTAGCTTGTCGGCTAAGTTCCTTGACGTCTTCCGACTTAATGCATCGGCTACTATGTTAGCCTTCCCTGGATGATATTTGATTGAAAGATCATAATCTTTCATCAACTCTAACCATCTTCTCTGTCTCATATTCAAGTCTCTTTGAGTGAAAATGTATTTCAAACTTTTGTAGTCCGTGAAAATTTCACATTTCTCCCCGTACAAGTAATGTCTCCAAATCTTTAAGGCATAGATCACGTCGACCAATTCAAGATCATGAGTCGGATAATTAACCTCGTGTCTCTTCAACTGTCTAGAAGCATAGGCAATTACTTTACCACCTTGCATAAGTACACATCCTAAACCTTGATGTGAAGCATCACTATAGATCACAAACCCCTCGGTTCTAGACGGTATCGTCAGGATAGGTGCTCTCGTCAATTGCGACTTTAACTCTTGAAAACTATCTTCACACTCTTGACCCCTTTCAAAAGTAACGCCCTTTCTCATCAACTTGGTCATTGGCAACGAAATCTTGGAGAAATTCTTGATAAAACGGTAGTAGTATCCCGCTAACCCTAAGAAATTTCAAATTTCAGATACGGATGTCGGCCTTTGCCAATTAGATATGACTTCTACCTTGTGAGGATCAATTGAAACTCCATTCTTGTCAATCACGTGACCAAGAAAGTTAATGCTAGATAACCAAAATTCACATTTCTTGAATTTCTCAAACAGTTACTTCTCTTGCAATCTCTGAAGTATCAACCTCAAGTGGTTCCATGTTCTATCTCACTCGGTGAATAGATAACAATTTTGTCTATGAATACGATGTCACGCCCCGAAGTACCCAAAATAGGAAAAATAAATTTCCTTTATGGGTTTGTAGACACGTGACTGGTTGTGAGTGTCACATGATTGTCCAAACAGGCTTATAACAATAATGTGATATGGGAAAGTGACTAAGTTCAGCGGAAGCAGAAATTTAAAACATCCAAGTCTTACATCAGTAGTATATTACAGGCCAAAAGGATATCCAAAAGTTACACATTACAAGACCTGCTAAACTATTACATCACTAACATAATAATAACAGAACTATAACAAAAGAAAAGCTCCAAAGTCTTCAACTGGCAAAACTGTATCCTTCCTCGTAGTAATCTTCACTAGCATAGTCTTCAGTTGTAAAGTCAGCATCTTGATAGTAGTTGGCTCCGTCTGGACCTGCAAAGGCTGGACGTGGAAGATCCAGCGGCATTAAAACTGTTAGCGGTTAAGCTAAGTGAGGGTCCCCTTAAGGTTACCACCACTTAAGGTAAGTTATTCTTCATTTCTTCTTATTCTCAACTATGTCTCGTTAATCTTTTCTTATTCTCAAAACTATACCTTATTTAAACCCAATCATTCCCTTCAAAACTTAACCAAGAACAAACTAACCAATGACATTGACTGAAAGAATACTTAACTCGAAACGCATTTACCGGTCAAGAAAGAACAGCACTCGACAAAGAACCACTTGATTAAACACATCACTGATGATCCTTAGAACAAGTGTGCGGGATATTAACAGTCTCTTGGTCGAACACGTCATGCCGATCCTCAGGCCACCCACACGTTACCGAGCACGTCATGCCGATCCTCAGACCAAGGGTACGGGACATTAACAATCACTTGGACGAACACGTCATGCCGATCCTCAGGTCACCCGTACATAACCGAACACGTCATGCCGATCCTCAGTCCAAGGGTGCAGAAAAATAATCAACTACTTGATCGAACACATCATGACGATCCTCAGGTC
This sequence comes from Hydrangea macrophylla, assembly GCA_033977485.1. NCBI lineage: Eukaryota > Viridiplantae > Streptophyta > Magnoliopsida > Cornales > Hydrangeaceae > Hydrangea > Hydrangea macrophylla. The sequence continues at coordinate 53,269,977 of CM066982.1, forward strand.
ATCCGCACTTGACCAAACACAAACATAACTCTCCAATCGACTCTATGGAATTACCGAAAGACCAACTTTGCAAGAAATATCCAAACACAACACGAAAGTTCACGAATTAACTTTGACCGGTAGTCACACGACTAGAAACGAGACCCAATGTCCCTTATTCACATAAAATATATTATTGAAGGTTTTATCGTTATCTTACGCGTTCGTACGTTTCGTAGATTATTTCATTAATAGCTTCCAATTACAACCGTCAAGATTTCGCTATACATCCGACATTCCGTTTTACCCCTCAATATGCTTACGATGAGAACTTACCCAATCATTATCAATGTAATAATCGTGTTGTACAACATACTTAAAGCTTGGGTATGAACTTTCAACGGTCATTAAACTATATTCATAATAATGGAAAACATAGCACGTAGCTCATGGATTTTTAACATGAATTTAATACCAGTAAATATATAGATGAAATCCTTAACATACTCATCTACGTGATATCACTACCATAGCACAAGATTTTCGTAACAACACAGGTAACGGAAAACTAGCATCAACAATCAACACCATGCATAACAAAACATCATACAAAAAGCTACACAATCTGCCAGGATACTTTTTTACCGTGTTGACTGAATTAACGTGATTTATTTGGGCATGATAAATTGCTTTATGGATCAAGCTCAAAACTAAAACATTGTAGATAATTGGATTATCTTCATGTACAAAAAAATCTAGCTTCAATTACATTTTTGAGCTGCTCAAAATATTTATTCTACCTAGACATTTCTATACTTTTGGACTGCTATATCCCAGATTTATAGCACTGCGTTATACATGAATTTCACCTATGATGGAGGGGTTTTTAGACTAAGCTATAGAAAAGTTATTTGTGGATAAATACGTTAGCTTTCTCCACAAAAAACCTAGCCTAATTCAGATTTTTCAGCTACTCCAAACATTTATTTTACTAAACTATGTTCTGCTGAAAGATTCAGTTTCTCAGATTTATAACACTGCGTTGTATATGCATTTCACCTATAAAGGATTGATTTCTAGACTGAGATATAAATGATTTATTTGTAGATAAATGAGTTATCTTTTACCACAAAAAAACCTAGCTTAATTTCAATTTTGGAGCTCCTCAAAACATTCATTTGACTAAACTACATTCTGCTGGAAGTTTCTCTTTTTTAGATTCATAACACTGCGTTGTACATGAAATTCACCCATGAAGGAGTGATTTCTAGGCTGAGCTATAGAAGAGTTATTTTTAGATAAATGAGTTATCCTTTACCACAAAAAAACCTAGCTTAATTCGGATTTTTGAGCTACACAAAACATTCATTTAACTAAACCACATTCTGCTGGAAGTTCAGTTTCTCAGATTTAAAGCAGTTGTCTTGCATGTCATGAAAACTTCAACACAACACCATTAAACTCCTACTAAATATTAATACATACTATATATGTTCTAAATTGAGTTAGATTACTCACAATTACTCACCAAGTCTTGAAATTGAGCTTGGGCTTTGGATTTGAGCTTTAGGAAGCTTGAACTCAACTTCAATGGTGGATGTTCTTTGTTCTTCTCCTTCTTCATTACTTCTTGACTTATCGGATTCTTTGTAGGTCTTCTAAGACTTCTTATTATAGATTCTAAGTCCCCATGGTGCTATATATAAGTGCATGGGTGTGTATATGTGTTTACATGTGAGGTGTATACAAGAGAAGAGGGGTGAATGCTTTGATTTTCTTCCTAGCTTCCTATATGTCTAATTTCCTATCTCCCTCTCTAAATATTCAGATTGTAAGAAGTCTAAAGAGCACAATACATGTGCATGTGAGTTTATATAGAAGGTTGGGTGGTGGCAAGTGTCATCTTGCATGTAAGCATGTATTCATGCAAGGACAAGTGTCCTAGAGGTGGACAAGTGTCACATGGGGTAGTGACATGTGTTGGGGTGGTGCATGGAGCTTGCTATGTGGGGGCCACCTTGGATTATATGCCACTTTCTCGGTTTACGTGCATAAGTTTCTTGGTATACGTGTCGGTCTCGATTTACGTACAACCAGGTATTATTTCTAATGTCCGGGTCTGGGTATGGGACTAAGTTAAATCTTATTACGGTCGAGTCAGTATGGTTACTATAGTCTAATCAGTAATCCTAAGATATTTCAAAACCATCACCCAACTAAAATAATAATATAATCATATAGCCGGTCCAATAAAGAAATTCGAAAAGCTGATATTATTAATGAAAGAAAAATTACAGGTGTTACATCTTCCACCACCTATTAAAAGATTTTGTCCTCGAAATCAAAGCTTATCTAGGTACAAAACAGAAAAGGATATTTCTCTTGCATCTTTGATTCCATTTCCCACGAAGCTTCTCTTTCATCATGATGATTTCGCTGAACCTTCACCAATGGAATCTCCTTGTTTCTCAGCTTCTTGGCCTCTCGACCCAAAATCTTAATGGGTCTCTCTGCGTAAGACATGCTGTTATTCACCTCAATGTCCTTAAAGTCGATTACATGTGGCGTCGCGCCCTTTTGATACTCCTTCAACATGCTGATGTGAAAAACATTGTGAATACCTGACAACCTTGGTGGCAACGCGAGTCTATAAGAAACTCTTCCTACGCGTTCCAAGATCTCGAATGGTTAGATATAGCGTGGTGACAACTTTCCCCTTTTCTATCCAAACATTACTACTCGTCGGACTGGTGATACTTTGAGTAAAACATGTTCTCCTACCTTGAACTCTTTATCCATGCGATGTTTGTCTGCATAGCTCTTATATCGATCTTGTGCTGGCTTCATCTTCTCTCTGACAATAATTATCTTCTTATTAGCCTCTCGAACCATCTCCGGTCCTAGAAGCTTGCCATCTCCAACTTCAACCCAACATATTGGCGAACGACACGACCTTCCATACAATGCCTCGAATGGTGCCATGCCTATGCTTGAGTGATAACTATTGTTGTAGGCAAACTCAATCAATGGAAGATGTGTCTCCCATGATCTCTCAAAGTTAATCACGCAAGCTCTGAGTATGTCTTCCATTACTTGATTGGTCCTCTTGGTTTGCCCGTCGGTTTGAGGATGAAATGCTGAACTCACTTTCAGTGAAGTTCCTAAAGCTGTCTGGAAACTTTCCTAGAATTCTGCAGTAAATCGATAATCGCGATCAGACACTATGCTGACGGGTACTCCATGCAATCATACGAGCTGTTGTATGTATAACTGACTCAACTTCTCCACAGAATATGTCATACTGTATGCTATGAAGTGAGCTGACTTGGTGAGTCAGTCCATAATCACCTAAATAGAGTCATGGCTCTGCTAAGATCGGGGCAGACCTACCACAAAATCTATGGTAATGTGTTCCCACTTCACTGCAGAATCGGTAATGGCTGTAACAATCCTGATGGCTTCTGATGTTCTGATTTGACTTGTTTGACAAGTAAGACACTTAGAAACATACTCTGCCACTTCTCGTTTCATGCCTTTCCACCAGAAATTTTGCTTCAAGTCTCTATACATCTTTGTACCTCTAGGAAGAAAGGTCAAACAGGACTTGTGTGCTTCATTCAGAATGTCCTTCCTCAGAGTCTCCACATCAGGAACACACAGTCGATTCCTACATTGAAATCCTCCATCTGAGCCTACGCTCCATTCCTCGGGTTCCTTTGCCGAAACTTTAGCAAACCACTTCTTCCACTCTTCGTCTTTCTGCTGGGCTTCCAAAATACGACTGAGAAGCGTCGGTTGTGCTACGAAACATCCAAAATGGTGTCCTTCTTCTGTCTCTGTGGGTTGGAGATCAAATTCTGCTATAGTTTTCAATGCTTTCCATTCTTGAATCATGAGATTAGCAACTATCTCGCGAGGTTTACGACTCAAAGCATCTGCAACAACGTTTGCCTTTCCAGGATGGTACTGTAGAGTGAAATCATAATCCTCGAGTAACTCCATCCATCGTCTCTGCCTCATATTTAGCTCCTTTTGAGAGAACAAGTACTTCAAGCTCTTGTGGTCTGAAAACAAATCAAACTGCTCCCCATAGAGGTAATGTCTCCATGTTTTCAGTGCAAACATAATTGTGGCTAACTCTAGATCATGCATTGGATAACTCATCTCGTGTGGCTTTAACTGTCTCGATCTATACGCTATCTCCTTCCCATCTTGCATAAGTACACACCCTAATCCTTGGTGTGAAGCGTCACTATAGATGGTATATCTTTTATTGCTCTTAGGTATTGCTAACACGGGTGACGAAGTTAACCTCTCCTTCAGCTCTTGAAATGCACGTTCATGTCGATCTTTCCAATTGAACTTCGACTCCTTCTTCGTAAGACCAGTTAATAGGGCTGGGATTCTAGAGAATCCTTCTACAAATCTCCTGTAGTAGCCAGCCAAACCCAGAAAACTTCTAATCTCTGAAGCATTACTCGATCTTTTCCAATCTAGCAATGCATCTATCTTTGAAGAATCCACTGATATCCCATTCTGAGAGATGACATGTTCTAAGAACTTGACTTCTTTAAGCCAAAACTCGCATTTACTGAACTTTACATACAGTTGGTTATCCCTGAGTGTCTGTAAGGCAATCTGTAAATGTCTTTCGCGTTCCTCCTTGGTCTTGGAATATATCAGTATATCATCTATATTGATAATAGTAAACTGATCTAGGTAGGGCCTGAATACCCTATTCATCAAGTCCATAAACACTGCTGGGGCATTGGTTAGCCCGAATGACATCACAAGAAACTCGTAATGTCCATATCTAGTACGTAATGCTGTCTTTGACACGTCTTCTGGTCGAATTAACAGTTGGTGGTATCCTGATCTCAAATCGATCTTTGAAAATGTTGTGGCTCCTTGTAATTGATCGAACAAGTCATCAATACGTGGCAGCGAGTACTTATTCTTGATGGTTACCTTATTCAACTCCCTGTAGTCTATGCAGAGTCGAAGCGATCCGTCATTCTTCTTTACAAATAGTACCGGTGCTCCCCACGGTGATGTGCTTGGACGCACGAATCCCAAATCTTCCAACTCCTGTACTTGCTTCTTCAATTCTTGCATTTTCATCAGTGCCATCCTGTATGGGGTCTTGGAGATAGGCATGGTTCTAGGTGCCAGTTCTATGCAGAAGTCTATCTCTCGCTTTGGCAGCAAACCTGAGAGATCTTTAAATACGTCCTCGAATTCTCGCACTATTGGAATCTCTGCGATCCTAATCTCCGAGCTTGTGCCCTCGATGGCAGCCAAGCGACTAGTGAGAAAACCATCACTCAACGGGTTACACTAAAAGAAAAAGGGTTGACTTCCAGGTATCATAAAGGTACTAGCATGGTACTTGGTGGGTCAGTCAATTCCTAAGATGATGTCAAACTCCTTCATTGATAAGATCACCAAATCTGCGAATAGGTCTCTATCTTCTATGTTGATGGGACAGTTTCTGCATACCCTATTCAACATAACAGATGTACCCATCAGAGACACGAAATTCAATGCTATAGTAAGGTTTTGAGGTACTAAACCCAAATCTTGTACGACTCTACTAGCAATAAACGAATTAGATGCTCTAGTATCAAATAACGTTTTAACTCTATTGCTGAAAAGAGTGAGCGTACCTTCTAGATTCTGATGCAATTCGGTGTCAAAACCTGCTGCTTCTGGAATAATGGCATTCAGATGAGTGTTGGCACCTTGCCCTTGAGCGTTGGGTCCATTGTATCCTCGACGCGGTGCCTTGCAGTCTCTGCTCCAGTGGCCTTTCTCTCCACAATTAAAGCATATGACTCCACCATGATTGTGGTTCTTGGAGGTTCTACAATCTTTGACATGGTGGCCGGGTATGCCACAGTTGAAGTAACTCCCTGGACCTTTTCCTTGGGCGATATAACTTCTTTGATGTCCAACAGGGACTGGTGCTTGTGGTGCTGCAGTTTTGGCTTGCTGTGGTTGCCTCCGTGCCTGCTATGGCTTCCTTTCTCCATTCCAAGTGCGCTTGTTATTCTAATAACGCATGGGTGGCCTTGATCCTTGGACATTTCGTGATGGAAACCTACTGGTAAACCTCTTCTAGTTCTGTTTTTGTATATCTCCATCTGTGCAGCCAACCCTACCAAAGATTCAAAGGATTGACTCATGTAAATTGCAGTCATCTCTTGTAGTGAAAGAGATAACCCTTGGTGATATTGTTCGTTCTTCTTTTCAGGTGTGTCCACCATGTGATGTGCAAAACGGGACAGGCATTCGAATTGCGTTATATACTCCAGAACAGACTTATTCCCTTGAACAATTCCATGAATTCTTTCTTCTTCAGATTTTGTTCCACTAATGGAAAATACTTTGCTAGGAACCGTTCCTTGAACACGGTCCATGTCATTTCTCTTATGGCTCTTTCTCCAAAAGTAGCCTCTTTCGTTTCCCACCAGTCTGTAGTGGCATATGTCAACTGAAATACGGCTAGGCGGCGCTTTTCAGCCTCACTGCAATCCATGGCTTTAAAGATGAGATCCATCTCTCGTAGGCATTACTCCACTTTCCATGGTTCCAGCATCCCAATGAACTTTTCTGGTCTTAATTCGCGGAAACGTTCAAGTAACTTATCCCCTGTCTGCCTTGGGGGTGGTGCTGGGCGGTTGTTGTTGTTTCCTACATTGTTTGAAGCCCTCTCAATCCTTCTTACCAAGGATAAGAGTAGTCCTGTAGGGTCTATCTCATTAGGTATCTCCGGTTCTTCCTCATTATGACCATTGTCGTTCCTCCTACGTCCTCCAGCCATCTAAAAACAACGCACAAGTTTTACTGCTAATATCCTTTGATTCCATACTGAGTCTTTATAGGTGGTCTTGGTGTGTACCAAAGTTAAAATATAATAAGCATGCATATATTACTAAATGTCAATGGAATAAAGTGATATAACTTAAACCATTATATTAAACCAAAAAGATTTACATCAAAGTACTGCGTCCAAGGCTAGTACATGCTATACAAGAGTTTAAGTATATCCTAGGTGTGCTTACAAAAAGAACATGTACAAAGTACTTACAACTAAAATATCTATAATACGAGCTACACAAAACAAAACTAATATGCACATCACTGTATAGAAGTAATAGCAGCTCTCTGAAGATCATATCAACGTGGTAGGGTATAGAAGTCTGCATCATCGACAATAATTGTAGGTGGTATCTCGTCCCCTGGAACGGTAACTACCTCCGCTGACATAAAATCCAGCCACTGGTCAAACTTATCTGGTCCATCATCTGGTAATATCCATCCTGGTGCTATGCTATCTTCGCCAACTCCATCCAAGTCGATGTCATCCTCATCGTCTAGCTCTACAACCTCTGGTGGCGCATCATCCAACTCGACAGCTAACTTGTCAGGCTCAACGACATCATCTGGATCCATGTCATCGTGTAGGTCAGGCTATGCATCGGGATCATCCTAAATCAGCTTTATAACTGGATCGTCTGCGGGGTCCTCTAAGAACTCCTCCTCCTCCGAGTCCTCCTCAACATCAGCTGGATCTACCCCGTAGTCCTGCTCGGGTATCGGTACTATCATGTCCTCGTCAGCTGGCAGTACTGAAAGATCGTATACATCATCCTCTGGTCCCTGAGCATCCTCTACTGGATCTGCCTCCTCGATCGACTCGTCGTCGCTACTCATCGGGTCGTCCTCAATCATCAGGTCATTGTCATCATCTGTGTCGTCACCGTCAGATGGGTCGTCTACTGTGTGGCTACTGCCTGTAGAATCCTCTCTACTCACTCTGTCGTCATAGCTATCTGTATCCATGGGGTGTGAATCTACATCTGGCTTTGGTATGGGCTCAGGTGAGAATGGTGGTGCTGGTACGGCCATGATAATCGGGAAGAGTATATCGTCGTATAGTGCCTCATCCTGAGCAATGCTGATAAGCTCCTGGTGGATAAGTATGGTAGTCTCTGAAGCATGAATCGACTCAAGCTGAACTCGATCTGGATACTGCAGTGCATTAGTATGCATGGCTCTCCGCATGTCCTCCTCTAAAATGTGCCTCGCCCTCTGGCGGATCCGCTGTCGATATAGTACAGGGTCGGCAGGCTGGATACGACCGTCGAGAATATAGTGCCCTCTGAAATCATCGTGAACAAAGATTGTCCTGCAAGAGGAACTACTTAGTGTCAGTACTAATACGAGGTAAATCTTAGGCTCATAACTTAAGGTGTAGGACAATCAGTGAGCGCGTTGAAACCTAAGGCTCTGATACCAAAAATCCCTGTCATGCCCCGAAGTACCAAAAATAGGAAAAATAAATTTCCTTTATAGGTTCGTAGACACGTGACTGGTTGTGAGTGTCACCTGATCGTCCAAACAGGCTTATAACAATAATGTGATATGGAAAGTGACTAAGTTCAGCGAAAGCAGAAATTTAAAACATCTACGTCTTACATCAGTAGTATATTACAGGCCAATACGATATCCAAAAGTTATATATTACAAAACCAGCTAAACTATTACATCACTAGCATAGTAATAACAGAACTATAACAAAAGAAAAGCTCCAAAGTCTTCAGCTGGCGAAACCGTAGCCTTCCTCGTAGTAATCTTCACCAGCATAGTCTTCAGTAGTAAAGTCAGCATCTTGATAGCAGTCAGCTTTGTTTGGACCTACAAAGGCTGAACGTGGAAGGTCCAGCGGTATGAAAAGCCGTTAGCGATTAAGCTAAGTGAGGGTCCCCTTAAGGTTACCACCACTTAAGGTAAGTTATTCTTCATTTCTTCTTATTCTCAACTATGTCTCATTAATATTTTCTTATTCTCAAAACTATACCTTATTTAAACCCAATCATTCCCTTCAAAACTTAACCCATAACTGAATTGACCAACGACATTGACTGAAAGAATACTTAACTCCAAACGCATTTACCGGTCAAGAAAGAACAACACTCGACAAAAAACCGCTTGATTGAACACATCACTGATGATCCTTAGAACAAGTGTGAGGGATATTAACAGTCTCTTGGTCAAACACGTCATGCTGATCCTCAGGTCACCCACACGTTACCGAACACGTCATGCCGATCCTCAGACTAAGGGTACGGGACATTAACAATCACTTGGATGAACACGTCATGCCGATCCTCAGGTCACTCGTACATAACTGAACACGTCATGCTGATCCTCAGTCCAAGGGTGCAGAAAAATAATCAACTACTTGATCGAACACATCATGATGATCCTCAGGTCATCCGCACTTGACCGAACACAAACATAACTCTCCAATCGACTTTATGGAATTACTGAAAGACCAACCTTGCAAGAAATATCCAAACACGACACGAAAGTTCATGAATCAACTTTGATCGGTAGTCACACGACTAGAAATGAGACCCAATGTCCCTTATTCACATAAAATCTGTTATTGAAGGTTTTATCGTTATCCTACGCGTTCGTACGTTTCGTACTTTAGTTAATTAATAGCTTCCAATTACAACCGTCAAGATTTCGCTATACATCCGACATTCTGTTTTACCCCTCAATATGCTTACGATGAGAACTTACCCAATCACTATCAACACAATAATCGTGTTGTATAACATACTTAAAGTTTGGGTATGAACTTTCAACGGTCATTAAACTATATTCATAACAATGGAAAACATAGCACGTAGCTCATGGATTTTTAACATGGATTTAATACCAATAAATATATAGATGAAACCCTTAACATACTCATCTACGCGATAGCACTACCATAGCACAAGATTTTCATAACAACATAGGTAACGAAAAACTAGCATCAACAATCAACACCATGCATAACAAAACATCATACAAAAAGCTACACAATCTGCCAGGATACATTTTCACTGTGTTGACTGAATTAGCGTGATTTATTTGGGCATGATAATTTGCTTTGTGGATCAAACTCAAAACTAAAACATTGTATATAATAGGATTATATTCATGTTAAAAAAAAATCGAGCTTCAATTACTTTTTTGAGCTGCTCAAAATATTTATTCTACCTAGACATTTCTATACTTTTGGACTGCTATGTCCTAGATTTATAGCACTGCGTTGTACGTGAATTTCACCTATGAAGGAGGGGTTTTTAGACTAAGCTATGGAAAAGTTATTTGTGGATAAATGAGTTAGCTTTCTCCATAAAAAAACCTAGCCTAATTCAGATTTTTGAGCTACTCCAAACATTCATTTTACTAAACTATGTTCTACTGAAAGATTCAGTTTCTCAGATCTATAACACTGCGTTGTACATGCTTTCACCTATGAAGGATTGATTTCTAGACTGAGCTATAGAAGAGTTATTTGTAGATAAATGAGTTAGATTTTACCACAAAAAAACCTAGCTTAATCTCCTCAAAACATTCATTTTACTAAACTACATTCTGCTGGAAGTTTCTCTTTTTCAGATTCATAACACTGCGTTGTACATGCATTTCACCCATGAAGGAGTGATTTCTAGACTGAGATATAGAAGAGCTATTTGTAGATAAATGAGTTAGCTTTTATACAAAAAAACCTAGCTTAATTCGGCTTTTTGATCTGCACAAAACATTCATTTAACTAAACCCCATTCTGCTGGAAGTTCAGTTTCTCAGATTTAAAGCACTTGTCTTGCATGTCATGAAAACTTCAACACAACAACATCAAACTCCTATTAAACATTAATACATACTATACATGTTCTAAATTGAGTTAGATTACTCATAATTACTCACCAAGTCTTGAAATTGAGCTTGGGCTTTGAATTTGAGCTTTAGGAAGCTAGAACTCAACTTCAATGGTGGATGTTCTTTGTTCTTCTCCTTCTTCATTACTTCTTGACTTATGGCATTCTTTGTAGGTCTTCTAAGTATTCAGATTGTAAGGAGTCCAAAGAGCACAATACATGTGCAATTGAGTTTATATAGAAGGTTGGGTGGTGGCAAGTGTCATCTTGCATGTAAGCATGTATTCATGCAAGGACAAGGTCCTAGAGGTGGACAAGTGTCACATGGGGTGGTGACATGTGTTGGGGTGGTGCATGGAGCTTGCCATGTGGCCGCCCATGTGGGGCCCACCTTGGATTGTGTGCCACTTTCTCGATTTATGTGCATAAGTTTCTCAATATACTTATCGATCTCGATTTACGTACAGCCTAGTATTATTTCTAATGTCCGGGTCCGGGTACGGGACTAAGTTAAATCTTATTATGGTCGAGTTAATATGGTTACTATAGTCTAATCACTAATCCTAAGATATGTCAAAACTGTCACCCAACTAAAATAACAAAATAATCATATAGCCGGTCCAATACAGAAATTCGAAAAGCTGATATTATTAATGAAAGAAAAATTACAGGTGTTACATACGATCACAAAGTCGTCTAGATAGTCCTTAAAGACTTGGTTCATAAAGTCTATGAACACGGCTGGTGCATTTGTAACCTCGAATGGCATGACTAAAAACTCATAGTGACCGTAGTGTGTTCGGAAAGCTGTCTTCTCTACATCCTCAACCTTCACTTTCAACTGATGGTAGCCCGATCTAAAATCTATCTTTGAAAACACTAGTGATCCATGAAATTGATCAAATAGATCGTCAATTCTCGGCAATGGATACTTGTTCTTAATTGTCAACTTGTTTAACTCTCGCTAATCCACACACATTCACATTGGACCGTCTTTTTTCTTCACAAATAACACTGGAGCTCCCCACGGTGATATACCAGGTTGAATGAAACCTTTGTCCAGTATTTCCTATAGCTGAATTTTCAATTCTTTCAACTCCACGGGTGCCATCCTATACGGTGCTTTAGATACGGGTCTTGAGTTTGGCATTACTTCAATGGTAAACTCAATCTCTCTTTCAATAAGAACATCTGGTAGGTCGTCAAGAAATACATCTTGATATTCTCGCACTATTAGAATGTCTTTTACTTTTAATTTATTCGTTGTCGTGTCGTTCATTGAACACAGAAATCCCTGGCATCCTTTTCTCAACAACTGACCTGCTCGAATAGCTGAAATCAAATATGGTGGCGGTGTAACCCCACTCCCTTGGAAAGAAAAGTTATCGTGCACCAGTGATCGAAAATTAATTTCTTTATGTTCACAATCTATCGTAGCTTGGTTAAGGGTTAACCAATCCATTCCTAGTATTACGTCAAAGTGGTTCACAACAATTGGCATAAGGTCTACGGTCATCAACTTCTCGCCTAGTTGAATTTTATAGTTCTTGTATATCGTGGACGTCATGATCGACTTACTAAGTGGTACGGCTATAGATAATTCATATCCTAACGGTGCCGACTTAACATTCAAATGTTCAACAAAGGCATGCGATACAAATGAATGCATAGATCCCGAGTCAACAAGTATGCGTGCTAAGTGCGAACATACAAGCACCATACCTGAGACTACTTTCTCTGAAGCAGCCATATCCCCCGAGTTCTTCTGAAATGACCTTCCATGATGTTGTTCTGTCCTATTTCCCCCATCGTTGGCCTGTCTAGGCTTCGATCCAGTGGAAGCCATGGAACTGGTCCCTTGCGGAGGACATTTCCTTGGGCAATCCTTCGCTCGATGTCCCATCGTACCACAATCAAAACATTTGATTTGTGAGTCTGGTATAAAACTTGCACTGCTCATCCCTTGAGCTTTGTCATGAAATTAGTCATAAAATATCGACCTGTGTGTGGTCGATTACAAAGTGAACACAATGGTATACTACTTGCTGGCTTTCTGGGTCCACTGAAACTAGAACTAGAGCCCCGTGCAAACGGCCTCTTAAAAGATCCACCATAGTTTTGATCATTACCCTCGTGGTTCCTCTTTCCTTGTTGACCTTGTTGATTTTGCCTGGATCTCTCCATTCCACTCTCGGCTACAAGTGTCGTTTGTTGTACTGCGGCAACCGTTGAATGCTCATAGGTTTTGACTCTCAAACAGATATTCTATCTCAATCCTTCCTCATATGTCATTACTCTCTCTTCCTCTGTCAACACAGACCCCTTTCCAAACCTCTATAAGGCATTGTACTTCGAAGTGTACTCAGTGATAGTCATATCCCCTTGCCGAAGATTATCAAATTATCTCTTCTTCTCATTGAGAGCAGTCCTTGGAAAGAATCATCGATTAAACTCTGCCTTGAAGCCCTCTCAAGTTATTGGCGCTCCTTGATCTAGGATGTTCACCCACCAATTCTGGGCCTCACCCTTGAGTATATCACTAGCATTCTTGATCTTCAACGCATCGGACATCAGAATAGACCTAAAATTCTTTCCATATCCATGATCCATTGTTCTGCTAGCGTCGTATCAGAAGTCCCATGAAACTCTGTTGGCTTCTTTCTTGTAAACTGTTTAGATACTGATCTCATAACATACACCACAACCATCGATGCTGGCTCTAATGGAGGTGTTGGGGGCAAACGCTTCGCTATATTCATGATCATATCTCCCATATTTCCCATCATTTCTGTCATTTGATTCATACGTCGAGTGTGTGGTGACAGATCTCACTCTTCTTCACTCATGATGTTACAATCCTGTAGTTCTCAATGCATAAACACTATGCATGTATGACAATATATTTAACCATGTATGTGCAACAACATACATATGCATCAAACATCTCTACCATGCATGGATGCATTCTAGAATATGTGTCCAAAACCATTCAACACTCCACTCGTCGAACGTTCCCAAAGTTTTGTTCCCTCTAGCTTTGATACCAATAAATATCACGACCCATCCCGCTAACGTGTGAAAATAGGACATATGGCACGCCATCAAGGCTCATCCAACCATTTAATAAATATACCCAGCGGAAAAGAACTTTAAAGAAATTTTGAGTGTATAAAACTTTAGGAAACATTTCCCTCCGAGTTGTAAAATCCGTGTAAAATTGAAAACGTAATTAAATTTCAAATCGGATGAATATATGTTAAAAGGTCTCCCAAAGGTACCCTAAGAACCATTCAAAACATTTAAAATAATTCCGGAAGGGGTATAAAAAGATTTGTTGCAGAGGTCATTTCGACCAGTCGAATGACCCTTTTCGACCGGTCGAATGACCCTTTTGCAGAATCCTACACAAAGCTGCAAAATTTTGCTAAGGATCAATCAATCTCCACATTAGCAACTTCCCCAAACTCTTCCACTTTAAATCCAACTTTCCAAACATTTTAAGATTATAAGGTCATACATAATCGTGTCAAACATTAAAAAAACTAGAATTAAAACAAGTCAAGGCTTGTTTGGATTAAAACATAAAAACTTTATTCAATTTTCCAAAATCCAAGTTTGAAATACTGAGCATTCAAAACAAGAACTCAAAAGTTCAGATACGTTCCAATATAACCAAAAATAGTTTTACAACTTATTACAAGATAACCGAAAAGAGTTTTGATACATATTACATCCTTACTAATCCATTCCAAGTTCTAAGTTAAGAACATAACCCAATCTATTCAAAATTACATTATTTGGAATGGAAACAAAAGTATATACAAAAGGAGAATCCTCATCGCTCCCGCGGTCTCACTCCTCACACTTCTTCTTTCCTTTCTTTCTTTCACCTGCGATGGAGGAAGTCTCCACTGCTCAGCTATATGATGAGTGTACAATTCTATGACAAATGCATGTATGACAATTCATGCCTTAATATCATCACAAAAACAAATAGTTGCTAGGGAGAGAGATACGCGTTCACCCGGTAATGGAATTGATGCCGTAGTTGGGCCTTCTCCCAAACTACACATCCAGTGCCCTGACTGGGCCTTCTCCCAAATCATGCACAGTAGTCGTTGCTACTGAATTCTCAAACATCGAGAATCTTACATCTGGCATGAATTTGTATAACCTCGCCTTTGACCAATATAGACATTTAGCATACTCATATAACCATACAAACATGCATTCATACGTATTAGCGAGTAAATTAACGGGCCTAACTACCATATGAATTTTGCCCGGATCACAAATCATGTTCGATATTTAAAGCATCCAAAATTGACTATATAACATAAGTCAAGAATTCATACCTCATGCTATCTCTAATACTTCAGGGAAAGTACTAGGACACCAATTAAACATCGAATATCTGATTACAAGCAATTCCTACAAGTATACACATGTTTTCCCCAAATTCTTAAAATTAGCTTTTGAAAATAATTTTCCAAACGTGGCCTAATAGACATCAAAACGTAGCTAATACCTCAAGGAGTCCGAATATGAAATTTGGAGAAAAGTTGATGATCGAAAGTTCGTCGATTTACATCTTGAAGCTCGAAGCAATAAATCCCCTTTTTGCCTCTTTCTTGATTTAGGTTAGAAAATTATAACTAATGAAAATATCTCATGGTTTTCTATATGTAGGCACAACTTTTAAAAATCGTTTTTAACTCCTCGCAAGTTCTCTAAACTTCTAGTTATCCCCTGAAATGTCGTACACTTCCATTTTATGACTTCACGAGTGAAAACTATAAATTACAAAAGTTTTCGTCTAAGTTCCGTTTGGGTCCGTAATTACCCCCGAAAGCTAAAGTACGTGGAATCTCTAGACAACCTACCTTTTATACAACGCCACACTCACGTTCTCAGCACAATATTCAAAAATGATCTAAGACCATATCACAACTACTAGAAATTATACTACATAGGTAAATTACTATTCATAAAATACCAGATATTTCAAATAACATTTAATCACATAAATGTCATTTAATTCATACGAATGCCTCAATGGATATCGAATCACCGTGTCCTCACTTAACACCCTTCGTTGACCATAGTCAACTAATTCCTTAATTATTAATCAACATTAATAATTCTCACAATTCAAATATGCATTTTAAAATGAATGCAATTTTCGGGACGGGTGTGACAGTCTGTCAATAGATTAAATCATCTGTTTTGACAGATAAAATGAAAAAAAGAGGTTCTGATTTAGCCATTTTGGGGGGAAGGACACTTGGATAATTCTGTCAAACAAAATCTCAAGCCGTTAGCGTATGGATCTGATTGGAAAGGGGATGAAACTAATGACATCATCGATTGGATGAGATTAAAAAGGGACTGAAAGTTCAAGGGGTCAGTTGCAAAATAAAAAGTTCATGTACCCAATTGAAAACACGTGTATACTATGAGGGGGGTAAAGTGCAATTAGGCTTAAAAATAATTTTTACAATATTAATTAGATATATATTTTATTTAGAGAGAAAGAGAGTGTTGGGAAAATGGTGTATAGAAAGAGAGATGAGGAAATGCAGATGGTGTAAAGAGTGGAGAAAATCTTAAAATTTTTAAAATTTAAATTTGAGAAGGTGATTAAGAGTGAGAATAATTTGTTGGAATTAATTTTATTTGATGTAAATTTGGAATTAATTCCCTTTCCTAAGTTTATGTGGTCTATAGATATATTAATAATGGATTTTTTTTAGTCTTATATCCTTATACAATAGGATTAAGAGGTAACAGTCCTTGAGTTAAAATCATTTTGTATCAAGCCCTTAGTATTTTCTATGTTCAAAAGTATCCCTTGCATCAATCATGGTGGATAGAAAAAGGAGTTGATTAAGGACATTGAGTTCTTATAAATTTCAACCTATTTAATGTGTAATGAAGCTGCATGTTATTGAATTTTATGCTTCCAAATTAGTTTTGATTATCATTCACGGAAATGGAATGTGTACATATTATGTGGAAATACTTTTGGGATGTGTTTGTTAGATATATATTAGGCATCTATTCATTAAAAGTAGTCGAAATTGAGCATTAACCACTACAAAGCTCGTCATTCAGTCATTCTTAAATATGGTGTCAACCAGCAGCTTTGTTTTTGAAATTCAAGTGAACTTGTGAATAATATAGCAAGCCCTTCAAGAAATTAAACAGTAGCATAATACGTATTCACTCAATAATGTGGTACAGTTGATATTTCTAAAGTGAGACTTGTGAAATTCACAAAACCCACAGTTCTGATTATATATATATATATTAAGTTTTGTAATTAACAGTTTGAGTTGTGAATTTTACAACTTAAACTATGCAAATAACATAAAATTAGAACGTTTCACTTATCAGTTATTAAATTTTGAAACTGCCGCTAGCGCATATACAACTGAGGCAAATGTATTGGATTTAATTTAATATTGTGAAATTCACAAAATCCACTGTTCTAATTATGTATATTAAGCTTTATAATTCACAGTTTGAGTTGTGAATTTCACAACTTAAACTATATAAATAAGAAAAAATTAGAAAGTTTCTCTTATCAGTTGTTCAATTTTGAAACTGCCGCTAACGCGGACACAATCAAAGCAACATAAATGCATTTATTATAATTAAATCAAATCTAATACATTTGCTTTAGTTGTGTCCGAGCTAGTGCCAGTTTCAAAATTGAATACTCCCTGATAAGGGAAACTTTCTAATTTTTCATTATTTGTGTAGTTTAAGTTGTGAAATTCAAAACTCAAACTTTGAATTACAAAACTTAACATACATAATCAGAATAGTGGGTATTGTGAATTTTACAATATTAAATCAAATCCAATACATTTGTCTCAGTTGTGTCCGCGCTAGCAGCAACTTCAAAATTGAATAACTGATAAATGAAACGTTCTAAATTTTTGTTATTGTATAGTTTAAGTTTTGAAATTTACAACTCAAATTGTTAATTACAAAACTTAATTTACACAATCAAACAGTGGGCATTGAGAATTTCACATGTCTCACTTTAGAAATGTCAACTCTTCCACATTATTGAGTGAATACGTATTATGCTACAGTTTTATTTCTTGAAGGGAAAGTTGCTGTATTTTAATATGGTTGATTGACAAAAAATTATTTAATTTGAATTACCATAACATAAGCATGATAAAATTTTAGCAAGTAATTAAATGGTGTATTTATTGTGTATGTATATATAGGCTAGCTAGTCCTATTGCCACAACACGATCCTTTAATGCCAGAGTAGCCCACCATATTTCTAACGGATTTTTTGACATTTCTAATTGATATTTTTGGTTACAAATTAAAAAGTGGTAGAATTTTCTCCGACATTAAATGAATGTGCTCTGAAAATATGTCTACCCATATATATATATACAACATATATCTAGGGATGTGATTGTTAGTTTATATGTTTATATATATAATGTATGTATCCATTATTAATCTGTTACAAGGGTATTTAGGGGACACAAAATATCTTAACCATGATTAAGGTATGTTAACTATGATCTTAAGGATCTTGTACAAACAAAGAAATTTTAGTGTCCTTTAATCATAATTGTGAATGTCTCGGGGATTTTTTTGCTAATTTACCATATAACAATATAGGTCTAATAAAGATATAATTAGGAAAGTCTATAAGGATTGTGGGGGAATTTAATTAGTCTACTATGATGGAAGGTAGAAATTGTCATGCCCCGGAGTAGACCAAAATAGGAAAAATTTAAATTTCCTTTTTGGATCCGTGGACATGTGGTTGGTTGGATGTCGCTCAACTGTCCTCAATACTAAAATAATAAAAACATAATAATAATGGCATGTAACTGTAGACACCCCAATTTTGACCAAACGTCAAATCTAGGGATTGGTTACCTCTCAAAAGACCGATGATGACAATGGCCGGTGACATTCGAAGATTTTCCAGGAAATTCAAAATCTTCAATTGATTCTTCAAGACAAATTTCAAAATTAAAAATAAAAAATATAAAAAGGAGAAAGAAGAGAGAGAGTTTGGGTATTCGGGAGAAACCCGAACATTGAAGAACACATGAGGAAATCAGTCTGAGAATTTACTCAATATATATATAAAAGAAGAGTTTTGAAAAGAAATATAAAATAAAAATGATGAAAAAGGAATTTCAAAATAAAGAGGAATTTTTGAAAAGAAAAGGAAGAAAAGAAAAGGAAAAAGAGTGGAGGAATAATACATTTAGAGCATATATTATGGATGTATTCTTAATGGAATATATTACAAATACAAGTATTTTAACATAATTCGTCAATAATTAAGCTTATGTTAATATATATGTTGAAAATTAAAAAGTAGGGCAAAATTCAGTTAGCCCCGGCACCCGAAAAACCCGACGGCACTCAGTGAGTGCCGCCCGACACTTAGCGAGTGCCGCCCGGCACTCAGTGAATGCCGCCGGGAGCCGTCGAGTGCCGCTGGCTATAACAGACTGCTTTTCTCACATGTTCTAGAAGAAATCTTTGCACATGGGTCTCCACCCGAATTTACCCATTTATCCTTGAGATGATGGCCTATATAAACATACTTTCATCTTCATTTTGAGGGGACTTGAGCTTTTGAATCAATATACAAACATATACAAGAGATATACTTGAGTTTAGAGAGAGAATTATATAGAGAATAGAGAAGAAGAGAAGAATTTCTTGAAGAATTTGAATAGTTTTGAGAAGAATTTGAGGATCTTGGAAGAACTTCACAAGAAATTGAAGAATTCTTTGAGGTCATAGAGGTAACCTCTTAATCCTTGGTAGAATTAGGACAATTCAATCACAAGTTCTTAGATCTAGGAACTTTTCACATTTTCAAAACCTCTCTTCTTACCCCATTTCATCACACACCACCAAGAACTTGTGATTGAATCTCATGACATCTCATTAATTTGGATCTAATTAATGCCTTGGGTTTGAGATAAATTAGTTTTGAAGAAATTTGTGTTCCTAAATAAAACTTTGATTTCCTTTATTTCTACTTCATTCATAAGGTTCATGAGATCTTCCATATCTCATTGAAACTCTTTGAATTTGATTTGATTCCTTAGTTTCCCTATAATCTTATGATCCATATGGGGATTAAAATGAATCATGATTATAATCTATACATAGTTGGTGAGATGCTAGTATCAACTCATGACTAGGATCTCTTTACTATGAATCTTATGGAATTCATACTATATTCCACGGAGATTAGAGTAGATTTGCTTTCTTTTTAGTCTCCAATGACCATCAAATGGTAGGAGAAATGTTTTAGTTTAAGTCCATCTCTATGGCTTGGACTAATCTCTTCCTTGGGTTTTGAGAAGTTCTTCATACTTCATCTAAAACCTACATATATGTGTGTCTTTATCCTCCAATGACCACCAAGTGGTAGGAGTAATAATTTGAACTCAAGTTTTGGTCCATAAGTTTGAGTTCATTGTTTGGGATTTTGTGAAGTCCATTCCATACTCCATTAAAAATCCATAATTTTAAAGAGGTCCTTAGTCTTCAATGACCATTAAATGGTAGAAGAAATGATTTGGTTTAAGCCCAACATTATGATTTAATAGTTGAGGTCAACCAACAAAGTTGAACTAGCAAAATGAAAACAGTGGGATCACAAACTGTTTTCGATCAAAGATTTTTAGTTCGAAATCTAACCGTTGAAATCAAGTGAAACCAACGGGAAAGTGTTAATAACATAACTTTCTACCGCTGTAATTTTTGTTTTGGTAAGATTTTATGCTTAGAATGGGTTGATCATGAATTTTGTGAGACAACTACAATCTGTCCAGAATTTCAGAATAGTTTCAGAATAGCAAACCGGTTTTAAAATTGATAGATCAGAGCTCTAATCAAGTTTTCATGACCTCTAATAATTGTTTATAAGAACATTAATGTGTTAGGAAGGTTCCCTAAAAAGAATGAAGCAATTCGGATTTGTTTGCTATTTTTAAAAAAACATACAAGATCTCTGGACAGAGAGTTGTAAAATCCTGAGTGAGGTCTAGTATTTCCCATATTCCTGGAGATCTAACCGTTCAAACCTTGATTTACTTTTTGGGTTAGAAACTAGACTCACAGGGGCATCACATATCCAAAAATCATTAAGATCCAACCATTGGAAGTAGTTTATTCCTATTTTTGAACATCTGGTCTGCTCTCTGTAATTCATAAAAACTGCTACTATTTTTGTCTAATCTTATTTAGTTCAACTCAAATGGTCTCTTAATGTCTTAGGACTCAAACCATGTTTTGAATAATGATAATTTAGATTAAACCAAAAGGCTTAGGGATCCAAATTAGTGAATAAATTCATATCTCATTCTTGTTCATATTCATGCATTCATTGATACATGATAATATTCATAAGTAGGACTTATCTCTTGTCTTAGTTGAATCTAATTGAACATTGACTTAGGATTAATTACTCTTTGATATTATATCTTGTCTAAGGCATGTGTACTAACCTTTGTTTTGTAGCACATTTGAGGTACAACTTCTCATCCCTTCTCTAGTTTAATTCATTCCTTTGATTTTGAATTGATTTTCAACTCCATGTGCGACACCTTAGCTTAGGTTTTGCCTTATGTGAATATGTGAATTAGAGACCTTTTCTTAGGCTTTGTATTTTGTGTATGCATTGCACGTTTTCATTTCGCGGCTGGATCCCGGGTGAGTTCTCTAGTTCCTTACTTGCATATCATGTTGCGTGCTACTTGAATTACGTGGCTTATGAATGATATTTTACCGTTAGCAATTTTAAACCATTTCCAACATGCTTGTGTTATGTATACCTATATATGTATTAATTGAGGGCATGCTTAGATTAATAACTTGATTAAAAAGGATGTTGAGTAGAGGCCTATCGTGAGATAGGATGAAAGGGGGTGTTTTAGTCCGCCGGGCTCCTTCCCCTTTCATTTCATAATCCCCGGACCCAGTTTATCTTTGGTTTCGCAAAAGATCAGTTTCCTTTAAAATGGTTTCTTAATTTTCCTTTTAAAAATTAAGTGGCGACTCATTTGTTTTTAGAAATTGATTTTGAAAAGCTGTGGGTAAAGAAAACCTGCGGTATCCACAATCTGGCGACTCCACTGGGGATCGAACCCAGAATCTCTGGTTTCGCAGACCAAAATTATGATTTTGAGTTCACTCGAGGATTAGACTTGAAAGCATCCTTTTAATCAAATTAATTAATTTTTGTGTGCCCGTTGCATTGCACTTGCATGTCTCGCCAGTCGATTGCACGGAACTATGACCTTGGAGGCTCGGGGCAACCCGGTCGGTCAAGCCATCATGGGGCCGTGTGATCACCCTTGATCTCGTACCATGTGTTGGTATATGAAGCATCCTATCGGGTGTGTGTCAAGGGTCCCTTATTTGACCAAAACCCGGCCTTTGCATGGTAGCTTCAATGGAACCTTTCGATCTTAGGAAATCAATTCTTGATTAGAATTTATGTGCTAGGGAGTTTTGTGTGCCCGAAAGGGATTACTTGAGATGATGACGATGCTTACTTGATAAAAGATATGTAACCTCTTAATCACTTTTGGGCAATTCCTTTTCATGTCCTGTGACATTTGAGAATAAGCTGAATCTTGATTATAAGATTACACCTCTTGTATCATGTTTAGCTAAGCATCATTGACCTTGTATGCATCCGAATTCATGAAAAGTGCGATGATAATCTAATCGTGTGATGCTCTTACCCAAGAATCCAAAGTTCATGGTTTATGAAAATTTTTGATTAATCATCATCTTTTATCCAAAAGAAGAAGAAATTGTTTTGAAAAATTTTTTTTACCCTTTCAAAGAAAAAAAAAAGTGTTTAAGGTTCATTTTTCAAGTAAAACCCAAATCATTTTTCTTATTGAGAAATATTTTCATGTCCTTACTTTAAAGAAAGAATTTTTTTTTTAAAAAAAACTCAGGAATTGTTTTTGGGAGAAATGCTTCTCAAATGAATTTCAAAGCAAAAATTTAATCTAATCATCTTTGTTGAGCAAAGGTTAAACATCCTCATTCTCAAAAAGAATTCTAAAAAAATGTCTTCAAAAGATTTTATCCTCCATAAATTTTAAAATTTTAATACTTAAAAGGGGTAATGAGGATCACAATGAAAGGAGAAATCAGCGCACTTGACATGGATGAGGATTTTATGTGCTTATATGCTTATATGTTAGAATTAGGATTTTCTTTTCTTTTGGCATATAGAATAGGCACACACACACACACATGCATCGCATCCGCATGACATATGAGCCATTCATAAGAATTCTACCAAGCATTTTCAAAATAAATAAAGTTCTTTGAAAATTGATTAAAAATAAAAATGGTTGTAGGCAAGATAGCTTTGGACACCAGGACAGTTTGGGTCAGGGATTCGAGTGCAAGGTTAGTACGAAGAGAGCCAGAGACAGAAATAGAAATGGATCACGAACAACATACTGCAGAAATAACACAATTGAAAGAGAGAATGGACCAAATGATGACCATGTTGGAAACACTGACCCGTCAGAGGCCCGTCATTGACCCACCGATAGTCGACCCTCCACCCGTTCGGGATATGGAAGATGATTGGTTTGAGGATCCGGAACCACCGAGAGCTGATGTACTGAGGGCAGAGAGAGAGAAAATTGAGAAAGCTGAGAAAGAGCGTATCGAGATGAAGGAGAGGTGGAAAAGCTAGAGAAAGTTTTCCGCAAGTCTAATGGGGTTGATAGCTATCTGCTAGAGCTAGAGGGTTTGTTTGAAGGGACTAAGGAAAAACTGCCAGTTGGTTTCAAGATGCCAGAGATAGATAAGTTCGATGGTTCCGGAAACCCTAGAAACCACGTGAGGATGTGCATCGGGGCCTTTTAGCCAAGTGGTCTGAGTCCTGCCATGATGGCCATGCTGTTTCAACAAAGTTTGACTGGGGCCGCTTTATCCTGGTATTTAACATTAGAGCCAAGCAAGAGTCGCATATGGGAGGAAGTGGTGAAAGCCTTTGTCACCCAATATGAATACAACCAAGAGCTCGATGTAACTGTGAGGGATTTGGAAACAACCATGCAAGAGAATAGAGAGTCATTTGCTGAATTCCTGGCACGATGGAGGGGGAAAGCTGCAAAAATGACCCAACGTCCTTCAGAGAAGGAACAGATACGGATTGTAATCAAGAACCTGCAGAGTGTTTACCAGGAGAAACTCATGTACCAGTGCATTCATACCTTTGCAGAATTATTTGAAATTGGAACCAGGATCGAGGACGCAATCAAGGATGGAAGGATTAAGAAGGAAGAATCCCAGGGGAACCGCTCTAGAAGACCATTTTATGGAGGGAACACGGGAAACTAGGTAGCGACTGATGTCAATGTTTTAAGCAAGGAGGGTGCACCAAAACCAGGATTGGGGGGACAACCACGTCAGTTCACTGATTTAGGGATCTCATTGACCACCATTCTCAAGCGATTAAAGGAAAAAGTATATCTAAAGCCATTGGATCCAAAGCCAATGCCTGATCCGCTCCCGCCAGGCTTCAATTCAAACCTCTATTATGAGTTTCATCAAGCTCATGGCCATACAACTGACCGATGCAAGAGGCTGATACATGAAGTACAAAATCTGATTGATAATAAGACCATTTCCCCTTCACCTGAAACTTAATCGCATGTGACTCGGAACCCGCTCCCCAATCATCATGCTGTACCACTACCACGGAACATCAATCTCTTAGATGTTGGGAAGGAAATCTTCGACCCATCTGTGTTGATCGTACCGGTAGGACAAGCTGCCAAAGCTTATGAATTCCCAGAAGATCAAAGGATATGCCTTATAGTAGTCGAGGAAGAGGATTGGCTGATAGGAGGAGAAGAAGAACAAGCATTTGAGGAAGATATGGACAATGAAATCATCCAAATCAATTGGGGGGATCCGAACAATCCTACTAATAACTCCGTCTGGGAAGAAGAGGTTTACAGTGACACGGATGGTCTGTGGTCCGAAGGAGAAGAAGAAGGAAATGCTGAGGAAGTGGTCAATCATGCCAAGCTGTGTGGGTTAGATAGGAATGATTTGGAAAAAGGTTAAGCGTTACATTTCATCCAGAAAGGAGGAGATTTCCCCTGCTACGGCTCTCTAGAGCCATGGGTGGACTACAAAGATAAGTACTTGGAGCAAAGGTCTGAGATCTCTTTCTTACATGAGTTCGTTGACTATGAAGATCCATACTTGCGAGTGCCTACAGAACCTATGTCTGTCCAAGATTGGATTTATGCACTGGATGGCCAGGCCATGAGGAATCTCTTTAATGAAGAAAGCAGTAAGATCGAGGAGAGTGGTCCAAAGAAGATCATGGAAGTGAAGATTGGGAAAGACCAGATGGGAGAAATACTGAAAGAAGAGGTCAAGGGAAATAAAGCAAGGAGGGAAAAGCCGAAAAATGGAGGAGAGATAGAATCAGGGAATTTACCAAAATGTCCTTGGGTCTAGTGATAGGATTCCCCTACCCCGGAAGTCTGTAATGGCCAGTATGAGCCAAATCTTAAATTTTCTGTTATCAATGAAAGTGACTGATTCTGCTTACTTGATTCCGCTTAATGATTTTTTTAATAACTGTGAAAAAAAAGAAGAGATCAAATGAACCTGCATGCAAAATCATTGAGGAAACCTTGGCATTTGACTTAGAAAATGAAGAAGATTCTCAAAGTGATTCCTTCCATATTTCACTCAATAAAGATAAAGCATAAAATTGATCTCATTGCTAAAAGAATACAAGGATGCCTTGCATGGTCCTATGATGATGTGCCAGAATGAATTCAGAAATTATCCCACATCACCCCCTTTTATACCAAACCTAAAAGGTGAGCTCACAGTCCAAAGCCATGAACTTGTTACTTAATGGACTTCTTCTTCTTAAAAAAAAAAGAAAAAAAAGAAAGAAAAAGAAAGAAAAAGAAAAAAGAGAGCTCGCTCGGATGAAAATCCGAAAGGGCGCCTAGGCAAAAGTTAGAGCAAAATAAGATGCGTGTTGATTTCAAAATCCGAATCCTAGCCAGTCAAAATCATGAAGAGAATAAGAGATAGTGAGAAAAGAAAGGAAGAAAAAAAAAAAAAAAAGAAAAAAGAAAAAAGAAAAAAGTAGAGAATAAATAAGATTGAGAATTCTTGAGTACTTCAAAGTACATGAATTATCCTAAGAAAAGAAATTGGAAATGAAAAGAAAGATTTGAAAGTATCAATTAAATTTTTGTGAGAGACTCAATGGATAAGTGATAAGTGGACCTAAAATAATGCAGAAATATCTTTGAGAAAGATAAAGAGTAATTTGGAGGTATGATAGAGTATGAGTAAAACATGATGCATTATGAGAGTTGTAAAGATTGACTGGCTAGTGATAAGGTGAAAAGAATCAACCGCCACAAAACGAAAAAAAGGGGAAAGAAGAAAAGAAAAGAAGAAAAAAAAAAGAAAGAAGAAAAGAGGAAAAGAAAAAAAATGCATAAGAAGGAGAAGTAGTTCATCATCTTGTTCGAAAGCTGCCACAAGGAATATGTTTCAGAAAATCTGCCCAGAAAGGGCACCCATTGAACCTAAATAAAAACATGGCTCGAAAAGCCCACCAATTCTTGAAGCCTTATTCTTTCAAGACCTCCAGAGTAGATGAACTACGTTTTGACCTGATACGTAGGCAGCCTGCAAGGTTCGGTCACAACTACACACACAGTCAATCATTGCACTTCTTTCAGGCCTTGATCGAACTACTATAGGACCTGATGCCCATTCGGGGATAAGTAGGCGGGTCTCCCAAGGCCCTCGATCCAAAGAAGAAACCCAACTAATTCATGAAATTACCTTGAAAATTAGGGGCAAACTATCGTTTGCCCAGAGGCCGCTTCAATTCCCTCAAACCAGGGGCAAATCTCGTTTGCCTAGCATTCCCAAGCCCCCTGTCAAACTAGGGGCAAACTGTCGTTTGCCAAATAAAATATCTCTGTGTTTGCTGGCTTTCAAGGACCAAGCTTAGGCATCCTAAGAATTCTTGAAGTAAAAAAGTTGAAGTTTTCATGTATAAATCTAAAATTGATTTAAGATGGAAAGAAACATGAAAAGAGAATTCTTCATTATCAAAAAGTCAATCGTAAAGGGAGATACAATGAAAGAATATTATGGGATAACAATTTTTTCTAAAGTTGATCAAAGAAGTGCAAAGAAAAGAAAGCAGAATTGGTCACAAATTTGAAAATGTGTGTATCTCAACTCAGTTTGAGTCTATCTTCTTGAAATCCAAAAGATATATTCCGCAGAGGGATCAACAAGAATTGAAGATTCCAAAAGAAGGGTAATAGTAGGGAGATCAGGGAGTCAGATTCTGCTCCGCTAAGGAAATTAAATAGAGGTCAAGTAATATCTTCAGAGAGAGCAAAATCAAGTGAATACCCTCAGCAGATCAGGCTCCAAGCCATACAAGCTAATCATCGGATGAACCAGAAAGCCTTTGGATTTGTCTATAATCAAAAAGGAAATCAGTAAATAGAAAAGTGGGGTTGTTGTGGAGAACTGGCTCATACTTCTTCCTCTTCTTGCCCGAATCGCCCAAACTGCTGTCCATAGCAAGCAATCCATCAAAAAGAATATTTTGAAAAGAGAGAAGAAAAAAAGAATGATAAAGATAAATCCGAAATAAGAAGCATATAAGCATCTCTTCTGCTAGAATAACCCCAAAGCAAAACTTTTGAGGCTGTACCGTCATCGATCAAATCCTCGGTCTTGGTATAAGTCGTCTATCGCATCCTATGAGTTACCGATCAAATCCTCGGTCTTGGTATAAGTCGTCTATCGCATCCTATGAGTTATCGATCAAATCCTCGGTCTTGGTATAAGTCGTCTATCGCATCCTATGAGTTACCGATCAAATCCTCGGTCTTGATATAAGTCGTCTATCGCATCCTATGAGTTACCGATCAAATCCTCAGTCTTGGTATAAGTCGTCTATCGCATCCTATGAGTCACTGATCAAATCCTCGGTCTTGGTATAAGTCGTCTATCGCATCCTATGAGTCACCGATTAAATCCTCGGTCTTGGTATAAGTCGTCTATCGCATCCTATGAGTTACCGATCAAATCCTCGGTCTTGGTATAAGTCATCTATCGCATCCTATGAGTTACCGATCAAATTCTCGGTCTTGGTATAAGTCGTCTATCGTAGCCTTTGAAGTCACCGATCAAATCTTCGATCTTGGCATAAGTCACCTACTACAGCCTGGGGTTACCGATCAAAACCAAAAGGGAAGGGATAAAACCAAATTTAGAAATGCCGAAAAAAAGTTGTCGAGTCTGCGCGACTCCAGGTCTTCGAAAAATAAAATGAATTTTTAGAAAATGAATTTTTGAAAAGTAGAAATGAATTTTCGAGTCCGCGCGACTCCCAATCTTTGAAAAGTAGAAATGAATTTTCGAGTCCGCGCGACTCCCAATCTTTGAAAAGTAGAAATGAATTTCCGAGTCTGCGCGACTCCCGCTAGAAAATGAATTGTTTAAAGTCCGCGTGACTTTTCTGAAAAGGAAAAGAAAAAAAAAAAATTACCCTTGCAATACCGAGCGATTTTGGGGTCATTGAATCTGGAGCGATTATGACATTTCTGCTATCTGGGGTCATTGCATCTGGAGCGATTTTGACTTTTTTGCAAAAAAAAAAAAAAAAAAAAAAAAAACATCTCATTTCTTGGAAGACACCGGAGTATAATACGCAAAGCGCATCTCAGTCTTTCAGCACATTTCCTGATTCGGCACCAGAGTCTAAGACGCAAAGCGCATCTCAGCCAATCAGATGATCCTCAAGACACCGGAGTATAAGACGCAAAGCGCATCTCAGTCTTTCAGCACATTTCCTGATTCGGCACCGGAGTCTAAGACGCAAAGCGCATCTCAGCCAATCAGATGATCCTCAAGACACCGGAGTATATGACGCAAAGCGCATCTCAGCCTTTCAGCACATTTCCTGATTCGGCACCGGAGTCTAAGATGCAAAGCGCATCTCAGCCAATCAGATGATCCTTAAGACACCGGAGTATAAGACGCAAAGCGCATCTCAGTCTTTCAGCACATTTCCTGATTCGGCACCGGAGTCTAAGACGCAAAGCGCATCTCAGCCAATCAGATGATCCTCAAGTCACCGGAGTATAAGACGCAAAGCGCATCTCAGTCTTTCAGCACATTTCCTGATTCGGCACCGGAGTCTAAGACGCAAAGCGCATCTCAGCCAATCAGATGATCCTCAAGACACCGGAGTGTAAGACGCAAAGCGCATCTCAATCTTTCAGCACATTTCCTGATTCGGCACTAGAGTCTAAGACGCAAAGCGCATCTCAGCCAATCAGATGATCCTCAAGACACCGGAGTGTAAGGCGCAAGGCGCATCTCAGTCGATCAGATGATTCTCAAAAACTCACATAGAGCGTGTATATATCCATCATGATGTTTTTAGAATAGAACGAGATCATAATAGGATAATTCAACGTATAGGGTGCATTTCTGATAATCGGAAAAGCAAAGTGACTCGGGATCATCGCGTTTGGGAGCATAGAGCATAAATTTTCTTGAGCACATGCATCACGATAGGATAGGTGCATTCATCTGTGTGACTACCTGCGTTTGTGTATTGTTGTCCCTTGCTCGAACTACGTCTTGGTCTGATTCCCGATGGGATACGTAGGCAGCTCACCTTTGAGCATGACTAGCACTTGGCTATCTGGGCACCCGATTTTGCAACGCACTTTTGTTTTTACCTGGATTCGACTATTTGGTCAAAGGCTTGTCTTTCACACAGGCTTTGACATTCACTTGTGATACGCGTTGCTTCACAAGCTCTGTCAAAGAGTGGCAAACTGTAGACACCCCAATTTTGACCAAACGTCAAATCTAGGGATTGGTTACCTCTCAAAAGACCGATGATGACAATGGCCGGTGACATTCGACGATTTTCCAAGAAATTCAAAATCTTCAATTGATTCTTCAAGAAAAATTTCAAAATTAAAAATAGAAAATATAAAAAGGAGAAAGAAGAGAGAGAGTTTGGGTATTCGGGAGAAACCCGAACATTGAAGAACACAAGAGGAAATCAGTCTAAGAATTTGCTCAATATATATATAAAAGAAGAGTTTGGAAAAGAAATAAAAAATCAAAATGATGAAAAAGGAATTTTAAAATAAAGAGGAATTTTTGAAAAGAAAAGGAAGAAAAGAAAAGGAAAAAGAGAGGAGGAATAATACATTTAGAGCATATATTATGGATGTATTCTTAATGGAATATATTACAAATACAAGTATTTTAACATAATTCGTCAATAATTAAGCTTATGTTAATATATATGTTGAAAATTAAAAAGTAGGGCAAAATTCAGTTAGCCCTGGCACCCGGAAAACCCGGCACTGAGTGCCGCCTGGCACTCAGCGAATGCCGCCTGGCATTCAGCGAATGCCGCCCGGCACTTAGCGAGTGCCGCCCGGCACTCAGTGAATGCCGCCGGGAGCCGTCGAGTGCCGCTGGCTGTAACAGACTGCTTTTCTCACATGTTCTAGAAGAAATCTTTGCACATGGGTCTCCACCCGAATTTACCCATTTATCCTTGAGATGATGGCTTATATAAACATACTTTCATCTTCATTTTGAGGGGACTTGAGCTTTTGAATCAATATACAAACATATACAAGAGATATACTTGAGTTTAGAGAGAGAATTATATAGAGAATAGAGAAGAAGAGAAGAATTTCTTGAAGAATTTGAAGAGTTTTGAGAAGAATTTGAGGATCTTGGAAGAACTTCACAAGAAATTGAAGAATTCTTTGAGGTCATAGAGGTAACCTCTTAATCCTTGGTAAAATTAGGACAATTCAATCACAAGTTCTTAGATCTAGGAACTTTTCACATTTTCAAAACCTCTCTTCTTACCCCATTTCATCACACACCACCAAGAACTTGTGATTGAATCTCATGACATCTCATTAATTTGGATCTAATTAATGCCTTGGGTTTGAGATAAATTAGTTTTGAAGAAATTTGTGTTCCTAAATAAAACTTTGATTTCCTTTATTTCTATTTCATTCATAAGGTTCATGAGATCTTCCATATCTCATTGAAACTCTTTGAATTTGATTTGATTCCTTAGTTTCCCTATGATATTATGATCCATATGGAGATTAAAATGAATCATGATTATAATCTATACATAGTTGGTGAGATGCTAGTATCAACTCATGACTAGGATCTCTTTACTATGAATCTTATGGAATTCATACTATATTCCACGGAGATTTGAGTAGATTTGCTTTCTTTTTAGTCTCCAATGACCATCAAATGGTAGGAGAAATGTTTTAGTTTAAGTCCATCCCTATGGCTTGGACTAATCTCTTCCTTGGGTTTTGAGAAGTTCTTCATACTTCATCTAAAACCTACATATATGTGTGTCTTTATCCTCCAATGACCACCAAGTGGTAGGAGTAATAATTTGAACTCAAGTTTTGGTCCATAAGTTTGAGTTCATTGTTTGGGATTTTGTGAAGTCCATTCCATACTCCATTAAAAATCCATAATTTTAAAGAGGTCCTTAGTCTTCAATGACCATCAAATGGTAGAAGAAATGATTTTGTTTAAGCCCAACATTATGATTTAATAGTTGAGGTCAACCAACAAAGTTGAACTAGCAAAATGAAAACAGTGGGTTCACAAACTGTTTTCGATCAAAGATTTTTAGTTCGAAATCTAACCGTTGAAATCAAGTGAAACCAACGGGAAAGTGTTAATAACATAACTTTCTACCGCTGTAATTTTTGTTTTGGTAAGGTTTTATGCTTAGAATGGGTTGATCATGAATTTTGTGAGACAACTACAATCTGTCCAGAATTTCAGAATAGTTTCAGAACAGCAAACCGGTTTTAAAATTGATAGATCAGAGCTCTAATCAAGTTTTCATGACCTCTAATAATTGTTTATAAGAACATTAATGTGTTAGGAAGGTTCCCTAAAAAGAATGAAGCAATTCGGATTTGTTTGCTATTTTTAAAAAAACATACAAGATCTCTGGACAGAGAGTTGTAAAATCCTGAGTGAGGTCTAGTATTTCCCATATTCCCGGAGATCTAACCGTTCAAACCTTGATTTACTTTTTGGGTTAGAAACTAGACTCACAGGAGCATCACATATCCAAAAATCATTAAGATCCAACCATTGGAAGTAGTTTATTCCTATTTTTGAACATCTGGTCTGCTCTCTGTAATTCATAAAAACTGCTACTATTTTTGTCTAATCTTATTTATTTCAACTCAAATGGTCTCTTAATGTCTTAGGACTCAAACCATGTTTTGAATAATGATAATTTAGATTAAACCCAAAGGCTTAGGGATCCAAATTAGTGAATAAATTCATATCTCATTCTTGTTCATATTCATGCATTCATTGATACATGATAATATTCATAAGTAGGACTTATCTCTTGTCTTAGTTGAATCTAATTGAACATTGACTTAGGATTAATTACTCTTTGATATTATATCTTGTCTAAGGCATGTGTACTAACCTTTGTTTTGTAGCGCATTTGAGGTACAACTTCTCATCCCTTCTCTAGTTTAATTCATTCCTTTGATTTTGAATTGATTTTCAACTCCATGTGCGACACCTTAGCTTAGGTTTTGCCTTATGTGAATATGTGAATTAGAGACCTTTTCTTAGGCTTTGTATTTTGTGTATGCATTGCACGTTTCCATTTCGCGGCTGGATCCCGGGTGAGTTCTCTAGTTCCTTACTTGCATATCATGTTGCGTGCTACTTGAATTACGTGGCTTATGAATGATATTTTACCGTTAGCAATTTTACACCATTTCCAACATGCTTGTGTTATGTATACCTATATATGTATTAATTGAGGGCATGCTTAGATTAATAACTTGATTATAAAGGATGTTGAGTAGAGGCCTATCATGAGATAGGATGAAAGGGGGTGTTTTAGTCCGCCGGGCTCCTTCCCCTTTCATTCCATAATCCCCGGACCCAGTTTATCTTTGGTTTCGCAAAAGATCAGTTTCCTTTAAAATGGTTTCTTAATTTTCCTTTTAAAAATTAAGTGGCGACTCATTTGTTTGTAGAAATTGATTTTGAAAAGCTGTGGGTAAAGAAAACCTGCGGTATCCACAGTAACTAGTTCAACGTAGCGATACTATATAAAACAACGATAGTCTTAAGGCAGCAACATATATTACAAACCCCAAACAAAAGAAACATAATTAAACATCATAAGCCTTGTGACAACACTTGTCACTAATCTCCAGGATCAACTAATTTATTACATCAAAATAGGAAAGATAGGAAGAACACTATAAGGCAGCCTTCATCTGGCGAAGCCGTAATTGTCCCCGTAGAAGTCTACTCCAGAATAGACTTCCTTGTAGTGCCCTTCATCAACACAGCCTTCAGCGAGGTAACCATTATCACCGTAGTTGCTCTCGGGCCATGAGCCACCTGCTAAATTTGGCATAACTAGACCTAGAAGGTCCAGCTATATAAAACACCGTCAGCTTGAATACAAGCTAAGTG
Source organism: Hydrangea macrophylla (assembly GCA_033977485.1). Lineage (NCBI taxonomy): Eukaryota > Viridiplantae > Streptophyta > Magnoliopsida > Cornales > Hydrangeaceae > Hydrangea > Hydrangea macrophylla. Next base: position 53,303,303 of record CM066982.1, read on the forward strand.
ATTATAAAGTCTCACGAAGCTCCGTTAGAACAGTTAAATCAGCAATTAAGTTCATTATTCATGAGTCGACTTATTTACGTCATTATGTGAAGTCAAGAATTCTGATCAAAGGAAATTATAATAAGAAAAGGACTTAAAACCTTCTTCAAGACTCACAATAGAAAAGACTGGACAGCAACGTACTCATTCCCCGAATTCAAACTCAGTCATTTCACCTTCTTGCAATCCCGGCATAAGCCGTTGATTTAGAATATACATGCCACAACGGCCGCTTGATGAGTATACTATACGTGCTACAACAGCTGCTTGATCGCCCTCGGCGCATCAAGATAGTATCATGCCTTAACAGCCGAATCGACCAAGATATTCAAGGTTAAAGACCTTTCCTAACATGCTTTAACAACCGAGTGATTAGTATACTATATGTGCTACAACAGCCCCTTGATCGCCCTCGGTGCATCAAGAAAGTATCATGCCTTAACAACCGACTATATCACTAATGTAGAGTCACAATTTGCTTCTTTAATCCAAATACAAACTCATACGAAGAGACATCAACATCAACCGAACCGATGAGTTCAACAACACGGTCACAATGCTTACTCATCAAAAGATAGACCAAAGTACAAGTGCCGATGCACGTAGCATAATTCGATAGAGTACGTGATTGGTAGGAAGTTTTGATCTTATTCCAAGTGTCTTATTCCCATTATCAGAGTTGTAAAAATGGAAGTCATCGTCATGTTTTATGAGTTCAAGGACTGATCTCTAAACATCTAGTTGGACATATAAGAGGCGCATATAAGCATAGATCATCAATTAGCGCGTAGTCCTAAGTGTCAGTGTGATAAGTGGACATGCGAGTATTAATTCATGGATAAACATCTCAGGTTCGTACATTAAACAATTAAAAATATAATCAAAGCACATAAAACAAATAACATAATAAAAACTGTTGAACCCAAGCACTCAGGGCGCGAGCCGCTCTGGCCTAGCTCGAGCACTCGACCTTGACAGAAAATAAATTCTAAGTTTAAGCTACATGCAAATTCGTAAATGAGTTCTAATGTTACAAGCAAGTTATGAAACTTGTAAAAATAGAATCTAAGGGATTTTAATGAAATTCTACACTCATATAAGCTTAGGACATGTTTGGATGATCATCAAAACTACCAATTCACTATTAATTAGCTTGATACATAGTTTTACTTCACCTACAAGAGTTATAACCACAATGGATCACAATGGATCACATGCATGTGATACTAAATCATGTAAAATCCATTTTTACAGGTATCTTAGTGAGAATAGATACTCACAGAAGCTTGTACTATGATCTCCAATTCAACTTCAAGTAAGCTTCCAAGCTAGGACTCTTCTCAATCTTCTTGATCCTTTACAATCTTCAGCTCCCAGAACTTTGATGTAGTGAAATGGATGTGTATATGTGCAAATGAGAGTGTAGATGATGGATTTTGAGGACATGCAAGGTAAAGTTGCAAAGTGCATGAAGATTTCTCACAAATCACTCCCTATAGCAAGCTCTTTGTTGAAAATGGAGTTAAAGACGTACAATTGCAGTGAAATGGTCTTGTATTTATAGTTTTCCAAGACCCAAGGGAAAAAAAAATTCATTTCACCTATTTACAAGCTCAAGCGCTTGCGTGGCTCGAGCTCTCGGGGCTCGAGCACACCAAGTTCTCAAGCGCTCAGGTTTACTTTCTAAGGAAAGTTTCCCCAAGGCCTCAAGCATATACCCAAACACATAAAAATCATATTGAACTATAAGGAACAAGAAAAACAGGCCTTATTATATATAATCGAGGGTATTACAAAGAAAAAATATAGAATTCAAGAATTACAGATAGGAAAATATACGTGTGTTTGCTATGTAATTTGCGCGGGCGTGCCAGAGCCAAACAGGCTCGGTGTGTGTGTGTGTGTGTATGTGTGTGTATGTGTATGTGTGTGCGTGTAAACTAATTTCCTAAACACTTGTGTGAGTGATACACAAGGCTTTATGAATCTAACTTCTAAACAGAGTGATTGTGTGCAGTGAGTAGGAAAGTACCCTCACCGTAAATTGTTTAGCAGTACTGAAGCGCACAAGCTAAACAGTGTCGAGTTTAACAGGTAAACAATCACAAATGGATTAATGAAACGAAGATTTTATTAAGTGTTTGGAAAAATAAACAGATCTAAAGAACAAACCAGAGCAGACTGATTACTGAAAAGAATAAAAAAAGAAATAACAAAACAGGGCAGACCTATTTGCTATGTGCTGAAAAACATAAAGACTTGAATGCTTTGAATGCCTTGAATGCTTCGAATGCAGTGTGGGAGTTGTTTTTGAGATGACGCAGAGTCCCCTTGCAGCTTGGCCTGCCTGCTATATTTATAGCGGCCATGGATGACTCCTGATTAGAAAAGGACTCCTTAGCTTACGCCCCAAGCTGTGTGGCTGATTGGCTGATGGTGAAAGAAACTTTCCCAATCTTTGACTCCTACCTTATCCAGATTCTGATTGAATCAATCCCTTTAATTTAAGGATCAACCTTCTAAATCCAACTAGACATGATCAGATTCGTTTTGTAAACGGACTCTTGTTTCCAAAAGTCTGGGATGACGTCGTCCTAACAACTGTGCATAGCACCGCCTTCCCCTTTCAGTCCATCGGCCTTGTCAATTACTCTCCTAGCTGAATTGGGCTTGCCCAATTAAATACCTTCTTCTTTCATGTCCGATTTCCTTTCTTCGAATGCCCATAGCCAATCAGACTGATACAACCATCCTTCATTACACGGTGTCCGATTGGCTTCCGTGCTGCTTTAATCCATTATCGGGCTCACGTTGCATTAAGTTATGTTATTCTAGTGCCTGATAATCCTCGTACATGCTCATCCTTCTCATCGGGCTCATATCACAACACCCAATAGCCTTGCCAACCATCGTTCTTACAATCTCCACTTAAGTCCGATGAGTCATATATTCCCCAGGCCGGTTTCTTCTCTGTCCAACTTTACGCCACTCGGGCTCAAAAGCCTTTGACGGTTTTTGGGTGCAAACAATTGCCCCCCCAAAAGGTCATATCAAACATCCCGCCTTGATTGATGTGACATTTTGAATTTTAAAATTACCATGTGTCATAGATGTAGAGAATGTCAGATCATTGAGAATCCCACCAGTCACTCCGCATTTAATGCAGCGTGATTTAAACGGTGAGGTATTAAACGGCAAAAATTTTCAAAGATCTTTCCACCTCCCTCATTTGCACCCTCACTCTCTTTCTCTCTAAAAACCCAAGCATTTAGAGCCTCTCTCTCTAAACTCCATTTTTTCTGGCGAAGTACTCCTCCCTTCTGCAGAATGGCTCCTAAGATAGCTCCGACAACCATTTCCAAAGGAAAAAAGACCTTCATCGACGCTCCTCTACCACAGAATCGGTGCAAAGAAGTTAGGACCTTGGCCAAAACTCATGCCGCTGATATCTCCACTGACTACCTGACTCACTATAGCCCCGCCGACGGTTCCCTGGTAGCACCAGGTCTCGGTGAGGCGTTTCTTAGCCATCCTCCGGCGGCTTTTCTTCCCCTGTACCCGCGCATTGGATAATGAAGCGTTCCTGTAGGTACCTATCCATTGGAGCAAAGTTCAAACCGCTACCACCCCATTAGAGGTTGGCCGACCCATGCTGCAGACTGGGACAAATGGGTTACCAGAGTATCGGCTTCTAAGGCTAATATCTGGAGACAAACGGGCATTTATGACACCATAATGCTCAGTCGGACTAGGATTGAGATAGACCGACCTTTTCTTCTCTCTGCTCTATTGTTTTGGTCTTCATCCTGCAACGGCTTTCTCTTCTGCTGCGGACCGATGGCCTCCACCGTCAAGGACATTAGCTATTTGCTCGATCTTTGACCTCACGGGCAAGAAATTATCCCCGGGCTTGATATCGGAACGACCAGCTTTGCTTACCCTCAGCAAGAGATTATCAGGGATGAGGCCGTTTTGTACAGACCAATTATAGCCTACGGAGGCTTTTTTAGTGCTTGCATCGGTGCTAATGGGACGGAGGTGTCCTGCACCGATCATATCGCATTTGTCATATACTGGCTCAACAAATATCTCTTCTGCTCGGCCAGCCAAGCCATTACCAAAGAGTACACCACCTTGGCCTTGGTTCTCGCATCGGGGAAACCCTTAGCCATGGCTACCCTTGTTTGGGCACACCTGGTCCGTGGTGTGACAGACTTCGTTCATTCGGGCTTCAGTGCTGGTGGAAGCCCGATATAGATACTTCAGCTGTGGCTGTACTCCTATTTCCCGGAGTTTCAGCCAACCATTCGCCATCTGGCCGACGTTCCTATTTCTGCCATCCAGTTTATGGATGTAGCCCCTTCTTCCTACTCCTTTGAGGAGTGTTTTAAATTTTTCTATCAAGGGTGCTTCCCTCGGGACATAAATCACTTCACCCCTTTCTTTTCGCTTTAATTTTCTTCATTCCTTCAACTTTCCAACAACCATTCCAACTGGGGCTCGGGCACCCAGTCCACATACAAAAAAATCTTCTCTAGCTAATTAGTAGCTAGGGACATAATTTTTAGCCCAAGTATTCCTTCGGCCAACAATAAATGTGGAGCAGAGTATTACTTTGCTCCCCTTTATGCTCGCCAGTTCGGGCTTACTCAACTCGTGCCCGTCCCCCAGGCATCACTTTCAATGTTGATTGGGTAGAACGCGGCCTTATCGTCAATGATGGGCAAGTGAAGAAAATAAAAGAAATATTGGACAATGATTCGAGGTGAAAAGTGCATATTCATAGTGTATTATATGGTCTTTTATGCATACTTTTATCCCCAAAGTCCCTACATTTAGGTGCATTCTAATAACAATGTTCTTTTTATTGTGTTAATACTAAAACATATGTTTATGCGTTGTTTTATAGGTATTAGAATGCAAATCAATGAAGTGAAGCTAAAGAAAGTGATTCTGGTGAAGAGAACAACAGAAATAGCTGAGAAAATGCTAATTTTGACAATGAAGACTTCAGATTTAGAATATTTTCCTAGAAATACAAAATGTAGATATTTGAGTTACGGTCACGTGGCCGCTAATGGGAGGTCAATTCGAGGTCCGAGTGAAAGGTTATGGCCATTCTCCCATCGGTGCACAGAGCTGTCAAAATCAGAGAGTTCAATCGATTGGGAGTTCGATCGATCGAACTTTATTTTAATCCAAAAGTTGTGTAAACTCTACAGGAACCCTGTATATAAGTCGTTTTGACGCCAGACGAAGTGAGGACGCTCCAGAATGCGAAAAACAGCAGTTTAGGGTAGTTTTAGGGTTAGATTAGGAGTAGATTATGTTAGATTCTTGTTTTTCTTCCTCTTTTCAATTGATTTATTGAAGATTATTGAAGATTAAAGTTTAGTTCAAGATTATTACAAGTTTATTTCAGATGATTTCCAGGTTTTTCTGTTCCTTTATCATATTTGATTGTTTATTGTTATAGTTGTTATGATTGTTTTGTTTTACTGTTTCTGCACTAGTTTTATCATGTTTCCATAGTTTAGACGTTGGAAATATATGATGAAATATTGACTCTTAGCCTCTGCCATGCAATCTTTAGAAACCTTGGGCTTGATCGATCGAAGGTATTTCGATCGATCGAACCAGAGCTATAGTCAAGCGATCGAAGGCATTTCGATCGATTGAAGGATGAAGATGTCCGATCGATCGAGAGCGCTTCGATCGATCGAACATGTTAATTCCTGAGATGTTTCTTTTAAGTATTCCATGACTTTCTATTTTAGAAATCTGTCATCAAATTGTCCCTATAAGCTCAGTTTGTCACAACAGTTTTTAGAACTTAAAGCCTTAAGGCTATTTTCTTCAATGACTTTTGAAAACCACTTTGAATGCTAACACCATTTAGAGTGCAAGTAATAACCATTGTTTTAAACCGTCTTCTAAGTAGTCTAAATCAACTGTGATGATGTAGTCCTGGTCATGAAAGGGCTATTGATTCTTTATCTTTAGAAAAATATGGGATACTGAAAAGGGATGTACTCCATAGAGTGTTAATGAATATGCATGGTAGATGGTTAGGATCAATGTGGATTCACGTATTTCCAATACCTTTAATTTATCTGTTTAATTAGTTATGTTTCTTTATAGTTTAGTCTATTATTTAGTTTAATTCAATTGAGTAGGATTCGTTAGAACCTCCACCCATATATTCATTTTTTTTCCTTTTCTTTAGGTTATAACTTAGTAGACATTCTTCCTATTCATTCCCTGTGGGATCGACCTGGACTTCCAGTACTATATTACTTGCATGATCACCTACACTTGGGTGTTGCACAAGAGCGCACAACTTTTTAGTCGTGTCAAGTTTTTGGTGCCGTTGCTGGGGAAGGCAACTAGGCTAGAATTTTACTAAGTTATTTCCAATTTTTCATACTTTTAAAAAAAAAAAAAAAACTTTTGGAATCTTTCTCTCACAAGATAAAATAAATAAATAAATAGAATTCTTTTTTTTTTTTTAGTGAATATGTCTTATCCATATTACCCTCCATACAACGCAAACACCATGAATATGTACATGTTAAGTAATGAAAACTATCCCCCAAGTTGGCAAGCACCCACATATGACGCGCATTATCAACCTGAGTGCTACCAACCACCACAATGGGGAAATGATAGTGGTAGTCCCCTATATTTTCAAACGTATCAAGAACCTCCACATGAAGAGTTCTATCAATCGCAATGGGGATATAACCAAAATAATAATATAGGATATAGTAGTAGTTCCCACGATTACCAAACGTACCAAGACTTTCCCTTTGGCGAGTCTTGTCCACAAACATAATGGGAAGGGGACTATCATCAGCAACAATGGGCCGAAACTTCATATAGTAATAATGAGGAGAATAACCAAGTTGAGGATAATGGTATGTTAAAATTATTATTTAGTGAAATGAAAAGGCTAGATAGTGCACTTGATAAATTAGAAACTAGATATCAACAAGCATATGCTCGCCAACCTTTAGAAGACTATACCAGTCCTTCAACACTACAACCTAAATTTCAAGACACTAATAATGGAATGGAATTGGAGGATAATGACGGGTGTATAATAATGTCTGAACTCCAAAACCAAACCATTGAGCATGAAGTTGTAGAACCATCTTCTTCTCAATATGCAACCCCAGACATCAACTCCTTCACTACCTTGATAAAGTTGCACAATCTCTTTATCCAGGGAACCTCAATAGATGACATAGATAGTGAGGAGAGTTACACAGATGAGAATGAGGCTTTTACAGATAATGAGAGTTTAGGTGACTGCGTGCAATTAGGAAAGGATGAGTCCCTGTTGACTCTACCCCTACCTTTGATAGTAACACTAGGGAGAACATAATTGAAAAATCTAAATCTTGTTTAGATTCATGTGATATTCATGAATCCTCACCTCTTTCTGCCGAAGAGGTAGTGTCACCAAGTTGCCCATCACCTATCCTCTCTATCAATCAAATCTCTCATCCCGAGCTCGAAAATCATGTGTACCCCAATATTGAACAAAATGAATGTGTTGTGGAAGAGGATGGTAAGGATTCTAGAACACGTTCTTCACAGAATTTTAACTTTCAAAATTCTTTGAGAGAAGACTTGGAAAATATCGGGCCCACATAAGATGATTTTAAACTTCAACAAGAAGCTAGTAATCTTCTAGACTACTTAACCTTCTTGAATAATAATGACATTGAGGCTCAAATAGATGTCTTTATCCAAGTCCAGTCCAAAACCATGTACATAGAACAGAAATTAAATTCCTATGATCATATATCCATAAATTCTGTTCTAATACAAGAGGAGGGTAATGAAGCTAAATTAGAACATCACTTAGACCCTACCCCTTTTATTGAACCGTGGCCACCTCCTTGTATTAAAATAGAGGCTGTTATAGAAAATACCAACACCAACGATTATTTTTTTATTATAATTCCTAAAAAGTGTGGTATTCCTCTTGTAACTGTCCCCAATAACTTTGGCAGCCGTAGGTTTTGCATCATCTCCTCTGACCTTGACACTACAAGGAAAAAGGCCTTTTATGTCACTTAAAAAGTGACATAAATAGGTATTTATGTCACTTTTTTTCCCAGTGAAAAGTGACATAAATGGAGGCGACATAAATATTTTAAAAGTGACATAAATGTTTCATAATACCAACATATATGTTAATAAAAAGTGACATAAATACTTAAAAGTGACATAAATACTTAAAAGTGACATAAATACCATTTTATTTATGTCACTTTTAACTTAAAGTGACATAAAAGTAGAAAAGTGACATAAATACCAAACAAAATTATTACATCAAAGTCTTAAAAGTGACATAAATACTTTAAAAGTGACAAAAAGTTTAAAAGTGACATAAATACTTTATAAAAGTGACATAAATACTTGATAAAAGTGATATAAATGCTTTTTATTTATGTGGGTTTTCTTAAAAGTGACATAAATGTTTCCAATTTTTTTTAAAAAAAAATGGTGATTGCATCTATCAATATTACCACCCTGTACAAAACTAAATGCGGCTCAATAATCAATTCCAACAACTAAATTAATACTCAATAATCAATTATTATATCATTACAACCAATCAATTCCATTCCATCTATTCATCTCTACCAATCAACAAAAAATTAAAAAAACATGTCTCCGAGAACCATGTGTACGTTTAACCTAAATTTAACTCCAGATGCCATCGGAACTCAATATAATTCCACAAAGTGAGCTGCTTTTATTTTATAAGCATAAAAAAACCAATACAAATAAACATTTTTTAATTAGAAGATATGCATCCTTTGAGAGTAAAACCAATACTAAATCCACCAGAATAACAGTTTCTCCAACAACAAAAAAATTGAGAATCCTTCCCTTTAAAAAAACGCGAGAATCCGACTCTCTTTCGTTCATCTGAGTTCCTCAACTGCAACAGAAGAAAGAAAGAAAGAAAGAAAAAAAAAAGTCATTAATCAATGGATGTGTTGTTATAAAGTCTATTCTGTAGGTTGAATGAGGCTATGGTCCCTAATTGAGCGAAATGGAAGAAAATGGTTTATTAGCTGAACCGAAGTAAATAGGGACAATGGCCTAGTTGAGTTGAATTGAGTTTTTCCTTTCCTTCCTCCTAGTAAATCCATGATCCAAACAGAGCCTTAAAGATTAAATCTGAACTGGAGTATCCAGAGTTGTTACCTTCACAGCAACTTTTTGCCCATCATGAGTGCGAGCAAGGTGAACTTGTGCAAGGGAAGCACTTGCTATCGGGACACGGTAGAACTCATCAAAAATCTGTACATGATAATGATTCACTAAGTTTGAATGACTAAGTGGCTAGATCAAAAAGGGAATTTCACTACACAGGGACACCAAAGATAACCATAACTTTTATTGAACAGAACTAGGAGAAAAATATAATTTGGTAAGAGGATAGCAATGGAAAAAGTCAAAACATTTAACACGTACTTCATCTGGCGCCCCTCCGAGCTCTTTTTTCACAACTTCACATACTTGATCAATGAGGATTCTGGACATCTATTTAGCATGGACTCCCTCATTGTTTGAACATACTCTTGAGGTACTAAGTGCTCCTGAATGAAACAAACTTAGGATTCAAAGTTCATAATAAGGATAACCATTTTACTTGATAAGCAATTATTCATCTGTGTACTATAATAAGTCATAAGTGATTGTTCAAAATGTTGTAACTTTTTGGATTAGTTTTTTCACAACTTTTTTTTCAAGAATAATCAGATTCCACTTTAAATCCACAAAAATAGCCTTTTAAAACGCTCTGAATTTGTAGCTTTCTAGCAAAAATCTTATTCTAAACTACAGGGACCAAATTGACACAAAGGGCAAACTAGGAGGGTGTAAAATGCAGTTAAGCCTTTCTCTAATTACCTATGCTCGTCCTCGTTAAACACATTTTGGGGTTTGTGGATTGTGTTTGTGGAATTTGTTTGTGCCCAAAGCATTGTTGTAAAAACATATACTAATATATAGCAACAAAAAATGTACACTCCACAGAGTAGTGCAATTTTAAGGTCAATGCTCACTCTCACAATATCACCCTACACTCTCTCTATTTAGCATTGCAACATCTTTAAATACTCTACACAAATGGAAAAAGTGATAAAGTTGAACTACCACATGAAGCAGTTGTCAATGTGACCAAAATAATAGAAGGAAATATAATTGGTTACCCCTGCCAGGAAGCGATGCGATAATGTTTTCGGTTGCAATGGTCGTGAAAGCAGCACATTTAGCTCCTGCATTTAATGTATGAAGCAAAACTTAAAATGGTAAGTACATTCTTCAAGAAGAAATGAAGTCCCAAACATCATATCACAACTGTGCACCAAAAGAGAGGCATTTTTAGTTTATAGACAAGGAAATAGCTATAACTAGTGAAAACCTGCTGGAGCTTCTTTAAATGAGCGACGCTGGCTTTCTTTTGCTTATGATTGTTCACTCTTTCCTCGCTGTCATTGTCCTCCATAGCTAAGTCAATGGATTCAGCATTTCGTTGGAACCAGCTTTTCTCTGCCCTTTCCTAACACATTCACACATAGAAAGGGACAATTTGTAGGAATTAGTGTTGAAATTATAGTGGCTGATAACAAAAAACAAATTCATTTGCAGATTAGAAACATAAATCCATAATTACAGGTAAGGTTGGCGAGAGAAAATGAATCTTTAGTATCAAAACTTTTTGGACTGAGAATGGCTTATCACTTGCAAGAATTAAAAGTGAATTCAGCACATAGGATAGAGGAAACCATGACAAAATATAAAGTTAACATAGCATAGTAAGAAAATGCCAGCACTTGGATTTTAAAAGTGCAGTTGCCAATTAAAGTGTGTTAGCAAATGGCGGATGCACTAACATTGATGTTGACCAATAGAAATAACAACACCACATAAAAATAATAGGTATAATTACCTGGGATTCCTTCCGTGAAATCTTGCCTATTTGACGTGCAAGAGAATCTTTTTAAAACCTCTTGCATGTATGAAATCTCCACAAGAAAGCACTGAAAATTTTCCTGGGTATAAAAGCAGATGCAATTACCATGCAAATAACAAATTGGCAGCAACACTGAGCAGAAAGTAGCAGAAACAGAAAAGGAAAGAGCTTCAACAGCAAAATAATATGTTTCAGCATCGGGTACACATCCGAATTCCCCAAAAACAAGTACTCTTACAAGGAGCTCTTCGTGCAGTGTCAATCCCAAAGCTGGTAGGCTATTTGTTCAGTTCATGTATTATTATTAAACAGTCCAGTAATGTAATTGTAGTTCACATATACGCCACTGCTGGCTTCTTCTTTATACGCCACTATTGACTTCTTCACATATACGCCACTGCTGGCTTCTTCTTTATAATCTCATGACAAGATGGGAAAATTTAATACTTCTGCGCCAAAGGCCCCAACCCAGGGAAAACCCAAAAAAGGAAAAAACCATTAGACGAAGAGGCCACAAGAAGATGGTCATTTGATCTATCAACTATATCAAGCTGTTGGTATTTCAATATAATTTTTTTTTTTGTAGGGATTAATTAATTTGGAATGTATTTGTGTTATGTGTGCTTGTCCAAATAACAAATTAGCAGCAAGAGTGAGTAGAAAGTAGCAGAAACAGAAAAGAACAAGTGTATGCACACATGTAGCAGTAGCAGCCAATTGTTGGCTCCAAACCCAGAAAGTGAAGGCTTCAGTAAAGTTGATTTCAGCAGTATACATTGAATCGAAAGAGAAAGAGAGAGAGAGAGAGAGAGAGAGAGAGAGAGAGAGAGAGAGAGAGAGAGAGTGTGTGTGTGTGTGTGTGTGTGTGTGAAATTGTTGCTCTAATTTAGTTGACCGCAGAATTCCAGAAAAGAAAAACACTTGCGGACTTGAAGCCGCCGTTGTAAGAAATGGGGAAGCGCGATGAAATGCAAATGAAAGTTCAATTTTACCTATTGTAAGCGGAAATTCTGGGGTTATACGAATTTGCTAAGGAAATGTAAATGAAATACATTACTCAGTCATTCCTTCATATGGCAGGCTTTGTTCCATTGCTTCAAAAATGTAGGGGAAACAGAAAATGGGAAGGAAAAGAGAGACCAAAAAGCGTCTCTATCTCTCTCTATCGCTTTGTAATGACCCTTCTAATGTGAGAAATGATGCAATCAGAATAGGGGAAAGAAATTCCTAAGCTTGCTAGTCCTTTATAAATTCAACCAAACAATGAAAATTAAGCTCTTGCTTCTTATTGTCATAAAGTAAGTTTTTGAGGATACCCTTTTGAAGTATATAATTCATAAATCTTTGCATCTGAATCCCAAAAAAGGTATGTCATCTACTAAGATTCTCTGCCTTGGAATTGTTAGAGCTATTTCAAAAGCACGGGAATTGAATAATATGGAATGGAGCTGAAAGGAAGGTAAAATTAAACCTGGGACTTTATCATCTTTATTAGAGTCGGTAATAATTGTTTTTGGTAAATGTCCATGAAATAATGTCTCAATAAACTCGTTGGATGAGAATTATCTATAACTGAAGTTGTGATAATTAGCTGTATTTTGATTTGAGGCAGTTTGGTTATTTCAGTTTATACAGCACTGCCCATGTCAACTGTTTCCTTAGCGATTGTGTAAATAGTTTTGTATAATCAGAGAATAATCTTATTGGTAGAAAGAATTACCTTTGAAGAAGCAGGTCCAAGCTGTACCTTTGTTGGTACTTGGTGTGAATGAACTGTAACGTTCTTGAGGGACAATAGGAAATTAAACGTCATGAATGCATGTTCTAACAAGTATATGCAAGCAAATCCAATAGATATTTAGTAATCTTTTACGCCAAGAGAAGGACTGAATAAACATGATGTCAAATTAAGAAGATCACAATATTAAAGGTGTAAGATTAATAATGAGAAATTCTTATAAGGTTTTGTGATTAACCTCTTCCATTCAAATGAAATATAGAGAACCTATTTTTTTTATAACCATCAGCAGATTTTCCTTTTATTCTCCTTAAGTTTATGACAAATGAAAAAGCATGGACATAATTTCTTTTCCCACCCCCTTACTGAAAATCCAGATATATTCACAAAATTCATCCCCAAAATCTATCCTAAAGCTAAAAAGATATTGAATTTATGATGTCATTAGCGGAACATAAACTTAAATGTAACATAACAAAATCAAATGTAAATAATTATAAACAACAAAAGAAAGCAAAAAGTTATCTAATTAGATTGTAAATGATGACAGCTGGTAGAGAGAAATACCCAAAAGAAAACCTAATTTCCCAAAAGTACATAAACCCCAAATCAAAACTTCCAATAAAAACAAACCTTCACCTAAAGTTTTAACGCATCAAATCACCCATTTTTCTCCCTCTAAACGGAAAAAGATAATAAGAAAATTTGATTAGACCAAGGAATATGTGGAGACAAATCCAAAAATTCATCTCTCAAGTTCAATAAAAAGCAACATAGTTTTGTCAAAAAAGGTAGTAGACCATTATAAGCTGGCTTGTTGAGCCTTCATGGAAGGCTAGGCGAAGGGGCCTCTCAGTTTAAGACATGCCTCCAAGCCTGGATCCCTCGGTGGCATCCAACCTCTTACAAAGTAGTTAGAAACTCATAGTAATGAATTTGGACCTAAACTACTTTGGACAAGAAGACAAAAAACAAATCAAATAATTATGTCCATAAAATCTGGACACCTTTGAATATAGAAAGAGGAAGTATGTTCTTAAGACCTACAAATATGGAGAAATGTGCGGGCGTATAAATTGCATAGGATTAGAATCAAGTACGGGTTCAAGAAAAAGTAGCAATGAGTTCCACAAATAGGATGCTCGAATATCTAAGTAGCAGGAAAGTTAAAGTTGCTATAACGTCCCGAGATGACTCATTTTTTCTTTTCCACAACAATGTGGTGTTCCAATTTAGCCCAACTTCTGCCATGTCCCACTTAAGGAAAGAGCTTATAACCATACTTCCTCCACCTTCAGTATACCTCACAAAAGTACCGCCTTAGACCCCAACCAGAAGAACCATTTGGCTGCTGTATAGTCACAATCTACCGCCTTCAGATTTATTTTTAGAAATAAAAAGTTAAAAGTATATCCATCCATTCAAAACTGATTTTAGTATTACTTTTTTTGGGGGGCCAAATTTAGTATTACTTCACTAAAGTCAAAAAATTACAATGGTTGGAGAAATTATATAGAACTAGTTATTGACCGACTTCATTTACTAAGAAGATATTTCAAGATAAGTTAAAGGCATACAGCACCAGGCCCTTCTGTTGATGGCCCCCCGATGAAGGCCATAATTCTAGCACCAGAACCTGGAACACATGCTCCCAACAAATGTGCAGCTACACTCAATGCAGTGCCGGTGCACCTCATCGCCCTTTGATCTGCTGGCACCGGCCAAGGATCTTTCTGAAGCTCTTCTAAAACCTTATAAAATAAACATGAAAAGAAAAGAAAAGGCATGATAAGAAACCTACATTGCAATTTCCAACACTTCTATTTCAAAGAAAACGTGATATTCTTCAATTTAAAACTATTAGAATTTATGATCCCTTCAGTAAAGTTCACAGCCAAGAAATATAAGTCTTAATAATTTAACAACATGATATACCTGTCTTTACCTATCAAAAACAATAAGAAAATCATCAATAAAACTGCAATTCATAAAAAAGGTCTAAGTGCAGTGCTCAATTCTTGAAGATGCACAGATCAAAATACATTTTAGTCGATACAAAAAATACAAATGAAACTAACTTTTTTTTTTCCCTTAAAGTCCGACGTAGACACAGGGACAGAGCTATTTGGGATTTTGACTTCCAATGGTGAATTCTTTGAGGCTTCATTGGAAATGCTATTAGAGGCAACCTCCTAATGTAGACTGGTTTAACCTGGTTGGTGTGAAGCCTCTGTTCCAAAAATTTCTTCTATCTTTTCACTAGTTTGTAAAGAAAGACTACTACTAATGGTAAGTTTAGGCAATGGGGCATTGCAGAACATAATTCCAGTGTGCTGTGTAACAAAGGTGAGGAGGACTAGAGGAGAAAAACCACATATTTTTTTACTGCCAAATTTCTGCTAAAGATTAACATAAAATTTCGTAACAAAGGGGGCCTACTTGAACTACTACGGACTATTCAAGATGCGAAAGGTCAATCTTCTGGTGCAGAAGTGATTTACTTAGCCTAGCTACTACAGTTTATTACATACTGCAAAAGAGAAACAAGAGAGTGAAAAAAAAAATGTCAAAGCTAATATTGAAGTTATGAAGAAGGAAACGGATAACACAATTGGGGCTAGGTATCCAAATAATTTTAGTATCTGGGAGTTGAGAATTTTGCTTCCCAAAAACATAGACACGTTCGTCAACTGAATTTAAATTCTAAAACAAGTAATGATTAGAGAAAAATCTAGAAATTTACAAAGAGTTATCTAAGAGGCAAAAGTTAATAGAAAAAAGATAGAATCAACCTCAAACAATGATCATAACATGTATAAACAGAGGCTCAAATTCAGACCATGCTCACTGAAATTCTGGACAAATTTTGTGCATTGTGTGATTGTGATTAGAATATGCAATTCGTAGATTTTATACTAAAGCATGGCAGAGAGGATATTAATATGAAAATGCAATGTGAACTACAATACATGGAATGGAATTAAAGAAAGTTAACAAAATGGACAAATCTAAGTGAACCCAAATTAATTGAGGTCAACAAATGAACAGTGTCTTCAACATTACTGATGCTCCATCAACCTGCAAATGAACCTAACCTAATATGTGGTGATTGACAATGGCTCTCCCAAAACTACTCTTAGGGGTATAAGAAACCTAATACAATATGAGATACATATACAAATGCATGTATCATATATATATATATAGAGAGAGAGAGAGAGCAGGAAACCCAACCCATACCTCCAGGCCGATAACTATATGTCAAGCTTTTAGTTGAAGCTTAACCCTAAAACCTCAGGGAATCGTTGAAGCTTAGTCCGACAATGATGGCTTTACAGAGAGGACCCAGAGAAACAATCTCCTCGATCGTTTGGGAATGTTTAGCCCTAAAACAATCAGAGAGAGAGAGGGAAAGAGAGAGAGAGAGAGAGAGAGAGAGAGAGAGAGAGAGAGAGAGAGAGAACAAATGCATCAGAGGAGAACACACAATCGAATAATCGAAATAGAAATCAAAATAGAAATAGTCAGCACTCGAACAATCGTGGAATAACACACAAAACCCAGATGCAAAATCATGACTTTGGATGTTTAATCTCATGGTGTTCCCAACTCCCTAGACTGAGAAAGAGAGAGAGAGAGAGAGAGAGAGAGAGAGAAACCTGGAGAGGAGGAAAGATCTTGGAGAAGGCGGCGGCTGAGAGGAGGAGGCGGCGCCGGCGGCGGTTGAGGCTTGGAGCAGGCGGCGACATGGTGGTGGAGGGATATGCGCTGGAGAGATCTTGGAGGAAGGGTCTTGGGGAATGAAAACATCGATGATGTTTTGGGGGTAAAGATAGGATTTGGAACTTTAGCAGCGAAATTTTTTAGCGCCAAAACTCTTTTATGTCACTTTTCTTTGAAACGTATAAGAAGCATATATTATTTTTATTATTTATGTCACATTTTATAAAAAGTGACATAAAAATGAAATGTTTTATTTACAAAAATGCCACCGCATTTTTATTTATGTCAGTTTTAAAAAAGTGACATAAATGCATTATTATTTATGTCACTTTTTCAAAAAGTGACATAAATACTTTATTATTTATGTCACTTTTTAAAACAATGACACAAATAATCAAGTATTTATGTCACTTTTTTAAAAAATGACATAAATACTAAAAAAGTGACATAAAAAGCTCAAGTAAGAAATAATTATGTCATTCAAAATAAAAGTGACATAAATACAATTATAAAAGTGACATAAATACAATTATAAAAGTGACATAAATAGCCTTTTTTCTTGTAGTGTGAGCCTAACATTAGTTGGGGGGAGTTGCAATTTTATGAGGATCCGTACATTCTTCTCACTGTTAAATTATTTCACTGGGAAGACCCTCTAAAATTTTGGTTAATATTGTATGATAAAAATCTTGATTAACCGAATTTATTTACTGAGTAGTTGTATTGTATTTTCTATTTTTTCCTTGTTGCTACTAATGATTTTGCAGGTAACTTCAAAAAAAAAATATCTGCATATTAACGCCTCGAGGTAACATCCTTCCTTCTCTCGCTTTACTTTACATGTCCATATGCTTAGTTTAGAACATTGAGGACAATGTTTAATTTTAGTTGAGGGGAGTGAGTCATTGCATGCCTTGTTTATTTCTTTTTATGGTTTCGTGTCAATACACCTGCTTAACAACATGCATCTCAAACTCAGTAAGTTAAAATTGTCAAAAATTTTAAAATTTTTAATTTTTTTAAAGATAATAAAATGGTTCTTGTATTTCTCTCTTAGTTAATATAGTTAGTTATGATGAATTAATGTTATTTTTTTTTGTATGTTATTAGTATGTGATACACAATGGTAGTTTGTTTACTATCTTAGTTATAGTGTGTTTTATGCCTTTTAATCTTCAAATAACTTTGAGCACGTTGTGACAACCTTGTACTTAGCTAAAATGGATTAGTAAGCATAGCTTAGGTGTCTTGAGAGACTGTAATGGAGACTAATAACCCAAGTGAGCTTTTGTGCCATTCTTTGTTTTTGAGGGTTTTATAAAATTACTCTTACTTTTTGAAAAGCGTACTAATTCGTTGTAAGTCTTGTTTTTCTTCTTCATTTTGACTGATCACTAGAAGAGAACATTCAGGATTTACCAAAATTTAGAGCTCTTGAATTTACTTAAATGAATAATCCTATGAACTTAGAAGATGATTTAGGCTATCTTTTGACCATATATGCATAATACAGCCTTGACCTACCTCTGTGCTATTCCTTTACTTCACCTCTTGAGCCTTATCATAATTGCATTGTCATTATAATTCCTTAAATCTAAGCCTAACTCCAAAATACAAGTTTGAGCTTCTTTTCTCTAGGAGTGATTGGGATGTGTTATCTTGACAAGACGTTTGGTAGTGTGAATAAGGGAAAGTTGGCAAAGAAAAAAAGAATTCATGAAAATAATAAAGAGAAAAAAAAGAAAAAAAAAGCATGAAAAGAAAAAAGTGCCAATGGTTGTTACAAAAGAAAAAATAAAATAATAAAAAGAAGAGTGTGGGAAAGAAAAAAAAATTAAAAAAGAGAAGAGAAAGAGATTGGAGATGTGGGGAAGTTTGAAAAGCATACAATGTAGTAGGTATTCCAATCACATCCTTTAACCTAATTGAAAATCATGAAACTCTTTCTTCTTTCACCTAAAACCTCTTTTTCAAAGTCCTAATGATGCTAGGTAAATTGGATTTGAAGTTAAGGCAATGAGACAGTTCTCCACGGTATCTCGTTCTTCTAGTGAAAAGTATCCTTTCATGAGACTTTGTGCACTATAAAATGTCTGTTTTTCTATTTAGATATGAGAAGCATTAGATTCCATTTACATTTACTCTTTATGACTTCCATATCATGAGTGATAATTATTACACCTAATTTAGAGTGATTTCATCTTGAGAGTGTAATCCCGGTGAGAGTTGAGTCAAAATGAATGTCTTGATAGCATCTTAGGTTATGCGAGCTTTGAAGTTAAAGTTTTGTATTTGGGTTGTCCATTCACACACACACACTTGAAGATTAACAAGTATGGAATATTCTAATGACTTTGATAGTAGATTAACTGTAATGTGTGTGTTGTATGGCTATGACATACTAGAGAGTTTCATGAGATTGTTGAGCTTAACCACATTGTTAATGAGAGGAAAAATTTCTTGAAAATATTTAAATGAGAACCATTACCATAAACATGAATTTTGTGGGTAGATTCACTGCAAACCCTCACGAGACAACACTCGTCCACTAGGGGGAACCCAGGGGTTTAAAGGTTTGTTGCATACGCTAAATGCAATCGCGATTCCTGCGAAAGTGATTTAGGATTTTTACATTCTTTTGTTTTCAATTCTTAGAGTTCAAATAAACATTCTTGTAGTTCTCTTCATTGCTAGGGACTAGCAACGAGCTAGTTGGGGGGTGTGATTCGAGGTGAAAAGTGCATATTCATAGTGTATTGTATGGTCTTTTATGCATACTTTTATCCCCAAATTCCCTACATTTAGGTGCATTATAATAACAATGTTTGTTTTATTGTGTTAATGCTAAAACATATGTTTATACGTTGTTTTATAGGTATTAGAATGCAAATCAATGAAGTGAAGCTAAAGAAAGTGATTTTGGTGAAGAGAACAACAAAAGCAGCTGAGAAAATGACAATGAAGACTTCAGATTTGGAATATTTTCCTAGAAATACAAAATGTAGATATTTGAGTTACGCTTGCGTGGCCATAAATGGGAGGTCAATCCAAGGTTTGAGTGAAAAGTTATGGCCATTCTCCCATCGGTGCGCAGAGTTGTCAAAATCAGAGAGTTCAATCCCTTGAGCAGAGTTCAATCGATTGAGAGTTCGATCGATCGAATTAAGCTCAATCGATCGAACTTTATTTTCATCCAAAAGTTGTGTAAACTCTACAGGAACCTTATATATAAGTCGTTTTGACGCCAGACGAAGTGAGTATGCTCCAGAATGCGAAAAACAGCAGTTTAGGGTAGTTTTAGGGTTAGATTAGGAGTAGATTATGTTAGATTTTTGTTTTTCTTCCTCTTTTCCATTGATTTATTGAAGATTATTGAAGATTAAAGTTTAGTTCAAGATTATTACAAGTTTATTTTAGATGATTTCCAGGTTTTTATGTTCCTTTATCATATTTGATTGTTTATTGTTATATTTGTTATGATTGTTTTGTTTTACTGTTTCTGCACTAGTTTCATTATGTTTCCGTAGTTTAGACGTTAGAAATATGTGATGAAATATTGACTCTTAGCCTTTGCCATGCAATCTTTAGAAACCTTGGGCTCGATCGATCGAACCAGAACCATAGTCAAGCGATCGAAGGCATTTCGATCGATTGAAGGATGAAGATGTCCGATCGATCGAGAGCGCTTCGATCGATCGAACATGTTAATTCATGAGATGTTTCTTTTAAGTATTCCATGACTTTCTATTTTAGAAATCTGTCATCAAATTGTCCCTATAAGGTCAGTTTGTCACAACAGTTTTTAGAACTTAAAGCCTTAAGGCTATTTTTTTCAATGACTTTTGAAAACCACTTTGAATGCTAACACCATTTAGAGTGCAAGTAATAACCATTATTTTAAACCGTCTTCTAAGTATTTTAAATCAACTGTGATGATGTAGTCCCGGTCATGAAAGGGCTATTGATTCTTTATCTTTAGAAAAATACGGAATACTGAAAAGGGATGTACTCCATAGAGCGTTAATGAATATGCATGGTAGATGGTTAGGATCAATGTGGATTCACGTATTTCCAATACCTTTAATTTATCTGTTTAATTAGTTATGTTTCTTTATACTTTAGTTTATTATTTAGTTTAATTCAATTGAGTAGGATTCGTTAGAACCTCCACCCGTGTATTCATTTTTTTTCTTTTTCTTTAGGTTATAACTTAATAGACATTCTTCCTATTCCTTCCCTGTGGGATCGACCTGGACTTCCAGTACTATATTACTTGCATGATCACCTACACTTGGGTGTTGCACAAGATCGCACAACTTTTTAGTCGTGTCATACATGCTCAAGGCCGCATTCAACTTCACTCCCTTCTCCGCCCGGCCTGTGGTATAAGAAGAATTCACCATGTGGTACGAT